>OV656750.1:20000-4820000 GCA_927399415.1 Macaria notata | reverse complement strand
AGTATAGAATGTACCTATAGGCATCGAGTATCGACATAGCACAGTAACGGGCAGGTTGTACATACATTTTTTTTAATAAGAATAATAAGCCAACAGAGAACACAACCAAATGAAACGTGAAAGTTTTTTTTTTACACTTTACATTTTAGTGCCATACCGCTACCCACGTAAACCTGGTAAATTTACATCATTTGCACCAGTCCTTCGTAGGACTGTCTTAGGTGCCAATTCACCAGTGCCTAGAATGGTTAATTTAGCCAATAGATACCACAGTAATGTAAGTGACCTAGATATATTTTGTGACTCTGTATCCAAATTCAAAATGCATGTGATTTCTGCGCTGAGGGCCGGTGAGGCCCACACCTAAAACTAAACTATTTTGTTTATAAAAACAGATAATTTCTTGTATATTTGCTAAATGTACCTACTGTAGCCAAATTTTCATATTAAGCTTCTTGATGTAACCTTGGTATCATACTAAATATATTTTATTGATGCATAAATTTCAAATCCATGACTTGTTGAGTACCTAAACAACAATGCTTTCTACCTATTGTTTTCAACTAGGATTAGTTTGTAAATATATTTTCACTGTCTTTATGTATTGTAATAAAAATAAAATTGTGCATGCTGTGCTTAGCTTTAATAGGTAATACATTTTGTTTTTATATAAAAATACTAGTGTAAGATAATTGTATTAATGTTATTACCAATGTTAAGCCGAAATATATAAAATAAAAAAATAAAAATATAGTAATGTAGGAAACCTTCCGCTATTATACTATGTCTTATATTTAGCTATACTAGACACAGTTCGTAGTGACGTGATAGCAACTATGTACTGTAGATTCTAAGTCGGCGCCATTGCAGTGTATTTTCGGACGGAACTTGACCTCCGCTGGTCGTCTGATTAAAAACTGTATTCACAACAGTATTGTCAAAAAATCTGAACTGCACATTAGTCCAGTCCATTTCTGCCCTATGTCTAACCATTATAGACACAGTTCACAGTGACGTGATAGCAACTACTGCATATTCTGTGTCGGCGCCATTGCAGTGTATTTTGGGACGGAACTTGACCTCCGCTGGTCGAGTGAATGAAAACTGTAGCCACTACATTTACTACGATACATTGATGTGGAAGTGTACTGTGTAGAGTGGTTAGTTAGTTGGATGCGGTCAACGTGTGGCCTTCCATTTTGGGCGCTGGACGGATGACACGTTAAATTGTATTTCCCGGCTGTTTGTCTAGTACGGCAGTCGTTAAGCCATGTCGGAGGCCCTTAGGGCGGTTTTTTAAACTCTCGACACCAGAGTTGGCCACTCTCATTCGATAAGAAGAAGAAGTACGTACAGTCTTGTGCATGCCATACAAGCTGCGGGGCTAGCTCGGTATGAGAATTAATAGTGTTTTCCACCATTTTTATCCACTTAGTGTATGGTGACAGGTGGATAAAATGGTGGAAAGACTAATACTCCCCGTGCCGTGCTAGCCCTGTTGGTGTAGTTTTAGTAACACACGGAAACTAAGAGAGTTTAGTGTTGCAATTAATCAAAGCACATAACAGTTGGTATGTCATTACGCGCTGCAATTTACACCGATCAATTTTGCCGAAAACAAAATCTATTTCAAAATTGAAAAAACTAAATATTGATATAGTGTATGCCGCAACTCCCCCACAATGTTTCAGGATAAAAAGTTATTTTTTGACACACAGGACGCGACACTATCAAACACCATACTTAAAAAAACACGAAAATCCGCCTCTCTGTTGTGGAGTGATACGGGAACCAATTAACAAACACACTATCTCATTTTTTTTTATTAACTAATACTGCCCCCCTCCTGGGCTTAGGTCTCCCCCAGCTCCCTCCATGCGTCCCGGTCGAAGGCTTCATGCCAGGCATCTCGAAACCGGTCGAGATCCTGACGCCAGCATTAATATTTATAATATTTCAACAAAATGCAATCACAACAAAATTTGAATACAAATGCCCCTGAGTCATTACATTGCATTCATCTGGTGTTCACCATCGAGCTAGCCATCATTACCGGTCTGTCTTTTTGCTCTTTTGGCGGGAGGACATGTGTGTGAGAGATCAGTGTATGTAATGATATATATGGTTTCCATGTTACAGGGTACATGGGCGAATATTAGACCTTGAAAACACAAAGTTTTTGTAGTAACTATTTACACATTAACTTCATAAATTGTACAGTAGGTATATTCCAATGGGCGCCGTTTGAACAATATTGTACAAAACATAATTTAAAATTTAAATTAATGTTAACATTGAAATTCAGCTACATTACAGAATTATTCAAAATTTCGCAAAAATATTGTACTTTAACTGTGCTTTAATTAAATAATTAATGTAACTAATTTTTATTTAACTAATCCAGTTCACAACCATTCTTAGTAAGGGGCTAATAGCCACTGTGTGCGGTATCCCTAAAAATTTCTTATCAATATATTATCTAAAGAACATTTTCCACCCAATTCATGCAGTCTCTCTTCACTCGCTTCGCTCCCTCGAGCAGCGATGCACACAAGCAATGATGGAGTGTAATTTTAGCCTGATTGATTGCAGTCGACAGCGGACGTGTCAAACATAACTTGTGTATGTATAGGCGGATATGACATCCAAAATAACGTTACGTATACGTCATCGCTCTTATCATATTTTTATGGGGATGGAAGGCTATTTTCTGCTGCTTATTTTTTTGTAAAAAACACGGCCATACTTACATAAGTATGTATATATATTTATTTTATGTGTTACTTCGTACCATAAAAACATTATCTGATGGTATGTATACAACTACAATATTTGTATTACAAATATAATACATTTGCAATTTATTATTAAGAATATCTAAAAACTTGTCCACCTACTGCTGAGTCTATGCCTTCTCTCCAGCGCGCCACACAGTAAGCCATATTAACTTAAGTTTTATAATTTTTTGCATATTGTGTAGGACAATTGTAATTCGAGGCCGACATACTTATGTATGTACCAAAAATTTCAATTTGCCTTAATTTTTTATCATTTAAAATAATACCTACACTTCGAGCGGGTGGTCCATACGAGCCTCGAGTGGCATCGTTGATCATTACTGTCAATTACCCCTTCCTTCCATCTCATAGGAAGTGCAGGAAATGCTTCCATCCGCGCTTCATTTTTACAAAACGATGACGCATGTAACTGGACGATTTGATAGCGCGAGTTCACATGACTTGATTTCCCATATACCTACTTACATATCTATACATGTAGGTAAGTAATAAAGCTGAAGATGGTCAAAAAATTGAACATCGAAAATATTAAAAAAAATAATTTGGATGTAGGTACATTAAATCCATAACAGAACACATTTCAGCAGTTTTTAGATTTTGTCTGTTTGTCTGTATATTTAGACGCTCATAACTAAAAAACTATTGGTATATAGGTAGTATGAGGTCTTACATGTATCAAAGGCTACTTTTTATCTCAAACTAATGCGAGCGAAGCCGCGGGCGTCCACTAGTCTTTAATAAACTTTCCTTAGTTCATCCCTAAACTCAGAATGCAAAAAAGACAGAGAAAAATGCAAGTTTACTTAATTACATATCACGTAACGTTATTTAACACAAGCTAAATATATTTAATCTGCCATGAGAACAAAATTATAGTTCACTAAAATTCTTAAGAAATGTTTTTTTTTCGCCTTAACGAGCGTAAGCTTAATTACGAGCCATCCTTTCGGAAGTGCCAACGCGCTTTATTTTTCCAAAAAACGATGACGCTTATTTCCTCCCTGCTTTGATGTTGGAAATGAATGAATACGAAAATTATCTTACACATAGATATGCTATCTAATGACACCTAACTAACTGCGTATATACTTACGACACAAGCCAGTTCAATGTGCTTAACATCAGGCAAGCAGAGTCAAACGCAAACCTATCCCACGTAAAAAAAGGTAAGTTATTGCAAAAAGAAACAATCAATTACTCAATCTTGCGCTGATCTAGCTCCTAGACAAGAGACGTATTTTAGTGAGCGACGCATACTTATGGAATAAAAATACCAATGTATGGGATTGACGTAAAAATTCCCCCCTCAGAGCGCTTCATGATGTCAATCTCATACATTGGTCTTCTATTCATCTTTACGCTCACTAAAATACGCCCCTTGGCTAAGTGGACTGTTTGCGTACATCGTACGATCCGAAGCGACACGAATCAGAATGCAGACATATCGCGTGATATTTCTACATTTTATCTAATGTGGTGTCTGTATTCTGTTTGTACGATGTTGTTGTGGTATAATCCGTAAATATCTTGCGTACGCGGAATCGCACCAACATCCGTTCTCGAGGTTTTAGGACGGTAATAACTTGTACTATACATACTGTATATTTTTTGCAAATGGTAGGTACATGAGATGTGTGTAACATTCGGAACTTGGGAGTTTCCTGTTTTAGTGAAAGACGTAAAACTTTCTTTGTCTCTCTTTTTACCGTTTTAAGATCGATCTTCATTCATTTACCGAGCTCGTCACAAAAGAAGTTAATTATTATTAAGTACCTACAACAAATTTAATAAACCTTCTCAGATGGAATCCATTATTAATAACTATTAGACCTATTAATAGTTATTAATAATGGATTCCATCTTTTACATTCCATTTTTTACACGTTTTTGAGTAAATGTATCAATGTAAGAAAGAATTAGATTGATCAACTAATCGTTGTTTTAGAATCTTAAGATTAAATCACCTAATTTAGTGTTTCCTTATCACTGAAGGCAGTGCGTTGCTCTCAAGGTGGGCGGATGCCCACCTTGAGAGCCACGCACTCCAGTTCCTTCCACGGATTCAGATTTATAAATATGTACGTACTTAAGTTACTCCCTATGAGAGTGGCCAACTCTGGTGTCCGAGTTTTCCAACCGCCGCGCCGTAAGAGCATCAGAAGATAAAGATGTTAAAACGACAGAACCTCACAAAACTTTTCAAATCGAAAATCACCGAATTCCCCCCGTTTATCTTCACGGCACGTTATTTATACTGTATTGTTCCAAATCAGTCACGTGAACAAACAAAATGTGCAAAACATCAACGCCGCCGAGCGTGAGACGGGGCGAATTGGACGGAGACAGTTTTGTTCGGCGATGTAAGAAAATTAGAGCACGCGGTACCTATACTATGTTCGTATACTTTTTGTCTGTAAGTATGACCTACAGGGTTCCTGACTTGCCAGCAACGATACAATATTTTGTGAATTGTCATAACTAAGCCTCGAATCCTAGTTACCTCACCCAAATTACACCAGCGCCCTCCATGAATACGATAATAGGAGTAATTATAATATATACTATAGGATAGCAAATGGAGATCTTTCACCAAGCACCTACGGTGTATTCCGCCAGTTTATTCTAGTATACAAGAAATATGCTATCACCACATCATTTGACCATAGACTAGCTGTCATTCGGGGGACATAATCAAATATATCAAATAATTTGTATTGAAGCACTTGACAAAGTTAGACTGGATTACCAAAAAGTGATGCCAAAGTGATCACTCTTTGGATGGGTAACCAAACCGTTGCGTTTACATCTAGACATTAAAAATATATTCGGTTCAGTTCAAAAAATCAGAAATAAGTAAGTTTATCTTATTTGTAAACTTCGTTTCGATATTTCTGGCTACAAGTCATATAATCATTAATCCAGATTAGAGACCTCAGGCGGTAGAATATTTCCTATACTATTAAGCTTAAATAACGATTCGATGATCAAAGAAAGACACATCCTGTACAATATCTTATTTTGAGAAAAGCATCACAATGAGATTTTTATTTGTTTATCCTTCATTTATTTTCGTATTCCGCGGATAATAATATCTGTATTGGCGATTTATTTTCGTAAGCGTGTTCCGGACAACACAGCTGAATAATATCACGTCGGCGAAATCTCGTACTAAAATCAGATCTTGAAAACATGAATACAGATATTCTATGTTACGAAGCCTACGACTGATGAAATAAACAGGCGTTTATATCACACACAGGGACAAGGAAAGACTCGCTTCACATCACAATATTAATAAAAGTTTATGTATATTTCCGTATTTTTTGCAATAAATATGTTTATGTTTATATGTTTTCGTAAATTAAAACATCTGTAGCAAAGAAAAGCTAAAAATATTGTATTCATTGGAGTTATTAGACGCCCTACTATTTTCTTATACTGGCAGTTAGGTATTTGTCGCCTTATTTATTACACTAAAAGGAATATTTCTAAAGATTCACTACCTATATTTAGACGTGTCGATTTTTCCTGTGTCCGTATAATAATAACACGTCCCGTACAACTACGTTGATATAAACTATAGTCACCAGGAAATTGCTCATAAAGTAAGGTAATAAGACATTTCAAATTATATAGAGTAATGATTTGACCGTATTTTTAACCGACTTTAATAAAAGGAGGTTATCAAGTCATCTGAATGTTTTTTTTATTTCTTTTTTTGCGAGTATGTTTCGCGCAAAATGTATGTATGTTTCTGAATGGTACCCACGACTAGGTAAGCGAAGTGTAGGAAGACCTGTGCAACGGTGGCTGGATGATATTAGAAAGTTAGAAGGAAACATCTGGGCAAGAACAGCGCAACACAGGGAGTATTGGCGTAAGAGGGCGGAGGCCTATGCCCTGCAGTGGGTCTCATTAGGCTGATGATGATGTTTCGCGATGAATCTGTTATTTATGAACCGATTTCAATGCATATTGTGGTGTGATTTAATTTATGCTAGTGTCGATTCAGGTGATCAAATCGTCAAACTTTATTATTTGTTTAAATGTTTATTTATTTA
This sequence comes from Macaria notata, assembly GCA_927399415.1. Taxonomy (NCBI): domain Eukaryota; kingdom Metazoa; phylum Arthropoda; class Insecta; order Lepidoptera; family Geometridae; genus Macaria; species Macaria notata. The sequence continues at coordinate 4,813,141 of OV656750.1, read as the reverse complement.
TTTGAATAATGGGCGAGCAGCAAATTGCTGATGTGCCCATATCACACTGTGTCAAAATTGTTTTATATAGTCCACACAAAGATAAAAAAAAAATTAAACAGTCCACTGGTGCAATGATCACAAGTTAACAAGAGATGATGTTCAGTTTTTTATAATATTCTTTTCTGGCTTTATGTTAGATAATCTGTTTTTCTTTTCATTGTTGTATTGTTTATGTACTTGTTAAGTTCAATCTAAATATATAAAACTCAAAGGTGACTGACTGACTGACTGATTGACTGACTGATATAGTGATCTATCAACGCACAGCCCAAACCACTGGACGGATCGGGCTGAAATTTGGAACGCAGGTAGATGTTATGACGTAGGCATCCGCTAAGAAAGGATTTTTGGAAAAGCCGTTTTTAAAGGGGTGAAATAGGGGATGCAAGTTTTAATTCTTAATGCGAGCGAAGCCGCGAGCATCCACTAGTTAATCATAAGTGTACGATTTAGCGTAGCTGTAAGGTGCACTTATTGTAATGGTATATATAAATAAAATGCCTGACCAGTAAAAACACATTTTTTCCTTTATTTGATTTTTTTGCAACCATAGAACTGTATATCAGGTCACCCTGATATCAAAGTTTACTTTACACGATACTAGATAACGAATATAATACTGATATAATTTTCTTTTGTAAATTTATACATACAAACGAAAAACCCAACACAAGTAAATAAATTTTAAAATCCATAAATACCTACTTAAGTCACACGGAAATCGAACCCGCACCCTCTTATTCGAAGATTAGAAGGCAGAACCACTATCAACTAAGCTAACAAGCCAGTTAAGGAATGTTGATGATGTTGGAATGTTGTTCTTCTGTTGTTCTCTTTTCCTCGAAATGTTTTTTTTAGAAAACGGTATTTTCTACATCGATAATTTTAAGACTTTCCATTGCAAAAAATAATTTCTTAAATTCCAATCCTAACTGCTTAGTGATAACAGTATTCACCAACGAATGTTTTATATTTACAAAACTTTTGAAAAACGACACCCTTGGATATAAGTAGCAGGGCAAAAAAAAACACTAGTTATCGTCTCTAATTGCTTATGTCTTTCACACTATTTCCACGATATTAAGCGGCAAACTACAAAACCAGTCATTGACATCAGCAGGTCAAAAGCCATAGGCACTAGACATCATTGCTACGGCGAAAAGAACCGCCACCAACCAACCAATCCAAACGTACCTAATCCCATTCAATTGGATGACTCACTCCGTTCATATCGGTTTTCAGAGTATTCATTGGTACATTCATTTGTGGAATGGAAACAAAATGGGATGAATTGGTCAGCAGGTATTCATATCTTCATACACAGAAAATTTATGATCTAATTAAAGTTACTGATTGAAACGAATCTGGCAGTAATGTATCAATGCCGAAATTACCTAATTTACATCTTATTTACTTAACCTGTATTTTTTTTTTACAATTTATTTGGACAAGTCAGATCTCTTTTAGAGTTGTATTTGTTTGTTCGTTAGGAATAGGGAGGACACATTGTGGTGGGCGCGATGATTATTCCACGAAAGACACATAATATCTTCGGATATTGTAAAATCTATACTAATATTATAAAGCTGAAGAGTATGTCTGTTTGTTTGTTTGAACGCGCTAATCTCAGGAACTACTGGTGCAAATTGTTTTTTTTTTTTTTTTTTAATAGACCATTTATCGAGGAAGGCTTTAGGCTATAACATCACACTGCAACTAATAGGAGCGAAGAAACAATGGAAAATGTGAAAAAAACGGGGAAAATTATTCATCTTAGTGGGCTTCCGTTGCGTGCGCTGCGAAAACGGTTCAAGTAGTGGGTAAAAGCTGAAGAGGTTGTTGGCAATAGTAAATATGATACCCAAAATAACTATTCCACGCGGACGAAGTCGCGGGCACAGCTAGTAACTAGGTATAAAGCTGTTGCATGACACAGGCAAGAACATAAAATTTAAGAAATACCTGTGAGACTGCCTATGCATACACATTGACTAAAGATAATAATAAAAAACACTTTTGTGCTAAACATAGATCAATGTCAGCTGGCCGAACATAAAAATAGTTTATGAAATTAACAAATAGCTGACCAATAAATTCAGTCACGGAACAAAAACGGCGGTGCAAAGGACGTAAACAATCAGCAGTCTCCCACGCCGGCCGGGCTTGTTTTATCAATGGCTATATCCTGGGCACTTTCATTATACCGTGGGCTGAGTTATGATATCCTAAATGTTGTTTACCCATATTACTTCAGGGGGATTAATGATGGTGATTTGGAATCAGCTGAGATGACAAGGTCATGTTGCCGTATATATTTGGAGTATGATTTGTTAAGGCAGATACAGTAGCATTGCTAACATGAAATTTAGGTACAGATTTATGTAAGTACTTTTTAAAACTCTAAAAATAACATTTTATAAATAGCTTTAAGTATGGCATTGCTTACTTTTACATTCATTTCCATGCACAATCAGAAGTGATACTACTTATTTTTTTTATAAATAGTAAATTATATCACATCTACTACAAACTTATCGCATATCAAAAACAAATTAATTAATTAGTGAACAGCTGTAACATATAAACATATATTTTTGTACCTTGAGGAGAATGCACTCTCCTACAGCACGAGATCTCTCTCAGTGTAGAAGATGCGTGCCACATAAATGAAATGTATTAAATGTAAAATATTATAAATAAAAAAACCCTACCGAAATATTTATATAATATTTACTTTATAAATTTGACTCAAGTAAGTAAGTAGTTATTTTACACCGCAAAACTAATAAATTCGCAAAAACATTTCGTTTCAAATGAGTAATGTATTTTTATAACGAAATATTCTTATCGTTCAATTTTATCCTTATCAATAGATATCAATGTCAATGGCATAAGGTGTAATTCGGGTAAGACGGAAACAAGAGAGATAAACGGCGATAAAATTATCATAAACAATTAATCATAACGATTAATCATAATTAATTAGGGCTAGGTACTTATTACAATTAAAAATAACCTTTATTTAGGTAATTAAAATTTGATAAACTGTAAATTGGAACAGATAGAAATAAACATTTTCAGCCGAAAAACAGAAGTAATTTCAGTTTTTTATCCAATGTGCTTTGTATCACAAGCCTGACTATTTTACCAGACTACGCAACGCAAATAACGGTCATATGTTTACCAGCTATAAATACTTAAGTATGTATATTATTCCTTTTTAGCAAATCGCCTCTGAAATATCATGTCGTATATCGATAACTTGTAATCAAATGCCTTGCAAAGTATTAGCTAGATAAAGCACACTAACTTATTAATAACAGAGGTATAAAAAATACAGTCTCTCTCTTGAGTCGTATTTCCTCATGACTGAGGGTCGTGACTCCCCCGCAGAATTAATTCGTTAGGTTAGTTCTCTTGTGCAGACACATCGTGGTGGGCGCCCAGGTCCTTCCACGGTAGACACATGTTCTCGGATATTGTGGTCCTCAAACATGTCGGTTTTGTCACGATTTTTTCCAAGCGAGTGCAAATCCACACTTAACTTGAAAACATAAGCCATTAGTGTAAGGCCGGATTCAAACCAGAGATGAAAAGAAGACACTGGAACCGATGTGCCACACAGTAAAAAAATACAGTACTTAGTATCAAAACTTCTCAACCAATGAGTTCATCATTATAAAATCTTTAATTTAATTTCATCTTTATAAATATTTAATTTAATTTTATCTTTAATGTGTATGGACTCAAAGTCTGAAATAAATGACATTTATTTATTTATAATCAAAATCGAATAGATCGAAATACGAAATTATGTATAATATTTTAGAGCCGAATGGTTTGTTTCGCGACGACGGCAAAAGACCAGATGGGATGACGCTTATTCCCTGGAAGTTGGGTCGTTCGCTGGTGTGGGATGCAACTTGTGTCGACACATTGGCGCCCTCCCATCTTGAAAAATCTTCCAAACAGGCTGGCGGTGCTGCTTCATCTGCAGAGCTTCTCAAACAGCGCAAATATTCTAAGTTAGACAAGGGCTATTTATTTGTACCGTTTGGGGTAGAAACTCTTGGGCCGTGGGGTCAGAGCGCACTTGACCTCTACCAAGATCTGTCGGGGCGTTTGAAACAGGCTTCGCGTGACCAAAATGCTGGCTTGTACTTTGCCCAAAAGATTAGTCTAGCTATTCAACGGGGAAATGCAGCCAGCATTTTGGGTACGCTACCTTTTGAAAATGTAGATTAGTTTTTTTTTTTTTTAATATGTATATATAATGTTTATTTTTTTATTATTATTCGAAATTATTATATAATATACTAACCCGAAATTCGAAGAACCTTTCGGAAAATCAATGCTAACGATTAGCATAGAATAACAAGGTTACAGTCGAGTGTCAGTCAAAAACACAAAGTAAATAGTAAACAAGGGTAACTTGGCCATTGAAAGGAATAACAGAATGGAATAAGATGTTTTGTGAATGAATGTACCCAATAAAATAGATGTTTGTTACGCACAACAGCGAAGTCTTTTATACGGCTGACTATTATTACAATATGTAAAAGAAACCGTCTATTCTTACAAATAATTCAGTTGGAAATAGGGGTTTCCTTGAGTTTCTAATATGTACTTACCGTAATAGTTAGCAACAAAAGATGGGGTTAATTTTAACGTGTGTGTAAGTTGAAAAACCAAATTTGATTAGAATATTTAATATATTCTTAATACTAAAACACCACTTAAATAATAAATTAAAGTAATTAAGACAATTTTCTTAATTGATCAACTGATAGGAACTTTTCTTCTTAAAAGTTTAAGCCATTCATATATCGAGTACTTAAATACAATATTTAGTTAATCAATACACTTAATAACAGCGAAAGTGTATGAGTGTGTTTGTAAGTTCTTTACGCACAAGCAGCTAAACAGATTTGCATGAAACATTGCACGAGGATAGACATTCATGCCGGGATAAATCGTGGGGCACCGCCAGTCCATACATAAATAAAAAAAAAACTCTAAATAAAAGATAAAAAAAAGATAAAGAATCTTTATTGATAATGTAAAGTTGTAACATAGGTATAAGTACTGATATCATAAAATATGCTACACAAATTACAATATCTCGTCAAATATATACATCTATGTACAAGTGCAGAGATACAGTAAGGTAGATAGTAGATATATCTACATATTTTATGTACAGCCCTACGTCACTTCACTACTTTATGCATTACATATACATGCATATGCATACATATGTACCGTTTTATCGCACTAACCGCATGTCATATGAAGGACTCATCGTAAATTGCAAATGCAAATTGCAGTCGTAAAACTCACGAGACATCCCTCGCATATATATAGCTATAATAACGACCTTCGGACAACGTATAGTTATGACCTAGGTTCAACATGGCTCGACTGCCAGAGCTAGTAAATAAAACTAGCTGTGCCAGCGACTTCGTCCGCGTGGAATAGTTATTTTGGGCATCATATTTATTTTTGCAAACAACCTCTTCGGCTTTATAAATTATGTTACCCACAACTTGAACCGTTTTCGCAGCGCACGCAACGGAAGCCCTCAAAGATGAATAATTTTCCCCGTTATTTTTTCACATTTTCCATTGTTACTTCGCTCCTATTGGTTGCAGCGTGATGTTATATAGCCTAAAGCTTTCCTCTATAAATGGTCTATTCAAAAATATTTTTTCAATTCGCACCAGTAGCTCCTGAGATTAGCGCGTTAAAACAAACAAACAAACTCTTCAGCTTTATAATATAAGTAGGTATAGATAAAATGTTAATTCTTGTGTGGAGTTTGCTGATTCGAACTAATCAGGACTTTAACAGACAGGAATTCGAACTAATCAGGAACCATCGATTTCTTTTTGATTAATAACGCTAATTATTTTACAAAATCGATCACGGTGTATTCTTCATCTTCTTCGTATGAGAGTTTCCAACTCTAGTGTCAAGAGTATTCAAACCGACCTAAGGGCCTCTGGCATGGATCAATGCGGTCGTTAAGTACTAGTACTTTGTGTTTATCATTTCCTTTGATAGTATAACTAAGTACTAGACAAAATCACCAACATTAATACAAAACTTAATTGTTTAGGTAAAATTTACCATTTAACAGATAGAAAATTTATTTGTAACCAAAAGATTACACGTCAATTAGAAATTACAATTGTACATAACTTATGTATATAATATATTATTATAAATAAAATTACATAAGTTTAACATTTATGACTTACGTATGTAGCACGTATATTATAACAGAACATAAAATCCAGCTCTCAAATAAAACAAAGCTAATCAACACAGAGGGCTAAGTTTATCAAAGAGACATGCGAAAAGAGGTGGCTTATCAGTGTAGAAGACACACCCATACGCTATGTATCAATGAAATTGTACCCATTCATGCATGTAGCGCGTTCGATACCACCAATGTGTTTCAAGGGCGCTAACTATGAAAAGATTTAATGGTTTGGTCAGCTATTGTAGATACAATAGCTGGCCAAAACATCAAATCTCTGCATAGTTAGCGCCCTTGAAATACATTGACGCAGTGTATTACTACAAAACTATCTAAATTTACCAAATATGTATATACTAAGTGAAATGGGTGGAAAATATCAGTAACTAGTTAGATTAGAATAAGACACACCCATTCGCTATGTATCAATGGAATCGAGTCCATTCATGCATATAGCGCGTTCAATACCACCAATGTCACAGAATACATAATCCAATGTGTTTCAAGGGCGCTAACTATGCAGAGATTCGATGTTTTGGTCAGCTATTGTAACTGTACTGAGTAAGAAAATATTTCTTTCTATCGGATATAAGTACTGACGTGTTTTGGAAAATAATATGATGTCAATAAATAGGCATTTACATAGTTATTTTTTCTATGGATTTGTAGCAAGTCACCAAATTTTCATTTACCTTAAAAATACCACATTTAACAACACACTGGAACATTTTGCTTCCTAATTTATTCACAGATTCACACCCACTAACTACTACCTCTTCTGTAATAACATGGTATATAAATAGCCATTTAAGTACCTAATAATGTAGTATGGATTTGTACCAAATATACACATTTTACTTTTACAAACATTTAAGACACTATAAAACGCAAGTGTGGAACATTTTGCTACCCAATTCATTTACAGATTCACTCCCACTAGCTACTACCTATTCTATGTCGGCGTGAACCTACGATAGACGTTTGTCGTTCCCTCGATGTATATTTATATCTCGAGCCTTGTACCATTTAGATATTGTGATGACGCGTATTCGAAAATAATATGGTGCCAATAATTAAATAGCCATTTTAGTACCTAAATAGTTAATTACTTACATCTTTATTTTTTTGTATTGTTTTTTGTTACAACTAAACATTTTTTTTTTTACTTAATAAATATTTATTTAAGACACTACACAACGCAAGTGTGTACATTTCGCTTCCCAATTCATTCACACCTCACTAGCTACTACCTATTCTGTGTCGGTGTGAAGCTACGATAGACGTTTGTCGTTTCCTCGATGTATATTTATATCTCGAGCCTTGTACCATTTAGATACTTACTGTGATGACGTATATTCATCCGGGCTTATGAAAATCAGTTGCTCAGCTCGATTCAAAGGTTTAGCAATGTACAAGGTCTTATTGGAATATTTTGATCAGCATAACTGGGACTTTCGGTTGATGTCGAAAAATTTGATTGTTCTGATTCGAAGTGTGATGTTTTGTGAGTATTTTCAATTATTCAAATGTTACATTAGACATGTAAGAAAGTATATTTAGAAACTAAATTCTTAAAGACTTCGTTTTAAGAAATGTATTTATTGAAGTCTCATTATTTTTTTCTTTTTGTATGGTTGGAATTACTGAAACTAGTATAGTAGGTAAGTGTTACATGAAACTGTAACTTAAATTTAAAACTAACAACTAACATTTTAAAGATAAAGATATATTTATTTGCAAGATGTAGTTTGATAATACAGATGTTGTGTAAGTGCTAAAAATTTGGAATCATACATCTTAACTATTACTGGTATGCAAAAAATTTTCATGACAACCTATGTAATTTTCACCACAAGCTGTTAAAAATTGGAAATCGGTCAGTTTGACCAACTCTGTCAATAAATTGCATTGGAACTTACCAGTTTAGAACAATTTGTGTTTTACTAAAACTGGTTTACATTTGACCACGATTTGACTTATGGTAAACAGATAACCATTTATTATAGTTTAAGATGGAGTGTGTTCATACTGTTCATGTCGTGTTTCCTAAATAAATGTTGATTTGCTCCTGTTAACAATTCAAACAGTTAATCTATATATATAAAACTCAAAGGTGACTGATTGACTTACTGATATAGTGATCTATCAACTCACAGCCCAAACCACTGGACGGATTGGGCTGAAATTTGGAATGAAGGTAGATGGTGGTTACGACGTAGGCATCCGCTAAGAAAGGATTTTCGGAAATGCCACTTTTAAAGGGGCGAAATAGGGGATGCAAGTTTGACTTCTTAATGCGAGCGAAGCCGCGAGCACCCACTAGTACCTAATATGCTAGGTAATTACTTATCCTTTAAAACGCGAACGAACGATGTAGATGTGGAAACATTCAGTACAAGATCTAACGTTCCTAACAATAGATAGTAAAAACTCTACGACTGGACAATCTATGTTTGTTTAAAATCATAATGTACAATTTGCATACAAAAAATAATGGCTAAAACAAAACCAAAATAGACTACTAAGCGGATTTATCTACTTCACACAACATACAACGTTCTTACGACTTTAAACATTCCAATAATCCTTATTAACAGATGCTTTTACTTGATTATCCATAAATAAATAAATAGTGAATGGTCTTTTTAAACCCTTCAACGACATTAAACTTGATAGACGCGACATTATAACGCAAAACAAAATAAAACAACAATTCACAGAACATAAATTGCCAACTTCAAATCAAACATCAAAATTTCAATACATTTTTTCTCAACAATGAAGACTCACTCAAGAATGGCCCAAAGAACTAGTACTTTTAGAACTAGTCTTTACACATAACTCCAACAGATATTAGGTAATTTAGTTAAGATTAACAAACATTTACTCATCGTGATACATTCGCGTGCTGATTGGTCCGTGGTCACGTGATAGGATTGGATATTGTTAATACCCTCAATAATTAATTAATAATATGAATTCATATTTATAAAAGGTTATTTATGGGTTCTATCGTACATTAATTACATCTTTTTCTTGTGGAATGAGAGTGGCCAACTCTGGTGTCGAGAGTTTATCAAGCCGCCCTAAGGAGCCTCTGATATGGCATGATTAGAGGTTTCTTGTTTGTATCGTCTATGTAAACTCTCTAATAAAACGATTATTGGCCATAAAGTAAGGCTTACGAGTCGTTCCGACGGCGCTTTAACTTGTAATATCTATTAAGAGCCGTATTAAAATGCTTCCAGCTTATTTGAAAGCGATTACGAGAGTAATCCTACGCAGGGAATATTAGCTTCTGTACGACTATAAAATCCTAATTCTGAAATAGTCTTCTTCTTATCGAATGAGAGTTGCCAACTCTGGTGTCGAGAGTTAATCAAGCCGCCCTAAGGGCCTCTGACATGGCTTAACGACTGTCGTACTAGACAAACAGCCGGGACCTACAATTTAACGTGTCATCCGACCCACGGAAGCTCCCAAAATAGTATTCACTTTTCGATCACCCATCCAAGGACTGACCGCGTCGACCTTTGCTTAACATTGGTAATCGCTAATAGTTAATATTTATTGAGTCAATTCTATAATACATTTTTAGTTATTAGATTATTATATTTGCCTAATAGTAAACAGGTTTCAACTTTTTAATAAAAGTAAGTAGGTAAAGTTACTTAATATATATGTAGGTATTCAATCGATTACACATTGTATCAAACTCGAAAAAGCAATGGAATTACGAGAAATTTCGCGCAAAACTCGACATTTGGAAGTTTCTCGAATACGCATAACATAAATGAAGGGAAACGGGAAGGGATAGAAAGTTTCAACACGATATGGGATACAGAATAACACGAACAATGTAAATTGCAGACACCTAAATATCTACACTGCCGGTCAAAAGTTTGAGACCACTACAAAAAAAGTTAAAAAATGAAATAAAAGTCAACATGTTCAAATCATTATGATTTATAGTTTTTATTTCCATATTATACACACAATTTAACTTTAAAAAAATGAAAATACTTATGATAATACTAAATAACTTTAAAAATACAGACAAGAGAGCTTAGACAGATTTTTCATCAAAATATCCTCCTTTGCATTTTATAACTTGCCACCAATCTTGGCATGCGAGCAATTAATAATTTATTTATTGTATTATACATATATATATATATATATATATATATATATATATATATTTAACGAATTAATCACTTAAATCACAAGAATTAAAATTTGGTATGTAAGTATCATCCTATGACAAATACCCATGACATATTAATCAAATTAATCCTAACGTTTCTTTTTTTTTTAATAAGTTTATCCATCTGATTGTCATTTTAATAAGTATTTTTCTTACATGAAAATAAGTGTACATAGTAAGTGAATATAAATAATTTTGCATACGTTGAAAGTAAATCGTCAACAAATAAACAACCACAAATATACAAAACTCTGTTTAAAATTCGGATGATAAGGAAATAAAAGCTTTTTGTATGCTAGTTTTCTTCATCTATGCTATATTACTGATGCGTCTATTGAATCTTAAACCGTTGCCGAACACAGAATCGACCAAACTCCCTTGGCACAAATCCAGTACGAGACATGTGAAAGTTGCCACAATGAGAGCAAAAATAAAACCATTCAAGAAGAGCAAGATGGGTAGCGCAACGGGTTATCAATCGAAGAACTTGGCAACACGACTGAGGCTGTACCATCATCTTCTTAACATACGATTCAACACAAACTTAATGATTAAGAACCGTATGCTATGGAAATAAATTTCAGATTGTAAACAGAAGCAGAGTTGAGATAGAAGTACGGCCACGGAGCCTCGATCAAACCACGTAGAACAACAACACAAATCAAAAAGAGCTTAAATTTCAAACAAACGACAGACGAAATTGAATCTTAACACGTCGTTTCAAAAGCGAGAATGGAATTGGGAATGTCGAGTTTAGGAGTGCAAATGAAGCGTAACATATTTTTTACGAGGGGTCAAGTTCGCGGGATCAATTGGTTTATTGCTTAGCGGTAGTCGGAGATAATGATGTTATTTTCGGCCCGAAGATGGCGGCGGATTAGCGTAACAGGAAACAATGCCAGGGATCTAGAATATTTTCATCGTTTTATCTCAGATTCAAGATGACATGTTTCGTACTTAATGTTGGGATCGAAAATAAAAGACAAGAGACTATTACGAGTGAAATTGGGTTTTCTAACTTTTATAGAATGACTTTACAATGTTTTAAGTTTATGCTAATTCTTAAATATCTAAATATATAAAACTCAATGGTGACTGACTGATTGATATAGTGATGTATCAACGCACAGCCCAAACTACTGGACGGATTGGGCTGATATTTGGAATGAAGGTATATGTTATAACGTATGTAGGCAACCGCTAAGAAAGGATTTTTGGAAATGCCACTTTTAAAAGGGGTGAAATGCGTGCGAAGCCGCGAGTATCCACTAGTTCTTAAATATTAATACATTTGGGGTGAGACACTAAAGAATTAATAAAACTCTTTGACTCGTTTCAGATATACGTACTTACTTTATCCTAGTTTCAATTTAACTTATGGTGCTGCAAGGCTATTCTGTGAGTTTTTTAATTTCCAAGTACCGGCCACAAAAGGGGTCGGACATTTAGTAGGTATTGAATGTGAAATTGCTGGATAAGTTTACACGTATTCCGTTCAACCAAAAACCATATAACCATTATTTTTACTCAACTAAGTAAGGTCTGCTTGCTAAAATACCCAACTCTTTCCGTCATAGTTTCAAATGGTAAAGAATGAAAGTCAAAGCTACATTTTGAGAACGAATTCCCTGACACACATTTAACGTCAGCTTAGCATTATATCTCCGGAGAATTTACAGAATCATTTCCCATATTTCAGCTTCACGCCGGTACCCGCAGGAATCCAAATTTGTATCAATATTCTCGGCAAGACCAAAACTCAGGGAGAATTCTGCGAATTTCACGTTGAAAATTCTTGTGAAACAAAATTTGAATAACGCGTTACGTGTAAATTGTAATACAATTATGGAAGTGTCGCGCAAAATATACAATCTTTTCTGTGTTTGGCAGATGTTATGGCTGACCAATAAAAGGTTGAGTTAAATTTAGCGTAAGTGTGACAAATCGTGGGTGTTGAGAGTTTTGTAACTGCCTTAGGCGCGTCTACACGGATTAGTTTAGCGACTCTTTTACATTAAAACGTTTGGATCTGAGTAGGGGCGTTTCGAGATGTTACCTGCTATAATCCAAGATAAAAAGATACCTACCTGTGTCAATCTAGGAGACAATTTATTTCAGTCAAGAAAGACACATTCATTCACACACTGAATCAAAAAGTTGCACCTTTATCATATTAGTATTAATACGAACTTCACAATAACTGCGATGATATCTAAAATAGCATCCACCTATGGTTTCCCATCTAAGCTTAGCTCGGTCTATCACTGAGCATTGGTTAGATGCATCAATGTCAATAGGGTCCAGACGGGGCAAAACGTGTATGCAGCCACATGATCGGATGGGAGATAGATTAGAAATGAAACAAGAGAAGATTGAGAAGACTAACTAGCTACCTTAGAGATATATTACAAGGACAACCAGTGGAATCGATAAGAAAATCATTCACTACAATTTATATTTGTACTTCTGGCATAGAAAAACACAATATTGAAACTGATTAGAGCATACTGTATTATAATAAAAATTACAGTTAACATTTTATTGACATAATTATTGGTTGCCTGGAAGAGATCGCTCTACGCGATAAGGCCGCCCAATGTACCTAGGTTAAGTAATTTTACTATAAATTGTTTTTGTATTTTGTTTTCTGGTGTACAATAAAGTTATATTGATTGATTGACGTAATTATGACGTATTGACCTCCTTGCCCGAATCTCTATTCCCCTTCAACTATAATTTGTCGGTCTTCAAGTCGAGAGTAAACCGGTTTCTTCTAGGCAAGCGCGCTAGACCGTTAGACTATAACGTTGCCATCAGGCAAGTTGTAGTCAAGCGTAAGCCTATATCATTAAAAAAAAACGTAAGTGCTAGCCGTTATTACAACTAAGTTAGAGCATAGTTAATAGTAGAAGGTGAAATTATAATGATTGTATTGAAGCGTTGCTGTAATAAAGTCTTACTAACTATTCCAATAGAAGTAAACGCAATGAATCTGGTAAGGAGTAGTAAGTAACTACATTTAAACAGTGTGGTCTCAGATAAGGTTAAACGTATAAGCAACTCCAATCTCAAGCACATAACCAGCTCAACATAAACGAAAACCACAAACATTCAAAAACTGCAATATCTTACCGTATTCTATATCAAGGACGTCTCCCCTCGCCTATCCAAGAAAGCCAGTCTGTATTCTCGGTTCACATCACAGAATATTTCACAGTCCTGTGCCTTCGGACTCCTAAATGTCAGATCCACATTTTGACATTAGTCCGATCACGATTTCGATATTAAGTTTACATTCGAGTGCGTTTGCAAACTGGTTTATTATTGAAGACGGAAACATACCAAATAGACTCCTTAGTTATTTATCAGAAACCTACCTTGAAAATATCCTTCTATTTACATTAGCCATTACTATATACCATTAATATGACATGACATTACTATTTATAAACATGAACTCAACCTAGCACACACACACACGCACACACACACATACACACACACATACATACACACACACACACACACACACTTGTACATATACACGTATGATAATATTAATATTAATTAAAAACCATATTATGTGGCTATGATACATCATAACGGTCAAACATGTATATTTAATAACATGATCTATGTACCTTAGACACATACTTTAACTTCCAGCCGCTCTTTCAGACGCTTGAATAGCGCTGGCTGAATTTGCTTTACCATATATTTTCAGAGATTACGACGGAATTTCGTGTACATAATTTTAATTTATAACCGGGCAACACTTAAAATGTCAAAAATCGTAGACGTTTTGTAGATTTTGCTTACTCTGTAGTAGGTAGATAGTCTGGTTTTTATTTTGTTTTAATTTGTTTGTAAAATTAATATTCGTTATTTAAATAAGTATATATCTCTGTAAATTTAAGTAAATGTGCCGCGGCGGGATACTGCAGCTCTGAAACACAAGATCCACTGGATACTTAGCTCAGAGCTCAGTACACTTCTGACGTACTGTAGATACTAGTGGATAAGATTGTATTTGTTTTTGTAATATGTAATGTACGTACACTTAAGTTTTTGGTCAAATAAACAAATTATTATTATCTATTATTAAAAATGGATATGAAGGGAATCTTCCTAATGCGTGTCGGTAAAGCTTGGATTTCCTAGGAAAGCGGTTCCGACATATAGCGGCCGTAATACAGCGGTGAATGAACGTTGTCTATGTAAACGTAATGGCGCGGTTTCCTAGAGAGCGGTAACTTGCACCGTAATTTACTTTAATTATTTTTGCGTCCGTAATATTACAGCCGCTATATGAAGGCACCGCTGTCCTAGGAAACCAAAGCTTAATTGGATGTCTGGCGATAGCCACATGAAGATTGGTGCCGTATTATTAATTCAAAATACAGCTTAGCTTTAGTGTTTCCTGTGTTGTACGCAAAGATTTATCTGTACCCCGTATTAGATGACTTACGGCTCTGTTATCAGATGGCATACCTATAGTTTCTTATGCCAAATCTACCTACTACGGGTACTTAACTGTCTTACGAGTTGTATAGTCTATGAGTCAACGTTATTCACCGAGGGAATATGATGAACTTTCGAGACTTCGTGATTTCTACAGGGCTTGTACATTGTGGCAACTTGATGAAATTTTCCACAGTTTCATTTAAAGGACTTCTTAACAAAAGGTTTGCGATTGCTGCAAAAACGGTGAAAAAGTGAAAAGTTGAACGTTTCTCTGAAACTTTTTGTTTGGATTGAAACAAGGTTTTTTTTCTGTGTGTTGTAAAAAGTTATATAAATGCAAAAGCATGGGTGCTTTGTTGCTGTTCAACCGTTCATTATGAAGTTTTATTTAGTTACCTGAAGTTTTCAAAAGCGGCATGTGAAGTGATACGGTTTCGGGACATTTTGCTGATTTTATTTACCTGAAAATGAAAAAATATTTTTTATTAGGAATAAGTTTTTTACATCAAACAGTAACTACTTAATAATGATATATTTTACGACAAACACCTGTTTTGCTGGCGGCGGAGGTATTCCATGCAATTTTTGTTAGCCATCAGTCGGGATTATAAGTCCTTGGATAGACAACCAAAAACTGGCATTCAAATTGGCAAATGAAATAGCAGTCGCACGACAAACAGTAGCAATCGCAATCTTATTTAGTTTGAAGTTTATATCCCTGCCTGGAAGAGATCGTTCTTAGCGATAAGGCCGTCAATTAAGACGCTAATTTTAATATCTGTTTTTTTATAAGATAAGATATTTCTTTAATGCACACCAAAAAAAAAATTACATGATGAAAGAAATTTAGAAACTATTTTAATGCACATTGGGCGGCCTTATCACCTTAGGCGATTTCTTCCATAATCTTATATGTGGTGTTTTAATTCAGTATTTAATTAATAAAAAAAATAATTATATCTGTCAATCGTCAAGTTCGTCAAAGGCCTTAAGGGAGGTTTGAAAACCCTCAACACTTGAGTTAGCCACTCTTATACGACAAAACCGCGGCCTGATCGCCTAAACCGACACCCGCTCATCAGTAAGCCTCCATTAAGCAAATATTGGTGTCGAACTCAGCACCCGCACGCTGTAAGCGTCACGTAGCTTCTATGAAATGTTATCAAACTTTAACGTCATCCCCCCTGATGGACTCCTCTTTTTAACAGATCTAAAAAAAGCTCAATCTCTCTCTAGAGTCCTATTTCCTCATGACTGAGGGTCGCGTCTCCCTGCAGAATTGATTCGTTAGGGGAGTTCATTTGTAGAAAACTAACGGCAACTCGGCGTGTTTCCCTGGTTAATTCGGAATAAATAGTACCCAGTGTCAATTAAGGGTCTTATCAATCTGTGTGTAGATTAGATGTAGATAATTTTCATTTAAATCAGTACAGCCTTATTAGCATTAGCATAAGATATAGAATGTAGCACGAAGATGGAAAAACGTACACAGTAACACAATAACTTTTGTCTGTATAGTTAATAAGAACTAACAACTAACTGATATGTGCGATATTGTGCCGTGGTAAGTAGGTGTCCCCAATTTCCATAGTTCATGTCAAACTTCAACAGTCTGGGGAAGTTGGCTCGACTTCTCTTGTACGCTAGTTATGAAACGTCAGCGAAATTGGGCCGAATATTGTGTTAAGGCTAATTCATACAAGGAAGTGGGGGCGTATTGGAAAACTTGTTTGCTTGCCTTCATTGAAAGTTATGGGAGTGTTTCGTCAAAAATTTATGCATGAAATTTATAAGTAAATAAATAAATATTCCGGGACATTGCACACAGCGTCATCTAGCCCCACACTAAACAAACGCTTGTGTCGTGGGTACTAGATAACGGATATAATACTTATATACTTTTCTTTTGTAAATACATAATATTATACATACAAACGACCAGACTCAATACAAGTAATTAAACATTTTAAAATGCATAAATAACCCGCTTGACACATTTATTCCTTTTAAGTTTTTATTTGCTGAAATATGTAGGGTTAAGTACTATTAAATTATTATTAGAAACAGCGTTAGGGAAACGTTGTCTTTGTACACATATTTAAGTCAGTAGGTATTTATTTAGGAAAGGAATATGTGGACAATAACACAATTATAGTACAAGTACCTAAGTATTTAACTTACATTACATGTAACGCTCAGTCTACTAACCTTTAAGGTCCTACTCATGTTAACAAAGTAAAAGTAAAAGTAAAGAATAAAAGTTCACGAATTCAAATTCAAATTCATTTATTCCAATTAGCACCGTTCACGATTTACACTAATGATAACATAGAAATAAATTTAAAAATACAAACAAACACCACAATATTGCACATTAGTCAATTAAAGAAATTTATTGGACGGATTCATTAACATTATACCTGGTAAATGTAATCACTGGTTATATTTAGGTAAGTAACTAGTTAAGTATCGAACTACAATCCAGGGGTTTTCAAATCTAGAGTTAATATGTATCTTCTAGGTAAGCGTGTTGCATCCTAGGCTGCAGCAATGCTTAACATCAGGCAGGCTGTAGTCAAACGTAAACCTATCCCACGTAAAAAAAATCTACCTACTATCAACTTTTCTAATGTAAACAAGCCTTAATCTAAGACTATTGCACCTACGATTGTTAATTAGTTTTGAACTAACTACATGACAGTATTCACGGGTGATTATTTGACACCAAAATTGGACACAATATCAGAAACTTCAACATGAAACTCAATACAAAGTTTAATTAAACAGATTCAATTTATTAATAATACTAACCTTAGTTATGTTTTGGTGACATTTCAATACAATACAATATAATACATTTATTTATAATTCCATAATTATAGGTCAATTATTAATATTAATATTAAGTCAATGGTAATTCAACAATCATAGTTTAAACAAACGACAAATTCAATTATACAGTAAGTATATGTTAATAAAGAAAATAATATAGATGCAATAGTTAAAACTAAAACAATACATCTACAATGCCACATAATCAGAACTTCCGGGTGGAATACACGTATCAAAAACAGTCTTTGATTTTAAAGTAATCTTCAACGTTATGGGCGGGATAAATTGGATCATTTGTTACTCGTACATTTCTTACTGGCTGCTTACGCTGGATTTATTAGCGAAGAACATATTAAACACTAGTGGACGACCGCGGCGTTGCTCGGATTATTTCAGGATAAAAAGTAGCCTATGACACTTTTATGACCTCTTACTAGCTACATACCAAAAATAATGATGTTTTTGCGTGATGAGCGTTTAAATAAACGGATAAACAGAGACACAGAGAAAAAGACCAATTTTACAAAAACTGTTGAAACGTGTTTTATTGTCGATTTAAAGTAAGTATAATAAATAAAAATTTCGTTTATTGCTCCAAAAACATAATAAAACTATACATAAATGCACTATACACACCGCACTAGGTGAACCTGTGTCGCGGTGTGTTTGCCTTCTCGTTCCAGACATTACTAGTAACAATAAAGAAAATAATATATACAGATAGACAGACAGAGTATACCTACCCCAGCATATCTTTTTTCTAATATCTTCTATGTACTTACAGTTGTTAAAAACTTATCCTTGGTTATTAAAATCGGTTACAGAATCATTTTTAACAAGACTTCTTGCAGCTAAAAGACCAAAAGCGTACATAAACCTTGTTATTGTTGAACGTAACACCAAGGTCAGGGCAAGTTACGTTACATCCACCCTGCAGGAGGGGCGCCCACGCGATTTTTGATCTACGAGGGTGCTGCCACAGTGGGTTAAATTGCAAATCCAAGTAAGCTAATGAAAATTATTGTTTTTTAACTTGTGACAAAGATCCTTTACTTACATATTCAGATTTACTCCGCTAGAAAAAATCAGACCAGTCATGTGAGGGTTTTAGTCCAGTCTTGTGGTTAAGAAAGAAAAAAGAAAGAGAGAAAAAAATATGTTCATCATGAGACATGAATCACACTACTCCTTGAGTGGTATTCGTCAGGACTGAGGATCGTAACTCCCCTGCAGTAAATATACGTCAGATGATTACTTTTTTTTTACATTAGATAGGCTCACGCTTGACTACAACTTGCCTGATGTTAAGCAACGTTGTAATCTACGATCTAGCGCGCTTGCCTAGAAGAAACCGGTTTACTCTCGACTTGAAGACCGACAAATTATAGAGGACAATTATTATTACTTACGATTTGTAAATTATTAATGTTCAAGTTCTTTATACTTAGCTATTATAAAATATGAGTTTAAACAAACTGATACTGAACTTAATTCCTTAAATGTAAAGACTATTGTCAGGTCTTTTCGACAACGCGCGAGCGCTACAGTTACCAATACCGCACGCCTACGTAAAGGTTCAAAAATCACTAAGTATACAAGAAAAATTTCACCCAAACGCACAAATATAGGACTAAGTCCCTTGTTTTCCGTTGTCGGTTAATATAAGCCACGAATTTAGCCAGTAAAGGGTGGCTGCGGATTATAAGCCACCGGTGGCGACGCACATTACTGTGGCGGTTTTCAATTTTCTCAAGCTTACGTGCGCTCAAAACTTTGGCCGAGGAAGAAAATGAAGAAATTGGTTTTCAGGATACAAGGATTTGCCACTGTCTTCGTAGCGTTACTTATTCAAATTAATTAATTTAGCTTCTGATATGTTTGTATTGTTTATACTACCTATAAGATTTGCCGTATTATCCATGCGTTTTATTAGGTAAACTAGTGGCTGCTCGCGGCTTCGCTTGCATTAAGAAGTAAAACTTGCATTCCCTATTTCACCCCTTTAAAGTGGCATTTCTAAAAATCCTTTCTTAGAGGATGCCTACGTCATAACATCTACCTTCAATCCAAATTTCAGCCCAATCCGTCCAGTGGTTTGGGTTTGGGTTTTCACTTATATCAGTCAGTCAGTCAATCAGTCAGTCACCTTTGAGTTTTACATATATAAGTAAGATACATAAATAAGTAATAAGCAATTCATTTTTTACACCGATTTTCTGCACACAGACAAACAGTAGTGTGCAAATAAGAGCGGTTTTCTGAAAAAAAAAACTACTATGTAATGTAGAAAATACGTAATGTTTCCTACTTTGTTACAATATGCAGGTTCTTTCAAGATATAATAATATAGGTACACTACAATTACTAATAACGAGTTCCAACCTGTTCTATAGATTTTTATCATAAGAGCTTAAAACAATGTATCAAAATGAAAGCTCTTGTCTGTATTAAAATATCGACGGTATTACCATTAAAAGCACAATAAAGATTATAATCAAATCAACATAACAGTCGTTCGATTGACCTTAATCCGAAATAAATTGATGCAATATTGTTAAAATATTACCTTTCGGTATAACAAGTTTGTATGGAATCTGACAGTCATGTTCCCGATATTATATTTACTTACTGAGTCCCTTTTTAACTGACTCTGTAAAAAGAAAGTAATCAATTTGAAGTAGGAAAGTATGTTTGTCTTTGTAAGAATTTAATAAATGTTAAGTAAGTATCATGGCATTCATTTACTTTAAACGTTAAATTTCCATACACTTTAGTCAAATATTGTATAGTTATATATGGAATATAGGACATGTAGGTATGTATGTTTTTAAGTTTTTCCGCGGATTAACCGAATTGTTACTATTGTTTAATTGAACCTATGAAATCAATTGATTGTAACTCAGCACGTAGTTATTTTATTATTTTTTATTAGATTAATTCTTGGAGCTAACACGTATGAACCTAAATTTAGATCATCATAGGTTACTCATATGTTATCTAATTCTGACAATACCATAAACACAAAGTCGAATTCAACTGCTCAATTTTTTAAGGTCGGTTAAAAACAACCAATGAGACATAACCTGGACCCAGAATCGAACCAGCATTCTTCGTACGTTCTCTCACCGAGCCACACTCGCTCGCTAACTTGTTTCAACACACAACCATCTTAATTTAGTATTCCGTCTTCATCTCTGCGTTCAACGCACAAAACGGCACCAAACATTTCTAAACTTCCCTCAGGAATATAAACCACAAGGTGCTTAATTAGCCGGTTTACTGCTTAGCATAGACAATATAACTTGAAGACACCTAAGTAGGTAGGTTCCTAATAAATAAATAAATATATATTCCGGGACATTGCACACATCGCCATCTAGCCTCACACTAAGCTAATCAAACCTATGTAGCCACTCAACAAACCGATCTTTAAACCATATGAACTGAGCGCATATATAGAGCAGTAGTGCATATTCATTGTTATTGTATTATACCTATACAATCATGTACGTAACACGTAAGTTTAAACAGTAAAGCATTTAATTATTTAATTTAATTATTTAAATAAGCCACCAGATCTTAGAAACGTGTAAAAAAGTTTTTTTTTCACATTTCATTGACAGGCATTTGAATATTAAGTCACCTAAAACAATACCCGCACGCCATATTGTCATATTAACGGAAGCAAGCCTGTATCTACCGGAATTAGCATTATCTGCCAAAACATAACTTTAAGTGCAAATTTTTAGTGACAGATTAATATATGTCTTTGACGCCATCAAGATTTGCAATTGATCTACCCACTTGGCTAATGTGTGTTAGAATTTTCTCGCTTTAATGAGGTGTCTATGGGTTGAAAAATCGCTGCTGCTTAGTCTATCTAAAAGCGCACTCCGATGTAAGCGGGGCAAGTTTAATCAAGTTTCAGAAACTGTAGCATTCTACTCTAGAGTGGAATTAAGGTCATATATTGTGCACACAGCAAAGTCGAAGCTCATAATCAATTTATAGCAGACTTTGTGAGAGAGCAAGTTTTATAACATGGGAGAAAGTTGGTATAAAGAGGGTTTGCAATATTTAAGTGGTTCAGCTTGCAACAGCCATTTTTGTTAGGAAGGAATGTTTTATTTTTTACATCGGATAGGTTTACTTTTGACTACAGTCTGCCTGATGTTAAGCATTACTGCAACCTAGGGTATAACACGCTTACCTAGAAGATACCTATTAACTCTAGATTAGTAATCGCAAAGATATCTAAGTGTTGTAGCAGCCTCATTTGGGAACCAGTTATATGGTCTACCTTAGATAAAAGAAATTACACGTGCGGGAACCAACGATTCTAATTCTAATTCTAAGGTGGGGGCGATGAGTCCTGCACTGACATCCCGCTTGGGGCGTTTTGTGCATTTCCCCCATTTCTGCCTAACCCAGCCAGCCAAGCTCCTTGAAATATCGGAGTACAGCCTTGGGTTTCTGGCATACTAGTTCCACTCCTACTCCCGTCACGGCAGGAGTTGTGGTATAAGAGGTGGAACTGCTTGCATCGTCAAGTGATGCTTCTGTTTGAGCCTGTCTTAGCATCTTTCTTTTCTCTTTTGTTGCTTCGCAGTGTAGTAGCACATGCTCCACGGTCTCGTCATGCTCCATACAGCCTCTACACAGAGGGCTGTCTGTCGTTCCAATAGTGTACTGGTGATAGTTCAGATCACAGTGTCCGGTAATCACTCCAACCAATAGACGTAAATCTGATCGGCTAAGTTTGATAAATTTATTAGTTGCCTTCCTGTCTACCTCTGGTAAGAAGATCTTGGAGTGCCTACAGTCTTTTCTATTTTTCCACAGATTTTGATGTTCTTTCTCTGTGTATGCCCGCAGCAGATTTCGGGTCAAACCAAAACCAAAACCAACCAACGATCTTTAAACCGAGAGCGAACCGGTTCTTATTGGGTAAGCTAAGTATTATCCATCTTAGACCACAGCTATCGCTTACCATCAGGCAAACTATGGTCCAGTGCAAACCTGGTTTACTTAGTTAAAAAAACGTTTTAGGCGACTTGGAGGAGAATTTCCGACTGCTAAGTGTTAAAAAATCTAGTAACTAAGTGTTCCTTGGAATAGTAATAGTCAGGTAGAAGAATTGCAATCGCAGATATGTATAACTAACTACTGTAAGTTGCAACGCAGCAATAAATAAATACTTCAGGAAATCTCACACAGCGCCATCTAGCCCCACAATAAGCTTATGCTTGTATCATGGGTACTACATAACGGATTTAATACATGTAGGTATGTATACTTTTTATAAATTCATACTTATTGTACATAGAAACGACTAGACTCAACACAAGTAATTACAACGTTTAATATTCATAATTACTTGTGCCATGCGGGAATCGAACCCGGACCCCTAGATTAAAAGGTAGAGCTGCTATCAACTAAGCTAATAGGCCAGTCAAATCAGATGCAATGATGGCACTACTCATAATTCCAAGCCCCTAATTCCCAATTTCAATCTTAGTCAAAATTTGCGTAAGATATTAGGATTTTTCTGAGTTTTTGCATAGTTGTCACAAATATTTCCAGCTTCTATGACATCCAGCTACAACATATCTACTTGTAAGCAAGCAAATATATTCCTAGCGGTACTACTAAGTACTTCATTTCCGGTGCCAGAGAGCATCGTTAAGCCACCAGATGGGATCGCGAGTGGATTATTTTGACATTAAATCCAGTTTTGTTACATCAAAGTTGCAAGAGTTCATGAGAGTTCATTTTAAGTAAATTCACCATTATCATCATCATCTCTAATAGCTTCTTAGGCACAGCTGGGTTGTAAGCTCCTACTGGAGCGGTGCCAAATATTAATTAAAGCTAGTGAACAGAATTCCACCAAACCAATAGTTATTTTTTGCATACCAGAGACAAATTTCGTACGTAAGTAGCTATGTACTTACTTACCTACTTATTTAATACTTATTTCAAATGAATCAAGAAACAAAACAAATCCTAGTAACAGAAACATGAAAATAATAAAACACAATCATTTCCACCTACATCCCGATTTCAGCTACAAATTATATAAACAGAACAACATTACTTACACAGTTTGCCGCCTCTCAAAGACATTTTCCATAGCTCGCCATGAATATTTTATGGCTGCCTACACTTTGACAGAGACGAAAACATGAAACAATGGGGACCTTTTAAAACCTTGTACTTTGAATCGACTGGCCACTCTCTATTTAGTGATGTTCAATGACAAGACTATGAAAATACTCGTAGTTTCTCAGGGTCTTTTTAACCATTGAGCAAAACAGGCTGTCTTCTTTTGTATGTTTGTCGATCAATCCACCAACATGTACCTAGAAGTCGGAGATGTTTTCCAACAAACACTGATCTACGCTTACTAACTGCGATGTATCTGCCCAAGAAAACTGCTAAAAAAATAATTCTGAAGGGGAATCGTGACCGTCAGTACTGCTCAATTACAACTCAAGAAGAAGGAAGATTGGCGAGTTAACGTGTGTATCAAATCTATGGGTAGAGATCATAGCATATTTCTGTTTCGTATCTAACCAAGACAAAACTAAGACTGGATTGTGGCCACTGCCATGAAAGAGGAAGCCTATACCCAGCAGTGGAACCAAACCGTCTATGAATAATAATGAGTACACTATGTTTATCAGAAATAACAGGACATCATCACACAGGGGCAGGCTTAGTTTGATGTCCAGGGTTCAACAACTATTGTATAGTCCTAAGTCCTATTTCATAGTACAATTTCAAATGGTCACTATTACGATACCTGTATCTATGTAAAAAGGTCAATAAACGTTATTCTATCAATCCAAGTCACTGTGGAACTATATTTATTGCATTGCAGGTTCAAAACAGATAAGTATGTCAATTCATCCAGGTAGTTAGAAGCAAAACTAGCATAAGTAACACAGTGGTTAAAGGTGGAATATAGTAACAGTATAGGTATACACTGGAACAGAACTGGATATCAAACAATGATTTGACGAATCAGGCTTGCCTTATACGTGAAAGCCTTCTTCAACCATACATTGTTGCAGACCCACTCCGACACCCATATAAAATATAAAAGCATTCAAGTCCATAAAACGAGTCCTTAACAAGTACAACACTACTGCAAAGTGCGAAGTGACCTGTTAAATTATTCAATAGTCACTCCAGTATAGAAAGTACTTACTTCGTTCGCGTCTATACGCACTTAGCCGTTTAAATACCGTTGGTAATTCGTTGCAAATTACCTTCAGAGGAAGTTGTATTACAAGGGGGCATTTCACCTTAAAGACTTCTCAAGGCACAACCTACTTAATATGTATGGCAAATGGATGGACTAACATTTAAATATTGGTCAAATAACACATGTTTTTCGCAGTGTTACCCACGTCAAGTCAACATTAGTTAGTTAACTACTTAATAACCCCAAAAGTGTATGTACAACATACGCGAAATTATACGTGAGCAGAAACCGTAATAGTTACACATTGAATAATTAATAACTAGATATTTTCATAGCATATGTTAGGTATTTTGTATTTTCAAGGGTGGTATGTATACCTACCACCCTTGAAAATACAAAATACCTAACCACATACATGTACTTTTATGTAATGTATTTTTATGTAAATTTACCCTCTACTTTTTATGTAGTTTGAATTTTTTTTTTCTAGAATTGAGTTGTACAATAATTTAATTTAATATTTTTTGTTTTGCAATAATTATTGTATTTTATTTTATTGTACTATTATTTTAATTTGATTATTATTTTCTAGAGTATTTCTGTGACGTGTATCAAATATTTGATATAAATAAATTACTATGACTATGACTATGTATGTGGTTAGGTTAACTATAGGTGTATTTTGACGATTCTTGTCCGCCCACGTTAAAGTACTATTAATTGTATACAATTATAATTTACCTAGTAAAGAGGTAAATTAGACCATGCTATTTTTATACCTTTTCAATTCTGGCGAAGACGCAAACATCCAGGAATCTAAAAAATTATATCCACGGTCAAACCCATCTATCACAAGTCACACATCAAACCATGGGTGCTGCCACTTCTAGTCGAATGAGAGTGATCAGCTGTGGTATCGAGAGTTTATCAAGCCGCCCTAAGGGCCTCTGCCATGGCTTAACGACTGCCGTACTAGACAAACAGCCGGGACATACAATAACAACTAGAGACATAACAGTATAAGTGGTTGTCTTGAACTTTTTAAGTTTCTGTAAGAACAGGATGACAGGTGGTCACACACCTTTGTTTGGCGAAAACTGGGGGCGAAATGCGCATTGGAAAGTAAAAAGGTTAATTAACTGCACTTCAAATGTTATAAGAGCGCGCATAAGCGCAAAAACCTTGTTCGTTAAAATGAAACTGCAAAGGTGTTACGGATAAGACCTGGAGAATCTGACTTTGGATTGAACGGGTTTTTGCTAAGCATCAACACCAATAATGAGACATTTTTGCCGAATAAATGTGAAAAGACATGTTTGGTTTGCGCAAACGCTTCTTGAATAAACTTTTATGAGCTTGGATAATGGACTTCAGCAATCAAAAAGGGGAAAGAATAACTTTTTATATTCGATTGAAAAAACTAAGATTTAGGTAGTTAGTACATGTAGTAAGTAGGTACATATATGTAGTTATATCGAAAAAGCCATTCAGAGCATTTTTTATATTATTCAAGTCTTGCTAAACCCAATAGTTATATTCTGACGCGGTACCTACTTAATCAAATAACCTAGTCAATATTAATAGTATTCAAAACTTAGAATAAGACATGTAAACTACGTAAGTTTAGGAGGGTTATTCAATTATATTTGATATTAAGTAAATTAATTCTAGGTAAACGAGTGAATCGGTTCTTATCGGGTAAGCACGCTCCATCTTAGGCCATAGCCTTACTTGCTATCAGGTAAACTATGGTCAAATGCAAACCCGTTCAAGTTAAAAAAAAAAAAAAAATGTGTTACACCCTAGGCTGCAGCAATGCTTAACATCAGGCAGGCTGTAGTCAAACGTAAACCTATCCCACGAAAAAAAATACCTTAATTAACAACACCCACGTGAGAATATGAGATAAGATAAAAAAAGGATATAAATAATTTTATTTGAACTAAAAACATGTTGTCAATTTTACAGTTACAAAAGTACATATCTAGATTATAAAAATTAGGATCTATTATTAAATAGGAACTAGTTTTTTTGAAAGTATAACAATTAAAAACAATTTTGCTTTTGGGGATGTCTATTGCCGAGTTGCAGCAGACAGGGTTCTTCCAGTGTTTTACATATTTATATGATTCAAACTCGGTGTATGCAATATTTATGAAAACATTGAACAAATGTACATTCATAACCTTTTTTCTCAAATAAATTTGGAGTAAAAGCAAAATTTAAATATTTTATACAGAGTTTATAACCTTTTTTTAACATTTCTAGTAAGTCTGAGGTCCCTAGTTCTCGCACTAGGATTCCCTGTGTTGCGAGAACTAGTTCTCTTCCAGGGTGCTAGGGATGGGGATTCGTGTGATTTTTTTAGTTAAATATTTTAATCAAAGTGAGCTGGACGCGTGCGTGCCAAATTAATTTTGGGAACTATATACATATATCCCTTATCTTAGTATATCTGTTGCGGCGAATGTGGATAATGCGGGAATTATGCATAATTACCAGTGCTCTTGGTAAAAGTGAGAAAAACATTCGAATTAATCACATTTACCGGTAATTATACATAATAACCATACGCCTTTGGTAAATGTAGTAAATAATGAAATCAAACATGGCAAAAAACAAAACAGGCAAGGAGGCACCGCACTGAATTATAATTTGTCGGTCTTCAAGGCGAAAGCAAACTGGTTTCTTCTTTACTTTACTCTACTCTACTCCACTCCACTCTACTCTACTCTACTTTACTTTACTATTTTTATTTTATGTTTTGGCAACCAAACACCAAACAGAAGGTTTGAGCTCTTGATCCTCTACTCGTGCGATTTATTTATTCATGTATTTATTCTAATAATATATTGATTCTGAAGTTTGATTTCATTATTTTCTACATTTACCAAAGGGGTATGGTAATTATATATAATTACCGGTAAATATGGATAATTCACTACATTTACCGTGTGCGTTGGGAATTATGCATAATTCCCGGGAATTATGCATAATTCCCGATTATCCACATTTACCGTAACATATCCATGTCAACCCTTTAGACAATTCCCATCTTTGTACTGGTTTTGTAGTTTATTTCAGTGGGCCAATTGCCTTACTTTTGCGAATATAAACAGGAGGAAAAGAGCCATTTCTGTCACATGTCAACCGTTGTCAAGCTGAAAGTGTTGGGTGAGTTTGGTAGCAACCAAGATATAAAAATATAAAGATAAGGTGCGTAAGACTTTTTAATCGAACTTTATTTTTGCACCGGTTGTTATTATAGGTACAGACAGATAATAACAGCCTGGTTTGCTCAAATAAAGATTCCTTAATTTCACGTTAAGTTCTGCAAATAATGTAGACACTCAATCAATTTACAAAAATAATTAATTTAAGTAGGTAGCTACTTAAATAAAACTAAACGATATGTAACATACAAGCTTAAAACTTTTAAATAAACAAATTATTTATTAATACGATTGTACAATTAGGTATGTTACGAAATTTACTTAATTCTTCTTCTTATCGAATGTGTCGAAAGAGTTTTCAAACCACCCTAAGGGCCACTGACATGGCTTAACGACTGCCGTACTAGACAAACAGCCGGAACCTACAATTTAACGTGTCATACGACCCATGGAAGCGCCCAAAATGGAATGCCACTTACCTTATAACATTTAATTGATTTGCAAGCTCAGGCGCTTAACTGAAAAGTTTTCTCAGGCCAACACTTAGATTCGTAAAGGGATCGTTGTCTGTTAATGAGAGGGTAGGAGCCGTGATATCGTTCGTACTATACAGTCAAAAGTAAGTAACTATACACCCTAATTACTTGAAAGTAGCTAAGCTAAGATAGGTCTATAATTTCCATAGGAATCTGTCACACAATTATAAAAAAACAGTGACGACTGTCAAATTAAAATATATAAGTATAAGTACACTCCATATGCACATCACTTTTATCTCTGTTTTACTACCTCTATGGTCCAAAAATTCACCGAAATCACGTAGGTACAGCGTCCATTATAGAGGTCCACCTTTGGTCCTTTGATGAGTGATGAAACAGGCTATATATATAGCTGGCCCCTTTTTACGAGTGACTTCATTATTCCGTGATTGGGTGACCGAACAATTACTTTGAGGGTTAATTTTGTACGTAATTCATCGGATCTGATTTTGATTTGTGCTTAAGTTTATAAAGTGTTTTTATTGCCTATGATTACTTATGTAGGTAGTACTTAGGTACCTAGTCTTCGAGTCTTATTTCTCGTTGATGCCGTTCTTAACTCCCCCGCTGTATTTATTCATTGGTAGATAAGATTGCTTAACAAAGAAGTAGTAAACTTGTGGTAATAGGTAAAACTGTAAAAATGATTTTTTCAGTAAGTTACTAGTTACTTAACGATAAAAATAATAGTAGTTTATGCAACTGTTATATAATGAAGTCTGTGTAAGTTTATGAAACGAGCGCAGCGAGTTTCATAATATTAACGAGTGTTTTAATACCCGTGTTATATGCAATTAATCAAACAACAAGAGTAAAAGCATTAAATTAAATTCACGCGTACGTGTATTGTCACAGTGATTTTGCCGCCATTTTAATCTAACCAATGAGAGCGCAGCTGCGCGCATCAATAAAACGCGACCAACCTGATTGGCCCTGCAATCAGGTTGGTCGCGTTTTATAGATGTTATAATGAGGTTTTACGATATCGATGTGGATATTATACCATCATGTGCTTAAATTGAGTGTTTTGTTGTCTGCGCTATAACAGTAGTAATTATAAGTCAAGTATTGGAATCATAAGTAGAATGTTACAACATTAGTGTTGATAAAAGACATTAAAAAACTCCGTTAAAAATTATCAAAAAACGTATTACAAATTTATTATGTTATAGATACGAATCAACGCTACCTACGCCTACATTACTTCACCGATAAATTCGAAACAAACTTCTCTATCCTACCTTATCTATACTAATATTATAAAGCTGAAGAGTTTGTTTGTTTGTTTGTTTGAACGCGCTAATCTCAGGAACTACTGGTGCGAATTGAAAAAATCTTTTTGTGTTGAATAGACCATTTATCGAGGAAGGCTATATAACATCACGCTGCAACTAATAGGAGCGAAGAAACAATGGAAAATGTGAAAACAGTCGTGGGTAACAGCTATAATTTATAAAGCTGAAGAGGTTGTTTGTAAAAAATTTAATATGATGCCCAAAATAACTATTCCACGCGCACCAAGTCGCTGGCACAGCTAGTCCTTTATACAAACTTATCTTTACACCTGATACCTACAGGTTTTTTTTCTTTTATCGCCCATTGATATTGTCATTCACATATTTTGTTATCAGCAGCGGAAACTCTTTGTGACGCGCCGTGATAAGGGTACCTTTTTTTTTTTTTTTTTTTTCGTGTTCCTTGTACGTTATCCAAGGTCTTGTCTAGCTTGATCCATTAATACGTCGCATAATGTTTTTTGGTATTCTTCTTCATAAGATGAGTCAAATTATAAATATGTTCGTTTATCAAGGGACATCATGATTGCTTCTTACGAATAACTTTCTACTACCTACCTACTTGCCTATGTGATAGGTAATGTTCCGTCAATGGAACAAATAACACATGTTTCTGATAAAAAAACATTGGGTGGAAGAAACAAAGAGCATTAGTAAATTAACATGAGAGGCAATATCCTACTCAAGTACATATATACTTACTTAACATAAGTACCTACCTAGGTATATACTTTACTTACATAAATAAGTACAGTGGGAAGTAATTTTATTTATCTAAAATAAGCAGTAACTAAGTCACGTTTCCATCGCTATTCAGCGAGGAAACTCTGCCAGCGTACAGGAGACATTCAGTTCCGCGCGCGGGAAGTAGGTAGTTAGTGTTTTGTTCGTTGATCTGTCTGTTGGTTTGAGTATTTTTATTTTGACATATATATACTTAACTAGCTGTGCTCGCGACTTCGTCCGCCGAAGCCCTAGGAGATGAATAATTTTCCCCGTTTTTCCACATTTTCCATTGTTTCTTCGCTCCTATTAGTTGCAGCGTGATGGTATAGAGCCTAAAGCCTTCCTCGATAAATGGTCTATTCAACACAAAAATAATTTTTCAATTCGCACCAGCAGTTCCTGAGATTAGCGCGTTCAAACAAACAAATAAACAAACAAACTCTTCAGCTTTATAATATTAAGTATAGATTAATTTTAAACACAGCTTTAAAAGCTATATTTCCTTTTTGAGTAGATTTCGACTAACTATTGTTCTGGTCTACCATTTTAAGAGAAAAATTAAAAATAACGAAGTCTGCTTGACTGTTAGTCTGCAATTTGCATTAAATAATTTCGTAGGACCACGATTTATGCCCACCTCTATTACTCTCAAATCCGGGTTTCCATTGCACTAGAAATTTAATCGGTCCCTAAGTTTTTTTTGAGAACGACCAAGCTTTTATACGAACAGCTCAGATCAAGCTGTAGCTTTCTGCGATCTGGTGGTCAATTGCCTAACCGTCAATTGTAATGAAAATTACTTAACGTAAAAAAACGTTCAGAAAAATTGAGACAACCATTTTTTCGAAGTCAGTCAAAAAGATGATCTTTCACAATACCTTCCAGCGAGGTAGTACAAAATCTCGAGGCGATCGAGCGCACAGAACGGTATCATAAATATCATAATCCGCGTAATCAATCCGCCGCGGTGCGTGAAGCGGAAACAGCTAAGACCATCCGACCGGAGCGGTGATGTTCCGATGATATAATAACGAATTTGTGAAGAAGTATTTGCATTAGCTCAGTGGACATTACTTGGCAGATTAAGAGGAAGGAAGTGATAGTAGTAACTATCGTTGAACCTATCTATCAACGTGCTGCACGAAGATCTGCTAGCCTTGCCGTGCTGCGCGCTCAGACAGCCATGGAGTCTGTGGTGGCGCGCCTGCTCGCACAGCAGGCTAGCACTGTGGAGTGTGAGTTATCCGTGCCGTTATGTGCTATAATAAAATGTTATCATTATTTATGATTATCATCTCTATAATATTATAAATGCGTGATCGAGTTAAATACTTAATTTGCATGTGTGTTTGTTTCGTCACGCTTATGAAATGTAAATACGACTGAATAAATTAGACTATAGCGCATACTATATGCCACATTTTATCCCTGGTAAACGCGGGTAACATCGCTGGACGGCTAGTCAACCATAATATTATAACAAATCCAGAGTAAATAGGTTTCTTCTAGGCAAACGTGCAACATCTTAGACTACAGTGGTGCTTAACATCAGGCAGGCTGTAGTCAACCGTTGGCCTATTCCGTTTAAAAAAAAGCAACGTACAATGCAAGCATCACATCACGCTTGTCTAAGTCTAATAAAGAAGAAGAAAAAGAAGACGAAGTTAAGTACCTAAAATATTATGAGTTAATTTATTAAATGCTAAACCCGCACTATGGTGGTACAGGTTCGAATCCTGCCGGTCGTGATTATTTTCGCTCATTTTCCCTTAAAAGTTTAATTTACTTACCTAAAATATGTTTAGTGAAATCTTTTTTGCATAATAACTTATCAAAAGACCTTTGCCCGACTATTTCACCTATCAGTTCCCAAAAGTCATTCACGTAACGATAAAACCAAGGGCGATATGAATTAGCCGATTAGATTGCAAATTTCCTGCATTTAGCACTGGAGTAATAATGTGTTTAAATAACTATGGATGGAGAAAAACAGGAAAGCTTACTGCGATAAGATACAGCCGGATATGATAACTATAATTACGAATACGATCGATAGATATTAGGTATGATCACAGAATACCTACCTATAGATAAGAATAGAATCTAGGACAGGAAATTCAAGTTTAAACGGAAAAATTGGTTCTTGTTATCTATATATACGTATACATATATATATATATGTATTAAGTAATAAAACGGTAACCGGTCGGTGTCTGTACATTGAAGATAATGAAAAAAAAATAGTTGAGGGGTCTTTATTGATGCAATAGAACACAAAAATCAAGTTTCAAAAATAAATTTCTGTTTGTCTGTTTGTCTTTCGGAATGTTTGTTCGTTATAGACTCCAAAACGGCTGAACCGATTTGTCTACGGTTTTCACTAACATAGCATTTTCAACTTAACATTTAGTGTTTGTTTCATTTCAATCGGTTCGTAAATAAAAAAGTTATGTTCATTTTCAACCTTTTTATATCAAAACAATGCGAGCGTAGCCGCGGGCGTCCACTAGTGTAAGATATATCAGTAGGTATTCGTATACTAATAACATAGAGGAAAAGATGATAGAAAGAAACTGTATAAATGGTAGTAAGCCTGATGGTTTCAAATGGTCTCTTTCAAGATCCTATCAGTAAGTAAGTAAATAAATAATTCCGTGCAAAAACTAAAACCTAAGCTACTACTACTACTTAGGTACATACTAAATTACGTAGAACTTACCAGGCATTGTAACTATTGATGGATACTAGCTGACTGCTCTGTTAGCTTAGTTGTCAGTGGCTCTGCCTTCTAATCTAGGGGTGCGGGTTCGATTCCCCCTAACACAAGTAATTAAAATGCATATTAAAATTTGCTATTACTTGTGTTGAGTCTGGTTGTTTCTATGTATAATAAGTATGAATTTACAAAAAAAGTATATATGTATACGTATTATATCCGTTATCTAGTATCCATGATACAAGCGTAAGCTTAGTATGGAGCTAGATGGCGCTGTGTGATATGTCCTGAAATATTCATTAAGCTTTAAGCATGCATGGTCAAAAACATTTTACCTCTATCTCATTATCATTTATTGCAACAAAGATATCTACAAAAAATTAGGAATACCTTTTGCCTATGTTGGTAAGAGTTCTTTAGACAAATAAACCACGATTAAACACTACAAAACCTAGTCCATTCAGGAACCGCCTAGCTAATAAAACCTATCTAGCAATCGCCCACGCAAATTCGACCTAATCAGCTGAGATATAAAGGTCACAATCGCGTGCCGGAAACGAAAGGTGACAATGTCATGATATCGTATTATCGGCTTATCAGAGTCATTGATAAATGTCAATAGAGATATCGATTCATTCATTAAAGTCGTAAGGCTGGTACTGACTGGCGCGACAGTGGCTGATTTGGTTTATGCAACACTAGACATTTTTCAGCTCTTCTTCTTCTTATTATCGAATGAGAGTGGCCAACTCTGGTGTCAAGAGTTTATCAAGCGACCCACGGAAGCGCCCAAAAGGGAATGCCACATTTCGGTCACTCATTCTGTTCATGGTTGTTTACCATAGTAAAGCAGTCGTTAAGCCATGTCAGAGGCCCTTAAGATGGCTAATAAACTTTCAACACCTGAGTTGGCCACTCTAGGTACCAACAAAACCAGAAATGTCCTCATTGTGTTCTAGCCTCTAGTGCAAAAAATCAATGTAGATTATGAATGAAGTTAGTTACACAGTAAACGTAAACAGTATTGGCTGTGGAATATCTTTGGCAGTATGTCAAGAAGCAAATATATATATGCACATTAAGTACAACTACATACCTATTCATTCACCAGATATTGTATGCCAAAGGGCTGTGATCTGACATAGTTAGTATCACTTTAATGTAAGTAATTAAAGTTAAGTAAGTAAATCCACACAATAACTTCCAAAGCACACTCCATTTTAAGTCATAGCTAATGCTTAACATCAGGCAAACTGTGAAGTGAACCCATTTTATTTTAGTAGAAGAAGAAAGAAGACATAAAATAAATAGTCACTTGTGTTGAACCCATACTAAACATATTAGTTAGTTATGTAGTTAAGTATAAGATACACAATTGACTACCACATGCCAAGTAACTTGATAAGTGTCTATCAAATTCAAATTCAAATTCAAAGCATTTATTTGGACACACAGGACACAACAATATATACATACAAAAGTGAACAACAGATAGAATAGAAAGGTATTACGTTACATTGATGTATCCCGTCACACAAACATCGTCTATCACAAAATCTGTGAAATATCTGTGGATGGACCTGGGCACCCATCATGATATATACTAACCCAAGAATTAGAAATCCCACAATGAATTAATTCTGCAGAACAATAACAAATTACATTTATTTTTTATGAGATATACAATAACTAACAAGTTACTTAAGGTATGATTGAGATTTTGCGAGCAAAAGAAGAAATGAATGAATGTTTTAATGTAGATAATATATAAATTTTACTTGTTTGACTATATTATGATGATTATTATTTGTTTGTAGATTTGATTTGATTATGTGTTTGTAGAATAAGTATTGTTTTAATCAATTAATGTAATTGGCTTCGGCCGTTTTGATTGTTATTAAATAAATAAATGATTGAAGTAAATGTCTTTTTAACCATCTTCAAAAACTGGCGGAGGTTCTCAATTTGACTGAATGTTTTTTTTTGTACTAAGGTACAAAACACCTTTTTGAACTATTGAAAAGGTTCAGTCATATTTGAACCACAACCACCCTATGCTAAACCATGGTTACTACTTATTTTTTTATGTGGAATTGGTTTTGTTTTAAAAACTACAGCCTGCATGAAGTTAAACATTGCAGCAATAAAGGCATAAACTAGTTTAGAAGTTTTGCTGTCTACTACTCAATTCAATTCAATATATCTTTATTGCACATCAAAATAAATAAACAATATCAAAATAGCATAACCAACATTATGGTATTGTATACTACCTAGGCTAAGTATAATGTGTGAACATTGTGTTTAAGTGAGTGCTACTTCAGATAGTGTATTCTTTATCAAATTTCCACTCAGGTAAATGGCCATTTATCTTATAGAAAACTAAGCTAATGGGTGTAACTTGAGCTTAATTGCTTTGCTAAGTAACTACACCTCTATCTAGTTATTATGGCTAGGTATATCATGAAAATGTTGGTAAATTTACTGGCACAAAGTAAAAAGTTAGAAGAAATATGCTTCAACCTTTATTGCATACCACAAAGTTGAGAATCTTCCTGCCTGACTATAATCCCCTCAAACTATAATCCAGTGATCTTCAAAGCAAGAGTGAATCAGTTTTTATCGGGTATGCACACACAATCTATCTTAGGCAAACTGTGGGCAAGTGCAAACCCACCTTACATATAAAAAGACATTGGAGTTTTGGATATTCACAAAAATAAAACCACTGTTTTATACAAATAGGTTAACATCCCAACAACTTGTACATACACATATATCTTAACTTATTAGGTAGGTACTTAAGTCACTTTGGAGAAACATTTTTTTATCAATTACTAAATCTTGTGGTAGGTATAAATATGATGTTGGCTACTTAAGCTAACCAGATTGCGGTTTGTTTTAGGGTAAAATATATCCTTTTCTAGTAAATAAGTAAAGTTACTGTAACTAAACTTAGTTTCTAGAAAAAGACACATCTTCGACACAACTAGGCACCTAATTAAGGTAGTATACTAACTCCCATGTGAAGTAGGAAGCTATGTTGTGGGAACATTTCCACATTGTTTCTATTAAACTGCAGTTAAGATTAGCAAGAAAATGACAGCTCAAATTAATGGATAAGGCGAGAGAATTTATTGAAATTACTTCTATAATACACTAGTGATTCTGCCTGGCTTGACACAGTCACATAATGCATTTAAGCATTTAGGTACAAACACATATAAAAGTGTGTAGTTTTGAAGAAGTAATCATAGAAAGGGATAAGTATACAGAATAAGTCAACTTTTTTTGAATGCTATCTAAGTAGTAATGTGTATTAAGTATTTGTACTACTTGTAAAATGATTAAAACCTCTTTTGCAACAAAATTCTATAGTAAAAAGCTGTCAAAAGTGTTTAAGAAGCTGTAGTGATATTTTAATATTTTTTTGGAAGGTGGTAGGTATTAGGTATATTCTTAATTAAGTACTTACTTAGTTGTAAAAAGAATGTAACAGGCAGATGTAACATAATTTTTGAAAACAATTTTATGATGTTATCTTATAACATTGTATTGATAAAAATCTAAGAATCTACCTTACACCTTCTATTAATCATGTTGTTTACAATCTACATGCATGTGTAGTTCTGATAACAATACAATAATTGGGCACTTTGGAATTTTCTATAGCAGAAGATACACAAACTTAAAAATAAAGCTTTTTTGAGAGTAATGTTGGTACAGTTAGCTAATATTATACAGTTTATTTATTTGAGAATGAGTAGGTACCTAAGTACTTGAATGAGACAACATTATGAGAGGAAAATAACTAGGTACCTATGTTGAGTGCAATATGCACAGCATACTGAACAAATTTTCCTCATTCATTAATTGTTGTTCATTTTAGTGTCATCCAGAGATGAAGTTCGAACTTATATCTGAATATGGCACTTGCTAATGATGAATATCATGTTAAATGATAGTATGTTGTATAAGATTTCAGCTTACCTGTTTCCGAAGTTAGTCCTCCAGAACTCTGCTGCGTCACTCTTGGTAATTCTAAACTGGTCACCAGCAAATGTCCCGTTGGGGAACATAGCCTTCAACTCGTTCAACATATGACTAAACACCAAACTTAACTTTGTCAAATTCCTTCTATAGTGGGAATTCTCATCAAACATCTTCTCTTTACCCTCCTTGAACAACTTTATAGCTTGTTTACACTTTTTCATCAAATTATTAATAAATATATTGAAATGTTCGTTACTATTCAACGCCTGCATGTTATCCTCGTATTTGGAGTAAATAACGCGCAGTCTCTGATATGTATCCGGCAGGATATCCAAGATAAATGGGGGGCTGTTTTTCAAGTTCATGCGGTGATGTTGACACAGTTTCACAACTTTGTCCATCAGCTTCCATGTCTTGTCCAGGGTCCGCTTGTCCGTTGCCATCTTAGTCGGGCATACGGCATCAGAGAAAGCGCCGTGCAACTTGGAAAATATCGAAGAAATATTCTTCTGTTGTGATTTTTGACGTTGGGCCGCGGCCATGTTGTATGCTCCGTTGACATACAAACGAAACTAACGTTTTGTAGCACTGCACTGAACTCAGAACGCGCTCATCACTTTATAATCAGGTAATCGAGCGTGTGTTTTCTCACAATAGCACAATTCCACATGATTTTGCGACACAAATATTCGCACGGTACCTACAACGATCGCTCACTGACACATTGCCGAGTGCCGACGCGTATGACAATTGAATGAAACTGAATGAATGGAGAGCACAACACGGCACATGAAATGACAGCGTTTTGTTTTGACGGGTACAGAGCAGACAAATCTTTTTGAAAACACCACGTGCCCATGGATACCATTTTACCGGCCGCATATACACAAATAATGTGGCTATAAGAAAAAAAAATCCCCTGCATTATATTCAATATGCATTTTTCTACAAAATGTAACCATTGCAGTAAAACACTCCTATCAACAGGGTTGATAGGGTGTAGCCGTTGTGTTTTAAAATGTTATACATTATTAAGAATTTTTGCTTACCTTTATTTACCTAATTATACTTCTTATATCAATTTATGGATCTCATACAATATTATCGAGTTCTTAATATTAAATTTAAGGTAATAAATATTTCATGATTATGTTTTTCCGCCAATTTTTCCGACAAGTGCGAGTAAATTTTCGAGAAATACATAATGTAATCAGAAAAAGTAGGTAGGTATGTGAAGTAACACAACTGGGTTCTACTATTGATATTGATGATAAAAAAAAATATCATATTATTATGTTGCGTCGATTAATAAGTAAGATTTCGTTCAATTTCTACGCCTTGTTAGTTTGAATTTATTTAAGTTGATAACGTTACATTAATTTCTGTTATTCACTTTATTTATTGTTTCTGTGGGTCAAGGCAGTTTAAAATAATATAAATATCCTCCGATCAAATGTAGGTACATAATTTGATCGAAGATAAACATTTCATTTTATTAATGGACGTCCACTGAAATTAAAGTAATAGGTACTAAATAAATAAACACATAAACAGAGATTATCACGCTGTATTCCTCATGCAATACTAAAATTTAAGAATGTAGAAATTATAGTGAAGCTGCATTAGTCCTGTGTGTAAATTACTTTTCCTGTTCCTGTCATGATCACGTTATTCTAATGTTATTTCTTATGTTATTTCTAATGACAGAGTGATAAAATTTTATTTCACTATTAAATTTGTCAAGATGCATAAAGTCACTTTTTAGAACAGGAAAATTTGCATAAAATGTGGGAGTTAAAGAGTTAAGAAATTAATTTCATAGCAACAGTTTTTGGTTTCAATGCATTTAGCATAAAAATATGGTATAATGGAAAATATTTATCCATAACCTGGCAACTCTCTGAATTGCGTTTTGTATGTTACTGACTACATGTAATGAATATGAAAACAATCGAATTAAAATTCTGTAACGCTACAACGAAACGTGCTAGAGGTTGGTTACGAAAGCGACATCTTCCGGGTACTTAGAAGACTATATAGAGAACTTCTAGCTGAACATGGATGATTGGAACAAGCTTTTATTGGATACGAGCTTCACCACGTTTATAGCAGATGGCGCTGTAAAACAAAAAACGTATTTATTTCCAAATTTTATTAACAAAACAAGACCTAACACTAATAATATAAATTAATATATTATTTTCACTTGCATTTATGTGATCTTATGTATAATTAACAGTTTATACGTAATATATTATATAACATCATTGATTTATCTCATAGCTAACAATAAATATTTAATTTTTTACTAAGTAACTAGTTATGTATATAGATTTTTATTTATTCTTCTTCTTCATCGTCAGAAGCATCAGTCGTGGTTGTAGAATGCTTTTTCTTCAGACGCCTTTTGTTGTGCCTCTTCCCCTTTTTTGTGGTTCTGTAATCAACATTATAATCATTTAATTTCATATAAGTAAGTAAGTAAGTAATATCATATATAGGTATTATTTTTAACTTTTCTCAGACTATATACAAGAGGTCTGGTATTGATAATTCATACAAGGTATTTGTAAGGGAAATTTAATCAGAGGAAACTTTTGTTATTTTTATAAGTAGATAAGTAATTATACCAAGCATTTTTGGAAATTCATAAATTTACTTTAACAAATTGTATCTAAATGAATTGTAAGTTTTTATGTACCTACTCAAACTCACTGAGAAGATAACCGATAGTAGTTTGTAATTCATTACTTTCATCATATCAGCCGTGTCCACCCAATACTGAGCATAGGCCTCCTTCCCAGCGCGCTCCACATTAGGTGCGATCTCAATTAGATTACCTACTTCAGCCGAGATCAAACTGTGGCCTGTCTAATTACCAGTCTATCTTTCTCTCAGTGACACAAGTTTTTCTAAATACAGGAAAGAGTAAATTTGTCTAAATTAGGTTCGTACAGAGTCAGCTAAATAATATTGTTTTAGATTTCAATGGTTTCATATTTTACTAGAGTAACTATATAAATAACAGTTAAAAGACATATGAAAATTAATAGAAGCATCACACTCACACAAAAGAGTTAGTCACAGAAGTAAAAATCCTAATTTAGTACTTCTCTGAATTGGGACACGGATTCGTTTCCAACGCCTCAAACTTCATTATCGCATTCTTAATTCCTATCAATACATTATCTGCAGAATCCATTGCAAAAGTGTTCACTCCCGTCACATTGAAGGAACCCAAATGCTTAGCACTTGCATTCTCTGAATCAATAATATATATGCTACTATTTTCGTCCATTGCAAAAACGTCATCAGATCGACTGACGAAGACCCCAGTCATTTTATCGCTTGGTAACCCTTTAATTTTGATAGGAATGCTGTATCCATTCTTTAATATATAAGACGTTTTGGTTGCAACGAAATAGATGTTATTTCTAGTGTCGATCGTCAAGCCATGCCCGTTTGGTATTGGTGCAAACATTTCCTGTTTCTGACCGTCATTTACTATTTTATGTACTCGGTTTTGAGGCCATGTTGCTATGTACATAGCTGATCCGTCGCTTGTTACTGCTATGTACATTACATCTTCACCTGAAAAAGAAAATAAAAAATATTTACCTCAAACTTATATAAATATTAAAATAATACACGTTACAGTTCAATTTCAATTAATAATTAAGTAAGTAAATGTAGAATAGGTAAGAAGAACTGCAGGCCTACAATACAGGATTCGATTGGATACCTAGTGTAGGTTTTGCAAATTCTAAAACTGTACATAGAT
Organism: Macaria notata; assembly: GCA_927399415.1. Taxonomy (NCBI): domain Eukaryota; kingdom Metazoa; phylum Arthropoda; class Insecta; order Lepidoptera; family Geometridae; genus Macaria; species Macaria notata. The sequence goes on along the minus strand of OV656750.1, from coordinate 4,771,901 downwards.
TTAAGTGTATCATAAATAAATTTTTATTATTTAGTATATTATTTTATTATAATTAATTAGTTCATTTAGGTGCCGATAATCTATCTATACATTATAATAAAGCTGAAGAGAGTCGATAGTCCGAACATTGAAAATATTTAAAAAAATATGTTTGGAGATATGTACTTAGAATTGATATCAGAACACGTTCCAAAAATTCATAGAATTTATGTCTGTTTATTTAAACGCTCATAACGCTAAACCGGTTGAACGGATCAACATGATTTTTGGTATGTAGGTAGTACTTAGGAGTGTCATAGGCATACTATATATGTATGTCATACTTTTTATCCAAAAATAATGCGAGCGAAACCGCGGCCGTCTACTAGTAATATATAAGTTGTTGTTTTACCTAAAGCAGTATACAACTCTATAGACCCATCATCTTTGTACTTATAAACTCCATTATCAGTGGCCAAGTACACTATATCGTTGAGGTTATCAACAGACGTCGACTGGCCTAGTCCGGCCACTTTAATAGTCTCTGCTTCGCCGCTCGGATGAAGAACTATCAAACTCATCTTCATTTCTTCACTTATCAACGTGAAGAATATGTTGCCAGTCTTCCAATTGACGCTCATATCGGCTGGGATTCCTGTTAAGTTCTTTATAGTGTCTAAATTGTAGAAAAAGTTGTTGAAATGAAGGAGTTCTTTGCAAACTTGATCGCTCTTCATTTGTTTTATTAGGCCCTGTCTTGTCATTACTGGTGAGGAGTTTGTAAGTGATAGGAGTGATAGGAAGAGCAGTGGTTTTGCCATCTGAAATTAAAAAAAAAAGATAATTTATATAAATATAATTGAAATAGTGGTCGTCAAAGTTCGCCAGTTGTTAAGTTATGTTAGAGGCCGTTAGGGCGGTTAGAAAACTCCCGACAATGGATTTGGCCATTCTTAGATGATGATTTCAATAACGTGTTTGTTTATTTGTGCCACAAAAGCAGGTAAATAATATATAAAAAAAACATGATTATGAGCCGTGACGGCAGTTTGTATAAAATTTACTTTCAATTTTGCATTGGTGTTGTAGTTTCTTAGCAAATATTTATGGTCTGATCCAAATCTGCCAGTATTTTTACACAGCAGAAAATCGAGACAAAATATTATTAAAAGGCCATTAATATTTTATTCATAAGAGCGCAAAGTATTTTTGTCGTAGTAGCTTTTGTCGTAGAGATGCTACGAGCTATGAAAACTCCTACTGCGACTGTTGAAAAGACTTCAACGCATTGTTTACTACTATAACAAGCACAATATAGTTTTATTTCATATTAATTATTAATTTTGTTTGGTGAGAACTAGTATGTTTAGTGGTTTTCTTTCTTATTTTGTCATAACAGATAAATAAATAATTCTATATATCTAATTCCTATTAGTGTCATCCGATATTATCATATACTGAACGAAATGCTAATTGATTATATTATGCTCATTTTCATTAAACTATTGAAAATATATTAATGCTTTTTGTAGGTTGGTTAAATTACAATTACAATTTATCTCACCTGAACCCATGAAGATATTTTCATCTCAATCATCTTGTTTGATAATTCGTTTAAAACTTAAACCTCACAAAGGAATTCCTCTTAAATTAGCTCAAATCTTCGAAATATGGACAGCACAACTTTTTACTAGTTTGTTTATTTTGTTTGTAAATAGTAAATTTATTTTATAAATTAGACCACAATATTTCCCTTCTTTTACTAAATAGGTTAACTGTCAAAGAGCACTTCTCCGCTATCAAATCTTTCTCCCACTGAGTACTCTTATCTGAACGCACAGTTATAAATATTCAAATAGTTACAGGGTGACATTTAGGTAACAAAATCACAGTATCGTTACAAAAAAAATTCAGCTTGTTGGGTGTATTGTCTATTTTGGCGTTTTTTTTCATAATATATATATATAAAAAATATATATATATTTTACTTTTACTTCTTAACTATATAATAACTTAAAATCTGAATTTTTAATGACTCGTTTATATTGACTTAATCTTTGTAAATCTTATTGAATTGAAGATGTTGATAGATTCTCAGTGACCAAAATATGATTTTTGCACACCAGAAATGGTAAGATGTACGATAAATGTTTGTGTACCATAATTCTCACTACATCTTCGCAAATAAATGAATTTGAATTTGACTTTTTTATAAGTAAGTTTTAATAAACTATAACTGTTAAATTTAAAACACCCATGTCGTGCACTGCCTTGTCAAATGTTATGCACACGAAATGACAGTTACAAAGGTTTTAGGTATTCTAACAGGTTGCAGAAAGTTTTTAAATGAATCCTTTATCAATTATCAGTATACCCGTATATGTACATATGTACATCAATAATGAATAGATCATTTTGCTATCATAACTTTCAATGGTAAGTTAAATATAATAAATAAATAAATATTTCAGGACCTATCACACAGCGCCATCTAGCCCCATACTAAGCTTACGCTTGTATCATGGGTACTAGATAACTGATATAATACATATATACTTTTCTTTTGTAAATACATACTTATTACACATAGAAACGACCAGACTTAACACAAGTAATTACAAATTTTAATATGCATAATTACTTGTGTCATGCGGGAATCGAACCCACACCCCTAGATTAGAAGGCAGAGCCACTACCAACTAAGCTGACGGAGCAGTAAAGTCAATATACCAAGGATTGATAATTAAATGATTTAATATTAATATAAATCTCATATTCACGTAAATATCAGAACATCGAACTGAAAACAAAATTCGATAAATGTATATGTTAACATTTTAGTTACTTATTCCTTGAACTATGTCCTCAATCAATTAATAAATATATCACCTTGTATACTTATTATTGTGTACAAATTCCTATTAATACAAGTAGCGATTGTTTACATTCAGTTTATCAATACAAGAGAATTAAAATTGTTTATTAGAATTACAAAGAAATTGTATATCAATGGTTCACGATTTCACACGTAGCTATATTATGAGTGAGATAATAAACTAGTATACGTAGTTTTTTGTAGTAAGACGCCTGTTTTTTTTACTAGATAGACTCACGCTTGACTACAACTTGTTTAATCTTCTTCTTATCGAATGAGAGTGACCAACTTTGGTGTCGAGAGTTTATCAAGCCGCCCTAAGGGCCTCTGACATGGCTTAACGACTGCCATACTAGGCAAACAGCCTGGATCTACAATTTAGCATGTTATCCGAGCCACTGAAGCGCCTATAATGGAATGCCACTTTTCGGTCACCCATCCAAGGACTGACCGCGTCGACCTTTGCTTAACATTGGTAATCGCATGCGATTGCTTCCGCTAGCTGAGCTACGGGCGCTACTACTTGTTTGATGTTAAGCAACGTTGTAATCTACGATCTAGTGAAGTTATGGAACTCCCTGCCTGACTCTGTTCACCACGAACTACAATATATTTGTAAGTATTTACTTTGTTACTTCTTTACGAACAAACGACGGATCCGATTTAAAAGAAATTTGAAGAAAAAAAACTAACACATTGGCTACTTTTTATTCCGAATTCACATGGATTGGTATTATAAAAAAAATGAAATCTCAATTTTTTTACTGGTTTAGAAAAAGGATGTTGGCAGTTCTACTTCCATGAATCTAATATTGCAGCATTTACTTGAAAATATAATAACTATGTACTCCTTACGAGGCCAAAAAATAGCTTATGCTTATGATTATTACAAGATCAAAACGTCTCCATTAATATCCTAATTTTCTTTAATTCTTGAAGTCGCTTCAAAAATATCAGATGCCAATTTATTTTCATCCCCATAAGAACCTTTCCTAATGCAAATAATAGGCCTTAATGCATTCCCGACCCCGCCTTCCAAAAACATCCCTTGAGTGCTATGAATCCCGTTGACATAGAACCAAATAGAAGCGCCTATGGCTTAAGCTTTGGTTTCCTAGGAAAGCGGTGCCATCGTATAGCGGCCGTGATATTACGGATGCAAAAATAATTAAAGTAAATTACGGTGCAAGTTACCGCTCTCCAGGAAACCGCGCGTATTTGTTTACATAGACAACGTTTTAGTGACTTCATTCACCGCTGTATTACGGCCGCTATATGAAGGCACCGCTTTCCTAGGAAATCAAAGCTTAAGTGTGTTGTGCTATCAGATTCAGTTTCAGATTCTTTTATTGTCAGTTATGTGATATTTGATTACAAATGGTTTACAAAATAATAAATAGTTCATAACAACGCGTCAAGTTGGTTATACATTTCACATTCAATAAATAATAATTTTATACATCTAAATATTTAAACTCAAAGGTGACTGACTGACTGATTGACTGACTGATATAGTGATCTATCAACGCACAGCCAAAACCACTGGACGGATCGGGGTGAAATTCGGCATGAAGGTAGATGTTATGACGTAGACATCCGCTAAGAAAGGATTTTTGGAAATGCCACTTTTGAAGGGGTGAAATAGGGGAAATGCAAGCTGTACTTCTTAATGCGAGCGAAGCCGCGAGCACCCACTAAGTGAGTTAGTACTAATTCTAATAATAAAGCAGCTGTAAAGGGTCTTTGTCAAAAATGTAGCTAATGTTATTCATTAATAACCTCGAAATACCTCGTCATAGAAAATAATATACAATAAAAACAGTCCACACTAAAATAAGAAGTACCTATTTCTATATCTATTCGCGATTATCAAAGCCAAGAAATGGCCGCTTGCTTTATTTACGTGAGATAGGTTTGCGTTTGGCTACAGCCTGCCTGATGTTAAGCATTGCTGTAAGGGTGTAACACGCTCACCTAGAAGAAACCTAGACCTAACTAACTCTAGATATCGTGACCATAGTAAAAAAAACAGTGTCATTTACTCCGAATGTAAATGGTAATCTGTCTTTTTGCCATTGTCATAGGTCAGTGCTATTCCTGGATTGTCCGATTTTGTGCGTTTTCCATAAATATTCTGTACTTAAATTGTTTGTGAGAAAAAATATGTTGTGATTATTCGTCTTCCCACACAAGGAATAAAGGATTCTGTGTTATGAGAAATGTTGTTCAAACACGATCTCATGCATCTTGTTTATCACGCATATTGTATTTAAAATATTCAACTAAAATAAGTGTAACTAATATAGCCTAAGGATTATTGTATAAAATATATTTTTATTACTTATTTTAATTTTATGTATGTGTTCACATCATGTGATTTTAAGTAAATAATATACTTACTTTTGGCAAATTTAAGTAAGGAATTTAGATTTTTTGTATTAAAGAAATACTCTTGGTGTTTCAGTGAGTAGGTAAAAAAAAGATGTCTTGTACTGGCATGTTATGTCCTTTATTTGACTATGTCGATTATGGAACCCCATTAGATTCTATGGGAGTGCATTAACATGGAATAGAGTTTGTTATAAAGCGATGTGGTATAATCCAGAGATGAAGGAAAGCAATGGAAACATCTAAAAGCCGTGACAGGGTAAATTAAATGACAAAACTGGAGTGTACTATTTTTTGCCTATGACAATCCATAGGTTTTTATGTACTTATCGTTCTTTATATTCTGAATTGTGTTCAAACAGAGTGGTGGAAGTTCCAAAGACTCGCACGAAGCGCTTTGATTCTACCTTCATAGTAAGGACAGCGAGACTATGGAACTCTCTACCTGGAGCCCTGCTCCCAGAAAATTATAACCCAGGGGTCTTCAAATCTAGAGTAAATAGGTTTCTTCTAGGCAAGCGTGCTACATATTAGACTATAGTGGTGCTTAACATCAGGCAGGCTATAGTCAAACGTAAGCCTATTTAATGTAAATAAAAAGTCTCCTGTGTTTATGTGTTTCCCAAAAATCATGGAATATTTTATTTGCAATGATGTATTAAGTAAAGCCTCTCTTAAAAGTATATAGTTACTCGATATTTCAATAATAAGACTTGTTTGTTACAATCAATTTACAGTAATTCAGTCTAAAATAGTTTTTCCTATAAATACGCCTTTATAATAACCTTATAAAATGATCATACATAAAGTGAAGATATTGTTTTGTCAGCTGATTTGATGCTAAATTCGGCTACAACTTACCGTAATTCAATAATAGGGAATATGTTTTATCATAAAAAAACCAGTAGGTACTTAATTCAACTTCATTCATTGTTTACGTATATATGTACGTTAGCTTCTATAAGTACGTTAGCTTCTATATTTATGTGAATGTAAAATTTACGTTTATAGATATATGTACATATAATGAGATCGATGAGTTATCTACGTTAACGAATGAACGACCAAAAAGTACATTCATATTTTTAGCATTTTCGCAAGCTCCGTTTTTTATGCCTCGCAAGTACAATTATTTTTAATCTTGAAGAAAAATTTGCCTCTCAGTTAATATTTGCAGCGGACAAGAAAAAATATTCTGCTAACTCAAAAATACTTACATTAATACCTATCCTGCTTCCCACATAATTTTTCCTCTATAATACAGGTAGAAATATGTAAGGTTCACGGAAGACATCATTTTTCAACACCATGTATGTCATGGCATGTAATGAATGAATCTCGATTTTGACAAAATCCCATTAGTATTACGACAGTATATAATTTATTTTTGGAGGGATTTATTTATAGAGAACTAAAATAGATGCATTAGAAAGGATGAGTCGTAGGAAATCACTAGTTTTAGGTATAAAGCAGTTTGGTCACTGCACCATAGCTCCAAGATAATCGAAATATTTAAATACTAATTTAATTATTATTATATATAGTGCAGTAATCATAAGTTAGTACATTTATGTTAAAACATAATCTTTATTTACAATAATAAAATATCAAAAGAAGGGAAGAAAAACTAAACATACTTTGTACTTCTAACTACTACATAAAAAGGGGCACTTAGAAAATCTTTAGAAAAGCCTAAAGATACTCTAAGTGCTCCAGCCCACTACCAGAGGGCAGCGTGCCCAGCATACTGGCCGTATTACCACGCTGGATGGCAATTAATAGATAATTAAATAGTAGATTTATTAATTTTAATAATGTGCACACGTAAGCATTTAGTGTAAACTTTGTGTGAAAGAAATATAGTTTTTTTAACTCTATTTATAAGATAAACAAATAAACACTAAATTTAGGTCATAATATTTTGTAAATGATGGTGATGATGATGATAAATTTAACACCAAACATACTACGCAATTTTCACAAAGCTAAAACTGTAAACCACCTCAAGGTCGACAGTAGTTTTGCCACAAATCCTTCAGATATAATCCCACGTTCAGTTTTTGTTCCGCGGCAGGCTTTGATCCGGATAAACCCATTGATGTATTGTTTTGTGATATTCGGAGCTTTACAGTTATCGGGAAATAGTGATGAGATGATATATAGAGGCTGGTAATAGTGGTATTTTTTTAAAATACTTCAGTTTTTTTTCGGTCGGTTCACCTCGGTCGGATCTAGGACACAGTAACCCAGTCTGGAGTGCAACACATAATTTTTAATGCTAATTTAGTTAATTAAAAATCTAGTTATAGTTTTATGTTTCATTGCTATAAGTCATTTTAGTACGCAATATTTTTTTTTCATTTTCTTTTTCACCAGCTATATTTCTATTGGAATTAAACTGGCTATCAAATTAAACTTCCGAATCACACATTAAGGAATTAGGTTGTGTTTGCCTATTTATGGCTAAAATACTGAATTAAATTGAATGAAATTTAAAAATATTAGATGAGCATGCTATTTAAATGAAAGCGAATTTGTTTATATTGATAGGTGCTTATTCTTCTCAAAGCGACAAAGCAAGAAGTTATCATTGAGATTTTTAATAAAGAGTTGGCTTAGGACTCTGAAAATGGTATGAATATGAATGGAACATATTGTATTAGGTAGGTACAAAGTAAATTTATTTGTAATTTACTTTTTTTTACATGTACCTAACTGCAGTTACAAACATCTTTAACAGAACATCACTCACTACACTTAAGCCTGTTGTAAGATATAATCTTGACAAAAACAAGGGTGGTATTCGAATAGGTATGGCAAAGGGCAGTGGTTGAATCTGTTTGTAGCTATGAGGAAGGTTGGAACCTGGGTTAGGTGAGGGTTTTGTGAGTAGCTATTAATAACCTAGTGCCTGTAGCCCTAGTAATATTGTGTTTCTAACAATACCAACTAACAATACCAAGTCAAAGTCGGTCAGTCCTTGGATGGGTGACCAAAAACTGGCATTCCATTCTGGGCGCTTCCGTGGGTAGTATGACTAGTTAAGTTGTAGATTCCCGCTGTTTGTCATAGTACAGTAGTCGTTCTGCCATGTCAGAGGCCCTTAGGGCGGCTTGATTAACTCTCAACACCAGAGTTGGCCACTCTTATTCGATAAGAGGAAGAAGATATCTTCAAGTATCTAATCAGCAGACAAATAATGACCTATTTTATATTTAAGTATGAATTTAAGAAGCAATAATATTATTACCATTATAAGTTTAAACAATTTTGTTCAATTGTATACATTTGTAATTAAGTTGCAAAGACTATAAAGAACATTTGGAATCAGATATATCTTCTAATCCATTATTTTTATCAATTTTGGTTATCATGTACTTAGATTATTATGCTAACTTTGGTTATATTGCAACTTGGAGAACTGTAATAATAACTTGTGTTTTCTGTAATACTAGATATCTTAATATAACACTTACTTTCTTTTGTGCATATGATTAGGTATAAAATAAATAAATATATACAAAATAAAATACAAACCCTTTATGTTTAAATATTTCAAATAAATAAATAAACATGTGTTCACTAGAGATAAGGTTGGTATTAGCAATTCTTGCACAAAAATGTTGTACAAAATAATTTAGGCAATAAGGATTTTGATGTGCAAATTCATATAAAATTTGTAAACATTAGGAACATGTTAAACCTTCATTTAAAAATGTATAAGTTAAGTATTAATGTATCTATTTTATTGAGTAGTAGAAATAAAGGCTATTTTTATTTTATTTTATTTTATATTATTAAAAACGACGTTTCGATGACTTGAGTTAACCATAGCAGAAGGTCCACCAAGATGTCTCTAAAAATGAATAAAAACATCAAGAAATCATTCAAATACTCGTTTCTATAAGTATTTTCTCGCGATAAATTATCTTCTCTTCTTAAGAACCACATTTATTTTTGTATCAAAAATAGTTGCTGCTGTAACTTAATCCACCATTTGAAGGTTACTCATTATATACTACTAACCTTGTATATAATATGTATTTCTCTCTAAGTACATATTTATATATGGCCTTCATATATGTATTCCAATCAAGAAGTAGCAAATTTATCTCCAACAGGTATTTGTTCATAAAGTATGAGAGCTATGTTACCTACATTACAAGTCTGGTTTGTGACCGGTTGTCTATCATTTGGCGCCGGCGCGCGCGCAGCTGATATGTAAGGCTAGAGGAGATATGGTTACTTTTACGTGGGTAATAAGAAATAAAAATCTATACCTGACTTGATTATAGCATCACAAAACAAAAATACTGTAAGGTAAACTAATTAACGCATATAGCTTTGTTGCATAACGAAATCTTTAAAATATTATATAAAGGAATCCTGCACAATTTTGCTGATTATTTTTATTCATTGCTCGCGGCTTCGCTCGCATTAAGAAGTAAAACTCGCATCGTCTCTTTCACCCCTTTGAAATTGGCATTTCCTTTCTTAGCGGATGCCTACGTAATAACATCTAACTTCTTTCCGAATTTCAGCTCAATCCATCCAGTGGTTTGGGATGTACGTTGATAGATCACTATATCAGTCAGTTAGTCAGTCACCTTTGAGTTTTATATATTTAGATTGGATCGCTTATTTGTTTATTTACAAGCCATTTTTTTATTATATTGTTGTTACGTTGGTGATATCGGTACCACTCTGGATTTTTGTTACAAAAAATGTATATTATAATATCATTGACAACAATTTTTTTTTTCAAATTATTGTCCTATGTGTAATTTGTGGTGTTATCAATAAATTATTTGTATCATATCCACACTAACACCAACGTCGAAGCAATCTAAGCCCCAGTCAGTTCGCGTGGGTGTCACCAAATAAGGTCAAATCATTGTGATGCGATTTCTAAATTATTTCTCGCCACAATAACTGCCAGGTTTCTTTATTATAATTGTTTATAATTATACACGTAGGTTTGTTATTTTGAAGGTATTGTTTGGTGCGTTGTAATAGATAAAGAAGGTTTCAATTTAAGTTGAACTGTTAAGTTGAGGTTAGTTAGCAAATATAGCAGGTATTATGTATTGACTGCCTATGGGCGTTTGTTTATTTTCAAGTTAAGTGTGAATTTGCACTCGCTTAACGGTGAAGGAAAACATCGTGAGGAAACCGACATGTTTGAGGACCACAATTTTGAGGACATATTGTGTCTTCCGTGGAAGGACCTGGGCGCCCACCACAATGTATCTGTTTAAGAAAACTCCCCTGATGACTTAATACCCTCCTAATTGGCGCCTACGATGTATCTGCCCAAGAGAACTAATAAAATAATAATAAATATTCCGGGACATTGCACACAGCGCCATCTAGCCCCACACTAAGCAAACGCTTGTGTCGTGGGTACTAGATAAGGGATATAATACTTATATTAGTACTTTTCTTTTGTAAATACATACTTATTATACATACAAACGACCAGACTCAACACAAGTAGGTAATTATAAATTTTAAAGTACATACTTGTGTCATGCGGGAATCGAACCCGCGACCTCTAGGTTAGAAGGCTGTGTCACTACCAACTAAGCTAACAGGCCAGTCAGTCCTAACGAATTAATTCTGCGGGGAGTCATGACCCTCAGTCATGAGGATATACGACTCAAGAGAGAAGTATATCATTACCAATCCCAGCTCCATAGTAACACAGCTCGGATTTGCGTCCTTTCACAATGGAGGTATATTCATAGCCCATTCATTATTCAACCAAACCCCAACGAAATTTAACGAACATTTACTGGATTGCAGCTTAAGGGCGCGGGTACATGGTTCATTTATCACTTAGTAGAACCTTGTTACATTTTTTATTTGCATACTTAGTTCCTACTAGTAATAGTCGTGGTATTGCTCGCGTTGTTTTAGTATTCAAAATAGTGTGTGCAAGCCACTTCTGAATATCACACTAATCCATCGCTGGGTTGCGCCGTGAAACTAAACAAACAGACCAAAAAATAATAGGTGTTATTGGTATGTTTTTCATAGTCGTATAGCTAGGTACTGTCCTTATAGATAACTAATAGACGCCCGTGGCTTTGCTCGCATTATTTTGAGATAAAAGTAGTATCTTAGAGACACTTCTAAAGCTTTGATTTCCTAGGAAAGCGGTGCCTTCATATAGCGGCCGTAATACAGCGGTGAATGACGTCACTAAAACGTTGTGTATGTAAACGAAATGGTGCGGTTTCCTGGAGAGCGGTTACTTGCACCGTCATTTACTTTAATTATTTTTGCGTCCGTAATATCACGGCCGCTATACGATGGCACCGCTTTCCTAGGAAACCAAAGCTTAAGCCCTTAAAGTATATATAGGTGGTACATACCAAAAATCATGATGAGTCGTTGAGCCGTTTTTGCGCGATGAGCGTTTAAATAAACACACAAACAGATAGAGACACGGATAAACAGACAAAAATTATCAAAAAGTGAAGAAACGTTTTTTATCATCGATTTAAAGTACCTTAATGTAAGATTCGTTTGATTAAAATCCGACGTTGATTTCAATGGCGTCTTTATTATCTTGCGTCTTACTCTAACATACAGTTTTTGATATACATCTATCTCGTTTTCACAAGCACGACGTTGCTTGTGCGTATCGCTGGATGTCGTTCCAGTCGACAGGGTTCTATACTTAGTTCAATTCAATAACGTTTTCGTAAAGACAACATAGATGGCGCTTACATGCCCTTGAAATTTACAAATAAATTCGTAATTTGTTTTAAATTTCACATCCTTATATTAATATACGTATACGGTAATTATGGATTTAAAGTACCTACACCTAATTTTTTTTCTTCTTCTATGTTCAGATTTTTGACTCTTCTCAGTTTTATTATATGTATAGATATTTGTTGCCAAACAGTAAATACAGCATTGTTTGAGTGTCAATTCCTTTTTCTGTCCATGCAGCACTTTTGAACACAGTATTATAAAGCTTTGTGCCACTTACTTAATTTAAATTTAACTGGTGGCTTGGTGAAAAAAATCACAAACCAACTTCAAGTCTACGTTACACACCTATATTTAACTGGCACTAAAAGTTTTTTTTACAAGGTATTTTATCTAAAGGTCAAATCAGTCTGTCTGACTGTCAATTCTTTGTCAAATTCTGGCGATTAGTTGGTGATATTACTGACATTAGGTACATAAAGAAACAAAACAGCAATTTTATGTCTAAATAACCGTGGAATTCGCGTCCTTTAATGGACGAACTTGTTAATTATTACGGAAAACCCTTTTACTCTAATCTAAGTTAGTAACTAACCCTGGCACCCTTTTTTTAAATAATCCTTTATCTAATTCTGGTATTCATTTTTTCTTGAGTCACACACCAACAGTAAAAAATGTCTTTGACCAACAATTATGTGTCCCTTATCCTCTATATGTTCCCTGCTTAACCCCACATTCAATTAAACCGAAGCGATATTCAATTCAGGTAATTAATGCGTTCGCTGCATAATTGCGGATTTCATATTTTGCGAGGATGTGATTATTTCATTAATTATTGTTGTTGTTCACTATTTGGTCGATATTCGCTAATTTTGTTTTAACGGTTTCCGGGTTTATTTATTTATGGGCGCTCGTAGATAAATGGACTGGGGGAATCGTTCGCGATTGTGTCTTAGTTTGTCTGTTTATCTATACTATAAACTATACTATAATATTATAAAGCTGAAGAGTTTGTTTGTTTGAACGCGCTAATCTCAGGAACTACTGGTCCGATTTGAAAAATTCTTTTTGTGTTGATAACATCACGCTGCAACTAATAGCAGCGAAGAAACAATAGAAAATATAGAAAAAACGGGGAAAATTATTCTCTGAGGGCTTCCGTTGCGAAAACGGTTCAACGGTTCAACGGTTCAAGATATCAAAAAAATGTGTTTGAAAGAATTATTCCTCTTGAATTGATCTAAAAAAATGTCGGCAACAGTAAATGTCTATCTTTTAAGGTTAAATAAATAAATAATAAATAAATAAATATTTCAGGACATATCACACAGCGCCATCTAGCCCCACACTAAGCAAACGCTTGTGTCGTGGGTACTAGATAACGGATATAATACTTATATACTTTTCTTTTTGTAAATACATACTTATTATACATACAAACGACCAGACTCAACACAAGTAATTATAAATTTTAAAGTACGTAAATACTTGTGTCATGCGGGAATCGAACCCGCGACCTCTAGATTAGAAGGCAGAGCCACTACCAACTAAGCTAACAGGCCAGTCAGTTAACTCACTAAAACCGTTTTTATGGTAATAACTATTCCACGCGGACGAAGTCGCGCGCACCAGCTAGTTTATTATAAACTCTCATCACGCAAACACAGCTGAACGGATCTTTTGGTATGTAGGTAGTCTGAGGTCCCGGGAATGTTTTGGGCTACTTTTTAACCCGGAAATAACGCGAGCGAAGCCACGGGCGTCCACTAGTTTATTACATATATATGGTTAGTTACACCGCTTTACTAAAATATATAAAACTACCATCAACATCAGTTTCAGGATCTTCGCGATGGCATATACAAAGGGAGGTCTGTACCCAGCAGTGGGATCACAAGGGCTATGGATGATGATGATGATGATAAAACTGCAAGAAAAACCTTAACCAATAAACCAACAAAAACATGTGTATATGTAGATATCTATGGTTTAATATAGTGTTTAAGACTCATACTTTCATACTTTATGAACTACTTCATACGTGTTTCATACTTTGTGAAACCAATTTGCACGCCCTATGGGTGAGATGTAGCGGACAATATCTTATTTTGAACAACTCTGTAAAACCTATATTCTGCAAATAAATGATTTTGATTTTGATTTTGAAGACTTGTAAACAAAAACATGGACAATAAAATAAATAAATAAATAAATAAATATTCCGGGACATTGCACACAGCGCCATCTAGCCCACACTAAGCAAACGCTTGTGTCGTGGGTACTAGATAACGGATATAAATACTTATTATACTTTTCTTTTGTAAATACATACTTATTATACATACAAACGACCAGACTCAACACAAGTAATTATAAATTTTAAAGTACATAAATACTTGTGTCATGCGGGAATCGAACCCGCGACCTCTAGATTAGAAGGCAGAGCCACTACCAACTAAGCTAACAGCCCAGTCAGTAATGATGATGATAATAAAACTACAAGAAAAACTTGAACCAATCAACATTTAAGTAATTTTATTTACATTATACTCCAATGAAGTAGTTGTACAACCCCATTATTGGCACATTGACAAGTATTTCAACTCGACAAGTTAAAGTTTGTCGAAGGAATAGGAAATGCAATAACTCTTAAGAACGCATTAACGACTGGTTTCTTATTACAGAGTTAACAAACAACTGGAATGAAAAATAAAAATAAAAATAGGTAGACGCTTCAAATTTTCACAGAATATTTACTTGTACCTTACCTTTCAAAATAAATAATAATTTAACAATCAATTAAATATAACAGGGGGGCTATAACGATCTTAATAAACAGGTAAAAACTTGAATATTTGTAAGTAAATATTTAGAAATATATTATGCATAAAAATTAATACTAAATCTAATACATAAAATAGATGATAGTACGGAACCCTTCATGTGCGAGTCCAATTCGCGCTTGGCCGGTTTTTTTATGTCTCTAATTAAAGCATGGATGCGGAATACGTAGAATATAGGTGGTTGGTTACGGTACTCTAGTAGTTACGGTACCTTGGTTACGGTACTCTAGTAGTTACGGTACCTTGGTTACGGTACTCTAGTAGTTACGGTACCTTGGTTACGGTACTCTAGTAGTTACGGTACCTTGGTTACGGTACTCTAGTAGTTACGGTACCTTGGTTACGGTACTCTAGTAGTTACGGTACCTTGGTTACGGTACTCTAGTAGTTACGGTACCTTGGTTACGGTACTCTAGTAGTTACGGTACCTTGGTTACGGTACTCTAGTAGTTACGGTACCTTGGTTACGGTACTCTAGTAGTTACGGTACCTTGGTTACGGTACTCTAGTTTGCCAAGCAGTCGCTATGTTCATTCGGTAAAAGCAAACATAATAAAAACAAAAACTAAGATAAAGAAACTGTTTGTTTTGTGCAGTAAAGTTTATATTACAACCACATGAATATAACTTAGAAATATAACAAAGAACTTGTGTAAAACTACGTCGAATTTTAATTCTAAGTAGAGTACTTGTTGTTAAATTTCAAATCTCTGTTTTCAAATAGCAACTTTGTATGCGAAAACTTGTGAATCGAAGAGGTGAAGTTGTGAAAATGGTAACTTACTGTATGTTTGTACGATTAGGTTTAAATATATAGATTTATTCCTTTGTTCTTATATACTGTAAGAATAATAGATAAATAGAGACGTACATATGTTAGGCCTTGGGTGTAATAAATTTTTGAAAATAAAAACACTCTGTGTAGATAGATATCGGCATTTATTATATATTATTACATCAAACAATTAAGGTAAACATATTTTTTTAATTCCTACGTAGCGAGAGATTCCACCTCGCCCCTTCTTTTTGAAGTGTCTTCAAGTCACTTCATTCTATCCTAAAAAAATGTCACTAACTTCTATATAAATATAGCATCTGATGATGATGATATTATAACCTTTATTAACAATAATAAAATATAAAAACAAGTGAAGGAAAACTAAACATACTACTTCTAACTACTACAAAAAGGGGCACTTAGAAAATCTTTAGAAAAGCCTAAAGATAATCTAAGCGCTCCAGCCCACTACCAGAGGGCAGCGTGCCCAGCATGCTGGCCGCATTACCACGCTGGATGGCAATGCTGATACGTTGAGCCAGAAAAAGGCCAGCATTTTGGTCATGCGTCGCGTCAACCAAGCGCTCCGAGAGGTTTTGGAAAATAGTATGGGCTCCCGGACCCCACGGCCCCAAAGTCTCGACTCCAAAAGGCTCAAAGATGTAATCTCGGCCGAGGTTAGCATATTTGCGTCTCTTGTTATGCTCGGCAATAATAGCCGCCGCTCCAGCCCGACACCGTGTCATAGAAATGATGATGATGTTGTATTGCCTCTTAACAATATTACCAATTATAATCCAACCAATTTAATCTTAATTATATAACACAACGAATTAATCACTTCTTTCATCATCACTACAATATTCCCGTCTAGTTGCAATATCTGCCATTTCTTCTTCCGTCACAAATAACTGTCGACTCATACAGGCATTACAAAACACAAACCAAACCATTTCTACGAAAATTTTAAAAACAACAATTACAGCGAAAATGTTCCCAATATCGGAACACGTGTAAAAATTATACAATACAAAAAGAAAATCACTCACAAAATACAAAGACAAGTGAACAACGAAAAACAGAACTAAAAACTTATTTATTCTAGTCGGTATAAAAAGAGTTATAATTAAAGAAATCAAACTGAAAATATTTGTTCCTATCAATAAAGTTATAGTCGTTAATCTAAAAGAAGATTTAATATTATCGTCTTCGTAAGACCGATATATAAGGCAGAATATATATTCGAATAACTCTATTACAAGCAAAGAACATGCAGTTAACAACGCCATGTCATGTTTAGTATAATATTCGGCTGATTCCGGAATATAAACTCGCAACATTGCATTTACAGACAACATACAACTTGAAAAACAAATTAACAGATCCAAAGTCGAATACGCATCGAACACAATATTATCCAAAAACCATTTTTCAAATTCTTCGCGTTCGTTAAGAATATTGTAAATGACTATAAAAAGTAAATAGTTATAGCTAACGGTTATATGTTCTATAGCGTGGTAATTTAAAATCTTTACTGGGCCTGTTAAGAATTTAACACGGTATATATAAAGTATTATACCAAACAACAATAAAATAAAGCAGCCCCAACAAATAATATCTATTTCTGCATCACTTTTCAGCAAAAGATTTTCGTCAAGAAAATGGTACAAGGTTTCAACATCACCAGTGCAATTATTAATAATTGTTTCGTTCATTTTTTTATTTCAATGAAGTATACAATTTTTATATTAGAACTTTAATTTACAATATATTTTACAACAATATAATAATATTTCAAGATATTTGAGCAATATAATTAAAAGTAGCTTAAACTCAAAACATATTACAAATCAAAATGATATGACAAAAGACGGAAGTAAATAAATTGCTACGGTGGTCTGAAGGTAATAAAATTAATTCACCACCGTAATAATTAATGTTTTCGCCAAACCTTCAACTTTAACCAAATCTTAGCACACAAACGCGTTTTATTAAAAAACATATGAAAACAATGACAAAAAATTATTAAATAATACAAATGAAAATAATGAAATAAAAATGAATGTTGACTCTGAAAATAATTAAGTATTTTTTAATAAAGTTTTAAATTCATCACTGCACAAAGTACACAACAAAACACTTCTTTTACAAGTTTCTGATGCAAGTATTCAACAGTCACAAAAATTTTACAATATTTGTCCATTTACTTATGTGTCATTCATTATCTGTTTGATACTGGGGATCAAAGTTCGTGAAGACTTTATTGCTAATAATTTGGTCTTGGTTTTTATTCCATTATTATTGGAGTTAAAAATCTTGATTTTCTATTTTTTTTTATTTATGCCACGTGGTCTTGAAATCTTGATGTTTCATTAGAATTGTCGTGATTATATCAAGATTAGTTGATATCAGTCAGTTTTTTCTTCTGCTCTATTGATCTCGAGATTTTTCAAACTTATGTAGGTATATAATTTTACCTTTTGATTTTTCTCTTTCATGGAGAAGATATTTTAAGACTTCAAACTTCCATTTATGTACTTTTCTTTGTTTAAAGTTAGGACTTTGTAAGATTATTTTGTTTTGTTTATTTTTCTTCTCTGTATCAAAGTTTTCTGCAGTGTGTTGGCAAAGCTTACACGTTTTTGTAACAAAACTATTTTTACAATGTTGATTACGGATTGATAAAAAATCATATAAATAAGTGAACTGATTGTGCCATGCTGTAACTGGCAAATGATTATTAAAATTGATTTATTTAATGATTTAAAAAATGATAAACACTGTTTCATTTGATTTGGTACTTTTTAGTGTCGGATAAAAATAATTGATAGAATGTTACGATAAAAGCTGCATGAAACTTGCATACATTTTGAACGTGTTCGATTAGTTTTATATATTCACTAGCTGTGCCAGCGACTTCGTCCGCGTGGTTTAGTTATTGTCATAAAAACGGTTCTAGTGAGTTAATCTTAAAAGATAGACATAATATACTGTTGCAGACATTTTGTTGGTTCATTTCAAGAGGATATATTTTTTGATATCTTGAACCGTTTTCGCAGCGCACGCAACGGAAGCCCTCAAAAATGAATAATTTTTCCCGTTATTTTTCCACATTTTCCATTGTTTCTTCGCTCCTAGTGGTTGCAGCGTGATATTATATAGCCTAAAGCCTTCCTCGATAAACTGTCTATTCAACACAAAAATATTTTTTTAATTCGTACCAGTAGTTGAGATTAGCGCGTTCATACAAACAAACAAACTCTTCAGCTTTATAATATTAGTAGTTTAATTATTTGTACAATTTAGACATGACTAAAAAGTAATTTGAGCTCTCATGGTAAAGATTAGTATTGTTAACTAGTCTTTGATTTTTATGTAAAATAAAAAAATCTAATGACTAAGTAGATAAAGATCAACCAATTATAGGATTATTTTTTATCACTACAGAATATGGGGAACCTGTATATCTAACATACAAGCTCCTGCTTAGTATAGATAATATTTAAGAAAAACTTGTAGCTATAATGTTAGAATTTTTTATAGATTAAGCTTACACTGTAAAACATTTTAACTGTTATACATATAATACTATATTTTCCCCGTTTTTTTTCACATTTTCCATTGTTTCTTCGCTCATAATAGTTTCAGCGTGATGTTATATAGCTTAAAGCCTTCCTCGATAAATGGTATATCAAACACCAAAAGAATTTTTCAATTCGCACGAGTTGTTTCTGAGATTAGCGCGTTCAAACAAACAAACAAACTCTTCAGCTTTATAATATTAGTTTAGATTATTGTATTATTTTTATTTAATTTATATATATTGATAAATATTGTGCAGTGTATTTGAAGCTGGTAAGCATAAAATATAAGTTGTGTGAATTTGCACTCGATTAACGGTATCTGTCGCAGGTCAAACCTGGATGAGACTGGCTAAAGAGGCCAATAGCATATTATGAGAGAGGCCTATACCCAGCGGTGGCACGAAACTGGCTGTGGATGATGATAATGATGATGAACAGTGAAAGAAAACATTCTGTGGACATGTGTCTTCCGTGGAAGGACCTGGGCGCCAACGATGTACCTGTTTATTCACTTTATCTATGTAAATAAATAAATATAATAATAATATAATAAATCCTTTATTGTTTAAACTTACGTGTTACGTACATAATTGTATAAGACAATAACAATGTTTATGCACTACGTTGGTAGGTGTACTAAGCCCTGTACTAGGTATCACAAAGGATCCTGTGTTACAGGGCTATAGTATCCTTGCCGCGGCAGGCTTTCTCCTGCTGAAAGTTACACCTAAATATCCTAAAATAGAAACATAAGAACATAACAATTTGGTATCAAAAAAGCACAAGAATTCTGATTTGACAATGACAGTAGTGAAATGACAGTAAACAATAAAATTTAGTGATACCAGTATCGCTAAATTTTATATAAATATTCCTGGACACTGCACACACCGCCATCTAGTCCCACACTAAGCAAATGCTTGTTTTGGCACACCTGTGCAATACAGAATGTATCGTCGAGCTGCGTGTATGGATCTAGCAATGTCAATGTTAAAACACCATGTGGAAAGCCTTGGATTCTGCCCAAGATACCAAATACATTAGGTATTAAAAAAATGCTTGTGTCGTGGGTACTAGATAACGGATATAATGCTTATATACTTTTCTTATGTATTATGTATATGTAGGTAAGTATCACAAAAGGTCTAATTCGGAGCCACCGGTGTCGAACTCAACTACTTATTACTGTTTTTTGCGGCCCTTCTGTTTGTGATGGTGGCTACATGAAGTGAGGCGAAGAAAGACGGCTTATTCAATATGGAATGAACTTCAAGAAGAAGCAATGCGCTTAATATATACACATATACTTAGTTTTAATTATGTTTCTAGTTTAAAAACATTTTTTGTCTAGTTATGTCTTGTCTTGTCTAGTTTTTCAAAAACATTTCCTTTAAGTACTGTAAAAAGTACCCACAATTATCCAGAGAGCGTAAACTGATTTTTTGGCAGTCTTGCATGCATATTTGTTTGTATAATTTCCAATCTATAAAATATAGTAAGTATAGTCTAATTTTTCATTTTCAATGTGTTTTTCAGTTCTTATCTACCAAAAAAACTAAAAACTTCAACCATAAATTGATACGAAGATTTTAAGGTCAGATAAACTAAATAAATTATTTTGCCAATCTGCAAAAAATATTTAAAAGTGTTACAAATAAAAGTGCCTTCCATACTTTCCTACTCCAATCTCCTCACGCAATATTTGGCCCAACATCCGGTGATTATACACAAACTAACTGTACGAAAAAAATATTAAAACACAACCAAGGCCGTTCACATGAACTTTTACATTTTGTTATTTGTACTGCCAATGATATGGTAGTCATAGTTTAGAGAGAGGATTAGAATAAGCCAGAGACATAATTTAAGGTAAATTCGGATTCAGAATTTTAGAAGACTTTATTGTTATAAAACTGTGTGCATAAAATGATCAAATAACAAAGTTTCTATCTACTCTTTGCTCTTTGCAAGCCATCAACAATAATTACTTAATATAAATGAGATACTTTTATATGATGCTCACTTTTCTTTACAACACTATTCCTTATCATACAATTATAATAATTAATTAGTTTAATCAAATTAATTAGGTCATAATTTATGCAAATACTACTAATACTAATTAATTTAGCAACGACAGAAAGACCAAGCAGTACTTTGCAAGAAATTACAAAACGACTCTTCCTTACAATAAAATATCAGTGTTGACAGGGACATATTGAAAAAAAAAACAACATAAAATTGAAAAGGATATTTTTAATCTAAACGCACAAAGTTATACTATTCAGCTTTTTAATACAACATCCGTCATTGAAAGAAAACAAAAAAATACACTTTTCTGATATTTATTTGCCAAAACTTATACATCTGTCATAATCTACAGTACAACTTTATAGATCATCTAACATGTGATCTTATAAGTACAACCAACTATACAATATTCTATGCACAACCCAAATAACCGGAACTGCATTTAAAATTCTTTGTCCATGTGAACTGTCTGTATCATTTCATTTGATTGTGTGTTTGTTCGTTGTAACCTTGTTTATATATATGGGATCGCATCAATTGGTTTTGATCCAATGGCTATATATTTGATAGATGCTTCAATGTGGTGCAAATTAAAAATACAAACTTTTGAGTGTTGTTTTAACTTTTTTTTCTTAAGGTTCATTATAATATATTTATAGTAAAGTATCCATTGTAAAACATCTAAGTAATGTTCCACTGGAAGACCTTGCCTACTGCAACACAGTTGTTAACTAAAGCAGAAGGCAGAGCCTTAATTTCTATGTACCATGTAAAGTTTTTGCAATAAATATGTTTATGTTTAAATTTCCAAAATATATAATGTCAAGTGTGTAGTCTTTCAACAGTTTTATTGACAACGGGAACTATTTTATTTACCAGATTATTTTCTATTCGATACTATGCAATCTAGCTTATGGAATCTGTCAAAATGAAATGTTTGTCAGAATGCAAAAAATACACACTTATACAATCTTTCCTATCGTACCTATAGTATCTATATTGGTAAAAAAACGGGACATTGCACTCAGCACCATCTAGCCCTATGCAAACGCTTATGTTGTAAGTACTAGATAACGGATATAATACTTATATACTTTTCTTTCGTAAATACATACTTATCATACATACAAACGACCAGACTCAACACATGTAATTATAAATTTTAAAATTCATAATTACTTGTGTTATGCGGGAATAAACCCGCACCCCTAGATTAGAAGGCAGAGCCACTACCAACTAAGCTAACAGAGCAGTCAGATTGGTAGATATTTTATCGTGATCAAACTAACATGCATTCAATATCCCGCAAATCTCTGCTATCGCTGGTAACAAATCGATTTGCTTGATAATTTAAGGGTTCATTTTATTCTTTTTTTTTTGTTGTCGATATGTTTGTTTGTGATGTCACACAGCAGAATTGAATAAATTTAAAGTATTTTGGTCTAATTAGGCTTCTGAACACGTGTGCAAACCACTAACTCTGAAAGCATCTGATGATTAGCAAACGTTTACATCAGTAACTTTATGTGCTTAGATATATAGTTACTATGTGCTTAGATATATAGTTACTATATGCTTAGATATATAGTTACTATGTGCTTAGATATATAGTTACATAGGTGTTTCAGATTTATTTCATCTATGGTTTGATGCTCATCAAATCGCGGAGATATAATTCTAAGGTTTGATGGTTTATTTTTATGGACCTAGCCATGTTTGATGGATAAAGAAAGGGATACCTTCCATCTTAGTTTATTTGTATGTTTTTATAATATAGTCTGTGAATTATCAGGCTTCTTTCAATTGACGGTTTGGTTCTCATGGTAAGGAGGATATTTCTTTCGCAGAGAAAAAAAACTTGTGGAATAGTTTTGAACGCAACGGTAATAATTTCTTCACTAATGGCCGCATTGCTCACTACTACCTATAGCCTATAAATATAATATCTTACCTAGTATAGGTGTCTACAGCCCAAGGTTGATTTCATGTTATTTTTAGGTACCGCTTTCATTAACTTATTTACACATGTATTGCCTTATATTATTGATTTTTCTTAACTTTATTAAAACTTCTTTGTTTTGTAATTATAATGACTTTATATTAGTACTGATGCTGATGCTTAAAGAACATGAACAAATTTTTCGAGTACTGCGATTACATTTTAGTAAATAATAAATAAATAAATATCCCGGGACATTACTTAATTAACTAATAATATCTAAGCAATGCCTAACATATGTTATCAAATTTTAATGCAAATTTTAATCTGTAATCATTTTTAATTTTATTTCAATAATGAAAATACTGGAAGATCCCTGGATACTGCAACACAGGGAATCCTAAAGCAGTAGACAGGACCCCAATTTGAATTTAAATAATTTAGATACTTTTATAAAATGTGAAAATGACATCATGTTTTAGTGCAAATAAATGATTTTTATCTTTTATCTTTACGTTGCACACAGCGCCATCTAGCCCCACACTAAGCAATCGCTTAAGCAAAAATCAAATTTCAAATTTCCTACCGTTTGATTAGAAACACCTAATTCGAAACTATTGGCTACCATCGAATGACAATCCTATTACTGAATCGAGTTGGGTTTAATGCGATGTTTTGGAATCGATTGATAGTGCGGTTGTTGTATCGATAGCTTATCGATAACTCGTATCGTGAGTTATGTGTGTGCTTTGCTAGAGTAGAGGTAAATAAGGTTTTAGTTAAAACATTGTACATAATTTCTCGTTAATCTTATTATTTTTTACTGAATTTGATGTATGCATAATGTGTATAGCTAACGATGGCCTGTTAGCTTAGTTGGTAGTGTCTCTGCCTTCTAATCTAGGGGTTGCGGGTTCGATTCCGGCGTGACACGAGTATTAATGAATTTTAAAAAATTGAAACTACTTGTGCTGGGTCTGGTCGTTTATATGTATAATAAGTATGTATTTACAAAATAAAAGTATATAAGTATCATATCCGTTATCTATTTCCCACGACACAAGCGTTTGCTTAGTGTGCGGCTAGATGGCGCTGTGTGCAATGTCCCTTAATATTTATTTATTTATAAAAAAATACTTTGAGTAGGTAATTAAAAAGCGTAGTAATATATACGAACGTATATATACGTACGATGTCATTTTTGTAAGCTATGAACTAAGTTAGTTGTTTATATATTTTTATCTTTTTATCGATAGAGAGTGTCCAACTCTGGTGTCAAGAGTTTACAAGCAGACTAAGACATAGTATTTAATATGAAAAAGATCCATTATTTCAATTATTATTAACAAAGTTTTTTTGTTAATCAATATGTAAGATAACTTAAAATTATATAAAATTAAGTAAGGTTTGTACACTAGTAAATTAAACGCATCTAATTATTTTGTAGTTTAATTGAAAAAAAGAGAAGTAGAAAAGAGAAAACGTAAAATATAACTTCTATAGATAAAGATCATAATGATTTATTTTGGTTGACTTGTTTTGTTTTTTAAAATGTCAAGGACAATATAATGGAACGTAAGGCCATAGAGATAATATTCTGATTTCTCATGCCTATAACATTAGATTATTCTTTCCAATCTACGAAACTTCAATTCTAAACGACCGTAGCTATTAATTCAACCGACGGTTTACTTATTTGAGCACTAAATAGTTCAAAGACGTTCTGGTGAAACACTTTACAGAATTTATGCCCCCCTAAAGCTTAGAAATGGTCTCTACTTCGAAACTAAGATTTATATTAACTTGCATTACCTGAATTAAGTACCTATATGGTTTGGTTCATGATTGTTGCAATTATGATAGGTATACTTGACTTTTGTTATGTGACATACAACATTCGTTCGAAATCACAAAAGTTAAGCAAGCAACTAGCCTGAAAAGTGAAAAGTAGTACCATCTTCTGTAATCCCATTGTAACAATATCTATATTTTTTTAATAATCCTATGAAATCGTGTTTTTTTATTATCCAATAGGTAGGTACTTTAACAGCTAGCTAATGACAAAAAAACGAGCAAGACTAACCTTATTATCCTATGTAATTCAGATAGAATAAGTTATACTTTCCTAAGTGCAAATCATTTTCCTAGCTAAATTCCCATCACGCTCAAAGCATTTTTCCCGAAGCACATCTTCTCTAGTATAACTCATAACTCATAACTCATAACTCATTTATTGGTAAAAAATTAAAATAAAGTTTACACGTCAATTATTCACAGTATACAAAATACGATTAGCGTACTTATTTTATCCATATAAAAAATAATAAGTTAAATAAAAACTTCATAATTAATGATATTAAATTTAAATTATAGTTCATAAAATTCTTTATAGCTGTAAAACGATTGCTCGATCAACCAGCGCTTGAGGCGAGACTTAAAGCTGCCTAGTGACGGAGCAGTGGTGACCTGCTCGGGAAGCTTGTTGTAAACACTCGGTCCCATCACGTGCGTGGACTTGCTACTCCGCGCCAGGCTGCGGGACTCCTCCGCGAGCTTGCCCCTCCTGCTCGTGTTGTACGAGTGGTTGCCGCCCACAACTCGGTACGAGGCTAGGTTTAATCGAACGTATACTGCGACCTGGTATATCACCAGCGATGGTAACGTCAAAATCCCCAGCTTCACAAAGTGTGGACGAGCAGACTCATCCTGTGATATTTTTGCGATAGATCGAACGGCTCTTTTTTGCAGTCTAAACGCTCGCTCCCACTCCGCAGCCCTGCCGTATAGTTCCGCGCCGTACTGCAGCACGGAGTGCACGGTGGCAAAGTAGCACGTCCTCACTGCTTCGGCGGATACTACTTTGGCGACTCTGCTAAGAGCAAAGCAAGCGCTGCTCAACTTACCACACACCTTGTCTATATGGTTTTCCCAGGTTAGGGTTCGGTCTATTTCAAACCCGAGGAAGGTTGTAGCGACCACTTGTTCCAATCTTCTTCCCTCAACCGTCACAGATAAAGGCCTGGTGCTGTGTCCTGCTAAGTTAAAATGAACAAAGTGTGTTTTTGATAGGTTGAGAGCAAGACCGTTCATTCTGAACCATACCGCCAGTTGAGAGGTGGTGGTGTTCAGTCTTTCTTCTAGAAGATCGGAACTGGGTGCTGACACGATTCCGGCGACATCATCAGCGTATAAGAAGATGTCTGCAGCTTCCACAGACTCTGGTAGATCATTCAAGAGTAAGGAGAATAGAATGTTGGAGACGGAAGATCCCTGGGCTACTCCCATCACGGACTCCAGAGGATCGGATCTTTCCGTTCCGCCACACGCAACAACAGTTTGCGTTCTGTTCTGCATGAGATCTGTCAACAGCGCAAGAGGCGCGCCTCTCACACCGTAATGCTGCAATTTTGCAGCAAGTACCATGTGATCAGCTACGTCGAACGCTTTTGAGAGATCACAGCAGATAATCGCCACCTGCTGCTTCTTCTCCCGAGCTTGCAGCACTCTCCTGATCACCTCCCGGGTCAAGGATGTAGTCGAGCGCCCCTCGCGATACGCGTGTTGGCGCTCGGATAACGCATCCGTTGACACCAGGAACTCAGTGAGGCGCTTGCTGAGCCCGTTCTCTAACACCTTCGCAACCGCAGGTATTATCGAGACAGGCCTATAGCTGTCAATACTGTCACGTTTGCCCTTGCCCTCGTACAATGGTGACACTTTGCTTATTTTAAATGCTTTGGGGTATAAGCCTTCCCTAATGCACCTATTAAAACATTCACAAAGGATAGGGGCTAGCGTGAGTACAGCGCTTCTGACAAGGCCCATTGATATACCGTATATATCTTTTGATGTTTTCGGCGGAATATGTGTGGTGATGATGCGCAACACTTCGTCAGGAGTAAACAGCCGCAAGCGCAGCGAACGGTCAGCGCGCGGGCGCGCCGCACACAGTGTCTCGCTAACGCGAGTGACGTCAGCGCGCGGCGCGCCGCACGCCGCCGCAGCGTTCAGGAATCGGGCATTGACGGCGTCCACAGCATCCTTCCTCGTGAGAAACGGGACACCGTTGGAGTCCTTCACGACATCCGTAATGTCAAGGAATGGAACGTTAGCTTTTCCACGTTCTTTATTTACAATAGTCCATATTGTTTTAGTCGCGTTACTGCTGTATTTAACAGAATTTGTGTAGTAATTAATTTTACTATATCTAATTAATTCATTAAAATGTTCTCTCATGTCATTAATTAACACCTTTAAATTGTCAACCGAAGGATGTGATTTAGATAATTTAATCATGTCAAGTAATAATGTATTGTAATTTGTGACATCGGGAGTTACCCACGATGAGTCAATGTTTCTATTATTATTAATTTTCCTTAAGGGAAAACAGCTATTAAAATTGTTCTGAACAATATTGACAGTCGCCTGAACTATTTCAGGTGCAGACCTATCTATAGCTAGTGTCTCATTCCAGTCAACACTATCTAGTGCCCTGACAAAGTTCGCCTGATTGGCTTGAGAGTAACTTCTCCCTACAGTAGGCCCCGACCTCTGCCCCCGCGCCGGCAGCTCGCAGCGCACGGCGCAGTGGTCGCTAACGTCACCGTCAACAATGCTGACACGCAGCGAGCCCGCCGGCAGGTTGGTGTACAGGTGGTCTAGGCTGGTGGCTGTAGTGGAGGTGACGCGCGTAGGTACACGGACCTCGTTAGTCATGTGGTGGTCTACCAGCAGCTTCCCGAGCCGACGCACATAGCAGTCAGAGTCGCCCTCGGTATTAATGTTCATATCACCGCCAATGATACAATCTAAGCTAAGATCGCTAATCTTATCGAGCAATCGTTCCAAGCAGTCAAGAAATATTCCGTGACCTACGAGGTTCGTCCTGTATATACACACAATCGTAATATTGTGTTCTATTATATCTATAGCAGATATTTCGCAGTTTTGTTCACTCGCCAACCTGATGAGTTCCAAATTCTCAATACATTTAATATTACCTCGTGTGTATATCGATAATAATCGATAAATCTCATTGTATCGATACTTTACTGCGGGTTAGAGATACGCCGCATTTTAACAGCTTACTTAGAGATATAGGGTACTTCTTCTTCTTCTTATCGAATGAGAGTGGCCAACTCTGGTGTCGAGAGTTTATCAAGCCGCCCTGAGGGCTTCTGACATGGCTTAGCGACTGCCGTACTAAACAAACCACCGGAACCTACAATTTAACGTGTCACCCGACCCACAGAAGCGCCCAAAATGGAATACCACTTTTCGGTCACCCATCCAAGGACCTTTGCTAATCATTGGTAATCGCATGCGATTGCCTCCACTAGCTGAGCTACGGGCGCTATAGGGTACTGAAGTAGGGAGATTATAATGCAACTAAAGTATGGTCGCTGAGAAGAAACAAACTAAAATAGCATGGTAGATAGTATATTTTTGTTAGAAGAGCAACAGAAACATAAATCAAAAATTGCAATTTATCCTTTTGAGCCGTGTGTTTTACAAACACATAAACCACTAGTGGATGCTCGCGGCTTCGCTCGCATTAAGAAGTAAAACTTGCATCCCCTATTTCACCCCTTTAAAAGCGGCTTTTCCAAAAATCCTTTCTAAGCGGATGCCTATGTCATAACATCTACCTGCATGCCAAATTTCAGCCCGATCCGTCCAGTGGTTTGGGCTGTGTGTAGTTAGATCACTATATCAGTCAGTCAATCAGTCAGTCAGTCACCGTTGAGTTTTATATATTTAGATTTTTATTTCATTTTCATCAATAAAGCTGTGCTTTACAATGTAGCTAGATTGATTGTCTTGATATTTGATTGGAACCAACAAAAATATAAAAATAAAAACCGGCCAAGTGCGAGTCGGACTCGCGCACCGAGGGTTCCGTAAAATTTATGGTTGTCGTAATTTTTCCTTTATCTATGCTATAAGACGTTGCTTCGTACCAAATTTCAAGATTCTGAGTTCACGGGAAGCACCCTGTAGGTTTTGATTCCCTTGCAAGTGTCGAAAATTTGCGGCATAAATGGCTGTATCTTTTGATTGCGTTGGCTTAGAAATTTGATTTTTTCACAGCTTCAAGGGACAGTAGACCTGAGTAATTGATATAAATTTCAGCTTCATACCTCTACGCGTTCCTGAGAAAAAGGGTCTTGACAGACGGACGGACGGACGGACAGACGGACAACAAAGTGATCCTATAAGGGTTCCGTTTTTTCCTTTTGAGGTACGGAACCCTAAAAACGTGGAAGAAATGAAAACCTACCACGATGTCCCTTCATATTGGATAAGGCGGGTTTCGCGGGCAAGCGAGCGATACTCCTCCGCAATTCCCGTACAACCTAGAAAAAACAGCTACATGTGTAAAGAGTTCTTATCCAAGCGGGCTTAAAACGTTTTAATCTGTTTATGACCAATTATGAATGAAAAATGCGAGGTCTAGCCGAAGCCAGCCATTGTCTAATGAATGGAGTAACTGTCTAATATACCGTACGTCAGATGCATGATATGCATATGTACATAAGTCTGGCATGTAATAGTGTATATGACGTGAGGGCGCTCTATTGACAAGCTCGCCACTAATCTCGACAAATTGGCGACGCCTGTACAGTGCAGGACAAGATTACTAGCCGACCGATCAAAGATCTATTAGGATAAAAACGCATGACGCATGACCAAAATGCTGGCCTTTTTCTGGCTCAACGTATCAGCATTGCCGTCCAGCGTGGTAATGCGGCCAGTATGCTGGACACGCTGCCCTCTGGTAGTGGGTTGGAGCACTTAGATTATCTTTTAGGCTTTTCTAAAGATGTTCTAAGTGCCCCTTTTTGAAGTAGTTAGAAGTAGTATGTTTAGTTTTTCTTCCCTTGTTTTTATTTTATATTTTATTATAGTAAATAAAGTTTAATCATTGTATAAAAATAATTTTTATTCATAAACTTGTTGACAAGATTTTCAGTTGGTTTTGCAGCCTTAGATCTAATGTATTTTTATTCCGACTATAATATTGTTCGTAACACTTGAATCTTCCTTTCCGTAAATTTAGAGTGAGATATGATGTAGAAAAAAAGCTTTTAGAAGACTTGATAGCTTTCTTTTTTGAGGTGGGTTAAGAGACTTCACATCCTGAATTAATTTATTACAATTAATAATATGCCTTATATTGTTTGCTTACAGTAAATACGAGAACGTCATTACTATCCTGCACTCTATAAAAATATTGACAAAATAGCCTCAATACCGTCGTTTTAATTTTTCTACATTATTTTACTTTATTAATCATTTTGTCCTGCGCTGTACAAAGTGAGAATAAAGCCATTGAACGCTCGCAGATCGATACATAAACCGGTTCCTTATACCTGAATATCTAACTATAATGAACTTTTATATTATTTTTCTTATATAGTTTTTAAATGTGCCAATAATGTTGTCCTGCACTGTATAACGCGAGAACAAAGCCATTGAACGCTCGCAGGTTGATACATTACCCGTCCCTAGTACAGTAGCCCATGTCCTACTTATTCACGGAACGAGGTTAGCCCGCGGCATGGCGTACTGGGTTACTATTAACTTATATATAGAAAAAAACAATCTTCCGCTCTTTTTTATTTTGCAAAACAGCTGAGGTCACGTCTAGGCCGTTACAATGGTTATACAATTTTTATCCATATCTACACTCAAAGAAAAATTATTGAGAAAAAAACACAATCATGAAGCTGTTTGTATTATTTATCTGCCGAAGAATCCCATTCTTCATTTTACTTGGTCAGTCCTGTGATGTCGTTCTTTCTTGTTTTCACTGCAACCACATCAATTGTTGTCTTGTAGTTTGTTACTAATCGTATTTATTTTGCGATATAACATTAATGTGTAAATCATAAAATATATGTTGCATAAAAACGAAGTTCTAAAGAAAATAATTTCCACATATTAATGTAAATAAAATAAAATTTATAGAATCTAGGTTCACTCGTAAGTAGAGCGTGAGTTTAGAGTTCAAACAAATTTTATGTGCAGTTAATTAGTCTTTATAAACTATATGCAATGTCTACTTTTTTTTCATTTAATGAATTATTTTGAATGTAAACATTTTTTTCCAACAACACATTTCTATCACAAGTAACGCTGTATACTCGAGCCAAGCTTTTGTTGATTTTTATGCGGATTTTCAAAGCTCGTCTAAACAATGAACAATGGATATGTTGCATCTAAGGTTTCTGGGCTATTTTAAATGCTAACTGAATTTTGTTCTATGAAATTGTCTTTTCAGTTTTATTTGCTGCGCGGAGTTTTATATTTCTGTGATCCATTTTTGCTAAATTAACTCAATATTTACTAGTTTTTGAGTGTTACTATACAACATTTTGTATAAAAGACGGTTGCTACCAAGGGGGAACAAATCTGACTAATATTATAAAGGTGCAAGTTTGTGAGTGTGTGTGTGTTTGTCCTATTTCAAGCGTTAACTGGGCCCTGGATTTTATTACTTACTTACTCCTTTGGCGCAGAGACCCGAAGTGAGCCTTGGCCTCCGAAACTAGAGAATGCCATCTTCGCCAGTCTTGAGCCACTTCTGCAGCTCACGCAGGTCCGCTTCCACGACGTCTTTCCAGCGATACCTGGGCCCGGCTGGCCCACAGGGATTCCAAGATCTTCTTTTTTGGCAAGATGAGTGTTCGTTAAATGACTCAACCAGCGAAGTCTCTAGGATTTGGCATCTTCTCTGGATTTTATTAATGTTATGATTTTTTTCATCTCAGACTATCGTTGTACAAAGGCCACACTGTTTAATGGTAAGAGTGATTACTTATAACTGACCAGCATATTTTTTTTTGTATATTTATGTGATGTAATAATACTACACCGTGTCTCGCGCACTACCAGCATGCATTACGTCAATCATTATCACTATTAGATGGATAGTTGCCGCACTGCATCAAATGTCTGTAATACCTAGACTACACTATATGTACATACATAGATACTAATTAGAAATCAAATTACTTAGAACTTAGTATACCTTCGTGCTAATACATCACATAATTATATTATTATATTGGTTTATTGATGATTTTTTTTACATGAGATAGGCTCACGCTTGACTACAACTAGCAACGTTAAAATCTACGATCTAGTGGGCTTGCCTAGAAGAAACCGGTTTACTCTCGACTTGAACACCGACAAATTATAGTTCAAGGGGAATAGAGATTCGGGCAAGGAGTTCCACATTTAATAACTTTAAATAATAATAATAATTTTAATAATTTATTTATAATTTTACTTTTACAATACAATAAAATATATATATTCATTATATATGATTTCAAATCATTGATTTATTAATTTCGTACATTGAAATTCCCCGCTATATGATATATGTTTGAGTATTTGTTTTTCATTGACTCCGCAACGTAGCGCCACACTGTCTTGATGTTTGATATGGTGGTAGAATGGGCTCCTGAATGTTGTTTTAGCTGCTTTTTGTCCTGAAACAACGCGAAAAAAGTTTTGGTTAGTACCTACGTATTAAAAAGTAAGAGGCTTCACGTATCTACCAGTCATTATATAATAATTGTTTATTGTGCATAAAATACAGTGTTGTACAGCTTTGAGTAACAAAAACTTACATAAATTACATCGGCGTCATACGTTGGTAAGGTTTACTGAGTCTTGTACAAGGTACCTCAAGGGCCCTGAATTGCAAGACTGCAGTACCTCCCGCCGCAGTAGGCTTCTTTGCCTATATTTACACTGATTTTACGTTTTAAAACATATTTATACTGTCCTAAATATAAATAAAAAGATTACAAAAATATGTAATTATTGCTATTTACTAATTGTAAACAAACTTTTGGTCAGTGATACCAGCATTGAGGTAACAAATCCGTAGAATGTACATGGATTATCTGATTTACTGACCGTCAGTGTAAATTTTAAAAACTAAGCCAATGTTCATCCTAGCTAGATACTAGCATATTTACATTGATTTATGAATAACTACCGCCTTGACTGTACATAAAACACAAGATAACCATTTATTGGTAATACATGGGTACATAATTACAAGTCAAATTATATAATAGTTTTGTATTGCTTAGAAAATTATAATAATTATTGATTATGTTACATAATTATTGCCCTTAATGTTCAAATAAGATTTATTTTGGCTCAAGAAAAACTCATTAATAGTGTAATATGTTTTTTGAACGAGCCAGTAGAACAACAAAGAGGTCACAGGATTATAACCGTACAATAGCTAGGTCTTCTAAGTCTAACTGGGCCATGTCTAGTACAATGTAGTGCTATTGTCTTCAATAATCCGACGCCTCGCCCCGTACGTACAAGTCATGTGGAAATGACTAAGGAACGGATCTAGGAACGGGGCTAAGAAAGTCTTCTTCTTCGTATGAGAGTGGCCAACTCTGGTGTTGAGAGTTTTCAAACTTCAGGACCTCTGAGATGGCTTCGCAGTCACTCAGATCACTAAATAAATAAAAATACCAGGACTTTGCAACCAGCGCCATCTAGCCCCGCAATTAGCAAACGCTTGTGTCGTGGGTACTAGATAATGTGACGGATATAATACTTATATACTTTTCTTATGTAAATACATACTTATTATACATACAAACGACCAGACCCAACACATGTAATTATATATTTTTTTTAATTCATAAATTTGTGTGTCACGCTGGAATCGTACCCGCAACCCCTAGATTAGAAGGCAGAGATACTACCAACTAAGCTAACAGGCCAGTCAAAAGAACTCACTGAGGTCTTAGAAGTGTGTCCTGAAATAATGCTTATTGTATATAGTCAAATA
Organism: Macaria notata; assembly: GCA_927399415.1. Lineage (NCBI taxonomy): Eukaryota > Metazoa > Arthropoda > Insecta > Lepidoptera > Geometridae > Macaria > Macaria notata. The sequence continues at coordinate 4,737,924 of OV656750.1, read as the reverse complement.
GGCTTCTTATTTATTTAATTGTATCTAAACATGTAATAAAGCTGAAGTGGGCGAAACATTTGTACATAGAAGATATAAGAAAAAAAATTGGTTATATTTTATAACGATAACAAAACCCGTTTCAGGAGTTTGTATAATTTTTGTCGGTTTATCTGTGTCTCTGTTTGTCTGTTTTTTTAAAGCTCACTACGCAAAAACGACTAAACGGATCATCATTATTTTTGGTAAGTAGGTAGTACGAGGTCTTACGAGTGTCACAGGCTATGTTTTATCCTGAAATAATGCGAGCGAAGCCTCAGGCGACCACTAGTATTAAACAAATCAATCAAATGTATATCCTTATTCCGCCCCTGTGTTCTTGTGTAGGCATCTGAAAGCCAAATTCGAGCACAATGCTGTATGTAGGCCTCCTAAAAGAGCCGTGCCGTCAATCGGCTGCATAAAACGGAATACACGTACGTTCTAGTGTACACTGCAGGACAATATAAACTGCACGTCATATTGCTTATATTGTTTGTTATAATATACCTAGTAGTTGTCAAGCCATGTCAAAGGCCTTAAAAGGTTGGTTTGAAAACCATATTAACTCATTCAGCTGTTTCAGCAGGAAGTATCAATACACGAACAGTCATTAATTTTTGCAAGTGTGTGATTATCGCGTCTCGGTAAGTGCAGGTAAGAAGACCTATGAAACGGTGGCTGGATGATATTAGAAAGTTTGAAAGAAACATCTGGGCAAGAACAGCGCAAGACAGGGAGTATTGGCGTAAGAGGGAGGAGGCTTATACCCTGCAGTGAGTCTCATCATGATGATGGTGATGATGATGAATTATCCAGTAGAATACAATTAAATATAAATAATAATTAAATACAAATTTTGGTGCACTTATTGTTTACATATTGAATTAATAAATTGTACGGGCATCAATTACAGTGCCATTTCTCCTACCCTACACCACACCAATCGACTAGCTTACCATAAAGGCTTATCGTCCCCAAGTCTGCGATAGTTCGCTTACAACAAACTGCCATAGAGGTGCAATATTTATCCAGTAACGATGCAGAGGTTGTTATTGTGATTATTCCCTACGGTTCTGAAGGAGAGGGCTCATAAAGAAAATGGGAAGTGTCAGGAGTAAGCAATTATTATTCAAGCTGTGTACTCATATCTTGGAATTTGCTCTGGATCAAAACTCAAAACCAGCTTAAAATATTTATTAAGGTATGTTAAGAACATATTCTGTATTGTGTACCATAATAAATAAATAAAACAAATAAATTATATCATTCGGATTATAAAAGTATACTCAAGTTATGGGAACTATAACTTAAAATTGGTATGTTTTTAACATGGTATAGGCTTTCGTCTGACTATAGCCCACCAGATATACAAAAAAAAAAATTTTTAGGAGTTTGACTGATTTTTAACTGACTTAAGAAAATAGGCTAAAACAAGACAAACACTTGTATGCATAAATTGTATAAATTCTTGTATGCACGTTGTATATATGTCATAAAAGAGATCCTTAAATGGTTCTCAATATCATGTACTTAGTTACTTTACAACTATTCATTTATGATTATTTTATTAAGAAAATAGGTTATCAAATGAATTTCATTTGTTATTATTATTCATTTGTTGTTATTAAGAAAATAGGTTATCAAATGAAATTAATTGTGATTTAGTTGGAAGTACTCCAGGGCCTTACACCAATGACATGTATTGTCAAGTTATGTGTGGATTTGCACTCGCTTAGCGGTGAAGGAAACATCTTCAGGAAACCGACATGTTTGAGGACCACCATATCTAAGGACATGTGTCTTCCGTGGAAGGACCTGGGCGCCCACCACGATGTATCTGCACAAGAGAACTCCCCTAATGAATTAATTCTACGGAGCAGTCACGACCCTCAGTAATGTGGAAGGAAGTTGTAATTTATAAAAAAAATGTCTCCCAAACACCAAATTTCGTATGTAATCCTGTATAAACGCAGAACTAACTTAAACCTTGTTAAAAACTCGTGAAACTGAAAGCTAGAAAATTTCCCGAAAAAGCCACTTTAGACAAAACTTAGAGCGATTTTAGAAGTTTCCTCTATATGTAAGTACCTATTTATGTCTATTTTCTATAATGTGGCTATATAAGTGCATTGTATGATATCACACATTTCTATTCAACGATAAAATTAAAATACAAGAAACATACGTAGTTCAGTGCACTATTGTATTAATTCTTGGTTATCAAAGTTAAGCAACCGCTATCGAGGTCCGTCTTTGGATGGGTGACCGTGGACAAACAAAAACTAGAATTGGTATTCTTCTTCATAAGATGAGTCAAATTATAAATATGTTCGTTTATCATTATCATCTCATTAGAAGATTGGAAATCCCACAAATAAAAAATAAAAAAAATTATACCATTGTATTATAGAAATATTATCATTCAGTAGAAAATATAAAGATATATATATATCTAGAGTTAAGAGGTATCTTCTAGATAAACGTGTTACACCCTAGGCTGCAGCAATGCTTACCATCAGGCAGGCTGTAGTCAAACGTAAACCTATCCCCCGTAAGTAAAAAAGAATTTAAACTCCAATAAAAATAAATCTCCCGTCAACTCCTAGACATATATAGGTAAATCGAAACCTGTGATCGTAACTGTATTTATTCTGCCAAAGTAAAAAAAAAACTTCAAATCGCACTCTAATAGTAGTTTATGCAACTGTCATATAATGAAGGGTATTAAAACACGAGTGTGAGTTTATGAAACGAGCGCAGCGAGTTTCATAATAGTAACGAGTGGTAGGTCACGCTTTTTCGATGTTATAATGAGCTATTACGATATCGATGTGGATATTATAACATCATGTGAAATTGCTTAAATTGAGTGTTTTGTTGTCTGTGCTATAACAGTAGTAATTATAAGTCAAGTATTGGAAACATAAGTAGAATGTTACAACATTAGTGTAGATAAAATATATTACCTACCAAAATAATACATAATGCTATCTAAATGCACAAGAACTTTTAGTCTTTTGAAAGACCTGAGCACAGAGACCCAGTATCAATATTACAGGTCTTTCAAAAGCCCTCTAATGCGCCATAGAGGTGCATTGTACGAAATCACATCCATTTCTATGCTGCGATAATACGACAATGCGCAGAATGTGGTGAATGAAAACCAATCTAGTTTAGAATTGAATCAATTTTAAAACGGGGAGGCGTATGTACATATTAGTATATGTTTATAGATATACTATGTGTAGGCTATTTATTTATTTTGCAGAATGTAGTTAAATAATGCTAAATCTCAAGGAAAAATATAATCAGTCGCAAATTTTTTTACACAAATACCTTAATAACTTTGCATAAAAATAGTGCCATACGGTAGATAGGTATAACTATAGGTATTATCATCATCATAATCATCCACAGCCCTTGGGCTCTCACTGCTTGGTATAGACCTCCCTTTTTATATAACTGAGGGTCGTGACTCCCCCGCAGAATTAATGCACTAGCCAGTTTTCTTGGGCAGATACATCGTGGTGGGCGCCCAGGTCCTTCCACGGAAGACACAGTCCTCGAATATTTCTATTCAATTCAAATATACTTTATTATATATTAATAATAATAATAATAATAATATTTAACCGCAGGGGCGACTTTATGGCGAGTCGTCGGTGAGTGGCGTCACCGCGGACCCCGATTCCCTGGGGGCTAAATGAGACCCCCTGCCTCCCGGCTTGCCTTGATTGGCCGTCCGGGAGTGGAAGACGCAAGAGCTAAGTACCTAAGCTCCAGGGTGGAAGTGTTAAAGGGCATAACGCCGCTAGTACCGCTCAGAGAACGCGCAGCACACCTCTCGACACCCTAAGCCACTCACACCAATGTTGCCCTTCCGGCGTCATCTTAGGCTGCCTTCTGTGGAGGGCCCATTTAGTGAGTGGCAAGTCATCACCCGCTATATTTTTTATGAATGAGGCATAACTGGCGGGTGCCGTTCCTCGTACAATAGACCAGTTTAATTAAGTCAATGAACAACTCAACACAATAGCCTCTAACATTAATACCATGTCTGCAATAGTTACTTTATATACCTAACATCCTCTATCTGTATTTTTTACTTAATTTTAAGTATAACATTGTAAAAGGCCTCTCAGTGTTGGCTACGGCCCCACTGATGCCTTAAAAATACCGGGCGTAAGGCCCGAGAATCTGTGAAGAGAATTAAAGACACAATAATAATAAAGTAATTGGCCGGCTTGCCTTAATTGGCCGACCGGGAGTGGAAGACGCAAGAGCTAAGTACCTAAGCTCCAGGGTGGAAGTGTTAAAGGGCATAACGCCGCTAGTACCGCTCAGAGAACGCGCAGCACACCTCTCTACACCCTAAGCCACTCACATCAATGTTGCCCTTCCGGTGCCATCTTAGGCTGCCTTTTGTGGAGGGCCCATTTAGTGAGTGGCAAGTCATCACCCGCTATAATTTTTATGAATGAGGCATAACTGGCGGGTGCCGTTCCTCGTACAATAGACCAGTTTAATTAAGTCAATGAACAACTCAACACAATAGCCTGTAACATCAATACCATGTCTGCAATAGTAATTTTATATACCTAACATCCTCTTTCTGTAATTTTGTACTTAATTTTAAGTATAGTATTGTAAAAGGCCTCTCAGTGTTGGCTACGTCCCCACTGATGCCTTAAAAATACCGGGCGTAAGGCCCGAGAGTCTGTGAAGGAATTAAAGATAATAATAATAATAAAAAACAAAAAAAAAACCGCAGGGGCGACTTTATGGCGAGTCGTCGGTGAGTAGCGTCACCGCGGACCCCTGATTCCCTGGGGGCTAAATGAGACCCCCTGCCTCCCGGCTTGCCTTGATTGGCCGTCCGGGAGTGGAAGACGCAAGAGCTCAGTACCTAAGCTCCAGGGTGGAAGTGTTAAAGGGCATAACGCCGCTAGTACCGCTCAGAGAACGCGCAGCACACCTCTCGACACCATAAGCCACTCACACCAATGTTGCCCTTCCGGCGTCATCTTAGGCTGCCTTTTGTGGAGGGCCCATTTAGTGAGTGGCAAGTCATCACCCGCTATATTTTATTATGAATGAGGCATAACTGGCGGGTGCCGTTCCTCGTACAATAGACCAGTTTAATTAAGTCAATGAACAACTCAACACAATAGCCTGTAACATTAATACCATGTCTGCAATAGTTACTTTATATACCTAACATCCTCTATCTGTAATTTTTACTTAATTTTAAGTATAATATTGTAAAAGGCCTCTCAGTGTTGGCTCCGGCCCCACTGATGCCTTAAAAATACCGGGCGTAAGGCCCGAGAGTCTGTGAAGAGAAATAAAGAAAATAATAATAATAATAATAGGTCTTTATTTCAGACAGCAGGGTCCATAGAAAGGTTCACACACAAAGGTACAATATAAAGGCAAAAATTAAATTATGTAGAAATACAGATTACGTGACAATATCCAACCATTGCCGGTATGTTGCAGTCATGTGCATGCGGTCAGACAGACTCTTAATAATACTGTTTTTACAAATGTCAACTCTGGACATAAAAGAAGCAATCCTCTTGCGCTGTATAGCATTAAAGCTGTCAATGCGTGCGTCAAAAAACATACCGGATGCACTGCAGCTCCGCGACAGGCCCATGAGCTGCCTGTAGATGTTGTTGTATGCAACTCTGATGGAGTTGTGCGATTTTTTCGTGGATTTGTGGTCCTCAAACATGTTTTCCTCACGATGCTTTCCTTCACCATCATGCGAGTGAAAATCCTCACATAATTTGATAAACAAGTCATTGGTGTAGGGCCGGATTCCAGGGTGCGTCAGGATGTAAAACAGACGCCTAATCCACCGAACACACTAGCTTTCACTAAGTCCATCTAAAAATACGATTCCATATACAATATCCCTATGATTTCTTTACTTAAGCCGTCCCAAGTTAACCATTAAACTCACAGACACACATCAAGTGAAGGGTCAATCTAACTTACTGTAAATTTAACTAAGTAACATAACTGTGGACTAAAGCTATGCTGTATTAAGTCATATCAGCTATTCATCAGACCGTTTACAGAACAAAAGTCGCAGTATATTGGTAGATATTTTGAGTATATAGGAAATAACAAAAAAACCTTTTAATGTTATGAGTCAAGCTAAAAGGATCAGACAGGCTGGAGACCGTACTATGTGGCACGTTGGAGTGGAGGCCTATACTCAGCAGCAGATTATAAAGCTAAAAAGAAGTTTAAAACCATTTATTTTGTTTTATGCTAAAGTATGATCAGTAATGATCTATTTGTGACGTGAGTTATATATTTTTATATGATATTCAAATTCACAGTAAAAATAATTTTGTATAATGTGTCAGGCAGAGCCTAGACCTTTACTCTCAATTTAAAAATTGTGCCAATCTTGGTTTATAAATTACGGAATTATACGTGACATCAAAAAAAAAAACTTATATGTACCAAAAATTAACACAACATAATGAAAACACACTTTATAACGAAAATATTAAAAAAAAACAGATACCATGCTCATAATACTCTTGCTCAAACATTTATCTAACCTATCTACCCAAAAACAGTATACCAAATCTCCGCCTAACTTAACTTAGAACACCCTTCAGCAAATAGCAAGTAATACTTGGCCCGGGTTTAGTTCAACTTGCGTTATACTTGCAAAGGATTAAAGCTCTCCATGAGGCCAGTTATTTTGAACCCAACTTGAAATCCGTGCTTAGCTAAGATACATTGGAATTGTTTTAAAACTGGGATAGTTAAAGCTATTGTTCGAAAAGTGTACCTAATCTTCATCATCACAGATATGAAAGCGAGAGTTTGTTTGTTTGTTGGTCGGCTTTTATGTGGTAATAGAGCGACGGGTCACAGAGATTTTTAATTTGGTGATAGTATAGGGTCAACATTTAACCTATTGTTGTGACAGGATTTTTTGTTTGTAAGTAAGTTATGTATTTATTTCTATACAATATATGAATTTTGTTCGAAAGTACCTAATTTCTTGTTATAAAATAAATAATTTAATTTTTTACTTTATTTTAACCTACACAATCACTTTATTTAGTGTTAAGTTTTTTTTATTGCTATGTGTTATATCTATTTGGAGTATCTAGTAGGAGATGTAAAGTTTTGTTTTTCAAAGGGTCTTGAGAGGGACATAGGCTTTTTTTTATCTCGATACAACGCGCCGGAACCCGCGGGCGTTTACTAGTAAAATAAATAAAAACACAAACGTTAACTTAGATTTAAGATTAATAAATGTATCTATGTAGTTAATAAGTTCCTATGGGAGTGGTAAACTCTGGTGTCGACAGTTTTTGAGCTCTTGCATTGAATATACCTAAAACATATTAAAAACGTATGATTAAATTCCACGTACCCAACATGAATGTAGTGATGAAATGCTGCAGTTTCTTATTTTAGGTTGCCAGCTGAACCGCGGGTAGTGGTAGCAAAATAATATTAAGAGGATTTTTATGAGATAAGAAAAGAAGGTGTGAAGCTTTTGGAAGAAGAATTTTACTACCTGATATCACGTTCATCCGGAGAATTATTTCGGTTTCATGACCAAGAATATTACGTACTGTTTAGAGCTCAGGAACTACTGGTGTGAATTGAAAAAATCTTTTTGTGTTGAATAGACCATTTATGAAGGAAGGCTTTAGGCTATATAACATCACGCTGCATCTAATAGGAGCGAAGAAACACTGAAAAATCTGAAAAAAACGGGGAAAATTATTCATCTTTGAGGGCTTCCGTTGCGTGTGCTGCCGTTTTCGCAGCGCACTTTGTAAAGCTGAAGAGGTTGTTTGCAAAAATAAATATGATGACGAAGTCGCAGGCACAGCTAGTTAAGGATATATAAATAAAGAAAGAAGAAAAATTTTCTGTGGCAGATTTAACAGAAAAACAAACACTTAATTGTGTACTTAATTGTACACAAAAAATAACAAAAAATCTGCCACAACACAGCCCGAACTCAGCATAGTGCTCAAATAAAGTATCTATTTGTTTCTTGCAATGTTATTTCTACCCTCTTTATCTGCAATCAGTACGCGTAGGTGATACAATGGGCGCTCTATTCTTCACGTTCTGCCCACCTGCGTCTACGGCGTTTAAGCTCTACGAGATGTAAAGCTTAGATTACAATACCTGTTAAGTTAGTGTCAGTTAATACATACTTACGGATATATATGTACGTAAGTAATTACTTGTTGAAGTACACAAAATAAAATAAACCGAAGAAAATCAGCTTACTCTTTGGGTGAAAATAAAAACAGTCCTGAGGGAAGTAATCTGAGGTCCTGCTATACAGGCTGTGCAAGCAGACCTAGTGCTGGACCCAGAGGCCTACCGAGGTACATACGTGAAAACATGTATTGTAAATATAATTAATGAACAAATAGTTCAGGCAACCCGTGACCAGCGTGCTGGCGCATTCTTGGCGCAAAGGATAAGCATTGCCATCCAACGTGGCAATGCCGCCAGCATGCTGGGAACGTTGCCTACAGATATACTTTTTTATAGGTGTTTTAAGTTTATTATAAGTTTTAGTTTATAAGTTAGTTAAGTTTTTATTTTTAATTAGTAAAATTGTTTTGTAAGTTTTTATCAATAAATATATTATATTTAAGAAAAAAAAAAATTAATGAACATCAAATGTAAGTACCTAAGTAAGAATTTATGAAATAAACAACTTTTACTTCACTTTTTACTCTTTTTTTTCATAAATTATTTAGTACGCTTATCACGAGCCTAAGCTACGGTTGTGTATGTTTTTAGGGTTCCGTACCTCAAAAGGAAAAAACGGAACCCTTATAGGATCACTTTGTTGTCCGTCTGTCCGTCCGTCCGTCCGTCTGTCAAGACCCTTTTTCTCAGGAACGCGTAGAGGTATGAAGCTGAAATTTATATCAATTACTCAGGTCTACTGTCCCTTGAAGCTGTGAAAAAATCAAACTTCTAAGCCAACGCAATCAAAAGATACAGCCATTTATGCCGCAAATTTTCGACACTTGCAAGGGAATCAAAACCTACAGGGTGCTTCCCGTGAACTCAGAATCTTGAAATTTGGTACGAAGCAACGTCTTATAGCATAGATAAAGGAAAAATTACGAAAACCATAAATTTTTAGTTACATCACAAAATATTTAACCTTGCAGGTTTGTACGGAACCCTCGGTGCGCGAATCCGACTCGCACTTGGCCGGTTTTTTTTAAAGCAAGTTTGTACACAGCCTTACAACACAGATATGTGTTGTTCTACCTAGGTATTGTGATGTTGCCGTGGCTATGTTTAAAGTGTTTTATTGTTAGAACGATGTTGACGGATTGTCGGTTACTCGGTAGTTGTGAGATTTTTTGAAGCGCGGTTTTCATGTGATATTCGCCTGTTAATTTTTTTCCAGGGATACCTGGAAAAAAATTAGCAGGCGAAAATCTGTATATCTGTATATCTGTATCTGTAAATCTGTATATCTGTATCTGTATATCTGTGTATCTTTGGACTCAATCTAATTTTCATCACCATCATCATCATTATTTTCACAGCCATTTGAATCCTACAGCTAGGTATAAGTCTCTTTTTGTATGTGCCATCTATTTTTAGGATAACGCCTGCTGTTCCTACCGTAGATGTCTAGCTCTGTTGTAAATGAGAAAGAATGAAGAAGAATGAATGGAAAGACATATTTTTTACGATTGTGTCTGGTCTGATGAAAATATTTTGATGCTGAAAGTATTTTTAACTCAGTTTACTGTCCGATTAGGTATGAATATATGGAATAGATCAAATCATTATTGCACATAAATAGTGTTAAAAAAACTAGCACATGCCTTGTTAAAAATATGAGCACCCTGTGCTTACAATGTTATAGAAAAGTATATATGTACTATACCCGTTATCCCATGATACAAGCGTAAGCTTAGTATGGAGCTAGATGGCGCTGTGTGATATGTCCTGATTTTTTTTTTTTTTTTAGTGTATGAACTAAAAAATAGCTTATTCTTAAAACCAACACTAGTCTAAGTTCAGTAACTATTTATTTTACAGTATAAATTTTATTACAACTAAATGTTATAAATTCAATTTGACGAGACATTGTAATTTGTGTAGCATATTCTATGATATTAGTACTTATACCTATGTTATAGGTACAACTTTACTTTATCAATAAAGATTCTTTATCTTTTTATCTTTATCTTTATCACAGACCTTTTGTTGAAACACTTCCCAGTAACAGATTTATTTTCTGCTCCCATCCAACTGAAAAATCTCAGGTTTCCATTAAAAAATGACAAATAAACCTCATACCTCGTATTAAAGCGGACAGTATGAAATTCCTTTTCGGTCACATAGCGGGATATTGCTTGGCTTCGCACAGTATAAATACCTACCATATTTTGGATGTAATAGAATTTTTTTTGGAGTTATTGTTGGTGGAGAAGGTATTTTATGAGTGACGAAATTAAAGGATGCCGCAGATTTCGATTTAAGTTTAATATGTATAATGTTTGTAAGGTTGTATATATTTTAGATTATAAAGTTAAGAATATATCGTTGTTTAGTTTTTTATAAGTTACTCGTAATTCCTTATAATTAATTTTACTCGTAACCCAACATCTTTATAATAATATTAGTAATTCAATTGATAACATCTTAGTAATTAATTAAGCTTTAAAAAAACAGCTAGAAATAATTACAATGCCGACAAAATTGTATAGCAAACTTTCGAAAATAAAAATAAAAAGCTTAGAAAAATATATTTCGTCAAAGGAGTCGGCAACAAATAAATGAACATAGATAAATAAATCATAATGACTAAAAACATGTTTAAAGCAAGATTTAAGTTGGAAAATGCGAATGTGGCTCCGTGGTTCTAGTGTCTGCTTTACATTCAGACGCACCCTGTTCGAATCCGGCCCTACACCAATGACTTGTATTTTCAAGTTTTGTGTGTATTTTATCGGTGAAGGAAAACTTCGTGAAAAAAAATACTGGAGTCACTGAACACAGTCCTGCTTTTGTAACTCTTTTTTTAAAATTATCATTACCACCCGTTCAGGTTTTTTTTAGATTTTAATTCTAAATCTACAAATTAAAATTGAATTACCATATCCATTCAACCTTCTTCATACCTCCGTCACCCCGTCAAAGCTGAGTCGCATTTTCTGCGGCTTCTTTGCTGAACTTTCTGAAGTTAAAAATATGGCTGTTAATTTATATTTTCTGGCAGTAATTTTTAGTTTTAGACTGAGAGGTTTCTTGGTTAAAATACGAAATGTTTTTGTTTGGTTTCTTATTCAAACCAAAACTTTGCCTTTTCACAATGAGTTTTTTATGGTGAGTAATATAAAAATAGCAGTATTGCATAATCCCACTAATATTATATAAATGAAAATTTGTGCGAATGTGTTTGTTACTTCTTTTCGCACAAACGGCTGATTTGATTTGGATAAAATTTGGTATGGCAGTAGATAAGACTCTGCAATAGCACTATGGCTACTTTTTATCTCCACTAATGCAGATAATAATACAAAGCGCTGATACTCAAAAATAAAGACAAAGATGTAAAACAAAACTCTCCCTTTGAGTCGTAGTACCTATTTCCTCATGACCAAGGATCGTGACTCCCCCGCAGAACTAATTCGTTAGGAGAGTTTACATGGTGGGTACTCAGGTCCTTCCACGGAAGCCAGACGTCCTCGGACATTGTGGTCTTCAAACCGACATCGATTTCCTCACGTTGTTTTCCTTCACCGCAAAAAAAATACCTTTGAAAATACAAGTCATTGGTGTAAGGCCGGTTACGACCAGGGTGCGTCTGGATGAAAAGTCGTCTCGATGAACGGCTGAGTCACACTCGCCTTTTAAAAATAATTTTAAGCGAGTATGAATCGGTTCTTTCTGGATAAGCACGCTCTATCCTAGACCGTAATGATTGCTTACCATCAGGCAAATTATTAATTATAATTATTGTCAGGCAAGTGCCAATCCCTTGTTTATCCTATTCCTTGTTTGAAAAAACCCCTGCATAAATGTACTAAAACACGCAAGCATACCCTTAATCCAACGAGTTAATCCCAAAACTCGTGAACACAAATAAACTAGTTTCAGAGACACGATATGCAGTGTTCGCACTGCACAAAGGGTGCTTACTATACAAGTTTCTTAGGTAAAGATTTGGATACACTAGTAATTTAAAAACAGTAATATTGAGAAATACTAATTAATTCTAAAAAAGTAGTCGGCCTTTTTGCGAAAACTAAGCTATGCTAAAAATAGCGCATAATTGCTTATCTACATACATAATAAAATAAAATAAAAAAGCCTTTATTTCTATCAAAATTTTTCACACTACTTAAATCTATTATTTAAAATAAATTTTACCATTATGATAAATACTCCCTTAACCAATTTAACCATAGTATATTTGAATATTGCACGTGATAGAATTGATGTGCACTTTTAATTGTTTCTTTTTCTAAATACTTACTTAAAACATATTATTGGAAATGTGAGAAAACTATCAATACCCATTTCATATCGTTGTTTTTTTTTTGATTACAGATATACGTCGTATATTAAAATAACTAAAATGAAATGTGTGGAACAGTGATAAATAAAAATGCTTTCAAACATTATATTATAAAGTAATCTTTATTAAGGTACCGTTGACTAAGAAACTTCTATCCACCGATGCTTTGGATAAAAATTTAGGCAATTGCGTACTATTATCTTAACTGTAATATGCATGCAAAGACAGGAGGCCTTTGAAATGTGGTGCTGGAGGAGGATGGAGATAATAAGCTGGAAGGAAAAGAAGACCAATGAGGAGGTACTGGGCATGGTTCAAGAACAAAAAAACAATGCTGACCACACTAGAGAACAGAAGAGGGAAGATGTACCACCTTATACGACATGTCAACGTTATGAGAAACATCGTTGAGGGGAAGTTCGAGGTACGAAAAGGAAGAGGAAGGCCAAGAAGGACATATATCTATCAAATCAAAGAGAAGGCATGCGTCATGTCGTATAAGGAAGTCAAGGAAGTCAAGGAATTGGCCGCAAATCGAAGAAAATGGTGCATACTCCACAGACAAGAGCATCGCTCTTAAATTTTGAATGAATGAAATATGCATGCAAACTCTATGCTACTTTCAGTGAGTCTCAAGCTTAACTTTAAACTAATTACTAGTAGAACTTTAGCCCGCGTTAGGAACCGGTTCTTGACACAAACTGAGGCGGTGACAGCTTTTATTATGAAGGTTAGTTACATAGATACAGTTATGTACGTATGTTTTAAGTCCATATATACAACACTTGACTAATAGTACCATTTATAGGACTAATTTATAACAGATAGTTTTACTTCTTTTTATATTATGATAGTGGCTAACTATTGTCAATAGTTTTCTAGCAGCTCTTAAGGCATTTTTACTAACATGGCTTATCGACTATAAACAACCTAAACCTACATTTTAAGGTCTCATCTGACCCACAAAAGAGCCCAAATTTTATGTTACTCTTATAAAGACTGACTGCATCACACATATCAGTACTTAATCGCATAAAAATATAAAAATCCTAGCTACAAAGCATATAATAAATAAGAAGTTGTATTATGGAAAAATTAAAACAATTTAATGACCTTGGCTCCTATACTTAACAACTATTGCGCCGATTTTGATGAAACTCTATACCACGTATAGCTTAGATAGCTCACCATATTCAAAATTAATTCAATTTTGAGAATATCACTAACATTATATTTATAACCTAACCATATCACATTGTATCAAATTGATAACTCCCTTTCTTAACAAGTTAATAAATATAATCCACTATCTCTAAAGCGCAAGTAGACACCGCATCGTAGTTAATACCTCTTCTATCCTAATTACGTGTAAGTTTCCAGAGAGCCATAACTCCAGCACCTGCAGTGCGATGCTAATTATATCCTGCACCAGCATACACTGGTGCTCAAACTTTACTGAATTAGATACTTATTTTTAAATTAATTAGAAAGAAAGAAAGAAAGAAAGAAATATTTATTAAAATCATAAATATTACAAAACAAATAAATAATTATTATCATCATGTAACATTATGATTTCTTGTCATAATTGTTTTATACATACATTTAGTCTTTATGATAGTTCCCGAACGTCATGATACTGCAGTCATTGAAATGTATCAGAAACTCTTTTGCGGTTTGCAAACTCACAAGCAGATTATGTCAAAATCATACGTACCTAAGTAATTCTTCATCTTTTTATCAATTGAGAGTGGGCAACTTTAGTGTTAAGAGTTAATCAAGCCCGGCGGCTCGATTAAGGGCATCTGAAGAAGTTATTTACCTGCTAGCAAAAAAACTTTAATGTGTCACACAACTGAATTGCAGCTTTTGGTTCATGCGGGCAAAGTCCCCCTTACTGAACCAAAAGCTAGCAAATTATTCAAAATTAAATTCGAGTTTTCTTTGAGAACCTGTGCTTAAGGCTAATCTTCCTAAATAAGTGTGCTAATTAAGCCAAAGACGATACCAAACGAGCTTAGAGGCCTGTGCTTAGATCATAATAATCAGGATCGGATACAATATTATATCAATAATCTAGACACGCCTGCAGCTCAGCTAACCAATGTGAAGCTTCTGTCAACGAGGTCAGTCCATGGATGGGTGACCAAAAAATGGCATTCTACTTAAACTCTTCCATGCCACGGATGACAAATTAAATTTATACATATATATTTCTTTTTGTATGAAGTAGGCTCACGCTTGACTACAACTTGCCTGATGTTAAGCAACGTTATAATCTACGATTTAGCGCGCTTGCCTAGAAGAAACCGGATTACTCTCGACTTAAAGATCTAGAAAAAAAAACCAATATCCTAGCTTTTGTTGGTAGGGCAGTCGTTTTGCCTGACATGGCTAAACGACCCCCTACCAAGCCAACCAAGGTCGTAAGCGAGGGTTGGAAATAGTAAATAAGATTGAGACTTAGTTTCATTTAAGTATGGATTTGCTCCATCTTAGACCACAGTGTCGTTTGTGTGGCTGTCGCTTAGCCTGGTCTTGAAACTCTTGTGTGCAAAAACAAATTGCCTAAACATATTCGAGGTTCCAAGGAGTTTGCCACTTTCATACAGTTTAAAGACCTTCATTAAAAATAAATGAATAAAATAAATAAATATTCCGGGACATTGCACATTGCTTCTATAACCGGTAAATATATTCTCCTCAACAGATATTTGTGTCAACCAATAAGAGTATCACAGCAAAGCGCTATGTCGCAGCTACGGAGATCCACCATCAATTTGGGCAAACGGGCCGAATCGCCGATTTAAATTTCAAATTTGTTCTCATTCAAATCTGGAGACGCATAAATGGGAAGTTACCCTCGATCCGGGGACTAATAGGGAAGGAGTAAGGATAGGGTGAAAGGGGTTAGAAAATAAATAAATGAATATTCCGGGACATTGCACACAGCGCCATCTAGCCCCACACTAAGCTAACGCTTGTGTCGTGGATAACGGATATAATACTCATATACTTTTCTTTTTGTAAATACTTACTTATACCTGTATAAAATAAATGAATAATAAATAAAAAAATATTCCGAGACATTTCACACATCGCCATCTAGCCCCATACCACCGAACATTTACTACTCGTATTATGGAAACGTTTGTATCATGGGTCTATTACCTTTTTCATACTATTTACTATTATAAATGTAAGAGTAGATTAGATATGGTCAGAAATTAACCACTACTTTACTTAAAAACTTATCAATGATTAAACAAATGATTAAAAAGAACAGTTTTTTATAGATAGGTAGATTGAAAATTCTGTATCGTAACACATGAAATAAAAATAAAAACAAAGAAAGAGATTAAAAAATAATGTATACTAGTGCCACAAGTGGCGGCCTTATCGCTTAAAGTGATCTCTTCCTGACAACTTTTATCTTCACGCGAAAAACTATAAAGCGTAACGCAAGCAATGTTTTATCCTGTGCAGTCGTCATGACTAATTTATCAGATATAGGATGGGTGACCGAAGAGTGGCATTCCATTTTGGGTGCTACCGTGGGTCGAATGACACGGTAAGTTGTAGGTCCCGGCTGTTTGTCATTATAATGCAGTCTTTAAGCCATGTCAGAGGTCACTAGTGCCAGGTGGGTTAAAAATCTGACACCAGAGTTGACCACTCTCACACGAACTTACTTATTCATATGCCTTGTAGGTTTGCAAACTGTCTTCTCTCGACGCTAAAATTGGTAACTCACATAAAATATAAAGAAAACCTCTCGGAAGTTCTTATTTCATCCCCCATGTTACTTCACTTTCCGATGTTTTCTCCTGATGCCTAATACCGCTCAAATAGAAGCCGGAATCGCGTTGAATATTCAAGTGAGGGTAGTTGAAGATTTCATTTAGATAATGTTGCCAGCGTACCGTTGTTATTGGGCATTCACTGTGTGAATTGGTCAGCTATTGTGTTCAAAATTGAGTTATAAAACGGAGAGTAAAATTAAGGTAACATACTTATAAAAAAGCAGTGCTATTAGTTTTGGGAACGAGTAAGGCTTGGTGTCATTTTATTCTGAACCAAGGCCGATGCTGGTGGCATACAACTGATTTGACATGTTTTTAGGTACCTTAACGTAAGTACATGTATTAACTCACCAGTATACAAATGTATACATGTATAAAATGTTCTTTACATTACATTGTTATGTAACTTCCTTGAAAGTTGTAGTGTGCATGTTAGTATGTTTCATGCTTAACCAGAACTAAACCTATTAAATTACATTAGCCTGGAGGTGAATCAGAGTAAATAAGTAAGTACATTAGATGGTTTTTTAACACATTTTATTGCTTGTTAATTTAATTATGATGGGATGTGGTATGATTAAGAGATAATGATGCTGACCAAATTACGATAAATTAGCTTCCCGTTTAATTGACAGCGTTATTATTGGGCATTATCAGAGGATTATCAGTATTATAGCGCGGCTGATTAAAATTGGGACCGTCTTGGGGTTTTAATGCCTAATTAAGTTAAAATCTATTTAAGGAAAGCTTATTATGGTATTAAGGAAATGTGGCGAATCTTCTAGCTTTTTTCTGAAATAATTTTAATAGAGAAATAAAACGATTTTGGTATAGATTTGTAGGTCCAGAGAGACGAGACGATTTTTCGTAGTGAAAATCATGTAGCAGATCATAATATTCCTCATTATTTTTATTGTTCTATTAACAATGTCATTTTCTCAGAATTAGCGAATTTTATTTTTAAACTTAGCGAACCTCTCGAATCTCAAATAATATCACTATGCTCTACCTACACGCTTGGCAAACAATGCCCTATAGCAGTATCTATCAACTAGCTGTGCCTGCGACTTCTGTAATATGTGTGGAATAGCTATTTTGGGCATCTTAGTCAATTTTGAAAACAACCTCTTCAGCTTATAAATTATAGCTGTTACCCACGATTTGAACCGTTTTCCCAGCGCACGCAACGGAAGCCCTAAAATATGAATAATCTTCTTAGCGTGTTCAAACAAACAAACTCTTCAGCTTTATAATATTAGTATAGATAAGAAAAGAGTGGAGGGGACCGTATTTTGAATGACAGTTAATGTCTATTCTATTATCTTGTTGTTTGTTGAGTATGCTATTTTATGTATATTTGCTAAACGTGTGGGCTTGACATTAAACGACCAGTTTTCCAAACTAAGATATCTAAAGAAACCTAACAAATACAAACAATTTTGACCGTGGATTAAGTACCCCTTTTGATTAAGTAGAAGTAGTAGGGTTAAGTTACGTCTAAGCAAGGGTTACGTTGTTTGGGTATTTCGCTAATCTGTCGCGTAGATTAAGTGACTGCTACTATGTTTTAAGTAAAAGTCTTTGTTTATGAAAGGTGCAGTAGCGCTAACATACTGTTTACTTAGAAACTTCGAGAGACTGTGATGCATTTCAAGCTATGGGATAAAAAAACCTGGTTTCATGAAAACTGAAAGCTCAAATATTATATTTTATAGTTTTTGTAACAATGTTTTCATGTATATAAACATGTATTTTTGATAAAAGTATAAAAACATCACCAATACGGCTAGTTTTTAAGGAGAGTAAGGAGAGTGTTGTTTGGATGTGTCAGTTTTTGAGTCTAACTATACTGCAACAAAAAAGAAAAAGACTGGCTAGCAAATGAAGCCAATGGCATATTATGAGAGAGGCCTATACCCAGCTGTGGGACGAAACCAGTTGTGGATAGTGATTATGATACTACAACATGTATGAATTAACAAACAATATTTTCTGTTGCTTCTTCATTAAAAAACATAAATTTCTGTAAGGATAGATATTCTTCTAAGCTCCCCTAAAAGAAGTTATTATTATATTAAAGAGTCACGACCCTCAGTCATAAGGAAATACGACTCAAAAGAGAGATATATTTTTGTACTTATCATCCAGACTTTGGTATCGAACACTGGTTGATATTGCAGACCTTAAGACCACGCTTCACTTCGTCAATCATAAAGAAGATGGGCAAGTGGCTATTGTTATTCAGGGTTACACGTAACTGACGCCTACCATTTGAAATGTTTAATTAAAATTTTGATGCATTAATTAAATAGTTACAACTCTTTGTAAATTAAAAATCGGGATCTCTTTTGACTGACCTGTTAGCTTAGTTGGTAGTGGCTCTGCCTTCTAATCTAGGGGTTGCGGGTTCGATTCCCGCATGACACAAGTATTTATGTACTTTAAAAAGATTATAATTACTTGTGTTGAGTCTGGTCGTTTGTATGTATAATAAGTATGTATTTACAAAAGAAAAGTATATAAGTATTATTTCCGTTATCTAGTACCCATGATACAAGCGTAAGCTTAGTATGGGCCTAGATGGCGCTGTGTGCAATGTCCCGAAATATTTATTTATTATTTATTTATCTTAGCCGTATAATTTGTCTCTTTACTCTCTCTTAACTATAAACTTTTCGTAAGAAGTAAGAAAAAGGTAATAGGTTTATTTTAAGCAAGCGTGCTATATGGCGCATAGCTGAATAAACTGCGACGTTGTTAAACTGTAGCAAGCATGAATCTGTCTTGCATCGTTAATACAACATTGCCAACATGTTATGTAGTTAAGTGTGAATTGTGGGGTATTCTTAAAAAGCATGGAAAACTTTTATCAGCCATTCCATACTAAACCATTGTTACCCTCTGACGTAATGCGTGTATAGTCGTTGAACATTGGTTGTTAGTTTGACCTACCTAGGTCAGACTTATAACGTACAAGTTTATACGATAGTTATCTGTAATCCTGTACATCAAAGTACCCAATAAAAGCTGTCATCTCAAGGAATTTTTAATCAACAGTTTAACGGTGACGTTAAGTTTGAACTACTTCATGAACACTCTTTATTGGGCTATATATTTAGTAGTTTGCTCAAAAGTAGTTCAGTATTACTTTTCTTAGTGGAGATTATCAACTTGGCTATCCCTTTGGGGATGCAGAGATCTGATGGTAGTAATTATATTGTGAAAAAACTGGTGTTTTGCCAAATGAGGTAAATCAGGAACTGACCCCATTAATTTGGGAATATAAGTAAGAGGAATAACTGCAGAATATGAACATGCCATGCTCTTAGGACATCGTGAAAATTAGACGACACCGGGTTTGCTCGCATATATTCTCACTAAGTAGCTGGTTCCCGTGACTTCGTCTGCGTGGAATAGTTATTACCATAAAAACGGATCTATTGAGTTAACCTTAAAAGATAGATGTATACTGTTGCATACATTTTGTTAGATCATTTCAATACAAATAATTCTTTAATATATATTTTTTGATATCTTGAACCGTTTTTGCAGCGCACGCAACGGAAGCCCTAAAAGATGATTAATTTTCAACGTTTTTCCCACATTTTCCATTGTTTCTTCGCTCCTATTAGTCGCAGTGTGATGTTATATAGCCTAAAGCCTTTTGCAATAAATGGTCTATCCAACACAAAAAGAATTTTTCAATTCGGACCAGTAGTTCCTGAGATTAGCACGTTCAAACAAACAAAAACGCATATATTCTCATTTGATTAGAAGAAAAACTGTGTCACATACATACATATATAGGTACTACATTTATTATACTGTGGTTACAGTAATAAGTTTTTTTTTCTTCTGTATGCTTTAATAATTTTTGGTTTTAGTTAAATTTGTTCATTAATCTAAAATTAATTAGATTTTAAGAAGATTTTATTATAATTTTCGCTCCAAAAATTTGAACCATTTTCTAAATATACAACAACTGATAAAATTGATTAATAAGTTCTTTGTGTACTTATTATTTATTGTGAATATTTTTTTTCGTTTTGTGTATTTTAAAAAAAAGGGCAATACTCAAAAGAAAATTTCACAAGAAGAGGGTATTCTAAAATAATTCTATCCGATACTACGTTAGCACGCTCGTTCTTTTACAAAAGACTTTTGTTTGCAAACGTTCCTAAAACTGTGTGTGAACTAGAAGGTGGCAAAGAATAACATGTGCTAGTATAGTACAGAAATGGAATTCTTTTTTTATTAATAAAATATACTTCAATTTAGATTACCTTACTATACCTACGTGTATTTAGACTTATAAGCACGTGGGCAAAATTATAACTTCATTACACATTCAGTTACTTTTCGTATAATGTTTTAGTTAAATCACGAATTTTTCGGTTATTTACATACTTAGGTATGTATCGTTACAAGTGCATACGTTTAATTTATCTACCTTGAAAAATATGGTGCGGTACTCGGAAAGTTAGATAGATAGATAGATTAATGCTTTATTGGACACACAAATAAAATAAAACACAACACAAACAAGAGAAAATTTAAATATTATGCCACAAATGGCGGCCTTATCGCTAAAAGCGATCTCTTCCAGGCAACCGTAGGATAGAGAGGAAATCATAAAGATCAATAGACGGGGTGTACAACAAAGAACACATGAAATTTAACTAAGTACTAAAACTTAAACAATTAAAAGCATACATTGTAGTTTCTGATAACAAAACAAAAGATAAAGATACAACAACAGCAATAAAGTCTATTTTGTTCTCTGCAAGTCCAATCAAAGTATTTTTCCAGTCAAAACAGGAAAAAAACAATTACCAATAAGTTTTATTGGTATTTCTAAGTTCACTTCTGTACAAGAACTATCTATTCTTTGTCCCTCGCGCAGAAGAACTTGTGCTCGCCACCTACGGAGTCGCGAAACTACACAAGTTAGGAACAGCCGTTTTTAACTTTAACCATAGGCAATATTATTTACAGACACTTAATTTCTTGCTTCTCATATCCATTACTGAATTCACACTGATTTGTTTGCCATTTTGATCTGCAATATCTCTCTTCAGTCGTATTTCCACATGAGTGAGGGTCGTGATTCCCCCGCAGAAATAATTCGGGAGGGGAGTTCTCTATAGGGGGGATATATCGTGGTAGGCGCCCAGGTCCTTCCACGGATGTATGGATTAATTGGTATCAAATTCAATCAAACTTCAACATGTTAACCTGCCTGATTGTTACAAGTGTACGGATGTTGCCTTTGTTATTGTGCAAAGTAGCACCTTATGGTGTCGTTATTCTAAACAAGCAAGCTCCAGTTTGGGTCACAGTGTTCGCTTATGCTAGTATCACTTCTGGTGATCTCGTGATCACATACCAGACTGAAAAGTTATTTTTTAACAAGGGATAGGTTTGCACTTGACTGACTGATTGTAAGCAAACATTACGGCCTAGGATGGAACTAGATGAAGTGTAAAAAAACTTACGAACAATGAAAACTTCTTGTTAAGTAGAATTTCTGATTCTTTTAAACTACAACTCTGAACGCGCATGTACAAATGTATACAGAAAGCATGTAGGCAATATAGACCATCAGTCTGATAACATCAATACCTTTATTTGGCACTCTCTCTCTCTCTCTCTCTCGTCGTATTTCCTCGTGACTGAGGGTCGTGACTCCCCCGCAGAAAGAATTCGTTAGGGGAGTTCTCTCGGGCTGCTACATCGTGGCTGGCGCCTAGGTCCCTCCACGGAAGATACATGTCCTCGGATATTGTTGGCCTCAAACATATTTGGCACATAAGTGACTATTTTTTATCGCCTTAAGAGGAGTCAATTAGTTTACATATCTGTGCTTTTACTTCGCCCCTTTGTTCTGCATGCTTCGTTAGCTAAACGCTAGTGTGGACGCGACAACTTTTTGAATTTAGTTTTTTTTTTCAAATTCAAATTTAAACCTAGATTTTTTTAATAACGGACCTTAAAAAGTTAGGCAAAGAATTATTAATTAAATTAAATTAATTTAGTAAGACTTTAGTTAAAAATTGTTTTCGCATTGCTGTATTTTAATACATAGAATGTATATAATAGTAATACGTATATGGTTTGAAGTAAATGATATTCATTAATTATCTACACTTTTTTAAACTTTAGATATCCATTCATGCCAGTGAATTATCTAACTCACCACAAGCGATAATGTGGTCGTAACACACTCTCGTTGATGATGGTGATGATATGAGGAAATTTGAGATTGATATTATTTCTGTATTTCCTGACGCATGGCGCTGGCTGGAGATTGATTATCATATTTTTGATAGCAATGTGTGGAGGTGTAGGTATCAATTAGGTAACGATAGAAAAAACATTTTGTATTTTTAACCGTCTTCCAAAAAAGGAGATTATCAAGTCTTCTGAAAGTTTTTTTTGTGAAATATGTTACGCGATTTCTCCGTTGTTCAAAAATTCTTTTTTTTCGACGGGGATAGTTTCCAAAATGGTCCTATAATTTTTTTTCATTCGATCTAGTACTTTTTGAGAAAAAAACCAATAAACCAACAAATTGATAAAGTTTATGCAAACAATTTTTACCCATATTTCTAAAACTACTAGTTGGATTTCGATACAGTTTTCTGTAATGTGTTGAGGTTTAATGAGTGCATCTTTTTAGCTATGTATTACGATGACAACTCACCAGGGGGCGCTGCTGTATACACTATATCTTCCGAATGATCAGCCCGATTTTGATGCGGTTTTCTCTGACAGGCTTAGATTTGTTTATCAAATGATACAGTAGAGTTGAAGTCGGTTTTTGCTTTGATTAAAATAATTATTAAAGAATCATTAAAAAAAGGATCTTTCCATTTCATCTTGACGCCATTTGCGGCTCTAGATACATAATATATTTCACTTGTTTTGTATTGTGTTTTATTTAATTAATCTATGTACCTATCTTGGTCAACATATGTACTTAAGTATTAAAGTAGATTAAATTAGCTTATAAAAATTAATTTTCTAGCATTACAAAAGGAGTATTTTGTGTAAGCACTTACGTGGTTCGTACGCCGCGTATATTTTTCCTTCTAACTGATAATTAGGCAAATTACGGTCAAGTGCAAACCAATTCTTTGCTATAAAGCATAATGCAAATATCGTTAAAACCTTATAAGCATCCTCTAAGGCGGTTGGAAAACTCTGTAGTAAGTAACCAAGAAATATGAAACTCAAGCCTTCATATTTTGCGAACCATACCCTACTCTGATGCTATTTTAATATGCTAATGGTACAAAATAAATTTGGTATAGGCATTTTATGGGAAATTCAATTTCGCTAGGCCGAGAGGGGTGTTTTTCTTAAGGCTAAAGTGCATTGGAATTTCAGAAAAAATAATAAAAGAATAAAAAAATTGGGACATTGCACACAGCGCCATCTAGCCCCACACTAAGCAAACGCTTGTGTCGCGGGTACTAGATAACGGATATAATACTTACATACTTATTATACATACAAACGCCAGACTCAACACAAGTAGGTAATTATACATTTTTAAAATGCATAAATACTTGTGTCACGCGGGAATCGAACCCGCAACCCCTAGATTAGAAGGCAGAGCCTACTAAGCTACGACAAAATACTAGGGGTTTTGTAATTTTGCCAAGTTTTTGTATATGTGTGTATGTTGGTAGCGATTTAGATTTCAAATGGGTGGAATAAATTTTGATATAGTATTATCAAAGAGAGATTAATTTTTTTAAGTACTGTTTCATAAAAAAATTAATTTTTACTTAATCTATATAATATAGAACTCAAAGGTGACTGACTGATTGACTGACTGATATAGTGATCTATCAACGCACAGCCCAAACCACTGGACGGATTGGGCTGAAATTTGGAATGAAGGTAGATAGATGTAATGACGTAGGCATCCGCTAAGAAAGGATTTTCGGAAATGCCACTTTTAAAGGGATAAAATAGGGGATGCAAGTTTTACTCCTTAATGCGAGCGAAGTCACGAGCACCCACTAGTGTAAATATATAACACTTAAGTAGGTAAGTAGTAACTTGTGCTTTCGTATGTTTTTGCTGTATATTTTACGTTTTTTTTCTATTTCGTTTCAATAGTTATCATTATCAGCTGTCGACACTAGGTTAGATTAACTTAATGACAACTTATTAGTCTAAACTCATTGATTACAACTTACATTATTTATTACTCATTTATTTATATTTATATTGGTTATTACAATCAAAATTTATCCCTAAACCTAAGTTTATGTAGATAAAAAGAAACAGGCAGATGTGCAGTGGTTTTGCCAACAAAATCTAGATCCTAGTGAATTTAAACCCTCCTATCTTTATACTCGGTCCAGAGCGGAGTAAGTTTATATCGCAAAGATAATCTTAGTTTAGTACTGTCGGTATTTTTTGCATTATCTAAAGGACTTACTTTATGGTTTGTTATTTATTTGCCGTATTCTCTTTGGGGATGTTTCAATTTTAGGATCGGTTGGGTGCCAAAATGAAGTTATATTCACTGAACTTAGTTCGGACTACCACAAGTGCGTTTGCAAACTTCTTTTCCCAAAGTTCTGTAATTGACTGATACAAAACTATTAGAATATTGTGTTTACATACCAGTAGTTATTTAATTTGCTATTATAAGTGCGGTTATTCTTTGTACTGCATGTACGTATTTATGAAAAAAAATGTTATATCCGCTATCTCGTGTCCATGATATAAGCGTTTGCTAGGGCTAGATGGTGCTGTATAAAATAGACAGATATAGACAAAGCCCATAGACTCGATAACTAAGCAACACCAAGTAACAAAGCCGTAGCATCAAAACTTCGAGCAATCGTGTTAAGCCCGTACCGCGGAACCATTAGGCGAGTTGCATGGTAATCCAGAACTAGCCAAGTTTGAGTAATTACCTAACACAAACAGACTGCAACGCAGCTTGTAACGCTAACAACAGAAGGAAACAGACGGGACACTTTAGTGGCGCCACTAAAATGTATGACGACACTTATTGTGGCGCGACTTATCGCGTCCCTTAGGGTAACAAAAGTTGATGACACCATTTTTATCACTTTTGACAATTAAACTGACAACAACTAAAATTTAATTTAATTATTTTTATTTCAAACTGTGAATAAACCTAGATTGAAGTTGTGAATATTAAGGAAGTTGTATGTATATTATCTAACACAAACAGACTGCAGCGCTAGTTGTAACGCTAACAACAGGGGGAGATAGACGGGACACTTTTGCTGCTTTACAAAAATGGAAGACGACTTTTTGTGTCACCACTTTTCATGTCTCTTAGGACAACAAAAGATGAAAACACTGTTTTTATAAAAAAAAAAGATTGACCTCAAAACGTTTAAACTATGAATATTGGATGGAAGAGATGCATGGTAATCCGGTAGAACTACTTTGTAGCATGGTAACGACGATGGGGACGACTAAAGTTGACAATATTTTTGTATGATTACCATCAAATCATAAAAACTGTCTTTCAGTAAACCTAGATTAAAGTAGCCAATATTAAGGAAGTTGAGTAGATGCAGCGTAAATTGTAACGCTAACAACAGGGGGAGATAGACGACACACTTTTGTGGAGCCACAAAATGGAAGATGTCACGTCTCAAGATTTGTGGCGCTGTCAAAAAACAATAGTTATGCACCGTGTCTACCAAAATGTTTGTAGGATTGATGATGACACCTTTTGTAGAGATAAGTTGACAACACTATTTTCATCATTTTTTTGTGAGATGGGCTTATTTAAGGTCTTATGTATTGTAACACAAAACAAAATTAATCGGCCGTCTGTTCCTCCCCAGGTCGCAAGCACGGTGAGCGCTGAATCACGCCAGCATAATTTCCTGGATGCAACACAGGATGTCGAAGGGATTCTTCAAGCGACGTCGTTATGTCGTAGACGAGCTTATTTCATGGCTTTTGGATCATGTTTGATGGTGTTATAGTTAAATACTTATATTGAGTTGCTGGTATACATTTCTGAGGCAGTAGGTTGGTACTCCAAGTACATATCTATACTAATATTATAAAGCTGAAGAGTTTGTTTCTATGAACGCGCGAATATTAGGAACTACTGGTGCGATTTGAATAATTCTTTTTGTGTTGAATAGACCATTTATCGAGAAAGGCTTTAAGCTATATAACATCAAGCTGCAACTAATAGCAGCGAAGAAACCATGGAAAATGTGGAAAAAATGGGGAAAATTATTCATCTTTGAGGGCTTTCGTTACTATTCCACGCGGACGAAGTCACTGGCAGAGCTAGTTTTCTTATTAACGGTTGTTTTTACAAATTCAAAAAGTATGAAAGATTTAAAGACGAATGTACACGTATATCTCAAATAGTAGATTTTCAAACAACATGGTCTCGCCTAGCATGTTGTTTGAAAATCTGAAATTTGTACCAAGCGCGGCTATGACCAGAAATTATTGTACTAATAACGAATTTATGCATTCTTTATACGCATACCTAAATCAACACATTGTGGCTATTTTATTAATTTGAGGTTTGGGGCTAATGTATAATAAGGTTTCCGGCATTTTTCAAAATTGGGATTAAAAGGCTCATAAATGAATGATGTAATAAATAAGGCACTGGCTATGTATACACTAACCCTGTATATACTGCATAACGGTGCGAAGATACATAATCTATACTAATATTATAAAGCTGAAGAGTTTGTTTGTTTGAACGCGCTAATCTCAGGAACTACAGGTGCGAATTGAAAAATTGTTTTTGTGTTGAATAGACCGTTTATCGAGGAAGGCTTTAGGCTATATAACATCACGCTGCAACTAATAGAATAAGAATAAGAATAAAAGAATAAAATAAATTTATTGTCACATGAAACATAAAATAGACACACAATAAAAAAACAAGAGTACAAATAAGAAGTTTCATGTCACAACCCGGCCCCAACTCAGCATATGCTGGATGCAAGCATCCAGCGCTGGTCTTCCGTTGGGACCGGCGGGTGACGTCACGCACGTAGATATATCATAATACACGTAATAACATAAACATAATACTGCGAAGTAGTAATACACACACAATATAATTAATACAGAAAAATATCACAAACAGATAGGCAATGAATTATAGTAGGTAACTATATATTGAGTGCATTAACAAATAAACATATCAAAACAACAGATTAAAATACGATAACAAAAGAAAAAAAATACAAACAATCTACAAACTAATAATCCAAGTAATAATAATGAACAACTAGAAATTGGCCTCCACTGAACTACTAACTATTATGTGCAGGATAGGTAGCCAACATGACAACACTCTCGTCATAGTACAAGCATAATTGTAATATTATTTAATAAAAACTAGCATATAACATATAAGCATTAACTTAACCAAATCATAATTAACAAATTGTATAGCCTCCAAAGAAACACTAAATATTAAGTGCAGATTAGGTAACAAAAATACCGATATGTACACACTCTAAATAATAAATATTAGGTATAGTAGGTATAATACACTCATATTATTTTGTTTACATAATATACATAGACTAAAACTAATTACATATGTGCGCTAACGGGACGACGCGGACGTAAGCAACATATTATGAAGTGATACTGCGACGAGCCTCCGCACCAAACATCTTTATAAGATCTAGCTCAGATCGCACGCGCAGAGCAGGAGTCCCGGTGTCCCGGCGAACGAAAATAAGTCCTCGTCGGGTCCACACGTATTTGTATCCTTGAGATGGAGCCGCTTCGCGCGCTTTGAAAAACATATTTTTGTTGTATCTCGACAAGCGCTCGTGTACGTGGAACTTGACAGGCGGCGAGGCGAGACCCATGCCATCGGTAGTCAGGCCGCGGCGAACGCGCACAGCTTGAAGAAGCGAGTCGCGAACCTGCTGGCGGGATATTCTCAGTATCAAAGGTCGCGGGCGCGGGCGCATTGCCGCCGCTGGTGCTTCCTTCTCGTTCGCGGCGGCGGTGATAGATGGCGCGCGTTTAAAACCAGCTCTTTCCACAGAAATAATTTCATGTTCTGCTAACGACACACCCAACATAGAAGCAATCAATTTGACGAGCCGACCCACGTTCTCACCCTGCTCCTCCGGTACACCCGATATCTCGAGGTCATTTGCATATGACACCTGATCGCGATCATTCAGCTCCAATTTTAGATTATCGACTGTGGCGCGCAGCTGATCTATGATTGTATTATCACACTGCTCTGAAGTCGGCTTAGCCTCCAAAATCGACGACCCTGGATTCTACTGCCTCCAAGCGGCTACCAAACGCAGCGAATTCAGAACGTACCTAATGTTTGTGTTTCTGCTCGGTGCAGACGGACCTCCCGCAACACTTCTCTTATCTCCGCCGACACATCGGGGGCTCCAGGTGAATGAATTAAACCCGCCCCGTCCCCTCGCACTGGTTCCTCTGTGTTGTCCTTTCGCGGAGTGTGCACCTTGCACTCGGGGCAGTGCCATGACGTTGAAATTTTATCATAGGCATCCTTTGATATGTTGACACAGGCTCGGTGATAAACAGAGGAACATTTTGTACATTTAGCGTTATCTACACTGCTGGTGAAGCGGCGACGGCAGGCTCTGCACTTAACACTCATTTTATCGATTAAGTATAAAAGAAGGGAGTGTAATTAATGGCGCACTAAGTTCAGTTATACGATGATAGTTTACGTAGAAATGCGAATGGTATCTACCCTCTTCTTGCTTTGGAAGTGAAAAAAAAATACTGATAAACACTACGTATTTTGGTAACGAATTTAAAGAGTTTTACATGCACTAAAATAGCACTATTTATGGACAAAACAATGCCACACCATGTCAACAACGTTCTAGTTTTCGTACACTAACTGATCCCGGTATGTAAACAAAGTTATAGAATTTAAATGACGAAGCACAAAAATATGCGTACTACGATATTGTCGTTCGTGACGTCTCGTCCCGTCGTAATAGGAGCGAAGAAACAGTAGAAAATGTGGAAAAGACGGGGAAAATTATTCATCTTTGAGGGCTTCCGTTGCGTGCTCTGTGAAACGGTTCAAGATATCAAAAAATGTGTATGAAAGAATTATTTCTCTTGAAACTAATTGATTTAACAAAATGTTCGAAACAGTATATGTCTATTTTTTAAGGTTAACTCACTAGAACCGTTTTTATGATAATAATTATTCCACGCGGACGAACTCGCGCGCACCAGCTAGTATTTCATAAATATTAAGATAAAGGATAGCCTACATAGATAGTAGATATTATAATCCATCCATACCTAAGGCGCTGCACTAAATTAACCAGATAGACCAAACAATATTCATTTCTCTGTCACAAAAAACAGAGAAGGTAATATCAGTAATATCAAGAATGTCTGAGTTTGTATTCCTTCACGACCAAGACGAAGACGAAGCTACAATGATGTGTGGGAAATTTGTTCTACTTCTAGAAATCTCTCTCTTGTGTCGTATAAGTACCTCATGACTAAGGGTCGTGACTCCCCAGCAGAATTAATCCGTTGGTGGAGTTTTCTTGGACAGATAGGTACATCGTGGTGGGTGCCCAGGTTCTTCCACGGAAGACACATGTCCTTGGATTTGTGTGATAAACATGTCGGTTTCCTCACGATGTTTTCCTTCACCGTTAAACGAGTGTAAATCCACACATAACTTTTAAATACAAGTCATTGGTGTAGGGCCGGATTTGAACCAGGGTGCGTCTGGATGAAAAGCAGACACTTGAACCGCTGAGCCACACTCGCTTTTAACACGTTCTAGAAATGGATAAGTCATTTCTCATACGTTAGTAGTGTTTGTATAAAGTAATAATAAAAACAATGTGTAAATGGAGTCAAAATCAGTGATTTACCTACAAATTAGATCCAATCGGTGCTACTTATTTTATTTGCAAATTACCGGATTAATAAACAAAACCCACAAAATATAATAATACCATAAATGAAACAAACAACCAAAAGCAGATTTAATAACACTTTCAAATTGAATTAATTTATCGATACCAATGCACAAAACCGACAGCATTAGTGGTAAATCTATCGACAGTCGATATTTATACATCGACTATCGATATTTCGGTTTCAGGCGCGGTAGTCGGTGCATTAGCGTAGAGTTGCAAGTGGTCCGATTGAAAACGGTACGGGTAATGCAATTATTGTACCTAGGGATAGGAAAAATACCATCGATATAATTAATTTTTAGATTTTTTTATATAATAGGTAACTACTAAATACGTATAACTTTACAGGAATATTGAAACAAACAACAAGTAGCCGAAAATTATTTCTGAGTTATTTTTTTTCTTAATCTTAAAGCATCCATATAAATTACCTACCTACTTATTTGTAGTAGTGTGTAGTGGTAAAACTACATGTATTTTAAATAATTATTTTTATCCGCATTATTACATACGCAAAACACGGGAAGAAAATAAGAAAAAAAAATCATCTATACATATCTGGGGGCACGGCAGTGCCCCCGCCAAGTCGAGCGCGAAGAAAACACTGCCGTACCATTCTTTTCTCGAGCCGATTCGCCGCATTTTCAGCCCCCTATTTATAAAGTCACGTAATATTAACTATAATAATAAATAAATCGCAGTAAGGAACCTGAGACTTGGCTTAACTGATTCTAGAGATTTCATTACTTTTTAGAGATAAACAAGCAGCTCTATCGAGACTTGGCAAATTTTTTACTGAATGTTTTTGGTCGGATACACTTGACATTATCACATTGAATATTTACTCGCTGATATTGATCAGGATTATTATTACTATCTACCTACACATTTACATTTATGTTTTTGAACATTCTTTTACACAAACACGCGTTAAATCTATAGTAAAAAATCATCGATACATATCACAACTTTATCGACACTATCCCCTCCCTATCACATTGAAGATTTACTCGCTAACGTCCGGTGGCTGGCTAACCTTTGCCTGCATTAACAAGATATCGATCAGGTGGCCAGACACCTTCGTTGTTCTAGAACGGTCTAGATTTAATTCAGTATAGATTGCACAATTGTGCGGTTTTTGACCTATCGTGCGGTTTATACCTAATCGTGCAGTTTTACCAACTGATCATTAGGTGGGTCGTAGGTTTGGGTCTGTGGTTTGGATAGAAATAGTTCATATTGCTACACTAAGATTGTTTTGATTTGACAAAGATGAAAAATTGATCAGGTAGCCGGACATCGTTGTTGTTTAAAACAGGTTAACCTAGCTTTTTTTTACATGAAATAGGCTTACGCTTGACTACAACTTGCCTGATGTTAAAAGCGTTTTGCTTCGACTTTCATCGTGCGAACAGCCAAACTGTGGAACTCCTTGCCTGAATCTCTATTCCCCTTGAACTATAATTTGTCGGTCTTCAAGTCGAGAGTAAACCGGTTTCGTCTAGGCAAGCGCGCTACATCGTAGACTATAACGTTGCTTAACATCAGGCAAGTTGTAGTCAAGCGTAAGCCTATTTCATGTTAAAAAAAATATATATATATTTTTGTAAATGTGTCACAAAATAATGCATTAAATAGATAGTTATAGCTATTTTGCTACGATAAACAAGGTGGGTGGACCATGGAAGGCCACTCTAACGAGTAAACGCTTTTTATTCGTTTATTAACTGGATAAATGAAAAAAACAAATTATCAAATAATACTTTGTTTTATTGTGTACCATATAAATCACTTTTTTTTAACCTAGCTTTAATCAGTATTCATTAAACTTAAGTTTTGTTAAGCTCTTCCAAATGGCCTTGCAAGGAACACGGCTCCAAACAAGGCCAATATTATACATCAGTCGTTCAACTAAAAAAAAGAGTTGTAACAATTAATAAGTATATTCGCTTTTACTAAAACTACATAATAAGCTCTTTCTTTTGAGCAAAACATTAAATGCTCAATATATTTTTATCATTTATAAAAAACTCAACGAACATTACTTGAACACCATCGTATAACTAAGAATATATTAATGGAAATTATTTAAAAACCGTAGTAATGAGTATTATATTGACATCAAATAACTTGCCAACGCGTAATATAATGAAATTAAAAACTTTTTTTTTTATGTCAAATGGCCTTCTTATGGGTCCGTTCTTTGTAAGGCCAAAATGTTCCTTAGAAGGCCAAACTAAAAATTATGAATGACTTTCTTATATTAATTATAGTAAAATAATAGACACTACAGACTAAGTACTGTACTTCTTACAAACTTATTATGGTACATAGTCAGTCTTGAAGTCAGGAATGTTTAAAATCAACGATTCTTAAAATTAAAAAACCAAAATAATTGTAACAAATAAAAATTAACTTCGGATACAAACTTAGAAACTAAAAAGGATAATAATTTTGAATATTTTAATCACAATCTGGGCATATAAATTTGAGATCTTTTTTAGTGAGACCCATACACTCCTCGTGATACCACTTTTGACATTTGGTACATTGTCTCATGTCTTCTATTCTATTCTCGCCACATGCGTGACAGTACCATTCCTTTTCTTCACCTTCTGCACTTTTCTTCATCTCTATTTTCGATCTTTTACTGTTTTCTTGTTGTACTGTTCTTTTTAGCCGTTTTACGGAATCATTTTTATTTTTGGTTTTCTGTTTTTGGTCTCGTTTAATTGTAGACTTTTCATTTTTCTTACTCGTCGCTTGCTTCATCTCATTCTTTCTTTCTTCAGTTTTGAATAAATCTTTAACTATTCTTTGTCCCTTATAATTAATAGCTTTTTGCCGTGGACGTGAAGACTTTATTGTAGCGTAGTTTGGAGTAGGCAAAAAAGCATGAAACGATTTTTCTTTATCCTCTATTAGATTAATTAACGGCTCGTCATCATCCGAAGATCTAGTCTCATGACTCTTTAGTTGAGGTTTTGTTTTAATTGAGCTTTTGTTTTGTATTAATTGTTTTTTCGGAGTGATTTCTTTTTTCTGCTCTAGGTCATCATCACATGACGATGAAGTGTACAAATCCGAGACTTGAAGTTTAGTCATGTAGTTATCTTTGATAAATGTTTCACTAAGATGTAAATCAAGATCAGATTCAGAGCTAGAGCAGACGATATTTTCTTGTAGGCCGGACGTACTCGGAAGAGGATAATCGTACAGAGATGGTTGAGGGTCATGTTTCGTATCTGCGACGTTGAAACGATGTACTGAACTTAGCAGCATGGGGCGGCACTGATCATTGACCTTAATATCTACTTCTAAGTCTGAAGCATCAGTTGAAGAACTGTAAGAAACAAGAACGTGTTTTCTTTTTGCTGCTGCAGCTGATTTTGGCGATGTCGATACTATCTTCTCTTTGGAAGTTGATGGAAAAATTGAAGAGACGTTAGAAACATGAGCTGACCTCCTTTCATCTATTAGAGACTGAGACGACAATTCTGACACTTGTTTAAATTCAGACACAGGGGGCGAGACTTGAACAGATAGAAGTGGTTGGTCGATCTGGTGTTGTAACGTTTCCGATAAAGGTCTTTCAGTTACAATTGAAGGAGCATAAGCATCTTCGGGTATTACATCAGGATCAAGGGGGATCAAGGGGGGGGGGGGCTTTGAATCCATTCGTTATATTGGTTTGAGTCATACACTTTGGCCATGTTCGGGAGAAAATTTTGTTAAATGCAGCTTTGTTTAAAGTTCTCTCTTGAGAATTGCACAGGTAGTTCAAAACTTCTTCATCCCAGTGATGTTCGAAGGACCGATTCACTGATTTATCTAGAGATTGGAGTTCGTGCGTAGTGTTCGAAGGTAAGCAGTATAGTACTATATTATTTTTATCTGCTTCTTCCAGAGACTCATATGATAAATGACACTTTGCGCCATCAAAGATAAGCAGACACTTACCGGGTACTTTATGTTGTGCTAAATGTTGTATGAACTCTACGAATAAGCTACTGGTCATGCTGCCTTTGGGTGCCATGCTTACCTTTGTTCCAGGTGGCAAATTTGATGCTAATTCTGATCTGTGCCTAATCCGCTTAAAAATAATCATGGGCGGTATAGCAATACCCACCGCATTTACGCACATCGCTATTGTAACGTTCTCGGCGTGTTCCGGAGCAACAAGATGTACTCTTGTATTCCCTTTTTCAGCCAAAACTACAGTTTGTTTGTGGACCGTAATGCGACACCATTTTTCATCCATGTTATACAAGCGTTCTGGATGTGCAATAATGTCTAGCTCTTCATAGAGTTTCTTCACTTCTTCAAAATGGTGTTTCACAATGGGCTTATTCATTTTTTGAGCTCTAGCTGGATTCATTAGCTGGGGTTTTCTTTTTGATATTGATGGGTTTCGAGCCAAAAACATTTTGAGCCATTTGCGTCCAGCCATTCTTGTTGACATATTGAACGAGTGCTTGATTTTAAACCTCTCACAAAATAAAAAGGCTTGTTTTCTGATAAATTTAGGCGTAAGTGGTACACCCAGTTTTGCAAAACGTTTGATTCGCTGCGATAATTCTTCTTCTAATTGTTTTGTAAGAATAGTTGTCTTCCCAATTATTTTAGTACTGTTACCGCTTACTAAATGGTTTCTAAGGGTGCGTCTTGGAATATTGAACTTCAACGCTGCAGCATTTGTATTAAGTTGATTATTTTGTACTGCTTCCATGGCACGTCTTAAACTGTCTTCATCCCATGTACTACCTCTTTTCCTGGGTTTTGACTCCGACATTCTTGAAATCTGAAATTATAGGAACGCATAAAATTTAATCATCTATTCAATTGCGGCTTATTGTTATAAAGTCTTTTTTTGCTTAAAATATGATTATAGACAGACTATCTTATGACTATCTTATATATAACTTATCACATACTTACCATGTAACGTTTTTAACATGTAAATATTTTTTATATTCGTTGCTTTTCATGTAAATTAGTTTAGTTTATTTTCAGAAATAACCTTTCCATAAAAGAAATTTAAATATATACTGATAATAAAATAATTTAAAAAAAAAATTCTATTTAATATAAGTTAAAAAGTTTAATAACCCTTATAAATAAAAATATTATAAACATGAAACATTGTTTTCACTGTAACGGTTCGTATTTATAACTAAAAAGTAACTGTTCATATGTTCATGGTTTGTACATGTTCTTTGTAAGGCCCATGTACCCTAGCAAGGCCAACTGTCAAATTTTTGATTGGCCTTATAAGGAACCTCCGGCTTTCCTGGGAACACTACCAATATTTTAACTTAAATCGAGGCAAAACTATTTTTTTTTCTTTAGTACCATAAACATATCCTTATACGACAATTCACAGTAAAAAAATATGAAATAATAATAGGTTATCTAACTAAAAACTTACGTTTTGCTGTGCGCGCGAATAACAATTGTAACGTCGACGACCGAAGTCTACGAAGCGTGAGATCTCACTTTTTTTTTTTTTTTTTTTTTTTTATAAAAAAAAGTGGCAAAAAGGCAGACGATCTGCCTGATGGTAAGCAATCATCGTCGCCTATGGACACTTGCAACTCCAGAGGTGCTGCAGGACTTTGCCAGCTTAGAGAGGTGTTTGTGAATACCCTTTTTAAATCTCCCCATATTGTAGCTCCGTGGAAAGACCTCAGGGGGTAGATCGTTCCACATCTTGCAAGTTCGCGGAAGAAACGAGCGCATGAAACGGACTGTGTGGGAGCTCCAATTTTGCAAGATGTGAGGATGAGCTCTTTCACGGTGCCGAGCAGTCCGGTGATGAAAATGATTTGCCGGAATTAAATTAAAAAGCTCTTTAGAACACTCCCCAAAAAAGAGCCTATAAAAGATACAGAGGGATCCCACATCCCTACGGAGACTCAACGGCTCCAACTTTTTTGTCAGCTTGGGATCATGGACAATTCGGACGGCTCTCCGCTGCATAGAATCTAGGGGATCTAGTTGATATTTCGGTGCACCATTCCACAAGTGCGAACAGTACTCCACGTGAGGGCGCACTTGTGCTTTATAAAGTAGAAGCCGTTGACCCGACGTGAAGTAACGTTTCGCCTTGTTAAGTACACCGAGTTTTTTAGAGGCTAATTTTGCCTTAGCCTCGATGTGTCCCCTAAATTGGACCTCGCTCGATATATCCATCCCAAGGATTTCCAAGTTCTTGGATACCGTGAGGGAAACACCTTGAAAACGTGGCGCTACAACAAAAGGTGTTTTCTTAGCGGTGAATGCACACACTTGTGTCTTAGATGGGTTAAAATTGACTAAGTTTATATCACCCCAGTGAGAGACTTTCTCCAGGGATGACTCAATGTCAGACACAAGCTTGCATCTGCTCTCTTCAACCTCTGAGCGCTTGTGGTTTACACGTCCACGGTAACATGCGTCACCCGTACTATCATCTGCATAACAATGAATATTACTAATCTGCAACATGTCATTGATATGCAGAATGAATAGCGTAGGAGACAGCACGGAACCCTGCGGGACCCCAGCATTGATCGGCTTAGCTTCGGAACGTGATCCGTCGACTACAACACTAATAGTACGACCAGATAGGAAGCTTGACACCCACGTGCACAGGCCGTTAGGTAGTCCGTACGAGGGAAGTTTGGCTAGAAGTGCTTTGTGCCACACCCTATCAAAAGCTTTCGCGATGTCTAAACTAATGGCCAGTGCTTCACCCCTACTCTCAATTGCCTCTGCCCATCGATGCGTTAGGTAAACTAGAAGATCACCAGCTGAGCGTCCATGACGGAAGCCGTATTGATGGTCACTAATCAGCTGGTGCTCCTCTAGATATCCAAGCAACTGCGAATTGACAATCCTTTCCATTACTTTGGAGAGAAGGGATGTAATAGCTATAGGGCGATAGTTAGACGGATTCGTACGATCACCTTTTTTAGGGATAGGGTGGACAAGTGCAACTTTCCAGGCCGATGGAACAAGGCCCGTGGCGTAAGAGAGACGAAATAGACGCGTTAAGACTGGAGCTAACTCTGGACAGCACTTCTTGAGGACGATAGCCGGAATTCCATCTGGCCCACTCGATTTACGCACATCGAGGGAAAACAGCTCCTTGCGTACCGCACATTGAGTTATGCGTACATCAGGCATGGAACTTTCACAACGCGGCAGTACGGGTGGCGTTGAGTTTCCATCTTCAAGTGTCGAGTTGGAGGCGAACAAGGAACCAAGGAGATCTGCCTTCTCCTTCGCACTGTGGGCCAAACTATCATCCGGCTTACGAAGCGCTGGTAAGGATGATCTGCAGAAATTTCCCTCAGCTGCTTTTGCAAGGGACCAGAACGCTCTACTGCCAGATGGGTATCCGGCTAGCTGATCACCAATTTTACTAATGTGTACATACCTCGCACTAGCAAATACCCTCTTGCTGGATCGGGAAGCAGCATTATATTTCTTCTTGAGTGCACTACACTCTGGACTTTTCGACGTCTGTGCATCCGACCAGGCTTCGAAGGCTTTTTGTTTTGCCTTAACAGCTGTGGCACATGATTTGTTAAACCATGGTCTACTGCGCCCACCTATACGTACTTGGGAATTAGGAATAAAACATTCCATTCCTTGGAGCACAACGTCAGCCACAGATTCAGCACATACGTCTAGATCGTCTGACGAGAAACACAATTGCTTCCACGGGTAAGAAGAGTAGAATTCACGAAGGCCATCCCAGTCTGCAGCTGAGTAGTGCCAGACCAAGCGTTTCCCGGAGGGACGGTTAGGTTGGTCTATTGTTGGAACCTCGGAGCGAATCAGACAGTGATCAGATTTCCCAATGGGAGCTTCTACTCTGATAGAATATTGCTCCGGATGAGATGTCATTATGAGATCCAACAGAGCTGGGGTGTGGCCATCGATATCAGGAACTCTGGTATGGCTATCCACCAGCTGGGTAAGGCCATGAACCAGGGCAAAGTCATAAGCTGTACGACCCGCATGATCGGTCTTATTCGACCCGAGCCATTCCACATGATGACCGTTGCAGTCACCAAGTACAATTAGCTCTGCGGAAGTATACAGCTGCGACACTTGGTCCGCAGCTGAGGAGATAAGATCAAATAGTCGAGTAGTTTCCGCGTCACCGCTAAAAGACCTATAAAGACAAGCGTAGATGCGTGTCTGACCACCATAATCTACACGAGTCCAAAGTAAGGACAGGTTAGGTATTTCCAAACTATGGAGACGTCGACAACAAATATCCTCCCGCACATACAAGCACACTCCTGCCCGAGGCAGGAACGAATGTTCAAGACTGTATCCGGGGTATGAGAGGTAAGATGTGTCCGCAGGAGTAGATATTTGAGTCTCAGTCAGAAAAAATAATGCTGGCTTAGCCGTTTCAAGATGATGATGGACGGCGTTAAGATTTGAATGCAAACCTCTGATATTGCAATAGTCCACAATAAAAGTGGAAGTTTTAGCCGCTGAAGAACGTTTACTATTATTAGACTTGACCATGGAGATTATAAAGGGTAGTAAAAAAAGGGACTGTTACCACCCACACCACCTCAGTTCTTAGGCAAAGATAAATGAAAAATAGAGCTCCACAGACGAACGGAGTAGTGATTAACTGGCGCAGAGAACGGAAGGGCCCCCGGTCCCCCCTGCGAGTGACGGGCGGGTTCCACTCCGGTCTCCTACTCCGGCACGACAGCCACTCAACAGGATTATGCGCCGGTTGGCGAGACAGCCTCCCGGGGCGGAGTTTAAAGGTGATCCCCGGGTTCGGGTCTCCTACTGACCAGCGGGCGGCCAGCGGTCAGCCGTTTCACCGAGTCTCCCTGGTCTCTGCGACAACCCTTCACATTCGTCCAGGATGAAAGAGCTTGACATTCACAAAACGGCCCAAGAAAAGCTAGCGGTGTAAGTGACAAGGAAAAGGGGGGGGGGGGCTGGTTCACTCGCAAGATTGACGGAACATGATATCACCTGAACAATATCATTTAGCGTCAGACTAAGGCGGGTGGGTGGTAACATCTCCAGGCAGACCCCAAGAGGCCCTACCACCACGGATAATTCGAATGGAGTTGCAACCCCCGAAAGGGTTGGCAGGATATACCATGCCAACCCTTTCGAGGATTGGCGAGGGATGCGGCGGGCACGCCTCCACGCTTATCCCTCACTGCCACAATAGCGGCACGAGCGACTAGCCGCCGCATCTGTGGCCTTGAGTTTGATGGATCTTAGTGTATAGCCGAAGGAATATGTGTTTACATGTCAATAACTACGACTTTTTGATAGTTGGCCTTCAAGGAGCGTGGCCTTCAATGGTCCACCCACCTCATAAAAGATTACTTAGTTTTGACCAGTAAAGCACCATATACCGACTAATGTCTACAAATACCATCATTTCGCAATACCGATGCCCTTTCGCCGACCACACCCAGTTCAGGCAATGCAGTTTCACCTTTACGTCTCTACACCTATTTATTGCAAAGCACTAGATTAGGTATTCGGGTTTGCTTGTTTAAATTTGTAATTTTGTTTTGTGCAGATATATAATTAAGTAATATAGTTTATAATAAAAACGCATAACGCAAGTAATCATCAATTTTAAATTTTAAATTACTCGTTTGAAGTAATAAGTACATTATGTATGTACCTATGTATGTATCTATTTACAAACAAAATAATTAATTAGATGGTTCTGGAAAATTAATAAACATTTCTTTGATCCATTTTAAGTCAGTAAAATAGACCGCAGTAGTAATAGTTTACTGAAAAACATTTGATGATTAATTAAATTAAACAATTGAAACATGATAATTAAAGAATACAGGTCAAAGACATACAGCACTCTGTATGTATGTGTATGACTGTATTCTTTAATTTAAAAAAAACAACGAAATTTGGCGAAAACATATCTAAGTAGACCACTGTCTACTTAGATATGTTTTCGCCCACTGCTGAGCATAGGCCTCTCTTCTAGTATCTACTCCACTTGTTCTGGTCCTGCGCAGATCGAATCCAAAGGACACTTAAACATACTACTTGAGAACCATGTCCCGAAATATTAATCTTCAAAGCAAGAGTGAATCGGTTCTTGCTGGGTAAGCACGTTACATCCTAGACCGTAATGATTGCTTACCATCAGGCGAATTACGGTTAAGTGCAAACCCTTTCCTTGTAAATAATAATAATAATTACTTAAAACTCATTACAAACAGACAACCAAAAACCCAAATCTATGAACAGTCAGCTAACGAGTATTAGAGCACCATTCGTGATATTTCGTAAATGTGAAACAACGAAGGAGTTACTCACCTACGGTAGTAAAGGTTAATAATATTATTGTGGGTTTGTGAGAGTGGCAGACTCTGGTGTTGGGATTTTGAACTGCTTTTATGTCTCTGACAACTCTTTTGGACAACTGATGATACACTGATGTATATGATATTTTTTAAGCGAATAAAAATGTCATCACTTGCAATGGTTTGCTATAATTTGGATAGAATTCGGTTTAGATAATTTGTGACAAACCTAAGGTGTGTGATGCGTATACATAGATCATTATAATATAATAAATAATAAGCCTTTTATTTGAAGCTGAGGTATTGTTTATGTAGTTTCCCTGAATGGCAATTTATATAATGTCTCTCAGCTCAAATTGCCTCTGGGCATAGGCCTCCTCTAACGACTTCCACTGACATAGATCATAAAACATATTATAAATGTAAGGAAGTTAAGTTGATTATTCATAAATATTACCAACATTTTCATCATTCCAACTTTCTTATTTTGTATTTTTCCATTTCTTTACCAACTCGCTTAAATTCATTTGTATGGTAATAAAAAAAAACATTCAAAATCGACCAGAGATCACCATTTATTTTAAAAAGGACGAAACACTATTTAAATTTCATCCTCACAAATTTTCACACCGGCCATTAAGTAGATTTATTTAGTTCAAAACCTATTACCCCGCTAAGAGGTGTAAGTCTGATCGATATCTAGGCAGTTAGGCTTTAAAGGTTACAGTGGTCTGTGAATCTCGCCTTTTGATAGCGAGTGTACTTTATGTGTGTTGTGTGTATGTGTTGTATTTATTTGTTGGGATTAGAGTGATCAATAAAATAAATAAAAAAATATTCCGGGACATTGCACTCAGCGCCATCTAGCCCCACACTAAGCAAACGCTTGTGTCGTGGGTACTAGTTAACGGATATAATATTTAGATATGTACTTTTCTTTTTGTAAATACATAAATACTTATTATACATAAAAATGACCAGACCCAACAAAAGTAAATATACATTTTGAAATTTATAAATACTTGTGTCACGCGGGAAGCGAACCCGCAACCCCTATATTATGATAGAAGTGCTATTATTTATTATTATTTAAGTTATTGTTAGAAAATATTGAGGCAATGCATACTACGGATGTGTCTATCTGCTTAGCATTTTGAAACTATAAATTCTAATGCGATCAGGACAGACAGAATTGTTGATAATTCTGTAGGTAGGTACATAGATGACAAGCGACGGATTTTGGTGGTTTTTAACCGATTTCAAAGTAGGAGGTTAAATTATTACGAGTATAATGGTAATATGGGTCTTAAAAGAACGTCAACGTAAAAGGCTATAGTTTTTTTTCTGCATTCAAAGACGGAGTGGCGACTAGTGGTATAGTAACTTTCTTAACAAAAATATGTTGTAAATAATAATAAAAAAACAAGAATATATCTATTATATATATATATGATATAATAATAGGTTCGATTCCCGAATGACACAAGTATTTATGTAAGTAGGTACTTTAAAAATTTATAATTACTTGTGTTGAGTCTGGTCGTTTATATGTATAATAAGTATGTATTTACAAAAGAAAAGTATATAAGTATTATATCCGTTATCTAGTACCCACAACACAAGCGTTTGCTTAGTGTGGGGCTAGATGGCGCTGTGTGCAATGTCCCGGAATATTTATTTATTTTATTTATTTATTTATAAAGGCCGAGAAAATGTAATAACACAAGTTACAATTTGGGTCAACCAGTCAGTACCATAAAGTTGCCCTTAAAAGGTTTACCGTTAGTTCCGAGTAACTCTGTACGTAGGAGCGTTCTAAGCTCAGCTTAGCTGAAATTATACGCGGGACGTTCAGACTACTAAGAGTAGAGATACACTGGGTTCAATGATTTTTAAAGGTAGTAACGAATATGACATATGTACCTACGAGTTGAACAGTTGGTGGCTTAGGTTACCATTTAGCTTTGTTACTTTTTTATCTATGTTGTTTTTTTATTTAAGTGTACCTACATAGCAGTGTTATTATTTTATTATTGCATTACTAACTGTTTGGGTTAGTAACTTACGTAAAGCCATACATGGTTTGCTTTATTACAAAAA
The DNA here is from genome assembly GCA_927399415.1 of Macaria notata. Classification (NCBI taxonomy): domain Eukaryota; kingdom Metazoa; phylum Arthropoda; class Insecta; order Lepidoptera; family Geometridae; genus Macaria; species Macaria notata. The sequence goes on along the minus strand of OV656750.1, from coordinate 4,695,152 downwards.
CATTTGTACGTTTTTGATCTACGACTAGTGGAAACTAGTTGACGCCCGCGGCTACGCTTGCATTATTTTGAGATAAAAAGTAGCATATGACACTTCTAAGACCTCATATTACCTTACCTACATACCAAAACCATGATGATCTTCTTTGCCGTTTTTGCGTTATGAGCGTTTAAATAAACAGACAAACAGAAAACAACTTCTAAAAACAGCTGAAACGTGTTCTGTTATAAATTTAAACAGTTTTTTTTTATATCTTCTATGTTTAGATTTTTGACCCTTTTCAGCTTTATTCTGTGTATAGATATATTTAAAGATAGATAAGCGAAGAACAAGTGATTCACAGAAATAAAATCCAATTTAAATTATTTTTCCAAGATAGTGCTGAGCAATCATCAATCTGGTTGTAAATAAGAAGTGCTAAAATACTTGGCTGGGAGATTGAACCTAGAACCGACAAACCTCAAAAAAAAACTGTCAAATCAAGTAAACATTTATTCTGTTGTGTAGATTCGTAGTTTTTTGCTCTCAGTATATCTTAGCTTTTCCACTATCGTCCCACCACTAAATACGACACAAGTAGTACAAACGAATGGAAATGATATTCCGCTCCCATCGTGCGTTTAATCCACTATTGTTTACAATCAGAGGTTTTGCGTCCGTTTGGTAGGAGCATTTGTTTATATATTGCTGTTTTTAAATAAATTTTAACCTGAAACTGTTAAGACTAAGGGAGTTTTAGAATGATACAGAGTGGGTTCTCTCTTTTTTATACTAGACTAGTGGGTGCTCGCGGCTTCGCTTGCATTAAAAAGTACAACTTGCATCCCCTAGTTCACCCTTTTAAAAGTGGCATTTCCAAAAATCCTTTCTTAGCGGATGCCTACGTCATAACATCTACCTTCATTCCATAATTCAACCCAATCCGTCCAGTGGTTTGGGTTGTGCGTTGATAGATCACTATATCAGTCAATCAGTTAGTCACCTATGAGTTTTATACCTATTCAATTTGTATAACAATGCTAATAATGCTTGATTACCCGAAGAAAACCGATTCACTCTCGGTTTTAAGATAGCTAGATTATAGTGCGTGGGGAACAGGGAGTCAGGCAAGGAGTTCCACAATTTTGCGGTACAAACAATAAAGGTGGAATATGTAATGAATAAAGGTGTAATATAATTGATTAAGATTGATGCTGCTTGCATTCTAAACTAATAAAATATAGTTAGATAGCTTTTTTGGTTCTATTCTAAGCTAAGTCACAAGCCCATACAAACTAGTGTAAAAATCATATTTACACAAAAATAGGCAAGTTAATCTCTAAAGATAAAAAGCTCTAAGTTCTTAAAACCGATCAATACCAATTTGCTTATCGCAACAGGTACCCAAAAACCAGCCAGCAAATTGCCACTCAACGATCGAACGTATTTTAAATCAATTTCAACATGCAAATCCACTAAAATTTCCGATCTACCCTCAAATAGTCCAACTACTTTGAAAGTGCATTCTTGAAGAGGCACTTTGAAACTTAAACTAGCGGAATAAAGCTCATGTTTCTTTAATAAGAGGTGCGCTGTTTTAAAGAGATGGGTGTGGTTGTAGTTTGAGCGTTTTATTTTCAAAAGCGTATTCACAACTACAGTTTAAAAAAAATCCTATTTATAGTAGATTTGCATCTTTCATCAGCTGTTTGAGATAAATCACATACTAAGCGAAGCTAAGCCGTACCTACTTACAATGTTATATAAAATTTACATTACAATTCGGACCGCGGAGTCTTTGTCTATGTTTTCTATGTCAATATGTATATATTGTATGTATTCCGGGACATTGCACACAGCGCCATCTAGCCCCACACTAAGCAATCGCTTGTGTCGTGGATACTAGATAACGGATATAATACTTAAATACTTTTCTTTTTTGTAAATGCATACTTATTATATATACAAACGACCAGACACAACACAAGTAAGTATAAATGGAAGCTACAATATATAAAAAGGTAAGGTTGCAGGTATAATGATGATCAGTAGAAGATACAAATTTACGAAAACATCACCTGTCGTGACATATATTATTATCACCAGTTATCACCACTTTGTGACAGATCGTCATTTACCCGTAACACTGAAATCTTTATGATTCAACCTTTTAATGAAACTAATAATATTTCTTCAGTTTGATCCATTAATTACAAATAAATTAGAACGGCATGCTAGTTTGTGCTTATCAAAAAGACTGAATTTGATGTGTTTTTTGGATACCGTCTAAAGTTAGTGAATACTGTGCAATGATTGTGATTTTAAGATAATTTTCTACTAAGCCAAGAAGAGGAAAAATGTATTTTTCGTTTGCAACAATTCATTAGAGCAATTTCATTGTAGTATTATTTCGTGTCTACCATAAAAGAAAGAAAGAAAGGAAAAATAAATAAAAAGGACGGCAAAGCTTTGGAACACTTTACCAGAAGCTGTGTTTCCTGCGAACTACAATCCAGGGGTCTTCAAATGTAGAGTTAATAGGTATCTTCTAGGTAAACGTGTTACACCATAGGCTGCTGCAATGCTTAACATCTGGCAGGCTGAAGTCAAACGTAAACATATCCCACGTGAAAAAAAAAGCATTTCTGCTTATGTTGTATATACATGCAGTGGGCATACTTACTTACTCCTATGGCGCAGCGACCCTAAGTGGGTCTTGGCCTCCAGCACAAGAGAATGCCACCTTCGCCGGTCTTGGGCTGCCACTTGCCAGTCTGCAACTTCAAGTTCCTGCAAGTCAGCTTCCACGGCGTCTCTCCAGCGGTATCTGGGTCGACCGACAGGGCGTCGACCACTTGGGATTCCAAGATACGCTTTTTTGGCATGACGATCTTCCCCCATTCTTTCTAGATGGCCCATCCAGCGAAGTCTCAGTGCAGTGGGCATAAACTTATATTATGTTGTGCCTGTACCGCTAATTTATAGCCGTTTCAGTCGCGTGATCTACCAGCAAACCCTATTTGAAACAGAAAAAAACCGATTTCCTTAATCACCTACGTTACCATGTGGTGACTTTCTGCAACGACATCATACAAAATAAACGCCATATTACGGTATGACTTGAGTTTAGAGACATGTACTTATGCAAAAAAGCATGTGATTATGCAAAAAAAACTTTCAGAAGAATTCAACCTTCTTTTTTGAAGTAGGGTAATATGTAATACAAGTTAGTGATCTTTGATTCGCGAGCTATTCGTTTATTATTTGTTAAGCACGCATTATGTATAATTGATACATCAGACAAATTATGGTCAAGTGCCAACCCATTTTAGTTGTGACGGTTTGAATTGAAGATAGATACATAGGTTAGATGGATAAGATATGTCCTTAATGCACACCAAAGAAATTACATAATGAAAGAAATTTAAAAACTAATTTAATGCACATTGAACAGGCAACCGTTGCGTTGGATGGACAGGATTTAGAATTATAAATAGGCGGTGTACAAGAATACGTAAAATAAAAAATAAGTGAAAGAACGCAATACAAACTCAGATAATACATAATATAATAAACGTTGAATTTAATGTTTAACTAAACTAATGCGACGAATAGTGGTAAGTAATATTGCTATATCTACTTTATTTATATTTTTTTAGATAAAGAATGTAGTTGGGAGTCTCATAGTTATAATGTCCATGATTTTCCGTATTTGCTGATTTCGGATATTGCGTGTACTAATTACAGATAAAAAATATGAAAAATTGCGGATAAACGATGCAATTTGCTACATTTATCTGCGCAGGAATGGATTTCGAAAATGATTTTTGTAAGATTCATTTCAGAGAGGGGCACTTTTTGCTACATGTTTTAGCCGATTTACAAAAGGAAGATATGTAATATACAATTGTACATGTATATTGCACAATCATTTTGTTTATGTGTTTCTATGTATACTCTCTCTCTCTCTTGAGTAGTATTACCTCATGACTGAGGGTCGTGACTCCCCCGCGGAATTAATTCGTTAGGGAAGTTCTCTTGGGCAGATAAATCATGGTGGGCGCTCAGGTCCATCCACGGATGATACATGTCTTCGGATATTGTGGTCTTCAAATATCTATACTATCTGATCCTTTTCAGAGAAAATAGTGCTCATTCTTGGGATGGGTTAACGAAATCTCGACAGTAGAAAATCGCACTAAGAATTGCATTTCAGAAAAAAAAAACTTCTTTTTGAACACCCTCGACTCAGAGGTTTTTTTTACACTAAATAGGCTTACGTTTGACTATAGCCTGCCTGATGCTAAGATGTAGCACGCTTGCCTAGAAGAAACCTATTTACTCTAGATTTTAAGACCCCTGGGTTATAATTTCCTGGGAACAGGGCTCCAGGTAGAGTTCCATAATCTCGCTGTCCTTACTATGAAGGTAGAAGCAAAGCGCTTCGTGCGAGTCTGAGAGGTGGCCATTTTAATTTGATTTTTCTTACATTTATTACACACAGGCTATCTCAAATTACTAGCATCATGTTAATTTGAAAGGGAATTAAATTGAGACATAATCTCTTAATCTGCGTAAAAACCTAAAAGCATAAAGGATTTCAAGCAATTCTGGCTTTAACTATCACATAAAAGGTTATATGCCGCAATGAAAACTTGCAAGTTTCTACAGACTACTACACAATATCTTAACTATTACTTGGCTTAATTAAATGCTAATTACGAAAGATTAAAAGTGTAATTTAAATTTTATTTGACGAACATACAAACTTAAAGATAAATACCAACTTAATTTAACGTAGGTACTTAAGTTTTTCTAACAAAAATGGATCAATTTTAGTTGTCTTATAAAGATTTTTTTATGAACATAATAGGTACGATAGATATTTTTTTTACATGAGATAGGCTCACGTTTGACTACCACTTGCCTGATGTTAAGCAACATAATCTACGACCTAGCGCGCTTGCCTAGAAGAAACCGGATAAAAGTGATAAAAGTGACTTTGTGTGAGAGTGGCCAACTCTGGTGTCAGAGTTTTCGAACCGCCCACGCGCTATGACAACGAGTCTGGACCTGCAATTAAGCATGTTATCTGACCCACGGAAGCGCCCAAATTGGTATGACACTTTTTGGTCACCCATCCAAATACTGATTGACTCGATAGTTTGCTTAACACTGATGTTACCTGTTATCTTGCATAAAAATTACCCTAACTTTAGTAGTTAATTTGTTAGTGATCTATCTCTTAGATAAATATGATCCAAATCAATACTGAGGTTTGAGCTTAAATAGCTTGTACACATTATATGTACTTTGGTACATACTTACTCATAAACTTTCGACGTAGTCGCTTTTTTCCGGTAAGTCCATAAGTTAGTTTAATTTAATTTTTCATAAGACGAGAAAAATTGATATACTCTCCAATATTTAATGACACTTATCCCTTAGATTTCAAGTTGACGTTTCAACAAAATAAAAACGCAAAGACGTCCAATAAGATTAAAAATAACTTGCGTGGTCATATAAGTAAGATTTAACATCCCAATTAAAAATATATCCCTAGATAGCCCTATAATCGCATTACAAATTAGCAAACGGCTACCAATACCATAAAACACTGCTACAACAAAGTAACCTTACCAATAGGTTTAGTAACCCTTTAAAAATCCCACTCAGAAGCCTTACCTTACTTATTATAACTGGATTATATTAAAAAAAATAACCCCATCCTTCGTCCTTTTCCTTCGCCACGCGATATCTTGCCCTCTCCTTCTTACACGTCCAAAAATCTCGCTCCATCTCCTTCTTTTGGCACGCTTAAGTCGCCATCTTTTTCCAATCGGGTGAATGTTCGTAACATCCGTTCAAACTGGTATCCGAGTGACGGGCGCGACAGGTGTAGCTTATACCAACTTACTTTACAATAAATTGGAAGCGCCACTTTCTATACAAAGCTTTCTATTCAATATAAAGTCTAGACTAAGATTTAACTTGTGAAATTTCGACGTGTGTATGTAAAAGTGGTTCGAAATCGTCTTGACCAGGGAATGTGGAGTTCTTGGCTATTGGTTGGCGCCAGATGGTCAGAACGATATAATGATGTTTATTATGGCTGGAGATGTTTTGGTTTGGTTTGCGATTTTATCTGAAGGTTACAGGGATACGAAGGTTGTATGGATAATTTAAGGCAGCTGTGGAAATGTGAAATGTTATATTATTATTTGGTTCTTGGTTTAATGAATGAATAATGTATTATCACTTTAATGTACACCAAAGGACAGAAATTACACAATAAAAAAAAGACTTAAATATTTAAAGTGCTGCACATTGGGCGTCCTTATCGCCTTAGACGATTTCTTCTAGGCAACCTTTTGGAGGGACATTGCTTAGAACTGTAAGCATTCAATAGTAAGGAGATTCAATTTAATTCTTTTTTTTTATATTATATAGGTAGTTATTTTGAAATCCTGACTTAATTTTTAATTAATTTTGATTATATTTTCTTGTTTTCAACGCAGCATGTTTTATTTGTGATAAATATTTTTTTAACTTTAAATATTTCAGAATTTGTTTATTTAGCATCACCGTGTATTTCTGCTAAAAGGTAATTTTCAAAGATAAAGATAATATTTTTAAGAAAAAAATAGTTTATTTTTTTCACGTTTAAACAACAAATCTGATTTTTTTGTAGGTTCAGTTAAAGAGTAGTCTTTAAATTATCACAGGCCATATAAATCTTAAATTAACGCGAGTAACACCACGAGACGTCGCTAGTTTTTACTTATTTTTATCTACGTCAATCAGAAATCGATCAACAGTCGGTTCAGTTCAATCAGTAATAGTTTCCTTCTCCCAAGAATAACAAATGGGATATCCTTGTCGGAAGTCTAAAAATATAAAATGTCGGATGTTGGAGAAGTTTCTTAAAATACACAGTTGTATAGGGTAGAGTATTTTATTTTTCAACAGGACTCGGATAGTTTGGTCTTCATATTTGTAAAATAAACTGACACTGGGTCCAACCAAGCCAAATGAGAACTGAAATGAATTCTTCTTAGCAAGCTCGTGAGATTATAGATGATATTACAGCGTTGCTTAACATCAGCAAGGTCCCGGTTGATCGTCTAGTGCGGCAGTCGTTAAGCCATGTCGGAAGCCCTAAGAGCGGCTTGATAAACTCTCGACACCAGAGTTGGCCACTCTCATTCGATAGGAAGGATGGAAACAAAGCAAAAGGAATAACTATGTTAAACAATTATTTATTAACACGGTACGTCCTTGAATGAGTGACCAAAAAATAACATTCCATTTTAAAATTGGCATGTACCGGCTGTTTGTCATAGTGCGCCAGTTGTATCAGATGCCCTCAGGGCGGTTTGATAAATTCTCGACGCTAGAGTTAACCACTCGCAATCGATAAAAAGAAGATCTGGTTAGCTGTAGTCAGGCGTAAGCCTATCTTATATAAGAAAGCCAAACTCAGGTATGGTTTATAAATCTCTGCATACCTAGTAATACCACAAAATAGAAAGAAAAAAAGAAAGAAAGAAAAAAAAAGAGTTGATGCTGAATACATATAATCATCAACGTGGTCTCTTCCAATTAAAATTTGTTCATTAGGCTATAGGTCATATACCAATGGTTCGGTCACCCATCGAAAGGCTGTCAGGGAATAAATGTCTTCAAAAAGTTGGGTTTTATTAGAACCTTTTTTTAGAATTAATCTTTCTGTACACACTTACCATAAAAAGGTTATTTTAATCCCATGACCTCGTTGACCTTGATACATAATTGTGAAAAGTAGACTGAATTAATGGGTTTAATTCAACGGCATTGTAAACAAGAGATGCCTCATTTTAAGGCAAATCTTGCTAGGCCACATTATGTCAAAAATTGTTGTCCATAAATTAAAAGACCTAACAAAAATTCTTATACAAGATTCAAATACCTACTTACCTTTGATTTCTAGATAAAACATCACTTAGCCGTAAATAGTTAATATTAATAGTTTAGTAAGAAATTAACTTCATTATTTCTTTTATTTATAACTAATAGTTAGTATTCTATTCGTTATCTAGTACCCACGACACAAGCGCTTTCTTAGTGCGGGGCAAAGTGCAATGTTCCAAAATATTTATATATTTATTTTAATTTCATTTTTATTTTGTCTGCTAGAAAAATCAACAACTAATCTGCTAGAATAAACTTTGTGTGTAGAAATAGATTTTCTTCTAATAAAACTTGATAGTAACATTGATTTGATTATTGTATGTATATTTGATAATTGGTACGTCGCTATGAACTATCAGCATCTAGTAGTATTAACTTAGTTGACGGACCGTATTAGATAAGCATTATATAGGTATAAGAAATTTAGGAGTCTCTTAGTTATTTTGTCTGGTGTTTTAACCAAATGAATGGTTAAAACTCGCATTCCGATGTAATTGTAGTATGAGTACTTAGTACAATGTTGTGAATGATGTTTGACGGATGTGTAGATTAAATAGTTTATAGATGGATCTAAAATCTTGTGATTTGCTAATCTATAAGTATTTTATATCACTTTTTTCGCACTTAGCGAAAAGGCCACCAATTAAGACGCTAATTTTAATTTCTAAGTTTTCTTACAGGGTTTTATGTGTGGTGTTTTATAACCTTCCTATTTGTAAGAAACCATAATAATTATAGCTTCTAGATAGATAGATATATACTAGAATATATTTTCATATTGGAGTTCATAAAAGTAGGCACACATAATTTACAGCATTTAATTTATCTGAATACAATATATTGCAGAGTAAATTAAATTGCTCAGCAATCAAGTTATAACAAATCGAAACAAGATAATGAATCAGGCGTTACTTTGCGGAAATCCATTATCCAGAGTTTCAGTAAATCGAAACAATTCCAAAAATTCAAATTATTTATTACACACAATTTTATTTTTATTTTTGCGACATTTTTCGCTTGATTTGTCTATAATATATAAGGTCCAAGTATTTTCTTAATAGTAACAATAAAAAGTAACATTAATTTCGATACAAATTGTTTGTTTCAACCCACGTATTATTTGATATTAATTACTTAAATCATTAAGCTTAAGCTATCATTAGTGGTCGTTTAAAATGTACTTAGTTTAAAGTACTGAGATATTTATATATCTTATTCTTCGCGATTATTTTAGACCTTCATCAGCATTATTTTATCTTACTTGGAAATTGGTAGATATAATAAAATAAATAAAATATGAAAAAAAACAAAGCACACATGTATTGATTGTTGATTTTTATAACTGAAACAGGTTTGCGCTTGACTATTTTATAATTCGTTATGAATGTATGTAACATACGCTTTATTTAGAATTAGAGATTATTCCCTTAGAATGCAAAAGCTAGACCTTGAGTATACTTAGTCTATGGCTAGACTAAAAAAGTAAGCAAAAATTGTGAATATGTTCGTATGAAAGTGGTCAACTCTGATGTCAGAGTTTTCACCCCGCCTTTGACATGGCTTTACGATTGCCATACTATAACAAATTCCTGGGATTTGTTATAGTATGGCAATCTTAAAGCCATGTCATATTTTTCATGGTCATATTTTTGGTAGTTTGTTTTTTTGGTTTCATGTAACAATAAATGGTTTTTATTCTTATTTATTTTAATATGTCAGAGGCAGTGTGAAAACTCTGACATTAGAGTTCAAAATGTCATCCAATCCACGAAAGCACTCCAAAATAGACAACCACTTTTCGGTCACCCATCCAAGAACTGACTTCGTCGACTTTGAGCATGATTTGATAATCTCATGCGATTGCCTCCGCTAGCTGAGCTGAGACAATTAAAAATGATAACAAAAGAAAGATGCTGTAACTTTTACTACCTCCATTTAACATCACAAAAACCCTAATTCAACATTACTATAGCAGTTAATTTATCTCTGGACTCCCAAAAGGTTAATAAAAACCACTAAACTGTCGTAAACCTCAATTTCATCCAGATAACTGCTTTCTTCTGTTAAAACTTTTAAGCCTTCAATATTATAAAAAGCGGGGAGTAACACCCCGTTGGTACCCCTAAAATTCCCTACAGGGGAATAAAATCCCGCTTTGTACCCCTGAAAAGGCCAGAGGGATTACAAAGTACTTAACAGATGAATGTTGAAAGATTAAAAAGATGGACCATGCAGGTTTGGTATAGATAATCAAGCATGTATATTGTAGAAGAATATAAATAGGTATTTAATATAACACTATGTTTTATTATAACTTCATAATACGAGTATGAAAGAGTCAAACCCTGAAGTCAGCAGATTTCAGGTTGCTTCTTAATTTGTTTAGACTAATTCATCATAATATTATATGTACCTATATATGCTGGGGTGAATTTTAAGTTTTTTAAAGAAAGAAAGAAAACCGTTTTTGTGGCAGATTTAACAGAGAAACAAACACAAGTATGAACATGATAAAGAAACAAACATAAAGCTGCCACAACACAGCCCCAACTCAGCATAATGCTGGTTGTGTGGATCCAGCGTCTTCCGTTTTAGCATCTATTGATACATAAAGTATAGCTACTTGCTGTACATTTCTGTTAGACCGTTCCCGTTATCTGCATCTATATTTCGCTATTCCGTCATTCCACATTCAAATATGAAAAAAAAACAAAGCACACACAAGCATTGCCAATCTCTTCCATTTTCATAACTGCTAAAAAACTGACAGCCACTCTAAGCTTAACCAACCTAACCTAACTAGCCTTAAGGCGTCCTTTACCCGTTGTTTCGTTCACAAATCAACAGGGGGCTAACAAAACATCAAAAGCCGCAACCATACAAAAGGTAGCTGTAGTATACGCGGCTCTCGTAAATGTATTGTGGCCACCGTGAACTGAGACCGTGGAATTGGAATTGTATAGAAAGGCTAATGAGTTAGATCTCTGTTGCATTGGTGCAGCGTATACGTTGCTTGGAAGGAAAGCAGTTATCGTAATCCTAAAGTGAAGATGAGATTTACGGTATTATTTTAACAAAATTTGCCTGAGGCATGAATCGATGTAATCAAGAAACATAGGGTTTTGTCTAAAAAGTAATTACTCATCTACAGTACATTACTTAGTTTTCAATAGCACATAAGAGAAGAAAAATGCGGCCCAGCTAGTACCGCACTAAATCGGCAATTTTTTAATGATTTCTCAACACTTTTATAAATATTACTTTTTGTTGAACCTTTATACATACAAACTTCCATATTAGAACACTTTCAATAACCAAACATTGATCAAACTTTGCTCACACTTCATACCCCAGCCACTCTACCTCGCACTACAATTCCACTCCGTCTGGTTTCCACTGGATCTCGTATAGGTAGGTGTAGCACAGTACTGTGACACCGCAGCGCCCAGACAGACGTTCGCGCTTTGATCTTTTGACGCGAGTTTGGCGCGAAACCCGCGACCTGTCAGTTCGAAACGTCATTCTTTTATTATTTACTCAGCATTTTTTTGTGCCAGTATTTTTGTTGTACGGACTCTTTGGTGAATGGACAAGGATTTAAGTGTGAACTTTTGAGTTTTGGGTTTTAGTGACGATTTTGTTTTTTTTATTAAGTTTTAGTGAAATGTGCTTGGACTTTTGGATAGTTAATTTTGCCTAATTTATGGGGTAAGTTGTAATCTTTCAATTATTTATTAAATTTATGCTTTTACCCGTTAGATAAATATGAATGGTATTATTTTGATAAAATAACATATCAATAATTTTATTTTATCTATGTATCTACATATTGAACTAAGCAAATATAAAACAAATATATCCTTTAAAGTATCTGAAACCGAATCTATTATTCTGTAAATTATTAATAGCAAAAACCGTGTTTTCATGGCATTAGTTCTGGAAAATGCCACAAGATGGCGTTACTATGTCCGTTTGTAAATTATAGAACAGAATGTATCCTAAATACGCATGTTTACTGTTATTTCAATAATAAATTATTGCTTTTCGACGTATGTATTTCTATCGATAATAATTAAAACGGGCTATTTTTCGATGATTTACTATTACATCTTTTTCTTAGTAATATTTTCATTGATGTTATGATATTAATAAAGTACCTACTATAAAATAAAACTTGACTTACTTTTATTAAGTGCGAGGTGCGTTTTTTGATTTTTATACTGATTTTTTTATGACAATATGTAACATAAAAAAGAATAATCTACCAATTTATACGATCATAAAATCTGCTCCTACTAATATCTTACATATATGTAGGTATCTTAAGCACCGTTTACTTATCTAAACTTTATAGGGCCATATCCATAAATGCATATCTCTATATATTTATATAAGCCGATTCATTTCAAAACACACACAAACGTAATCTATATCGCGAGCACTTGATCTCCGAACCCCGTAATCAAAATAAAGTAAGAGAAACTTAATAAAAAAGACATTATCAAGTAGTCGGCACCAAAAAAGTGATGTTGCATCGGCCGTGGTCTGCTTAAAAGTGACGATTCGACGCGTTGACGTTCCAAATTCAAACCTTACTAGCTAGTCTTTAGGAGTCAAACGAGGATCTTTTAAACGTAGAATAAAGTTGGTTTCTTTTTTATATCTGAACAGGTTAGGGTACCATAATTAGGACAGGTGTTCAGTGGAGGCCCTTTTTGCTTATCAAACTGGATTGTTTTGTTTTTCTATTTTTGTAGACTTGAAATGCCGACTTTGTGAGAAAGATGTGGAGATGTTAGATGGAAAGATATTGTTTTAAGTTTTTGGAGCAGGAATTTGTTTTTTATGGTTTATTTATTGGCGGTCGAGATAGGGTCAGATAGAGACATAGTCATGAAATAAATTAAATGCGATGATTACTGTGATAATATGCAAACAAATGTTTAACTTTTTTAAATTGAAATGCATAACGGCCTTTATTTTATTTATGGCTCTAATATTAAACAATGCAAATAATTAAAATATTCTAGATCAAAAGTTTTTCTAGAAAATGTGCATATTATGACAGTTAAATTTTATTACGAGTAATGTCAAGCATACAACGTTCCAAGAAAGAAAATCACATTTAATTAGAATCGTTGTTTAATGAACTTTTTGATTATATATCATCTAAACATAACTACAACGAAGCTGAAGAGTTGAAACGCTGAACATTGAAAATATAAAAAAATATATATTTGGAGGTACTTCGAATCGATAGCAGAACACGTTCCAACAATTTCTAAAAATTTAGCCTCAGTTTATCTGTGTCTCTGTTGATTTGTTTATTTAAACGCTCATCACTATAACCACTCGATATCCACAGGCCTATATAATGGAAGTTTTTATTTCCTAAGCTTCCCAGTTTTTTTACATGATATAGGCTTACGCTTGACTACAACTTGCCTGATGTTAAGCAACGTTTTAATCTACGATCTAGCGTGCTTGCCTAAAAGAAACCGGTTTACTCACGACTTCAAGTTCCACTGATTCACTGGGCATTTGGACATTTCAATGGATTTGCGTCAAAAATGAAATTATTTTTGGCGCAATAGCCGCAGAAATCCCAGCTTTTTTGCGCGAAGTAAATTCAATTGTCTCCTAATTTGATTGCGAAGTGGAAGTATGGGATTGGATTACGTTCCTATATTTACGTACATAAAACATACATACATATACACATACGTACATATGTTTCAATTGTTTTATTTCGTTGAATTTATACGATTGATGTTTCAGCATCAATCAATTCATCTTTATTTAATAACCCTCAAGAACCTTTTATATCATGTCACAAGTTTTTTAAGATTCGCTCGCTTTATTTCAGGATATATAGTAGTGTATGTTACTCCTAAGTCCTCATACTACCTACATATTAAAAATCATGATGATCCTTTGAGCCGTTTTTGCGTTACGAGTGTTTAAATAAACAGAGACACAGATAAACAGACAAAATTGTAAAAACTGTTGAAACGTGTTCTGTTATGAAATTAAAGTAGGTATACCCAAACTTTTTTTAAATATGTATCTATTAAGTTCAGATTTTTTAACCCACTAGCTTTATTATGTATGTTTATGTAGATGGGTAGATGACTACATGTATCGTAAATTACGAAAACATCTGAAGTAATACTTTATTTCGTATCTGGGATATTTGCAAAAACTATTGTTCCTCACAACACTCACTCGCTTTGACCGTTTTAAATCATAAATTACAACAGCAAAAAAAATACATAACATTACTATTGAATTATCAACTTTAATAACATGAAAATAAAGTCTAAATTGGTATATTAATGTCACATTATTAACCTGTATACTTTAATACTGGGTACACCTACGCAAATATTTTTGAATAGAAACAAATTTCAGCCATCATAAGTTGACCTCTTAGATATTTAAGCTTATTTAAGAAAGCCTATTAATAGGGTTCAGTTTATACTGGTTAGTCAGTATTATTGTTAGAGATTAAAGAAGTCAAGATATAGTCATTTTGGTTTTGGTATTATTAAAATATCAGTTAATTTTGATGAGAAATATTATGTTTCATGTTATTTAATGATAAGTCGTTTGTATAAAACTTAATTATTAATTATATTATGACGTTTGGATTATTGTACTTACTAGTGAAGACTAATAAGTAAAATAACAGAATTTTGACTGCTCTGTTAGCTTAGTTGGTAGTGGCTCTGTCTTCTAATCTAGGGGTGCGGTTAGGATTCCCGCAAGACACAAATAATTATGAACATTAAAATTTGTAATTATTGGGTTGAGTCTGGTTGTTTCTATATAAAGTATATACGTATTATATCCGTTATCTAGTACCCATGATACAAGCGTAAGCTTAGTATGGGGCTAGATGGCGCTGTGTGATATGTCCTGAAATATTTATTTATTTTATTTACTAATTGAAATCAACAGTATTACCACAGGTATTACTATGTTGTGAAAATAAACATAAACAGAAGAGTACGAAAATATGAATTACCTACATATTTGGGACTAATTAAAGCACCATAAAGATTATAATTATCTGTAAAATTTATTTCAACTTATCATTGCTGTTTGAATCAAAATACTATCGGAATATATATTATGTACATAGGCTAGTAGCTTTCTTGGCTGTATTTGGTATTATGAGTTTGGCTAAGTTTTTGTTACTTGTTAATTATTGTTGAACTTCTTGGTTGTTTCCAATTTGGGGTCATTCAGTTACATCAAGAAGATTACCTGTATTGACCAGTACATTGACTTTTATTAATAAATTATTTGTATTTGTATTTCTCTTCATCTTTAACCCTTGGCAACCTACTGCTGGGTATAGGCCTTCTCAGTAGGCTTACAATTAGGGGTCGGATTTTGTAAACACAAATGTACATAATATTAAATCTTTTACAATCGAAATATGGTAAACTCCTCCTAGGTTTTTAACTTCAAAACCTACTACTGTATGACTAACATAAATTTAAATAGGAAGTCAGTTGACTCATAAATACCAACGAATAAACAGTATGTCTGCATTTTAATTGTTCTGTATGGGTCATTTGATTTAAACTGATGACTGCAGAATGACCCTTGATGGTAAAGGACCACCGGTGATTGTCCTGAGCTTAGAAAAGCTAAGAGATTATTATATTATAGTTTTATAAGCAATTGATTATTAATTCGTCTCGCGTATGTTATTTCACTATGGTGTATGAGCGAAGTAGGTACATATATTGGAATTTATTGCGTATTTTTTATGAATAACTAAAAAATTATAGCAGTTTTCTACTAGTTCAACTTTTGAACTACTAATGGAGATGTTACAGTAAAATTTTATTGTATTTATTATATTTATATAAATACCTATATAAAACTCAACAGACAGACTGACTGACTGACTGATATAGTGATCTATCAACGCACAGCCCAAACCACTTAACAGATTGGGCTGAAAGTTGGCATACAAGTAGATGTTATAACATAGACATCTGCTAAGAAAGGATTTTTGGAAATGCCACTTTTAAAGGGGTGAAATAGGGGATGCAAGTTTTACTTCATAATGCGAGCGAAGCCGCGTGCACCCACAAGTTATAAATAAAACGAATGAATTGTTGTCTATTAACATACATACACTAGATGTCCCTATTAATAAAGCACATCCTTTAATCACAAAAACTAGCCTACATATTCTCTTAGACCTCCATTAAACGATGTCAAATGCTTTTGACAACTTTCTACTTGTTCGACACAATTTTAACCACTTCCTTTGTTATTCTGGTGTTAATGACGCGTTTCCTATGGGTTATTTTAATGGAGAGTACTTTTTTGGGTAGCTGTTTAAATGAATGAGCAGCGACAAAAAGATAATGGATACGGGTGGAATTGGGATTTCGGTTGTGGGACAATCATTTACATAAGATCGGTTTAATCTTGATTTGTTGTTCTTGACATAATTATGTTGGTAGTTTATACACCACTTTAGTATTTTACGGACATAGATTCCGAATTCTTATTTTATTTAATTATTTTCATAACCTAAAATTCGTTCGATTATAGATACATAAATGATCGTTATATTCTAAGACGGAACGTGCTTACCCAGTTAGAATTAATTCAAAGTCACAAAAATCTAAAAATAATCTCTCTAATATTGTATAAACATCGCTAACCATTTTTATCTCTTACAAAATCATAGAATATCACGAATATTTGCTGACCAATTAATTTATAGCTAATTTAAATTATTTCGGGTGATAAAACGTTTAGACCGGTAGTAAAAGTAAAGTAATTAAATATGAGGAGTTATTTGTTCTTTCCGTTTATTTGAGAATGCATGAAAGTAATGTATTTAATTATTTTGCATTAAGTTACGAAATTCATTCATTGGTTTGCGATAACATTGTTTTTAATATCAATGCTTATGCAATATGATTAGTTCAAAATCGGAACCAGCTTTTTATGATTACTTATATAAAACATTTTATTTTCTTTGCTTCTGTAATTTTTTTATTATTGAATATATGTTTTAGCTTACACTGGACGTACAGTATTTGATCACTAGATCACCTAAAGTTCTTCTTCTTTTCGAATTACAGTGGCTAACTCTGGTGTCAAGTGTTAATCAGGCCGCCCTAAGGGCCTCCGACATGGCTTAACGACAGCCGTACTAGACAAACAACCGGGAACTACAATTTAACGAGTCATCCAACCCACGGAAGTGCCCAGAATGGAATGCCATTTTTTGTTTACCCATCCAAGGACTGACCGCGTCGACAACTGCTAATCGCAATTTAATTAACATTGATAATTGCAAGCGATTGCCTCCGCTGGCTGAGCTATGGGCGCTTCACCTGAAGTGACATTCGCACAAACTGTGGTCTAAAGTGGAGCATATCTTCTGTACCGAAACTGGCTCTCAAACCAGGCCTCCGAATCACGCCATTAGGTGCTTGATGATAGATTAGATGTATTGTACAAGTCTTCGTAACAAGTATCAGTTAATACTAAGTAAGTAGAAGGTTTCTTCTAGGCAAGGGCGCTATCGTAGATTACATCGTTGCTTAACATCAGGCGAGTTATAGTCAAGCGTGAGTCTTTTTTTTACTTGAAAGGGTTTGCAATTGGCTATAGTTTGCATGATAGCAAGCAAAGACTATGGCCTAAGATGAAGCTTGCTTACCCGATAAGAACCGATTCAGTCTTGCTTTGAAGATCACTGGATTGTAGTACTATCTTGATTAAAAGAGGAAAATTATTTCTAAAACAATTAATTAAGTCAAGTCACCCAAAAACTCGACACGATTTCCGAATTCCAAACAAATCTCTCATCAGTGCGACCGCTTGGAAATTACCAAAATTGGTGCAGCCATCATTTCGAACATGTATTAAAGACATGCTTGACTATGACATGCGATGAAACTGGTCACTAAGGTGATACTGTGGGATATGAATATTATGTTTTTAATATTACTTTTGAGGTCAGTGTTGACTGTTAGACGTACTAGAAAAGTTTTTTACTTTTGCTGGAAACTGAAAAGTATGGGTTACAAAAGAAAAAAGAAATTTACAAAACGACAAAATTGTCTGTATCATTTGAAACGTAGGTTATCCGGTGGTGTACTGTGTATGGTGGGATTACATAGACTATATAAAAATACTATGCTTGTAAACTAGAAGGACATTCTTCGTTTAAAAGTTAAATTATTTTAACTTGACAACAAACGTGTAGGTCATAAAATAAAACACCTTAAAGCATAATTCAAAATAAAATGATCATTAAAGGTCGTCCGCCTACTTATATTCGAGTTGATATTGCATAAAATTGGCTATTTAAAGTTTATTTTTAGAAATATGTATTAAAACAAAAAAATACCCCTCAACCATCATGAATTTTCCAATAGTAACCCCTTCATTATATCTCAGAGATGGCGTTATGATATAGAGGTCGCTACATCCTGTATACATTCTGTTATTCTCAAATGACCGCAAAAACCCATGTCTATGTCTGCCTCTCTCATTTAAAAGATCCGTTGCTATGGTTGTAAAACGGCTTATTAATGTTAGGTATCTTATAGTGGTTTTATTTGATATCTTGACACTATGCAGTAGATATGTGTAACTTTTAAACAAATTGCATTAAATCTTTTTATACCTTACGACTTGTATGGTTTTACGATATATAATTATTATTCAACTTAACATGAAGTTCAATTTATATTGATATTCTATCTCAATATCTCTGTGAGTCGTATTTCCTCATGACTGAGGGTCGTGTCTACCCCGCAGAATTAATTTTGTTAGAGGAGTTTTCTTGGGCAGATACATTGTGGTGGGCGCCCAGGTCCTTCCACGGAAGACACATGTCCTCGGATATTGTGGTCTTCAAACATGTCGGTTTCCTCACGATGTTGCGAGTGCAAATCCACATATAATTTGAAAATACAAGTCATTGGTGTAGGGCCGGATTCGAACCAGGGTGCGTCTGGATGAAAAGCAGACACTGGTACCGCTGAGTCACACTCGCTTTCTCAATAATTATACTTAAAATGTACCTAATTACAACTCAAATTGTGAGTCACAATTTTAGGAAAACCTCGAAGTTAGTTATCAGAAGCATAACTCTTTGTTATACCTACCCTACATTTATGAGTTATTTTTAAAAATATGTAAAGTAATTTTTAATCCAAATATACTAAAAATAGTTTGTATAAAATATTCTTATGCTACTAAACTCTAACCTTTTAGTTTCTAGGCGCCAGTTAAGCAATTCTAAGCCACAGTTTACTTCCCAGTTTTAAGTTAGACAAGTAATGCAAAGCTATTGCGCCTTGTACGTCTTCCTATGCTGTAATAAGATTTGTTCCTTGCATTTAGACGACTTCTTTGTAACAGAGTAAAAGTATACCTTATTTTTACCTGTATAAAGACTATTTTAGCATATTTGTGGTGTAGGTACAGATTAACAACAAACAGCTGACTATCAAAAGGCTTATTAACTTGTCTTGCTTTTTTTTGATGATATTAAGTTACTTGATATTGGTAAGTAGGTTGTTATGAGAGTGGAAATTTCTGGTGTTGGGAGTTTTAAAAGCACTGTAGAGGTTTCAGAAAGGAATAACGCCAGTTAGTATAGAAATTTATTAAACCATTCATACATTAAAATACTATAGGGTAGTAGGTGTACGTAAAATAGATAGATTAACTCTTAATTGTAACACACATTGACAAAAAAAACAAAGAGAAACACAAAAGACTTCAAAAATATTGCCACAACTGGCGGCCTTATCGCTAATAGCGATTTCTTCCAGGCTCAAAATATGATTTAGTAGAAAATAAAAAAAGGGAACAACGAATTGTAAATAAACAGCAATTATTAACACAAGGCGGGCTGAAGCAAATCTAAATCTATTTTATACTTCGTATAAAAAGACACTAGTCATTATCATCCCAAAAATAATCAAAATAAGTTTATAACAGTACAATTTTAAAGAGATAAGCTTAATCAACGAAAAAGTGGCTATAAAAATCTTACTAATCAACATTATTTGTAACCGTAAACCCATAAAATAACAAACAACACGGTCCATTACATAATTAAGCTGAAATTCAATATCGTACAAAACTATGAACAATGGAACTTTCCACCTGATTTCCCGTCTGATTGAAACGTAGAATAATTCGACAAAACGTTAAAATAATCCATCAAATTAAATAGAGCTTGGGAAGATTTGGTACTGGAAATGACAGTGTTGTTTTTCTAATTTTATCTCTATCCGAAATATATAATATATATGTCTGTGTCTAAGCAAATTGCTATATATTGAGTCATCATTATTATCATAAGTTCATCGGATTCCACTGCTAGGCATAAGCCTCCTCCCTTGTACCTGTATTCTGTGTCTTGCGCTTTTTTCTATTATATACGATTATTTCTTAATTTATCAAATCGATAAAAGTAGATAGAAAGAGACCGAATGGTGGAAGTATCTAAAGAGAATGAACAAAAGTGACATCTAGTGGAGTAAATAAGGAGTCAAGTCAAGATTAGACCGGTTTCTTCTAGGTAAGCGCGCGAGATCGTAGATGACGCTTGACTACAACTTGTTAAGCAACGTTGTATGCCTAATATCAGGCAAGTTGTAGTCAATTGTGAGCCTATCTTTTGTTAAAAGGTATAAGATGGCCATAACTGTTATTCGGTTACCAAACAATAAGAAAAAGAATATAATAGAAATAGATAAAGATTTTTTATTGGTATCAATTGTTCAGTCGCCAAGTTATACGTCTCTTAAGCGGGTCCAAAAATCTGGACACCAGAGTTTGCCACACACAAAAATACTCATTAACACACAGTAGAAGATTAATTTATTTTTTTAACTAAATTAAGTCACTTCCATTCCCTCTATCTGTCACCAAAATTAACCAGACCGGGTAACCCTTAATTCGATTTTTCGTACGCATCACAAGCTGGTAACACCGTAGCAATACCGTTTATTTAGTGGAATCGATTATTTACGCCCGTGGGAAGAAATAACGATATCGAGTTAACGATTTAATCGAGTACTTTACTTGCAGTTTAAGGAACAGAATCGGATGCGAGAATTTTGTAGTTTTAAGGTTTGTTAAGTGTTAAAATAGGATTTATACATGTGTATGTACTAACAAAGAAAACATTTCCGTAATATGTATAAGAACTGTACTGTTATCTCTGTCTCGGTGAGTCGTATCTCCTCATGACTGAGGGTCGTGACTCCCCCGCAGAATTAATTCGTTAGGGGAGTTATCTTGTGCAGATACATCGTGGTGGGCGCCCAGGTCCTTGCACGGAAGACACATGTCCTCGGATGTGCTCGTATATTTGTCTGTAATTTGTAAAAACTTATGAATTTTGATACCCTACTACTTTATTTTCTAAATAACATAAATTAAGTTACTTTTGTAGCTGTATATAAATTTTGAGTTTTTATTTTTAACAAGGACTTGTATATATATATATATGTGTGTGTAGCTTAGTGCTTTTATTTGAAATCTTTGCACCTTCATAGATATAAAGTTAAAAAAACAGACACACATTTTAGAAAGTTATATTATTAATACATAATTTTGCACAACATTCTAGTCTTTATACAAGTACCAAGTTGATGTTCTAACACGGAATTGCAATTATGTCTATTTCTAGTTTAGTCAGATCGCTGTGGTCTAGGTCTTAAAAAGTTTTCTCGCACTTAGAATGTCTCTAGTGAACATTAAAATTGCTTGCAATTTATTCTAAAACCTTTTCCGCTATAGAATATTGTAATAATTAAATGGTAGAATGGTGTTTTTCTTTAGTAATTTTCAAATTAATTCTTGTTCATTTGATGAATAATCCTGTAAAAAAATAGTTTCTTACTTTAGCACTTCCGTGGTTTGGTGACACATAAAATTTGTAGGAGTTGTTTTTCACAGAGTTTCGTCTAAGGGTTTAATGGCGTTTCAAAATTTTTAACTTTGAAATATCGTCAAGTAGGAAGCCTTTTTTCACACAAAAAAATTGTCAGACAAGTTAAGTTATGTTTTTTTTATTCAAGTGTGAATGGGTTATAACTGGGTAAGTACGCTCCATCCTAGATCGTTATGATCGCTTACCATCATGTGAATTATGACCAAGTGTAATCCTATTCCATGTAAAAAAATACTCTTGATAACCAGTAGCGCTTATTCCTATTTTTTCTAAAGTCATAGAAAAAGTGATGTACAGTAAAATCTATAGTTATTTTGAACATAATAATCTTTTCTCAAGCAATCAATATGGCTTTAGACGAGAGAAAACAATTAATATGGCGATTTATAACTTCCTTCAGAAGGTAATGACTGACGTAGATAAAAAACGTAAAGTTATAGCTATGTATATGGATATGTCCAAAGCCTTCGATAATGTTCACCACGGTTTATTATTAAAAAAATTAAATATTTATGGTATCCGAGGCAACGCGAACAAATTAATTGAATCATATTTAAATAATAGACAACAAATGACAGAACTTAGTAGCATATGTCCAAAAACTTTGACACTTAAAACGTATAAATCTAAAACTTGTCCAGTATTATATGGGGTCCCGCAAGGCAGTGTACTAGGCCCGCTACTATTCTTAATTTATATCAATGACATGCCTAATGTGACAGATAATGATATGACCCTTTTCGCCGATGATTGTACTATCCTATTCAAACATAACACGCTAAACAATCTTCAATATGACATTAGTACGACATTAACAAATATCATTGACTGGTTACGCAATAACAACCTCAAAATTAATGTCAGTAAAACAAATATAATGTATTTTAGAAACAGGCATAATGACAATGTTAACTTTGATATACATTATAAGAATGAAAAAATTGAAGAAGTTGAGATAACGCGATTTTTAGGTGTTAACATTGACAATAAATTAAATTGGAAGCAACACGTTGATATTGTATGCAAAAGAGTACATAAATTCGCATATGCGCTCTTTCAACTTCGGAAGGTAGCAAATGACTCGACCCTGTTAACGGCGTACCATGGTCACGTGGCATCGATATTGCGATACGGAATAATGTTTTGGGGGAACTCAACTGACCAAATTAAAGTGTTTAGAGCGCAAAAAAGATGCATTAGATCAATATGTAGACTAAAAAAGAGAGCAACATGAAAAGAACATTTTATTAAATTAAAAATTCTTACTGTTCCTTGTCTATATGTAAGTGAAGTAGCAACATTTGTTAAATCTAATCCTCAACTATTTAGGATGAGGCCCGAGGGTAGCAGGTATGAAGGACAATTGTACACCACACAGTCACATACATCATATCTAAGTAAGAGTGTTTTTTGTATGGCCACAAACATATACAACAAATTACCAAAGGAATTTAGATTGGTAGATGATTTATTAATCTTTAAACGCAAATTAAAGGAGTTCTTGCTACGTAAAGCATATTATTCTATCAAAATGTTCCTTAACGATAATGATGATATTTGATAAATCGATTTCACATTGACATTTTGTTATTCCAATAAACTGACATATTTGTATATTACCTTTGACATATATTATCATGTAAATCTTATATCATCACTTTATGACTTTTTTTTCTTTTTTAATTGAATTTGTTTTGTGTAGTGTGTCATCAATTGTATTATTATTAAAATGTATTCTCATAATTATGTATTCGATTCAAATAGTTCTAAGGACAGTCTGTAAGCCCAAATGGGCAGTAACTAGAGGACTCATATCACAAACATGACGAAGCTCTGTAATTTGAACATCTGTATATACCTAGTTTACCAGACAATAAAGATTTCATTTCATTTTCATTTCATTTCATTTCATTTCATTTCATTTCATTTCATTTCATTTCATTTCATTTCATTTCATTTCATTTCATTTCATTTCATTTTCATTTCAACCAGATCCTGTAGCCTACGATCTAGCACGCTAGCCTGGAAGACACCGATTAACCATTAACTTAAAACAGTAACCATTAACAGACAAATATACTACATCTTCACTCCATTCGGTAATAAGTAATAACTCTTCAGAACCAGAAAGTGGGCAAAAACTTGAAAAGCCCAGTTGTGGGACGCAAGTATAAATCAATAGTTTGTTGACAAACCTGTCTGTGATAACTGTGTGTACCGGTTTTACGACAGACGGCAAAATGGTAGATGAAGGTAGTTGGAGCATGTTGTTTAAAATGCGGAGGAATTTATAGTATACAAGTGGGTGCCCGCGGCTTCGCTCGCTTTAGAAAGTAAAACTTGCATCCCCTATTTCACCTCTTTAAAAGTGACATTTCCAAAAATCCTTTCTTAGCGGATGCCTACTTCACATCTACCATCATTCCAAATTTCAGCCAAATCCGTCCAGTGGTTTAGGCTGTGCGTTGATAGATTACTATAATATCAGTCAGTCAGTCAATCAGTCAGTCACCTTTGAGTTTTATATATTTAGATAATATGTTACTAAAGATAAAGTTATCGTTATTGTAAATCTAGTATATTTGATTCCTCCTTGATTTTGCAAATCTTAGGTCAAACGTACAGAGAGTTAGAATTGTTAATTCTATCTAACAATTTTGTCTTGCGCTGCATTCAGCACATGCTAAATAGGGCCAGGTTGTGGACATGAAACGTTCATTTTAATTCATATTTAGATTTCCCAGAAATCTATGGACATAGTAATAATACACAACGTTAATTTACGTACATTTGTTTTTTGTAGATAATAGAAAAGTACTAAATAAGTAACTCTTTAAATATCTTTTTAACAGTTATACTCCAACAAAAAAGCCTTACAATTTCGGTCATGAAATCTTGCGTGATCTACGTCCCACTCAGCGAGTTTTTAACATCCCAGTACCGGTTTCTCTAATTACTTGTATCTCAAAAACCATTGGTAATTAATTCTTTGTGAAGTCTCGAAAGTATTTATTTTTTATACGCCAGTATTTACTTACCAGTTTTTATGTTTGTTGAATGTAATGTAGTGTTTGTATTTTTGGTGGTTTCATGTTTTTGATATTTGTAAGCTAAAAAATTTATAGCTAGGCCCGTAAGTTATGAAAATATGTTAGACTAGTGGGTGCTCGCGGCTTTGCTCGCATGAAGAAGTAGAACTTGCATCCCCTATTTCACCCCTTTAAAAGTGGCATTTCCAAAAATCCTTTCCTAGCTGATGCTTACGTCATAACATCTACCTTTATTCCACATTTCAGCCCCACCCGTCCAGTGGTTTGGGCTGTGCGTTGATAGATCACTATATTAGTAAGTCAGTCAGTCAGTCAGTCACCTTTGAGTTTTTTACATAAAGATTTGAGTTAGTATAAGAAGACCTTTGTAAAAGGTAGAAGCGCTTTGATTCTACCTTCATAGTAAGGACTGCGAGACTTTGGAACTCTCTACCTGGAGCCCTGTGCCCAGAAAATTATAACCCAAGGGTCTTCAAATCTAGAGTAAATAAGTTTCTTCTAGGCAAGCGTGCTACATCTTAGACGATAGTGGTGCTTAACATCAGGCAGGCTATAGTCAAACGTAAGCCTATTTAATGTAAAAAAAGGTAGAAAATAATTGAATTACGCAATTACATATTATTAAGTCATACGCCATGAAAGCAGGATTGTCATAGATTATTTTGATCAAAATGACAAAAATAAACAGTTTGTATAATAAGAGTATACAATATATAATTTGTTAATATTGAGACAAATTTATATCTGTTATTTCGCAAAAACCGATAATAAGATTTCGTAAGCCCTATTTCGATTAAATTACTTCAATACAACATTCACCACTGAAAACTTCTAAGATACCAAAATGTTATCAGAAATCTAAAAAAAACACAGAAATAAATACAATCTTAACAATTTGCACAAACACTTTAAACTGTTACGACAACAATTTTCATAAAAGAAAATTTCAAATTTCAACAAGAAACGAATCTATTGACAATCCGATTTGAGAGAGAACAGATGAATTATGCAAAACATATTGCTTGTATGTTTGTATGTACACAGAACGTGGTCGTTATATGTAGCCAGTGGAATAGCGAATGTTGAAGTTAGCTATGGACTGAAAGAAAAGCGAACTACAGTACCGTAAACGGAATTAAAAAAATCTCAACTAATATACTTTTCACAAAAAAAAACATGTTGATTTCTTCACGATGTTTTCCATCACCTATACGCGATAGGGATAAGATAATATCTGTGATAACAATACATGATAAGCTAAAAAATACCGCTGATGTATTTTCTCGTAAAAGCTTTTTTACGTTTAAAACTACCAATAAAAAACAATTTAGTTCGAATTTAACTTTAATGTATTTTAATTGTAATATTATTTATTTTATTTATGTCAAAAAACATAAGAGCTATAGGTGAACTATTTTAAAATTTCTGTTAGTTAAATTGATTTAAATTTTATTATATTATTACATAATAACATGTATTTAATTTTCACGTCTCATAATATTACCAGTTTTTGTTTTTACATCATCAAGAAAAATATCAAATGAATAATAAAACTGGCATTTAATTTATGTCAAATATCGTTTAAAATTTACAGTTTGATTCCTTTTAATTTTCTTAGAAAAACTCATCATTGAACTCGATGTCCGTATGTATAACTCGTGTTTTCTTTAAGCCCGGGTGGCGTATCTATGCAAATCGTAATACAAATGTTGGAAACCATTTTGTTTTTACACAAACAGTATACAATTAGTTTTTAGAACCATTGATCTATTATGTGACAGATATTTAAACACTAAGCAAAATTCTATCTTTAAGAAAATAAAACGTGCAAAAGGTATCTAAAATGTTCAAATATCTACTTTAACTATAAATGATAGCTTTACTCCACAAACGAAAATCATTCGTGAGTTAGGCGATCTAATTTATTTACAAGTACCCTATATATGATAAAAAAACATAAGTACCTACATGTATTTACTATGAGTATTTTCAAGAAAAAAATAGCAATAACGATTATGAGATTGTTTTTTTTTTAAAGAAAGTCAGAACAACCTTACATTTCTATAGTAATACATATAAATATCAGTTAATAAAATATGAATAATGTTAAGATAAGATATGTCTTTAATGCACACCAAAGAAATTACATAATAAAAGAAATATAAAAACTAATTTAATTGCACCAAAACTTGCAACAAAAAACATACTCAAATGTGAACCTAATTCATCTAATGTAAATGGATATACATGTAAGACCCAACCTTCTATACATTCAACACTGTATGGCAGTCTAACAAGAAAATCAAATCAAATATACTTTATTGTACACCAAATAAAAAGATCATATTTAACATACAGGTGGAAGGTAACCAGGAACATTTGGGCGACCTTATCACTAAAGTGATCTCTTCCAGGTAACCTAACAATACACAAAAAATGAAAATGACAAAGTGAAAATGTACGAATGTTCGTGAAAATCAAATAAATTGGATCTATTATTTACTTTGACACAGAAAGCGAGCGTAGCTTGGCGGTTTAAGCTTTTATCTACCTTGACGATCCCAGGTTCGAATCCGTCCTTACACCACTTGACTTGCTTTTTCTAGTTACGTTTACACTCGCTTAGCGGTGAATGTGTGTACAAATATCGTGAGGAAACCGACATGTTTGAGGACCACAACATCCGAAGAAAAGTGTCTTCCGTGGAAGGACCTGGGCGTCCACCACGATGTATCTGCCCAAGAGAATTCCCTACGAATTCATTCTGCGGGGGAGTCACGACCATCAGTCATGATGATATGAGGAAATAGAGAAAGAAAGTCACCTACTATAATAGAAATAGTAAAATATAAATTTTCCCACTTTAATTCTAGATGACTAGATTCTAGATTTCCCATATTACTTGTTAGTATTATTAGTATAATTGACACGTCGTATGCAGCTGAGACATTTATTGTGCAATTTGCAACTTTGCCGCGCAAAATATGGTGCGATGCAAAACTGGTGAGTAAGGGTGGGTATGCACTACAAATGAATAGATAGAAAAAAAGATAGGAATGAAAAAATATTTACGAATAATTTCTCAAGTGACGTAAGTAAAACTACAAGTACTTACTCATAGTTCATAAGTAGAAAGTATACGTTTTTTGATCTGATTTGCAAAGGACTAAACCACTTACTAATAAAGAATGTCTTTGTTTAAACAGTTAGTCAGGCTTTATTAAAAATGTTTTATTATTTCATTGATTCATTCACGTCAAAATTCAATAAAAATTAAATACAATACACTTCTTTACCTAAGTAGGTGTATGTGGCTTGATATTTTTTTCGTTAGTAAAGCATTTTTGAGTGAGTTCAAGATGTATTTACCTATTTGCCTTCGGATATATAGTTTTTTTTACACTAAATAGGCTTACATTTGACTATAGCCTGCCTGATGTTAAGCACCACTATAGTCTAAGATGTAGCACGCTTGCCTAGAAGTATAGTATTCTAATAGTAAGGTTAGGTAAATTTAGAGCATTTCACAAAAAAATCTAAGTCTTTGCTTAGTATTTTTTCTTATTTGCTGTGCATTGTAATACCACCTTTACTAAGTAACATTTTAAACATGTATCTAGCATGGCTTGAAGTACTAAACGGGTTGTACACTCGATAAACTTCTCAGAGAATTATCTGGAATAGATGTAAATATAAGTACTACTTTTGCTAGATAATTCTAGAGCAAAATGATAGCAGCACTTTTGCAGTTTAAGATAAAATTTATAAAGCGCTTTATTAAGGCACACACAAAAAAAGGAGGAAAAATTATTGAAGCACAAACAAAAGCCTATATTAATAATCAAGTATCATCATCATCCATCCTACTGCTGGGTATAGGCCTCCATTTGTATATGCCATCTGCGTCGATCTTACGCAGACCTAATTAATAAAGTATTAGAATTTTATAAAAAAGGTTATATTTATATTTTTCTGGCCAAAAAGGATAAGATATTGCAAATTGAATACAAAATAGAATCCGTATTTATAAAAAAGTAAATAAATATATGTAAGTACCTACATATAAACTCTAATCACTCTAAGTGATAAGGCCGCCCTCTGTCCCAATATTATGTTTTTTTTTTCTTTATACTTGTGTTCTCTTGCTATATTGGTGTACAATAAAGAATTTTTGATTTGATTTGATTTGATTTTGATATAAAATATATACAGCTGCAACTAAGCATAAAAATAGTGTCTTTATAAAAAGTTTTTAGTTTCCAATTTCGTCCGCTTGCAGAGCTTTTTAAAGCTTATTTGGTATGCATGTACATAATGTATGTTATTACAATTACAATGTACTTATTTACTTAACATTAGTTTACTTACATGGTTGTTTCTGTGGGTTGGATGTAAGTTTATGAGTAAGTAAAATTATTGTAAAGATAGAAATGAGTATTGCTATTGTAATTTTGTGTAAATTCGAATTAGAGTGGCCAGCTATGGCGTAGAAGATTTTAGAACCGCCTTAGAGGCTTCTGACATATTTTAACCTTTTTTATCGAAGCTCAGCGAAGTTTTTTAGTAACATAACATAACTACTTAGTTTAGATTTATAAAAAAATATAACTTTATTTACAATAATAAAATATAAAAAACAAGGGAAAAAAAACTAATCATACTACTACTAACTGCTACAAAAAAGGGGCACTTAGAAAATCTTTAGAAAAGCCTAAAGATAATCTAAGTGCTCCAGCCCACTACCAGAGGGCAGCGTGCCCAGCATACTGGCCGCATTACCACGCTGGATGGCAATGCTTATACGTTGAGCCAGAAAAAGGCCAGCATTTAGGTCACGCGTCGCGTCAACCAAGCGCTCCGAGAGGTTTTGGAAAATGTATTATATGTAACTTAGTTATAGTTTCTAAAAGCATAATTTTTTATTTAAACTTTTCTATTTACCGGTTTTTTTACTTTGGTTGTGACTATTGCTTAATAGTCACAACCAAAGGTTAAAAAAAACGATCTTACAAATTATAAAAAGTCTTTATAACAAGACACTACAGAAAACACTATAAAAGTTTTTTTTCTATACCTCGCTAACTACCAAAAAACGAACAAAGAGTTACTTAATAAAAAAGTCAAACATCTAAGTTGTAATAAAAAGCAAACAAAAAGTTGATCTATTGAGCAAATACGTTTCAGCAACTTTACAAATCAAAGGTTGAACTTATTGCTTGTCATTAAGTGAAGTATATCTGATGTCATAGTTTGTACAGATTTTTTATTGTATAGGAAAAAATGTGAGCATAAAATTGTTTTTTTTTTATTTGCCGCAGCGTCTGATATTGATTAAATTTTTCGTATAACATGCATAATGGTATGCATACGAAACTTGTAATACGTTTTTGTATATCACCTCGGGTCTTATAAAGTATATAAAGTATTATATCCATTATCTAGTACCCACGACACAAGCGTTTGCTTAGTGTGGGGCTAGATGGCACTGTGTGCAATGTCCCGGAATATTTATTTATTTATTATTTATTTATATTGGAATACATGTATTAAAAGTAGTAACATGCAAGTGTAGTGACATTTACATCTGAGCGCTTTCGTAGGTCGTATAACACATTAAATCATAGGTTACGCCCGACTGTCATTTGTTTTTTTTATCAAGGAATAGGCTTACCTTTGACTACAGCCAGCTTGATGTTAACCGCTGTAGTGAAAGATGTAGCTCGCTTACCTAATAGAAACCTATCTACCTATATTTTGGATTTGAAAACCCCTGGGTTCTAATTTTCATAAACGTAGAGTATTGGTGAAACCACGTCAAAAACAGTGTAAAAAGTTTCATGAGCAAAATAAAAATCTATTTTTTCTGAATTTTTAACAAACAAAATCAATTCACAGCCGACGAAGCTCCAAAACAAACCATCGGGAAATCATAAACCAATGTTATCTCTATTGTAATCTAGAAGGAGATGCATTTTTTGGGTAGCAAGTTTAATTATTGGGTTGCTACAAACGTCAGGATTAGAGTGTTTTGGTCAGCATGAAAATAGTTAGGCGAAGCAAACAATAGAATAAATTACCAAGTCTGGTTACATTTACCATTATGTTCCTATACTTTTCTGATGATTTGTTTTTTACTTTTGCTGTAAATCCTCGGTTAAATTAAGTACTCAGAAAAAAAATCATTTTGTTATGTACCTAAAATGCTGCAACTTTGCCTAGATTTTAAAGTTTTTTCTCATTGGCTCCTTAGAACTAAAGAGTATCGTATATTATTTTAATTGACATTCAAGAGTGAATCTTAAGCAATGGGAATAGAATTCTTTATTCCTTAAAATCACATAATACCTTCTTTAAATTTGGCTTAGCAAAAGAAGGCAAAGTTACTGTCTAACCCGCAACATTGCCTAGTAGTATATTGCAATATTTAAGGAAGATAGAGACGAGTGGTATACTAATACTTGCATCTAAATTAAATAAGTTCTATATACTACAGTAGGCAACTTACGCATCTATTTGTTTTTATTTTTTTTGCGAAAGTAGGCAATGTTGCAACAGCTTCTCTTGGATTTGCCTATAAAAGATAGGGTTGCCTCTTACAGTAAACAGAAAAAGGCATTAGTAGGTGCTTACTTTTTAATATGAGGTACTAGGTTTTTATTCAGTAGGTAGTAAAAGCTTACTTTTTTAATTATTATATCTAATTCTTTGTGATAGGTACAGGTAACAATTCAATAAAACGTTTGGAGAATTACAATCTTATACTTAAATAAATAATTTAAATTAAAAAAAAATCTTAATATAGGTAACAGGGTAGGTTTAAATAATGTAAAACTTTTATTATTTTTTAAAAATAACTCTTATATCTTCATCATTCAGCAGCTGATATTGTGTTGGGCTCCCAGATATGGGTAAAATGTCTATTGCTTTTACAACAGAGTCTTCCGGCACATCATCTTTATCTGTTAAACGCACCTTATGGCTGTTACCCATCTTCTTAAGCTGTGGGAAAAATATTAATAACATGGGTCAGTTTTGCAAGTTTTCCATGTATATTTAACATCTTAAATCATTAAAAAATGAACGATACGCTAGTTGTCAATTTCTTGACCTCATAAAATAGACAAAAGAAAAATAGCTAGTTATAGGTACCTACTAATTTTAATTTCATGCTAGGCAAAGAGCGCATACCTACTAAAACATAAAAAAGATAGTCACTGACCTTCTTTTTTATGTCGGCCAAAAAAGTATCAACCCTAATCCTAGGCAATGTTGTAGTAGTTTATCCGCCAACCTTACACAACATTGCCTACTTTGATTATTTAGACTTACAATGTTACGATACGGCGTATGTTAGTTAAATAATACAAAAGAGCATATTTTCTTTGCTATAACACTGTCTAAGTAATGAAAAAAGCGTAAAGATACTCACAAATAAATTTTTATCAGGAGCTGTCCTGGAACGTGTCGTTCGCCTGCCATAGAAATTGTCACTGACACTACATTTTTTAATTTCTAAAGAAAAAAAGTAAGCAGTGTTACTATTTGTAATAATGCTTATTCTATGGGTGGATCCATAGACAATATAAACCCAAATACGCTGAAATATTTCAATTTTATTGAATCTAGGCAAAGTTGTGGCATACCGGCAAAGTTGCAGCATTTTAGGTATTTCAGACAACTGATCTGAGTGTCGATGATATCGATGAATAATTTAAAAAAATAAAAAACAATACTACTTTTAACTACATTTTAATTTGAATGCCACTCATCTATAATATTCACGCGTAGCACCAAATTTGTCGCTTAATTAACTCCAAGTTTTTTTGGTGATGTTGCTTATCAATTAAATATTTCCCTTGGTGATGTTATCTGCGGTGTAATCTAGAAGTGCCACAACATGTGTAAGATTATACCGCTACACGACATATTGTGTCGATACAATGTGCTCTATCTGATCGGGGCGTATTCTCGTGGCCTGCGATAATATGTCGATTGGTGTAAATATCAGCGAGTTACACTAGTTTTTTTTCTTTATTGAATGTGTAACTTCTGTTAGTAATTGCACTAGTTTTTTGGTTTCTCGTATCCAGACAATATTCTTCATGTATTGTAATAAAACCGTATAATGTATCGAAACACAAAAAGGTTACTTTAACCTAAAATTTGAATTTTGCATTTTTTTTAATGTTGAATTAAAATATTTATTTGCTAGCAACTAAGTGAGTTATGATATTAGAAACATCATCTGTTGAATATCGTACAAAAAACAACATAGCACATCGTGTGGTATAAAGCATTGCATTCCAGCTTCAAAAATAAAACAATTACTTATTCAGCAAAAGAGAAATAAAAATTGTAAAGAAACTTCCAAACTTCCTGTGGTTAAAAAAATTAATCGAGTATGAGTTTCAAGCAAAAAAAACACATACATACATACATTACATAATATCATTCCACTTTCCACAGTATCGCATACCTTCAGAATAGTCCCCGATCAGACATCTCGATATTTCGATACTCTCGGGTTGACGAATTGCCGATGGAAAAACTTGATAAACGATCTGGCGAAGACAAGATGGTTCCCAAGTTTTTTGACCGCTTTTTTAGCCTGTTTCCTGCTATTATGTTTGCTTGAGAGAGCTGAAATATATTGAGAGCGATTGATATTGATTTTCGAGTAGAAATTTTGAGATTTTAAGAGGCGTGGAATGTAGATAGAGAGATTTCTAAACGACTTTAAAATAAGGGTTATAAATTTGACATGTGACATGTATTTTTATTTTCCAAGTAAGAAATTAGACATTTGTGTATATAGGTCTATTTTTAATAATGTATTTATATTCCAACTAGTAGGTGCTCGCGGCTTCGCTCGCATTCCAAATTTTAGCCCAATCCGTCAAGTGGTTTGGGCCGTGCGTTGATAGAACACTATATCAGTCAGTTAGTCACCTTTGAGTTTTATATATTTAGATGTAACTCTTTTTGCAAAATTACAAGAGTAAGAAAAAACTAGAATAGGACATCAGCATTTTAAAAAAGTAACTGAAACTCTGGTGAAATATGTAGTGTTTTTCCGCTGCGACTGCTCCTTAACCGACATCAACAACAAACTTGATGGTTTTTAGGTGTGTTCCTCCATATACCACCGCCACACCTCACCTCCTAACCAACGTGGCCTCCGTGGATCTCAAGATCTTACCAACACCGCACCTTGTGTCTTGAAGCTTAAGATCTTGAGATCCACGGAGGCCACGTTGTTTAGGAGGTGAGGTGTGGTGGTGGTATATGGAAGAACACACCTAAAAACCATCAAGTTTGTTGTTTGATGTCGGTTATGGAGCAATCGCAGCGAAAAAACACTACATATTTCTCCAGAGTTTCAGTTACAATGGATTTCCGCAAAGTAACGCCTGATTCAATTTCTTATTTTTAAAATGTTGTTGAGGAAAAATACTGTTATTTTTATTGCTTTTCATAGTGGTATATTATGCGCAAAATCCTCAAAATAATATTATTTAATATATCACATCTCACTACCATTACTACAACCTCTATAACTCAAGTTACCAACCAAAATTTTAATCAAATTAATTAAATTACGCGCGTTTGATTAATTCCCAAGTGATTAAACAAACGGCGCTGCGAGGAATCTTGTGCGTGATGCTGAGACAACGTGTTTGATGTAGGGAGACGCGTTTACATGGGGATAGTTACTTGAAAGTACTTGACAATAGTTACTTGAAGGCATAGGAATTTATTATCATCAACAGCTTACAGATACCACTGCTGGACACATAACTTCTTCCTCATATTATTTAAGTAAATTACGATAAGTAAGTACCTACTGTAAAATAAATTATGTATAATATATTACATATAATAAAAATAAATATTATATTCGTTTATTTATTATTTAATTTTTCATCATTTCATCAATATTAACCTTGAAAAAGAAAAACGACAAATTTTAATGCATCAAAAACCAATTCATGCATTACCAACATAATCCTTGATCACATGCCATTGGATCGTATACTTAAACACGTAAGACAGATTACAGAAATCCTCATTTATAACGAAATTCATGCACAACTAACATACCTATATATATGTGATATTTGTAATTATATATTTTCTCTTTTTGAACACCCCGTCCTTTATTCTTCTAACGAACTTTGAACTGTGCGTGTTGCAATAAAGAGTTGTGTCTATCTATCATACTAAACTTATCACATGCTACTAGACTAAATACTTTACCGCTCCACTAAACCAACCTAAACCCTCCTCCAAACCGTACGTAGGTGTATCTCAGACAAATCTGCGGCAATTACGCAAATGCTTTTAACAGGAATAACAGACGGTCGTACCATACACATCCGACACACAGATTTACACTGGATATGGGTAATGTATGGCTTGACGAAATTAGGGCTAAGTTCAATGTCTATTCATGTATTTAACTCCTGGAATACCTACATAAGTCATAAGTTCTGGTATAACACACTTACGCGTAGGTCAAGGTTTTGCAATAAAAATCTATATTTTTAACCGACTTCCGAAAAAGGAATCAAGTCTACTGAAAGATTTTTTTTTATAAAATCAGTGTTGAATTTTTTGACAGTTTCATGTTATTTATACATAATGTAAGGTGAAATTAAACATTCTGTTATGAATAACTTAAACCTAAATTTAAAAGCGGGTGTGGCTCAGAGGTTCCATTTCCAGCTTTTCCAGACGCACCCTGGTTCGACTTCGATGATTGTATTTTCAAGTTAAGTGTGGATTTGCACTCGCTAAGCAGTGATAGAAAACATCGTAAGGAAACTGACATGTTTGAGGACCTCAATATCCGAGGACATGTGTCTTCCGTGGAAGGACCTGGGCGCCCACCACGATGTATCTGCCCAAGAGAACTCCGCTAACAAATTAATTTTGCGGGGGAGTCACGACCCTCAGTCATGAGAAAAATTAAATTGATTAAGCCTAAGTGGGAATCCGCAGGCAGGGTATCTAAGCATGTAAGGTTTTATTAATTACTAGAAAACATGACCCAAAAATCCAAATCAAAATACCACCTGTCTCTCTACCTTCCAATTCTAAAATCCACATCCATCAAGCCTTATGTTGCATCTATCATCAAACCCGTAACTTGAAACTTATTACTTGAGATCAGTTATGATAACTCGGGAGGTGATTAAAATTAATTGGTCATCATGCAGGCCTAAGGTTTGGTTGAAGGGGTAGATTTTATATAAATATATGTAGATATAGATAAAAAGAATAAAATATAAAAACAAGAAGAAAGAAAAACTAAACATAATACTTTAAACAAACTACTACAAAAAGGGGCACTTAGAAAATCTTTAGAAAAGCCTAAAAATAATCTAAGTGCTCCAGCCCACGACCAGAGGGCAGCGTGCCCAGCTAGCATACTGGCCGCAAAAAGTATATAAAAAGTATATTGTAAGATGAAAGCTAAAAAGTGTGTCATTAAAATAATGATTGTTAATGATATATTTACATTAGTATATAATTAAAATTAATTAGTATATGCTTAATATTTCTCTGAAAGAAATCAAATATATAAGCAACAAAAAAAAGCAAAATTTTATTCTTTCTAGTAGCAATTTTAGTTACTGAAACGTACATATGTATGGCCCAAGCAGATTTAAAAAATTGTGTATGCTTATATATGTAAAGCTAAGGTTTTCATAACATCTTTGTGAATGTCATAACTGTGTTGAAAATCGTTTTAAAAAGATTTAGATTAAAATGCTATCTAACTACCGTAATCTACCCTACCGATCCCCACTTGACATATCAACTTTTACGCTTCCAAAAACTTTTGCCCACCACTGGGCGTTAATTCCGTAGCATTCCGTTAAGTGGTCAAACCTAAATTTTAATAAAAGGACTGGGTCATAACGTCGACATAGTACAGCTGGTTATATGATTGGACTGGCCTTATCGCATCCTTTGTAAAAATAATTAAAGGCACAATGCAAGTCTAATCAGCTACAATAAATAAAGTTGCTTGATTCTTTTATTTAATAATCCAAGTTCAAGTTCAAAGTTTTATTTCTGTAGGCAATTACATGCTCTTAGAAACGTCAATTACAAAATATTTATACACAATAGTGTAAATTAATATAATTTATGAATTACAAAGTAATTTGTCTATATCTCTAAATAAATCTTTGAAGCAACGTAAAAAGTTGTTTTTTCAGAAATACTTGTAGACAATGATTTCATTATTCAGTATTAATTTACTTTTACTTACAGCACATGCAATCTAAATACGAGTATATATAACTCAAAGACTGACTGACTGATATAGTGATCAATCAACGCACCGTTCAAACCAATGGACGGATTGGGCTGAAATTTGGGATGAAGCTAGATGTTTAGATGTAGGCATTTGTTATGAAAAGATTTTTGGAAATGCCACTTTATAAGGGGTGAAATAGAGGGATGCGTGTATTACTTTTTAATGCGAGCGAAGACGCGAAGCGCGTGCTATTTTTTAAAATAGTTATGAGGTCTGTTGTCTCTTCTCGTATGGTATTTTGAAAAATATTAGTGCATTGACCTATATTTATGGCAATAACAAATTGCAAAATGAGAATGACTTTTTTAAGATTTTCAAAGTAATTTTTTATGTAGAGGCTGTGTTTTTTATTAGCTTTTTATCTTTAATTATTGTTGTTAATTAAGACTTATTTACTAAGACAAAACCACAAGATAAGACCAGTCTTCAACTATTCTGTGTCTGTGGGCCATAATCTTTAATTTCGGGAATTAAGTGGTACGCTGCGCAAACTGCAAACGATTTAATTTAAACCTTTTAGGAGCCATGCTTTTTGGTAAAAACATATTTTTTTGGTAAAAAAACATGGACAATGAAACATGCGGTTTTATGACCCAATTTGCTTAGAGTGAATTATAATATTTGTGAATTTAAGTTGTCTTTTATTATGCGTTATATACTTTACATGTCTATTTAATCGTATGGAGAGATTACCTTCGATCAAATATAACCATAATTATAATTATAATTGATCGAAGGAGATTACGCTCATTTTTTGTATCTTTACTTACGGAAAAACAACAGTGATATTGTGAGCAGGTATAATTTGGTAGGTATTCATTTTAAAATACTTTAAATAACATAAATTTGACATAAACTATCACAAAATTCATACCTAATTTGCAAAAAAACACCACAAATACAAGAAAAGTGTCCAGAGAAACGTTATTTATCTACTGCCATAATCTACAACAATACCCATAAAACCACTTGGGCAATATAAATTCACAGAAAATAAATAATAAGTAATTTAAGAAAGGTATTTGGTTTTCATTTGGAAAAAGTGAAAAATAACACATATTTAGCACAAATTATCACACATTTCATACCTTAATTGCAAAAAAATACCACAAATAAAATAAAATAACCTCTACAAAACATTATTTATCAAGCGCCATAAACTAAAAAACCCATAAAACCACTTCGGCGAGTTATTCAAATTCACAGAAAAGAAATGTTGTAAAATAATAAGACAAATACAACTGGTTTTTGAACTCTGTCTTCAACAATAATGCATCACGATTTTATTATTATCACCTAAAAACTATTGACCGACGTATATTCACGTATCTGTTCTAAAAAACTTGCACAATAACTTATAACTGTATGTTTTTATTAGACTATTTTTCACTCTATTTGACTTTGACTTCGTTATAAGTATCTAGAAATTGTTGAGTCATACATTAGGCTCACTATGTTTTTACTTTTGATGAATAATATATTTATTGAAAAAAAAACTTACAAAACAAATTTTACTAATTAAAAATAAAAACTTAACTAACTTATAAACTAAAACTTATAATACACTTAAAACACCTATAAAAAAGCATATCTGTAGGCAACGTTCCCAGCATGCTGGCGGCATTGCCACGTTGGATGGCAATACTTATCCTTTGCGCCAAGAATGCGCCAGCACGCTGGTCACGGGTTGCCAGAACTATTTGTTCTTTTGATGTATGATTTTTCTTAGGTTTGCCTGAAAGTTGTCACTAAAAAGTTAATAAAAAAAATATTTTAATTTTTGCAACTTCAAAATTCTGAATTGGAGTAAAGAATTACAAATCCGTAATATTCGTTGTCGGTGCCAGTCACTGGTCAAACGAGATCGACGCGTGTCGAAGTTGCAGTTCGGTCAGTCGGCTTTGAATTTGTTCCTGACTTATTATTGATAGGTATTGTTACGACTGGCACCGACTCCAAATATTAGGAACTAGCTGGTGCCCGCGACTTCGTCCTCGAGGAATAGTTATTCCCATAAAAACGGTTCTAGTGAGTTAACCTTAAAAGATAGACATATATTGTTAAGGACATTTTGTTACATTATTTTAAGAGAAATAATTCTTTTGTGATATTGAGATGAATAATTTTCCCCGTTTTTGCCACATTTTCTATTCTTTCTTCGCTCCTATTAGTTGCAGCGTGATGTTTTATAGCCTAAAGCCTTCCTCGATAAATGGTCTATATAACACAAAAAGAATTTTTCAATCCGCACCAGTAGTTCCTGAGATTAGCGCGTTCAAACAAACAAACTCTTCAGCTTTATAATATTAGTATAGATTTCAATAATACATAGCTACAATAATAACTACTACTTCTATTTGTTCTACCTACTTCCACATAAACACACACATACACAGATTAAAAAATGCATATTTCATGAGATGACCTGACACCCGCATGTACTAAAATAATCATAAAAACAAATTTGCGAGAGTAGCAAAATGTAGCGCATATTTAATTTACTACACACAGCATTGCGCTTGCCAAGTTAAGTTTTGCTTGTTGAAGTAAAATTACTGGATTGCAACTTTTAAAACTTAACTACATAAACATAACATTTATAAGTGTATATTGAAAAACATTACATGGTACATGAAAGTCTTTCTGCTTTCTGCTGTTGTTGAGAATTGTGTTGCAAAAGTCAAGGTCTTCCAATAGAACATTAAATAAATAAATAATAAATAAATATTTCAGGACATATCACACAGCGCCATATAGCCCCATACTAAGTCTAAGTTTAAGTTATTACATTAGTTGTACATTTTATACATTTTTTATAAAATTGTAAACAAAAAACCATTTGTAAGATCATGTACATTGTTAATATCATTTGCCTTAAAAATATAACAATTAGGGCAAAAAATCTTTATCGATGCAGTAAAGGTTTAATTAACAGGATATTTTGAAGTTTAAGCTACTCAAGTTATTTATACGAGTATCTCGTTAAAGCAGTAAGTGCGTTGCTTAGTCCTATTTAATCGCTAACCACCAGGCTAAATTATGGCTAAATATATACGTAGGTACATACATTTCGTTAAGATAAAAATTCAAACAGAAAAATTACCTATCACATGAGGATTTCTAATTTCAGCTGATTTCAACAATTCCTACAGAACAGAATTCGCAAACACCAGTCAAAGGCAAAATCTCAATTGAGTACGATTCTCAGACAAAAAATGAAGGCATTCAAAAATACCTCATAAACTTTGCCAGAATTAAACGCTTTGCTCAATCGCATCCAAAGGGATAAACTAAAAACATGTGCTTGAAATATTCTGTTATCCTTACAAAGGGTACAATTTAAATTCAACCTTATTTTCCTAACAATACTGTTAATTTTTCTGTAAACTTGCGCTTGGCGCTTGAAACTCCGACTTGGCTCTACAAAATAGGGTTGGTATTAGGCTGAATAGGAGACCTGCATTTGTCGAGAAAAAAAAAATGCGGACAAATTTAGCGAGAGACGGCAAAAGCATGAAAAAAGACAGCTTTAGACGTTGGCACCCCGTTTTCAAGGTAAATTTTTAGCGTCGTGTGTAAAAATAGGGGGCGGAATTTTAGTGTGAATTTTGAACGTGGATCTGCTTTTGTTTTTCTACAATTTTCTTTTACAGCCATATTTTTTTTTTATTTGTTTAAAGGTTTGTTTAATTGCTTTTACGGCTAGAATTTTAAAACTATGCAATAAGTTTTATTTTTTGGTGATTTTTTCGAAAATCGTTGTATCTAATATTGTGTAATGCAATTGATAGTTAAGCCAGTAAACAGCACAGACAGGAATATATTTTTCGTGAGCGTCAAATGACATATTAAATAACCGAAAAATCGCGTAACATAAGCACAAAAATTACTTTTGGAAGACTTGTTAAACCTCCTTTTTTTGGAAGGTTAAAAAATGACGTCACTTGCACATAAAGTTACTGTACATACCAACATTAAAGCATAACATTTCTACATATGTATTATAAAAATGAAATTCCTCTAAAATATAGTTTCTTAGTAGTTAACGAGTACCATTTTTAGAACATGTTTAGTTCGCGTGAACATGTTAGTGTTTCAGGTGAAAAAAACTAGCAAAAACTTCCAACGAACTGACATATTTTTTGCCGCAAAAAAATCGCGAAAATGAGTGACGACAAATACAGGCGCCTAAATGTTTTTGCGTAGTCGCTACTACGTATTTATTGGCACTAAACATTTAGTGGAAAAAAGTCGTAACTTTCAAACAACTGAAAGAACATACGATGTTTTTATTCTAACACCGATATTATTAGCATACATAAACGCGTTCCGTTGCCAGTACGCAATTTTAAATTTAGAATCTTCCGTTGATTACCTATCTCAAACAAAACGGTTCACCGGAAAAACTGATAATAAACACAAATAATTTTGTGCTCTGACTATTTTAATATAAGGACCATAATTGCTTTCTAACTATTGACGTAATTAACTTACGCACTTTTCTGAATATTCTTCGTGCTACATATCACAAAACAATTGAAACTCACGTGTTCTATCTTTGAAGTCTGAAAATAAGAAATAGGTTGTCTGTCTCGACAAATTTATTATTATTATTATTATATATATTTTGGACTGAAGAGAAAAAAATAATTATTTGACTTTATAGTAAGGTTTTTATGGTTTTAACTGTTTGAACAACTATCTCCTTTTAGCAATAAAACAATTGAACATACCGTGTTCTAAATTTGAAATCTGAAAATAGGTTGTCTGCAATTTCTGTCTCAGACATTATCGTGTGTGTAAAAGAGAGAAACATATTTTGTTAGGATTTTAGACTTTCTTAAGTTGCATTTGTTTTTTAGAATGTTTTTAGACTGCCTACGCATTTGTTCTCGTTTTTGGTCTAACTGTTGACAGGTGGGTTTAAAGTCTGTAGATATTTTGGATACTTACCTCAAGGAGAGTTTTGTTATAGTTTGACAATGTTTTTTTTTTTGTTCTATTTGCACTTGCTTAGTGTGGGGCTAGATGGCGCTGTGTGCAAAGCCCCGGAATATTTATTTATTTATTTTTATTTTTTATTTATTATTCGAGTAGTGTTTGTGGTTTTAGTTAAATAGACATTCATGGGTTCTTGAAATAATAATGGTTTTGACTGTCTCTGTACCGAGACTACATATGTAACTAAAATTAATTTGAAATGATGTGAATAAGCCTTAGAATACTGACCGCACACTAATTTTCTAACGGTTTTAGTGTACAAAAAAAGGAAAAGATATTAAGATGTTACAATATTTTACTAAGCATGTTATTAGAATAATTAGAATTAATAGAAGAATAAGGTGTTATGTTGGTTGTCAACCATGAGCCTACTTAAGACAAAAAAAACATAC
The DNA here is from genome assembly GCA_927399415.1 of Macaria notata. Classification (NCBI taxonomy): domain Eukaryota; kingdom Metazoa; phylum Arthropoda; class Insecta; order Lepidoptera; family Geometridae; genus Macaria; species Macaria notata. The sequence continues at coordinate 4,652,486 of OV656750.1, read as the reverse complement.
CAAAATAAATCAAAATCAAAATTCTTCATTGTATACCAATCACAAAAATCACAAGTCTATAAGAAACTTTATCTATAAGAAAAGGGCGGTCATATCACAGAGTGATCTCTTCCAGGCAACCTAGCTTGGACAATATCAACAAGAAATAAGATTTTTTTTTTTAAAAATACAGCATTATGTCAAATTATTACGAAACAATCTGAAATACATAGTTCCCATCTAGATAAACATGACGAAATAGCAACCATATGCCGAAATTTCTCACCGATCTGACTCACGGGATGCCACATGCAAAAATAATTGTGCCATAATTCATTTATTTCGTAGTTATTTTTATTATGGCGAGACAGGGCAATGTACTTGCGATTTGAATTTGGAATTCACGTTGGTACTTGTTCCATTCATGTTACTGAAATAATTTAACAGTATTTTTAACGGTCGGGTTGTTTCTCTTGTGAGTCAGTAATTTTCAGTCTTTGGTAACATTTTGTGTGTAAATAATAAATTTGTATTTATTGTGACTAGTTTATAAAATATAGACAATATTTTATAAACTGGATATGAAAAACAGAACATTTACAATAATTGTAACCAATTTTCTAGCACCTAGATCACAATGCACTGCAACACGACTAAAGCCAAAGAGAGAAAGAGTTAATAGGTATCTTTTAGGTAAGCGTGTTACATCCTAGGCTGCAATGCTTAACATCAAGCAGGCTGTAGTCAAACGTAAACATATCCCACGTAAGAAAAAGCCTGAAAAACTAGAACGATTTCATAAGAATTCTGTACATCATTAAGTTATATTTAAGGACTTTTATGTTAGTCTTCAAAATCGTGCCAAAGAACCTTGGGGTGGTAAGAAAACTTGTTTATTTTATTTGCATGTTTATTACCGTGATTTGTATTACCAGTAAATCTGTAGGTACATCACAGAATAACAAATTCGTGAATAAATTATGTCCATACTTCATTGATAATAGTTTGAAGGAACATCAATTGCATTGCAGTGTTTACATGAACATTTATTTGCTTTGTGAAATATATTGTAAAAACAAACGAACGGTGAATCAAATTATAACGATATTGTAAGAATTTTACGTTTAACGAATTAATTCTGCGGGGAGTCACGTCACGACCCTCAGTCATGAGGATATACGACTGATGACCGATTATGAGTTTGATTAATTTTTGTATTTGTCTATTTGTGTTATTATCAGAATACAGAAAGTTACACCGTAGCTTCCAAACGGATTAATCTATTTTGATATGGTTTTTCGATTTTAGGTCAGTTGTTTACCTACGTTTAAACATTAATTTATCAAAAGTGGTGCAGTTATTGAAAATTAAAACGTATAATTAGTCTTATATTGTTAGTTTCTCTAAACTATGACGATAATAAATCAAGCAAAAACAAATTTTATCATAAAAAGGGGCGTTGCCTACCCACATTTGTAAAAATTTTAAAAACTAAAATTTTTACTAACCTTGACAGTCAACCCGTGACATTTGACAAGACATCTGACAGCTATTCCTTGCCATCCATCAACAGTTCCCTGAACCCCGGATGTAGCACATGTATCGATACCACAGATAATATAACTTAAGGACGAGTAATCGAGAAACCGATTCACGAAATGAATCATATTGAAAATGTAGAAAACTAACATAAATTTGTTGTTTATTTTGTTTTCTTTTTTCAAACACGGAATAGGCTTACGTTTGACTACAGCCTGCCTGATGTTAAAGTAGTCTAAGATGGTAGCACGATTGCCTAGAAGAAACCTTTGTATGTACGCTAGATTTTAATATATTATCCCGTTTTAATGGCGCCTTACATGAGAGAACTCTTTCGTGAAATGGGCTCAGTGGTAACAAACTGTTCCATCAGTCATATATCAGTAAATTAGAATAAATACACTAGGCAGTCAGACATTTATTTAACCACCAAATCATCACATGTGACAGTGACAATTTACACACGATAGACATTCGCGTTTTTTATTTTTTCCCGTTTCTATCCAATATATTTTTTATACATCAGACAAATTAAAAAAAAAAGTTCTAGTTTTTTATCCAGTAAACGAGGAGAATATTTTTCGCTAATATAGACGACATTCAATTTCAATTCAGACTAATTTAAATTGTCTTAGATTTATTTCCTGTAAACGAGGGTAGTATTTTTGCTAATTTAGTCATATATTAGGCGTGTTGTCGGTACCTACAGACCTTTACGCACAAACCAAGGGGGCGTGTTCTAAAAATACGAATCACACGCATACTGCGTCTAAGCTTAGTCACGTCTCACGCCCGGCCGGCCGCGGTACGAACATACTCGTTCAAATTTGGAATTCGGATCTCGCCCGAAAATGATTGAAAGTGTTTGAATTCGGAGCATTTTCGATTGACTTTTGATCTGTCCTTTGTGTTTTTTTTTATGGTGAGTTGACGTGTTCGGGTTTTGAATTTTGAAAAATTGGCTTCGTGCTGGTATGTCTTTTGTTTTTTGCTTTAGGGCGCTTTGCGGTTTCGAACTTATTGGTGGATAAAAGATCCTACATAGTTTATTCCAAAGAAGTTTTTAAGATGTAGGCATGAGGAATCGACTACACGTGTTCCATTCATAAAAATTTAGCGACTTTCTTTTGTTTTTTTTACCTGTAATTAAATCAAACTGGTTACAAGTGATTTTAAAAAATATCAAAAGAGGTTCTTCTCAAAAATATGACGCTTAAATAAAGTGTTTATTCTCCTTATTACATTTATGAAACCGGAATCAGAATAGAACGTTGTTTATTTTTAATTCTCTTTGTTATGAAAGCGGCGCGTGATGCTGATTCTCACATTGAAATTAGTTCAAGCGAAATGAGTTATTACATTTGAATAAGCATGGTTATGTTTATGAATTTGTACCAATATACGGAAGGAAATTTGTTGGGTTTTTACTTTTTGTTTATATTTATATATTTAACTCATTAACGAAAAGATGGATTTTCCTAATTTTCTGTATGGAGGTAACATAAACTACTACTAACTTCTAAGTATAGTTTTCAGTCCGAACGTCTTTGAGTACAAGACTTGACAGATACTTTGTTCATCTTATACCGTTTTTTGTTTAAACTTGTTAGTTAGAGAAGCACAATAATCAAATTAAATTTGATAGTGAGTGATAACCAGTGCTTTTAAACACCCCTTATTCGAGTACCATATAAGAATAATACCATAATAATAATACCATATAAGAAAAATAAGCATATTTATTTATTATAAGCATATTATTTTCATGATATAACCTGACTTTAAAAACACTTAAGAACGAATTTGTTTTGAATATATTCCTTCTAGAATCGTAAATATTGTATGGTGTATTTTAGTTGTAAAACATTTAGGTTAATGCTCAAGATGACTTTTTAAAGGGAGCAAACGTTTCCCGGGATATACTTGTGCTAAATTTTATATTTTTAGATGAAATTTCTCTACCTAGATCTAGACAACAAATAGGTTTTAAATAATTGTCTGTCTAACATTAAGTTTATATAGTTTATTAACCCAGTAGTTACTGAAACTTTTTTTTATCTTGAATCACAGTCATTTTTTAGTATTGTTACCTTGATGCATATGGTAAACATGGAAAAATACCAAAAAAAATCTGAGTTTTCAGGAAAGCTCGGAAAATGTGGATCGTTTTAACGATCAGTAGTAATAGGCAGGTAGGTTAACGCTCATATAACTACCACTTTATCGATTGTATCCTATTTTAAATTAAAGAAACACAGTTATTACAATGAAAAAGGCTTTATTATCTAAATAATAAACAAAACATGTTTTAGGGTGCAAGTGGATTTTACATTTTTGACAGGTGAAATTTGTATTTTTTTTGCAAAACGAACATCGAAGCTGAGAGTCGTTGTACTCTACTAGATGATCAACTCTATCGTATCGTGAAGTTTCTCTGTAAGTTCTAGGAGTGGGACAAGGACCGCGTTTCTCATTTTTTTATACGTTTCCAAGATACCTCTGGCGATAGTCCTCCGAAATGTGAGATGATCGTACTCTCCTCCATTAGTTTTGTAAAGTTGCCACGCATTGTGAGTCGCCATGTCCAAGCAGTGACAAAACAATGAGAAATACCATTTCCTGCCACGGATAGATGTACGATAAAGACCAATGTTTTGGGCGGACCTATCGACTCCCTCCCCCCATGTTTTCATTGTAGCTTTTTATAATTGCAGGCTGATCAATGTATATATATTTTTTCCGCTGCTGCGAGAACCGTTTGGCTTTATGTAAGGGCTCGATGTTTTCTGAATTGGATGCTACTGACACCACACTATTATCATTCCATTTGGAAACCAAAATATTCTCTGGTTGGCTAGACTAATACTTGAATGTGCCTCTTTCTGTCTTCTTGAGTTCTTTATTGGACGGCAAAGGACACTTTTTTGTACGGTCCTCGCGAATCGTTCGTGGCTTTGAGTCCTCTGTTACTCAATTCGTGGAAGAGTGGAATAGAAGAAAATAAATTGTCAAAGAATAAGTGACAAGGCACACCTGGGTGACGATATTGTAAATGATCAGCAAAACGCAAAATCACACCAGCTCCCAACCCTAACTGCCTGTAAGCCGGTGGAATAATTGCTGCATGGCCTTGGTACGGATCAAACCATAGTAGGTACGTATCCCAATCTAGTCGCTCCAACCCAGAACTTATATCCCCATCTAATCGGTTTTCCACGTACAAATTGTTTACAGCTGGTTCCTCCATAATAAGGTACCATAGCCTCGTCTATGCTGTACATTTCTTCTAAAGGAGCCATATTCAGGAATATTTCGTTTAGCATATTGAAAAGCGGTCTCAACTTTGCAAATTTGTCACGCTCAGTAGTTATCTGAGTATTGTCACAACAGTGGAGGTGAGCCATGATAAATGTAAATCTATCCCTCGACATGGCGTTATATATAATACAAAAATCAGTGTCTGATGATTTCTCCCAGTACATGTATCTTCGGGGAACTACGATATATCCACTGTAAAGAAGTATAGCAAGGAAACACTTCATTTCACTCGTTGTCACATTGCCCACTTTATTCTTTTGAATCGCGTCAATATTTGTATATTTGACCAATAATTCGATAACTGAGTCATCAAACATACAGTCAAAGTAATACATGGGCGTTTGAAGGTGTCTTGGCCCATAGTTGACATCAGCATTCGCGTTATCTGGTGGTAAAATAGTTATATTTCTTGGAAATGGGGCATCATCATCTATTTGTTCCAATTCGTCAACGATTTCATTGAGAGACAATGGTTTGGTATTCCTGGGTCTGAAAGTCAAAAATACATCCCTACATTACGACCGATCGTTAAAACGATCATCAAATATAACATCATTTTTTTATTTAAAAGATATGACAAGATCAAATTTTAATTCACAGTTTTGTTAGACAGGATATAAATTTATAAAAAACGTGCATAAAATCATTTTCAATCACAAGTTAATTTGTAAACTCTTACCGTTTGAAGACATAGTGAAAGTTAATTACGCTAATACGAACTAAAATACATAATCACTTCAAGATTTTGATCACTAGATAATTTTCTATGCACCGAAACACTGTCAAACGATCACTGCGGCGATTGGTATACAATAAGCAAAAATTATCCGCTCGTTATTATTTTTAAATTGAGGGTATTCCCTAGTATATTTTTTGATCTTTATAACGATCGGTCGTTATAAATGGGTTAATGTTAATTGTTCATATTCCAAGCCTTTATTGTATGGGAAATAGTGTATCGGTTGTCATTTTTTGACATATCAAAACAAATCAATTAGCCATGTAAGTAAATTAGTATAAGGAAAATAGCGTTTAAGAAGATATTGTTAGAAATGTGCTATGCCCTAAACTTCAAACCAGCAACAGGGTCACACTACTCAATCTATTTTTTAGAATTAGCTCTAAAATGTAATATTGTATTGTGTACAGCATAAATAAATTAATAAATCAACATAGCTGTATCGTTTTGGATGAAATTGTTCCTACATAAGTCATAATATATAGAAAGAAATATCCTGATTTGCCCATGTAACTTTTTGAACTAATGACGTCGTGGAAAGGTTTATATAATTATAACTTTAAATATTATTTTATGTGGTATTAAGTTAACTTTTTTGGGTTTTACAATAGTTTAGCCATTAAAAAACCTGTTAGTTGTTACGCTACCTTATAAAAAACGCTCTGATTATTATATGAAATAGGTCATGATAAAATTCAATTTAGTATGTAGACCAATATACTCGAGTTAATTGCGAATAAAACGAAATATTGTGTCGGAAATATAAAAACACGTTTGCAGGAGTTTAGGCATCAATAAACTTGCGAAAATTTACACGTTGTAGATAATATAATAACATGTATTTTTTATATGAAAACCTGGCGAGACATCTATGAAATAAATATGCCTACAAATAAACTTTTATTAACATATTATGGCGGGACACGTGGTTAGGAGAACTGACAACAGATGGAGTAAAGCAGTTACAGAGTGGTGGCTTAGAACTGGCAGGCGAGGAGTGGGTCGTCCGGTCGCGAGATGGGTCGACGACATCGTCAAAGTCGAGGGTTCAACCTGGATGAGGTCTGCACAAGATCGACGCAGATGGCACAAATAAAGGGAGGCCTATACCCAGCGGTGGGATCCCAAAGGCTGTGGATGATGATGATGATGAACCTATATACATATTAAGTTTTAAATGTAATGTTTTCAATTCATATTTGCAGAGTAAAGCATCATTTCGAGTTAGTTTCACTAACAATTTTATTGATAATGTCATTTCAAAACGTAGCTAAGAAATAACTTGATGTCTTTTAACATATTTTTACTAACAAATTTGAACTAAAGGGTTATTATATGATTAGTGATGTCTTTCACTATGATTCCCATAACCATCTTTTTCAAAAAAGAAATTAGTTTTTTTGAATCGTTTAATTAAGTACGTACTGGTTATATTTTTTTAATTTTAAGCAATGGTTACACGTTATACTGTCGCTAAGCCATGTCAGAGGCTCTTAGGGCGGCTTGATAAACTCTCTTCACCAGAGTTAGCCACTCTCATTCGATAAGAAGGAGAAGACATAGGCTGTTGTTGATAGAATAACATTTTCTTGATTTGAATTTTTAAGTAAAACTAAACTCTGGATAGTCAAAACTTTTAGACAAGCCTTAACTGACCGAAAATTTTAAAATGCTTAGATCTAAACCCCGAAAACTGCGATTGCTAAACTTTGGCACTAAAAACTTATTCACGAATGCACTGAACCCATAAAACTATACTGTTTTCACACTTAATTGTAGTTGCAAACAAGAATACTTTCAGAAATTCAAAGGCCATAGCACGGTTGTTAAGAATTGAATCTGATTTGCAAATATATCAATTATTTTATATATCAGTTTTCGTTTTTGTTAAACAAATTCAAATAAATTCTCAATTTATTTCCATTTCTAAGTACATAGGTACGTAAAATATAATATATCTTCTAAAAAAACAAATATATCTTCTATATGTATCCAAATCTATCTTATAATCTGGTTGTCTTATAAGCACTTTTTTTCGAAAGGAAATAAAAGTATGTACTTATAATGAAATGAATCTATAATGATACCTTCAATACTGTATAGAAAGAAATATTTATTAAAATCATAAATATTACAAAACAAATAAATAATTATTTCATCATGTAACACTATGATTTCTTGTCATAATTGTTTTTACATTCTTATAAAAATATTTATCATTTATATATGAATCACCCTGAGACTCAGACCGTGAAACACAAATAACCGTGCTAACTCCAAAACAAGAATGGTAAGGGGTTCTAAACTTTAGATATTTCGCAGCCGAACAATTAAAGGCAAGCCCAAAGTTGAAACATCAAGATATTAGCGTACTACCATTGTACCAAGTTAAACCATACTTGAAAAGGTGGAAAATTACTGTATTATAACAGAAAAAATACTTTCATAAAGTAAATATTTACGTTTTACAAATACACTAAGATAGTGCACATTATACATAAATAAATATTCTGGGACATTGCACATAGCGCCATCTAGCCCCACACTGAGCAAACGCTTGTGTCGTGAGTAGTAGATAACGGATATATAATACTTATATAGGTACTTTTCTTTTGTAAATACATACTTATTATACATTATAATTCACAATGATAGGTTAGTCTTTAAAATCAAATGTATGTAATAAGGATTAATATAGTACTTTCTGGTATCCGTCTGGCTAGTTACCATCTCCAAATGAGAAATCTGTTTCCAAGCATCCGACAACGGTGTCTTTCGGCAGCCTTGTCTAGGAGCCAATTTAATTCTAATATTCATATATCACATGTATTTGTGTCGCTTTAGGTAATCTAGTGGTTAAATGTCTGATTGTACAATTAATTTATGTTTTCTTTCTTTCTTTCTTGCTACAAGGTAAAATAGACATCTAGAAGTAACGGAATGCAGTAGCCAGAAAAGATACACCTAAAATAAATTTCGCTAGAAAGAGACGCAACTATATCATTATAGCCTGAAATATTAAGAAATTGTTCATTTTAGTTTGTTTTGTCGTCTATATTTGTACGAGCGTTGAACTCTGAGAATATAGCTCTGTCTCTTCCACTCAGTTACGGCCCTAAACTATTTCGTTTCAAATGGGAAAGGGCATTAAAATAGCTTATTCTCATAACCATTTGTCAGAAGATGGACAAAGGGGGTCTTAATCTGTAGATAATATAAATACCATGAAAATAATCGAAGCAAAGCATTGCGTATGCTCTTTTGAATGCCTAGATTTTACAAAAGGTTCATGTTCTCGGATTTTGTGTTAATAAACATGTTTCTTGTTTCTTTATGTTTGTCTATTACGGCAGTCGTTAAGCCGTGTCAGAGGCCCTTAGGGCCTTGATGAACTCTCGACACCAGAGTTGGCTACTCTCATTTGATATGAATAAGAAGATAAATTTCATCAGGAGGTTTTTTTCCCGCTATGCTAAGCGAGTCAAAATTTACAGATGTTTTGAAAAATAAGTCATTGCCAGAAATCGAGCAGAGGGTATTTATAATGTAAGGCGGTCTTGTTAACCACTGATCTTAACTCGTTGTATAGTACGTACTATATTTTAAGATAAACAGATTAACATTTGACTAAAGTTTGATTGAATTCCATGGCACATGAATTTTTATATTTACTTAAAAATAAACTCTAAGTTTGTACATATTTAAGTTTCATTCATCATATACCTAGTTCATACACTATACTTTCATTCATTCAATTTAGAAAGAAAGAAAGAAAGAAGAAAGAAAGAAAACATTTATTGTGACAGATTTTAAAAACACACAGGTGTAAAATCATAAAAAACAAACATAAAATCTGCCACAACACAGCCCCAACTCAGCATAATGCTGGTTGTATGGAAGCAACCAGCGCTGGTCTTCCGTTGGGGCTGGCTGTGACGTCACGCACGTACAAGAAGGCAGGCAAACAAACAAAGGACGTATACAAAGAGGAACACTGGTAGTGGAAGAAATGAAATAAAATTAATAAAAAGATATTACATAAGAGCTAGGGCTACACTAATACATATAAAATACTGATATACAGAATAAAATACATACATATGGACAAAAACTTATGTAGGTACTGCAAAACGAATCGTAAATATATAGAATTGAACGTGAGTATTAAATTGCGCTGGTGTCATTTCTGAAAAGGGCTTCTCGTTTTTGATGCTCAAAAATAAATTTCTTTAATTTTAGTCTGAAGGTATACAAAGTACGCAGGTTCCTTATTTAAAAACTAACCATCTGGCCATTCCAACACATGCTCAAAGTAATGATGACTACTCGTAATAAAAGTAAAATAAGTCTGTCCGGATGTCCTCAAATCGTGGGAATATTAATGTACCGTGCCATAGACGGATCAAAAGGAGATAATAACATTGAAGTCGTCTAAAAAAGTAGATATAATTGAAATAGAATTCATATTCATTATTCATTTTTATTATATATAATATATATATATATATATATCTATTTATTAAATAATTATAACATCATCATAACAAGTTCACTAAACCACTACAGCACATATGCCTCCTCCCTTTTTCGCCAATAATCTAAATATTTAACATATATTATATGTTAATTTATTGGTGTTTATTATTCCTGCTCACTTGCATAAAAGCTTTTTTTTTCTCTTGAAACTTAATACGGTAGGCCACACGCGTTGTGTTTGCAATGTGTGTGTGTGTGTGTGAGTGTGTGTGTGTGTGTTATACAGAGTTATAAGCAAGAAATCTTTTGTTTTATTTTATTTGGAGACTTTTTGGTGTTACTTGTTAACTACAAAATAAGAGCAAAACTATGGCCATAGAAAAATGAATAATGTGATTTAATAAAAAAAATTAGGTAAAACAGGGGCCGTTGTTATGCATGTCAAATTTAAAAGAAATTTATTGTTCTACTAAAATTATGTAATAGAATAGATATAATTTCTTAATTTTGCCTCACTTGAAAAAATGGATAAAGTCACCTGTTAGAGCTTATTTTGTGAACTTTCACTGGAATCCCTAACATAAAAAGTATATAGAAGTGGGTACATTATATATTTATTTTATAAGATAGCTCTGTATAGTAATAATCTATATAGTACCATATACATAGGTACTTATTAATACATGTTAACATTTGATATGTTTGCATATTAGAATGAGTTGCGTCTGGATCGAGCATGCAAATAGTTTAGTTACTGACATCATCATGTTTCATACATACTTTATCATGCATATAATACTAGTGGTGTTCTGCGGTGTTACTTAAGTTATTCTGGAATAAAAATAAGAAGTAATCAAGGGTCTAATTTATCTCCACACGAAAATGTATTCAAATCTGTTAAGCCATTTCAGCCTGAAAAATAAATAATAATAATCCATATTTACTTCTTGAAAGTTTATTCCTCTTTTATGAACAAACAGCTTTGACCACTTTGACTGTTGACATAATTTTTATACGTGAAGGTAGAAAAAAGGTGAAAAAAAAATATTTTAGGAAACTCCTACAGGACTTAGAAATCACAATTTAATGTGTCTGGCAGTCAACGGAAGCGCCAAATAGATAAACAATATTTACTAAGTAATCCCTAAAATAACAACAATTCATGGGAATTAACGTCATCTTGTAAAACCCAAAACAAAACAATTAACTAAAGTACACTTACTTACTTTAAAAAAACTTACACTTTATAAGTAAGAAACTTTAAAGGAAATTGACCCTTATATCAATGCAAAAAGGTTTAAAATTATGTCGACAGTCTATTATCTAAATATAATTATAAAAAGTAGGCGTTAAAATAATATTTTGTCCCAAACATATGGCTCGTTTTGGACTAGAGAGAATGGAAGTGGCTTAGTTTGAGGTTTGGGTGTACCTCATTGAACTTGATCGTATCTGTAAGGTTTCTCCTATCATTGAATATGTTATGTCGTGGATTATCTCGTTGGGCTGTAAACGTGTTTCATCAAATTTTAGAGAAAAACTCTTTAAGAACTTTTAATATCTCTTGGTAGGTATGTATTATTAATGTCTATAGTTATTATTTTTTGCCTGGAAATAAAAAGGAACTCTTTTCTTATATTAATCATTTAATTTATTAATGTCTATAGTTGTTATATTTTGCCTGGAAATAAAAAGGAACTCTTTTCTTATAATAATCATTTAATACACTTTAGTTCCTATTTTGATGAACTAGATTGTTTATTCTTTTAGTTTATGATAACATTTTACCAATCAATAAGGTCATTAAACCTATTGGAATTAAATTAAAAGTAAGCTAATAAAAATAAATAAAAATGCAATTCGGTTAAAATTTAAATCTCAATTATAACCAAGCTAAACTACAACTTCCTTATGGAATTAACTAACATTTTCTAACTAAATTATTTCAAACTAAATTTAAAATCTAAATCATGACTAATCTCAACTTGTCTACATACATTATTTTTTTAACTTATCATTACAAAACATACCATATCTAGTATCACTTTAACATGCACGTCGTCTGATAGTGTTCCCATATGGCCAAACCACGTGTGACATTATTTGAATGGTTTTTTAAATTACTCATTCAAATTATACTTTTTCAAAGCCTATATACTAAAAATAGATTGAAAACCCGATTTTGAACAAACAAAATATCATCATCAGATCCCATGTTCATATGAAGTTCGGAGGTCAGTTCAAACTTCTTGCGATTCCATGTTGATTCTTTTAGATGCGGGTAGTTTAGCTTACCTAACGCCTTACCTTACTAGCTCGCTTAACGATGCAGGAAAACATCGTGAGGAAACCGACATGTTTGAGGACCACAATATCCGAGGACATGTGCCTTCCGTGGAAGGACCTGGGCGCCCACCACGATGTATCTGCCCAAGAGAACTCCCCTAACGAATTAAGTCTGCGGGGGAATCACGACCCTCAGTCATGAGGACATACAACTCAAGAGAGAGTTTAGCTTCGTCCATTTCTTGATGTCGCTAGCGGTTTTATTATTTGACGGTCAGATCTTCATTATCCCGGAATCTTGCCTTCGAGGATCAACCGTGGGAATTCAAAAATATACTCATTGATAAGTTCAAAGATTTGGAAAAGGAAATGTTACGTCTTTGTGATGCAAACAGATACAAAACAGTAAAAAATAAACCAAAATATTTATTATATTTTTTTCTTCTTAACGAATGAGAGTGGCTAACTCTGGTGACGAGAGTTAATCAAGCCGCCCTAAGGGCCTCTGACATGGCTTAACGACTACCGTAATATGACAAATAGTCGAGACCTACAATTTAACGTGTCATTCGATCCAAGAAAGTGCTCAAAATGAAATGCCAGTTTTTGGTCACCCATCCAAGGACTGACTGCGTCGACCTTTGCTTAACATTGGTAATCACATGCGTTTGCCTCCGCTACCTCCGTATTATATTATACTTTGTTTGTTGTTCTATTGATTGCAATAAGCTTCTTATTTGTGCTTTCATATTTATCACGTTTTAAAAGCATTGGACAGAACATAATGATTTTCTAAGCTTTTCCTTGCTTCCACGAATTTTTGAAAGTAAGACGAAGAGTAGATTTCCACGAAAAGTCTGAAAAATAGCAGAAAATGCATCATTCCGAGATAAAATACGAAGAAATAACTGACAGGGTTGGCATGCAAAAAGCTATTGAAGCGCCAAGAAAAATTCTTTAAAATATTTTTGTATATACAATACAGGGTTATTAGGAAGTAATTAACGAGTGTGGATCAGCGGTTCCAGTGTCTGCTTTTCATCCAGACGCACTCTGGTTCGAATCCGCCCTACACCAATGACTTGTATTTTCAAGTTATGTGTGGATTTGCACTCGCTTAACGGTGAAAGAAAACATCGTGAGGAAACCGACATGTTTGAGGACCACAAAATCCGAGGACATGTGACTTCCGTGGAAGGACCTGGGCGCCCACCACGATGTATCTGCCCAAGAAAACTCCCCTAAACGAATAAATTCTGCCGGGGAGTCACGACCCTCAGTCATGTGGAAATACGACTCAGAGAGAGAGAGAGAGAGAGAGAAAGTAACACATAAGCATTTAAGGGCGGCTTCAGTATGTTTAAAGCAAAAAAAAATATCTCTCTCTCTCTCTCTCTCTCTCAGTGAGTGAGAGAATTCATTCGTTAGGGGAGTTCTCTTGGGCAGATACATCGTGGTGGGCGCCCAGGTCCTTCCACGGAAGACACATGTCCTCGAATATTGCGGTCCTCAAACATGTCGGTTTCCTTACGATGATTTCCTTCACCGTTAAGCGAGTGCAAATCACACATAACTTAACAATACAAGTCATTGCCTACACGGCCCGGATTCGAACCAGGGTGCGTCTAGATGAAAAGCAGACACTGGTATCGCTTAGCCACTTTCGCTCAAAAAAAATTGCTGTTACATAAGTTCAGCGCCCAGTCAAAAAATGGTGATCAAAATTTTGTTTTGCGAATTTCAAAAATCGTAGATGAATCTGTGGGTGCTTTAGACGAAAATTTATGGAGATCTAAATGATTTTCGTAATGTTTTTTAACACTATTGGTGGCTTTGCGCTTAAGCCACCCTTAATGGGCTAGATGGCGCTGTGTGCATTGTTCCGGAATATTTATTTGTTTATTTATTATGTGTTAGATATCAGTAACCCTGTACATTCTTAAAATATTCCTGTTAAGACAGCGTGTCTGAAGAAAAAGACAAATTGCAGTCAAAATGAAAGTGTACAGAGAATATGAACATGGAAAAGTTATTGAGTTTTTGCTGGATATTCTTGAGTAATGCCACGTAATGCTGAGTAAAACATATGTTAGCTAATGTAAAGAAAAAAATGCGGATTAATTAAGGGATTTAAAAAAAAAACCGGTTACAATTAATACCCTATCCACACGAATCACAAACAAACATCCAGACAAATTTACCAGTAATGTTTTTATTACAAGATGTTTCGAATTTTTACTATGAATAATAATTAAGACCCTATCTGTGTGGGTCAAATACATATAACACTTGTAAACCTCCTTATTTGACATAATATATATACGCTGTATACTTATTTGAAATCAATCAATAATTACAAGAAATGGTTCTTTTATTTATTCTTTATTATTTTAAATTTATTTCACGATATTATAATACTACATTCTAGTCATACACTAATTAGAATTAGTGTATAAAGAAAAGGACCATTTCTGATAACATGAAAACCTTAAATTATTTACGTTAAAAACAAAAATATATAAATACAAGATATTATATGAGGTAAAAGTTTCATGTCACAATCCGATAATGGTAAAGTTATCATCTGATCTGAACAAGCCAATCACTAGACATTTTCAACAATCATTGGACTCATTAATTATGTTAAAACATAACTAATTATGACACTGGCCTTGGAGGTCAAATGAATGACATTGACCCCTATAAAATCATTATGTGTTCGTGGGTGGTAGACACCATTGTATCATTAGAAAACCATAAAATACGTTGTCTACATCGGTTATACCTGTTTCACATTTATGGGAATTTATTTTATACCATATTATGAGAATATTATAGTTGACTGAAATAGGTATACTTTTTTTCTATGCAGGCTTTTAGACCTATTTCTTATTTATGGGAACATATTTTATAATAATATAATATGTACGGGAATATAATTGTCTAAAATATACTTACCTATATTTCTATGTAGATTTACACATAAATAAATTTATTTTATACATATCATAAAAACTAAGTCAGTTCTATTATATAGTTTAGGTCGGTAACGAATACTAAATAATAATTGCTGTTTTCATGAGTCGCTGACATTACTTAAGCAAATTTACTCCGAAATGACACAAAAAACAAATTATATTTCATCCTAAAAAAGCATTTTATTCGACATGTTTGATTTTATCATTACAGCATTTATGTCTATGCAATAAAAACTCCGTATGTCTCATTCCTAATTAACATCAAAATAAATTAACACAAACATGTTACGAGCTCTGTGTCAAAGGTTTTTTCTATAACGCGCTAAACTATTAATTTAGCAAAGTCCCCGCTGTTTTAGCATACTTAAAAATACCTGTTTTGGATCACAACTTTTTTATTCTTGATGTGGACTTATGATAGTTTTATATTATATTAGCAACACCCGCGGTGTTACTTGCATTATATACATACATAAAACAAAGGCTTGTGTTTATTGTATTATTACAATAAATAAGCCAAAATTAACACTTTTATTCTATTAAACGCGTTATAAAAACACAAACACCTTAAAAAAACTAAAGTGACTGAAAACTTGTGATGGCCATATATTTCATATAAAAGTAGGATATACATTAAGTCTGACTCTAACCACGAATTATTTCTGCCAGTCAGTCATAAGGAAATACGACTCAAAGAGAGAGATAAGTGAATACATAATGGTATGTACATCAATTTTTATTTAAGTAAGCCATTTGAATTTTGTGTAGTTACAGACACACCTACATGCATTCTGTTATATGTAAGTTCTATTGGGTGCTCGCGGCTTCACTCGCATTATGTAGAAAGTTAAACTTGCATCCCCTATTTCACCCCTTTAAAAGTAACATTTCCAAAAATCATTCCTTAGCGGATGCCTACGTTATAGCATCTACCTGCATGCCAAATTTCAACCCGATCCGTCCAGTGGTTTGGGCTGTGCGTTGATATATCACTAGATCAGTCAGTCAGTCAGTCAATCAGTCAGTCACCTTTGATTTTATATAGATGTATAGATAATATTATTACTGTGATGTTATGTGATACAGAATTATGACTAAGATTTTATGCAAATGATTATTTATGACGCTTTATTGTTATATTTTGGAAACTTTACGATTTAAGCTATTGAGTGATTAGTGTTTTATTGGTTTGAGTTATGGTTAGGATTAGATATAATCTTATTAAGGTTTATGGCCACGATCTCATTATGTTTTAATTAATTTATAAAGCTGGCCCATTAAGGCATTGATATAAAATATCTGTGTTGTGATAGTTATGACTTTACTGATTAGAAATTTATGTATTTGACCCGTACGTAAATCTTAATTTTGTTAGAATTATACTAGTAGTCAAAACTTTTTTTTTAACTTTAACGTGTTTGCACTTGGCCATAGTTTATCCTGATAGCAAGCAAAGGCTATGGCCTAAGATGGAGCGTGCTTACCCGATAAGAACCGATTCACTCTCGCTTTGAAGATCGCTTGATTATATTATCTAATCTAGGGGTTGCGGGTTCGATTCCCGCGTGACACAAGTATTTATGCATTATAAAAATGTATAATTACTTGTGTTGAGTCTGGTCGTTTGTATGTATAATAAGTATGTATTTACAAAAGAAAAGTATATAGGTAAGTATTATATCCGTTATCTAGTACCTGCGACACAAGCGTTTGCTTAGTGTGGGGCTAGATGGCGCTGTGTGCATTGTCCCGGAATATGTATTTATTTACATATTTATTATTTATTTATAGTGCGTGGGGAACAGAGAGTCAGGCAGGGAGTTCTACCGGTTCTTATTGGATAAGCACGATCCATCTTAGATCAAAGTTATTGCTTACCATCAGGCAAACTATGGTCAAGTGCGGACCTGGTTTAGTTAACAAAAATCGAGCCGGAGACTCCATAAGGTCCATATAAAATGTTTCTCTCGCAAATCAAGCTTAAAAAACACACGTTTGTAATCATTTACAAACCGAAATAACAATATATGTATTTAATTGTGTTTGTTGGTCTAAAGCTATCTATTATTAGTAATATAGTAAACTAACCATTCTGTGTAGTGTTGTCTAGTTTAGGCCTTTTTAACCGACTTCAAAATAAGGAGGTTATCAAGTCTTCTGAAAGTTTTTTATTCTATCCGTTGCTATATTAAATAAATAATTTATATAAATTAAATTAATAATAAATTGTATGTTTCTCATTACTATTTATGACACAGAAACCCAAAAAACTACCTTTCGTGTCCGTAAAACATATCTTGTTTCCCAAATTTACTGCTTCTTTTGATCCTCTAATGACTTCGTAATTAAACTAATATCCTCTTCTCTTTGTTACAGAAACGCAACGTATCTGAACGTCTTCTAAAATCTGGGCAGATGAAATATAAAACCTCGAAGTACCACCAATATGCTCAGTAAAAAAATATGGCGTCGGAACTCGAAAGGGAATTCCAAAACGGAACGTTTATAGGGCGCGGGGGTGATTCAAAATTCCAAAATAGAACCGGAAAGTGTCGACGGAAATGGCGGCCGGATGTCGGGGCTTGGTTCTTCTTTGTACTAGTGGCCAGTTGTCATGGATACCAAGAACAGAGGTTCGCTATGGAGCCACAGGATCAGGTATGTTGTTTTTATGTTGGCAATGTTTGTTTTACTAGGTTCGCAGTTATTTGCTGTTTATTTTACTTAGTGCGGGGATAGATGGCGCTGTTTGCAAAGTTTCCGGGATGTTTGAATATCTGTTGTTTGTAACGTATTTGGAGTTAGCTTTAGACATTGTTTATGGCAGATTTCGCAAGAAAAAATGTAAAATAAACTAGAAAGGACCTCCAGCATAGAGTATTTTATATCATAAACATCCTGTAGCTAAGCTATCGGTCGTATTTGTGAGCTAACAAAGTTGAGCAACTTTCCATGCGGTCAGGTATTGGATGGGTGACCCAACAAAAATTTCAACACGAGAGTTTAGATGATCACTTACTTAAATGCAAATTATATACCTACCTAATAATGTTAAAGTTATTATTGTGTTACCAGACACTATTTGCTGTTTATTTTGTTAGGTTGGTAGCTTGCATGTTTGCAATCGCCATATGTGAAGATATTAACCGTGAATTTTGTGGCCATATGTTTTGCATGACCTTAGTTGGTTTTAACATGTTTAGATTAACAGATTTTTTTAATTTTGTGATAGATTATTTATTATATTACATATTATTTATTAAACTCTCCTTGTGTCGTTTTTCCTCAATACTGAGGGTCATGACTCCTTCGCAAAAATATTTATAAAGGGAGCTGATTCTTTTAGATACAGAAAGTAAATTTGTTGTTTTGGTATTTCATTTTATTGATATTAAAAAATATTTACATAGTACAATTTTCAAATAAAAAAACAGTAAGTATATTTAAATAATACTTTTATTCTTTTCTTCGTAAGAGGGCGGCCTGCTCTGTTGTCGAGAATTTTCTAACCGCCCTAAGGGCCTCTGACATGGCTTAATGACTACCGCACTATGAATCAACCGGGATCTATAATCCAAAACGTCATTCTACTCACAGAAGCACCCAAAATGGAATGCCAATGGTCACCCATCTAATCACAGACCGCGTCGACTGTTGCTTAACAACGGTAATCGCTTGCGATTAAAATATATGTGTATGCTAATTAATAAGAGAGACGAACGTTTACATAGATATGTGTGAATATGGCGTGTTATTTCAACTACCTATTAATAGCTCCTTATCAAGTTTCTTAGAAAATAAACGAAATTTGATACTAATTATCTGACCACGTGTAATTCTAAGCACAGGTGACGTGTTAAATATTAAATGAAATAACTTTATCATTATATTACACTAGTGGGTGCTCGCGGCTTCGCTCGCAATAAGTAGTAAAACTTTCATCCCCTATTTCACCCCTTTAAAAGTGGCATTTCCAAAAATCCTTTCTTAGCGGATGGCTACGTCATAACATCTACCTGCATGCCAAATTTCAACCCAATCCGTCCAGTAGTTTGGGCTGTGCGTTGATAGATCACTATGTCAGTCAGACACCTTTGGGTTTTATACATTTAGATATCTGCTACTATAAGTTATATACCTATATGTATATATCTACTTAATAGCTTAGATAGAAAATAATGTAATTTGATATCCTTTGCCAATTGTATGTCACATTGTATTAAGGATGAATAGATAGGGATTCATTAAAAAGCAAGTATATTACTTTGACAGGCATACCAGTATCAATGTTTTTTTTTAATTTACGTTAGTAGGTAAGTGAGAGACAAAAAGGTATAAAAATGGTAAGTTATAATAGAATGAACTACAAACTTTTTGTGCATTAATAGATTTGGCTAGTATTAAAACAAACATTTTTATGTAGCTGCAAAGGTAAATGAGTTAGGTACTGAGTAAGTTCGAATGATAGTGGCCAACTCTGGTATTGAGAGTTTTCAAATCGCCCATCGTACAACCATAAACTTATGATTTTTACCAGAATCTCTAAATAATTCAATTAATTTTAATTTTAAATCTAAGCATCTAAAACATTATTCTATCATACCTAATTTTTCCTCTAATCACAAACGCATATTAAATTTCTAATACATACATAAAAGCAGAGTTATAACGCTCTATTTCCATTAATATTTATTCAGATTTACTGGTATTTGTCGCATAATCTTATAATAATGGTTAAGGTATATTTTAAGTAATAACTTACAAGTATGTTGTTGATTGTTGAACATGTGTCTTCCGTGGAAGGACCTGGGCGCCCACCACAATGTATATGCCCAAGAGAATTCCCCTGACGAATTAATTCTGCGGGGGAGTCAAGACCCTCAGTCAAGAAGAAATGCCAGTCAAAGAGAGACAACTATTGGAAAATTACGTGAAAAAAACATCTCTCACAGAACCAAGTACATCGCCCCTTATAAATGTACGAAGAACCAATATTATATTTTCAATTTGTTTTAAATTAGACAAAGAAAAATTACTAGTAACGTAACAAGAAGAAGTACTACCTAAATTCACAAAGTAAAATGTTAGATGTTAGGTTGTTTGCTTAGTGCAGGGCTAGATGGCGCTGTATGCAATGTCAAAAAAAGGTTATATTGATGTGTAACACAGATAATAATATTGAATTGAGGCAAAAAATTGGTAAAAATGGTTAGAAGTAAACCTGTATAGGTATATTCTATTATTAATGAGTTCAGTGAAGATTCTCATCAGCTAAATAGTTTATCGTGGACTAAATGGTGACTTATTGTTATAGTCTATGAATATTTATGGTAGGATTATTATTGTCGTCTTGATGTGAAAGTGATCTTTTAGATCTGGCGACACGATTCTCGTTTTTTAATCTTGTCGGATTTTTGATTACCTATGTATAAAACAAAGTTAGGAATAAAATTGTAGCGCGGGTGTAGAACTTAGCTAAATTATAGTAATGATTCATATTTTTTTCTACAAAAAAAATTAATCAAGTGTTGGCACAGGTATATTGTATGTTTTTATATCTATGTATATATCCACAAATTATTAATCGGAAAAAATATATATTTTATATTTTTATGACTGGCCTGTTAGCTTAGTTGGTAGTGGCTCTGCCTTCTAATATAGGGGTTGCGGGTTCACCCGCGTGACACAAGTATTAATGCTTTTTAAAACTTATGATTACTTGTGTTTGGTCTAGTCATTTGTATGTATAATAAGATTAATAAGTCTATATTTATTATATCTGTTATTTTTTTTTATTATATCCGTTATCTAGTACCCACGACACAAGCGTTAGCTTAGTGTGGGGCTAGATGGCGCTGTGTGCAATGTCCCGGAATATTTATTTTATTATTTTTTATATGTTATTGCCAAAAAATCACGACAGATTATTAAAACCAGTGTGTTATTTTGTTTCTATATTTTTTTCTTTTTAAAGAATGCCGAAATCAAATATTCCACCGTTATTTTCTTGAACGACGTAATTAAAAAATACTTATCGTAAATTCATACATGCAAATAAGTTTTTTAATCAAAGTCTACAATACAATCAAATCTACGTAAAATGTTATCGGAAACGTAACTCGTAAAGAAGCTTATGAGCTTTGACAGCAATGGCGCCGATATTATCACGAGAAATCTATTTAACATAACTATACCATCAGTTAACTGTTATAATATGTGTTAACATTACATAACTAACGATCTGTGTTTTGTTTTTGACATAAATAATTAATAAGTCAGTGGTTATAGATTTGGAGTGGTTGTATGCAGTTTTTGGGTGATTCAGATTTTTAAAGGATCAAATTGATCTACTGTTTATCTAACGAAAGGTTTTAATTGGTTAACCGACTTGAAAAAGGAGAATCTCAAAAATGGTTAATCAGGAATGTTTTTTTACATTATAGACTCGATCTCTAACAATAGGAACACACACAAAGAATATGAACGAAAAATAAAATTATAATCTATTTTAGCATATATCTAAAACTTTCGCACACATTATAGCAAGCTTACTTACTCGTATGTAGTAAAAAATGGCTAAATGTGTTCCAGATTTTGTAAGCAAACTTAGTTTCATAAAAGAAAAATAGGGACCTCTTCCTAACTCTTTACATATAATGAATCATTCTACAAATCAAATAATGATTCACTGCAACCATGCTAAGGGCAATGTTTTTTACATAAATAATCGTCATAAAGGCAGAGGGAAGATTTTATCGCAAAGCTAGTTTTTCTAATGGCCCATAAGTAATTCATTAAGATTAAATTTATGCTAGTTGCTCTTAAGAAAATATTAAAGTAGCAGTTTGTGTAAGAATTTATTGGAAAAATTTACGTATAGATAATGCCGGTATAACTGAACGTAATTTTTTAAAATTAGAGCGATCGAAATCAGTTCTCTTTTGGTTTTTAATGGAATGTGTCGAAATCATTTTATTATTGAAATATTTACGTGTTTGTACACTCTATAAGATTTTATTACGGGATACCGGATGTAAGTATTTTTAATTTAGTTAGTGTAGGTGTATTTCATATTTCTATTATATTGTTATTGTATCCGAGGACATATTGTGTCTTCCGTGGAAGGGCCTGGGCGCCCACCACGATGCATCTGCCCAAGAAAACTAATCTAACAAATTCATTTTGCGGGGGAGTCACGACCCTCAGTCATGAGGAAATACGACTCAAGAGATAATGTTATTGTAATAAAACTATAAGATGTTGAAAAATGCAAGGAAAAGTACATATTTCTATTAATCACATGTGGCAAAAAGGTCATGAAGAATGGCGAAATGATTCATTTATTTGTTCATAGTTATGCTAAGGCAACAGAATTGTTTAATCGAAGAAAGGCATAAATAATGTTTTGTAGTTTTTTTTTAATTTATTGATAACACAACAAAGCTCACTAAGGATTTCCGTTGTCAATATAAATAAAAATTATAATATGTATTTGTATATCCAAAACTTTCAACCGGCGTTAGACCGCGTGTAAATTTGCATGTATAATTAAATTGCAAACGGTTCGACCAATTTACATACACATTTTTGTTTGGCAGTAAAATTATTGTTTTAGCCTTTATTGCTTTTGTCACCGGTAGCGCGTTTTTTCTGTGCAACTTTTTTTGTTGTTTTAATGGAAAAAGTATGATTTTAGATCATAGAATATGATTAAAACGTAGAATTTAAATGATTTATGTTAGATCATAGAATTTGATTCAGATATCAACGTATCAGGATTGCCATCCAGCGTGGTAATGCGGCCAGTATGCTGGGCACGCTGCCCTCTGGTAGTGGGCTGGAGTTCTTAGATTATCTTTAGGCTTTTCTAAAGATTTTCTAAGTGCCTTTTTATGTTGTAGTTAAAAGTAGTATGTTTAGTTTTTCTATTCTTGTTTTTATATTTTATTATTCTAATAACAGTATTATATATTTATTGTTGATATTAAAATAGTGATATTATTATGAGGTGAGAGATTTTTATGTATATTTTTGTACCTTCTTCACACTTAAATAGACTTATCAAATTAAATGAAATTTTCTGGGGAGATAGACTAAACCCAAGCAGCAGATTAATATGATTTTACTTATAACTTTTGCTTACTTTGTTTGCCCGGTAATAATTAAATTACCAACCAGATAATAATAATTAATGTACCAGATGGCGCCAGCATAGGTATTACGTATAATATCTATAAAATATTATCATTATATTGAAAATTATCATTATAACAAACTGCATTCATTTTCCTACATGAAACTTTTTATATAAATAGTTATATTTCGTAAATTTCATGCTTCAGATATAATAAACATGGTAGTACTTAGTTAAAAGTCGGGAACGCACGAAAGTCTTTTTAAAAACTAATTAATTAAACACTACGTCTGTTCAGACTAAAGATTTTATTTAGACTGCCTTATTCTAACATGCAATCTTATTTTATACCTAACACCTATGCCGAGCCTTATCGGCCGGATGCTGAGTTGGCGACATGTAACCTGATCCGCGTGGTACGAGGATCGTTGGGTGGTCTGCGAATGTTATGACCATTGTGTGCGAGTACCAGGAACATAACGCCTTCCCCCTCAGACTCGAAATTATCGGAAAAGGATTTTCCGAGAATTTCGGTTTACATACATACATTTTCTTATTCTATATCTTAAGACTATTGCTGCTTGCAATACCAGGTCCTGCTCGGAGGGGTTTGTAGAGGCAGCGAACTTATGCGAATAACATTCTTAACTTACAAGTAAAATCGGATTTTCATTTACATTTTCATGTTCAATTACAGGGGTTGAGGGTGTCTCATAGATTTTCCGGATATAAGGTATAATTTTTAACTGTAATGTGTATACAAAAAACACCAATAAGATTATATAGAGCACAATTGTGGCAATGCCAAGGCTTTTCACTTCACTTGAATTTTGAACACTTTTCACACTTTTCTTCAACATATAATTGAGGTGTTGCACGTCATCTAGGTTAACTCGTTGCAGGTTTATGGGTTCCATATTTTCCAATTTGTTTTCTGATAGATCAGGTAAGTTTACAATAGGTATGCGGTTATAAGAATTTCCCAATTCATGGAAACGGTTTGCACGGAGTCGCAGAGTGCCAATGGTGACATCGCATGGTTTCTGGATAGTGAGAATGTATGTACCTCTCAGTGGCTCCTGTATGACGTCGTCGCTGCATTGCTGCGTAAGCAGCTTTTTAAATTTGGAGAAGATAATCCAAACGTTATCAGAGATTTTCTGTGTCTTTAATTCTTCTGTAATGATCTTGTGCTTACTACATTTTGGTAGATGTGCTCGGTATTTCATTAACTGTTCCACACAGGTTTCTGCGAAATAAGTCGCGATGCTGCTTTCAGAGCACAGGTACTCTTTGGCGGTTATCTCTTTACACTTTTGGGCAAGTGGGCGGTAGCTTTTCTCATCCTGGAGTAAAAAGGGATATTCAGGAATTATGGTAAAGGTATCGGCGGTGGTATGGTTAAGCATGGGCAGTGGGTACAATTTATAATATACATAACATTCATTTTCAACTAATGGAACATCAATTATAAACCTAACATAACTGTCTTTAAGGTATGCTTTAACAGAGAATGTCTCTTCTAAATTTATTAGGTTTTGATTATTTACAGGATACATAAGCTTACCATATGTACTTATTTCTTTCAGCAATGTTATAATCTCTACAGAATCTATTACAGTTTTATGGAGTACAGACACTTTACTAAGGGCTAAAGCCGTCTCTACATCGCCGAGTTTAATGGAAATAGTGCGGAAATTACTAATAAAGAGGTTGAATACATTTATAATATGGAAAGTTAGAAGTTCCTCGAAATTATCATGTGATCTTAGGTAAAATTCTATTTTATTAACTCTATCATTCAGAAGCTTTGTGTTTTCATTTACAATTTCACTTGAGTTTACGATGTGATCCAGCATTTCGGTAATAATAGTGATTTTATTGGAAACGGCTTGCTCACGGGTTTGTGTGTCAGTTAATAATTGTTCGAAATGAATAGCGTCATCGTTATCTAGATTTCCTGTTATTACTTTGATCAAAGAACCTAGAGGGTTGATAAGACCTCGTTTTACGCGTTTGCTAGGTACTAACTTCTGTAGTTTTTCTGTAGCCTCATCACGGGTGTATTCAATTTGAGACTGAAAGTCTTTAAATTTAATCATGAGGGAGGAAACATTTTTAGAGGCTAATATAACCTTGTTACAAAACTTTGAATATTGTTGCGAATGAAATTGCAAGTCGGAGGAGATACCTGTTAAATCTATAGTTTTTATAATAGACCAACTATCGTACTGTAGCGAGGCGCGACCTTGCTTAACTGGGAGGAGGCCTGGATTTTCATTAATTTCTTGAAGTTGAAGGCCCTGGCTCTGGAGACCTTGGGCATGGACGCACGTCACCATCACCAGGAGGAAGCACCACCTGCGGAGGGCGTTTTACATTTTTAATTGGGACCTTGGTGTCTCTGTCCTTGATTTTTATGGGTACGACGTTTTGTTTAGCTTCGCCATTTATTATAGCTTTTTGGTACCTAGGTTTATCCTTGGATTGTCTTTTGTTTACTGCCTTCGCATATAATGCCTGTCCTTCCGTGAACGGCGGTACTATTTCTCCACCGCGTTTATGCTTCACCTTTTCTTTGTCTTTTCGCAGTTTTTCCGAGATGAATTTATATAATTCATTAGTACGTTTCTTATGATCTTTTATCAGTTGTTGTTTATAAGCTTTGTCAAATTGTACTTCAAAACAGGAATTTAATTCTGTGTGTCCAAATACAACTTCGAATGGTGTTAAATCTGTAGCGCTATGTATGGTATTATTGTATGCCATTATAGCATAAGTCATTATATTTGCTGCGTCTGTGTATTTCTTTTCGTATTTGGCTAGGCGATAAATTTCAATTATGGTGGAATGGAAACGCTCTACTATGCCGACAGAATTCGGGTTATTTGGTGTAGTTATGTGCAGTGTTATTTTGTGTAATTGTGTAAGTTCTCGGAGTAGGTCGTTATTAAATTCGGTACCGGGGTCGCAGCTTATTTTTCGCGGAATGCCATAGAAACTGAAGTATTTAAGGAGTGCTCTTACTACCTCGGGCGTTGACCGTGATGGTATCTCTATTGCCTGTGCTAGCTTGCTGAACGCGTCTACTATCGTGAGGTAGGATTTGGAGTCGATGGAAAATATATCCATGAATAATTCTTGGAATGGGGCATCCTGTGTTTCAGTGAGTTGTAATACTGGTTTGATTGGTTTTCGGTCATACTTGGCGATCCTGCATTGGTCGCACGAGTTAATTACTGCAGAGACCGTTTCTTGCATGTCGGGCCAATAATAAGATCGCTTTATTCTTTTAATTGTTTCTGTTATACCTCTGTGGCATGTTTTTCCTTCGTGTATCTTTTTGATTATCAATTTTTGTTCGTCTTCATTTTCAACGTTAATCACTCTCTCGGTGCATTCATGAAAATTGATAGTACCTTGTTTGAACATGGAAATCACGACGTTGCTAAATTCTCGTCGGTGCTGTGTGGTCTCGAAGTAAACGAAGTATTTGTTCTTGGGTTTAATGTATTTTTTTAGGAATTCACATATAAGGTCTGGTTTGCCGTGAGGTAAGAAAACCTCTAGAATTTTTTGATGTTTCGTAGATATATCGGTTACTTGTAATCCGTCAGTGAATTTTTGAAACACGAGTATTTGGTTTGGTTTTGTGTCCACAGCTTCATGTAATATAGGTATACCTAGAGATTCTAAGTCTCTGCCTGAATGAATCGTTTCTGTAGCGCTGGAACTTGTCTCCGATGGTACGAGACATTCGGGTTCCTTACTCAAAATTTGGTCTATGGAATCTGTGTCTGAGATAGTTATAGGACTGTTGGTTGCCGTTCTCTCTGAGTCGGATATAGATATGGTGTCAGATTGCTGAGAAGGATTATCTAGATTGACAATCATTGATATATCGTCAGGTTCTTCTGCTGTAGTCAATGCATTAAGTTTGAGACGTGATAGTGCGTCAGCATTTGCATTTAGTTGTCCATTTTTGTGTTTTATGTCAAAATCGTATTCTTGAAGTCGTAAACGCCAACGTGTTAACTTACTGCCCGGCTCTTTTAGTTGATATAGCCAGAGCAAGGGTTTGTGGTCGGTTACAATGTCAAATTTCCTTCCGTATAAGTACGGCCGGAAGTGTTTTGTGGCCCAAATTATTGCCAATAGCTCTCTTTCGATGGCACTGTACTTTCTTTCTGTGTCCGATAAAGTTCGACTGGCGTATGCAATAGGTCGGTCAGAGCCAATTGTCCCTTGGGATAACACGGCTCCTATTGCCACTTCCGAAGCGTCGGTGGTCAATATGAAGGGCTTGTTCATGTCCGGGTATTGAAGTATCGGGGCGTTGATTAACAGCTCTTTACACTTTTGAAAGGCTTCGATGTATTTTTCCGATTTTTCAACAGTTTTTCCTTTCCTTAAACAAGCTGTTAACGGTTGTGTTATTTTTGAAAAATCTTTGATAAATCTTCGATAGTAGCCAATAAATCCCAGGAATCTTTTTATTTCTGTCTGAGTCTCTGGAATTGGGTAGTCAATCACCACTTGGATTTTGTCATTATTTGGTCGGAGTCCGTCTTTAGTTAGTGTGTGGCCAAGATATTGAACTTCTCTCCGTAGGAATTCTGATTTGTCTAGTTGGACCTTGAGGTTGGTGAGTCTGAGCCTATCAAAGACTGCGCGTAACTTCTCCAGATGCTCGCGGAGTCCGTTGGAATATATAAGTATATCATCAAGATATACTAAACAGTGTATACCTTGCAGCCCTCTTAGTACGTTGTCCATTGCACGTTGGAAGGTTGCTGGGGCCGTTTTTAAGCCAAATGGCATGCGAAGGAATTCATAATGACCATTTTGGGTAGAAAACGCTGTCTTTTGTCTGTCCTCTTCTGCTATCTCGATCTGATGATAACCGGAAGCAAGATCCAGGGTTGTGAAATAATTGCTTTTACCTAATTTGTCGAAAAGGTCACAGATATTCGGTAGAGGGTAGCGATCGTCCGTCGTTATTTCGTTAAGGCGCCTATAATCGACTACCATTCGGTATTTCACTTGTCCGGAAGCGTCAAGCTTTTTAGGGACGAGGTGCACCGGAGCGCTCCAAGGTGAGTGTGATTCTTGTACCACGTCGTCCTTGAGCAGCTTTTCTACTTGATTTTTAATTTCTTCAGCTTGGGCTGGAGCCTGTCTATACGGCTTTATGTATATAGGGTTGTCGCTTGTTGTTCTGATTTGGTGTTTAACCTGATTCGTGAAGGTAAGGGGTAGGTCTTCACAGTAGAATATGTCTTTATATTCTATACATAAGTCATGTATAGCTTTTCTTTCTTCCGAGCTAAGGTGGTCTAAGCGTAGCTTTGCTAGGTTTTCCTTGAGTAGCTGATCAATTTCTACTTCAGTAGATTCTGTTATGTAATTCAGGTCGCATGCTATTACGTCATCGTCTCGGACTGGCCGTACAACAAAGGGTTTCTTTATAGTCATGCCTACTTCATTTTCAGATGCATTTTGAATAACTGTGGTGGCATAAAAATTTTCACACTTCACAATAGCGGCGGGCATCCTGACATTTTCACAAAATTGTTTGTATTCGATAATTGCATCTCCGTTTTCTACGGACACTGGTATCTTTACCCGGGTTTCTGACCTTGGTTCTAGGGTCACCGAATGATCCTTGTCATAATATATTGGGATGGTTGCGTTTTGTGTTTTGAAAGTTCTGTCGTCTAGATCAATTTTGGCTTTCAATTTAAGCATTAGGTCCCATCCAATGACTCCATCATATTTGGGGTCTACGTCGTATACGAAAAACTTGTGGTCCATTTCTTCGTTGAATTCTTTGAATAAGGGTATGTCCACCACATGATTATGTGAACTGGATGCGTGAGTACTTGTTACCTCGAAGGGTTCATTTCTTTTGTATTGCTGGTAATGAGTGTCTGCCTTCCTTGGGCTGATAAAACATCTGCTGCTTCCTGAGTCTAGCATAAATTTTGCATTTATATCGTTGAATTTTACATAGGGTAGTTTTCGGGTGGCGTCGTAGTTGAGCTCAATTACCTCGGGGGTTTTGAGCTCAGGGTTAAGCAAAAATTTTCCACTGTATCGTCCTTGGTCTCTTCTTCATTGATTTGTTCTTCAGTGTATTCAACCATGGGGTCGTAATACAAGTTAGGGTCCTCATAGTAACCATAACCTTGTTCCTCATAATTAGGGTTGAAGTCGTCGGCCTGTTCCTGTGTTATGTTTATTTCATTCAGGGGTACCTGTCTTGGTTGTACCGTTCTCATGGTGACGTCACTGGTAAATGGCACTGGTGGTTTGTAGCCTTGATGTTGGGGTTGCTGATAACCAAACTGTCCCGGTTGTGGACGAAAGCCTTGAGGCTGTGGCGGCCTGTATCCGAATTGTCCTGCTTGAGGGCGATACCCTCCTTGGTTAAATGGCTGAGGTGGGCGGTACCCAAAGGGGGTCATTTGAGGTCGCGGTATGTTTGTTTGAGTTGGGAAATTTGGCTTGTAACCAAACTGCATAGGAGGTCTGTAATTATTGTTAATATTAAATGGAGGTCGGATAGGCTGTGGTCTGAATGGAATTGGGGCTTGATTAGGGATACCGAATTTGAATTGTTGTTGTTGCATTACCGGAAGAGGTGGAGGTTTTGGTACTGTCAAGTGCTGTAGCATTTTTGATCTCAATTGGTATTGATCCTGGAAGTTGACTTCCTCCAGGACATGTTTAAGGGCATCTTCTAGAGTTAGGGGTTGTTTCAGCCGAATCACCCTAACCATGTGTTCAGGTAGGTTGTAGAGAAAGACGTTCAAAGCCGTGTTATTATGAATTATTTTCTTCGCCTGTTTCACGTCTTCGCTATTTGCCGAATTTTGGTGAATTTTCGAAAATAATATTGCGCGCATGTCCTGCACACGTCCGCAGAAATCTAGATAGGACTCTCCGCTTTTCAATTTAAGGGATTCTAGTTCAAACGCTACTGACTCTTCACTACGCGGGTCTCCGAAATGTTGGATCAATAATGCCCTGAGGTCGTCATAACTTGTGAAGTCACCCCGCTCACTGATTAGGGCGGCAGCTTTTCCAACGAGTTTGCTGGTGAGAGATTGCATAAGGAATTCATTTCTTTGGGTGGTACCTTGAAAGTACTGAATGACATACTCGCATTTTTTAAGGAAAAGCGTCAAAGTTTTAGTGTTGCCGTCGTAATCAGGGACCAGTTTTAACATGTCCCTAAGAAGGGGCGGTGCTATGGTAGCTGCTGTGGCTGCATCCACCATTTTTACAACTATCTATCACTATTCCTTCTAAATTAAAATATTTTATACTTAATTATAATTATCTGTGCAATTTTCGTCACAATTTACCTAATTTAACCTATTGCGCAATTTTAATCGCGTATATATCTAAATTAATCTATGTTGTGCAGTTTTAGTCACAGTTACCCTAAATTATCCTAAATTGTGCAATTTTAATCACAATATAACTAAATTTACTTAAATTGTGCAATTTCAATCACAATAAAATAGGCTTATACTAGAAAACAATTTTCGTGGATGGGGATGGGGTAAGCAGGAGGATTTTACTCCAGAGGATGCTACTCTATGTACTTACATGCCCAGCGCCATCGTAGTCCGCTTTAACAAATTTGTTTGGTTCGGGGATACCGGTGTCAGCTTCCGATGCTAGGGTGCTGGCACACTGCTGCCGCTCGAGGATCGCGGAATTCACGCGAATATTCACACGCGCTGGCTAGCAACTGATATCCGGCCCGGCTGCGCCAGTTAAAAGTCGGGAACGCACGAAAGTCTTTTTAAAAACTAATTAATTAAACACTACGTCTGTTCAGACTAAAGATTTTATTTAGACTGCCTTATTCTAACATGCAATCTTATTTTATACCTAACACCTATGCCGAGCCTTATCGGCCGGATGCTGAGTTGGCGACATGTAACCTGATCCGCGTGGTACGAGGATCGTTGGGTGGTCTGCGAATGTTATGACCATTGTGTGCGAGTACCAGGAACATAACGACTTTTATCCTACAGGCAACATTTGCACGAATTTAGAGACTGGATTTGACTATAGTCAATACAAGTAAAATAAAGTCCTTCTAACTTCACTTGGAAGCCATCTTGGTATCCATCTTGGCTGTCGACCTCATTCTTTTTTGTGCACGGCAACCAACGCACGCGTCTAGCGCCTAAGCGCAACTTCAAAATTGAAATAAAATATATTCTTAATTATTTTTTAAAAGTCACAAGTTTCAACGGATTCAACATTTTGGAATAAAATTCGTTCATTTTTAAATCGTCATGAGATGCCGAAGATAATCTGGGTGAGTCGAAATAATTTCGTGTACCGTTCTACCTTCCTGCAAAAAATGTTACTTACCGACTTTTCGAAAGAAAATTGTGCTCAAGTTTTTAAGTGATATAATACTCCCATACCGGGATATAAGTAAATTTGTAAAATCATAAGCTATAACGGATTGAAGATTTTGGAATGAAATTTGTTCAAGTTACAATAGACTCAACGTTTTGGAATTTAATTGTGCATTCGTCATGCGATACCGAAGATAATCTGGGTGAGTCGAAATACTTTCGTATCAACCTGCAAATTTTTTTACTGACTTTTCGTAAGAAAATTGTGCTCAAGCTTTTAAGTGATATAACACTCCCATGCCGGGATCAAAGCAGATAACCTTCGGTATCTTCTCTTCGAGAGCGCTGCACTCCCGTGCCGGACCAAAGTGCAAGAACCTTCGGAGTTTAGCTTATTCATTTAGTACTTAGGTCTGAGAAAGCTGAAGATTTGAATTTACATGATTGTGTTGAAAAGTTATGTTAGTTAAGTAATGGTACATTCAATCTGTGTATTTAAAGAGAGGCCTATGCTCATCAATGGGCGATAATAGGGAGATGTTGATAATGATAAAATAGTGGAAAACTAAGCTTATATGAAAAAATCATGGTTTTAAGATGATGTTTAGCTACCTGATATTTTAATTTACGCTACTTTCTAGTTTTTTTTTTTTAACCTGCGGATCCCTAAATTAAAAGAAATATGCTCCATAAAAAAGTCGATCTAGTTAAATAGTTGATTAGCAAATCCCATTAAAAATAACAAATTTCTTATTCTAGATCTCATAATTAGATTATTTATTCATGAACTGATTTAATATGCTAACTTTTTCTCTGTAATTAATTTGAAGTCCAAATGTTTTGAAGTTTACCCAATTAATATAGATAAGAAATCTAGAGAACTTGTAGTCAAATAGTGATTTAGTGTTTATCAGGATTTGTTTTGTTTTAGCACGTTTGTGTGTTTATTGCCTGATTTGGTTTAGAGATTGAATTTTTGAAAACTGGTTTCTGGCATTTAAAAATGTGTCATATACCTATTCATCATCATCATCCACAGCCTTCTCTATCCCACTGCTGGGCATAGGCCTCTCTTTGAATGTGCCAGCTGCGTGGATCTGTCCGTACCTATTAGTTGTTTTTAAATGATTTAATAATATATGTACACAAATAAGTATAAACTAATAATTTTCACAATTTTCCCTAATTTCCACGGTACCAAAATAAGCTTGTAATTTTTTGTGCGATGGCAACAGTAACTTACCATACTATTAAATGCTTTGCTTTGTCTTTCATAATACTGAAATATATTTTTAAATTTATCTACAGGCCTCCTTAACAAGGCCTCCCTTTGCATGTGCCATCTGTGTCGATCCTGTGCAGACTTCATCTAAGTCGGACCCCCGACTTTTAAGATGAATATTTATTTAATACCTACTTTCTTTTTTTCCCAGAATGCCATAGTCGGCTCCAGGGTGACTCTCCCCTGTCGAGTGGAGAACAAAGCTGGCGCTCTTCAGTGGACGAAGGACGACTTCGGTCTAGGAACGCACAGAAACCTGAGCGGTTACGAGCGATACTCCATGATAGGGAGCGACGAAGAAGGTAGGCAGTTTTCTTGGTAAATACTTGGCCAATTTAGTTGATATTTCAACTGAAAATGTATCTTGAATGATATTCTGATGAGAGTGGCCAACTCTGGTGTCAAGAGTTTATTAAGCCGGCCTAAGAGCCCAATCTATACTAATATTATAAAGCTGAAGAGTTTGTTTGATCGCGCTAATCTCAGGAACTACTGGTGCGAATTAAAAAAATGTTTTTGTGTTAAATAGACCGTTTATCGAGGAAGGCTTTAGGCTATATAACACCACGCTGCAACTAATAGGAAGGAAGAAACAATGGAAAATCTGGAAAAAACGGGGGAAAATATTCATCTTTGAGGGCTTCCGTTGCGTACGCTGCGAAAATGGTTCTAGTCGTGGGTAACAGCTATAATTTAGAAGAGGTTATTTGCAAAAATAAATATAATGCCCAAAATAACTATTCCACCCGGACGAAGTCGCACGCAAAGCTAGTAGTATGATAAAAGTATGGTAAACTTTTGTAAAAACTACATGTTATTGTACGTAATACTTGCTCTAGTATTAGGAATTTCCAACACGTAATAAGAAATTCTAAATACTCAGGCGGCCTCGTTTGCAAAAGTAGAGAATACGGTTAGCCACCTGTTACGATATCACATAGACAATAATCTTTGAAGACACATAATTATCTGTCTATTCTATATACCAATCTGCCAACCATAATTCTTAGAAAATAATTATGTTCTACGATTATTAAGATCATCATCATCGGGTGCCATCTTCATATTGAAGTTCGGAGGTCAGTTGGCAAAACTTGTTGCGATCCCATGCTGCTTCTTTTAGATGCGGTTAGCTTATTTAAGATACCCCTTCTATAACGTGAGTTGAGTGATAATCTAAATCTTATAATTTTTCGCTCTAACAGGAAAACTATATACATATTATGTGTATGTATGTATAAATAAATACAACACTTCATTTGAGGTGCTATATTCCATTAGATTTACCTAACTGTGCCGGGCATGGGATTAGAAAAGGCATCCCGTGGATCTTGTTTGTTTTTTTTTATTTTTATGACGCGTTGTTTAAAATTTTACTAACAACAACAACATTAACTAGAAGCCGTGTTTCCTGCGAACTACAATCCAGGGGTCTTCAAATCTAGAGTTAACAGGTATCTTCTAGGTTAGCGTGTCACATACTAGGCTGCAGCAATGCTTAAAATCAGGCAGGCTGTAGTCAAAATTAAACCTATCCCACGAAAAAAATAACAAAAAAATCATTGCTGCAAAAGATTTCTCATTGATGAGACATCTTTTGCAAAATATATCGTTGCAAGATAAGAACCAGTACAGGGTCAGTATCAAGAAATATTTACAAGTAGTGTTTAGACTAGACTATTTCTAGATAACTGTGGGGGGTCGGTGAAAAGTATACTCAGCTAATTTGCACGTGGGTTGCTTATTTTTTTTGTTCCGTCTATACTTCCTCCGATAATGGCTGTGAGAGACTTTGTTAGACCAATCATACATATAACTGTATAAAGACAAAACTGATTTTGTTGTTCTCTTATCCGAAGTGATAACGTTCAAATTGAAACTCAAACACTGGCTCATTCAAAGAACGTTCTATAGCATCTGTGAATTTTTTGGGAGTCAAAAGAAAAAGTTTCTGAATTATTTTGGACACCATGTTACATATGTCTCGTTAATCATAACATCATCGTTGCTTAACATCAGGCAGGCTGTAGTCAAACGTAAACCTATCACACGTAAAAAAAAAAAAAAAAAAAAAACTTTTTTGTACTAACGCCAAATTTTAATTTTATTAGTATTTGACTATTGATTGAATCAATGGAAATATCGAATTGACATTTAACTTATTAAGTATGTTTATATAAGTGTACATATTTAGAATATGTCTTTAATTTTAATCATAATCTGACATGTAACTCGAACAAATGATCAATAAAATGTTTATCTGTTTAACTGTTAATTTATCGACAGGTCGTTATTTTTTTGGTGCGAGGCAACTATTCCTATCATTATATTTTTATTTAAGATGAAAGAAAGAAATATTTATTAAAATCATAAACATTGCAAAATATATGATTAATTTTATGCATTATGCAACACTATGATTTCTAGTCATAATTGTCTTAAACATTCTTAAAAAATATTTAGGTTTATATTTTTTACGTGTGATAGGCTCACGCTTGACTACAACTCGCCTGATGTTAAGCAACGTTGTAATCTACAATCTTGCGCGCTTACATGGAAGGAACCAGTCTACTCTCGACTTGAACACCGGAAAATTAGGGAAATAGTTCAAGGGTCAAAGAGATTATCTATAAAGATCCTGTACCTATATGACTTATGCTAATTTGAACTGTAAACAACACCGTATTTAGCTTAACTGGTGCCTGGAGGAATGATCATATACATATCTGCATCATAGCTAATATTGTTTCACCTCTTATCGAATGAAAGTGGCCAACGTTTGGTGTCGAGAGTTAATCAAGCCGCCCTAAGGGCTTCTGACATTTTACCTAAGAACAACAAATGTCATTTTAGATGATAATATCATACGTACGTCTTGAAACTACTTTTTAACCCGGGGTCTTACTTATATCTTGTATCATTTATTAAAAAAAAAACATTTAGTCCAAAAGCAATGTAGCTTAAATCATTTTTAAAATTTTCTTAATTTTCTAGCCTTCAACATAAGTAATTTAACGAACCAAATACTAAATGTTCTCTCCAACTCCTGAAGAAAGGCGCTAACTATAAAGCAATCAATAAAGGCCCTTCATTCAGACAGACACTTTGTCGTGGGCATATAAACGTCTCGAGCTTGTAACTATCTGTTACAAATGCAGGGGTGGAGTGAGGTTTAAAATGGGGGCTTAAAATTTAATAAATTGGTTAAAAAATAATTTTACTATTCGAATTTGAAATTATGTATAAAAATTACAAGCGTATAAAAACAAACAACGAAATTAATAGATTTATGGGAATTGATTTGACACATTATCCGTCATATAACAAAACGCGGTTTAAATATTAGTCCAGGACTTTGAAAATAAAAAGTGTGTTCTTGTTGTTCAGACATCACATACAAGCAATTAAAATGTTTACAAAAAATGGAACTTTCATTTAACATTGGTACATTTTGACAGTTTGATAATTATGACAGTAGACAGACAATTTTCGAACAGCTAAAACGGTCTTAGTCTAGACTAATATTTAAACAACGTTTTGTAATAAGGCCCAATAAGATTACGTTTCATCACAGCTCGTCTGATTAAATATAATAATGTTAGTCTAAGATGTTCCATACTTGTCTGTAAGTTTTTTTCCTGTACAATGTGATGCAAACGGAACGGATTGTGAGGATTACTATATTTGAATCTTCATTATTTCCTATACCTGAGACTACACTAAGAAAATGTATAACAATGATATTTAGTGTAAAATCGTTTCCGATATTGTTTGTTTTTATATTTCAATAAACATAATATTAAGTACTACATAACTTGATAAGAAGAAGAATACCACAAGATAGATAAAATGATCAAATTTTTGTTTCCTAAACTTGATAAAATAATTGTTGTTTGTGTCACAACCGTGTGACTTAGTACGTTCCCCCCACCCACCGAACCGTTACGTCTTAAAAATAGATTAAGAATAGAATAAAGCGTTTTCAGCCGTTCCTTTCAAAGAACCGCTGAAAAATGGCATTTCAGTGTTTTCAGGACGCGACGAGAGATCTTGAAAAGTAGGCGGAAAATGTAGGGCGGGGCTATTTTGTAGGGAATCGGTACCTTTTTAGGCTTGCTATCGAAATTATGTCAAAGTTACTATTTGCTCATTTATTTCACGGATAAGATGTGCTTAATTAATATTGTAGGTTCCAGTTGTTAGTTTTTGCACGGCAGTTGTTAAGTCATTTCAGAGACAATTAAGGTGGTTCGAAAACTCTCGATACCTGAGTTGATCACTTTTATATAAACTATCTAACTTCAATGTTGACGAGGGTTTACATAAGAAAAAATATTAATAAGGTGTTTCTTTCATGTGCTCGTTATTGTACACCCCATCTAGTCTAGTATTTTTTTTATATTTTTCTAACCATCCTACGGTTGCCTGGAATAGATCGCTTTCAGCGATAAGGCCGCTATTTGTGGCATTAGATGTAACTAATCAATTCTTGTTATTTGTTGTAGATTAATAATCACGGCACTACTTATATATTATAAAAGTATTATTATAGCATCCACTGTAGCATTCAGATGATCATCATCGATTATGAAGATGATGATGATGGTAATGGTTTGCACGGTCGGTCACCAATCCACAAACTGAACGCAACGGTAGTTGCTTAACTTTGAAAAACTCAAACGAATCTATAGTTAGGCTAGTAACTAGGTATACATAGACATAAGAAGTTTTATAAATAGCTTATACTGTCTCTAAAACTTACATAAATATTTCGTACATAATTTTGCTCTCAAGAAGCAGAATTTATAGTTAGACACTCTAACGCTAGTGTTATTTACATTCCTAAAAACAAGTCTATATTTTATTCATGACTGTTATGACGTGAAGCTTTCAGCTTGTCTGTAGGTATATACTTTAAATCTGTACGTGAGTTATAGCATACTAGTGGAAGCTTACAGCTTTGCTCATATTTCCAGATAAATTGTAGACAATGTTAATATCCGGAGTCAATACTACCTTTATATAGAAAATCACGATGATTTGTAGCTCGGTTACGGTCGGAAAGAGGACCAAACCGCAAACAAACAAAAGATTTTTAATTTTTGTGTAATAATGATACCTATATCTTTTAAATATATTGCAATACAAGTCTATTTAATGTACAAAAAAAGTATATGTACTAGATACAAATTAAAATCAAAGTAATAGTTGGTTGACACCCAATTATTTTCTGCCATTTTTCTTGACATCTTCCAAACGGTAGCTTACTAGATTTGCACGCTCCATCCTAGACCGCAATGATCGCTTACCATCAGCCATATTATAGTCGAGCAACCCCATTCCATGTAAAATAAATATAAGAAGAAGTAAAGCTTACCGTTTGAACAACTTACTTTTTAAGACACTGTATCAGCTACTTACAACTATTCATTACTTATTTTTATAGCTAAAAAGCTTTTTCTAAGATCTTTAAAACGTTTCCTCATGCAAAATATACGCAAGCATCATAGAATAAAATTAGATAGATCCGAAGTCAACGCCCTGTGTTTGGCTACTGTTCTACGATTGTTGATGCGTAGATTCAAGGCCGTTCTGTGTTTTGTTTTATGTCTATTCTTGTGTCTTATTGGCGAATCTTGAAAAACATACTTCCTTCTATCTATACCTACATATATGTATATTATGTAATAAAGCTAAAGAAGGTCAAAATTTTTTTTTTTTTTTTTTTTTTTTTAACTTGAACGGGTTTACACTTGACCATAGTTTACCTGATAGCAAGTAAGGCTATGGTCTAAGATGGAGCGTGCCTACCGGATAAGAACCGATTCACGCTCGCTTTGAAGATCGCTGGATTATAGTGCGTGGGGAACAGAGAGCCAGGCAGGGAACATTTGAACATAGAATAGTTTTATTTTCATCACATTTCGCTTTCACTAATCAGCATTATAATTATTCCTTGTAAATAAATTCGATAAAATCAAAGTAATTAATTAAAATACTTATTGAAAGTAATGTATAAATTCAATGTACCCTGTAAACCTGTTATGATTTTATGTTGTTTTACTTGGCCTCTGTAGCAGGTTCCTTCTATGGTGCTGCTTTCTTTCTTTCTACTAAAAGTTTGGGTATACATAACATTTATATCAGAACAAATTTTATCAGATTTTAGATCTTTTGTCTGTTTCTTTGTTTATCCGTTTATTTAAACGCTCATCACACAAAAAAGGCTGAACGGATCATCATTGTATGTAGGTAGGTTGATGTCTTAGAAATGTCATAGGCTACTTTTAATCCTGAAATAATGCAAGTGAAGCCGTACGCGTTCACTAGTTAAACATAAAAAGTCTTGCGTAAGTTTTATATCTTTTGCGTTTACTTGTTTCTTAAAGCCAATAGATGACAAGAATAAGTTTACAAAATAAAACAAACTTCAATATTACTTGCAAAATGTACATAAGAAAATATTGTTAACGAAATGTATTATTGCTCAGCGGAAATTTTAATGTCAATTAAGTAGTTTTGTTTTCATATCACTATATGATTAAAATGTTAAAACTAGGTACCGAGTGTAAAAACCATTTTACAACGAGTAAAACGTATTACACTGTAAATTACCATTTACACGGGCAGTTTGTAAGGCTATCCGGCTAAATGAATACAATAATATGATACCGCGGGAGGGTTACCATAAAAATAAGTCTTGTTTTAATGATGTGGCCAATTTTTATAAAATTCCAAACACTTTAGTAATATCTTCTCATTTGTAGATTAAAGCTGGAGAAATAGAATAAACTAGCTGTGCCTGCGACTTCGTCCGCGTGAAATAGTTATTTTGGGAATTAATTCTTTCGCAGCACACGCAACGGAAGCCCTCAAAGATTTCTTCGCTCCTATTAGTTGCAGCGTGATGTTATATAGCCTAAAGCCTTCCTTGATAAATGGTCTATTCAACACAAAAATATTTTTTCAATTCGCACCAGTAGTTCCTGAGATTAGCGCGTTCAAACAAACAAACTCTTCAGCTTTATAATATTAGTATAGATTACTGTAAATATTTATTTTGCAGAATTATTAAGTCGACATTTACTACATACCAAAAGATAAAAGGCACCAAGTACATATCACTGGGTTCTTCTAGGCAAGCGTGCTACATCTTAGACTATAGTGGTGCTTAACATCAGGCAGGCTAATAGTCAAACGTAAACCTATTTCGTGTTCAAAAAAACACCATTTAAATATGTACGAATACCAAGCTTTTTAATATTATAATGGCTTTAAAGAAATAACCACAACAAAAACAATACCTATTCCATAATGTACGATTATAACGTGACATTGTTACCGAAAAGGGTACAACTACCATAATGACATCATTATATCCCATTACGAATTAAGATTCTAGTGAAAATGGCACTTAAAAGACATTAGCCTGTATTCAAGGCCTTGAATTCTATTCTAAATAGGTTTTTAAAGACTTCTATGAAACGAAAGTTTGTTGAGATAAACGTAATGGTTTTCTGCTTTGTTTGCCAGCAATAAGAAGAAACTAAATACTTTGAGTTTTGTTACTACTGTAGAGTAGATTTACCTTGTAACTAGTTGTTTCATTTAAAAAAATATTAAACTAAAGACACTCTCCGGACCACATACCACCTAACATATATAATACCTACACACT
This sequence comes from Macaria notata, assembly GCA_927399415.1. NCBI lineage: Eukaryota > Metazoa > Arthropoda > Insecta > Lepidoptera > Geometridae > Macaria > Macaria notata. Next base: position 4,611,690 of record OV656750.1, on the reverse strand, counting down.
AGGTATCTTCCTATATTTTCTTACCGTACCAAAAGCACGGTAATATTTGGATAATATTACCGTGCCAAAAGTCACGATGAAGCAAAACAAACGTATATTGGCCGTTGCGACGTGGAAGCGAAACGAACCGACTTACAAACCAACATATTTTAACAACCATGTTTAGCTTAATAAATAAATAAATAAATATTCCGGGACATTGCACACAGCGCCATCTAGCCCCACACTAAGCTAACGTTTGTGTCGTGGGTACTAGATAACGGATATAATAGTTATATACTTTTTTTTTTGTAAATACATACTTATTATACATACAAACGACCAGACTCAACACAAGTAATCATAAATTTTTTAAAATGCATAAATACTTGTGTCACGCGGGAATCGAACCCGCAACCCCTAGATTAGAAGGCAGAGCCACTACCAACTAAGCTAACAGGCCAGTCAAAGTTAATGCAATGCATTCTTCACTTTAAACATATTAGAATGATATATACTAAATACATTGTATTTGTTACCGGCAATCTGTATTCAGGTATTATTCTATACATTTCCCAAGCAATATATAGAATGCATAAACATTTTTGTATTATATATTGTACTAGCTGGTGCGCGCGACTTCGTCCGTGTGGAATAGTTAATACCATAAAAACGATCTAGTGAGTTAACCTTAAAAGATAGACTTATACTGTTGAGGACATTTTGTTAGATTATTTCAAGAGGATTAATTCTTTCATACATATTTTTTTGATATCTTGAACCGTTTTCGCAGCGCATGCAACGGAAACCCTCAAAGATGAATAATTTTCCACGATTTTTCCACATTTTCCATTGTTTCTTCGCTCCTATTAGTTGCAGCGTGATGTATGTTATATAGCCTAAAGCCTTCCTCGATAAATGGTCTATTCAACACATTTTTTTTTCAATTCGCACCAGTTGTTCCTGAGATTAGCGCGTTCAAACAAACAAACTCTTCAGCTTTATAATATTAGTATTGATTTGTGTATGACGTGTATAGTATCTAAGACTATCCTTTGTTCTAGGAGACTATTCCCTGGACATCCGAGACGTGACTCTGGAAGATGACGGCCTCTACCAGTGCCAAGTGAGCTCTGGGCTTAATGGTTAGTAGAACATATTTATTGAAACATTTTTATAAATATTATTAATGTTATTTAATTAGTCGATGTTATGTCATGACCAATCGGCCACATGTGACAGTGATTATCTTGAAATAAACTCTTAAAAAAAATCTGACACCAGTCTGAGCAAATAATATTGGGTATCTTTTCGGGGAGGTGAAGATCTGAAGGCAGACGTTCTGTGTCAAAATTAGTATTCTGATATTGGGAACTGATTCTACAAATTAGGAACATGGCAGAGAGGAACAAGATATTGTAAAAAAGGGTTAAATTTGATAATAAAAACTCAGCTTTAGCATGCAGATTGTAGCTGCTTTTTTAAGTATGATAATACAATGAATTCATTTTTTTACACTGTATCATTTTACCTCCAACTTAACCAAAAAGCAAACATTATGCCCAAGGTGAAGCATGTAGACAAATTAAGTTGATTATAAATTTATGACTATCTTCCAGGCGAGCCCGCGATAAGGTCTCGTTACGCCCAGCTGTCAGTGCTGGTGGCCCCGGAGCCCCCCCGCATCATCCAGGGCGCCTTCATAGACGCCACTGAGGACCAGCTCGTGGACATCGAGTGTGTATCTGAAGGTGGAAAACCTGCTGCTGACGTAAGCAACTTTATAGTCACTTTTTGATAACTTGCTCTTCTTTGACAGGTTATACGGGAAGAAGAAATTTTTTTTGGGATGAAAAGTAACCTATTTGAAAGTTTCAAGTTTTATCTACCTCTATACCAAATTTCATTAAAATCGGTTTAGCCATTAAAGAGAAACAAGAAAAAACAAACAATCACACTAGAAAACATAGCCAGAGACAATATCTCTCTACACCGAATTGGTGAAGAGATATATTGTCACTGACTATTGTCTACACCTATTTGGTGTAGAGAGATATATTGGTCAAATTACTGGACGAATAGTCGTATGTCCAGCTATACTAACTAGAGTAAATAGGTTTCTTTTAGGCAAGCGTGCTACATCTTAGAGTCTTAGACTATAGCGGTGCTAAACATCAGGCTGGCTATATAGTCAAACGTAAGCCTATTTCGTGTAGAAAAAAAGCTGACAATGTTGATACGAGTTCACAAACTTTTGGAACTTAGCTTAAGCTAATAAGCTTTCTACTAGTTTATTCTGATTTTGAACTATTTCTTATCTATTTCAGATAACATGGTTGGATGGAAACCAGTCGGTGATAAATAAAGATGTCCAGATTAAAATAGAAGATCTGACCGATGGCCAGCGGTTTAGAACCAGGTAAGAAACTAAAAAAAAAAACGAAAAAAAAAAATCTATGAAAACTCCGAATGAAATATCCACAAGTATATGAACAAGTGTAGTTTAAGTTAAAAAAATGGATTTTATTTTACCTAAAATTGGCTTCCTTGTGTATTACATATATTATTATGTCACTAGAAACAGCCAGTCGGTAATGAATCCGGTGAGAAATACATTGCTCAAAACGTTTCTATCTTTTTTCATCTTCTTCCTCTTAGCGTACGAGATTAGTCAACTCAAATGTCCAGGAGGTCTACTCCGAAGTGCCAAAGCCGAAATTATCGGCCGAACATTCGGGCGTGTCCTACTACGAACATTGATATATTCGTTCGGTCGGATCGGATTCGGACCGAACATCCGTTTGACGTTTATTGTATCGTAAACCCTACTCCGAACGCATAAAGGCCGACCGATAATTTGAGTTTGACAATAGTTTGATCGGTAGTTTTATGTCAAAATCCACGATACCAAAAGTGTTACCTTTTGACTATCGGAAGTGTCGTGAAGTGTTCGGAACTCTCGCGCAAGTGGATCTAATAAGACTGATTTTTGGTGAAACTCACAGAAGGAATCGCCGCTCAATTCGAGAGAGCTTAAACATCAATATAGTTCCCGATATTGAGTTTGTAGCTAATTATTAGAACAAAATAACTAAGATATTCTAATTTGTTTATTTGACTTTGTTATTTTGTACTTATTATTATATACCTACTAATTATTGTCAAATATGTAGAAAATATGTTTATTTTATTTGTTATAATATTATTATATTTTAGAAAATTAAATAGTTTTAGATTTAGTAAGGTATGTAATTTATTGAATTGTATTTTTACTGTAGTCAATATTTTATTATTACAGGTCCCTTATTATTGAATAGGTATGTAGCTAAATCAAAATACAAATTCCACACTTAAATATATATTTTATTAATACTCTCAAGAGGTACATAATAAAGCCTTGTAAAATTATTATACTACTCTTTTATTAAATACCTAAACATGTTTTCCTATATTTTTGTAATCCAAACCAATACAAAGAAGTTATTAACTCTATATGTTTGTTACTTTTATAACTATAATATAACTAAGTTGACCTAATAAGACAATCAATGCAGGTGACACTGCATAGTGCAACACCGATCTTTAGTGCATAACACTACATAGTATATATATGTTAATTCATTTATAAAAAATAAGGTTTTAACTTGGCATTTCTAAATTCAGTTTATTTTATTATAAGAAAATGACATTAATAAAATTATCAAATCCAAACATAATTATTTAAGTACACACAGTTTCACAGCTATCCTCAAAATAGTAGTAATAGAGATAACAAATTAAGTACATTCATAAATTCAAAATAACCTAATTAGATACATATATCTTCAACATAAATATAAATGATACTATTGTTTTTAAACTTAAAATACATAAACAATAAACTTATTATTACTTTCCTTATAGACATACAATAAACTTGAGATAACCTACCTAAAACTAAAGTACTTATCCAGCATGAAGACTTGCCGCCATCAATCTCATAGGAACTACATAATTATACTTATAATACATAACTAAAGATAAACTAATATGTAACTATTGTCTTTCTATGAACAACTGCACAAGTCTGCATAACTCCACAATGGCCGTCCTTATGCCAGCGAATTCTGCATTTCTTTGTTCTTCTAGTTGAAAAAGCCTGTCCCGTACTGAAGTTTGAAGCAGTGCAGAACGCTGCCGAACTCTTCTTTGTTGTCGTCGGGGAACTAAAATAACAAAAAGTACAATTTAAATTAAAGTTGATAATTTTAACACAGTAAACTGCATTGAAAACAAAAATACTCATGCAGTAAACATCTTACTGTCTTATTAATTTATTTACTAACAAACTTTATATAAAAGAGTTGGTTTGATGTTATGTAAGAGTTTGTTATATTCAAGTTAAATGCTTACTGTTCATTGTGTTATGTGTGTGTGATTCATTTCTGGCTGGTGTCATTTGACTAGGTTGTGTGCCCTGGCTCTGTATGCTGGGTTTCTTCAGGCAAAGGATCTGCAAAGAATATGAAAAAGCATTGTATGTAATAATTATACACCAGTGCATGTTATAATAATATTATAAAGCTATTTTAGCAAAACAAAAACAACCTATCTAAGATGATGTGATTTAATCTAAAATAGAAGAATTCATAGAAAAATACCTTTAGTTGAACAATTGGTAGGTCATCATCTTCAGTAGACGTACCTGGAGTTTCCTAAAAAGAAAAATAAACCAGTATAAGTACCTAATAAGTGTGTATTTGCAATAAGACACAATATTGTAATAAAGATAAAGAAACTTTATTGATAAAGTAAAGTTGTAACTTACATAGGTATAAGTACTAATATCATAGAATATGCTACACAAATTACAATATCTCATCAAATTGAATTTATAAACATTTAGTTTTGATTAAAATTTTAGTTTTAGTTTAGTTTTTAAAAAAGTTACAATGTCTAGATTTATTAATAACATAATGACAATTTTGTTATTAAAATCATGTCAAACATAATAAGTATGCAATCATACAAAATGTCAACTTTAATAAATCTAGGTACTGTCACTAATTTAATTGTAATTTAATAAACAGGTAGGTACATAGACCTTCAAACAAAAAGGAATACTTACATGCTCAACAAAAGCTGGTACCCTTGCTGAAGTCTGTGGCTCCCCAAATCCTTCTCCCATTATGGATATCACTTTCAATTCCATTTGTGAAAGTGATGGAGCCGTTGAGGGTACACCTCCTGTGGCTGCTGCTGATCTGCGGGCTGCCACGGCTGCTTTTTTTGCCAAATAATTTTTATCTTTCCACACCTAAAATAAACAAATGTTGTGATTTATCATATAATTAGTAGGCATTTGGATTTATTTCAACTCTTTGCAGGTAGGTATACATGCTTTTAACAACATATCACTGGCTTTTAATATACAATTTGCTACAAATCACAGAATTACCTTTTGCCATTGTTTGGTAGTCTTGGTGCACCCGCCCATAGCGTTAAATGTGGCACAAATATTCTCCCACAACCGATGGGATAGCACGCGACCTTGGACACTCCTCAAATTTCCTCGAGCCAAATCGCGATGTTCCTCAAGATAATTGAGCAGAGCCTCAATTTGTGCTGCAGTCGGGGTGGACATGTCTTGTCGTGTAGAAAGATTTCTCTAAAATAATTATAAATATCTAACATTTCAAAAAGCGAACATGTGGAATCCACTTGATATGCTCTGAGGTCAAGTGGAGAGTACCTAATTTACGAGTAGTGTTAACATTTTTTGTTCTCAACTTGAACCACTTCTATACGATCACGAGTTAGCAGTTTTTGAAAGTCGATTTTTTTTTGTTAATATATGCACAAAAAATATTTTAAAATGCAGTTTTTGCATTCAAGTTCAAGCTCTAAATATTTTTGTTTTCAATATCTTATCGTAAAATGACACAGCTGCGACGCTTTGACAGTGACAAATTATTCCAAATTGATTGTATTTGTGAGAAATAAGTCACCGGTAAATTACCGGTACGAAGTTCAACTCTAATTGTTCCGTTCATTCGATCCGAAACTCTTTCGATAGACCCGATCGAAATGAAGAAATCCGATGTTTGTTCGTAGTAGGACAACATTCGAAACTTCGGTCGTGTATCGGTCGGGCTCGAACATTCGGATTGACCATTTCGGAGTAGACCTCCAGTTTTTCCAAACTTCGCCTTTAGTCTTTGATATGTCTTGATGACATTATTTACATTGAAAATTCAATTAAATCTGAATATTGAAGCTAATCACTCCACCTCTTCCCACAGATCAGTATTGCGGTTGAAGCCGTCCAAGATGCACCACAACCGAACAATAACTTGTCAAGCACAGAACACAGCCGACAGGGCGCCTAGGATGGCCACTGTACAGATTGAGGTAATGTACTTTATTCATGGGTCAATCAGCTCTAAGAAATTACATGTCTAAAACGCATGATAGGTCTAAAAGCCAAGGGTTTGATGGAACCAACCAAATGGACACAACACATTTTGTTTTTTTCCTTTGGTTCCAACCAAAGGGAAAAAACAAAATGTGTTGTGTTTCTTGGTCAATCATCTCATAAAGCTCACAATCGCTAAAGCTATCTAAAACGAACGCTAGAAGTAAAAAAGTAATGGGTTTGAAGGAATCAACTCAATAAATCTTGTAAAGATGTGTAGTATAGTCTCGGCAATTCCTTTGTGCTGACTTCAGAAAACAATCGAATTCGTCTTACTTAATGTAGTGTTCTAAGGATTGTGACGCCATGCAAAAAAACCACCCATTCATTGAAATAATTATCTTGGGTTAAACAGAAATAAAACCAACAACGTGGAATATTGAATATCCTATCAATAATTTAGTAATAACCGGCTTGCACTTACGTCAATAATTATTCATGTCTTACTGGAATTATAATACAGTAGGTACATCCTATCAAGAGATTAAGATCCCAAGTGGGTTTATTAGTCTATTGGATTACCATGCACGCTGCAATGGAACGAGGGTTAATCTTAATATTTGGTTTGGTGATAGTTTAAAACTTCTAAAATGATATAGGCTTTATTTGATCTTAAAATAACCTTAACGAAGCCGGATTCATTCACTAGTAGATAAAACTTAACGTAAAAATACTTTTCCAGGTGAAATACGCCCCGAAGCTCAACATTTCCATCCAATCCTCGACGGGCCGCATCCCAGTGGGCTCCGAGCTCCGTATCCGATGTGACGCCGACGCGAACCCACCCCCACAGGTGTACCGGTGGTATCTGAATAATAACCCTGTGCTGGGAGACTATACTGATGAAATGGTAAGATTTATTAATTGATCTCTTGATTTAATTAGGTCTTCTTCTTATCCAATGAGAGTGGCCAATTCTGGTGTTGAGAGTTTATCAAGCCGCTCTAAGGGCCTCTGACATGGCTTAATGACTGCTATACTAACAGCCGGGACCTACAATTTAGCGTGTCATTCAACCCACGGAAGTGCCTAAAATGGAATGCCAGTTTTCATTTTGTTTTCGGGTTAGTTTGAAGTCCTGGCTTTTAACAAAATATATATATTTCTTTAACCCTACTACGCGTTTTGTCTGCAGTGACTTTTTGGATATTGACCCTATGTAGAAGATCAACTAACTTACTGTAGCCGTTTGTTCCAAAAAACCGTTTTTAATCATCAAAATCAAATAACAATAAAATAAACGAACTGGTTTTATTCAAAGAAGACTTCGCTTACATGCTACATAAAACTTAACATAAACTAATATGATATAAGAACATAACGCATACTCAACATACCAAATACAAATCCATATAATCCAATAGCTGATGCAAACATTTCTATAACTAGAATCTTAACATATATAGTAGAGTTAGAAGCATCAGCTAAAACAGCACCAGATCCGACAATCCCAACAGCAATTCCACTAAACATATTAGCAAACCCGACAGCTATTCCTATGCCAAGCGTATAAAAACCGATAAAATACTCTCTTCTAGGCAGCTGCAGCATAGCCACACTGGGATTCTTTTTAGCCATAAACTCTTCAAGGTTTTCTGCAAGCATTATGCCGAGTAAAACTCCGTAGATAGCTAAAGATTCACAAAACAAAACAGCGATGAGGTTTTTGGTCCTGATTTTTGTGGATTTCACTCCGATGCCGAGCATGCTAACTCCAACTATATATGTCCCGGCTGCTGCCCCACAACACGATAAGGAAATGGCCAGTCCAATGCCAATATTGCACCACATGTAAGGGGGCATACATTGCATGAACCATCCAAAGTTAATATCCCCGTATTTGTTGCCAAATAAGTATCTCACATTGAAACTCGTTAGCATGAGGGAGCAAAGTAAAGACATGTAGTTGAAGACGTAGGATCTCATAACCATCTTGATTTTTGGTAAATAGATTTTTTATGAAAATTTTGTTGTATTGAAAAATAAGGCTATGCATGACAATCAAAGAAATGACAAAGTGTCAGATGGTGTTATTTACGAAACAGGTTGCAAGAATCTGAAAGAAGAATACCTACTAACGAGAAAAGAAAAAAATATTACTTAAGAACTTTTAAAATTTGTAACTCAAATATGAAAATCATCTAGCCTATGAACCTAGAAGCAATAAAACACACAGACATAAATAAAAACATTTAATATTTTACATGATTATAAAACACATGCATAGTCTATAACTAACTAAACTTACGTAAATTCCTACAATTCTTATTTTTTGCAGACATAAATCAAGATGCATATTAGGCAACATGGTTTTGCCATTCACCTTTTCTTGGTTGAAATATTTGTCTTTATAATTGTACAATTGCAATATATCACAGGCGTGTAAAACACACCACTACAGAGAAGTATAGTTTCTACAATCCAATCATTTATCCTGCCATTTTAACTTTTGACATCATATAAACACCAACAATCAGTCCAAACAATCCGATCGCAGATCCGAAGATTTCCACTATCAGTATTTTGACAAACAATGCCGAATTGGCTGCATCAGCTAACGCGGCCCCGGACCCTACAATACCCACAGCAATTCCACAACACAAATTCACTAAACCAACTGATAATCCAGACCCGAACATCGTAAACCCTGCAGCGTAAGTATCGCGCTTGGCATCTATAAGCTGTGGTTCCTTATACTCTTCCAGAGACCCTGATAACACTATTGAAGTTATGAGTCCGTAAATAGCAACGGCCTCGCAGAAAATCACAGATATCAAGTTCTTTGTCTTGATTCTCGGGGCCCGTACTCCACCACCGATTATGCTGACTCCAACTATGTATATACCTGAGGCTGCGCCGACCACAGATAGCGATACGGCCAAGCCGATTCCTAAACACGCCCACATGTATGGAGAACTCGTGGAAAAGAACCAGCCGAAGTTGATGTCTTCGCCTTTACCGGATAGAAGATATATACCGCTAAAGATTGTAAGAACTACTTTAGCGAGCGCTGCCATGAGAAATATAATGTAGTACTTCATTTTGTGTTTATTATGAAAACAGTTGCACTTTTTTGCTCGCTTTTATTCTAGTCTTTAGGTGCCATAAAAGATAGCTGACAGATCGTTTGTGACGTTTGATTGATGATTTTTCGACAGCCCACAAAGTAACAGAGGTAGGACTTCTTTTAGTACATCAAGAAGTTTAAAAATTGCACAAAATATTTAGCAATACAATGTTAATAATTCTGAGCTCACCAAAATTTTATCTTTTGTTTCAGATAATCTTCAACGTGACTAGACAGCACAGTAATGCAGAGGTACGATGTGAAGTCAGCAACTTGGTCGGAAAGAGCGAGGAAAAAGTCACTTTGGATGTCACTTGTAAGTACTTAACTTAAATTTTGTTCTGCCTTGTTTGGTAAAATAAAAGTCGTGTCGAAATTGGATAGTTAAGGCCCTGTTTGAAAACTCTGACACGAGAGTTAGCCACTAACGTAACAAATCTGTTAAAAATCAAAACAAGGAAAATATGTATTGTACAGCTGTTGCAGATATATCTACTGGATTGTTGGTATTGTACAGTTGCAGATGTACCTACTTGTATTAAAAAAGGGGAGAATATTGTTTGCTTGTGCATTTTCTCATTGAATCCTAGACGTTAAATAAATACATAATATCTATAAGATTATTGTACACTTTTGTGGCTTTCGCGCTTACTCGTTTAGCAAACTATTACACAAAATCCCGCAAGAATTCGTACAAACATAAAATTCGTATAAAATCAGTGCTTGCGCCCACGGGGATTTATATTTGACGTCAGTATGGCGATTACTCAATCTTCCACCATCGTATGCCTTACTCATCGCTAAATGTTTAGTTTACTTGTTTGCCAGCAGTACAAATTAAAAGTTCAATCTTTCTACAGATTACCTATCGAGCCAAGTAACAAAACTGAAAAGTTATGAAATCAGAAACTAACATAAAAACTTGTAGACAAATTAATGTCAAATTTGCAATGCAAATTTTCTGCAGCAAGTACCTATAAGTGGTGTAAAACTACCCATGTTTTTTTTTGTGAAACTATGTTAGTATTAAACATTTTAAAACAAGATCTAATGTACCTCAATACCAAATTTAACCAGGCCATTCAGTCGTTTTGTGGTTCGAACGTGAAGAAGTTACATACAAAAATAAACGTCCCTTCGTTTGCCTTTATTATATTTATAATCGTCATCAATATTATAAAGGTAAACCTAGGTGCGATGATCTTTGTATGTTTTACCTACACAGTTTTATAATATTAGTGGAATTTTAATAGGTAAATTAATCTTTATAAGTTAACCAGTGGGTGCTCGCGGCTTCGCTCGCAATAAGAAGTAAAGCTTGCATCGCCTATTGCAACCCTTTAAAAGGTATTTTCAAAAATCCTTTCTTAGCGGATGCCAACGTCATAACATCTACCTTCAAGCCAAATTTCAGCCCGATCCGTCTAGTGGTTTGGGTTGTGCGTTGATAGATCACTATGTCAGTCAGTCAGTCACCTTTAGGTTTTATATGTAGGTATAGATAGATTTTTACATGATTACATTTTTTCCAGACCCACCCACCTTCAGAACTCGACCAGCAAACATAGAAGCGTCTCAAGGGTCAACCGTGACGCTCAGCTGTGACGTAGACGGTCAACCACCGCCGGAGATACGCTGGTTGTTTCACGAACCAGGCCGGATCGGGGTAAGTGAATACCGTGATGGGATTGACAGGGTAAAATGGAGGATAATAGATAAAGTATCTTTATTGAGACTGTAAAGTTGTAACATACATATATAAGTACTAATACCATGGAATATGCTATACAAGTTACAACATCTCGTCAAATTGAATTTATTACATTTAGCTTGATTAAAATTTTACAAGGTACCATTTTATTCCAAAATATTAATAGATTAAAAGTTTATAGACTGTAATTAGTTGGATGTGTAATCTATCTGATCACAAAATTTCATCAATATTGGTTAACTCTTTCGCCGTAAACATGATTAAAAGGCTCACTCTGTAGCTCAAAATTACAAAGCCTTGAGCACCGCCGTAAGGTGGCCAGTCTTTCGGTATTTTACAGGTTGCATTTCGGAGAGTGTGCGGAGGAATTGCATTATTTAATTCCTGCAGCCCCTTTTTACCATCGTACGAGTAGAGGTACGGCAAGAAGGCACCGTTATACAGTTGAGGTTCCAAAGACTCGCACCAAGCGGTTTGCTTCGACTTTCATCGTGCGAACAGCCAAATTGTGGAACTCCTTACCCGAATCTCTATTCCCCTTGAACTATAATTTGTCGGTCTTCAAGTAAACCAGTTTCTTCTAGGCAAGCGCGCTAGATCGTAGATTATAACGTTGCTTAACATCAGGCAAGTTGTAGTCAAGCGTGAGCCTACCTGATGTAAAAAAAAATAATTAAATTGTTGAACAGAATTAGGTGACATCAGTCGAGTAGGTTATCTAATGTTAATATATTTAAGTGAAAGCTATATTCAAAATATGAATCCACAGCTCAATAGTTTGAATATGTATTTAAATATTTACCCATACCGTAGGTATATTCATATACCTACGTACCTACATACTATCGTCATATTTCTCCACAGAAATCTAAATAAACAGGTACGTTTATTTAGATTTCTGTGTATTTCTCACATACCTACCTATCATCTATTAGAAAATGGTTTTAAATAAAACTTCAGTATTAAAAATTGTAAGTAGTACCTATTTGTATCAATAGATCTATTTTTCCTAATCTTCTTCATTCATAGTTAGAAAATGCTAATTTCATGTAGATATGCTTTCCTTTCATGCCTCATTTCCTTGGATGCGCTAGGTACCATCACCTTCATAACTACAAACCTATTACCTACTTAACAAAGCAACTTGGACGACAACTAAGAACACAGTCACAGAATTTTAAGCGTATACGCTTTCAGCCTTTCTTTTATAAAATGTTACCTAACATTAGCTTAAAGAGCAAACAGCGTTGGCCATTCAGTAAAAACTTCACTTTACTAAGTATGTATCTACATATCTATTTTAGTATCTTAGAAGATAAGATTTTTCATGATAATTTTTGGTCAAGTGATTGTCGGGACTATTCATAACTGTCATATTTCGCACTTACCTACTATCAAAAACAAATCTATCATTCGTTTAGCCTTCACTTTTTCAAACTCAAAGAATGTTTATTAGGTTTGGCTATAGGTACACAAAACTTACCTAAAACTAAGCACGAGAGTGAATCGTTACATATTGGGTAAGCACGCTCCATCTTAGGCCCATTACCTATGCTTACCATCAGGCAAACCCGTACTAGTTTACAGTGGCACTCCCAAAAATCCCTTCTTAGCGGATGCCTACGTCATAACATCTACCTTCATTCCAAATTTCAGCCCAATCCGTCCAGTGGTTTGGGCTGTGCGTTGATAGATCACTATATCAGTCAGTTAGTCAGTCAGTCAGCGATGTGCTGGCGTCCGGGCGAGAAATATCTGTATCACGGTTACATATACAAAAGTTTGTCCATTTTACTTGTATTATTTTTGTACCAAGAACTTTCAGTATCCATAGACCTTAGGTACAATAATATTAATACTTTTCCATAATATTTGCACCTTACATGACCAGCCTCTATCTTCCAGCAGGTCAAGGGTAAGGCTCCCAACCTCCGCGTGTATGTGACTGCGGAGACAGCGGGCCGGTACATCTGTAAGGCGGCCGTGGAAGGGTACCCGGAGATTGAGAGTGAGGCTACCGTGTTTATTAAAGGTAAGATAAATATGAAATCAAATATTCAAGTGAAAACACTTGTAGTTCATAATCGTTAATGATTATAACGATTATCATAATTTATTTCAATGCTTTGCAATATAAAATAAATCTATACTTCTATACTAATATTATAAAGCTGAAGAGTTTGTTTGTTTGAACGCGCTAATCTCAGGAACTACTGGTGCAAATTGAAAAATTATTTATGTGTTGGATAGACCATTTATCGAGGAAGGCTTTAGGCTATATAACATCACGATGCAACTAATATGAGCGAATAAATAATGGAAATTGTGAAAAAACGGGGAAAATTATTCTCTTATCTTTGAGGGCTTCCGGTGCGTGTGCTGCGAAAACGGTTCAAGATATCGAAAAAATATGTATAAAAGAATTATTTCTCTTGAAAAGATTAAACACAATGTCTGTAACAGTATATGTCTATCTTTTAAGATTAACTCACTAGAACCGTTTTTATGGTAATAACTATTCCATGCGGACGAAGTCGCTAGCACAGCTAGTGATATATAAAAGAGGTTAAAATGAAATTTGTACAAACAAAGTCAATAAGAAATGACTTGCTCATAATATGCACATACATACTTCATTTTATGGTAGCTAAGTCAAAATAACTGTCTCACGAATATTTTTGGTTCAAGTTACCTGTTAAGCCACGAATATACCTTCGATGTCTAAAAGCTACGATCTGTTTCCCCTATTAACATTAAGTAAATGAATTTGTACCAGAGCAATTCATATCAATTTCATACTAATTAAAAGTTGTACATTTCCTAGTTAATAAATATGAATATTCTTTACATTTAAATATACAAATACATATTAAAAACAATTTCAAATAAACAAAGAATAAGGTTACATATTTATTATAATTAATTACTTATTCAAATTAAATTGTCCCAAAAAGCTGGCATTCGAGAGTTACCTCGCCGCCATGTTCTGGAAGTGCTCAAGTTATTTTAACCGGAGCTAAGCTATCAAGTTAATTAAAACCGCGAGGTTCTGAAGGCACAACACGAGGAATCGGCGCAGTGAGTCGTCGCAGCCGCGCTCGGGCGACCGACCACCGCGCCAACTACCCGAGCGGCCTGGCAACGGACGCATGACGTCACTTGAGACCTTCTAACTAACGCTAGTGATCTTTACAGTTAAGTAACATCACACTAGGAGATACACTTCCAACAGCTATACTAACCGATTGAGACCACATGCAAAGTGCGAGAAAAATATCGTTTGCGCGATCTAGAACTTTTTTTCCTAACTCAAAAAGTAGTAAACTATTTTGTCTTTTTGCGTTGCAAATAATTTTTCCATAACATTTCCAGATCATTCGTATAAAATTTGAATTTATTTTTTTAAATTTGTTAAAGAAAAACAATTTTTAAAGTAAAAAATAAGTTTGAAGCGCCAGTGCTGCCATCTAGTTTGGGTCGTGGGAGTTAAGATGTGACGATTTTGTGACGCTGATTACGATAGCGAGCTAATTTCAATGGTTCAGATAAGAATGTTTTTGGCCTAGATTTTTACTTGTATTATATTTGTGTCGAATGTGCAATTAAATACATAGGTAGGTACATGAATAGGTTTTTTTTTTTAAATAAAATTTAATTGTATTGTAGGGCATATTGTGACAAGATGTCTTTGTTTTTTCCTGAACCATTCAAGCGAAAATATATACCAAGGTAGGTACAAAATACCTGATGTAATAATAATTTATGTATGTTGCTAGTTAAAATCAGCATTTCAATGATGATTTCAATCTACAAAACTTCTTTAATTAATAAATTAGAAGAAAAAACAGTGCTTACTAAGTTGAATACTTAGACCTACTCCTTCGATCTCTTTTTTTTGGGTTTACTGTGTTTTTTTTTTAAATTATAATATATATATTAAACGATCAATGCAATGCCATCGGTGTAAGATAGACAGCCAATTCCTTGTTTTTGATATTAAATTGTAATAAATTTTATCACATTGTTTTGTAAAACTGGACATTTAGGTACATACAACTGGATTCTTAAGACATGTTTTTCAGCTTAAATATTTCATTTTTTTATTTATCTTTTGTGTTTATATTTATTTTTTTCTGTAGGTATGTGTCTTACAATAAACAGTTATATCTATCTATCTGTACTTACCTAAAAAATAAATACCCTTTTGTTGTTCCCAGGTCCTCCAGAAATCCTCTCAAATCGCACTCAATTAGGAGCCGAGGGTGAAACAGTGCGAGTGGAATGCAGTACACTGTCTGTACCCAAACCAGATGACGTGCGGTGGTACTTTGAAGGAAAGGAGATTAGTGCTATACATGATGCTGTGAGTATTCTTCTTCATCTTTTTATATTTTTGTCTTCTTTTATGTCTCTTCTTAGTTTATGATAACTAGCAGGTAAGTGTAGGTATTTACGACTGTTATTAAGTGAATGGTAAGAGAATGATAGCGCCTGATAGAATTAATAACGCAATCTCACACATTTTACAGTTTTGATCGGTATATTTATTTGAGGGTTCGAATAGTAATAAGGAGTGCTTAGAAATTGGCATCTGTCAACGATTGTATAATATGTAACACAGTGTTTTAGTGAATGGTAAGAGAATGTTAGCGCCTGATAGAATTAATATCACAGTGATTGTTGGTTAGAATCACACAGGTTGAAATATTAATTCAAGTTTAGTTCAAAAGTCAATATACCTACTAGTTACTGTCAGATGAATGAAGCGAAGTGTTTATTTGGAATTGGCTTTATATTATAGTATTAGCATCTACATATTTAACGTTCGTTAGTATGTGTACCTACTCGTAAGTGCATAATATATGTAAGTATGTATGAATGAACATATTATGTAAAAAATATGTTTTGTATTGTCCAACGAAAACTGGTTGACAGTGAAACAGTAAGAGTAGAATGCAGTACCTACACTGTCTGTGCCTAAACCTAAAAGTATTTGTATGGTGTACCTACCTACATATTATGAAATCCCCATAGATTTAGTGCACTTTGACTATTTTCGGAAAAAAAGCAGTCTCAATGCAACAAACAACTTCCGTTTTATTACACAACGTAGTTTAAATATTAGTTCAGGATTTTGATATAAAAAACTTGGTTCTTGTTGTTCAAACATCATATTTAAACAATCAAATGTCAACTTCAAATTGGAACGTTGATTTATCATTGGTTACATTTTGACAGTTTGATTATTATGACAGTAGACAGACAAATTTCGAACAGCGAAAACGGACTGCATATCAAAGTTTTGGACTGATAGTTAAACCACGATTTGTAATAAAATAAGGCTTCTTGAGCCAATGTAACTTTGAATTCAATAACGTAACAAATCCCCTAACCAAACTCCCTCTTCCTCAGGACTATGCGACCTTAGAAGAGAGCTATCCAGACGGAATCATCAAGTCTGTGTTGGTGATTCGCGCCAGCCAGTCGAAGCACTACGGCCTTTATAACTGCAGTGTCACTAATGAGTATGGGAATGCCAATGCTGGGATACTGTTGAAGCCTATAAGTAAGTTTAATTTTATATTTCTCCTAAGTATTTGAACTAAGAGTTTGAACTTTGTAAGGTGGTAGGAATCTATCGGGTTACAGTCACTAACTTTAAAAAGTTAGTGAATTTTTGTAATAGTGTGTTTTGATCATAATTGGCCTTTCATGCAATTGAGTGATCAAATAACTGACGGTACATTAAAATAACTGTATATAATATGAGAGAAACATCACCAACTTTTATCGTGCGAACAGCCAAACTGTAGAACTCCTTGCCCAAATCTCTATACCCCTTGAATTATAATTTGTTAGTCTTCAAGTCGAGAGTAAGCTGGTTCTTCTAGGCAAGCGCGCTAGATCGTAGATTATAACGTTGCTTAACATCAGGCAAGTTGTAGTCAAGCGTGAGCCTATAGGCCTATAGCCTATAGGCTCTCTGGCTCTTAGTAAATAAGCTTAATAATAAATAAGTATCATACACGGTGCAGAGCACTTTAAAATATCACTACTAACTTTAATTATAATAACTTAATTATTCTTCTTATCGAATAAGAGTGGAACTTTGGTGTCGAGAGTTTATCAAGTCACCCTAAGGGCCTCTGACATGGCTTTACGTTACGACTGCCGTACTAGACGAACAGCCAGAACCTACAAATTAATATATATATATAGTGATATTTATACTCACATCCTCTTGTTCCAGAAACCCTTCCCCTCTTCATAATCCTGATCGGCGTGACTTCCTTCATCATCCTCCTCTCCGCCTTCATAGCCCTCCTCGTCATCTGTCACAGAAGGAGACGGAAGAGGCAGCTCAATGAGAAGCCAGATGTGACAGTGACGGGGGACTATAAGGAGAGTGACAGGAGCTCCAATATCAGTGACGTGAAGTTAGGACTGCCGGGAAGTGACGGCAGTTATGAATTGGTGAGTTTACAGTGATATAAAACATTTCTGAACTAAAATAACTATATTTGTACTAAGCCTTTTTTATCGTTATTAAAAGTCAAATAAGGTCTAATAACTAAAGACTAAGGAGTATAAGTGACAGTGACGTCGCCATATTGTCCACACCTTTTGATTGGGGTAAAATTTTATCAACGTTATCGTATTGTAACATTTAAGGCGTAATTAATTCAGTTTGTTAGTAAAGTTCGTCCCGTAGTTTTTGTCATGGTAGGCATAGGATAATGCCAGTTTTTTATCGTTCTGTGAATTGTTAAAAGAAAAAAAGAAAAGACTAAACATGAGACAATACTAATCTTTTCAAAAAAACAATACAGACATAAAAACACTAAGCAAAATCTTTTAAACTCAAGTAATAATATAATATGTATAATTTAACTGACTATAGACTTCTTTTCAAGAAACTATACAACACTCTCTAACTTCTATGCTCTTCCTCCAGGAATACACCAGTTCCGAGCGTTCAGACAGCAAACCACCAGCTGGTCTCCCACTGGCCGGTCCAGTCAAACTGCCGCACATGAGACTAGACGACCCATTGATGCAGTTCCGATACAGTAACGACTATTCCGATCCAGCGTATAATGACGCTTATTTCAAGGTCAGTAAGGGTTAATTTTAGTTTCTTAATTTTAATTCCATGTCATTTAGGTATTACAAAATAAGGTTATTTTTGTATTAATATGTAACTTGTATGTGCATGTATGTAATAAATAAAATAAAAATAAACAAATATTCCGGAACATTGCACACAACGCCATCTAGCCCCACACTAAGCAAACGCTTGTGTCGTGGGTACTAGATAACTGATATAATACTTACATACTTTTCTTTTGTAAATACATACTTATTATATATGGAAACGGCCAGACTCGACACAAGTAATTACAAATTTTTGTATTCATAATTACTTGTTTCATACGGGAATCGAACCCGCAGCCCCTAGATTACAAGGCAGAGTCACTACCAACTAAGCTAATAGAGCAGTCATGTATTTTAGTTCTTTAGTTACTATGAATCTTTGTACTCGTCGACCACAACAGTTCCACAGAACTCAAATGATCCCAGAGCAGACCCAGTAGAATGTCGAAATAATGAAGAACTACCACCTATCTTACCATCCGAAGTTTGTTGGGCACTTCATAAAATGAAATCTGATAAATCGCCAGGGGAAGACGGCATTACAATCGAGCTTTTAAAAGCTGGAGGGAAACCTGTAGTTGCAGTTCTTGTAAAATTATTTAATTACGTTCTTTCACAAAACAACACACCTAGTTCATGGCACAACGCAATAGTTACAATACTGCATAAAAAAGGAGATAATTCCAAACTTAGTAATTACCGTCCCATAAGTCTTCTTCCTCAGATTTATAAACTCTTTGCCAAAATTCTTACCCACCGACTTACTCGCCAACTTGATGAATGCCAGCCCATCGAGCAAGCTGGTTTTAGGACCGGATTTTCTACCATAGACCACATTCACACTGTGAAACAGTTGATGGAAAAGTGTGAAGAGTACAACCGACCTTTGTTTTTCGCTTTCGTGGACTATGAAAAAGCCTTCGATAGCGTTGAACATTGGGCTGTTTTTCACTCACTCCATCGCTGCCGCATAGATGCACGATACGTTAACATCCTCCGCAATCTGTACGAATCAGCGTCGATGCAAGTACGGTTACATGCTCTTACAGATCGCATTGTGATTAAAAGAGGTGTACGCCAAGGGGACACCATTTCTCCCAAGCTATTTACAGCTGTCTTGGAGGACGTCTTGAAGCTTCTCGACTGGGAGAATAGAGGCGTCTCAATAAATGGTGTTCACTTATCCCATCTTCGTTTTGCCGATGACCTGATTCTTATTAGTGAAACTGAGTCTGATCTCCGAACGATGTTAGAAGACCTTCACCATGTCTCTCTTGGAGTGGGCCTTAAGATGAACATGTCCAAAACTAAGGTGATGACCAACGCTTCTGGAGATTCACAACCAATTATCCAGATTGGTGGTGAAAAGTTAGAAGTAGTGGAACAATACACTTACCTTGGACACTGTTTGTCCTTTGGCAGAGAGCATAAACACAAGGAGATCAAAAGACGAATCCAACTCGGATGGGCGGCATTTAGCAAACTAAGCGATATTTTTAAAGACCGTAAAATGCCTCAATGCTTGAAGACACGACTCTACAACCAATGTGTTCTGCCCACAATGACGTATGCTGCCGAAACATGGACGCTCACCAAGGAAACCATCGAAAAGATGAGAGTCGCACAAAGAGCAATGGAACGGTCCATGTTAGGCATTACGTTACGCGACAGGGTTCGTAATACTGAGATCCGAAAACGTACGAAGGTGGAAGACGTCGGGTCTCGTATTACGAAACTCAAGTGGCGATGGGCTGGACACTTGGCGAGACGTACTGACGGCAGATGGAGCAAAGCAATAACTGAATGGTACCCACGGCTAGGTAAGCGAAGTGTAGGAAGACCTGTGCAACGGTGGCTGGATGATGTAAGAAAGTTAGAAGGAAACATCTGGGCAAGAACAGCGCAAGACAGGGAGTATTGGCGTAAGAGGGTGGAGGCCTATGCCCTGCAGTGGGTCCCATTAGGCTGATGATGATGATGATGATGATGAGTTACTAAAAATTTGCATTTGAGTTGGTAAATCTTTTGACTTGAGTTCAAAATGCCTACAAGAAGAAGCAATTGCAAAGACTTCCCGTTTAGCCAATAGAATCGCTTATTTCAAGGATTGTAAGGCTTCATTTTCCGTGCTGAGATCAGGGATAGACTAACTGTGCAGAGTTCACCAGAAGAAGCAGTGGCTATTATTTTGGGTTAGCTATAATGATGCTTATTTTATGGTAAGTAAGTTTTGAATTTCCGTGCAATAGGTATAGATTTAGATATAGTTTAGAATGGAAATAATACCAGACCATTTAGTGCTTAGTCGACTTAACATGTTTTAAACTATTGACTTCTCTTCCAGGCTCCTCCAGCGGCCTACATATACGACTACCCACAAGGGTACGCGCCTCCGCCCAACTTGCGAGTGCAGTCGCCTTCCGACTTGGCTGGGAACAGGTAAATATTTACTTAGAATCGGTACCTGTAATTTATTAAAAGAGTATTTGTTTTTCATAGGATCTGTTTACGTTTGACTTCAGCCTGCCTGATGTTAAGCATTGCTGCAGCCTAGGGTGTAAACACAGCTTCTGGTAAAGTTCTCCAAAGCTTTGCCGTCTGTACAATAAACGTAGAGGCAAAGCGCTGTGTTCGACACTTCGGTACTTCTACCATAAAACGGTTTCTGCCTGCGGACTTTCTGCTTGTTGTAACGTTAATGTTTTCAGTAGTTAATTTAAAAACGAGCATTGGAATCAGAAAATACTAGCTATCATGCTTATGATAGATTTAAGCTAGTTCCTGAATATATTCCATGGGTAGGTTAAATAAAACAAAAACTAAATAGTATTTAAAAAATAAACCTAAATATTTTCCATGGATAAGTTGAAAAAACACACAAAAAATAACATCAAAAGACGCTACTTGCGTTTCTATATATGAATTGATACTCGGTTAGCAGCAATAGAAAACGTTACAAATATTCCAAAAACCACGAACATAATCGCCATTGTTTATCTTGAAAACCTTATTCTTCTAAAAGAATTCTATAGAATTTGAGTATCATACCTAGAAAATATTTATTTCCGTCAAAACCTTTCCTAGTAACTTCCCACTCAATAACCGATAACATGATTACTCCATTTTTCAAAGTATCGTGAAAATAGAACCACAACCGTGGGCGGCTTTTCTAACTATTGCTTATACATGGAATTGCTACGGTATAGAAATAGTAACCTGATAATTTATAGGTTTCACATTGGCTATTGTGTAGAAAATGGGCAGATAGTGACATGCATAGCACATCAAATCTCATGTTCCTGATATGTCTTTATAGATATTGCCGATAAATACAATACTTTTAATAAAAATAAAACTTAATGTAACACCCTTATAAACCAAAATAAATATATATTCGTGGCATGTTGGTGCATTGGAATTCTCTGCCATCTCACACTAGGAATCGAGGACCCTGTGACGTGAGATGGCAGTTTACTCCCGCGCGAAATATGCCTCTTTTGTGGATAGGTACATTAATTACAGTAATAAAAACTAAAATATAATACTAAAATCTAAAACATTACCAAGTTTCTCAAACAAAAACATAGCAGCGAATTTCAGGTTCATGATTGTATGACATTTCAATCCATTTTAGATTATCATAATGACATTTGAAAAATTAAACAACAGTTAGATCGGTATTGTTAGATGATGGCAACCGACAAGAGAAAGAGAGGGATGAAATTCATCGTGGTCCACAATATCTTATTTCTTTATAATGTAAGCCATAAGTAAGAAAATGGTCGATAGAATTTATCTGCACTGGTGGTCTCGTGAACTTTTATTATTTTGAGATGCTGTTGGGCCAAAGTTATCTGTTTATTTATAGAATGGATACAATCCAGCGTTTAAGTACCTACAATTTAACTAGGAGCGAAATCTGCAATCACCCTATGCCCCAAAGCGTGGTATAATTACTAGTCAGAACACAAGGCATCTAATTACACAATGAATAAATACCTACTAATTATATTTGTAGCTTTGAGTTTGACTAAATATGTATGTGATTATTTATTATTTTTTATTGCAACTGTCGTTTGTTATGAATAAATATCTGTAGGTATATGTATATGTATCTCTTTTATTATATCCCCTAGATCCCTCCAAGGCTCCCTGACGCGCAGCATCGACACAGCGTCGACGCTCCCGCTGTCTGCCGGGAACAACTCGCAGAACAACTCTCTGCAACGAACGAAACCTGACGAAAATGATATTAACAACCTTGGCTTGCCATTGGGTGGGGAGAATAGTAAGTATACAAACTTATCTAGATGTGTTAAGTGTCAAAGAAAACAACGCAATGGACTAAACTTATAGCAAATAATATCGACAACCACCGCGAGTTGTCGCTTGTTACTTTGTTACCTAGTTGTTACGTATTATAGTTATTAACTCTGCCTGGCTCTTTCTTATCCGTAAACTGCAATCTAGTAATTTCCATAACGAGAATAATTCGGTTTATCGAGTAAACAAAACTCTAACCTTCGTAGACCATAATGATCACTTATCATCAGGTCAATTATGGTCAAATAAAACTTCATTTTAAAAGAGAATAGCTTTAATTGCATTACTTTGTAAAAATATGATATGTATTGAATCCTTGGATCAGTTCTGTTTTTCCATAATATAATACAAATACCAACTATCGAAAAACATTGTTTTGGACAGAATTGTTCACGGTTATGCTTTTGAGTTTTTGCTTGCACTTTTAATTTTTAATGTAATGGTTTTTATTTTGTTCCAGCACCCCCAACACCAATCTACGCGCAACCCAACGCTAAGAACCAGGGTGGAGTGGATCTCAGATACGCAGCCACCTATGGGAATCCATATTTAAGGAACAGCTCCTTAGGTGAGTGATCCTAAATTATGGATTAAAATTTTCATTGCTATTTGATATTTCCAAGACAATGTTTGGTTGATTTTATCATTTGCCTTTGTATAAATAGCAAAAGAGATTTTTTTGGTATATTTGTTCCACTTGTACGCCACGATGGAAAAAGAGATTTTTGTGATATTTTTAAAGGTATAGACAATCTGATATCAGATGATCCTTAAAGTGGCATAGACTGCTTAAGGTCCTGGTTTGCCACGAATTAACCGCGAGTATCCATATGTAATTAATATTACTATTATATAGAGGCTGATTGAATAACCGACCTATTGTCAAATCTACAATTTTAAACAATTAAGGACGAACATCAACAACGTTGTAATCTTCGATCTAGCGCGCTTGCCTAGAAGAAACCGATTCATTCTCGACTTGAAGACCGATAAATTTATAGTTCGAGGGGAAATGGGAATATCCTTATAGGTATAAATGTTATAGTACTTAATTTGTTGTCGCAAAATAAATAATTTTCATTTCATTTACATACATACATAGATATAGTTATCATCACAAATTTAAGGGCAAGTCCCTTGTCTGTGGAGCATGCGCCATCCTTCCCGATCTTCTGCCAATTCCTTGACCTTCTTATACGACATGACACCCGCCTTTTCTTTTACTTGCTCCATGTATGACCTTCTCGACCTTCCTCTTCCTCTTCGGACTTCCAATTTTCCTTCAATGATGTTTTTCATAAATTCGTCATGTCTTATAAGGTGGCCAAACATCTTCTCTCACAGAAATATGTAGTATATCAATAAAATTCTATTTAAACAGATAATTAATTATGTTCCTTTCCCCAGGTTACGGCGCACAAGTCCACACCTCCAAGCCGACTTCAACTCCTGCGCCGCCTCCCTACTCCTCTGTGCGGAACTCTGCCGTCATATCATCAGGTAACTGAAGGTATCTGCAGTTTAAATATTAGGCATGGTTGTGGCAAGCATGACCTTCTATTTCTTCTTTTTAATTTATATTTTCTTTACCGTTTCCAATTATGAGGGCTGTGCCATATTTTCTTTTCTACTATTTAGAGTAAACCTTTCTTTTCGTCTTCGCTTTCCTGCCCTTCCTTATATTATGGTCTCTTTTCGCTTATTGTACTAGCCTCCCTACTCCTTTGTGAGGAAATCTGCCGATATACCATCACTCATCAGGTAACTAAAGGTATTAGCAGTTTACTAATAGGCGTGGCTGGCAACATGACCTTCTTATTTGTTTTTCTATTCTACGAATCTCTTATTCCTAACTTAATTAAAAAAAAATTGTCATGTCTTATTCTTCTTATCGAATGAGAGTGGCCAAATCTGGTGTCGAGAGTTTATCAAGCCGCCCTAAGGGCCTCTGACATGGCTTAACGAATGCCGTACTAGACAAACAGCCGGGACTTATTGTCATATAAAATGTACACATACAATATAGGTAACTTTAAAGCACCGTACTGGACTATCTTATTTTTAGCTAACTTTTTCAACTTTCTCTTCTTGTTAAAATTCAGCTCTCTAGTTATAAGTATGTTAGTCTATTTTTATTTTACTACTTGAATACTTTAATTTCTTACTTGCTCTTAGTAACTTCCTCATAATATGTTCTAACTAGGTATGGTAGTTACAAATATGCCCTCTTTTCTTCTTCTTAAAGATTCCTGTTTTCTGGTCATAATCGAAACACCCGTTTTTTTACAAACAAATAGGTATCTAAATTAAATTGCAAGAAAACTGTCTGTCTATACTGTATTTTATACTCTGACAATTAAAACATTTCCGATGCGTACTTCACCTATCTAAGTATTCGATTTCAATACTTTCTACGAGCCATTAATATACCTCAATAAAGATAGGTTCCGTCTAAAGCCACACAGAATCTAAAAGTAAAATCCACCAAGTTCCCAATCAAAGAAGCCAATATCAATCGAAACTTAAATTACAAAGGACAAAGTTGTTTGAAGTTCAATGATATCTTTTTCAACAGACACCTCATTATGATAGTAAAAGCTCCGACATACATAATATGTCAAATCAATTCAGGTAATATGTTAGTTCCTAATATCGTCTTATTTCTCGTTACTGATGTTGCCCTGAAGACTAAGTTATTTAGATAGTTGTCTTGGGCAAATACATTGTAGTAGACGCTTATTCCATTAACGAATGACGCATATCGTAGATTTTTTACATTCTTAAACATATCGGTTTCCTCATAATGTTTCTCTTTATTGTCTTATTTAACTTGACATAATAATCTTCTTCTTATCGAATGAGAGTGGCTAACTCTAGTGTCGAGAGTTTTCAAACCGCCTTAAGGGCCTCTGACTAGGCTTAACGACTGCCGTACAAGACAAGCAGCCAGAACCTACAATTTAACGTGTCATCCGACCCACGGAAGGGCCCAAAATGGAATGTCAGTTTTCGGACACCCATCCAAGGAATGACAGCGTCGACCTTTGCTTAACATTGGTAATCGCATGCGATCGCCTCCTCCTTGAGATAACAATGACATATAATTACACCAAATTTAAAAACAATATGTACCTTGTCTAATTTCGCACAATGTATAAATAAATACATCTGTTAAAGTTATCTACACTAATATTATAAAGCTGAAAAGTTTGTTTGTTTGAACGTAGCGCGTTCAAACAAACAAACTCTTCAGCTCATCTCAGGAAGTACTGGTGCGAATTGACAAATCTTTTGTGTTGGATAGACCATTTTTCGAGGGAGGCTTTAGGCTATACAACATCACGTTGCAACTAATATGAGCGAAAAAACAATGGAAAATGTGAAAAAAAACAGGGAAAATTATTCATCTATGCGGGCTTCCGTTGCATCCGTGTGCTGCGAAAACGGTACAAGTTATCAAAAAAATATGTATGAAAGAAATAATTTCTCTTGAAATGATCTAACAAAATGTCTGCAACAGTATATGTCTATCTTTTAAGATTAACTCACTAGAACCGTTTTCGTTTCTATTCCATGCGGACCAAGTCGCTGGCACAGATAGTCAAAGTAATATAAACAAGATGTCTTTAAAACATAGTCTATGTTTGAAGTTCAAACAAAACTCGATAAATAATCGTTCGTCGATAAATAATTCAGTCTAAGAACCCGTTCTTTGGATGCAATTAGATTTATTAGAGTTTGGAACTAGCGGTGAAGGGGGTTACTAGGCACTGGAGTTAATTAATGCTTTTAAGCAACATTGTATATTAATTCTTCTCTATTATATGCGTTTATCAAGCAGGAAATCAGCGGGACGTCACCGGTTTATGGTGGAAGTTCCGAAGACTCGCACGAAGCGCTTTGCTTCTACCTTCATAGTTAGGACAGCGAGACTATGGAACTCTCTACCTGGAGCCCTGTTCCCAGAAAATTATAACCCAGGGGTCTTCAAATCTATGTAGAGTAAATAGGTTTCTTCTAGGCAATATTGCTACATCTTAGACTATAGTGGTTCTTAACATCAGGCAGGCTATAGTCAAACGTAAGCCTATTTAGTGGAAAAATATATATATATATATATATTGTACTAGTGGATACTCGCAGCTTTGCTCGCTTTAATAAGTAAAACTTGTATCCCCTATTTCACCTCTTAAAAGTGGCATTTCTAAAATTTCGTTTCTTAGTGGATACTTACGTCATAACATCTACCTGTATGCCAAATTTCAGCCTGATCCGTCCAGTGGTTTGGGCTCTGCGTTGATAGATCACTAAGTCAGTCAGTCACTTATGAGTTTTATATGTTTAGTTTAGATTATCTGATATCCATAAAAAAGTGTTAATCGTCATTTTTTGTTTATTTTTATTGTAGTAGTACTTGAAACCATGTCAGAGGCCCGTATGACGGCTTGATAAAATCTCTACACCAGAGTTGGCCGCTCTCTTTTGATAAGAAGTAGTAGTTTTGCATAGTAACAGCAATAAGTTAAAATCAACGTCAAAATGATAATGGTTTTTCGACGCTAAACCTGTAAATTAGAATATCCCATTATAACCAGTACACATTTAATAAAGTTAAGAACAGAAATGACTATTAAAATAACAATGCTCATGATAAAATAAAGCCTCGGTCTCCTTTATGCTTGGACAAAACATACACCTCAAATTCAAAACCAGTAGCTGTAACAAAACCTACACAAAAAATAGAGTTACAAAAATAAACTCCCAGAGTTCCGCGGTAGTCCATTCAAATCGATAGAATATATCGTACAAAACAAACAGCACCGGAAGCTTCCAAGTTCGAACTTCGCAGACAGAAGCTCGATATATGAATGAAAGTAGAGGAAGTAAATGAACAGATACAGTTTCCATGATTTATTTAGCGAGAGCGTGTTTTATTTTTGTTTCAATTAGGTAACATTTATAATGGGTTTTGTTAAATAAAGTAAAAATGTATATTAGTAAAATATATTAAGCGACTATATATATAATATTTTACCTCAAAATAATTCGAGCGAAGCCGCAGGAGTCCACTAGTATATTATATGATGATTTTGTTAAATAAAATAAAAATGTACAATAGTAAAATATTATGGCATAGGTACATATTCGTACCAAGTGTCTTTAAAGCTACAAAATTTAAAGGTTTAATATATTATGACTTCTTTGCGAAATAGATAGCCAATTATTCTAAAGTATTTATTTTATAACGTCTAATTTGATTCGTAGATCACATCTCGTAATTATTTTGTCGCTTAGTAAAGTAAAAAAATATAATGTTTGCCACAATTTCAAAGCATGGCAATAGCATTAACGGTAATCAAAATATTAATTGTGTTTTTACTGTGTCTTGTAGTTGAATGTATGTTGTTCGTTGTAGCAAACATATATTCTATAAAAATTATATTCAACACTAGTCTTGCAGGAGTAACTCAACCATTAAAACTCACTGCTCGGTCAGTAAAAAGTATTATATTTTATCTATAGTTTTGCAATATCAATGGAATGTCCTCACCACAAGTTATTATCAGTTATTCAACCGCAACGCAGCGGCGTGAAAACATTCTTAGCGGGTAGAGGTTACATTCAGTGGTTGTAATCAGCTGTAGAATGTTTGAAATGCGAGTAATTTGACCATTGATAATTTTATTGAAATAAAACAAAATTGGTCCTTACGCGAAGTTTTCACAGGACAAATCTTCTATTCATATAAAACTCAAAGGTGACTGACTGATTGACTGACTGACTGATATAGTGATCTATCAACACACAGCCCAAACCACTGGACGGATTGGGTTGAAATTTGGAATGAAGGTAGACGTTATGACGTAGGCATCGGCTAAGAAAGGATTTTTGGAAATGCCACTTTTAAAGGGGAGAAATAGGGGATACAAGTTTTACTTCTTAATGCGAGCGAAGGCGTGAGCACCCACTAGTATTATACATATATGACTCTAGTTTGTCCTAGAAAACTTCTTCAACGAATTGAATCTGCTGAGAAGGCATGACCATGGCATTGTTAGTATTAGGAAATACGAGAAAGTATGCAACAATGCTCTCTGTTTTCGGTTTTTCTTCTTTGGGTTTAAATCTTGACTTGTTTTTCCATCTAAATGCCGCTTTTTAATTTACTTACCAATGCGCGTACTAAGTAATATTTCCCATCTTTAATCAATGCTATTATTTTCTCTTACGTAAATTATAATCTATTTATTTCGGTTCACATCCTGTCGAGCTTTACGCTCGGTATTTTTAGGGAATCAGTGGGGCCGTAGCCAACACTGAGAGGCCCTTTACAATTAAATACTTAATAATAAGTAACATACAGAAAAATGGATGTATGTGTAGGTATTAATATAATCGTTTTATTAATATCTTCAAATCCACAAGAAAACCATAAGTTTGAGAACAAAGCACGACGTAATTTCCAAAAGTGATTTAATGCCACAATATCAAGTGCCATTACAGACAAAATAATCAAGAGCGCCCTAATTATGAATCTGCTTAAAGAAAAATTAAGTGGTTTATGAAACTTTATCTCAGTGAACAAAGCAAGAAGTATCTGATAGAAAAGCATAGAGTAACATAAGTAATTTTAACTTCGAATTTCCTAGAATCTATAGGTAGATGGCATCTAATGATTATTACTCAAGAGGATAATATTTATCTAACTGATCTACTAGTCATTATCCAGACACATAAATTTACGTGTTATTCTTTTTTTACCTAATATAGGCTTACGTTTGACTACAACTTGCCTGATGTTAAGCAATGTTATAATCTACGATCTATCAATCTATTTGTATCTGATCAAACGAAAGTATATGGGAGACAGGAGATAGGAGAGTGGGAGTTTTGCATGCAACGTTTTAGACAACGGTATTTAATTAAGCAAGCTATACTCGAATTTAAAAATTAATTTTAAAATTATGTTTTTGTTGTCTTATTACCGTGTCATATGTGTGTCGAAATTTCATCTTAATGAGATGTCTATAGTTCATAACGTCGTTGATAACAAAGCATCACTTATACTAATTGCTGCTATTTTTCACAGGTAACGGCGTGAGATCGTCGCAGGCTACGCACGTGTAAGCTTTATGGGGTAAAGCAACAATAACCTAGAGCTTTATTGATATAGAATAGTGAAGAACAGGCCTAGAACAGACTTCTTTTTTATTACAAGGTTTGCACTTGACCGTAATTCGCCTGATGGTAAGCAATCATTAAGTTCTAGGATGGAACGTACTTACCCAGTAAGAAAAGATTCACTCTCGCTTTGAAGAATAGAGTCAGTATATAATCTAGTTATTCTGTATTGTTCAAACTGACAAACTTTGTGACTCCTTAATTTTCTGTTCTCTTTTAACTAAAACTGTATCGGTCTTCAAGTCGAGAGTTAATCGATGTTTTACGGCAAGTGTGCTAGATTTCAAGGAACAAAGGTTCACATCAGGCGAGTTGCGATCAAACGTGGAACTTGAATAAAATGCAAATACATTTATGTCATAAATAAAATAGATTTTCAGCTCAAATGTATGGTGACACATAAAGCAGAACTATCAGATACACTATCTTTCTAAAGCCTTATTGTAAAACATACATAACTAGTGTCGTTTAGTAATTTTATCTCTAAATGAGTTAAAGAATCGCTGTGCAAACAAAACTTTACTTTGTATAAAATTGGGAGTACTTGATTGTGTTCTTTAAATTGTCTGATTATGTTTTTTAAAATTCATCGATCGGTCCATAATTTTGGTCGGGGTCATCACGATGCTCAGCATTGAGCTATCGCCTAGAGAAGGAAGAGTTTTTTAAAAGGCCAGTCTTTTCTGTTTTATGCTAATAACTCAAAAAAACTTAAGACTTTTGATGACAGTTCTACAAATATCTGTACATAAACTTAGAAGTTCTATCGACATCTGTATTTCTAGAGAAATACAATTAAAAGGTTTTTAACTCTAAGTAAGTTACTGATGTAATTTGTAATATAAATTACCTATATTGTTCCTAAGTAAGCGATAACCTATCGACTGATTTGTAAAAATATGTAAATAGTTAAAACATTTTTTGATAGATTTGTAATGAAATGATGATTTGTACTGTAGGGATTTCCATATTTATCACTTTGTATGTTTCCAGTAAATAATTATTTCTTGCATTTACATATTATTATAATCTTTTTCGTTTGTGTAAAAGATTTCTGCAATATAATGTCTTCGATTTTGTAAATTCAATAAGAATTTTGTTTATCTTTGAACTTTTTTTCTTTGTAAGGGATTATTGTTTTTTGCGTACTTACCGAATTTTTTTTTGCTACTTAAGAATGTAAGTACTTATGTGAAATAAAAATATCATGATTTATGAAATGATTTGCCATAATAAATGTTCTAATAATTATTCTAATTTAGGATGTGTTTAATAAAATCAAATTTATTTATTTTACTTGATGACTGAAACAAATTAACAAAAAACTGTACTTCCATTTTCCAAAAGATATATTATTTAAATAACAATAAAGAATTTAAATAAGGTAGAAAAAAACAGCCTTCTGTGATAAATTGTAGGAAAGAAGCTATCGATATAATTACGTAATTTATAGGTATTAGAAATTCAATTTTGATATTTAGATTACACTTTCCATTTATGAATTTAGTTATCATTATATATAATATACAACGCGCGGAATTTGATTCTCAAAAAATGTGTAAGTAAGAATTTTTTCCGCCAATAACAGAACTCCAAAATCGCATCGTTTGATCATGACATCATTTTGGGCTTCGTTGATTGGTGGAATATCTTCCTGGCACATTTTTCAGATATGAAAGCGTGTTTTAGTCTAAATCTTCTGTGTGCCACGACAAAATGTATAAAGTATCCATAGTTAATTAATTATTATACTCAAGGGTTTCTTTTTTCAAAACAGTGTGTTTTTTTAAGAACAAAGATGTATTTTAAAATGTGCATCAAAACTTTTTGGTTTGAATCTAGACAGAACTAGACCTGTAGTAAAAGAAGATTCTATAATAATTATTTAGTTTTTAAAATATGTCTTTTATTAAAAAGGTCACCTGTTCAGTTATTTTAATGGCATGTTATTGTAAACTTTCAGCATGATTATTGTTTTGTTAAAATAAAACTGAAAACGTATAAAAATAAATGCATGTTTCAGTGTTTTTTTTGTTTTATGCATGCCAAGATTATTTCAGTAAATAAATAACTTTTCTCTGATGAATAAGGGTTATTTTATTTTTAACCATTACAAGTATATCCCAAGTAATAAAGTAAATATATTACAGTTATTGTAAAAGATGCTAAATATATGGTATCGAGAGTTTTTTAAACGCCCTAGAAGTCTTCTGTAATAACATACTAAATTTGACGATGACACTTTGACGTTTTTGTGGGTGTGATACGACAAATTTTAGATTTCAGCTGTTTGTTTTAGTACGAATGTAGTAAAGCCAATATTTTTATCGAATGAGAGTGGCCAACTCTGGTGTCGGAGAGTTCATCAAGCCGCCCTAAGGGCCTCTGTCATGCCTTAATGACTGCCGTACAAGATAAACAGCCGAGACCTACAATTTAACTTCTCATCCGTCCCACGGAAATGCTCAAAATAGAATACCTTAAACAGGTTAAATAGGTTACCTTTAAATAGGTTTCTTCTAGGCAAGCGTGCTACATCTTAGACTATAGTGGTGCTTAACATCAGGCAGGCTATAGTGAAACGTAAGCCTAATTAGTGTTTAGAAAAAGAATCTTTAAATCAAATCCTATCTAATATTTTAGTAATATTTTTTTTTAATAATAATTCAGGCCATATGTAGACATTCAAAAACAAAGTTAATTTGAAACCTCTCGACATTATACTTAGCCACTCTTTTACAATACTACATCAAGTAGAGTTAGATATACTCGTAATGAGAGGTTATAGAAAACATTACCTATCATCAAAAACTCATTATGTAAGTAACATTCAAGTTACTGGAACAGTGGGGTAATAGAGTAGGAGGATAAACATATAAACAGTAAGTAAGTAAGTACTATTCAAGTAAGTGTGTGTGTGATTAGTCAACTCTGGTGTCAAGAGTTTTAAAACCACTCTAAAACCTGTTATTTATCAGAGGTTTGATAATTAATGCCTTAATATTATATTAGAAACCCTAGATACATTCAAGTTACTGGAACAACAGGGTAATAGAGTGAGCTAAGAAAATAAATAAATAGTGAGGCAGTAGGTACGTAAGTGGTCAACTTCGGTGGTAAGATTTTTGAAACAGCTCCAAAAACTTCTGATATTGCGGAATATTAGTACCCTAATATTAGAAATCCTAGAATCCTTAGAAAAAATATACGATTTTATCTCTTACTACACTTTTACTAAATTCATCTTCTTATCGAATGAGAGTGGCCAACTCTGGTGTCGAGAGTTTATCAAGCCCTTATCTAGCGATCTTCGGAGCGAGAGTGAATCGGTTCTTACTGTAGCGACCTACCTAGGCAAATTAAGTATGATCACCCATTCAATGATTAATAATATTATGAATAGTTCTATTGTCTGTAGGCTTTTACAGGTACTTTGAATTAAAAAAAAACGTCAACTAAGTCTTTATAAATATTTATTTATAAAATAAAAATATAACATAAATAAATATTCCGGGACATTACATACAGCGCCATCTAGCCCCACACTGAGCAAACGCTTGTATTGAGAGTACTAAATAACGGATATAATACTTATATACGAGTACTTTAGCTCGTTTCTATGTATAATAAGTATTTATTGCCAAAAAAGTATTTATGCATTATATCCGTTATCTAGTACCCATGATACAAGCGTAAGCTTAGCATGGGGCTAGATGGCGCTGTGTGATGTGCCCTGAAATATTTATTTATTACTAATCATCTATACATTAATCGCAGGTCCTCTTACAATCTCGTAGAGTATCAAATCTGTTGGAATTACCTCCGCAGCCTGTGTAGTTGAAACTCACGCATTGTTCTTCATCAACATCGAATCCGAATCTGCAAAAAGAATTAAACTTACAAATTACACTTATATTATAAACTAGAAGGTGCTCGCGGCTTCGCTCGCATTAAGAAGTAAAACTTGCATCCTCTATTTCACCCCTTTAAAAGTGGCATTTCCAAAAATCCTTTCTAAGCGGATGCTTACGCCATAACATCTACCTTCATTCCAATTTTCAGCCCAATCCGTCCAGTGGTTTGGGCTGTGCGTTGATAGATCACTATATCAGTCAGTCAGTCAATCAATCAGTCAGTCACCTTTGAGTTTTATGTATAAAGATATTAAGGTTTTTCCGTAAGTGTGTGTTGTTACTTCCTCAAGCTCAAACGGCTGAACCGATTTACGTGAAATTTGGTATATTGATTATTTATTACTAAAGACTCTAATTTTTCAACACAAAAGGTAAAATCTAACAAATTAATGTCACTAAAATTACATATCACTTACTTTTCTACATATTTATGGCAGGAGGTATTTCCTCTGTCGATCGGCTGCCGACATCTCGGTGGCCCTGAAAAGTAAATAAAACAATCTTGAACCAACTTCAAACAAGAAAGAGTTATACGAACTAATCACTACGACCCTCGGATCGTCTAGGAAATGATTGGATTAAATTATTTATGTATATCATTTCAGATCTGCAAGTAAACTTCTATAACTGAACCAGTAGAAATTCACCGTTTTATGGTGGAAGTGCCGAAGTGTCGAACACTCATCAATAACAATTTAGAACTGGTTTTTGGGCTAGTAAAAAGTATATAAGTATTATATCCGTCATCTAGTACTCACGACACAAGAGGTTGTGTAGTGTGGGGCTAGATGGCGTCGTGTGCAATGTCTAAATTTTTTTTTAAAATGTATTCATTATTGACTTACTATTATTCTTTGGAACGTTTACGATGTAGTTATCACTTGCAAAAACACACACGTACAGAGCAACAACTAACAAAACAATGCCAAATATTTTCATTGTGTATAGTTTTTTTTACAAACAATATAAAATTATGAAGATTCTTGCATTTAAAACCGTCTGGTTCAAAGCTATATACTCACTGAAGTGGTTAAATAACAATAATTGAGTTTCACTGGTCTAAATAGGTACCATAATTTTAACCAAATGTGAACGACTTGATCAGTCAGCTATTTATTTGTTTGGGAAGCAAGTATATTCATGGCAATCAATTTAAACAAATAGTTAACGGTAAATT
The DNA here is from genome assembly GCA_927399415.1 of Macaria notata. Classification (NCBI taxonomy): domain Eukaryota; kingdom Metazoa; phylum Arthropoda; class Insecta; order Lepidoptera; family Geometridae; genus Macaria; species Macaria notata. Next base: position 4,576,728 of record OV656750.1, on the reverse strand, counting down.
AATAATTTATTGTGCAATTTTGTTGTGTTATAAAGAATACGTATCTCTCATTAAATTAAACTTGTTAATTGTGAGAGATATGAAGTTGATCAATATCTGTTCACTGAATACGATTAAATTGTATTTTTTTTATTATAATTCAAATTGGGTTTAGAGTATTCTCACGAACTACACATATATTTGACATATTCCGATAGGATTCACTTCTATCAATTTTAATATATAAAACTAAGGTGACTGACTGAATGATATAGTAGTCTATCAATGCACAGCCCAAACCACAGGCGGATCGAGCTAACATTTGGCATGCAAGTAGATGTTATCAAGGATTTTTGGAAATGCATGTTTTAAAAGGGTAAAATAGGAGATGCAAAATTTACTTCTTAATGCCAGCGTAGCCACGGGCACAATAACAAAATTGCTGCCCATAAAATATTTTGCTACCCGATTAAATCATACCCTTATTATGTTGTTATTTATTCAAATGTGGTAACTCGGCCCAGTTTGATAACGATGAAAACTTATCAAAAAACCATTAGTTTGAGTATATATGAATCAATATACATTATCAGGCATTTTGGTTATGTTGGCATCGCAACCATTGATTGTTATAGTCTGAATTAGCCTTATTTACAGGTTTCTTTCATCCAGACGCACCCTGGTTTGAATCCGGCCCTACACTAATGACTTGTATTTTCAAGTTATGTGTGGATTGGTACTCGCTTAGCGGCGAAGGAAAACATCGTGAGGAAACCGACATGTTTGAGAACCACAATATCCGAGGACAAGACATATGTCTTCCGTGGAAGGGCCTGGGCGCCCACCACGATATACATTTATACCCTAGAGAACTCTCCTAACGATTTAATTCTGCGGGGGAGTCACGACCCTCATTAATGAGGTAATACGACGAGAGAGAGAGAAAGAGAGAGAGCTAGAGAGACAGGTTTCTTTAGAAACCAACTGTTGATGCGGTCAGTCCTTGGATGGGTCACCAAAAGGTGGCATGTTTTGAATTCCCAACACTAGGGCTGGTGACCCATATTATAAGAATAAATTAAGCAATTTTTATTAGTATGTATGTATGTAACTTATCTGTTTTTTTTCAACTCCTTGAATAAAATTGTTTGCACGTCATCTAAGCGTTTCGAGTGTCGGCCATTTCTTTTTAATATGATATTGGTACACATATATAAGAAAAAATGGAATTGGTAAGCACACACTTAAAAAATGAATAAAAGCTATTGATAACAATACAATATCACTTTATTGCACACCAAAATAAATTACAATATGAAATGGACTTTAACTATAAATAAATGGGCAGAACAACACAGAATAAACAAGTGGGCGGCCTTATCACCTTGAGTGATCTCTTCCAGGCAACCTTAGCAAGAAAGCGATAACATTATCCTAATTAATAGTTTTTTTAATTACAAATGAACATTATGTAAACTAGACATACAATTACTACGTAATATTAATTAATAAATAAATACACATCAGCAACAAAGCATTGCAATTCGCGATTAATAATATAATTAGGACGCAATATTATTTTAAGATTCGAAATAGTATTGTGTAACTTTATAAAAAACAAATAATTTCAACATTTATTTATTTCAACATTAGCGTCACATAAAATGCTATTGGATATAATATATTTTTACAAGAAAAAAAAGTCTCCAAAATCCGCAATTAAACCAAAACCACACAAAAACCAACCCAAACAAGTAGCTTTTCAAATAAACGTTCAAACAGAAACAAAAATATTCAACAGCTCTCGACGGCGAGTGTTTGCAGGCCACTTCTTGATACTTTATGTTCCTACATTTATTGCTCGGAGAGCGGTTCTAATCATAGACTATTTTAATAAGACAATACTAATATAACACCATAGACATTTATTAAAATATATACAAAAATTACTTAAACGTACAGAATAACTACTTTGGCAGCAACTAGTTATTTGACTAGTACACTATCCGAGGGGATCTGTCTTCCGTGGAAGGACCTGGGCGCCCACCACGATGTATCTGCTCAAGAGAACTCCATTAACGAATTAATTCTGCGAGGGAGTCACGACCCTTAGTCATGAGCAAATACAAATCAAGAGAGAGTTATTTGTCTAAAGTCAGGTCGTGAGATACGAGGATTTTTTCAGTAACATTTATTTTTATGGTAGGTAATAGTCATTACACTTGGAATCTGTCAATATTTTTTAACTATACTGCTAAATTGCATTATTTTACGTTGATAAGCGACGAATATTAGCAGTTCTTTGTTAAAGTGATTTTTAAATCGAAAGTGAACCGGTTTCCTAGCAAAACCTCTGGTATTAGTCCAAAATAGAACCCTGATCAAGCATTTTGCAATAAAAACTAAACCCACTATGACATTAAAATTACTATGCAGATCCTAGACTTATTATTATTCTATTACGTAGATCAAACGTAGATTATAGAAAGAAAGAAGTGGAAAGATGTCATCAAGTAGGTGTTGGTAGTTGGTGGTCACAATCCTCAGACATGAGGGATACGATTAAAAGAGGAGGAGGAACATCAGGCAAGTCAAGAGTGAGCCTATGTCATGTAATAAAAAATAAATAAGAAAATACATAGTGAAGTAGGTATAGCGTGACATCTACCTACCACTATACTAAAACGCCTTGTTCATTTTGAATGGGACTTGAAATTTGAAACCATAATATGCGTCTATTGGTTGTAATGTCATTGTTTATGCCCAAACATTTATTGCTGGAAGAACGGTCGAAACGCATGGACAAATATTTGTACAATTTCGGCCTTTTTACGAGCATATTACAGTATTATAACGCAGCTAGGGATGGGGTGTTCGTATCCGGCAAAATTTATGCCGGATTTCTGTTCACTTCCATTTTTGTTCCTTTGAGATGGTATTCGTGACAAAGCTTGAATTTGATACAATTTACGAATCGAGGAATTTTGTTTACGAATACTCACCTATTATTTGATATGTCCTGATACATTTATTTATATATTATTTCATTTATTTATACTATAAATATATAGAGAGATAGATAATTATCGATTTTCACCAAAACAAAACCAAGTTTATATGTACATAATATGTACTTATAGGGTTATTTTGGGTATAATAGCTCTCTTATAAGCATAATCACAAAATTTAACATAGCATATTTCCTGTATAGAAATGAATTAACCAGTTGGGTCATTTTGGTATGAAAATATTCTTTTAAAACTAATAAAAACTTTTTTCGCAATTAATTTTAATACAAATTCAATGGCATACACACACACACACAAAGATAGATAATATAAGTATAATAATAATAATATAGGTAAGTATCTTTGATGCATGGAAGGCGAATACAAAATGGCTGTTTCCGGTACAAATTACCGGCAAAGCATATTTTTTCCCATCCCTTCAAAACACCGTTTCTTATGGTCGAGTTTTGTGTGTCACATCAAACACGGGTATATTACGTAGCGATAAAAGTAAACGGAATTATTGCCTTTTTTATACCATTAGTGTATTTTTATATATGTGCCGGCGAATATGGAAATATGGTTTATGAGGTTTAACTGTGTAAGAATTTGTAAGGCGTTTGTAAGATGTCTTAATTAAATTCGTAATAAAATAAGTAGTATGTTTAGTTTTCCTTTACTTGTTTTTATATTTTATTATTGTAAATAAACACAGTGATGTTTCATCTTTACATTTTATTTTATATTTGCTTTTTAAATTATAATTTTACCGTGGAATTAACATTTATTTGGCATCAATTTATTTAGCTGTAGGTTTTGAATTTAAAAATACTTCAAATGTAAAAGAAAAATTAAATTAACGATGTTTTCACTGATGATCCACTGTTAAGTCTTGTATGTAAGTGTGAATCCTTACATAACTTGAAAAAAAGTCATGGAAGTAGGGCCCGATTCGAACCAGGGTGCGTTAGGGTGAAAAACTGACCGCCGAGCCACATTCGCTTGTAATAAATACATAAATAAATATTTCAGGATCATATCACACAGCACCATCTAGCCCAATACTAAGCTTACGCTTGTATCATGGATACTAGATAACGTATGAATAGATACTTGGTATTAATATGAATAGCCTTGAAAGTAGTATGTTCCCTCCCTAAGCATACAGTGACCGCATCAATTTGTTTACGGCGTTAATTGAGGATGGTGTATGCAGGAGTGAGACAAGATTGAAATTTTATTATCATTTTAAAATGTAAACATTATACTGACATAAAACTAAATTCAATTTTTTTTTGTTCCACCATTGTTTCCCTCAACATAAGTCAAGGACATTTTCTGGCTGAACATTTGCTTAGGCGTTATGAATTTTACGATCGGTCTATTAGAAACGTCACATGCAACACACACATCCTTTCTTTTATTATTATTATTATTTTTTTCTTTTTTTTATCTCTGTTTTGTTTGTTTTTTTATATGTAATTTTTTTTTATAATACACATTTTTTTATATATATATTAATTACCTACACAATGTACAATTAACAACCTATAAGGTACGTGAGACGAGACTTACATGCTCAGCATGTATTCTCATTTCATGCTTCCCTATTTACAATGTTTTTTTTTTTTACTAAATTCAAATTTGATGGGTATGATAATAACTTAATAACTTAAGCCATTTTTTTTAATATTCCGGGACATTGCAACGTTGATACTGCTAAGTGGATTTGGATTAAATTTGGTGTGCAGGTAGATTTAGATCCTGGATTAAAACAAGCTACTTTTCCCTGAGCCTGTATTATAGCAGGTAACGCCGTAGGACACTGCTAGTTGTAATACAAATAAATAATTGTTTAGCTACTTGATGACACTATTTCGCAAACACCGATCCAACCATTAATTGAAGTTATAGCTAACGGCAGGACGCGCGACGTTTTCTTGTAAATAATTGAATCGTGTGAAAATATAGTCGCCGTTTACTGTCAATGAGTGTTGGGGATTTAATCTGTTTTGATATAGTGATCTAACTGGCTTTTGGTACTAATAAGTGGCATTTTGAATTAATCATGCTATCGTGGGATTTTTGGTTAGTTTTGTTTGTGTATAGGTAATATTAAGGAACACATCTACTATTATAATATCGTACACAATAATGCAACATTATACATGCATTACAATACAACTATAAAAACAACAATAGTAGGTAAATTTAATGCTTGGATGAGTGACGAAAAAGAGGCTTTATTTATTCACAAGTATTTTTTTACACGGAGGCTTACCTTTGACCACAGCCTGATGTTAAGTGCCCATGTAGTCTAAAATGTAGCACGCTTGCCTAGAAGAAACCTATTTACTCTGGATTTGAAGACCACAATAATGATATAAAGTCGACGAAGTTTTCAAATTTCTGATGTAATTTTTATTTATTTCATTTGTTATTTTTATTTATTATACGTGTGCGCCGCCACCACAAAAATGACTCAGAATAAAATAACGGTCGCATTTATCAAGGAACTATACTCGCTTCAATGCACTGCTTATGAGTTTTACAAAATAATTACACTTTACGTCCAAAAATCGTGGACACAGGTAATTTTGGCCCATTCCCACCAGACCTAACAAATCACGTCGCAATATTCAAAACGCCAGCCGTACGGTGGCTGGACGTAAATCGTCAGTAATGAATCTGTGACGACGGCCTGGACTGGCGCCAGCAATCTATGCAATTAGAATTACCTACCTGTGCAGAGTGGGACCAGACATTTTAGCAGAAATAGGATGTATCCTATTTCTCCGCAATTTTTTTGCGGTTCTTTCGGACTGTCGTTCGTGGAGTCAACACGTCCTGAGGATGCCTCGTGGAGAGGCAAAACACGTGTCGACGAGAATATCTTGCCATAGGAGAACTACAAAACTTGAAGACACAAGGTGCGGTGTTGGTAAGGTCTTAAGAGCTATGGAGGCCACTTTGATTAGGAGAGGTGTTGCGGTGGTATATGCAGGAACACACCAAAAAACCACCAAGTTTGTAGTTTGAAGCCGGTTAGGGAGAAGTCGCAGTGGATAAACACTACATATTTCTCCAGAGTTTCATTTAAAAATTGATTATATCCCAGAACATGCGTCTCCCGTGGGAGGATCAAGACGCCTATCACGAAGGGCTTGCTCAAGATAACTTCCCCAATTAATCAGTTCTTCGGAGTTATGACCCTCAATAATGAGGAGTATGACGCAAGGAGAGGATCTAAATCTTCTGTGTATTTCAACTGACTTGTGTGTTTATTTATTTGTCTACTTTGAATCTAATCTATCTGATATTGAATCTTCTGTGTATTTGAAGATTTGTGAATTGAGACTTGTCAACTTTGTCTCTATCTATGGATTTGTGTCTTTGTCTATGACTTTGGTTCTCTAAAAGGGAACTCGCCTGTAATAAATATTCGAATATAAAAAAAATGAAATTCTTGTCACCTCAATCCCTAAATACCTGTGAAAGCGGCCAGAACTGAAAGTCGAGCTAATATAACTCAATAGATGACACACATTACCTAGTGCTAAGAGGATTACCTATCACGGCCAATAGATGGCGCTAATTCAGTGTTAATTTCTAATCTTTATCCTTTGTTATGCTAAAATTGATGTTTACATTGAAGTCACCATAGTTATAATCAAACGAAACCTGGGAGCTACTATTAGTGGATGCGCATAACTACGCACGAGTCGTTTTCGAGTAAAGAGTAATGCTACTTTTAACTCTTATAAAGGCTTGACATCTTATATATTATACAAACCAAAAATGTATACCAAAAATCATGATGATATTTCTTACGATGTTGTTTTCTTTTCATGAATTTATCACAAAAAATGCGGTCAAGTGCTTATTTATTGAGATAACATAACTAAAAAAACCAAAGTCAATAATTTGATACACATATCCTTATAAAATTAAGTTTAAAAATGTCAATAACATTCGTTTTGCAATTCAGCCTTTTTTACATTAAACAAAATTATATGTTTAGTTTCAGGTTAAATGGCGTTGCGTATATATGTCCCTATATATTTATTTATGTAATTATTTCAGCGACAGACTAAACTACTGATGTGGCCTACTTGTTAAACCCCTCTTTTCGTGACGGGGGTTCAAATATATAAAACCCCTACTCCCCGTATCACTTATTCTGTTTCTTTGTCTCGGAAGTCGAACGCATCGTAGCGTTTGTATTTTATCTGTGGTTTCGTATATCGACCGAGCGAACGAAGGAAGCGAAGTAATTATACCTACATAAACGCTGAATAGGTTTCTTACAGCGGTAATACTGATGTAAATAAAAATGTTTGCACGAGCCATTTTATTTATTGGAAAATGAGAGAAAATAATCACATCTGGCTGAATTATCACATTACCCCCGCCCCACACACACACACACATTTATCACGACTTCGTACATTGTAATATGTATAGACTGACCCATATATCTAGACCACATACTCGTAACTCAAGGAGTGACCAGAAAGTCCACAATATGTTTTATACAAATTTCGACATTATCTTTGCTATGTTAACTAAACGGTTTTCACTCACTTGTTTCACGTGTATGAAGATGGATGTCATAAGATCCGAAACGCGTAAACAACTCACGCGAATTACACGTGAGTTAAAACCGTTTAGTTAACATATTGATAAAATGTCTCTCGATAGTTTTAATATATAAATTATCTAAGCTATTATACTTGCCCTTGTCTTTTATTCAATTCGTATTCGTTCAATTCGTATTGAAAATTCGTATTTACAACCAAGAGAAGTCAATCGCAAATTTTATTGAAACCTCCTTTTTTAGGATATTATTATAACTCTGCAATTGAATTGAGTTTCCAAACCATGAAATTACAAATGATGCTCGAGCAATTTTTTTTTTAGATTTTCAGTACTTACTCCTGTGGTGTAGCGTAGTGGGTCTTGGCCTGCAGAACAAGAGAATGCCACCTTCGTCGGTCTTGGGCTGCCACTTGCCAGTCTGCAACTTCAAGTTCCTGCAAGTCAGCTACCACGGCGTCTCTCCAGCGGTATCTGGGTCAACCGACAGGGCGGCGACCACTTGGGATTCCATGATACGCTTTTACAAAGCAATTCAAGATTACTTTTAAGTTTGTATTAATGACTTCGGAGGAAATATACGGCTACCACCACCATCGCCACTTTTCTATACCCTTTTTGTGGTGACAGGTAAAAATGATGGAAAAAGTCCCCGTGCTGGTAGATATTATTTTCATTTGTTCCAAGGTGTACTATTCACTTTACTACTAGTTGTTAGAAGAAAGGGTTACAATTTTTCTCAATAATGTCACGATTGTAATTGAAACGTCTATTTGACGGAGGTCGCGGCGCGGGCACATAAAAAATGTATGCCCAGATATACATATCTGTTTCGAGGAGCTAAGGATTGAGAAATTTGTGGATCTCTAATCGGTACAGTTTACTGTATTGTACTTCTTCTTCTTCTTATCGAATGAGAGTAGCCAACTCTGGTGTCAAGAATTTTCAAACCGCCCCAAGGGCCTCTGTATTCTGTTTTGTCCTAAACTTAATGCACCTTTTCGTCTGACTGTCTTCTTCTTCTTATCAAATGAGAGTGGCCAACTCTGGTGAAGAGAGTTAATCAAGCCGCCCTAAGGGCCTCGGACATGGCTTAACGACAGTCTTGTTATGACAAGCAGCCTACTAAGGGACCTACAATTTAACGTGTAATAACATATTTTAACATTTTATTTTTTATCTGACTGTGTAACATTCTTTGACATTCCCCCGTAGAATTAATTCGTTAGGTGAGTTCTCTTGTGCAGATACATCGTGGTGGGCGCCCAGGTCCTTCCACGGAAGACACACGTCCTCGGATATTGTGGTCCTCAAACATTTCGGTCTTTTCTTAGTGTTTTCCTTCACCGTTAAGCGACTTCAAATCCAGACATCATTGTTATAGGGCCGGAATCAGTCAGGAATTAGCAGTCTATATAAATTACTGTGATTGTTCTATATGTTGATAAAAACAGCTATAATTCGAAAAAAATAGAGCCATCAGACCATATATCTGCATTTTTCAGCCCAAACCGGAATCTCTTCATCCATTTATCACGAATCAAAAGAGTAGTATTATACGCAACAAAAGGAGTACAAACAACCTTATGGTATTAGACTTAATAAGATACAGACCGACGATGTTGAATACAAATTGTTTAATGTGGTAATTTATCTGCCATAAAATAAATACAGTTTAGTAAATAGATTTTACATTATTATACTCGTATGTATGTGTAAAAAAATGCAGCATAGGATCGAAAAAAAAAACAATTGGCCTCCAAACTTCTATACAAAGATGACACCTGATGATGCTGATGATAATATCACATTTACACATATTATGTGTAAATGTGTTTGAGAATATTATATTTGATGTTTAGCTCACTTGGTTATGTGTATTTTAACCGAGTTTGATATAAAAAGCTATCAAGCAAAGTCATTGTACATCATTTACAGATAAAAGGGTCCCTATCTGTAGTGTCAATAATGACTTGATTGGCGTTAGAGATGTGGTGAAGGCAGTGCAAAACATGAAAAGGGGCAAGTCTCCAGGGCACGATGGTCTGAGTCTCGAACATATCTACAGTGCAGGTGATATGATATATCTCAAGTTGTGTGATTTTTACAATCTGTGCTTAAAGTACTCCTACTTACCATCGGACCTCATGAAGACAGTCGTTGCACCAATTGTAAAAAACAAAACCGGTAATGTTGCCAGCTCGACAAATTATAGACCTATTTCTTTAGGAACTGTGATTGGAAAGGTGTTTGAACGGCTTCTGCAGCCCTCACTGGTAAATAATCTACGTATTGATGATGCACAGTTTGGTTTTCGTCCAGCACTATCTACGGACTTGGCCATTTTTAGCCTGAAACACACGGTAAATTATTACCGCGCTCGTAACACTTCAGTGTATGCCTGCTTCCTAGATCTGAGTCGCGCTTTTGATTTAGTAAACTACAGAATTCTCTGGAATAAATTGGCCGCGGCGCAGGTCCCGGAAGAAGTCCTCAGTATGATCAGGTACTGGTACGAAAATCAAACCAATGTAGTGAAATGGGGCGACCAGACCTCCAGCGAATATAGGTTGGAGTGCGGTGTTCGTCAGGGGGGGCTTACCTCTCCGGATCTTTTCAACTTATATATGAACGACCTGATTGTGGAGCTGAGAGGCACCAGAGTTGGATGTCACATCGGTGACATATGTGTCAACAACTTCAGTTATGCTGACGACATGGTGCTCCTCAGCCCCTCCATCAGCGGCTTAAGAAAACTTTTGGCTATCTGCGAGAATTATGCTGCAAGACATGGTCTTAAATATAATGTAACCAAAACAGAGATGCTCGTTTTTCGCGCAGGCAAAGGTCCGGAAAAGGTACCTAACGTATACTTGTTGGGTTTGCCCGTGAGGGTTGTGAAGCAGTTCAGATACCTTGGTCACATCATGACCGAAAACTTAAGGGACGACCTGGACATGGAACGGGAAAGAAGGAACCTGTCCATCAGATGTAATATGCTCGCGCGCCGATTTGCAAAATGTACTCCTGAAGTGAAGGTTACTCTGTTCAAGGCTTACTGTATGTGCCTTTACACATGTCAGCTATGGACAGAGTATTCTCGAAGTGCTCATCACGCCATAAGGGTGCAATATAATAACGCATATCGCATCCTTATGAAGAAATCAAGGTACTGCAGCGCGTCGGGCATGTTTGCTGAGGGGCGGGTTCCTGATTTCTTCGCAGTTATTCGGTCCCGCATTGCTTCCTTTTGGGAAAGAATACGGAGATCAAATAATGGAATACTGCAGTGCCTGTCTGAGGATTTATGTAGTCCCATATACAAATTTTGGATGTATACTCACCAGAGCGAAAATAAAAAATGACTCGAGTTGCAATTTTATTGAATTGCAATTCTTAGTTTCTTAGTTGTGACACTATTTTATATTTTTATATAATATAATTTTATTGAATAGTTTAAGACATGTCTATGGGTTATGTGCCTGATAATAAAGAATTTTATTATTTTATTATTATTATTATTAAAAACTAACTTATGATATTATAGTATATCCGAAACAAATACTTTGTATTATGTTTATTGTACCTGTACTGTACTGTTATAAATATACTTCATTTAAATCTTTTGTTTTGTGTCTTACACTTTATTGTATCAGGATTTGAAATGCTTTACTATTTTTCTGATAAATAAAACTTATTGCTAAAACTTGATCGTTTGGTCAATCGTTTGTTAATGTTATCAACATTTCAAGGTGGGCTTCAGATATTCACCTATATTGGCTCCGTCCATATTTTTCCCAAGTCTTTGCTTTGTATATTAGTTTCATATTGCCGGCGAGCTGACGTGAGAAATTACTTACGACTCTGGCATTTTTCACCTTCGCGGGAAGTGCTTGTGTTAAGAGTTAGAGTTACTAGATATGGCTCGGCATAAAAACATGTCCTAATGATTTGATTTGGTTTGACATTAAACAGCCTGCTTTATAACAATATCAAGAGGAACAGGTGCATTAAATGGTCGGGTCGGGATACATTTTATATGGCTCGATTGAGTTTCATACTCTTGATAACTTTATGTCACGCCTTGCCGCGTCTGAACAGTATGTTCCAGTATGTTTAGTTTGCATTAAAATTATACCCCTACCACTCTCTTGTTTGTCGATAGATTGAGCTTGTCATCTGTTTATGAAGCGTAAGTGCGGGGCAACTCTGTGTATGAAAATTATTCAAATCAAAAATTATTCTTATCAATTATTGAAATAAAAAAACAAAATAATCTTGTATTACACGACGAGAAAACCACCAGCAGTATTCACTTATCACAAAAGGTATACATTTTTTGCGCTTAGTAATGTTTTCTTAACCGAATCCAAAATAGATGTTCGTGTTAAATATTCAATACAAATTAATTTGAGCCTGGCTTGTGACAGAGATTTTTTGTGATTTTTAATGAGTTGGTTCACAATTGAGAATAATGTATATTTCCACAAAGATTATCTATATATTTCTTTCTCTTCTTTTTCTATCCATTAAGAAACTTCGTAAGAGAGTAGCCCACTGTCGTGCCAAATTTAACCACACTTATTCGAATACGAGAATATTTATCTATTATCATTCTGATACCACATCCAGCATATAAAAGTCTACATCCTCGTATTTAGCAATGATTTATGGAGGCGCGAGGCAACATTTCAATTATAAGTTAGACAAGTCACTCACTGCTGTATTGATTTATTCCGACTTAACTCCCTGCTTCGGATGACAAAGGGATTTATTTGGCCCAGTGATGTACTGATGTATCAAATTATGAATATTATAATAGAGAAGAGAAAGTGTGCTTGTGGTTGGTTCTTTATAGATTATTTTATTCCGTATAGTCCGGTCAATTTAAACATTCGAAGCAACATTAATTCCCATCAAGCTGATAATCAGTAAGGCTGATAATCAGTACAATACTTTTAAATTTAAATTATTAAGTTTACTATTGTAAACAATACATGTACATGTATTCTGACTTGTAACTATGGAGTTATAAATAAATAATTTGTATTTGTATTTGTTGTTAAAAATATGATTAAAAATAAAATTTGAAAGTTCCAGTTCACACTGATTTAAAAAAAAGGTAAAAAATTGACTTTTACGCGATTTTCAGCGAAACGATAAGTTTTATCTTAAAACTATCTGAGACAAAATTGTAGATAATAAAATAATCTACAAAAAAGCCGAATTAGCCAAACCGTAACGTACTCACAGAGCAAAAAATTTTTTTTTATTCTTGCGCAAACTAAGTAAAACCACGTGGAATCACAGTATCAAAAATGGATGTGTTAGTTAGTTCTTTACGATCAAATTGCTACATTTACTAGATCTATTTGGATAACAAAATTTATTATGACGATAATAATTTATTAAATTAGGTAATTTTAAACCTAGGTATACATAATCTCAAAAAAACTGAAGTATACCAATACAAGACAATACATTTACGTAGCAAAACAATAAAATTATAAAATACGCTACATCTACGAGATTTGTATATATATATATATATATGTACATATAAACACATCCAAAAGGCTTTATATCCAAATCTGTCCTTTGCCGGATATAATCAATTTATATCAACCAGCCTGCCACTCTGCAGCCTACCTTTGGATCGACCCAAACCACCAAATACAGTATACAACCCAAACCTGTGAAAGTAGTATTTATATATACGTTTATGTATATAAAAATATGTAAATATAGGTCAAGTGGGATTTTGTTATACAAGTTTGTTAAGTTAACGGTAGCTGGATCTATAACTAACCACACGTAAAAAGGTGTTTTGAGACGTGAAAGTTTTGTTTTTGTTTGTTTTCAAATTATCTTTATTTGCATAAATTATTATTCTAATGTACAATTACAAGTGTATATTATAAAATCCTAGTAGTACATTGCAATCATATGGTGTGTTCTTTAAGTAGGTATACTCATAAAATAATTTATATAAATGTAAATTAAATTTTCGTATTTATACTATTAGACACTATTGATATATGAAAGTAACTTAATAATTTAGGTGTATGTAAGCCTATTTTAGATTGCATTACATTTAACAACATGGTTATCGTAACAAATACAGTGGCAAGCCAATTCGGGGGTAGATGACAATTTTAACTCCGATCGTCCAGTAAACAACAAGAACGTAGGTAGCAAGTGGCTCACACCCAGGCACATTCAAACCGAGAGCGTTCGGTCGCGCACGCCGTTCACACCCGATACCCGCGGTAATACGGGCGAGACGTGAAAGTGTATGTAAGTTTCTATGTAAATATGTAAACTAGATATTGTTTAAAAATAAATAACAAGTCATTTATTTCAGACTTATTCCGTTTAACTGGATTATAATTTAGCAGTTATTTCAATCTGACGTCTTAGTTACATATCACAAATATGATCATTAAAAAACTTATATGAAAGGTGAAAGTTCGTAAGAATGTGTATGAGTCAGTACATTTCTTTAAAATAAATAATTAAAAAAATAAATATCTCAGGACATATCACACAGCGCCATCTAGCCCCATAGCTACTAAGCTTATGCTTGTTTCATGGGTACTTGGTTTTTATGCTAAGTTCAAATGCCTTTTTTAATTGAAATGAACGCAGGTAAAACCATGGTGCTCCGTTAGCTACGATAAACATATATTTTTAACAAAACTACACGCGTAAAGTACTAATTTCGAAAAATATGAATAACATAAATATTAAAATCGACGAGTACGAGTGTCGATTTAAATTTGGAACAAATCAGTAAAAAAACTACACTATTTTATTTTAAGCTTAGCCCTTGCTCAAAAACTCTTCATATTTATACAATGTTCAACGTATCAGCGTTCAGAAATTCCCTCTAAAATTCCGGAATCATTATGAATTTATAATAAGACCCCGTTTAGGGATATTGCTCTGAAATTACATTAACCTCACCTCGCTATATAGTGGAGTTCCTGAAAATTCAGGGAAAATACCTTCGTCTTTGATGATACGATGATAATATCAAAGGTTAAATAAATGCGCTTTAGCTATCCTAAAATGTATGCGGATAGATAGATAGAAAGATAGATTAATGCCTTATTAGACACAGAAATAAAATGCAAATGGCGGCCTTATCGCTGAAAGCGATCACTTCCAGACACCCGTAGGATGGAGAGAACATCATAAAAAAAGACTAGACGGGGTGTACAATAAAGAGCAAATGAAAGGATTTAATTTCTAAGGTGCTTTAAAAAATGTAGTTATTAATCTGGGGTCAAATTGTGAAGATTAACTTATGTATGTGATAATTATTATGTTTGTGTGTGTGTGTCTGTTTGTAGCTTTTATTTTAGCTAAAACAGTTTTGATGAAATTTTGTCTTCTTCTTCTTATCGAATGAGAGTGGCCAACTCTGGTTTCGAGAGTTTATCAAGCCGCCCTAAGGGCCTCTGGCATGGCTTTACAACTGCCGTACTTGACAAACAGCCGGGACCTTTGGTAAATGATTTGAGGTATTAAAAACTAAGGTACAGTATTTTTTTTCATTAAATATTTGCCGGTATTTGAAAACGTAATCAAACATTGGCATTGAAATCCTGTTGATAGAACTATTTTATAAATAGTAGGCTCCATATTTTTTATAAATACAAATAACTTTTGCCATCAAAATAACCCATCGATCAAACGAAGAAGTATAGTCGGTATCATCGTGTATATTTTATATGTGGATAAGCACTTGATGTATGACATTTTTACATAAATAAATGAAGACAATTTCGCACTATAGATGATGCAATTTTTCATGAACTTTACTTGACTTACTCATAAATAAAAGGTTTTGCTGTCGACCTTTGTTTGTTGCACTATCTCTTTATCAACTTCGCTGAAAATTAATTCTACATTTTTCGTGTAATTTCGTGTACAAGTGACCAGTACAAGGTTCAAAAATTTAAATCAATATTTATTTTCTAGTATTTTTGTCGTACAATGACAGACAACATTTATCATTTTAAATAAAAAAAAACGTTATTTATTCACTTTTCAGTAATCTATAAAAAGAGCTTATTACTGAAAGTATTTCATAATGCATTTAATCCTTTGCAATCTTGGGTATGTACAAAGATTTTAAATAAAAATGTAATTAAATTTGCACCTACAAGACATACGAAATTATGTTACAGAGGATTATCTAATTAAAAGAAACTTGAAAATGAAATGAAAATTATGAAATGAAAATGAAATGAAAATTATTTATTTTGTGACAAGAAATTAAATACGAACACATTCAGGAAAGTAAGACAAACACATTTTGCACATACACAATTTCCTGTCACAAGCCGGCCTGAACTCAACATGTGCTAACTGCGAACAGTCAGCGCTGGTCTTCCGTTGAGACCGACGGGTGACGACTCGCACTACGTAATACATACAAAACAATAACACATACTGTATCAAAAAACGGATTCCAATTTGTGTACCGTTAATACCTTACTGTTACTTTTATCAGCTGATCAACATTTTTTTTTGTTTATACGTGTCAATTGCGTGCTCACACAAGCGACGCTGTGATTAGTGGGCTGCACCTGTATTGAAGAATCTCCCACTATTTATCTACTAGTGCTTCCGGCGCTCTATTGAAAAAGTCCAATATAATTTTAGTTACGTAGCATCGAAGTAAATGTACCGTGACGATTCGTCGCTTAAAAACTATTGGCTCGGAAAAAGGTCTGCAATGTTACAATGTTATAACAGTATGGACAATTTCAGTAGATATTAAGTAGAGAGTTCTTTGCGCTGACATTCATTTTAGCCATAAAAGTACATTACCAGTTTTAATGTTTTATTTAATTTGATACGATTATCTTGTTATTGTACAATATCTAAAAAATCCGTAGACTAATATTATATTAATAAAAAAAAATTCGAAGTGTGGTCACTTCTTTATCACTTTCCTCAAGGTATAATTGATAAATTTATTTATACATGTTGGTATGTAACTTATTTTCATTAGATCACCTATTAGTACGTATATGACAAATAACCGTTAAATAGTAGGTCCCGTCTGTTTTAGTTTGGTTAAGCCATGTCAGAGGGCATTAGGGCGGCTTAACAAACAGCCGAGACCTACAATTTCACGTTTATTTATCATATACTAACAAGCGATCCAATGAAAATAAGTTACACTCCTACATGTAATAAAAAGACACTAGAGTTGACTACTCTCATTTGATAAGAAAATTGTTTTCATCGTCTGGCAAACCTTCAGTTAAGAATTCCATTATTAGATCTTCTATTACGTCCAGATTATTTTTTGGTAAAAGATTTTCCATATACCACAAATATTGCATGGAATCTAAAAAGTTCTGTTTCTAAAATGACAAACATTTATAAATAGCCCATACTGTCTCAATAGTACATCACGTCGTCCAGTATTGTACTTTTAGAGAATATTCCGAGCCATTATTCAATAGTTCGAGAGAGTATGAACGA
Source organism: Macaria notata (assembly GCA_927399415.1). Lineage (NCBI taxonomy): Eukaryota > Metazoa > Arthropoda > Insecta > Lepidoptera > Geometridae > Macaria > Macaria notata. The sequence continues at coordinate 4,559,641 of OV656750.1, read as the reverse complement.
TATCTTTTGTGCTCTGAGAGGGACCGCCCAAAGGAACTGGGATGAGTTTTGTACACTTATTTCATGTACTAGAAAATGTCTTTGGTTTTGCCCGTGTTTTTTGGGATAATATCTGTGTACCAGCTGAAGACAAAAATTCAATAAAAATTACACCAGAATTGCTTTTCGATATACAGGTTACAGGTATAAATTACTAGACCAAATTTTAATGGTTTGATGTGCATACAGGCTTATACATATACAGCATTGGAAATAAAATTCAAATACGTCACAGTTCTGAAAACCTATTTTAATATATTATATGGCATACATAATGATCAAAACCTCGTATCTGTGATCAAGACCTATAAAATCAATTTACAAAGTAACGTCTTTAAAAAATCAACCTTCTTATAATATATAAATAAACTTGTAAGATGATTTTAAAAATTCATCAACTTAAAAAACAAGACAAGGAAAACGTCGTAGCATGGTAAAAGGTACTGACATAGTTTCAGTTACGGACTGGTCTCCCTAACTTGTTTTTCTCAAAAAAAAAAACATAATAGACTAACTCAAAAACCTGAGTGACATTCGATTTTTTATGAGTAAGAAATACAATCGCATGAATTTTAGTATAATGAGTATTTTTGAATTTTGTAACATTTACAGAACCAAAAGTATACTTGTTGGCATCTTTGTTCGCTCTCACAGCACCACGGAACGACGTGTTATCGTGATTTTTGGTATGGTGGTAGCATTGAGACCTTATAATGAGATCAATGCTCACGTTGTTTCGGAAAAAACCTGAGTTACCGCTTTTTTTCCTAAAAAAAAACAAGTAATGCCGCGTTTCCTCACTGATATATAATAATATCAACATTAATACCATGTCAGCAATAATAGTTATTTTATTTACCTAACATCCACTCTCTTGTATTTTTTACTTAATTTTTAAGTATTATATCGTAAAAGTCCTCTCAGTGTTGGCTGCGGCCCTACTGAGGCCTTAAAAATACCGGGCGCAAGACCCGAGAATCTGAGAGAAAGAGAAATAAAGTGATAATGTTATGAGGCACTTATACCAGTCTACAGCTGTTTTGTGTCGATAGAAAAAGGGACGCGTTTGTTTTTTCTTGCAACCTTGTTATCTTTGCCTGTGACCCATACAAATTGGGTCACACGCAATCATGTGGACTTTGTATCCAGGGTTTCCGGGAACTGACGCATTTCCTTTTAAAGGTGGTCTAGTCATCATCAGCTTAAACTTATCCACTTCGGGACAAAGGTTTTTTTTTAGTCTCAGATATTTCTACGAATATGCTAAGACAAATAATAAGAGTTCAACGCAAGACCCGTTACGAAAATCCATTAAGTATATTGTTTATGATTTATTTATCGTATTTGATAAACATAATAGCATTATTAAAAATGACTACTTAATTATTTTATTTTAAATGGCTGTTGAATGCATTCCTACTAATACCATCAAGGGGAATGTTTGTGTGTATGTACATATATGTAGGTATTTCGTCAGGGAGTTAGGCCGAAGAATTAACGAGAAGACGGGAGACATCCGCTCTGGATCATTTTAGGTGCAAAGGTTAGCCATCGCGATTCAACGTGGCAACGCGGCGAGCGTAATGGGAACCTTTGCGCCGGGAGCGATCCGGGGTGAGCTCTTTGATTGATTTTTGTTTGTTTTATTTTACTTCATATTTTATTTTAGGTATATTATAATATTATGTTTAGGACTTGTAAATATATACTATTAGTCAGTTACTTTATGTTTTATAAGTTATGAATAAAATACGATACATATGTGCTTGTAGGTATGTGTGTTTATGTTTGTTACATTTCAAGCGGCAGAACCGTTTTAGATGAGATTTGAAAACAAGTACAACAAATTTATATTGTAACTAGTCTTAAGCACAGCTATGAAAAGATAATTTGACCAAACTGATGTCTTTCACCGCTTTCGTACTAAGGTTGCCTGGAATAGATTACTTAAGGTGATAAGGCCGCCCACTTGTGCATTTATTTATAGCTTGAGTCCTTTTGATATTATTAATTTATTTTGGTGTGCAATAACAATAATTTCTTTTACCGGCAACATAGTCCTAATCCCTGATATTGACTGTCAAAATAACAAGACCGCTGTTCAAATACCCTCCAAATTGCCAGTTTCCGGAAAGCGATCACAGATGGCGCGCTAAAGAAATAGACTAATTTAATTCCCCCGGTGTTTGACCTTGTCCATTTACGCTGGTTTGGGATGGTAGGGATGGGAAAATGGTTTACGAACGCATGGTTTTTGTATTCATCATCATCATCATCCACAATCTTCTCTATCCCACTGCTGGGAACCCGCTTTGAACGTGCCAGCTCTTTTATATTGTCAATGCCAATGAAACAAAAAAATGACATCCATAATGATAAATTAATATCAGATATGGTTTTCGAAGGAATTCATCATCCTCATCACGTGACATCTTCATATTGAAGTTCAGGGGTTATCTGGCAAAACTTCTTGCGATCCCATGCTGTTTATTTTTTACAAATTCCGTTTCAAAATATTAAATTCTGCTAAAAATATTGTCGATCATTGATTACTTATATTAGATACTTTACAAAAAAAAAAACTAACCACAGTTTTTCAGTAAAAATAACTTTATTTGAAATAGTAGGTCTACTATAATAAATATAAAAATAAATTTTACATCCCAAAAGTAACAATCCTAAACTCAACCACAACGTTTTGACTTTCTCGAAAAGGAAACACACTTTTGACCGAAAATCTTTTATTTCTACCACCTTTTCCGAAAAAAATCAGATCTTTTTGGCTAAAAATTCCGGCCTTCTGGCAACACTAGCTCTTGCTTTGATTTACATCGCGACCCTCTTCCCTATGACGTTTATTGAATAGCCGAATAGAAATAATGAGATTTGTAACAAGCTTGTACAAAAAGGGGAGTTTGATATATTTTTATGTGAGTAGCCCTTTTGACAATTTCTGCTCTGGCTACATTGTGCACGTGTGGCATTTTTTATGATTTTAAGTGGCATTTTAAAATAACTTTTTTGATTTAATCTGCTCTGTTAGATTAGTTGGTAGTGGCTCTGCTTTCTTATCAAGGGGTGCGAGTTCGATTCCTTCATTACACAAGTAATTATGAATATTCAATGTTTTATTACTTGTGTTAAGTCTGGTTGTTTCTATGTATATAAGTAAATATTTACAAAAGAAAAGTATATTTGTATTATATCCGTTATCTAGTACCCATGATACAAATGTGAGCTTAGTATGGGGCTAGATGGCGCTGTGTGACATGTCCTGAAATATTTATTCATTCAACTTATATTATTACAGTAGGCATTTTAGTTGATCAAACAACTCATAAAATTTTAGTTTTTGTTGTTAAATTACTTAAAGAAGTGTCATTGAGAAGACCAAAACTAAAATGTTTAGATATTGTGGCAACCAGCACTTGTTTAGTTTAGATGCAATTCTGAATGTGACTAGACAGTTCTCTGGTGTCTAAAGTTTAATCATCCAGTGATGTGGAGATAGTGGGAAACTAATTGTAAATTTTAAATACTAATTAAAATTTATTAATTTTAACACTCGTTAAAAATAGTTTTGATTGGTATATAATCAGTACATCATAGTAAATGTAACATAACATGTATACAGATGTAAGAAAGTCAATAAAATAAAATAATTCTTACAAAGTAAACTTATTTTCCAGACAATTAAGCCACCTTTTTCAAAAGAGAAAAAAGATGAACTGTCAAAAAATAAGAAGCCAAGTGGAGTATCACTTTCAGTTATTATAAATGGCGTGAATTTTTTTGTTCTTGTCTCATTTTCAAGTCAACGTCCACAAATAAGACATTGGACTTTTACTTGAGAACCGGCACAATACAAAGGTTATGGCTAATTAAAAAAAAAAAAGACATTGGACGTGACTTACATAACTATTTATTATGTTCATAAAAGTACCTAGGTAGCGGCAATGCAGTGAGAAAGCACCTGGATTCGTTAAGTAAAGAACCGGGACTAGTGGCGTACTAGAAGATAGGCTTATGCTCATCAGTGGGTGACATCGGGCTGATAAGGTATGTTTTTAATGCACACCTTAAAAAATTACACAATGGAAGAAATTTAATAACTATTTTAATGCACATTGGGCGGCCTTATCGCTTTAGGCGATTTCTTCCAGGCAACCTTTGGATGGACAGGATTTAGAATTATAAAGGTGATAATTATGATCAACGGAACCATTAAATATAATCACCGAACCAGGAAGTAATCTTGGACCTGTTTTAACAGACTGGGCAAATGGATTATGTTTTTTATATGTATCGTATGAAAGTGGCCATCTATAGTGTTGTTTTCAATTTAGTCTTAGGATTTATGGCGTGGGTTAGTTAAAGCTATATTTTTTTTACGTGGTAGGTATATGTTTACGTTTGACTACAGCCTGCTTGATGTTAAGCATTGCTGCAGCCTAGGGTGTAACACGTTTAGCTAGAAGATACCTATTAACTCTAGATTTGAAAACCCTATTATTACTACGTACCTATGGCAAAGAACCGAAACCTTTTTTTAAACTTGATCAAAACATGCTTGTCTACAACTCGCGTGACAGTAAGTAACGTAGACGTGATGGCGTTGTTAACATTATTTTTCTCCAAATTAACAAACTTACAAGTCCATGAATTAATGTATCCTTGCCCCACCTAATAAAATATGGAGTCCAGCACATTTTTGTAATCATTGCGTAATAACCATAATTTAAATTCTTTTGTTTTGGACTTGCGCTGGAAATGTGCGTGAAATGTTAATTTTTCGTGTCTATTTATTATTTTTATGATTATTTCGGCTGATTTAGAATTTAACTTCGAAAATGAGCTGAATTAACCTTTGTACCTGAATTAAAACATATTACAAAAGTGAAAAGTATGTTTTATTGGTTGTTTTGTTTGGTTTTGAAATCGGAACATTGAAATCATCTTTATTATAATCATCATCATCGGGTGCCATATTCTGCGATCAAATTTTCTGCGATCCCATGCTGCTTCTATTAGATGCGGATAGCTCAGTTTTGTCCACTTTTTAATGTCGTCTAGCCACTTCATTCTCTGACGTCCTGGGCTTCTTTTCTCTGGAATCTTGCCTTCAAAACGTTTTATATTAATAAAACAAATCATTTGTAAATTATATTTACATAATATATACAAAGTTATATTATATTATTCGTGGTATATTGATAGTTTATGTATCCAAGCGTTTTGCTTCGACTTTCATCGTGCGAACAGCCAAACTGTGGAACTCCTTGCCCGAATCTCTATTCCCCTTGAACTATAATTTGTCGGTCTGCAAGTCGAGAGTAAACCGGTTTCTTCTAGGTAAGCGCGCTACATCGTAGACTATAACGTTGCTTAACATCAGGCAAGTTTTAGTCAAGCGTAAGCCTATTTCATGCTAAAAAAAAAAAAAAAACTCGAAAGGGGCATAAACTTATTTCAGTACAAGCATAACATAGTCTTTCTAATATAAAATACAACTCTAGGAAGTTTCTGCACAAAATATCTTCATTGAAGATTGACTACATACATTAAATTCAATGAAGTCAATCTTCAATGAAGAAATTTCTCTCTTTCCCTTATTTTATGAGGGAGTATCTTTAACATACTTGTAAGTTTATTACTTTTGTGACGTACTCAAAAGACCAACATTGTTAATTCATCATTATCAGCAGCCCGCCATCGGCCACTGCTGAGCATAGGCCTCTCTTTTAGTACGCTTTTGTTCATTCGTCCCAATTTTACATAGATCGAAGGTTGTAAATACATACGTTAATATAAATGAACACCAATCACACAAAAAAAAAACAAATTCTATAAATCACGTTCCAATTTCAAACATTTACAACCCGTGTAATCAAGTTGCGACCTCGTCAACAAAATGGCGGACATATCTGTATACATAGCTATATCTAATTAGTATTCTCAAAGAGTCCTCCATAGATAGAAAACCATAAACATTATTTTATTTCGCGCCCGCGTCCAGAGGCTAATGTTTATGGTTAACAAGGGTGTTGTGTTATTGACTGGCGATTGTAAGAACAGGCGTGGGGCTTAGACCGAATTAGTTACTTTCTAAATGGTAATGAAATGATAAAACATGTTCTTAGAAGTTTCCATAGCTTTAAGCTTTAATCTTGAATATGACCCAAATGTAACTAACTTCTTTTTATCAAATGAAAGTGGCCATCTCTGGTGTCGAGAGATTATCAAGCCGCCCTAGAGCCTTTGACATGTAACTAACTGAAGCACAATAAATATGTATATTTTTTCAATTTGGCTTAAAGTAGTTAACAGACTTTTGCTGTTTCAATTAGTTGGTCTGGGGCGTTGGTTTATATTTATCAAATTCAAAAAACTCGACAACGCTTTTAGTTAACATACTGAAACTCTGGAGAAATATGTAGTGTTTATCCGCTGCGACTGCTCCTTAACCGACATCAAACAACAAACTTGATGGTTTTTAGGTATGTTCCTATATATGGTATATGGAGGGACGCAGCGGAAAAACACTACATATTTCTCCAGAGTTTCAGTTACAATGGATTTCCGCAAAGTAACGCTGGTTCAATATCTTAGCTAACATATTGTAAGAAGGGATGTTTGACTTTCGACTTATTTGGTTTTCATGGCTAAATCCAATCTTTCTGGTGTAGGGATACATTCTAATTAATGATACAATGTAATTTATACTAATATTATAAAGCTGAAGAGTTTGTTTGTTTGTTTGTATGAACGCGCTAATCTCAGGAACTACTAGTGCGAATTGAAAAATTATTTTTGTGTTGAATAGATCATTTATCGAGGAAGGCTTTAGGTTATATAACATCACGCTGCAACTAATAGGAGCGAAGAAACAATGGAAAAACTGGGGACAACGGGGAAAATTATTGATCTTTGAGGGCTTCGTTTGCGTGTGCTGCGAAAACGGTTTAAGTCGTGGGTAACTGCTATAATGTTTAAAGCTGAAGAGGTTGTTTGCAAAAATAATTATGATGCCCAAAATAACTATTCCACGCGGACGAAGTCGCAGGCACAGCCTAGTTTGTAATATAAACAGATAAGACATGCTATGCATACCCATTCAATGTTCCCATTTTCATACGCACTTTCTATTTCCCTCTCGGTGCTTCTAATCCGCGTCACAATCCTACATAAAAACCCCAGCACGTACGATTTTGACAAATGGCCAAGCATGTCTACGTTAACAGAGAAAGCAGTTTTGTTTACAGATATAACGAAAACTGGGCACGGGACAAATGATGACGCCGAGTAGATGAAATATAGTGTTTTGATAAGTTTAACTGGACCTTGCATACAAACATAGAATATGACATGACTGACCTGTTAGCTTAGTTGGTAGTGGCTCTGCCTTCTAATCTAGGGGTGCGGGTTCTATTCCCGCATGACACAAGTATTTGTTATTTGAGATTATTATGTACTTTAAAAAGAATATAATTGCTTGTGTTGAGTCTGGTCGTTTGTATGTATAATAAGTATGTATTTACAAAAGAAAAGTATATAAGTATTATTTCCGTTATCTAGTACCCATGATACAAGCGTAAGCTTAGTATGGGGCTAGATGGCGCTGTGTGCAATGTCCCGAAATATTTATTTATTATTTATTTATATACAAGCATGTACATAGTGAGTTATTTTTTTTTAAATCATTAGGTCTATTGATACTACTTCCATATTTCTGACTTACTTAAATCAGCCTAAAATGCAGGGCGAATTCACTTTCAAAACTTAGTAAATTGAAGTTTTCAATATGCAAAGGTATGTTGGTGCAAAACAAATGAAATAAATATTTTCTATGCTTGAATTTTACACAAGCTCTTTTGTTAGTTACACAACCTATGTTTTTTTTAGTTTTCCCCACACATTTTGTCACTACAAAAGTACCAGAACAATACATAAACCACCAATACAATTAGCGCCATTCGCGCTGCAGACAAATTCGGTAATACCAAGTCACAGGTAACATACTGTTATTGAGCCTATAACAATAAAACTGAACGTATTTATGTATGTTCGTATTTATGTCGTCGATATAATGGTGCCATGCGATGTTGCTTGCTTGTGTTTTTTAAGATTAGTTAATTTTGGTGGCGCAAGTTTCTAAATCAGCTATAAGCAACTGTATTGTTTGTGGTTTATGTGGTTTATGTATTGTTCTGGTACTTTTGTAGTGACAAAAAAACAAAATGTTATGCAAATAATCGGGAGCAAAAACAGCTTCAAAAATAATTAAAGTTAAAAATAAAATAACAGCTTCTTCTTCTATTTTGAACCAACATCGAAAAAAAGAGGTTATCAAGTCTTCTGAAAGTTTTTTTATACGAGCTCTAATGGATGATGATTTTAGAGATTAATCTATTTCCAAGATATTAATAACAATGGTAACAAAGCTTTCCAACCCTTTTTCAGTGCGTACAACACTGCCTTAGATAAAAATAAACAAAATATTTAATTAACAAAAAAACATTAGACTATCTTTAGGCTAAAGATATTCTAAGGGCCTACTATTTATTGTAATGTAGTAGTTAGAAGTAGTATATTATTAGGTCCTTACCTATGATATTGCCGATTTGTATGACGAAATAGAGAAAAATTATAAAAAAAGACCTATTATAACATATTTCGTATTTTGCACTTGATTTTTCTGTATTATTATAGCAAATAAACTTAACAAACAAATAAAAATACAAACCTCTTCTTTTCTTACGTATCAGTTATTAGCACTGTAACTATAAAACTGTACGTACGCAGGTATATGTCGTCGAATATATTTTATGTGCGATCGCGCGTTCATTTTCTCGAGAACCGTTTGTTTCGACCAAATGGGGGCTATTCGACTAGTTCTTATAGGTGTTCGACTAAGCTTTTGTTACTTCTGAAAGCTTAAGGAAAACTAGGTACTTTTCTATAAAAAATAAGGAATTTAAGATGAAAAAATTTTTTTATAAATGGTTTAAGTAATGCGTTGTAGACTGCTATAAAGAAAAAGTCTGTCAATTTAAAGCCATTTTGAGTTGAAAATAAATAATGTTATAAGTATTGGTTAAGTTTTTTTATCAATCTAACAGAAAAAAAAGGAACAATATCAACATAGTACTAACCACGGTATTAAGTCACATTATATTGTTTGAATTACATGCCATTTATTAATGTAAACAGTTCAAAAAACATTTTTGTAAAAAAAGGGTTTTTGATAAGCCATAAAAAGTTTATCACATTTGTGTTTACTAAGTTTGTTTACATTTCCGGAAAAGTAAAAAGCTAAAAGGCTTGGAACACTACCAGAAAATGTGTTTCCTGCTAACTACAATCCAGGGGTTTTCAAATCTAGAGTTAGTAGGTACTCGTATCTTCTAGGTAAACGTGTTACGCCTGCTGCAATGCTTAACATCAGGCAGGCTGTAGTCAAACGTAAACCTATCACACGTAAAAAAAAAGTCACACACTGTTTAAAACACTTATCTGTCACTAACACTAGCAATCAAGTCCAGTGTCACAAAACGCTTCACACTCTATCCCAACAATTTATACTTCTCGATGTTTGCTACGTATGTGATTGGATAGTTCTGGATGGACTCATCTTATGGGACACTAAATAAGTCTTGTTTCTTATGTTTTTTACCGAATTCTTGAAATAAGAATTTAATGTTTGTGTGTTATTGATTGTGTGGATTTGGATGACATTTATATTAAGACTAGTGGGTGCTCGCGGCTTCACTTACATTGAGAAGTAAATTTTGCATCCCCTATTTCACTCCTTTAAAAGTGTCATTTCCAAAAATCCTTTCTTAGCAGATGCCCACGTTATAACATCTACCTTCATTCCAAATTTCAGCCCAAACCGTCCAGTGCTTTGGGCTGTGCATTGCAGTCACCTTTGAGTTTTATATATTTAGACGTAGGTAGGGTACCTAGTATTGAATTTAAGTTTACAAACAGAATTAAAATTAACAAAACAAAAAATAAGGTTTTTTAATGTGAAAAATTTTTTTTTGACCTTATTAAAAATAAAACATTTATTCATAACTTATGAAACATAAAATAACTGACTAATATTTACAAGTCCTAAACATAATATTAAAATATATAATATACCTAAAATAAAATATGAAGTAAAATAAAACAAACAAAAATTAATCAAAGAGCCCACCCCGGATCGCTCCCGGCGCAAAGGTTCCCATTACGCTCGCCGCGTTGCCACGTTGAATCGCGATGGCTAACCTTTGCACCAAAAATGATCCAGAGCGGGTGTCTCCCGTCTTCTCATTAATTCTTCGGCCTAACTCCCTGACGAAATCTTTTGCGTCACCACTCCAACTGCCCATAAATAAAGAAAATAGAAGAAAAGAGAATATGTTTATATAGAAGTATGTTTGTCCACATTTTTTACAGAAACTTACGTGATTTCGGTGAGATAATTATGAATTCATTTTCATCCCTTTCAAAGGGGAATTTCCGAAAATTCTTTCTAAAGCGGATGCCTACGTTATATCATCTACCTTCATTCCAAATTTAGGCCCAAACCGTCCAGTGCTTTGGGCTGTGTTTTGAAAGATCACTAATCTCAGTCAGTCAGTCAGTCAGTCACCTTTGAGTTTTATATAATATGGGTAGATTAGTCTTCTAATTTCACTCCATCGGGAAATACCAGTTGCTTGGACAAATATACAATACGAGTAGAAATGCCCGTATCGCAGCACAAAGAACATCAAACTCGGTCGGTTCAGGAAATTAAAGTTTCGCTGCCAGCTTTGTTTCTATTGAAAATGTGTCTTGTAGTATCGAGTTTCAGATAATTTTGAAATAGGGTTTAGTTTCATAGTTAGTTGCTATTTTTAGTAACAGATGTCTTCGTACACAGTACATAAGGTAATATGTTTAAAAAAGTTATGTCAATATAAAGGTCAAAGTTTGTTTTTGATTTAATTCTATGACCAAATCAGTTTTGTTTTTTTCTTAAACGAATATTTTTTAAATTTCTCTACGAAAAAAAAAATTTTTTTTTGGACTGAGGAAGTCGTGCTACCTATTTTCTTATAATGTGATAAACCAAAAAAAAACTTTCAGTAGACTTAATAACCTTCTTTTTTTGAAGTCGGTAAAAAACAAATAAATGTTTTTCAAATGAAGTGTGTTTCCTTAATTTTAAAGTGAATTCTAAACCTTATTGTTTTAGACTCTGAAAATATACTTAAATTATTACTAACTAGTGGGTGCTCGCGGCTTCGCTCGCATAAGAAAGTAAAACTTGCATCCCCTATTTCACCCCTTTGAAAGTGACATTTCCAAAAATCCTTTCTTAGCGGATGCCTACGTCATAACATCTACCTGCATGTCAAATATCAGCCCGATCCGTCCAGTGGTTAAGGCTGTGCGTTGATAGATCACTATATCAGTCAGTCAATCAGTCAGTCACCTTTGAGTTTTATATAATATAGATTAAGAGTGGCCAACTCTGGTGTCGCGAGTAAAATGGTGCATCAAAACGCCTATTTCATAACACCAACAAAATAATGAACCGGTAATTAAACTCAAATAAACTAAGATAAACAATATCTCATTAACCTTTTACATCACGAGCGTAATAAACAAAAAAAACCGAGCTTTAATCATTTAACTATTACTCGGGTTAATTTCCTCTTTCATAAATCGTTAGAAAACTCTTTAATATACTGTAAAGGGCGTTTCCGTTTTTAAACAATGTAAATCTGTACTAGTTCAATGGTAAAATAAGTCAAAGACAGCTAATAAGCACTATGTATTATGCAGAACTAGTAGCAAACATTATTTTTTATTCAATCTAAGGCCCGTATACATAATATCTTTTTTTGTGTTATGGCTTTTGCGAAATTTAGACATTGCAATTCTGCCATTTAAATACGTATTTATAAAATATAACTTAAGTGTCATTGTCAAGTTTCACTGTCGACAAAATACGCGGGATCGAATTAGTGTCGTAGAAAAGAAATCGTAAAAAATATGTACCTATACTGAAAAAGAAATCAATGTGAAAATAATGTAAATAATAATAATTTAATACATAATAATGCTGGCCTTTTTCTGGCTCGACGTATCAGAATTGCCATCCAGCGTGGTAATGCGGCCAGTATGCTGGGTGCGCTGCCCTCTGGTAGTGGCTGGAGCACTTAGATTATCTTTAAGCTTTTCTAAAGTTTTTTAAGTGCCCCTTTTTTGTAGTAGTTAGAAGTAGTATGTTTAGTTATTCTTCCCTAGTTTTTATATTTTATTATTGTAAATAAAGTCTATGTGAAAATTAGCATTATATTATGTATGCATTAAAGCTATATTTATTAGGTATTTTTTATTACTTTCATAGCAAATCCGTTTGGTAAAAAATAATGTCTTAGTGAACCGTCCAATGGTAGTGAAGTAATTAACTTAAAATAAAATAATTGGTTTGCTTTAATTAAGCTATGGGAGGGGCTGTAATATTGTTTTTATCGCACTTGCACTGTAAGTAGATTATTGATGAGTGGGAGTGAGATTATTTTTGGTAATTATAACATTTTATATAAATGTACATAAGTGTAACCTAGTGGAAATTTACATGGATTTAATCAAACTAACCATTACGTTTTTTTTCAAACATTGTCTATTAGGTACAAGTAAGAAGTTTAAATTAAATACTAACTGAAATTTTATTACATTTGTGGTAATGCGGCCAGCATGCTGGGCACGCTGCCCTCTGGTAGTGGTCTGGAGCACTTAGATTATCTTTAGGCTTTTCTAAAGATTTTCTAAGTGCCCCTTTTTTGTAGTGGTTAGAAGTATTATGTTTAATTTTTCTTCCTTCTTGTTTTTATATTTTATGAATGTAAATAAGTTTCATATTCTGTTAAAAAAAGCAATATGTAATATTAACAATATAATAAGTTTAAATTAAATTTTAACTTTATTAAATAGAAGTTTAAATTATACAATCAAGGCTCCATAGAATAAAGTTAATTACATAGGTAATAATTGGTATGTACCTACGACTTAGAAACATATTGTATAAAAAGTAAGTGAAAATCATGCTGTTTATTTTATCAGTATATTATATATTTTTGTTGACACGTAGTATAGAAGCATTTTCGTACCAAAAACTATGTAGTAAAACCTCTTTCACCTAAAAACAGGCAGACAAAACTACCTCCCAAACCGAAACTCATAACACATCGTACATTTTAACCCATTTTTTATGAAGTAGCCTTCCGGCCTCATTTTGACCCTGGAGGCAGTGACATAGAACAAAATCGACAAGCTCAAACATTTTGAAAAGACACGGACTGCAGCTTAGATGATTTTTGCACACCAGAAATGGTAAGGTGTAAGATACGATAAATGTTCCAGCGATCTTCAAAGCGAGAGTGAATCGGTTCTTATCGGGTAAGCACGCTCCATCTTAGGCCATAGCCTTTGCTTGCTATCAATTAAACTATGGCAAAGTGCAAACCCGTTATAGTTAAACAAAAATGTTTTTGTACCACAATTCTCACTACATTTTCGCAAATAAATGATTTTGAATTCCAATTTGAAAGCAGACTAGCAGACGACAGTCACATCATCAAACAAAAAAGTACGTGAAAAAAAGCCTACGATACTTCTTATTTATCAATGTATCGTATGGTGATAGTATAGAATGCTTTAGTCAATAACTAGTAAAATATTTCTTATTCGACTACCGTACGAAACACGTTTAATTGTACTTAAATACTTGCTGTTAGTCATAATACGGATGTTAGATACCCCTAGGCTGGTTTGAAAACACTCTTTACCATAGTTATCTACTCCCACTTACATGCTCAAGACAAATGGGCCAGTAAACCCAGTCCATAACTATTCCATGTCGTTACTGGGAGGCCTAAACATCGCATGAATTATTTAATCCGACCCTGACTCGTATATTACCATATCATTGTTTTTCAGCTAGTCGCCCCATGGATTTATTTAACGGGTTACGGGGCACGGGCCTATCCATCAACTATGGTCAAGGTTATGTATGTATATATTTCCACAGAATACATAAGTATTACTAGCTCTTACCCGCGCCTTTGCACGCAATATTAAACATATAGACATTTCTCTTGAATTACTTTATTAAAAAAAATTGCATCAAAAACCGTTGTGCAGTTTTAAATCTTGACTTGGCTTTATAGTATGTAATGATAATAAAATTAACCGCACATACAATGTACGAGTTTCTTATTACAGCTGATCGTATTCTCATTTTTTTTTGTATCTTTGTTGTGTTATGCAATTTCTTTGGCAAGTTTAAGTACCTAAGTATATTTTTTTTGTTTGACATCATATTTGAAAGGTGGTCGCAAATTAGTTTAATGGAAAAGGAATACAAGTTTATTTTATAGAAACTAATTGGGGTTGTTCAAAAAAATAACCCCAAAATAAGATACTGTTTGATTGAAACAACAGAAAAAAGGGAATAACGTGACAGAAACGGAAAATTAAAATCAAACTAATTATATGTAGGTCATTGGTACCTACATAAATACTTCATTTATGAAAAAACAAAATTTATGTAGGTGGACATTTAACATAAGAAAAATTCACTTTGTAACTAATTTTAAAAACTAAACTACCCCTAAAACTAAAATACTTAATCTAAAATGCCTGTAGTAGAAGGAAAGGTCCCCAAAATGCTGGCGGCATTTCCGCATTGTATAGAAATGCTCACCTTTTGAGCAAAGTAGCAGCCAGCATTCTGGAGACCTGTTCCTTCCTGTTGTATTTATGTACATGGTACTTATAATAATAATAATAATAACAATATATATCTTTATTGCACACCAACACAAGTATATAGTACAAAGTAAAATATGAACAAATAATAACGTACAAATGGGCGGCCTTATCGCCTTAAGCGATTTCTTCCAGGCAAACTTTGGATGGACTTATTTCTATCTACTTACCTATGTATAACTAGGCTTATTGACCTGCCTAGCCTACGAGTAGTACCTACCTGTTTATCAAACCAACCCTAAATAACGAAGATAGGTGACGCAATGTAGGTATACTAAATCTATTTTTTTTTTAAATCAGATATTAACAAACATGAACATATTGGGCCTACAAAACGTGGTTTAACTATTAATCCAGAACTTTCAAAACTTACAGTTTTGTTGTACATAATTTTGTTTTCTTCTGTCATAATAAACATAGGTATTGTCTGAGTGTTACTCATCAAAAATGAACGTTCTAATTTGAAGTTAACATTTTAATTGGTTATTTATAATGTTTGAACTACAAGGACCGACTATTTATTTTCAAAGTAGGTACAAGACTAATATTTAAACCACATTTTGTAATAAAATGTTTTAGGTTTAGGTACAATTAGCACAAAGGCTTCTAAACAAGGTGGGTTATGATTCTATGTCTTGTATGAATTATTGCATGTTTTATTAGTATTAGTCCACGGATTTTCTGGAAAATATTATAACAGTAAAACAATAAAGTCGATTGGTATGTTGTGCCAACTAAGTTTTATTTTAAATATTTTAAGTTAGTATAAGCGTAGCCATGTAGACGAATGAACGTCCTTGGTTCCTATAAAAATGTTTCATTTTTGGAACCCCTTCCTCTACCAGCTTGGCTGTACCGTGCCAACCTGTCTATTTATATTATGACAAAAATAAAACCATGACACAATTTTGACAGACATGAAAACTATATTTCAAAGGATATTTAGTTTAATTAAAGACATATTCTATTATTTGTAAATATATATATATTCCGGGACAATGCACACAGCGCCATCTAGCCCCACAACAAGCAAACGCTTGTGTCGTGGATACATACTAGATAACAATAAAAATAAATAAGTTAACATAAACATACATCTTCTACTAAAATACCTAATTCACTGGTTCCCTTATCAGTACAAGCCTAACTGCAGTGTGATAGCAATCGTTCACTGCATTAAAGCGAATGCAGGCAATCTAGATCCAACTTGGCTTACATTCTAACTCTTCTAGGATATTAGGCTTTAATAGGCTTCGGCTTTGAGGGGTAGGGTATGATGGACTAGTGGGTGCTCGCGGCATCGCTCGCATTTCGAAGTTACACTTGCATCTCTTATTTCACCCTTTTAAAAGCAGCGCTTCCAAAAATCCTTTCTTAGCGGATGCCTTCGTCATAACATCTACCTCCATGCGGAATTTCAGCCCGATCCGTCCAGTTCAGTCAGTCAGTCACCTTTTAAGTTTTATATATATATATTCTGTTAAAATATTTTTTAATTTGTATAAATTGTTGAATGATGTTATTATTACGGGTGTTGTTCATGGAAATTAAATAAAAAATGTCTTATTATTATTTTTGTATTCGTATCAAAAGAGCCAACTTTGTCAATTTTCGCACAGCCGTTAGGGCATCTGATGTGGCTTAGCGACTGCTGCATGACAAACAGATGCGACCTATAACAAAAATGCAACAATTGGAATATGTCTTCATTTATTTTATTAACTAGTGAACGCCCGGGGCTTCGCTTGCATTATTTTAAGATTAAAGGTAGCCTATGACTCTTCCGGGACCTCATACTACCTACATTCCAAAAACCATGAGCGTTTATATAAACAGACGAACAGAAACACAAATAAACAGCAAAATAGACAAAAAATATAATAACCGCTGAAACGTGTTTTATTGATTATAAATTAAAATGTATACCAAAAATTATTTTTTAATATTTTCAATTCATGTATAGATTTAAGAAAACGAGCGTAGCTGCGGGCGTTCACTAGTTTTTATTAAAGGTTTTAATTCCTCATTTAATTACTGCTGTTGACACAAATTACATAAATTTAATTAATTAATTAATCACCCAGACTGACCGCAACTACAGCCTTCACCACATGCAAATACTTTGAACCCCACCAGTGATATGATATTGTTATCTTGAAGTAAAGTAAAATAAGATTTTATCACAGAAAAAGGGATATTTAAGAGACTAAGGATTTTTTAATGAAAACAGTATTAAAATATGTCAAAGTCAAAGCATTTGCAGGTAAAGAAGATGGTTCATTTCATTACATAAGAACAACATACTCAACCCACAAGGTATGCAAATATACATTTTTTATAACAAATTTTACACAATATTTAAAATAATATACTATACTAAATAACTTACAAATCTTAATAGCATTAATACATAATTATGTATTTCTATTAAAATAGTAAAATGCTAAAAACTAGTAAAAAATATAACTGTAGTGATGTCATAATGCTATCATGGGAGTAAAGTAAAAGAAAGTCAAGGTAGTAAATAACAATAAATCACGGCTTACACCGGCCGACGTGGCTGACGGATCACGGTGGTTTTACCATAGAGTTAGACCATAGACTCTAGAGTAATGTTGTGTACCTACACATTAAATGAGAATATAATATGTTTAATTATTAATAGTAAGTGTCAATTACAATTGCTTTTTTTTTTTTTTTTTTTTTTTTAACTTGAACGGGTTTGCACTTGACCATAGTTTACCTGATAGCAAGTAAGGCTATGGCCTAAGATGGAGCGTGCTTACCCGATAAGAACCGATTCACTCTCGCTTTGAAGATCGCTGGATTATAGTGCGTGGGGAAAAGAGAGCCAGGCAGGGAGTTCCACAACCTAGCGGTACGAACAATAAAGGTGGAAGCGTACCGTTTCGTGCGGGTCTTAGGAACTTCCACCATAAACCGGTGACGTCCTGCCGTACCTCTACGTACCTCGTCCGGTGAAAGAAGGGCGCGGGCGGAATTAGTCCGTGCAATTCCGCGGCACACTCTCCGAAATGCACCGATAGAAAACCGACAAACTGGCGACTTTGCGACGGTGTTCAAGACTTTGAAGTTTCGCTCGGCACAGTTTATTATTACCAATGATCTTCTTGGCTCGACTCTCAATGGCCTCTAGTACCTCAAGTTGGTACTTGGCTGATCCATCCCAAAGATGCGAACAGTACTCCATGCACGACCGAACTTGTGCTTGATACAAAGTAAGTAGCTGTTCCGGCTTGAAGTACTTTCGCACCTTCGAGAGGATACCCAACTTTTTGGCTGCAACTTCGGCTTTAGACTCAATGTGAGAGCCAAAATTAAGAGTAGGGGACAATGTAATACCAAGAAGATCAAGGTGGTCAGTTATCGGCACAGTCGAATTTCGGAAAGTGGGGGCCAGCTCGAATGGCCTCTTTTTAGCGGTGAAAAGACACGCCTGGGTCTTCGCAGCATTAAACCTGACTAGATTGGCATCACCCCAATCGGAGACTGCCTTGAGAGCCAGGTTTATACGCTCGACCATCGCCTCCCTGAGCCACTGGATCTCGGCCGCACTGGCCCGTGCTGTGGATGTATAGCTCTCTACAACGGTGCTGTCGTCTGCGTACCCAAAGGTTCCGGGTTTCAGCAGATCGTTAATATGCAGCAGGAAAAGAGTTGCAGAGAGCACCGACCCTTGAGGGACTCCGGCATTGATAGCCATTAGATCTGAGGAGCAGCCATCAACGACTACTCGAATAGACCTATCCCTCAAAAAGTCCGAAATCCAAGCACGAAGCCCAGCGGGCAGGCCGTAAGAGGAAAGCTTGCTAATAAGGCCATCGTGCCAAACCCTGTCAAAAGCCTTAGAAATATCCAGGGAAACCGCCAGGGCTTCCCCGTATTTCTCAATGGCTTCACTCCATATGTGAGTGGCGTACACTAGAATGTCTCCAGTGGACCGATTCTGGCGAAAGCCATATTGTCGGTCACTGAATAGGTCATGCGATTCAAGGTACGCCAGGAGCCTGCGGTTCAGGACACGTTCCATACTCTTGCAGAGCACGGACGTGACTGAAATGGGCCGGTAGTTAGAAGGGTCAGCACGACTACCTTTTTTGGGCACGGGCTGCACGTTAGCAAGTTTCCATGAAATCGGCACTTTGCCAGTCTCAAGAGAAAGCTGAAAGAGGCGCGTCAACACAGGAGCCAGCTCAGGCGCACATGTCCTCAGTACTATAGCTGGAATACCGTCAGGACCACTGGCCTTGTTCACGTCCAGATCGCGTAGCACTTTACGGACCTCCGTTTGGCGAATCTTGAAATCCGACATGGCAGTCGGACATTCAAGAGGAGGAGGAGGCAAAGCACCACAAGCATCAAGACGCGAATTTTCCGCAAATAGAGAAGCAAATAAATTTGCTTTCTCATCTGCAGAGTGAGCCAGAGATCCGTCAGGTTTCAGCAGTGGAGGCAATGAGGGGCGGCAGAAGTTCCCTTCGATCAACTTTGCCAGGGACCAAAAGGCTTTACTACCCGCGGGGTACGAAGCTAATTTGTTCCCTACTCGGCCAATGTGATCGAAGCGTGCCTTCTGAAGAACCTTTTTGCAGGACTTGGCGGCTTTGTTGTATGCCATCTTCTTCTTGCTAGTATTCCTAGCCTTGCGGTGGCGAGCATCAACCCATGCAAGGTATGCCTCATGTTTCAGCGCTTCTGCACGTCTACATTCTGGTCCAAACCATGGGCGAGCTTTGCCGGACTGGGATACATCCGAGTAAGGAATGAAATATTCCAAAAAGCTTTTTTTGCTTTAGGTAAAAAATTAAAATACAGATTAATTAAATAATTTGAATGTAATATATAAAAGTATATAATTATTATATCCATTATCTAGTACCCACGTCACAAAGCGTTGCTTAGTATGGGCTAGATGGCGATGTGTACAATGTCCCGGAAAAAATATTTATTTAAATATAAATTATAGGACTTTTATTGAGGTGTTTAGTTTTAGGAAAGTTTTTCTCGTCGAATGAGAGTGGCCAACTCTGGTGTCAAGAGTTTATCAAGCCCTAAAGGCCACTGACATGTCTTAACGACTGCCGTACTAGACAAATACCCTGAACCTACAATTTAACGTGTCATCCGACCCATGGAAGGGCCCAAAATGGATTGCCAATAAGAAACGTATTTGATAGATACTGTTTTCTTTCTCTTATTGCCGTGTCATTTATACCAAGATACAATAATGTAAAATTTTGCTATATTAATATAAAAAAGCAGAATATTTAATACAATAAAAATGTGTGTACAATGTTTACTATAATTTGAGTCCTTCTATTACTCTACATATAAATGTTGACATATTTTCAGTTTCGTTCTTTTTTAATACGCCCACTGACTCTACAAAATTCAAACTTACGCCATCTACATTTCAGATCTATGAATTTATATTAAAAAGGAAATTATTGTTTGATAAATAGAGGATTTAGCTTAAAGTGGATTTACCGCCGTATCCGCTTTAGTAAGTGGTTCTTAATAGGGGATCAAGTCACGCAAGCTGAAGGGAAACATCGTGACGTAATAAACTACTGCTATTTTTTTATGGCCTCCTTCTTGAACAAAGATTCCATCTTTGTATGAAAAAAAAATGTTGACACCAAATGCGTTTAAGAATGATTTGTGCAATTAAACCTAAAAGTAAAGGAAAATTATGAATTGTAGTTATAAGTATTAGTTCAAATTATTGAACTAAAGTGTACTGTTGTTTGTAATTTGATTTTACGTCATGGTAATGCATGACTTTAAAAAAATATCGTATATTAATAAATAATAATTATTAAGTTAATTGTGTCAAAATACAATCTCCTCCTTAAGCTGCATTCCTCAATACTTAGGGTCTAAAAAAACTGAGTACTGGACAGTTCTGTTCTGTTCTAGTTTAGCGTGTTGCACCCTAGGCTGCAGCAATGCTTAACATCAGGCAGGGTGTAGTCAAACATAAACCTATCCCACGTAAAAAATAAAATAAAAATGTTTTTAAAATGACAATTCGTTTTATTTAGTTTGCTAGTCACGTTTGGTCGCGTTAATTTATTTAAGCAGACGAGGGATTTCCGTGGAGTTTTAGGGTTGATGGTGGTAATTTATTATGAAGATGCAGTTAAATTAATGTTTTATTTTATGAAACAGAAATAAAAACAATTTTTAAAATTCTTTCGTTTTAAAACTCACAACTGAACACTTATTTATGAAGGTGTAAGCAGTTGCAATAATTGAACCCAAATGCCATAAAACAAAAAACATATTTAAGCTTAATTTTGTTATGACATTTTATTTTAGTAGTGTTGTTAATGACATGGTATACAAAATATAAATTCATTTAAACGGGTTTCAAGGCACGACTTCTTAAAAAGTTGTCAAATACCTATTGTTTTTTTTATTTTTTTAAAGGGTCAAAAAGAATCTATTTAATACGAATTGTAATCTAAAAAACATTAACATTTTTTGGTACGGAAATCAAAAATAGCTTCAAGCGCTAAAGTCTGCTTGTAAATATTAATAAACAAAAAGTAAATTAACACGATAACAATACCTTAATCTATCAAAATGTATAAAACCTCACATAGTGATCTATCAACGCACAGCCGAAACCACTGGATGGATCGAGCTGAAATTTAACATGCAGGTAGATGTTATGACGTAAGCATCCGCTAAGAAAGGATTTTTTTGAAATGCCACTTCTAAAGAGTGAAATTTATTTATTTAATAACAATCAAAACGGCCGAAGCCAATTTCATTAATTATTTAAAATAATACTTATTCTAAAATAAAGGAAATAGGGAATGCAAGTTTTGTTTTTTAATACGAGCAAAGCCGTGAGCAGGCGCTAGTCGCAAATACACACACTGCCTTCACAAGATCTCTATGTGCACAAAAAAAAACTACATCAAAATTAACATCCCCTTCAATTTTAAAACTCATTTAACAGCCTTCAAATTTAGCAGAAGGTAAAATATAAAGTCTCGACTACACAATATTAAAAAGCAACAAAATATTAACAAGAACACAATAACGGGAAAATATTACACCACTTAATTTGGTGGTAAGCGAAAAAGGCTTAAATAATTGAGAGGGAGTGCGATTAAAAACGGCCTTATGTGTAGGGTTGTCTGAGGTAAATTTAACCGACTACGAAAAATAGGTTTATAATGTTGTAATGCTATATTTTTTCTGTATAGGTAAGTACCTTTTGTAGAAATTTTGTATGTACGTAATGGGTTTGTAATCTTTTCCTATCTTTTATGTATAAATACAATACAGCAATACAAAACAATACAATACAATATATCTTTATTGCACACCAGAATAAATAAATTAAAATAAAAGGACTTAAACTAAAAATATTGTACAAGTGGGCGGCCTTATCACTTTGAGTGATCTCTTCCAGGCAACCTTAGCATAAGAAAGCGGTTGTTCGTACCTAATTTATTGTTTCAAAATAAATCATTTTGATTTCATTTTATTTTCATTCCAAGTTTACTGATGAAGTAATTTTATTATGTTACCCAGAAAGCAGTATACATAAACTTATGTATATCTCCATTATTTTGTTGCAGCCATGTTGTTTTTTTATTTTAATTCGTGTTAGTAAGTTTTTATTAGGATTTATGTGTTTTTCGATGTTCGGGTGTTTTAATATTACATGTACAATTAATTCCAAATGTCTGAACAGATTTCGATGAAATATAACTAAGAACACTTCAAATTATTCCAATCAAAATAAATACTTTTGGGAGCTGCAATGCCACTGATAGAGACATATACATATAATGGGACAAATACATGGCAAACTTATAACACCCATTCCTTATATCGAGGATTAAAATAAACCTAGAGAGACAACCATACCCTCCACACAAGTACATAGCCCTATAGCGTATAAAAAGGCCTATGGGGAAGTAAAGGGTTAAATTGTATTAATTATGCTTTAGATAAACCACACGGCACCATCAGAGGGTCCAAGTTCAAAGAGGTTCTTTACTCTTCATTCGGTAGGTATGCGTTTTGCTTAATGTTTTTTTAAGAAGCCACCCGGTTTTTTTTTGGTGGCATTTTTTTTTGTGGGAAGTGAATTTGAAATGTGATTGTTTAATTTGATGAAAATGGTTGAATGAAGTATTCTGTTTGTGTAATTAATGTGACGTAGTGAATATCTCAAAATATATTTTATACGAGTAAACATCACTAATATTTAAATTTTGGACGCTTCCGTGCATGGCACGTTAAATTGTAGGTCCCGGCTGTTTGTCCAGTACGGCAGTCGTTAAGCCATGTCAGAGGACCTTATAGGCAGCTTGATAAACTCGACACCAGAGTTCACCACTCTCATTCTATATGAACATTACACAAAAATCTTACAACATCAAATGAGACAACGCGATTTCTACGTAACTAGTGGGTGCTCGCGGCTTAGCTCGCATTAAGAAGTAAAACTTGCATCCCCTACTGCACCCCTTTAAAAGTGGCATTTCCAAAAATCCTTTCTTAGCGGATGCCTACGACATAACATCTACCTTCATTCCACCCAATCCGTCCAGTGGTTTGGGCTGTGCAATGATAGATTACTATATCAGTCAGTCAGTCATCTTTGCGTTTTATATATTTAGATATTTGAAGATATCTACATTTGTTTAACTAAACTTTAAAGAAAAAGAACCCCACTAAAACAAAAGCCCGTTTTTCATTTAAACAAAACGCGGGCAAAGTTGAAAGATTAAAACATGGGAAAGTTTTTCTGCAATTTTATTACCTACCCGCAGTCTGATAGAGTGCGAAGGGGCGAGTCGTTACAACTTGCCAAATGAATGGGACTTGTTTGTTTGGGAACGTAGAACAAGCTTGGAAGGTAGACGGAACGTAGCAAATCATCATCATCATCTACAAAAATACACCCGATCAATACACTCACCTATAATCTTATATAACACATTCAATGTGTTAATATTATAAGAATTTGTGTGTCCAATAAACATTTTTATCATGTTTTTTTATTACATGTTATATTTATATTGAAAGCAGCATCCTAATCGGCCTAGTAGTGTAACGAACCACTCTACCCTACCTATATTTTTTTTTTTAAATCTAAATCTTAAGATTATATTCAGATTATTATTTCCATAAATATCTAACCTAACTCTAACAAACATCTGATAAATGTATCCAGAATCTTCTTCTTCCAGTGCCTCTCCTTAATGGAGGTTGGCCGTCAGCTCAGCGAACTTGTCCCTATCTTGTGCCAAGCGAAAAAGTTCTTCTACGCTGGCAATACTCGTCCATTCTCGTATATTTTTCAGCCACGATTTCTTTCTTCTTCCAACGCGTCTTTTGCCTGCGATTTTGCCCATCATTATGAGTTGGAGGAGGTCATATTTCTCGTGTCGCAAGACATGTCCTAAATAGGCGACTTTTCTCTTTTTGATGGTCTGCAAAAGCTCGCGGCTCTTGCCGACGCGTCGGAGCACTCGTTCATTGGAAACCTTCTGTGTCCAGCTAATGCGTAGCATTCTACGGTAACACCACATCTCGAAAGCTTCAAGAAATTTTTGTGTGTTAGCTTTCAAAGTCCAGGCTTCACTACCATACAATACTACAGGCCACACATAACACTGGAGTAGTCTTACTCTGAGCTTTATGGACAATTGACGACTGCATAAGACTTTACCCATTCTTTTTAAGGTGGCTTGGGCAATTCCAATCCGGGTTCGTATTTCCTGTTCGCTATCCCATTCTTCATTGACCCAAGCACCGAGGTATTTATACTTCTGCACCCGTTCCAGATCTGCTCCTGCAACGGTGATTCTGGGATTCATTTGGTTTCTCGATACAACCAGAAATTTAGTCTTGGATACGTTCATGCTCAACCCTGCTTTCAAACTGCACTCGTGTACCCTGTCCAGTAATTTCTGTAGGTCTCCTTCGGATGACGCTATGAGTACGGTATCATCGGCGTACCGCAGATTATTAACTACCTTTCCGTTTACTTTGACACCAAAATCTAGCCCCTCCAACGCTTCAGATATTATAGCTTCCGAGTACAAGTTGAACAACAGGGGTGACAAGATACATCCTTGTCTAACGCCACGGCGAATCTCAAGGGAATCCGTTTCTGTATTCTCTACGCGGATTGTAGCTCTTTGGTTCCAGTACAGATTTTTTATAATCCTGATGTCCTTGCCATCTAAGCCTACGTCGATCAAGCGTTGCAACAGGATATCGTGCTTAACGCGATCAAACGCTTTTTCATAATCGATGAAACAAAGAATGACGTCAGTCTGCATATCCCTGCACTTCTGCACCAAAACATTCAAAGCAAATAGTGCCTCACGCGTACCCATACCAGAACGAAAACCGAATTGACTCTCCCCAAGTTGGTCATCACTTTGTGGTCGTATCCTGTTGTGGATGATAGCCAGGAATACCTTGAGTACATGGCTCATCAGACTTATCGTACGATACTCCGAACACTTTTTGGCATGTATCCAGAATAACAAAGCCTATTAGTTAAGTATATTTGATATCACTAGTTCAGCCTACCTAATTTTGTTATATTATTATTAGTTAATCTTACCACTTACTTCTACTCAGTAGATTTTATGCAAATGTATAACTATGTAATATTGCATTAACTCCTTTCACTCGCTCTGAATCTTATATCTATCAACCTATTTGTTCTATTAATTAGCAATTCACTTACTTTGTACAAACTTGGGTACTATAAATTGTTATCTTTATATTTTATTATATAGGTTCACTTACTTAATACCAATACTACCAATTTATCATAAGGTAACAGAGCTGATACAGCTTATCAATTACTTTGTAGTATGTACAAACATACATTCATAGATACATTCTATTTGATGTTTATTTTAAATTTCTATTAAATAGGCTCGCTTTAGCGTACCAGTCAGTCAAGAAAATAACTGAAAGGCACAGAAAATGCTCCATTCCAACGCATTTTCCCATGGTTAACATTTCCACAAGAACTAAACCCCTGACCAAAGCGGCCTTTATTCTAGACTTCACCTTTCATTCTTTTTACTTCAAGAATCGCTCCGATACGATTATACCTTTCTAACATTGTGACACTCTATCATCTGCATGCTGAATGTAATCAATAATTATTCTATTCATTTATCTGATTGAGATCTTATGATACCTAACGCAAAACCTGCCTAACAGAACTTTACTCATCCCTCCGATATGTCTACCTACGTAAATGTGATCGTTTAGTGGCCAGGACTCGTACGTCATTCGCAGTAACCTCGGTTCTTTAAGGAGATTAACAGAAGAAACCCTAAAACTAACCTAAGTGAAATGAACTAAAGCCAATTTTAAAAGATACTTTCTTTTTAACAACTTCGTATTCAAGTAAAACCAAGTTTGACGATGGTGATTAATTTTACAATGTATTATTATAAATTTAATAATATTCCAAGCTTTTGGCTGCTTGTACACAAACTTTGTGAATAAAATGTTACTTCGCTCTTTGTTTCATTTCTACAGGCTGGATTTCTAGTTAGTATTATTTTACAACATACGAAACCCTAGAATCGCTTCTGATTCTACCTTGTATAAACAATAACAATTGAGTTAGGTAACCATAGCTGTATTTTAGGTAGTTACTAGTCTAACAGCCAAAAATAGGAATTATCATACAGAACGTAATTGTTTTCACACTAAATTAGGTAGAACCAAAGTCAAACAAAGGCTTCCTTTCCTTTCTAGTCCTAATAACTTGTTATGACAATTTCTTCAGGCATTATAGGTACTTTGTTTTAACTTAAAATAAGATAGTTTCTTAGATAACCAAAGGTTTTATTTCCTTTCTAATAACTTGCTATGATAATTTCAACAGTCATTATAGGTACTTTGTTTTAATACAAAGCTAAAGAGATCCTCTGACGGTTGATACTCTCTCCTATTTAATTCGTGAAGATTTGGTCTCCTAGTCTGATATTTTCTAACCATACGCAGGCAATCTTTTATATCCTCTCAGTAAAGCTACTGAGATCAAATAACAATTTTGTATATTAATCCACCAGCCAAAATAGGAACCCTTCTATAAATTCTCTAGTGTTATATTACAAGATAAACTCGTAGACAACCAATAGGTTATATCCCCTATCTAATTCGAGAAGGTAATTACTTCTAGACATGGTATTTATAAACCATACACGAGTGTTCATTTCCTGCGTAAAAATATTATTTATTTTACATCTTAGATTTGTTACTTAGTCAGTAATATACTACTAACACAATTTTTCCTATTTCTTTTTATACAAGCGTGGCCTTGATTACATTAATATAAATTGCTATAGTATTTCCATCAGGCACTATAGAACCGTTGTTTCAAGACAAACAGAATATTGCAGGTTTCAGCTTCAACTGTCAGTTTTATTTATCTACCTGACTTTTACATAATTTAGAGCGTACTTATTTTAAATGATCTCATTATCGCACTGACTGGGCTACAATGAACCATAATTGTCAATTTTAGTTGAATGTTGGTTTAGTGATCCCTAACCACCGCAAATATTTAACGTTTCATTTGATATTGCAACTTTATGTTCAGAAACCCACATTTCAGAATTACCCTAAATCATATCTTGCTTTCTAACGTAGTTAAATTATATTAAAACCGTTATTAATTCCGCGCCATTCATTGTTACCGCTCTATGAGGTTTCCTCACACTTCCAAGTGTATTCCTATACCGTCAAACATACACAATACTTTCGACTTATACCAAAGTTCGAATAACTAACTATCTCCCTATTAACTACCTCTCTATAACCCTACCATCCTATTCTATTGCAAAACTCTTCACTAGTCCCTGATCTATTCCCTATTATTTACTTACCTGTATTCCCTACGCTTAGACCTTACTCTGATCTACTGCCTGCCTAATCAGAATGAACCCTAATTATTTTCCTAGCACCTATCCCTGCCTACTCATAAATAATGTAACAGGATATTTGTCGCCTAAAGAACCCTAAGACGACAAATGGAAAGGTGGAAGGATGAAGGATGAAGGACGATTTTCCCGATCCCTCTAGCCCAGACTCAGACTAGAGAGAGTTTCTACAACTCATGGCCAAAGGTAGTCGCGGCCGAATCGGGAGGAAATGAAGGTAGACATACAACATTTATCCAGCGGACAGCTTAGATAATGCCGTGCGTAATCAAAAAATATAGGCTTTAAACTACGAGAGTTTAAAGGGTATTTAAGCTTGTTTAAAGCACTACAACATGCACTACTGCTCAAGCGGATCCCAGATTTTAACTTTACGGGTAATCTAACGCGATCACTGGGTAATTTTGAACCTTAATAGGCCTAGTATTCCATCAAACCCTGACTTTGGATGACTACCTCGAAATCCGAATAATTCGGAATGCTTCAGACACCCAAATTCAACGTTTGCTAAAATACACATACCTTAATCAGACAATCAACTGAGATGACTACCTCGAAATCCGAATAGTTCGGAATGCTTCAGACACCCAAGCTGACCGTCTGTCAAGATACCAGGCATATGCTCTTAAATGTGGCATATTTCAATGATAAATTTGTAACCTAATGTTCTTTACTAGGAAAGGAAATGCTACTGGTGCTTAAATTATAGTTTTTATGAAGACCTTATATTTCATCAAACCCTGACTTTGGATGACTACCTCGAAATCCGAATAATTCGGAATGCTTCAGACACCCAAATTCAACGTTTGCTAAAATACACATACCTTAATCAGACAATCAACTGAGATGACTACCTCGAAATCCGAATAGTTCGGAATGCTTCAGACACCCAAGCTGACCGTCTGTCAAGATACCAGGCATATGCTCTTAAATGTGGCATATTTCAATGATAAATTTGTAGCACAATGTTAAGGATTAAAACCAATTTACTCACTCAGAGATTTAAATGCGTCCGACTACCTCGAAGACCAGGCGACCAAAGAGAGCGAGCCCCCTTCCCTTCCCCCTTTTATGCTGAAATCCTTCTCGAAGTTTCTATCCCCTCTCACTCCGGTATTGCCCTACGCGACTATTCCCCAGGATTCGGTTTATCTACCTAAATAAAATATAACACCATAAGTATTTATTTCAATAGTTAATTATGAACTCCTGTTATAACATTCTAGTGTCTTTAGGTTTTTAACATTTATTTCAACAATCTCTCCTTTTATTTTCTTTACTTACGAATTCGGAACAAATACCCCAATGACTTCGTGTGTAATTGATTATATTATAATCTAAAATATTATTAAGTAATTACTTTAGTGTTTACATACATACTATGTGGCATATGAATATTATTTTTGATTTAGACATGTAATCTCTGTTTATGATTAAATTATTAAGGATTAGGTATTCCGCAAATCTCTGTGAATGCTTTTACTAGTAAAGATTACGTTCTGACATTGCCACTTTGCACAATCATGTAATTCGACCAAACCTTGCCAAACATACGTATTGTACCGTACTCCTAATCCAAACTGGCAATACTTTAAATATCATACGATCTTTTATGACTATTCTTGGAATTCCTGCCTACGTGACTTGCACTAATCCCTTTTTTACGACAATTCTTAGAAATCAGGCCCACGTGACCTCTTAATCCGTTCCACGAAAACCCGCGCCCCGGCTAACCATCGTTTGCGAGTCATTTCCGCTACTAATAATGCAAGGTATTTACATCCGGAATAAATACTCAATATCTAAAAACGACAATCAACTTTATATTACTGAATATTATTTATTGAACTCTCAACGCAAATATCTTACGAAATCTCATACAACAAGAAGACTAAAACGACTTCATTATCCACCAAACCATCGCATCGGCCATGATAACATCCGCCTTCAATCGTCGAGTAAATGAAACAGTACAGCTATTTCCGTTCAAAAAGTGTTCTTAATAGATGAAAGAAATTTCTAATTGTCTATAATTTTCTAAATGTTACTAATACTAGGCTTTTTAATATAAAAGATGAATATTATCGACATATTTAATACCATAACATATGTCTATCGATTAATTCAACCTTTTTTTTGTACTGAAAAGACTTTAGTCTTTTTTTTCAATGTAGGTGTAAAACCTTCTTGTCAATTTTAAACATAAAAACTTTTTCGTTGAGATTTTGCAAAGAAACTCCTTAGTAGTATGCGAATATTGGAACCTTAGCTTTCTGTACATTGATTAGTAGTTAGTTTTGACATGTGAAATTTAGAGATATATTCATATTTGTTATGTTTATGTTTTTATTTTAATTATTTTAATTTTAATAAGGAATGGTTATTTACGGTTCGTTACACTAGTTTTAGTTTTAGGCGCTAAAAATGTTAACTAAACCGCCTTCTATGTGGGTTGTCAGCGAATAACATAGATAAATCAAATAAATTGATGCCTATCAGAGAAAACTGCATCAAAATCGGGCTAGTAACTTAGAAGAAATAACGTACATAGCAGCTTTCTGGTGAGTCATAATCATAACCCATAGATATATGACAGCGCTATCTATACAATATTTGCAAACGTAGAGCAAGCTAGGAACGTAGAGACAGCGTAGCAACGGTGACTTACGGTTTTTTTTCAAATGAGATAGGTTGGCGTTTGACTACGGCCCGCCTAATGTAATGCATAGGCAGCTGTAACCAGCATTTCGGGGAAGACAGATAATTACCTTTACATACTTTATTGTTATTACATATTTATTTTGAAATGTAATATACAAGTAAATATTCTCCTACCTCTCCGTCTACCTGGTTACCGTTTTTGATACTGTGCAAAAAAAACGTAAAACACGTTTATTGTATGAGGACCCTCCCTAATAATTTATTTTTTAAGTTTTTGTTGTTATAGCGGCAACGGAAATACATCATTTATGAAAATTTCAGTTTTCTAGCTATCACGGTTTATGAGATACAGCCTGGAGACAGACAGACAGACAGACCGCGGAGGCTTAGTAATAGGGTAGGATTGCCGTATAAAATGTGATAGTTGAGGACAACTTGTCTTAGCGCCTCATTTAGCGCCTCAATATCAAATTTGCTTGTACTACATCTATGTTCAATACAAAGTCTTTGGTTTCCCTAGAAGCAACGGCTTCGAAAATATGGACGCTCTTTAGCAGTTTGTAGGGAAAAAAATGTAATACAGTCATTTTATCTTGGCTTATGAATAATTACTTGAATCTACGCGCTTTGGTAGACGTTCTTCCTGATATAAAAACTTCATAATTTTGACATATTTATTTTTATCCATCACTTCATTGTTAGATTTTTAAAATGCATTGTTCATCATCATCATCATTACCTACAGCACTTGGGATCCCACTGCTGGGTATAGGCCTCCCTTTGCATGTGCCTTCTGCGTCGATCTTGTGCAGACATCATCCAGGTAGGACCCTAGACTTTAACGATGTCATCGACCCATCGCGCGACCGGACATAAATGCATTGTTACTAAAAGAATATGTAATATAAGGTAGCTCCAATATCTTTCAAAGTCTGTGACTCAGATTACCTTTAAGCAGTGTAAAAGATTTTAATTCAACCTCAATTCTAATATAATGTCATAAAATTAGATTGATTTTACAGTATTTCTCACTAATGATAATATTTTTTTTCCAGGAAAATGCCTCAACACCAAATTCAATTCATTTCAATTCTACTGATTAGCACATTTTATCAATACTCTTCATGTATAATTAGTGAAATACCTAACAATGTCTACGTATAGATAACAGGCGTAGTCAAAGACATAGACACACAAACACAGACATAGCGCATAGACTGAGCATGTATTGACACAGCAAGCTCCACTGAATGTGGATCTAGGTACTGGTGGAGAGAAAAATGTTTCGCTTGTTGTTTTTATGAATATAGTTTACGGTATCATTATTTTTTAATTTCTGAAAAGGTTTCCAATAAATAAAATAAAAATATACTAAACGCTTTTATTTCGACAAAAAAGAGATCCAAATGTGAATCCAACCTTCCTCCTATTTTTTTGTACTTATTTTTAACGTTATGTTGTAAGTACCATTGTAATTAAAGAGTTTATTTTTTACATTTGAACGGCTTAAACGATTCGAATGAAATTCGTTATGATTAAATTCTAGAAAAAAGCTGACACACTTTATGCCTAGATTGAGGCAGAAAAGACCGTAAGCGTGGCTAATATGGACGTCTTAATATACGTACTTAATTTACTTAACTTGGTCAATACTTAAACTCTATGTAAACTAAACTAGCTCCGGTTTAAACCAAGCTTAAGCCTTAATAGTCAAATAATTCTAGACCTAGACAAAATTTCAGTCTCCGATTCCTAATTCCAGTGCTTGGAATACCTAATAGGTCTCTTGTTAATTGCTACTATCTAAATTTCTAGCTCAAACAATGTCTAATTGAATTTGTGCAGCAAAATCTGAAATGGTTCGCTTGGTCGGCAAATAGTTGAGATTTGAGATGTTGTTAATTCTTTCATAAGAAGACTTTCAATTTTGTACGATTGAATTCGTTTGCAATTTTATTCGTTAAAATGATTAGTTTCATTTTTATAAGTGTGCATATTCTGTACACATGTTCATATTTTCATTTTTAATTTATCAACAATCAGAAGAACACTTTATTACCATTACATACATACATTACCTTCCACCTTTATGTTAATTATGTTCTTTTTTGGTGTACAATAAAGTATATTTGAATGAAGAACTTCCCTAACAAATTAATTCTGCGAGGGAGTCACAACGAGTTGTGTCATGGGTACTAAATGACGGATATAATACATACTATTTTTTTGTAAATACATACATATCATACAAAGAAATGACCAGACTGAACAGTAACACTAATTTTAAGTTTTTAAAATTCATAATTACTTATGTCATGCGGGAATCAAACCCGCAACCCTAGATAAGAAGGCAGAGCCATTACCAGCTAAGCTAACAAGCAAGTCTAAAAATATTGGGTAGTAATAAACGACAAAAAAACCCTGCCAGTATTTGTGTCAAATCGTTTTTTTTACCATAAATAACTTTTCTTTCCGTCAGTACCTCGTACAGTGTTTACACTTCAAACGGTCTCAGCACGGAGCTCCACAATGGTCGCGCGAGACACGAACTTAACAACGTCACAACGCTACTATACGTTCTTGTATACGCAGAGTCAAATTTGTATTTTTGGTTTTGTTATTCGTAATTATAGAAATTCATCAATATCTATTTAGTTAAGAAAATTATCAAATATCCTAAATTCTGCCTCCCAAATAAAAGGTACGAACCACTCCAGAAATAATTATGTTTAGATTGACGATTTAAAAAAGTAATTACAGAACAGTAAAACTGTAAAAAATATCCATGTAGTGGTTTCCACTTTAAGAAAAATATAAGTAATATCCTATCATTTCTTATTATTTTGGTCATATAATTTCATTACCAGCCTAAAAAGTACGCAAACAAAATTGGTACCTTACTACACTCCCGTCTCCACCAAAATGTAAGTACCTATATAAAATTTATACAATTACTTTCCTGGTGAAAATAATAAACCGCTACCGTACCTACCTATTTATTTATATAGTGACGCAGTCAAATGGCCAAGCACGAGTTTTCATGTTTCAACAAACAGTAACTGTATGAAACTCATAAAACTAATGAATATTTCTGAACTACAGTAAAGCGAGTACTGTACTGCAGTCACTGAATAGAAAACGGTCAGATGGAAAACAAAAGAAAACAATTTACAATGTGATGATATTTCAACTATTATTTTGTGAAGAAAAACAAAGCTGTTGTTCTTTTGGTTTCTTTTTTAAATAACAACCGTAAGGTTAGTCCATAAAATCATATTTTTATTGTGTTTTTTGTTTCAAGCGTTACAAAATTTATAGTGATGAAGCAAGCAAGTTTTTCACAGAGAGGTAGTAGAAAAATAATGTTCATAGATAACTTTTGTCTAGGAAAGATTCAAGTGTTAAATATTTATAAAATAATACATACAAATTCTACACGTCGAATTGAAAACCTTAATTTCGTTATTCGAATATGTTCACAGCAATATATTTTCTACAATTAACCAACCTATGTTGTCGCTTCTTGGCGTCAGTTTTCTAAAACACATTTTTATTTTGTTTTACTTGGGATAGGTTTACGTTTGACTACAGCCTGCCTGATGTTAAGCATTGCTGCAGCCTTGGGTGTAACACACTTACCTAGAAGATACCTATTAGCTCTAGATTTGAAGACCCCTGGATTGTACCCCATACATCTGTTTGTTTATTATTCCTTATTGCAGTGTCGTAAAGGCTGCATACATAATAACAAGTGCAACAAGATGCGCTTGGCTCTTTCCATGAGCTGTTGTAGCTGCAAAATAAATTTAAAAATCTTTTTATAAAAAAATAATAGCCCAGTTTTTCCTATGAAATAACAATACGACAAATTATAATCTGCAAACAGATAAGAATTATTATTATTACTGAGCAGTGGCTTTGTCTTTTGAATTTGTTTCTAAAATAATAGAAATAAGGTATTATTAATCTGATATGAAAATATAATAGGTACTTATTTTTACTATATACTTGTCATACAAAAACACTGAAAAACAAAATTAAGAACCGAAAAAGGTTTTGTCAATATTTATATATGTAATATTGTACCATACATAAATTAAATTAATATTAGTAATTTAATATGCTATGTAATAAAAAATGTGTACCTGAAGAAATGTGATGACAAAACGTGTGTATTTTTTTTTGTAAAAATTATGACCAATTATTTATCTGATATCAAAACGTTAACCCACATTTTATTGGCCCCTAATCCCCTTGCACAAGAAAAATGAGCTTAATTAAATTTACATTTCCATCGCACCATTTCCTATTCGGAAATTGCTTTTTTATTGCAAATAATATGTTTCCATTTACGATTTTTCCGTGTTGTTACAATCGACTTTTATCTATGGTGCTTTTTTAATAGATAAATTAAAGAAAATTCTTTAGTTCTGGTTTTATTATCATTTATAAATAATTTATATATCTTATAATATTCCAGTCTTACATTATTTAAATTGTTATTACTTAAATTAAAACAGTAAAACGATACCGATACGATTGTTTCATATAAAACCATATCTGTTTGATAAAGCGAAAAGCGTACATTTTGACGTAAATGTAAGTACTAACTGGTGTTTATTTATTTAGAAAAGGTACAGACACAAAATGCAGGCTAAAAGATTACAAACAAATAACTCTGTGACGCATTAGACTAAACCTACAGTTCAATTAAGTCCGTACTCAACACTTATTGTGGATTCTGAGAGTTTAACCTTTATTTTTTTAAAAATGACCAAATCGTTAATAATAATGAACCACATATCATAAGTCGACAAGTAAAGTAATAATGAAACCTAGACTTCAACATTTTTGCAGCTGACAAGGAAAATTTGCAGCTGAACAACACTAAAGACTGTATTGGTCTTATATATGTATCTATTATATTTTTAGTTCACCGCCTGTTTACAATTCTTAGTAATGTCCATCTAAAAGGTTGCCTGGAAGAAATCGCCTAAGACGATAAGGCCGTCCAATGTGCAGTACTTTAACATATTAAAGTTTATTTCCTGTTTTGTAATATCTATGTTTTATTTAGCTATATTCTATTCTATTATTATTCTATTCTAAGGATTTCCGCAAACTATTGCCTGACATCTTACAAACCTAGATTTAATAATACCTTACGAGGCTTTTAGTAAACTAACATCAAAAACTCCTAATTTGTCACCTACAGCATCATTCTAGTCAGACGTCGGCATATCTCACAATCGGACGTCGCGCGGACAAAAGCCGAGGGGAAATGGAATTTTCAAGTAGATACTTGTACTGTCTGTACTTTACTTACTTGAGCGTGTGTTGCTGATTGTACTAGTATGTACTTCTGTCTAAAAGATGTAGAAAATGTCATACTAGGTACCTTGATAAAAGATATTGAAAAAGATATTAATTTACAGATATTAAATGCAGTTGATATCTTCGGATAGTCAGGCTTCTGCTCACTATAATTATTATTTTTAGCGATTATTTGTAGCTGCTATTTGTATTATGTACCTATTCTGTGCTGCTATCGAATATAGAACTTTGGTTATGTATACATATAAAACTGTTTAATTTTGTTGCTTAACTGTTTACTTGTTATGTCTATTTTTATTTTGTATAAGTACTTAACTAAAAGTGTAATCATAAAAGCTAGTAATTGATAATAATAGTTTGTAATAGATAGGTATAACATGTAAGTTCACTCCGACCAAACCTAATTTCATATATAATTTTAGATTTAAGAAGCTAACCGACATTCAATGATAGGTAACTTAACCTTTTAGAATGTCGTATACTTGCGTAGGTAATATTTCCAAATGTAGTGCATTGCAGGCTCATTGCTTTCGCGAGAAGTCCCCGTGGCTAGAAATACAAGCAGTTTGCTTAGTTCTGCCGCGGTGGCTGATTGGGGGAGTGGTGCGACTGTAGGTACTACAATGGCCTACCCATTTTAAAATATTCTATGATGGGGGCAGGTCTTGGCGGGTGGTTTTGGAAGGTGGGTATAACGTAGATACATAGATATAGGTAGATTATTAATTATTCGTTTAAATGTTTTTGTTTATACGCCTACATTATTTTAAGTCTCGATTTATCAATAAATAATTTTCTTTCTAATAGCTTTCTTTCTTTCATAAATAACAGTCATTAGGTAACAAAGAAATTTCAGTAATAATTTAGAATATTTGTTTTTTATACAAAACTCTGTAAAACGCCTGTACAACAATAGCGAGCAACCTGGTAGGACTGACAAGCAACTAATAAACCACAGCGTAGTCACTTCACATTGTTTGAATTAAGTACACAGTATGTTTTAACGTTCTGACCTGTACCTATCTAAAATTGGGTATATACTAGTGGACGCCAGCAGCTTTACTCGCATACTTTTAGGATAATAAGTAGTCTATGACACTCCTAAGACCTCATACTACGTACATACCAAAAATCATGATGATACGTTCAGCGTGATGAGTGTTTATATAAACAGATAAGCAGAAAAAAATCTAAAATCTACTGAAACGTCTTTTGTTATAGATTTAACGTATATTTTTTTTCTAATATCTTCAATGTACTTTAGATTCTCTTCAGCTTGATTATTAGGCGCTTCTGTGGGTCGGATGACACGTTAAATTGTAGGTCCCGGCTATTTGTCTAGTACGGCAGTCGTAAAGCCATGTCAGAGGCCCTTAGGGCGGCTCGATAAACTCTCGACACCAGAGTTGGCCACTCTCATTCGATAAGAAGAAGAAGTTTTACAGCTTTGTATAGATTTAGACCAAAAATATTATTTATTACTTAATTAGTCTAACAGTAAGGTGTCTCCAACAATACCTTTGCGTGTAAACTCCACAGGTACCGTAAAGTTTTATCTCGTCTTCACAACGGCGCACTAAATCACATAATTACGGTGACTACCGGCAACCCGCGCCGGATGATAAATGCTGAGGAAACGCGCTGTCCGGAACGTTTTGTGACGGGGCATGTATGTAAGTATATTTAAATAATATTATTTGTAGGTACATTTACTAAAACCCGGTAAATTCGAAGATAATTTGTAAGCAACCCATTTTATTCTATTAAGGAATTCATGACTATGCCACTTGTAGAATCTTCATTTCTTCATGTTAGTTGAATTAGAGATCATATTTTATCTGGTATTGTAATTTAGATGCAAAAACTTATAGTTATATAAATAAATTAATTAGATAATAAGAGTGATAAATTACTGAGTATTTAAGAAAAATATGTAAACTGACTTGCCCTATATGATGCGATGTCATAAGGTGAATAAAGCTTTTATCTTTATCTAAGATCTATATACCTCATCAGCAAGAGCTGTGTACACATATTTTGGAATTTGTTCTGGATCGAAACCAGCTTTAAATGTATATTCAGTTTATTCAAATTTCTTTATTAGTATACTTAAATGTATTAACATTTACCCTGTTACGAGGGTAATTAGGGCGTTGCTAAAATTAAAACTAAATATTCTAAAATCTTAAACTTAAACTAGTATGTTTGTGTACAATATTAATATACATAAAATAAAAAGAACGCAAGGTTTACAGCCCCCTTTTTTTCGGATAGGGGTATGCAGCTGGTTGCCAAGTGCTACTATTGCTACATCACCGGACGATGTTAAAGCCCCCTTCAACAAGAGCCGTATTTTAGTGCGCGTACTGTCGCTCACTCATGGATTAGAAACAGCAATGTATGGGATTATAATCACGTCGCGCTCCGCGGGGGGAAATAATATATTATTTACTACACTCCCATACATTGGTCTTTCTATTCCATAAGCGAGCGTCAGTACGCTCACTAAAATACGCCTCTTGTCTAAGGGGGATCGACTGATTGATCTATCAACGCATAGCCTAAATCAATGGTTCGATCAGGATGTTACTTAGCATGCAAATAGTTACTACGATTATAATGCACTAAGTTATTAGTAAGTTTGTCTAGTACGGTATTCGTTAAGCCATGTCAGAGACCGTTAGGGCGGTTTAAAAACTCTCGGCATCAGAGTTGGCCACTTTCATTCGATAAGAAGAAGATGTACACATCAGGTAAGAAAACAGAGTTTAAAATTCCAATTCGAAAGGAGTAGGAAACATGATACTATTAATAAATATTGTTACTTTTTAACGCGAGCAAACCCACGAGCAGAAGCTAGTAATATGTATAAGATACCAATATAATTTGACTTTTATATCTGGTTGCAGTTGTATATTTATATATTCACAAACAAACATACAGTAATATACCTAGCTCAGTGAGCAATGTAACTGGGCAATAATTTGTGAAAATGAAATTATCACCGCACCACTTGGCAACGGTACTCAAATGGATCCAGTCCAACTCTACTCTACCTATATATGTACCTATTTGCATATATACAGGGCTACTTAATTATACGTATGATGTGTAAAAAAAGTCAGAAAAATACAAAATACTTAGAAGTCATTTATTTCGGAACTAGCTAGCTGTGCGCGCGACTTTGTCCGCGTGGAATAGTTATTTGGGCATCGTATTTATTTTTGCAAATTATCTCTTCAGCTTCATAAATTTTAGACCATTTATCGTGGAAGGTTTTAAGCTATATAACATCACGCTGCAACTAATAGGAGCGAAGAAACAATGGAAAATGTGAAAAAAAACGGGGAAAACTATTCATTTTTGAGGGTTTCCGTTGCGTGCGCTGCGAAAACGGTTCAAGTCTTGGGTAACAGCTATAATTATGCTGAGAGGCTGCCCAAAATAACTATTCCATGCGGATTGCGGACGAAGTCGTAGGCACAGCTAGTAAATAAATAACCTTACGAGTAACCCTGTATGAAGGTAGATAGTAGCTCTTAACCCTTCGTTGATCATAAATGGTTGGGCAGCTGAGGTGTTAATGTATTAGGATTTATAGGGATTCCGGGAAACCCAGATAGTATGGACACGGGTAAATAAGGTTACATTAGTAAGGGACTGGGCAGGTTTAGCCTTAAGAGCATTTAAGGGTACACAGCTAAATAAATGAAAAACAAGACACAGATAAAATGTCTAGTTTAATTGTAAATAAGATAACACGTTGTTATGTATAAAAAAAACACATTGAGTCTCGTATTTTCTCATGACAGGGTCGTGACTCCTCCGCAGAATTAATTCGTTATGAGTATTCTCTTGGGCAGATACATCGTGGTGGGCGCCCAGGTCCTTCCACGGAAGACACATGTCCTCGAATATTGTGGTCCTCAAATATGTCGGTTTCCTCGCGTCGTTTTCCTTCACTGCTAAGCAAGTGCTAATCCATACATAACTTGAAAATACTAGCCATTTGTGTAGGGCCAGATTCGAACTAGGTTGCGTCAGGATGAAAAACAGACAATGAAATCGCTGAGTCACACTCGCTTGTCACCCACACATATTTTCAACTAGTGGGTGCTCGCGGCTTTACTCGCATTAAGAATTAAAACTTGCATCCCCTTTTTCACCACTTTAAAAGTGGCATTTCCAAAAATACTTTCTTGGCGGATGCTCACGTCATAACATCTACCTTAATTCCAAATTTCAGGCCAATTCGTTCAGTGGTTTGGGCTGTGCGTTGATAGATCACTATATCAGTCAGTCAGTTAGTCACCTTTAAGTTTTATATATATCGACTAGTTTCCAATTCACAGCATAAATAAAATATGTTATGCGTAATGTCGTAATGCAAAATAAAAACTGCTATAAAAACCGTCCGGTGTTATTATTCAAAACAATAGCATCCCCTACTTTTGTAATAAAATATTCACGACCATGTCAAAAATGTCGACATGAAAATAGCTTTATAGGTATTTAAAAATAAAAATGCCAGTCCTGATTGAACGGGGTGATATAAGGGTTCAGTACAAAGCAAATAATCATCATTATCGTCAGCTCTAAGACTCCACTGGGCATAAAAAAATCTTTAATTTACAGTTTTAACGCATATATTATATAGCTGTTTAGTTTTTGTTGAAAAAATTGGAATGAAATATTTTCAAATGGTTCACACACAAATTTATTACTAATGTTTCTTCAAAAGGAAACTATGATGAAAATTATTCTTTGATTATCAATAAAGATAAAGAATCTTTATTGATAATGTAAAGTTGTAACATACATAGGTATAAGTACTAATATCACAGAATATGCTACACAAATTACAATATCTCATAAATTGAATTAATAACATTAGGCTTTTATAAAATTTTAGAAGTTACATATGTCTAGTTTTATTAATAAAACAATGAAAATTTTTGTTATTAAAATCATGTCAAACATAATAATAGGTATGTAATCATACAATATGTCAACTTAAATAAATCTTGGTACTGTCACTTGCTGACACACAATACAATGCTGATGCAAAAATTTAAATTAGTAAAAGAACATAAAAAGTAATAAACAATAAAAATATTAAAGTACTACCTATATTTAATTTCTTCTTTTTTTAAATCTTCAAAAATTTGTTCATCATTGAAAAAAGAAACAAGTTTCACCCATCCAAAACTGCCGATACCCTAAACCATACATTTTCATATGCATGCAAAGTTAGGGTTTGCGCAGGCCACCGATAGGCCGCGACAACTTGACAAATGTATGCACATACATTATTGTACTGATAGGCGCCTGGAAATTGGTAGCTTTGATAGGAATAGAACGCCCATTTTAACAACCGACTATGTGTATAAATGGACGAAAAAACGTGTAAAAGAAACAATATAGGGTCGAAGAAATGCATATTACAGGCTCTACGCTAATCTTAAAATAATTAAACAAAGATTTACATGAAAACACAAATATAATTTCAAATTTTTTATTTCACTTGATATCACTGTAAATTTCTGTTTCAGTTATCAATAAAAGGGTAATAGTATTCTTTGGTTATCAACTTCCATGGTAACGATAATAACAACTCAAAACTGTCAACTTTGCAACTATCATTGACTTTACTTCTTGAAAATATCTCGTCACCACAGAGTTTTACATTTATGCATACAATAGGATCGTACCGTACTTCGAGGAGGTCTATACTCAGTAGTGGGTAGTTCCAAAATTCTTTGGGTATACTTTCAATTAATAACAGAACATGTTTCAGCATTTTTAATTTTTGTTGTCAGTTTATCTGTTTGTCTGTTTATGTAAACGCTTATCACGCAAAAACGGCTAAACTGATTATCATGATTTTTGGAATGTAAGTAATATGACATCTTAAAAGTGTTAGTACATAGGCTACTTTTTATCCTGAAATAATGGGAGCGAAGCCGCGGGCGTCCACTAGTACAGTAATAAAAAAAATCTGATATCGATTGGAACCTCTTCAGACCCCAATAGTACTCGGTCCGATTCTACCACTTTAGATTTAGTTCTACGCTAAACAATCACCAACCCTTGTAATGCCGAAACGTAACAAGCGCCTACCCTTTAAGCTTACGAGACATCTTAGTAACTTAGCAGGCTTGTTTTAGTGAAGCAGCTATCTCACGTCATGTTCGTATTTATATAAATTTTGCTATCAGACGCTCGCGGCCTTGCTCGCATTAGTGTAGGATAAAAAGTAGCTTATGATACTCCTAAAACCTCATAAAATCAACATACCGAAAATCATGATGATCCGTTCAGCCGTTTTTGCGTGATGAGCGTTTATATAATCAGAGACACAGATAAACAGACAAAATTTCTAGAAATTGTTGGAACGTGTTCTGCTATCAAAAAAATAAATAAATATGACTCTAGACAATATTTGATAACTTTTTGATAGTGTCAGCCAAGTCATCTAGGTATTATTTAACACTAGCTTTTGCCCGCGGTTTCGCATGCATTATTATTTATATAAACCTTTCTCTTATATCACTATATGTACATATTTAAAATATTGCATCAAAATCCGACGCGTAGTTTTAAAGATTTAAGCATACATACAGACATAGCAACAGACGACGGAAGCGACTTTTATTATGTAGTGATATGGTTATATATATTTACAAAATATTTTAACATGTAATCTGGACATAATTGTATGTATTGACATAAATAATATAATCACATAGGCTATTAATTTATAAGAAATCATGGAATTAATAAATGGCTATTTTAACTTTATGAAGTTGTACTGATTGATGGAAGTATTTTTGTAGGGATTAGTACTATTACACAAGCGTTTGCTTAGTGTGGGGCTAGATGGCGCTGTGTGCATTGTCCCGGCATATTTATTTATTTAATTTATTTATTTAATATTATGGCCAAATAGCTGCTTTACTTTATGTAAGCTCTTTAACAGCGTTTTGTTTGATTTCCCTGGTTTACTTAGGGCAAGCATTAAGCAGATTAGCAGTGTTAAGCACAGATTTCGGAGACAATGTTGGTATAATTAAGTGATGGTTAAATCTATGATTTGTGAGTTTGTTTAAACGGCTTTGTAAAGTTTTAAAGGGAGTGTTAAAGGCAGTTTTAATGGGTGAATGGTTGCTGATTGTTTTAGAAAGTAAGGGAAAATTAATGTAATTTTAATTTACATAATAATTTAAACATCTAGATTTCTGCTATGAATTCAAAAATTCAATTACTGAATTCAAAAAAAGCAACACATTTTTTAACTAACTAATACTGACCTACTCCTGGGCAAAGGTCTCCCCTAACTCCATGTTAGCCGGTAAATAAAAGTAAATACGAATGCTTTAGTTCACTGGTCAAGCAGAAAACATTGTTTTTTTTTTTTCAAAATGATGGAAGAGCCGAACCAAAATAATCTATTAAATT
Organism: Macaria notata; assembly: GCA_927399415.1. Lineage (NCBI taxonomy): Eukaryota > Metazoa > Arthropoda > Insecta > Lepidoptera > Geometridae > Macaria > Macaria notata. Next base: position 4,516,361 of record OV656750.1, on the reverse strand, counting down.
AAAAACAAACCATATTGCAGATATTGTCGCCAAAAATCATTTCCCAATACCCAGACGAGACATACAAAGGGTGAAAAAAATGCAAATTTATGTGAAAACAATGATATATGCCTGAATCTGCGATCGACGCAATTTATGGAATACCAGCGCGTGGATTAATGCTATGAATGAAAGATGGTGGAAGGATTGAATGTGGTTTTTTGAACTAAATAAAAAAAAGTCATACAAAGCAACTACAAAATAATTTATTTTATCTTATGCATCTACATAGGAAAAATAAATCCAAGTTTATTTTAATAGCTGTCTATAGTTCTCTTTTTTCGTCTGTACTTGCCTATATATAAGCCCATACTTGACTATCGCCTGCAGATGTAAAGCAACGTTGTTATCCATTCATATATATAAAACTCAAAGGTGACTGACTGATTGACTGACTGACTGACTGATATAGTGATATATCAATGCACAGCTCAAACCACTGGACGGATTGGGCTGAAATTTGGAATGAAGATAGATGTTATGACGTAGGCATCTGCTAAGAAAGGATTTTTGGAAATGCCGCTTTTAAAGGGGAGAAATAGGGGATGCAAGTTTTACTTCTAAATTCAGGCTAAGCCGCGAGCATCCACTAGTCTACGATATAGCGCGCTTGCTTTGAAGAAACCGGCTTACTCTATGTAGACTACTCCAATTTTCATAAGAAAAGTAAATTTTATAGTCCAAAAGAATAGATTTTCGGGCAAGGAGTTCCACGGTTTGGCAGTTACTTTTATTACTAAGATCAAGTACTTTTTTACAGAAAAACATGTGAAATAAAAATGTTCAAGTTTCTTTGTCATTAATAAATCTACCGCATCGTCCAAATTTTCTGCTCTTCACAATTCGTCCTGATGCATTTGGTATACAATGCGGTGCGCGGAACACAGCTATACTAATTCTGCGAACCTTGCACCTCGTAAACAAAAAATATCAGATAAAAAAACCGACTTCGTGCATATCGGTATATGTATAAGAAAATTCTAACCATAATGAAATAACTATTACCGTGTTTATTTTGATGCTTACTTTGTTTGTGTACAATTGCATTACAAACACATAAAAAAGACGTTCAATTGGGAGCATTTACCAAACTCGATCAAAACGAGTCATTTTAAATTTATAACGGCCATTTTGAAAGTCAAGGTGCTACTTACATCCGAGTACAAGTTAATTTATAGCCATCGTTAAAAATACCCGTCAAAACTACAATTACAATCATCATCATCCACAGCCCTTGGAATACCACTGCTGGGTATATGTGCCATCTGCGTCAATCTTGTGCAGACCTCATCCTCGCGACCGGACGGCCCACTCCTCGCCTGCCAGTTCTAGGCCACCACTCTGTGACTGCTTTACTCCATCTGTTATCAGTTCTTCTAACCACGTGTTAAATTAATTAATTACAATTACAAAGATAAAAAAATACAAGTTAAGAAGTAATACAGAAATTGCACTCACTTCGCTCGTTCGTTCATCAGACGCACCTATCTACACAAACAGATGCAGCCATGGAACAAACAATATACCTACAGTGAATGTACCAGTTAATGGTATATTGGATGATTGAAGTACAAAAATGATGTTTATATTCATACACTAGTAAACGCCCGAGGCTTCACTCGCATTATTTCAGGATAAAAGTAGCCTTGAAACTCCTGAACCCTAATACTACCTATATACCAAAAATCATGATGAACCGATCAGCCGTTTATGAGCGATAAAAAACAGACAAACAGAGACACAGATAAACAGACAAAATTTGTAAAAATTGTTGGAACGTGTTCTGCTATCAATTCGAAGTATATCCAAACATTTTTTTTTATATCTTCGATGATCAACCGTTCGACCCTCTTTAACTATAGTGTCATACCATTTTAGGCGCTTTCGACTCTTTGATTTGAAGGCCCAGCTGTTTATCGTAGAATGGCAGCCGTAAAACCATGTGAATCCCTTAGGGCGGTTTGAAAACTTTGACAACAGAGTTGGCCACTATTATACGAACATATTAAGTATTCATAATTTCTTACTCTAACACATTGTACAATAAATTAATTTATTTATAATAAAGTCATAAAAAATGTCACAAACTGCATTCGCTGAACATCATACAGTTTTTACGTAAATTGAGCGTAAAAAAGATCGTATATCATCTTTGTAATTCGTTTCCTGGCGTCGCAGCGGCAATGAAAATTAAAATATGTTTGCGTACAAACGTAAACAATAAAGTTTTATTTCAAGGCAGAAATGTGGGACTGCGGTTAGTATAAATAATAAAGGAAAATTGAAAAATAGTCTTTTAACTGTATTTAAAAAGGAAGAGGTATATTTTTAACTACCTGTATGTTTTATTTATAACTAGTGGACGGCCGCGGCTTCGCTCGCAATATTATGAGATAAAAAAGTAGCCCATGACACTTTTAAGAGCTCAAACCAGCTACATACCTAAAACCATGATGGGTTTTTGCGTTATAGGCGTTTAAATAAACAGAAAAAGATACAAATAGATAAACAGACACAATTTATAATAAGTGATGAAACATGATCTGTTATGGATTCAAAGTATAGTACACATACATTTTTTTCTAATATTTCCCATGTTCCGATTTTTGACCCTCTTCAGCTTTATTATATGTATAGATTAAGTGTTATTCGATCTTAATTATTTTTAAATTAAGATAATAGAGAAAATTAAACAATTTTCTGCGTCAAAAATTCGGTATAGCAAGTGTAAAGCTAAACACGTTTTGTTCCCATGCCCATATTTATTTGAGAACATAATTTTACAAACGCAGAAAAAACCGCAACTAAGCTAGTTTTAAGACGCGATTACTGCATTTAAACTGGTTTTGAAACTGGGTAAGTTTCAAGTAAGTTTTAATCATAAAATCTAAGCTAAATTATTGTTAAACTCTGGAGAAATATGTAATGTTTTTCCGCTGACTGCTTGATTGCTTCTTAACCGACATCAAACAACAAACTTGATGGATTTTAGGTGTGTTCCTCCATATACCACCGCCACACCTCACCTCCTAACCAACGTGGCCTCCGTGGATCTCAAGATTTTACTAACACCGCACCTTGTGTCTTGAAGCTTTGTTGTTCTCCTTCGGCAAAATATCCTCCCAAAGATTTTCAAAGATTTCCGCAAAGTAACGCCTGATTCAATATCTTAAATTTATTTTTTCACCTACAATACATCGAAAACAATTTTATTCAAACCTTAAATAACCAAAACAATATTGAATACCCAAACAAAGAGTTTTAAATAACAAACAGAGAAGCCAACGCGAAATAAAGGCATTGCAAATGCACAAAGACAATTCTCTAAACTGGTTTCGGTAAAGACATACGGAATTGTGGCCTATTACTAGGTTTTTACATTGGTCTATGTTTGGCAAAATGCCAGTGGTTCTATGTTATAAAGAGTAAAGAATATTTGGGAGATAAAAGTTGCCTAAATTTGTTTGTCTTCGTAGAGGAAAGATGTGCGTAAATTTTATATTGAGCTACGTCGTAGCAATGTTATCGTAGCAAATATTAGAGGCGTAGCAGATTTTGAACTGACTCGATGGCGGGTCCAAATCATTGTATGAACCTAATAATATGTCACAAGTACACAATATATAAGTATATAATTTATGTACACAAGTCATCATATTTTAAATGACTAAATCATATGCACCTATGAATTGAGAGCTACCGTTTTTTGACATTTGACATTTCAAACCTTACGATCCAGTAGGGATCCTAGCGGCAAATTGGTGAGGTTTGCTAAGTTTGAGAGCATTTGGACCTCACGGTACACTAGCGCCTCTAGCAATGATCTTACACGTGGTAGCCCTCGTTTTATTTATTGTAAAAACATGTTTATACTACTATTTTAACTGTTTGATGATATGAACGGCATCTATGTGTAGCGTTTTTCAAATGTTTCATTAACTTAATTTAATACCTTCTCCAATTAAGAACTATGTAACTAAAAGAAAAAATAACAAGAAAAATATAATCAAACGTTCTAACTCATGTCTAAGTGTTCTAGCTTATGCCAGAAGCGTGCTCTAAATGATTATAATTTCTCATTGCTGAGAGTCATGACTCCAAAATAATGATTTATTTTTATACATTCTGTCCAACACCATCCCACGAGTAGAGGAACGGCAAGAAGGCACTGATATACAGTTAAGGTACCAAAGACTCGCACCAAGCGTTTTGCTTCGACTTTCATCGTGCGAACTGCCAAACTGTGGAACTCCTTGCCGGCTTCTCAATTCCCCTGGAACTATAATTTATCGGTCTTCAAGTTGAGAGTGAATCGGTTTCTCCTAAGTAAGCACGCTAGATCGTAGATTTAAACGTTGCTTAACATCAGGCGAGTTGTAGTCAAGCGTGAGCCTATCTTGTTTAAAAAAACATTCTGTCCATACACATTCTATGTCCCACAAAGTTGGGCTGTATATCTCGCTAGATGACTGTGCGGTCACCGCAGTTCGGTTTTGCACTACTCTCTAACTTGAATTGATTTGGTAGAGAGGTTTCTGGAAAGTTTTTGGGGAACATTTTAATATATATTTGTACTCTAATGTTCTGAAAATGTTTGTCTGAATTGTATGGATTTGGGATACTTTTTGCATTACATATGTATAAAGAAAATGCATTCTTTCTAAAACAATAAACAGACAACATGAAGAAGTGGTAAAAAAGATTGAAAACAAAACATTAAGACAATTTGGGAACCTCTTCCTTTATGTGTAGTTAGTTAAAAATGCACAAATTGTACAAGTTTGGATAATTAGGTAGTTATATCATTTAAAACAGGCTCAAAAATAACAAACACAGCCACAAAACGGTGTTCTTTACACACTGAAATGCAGTATTTTCATGTAATGTACAAGTATATATTCAGTTAATGTGTAAATTCAGATAATCACTAAATTATAAATTTTTTCATACATAATAATTTCTCACAAAAATAATTCACAAAAAAAAACCTTTGTTTAACCAAGTCAGTAGCTTCGAAGTAATAGAATGGCGTCAAAACATACTAATATACTTATTTATCAGTACTTAATGACGATATATAATAAGAATTGCAGACTAAATGTTAATTTTCTTTGCAAAATATCTCACAAAAATAATTTACAAATAAACCGTTTGTGTATCAAAGACAATATTCTAGCTTCATCAGTAGCCTCCAGCAACAAAGTGGCTTGAAGTGCCGCTTTGTCCCCTATTGTCTACACCCCCGCGACTACAAAGAAAAATTTTATTTTTAAAGTACATGGATGTAAGGAAATGGATGGCAAAGTGCAAGGTATTTTTTTAATCTATTAAAACATGTAAAAATTTGCTCATGCAAGGCTACCGCTCACAAATAATGTTTGTGAGCGGGAAACAGACAAACCGATTAACAGACAAAAATTATAAAAACTGCTGATTCGTGTTCTGTTATGGATAAGGATAAGGTATAGGCTAGATGGCGCTGTGTGATATGTCCTGAAATACTTACTTTCTTAGATTTTTGGGCCACTACCGGTTTTATGTATAGATTTATTGGTCCATATTGACAGTCCCTTTATCGTCTCGACAACCCCTTCAGTGTACATATATTTTGTTGTGTATTAGTTTTATTCATTTAGACAAATTTTAGCAACGTAAAGCTTTGGTTTCCTAGGACAGCGGTGCCTTCATATAGCGGCTTTAATATTACGGACGCAAAAATAATTTAAGTAAATTGCGGTGCAAGTTACCGCTCTCTAGGAAACCGCGCCATTTCGTTTACATAGACAACGTTCTAGTGACATCATTCACCGCTGTATTACGGCCGCTATATGTCGGAACAGCTTTCCTAGGAAATCAGAGCTTTAGGGGCACTATGTACCAAAAGATTGGAAGTGGGTTTGTATTTTGCACCTGATAGTCAGTTAACCATGACTGAGTTCCACAAGATGCAGGTTAGAATCCTTCCAAAGCTGAATTGTAAAAAAAAAGTAATTAGAAGCCACATCCATCCCTCTACTTCTCAGCCACTTGTCTTTTCCGGTTGAAGAGCAAACTAAGCGGTTGTTCAGAGGACGGCTCCTACTTTGTACGCTTGTCAGTTTTCATACTTTCCCAGAGCACGGAATTAACTCAGTAAATACGTAGCTTGGGAATAGTTTCTAGATTTTAGGTCTGTTTCTAGATTTATGGCATGATAGTTAGTACTTTAGTAAAAACACCAGCACAAAACAGAAAATTACATGAAGTACATACCTATAAAAAACTTGCCTAGTGTCTTATCACGAAGAGAGAAAAATAAAAAAAGGAGAAGAAGATTTGACTGGCCTGTTAGCTTAGTTGGTAGTGGCTCTGCCTTCTAATCTAGGGGTTGCGGGTTCGATTCCCGCGTGACACAAGTATTTATGCATTTTAAAATTTATGATTACTTGTGTTGAGTCTGGTCGTTTGTATGTATAATAAGTATGTATTTACAAAAAAAAAGTATATAAGTATTATACCCGTTATCTAGTACCCACGACACAAGCGTTAGCTTAGTGTGGGGCTAGATGGCGCTGTGTGCAATGTCCCGGAATATTTATATTTATTTATTTATATTTTTATATTTAGATTTTTATAAATCTATGATTGTTTACCTTTTTTTGTGGTTCTCTGCTACTGTTTGTATCATTTTAACGCCGCAACGGAGTGAAGGATTATTATATTTTTCTATATGGTCATAGAAAAGGGTCACCTAAGACTGACATAAGCTACTTTTGCTACACATCGCTTGCAAATTTTTGTTTCTCCTTCAAACTGAACGAGCAACGGATAATGATGATTTTTAGTACAGATGTAGTATCTTCTTCTTCTTATCGAATGAGAGTGGCCTTGTGTAGAGAGTTTACTGAACCGCCGTACGGGACCTACAATTTAACGTGTCAACCAACCCACGGAAGCGCCCAAAATAGAATGCTACTTTTCGGTCATCCATCCACGGACTGACCACGTCGTGCTTTGCTTAACTTTGGTAATCACATGCGACTGCCTCCGCTAGCTGAGCTACGGGCGCTTCAGATGTAGTATGATATATTTTGATATCTAACTAAGCGGTTGTTCAGAGAACGGCTCCTACATTTTGTTTGTGCGCTTGTCAGTTTCCATACTTTCCTAGAGTAAGTACGTAGCTTGCGGACTGTTTGTGCTTTTTGATTGTAAGAGTCGAAATCGAAATAATCTTTTATATCAAAATTTCATTTTTTGATAAAGGTTTGTTCTTCTGTTACGCCGCAACGAAGCGTGGAATAATCGTGTATTTCGGTATGGACATAATATTGGTTCTATAACTATTTATTAGTCACTTTTGGCGCGAAAATATAATGAATGCATATTATCATTAATAAAACAAAAATAACTTTATTCGTGTGTAAGATAAGAAAAGCTAAAAGAAATCATGGTCTTATCGTATAAGACATTTTCACACAAGTATTTTTTTTTTACCTTTTTTAACTTCCTTTGACATCAGTTAGAAATTAGTGTCGATCGAAGTACCAGAAAATATCTATATAAGACCGAAAGTATCTTGCAAACTTCTGAAAGCAAAACCAAAGACAAATGTATACAATTTGTAAGGAATCCTTACACCTAACAATTGTTACGCCCATGATAAAATGTGGCCAATTGCCCGAGGAAAGTTCGGATTGGCAAGTATTTGTCATCTTTGTATGGGATTTGATGATATAAATGGTAGACAAGTCAAATATTACACATAAAAACAGATTCACATATGCTAAGGATTTTGAGCAATACATTAGTCAATTATTATGTCGGGTAAACATAATTTTTCTATTTATGATAAAAATCTAAGTCTATGCAACTAGGTTGTCATTTTTTAAGATTACATCATCTCAAATAAACTGCAGTGAACCATTGTCATATTGTCGCGCAATTTACATTTGGAGTGAGGAGATACCGAAAACTATCTGTTTTTTTTTATCAAACATACCAAACAAATGAGACGCATGTGATACAAAATCTAAATAGTTACTTAAAATACATTTGTATCCAATTCTAACAATGTCCTTAGAAACAAGACGTAGGTAAGTTTTTTGTTGTTAAAAGATGACGTATCTCTGCTCCACTCGTCATCGGCAAAAAGACATTTGCGCGGGATTTTCAGGATTTCACAAGGATTTCATTAAAAGTTTACAATGGCTCTTTGTTTCCCCGTATTAGGATTTAGGACGCAAAAGGTGTTGAAACTTTTCTCAAGGGGGGAATCTTCGATAACTCGCATAAATATCAATTTTACGTTTGTTTTGCATTTAATTTCTTTGCGTAAATCCTTACATAATTTGAATATCGTTTTATTGAATCTCTCTCGAGTCGTATTTCTTCACGACTGAGTGTCGTGACTCCCCCTCAGAATTAATTCGTAAGGGTAGTTTTCTTGGACAGATACATTCTGGTGGGCGCCCAGGTCCTTCCACGGAAAACACAAATGTACTCGGATATGGTGGTTCATCAAACATGTCGGTTTCCTCACGATGTTTTTCTTCACCGCAGCGAAGCGCTAAAGTATCTTTAGACGTGAGTAAAAAAATAACTTTTAAATTTTGTAACTGAAATGATTATTCTTACTGCTACACAAACTCAATGCCTAGGGCAATACAACTTTCAAAGAATAGTTAAAATTTAAACGGTTTACATTTTACGATACAAAAGCACAACTTAATAAGCTCTAATATTCCATTTTAGCTTTGTAATATCCCTTTACAAGATAATTCCGAAAATTCCAGACTGATATTAGCTACTATGTAATATTACTATCCTTTCGTACCAACTAGTTGATAGTGATTGCAAAGTTTATATTTTTGCCGGATTATTTATGCCGGATGGTTAAATCATTCAAAAATGTGCCGGTACCTACTCTTCTTGTGACGTGCTAAACACATCAAATCAGATTCATTTAATCTTAAACGAAGGTGTGAATATCTTCTTTATTTATTGATTGCTTGAAGAAAATATGAGAGAGGCATACTAACACATGTCACATGGTTGCTTATCTTCTCCATAACTGATGTTTTTTTTTTATTTAACAAAGTAGCCAGCATTTCGGTATTCAGCGCCATCAAAAAATCGTTTTGATTAAAAAAGGTTATGTAATGCAAATTTGTTACAAATTTTAACAAAAGAAGCCAAACTAACCGGAAAAACTTCCGGCATATTCTCGTAAGTAGTTCAAGCACATCACCATTAACGGGTGTTCACGTTAAACTCCTAACAGAAATATCCTGTGTACAACGATAGAGGAAATTAAGATGGGAGTTATATCAGCAAAGCTATATTTTTGAAACTATTATTTCCAGAAAATAACATTCTCTGCTAAACAACTTACGCTTTGACGTCAAATGGATATTTTACGTTGAAATTGTTTGCTTTATTTTGATAGTATAATTATATGACAAATAAAATATTAGTTATACTATTCTGAAAAATCTAAATATATAAAACTCAAAGGTACCTGACTGACTGATATAGTGATCTATTAACGCATAGCCAAAACCACTGGACGGATTGGGATGAAATTTGGAATGTAGGTAGATGTTATGACGTAAGCATCCGCTAAGAAAGGATTTTAGGAAATGCCACTTTTAAAGGGGTGAAATAGGTGATGCAAGTTTTACTTTTCAATGCGAGCGAAGCCGCGATCACCCACTACCCAAGTAACACAGGAAGCACGTTAACAGACAAATAGTAAACTTATGTAGAGCTCAAGGCCTTTATAAAGTCTTATATGATCTCACCGCGCATCTGGACGCTTTATATTGGCCTTTTTTAAACCATTATGATGCTTCACACTGTATAGTGGTTGGATAATGGCATATCGAAATGCTTTTATAAAACCTATAGTTTTAGTGCAGCAAACCCCATTGCAGTTGTATAGCTTTCAGCCATTTTTAGGGCTTTTGGTTCTACAATAGCATTTTTAGGTAGTAGATAAATGCTTCATGCTGTATAATAACATTAACATGAAACATTATAATGCCACAAAAATCAGTTTATACAGCCTCAAGCTACTTTTAGTGCCCTTTGTTGTATAGTAGCACTTTTAAGTGGAAGGTAAAAGCCTTGAAGCGTTAATCAGCTTAATCGTGAATCATTATAATGCTAGCATTGTTAAGGACCAACTGAATGCTGTTGTATAGCTAACAGCTCTAAAATCATATACACGTGAGTTATTGTAATGCGTAAAGCTATATAAAACATTAATTGATTGTCTTCTTAAATCCATTTGTCGGTCATATGCAATCGCATGTTTGTTTTACTTTTCTTTTGGTTTGCATCAAATATAGATAAGAATAAGTGCAGTGTTCCATAAAATGATGAAAAAAACGTTTAAAACGAGGTTAAGAACCGGAGGTTTCAGAAGGAAAATGTCGAAGGAAAAAGCAAAAATCATGATGTCTTCGATCACAGCAGAAAATGACAATTTGAGTGAAGTAAGTGGCAGTGATATTAATGAAGGTTCCGTAGGCCATCTAAATAATAAGCATATGAGCGAACCGAGCTGTAGCCACAGTACAGCCTACGGAACCTTAGGCCACCAAAATAAGAAAATGAGCGAAGTGAGTCCTAATAATAATGACGAGGGTTCCGTAGGGCTCCAAAATCATCTAGCCGATGTTGAAAGTCTAAGTATAAGACCTGAGAGCTGCGACGAAAGCGACAGTGAGAGTAATTTTAATAAATACGAAAATTGTTCATTATTTCGTGAAAATATAAGAAGATGGGCTATTCATAGAAATATTAATCAAATCGCGCTAAAAGACTTAGCAAAAATTATGAATGAACTGATTCCGGAAATATTACCTGTAGATCCAAGGACCATTTTAAAAACACCAAGATTTGTGAGCATAAAAAAAATTGAAGGGGGCGGCGAATATTGGCATAACGGAATAACAAACAATTTAACTTCACTATTGGAAAATTGGACTGATGTTCCAGAAAATATATCATTAAATTTTCTCGGAATTCTCCTCCATAATAGATAATTCTGCTTCGGCTAGGTCGTATGTTCTGATGTTATTTCTTTTTAGAGTGCAGTCCATTAATTTCCATTGATTCTTCTCTGGGCGTGATAGTTCGTCTTTCACTAATGTTTTGTACTTTATAGTATTTTTTGGCGGCCACCACAGGTGGCCATTCTCCTCCCACATAGAAGGCACTATTACAAGCATTTTCCTCTTTTTTTCGTTTGTCTGGATTATTTTAAACGGCATGTTACGTACGGTAATTTATAACACGGCAGGTACACGTACGTTTGGTACCGAAATTACTGAAAATAAAAAATAAAACAATATTATAAAAAGCAACTCTCAACAGCATCAACCAAAAATATAAAATTAGTGCGTCTGTCTTCCGAAGTTTTTGACCATCCTAAATGTACAGATATGTATTTTCGACGGCTATTATATGCGTGACTACCCTACCCCGACACACGACAATGAAGTATAACTATGAAGAACGACGCTTGCGCAACCGTTGCGTGTTCTCTCACGACTGAACTGAACGGCGAAGCGAAAGCATGGAACGCGGTGTTTGTGCAGAGTGCGCGCGAGACATCGCTATAAACGCTGTTGTCTTGCTCGCACTACAGAAACAAGCCCGTAACGTGATGCGCTGCCTATTATAAGTACCTATTCTTTTGTAGGTCTTGTGCCATATTGGCGTATAAGTAATTAAGTATATGTATATAGTATGTATACTGTATAGTAGGTATACGGCCGTTTTGCTGGTCAAAGTTGACGGACTTTCAGTTGTACTCTACGATTAAGGGCCATTGTGCACTACGATGATTTTTACTATCTATGATAGCTAATGCTTACAGAAAGCCTTTTTTATCAACTATTCAAACTATTGGTATACGTACTTAACTTCTATAAAAAACTAAAATGGGTTTTATTGGTTTGCCCAACGATCCCTAAAATTACGTTCAAGTAATTGCACTATATTAGTCAACATCAAGTCTACTGGTATTCCGGTGAGCCCAAGTAGAACTATTTTATAGCCAATGGAATTTCAGTGTTACATCAAAAGTCTTCTCTCTGACCCCTGGCTCGATAATTGTTCACGCGTGACTCTTTATACTGCTGGCGGCATTAGATAGCGTCTATAAAGGGTCACCTCACTGTTATAAACTGTCGCCATTTTGTAAATATTTTATAACCAAAAATATTATCAATTTTGCCTGTTTATAACAACAATAGACTGATAAAATAATTAATAAACCTAATTTACTACTGCCTAACCAATACAGTTTTGTTTATTGTGCAAAATTCATTCTATACTAAAAATTCATAATTATTATAATTATTTCACGCATATTTTTATGTAACATTTTATATCAAAACCACAAAATATAGAAGGCGCGTGAAAATTTTCAATGAAACTTATACAGACATTTACAGTAAACTGTATTGCGCAGTAATATTTATAAGCATGTAATACAAAAAAAAAGAACTTACCCAGTATTATATTTTGTTTTTGTAAACACAGTATGTATACTTCACTTAGTTTCACAATTAACTTCACCGTCGTCGTCCATAATATTATACGAGTTTTAAAGTAAAATGACATCGTTGAATTAATTGTAATAATAGCATAATATTTGTGCCATGCAAAAACATTCTCTAATGTCATATGACATTAGAGAATGTTTTTGCAATGACCCAGGGTTTATTCAAAATCTAACTGTGAACACTTAAAAAGCTTCCTTCATGCTTTTCGTACATTAAAATGCTAGTAAAATGCTTTTGTAATGTTATTAACATCTTCATTATAAATAATATTACTTATATAATGCTTCTACAATGCGATTGGCAATTTCATTGACCAAAATAATGCAAATATAATGTGCCTGTAATGCCATTAAACAACTAAATGTGAAACCATTTAGGACCTAAAGCCGTATAATTTGTGCCCATTTAAGAGCTATAGTAGCCGTATAAACGTTTATGCGGCTTCTATAATGCTAACTCTAAAATGCCAAAAGGATACCAAAATGCCGTACTGCAACCGTTATATGGCTATGATGTGTTACTTGGGTAGTATTTAATAAAAACATTAATAATATTTCTGTGGAGTGGGTAAATGAGTAGGTGTATAATGATGTGTATTTGACTAACTAATAATATAAATAAATGAGGTAAACTGAATATGACAAGCATAATATGTATGTTTTGGCTGCAAAATTACCGAAATTTTATGAAAACCATTTATATAAATGATATGATAATTATGTAATTATCATATCATATTATACGAGTTATGGTCTAAGATGGGGCGTTCATTCAATATGAATCTATTCGTTATCATTATAAAAGATTGTAGTAGATTAAAACACGTGATAGCTTTATTAATTATTCATAAAAGTGATATGCACGTGCAATGCAAAGTAAATTTAACTTTGAACCAATAAAAGCAAATTTCGCAAAATTTTGGTTCTAACCCAAAACATTCGCTTCAACAGGTACTAACGAACGTAATGAAAAAGTTTTAAAGGCGAAACGCACGCGTCACGGTCTTGTCAGCGGCCTGACGAACCATTGTGGAAACATGGATGGAGTTAGTATGGATGTGGTAGGTAACTAAAATTAACTGTTAAAGCTGCAATGGTTACGTTAGCCACAGCTAAGCATACCAACTATACTTTAATCCATATGGTATTGTATAAAAGAAAGAGGTGTTAGTTACACCATTTATAACAATCAAGAACGGCTGAACGGATTTAGCTGAAAATTGGTGGGGAGGTAGCTTAGAACCAGGAGACTTTTTTACCCGTTTTTTTAATTGAATGGAATAAAATCCAAAATCTGCTTATTTATTGCCTCTAAGGCGGAACAGAGTTCGCCGGGTCAGCTAGTTATATAGGTACATACCTATATATAAATTAAGAAGCAGAAGCGGTTGCCGTAGCCGAAATCGGCATGGATGATTATATATTTTTCCTTAAATATAAACTTCGCTTGCTCAGCCACGTGGAAAGAATGAGAGAAGATCGTGTTGTCTTCATACAATCCTCCCTCATAACTGATTACGACCCACAATTAGCGGCAGCGTTTGCTTAATAGTGTGGGGCTAGAACAATGATATTCTTGGGCTTGATGGCGATGTGTGCAATGTCCCGGAATATTTATTTATTTATTTTATTTTATTGACCGATGGAGAGGAGTGGAAGAAGAACTTAGTAGCATCATTAACTATAATTACACAAGCCAACAATATAATTTGTTTATATTGTTGGCTTGTGTAATATATTAATTACTTGTAGGTAACGCTAATCGGAAATAGCCAAATAACGCAGTGAACTCTTAAAATACTTTAGGTTACAAAATACTAGAAAATGGTAAAGAACAGCCAGGCGTGGTGTCTCTTTGTTTCAAAGGCCAGAGTCTAATCTGGCTTGCAGCACTAAATCAGTTATGTAAGTTAATTTTAGTATTTGTACGGCAGCTTTTTGAATAACTTTGATTAAATTTTACTAACCATCTTCATAAATAAAATAAACGTATACATAAACATTTCAGGAAATTGAAATTGGAAACGTTATGAAATTCATACACGTTTGGTATTTTTTTAAATAATATACCATATCCATTTCCTTCTCACTTCGTATGCGCTCAATACTAGACGACACAGATCCAAATTGGAACTCGCCGAGTCGATGGAAAAAAACACTGAATGAGTAACTGAATGGATGAATGAATGAACACTATTGTGAAAATTGAAAAATCATATTTTTAGCCAGTGAAAACATTTTTCTACGTTCACAGGAAAATCGTGTTCTATTTCAGAAGAGTATATCACAATATTGCGTTAGGAAATGGGAACCAAAGATTGAAAGTTTCATTTAATTGAAGGAAACGATTTTTTAACAATCGAGGTTTTTCACTATTGCATTTATCTATAGATTTTCGTCTTTTTTTGTTAAAGGGTTATATTTCAGAAGTAGTTTTATATAACTTTAGTTTTATATAAATTTAGTAGAAAACAGTTTAGTTTTTTTTGAACAAATATTTCGTTGTAACGCCTGCAATAAAAAAGTGAGCGATCTGACATACAAAACAAAGCATTGTTGGAATTGGTTTACCAAAATGCACACGTGAAGTATTTATTTTGTATCAAGTTTTCTTTTTAATTTTATTTTTATTATTTAGAATAGCGCAAGCCAGGCTATTGGCTTGAGAGGAGGGAGGAGGCCTATACCCTGCAGCGGTTCTCATTAGGCTGATGATGATGATGAAATGAAATTCATATTAAAAAAAATAGCTTACGTCAGACACACATACTAGGTGCACAAACAATGTTAGGTGTGTCAAAATGTTCACCAAAAAAAAAACCATCTGCCTCAATACCTACAGTTTCATTCCCTGAATGCTACAAACTTTTATGCCCCATAATATTTCACGATCTTTAATAAGGCCTCGTCACCTGTCGTATTAATTTTGCAAAATTCAAAGTCCGCTCCATTTTTGCCCCTGAGAGGTGGATGGAGTAACAAATTGGTGGCCGACGGTTTATGACGTTGTTTGTTTGATCCGATGACACAGGGTATATAGTAGGAAGACTTATATATTATAAAAAAATATATATTTATTGTCATTTAAAATGTACACAAACAATATATCTCTAAAGCACCGTACTGGACGCCAGTGCGTCTGTTACGGTGATTAGCTTCTTCCAGGGCCTTATCTTTGGAAAGTATACATTTCAAAATCTACTTTTTAAAATTGATATAGATTTGATTAAATTGAATATAGTGAAATTACAAACATCAGAAAAGGTCAAATTGTTAAGTTTTTACTGTTTACTGTCATTGTTTTCATATTGAAATTCAGAGGTCAGTCGACAAAACTGTTTTGTTTCTAGCTTTGAAAAGAAGCAATATGGCTTCTTTTAGATGCGGGTAGCTTAGCTTCCGTCCATTTTTTTAATTTTGTCTGTCCTTTGGCTGGACACGAAGATAAAGTGTTATGCAGCCTTTTTGTGTAGTCCTTGTGTAGTAGTGGCTTAGTCGTGACTTTTCCATCATTTGTTGCGGTGTTCTCTTGGGCAGATACATAATTATTGTGGGTGATCCTTTTTCGGAAAACACAATATGTCTTTGGACAGTCAGACCGATTATATGCACTAAAGTTTCTGAAAGGTATGATTAAACTTAAGGTAACACCGGTTAGCACTTTAAAAATTATGTTTCACAAATTTACTGTTTGACTGGAGCACGTAGTAATATAAAACAAAAATAATATGCAGCTATGGCTGCTAACATTTGAACACGAAAAACCTGGTTCATTAAACGTTACTTATATAAAGATAAAGCTTACCTATATACCTAATTCTTTTATCTTAAAAAGGTACTAGTCATTAGAAACAACAGTCTATAATAGCCCTACATGTTGCCAAGGAAGAAACAGAAGGAAAAGGTAATATAATATTATCCTGCGTGTTATAGTCCTGTGAGGCGATGGTCACGATCCTCAGACATGAGGGGTACGATTCAAGGAGGAGGAAGAAAAAGTACTGGAGAGTCGTTCTACTGCATTCTCTCCGCTATGCCCAATTGTAGGCAGGTACATACTCACATGGGATTCATTAGCCGCCAGTCATTTGGCCGCTCAACATTTTCCAGGAATGTGTTTTCTCTTTATTTTTTCGCGTCGACTTCAAAAAGGTTTTAATTTGACGCCCGTGTATTTGGGCTTTTAGTTTGAAACGCTGCGAGCTAGATGGAATTGTGAATTTTTACTGACAATTTGCAATTTTTACGCGTTTTTTTCGAGTGCCCGGAAATAGGTAGGCAGTTGCTAGATCATATTATGTGAATTACTATTGGATGCCCGTGGCTTCACTTACGTTGATTGGGGATGAAAATTAGACAATGACATTCCGCTCCGAGGACATGTGTAATGAAACATTCTGCGGAGAAGTCATTACCCTCAGTCATGAGGAATATGGATCAAAGAGAAAGTCACTCTTATTGTAACATATTATCTTTCTCTTTGATCATTTGATTTATTTATTACTAGCTTCTCTGCCTGGCTTCGCTCGGTCACGCGTTATATACTTAAAACCCGTCCTCTTAAAACACTATCTGTTAAAAAACCACAACAACCCCGTTGCGTAGTTTTGGAGATCGAAGAATGTAAGGGCCGCCCGTACACCGCCTGCTGCATATTTAAGCAAGTATTACAATTTTAATTTAATTATTATTTCATTTCTCGCCGTAAAAACAATCCTTGAACTTCAATGAATATTAAAAATAAAGAATTAGCCGAATCGGTCCAGGCGTTGTTGAGTTATGCGCTTACCAACACATTTTGCGATTCATTTTTATAAGATTATCGTTGTGTAAAAATCATTCCGCTGAAACGAGTAAAGGTGTAAAAATATTTTCTTTGAAACCAGATATAAACCCAAACATCAACAAAAATAAAATGGTAGTATTGGAATAACTATGTTATCTGCAAAAAAATACCTTATAATGTATCAATAAAACGAAACTACATTCCATCGACATATCTTTTGTTTACTAAAATGCCCTTTTTTTATTTATTTATTTATTTATTTATTTTATTACTTATGTACTAACAGCTTAAGCCAACACGTACATTAAGCCAACTATTATTATATATATTATAACTACCTACTATAATAATGCTAAAGCATTTGGGTAGAACATATTATAAACTACGTTACTTAAAAATTTACAACAATCACAACGAAATTTCCTATATTTAGAACAGAACACATCTATGTCTCTGTTCTGAGCAATCATTGCATTGAGCAAGCTAATGGCTTGAGCAGACGGCGCGTACTGCGAGGTACATGTGCGCGCGCGCAGCGCAGCGAACAACGGACGCACACCACACTCTCGCGGCGGCCGCTGCCGAGTCGGCGCCAGCAAGGCGAGGCGAGCCAGCGCATCGGGATTATGTATCTGACCGTTCAGCAGCTGATAAAAAATGGAGTAAAAGTGCACATTTACGCCTTAAAACTAAAGTGTCGATGCCCACCATACCCGAGACAAACAGAGAGGGATACAAAAAGGGATAATATCCGTACAACTTCTTATACAAGTATCTGGCAAATTTCCGCTGGACACGCTCCACCATAAGAGTATACTTTTTCTCGTGCGGGTCCCAGATAATAGAGTTATACTCCAACTTACTGCGAACAAAAGCATAGAAGAGCATAATTATCGCATTTCGGTCTTGGAATCTGGCAGCTTGACGCATCACAAACCCTAATGATTTGTAAGCCTTAGCGCACACCTCTGTTATTAGTTTTAAATTACATTATTAATAAGTGTTAATATTATAAGAATTTGTGTGTCCGATGAATATTATATTTATTTATTATTGCTTCAACCATTGAGCTTTGCCTTAACAATTTACAGTCACATGTTTTTAACCGTTATTTTAAACAAATAATGACACTGGTTTTTTTTCTTTCTTCTTATACTTTCATATTTCAGCCTCATAGCTCCGTACACTCAAGGCGCTGGTTTCTCTCAAATATTGACGCTTCGATCTGAGAAAAATAATCACCTTTCGGCAAACATTGACTTTCGCTGATACAGCAAACAAATCAGAAATGAATATGGTACAGTGATAAGGTGGTATTACACGTATACTTACTGGGTTCGATTCTTTTTATACTTTAAGAGCTACAACTCAACTAATAAGGGTAAGCAACGTTGTAATTTACATGTTGCGAGTAGTCTTGAAGATTGCTTATTGCCCATATCGAAAAAAATTATTGACTTTCTTCTGTTAATTTAGTTTTATTTATTGTACTTGTCAGATAAACTTCATCATCATAATCATCATCAGCCCATGGTCGTCCACTTCTGGACATAGGCCTCTCCCAAGGCACGCCACTCAGCCCGACTTTGTGCTTTGTCAGATAAACTAATTATATATTATTAGAACGCTGGCTGGTTCCTTGCGCAAAGGATTTATTTAGCAATCCAGCGTGGGAATGCAGCCAGCGTTCTTGGCTCCATACCACATTTAGATTGTTTAAATTTAGTTTAGATGTAAATACTCTTTTTTAGTTCTATTAGGTATTTAATTCAGCTTGATAATACATGATCTATCTACTTTAAATACACGTTCAATAAATTTTGTTTATTTAAACGCTCATCACCCAAAAACAGCTGAACGAATCTTCATGATTTTTATCAAATAGGTAGTATGAGGTCTAAGGCATGTCATAGGCAAATTGTTATCCTGTAACTTACAATTTAGCGTGTTGCCACGCTAAATTGTAAGTCACAGTTATTTTGGCCCATATATTTTAGAAGCTTGTGATTAGAAATCTATTGACAAGAAAAATAGTTTGCTATTCTCATAAAAATAAAAATTTCTTTACCCATTCGGTACGATTTCATCATGAAAAAACCGGTCGTAGTGAGTGGATTTTATCATACTTATTCATAACGTAGATAATAACACACACGTGATTTTATTTATTCTTTGATGTTGTGAAGCTGGTGCCATGGAACGAAAAGCAATTTTCGGATCATATGCATATCTAATAGGTAATTAATTATGTGTATCTACATTACATTATTATTATTATTGTGTGTGTACATTATAATTATATTTGTGTATATTATTTATTCTATCGCATCTATTTCTGTTGTACACCACGTCCTTTATAATCCTTTATTTATTCCTCTCCATCCAATGGTTGCCTGGAAGAGATTGCTTTTAGCAATAAGGCCGCCACTTGTGGCACTAGAGTAATTTATGAAAGTATTTTTAGTTAATTTTGTTTTATAAGTGTGTGACAATAAAGGATTATCTATCTATCTATCTATCTATATTTGCATAAACAAAAATACATAATAATATAAGGATACAGGAATAGATTTGGTTGCTTGGTCTTAGAAATTATACTTACATACATACATAAACTTTGATTAAGCTTATGTTACTTTGCAACATATATTTTTTTACATGATATAGGCTTACGCTTGACTACAACTTGCCTGATGGTAAACAACGTTATAGTCTACGATCTAGCGCGCTTGCCTAGAAGAAACCGGCTTACTCTCGACTTGAATCTCTCTCATATATGTAGCAATTTTAACAATAAAAAAGAACTGAAACATACAAATAAGGGCGAATATTAGGTGGAATTATTTATATCAAAGAGGTCGACGTTTATTCTCTCAAGCCGGCGAGGAGCAGTTACAGTGGAACTACACTAAATATTATTAACAAATTTATCATTTAAATATATTAAACTCAAAGGTGACTGTCTGACTGACTGATATTGTGATCTATCAACGCACAGCCCAAACCACTGGACGGATTGGTCTGAAATTTGGCATGCAGGTAGATGTTATATATATATATATATATATACGTAAGCATCCGCTAAGAAAGGATTTAAAAAAATGCCACTTTTTTAAGGGATGAAATAGGGAATGCAAGTTAAACTACTTATTGCAAGCAAAGCCGCGAGCATCTATTAGTCTAAAATAAGTACTCAAACTAACAAAGCCATTCCATCGCGCACCATCCCAAATCCTTCATATTGGAAACAGTTTTCACTCCACCTGTCATCTATAATTCAGGCCAAGTTCAGGGCTGTTCCGGCAGAACCTCCCGGGATTGGAACCGTTGACCAAAGCCTTGAATTTGTAATGGAGTGAACTGGTTAGGATAGAGTGGCAAGTCGACCGATGTAGAGGTTTTTGTTGTAATTTCTTATGAAAATTTAAAATAAAAAAATATTATCTTAAAAAAAATATTACAAAAATATTGTTTTTGAAATAAACTGTATCCACGGTGTTTAAATAGTTATAATATCTTTATACCTCATGGGTTGGGTTGGAGGTACAGTTGACCAATATCATGGTATTAAATAATTGGATAGAAAAAATAGGGATACTAGATAGAAGAAAAAAAAATCATAACTTTTTGGTGACACTTGAAGTCGGGTTTTGGCAATGAAAATAAATTTGATATGCTGTTGTATATTATATTTGTGTGAAAGTTATAATTATTAATCTACCATTCTATAAAGGTTAATGTATGATTGTATCTATACATTATAGTTATGTAATATTTTATTCAGTTAGATTTTCAAACACAATGTCTAATAGAGGTAGGCTTTCAGGTTTTTTCAGGGATAACAAAGTAAAATGGTATTCAAATTTATGTAGTCCTGAAATATATCGGTTTCCTCAAGATGTTTCCCTTTACCTATAAGCGCATTCGAATTCACACATAGCTTGAAAAATAAACCATTTGTGAAGAGCTTTCGTATATAGAACAATTTGAATCATATATTTTTCTGTTATATTTTGTTAAAACTTGACTATGAAAGTACAATACAACATACCGTACAAGAATATCTTCACGCCTGAAGTAACAAAGGAGAGCAATCTAATTTCTTTTTCATATTCCGAAAACGGGGCAGTGAGTGGAAAATAAAATATGCAAAAAATCAAAAGGGTGAGCTTGCTTCTAAGACATTACCTTGCGAGATCGGATAATGATTGAGTAGATCTTTGCAGAAGGGTAACTTATTATATTTAACTAGCTGTGCCAGCGACTTCGTCCGCATGTAATAGTTATTACCATAAAAACGGTTCTAGTGAGTTAATCTTAAAAGATAGACATATACTGTTGCGGACATTTTGTTAGATCATTTCAAGAGGAATAATTCTTTTATACATATTTTTTGATATCTTGAACCATTTTAGCAGCGCACGCAACGGAAGCTCTCAAAGATGAATAATTTTCCCAGTTTTTCCCACATTTTCCGTTGTTTCCTCGCTTCTATTAGTTGCAGCGTGATGCTATAAAGCCTTCCTCGATAAATGGTCTATTCAACACAAAAATAATGTTTCTATTCGCACCAGTAGTTCCTGAGATTAGCGCGTTCAAACAAACTCTTCAGATTTATAATATTAGTATAGATGTTTGAGGTGTCCGAAATAAAATGTAATGACAAGTAGGTATAAAGAGACTATGGTTTAGACTATGCAGTCCGAGATCAGTTCAGTTCGTAAAATAATTACCAAAAACAAATTGCATTTGGGCGTTTCCGTAGGATAGATTAAACGTTTCGGGCGCCACCTACAGGCTCACGGATAGTTGTAGGAGGAACCTCCATCCCCGTCGGTACTTCGCTGAAGTACCTCGGCATCGTACTTGATGGGCGATGGAGGTTCGAAGAGCACTTCAGGAGGATGTCCCCGAAGTTGATTGGTGTGACTGCGGCCCTGACCCGCTTGCTGCCTAACATAGGAGGCGGTGGGGTTACTTGCCGCAGCCTTTACATGGCGGTTGTGCGCTCCATGGCACTATATGGAGCCCCAATATGGGCCGGGTCCATCTCCACAAAAGAGCGCGCCCTGCTGCGCGGGCCCCAGAGGAGTATGGCCATCCGAATGTACAGAGGGTATCGCACCCTCTCACATGAAGTGGCCTGCATACTTGCAGGGTCCCTCCCGTGGGACCTTGAGGCTGGCGTCTTGGCGCAGGTTTACTGGCGCCGCTCACAAGCGCGTCAGCAAAGCCTGTTACCACTCCACGAGGAGGTGGAGCGCTGGAGGAGGGGCGCAAAACGCGCAGCCGTGGGGGCTTGGCAGGATGGTATCCTCGCTAGGTCCACACGACGAGGCCAGGGAGCCACCCGATTCCTTGAGGCCATACGGCCTGTCCTAAGGAATTGGGTGGAACGGAAGCATGGCGCGCTCACCTTCCGGTTGACGCAGGTACTCACGGGGCACGGATGTTTCGGGAGGTACCTGCACAGAATCGGTAGGGAGCCAACCCCGGTGTGTCATCGGTGCGGCTACGTGGAAGATACCGCGCAGCACGTTCTCGAGACATGTCCGGCGGAGCTCGGACCGCGATTATCTCTAATCGCGGTAGTAGGGACAGACCTCTCCTTGTCGACCATCTTGCGAGAGATGGCTGACGACGAGAGGTCATGGCACGCGGTGGCCTCCTTTTGCGAGACGGTGGTGTCGCAAAGGTAAACCGAGGAGCGGGAGCGGGAGGTGAATCCTGCCGCTCATCCGATCCGCAGAAGAAGGACACGGAGGCGAGCCGCTCGCGCTCGGACTCCGTCTCCACTAGGAGGCCCTGGGGCGTGGGATACGGGGGCATCCCATACCCCCTAGCAGAGATAAGGGCCTCTCGAGGAGTCGATGCCTGGATGTCCCTGGGCATCGCTCGCGCAGTAAGAGGGAGGTTGTCCTCCTGAGGCGGGTCCACCTAGACAGTGGACTGCGGTTGGGACGGGAATTGCGGAGGAGTATTGCTCGCTTGCCCGCGAAACCCGTCCTTGCCGAGGTGAAGGGACATCGTGGTAGGTTTTAGTCGGTAGTGGAGTCCCATTAGCTCTGAGCCCGACATACCCCGCCGCCCCCCCCGGGGAGAGTGCGGGGATGCGTAAATGCATTTCCTCCACGGAAAAAAAAAAAAAAAAGGATAGATTAAACGTTAAATATTAGGTTTGAGTTGTTGTCGTTAATCCCTTCTAATCTCTAGTACATGAGTTTTATTCCTTTCCACAGGTACATAGTGCGTGCACAGTACTGTTCAGCCACAGAAAAAACTTTTAAAAGAATAATAAGTTATACATTTTTATTTTTTACATACCTACCTACTAAATTGGATTTCATTTGACAGATCAGATTTTTTTGCAAATTTACATATAATTTTTGCTAAAACAATATTAAAAAAGGTACTAAAGCTACCCTTCAGAGATTATTTTGTACTAGTCAGGTACATGGATTCATCCCTTTCAGTATAAGTAGATAATATATCTACAACATCTACATACATTTAAACCTTACAATACTATATAAGTACAAAGGTTGCAAGCCACTTTACCTCACAGCTGGTACTCCCAAGTCCTCAATCAATCACCCACACAGTGTCAATGGAGACCCACGTCGACCATATTGTCAATTGATGCTATTGAGGGTAGATTTCATTAGTTTACAAGCCTAGCTACGAGTAAAAAAAAGCGAGTGTGGCTCAGCGGTTCCAGTGTCTGTTTTTCATCCAGACGTACCCTGGTCCGAATCCGGCCCTACACCAATGACCAATGAATGAATGATGATGAATGAATGAATGATGATATTTTCAAGTTCTGTGTGGATTTTCACTCGTTTAACGGTGAAGGGAAACATCGTGAGGACACCGACATGTTTGAGGACCACAATATCCGGAACATGAGTATTCCGTGGAAGGACCTGGGGGCCCACCACGATGTATCTGCCCAAGAGAACTCCCCTAACGAATTTATTCTGCAGGGGAGTCACGACCCTCAGTCATGAGGAAGTACGACTTAAGAGAGAGAGCTACGAGTAAAAACTATTTGTATGAGAGCAACCCTCGTACATATTGTATACTTTTTAATAAGTTAGTTACCTGTTGTTATAGCAGCAACAAAAAATATATCTTCTGTTGAATTTTAGCTTTTTTGCTATAATTGTTTATGGGAAAGTCTGGTGACAAAAAGACACACTAACAACGTTGTCTTAGGCTCTCTTTCACGACACATTTCCAAAACTTTATGGACATTTGGTTACTTTATTTATTTAAGGATCTATGAGTTCAGAAAACGGGATACTATAAAAAATTTTTTAGCCAAAAGTCTTAACGTTACAAGATCATTTTTTTTTGTTTTTAATCTTGATCATATGTTCAATCATACTACTGTTTCCGAAACACGTTGACTATTAATTTCCTCGATAGAAAAAAAGCACAAAGTTAGGTCTTTTATACCTTACTTTCTGAATTTGAGCTGGCCTTAACGCACTTAGTTTGTTAAACAATTTCAAACGCATATTTCTAAAATTAATTTGAGTGATGTAAAATAAACTATGACTCAATACTGCTGGAGTAATATTTCGATTAAATATTACATTTCTAATGAATCGTTGAGCAAGCGGGCCTTGAGAAGGGGGTTTCCTGTTTTCACACTTTGGATATGAAAACCTAAATTCTACCTTAGCGGCAAGAACAGCTGAGTACAATTTCGTCGTGAAACATTATCAATTTCAATAAAATTTTATTGTAAAAAGAAAAAGGATGCTAAACTTAACGTGAAACGGTTTTTACGATCAGGTCTCTAGTAATAGCTAGGTGACCTCTCGAAAAGTTTCCACAATATTCTGGACAAGCTTAAATTAGCTACAAGGGGAGATTCAGAATTTTTCGCTCAGACCACCACTCAATTGTCGCTAATTCTCATAAATTACTAAACTGGTTATATTATAAAAAAGCTACTATTCATTTGTGAAGTACCTTGTATTTAAATATACTTTTTCTATAATAACTTATATATTGTTAATAAGCCTACAATTTCCAATCAATAAGCTTTTTTCCTATACCTTTTTATGGATAAATAAATTAGGTACTAAGGCTATTTATATCCTAAAAAAAGCTTCATCATTACCACTTTCAACCCCTAAAAACACACCCACCCAAACTTCAATTTAAAAACAACAGCGCAGCAAATAGACCTCAGTACTCAAAGTCGCTTTAATATATGCGCATACATTTGTCTGTCTGCCGTCAAACAGCGGTGTTATACATACTGCTACATTTAGTACACTGTTAGAATGGGTTAGTTTAGCACTATTTGTTTAGGCACAGACTATGGAGGTCTTATTACAAAAACGTGGTTTAACTATTAGTCCAGAACTTTGAAATACTTAGTCCGGTTTTCGTCCGTCCGTCACAATAATCAAACTTTCAAAATGTTACCAATGATTAATCAATGTTCCAATTTGAATTTGATATTTTGATTGTTTGTACCTATGTCATGTTTGCAAAACAAAGAAAACTTTCAGCAGACTAGATAACCTCTTTTCTTTAAGTCGGTTAAAACCCAACTTTTTCTTTCAAAGTAGGCTAATATTTAAACATTGTTTAGTAAGTAAAATGGCGATAGAAGTACAGATAAAAATATTTTATTTTATTTATATGCAAGGTACTTACACCTACATATAGGTATGTATTGATAGATTTGTCAGCTATTTCCCATGTAGCGGATGCTTATGCTATTTGACACACGAGACATTATGTGGGTTTTTTAAACGTAATGACCATTTTTTTGTGTGATGGTTAGCGATCATTATTGTTTAGGATGGAGCGTGCTTACCCTGTAAGAACCGATTCACTCTCGCTTTGAATATCGCGAACAAATCGTCAGAAGAAATTATATCACAAGATTTATTTATAATAACTTCTTGTAAGTTAAAACGCGATTACTAATGGTGAAATTTTATAAAAAGTTTTTACCAATATCTTTAGAGACGTTACATCCAGAAAAGAGCAGAGCCGAGAAACATACCTACTTACTTTTAATTCATAACATTGTCGCGTGCGATTACCAAAATTAAGCAAATTTTGACGCGGTCAGACCTTGGATGGGTGACCGAAAAGTGACATTCTATTTTGGGCGCTGCCGTGGGTCGGTTGACACAGTAAATTGTAGGTACCGGCTGTTTGTCTACTACGGCAGTCGCTAAGCCATGACAGAAGCCCTTAAGGCGGCTTGATAAACTCTCGACGCCAGAGTTGGCCACTCTCATTCGATAAGAAAAAAATCTTAGCATATTAAGCTTCTCTTCTTCCCAAAATAAAGTCACAAATAATAGTTAGCTATAAACATTTATTAAAGTTCTCCATACTTATTTGAATTTACGCAAAACTTCACTATTGATTTTCTATTGCAATTTCTTTATTCAGTCTTCATGTACGGCCTTGGAGTAATGATCTTATCCCTGTAAAAAAAGAATAAATTAAATTACCTACTTCATTAAGCTTTGACTCATATTTATGTAAAAAATCAGAGATTACTCATAAAAGATACCGTATTACATTACCTTTACTTTAGTTATTTGTACTTTAAAAGTAAAAGTGGGATATATTTTGTATTGAGCTGGGTTGTTAATATATTTATTATTGATATCAACTATGTACTTTAACCAATATGCTGTCATTATTATTTTACTTGTTTACTTATATGTTGTTCATAATTTTTAAAGATTTGGTCTTTTTCACAAAAAAAAGTCCACAATGATTGTTGAGTACGGGCTTTATTGAACTGCAGGTTTAGTCTTATGCCTCACAGTGTTATTTGTTTGTAATCTTTTAGGCTGTTTTGTTTCTATACCTTTAGTAAATAAATAAATAAATACTCAGATATCAACATTTTTAAATGATCCTAAATTCTGACAAGTATGCATTTTTTATTAGGAAATCACTACTGCAAATAATAAATAAAAAAAGGCAATCGTAATTTGAGCTATCCACATTGTACTAAGTTTATTATTATGCTTATGTTTTTATTATTGACTGACTTATACATGGCACAAATAGATAAGCATCTTTCATCTACACAATAATATTATATTGAATCTATGATCATGTTGAATCTATAAAACAGTAATCCATGGAAGACGGAGGATTCTTATTAAATTTTATCAAGTAGCACCGATGTTTAAAGGTGAACAAGATTTGAAGTGAATTAAGCGGAAGTTTTAAAGCAATTCTTAAGCTAGGCAGTTACATTTAAACAGATTCTTAAAGAAATCCTATAAGGATTTATACGTGTGTTTGTGGATTTATTTTTGCTAATTCTACAACTTTCAATAAAGAGGTTACTTAAAAAAAACCGGGACATTGCACACAACGCCATCTAGCCCCACACTAAGCAAACGCTTGTGTCGTGGGTACTAGATAACGGATATAATACTTATATACTTTTTTTTTGTAAATACATACTTATTATACATACAAACGACCAGACTCAACACAAGTAATCATAAATTTTAAAATGCATAAATACTTGTGTCACGCGGGAATCGAACCCGCAACCCCTAGATTAGAAGGCAGAGCCACTACCAACTAAGCTAACAGGCCAGCCAGCCAGCTAACTTATATTAAAACATTTAAAATTTCATATCATAGGATCCACTAGCGATCCTAGCGGCAAATTAAAGTTTTGCTAATATGAGAATAAAGATCGACGCGGGCAGTCTTTGGATGGGTGACCGAAAAGTGGCATTCCATTTTAGGTGCTTCCGTGGTCACATGACACGTTAAGTTGTAGGTCATGGCTGTTTGTCTAGTAAGGCAGTCATTAAGCCATGTAAGAGGCCCTTAGGGCAGCTTGACAAACTCTCGACAACAGAGTTGGCCACTCTAGTTCGATAAGAAGAAGAAGATGAGAAGTCTTGGACCTAATGGTAAACTAGCGCTTTCCGTTTATTTTTTCCCCATTACATTTTTTTTTAAACTAGGTGTTAGCATGCAAATATAATAAAAGTCAATTACCCATATCGAGGTCTGACATTGATTTTATCAATCCGCCACGCTGCGAACTTCTTTTGCTTGATTGTTTTCACTTTATTAGGGCCTGGTTTTGGTCTGCAACAATCAAAATATTATATTATTAGAAATTGCCGATTTGTATGACGAAATTGAGAATAATGATATTTCCATACAAACATTTTTAATGTTTGTATGGAAATGTCTGAACAGATTTAGATGCAATTGATAACTATAGTTAGATGGAAAAAAAGCTATGCACTGCGTATATAAATTTCTCAAAAACAGAGTATATGATAAAAATATGCCTAGTTAAAGTAGTGAAACCGACGACACAAATTTAAAGAGGTGTTTTCAATGACTTCCCTATAAGTAATATGCACTAGTAATACATTTTTTTATCTAAAAGGTACATAATTCAACAATTTGATACAATAAAAATTGTATTTGGAAAATATGTAGGTGTACGTAAAAGTTACAAAAGATTAAAATGTAAGAAAAAACGGAAATTTCATAGGTAAACCTATTATTATGAAATAAAATCGATCAATTTTAAAATCTACATAAATGAATACATTTATTTTTGTTTCAGCCTTCTTTTATTGTAATTTATATTTTATCAATAAAAGAATCAACATGAGAAAACAGATATTTTAAGGACTACAAAATCAGTCAAAATTAGTTATTTGTTGAAATGTAAGAATTTAGGCAATTAATTTATTCTACGGGGTTGACACGACCCTCATTAACGAGAAATACATCTAAGAGGATTCTCGCCTATTTAATAACTTCTTCAGTTAATTTTATTAATGAATTTGCAACTTTACGGTTAGTAGCAATAACGATATTATAAATGAAACTCCGGAGAATTATATAGTGTTTTTTCCGCTGCGACTGCGACTTTCATTTACAATGGATTTCCGCAAAGTAACCCCTAATTTAATATCCTATATTATATTATATTTATTGATGATTGATTTGATATTCCACTTACTTGTAATATTGTTGGCTAATTAAACGCAAATGGCATAAACATAAAGTCCAAGCTACGTCGTTTTCCAGGTTTAATTGGGGGTTTTCTTTTGGACGCAAGTTTTTTCTTTACTATCGTTTTAACTGGGGGTATTCTGAACTTGTTTGGATCAGCCCATTTTGGTCTTTTACATTTGAATCTTAGACTGAAACAATAAAGGCTATTCAGAAAGACATTCATCATTATTAATTAAGTAAAACCACGCGAACTTGATGCAAAAGACAAATCACAATTGAATTTAATTACTAACAATTTCAAATATTTACTGTCATTCTGAAAAGCTTTTATTGGCTGGCTAAACTCATACATACTTCAATGTATGTAAAACCTTTTTTAAATAGCTGAATATATTATAAATTGCTCCTATGTAAAACTAAAAAAAAAACCTAATCCAAACCAAGACAAAGCAAACGAAGCCACAGACGTAAGGCATTATAATTTTGAGTAATTTTTATAAACATCAACTATATAAAACTCAAAGGTGACTGACTGACTGGTATAGTGATCTATCAACGCACAGCCCAAACCACTGGACGGGTTAGGCTGAAAGTTGGAATGAAGGTAGAAGTTATGACGTAGGCATCCACTAAGAATGGTTTTTGGAAATGCCACTTTTAAAGGAGTGAAATAGGGGATGCAAGTTTTACTTCTTAATGCGAGCGAAGCCGCGAGCACCAACTCGTGTAATATAAGTGTGATGTTAATACTCACAATGGACTAAGCAATCCTGCCGACTTCACAGGTGTCCGTTTTTTATTGGCTATTGAAGAAAATGCCTTCTTTCTGTGGACAAGGAAATAAACAAAATTGAATATTGCTGCGTGCAGTATCAAAACCTTTCTCAGAACAGTTTCGTTTGCATCATTTATATATTTAGAGCATAGAAATTACAAAATGTTAACTTATAAATTGTTAACTTTGTGTGTCACCCGTTAATCTGTTATAAATAATTACTATGACTACTATAATTTTGCTATCTAGATCCAAAGTCTAGTCTATGTCCATTCCAAATTTCAATGGTATCACTCGCTGTTTGGTGTGAAAAAAAACATATTTATTCCCTTACTCACTATAATATTAGTACCTACATATGCACCTAATAACGTAATATTGGTTGCTAAATAATTCATATTTCTCCCTCTTAAGTCGTAGTTCCCCATGACTGAGGGTTGTGACTCCCCCGCAGAAATAATTCATAAGGAAATTCTCTTGGGCAGATACATCGTGGTCCTTCCACAGAAAACACATATCCACGGATATTGTGGTCCTCAAACATGTCGGTAAATTTATTTAATACATGTCTGTTTATCTATTTATCTGTGTTTAGAATTAATATTTCTAAAAGCTAATTACTCCTTGACACATTTATTTTGTATTGAAATAAATTGTCTGAATACAGATGTCCTTTCCTTTTTCAAAGTTAGTTAATATCTAGCAACGTGGATTATTTACAAAAGGTAATAAAACTCAGACGACAAACGCGACAAACAGTATGGAAAGTCAGAGAAAAAGCAATTGTTGGTAAATTGAATTACTTTTCATATAGTTAGCATGAGCCGTTCTAATAACAAAATTCTAATATAGTCAATCACCATAATTTAAGTTTGTTTGAGAGTGGTCAAACTTAATTGAAATGTCCAAACGCATAAGTATTTTTTACATTGTACAGTCGGATATTTCACCTACAGGTGAATTTATGGATATAGATTTAGTACTTTCTACATGTAAACTGATTAACGCCTACAGAAAAAGGGAGCAACGTATTTTAACCTATGATGTACCTACATAGGTTTTCGGTGAAGTCGTTTACACTCCAATCTTTAGAGAAATGTGCACGTGCTATCCCTTTTTATTTTAACAATTATTTTCCAATGCACAGTTTTTTTTATTTAAATGTATCGAACTCAATGATGACTGACTGACTGATTGACTGACACAGTGATCGTACAACCCTAACCCCTGGACGGATCGGGCTGAAATTTGGCTTGCCAATAGTTGTTATGACGTAGGCATCTACTAATAAAGGATTTTTTTTTTACATTAGATAGGCTCAAGCTTGACTACAACTTGCCTGATGTTAAACAACGTTGTAATCTACGATCTAGCGCGCTTGCCTAGAAGAAACCGGTGTACTCTCGACGTGAAGACCGACAAATTATAGTTCAAGGGATTTTTGGAAATGCCACTTTTAATAGGGTGGAATATGGGATGCAAGTTTTACTTCTTGGTTCGAGCCAAGCCGCGAGCGACCACGATTACTAATATAAATAATAATAATAGGTCTTTATTTCAGACAACAAAGGTTCATAGAAAGGTTGACACAAATATAAAATATACATTACAATGTAGTTAAAGGCATAAAAACTTAAAAATATTAAATTAAATTATGTATGTAATAATTATTAAAAAAAACACCCCTTACTATAACCCCATCTTCCCTAGCAAACTAGGTGTCCTAAGCCCGAGCTAATTAGGACAGCACGCCCGCAACTAATCTGACTGGATTTACGTGGCTTGCTTGCTACCCGCCACCCAGCGAGCATAATTATTTAGATATGTACGAAGATTAACTACACAATTTTGTATGGACATCACGTTTGTAGTAAACCTAATCTTAAGTTATAAAAATGTTTTTCGTTTCATTTTGCATATTAACATTAGCCATATTTAATAATTAATAACGTCTACACTTACACATGATATTTTTTAAATTGTTTTTTATACAAAGATTTTATTGGAAAATGAGCTAAAAGAACCACGACCGGCAGGATTCGAACCTGCGTATTTCTGATCACCGTCCAACCACTTATCGGACCGATTTGGAGAAACGACCTAAAGTTTGTTCCTTTATTAATCTAACGATTGTATATTGTATGATTAGGGATTCTATAATTATGAAGTATATTTATTGAAAAAAAACTTACAAAACAAATTTTACTAATTAAAAATAAAAACTTAACTAACTTATAATAAACTTAATAAAAACAAAGAAAAAAGAAAAAACACGAACAAACTTACTTAAACTTAAACATAATTATAGTGTATAATATTAGATCTAACCTGCAATAACAGAAGCGCGACGAACCGTATCGTAGAATCAGCGTATTGTGCACTTGTGTGAAAAATGCCACATTTTTCAAATCACAGCAATTTATCAGTAAGTTTTAAGGTTTATGTACCTAGATTATGCCATGAAAAGGTTCTTAGAAAGATATTCCTTCGCTGTGGTTTCTTAGACGAAGGTTCTCAAACATTATTGTGTTTATTATTTCTATCTTCGTCTTTTATTGCATTCATACCCAATGTTGTTCATGACTGATTATGTCATACATAGAACAACATATTGTTCTATGTATAGCTGTGACTTGATGTGGCATCTTTCATACAGTTTACAATCGCAACTGACAGCGAGCGAGACGCCTCAACTTCGCCATCTTCGCAATGTCTCTGTGGGGAGACCTTAAGTTATCTCGAATCAACATCATCATCATCAGCCTGGACCCACCCAGTGCTGAGCATAGACCTTCTTTCTGAGCTACTAAAACAGCCTACAAAGTTGAACTGACACGTTTGTATAAACCAAGGTTAATTAAAGGTCAGTCCTTGTTTTGGCGACCGAAATGTGGCATTTACATCTGATCGTATGACATTTTATATCGTAGGCTGTTTGTATTGGTATAGCAACAATTAAGCCAAGTAAAAGGCTTTTATGCCGACTGTATTTTCTTGCTGAGAAAGTTTGAAAGTACTTTAAAAAAATTCTTACAAAAGTTACACTTAACTTTACTTTTACATTTACACAATATTATTTAACACCAGATTGCTGAAGCGTCACTAAAATAAATCTTTAGTCAAAAAAATACCTAGGAAAAGAACTAGCTCTCAATAAAATTGTGGTTACTGAAGTATACTTTATATAAGCTTATTGAGATTGATAAGAAACAGGTTTGATAAATGCTTTCGAACTTTCTCAACAAAAAAACACAGTTAGCTTTCAAATCTCTCGACATCAGAGCTTGTCAGGGCTCAAACAAAAAATTAAAAGAATAAGTAATTACATTGGTATAGAGAGTAGAGAATTATATAAGTACTCGTACTTCTTCTGTGGGTAGTGTATTGTCACTCCGTTGGGGGTTACTTTCTGTTTGCAAGGGCTGCTGTTACCGCAGTTGCAGCCCTTGCCTGTCTTGCACTGGAACGCTGGGATTGGTACTACTCTGGAAAGTACGAAACGTAAAATTATTCCTCATAGATGAGAGATGTGACCCCTTGAATTAATTCGCTAGGTCAGTTCTCTTGGGCAGATACATCGTGGTGGGCGCCCCATGGTGTTTCACAATGAGTCGGATATGATCCGATCCGCTCGTAGTAAAAATGGTAGAAATTAAATACAATGGTAGAAATTTAAAATATAAGTTTTAAGGCTAATTTTACCATTTTTACTGTAGATTTCACATAAATAATTATAAATAGAAATAAATAAATTTATAATTATGTGTGAATCGGGTTAAATATCATGAAAAAACAAAATCGAATTTATCATCGACGGAAACGAATCCACTAGCTTTTGGCTCACGGAACGGTTCCGATTTTCTGATGCATAAATTTGTTAAAAGATTCGTATGGAATCATTGTGATTTGGAAAAATTCTTTTCGTGTCAATTGATTTCCGTCTCAATCGAATCGGATCCGTATCCGACTCATTGTGAAACACACCGCGTCCTTCCACGGAAGACACATGTCCTCGGATATTGTGGTTTTCACACAAGACGGTTTCCATCACCGTTAAGCGAGTGCAAATCCACACATAACTGAAAAATACAAGTGATTGGTGTATGACTGGATTCAAACCAGGGTGCGACTGGATGTGAAGTAGAAACTGGAAACACTGAGCCGCACTCGTTTATGCGTATTACGTGGAAAAAATGTGAACCTTACTCTCTTTATCATTACACCCAAAACGCATAAACAACATACGCGAAATTACACGTGAGTAAAAACAGTATTAGTACATATTGATTAGAATGTCTTAAAACTTACTCTCTTTTTTTGAAAACTTTCCATTTTGGTTTTTCCGTTATAACATATCGAACGTTTGATAAACTGAAACAAAAAAAAACATAATTGTAGTTTTGCTCTTACTAGATTAGCTTAATAACAAAGAAGATGGTTTCACTTAACATCAGGCAGGCTGTAGTGAAACGTAAGCCTATATCGTGTTAAAAAAAAACATTGGTAAGACGGAAGACCAGCGCTGACTGTTCGCAGTCAGCACATGCTGAGTTGAGGCCAACTTTTGCCAAGTAAATTTTGTAGATACGTACTGTCTTTTTGTCAAAACTTCATATCTAAATTTTGTTCTTACCTAATTTCTTGTTCCAAAATAAATCATTTTCATATCAAATTTTAAAGAAAACCAGGCTTTTTATTGCATTATTATTTTAACGACATCAATATTCCCCTTTTACTTGCAAAGTAAGTAGATAGGTATTAAATAAAATGCATTATACATATAATCACAATAATTAAATTCTGTATCTGATATTTTAATAGCATATAAATAAAATTAAAAATAAAAAAGCCTTTATTTTTTTTACTCATTAATGAATAGTTGCAAAATAAGTAATGTTATAGTATAGTAGGTAGGTACATGATATTGAGAACCATTTAAGTATATTACTATGACATATTATACATACAATGTGCATATAAGAATTTATACAATGTTTGTGAACAATTTTTTTGTTTTAGTTTGTTTTTTGCTATTTTAATAGCATTACATACCTAATAATATTTACCCAATATTTTTTTTTATTCATAGTATTTATTATATCCCAAAATGTTATCATTCCTTCAATGTTTTTCATAAAATTGGATTACAGTGAACGTTCTTATTGCGCTTAATCAAAAGCAGAGAAATTCCACGAAGGCCTAAGGTTTGTACGAAAAGGTTTCCAGAAAGGTTTGTTGGGTGGTTTGAGAACCTTTCCGTGAATCAAATACATGAACAGAATAAGATTATAACAAACTTAAGTTTAGTTAATTTGACCTCGTCGCGAGTTCTCACTAAATTCATTAACGAAAAAATGTCACTTTTAATCATATTTAAAATAATATAATAATAATTCAGCGATCTTCAAAGCGAGAGTGAATCGGTTCTTATCGGGTAAACGTACGCTCTATCTTAGGCCATAGCCTTTGCTTGCTATTAAGTAAACTATGGCCAAGTGCAAACCCGTTAAAGTTAATATATATATTTTTTTTTAACCTAAACAAGAAATGAATTTATTCAATTCATATATTTGCACTAATTATTGTAGAGTTGAATGTTAAAAAAAATTAATAAAAAAGGATGAAACAAACAAATAAACCTTTAAAATATTACTGGGACGGCATAGTCGGATATAAAAATGCGCACACCGCGCCATCTAGCCCCACACTAAGCAAACGCTTGTGTCGTGGGTGCTAGATAACGGATATAATACATATACAATTTTCTTATGTAAATACATACTTTTCATACATAGAAACGACCAGACTCCACACAAGTATTTAAACATTTTTAAATTCATAATTACTTGTGTCATGCGAGAATCGAACCAGCAATCCTAGATTAGAAGGCCAACCAACTAAGCTAACAGGCTAGGATAGGATGATATTTTAAACTTAAGTTCATTAATCTTTATAATTACCTCGAATTACTAGTGGCTTCGTCAACCCTTCTACCTCGTTTGCCCATTTTGGACACAAGTTTAATTAGGTTCGACATGTTTTCGATTACACTTTTACTCCGAAATAAATATTCATTTTCATGTTACTCTTCCATTTTTATGACACAGCACTCTTTATTTAATCATTATTTAGAAATTCATTGCTAACTAGGTAAGATTTTATTAGATTTAATCTGATTTTTTATAAAATTTGTGGTAGAACTAAAATTGTGTTGATAAAATTGCCATGACAGTTTGCCATAAGATTGACGGCAAAGACACTGACTTTGATATTGTCAAAATACATAGGTAAGGAGTTTCTGAGTTTTCTTCAAAAACAAAAAGAAGGTATCATCATCATCCACAGCCCTTGGGATCCACTGCTGGGTATAGACCTCCCTCGCATGTGCCATCTGCGTCGATCTTGTGCAGACCTCTGCATCCAGGTTGGACCTTCGATTTTGACGATGTCGTCGACCCATCTCGCGACCGGAGTAAAGTATAAATAATCAAAGTAGGTATGACTGGTTATTTTCGAAATGTGTCTTAACTAATCTGTATGCCAAATTATAATCTGGTTACACCAGGGATTTGAACTACGTTGATAGATCGGGCAGTCCATTATTTGCGTTTTATATGTACATTATTTTTAGATATATTATATTACTTAAATTTAGGTACAATATCGGCCAGTTATGGTTAACATCATCATCATCATCAGCCTGCTATCGCCCACTGCTGAGCATAGGCCTCTCTTTGTGTACGCAGATTGAATCCAGGTGCTCCCTGCGGTTGTCCTAATGTCGTCAACCCACCGCATTGGTGGGCGACCTCTGTTTCTATGGCCAGTCATGAGTCTCCAGTCTGTTAATGTTTTGGTCCACATATAAATAATATATCCATCGTAAACATACAAATAAAAAAAACTTACAAACACTGACACCGCTGACAAAAGCTTGTACAACTAGTTAGGTATTATTAAAGAAGTAAAACCATGAACCGTTTAACATCAGACCCGTATTCTCCGAAAAAACAAATGTCAAACTATAGGAAATTTTGAAACTCGCCCGTTTGGTGAACATGCTTTCATCTCTTACATCTGTTTCTGAATATGGAATGTTCAAGCAGAATATAAACTTACCTCATCATAATCTATAAGTACATATAATAAAGCGAAGAGGGTCGAAAATCTGAACATTGCAGATATTAAAAAAAATGTTTGAATGCAATAATCACTTGACCGTAATTCGCCTGTAAGCAAACATTAAGGTCTAGCATGTTGATATTGCCTCTGCCAGCTGAGCTACGGGCGCTTCATTGTATCTGATAAAACAAATGAGCATCTAGGCTACATAATGTTTTGATGAACAATGCAAAGTATTCGCTTGGTTTTGGAAAATGTTTCTTATGATATAAAAATCTTTTGTACTGCAGTATACTGTGAGCCCTCATTGTCGGAACAAAGTCCTAAGTAAATACAGATTAGCTTTTGACCGCGCAAGTTTGAAAACGTGTATTGATGAACTTTTGCAGATAAGCTTTAGATAAATAAGTTAAACCTCGACATTCTAAGGTTTTTTGGGATGAATCAGCAGAAATTTATAAGTAGAAATAGAAACATAACTTTTTGACCATTTTTTTTAATAACTGTACACTATATTATATTATATGAGCAGAATCCGAGAACTGTGAGTGAAAGGATCTAGGCGCCCACCACGATGAGTCTGCTCTAGAGGACTCCCTTAACGAATGAATTTTATTCTAATGAGGATTGACGTTACGACTCTCAGTAATGGGGAGGTAGGTATATATAAAATATTTTTTTGCTTGCCGTGAGGCAGAATACATAACCTATCATTTTAAATCTTCCATCTGCTGTAATCAAACAATTGTACATAATCATAAAATAAATGATTTGATTTGAAGTATTTTGTTACACTGTACAGTCATTTAATGACTAGGTCACCTGAAGCCATTGTAACCCTAGGTGAAGCATACCAGCACTGGAATGGAACTTACAAAGGAAAAAAGTAATCTGATAAGAAATAGGTATAGATAGCTGGACTTTTAATAGCTTTGTTGGTATTCGGCCATCATCATCATCCGCAGCCAGTAATTGCCCACTGCAGAGCATAGGCCTCTCGTCTAGTTCTGCGCAGACTGAATGCTGGTGCTCCATGCGGTTTTTCAAATTTCGTATTTTCAATTACTTTGTTGGAATTCACATCGATCTGCAAAGTCTTGATCACTTCCGTGTTTGACAATTTCCTAGAAATTTGTTCGAAACCGGTTTGACAAAGTAATGTAAAAACAACCCAATAATCTGCAAATCCCAATAGAAATCTGCAAATCTCAAAGACTAATGTACCATACAGATGGCAAGCAATTTGCCAGCACACTAGATAAAACACCGATATCATAACAAGGAGACTTCTAATTAAAGCTAAAGTACTCCAATATCAATAATAGGAGTACATATGTCATACTAATGGTAACAAGGCCAAAGTTTTTGTGCTAGTTTTTTTATCAGTAATAATCATTTATTGTCAGTAAAACTAGGTTTCTTAACAGTGGTCTTAAAAATAGTTACAAATATCTCTAGTTTATATCTTGTCGTGTGTACTAACGTAATCAATTTAATATATTAATATAACAGTTTCATATGTTTGAGGTCCTTAATAGTCTTGTACTTTGTAATATTATATAATTTACGTGGGTTTTCATTTGACTACTGCCTAATATTAGGCATAGTGATTAGTGTAGAGTTTACTTGGTTTTTTTTTCACCCATAAATTGGAAACCCTAGAATATTGTGCTCCTTATTAAGTTGTATTGTTATTTCTTTTGCTTATTTCTCTCCAGCTGAAGGTTGCCTGGAAGAGATCGCTTTCAGCGATAAGGCCGCCGCTTGTGGCACTAGTTAAGGTGCAATTTGTTCTATGTACTGTTTTTTTAATATGTGTCAACAATAAAGAGTTAATCTATCTATCTATTGTAACCAGTTACCGGTTCATAAGATTATCAAATTTAATCCAAACCTGTTAAACTTCCGACAGAAATGATAACACACATATTATGCACACATACATACTAACAAACGTACTTTTTACCAATGATTAGCGGTATACATGTTATGTGGTTTACATTAATGGACTGGAGACCCATGACTAGTTAAAGACACAGCACCAAAAACCGCTGGAAACACCTGGATTTAATCTGCGAAGGACCGGGATGAGTAGCGTACTAGAAAAGAGTCTTATGCTCAGCAGTGGGCGTTACTGGTCTGATGATGATAATGTATTCAAATTCAAATTCAAATTATATATTATATAGTATAAACTAGAGTAATAAGGAGTATCTAGATAACATCGTCTATGCCATAATACTAGATAAAACCACAATATGTTGGAAATCTGAAGAGGGTCAGATAGAGAATGATTTATGTGGACAATATAACACGTGAGAGATTTTGGGAGTTTGGTACTTTTTTGAAGGTTTTGTTGATAATCGGATATGATATAAAAATAACTTGTCGTTATCACGGATACGTTTTGTTTATACAACTTGCAATATCTGTAGTAATCTAGAAGATTTCAGCCTTTTATAATGTTTACTTGTTTTAAGTCTAAAGCTAGATAGATAGATAGATACTTTATTAAAACACCACAAATGAAACCATACAAAAAAAACATACAAAATAGAATCAGCGTCTTAATTGGCGGCCTTATCGCTAAGAGCAATCTCTTCCAGGCAACCAATCTGGCAGGGATATATTCTTCAAATGAAATGAGTAGGACGAGGTGTTTAATATGTTAAATAAAATAATGAAAAATAGAATAAAGGTTTATACTACTAATATATAAATAAACATAAACAAATATAACAATAATATATACATACATAATAGCATAATACAAGAGAAAAAATAATAGTAAAGATCATCCCTTTATTATTATAACGGTGTGTATTTTAAAACATCAACTATATAAGTATCCAGAATTATATCTATTATGGTTTATAATTTCTTTGAACTTATGAAAAAATGTTTTTATTCAAAATTGCTCTAAATAGATACATATAGATTTTTTTTTTCTTTCCAGTTATTTTACCCGCAAAATAACTGGAAAGAAAAAGAAAAACTATATATTATTATATAATATAATTATATAACTATACTATATAGTCACGACCGACGAGGTAATCAAATAATTCTAAAATAAGAAGCTATTTTAAGATTTAATATTTAGGTATACAAAATTGATTTCATTGAGCTTTCGAGAGTTCTAAAATTATCTTCAGCCGTTTCCTCATAATTTTGACAAAACAAACTTAAATTCAGTCCATTTCCCAGTACAAAATTAGAAAATTAGTCCTGACGCAAAACTGAGCATAAATGCGAAGACATTAAACTAAAGAGGCATAGAACTATCCATTCATTATTAATGCAGTCCTGACATCAATATTGCAATGAGTATCCAGTTTTGACCAAAATTGGTACTTAGTACTTTATCGATTTGAAAAGAAAAAGTGCTTACTCAGACTGAACGTTCTATTGTTATTTTCTGAAAAAGTACACATTTTTCCTGTCCATCCAAAGGTTGCCTGGTAGAAATCGCCTAAGGCAATAAGGCCGCCCAATGTGCATTAAATAAGTTTTTAAATTTATTTTGTAATTTCTTTGGTGTGCATTAAAGACATATCTTATCTTATTTTTTGCACCGTTGCTGGTTCAGTTCGAGTGGCGTACTAGAAGATAGTAAACATTAAAAAAGGCTTTATATTATTTCATATATCATATTGATGTCGAGAAATTGGTCTCCATATGAATATGTCCAAAACCAAAGTGATGACAAATGGAGTGCCAAAGCCCATAGTTTATAGAACTGTGTACAGTTATAGAATTTGCAGTACCTACACTAGGTTTCAGCAATGAGCGATAACGGACTAATGATGATGATAGGCAGATATCTATGTGAAGTTCATATTATTATTTATTTTTCATAAAAACCAATACAAACAATTTGATCGGGAAAATATAACACATCAACAGTATTCAATAGGCGTCTAAAATTAGTAAGGTCTTTGTCGTAGATTGACCAAATTAATTCGTACATCGCAAAACTTGGTTCAAAATCAACTGTTAAATAATTCATGGAATTGACCTCGGGAACCTTTTCCATAAATAAGTTGGGCCTCATGTGGGAATGGAACAAATAATAGAGGATGTGGCATCAAATAATATATTAAAAAAAAGTAACGCCTTGTATATATCCACCTTGTATATATATTTTATACATATGTGTATGTATATCAATCGAATAAGCAATTGTGTTAATATTACTCACTTATTTCATTTTGGGCGCTTCCGTAGGTCGGATGACACGTAAAGATAGTAGGTCGTAAAGCCATGTCAGAGGCTCTTAGGGCGGCTACATAAACTCTCTTAAGTTGACCAATCTCATTCGATAAGAAGAAGACTACTTAGAAACTGGATGCAAACGAAGTATAAAAAA
Organism: Macaria notata; assembly: GCA_927399415.1. Classification (NCBI taxonomy): domain Eukaryota; kingdom Metazoa; phylum Arthropoda; class Insecta; order Lepidoptera; family Geometridae; genus Macaria; species Macaria notata. Next base: position 4,474,711 of record OV656750.1, on the reverse strand, counting down.
ACATCTCCAATCTTTAATATCACATCCGAAGCAAAAGTTAATAAACCTTTACAAAATACATAGAATATGTACAGAGCAAGTTTATTTTAGAACCGAGGCGTAGGTGCCAATGAGATTATAAAAAACAAATTACCTACTTGTCACCAAGGATTTTTTATTTCATCCCTCTCTTTGTCACCTTATATATAAGAATATTATAATATTTGTATCTCTTTTGTTTGATTTTTTTGGGTTCGAAATTTATCCGATTTTGAAAATGAATAATTTATTAGAAAATATAATATGATACGCTACTATCACGGCGAAAACTTATTATCTTTTATTCGAAAACCAGGAAAAAAAACAAAGTTCAAAATATTTAAAAGTACTTTAACTTGTTTAATTCTTCCGAATATCCTTAAAATGAAAACACAGCAAAATAAAACAACAGAATAAAAAACAACAAAATAATCGTAAACCTTGCTAACTTCTTTGTCCAGAAAGTTCCATCGGCCATTATCAAAACATAATTATTTTGCAACAATGTCTATTAAATTTCGCGAAGACGTCAGCAAAATTAAATTCATCAGTCCCTAATTTAAGTTGAAACCCAACATTGAATCTCGCTTGACCGACTTTTCTACGCTACGTACACTTTATAACTAAGTCGCAGTATTTTAATCTGGCCAGTACTTGAGATTGCGACAGTTTTTATATCCGGGGATTATTCTGCATTTATTTAATCATAATATTTTGTTTGGTTATTATTTTTGGCAATACAAAATTTTGCTGTTGTATCAACTGGACTTCATAAAGTGTACTTTATTTTCACTTTATTTTGATTTTTCAACAAACAAGTTTATAATTATGCAGTGCATCATCTATACAGCTTTCAGTGGTCGTTGATTTTTAAGTAGCTGTGACTCAATCGTTAACATAGAAAGAACTAGATTACTTTTTGTAATTTCATTCCATCATATTGTTTTCATTGCTCTTTCAGCCTAGTTTTTCCGACGCCTTCAAATAATATAATATTGCTCAATAGCAAACCAAATTGCGGCAAAGATAAATCCTATTAGCAGCATTAAAAACTTTCTTTTGAAATTAAAAATGTATGAAAATTCTAATAAGCTTCATTGCTATTTTTACGTTCAAGGTACCTGAAACTTGATTAGTTATTTTATATTAGTTTTATCGTAAAAGATACTTACAGATCCCCCGTACTGTTTTCCACGACCGCTAAGCCGTGCTGACTCTACTGAGTAAAATAATCTCGGGACTTCTGCTCGCGACTGTAAAGTGGAATTATTTTGTAATACCCCATTATTTGTTTATTATTGAGTTGAGTTACCGCCTGAAGTTGTATTTGTGTATTTTTTGGAAGACATAATAATTATTCAATTAGGTGGATAATGCGACGTCAATTGTGTAGGCAATAACTTAAACTAAAATACATCGGGGTGGGCGCCCAGGTCCTTCCACGGAAGACACATGTCCTCGGATATTGTGGTCCACGTCATGTCGGTTTCCTCACGATATTTTCCTTCACCGCTAAGCGAGTGCATATCCACACATTACTTGAAAATAGTCATCGGTGTAGGGCCGGATTCGAACCAGGGTGCGTATGGATGAAAGGCAGACACTGGAACCACTGAGCCACATTCGGTTTTATTCTACATTAAAATGATAGAAATTCAAAATTAACTTTAAATTACTTGTTAATATTTTTGAATTCTCTCTGTCTTCTTACATTAAATATTTATATACATAGTTGTAACAGTACAGAAGTATCAAGTACTAAGTTCTCCTGATTAATCGTCTCTGTTAAGTTTTGTCAACTTAAGTAACAATGTTTTAACTTAGTTTTGTTCAAGTTATTTGTCAACCCACTAATAGTTGTTTCAAGTAAGTCTGGAAGATGGATTGAGGTGGGAAATAATTTGTTTTAGTGACAAATGTACCAACATAAGCATTTATTTATTTATTAACTAGTGAATACCCGCGGCTTTGCTCGCATTATTTCAAGATGAAAAGTAGCTTATGATACTTGCAGGACCTCATACTACCTATATACCAAAAATCATGACGATTCGTTCGGCAAGTTTTTGCGTGATGAGCGTTTCAAAAAACAAATAAACAGACTAAATTTCTGCAAAAACTGCTGCACGTGTTCTGCTATGGATTTAAAGTATAACCAAACATATATTTTTTTACATTAAATAGGCGAACGAACTATAGCCTGCCTGATGTTAAGCACCACTATATTCTTAGATGTAACACGCAAATAATAATTTCTGTAAATAATAATAATTTCAAATAATATTTTTTTATATAATAATTTCTGCTATGTTGAGGTATTATGGTATATTTTAATGTAGTACTATTGAGATTCAGTATACGACAAATGTAAAATCAGTTCAAAAATATTACTGATAAATATTAAAAAAACAACAAAGAAAAAACCCTTCGACCTCTCGCAATCCCAAAGTAATTCCGTGCGCCAAACTTTGGCTGAAAACCAACTTTCTGGTCGAAATTAAAAAAGAAATACACAATTAGACGTTGTGAAGCAAAATAAAAAGTTTATAAAGTAATTAGTGCATCTTAAGGAAAACACAGGAATGCCCTCTGCAGAGAATAACTTTATTTAAAAGAAAAATTATGAATTGGTCTGCAGATATCATTTTGGTCAGCCAATACAAAAACAACAATACAACAACACGGCAATTCAAAAAGACCTATATCTGTGCATCAAATTTATTTCAAGTCCTATAAGCATTTTATAGATATTTACCTAATTTCTTAATCATGATAATATACCTATGCATTTCGTAGTTATATAATTTCACAATAATACTTTTCAAAGCATTAAAATAACTGTCTCAATTTAGTTTTGGTTTACAAATTAATGTTCATCTGAACCCTTAGAAGCTTTTGGATGCTTGAACATTTCAGTCGATAGGTATTATTACTATACAAATATTACCGATTTTGCACAAAACGAGTGCCTAATCAGGCCCGATCAATTTTTTTAATATCATCGTATACAGTTCGTTAATACTTGCACTATATAATGCATAGATTAGTAACAATAACGTAATTATAATTGTAATGTAGCGACAACTGTTTCTTTTTAACATAAACTTAGGTTTGTAGGTAAAATTTGATTGTAATGTGTAACACTTTTAATATAATAAATAAATAATACAATACTTTTGCTTACCAATAAAATGAAACACATTTGTAAAGTTCACGAGACCTTTTATCTCATGCTAGAGGTTAGTTTCTTACCCGCAGTTGCACTTTGCGTCACCTATTTAGTTTTCTTTATGCACCAGTAAATGCTTTGTTCCTACTTTGTATGAAATGGTAATAAGAAACTGTTTGTGGAGAATTCTAGTAGGGTTTTGTCACTTCAATTTTTTTTGTTTTCTTCAAGTAAAAGTTTGTCTTTAATTTTGTTTTAAATTTTTTGTATTTATGTTTTGGTTGATTATTGATTAGTAAATCCTGACTATTCAGATATTTGTTAGTTGAATACCAATATACAACCGCCTTAATCTGGGATAAAAGTCTAATCTATCTCCATAATATGATGCATATAACTGTCTCCCAGAAAATATTAGACATGCTGTAAGTGATAATATTTATAAAATCAAGCTGAAACACTGGCTCGTTCTAAAAACATATAATACAATTGATGAGTTTTTCTTGAGCCAAAAAAAATCTTATTTGAACATTAATGGCAATAATTATTTAACATAATTAGTAATTAATTAATAATTATTATACTTTTCTATACAATACAATGACTATTATAATAATTTGAATTGTAATATGTACCCATGTATTACCAATATATGGTTTATCTTCTTTATCTTGTTTAATATATTTGATAAAAATACGTTCAGCTATTTGGACATGAAAAAGACACAAATACTCTTTCAACACACACACATATGAACATATACGCACTCACACACACACACTGTTAAATATTAAAATATTAGTCAGACTTTTAGCTTCAAAGTTTTCTTTAAGTAACCCTGTACAAGTATATTAGATGAGACTATTGAATAGAAACAGACAAACCTAGATTCCAATACAGTCTAATATCCGAATAGCAACCACTGATCCGAAATACCTACATATTTTGCGTTGCTCCAGAAAATATCGTCCCCGGTGTCTGGGGGTTACGATTGGTAATCTATGTAATAATATTTTTTGTTTCGATTTATGTTATGATTTCTCGCTGATCTTTTTTGAGTCGTATTTTTTCATGAGGACCCCTCAGAATGTCTCAGAATGTCTACCCCCCAGAATTAATTCACCAGGGGTGTTCTCTTGGGGAGATACATCGTGGTGGGCGCTCAGGACCTTTTACGGAAGGCACGTGTCCTTGGATATTGTGGTAAACATGTCAGTTGGTAAACACGAGTGCAAATTAACATTGAACTTTTTTTAAAGTCATTGGTATAGGGCCAGATTCGAACCAGAGTGTGTCTGGGTGATAGGAGACATTGGAACCGCTGAGCCACACTCGTATATTACCTACTATTATACTAGAGCCCGTTTTTTTTTCATAAATTACTAGAACCAACATACAGGTTCCTCCAGGAATTCCAGGAAATAAACTTCACTTCGAATATGTAAAATGATAATACATTCGACATTTTTTGTTTAAAAATATACATACATCATTATGGAATCTCAATTCCTAAGGATTTAATAAAGATAAAGATAAAGAATCTTTATTGATAATGTAAAATTGTAACATACATAGGTATAAGTACTAATATCACAGAATATGCTACACAAATTACAATATCTCGTCAAATTGAATTTATAACATTAGGCTTTTATAAAATTTTAGAAGTTACATATGTCTAGTTTTATTAATAAAACAATGAAAATTTTTGTTATTAAAATCATGTCAAACATAATAATAGGTATGTAATCATACTAACGTTCTCCCATCGTATCCTCACTGTGGTAAGAGACAATGATAACACTCAAGCACCCCTGAGGCTTTCCGAGGCGATAGTCGCAAGAAGGGTGACGTATTTGATACCAAAAATCTTGGTAAATTCACCGAGACAGCCATTTTTGGCCTTGCTATTTTGTCAAGCAAAATTGGGTTTAGCTGACATAATAAGTATTTTTTTTACCCAATTATTATTAAATGTATTTTGAATGCTCTCGTGTGTCGTGTTTTTTATTGTTATGCAGTCAGTAAAGTACGTATTCAGTTTTTCAGATTTAATTACAATAATTTATTTTTCGAATAAATGAGACGATGCCACTAATATCATAAAGTCTTAATTTTTATAGTAACAATGTATGTATGTTTGTATCCATTTTCACGAAACGGCTGAATCTATTTGGATGAAATTTGGTGTGAAGAGAGATTACACTTTGGATTAAACCAAAATTTACTTTTTATTACAGACTAGCTGTGCTCGCGACTTCGTCCGCGTGGAATAGTTATTTTGAGCATCATATTTATTTTTGCATACAACCTCTTCACCTTTATAAATAATAGAGAGTAAACCGGTTTCTTCTAGGCAAGCGCGCTACATCGTAGACTATAACGTTGCTTAACATCAGGCAAGTTGTAGTCAAGCGTAAGCCTATTTCGTGTTAAAAAAAAATAGTAGATAATAATAGAAAAAAATAACTGAAATTAAATACTGAAGAAATTGGTTTATATTTTACAAAATTCTAATCGCACCATCTAATATACTAATCGTTCCCGGAACACCAAAGAGCAGAAGCTCAACTCGGCTTATTGACGTGTGACGACAAACGTATGGCATTTGTCAGTGTCTTGTTCCCGCCTACTTCAGATATATTATCCATCATATTTCTAGAGGAGTGTTTGCTGGATCATGGGCTTAGAGGATCGATTTGATGGGTACAGATTGGGAAGATTTCATGGTGGTTGACTATATTCTATAAAATACAAAATACAATACAAAATTACTTTACATTCAAAAACTTAAGTAACACCCTTATAAACTATGTAAATTAAATAAACATTCATGCCATAACTGTAATTTTGGTGCTCTGCCATCTCACACTAGGAATCGAGGACCCTGTGACTGTATTCTATAAGTTAAAACGTTAATGGTCGTTATGTTAATCGTTATGTTAAGGGTTAAATAAATATTATTAATTATTTATGTAAAATGTGTTAATTTACTGACATGCCTAGATAATTACAGTGATTATGTTAACAGATACTAAAAAGCTATATTTGAGGCTACCTCATTTATTTGTAAGCTTATATTTTATGTCTTGTGTAAAAATATAAAACGCCTAGGTTTCGGAGTGATAATGAGCATAAAGTTACATAGCATCAAATTTAAAAGTAAGGATATCTCTACATTAATTTAAGGGCAAAGTGATGCCTATTTAATTGTCTTGTTCCTTGCGTAAAACAAGCTTTAAAGCTTGGAACCTTATATGAAAGACTTTAGCGAATAATTAAATACTAACCATCTCATACACGACTTATTCAGCATACTATTTTACAGCTTAGAAAATCTTATTCCCATCACCGGTGTTGATCCGGAAACAAAAAGACAATTTCTCGGGTATAAATCCGCAAGGTCCGCCGTGGAAATCTCTCAGACTGTCATAAAGACCGCCGCTGAGGTTCCTTGAACCAAAGATTACTGAAATAAGATACTTCATTAATATTTTCTTCATAAGTAGTAAACAAATAATAATAAACAATATTTTGGGTCATAGCACACAGCGTCCTCTTGCCACATACAAAGTAAACGCTTCGGTACTAAGGCGGACAGATACTTCAAAAGTGATGCGAATCTAAGATTTTTTTTTCTTAGATTTGTTGTAGGTACCTATAGATAGATAGATATAAACAAAAGAAATGAACTATATTTATAACAAGCTTCTTCTTCTTTGTCGTTTCGCTCTTGTCAGAGCGGTCGTGGTCACAATGAAATAAATTCGTGGTGTTGGCAGACACAACTTTAGAAGAAAGAAAGAAAGAAAACATTTATTGTGGCAGATTTGACAGAGAAACAAACACAAGTCAGAACATAATATACAAACAAACATAAAATCTGCCACAACACAGTCCCAACTCAACTTAATGCTGGTTGTGTGGAAGCAACCAGCGCTGGTCTTCCGTTGGCGCTGTGACGTCACGCACGTACAAGAAGGAGAGTGAACAAACAGATAAGATGAGACGTTTAAAGAGGAGCAAATATTTAAAATTAATTTTACGCACCAATAGAACCTTAATAAACTTAATCCAATGTAATATCTATCAGCAGTAATCCATGATTGTGGGTTCTTGGCAAAGATAACTCATGACAAGTGTCGCGACTAGAAAGCTCCCCCTAATGTGGTATGAGAGGAGGGGGAGTACTCCCACATTTGAGGAAGTGGGGGAGGTAGTACCACGTTTGAGGAAGTGAAAAATTGTAGCCGAGAAAATGTTGGTGACGCTGCGGACGCTGCAATTATTTGCTAGAGGTTTTTCTTCGATGTTGAGTCAGCATTTTTGAGGTTGACGGTTTTCCGTCGTTGGACAATATTACTTTGTCATGTTGATTGTTGTTTAGATAATAATATGAGCTGTGAACTGTGTGTATGTTTTTGTATGTGTTATGTAATAGGTTTGCGTTTGACTACAGCCTGCCTGATGTTGAGCATTGCTGTGGCGTAGGATGTACTAAACACATATACCTAGAAGGAACTTAGATTTGAAAACCCTGGATTGTAGTGCAGGAAACACAATTTGACAATAACCGCCTCATATTTTATAAAAGACTGTCTGAAAGAGAGAGAGGTTTAATATTGTTTTAACTATGCAACTGCTTAAAAATGTATCAGCTATTTTGTTGATATGCTATGTGTTAAGTCCACACTTGAAGTTTAATTCACACTCTTAATTGGTTCAAATCCTGCCATTCGTGATAATTTTTTGCAATTCTGCAGCCTTTTCTTTCCCATTGCCAGTTGCATCAATCTAGTGCAGATCTATAAATTAATTAGCTTCTTTAAAGCAAGTAGCTAATGCTGCCCTTAACCAATTACCCAAATAACAAGTAACTCTGTACACACAATCGTTACCCAACTATTGCAAAGATAACATCCAATCCCGAGCACGTGTGCCCAACCCGAGTCAATGGAAGTTTCACAACAATTAATTGCTGTCAATGGGCCTCTGGAGACAGTTAATTGTTTGGTCAGCTATTTGTAGACTTCAACAAATAGTAATTGGGTAGCTACAAAATATTGAAATAGACTATTATAATATTAATACAGAAAATCAAGGAAAAAAGTATATGGTACTATTCATTCATACTTATAAAATCTTTAGAAATGTCTCTAAGTGGTTAAAGTGCTTTACTCCAGCACACTGCCAAGCGGCAGCCGGCCTTAACTCAGTATTACACACATATTTTATTTTATACATTATTTTACATACTTTGAAGTAGATAACAACCAATCCCGAGCACGTGTGCCCAAACTGAGTCAATAGAAGTTTCACAACAATTAGTTGCTCTCAATGGGTCTCAAAGAACAGTTGACTGTTTGGTCAGCTGTTTGTAGCAGTAAGCAGCAAGTAGTTAGTGAAATATGACAAAAGCCAACCTTTACATGTCTCTTTTAATCAAACAAACAAACAAACAAATATTCCGGGACATTTGCACACAACGCCATCTAGCCCCACACTAAGCAAACGCTTGTGTCGTGGGTACGAGATAACGGATATAATACTTATATACTTTTCTTTTGTAAATACATACTTAAACGGCCAGACTCGACACAAGTAATTACAAATTTTAGTATTCATAATTAATCGTGATAATATATATAAACAAACAAACCATTAGAATTTTGCTTACCAAACAATAAATGCTCTTTCTTAAGTCGGGTAATTTGCCAACGCCCACCTTGAGTTCTCGGATTGGGGTACAACTAGTAGACAGAGGTATAATAGGAGATTACATATTTACACTATCAGCTTACATTATATACAATATCAGATTACATATTGCAAGGTCACATTTTACATTGAAATAGCAGTCTAAACTTCGGCTTAGTAGTGCAATGATTCTTAAACCCACTTAGCGACAAATTAACTAAAAAAGGGCAAAATGGGTTAAAAAAGTCGTTTTGGTAACTGAGTATAAATAAAAGCTTTAAAACGTTTTTTTTAAATAGTTTCTACGTATTGTCCGTATCAAACTCTAAAACTTGTGATTATATAATAATGTATGACAATTTTAAGTCAAATATGTATTTACACAGTAGCTCAAGATCTTCATAATTATTACGTGAATAAAATTTCATAATGTTGACAAAAATATAAAAGATAGATAGTTATGCGTCCCGATGCTTCATTTGTCTTTGTCGAACCGCGAACGTAGTGATGACTAAGACAATACTGAGCGCATTCGCGGAACCCCCGCAGCTGCGACCTACCGCAGCGTGAGACCTTAGCTCGGTGATCTTTAAGATATGTTAATCAATCATAATCTAAGCGTCGTGTATCGAACACGTAGTTGTAAATTAGTTTAATTAAAGTAATTTTAAATTGAGTAAAATAAATAGTTTTAAAAACATAAAAAGGAAAGCTCTATTTTTGACTGGCGCAGACGGCTGGGATCCTGTGTGTGTTCAGGCTACCGACGATTCCTGCAATCGCTCCGAGGTCGTCCTGTTCCTGTGCCGCCATCGCACTTTCACGGGATCAAGAACCAAACAAATAAATTTGTCAAGACTACGCTGCCCGCCGATCGAGACTGGAGGGATGAGAGCGGTGACTATGTGAGTAAACCTTTTCGCATTTTCCCGTCTGTTCCTGTCCTATTCCGGTTTTCGGCACTTTGTTTTAGTAGTTATTTTATCTCCTTAAGTATATTGGAATAAATTGTGTATTAATATAGTGAGAGAAGATCCTCAAGTATTTTAGAAATAAATCGCGTTATAGTATAGTGATAGAAATAGTATAAAAATGGAGCAGATTAGGACTATCCAGTCAGAATTATTATCCATCATTCCAAAGTTTGATGGAGACGAAGGCCTATTAAATCTATTCATAAAAAAGGCCAATTATATACACAATGCATATGTGCAACCATCGTGCTCGCTAGCACAGAAGTGCTATGTATTCCATGCGATATCGAGCAGGCTTTGTGGCAATGCCGCCAAACTTTTAAGTGAAAGAGACGATATTTGTTCGTGGGACAGACTAAAGGAAATTCTCATTCAGCACTTTGGTGATCCAAGGTCCGAAGAATGCATTGCAATAGAACTAGACCAATTAAAAATTAAACCTCAAGAAACTTACATAGATTTTTGCCACCGTATTCAACATACGCGTAGTACATTATTTGCTAAAGTTAATCTAATTACCGACGCAGGGGTCAAAGCTGCCAAGATGATCGTTTACGACAACCTAGCTCTAAACGTTTTCCTTTTCAATCTCCCTGAAGACTTAATCAGGGTTGTGAGGTTGAAAGGGTGCGTAAACTTAGAAAGCGCACTAAGTATAGTTACAGAAGAAGTGAATTTCCTGGCGCAGTACAACGCGAAAAATAAAACCCGTGCGTTACAACATAAGCCCCTAGCATTCAACCCTGTGCCATCAGCACCCCCACAATTCAAATTTGGTATAACCCCACAACAACGGTTCCAGACACCCACAAACTTTCAAAATAATCGGTTTTTAACCCCTAACCAACCCCAAGGTTTTAGACCTAACTTCCAAGGTCAACCGACAGGATTCAGGTTTAACCCTCAGCCACAGCCAACAGGCTTCCGATTCAACCCTCAGGGTCAACCAGCAGGCTACAGACCACCGCAACCCACAGGGTTTAGGTTCCAACCGTATCAGAACAACCGTTTTGGTGTCCCCCAACAGGGATACAGACCACCCTTTGGCCAGACACAACAACAAAATTTCAAGTTTGGAATTCCAAACCAACAAATTCCAAACCAATTGCAGGACACTGACGTGTCAATGAGGACCGCACGCCCGTTGAGACAAAATAAACTAGAGGTGCCCGAAGAAGAGAATGAGATGTATTCCGAAACCGAACCAGACCAGTATAACTACTACGAACAAAACGATTACTATGAGCAAAATTACAACAATGAATACTACCAAGACTCATCTGAAGTACCTGAAATAGATGAAAGCACAGCAGTATGTAACTATACTGAACAAAATTTTCAGACACAAGCCTCGCGCCATACACCGAAGTAATACACATAAACTATGAAATGCGACTCCGCCTACCGCACATTTATGTTCCGGAGTTACGCGCACGCTTCATGCTGGATACAGGAAGCACAAGATCGTTCATGACACCTGCACTTGTGAAAAAATTCTTCCAAAGATTCCTTTGTTACGAGCCATTCGAAGTAGTGAGCACACACGCTCGTAGCTTTCACGACCAAACTATATGCATACCTATGCTGGAAACATTCCGATGCCATGGAAACCAAAAATTCTATGTGTACGACGTGGACTCAAGATATGACGGTCTGATAGGCTCAGACATGCTGAAACAACTGAAAGCTAAAATAGATATGGACAATCAAGTTCTGAGTACCCCGAGTACCAGACTAGCCATCATGTACAACCCACCTCCAGAGGTAACATTGGAGCCAAGGACTGAGACACGGGTAAAGGTACCCACTGACTTGCGGAATGGAGATGCGATAATCGACTACGTGGACTTTGGTCAAGGCGTAAGGATGCCTAGTGCGATAGTAACATGCACGGACTCGTATGCCTATACCGTGATACAAAACACGTCACAAGAACCAGTCACCATGACATTCAATAGACCATTGAAGGTGAGTAAGTACGAGACAGAAGAACTTGCAGTTAATGCGACGCAAGACCAACAACGGGAACTTGACGGACTTCTTAGAGAAAACTTACAGAAGTTACGTCTGGATCATATGAATGAAGAAGAGAGAACAAGCATAGAAAAGCTATGTTTTGAATATAGGGATATATTCCAGCATGATAGTATACCCCTATCATTCACAAACGGAGTCAAACATCATATAAGAACTAGGAACGAAGATCCTATCTTTATTAGACCATATCGACACCCTCCGGCCTACAACACGGAGATACAAAACCAAGTAGACAAACTACTGCAGAACGATGTCATCCGTGAGTCGCACTCTCCCTGGAGTGCGCCCGTTCACTTGGTGCCCAAAAAGGCCGACGCATCTGGAGAAGTCAAATATAGAATGGTTATTGATTACCGTCGGCTTAACGAAGTAACAACGGACGACAAATACCCGTTACCTAACATCGCCGATCTCTTTGACAAGCTAGGTAAAGCCACCTACTTTAGTACCATTGACCTGGCCAGTGGCTATCACCAGGTAGAAGTTAGAGAGGAAGACAGACAGAAGACGGCATTCTCAACACAATCTGGTCACTATGAGTTTACCAGAATGCCGTTCGGGCTCAAGACTGCCCCCGCCACGTTCCAAAGAGCAATGGACAATGTTTTAAGAGGCCTACAAGGTATCCATTGCCTGGTATACCTTGACGACATAATCATCTATTCGTCCAGCCTACAAGAACATATGGACAAGCTGCGAATGGTCTTTGACCGTTTAAGAGCGACAAACTTGAAAGTCACACTAGACAAGTGCGAATTCTTTCGCAAGGAAGTCCTTTATCTAGGACATCTGATAACGAAGGACGGTCTCAAACCGAACAACGATAAAATTCAAGCAGTACTGAACTTTCCTATTCCAAGGACCACGACCGAAATTAAAAGCTTTCTCGGTCTAGTCGGTTACTACAGAAAGTTTATCAAGGACTTTGCCAAAATTACTCGCCCTATGACAAGCTGCTTAAAGAAACGAAGCAAGATAGAACTGACCAATGAATACATCGCATCATTTGAGGCATGCAAAGAGCTGCTAGTAAACGCACCGATCTTGCAATTCCCGGACTTTGAAAAACCATTCGTACTCACTACGGATGCATCTGACTTTGCAATAGGAGCCGTTCTATCACAAGGCACCGTAGGTAACGACAAGCCAATTGCTTATGCCAGCCGAACCTTAAATGGCGCCGAATCAAGGTATAGCACAGTAGAGAAAGAACTGTTAGCTATAGTATGGGCTGTGAAAAACTTCAGACCCTACTTGTATGGTAGACGTTTCACTATCTTTACGGACCACCGACCTTTGGCATGGCTGAATAGCATGAAAGAGCAAAATAGCAAACTGACGAGATGGAAACTCAGACTAGCAGAGTATGACTATGACATCGTATACAAGAACGGTAAACAAAATGTAGTCGCTGATGCGTTGTCCCGCATAAAGGTAAACGCAATAGATGGAAATGACTCGACAAAAGTAAACGTAGACGAAGAAAAAATGGATATAGACAAAGTAATGAAGGACATCCAATCATTACAAGAAGCCTGTGATGCTCGAAAAATAGACAGCGAGAGCACCTTATCTATATCATCAGGGTCAGATCACGTGATATCAATACCATCATCAAGGGATCCGAAGTCACCACACGGTATACCATCACCTGGCAGTAGCACTATCACTGCATCATCAATGAAGTCAACGGAACACTCGGAGTTGGAAACAGATACTTCCGGTATCCCCATACTGAAGGAAGCCATAGACACTAAACCATATCAAATATTGGTACATACTTGGTTCAGAGACAAAATTGCAGTAAAAGATATCTCAAGGCCAAAACAGAAAATTCTAGAATTGCACTTGCCATTGAATAGGCCTGACATAGTCAAACAATTTCTGAAAGAGTACATCAGTCCCAAAAAGAGATACTTCATATACTTTGAAGACAAGACACACCGTAAGCAATTTGCAGAAGCGATAATTGCACTCTTCAAAAAGGACACAGTGAAAATCTTAGAGTGTACCCAGAGAGTAGTGTACGTGGAAAGTGAAGACGAACAGAAGGAAATAGTACAAAAATACCATCTAGGCAAAACCTGCCATAGAGGGATTAAAGAAACGCTGACACAAATCAAACGCACCTATTATTGGCCCAATATGGAAATCACTGTATCAACAGTTATAAATACATGTGAAAACTGTAAGATGATGAAGTATGACCGAAAGCCATTAAAACCAGAGCTACAGTTAACTCAAACGCAGAGCAAACCCTTTCAAGAAATATTCATAGACATCTTCAGCATTGACAACACAACTTACTTGACATTAGTCGACGCGTTTAGCAAACTTGGCCAAGCGATAGAAGTGAAAGCTAAGACCACACCTGAAATAGTACGAGCCCTCATCAAGTACTTCGCTACATATGGCGTCCCACATAGACTAAATGCGGATGCAGGCGCGGAGTTTAATAATACCCTACTGAGAGAGACTCTACAATTCTACAAAGTAGAACTTCACATAGGAACCCCACACAATCCGAATTCCATGGGAATCGTGGAAAGATTCCACTCAACTTTAATAGAAATATACCGACTTGCAAAATACGAACATAAATTTACTGACGCAGCTTCCGTCATGACGTACGCGCTCATGTCCTACAATCATACCATACATAGTACAACCGGGTTCACACCATTCGAAATAGTTTTCGGACATACCGACGCTATAAATCCTTTTAACGTGGAATTCGAAAAAGACTACACCCAAAAGTTAGTTCAGGACCATAGGAAACGCACAAAGTATCTCTACGAGTACCTCACAGACAAGGCTATACAGACCAAAGAAAAGATTAAAGAAAAACGTGGAGGTGAAAAACACTTTGACGTACAAGAAGGAGACACAGTATTCATAAAAGGAGTGAACGAAAGGAGAAGTAAAGACAAACCCCGATATACAAAAGCGGAAGTTACTGGAGAGATAGTTAGGAATGTAGTACCCATTATCACCAAAGGAAGGGCAACTAAAACACCTTTAAAGGATATAAAACGACCTCCGCAGGTACGTCCTGGCCGCAGCCCTGCTGACCACGATCCCAACATGCCGGGGCCTAGCTCTTCTGCGGGTCGAAAACAACCCAGGAATATTACCGGTCAAGGAAGGACAAGCAATGATAAGTAACGACGTATGGACTATAATTAAGATATTAGATTTAAGTTTAATCCGTAAGGACCTAGATTTTAATATAAATAGATATATGAATCTAAATAAGTACATGCAAACCCATTCGGAAACAGAGTTTATTCAATCAGAAGTTCATAGCATAAAAACACAAACCGATTATATTGAAAAGTTGACAGAAGACAAGCTAAATGAACTGGTACCAACTAGAAGGCTTAAACGCGGTCTCCTCAACCCTCTTGGCTCGATAGTTAAATTAATAACTGGAAATTTAGATAACGATGACGCGCTAAGATACGACGCGTTGATAAATGACGTCAACACCCAGCAAAAATCTATTGGTAAGAAGGTCACGGTAATCGCAGAAGTGCTGAATACATTGGTCAATACAATCAATTCATCTAAAACCAATTTCATTCAATTAGATCAGGCTATAATCGATATCAGGCAACGAATGAATGACACTTATAGACATCAGGGTGTCTTAAAGATACATAATGTATATGCTCTATTTTTACATAACTTCCAAAATCTCTATTCTAGACTTGGTGAAATAGAAAACGTAATTGCATTTAGCAAACTAGGAATGCTCCATCAAGCCGTTATAAGTACGAGTGAATTACTCAAAACATTACAAACTATCGAAAGGCAAAACCATAAACTTGTATTCCCAGCTAGCTTAGAAAATATAATAAAACTAGAAACTAGTATTGTACCTAAGATTTATGTAAAAGGAGATCAGGTAACATTTATTCTTGAAATTCCACTCGTAGAAAAGGATATCTATATATATTATAAAGTTTTACCACTGCCGATCACCAACACCCTGAACCAAACTTCCCTCATCTTACCTAAGTTCCCCTACCTACTAGCGAAAGGGTTGAAAACTGTGTCGCGTGTGCGCGCCCCTTGCAGAGAAGTAGACGAGCTCCAGTTCCTATGCGAAGAAGATCACACTGCACCATTTGTAAGAGACCAATGCGTCGTTGACCTCATCACGTTTGCTCAAAACACTTCGAGCTGCACGCCCGTTATAGTTGACATCCGTAGCGTGAAAATAGAGAACATTCACCCCAACAGTTGGATGGTATACACTAAAACAAGTACCACCCTCACGCAAGACTGCAACGGAGATGTCACCTATCACACCTTACAAGGAACGTACTTGGTCACGCTAGAGGATAACTGCGAATTGGAAGTGGATGGAGACAAGCTCAGCAGACATCAAGGACGAGCTAGAGATGCGTACATACCAGTGCTGCCGATCGTGGACTTACCGGAGGTGCCTTCAACATCAAGGACGCTCCCGGAGATGAAACTCGCAACCCTGGACGACATCGAGCTGTCAAATCTACAACATTTAACAAATGAACTAAAAAACGCAGCAGTGAATAGTGACAATAGTGACAGTGTAATAGAAGTGAAAATTAGTGCGTGGACACTAGTTCTATATATAATTTTAGGCATAGTTATAATGGTATATATGATAAGATATTATTATGTAAATCAAAGTTTTCAGGCTCAACCCATCGTACCCGAAAACTTCGAACTTAGGGAGGGAGGAGTTATGCGTCCCGATGCTTCATTTGTCTTTGTCGAACCGCGAACGTAGTGATGACTAAGACAATACTGAGCGCATTCGCGGAACCCCCGCAGCTGCGACCTACCGCAGCGTGAGACCTTAGCTCGGTGATCTTTAAGATATGTTAATCAATCATAATCTAAGCGTCGTGTATCGAACACGTAGTTGTAAATTAGTTTAATTAAAGTAATTTTAAATTGAGTAAAATAAATAGTTTTAAAAACATAAAAAGGAAAGCTCTATTTTTGACTAGATTGTAATCAATTAATATTAACTACAACAAAATAGAATAGCGCATGGAAAACCAATTACCATCTTATTTATAAAGTGTATTTACAAAATATCAAACTACGGAAAAATCTATAATAAAAAATTGTACCATATCAACGCCTTTACCATGCTTTTAAGTTATATTTTTGCTTTACCAACAAAGTATATCAGGTCACTTTATCTGTTTAACCCATTCGACATTTACAACAGAAAATATTGCGGCGAAAAATATAAACAAAATCACCTTTCATGCATAAATCTCATCTTGAATACCCCAACAAACCTATAAAAAACAAAAAACCACGATAGAATTTGACTTGTGACAGAGAAAAACTAACCTTAACGCTTAAAAGTTAGGGGTCAAAATAATTATTCGGTCAGCAGATTCAATTGTGTCGATTCCAAGTTATAAATATGAATCAGCACAAATATTTATGCGTTCACGATAGTCATTATTGCTGTCAATATAAGAGCTATATTAGGTGAACAGTTTTTAGATATTGTGCGTAAAAACGTTGTAAAGGCTACCTAGGGTTTTTCACATTGCCCGTTATGGTTGGTGATGTATTGCATATTAAACCGCGAAAAATAACAAAATGATATTGATATTTGGCCATTGTTTTGTAGCGTTTATTTGGTTGAGTTTAAGATGTGCAAATACTTTGTAACAGACTAAAGATAGAGGAGGTTTACATTAAATGTTTCAACTATTTTACAATCTATACTAATATTGTAAAGCTGAAGAGTTTGTTTGTTTGTTTGAACGCGCTAATCCCAGGAACTACTGGTCCGAATTGAACAAAATATTTTTGTGTTGAATAGGCCATTTATCGAGGAAGGCTTTACATCACACTGCAACTAATAGGAGCGAAGAAACAATGGAAAATGTGGAAAAAACGGGGAAAATTATTCATCTTAGCGGGCTTACGTTGCGTGGTTAACAGCTATACCTAATTTATAAAGCTGAAGAGGTTGTTTGCAAACATAAATATGAAGCCCAAAATAACCTATTCCACGCGGACGAAGTCGCGAGCGCAGCTAGTTACATAATTTAGATCTGCACATGACTTAAGCAGCTATCACATGCAAAATGAGTCCTATGCCCAGCAGTGTGAAAAAAAAGACTAGATAGTGATGATGGTCCCTATTCCATTGTCCAGGTTTCAACTAACCCAAGGCCTTTCAGTATTGCCATAGCACAAACAATCGGAACATATAATTAACTTTTACGTGTTACCCGAAACATGGCAGCTCATTTTGGTCACCCATCATAAATCTGTCCTCGTCAAAATTTGGTAATTAAGAGTAAACACCTTCTCTAGCTAACCTATATGCTTTTCGTATTTATCTGTTTGGTCTTGTCGCTAAAATTTATTTCCTTTGGGCTTCTTAGTTTAGATTAACGTTGTTGTTATGACTAAACATGGAAAGGACAAACAATAAGATTAGTAAACAATAAATCAATAGCTTGAAAGGAAAGTTGCGCGCCAACACAGAAGTTTCTAAGTGCCTAGTTTAGTACAAGTCATGAGATTTTAGTGAAAGTCAAAAACCATTAATCTTCGAAAAGATCATTATTTTTTAACGAGCTGCATAAAGTAAACCACTCTTCTCAGAATTTTATTCTAAGCCATATTGTGCACAGTGACAAACTTGCCTTGAAAAAAAAACCAGCTGACTTGACAGTATGTATTTTTGTGGATAAAGATTTAGACAAATAACAGTAGTTATTTTGTGTTAGTGAAACATTGAGTAATTGTGCCAATTTTTCCGCATATAATGGTGGAATGACAAATCAACTTATGAGAACGGACCTAACTAAAACAGACATAAATAGCCCTAGCTGTTTGATTTTATACAGCAATTTAAAAACCAAGAATGTAGCTCTCACACAAACTATGTTATGATAGTACTGTAAGCAAACGATTGAGTAAAGTAACTAAGTAAAAGTAAAGTAATTGAGTTCAAAACTTCCTTAGCTCTTACTTTTTATTCTTGTTACCAACACGCACCCAATATTACTGAAAGTAATATTATTATTATTATTCCTAAACAATATTATTATTATTCCCTATTTTTTTTTTTTTTTTTTTTTTAAATTGACAATACCCCTTTACAGTGTTCTATTAGTATTAAGTTCTGGGTTGAATATGCCTGAAATAAATGACTTTTATTTTATTTTATTTATTTATTATTTATTACTAAGATCTCGCTTCGCTCGGGCGTTATAATCGCTGTCACTCATACCTTACACCATTCTAAATCTAGGTCAAGTCTCTTGAAAAGGTTTAAGCGTAGATTTACCCGCTAAGTCTGGAAATGGAACCTTGAGTGTTGGGCGACGGAATATTTCTAGCTCTCAGCTAAGTTGGAGTGACTTTTACCGACTTCGCGAAAAGATGGAGCACTTTTTCCGTAATCGGTTTCTTTTAAGCAAGCGTCGTGAGGAAACTGACATGTTTGAGGACCACAAATAACAAGGATATATGTCTTTCGCAATAAGTGATTGGTACCCACGGCTAGGTAAGCGAAGTGTAGGAAGACCTGTGCAACGGTGGCTGGATGTTATTAGAAAGTTAGAAGGAAACATCTGGGTAAGAACAGCGCAAGACAGGGAGTATTGGCGTAAGAGGGCGGAGGCCCTGCAGTGGGTCTCATTATGCTGATGATGATGTGTCTATCGCGGAAAGACTTGGGCGCCCACCACGATTTATCTGCCCAAGAGAAATTGATTAACAGGGGGATTCACGACCCTCAGTAAAGAGAAATACGACTGAGGAGGAGGCAAAAAACCCGTAGTTATTATTGTTTTTTTTCTAGGCAAATGCACCTAGATTTCAGGCTACAACAATTTGTGTATGTGGTCAAAAGTGAACCTGTCTTGCATAACTTTTACCGACTTCGCAAAAAGATGGTAAAGTTTTCCCGTAGTGATAATCGTTTTCTTATAAGCAAGTGTGATAGACTGTAGGCTGCAATGATGCTTAACATCAGGCGAGTTATGGTCAACGTAAGCGTAACTTGCATAAAAATGCAAAGGTAGATTGAAAATATGTGTTTACTGTAGTTTTTGTATCTAATGAACATTCTTAGTAGCTATATAGTACTTAAGTATATATAATATTTATGTATTGAATTTCTCCGTCAAGTAACTTTCACCTTAAATATTTTATGTTTCGATACCATTTTTAATGTATGAATAATTTTCAATGTCTGGACTGACTGTATCACTTATTTGTATAAAAAGCTGATTAGTGGTGAAGTAGCTCTAACACCTGCAAATGGAACCTTTATGTTTTTACTCACTGGCGCGTTATATTAATCCTAATAATGTAACTCGCACCTATTTTCAGACCCCAGAAAAATAAGCCTAAAAAGCAAGCCACCGAAATCATCACATTCGGTCTTCGTAAGCGAAAATACCAAAGTAATCCCGCCAAATCCTTAATAGGTTATAAATTCCACCATTACAACTTTGCAAATAAAATACCTGCCCGGAAAATTAGATTTTCCACGTTGGAGAAATCTTAATATCTCCAGGTTGAGGTATTTTGTTTGTTCATGCAATCTTGGAAGAAACGTTTTCTTGTATATTCTTATTTCGGTTGCTGTGAAGTGGTTGATCGGTTATTTTGTTACATTGCCAACTGGGATGGTTTTACCTTTAGGTTATAGTAAAATAATAAAGTCACCCATGACGCATTCACTTTTTAAATTACGTATTGTGAATTGATGGAACTTCGTGGAATATTTTTATTAAACTCAAATATGTCGTAAATCGGACTCTTCTAGGCAAGCGAAAAAACCAGATCGAAACAAAAGCCAATTTACTTTGTACAGCGAACAGAATCTTTATATGATATCGGTTTAAAAAATTCAACCTGTACCTATATCTTATTTGTGCATTCCTGTATTTTTCAATATACAAGTAAACCAACAAACAACAACTTATGCTCACCTTAAAATTGCTAGAGAGGAAGAACGATATATTTTCATTTGAAAAGATAAAAGCAGCAAACTTTCAGTTTGAAACTTTGTTAACAGGCTAATCTGAACAAAACAAACGCTTTAACAACGACATTATAGTCTGCAGACACCCATTTTCTGGTTCGGGCCTTCGTGTCATAACAGATGTAAACTGAATATGGAAGCAACTCCCGTCTAAGTCAGACTGCCTAAAAATTGAGAGCAATCGAGGATATAAGGTGAGATGACAAATCACTATAGAATCTCTCTACTCTACATAGGGGACATAGGAACATAGAAAGAGTAAGTTAAGCCTTTACCACTCCTAGTTAATGTTTTTCATGTTAGTTTTCTTAAACAAATTTTGTCAATGTTTGATACGCAATTACACAGAGATAACAAATAAAATGTAACTCCGACACAATATATGCAAAAAAAAACTATATTATGGGTTATATACAAAACAAATAAAGTGTTATGGAATGTTTTTGAGCCATCACCAATAAGTCCTTAATTCAGATTCAGATATTTATTCATAACAAACAGCAGTTACATATTGTCGATACTTAATGACAGTGATGCTTGTTGATTGGTTAGCGCAAGCGTGGTCGCAAGGTCATTGACGGATCGATTTGATAGATCGGTAGTTAGGGGTCTCTAATTGTATTGTCGATGTTTGTTCGAAGGGGAAGGCCTCTTAAGGCTGTTACAATGGATTGTTGTGAATAAACGAAGCTTATTATTGTCTTTTTGGCTGCTCCGGAAATAAAGCTTTTTAGCTGAATGTATATATTCCACAACTAGCAACAGCCTTCGGTTTTACCAGCGTTGGTTCAGGATAAAAATTATCCTATGTGTTAATCCAGGATCTAAATTAGTTCCATTCCAATTATCAGCCAATCTAGCTGTTTGAGTGAGGAAAAGTAAAATACACACACAGACGCATAACTTTCGATTTTACAATAATCGTATAAGTAGTAAGAGATTTTTTTCATTGGTTTCATTTATGATTATTATATGGCTTTACTAATTAACTAACCAGTTTAATTACAGCTTCGTTTGTGTTGTTTTGAGACAAAAAACTATTGCCAATGTCAGGACTATACTACCAACATACCAAAGGATAGTATGATCCGACGACGGTACGAAAAAGAAAGCAAATGTTAGGTGAAAGAGAAAGAAGAACAAAAATAACCAAATACCATACAATCTTAAAAAAAACATTTTTATTATATAGGCATACCATTATTTAATTAATTAAATTAAGATACTTAATAATTACATTTTATATCTGAAGGAACAAATTTGAATCCATAACTATTATTAACTTACTAATGAACTTTTTAACACATGCCAATTTATTTAACTACTGATCACGAAAAGATAAACATGAAATCGAATATTTACACATTATATCGATTACGGAATCGAGATAAATATCTCGGAAACCGTTTTTTCGATTTATTAACGGCGCCTTTATAATCGATTACTTGATAAACGATACTTTTGTAATCGAATATTGGTCCAATGCTGATTGCATCTCAACCCTACTTTAATGAATTTATGTGATTTTTAATAGCTCCCTGGACTTAAATGATTGAAATAAATTATATATTTTTTCTACAGCAATGCTTAAGAGATATAGAAACAGTACATGTAACAATAATCTTATAAACCTAAGATAAACCTTTTCATCATCATCATTATCATCAGCCCATAGTCGTCTACTTCTGCGTGTAGCAAGCGCCAGTTGGCTCAAATATTTGTTTCTCGTCACTTAATTCAATTTAGATATTTAAATATATTAAACAACTAAATAGATAATAAAGATATGTTTGAATTTTATTTATTCGTTGTCAAAATAGTACTAATGTAATAATTACGCCCTGTGGGTGGAAATATAGCGCGCTCATATGTACATAATCATATCATATGTAAGTACATGCTGAGTCATGTCACAATCCGGCCCCAGCCGGATTGTGACATGAAACTTCTTATTTGTACCTACTCTTGTTTTTTATTGTGTGTCTATTTAATGTTTCATGTGACAATAAATTTAATTTATTCTTATTCTTATTATAATACCACTTTTGTAAATACCTATATTTCGCAATGAATAAATGAATTTTGAATATTGTTTTTTTTAATATACATATACACTTTTTTATAGAAATAACTACACCGCATCGTTTTTTTTATAACATTCCAATAACACCATTAATTATTTAACTAAAATGATAAATCTAATCAATTGATTTGACACCCAGTTATAAACAGTTAACGCCCTTTTAAGATCGAATTTGAGATAAACTTATCATATTTGTTTCTTTTGTATAATAAATTATTTTTACACCTCTTTCTGTCGTAAACATTTGTAATAAAATTGAATATTAATTTATTTCATGGTGGGCGTTCTTGTTTGAAATATAATATCAATAAATATATTTATACCTAGAAAGTAAAAAATCTTGGTAAACTGTTACCCAGCTTAATTTTTATGGTATACATATTATACATATATGATATACATATTTATTTTAAAAGAAGGCTGTAAAAGAAGGCCTCGTCCTACTCACTTATTTTGAAGAATATCTCCCTGCCAGATTGGTTGCCTGGAAGAGATCGCTCTTAGCGATAAGGCCGCCAATTAAAACGCAAATTTTATTTTCTATGTTTTTTTTGTATTGTTTTTTATGTATGTTGTGTTTTAATAAAGAATTTATCTATCTATCTAAGGCTTTTGTACAGCATTACTTAACTTAGCTTTTATCACTAAAGCAAATTTATTAAAAACATTCAATATTATTTTTAATTAATTTTAGGTTGGTTTAGAATAACTGATGCACTAGAATAACTAAAACAAAACAATCACTAATATACATTATTTAAAAAACAGCAGAAAAGAAACCTATTTCGTTTATTTTATTAATGACTATGCACTAGGCATAAATTGGAAAGATTCGCAAAAAAAAACCGGCCAAGTGCGAGTCGGACTCGCGCACCGAGGGTTCCGTACAAACCTGCAAGGTTAAATATTTTGTGATGTAACTAAAAATTTATGTTTTTCGTAATTTTTCCTTTATCTATGCTATAAGACGTTGCTTCGTACCAAATTTCAAGATTCTGAGTTCACGGGAAGCACCCTGTAGGTTTTGATTCCCTTGCAAGTGTCGAAAATTTGCGGCATAAATGGCTGTATCTTTTGATTGCGTTGGCTTAGAAGTTTGATTTTTTCACAGCTTCAAGGGACAGTAGACCTCAGTAATTGATATAAATTTCAGCTTCATACCTCTACGCGTTCCTGAGAAAAAGGGTCTTGACAGACGGACGGACGGACGGACAGACGGACAACAAAGTGATCCTATAAGGGTTCCGTTTTTTCCTTTTGAGGTACGGAACCCTAAAAAAGTCGTACAATAAACATATTAATAATTTATTTTCAAAGACTTGTACCTATTAGGTACGTTTTTTTTATGAAAATTGTTATTTTCATAAACGTCTCGTCACAAAACTTTAACACCCAAAATAAATAGATAAACTTATATGACAGAGTTAAAAACACCAAAGCACATTTAACTTAGGTCATAAAGTTTAGTACCGCAATATTATAAACCTAAAACTTAGCTCAACATGATAACTTGATAAGGTCATGCTTTTACAGTAAATTCCAAGCTTCTTTTTGATGGGAGTTATGAATTGGTCAGCAGCTTAAAAAAATAAAAAAGTATTTTATCAACAAATTGTATTTACATCTGGCAAATCCAGTGTTCATATTTTGAAATCGATGCGATGGAAGAGATAAATCAACAAATAATACAATGCAGTTGAAAGAGTTTTGTCTGAATGTAGCTAGTGATTAACTCCGGAGTTTGAAAAAACAATTTTGGATAGGTACATACGGCAAAGTTTAGTGCGTTTTTTTTGTTGGGATTCACAAATCAACTTAAAATACAAACTGCAGAAATGTCTAGTTTTTCATTGTTATTAAATTGTCATTCACATTGTAGTACATTTTCATAAATTTATTATTATTGCCGACCTGAAATTCGTTTGACTGTTTTTTTAACGGATGATTTTGATACATTTAAATAGAAGATAAAATTGCCGTTTTACTCACAAAATCTACTATCATCATTATGAGAATGTATTAATTCTTTAGATACATTAGATTTTTGCATACTGAATTACATACTTACCAATACTAATTACGTAAGATAATAAATTATCATAATTATCTACCACTGCTTACCAATTAAATAAACCATCCTTGTAATTTTAAACCAAATATTTATACGCAGAAATTTCAAAACTTGTAAATGAAGTTGCGAAAACAATAAAATATTAACTTTACTTGTGTATCTTTGTATTTAATGACTTGGAATGTTATTGTACCTAAAGTTCATCGGGTACATTCAACAACGATATTAATCAAAGGTTAATGCCTGTTTAAATAAAAATCGGCTTTGTTTAAATACTTTATTATGTTAACAGTAAAATGTTTCGTCTTATTATATATAGGTAGTAAGGTAATATATATTAAGGTTTTTATAAATATGCAATGTTTTGAGAACAAATTACTAACAACAATTATTTTTTTATAGAATTTTACCAGTCACTTTTTTGCAAAAGAAGAAGTGAAAGAAAAAATAACTAAAAACATGGATGGCTAGGTTAAACTATAAAAGTAATTTTGAAAATGAGAACCACCTTCTTTTTTGAAGTTGGTTAATAAAACAGACTTATTCTGATTCTAATACGTTTAAACCTTTTTTTATGGAACAAAAACAGAGTAGGTAACCAGTGTTCAAAATTTTCGTGAAACCAGCTTGTGCTGACATCATTTCAATTCAATTCACCGATTCATTCATTTTACCTCGAGCTTCAATAATAATTGCAATTAAGTGCAACCATTTCTTGTTCTGTTTAGTTTCAATAAAACAATTGCAATTAACTTTGCAGTTTATATCTCGTTTAGATACAAGTTTGAAATAACTTTGTTATATTATTGCGGTTTATTTTAGTCTTATAATCAGTAAAAGTTTCCTCTTTGACCTAGTTCAGGTAAAGAAGAAGTTTATTAAACCTATTTTTAGCAAATTAGTGGGTGCTCGCGGCGTCACTAGCATTAAAAAGTAAAACTTGTATTCCCTATTTCACCTCTTTAAAAGTTGCATTTCCAAAAATTCTTTCGTAGCAAATGTCTACGTCACAACATCTACCTGCCAACATCTGCATGCCAATTTCAGCCCAATCTGTCCAGTGGTTTGGGCTGTGCGTTGATAGATTACTATGTCAGTCAGGTAAGTAAGGTAAGTTTACTTACTTACTTACCTTTGGGTAAGTTTTATTATATTTTGATGTTTTATGACAAGTATTCATCGTTAGTACTCTAATTATTTCAAATAACGCTATTCAAATTAAAGAAACAACACGAATATTTGTATGATTCCTTGATTTGAATAGTTTAATAGTGTTATTATTACAGCGAATGTGTTTAACGTGTGCAAACGGATTTACGCCGAATCAAACGACGGATTATCGATGCGATTACCAATGTTAAGCAAAGGTCGACGCGGTCAGTCCTTGGATGGGTGACCGAAAAGTGGCATACCATTATGGACACTTCCTTGGCTTGGATGACACGTTAAATTGTAGGTCCCGGCTGTTTGTCTAGTACGGCAGACTAGTATCTTTATCTTTATACTCATACCTTTTTTCTTTTATTTTAAGTCGTTACGGAGTTCCATTTATACTTTCCTATATTAAAATAAAATAAAAAAGCCATTTATACGAAGCGTGCTCACACATTACATTGAATTTCCAATAACATCATCATCACTGTAATATATATTGTATACATTAGACAAAATACTAATAAATATATAATAAGTAATTTTTTTTTGTCGAAATCTTTGGTCGTCATAAAATAACTATTTTTTTTTCTATTATGTCATCAATTATACACATATTAACAATGTAATAATTCAATTTTATAATTTGTAGACTGTGCTAAATTAATTTTTAATTATTAATTTTATGTAACATGTACACAAACAATGTTTCTACTGGGAAGGACTAGGTACCAAGATACAGGCTAACGCCTAGTTTGGTATCTAGAGCCGCCATTTCATGTATGTACATTTATCTACATCAATAAATAATTTTGAATTTGAATTTTGAATTTTGAATAAAATTGTTTTGTTAAATAAAATGTCATAAGTTTGTTATTGGTTCTAGGAAATGTTAATTTTAATGTCATGGTATTGTGCGATTTTTCTTGTCTGTAAGTATCGTCATGGTGTCATAGCTGTCGCCTCGTTGGCGTAGGCCTCCCCCAGTTTCTTCCATGCTTTACGGTTCCTTGCTAACCTTGTCCATTCTATTCCATGTCTCTGGTAAAATATGTATTGCCGTTTTATTATTAGTATATAATAAAAAAGTCACAAGCGAATTACCTTTTACTTATTGGACAATATACACATAATAAATTTAAATAAAACACACTTTAATCATACAAATTTGACCTTTTTGATGGAAGCTAGGCGTATTGCTCCTACACAAATAGATGTCCAATATCAGTCAAAACAGGTTATAGCTATTATCTGCTACATACTAGACTAGTGGTTCTCAAAGTTTAGTATGCTAAGATTCGCTAAGTCAATCTTTAATTTTGTGTCTATCCTTGGTTGTCTTTCTTAGTAAATAAAACAATGTATTATAGATAAAAAAATATATATTTAAGGACATATCACACAGCGCCATCTAGCCCCATTATAAGCTTACGTTTGTATCATGGGTACTACAACAGATATAATACATAATAATAATATACTTTTTTTTGTTCTAAATACATAGGTACTTATTATACATAGAAACTACAATATATTATTTTTTTAACTTCAAAACCTCTACTAGCATGTTTTTACCATGGGAATTTGCTTGTGATTGCTATTATTTCGTGACACCCACTTTGAGATACTCTGGCTACATACATACAACATACCATCATTAACAAATGAAAAGAAGCGCCCAAAATGGAATGTCACTTTTCGGTCACCCATCCAAGAACTGACCGTGTCGACCTTTGCTTAACATTGGTAATCGCATGCGATTGCCTCCGCCAGCTGAGCTTCGGGCGTGTTTCGCTTTCTTTTTACTGTACCCTGTCAAAATTTACAAACAGTTTGAAATTCAAATGTTTTTTTAATTTTTTATCTATTATTTGACCCAAAGGTTTTATACCCAAATTTGATCAATATTGCATTTCTACAGACATCACTATAATATTATTAGTGACAAATCCTTCAAAAATATGTCTACCACAGTTTGAAAGCCACTGGCCACATACAATAGTCTACCAACAGAGTGATATTGATACCGCATCCAGTCAATTATTACACAACCAAACAGAACGGGCCTGGATTGAATACTAAATTGTACTGGATTTTGATACTTAACTTGATAGCTCCGGCTATGAAGCTCTCACAGACAATTATTTAGTAGATATTTCTGTAGTAGTTTGTTGACTTTCGGGCCAACGTTCGTGGAGTCAACACGTCCTGAGGATGCCTCGTGGAGAGGCGAAACACGTGTTGACCAGAATATCTTTCCGAAGGAGAACTACAAAGCTTGAAGACACAAGGTGGTGTGTTGGTATGATCTTAGAGCCACGGAGGCCACTTTGGTTAGGAGGTGAGGTGGGGCGGTGCTATATGGAGGAACACAACTAAAACCACCGAGTTTGTTGTTTGAAGTCGGCTAAGAAGCAGTCGCAGCGGAAAAACAATATAAATTTGTCCAGAGTTATCATTGGTAGTTTGTAATGCGATAAGCCAACAATAGTGCAATAAAAAAATCTTCAAAATATAGCCTGAGCTTACAGCTGTAAGGAGTTTATTTTATTCGGTTTTTTAGGCTTATGGTGAATTCACGTTATTCTTGTAATTGATTAAGTTTCTTAATTTTACATGCTCTCTAAAAGCTTTCTAAAAGAAAAACGCCTCTTTTACTATAAAAATGGATTTTTTCAAGTCTATTTCCACTCTTATACTTACTAAACACAAAAACAAACGTTAAAAAAAATTATTGCTCGTTTTCAGCCAACACCTTTGAAACGAAAAAGTCATAGGTACCAGTATTTTTATTGTTATTCAAATCATACCAGTATTACAAACCAAAAAATAAACAATACAATAATCTTTATTTTTCTTATGTCTTTACTAAATTTACATATATTTTTTTCCTAACCCATTGTATCATGACGCCTACAACGTTCTCAACCAGTCTACCAAAAGTGACATAAATTCTAAACCTTTTAACCAGCATCCCTTTTGACAAAACACAACCGCCACAGTTTTCATACAAAGGTGCCTCTAAGGTACATAATTTAAACAAAACCGAACTATAATCCATACAACCACGTTCCCTTGTGCTGAATATCTCTAAAAACATAAAGGGGTCTGTCCTATGGGGATGACCTTTATGTCAAACGGGATGTAGTGGGAAATATGACAGTAATATAAGTTCCGAAAATGAGAACAAGAATTCTAAACTCCTTAGGCCTTATTACAAAACGTGGTTTAACTATTAGTCCAGGACTATGAAAATAAAAAGTGGGTTCTTGTTTGTTCAGACATCACATACAAGCAATTAAAATGTCAACTTTAAATTGAAACTTTGATTTAACATTGGTACATATTTAACAGTTTGATAATTATGACAGTAGACAGACAATTTTTGAACAACTAAAACGGACTTGGTCTAGACTAATATTTAATGCACGCTTTGTAATAAGGCCCAATTTCTTTCGTGGATTGACAAAGCCGTTTATAGGCTTATAAATCATTGTAAAAGCCTGTGGTCAAAATATTACTGCCAATTTGAAGGAATAAATGACTATATATACAATGACAAAGCGAGTGCTCAATGACACCCACTCAGAACGTGCGTTCTAGACCGCGGCAGCACGCAGACATTTATGATAATATTATATAGTACTAAAATACCTCTCCCTTCTCATCGCGTCGAATGCTCCATACTGAGGGTCGTAACTCCTTGTAGATTTTACTCATTCAGAAGTTTGAAGGAAAAATATACGGCCCACGCAATTTATAATGCCAAATGCAAATAGCTTATCTGCTCACACATATATACACTGTGCCCATTAAAACGTTTTGTCTTGCGGCTAGGTCGGATATATTAGTTTTTGGTATGAGACTTGAGGCCGTTACTTGCGAGCATGTTAATGGCATGTCATGTCTTGTTACAGATTATTGTTGCGATAGTTGCTGCTAATTGGTAGGGGATTTTATAGTAAATTTGTCAAGTACTAGTGGATGCCCGCGGCTTTGCTGGCATTATTTTGAAATATTAAGTTGCCACACACGCATCATACCACCTACATACTAAAATTCATGATGATCCGTTCAGACGTTTTTGCGTTATGAGCATTTAAATAAACAGATAAAAATTCTAAAAACTGCTTAAACGTGTTCTGTTATACATAGATTTCAAGTACACCCATATTTTATTCTAATATCTACTATGTTCAGATTATTGACCATCTTGAGCTTTATTATATGTATATTTATAGAAAATTTGCACATTATTTTTTAACGTATTTAGAGACAAAATTACATGGAGGAAAATATAAACGTGTATACAACTGTAATGGAGTTTTACTCAAAATAAAACAATGGTCTAGTTTTTGAAAGCTACAAACTTCAAAATGTCAAAAAGTTTATTTTGCTAAATTTCAGAAATAAAATTTCATTCATCAACAAAATTTCATTACGCGATAGTTTTATTTGCTCTGTTCATTATGGGTTATAAACAGATGGTTCACATAAATCCATTAGAATGATTAATTTTTTTATCAGACAATTTTCTCTAAAAACAATTTCCAACTCGCTTTCAATTCCATTTCGCAACCGAAACAAAACCTCATTTACTTAGAAAAATATAAGCCTCTTATTGAAAATAATACACTTCCAGAAAATATAATAAAAGTTATCGCAAACATTGAAGGTCTTGAACCAAATCTTTCAAATCAACAAGGTTCGCGAGACAGAAATTGGAAAATAACAAAGAGGGGCAAGCGTTGTTATGAATGTAGAATGGCTTTTTTCAGAAGAAAAAGTATGAGCAGATACGTACGGCACGGTTCGGTACTAGAGTATCCAAATATTCTTTGCCAAAAGTGGAATGAAACTAATTTATATAACTATAAATATTAAACAAAATCAATCGTATGCAGGTTTTGAAAAGTAGGTAGGTAATGGTTTCATATCTATCTATATATATAAAACTCAAAGGTGACTGACTGACTGACTGATGTAGTGATCTATCAACGCACAGCCCGAACCACTGGACGGATTGGGCTGAAATTTGGAATGAAGGTAGATGTTATGACGTAGGCATCCGCTAAGAAAGGATTTTTGGAAATGCCACTTTTAAAGGGGTGAAATAGGGGATGCAAGTTTTACTTCTTAATGCGAACGGAGCCGCGAGCACCCACTTGTGTATTTTAGATATATCTAGTCATGTGTGTATGTAACTTAATTCTGTTGTTTTGCTGATACAAATATGAAAATTTGCATATGTTTTTAAAAAATTGATCATTTTAAATAATTATTTTCTTTGCTATGCTCTGAATGTTCGAGGAATTATAAAACTTCTGGATAAATGTTATCGTAGTATCTACAAAAATCTTTATAGAATTTTGAATAGGAAATAGTTAAAAATATATATATCAATAGGAAATTAAATAAAATGTTGAATGACACTAGAGACAAGAACGCTGGCTGGTTCCTTGCGCAAAGGATTTCTATAGCAATCCAGGGTGGGAATGCAGCCAGCGTTCTTGGCTCCATACCACATGTGGATGTTTTAAATTTAGTTTAAATGTAAATACCGTTTTTTAGTTTTATTTGTGTATATATTGTTTATTATAATTGAATACATTATTTAATTTATAGGAAATAGAAGAAATATAGTAATTACATTAATATTACTACGTTTGTTATTATCGAATAGAATTGAACTGTACAACGTAATTGAAATCTGCAGAGTGAAGATCCTATCTACCATACTATATACCACTGGTAAATGCGGAAGACATGAAATTGTATAGCGAAGTATTTCCATTCCAATAATAGCGGCTTTCAGTTCATTTGCCTACGGTTCTATTCATGAAAATAAAGCGATTTTGTAAAAAATACTCTTAAGAAAGTGTGGTTCAAAGAAAGTTTTATAATACTTACTTATGAAGATACTAGTGGAAGCCTGCGGCTTTGCTCATATTAATTTGGAATAAAAAGTAGCCTATATCACTCCAAGGACCTCATACCTACTAACTATGTACACAGCAAAAATCCTGATGATCCGTCTAGCTGTTTTTGTGTGATGCAAACTCAAATAAACAGAATAAAATCTAATAACTGCTGAAACGTGTTCAGTTATTGATTTGAAGTATATTAACCCAAACATACTCGAGAGTTAGAGTCGAGACTTTGGGGCCGTGGGGTCCGGGAGCCCATACTATTTTCCAAAACCTCTCGGAGCGCTTGGTTGACGCGACGCGTGACCAAAATGCTGGCCTTTTTCTGGCTCAACGTATAAGCATTGCCATCCAGCGTGGTAATGCGGCCAGTATGCTGGGCACGCTGCCCTCTGGTAGTGGGCTGGAGCACTTAGATTATCTTTAGGCTTTTCTAAAGATTTTCTAAGTGCCCCTTTTTTGTAGTAGTTAGTAGTAGTATGTTTAGTTTTTTTCCTTGTTTTTATATTTTATTATTGTAAATAAAGATTTATTTTATGTAATCAACCCAAACATTTATTTAATGTCTTATATATATGTACATATGTACTTAATTACAACATTTGACCTTTGTAGCATTATTATTTATAGATTTATTTTATTAAAATATAAGCGTAAAGTTATGACTACGTGAATCGGTAATATTAAAATGTATGTTATGATTGTAATATGCATTTTCTTACTTTCAGATCCAAACCCGTAAAACCGCGGGTGCAAATTCATCCGGGTAACTTTGACCTGGTTATCGCCGGTCTGTCTGTAATCCTGGGGCTCTCAGGATATCCGGGTAACCCGGCCACTCTACAGGTGGCGAGTTGTTCCTTGATTCCAGAAAGTCTTGGACAGGGTTAGATTGTTCAAGGAAAGTTTATATGTGAGTGGCCAACTCTGGTGGCATAGTTTTCAAACCACATTAAGAGCAAACCAATTCTTGTACCTATTTCCAAAACAGTTTTTTTTAATTGAATTTATTGAAAATACTATAGATTAAAAGTGTAGAGAAGGAAATCTAAAAGATAGTATGGGCCGAGCTTACTTATCTTAAGTTTAGTTTTTATTTTATAGGTATATCTACATACATAAATTCAAATTCAAAAATTCAAAATTCATTTATTCAGAATAAGTGTAACAATAATTACTTACTCGGATTATTACTCGGATTTTGATGCAGCTTTCTGTAATGTGATGAGGTTTGATTGGTGCATGTTTCTATGCTTTTATGCTATGGCGTAACAGTGCTGTATTATGACAAACTTGATCATTTTCAATTATTTTATAAATAATTGTGCAATTAATTTTGAAAAATTCATCAGACAGTAGATCTATTTTTTTAACCAAAAAATAGATCTACTGTCTGATACGTTCAAAAAACTGGTCATTTACTAAATTTCCCGTAGGGCATGATTCAATTTGAATAAATCGATCGGCTAGCACTTACATGGCGTTTTAATTTTCCGACATATTTTTTAACGAAAGTACTGGCCGGTTGTTTTATTTAAATTTAAGATTCTTGTACTATGTAAGACAGCCGGGATCTAATATTTAAAGAACTACCCGTCTACGGAAATATCTGTATGTAAATTCCGCGGTATTTATTAAATTCCCTCTATTACATGTCTACCTATCCAAGAACTGACCGCGACGATTGTTTTTTAACCGATTTCAAATAAAAGGAGGTTATCATATCTTATGAAAAAAATATGTTTTTTTTTCTTCTTTTTTTAAGTAATATAAATATCGCATTACACTTTGCCCCATACAATTTAACCAACCACTTATTTTACTTCCTACTATTATGCTACCAACTGGCTCACTTTACAACCAACACAAAAAAAAACTATCATGGCCCCCTTAAGTCGACTTTTCCCATCCTATTTCACGACATGACTGTACTATAAGATATGGTTATCGCACTAGGGTGGAAAGAAGGATATTTTCCACAGGATATATTATAGATCCAGAGTATCTTTGGAAGAGTAATGTGGTATGGGTTTCAGTGAAATACTGTCTCTAAATAAAGGTGGGGTTGTATTGGCAGCGGCAATTTTTTTGTGAAGTCTGCTGTGGTTTTTTTTTAAATGTTATGGGCCCATGATTGACTACAACTTGCCTGAGGTTATATTGATAGATAGATAGATAAATACTTTATTAAAACAGCACAAATGAAACAATACAAAAAAAACATACAAATTAGAATCAGCGTCTTAATTGGCGGCCTTATAGCTAAGAGTGATCTCTTCCAGGCAACCAATCTGGCAGGGATAGAGGTTATGCAACGTAATAATCTACGATCTAGCGTGCTTGCCTAGAAGAAACCGGTTTACTCTCGACCTGAAGACCGACAAATTATAGTTCAAGGGGAATAGAGATTCGATTAATATTAAATTGCTATAGTAAACAATAGACATAAGTCTATTGTTTTTAAATAAAAAACTAATAAAGCCTAATTTGCCCATTTGTGAGTAATTTCACAAAATTAAACCCTTTCAATATTAGTTTAACAAGGTAGACACCCAAATGTGAGTAAATTGTTATAGTATTTTAAAATATTGAAGAAATTTCTTTTGAGAAAATGAGTTACTTTTTAAACTAATGTGGTACCAAACTAATGAACTTATCTTCAAAAAGCTTTTAACAAAAACATGATGGAAATAACTGTATGATGAAAAATTTTAACTAAAATGTAAAAAAACGAATAGATAAACCTTTTTTTACTTATATTGTTTTTTTTTACAAAAATAAAAAGCATAACATAAAGATGCAACTGAAGTTTTAGCAATTTTTTCCTTTTTTTAAAATTTTAATACATAAAGGAAAAAGCTTTATTTTGGGCGCTTCCGTGGGTCGGATAGCACGTTAAATTTTAGTTCCCGGCTGTTTGTCTAGAACGGCAGTCGTTAAGAATATCAGAGGCTCTTAAGCTTTGGTTTCCTAGGACAGCGGTGCCTTCATATAGCGGCTGTAATATTACGGACGCAAAAATAATTAAAGTAAATTACGGTGCAAGTTACCGCTCTCTAGGAAACCGCGCCATTACGTTTACATAGACAACGTTCATTCACCGCTGTATTACGGCCGCTATATGTCGGAACCGCTTTCCTAGGAAATCCAAGCTTTAGAGCGATTTGAAAACTCTCGACACCAGAGTTGGCCACTCTCATTCGATAAGAAGAAGAATACATAAAAGACAAACATGATGACGCCCTCTGTTCGTAAAAGTCATAAACTCTCAAACAAACTCATTTTTCTTCTAAAAAAAGGGATTAGTAACAGTACCCCAGAGCCATATAATTTCGGTCAAAATCACTTAAATTACAACCGAAAACACTATTTTACGTCATATCTTCGGGCCAAAGAAATTTTCCTTCAAAAAAATTCGTAACTCATCTAAAGTTTCACACGATTATCAACTTTATTTTTTTATTAATAAGAGTTATTTTGGTATGAAAGTGACAAGATAGAAGTCATAGTTTTCCTTCAGCGCAAGAGCCACGTAGGTTAAATTGATTTATAGGTATCGCTGTATATTTTAGTGTCAAGCATGGAATTATGTTCGCAGGATTCCGAGGGGTGTGGAAATCTGATTTTATAAAGGAAATTGAGTTATTTTGTCAGTGCCAATTGTACGCGGATTTTGGTAGAGGTTTACGTCAATGTTTGTTCTGGAAAACTATGATTGTATTAATATTTTTTTAAGACTTTTCCTTGAATTTTTAACGTTAGATTTGCTTTGAAGCGCTCAGCTATCGAAGGTAATTTTGTTGTCGACTATGAACAAGTTTCAGTTATATAATAACAATTTTTTTATATTGAAACATACAATGTCTAATTTTTTTATTAGTGGTATGTGTTTTTTTTGTTTTTAAAGTGACAGTACATTCTTTAAGCGATAAAGCCGCCACACGTATAAGATTTTTCTTTGTTTTATATCTATTAATGTTTGTCTTAATATATGTTGCAATAATCTATACTATATATATTATATATCTATACTAATATTATAAAGCTGAAGAGTTTGTTTGTTTGTATGTTTGTTTGTTTGAACGCGCTAATCTCAAGAACTTCTGGTGCGAATTGAAAAAATATTTTTGTGTTGGATAGACCATTTATTGAGGAAGGCTTTATTTAGGCTATTTAGGCATGCAACTAATAGGAGCGAAGAAACAATGTAAATTTTGGAAAAAAAGCGGGGATATTTATTTATCTCTGAGGGCTTCCGTTGCGTGCGCTGGGAAAACGGTACAAGATATCAAAAATAAGTGTACGAAAGAATTATTCCTCTCAAAATTATCTAACAAAATGTCCGCAACAGTATATGTCTATGTTTTAAGGTTAACTCACTAGAACCGTTTTTATGGTAATAACTATTCCACGCGGACGAAGTCGCTGGCACAGCTAGTATAATATACTTATCTTAAATTTCTGTCAATAAAATACAGGTAGGTATTGTTGCATAGCTTTTAAAACTAGTTAGTTTTTTCAAACTAACTGCTTGTATTTAAAGCGAAATGGTTATTTTCCAACCTCCATTCCAATTGTTTTGTTAAAACGATGACAATACTTTTTCATCGTTGCCTATTATGGAATGGAAAATTGAAATTGAGTTGTAAAAATCAACGATGCATTGCGTACATATATATCTAAATAGTTTATGTACAACAAGTACATGTAATTATTATTCACGAATTTTATAGTGGAGGCAGGGAACTCAAGCATTCCCTGTAAACGCGGCAGTTCAGCTTTCTAACAAGCAAAATGTCGTGGGTTTGATAACTGCAGTTGGACTGTCAATGTACTCGTATTTTGTCTACTACTAAATGTTTAAAATCCAGTTTGATTCATCTCAGGCATGCTTGATTTTTGACGCCCGATGATCAATATTTAAGTGTACAATCTTATGTTGAAAAAGAAGGCACTGTCAGATATTGATACACGGGTAAACTAGTGTTCGACAGGTAAAGAAATAAAAAAAAACATAATATGAGCAAAAAAAAGAGAAATCGTAATCCTTTTCTAGAACAAATCCATTTTTATATTCTGGATCAGAATCATATAAATCTTACTACAAGCCACAATCCGCATGCAATCACTAAATTCGATCAAAAACCAATCAGGCAAAAGCCATAGCAGTCTCGGCTGTAAAAAGACACTTTCATTACTGCCACTAGTTAATCGTGGTACAGAGATAAAAGTAGATTAGGAATTTGTTGTAGAGAGGACATTTTGTTGAGTTTAGTTAAGTATGTATGAGCAGTCATGAGCACAATGAGCAGCTGGAATTGATATAAAATATGAGTACCTAATATTTACTTTTAACCCTTGACTTTTTTTTCTTGTTTTCTCGGAGATAAAATATAGATAAAAAAATCTGTACAATTTATACCGGTCCGATAAAGTTTTTGTATGAATTCATAAAAAAAATTGAAAGTTGTTGCCTGTGAAATTATGCGTTATTAACCATGATTACTGCTCTACAATGCTATAATGGCCTAGCTAGACAAACAGCAACAGTGTTAGCTGGCGCTACGACCCAACTGTATCCTGGCCTCCGATATTAAATGGCACCACTGTCCGCGATCTTGAGCAAGAACCTCCCACTGGGTCACTTGCAGCTTGCGGAGGTCCACCTGATCCTTCCAGCGATACTTAGGATGCCCCACCGGCCTCTTGCCTCACGGTCGCTTCAAGTACGCGCGCCTTACTGCCCAAAATGTAATGAGTGAAGTATTTTATTATTTGACCTATATAAATAAATAAATTCGTTTGAGAGCGGCAATCAGTCTCTATCAAGGGCTGCTCACATGGCTTAACAATTGACGATCTATAACAAGCAGTTCACACTTTCCTTTATATCAAATCACAATTTTACATCTGTGGCACAAACTCCCGCAAAGAATTTCCTCACAGAAACGTCTTGCGCGGGGGTAGATAAGGAGAATTTATAGGGCGGATTAGGGCGAGAGGCGATTGTTTGGTGGCACGTCAATCTGGCCAGGAGGCGGAAATATGCTGCTGCTTTATTACTTTATCTACCTAGTTCTTTTTGATTTGTGATTTTTATCCGACTAGACTTGCATTTTCATGCGACTGTGGCTCAGCGGTCCCAGTGTCTGCTTATCATTCAGACGCACCCTGGTTCGAATCCAGCCCTACACCAATGACTTGTATTTTCAAGTTATGTGTGGGTTCGCACTCGCTTAACGGTTAAGGAAAACGTCGTGAGGAAACCGACACGTTTAAGGACCACAAATTCCGAGGGCATGTGTCTTCCGTGCAAGGACGATGTATCTGCCCAAGAGAACACCCCAACGAATTAATTCTGCGGGGGAGTCACGACCCTCAGTCATGAGGAAATACGGCAATTATACAATCCATAATGGGATGTTATAAATAAGTTATAATAAATTTGTTAATAGTAGGTACCAGCATTTAAGATATTATGTTAACGACATTTCTAAAACCTTAATTATTCTTCTAAACTCACATTACTTATCACTGAGGGTTGTAGCTCCCCCGCAGAATTGATTCTTTGGGGGGGAATCTACACCTATAAAGAATCACCTTAGATCTTGGTGAAATTTTTTCGGATGTGCATCATTTATATACAACTATTCATCGCTTCGTTACGGTATAATAGAAAAATAAGCTGACTAAAATTAAATACACTACATATTAAAATCATCGATTTTGTAAAGTTCTCCCTTTAACGCTTATAACCGCTATCCAGCGTTGTTCTTGCCTAAATGTAAAAAAATGTCTGATATCGTCCAGCAATCAAATAAAAATATTTTTTTTTAAATGTATCTATTCTAATATCATAAACCTGAAGAGTTTGTTTGAACGCACTAATTTTAGGAACTAAAGGTGCGAATTGAAAAATTCTTTTTGTGTTGAATTGACCATTTATCGAGAAAGGCTTTAGGCTATATTACATCACGCTGCAACTAAAAGGAGCGAAGAAACAATGGAAAATCTGGAAAAAAGGGGAAAAATATTCATCTTTGCGGGCTTCCGTTGCGTATGCTGCGAAAACGATCAAGATATCAAAAAAATATGTATAAAAGAGTTAATCCTCTTAAAATGATCTAACAAAATTTCTGCAACAGTATATGTCTATCTTTTAAGATTAACTCACTAGAACCGTTTTTATGGTAATAAAATAACTATTTTATGCGGACGAAGTCGCTGGCATAGCTAGTTATAACTAAAACCTATACATACTGCGTCATATGAGGTAACCCATACAATTGTAGGCTGATCCAATCACCCAACTTCGTATCGAAGGCTTGATAAGCGGAAAACCTTCGGAAAGTAAATTGACTGAAAAATAACAATAGAGAGGACCTTTTAAGGGATGTTTCGTACAGGCTTAAATTTGAACTTATGCTAAGGAAAAGAACATTCAAAGAAATATGAAAGAAATCTAATTAGATTGTCATTATAGGAATCGACTTTTTAGAAGCTTTCTGTTTATCTTGTATCTTTGTCACCCTCGATAAAAAACCTGAGTGCAAAAATAAGTGTTCCTTATATCAAAACCAGTGCTATTATAGTACAGATACGTTCTACACTGAGTAACAACAGAGTCACTTGTGTGGATATCGTTAAATTTGAATTTTTAACTGACTTCCAAAAAAAGTAGGTTATCAAATCTTCTAAAAGATATTTTTTTATTCATCCCTATTTTACGTCTTATCTTAGCCGATGCCTACATCATAGTAACTATCTACAAACCATATCACAGCCCGATCAGACCAGCGGTTTGGGCTTGATAGATCACACACAAAAGAGATCAGTCAAAGAATCCTTTGCGTTTGCATAAGTAATGAAAAAAATGTGAAGTTTAAAAGCGAGTGTGGCTCAGCGGTTCCAGAGTCTGCTTTTCATACAGACGCACCCTTTTCGTGTCGAATCTGGCCCTACACCAATGACTTGCCTTTTCAAGTTATGTATAGGTTTGCACTCGCTTAGCGGTGAAGGAAAACATCGTGAGGAAACCGACATGTTTGAGGACCACAATATCCGAGGACATATTGTGTCTTTCGTGAAAGGACCTGGGCGCCCACCACGATGTACATAGGTATATGCCTAAGAAAACTCCCCTAACGAATTGATTCTGCGGGGAGTCACGACCCTCAGGCATGAGGAAATACGATTCAAGAGAGAATGAAGAAAAAAAAAACTTTGCGGGTATGAGCCCTTAAGATGTTTCCTTCAGCCGCTCGGTATAAAAGTTTACCTCTTATTGAAGAGGACATTTCAATTTGTCTCTCCTAGATAACGGTTCTTTAGAGAAATAGCTTAGTATGCGTCCGTTATTAATTAAAGAAATTGAAAAAGATATATATTTTTTGTTTAATTATCTAAGATTAGCGTAGGTATAGTAAAAGCATTTCATTTTTAAACTTTTTAAACTTTCCCATACAATGGTTGCATGAAAGAGGTAGCTCTTACAGGTAAAGCCGTAATATGTGGCATTATAATAAGTAACATTAACAATTTTATGTTTTCTTGTTAATTTTCGATTTATTTAGTGTGTTGCATAAAGTATTCTTTATCTTTCTGTCTAATAACTACTTAATTTTCATAGGGCCAACTACATGGCGTAAGCTTTCAATTCCCATTAAAATTAGTCTATATAAGTAATATTTTCGTTTTGAAAATACCTCTCAATATATCTTGAAACCCTCCCTCCACTAAACTCCCCTCTTTCTATACATATAACATCACATTGCCCCCACGTATCATCATTTCATATCTCCGTGAACGCGCGTTGAACCACCCTGCATTATGAATACCGGCACTTTAATGAGTGTAAGAGTGTCAACGTGATTACAGTGATTTGCACAGCGATAACTAGTCGCTTTTAACTATAACATTATATATAACCGAAAAATACCAAAATATGTTCAAGGTCAACAACCAGACATAAAATAATTATTTTAAACAAAAGCAAAAACCGACATCAACTCTATCTACTGTAACGTTACTGAACAAACCTAAGCCTATAAAAAAACTTCAACATAAATTCATTTGCAAAACAAATCTAAGCCTATCAGAGAAAACCGCATCAAAATCGGGCTTGTAATTCAGAAGATATAGTGTATATGCCCATTAAACCTCAACACATCACAGAAAACTGTATCAAAATCCGACTAGTAGTTTTGGAAATAGGGGTAACATTTGATTGCATAAACTTTTTCAATTTGTTGGTTTATTGGTGTTTTCTCAAAAAGTACTGAACCGAAAAAAAAACATTTTTGTAGTCATTAAAAAATACAATCAATTGCAATGGAAAATAGTCTCTTCTATTTGAATTCGGTTATAAATAGAAACCTCCCTCTAAGGGCATGTTTTGTACTAAAGACACCCTCTTTCAATGTAACATCACATTGCAACCACGTATCATTATTTCATATCCCCGTGAAGGCGCGTTGAATCACGCCGCATTATAATACCGGGCGGTAGG
The DNA here is from genome assembly GCA_927399415.1 of Macaria notata. Taxonomy (NCBI): domain Eukaryota; kingdom Metazoa; phylum Arthropoda; class Insecta; order Lepidoptera; family Geometridae; genus Macaria; species Macaria notata. The sequence goes on along the minus strand of OV656750.1, from coordinate 4,433,047 downwards.
ATCGAGCTGTCAGGGACAAGGGAATGGTATCAGAATTGCGAGGTTCATAGTGGGATACCGATATTTTTCAAAGTTTAAACGTGATTAAGAGTCACTTGCATAACGATATTTAAATGAATGTAGCCATAACATTCTGTTTAGTTTTTTTCCCTTGTTTTTATGTATTACTAGTGGGTGCTCGCGGCTTCGTTCGCATTAAGGAGTAAAACTTACATCCCCTATGTCACCCCTTTAAAAGCGGCTTTTCCGAAAATCCTTTCTTAGCAGATGCCTACGCCATAACATCTACCTGCATGGCAAATTTCAGCCCAATCCGTCCAGTGGTTAGGGCTGTGCGTTGATAAATCACTATATCAGTCAATCAATCAGTCAGTCAGTCACCTTTGAGTTTTATATTATATAGATTTAGATTACTAGATATACATACGGCCAACTGTGTGCAAATGCAGCGTTTCAGTAAAAAAAGTGTTAATTGTTTTTAAAACATCGTTTAAATTCAAATAACAAGGTATCCAACTAGGAACGTTACCGTCTGATCTGCATTCGAGCGTCGTAAGAGCTGACTAAGCAAAAATGTCGCCGTGGTTTGCGATGACACATGACTGTGGCGCGTAGTTAGGGGGTATTAGCTGACGGGTAATACAGGGGTTATTGGTTTTCTAAGTTGGGGTTAGGGGAAAGATTACATAGTCTGTAACCAAAACAAACGAATTATTATATTCGTGGCAATGTTTTTATATATGTTTTCTTGTATGGTAGTAGAGAACTTTTGACACCAGAGTTGGCCACTCTCATTCGATAATAAGAAGAGGGATGATACATTTCTGTGGTGCGTAGTTAGAGGGTATTAGCTGACGGGTAATAATAAAGAAGTTATCTATTTGGTTTTCGAGGTTAGGGTTAAGGAGAAAGATTAGTTTGTTATAAAAACATACAGTTGTGTAGAAGCCATCTGGCTGATTGTTGGAATTTATCTTTCTTTGAGTTGTGTTTTCTAATTACTAAGCTTCATGCCTCTCGTATATTTTACTCATTGGGAACACGTTTCAGCAGTTTTTAGAAATTTTGTCTGTTTATCTACTTGTCTTTACTTAAACGCTCATAAAGCAAAAAAAAATGCGAGCGATTGCTATTTGACGACTCTCGACGAAATGTAATTTAGAAGCAATTTTTACGTAGAACGTATGTTACGTATGATATGATTTTTTTACATTATATAGGCTTACGCTTGACTACAACTTGCCTGATGTAAAGCAACGTTATAATCTACGATCTAGCATGAAATGTATGAATATTAAACTTGTTTTTATAAAACCACTAAACAAATATGACTGTAGATATAGGTGTACGTAGGTAGAATATGGATCTATAGCTACTTTAAATGCATTCAGAGTAATCTCGACAATCATCAAAACAATCTTAACATGTACTTAACATGACAGTAGTCAAAATCGATGTTAATCCGGCTTAATAACCGTGCTGAGTAATTAACAACCGATTTATAATTTACGCTCGGCTTTGAGTAGGAAAGGACAGAGCAGTAACTTTTTTTTTGTATGTTTGTCGATCAATCCACCAACATATAGAAGTCTAAGATGTTGTCCAACAAACAGTGATCGCATCAAAAAAATTAAAGCGAAGTTTAATGTATCGAGATGTAACTTAATATTTAAATTAATCTATGGAAAAATCTTAATATTAAATTGATTCTCGGTGGATAAATAGAATAAGGTTTGAATACTTTAGGAAGCCACATTCAAGCCATTTGTATTATTTTGTATTTAGTGTTTTTGAAAAAAATTATAACGAGCTTTTTTTTGATCTATTACAAGTAGTTCCGTGGGAGGACCTTGGCGCCCACCACGATGTGTGTATCTGCCAAAGAGAACTCCCCTAACCAATTAATTCTGCGGGGGAGGCATGACCCTCAGTCAAATACGACTCAAAAAAGAGAGAGAGAGAGAGATAAGGTCTTTTTTTCGATAAAATTAAATTTGATGAAAAAAAGACCAAGGGTGTTTTAAAATTGTATGAATTTATCTTAGAATATTCTTATCCAGAGTATATTTAAATTAAAACATACAAGCTAATTACTTAATTTATACAAAGAATCCCTTCAGTATTCACGTCTATAAACTTTCAACACACAAACTTGTAAAAAAACATGCATCTATTGAGTACATCATTCTGTGCTTACCCTAATCCGTCGCCAGTCCAAATACCTATTCCACGCTGCCGTCACAGAATAGAACAGTAGCTACCGAATGTAAGCTTGACTGATTTAAGTTCAGGTAATAATTACTTGTCCTTTGCTTGAAGTATTTCTGTTGCAATGAAGTGATGTATCCATTGACATAGAATAAAGGGACAGGCCTAATATATTTATTAATAGACACAGGTATTATTATTTAATAATTTAAAAAAGTTGGCACAGTTAAAATACGAGTATTTATTTGGCAGATGGATTCTAAAACCGAATTGTATTTTTTTATGTATTGACATTTGTATTTGCTGTTTGTTATGAATCTGCAAATAAAAACAATCTAAGTAGTAATTTTAAAATTAGAGCAACTTGTGTCAATGCAACAATAAGTATTCCAATGTGAAACGCGTAAATACCAAACCAATATCTCAATAACGACCTAACTGATTTTGATAAATCTTATGCTGTTCCATTAGCATAAATGTATGAAATGTAATACAAAAAACGAACAGCAATTACTGGACAAAAACTAAAGCCAAGTTTATTAACAAGAGTCAAATTGCGAACTTCCTTTTTTCGGAAATTGTTTATAAACAAAACGCACTCAGTTTTCTTGATACTCTGTTGGCCCCTTGAGTTCACAAAACAGTGTTGTAAGGCCAGTCTGTTGCTGTTCTATGTCGAATCAAGACAGACATGAAGTGACTGATTGTCATTATCATTAATGAGCATTTGTATACCTATGTAGTTAGATAATTCGTAGCTCAGCTGGCGGAGATATTAGCATGCGTACTGGAATTGTTGATGCAGTAAGTACTTGGATGGGTGACCAAAGTGATCTCTCTCTCTGAGTCGTGTTTCCTCATGATTGAGGGTCGTGACTCCCCCGCAGAATTAATTCATTAGTTCTCTTGGGCAGATCGTGGTGGACGCCCAGGTTCTTCCACGGAAGATACATGTCCTCGGACATTGTGGTCCTCAAACATGTTGGTTACCTCACGATATTTTCCTTCACCGTTAAGCGAGTGCAAATCCACACATAACATGAAACTACAAATCATTGGTGTGGGGCCGTATTCGAACCAGGGTGCGTCTGGTTGAAAAGCTGACACTGAAACCGCCTAGCCACACTCGCTTGTTGACCAAAGTGATATTACGTATAAATTTGCTGCCGAAAGTCAAATGTTTTGCTTAATGTTAGGTAAGATAGAGGTTGTTATTGATAATACTGAAGTTGTTAAACCATTTCAGAGGCTAAATAGTTTGTATAAAACTATCCACACCAGAGTTGTTAACTCCCATTCGAACTTCTTTCTTTATTTAAAGACTTACTTAGATTATGATTGTAAATTTTTCTTTCACACGAAATAGACTTACGTTTTGACTACAGCCTGCCTGATGTTAAGCACTACTGTATCCTTAAATCTAGATAAATAATAAATTTCGTATGAAAGAGATCTAAAAGAAACCTATTTAATAACATAGAAAAAAATCAGTTAATGTCTATCATAACTATTTAATTTCTTTTCAGATATCTTGTATAAGTAAATACATATAATTAACCTCTTCTGACTGTAGTTCGCTTGGCTTCTTCTTCTTATCGAATGAGAGTGGCCGACTCTGGTGTCGAGAGTTTTCAAACCGTCCTAAGGGCCTCTGACATGGCTTAAATGAGGCACTTTGTCAGAGTCATGGTCAGATAAGACGAAAGTTTTTGGCGATCATGGCTTGGGTGGAATGTTCCAGCATAGCTTTGGCTCCTTTTTTTAAATTATGTCAATTTTCATCTTATAAAAGGTAATTACATTAGTTACAAGCCCTAAACTTAAGTTTTACTTACAAAAATGGATCTATTTTATTTGCCCAATAAGGATTTTTTTATTATTGTTATTATTTAACGACACTAAACAAACAGCCAGGACCTACAATTTAACGTGTTATCTGACCTACGGACGGTAGCCTAAAAGAATTCTATTTGCTCAGGAGATACAAAAAACAGTTAACGTCTCTTACAACCGTTAATCCCGTTATCAGATACCACGTATAAATCCGTATGGTAATCAGCTCTGATTGATGTGGAATATGATAATGTCATTTCAGTTCAGATTAGTTCATCTTAGTAAGGATAATTGATGTGGCAGCGTTATTCTGGTATTTATGGCTGTAAGTAGATACATAGTTATAGGATCATTAAGAAGTAGGTGTAATAAAAAAAGTAGGTAAGTTAGTGTATAAGTAGCGTCTTATATGAATATTTAATACAAGCATTTGCTTAGTACAGGGCTAGGTGGCGGTGTGTGATTGTGTATTTCCCAGAATATGTTTAAACTCGTGGACGCCCGTTTTTTTTAATTGCATTGTTTCTAGTAAAACAATCATAAAGATCCATTACCCAGTGTAGTGTGAAAGCAGATCAAATAGGCCAAAATACTGACGAAAATACTTAAATCTTTATATCTACTTAAAGATATATGTAGATAAGCAAGACTAAACAAACTTTGCTTTTTTTTCAATCTTTATTCAAATTTGATTATAGAACATGATTTTGTTTTTTACATGTTTATTTTTCCTTCGATATCTATCTATAGTACATAACGTAGAAAAATAGCGATCGTAAAATAATTTATTTGCCTCTACAAATCCTCGTCAAAGTCGTATGCCTCATGACTGAAAGTTGTGACTCCCCCGCAGAATCAATTCGTTAGGGGAGTTCTCTTGTGCAGATACATCGTGGTGGGCGCCCAGGTCCTTCCACGGAAGACACATGTTCTCGGATATTGTTGTCCTCAAACATGTCGGTTTCCTCACGAGGTTTTCCTTTGCCGTTGAGCAAATGCAAATCCACACGTAACTTGAAAATAAGTCTCTACAAAAAGTCTACAGTAGGTAATAATTCGTTTTCCCAAAAGTATCTAAGTATCTATAGAGATATTAGTTATAATGAGCTTGATATTAAATGTACGCTATTTATAGAAATAGCGTACATTTCATATCAAACTCATTATAACGTGAACATTAAATGTCCCTTTTATTTAGATACCGCCATAATATCGGACATTTCCAAACATCAAACACTATCGATATCAAAGCGATCCCTCTCGTTTGCCGAACTGGGGTGATTCGGCGCGGAGAGAGAAATAAAGTGGAGATGCCGTTTTGATGCAGGAATGGTTATAAGAAAAAAATGAATAAGTTTGTCCAAAAAATCATGTACTAAAATTAATTTCCATTTTTTTTTATGATGTATATATAATGTTTATTTTTTATTATTATTTGGAAGTGTTACTATTAATTTTTGTTGTTTTGAAATAAATATGATACTATTTCCATATAATTTGATAATGATTACTTAGTTAATCGAAAATTCACGTGTTACTTTTTATAAAAAGCTAGTCTTTTTCCAAATGTGCAAGAAAGTGCTTTGTAAATGTTTTAGTATTGCTATTAAATTAACTGAGTAATCTAAATATATAAAACTCAAAGGTGACTGACTGACTGATTGACTGACTGGTATAGTGATCTATCAACGCACAGACCAAACCACTGGACGGAACGGGCTGAAATTTGGCATGCAGGTTGATGTTATGACGTAGGCATCCACTAAGAAAGGATTTTTGGAAAAGCCTCTTTTAAATGGCTGAAATAGGTAATGCAAGTTTACTTCTTAATGCGAGCGAAGCCGCAAGCATCCACTAGTGTTCAATAAAGTTACTAGTAGATGCATGCGGTATCGCCCATGTGATATCGGCATAAAAAGTGTCTTATGCCCCATTATATCGAAAATATGGACAATCCATTGTTGTGTATTTTCACCATTTCATCATCATCATCATCCACAGCCCTTGGGATCCCACAGCTGGGTATAGGCCTCCCTTTGCATGTGCCTTCTGCGTCAATTTTGTGCAGACCTCATCCAGGTTGGATCCTCGACTTTAACGATGTCGTCGATCCATCTCGCGACCGGACGAGTAAAAAGTAGATTTTTTATCACCGCAACACATTTGTTAGTCAATTGTTTTTTAGTTTGTCTCATAATGAGAAGATACAATACGTTTACTACAGTCTACTGGCTTATGTACTATCTCTCATCCAGCACACTATTTCCTCCAATCGAAACTATACGTACGTTATCGCGCCTCAACATTCTGTACCGGTCATTAGTGTGATCAAAACAAAGCTCGTTTGTTATACACTGGCTGGAGGAGTAGGTTATATTAGCAGAGAGATCATAGAAGTATATTTTTCGTAAATCATTAACACGTTTACATACACACAATACATTATGTAGATATATCATTGGACATGTTTCCAATTCATTGATTATTATTATTATTAATAAAGTAAATACCTTATGACCTTGACCGTGGGTCGAATGACACGTTAAATTTTAGGCTTACGGGTATGGCAGTCGTTAAGCTATGTCAGAGGTCCTTTGGGTGGCTTGATAAACTCTCGACACCAGGGTTGGCCACTCTTATTCGATAAGGTGAATAAATTTTGTGTTTCTAACATTACACTATCCCATTCTCTCTATTGTTATCTCAGTCTAACCTCCACAGACACTAGGTGCAATAAATTGTTTGAAAATCAACCCTCGTTTGTTTCTATGCAAATTCCGCCATTGTTATCTATGCGGAAGCATGCAGTTGTGGATAGTTAACTTCAAACCACGTTTTATGATGTCTCTTTGGGTTCTAAATTGTTATACTGGACTTTAGAATATTCTAAAATGTTCTAGTATAATCTAGAGACTAGATATTGTGTTTTGTTTATAATAGTGAAGTAGTATTTGTATATAACTAATGAATGCTCGCGGCGTCGCTCGCATTAAGAAGTTAAATTTGCATCCCCTGTTTCACCCCATTAAAAGTGCCATTTCCAAAAATCCTTTCTTAGCAGATACCTACGTCATAACATCTACCTTCATTCCAAATTTCAGCCCAATCCGTCCAGTGATTTGGGCTGTGCGTTGATAGATCACTATATCAGTCACTCAATCAGTCAGTTAGTCACCTTTGAGTTTTATATATTTAGATAGTGGTTACGAATAGTGGTTGTCTACTGGTTCTTGAGATTATTCTAAAAGGTTCTGGTATGATATAGAGACTGGGTTTTGTGTTTATTAATATGTATATGGAATTTGGATTGTGAGGTGATAATAGTGAAGTTGTGGTTATGAATACGGGTTGTAAGGAATGTTTTATTAAGAGTCTGTCTGACCGCATGCACATGACTGCAATATACCGGCAATGGTTGGATATTGTCACGTAATATGTATTTCTACATAATTTAATTTAATCTTGTTTTATGCCTTTATATTGTACTTTTGTGTGTGAACCTTTCTATGGAGCCTGCTGTTTGAAATAAAGACCTATTATTATTATTATTTACGTTTGTTTCAGAAACATAAATTTGTACATATATACATTTTGAGTTGGATAGTTCCTAATATTAACTGTGTAATTATTTATTACTGGAAAGTAATGGTGTTAAAACTGTCATAGTTTTCAATGTGTGTTAACTACAAGAAAATATTATTAAGGCAATCAGTGTGCTAGTGTTTATGTGTGTGTTGGCTACTTTTACAAATAGTTTTAATTTTTAGGAATTTTTTTTTTATAGTACTATCATCTACTAATACTAAAATGTTACATTAGATAGTAACGTTCTGTTCAAGTAAATTTATTACAACTATTTTTTAAAAAAATTAAAACTGTCTAAGAACATCTATAAATAACAAACTCCATCACTGCAACAAACAGAACTTCTAAACAAAACTTTCTGAAAGCACTGTAACACCAGTGTAACACATTATTTTAAGTATCCAACAATAATTTATAATATTCTCTCCTGAAACTTTACCCGAAATGCATTAAACTATTACCAACAACGGGCTATGAATCGGTATAAGCACATTCATTTGCATGTGGGGACAGTCGCGAACGTAATCTATAGGTACATATAATAAAAATGAAGAGGGTAAAAAATTTATACAAAGAAAAAACCGTGAAAAAAATATGTTTGGGTTTGTTTTACTTGAAAATCGATAGAAAAATTATATATTTAAACTAGTGGGCGTTCGCGGCTTCGCTAGCATTAAGAAGTAAAACTTGCATCCCCTATTTCACCCCTTTAAAAGTGGCATTTCCAAAAATCCTTCTTCTTCTTAGCGGATGCCTACGCCATTACATCTACCTACATTCCGAATTTCAGCCCAATCCGTCCAGTGGTTTGGGCTGTGCGTTGATAGATCACTATATCAGTCAGTTAATCACTCAGTCAGTCACCTTTGAGTTTTACATACAAACGACCAGACTCAATACAAGTAATTATAAATTTTAAAATTCATAAATACATGTGTCACGCTGAAATCGAACCCACAACCTCTAGATTAGAAGACAGAGCCACTACCCACTAAGCTAACAGGCCAGTCTCATGCCATACCCTTAGTAATTTATTATTAATTTGTATGAAAGTCTCCATGTACACAAGTGTACCTCGTTCACAGCGACCTCTACGCTGGGTTTGTTAATCTTTTAATGGAATTAACCCGCACCGCCGATGTCACTAGCGAAATAGCGACGGCTCAGATGTTGAAGTAATGGAATAGATAGAGTATATTTTTATTACAAAGTTACAAAAGAACGAGTGTGGCTCAGTGGTTCCACTGTCTGTTTTTCATCCAGACGCACCCTGGTTCGAATCTGGTCCTCCACCAATGGCTTGTACTTTTAAGTAATGTGTGGATTTGAAACTCGCTTTGGTGAAGGAAAATGCGGGGGAATTCAAGACCCTCAGCCATGAGAAAATACGACTCAAGACAAGGTGTGTTTAGATATGAAATTTTTACTCGAAAACGCAAGAAACTAAGATGTTAACAAAATTTTATAATTTTGTGACTGATTTTACATACAAATACCTACATGTTTTATCCTACTCACGGAAGTGTATTTATGGAAATGCCACTCTCTCTGTTTTCTAATCTAACCTATTTAATATTGCAGCACGCTTAATCACATGCGCTTTTAAAAGTTATACCACCTAGAAATTTTAAATAAAAAAAAATATATACTTATATAAATTTACCTAGTTTTTTTTAGTACCTAGTCTCTTCAATAAGTTCTAAATCCTCACTCCTAGTAGATTGTTTCGTACCCTGCATAATTACTTAGCTTTTGTTACTTAATTATTGTAGTAAAATGTAGGGATAAGCTATATAGACTATGTATTATTCGAAGGATTTGATTGGAATTAACTTATTTGAACCAATATCACATGTTTTAATAATTGTGTAGGTATTCTGGCCTGTTACCTTAGTTGGTAACTGCTCTGCCTTCTAATCTAGAGGTTGTGGGTTCGATTTCAGCGTGACACATGTATTTATGAATTTTAAAATTTATAATTACTTGTATTGAGTCTGGTCGTTTGTATGTAAAACTCAAAGGTGACTGACTGACTGATTAACTGACTGATATAGTGATCTATCAACGCACAGCCCAAACCACTGGACGGGTTGCGGGTTCAATTCCTGCGTGACAAAAGTATTTACCTATGAAATTTAAAAAAAAACAAATTATAATTACTTGGGTTTAAAAAAAAAATATTATTACTTGGGTTGAGTCTGGTCGTTTGTATAATTATAATAAATATGTATGTATTTCCAAAAAAAAATATATAAGTACCTATTAATATCCGTTATCTCGTACCCACGACTCAAGCGTTTGCTTATTGTGGGGCTAGATGACGCTGTGTGCAATGTCCCGGAATATTTATTTATTTTACTAGTGGATGTCCGCGCCTTCGTTGGTGCTATTTTGGTATAAAAAATAGTAGCCTTTGTCTCTTTCGAGCCTTATACCACCACCATGTCAAAAATCACAATGATCTGTCGCTCCGAGACACGTACAAACAGACAGACTAACACTCAATTTTATGTATTGCTTCCTTTCAGCGGATTTTTTTGTTATTTAGTAACATGTGTTAATAGTTTCAGGTTTTTTTATATCACGAAATAGGCTTACGTTTGACTATAGCCTGCCTGATGTTAAGCATAGCCTTAGATGTAGCACGCTTGCCTAGAAGAAACCTATTTACTCCCGATTTGAAGACCCCTGGATTATAATTTTCTGGGAACAGGACTCTAGGCCATTAAACGTGTCGCACGTAGCGCATTAAACGTGCGTTTAATGTCATTTTACTTTAATAATGACCGAAACGAAAGTATGTAGCTAATGTTCGTTCATTATTTATTTATTATTGTAGTATAGGCTTCATAAACTTACAACAGCTACCCATGATTGTGAGACAGAGCGAGTGAAACCGTGAGCATATTGCTGTTAAAAGATAAAGTAAAATAAAAAATAGAAAATTCAGGACATATCACACAGCGCCATCTAGCCCTATACTAAGCTTACGCTTGTATCATGGGTACTCGGATAAAATACATCTATACCTTTTTTTTGTAAATACATAGTTATTATACATAGGAACGACCAGACTCAACACAAGTAATTATAAATTTTTATATGCATAAATACTTATGTTGCGCGGGAATCAAAATCGCACCCTTAGATTAGAAGGCAGTAATAATAAAATACTTATAAATATACGTTTATCCCACCATTTATTCGAAGCATATATTCAAGTACCCTAAAAATTATTCGGATCACACCCAACACTAGCAAAAGGAGTTAAAACGATGAGACAAAATGAATTGGCCTGATTTATGCCTTCTGCCCCTCGAGAAAAGAAACGTTCTGCTAAGTGGATTAACTAAGTGTTAATGGGCTAAAATACTTATTAAGACATAATATATAAAGTCCGGTTAAGTTAAGGCCGGTTGGGTGAAACTTAATTAGTCTGATTGGTTATAGAGAAAGGTGAGAAACTATAACTATAATTCTCCTTCTTATTCTTTTATATCGAATGAGAGTAGCTATCTATGGTGTCGAGAGTTTATCAAGCCGCCCTAAGGGTCTCTGACATGGCTTAACTACTGCCGTACTAGACAAACTGCCAGGACCTACAATATAACGTGTCATCCGTCCCACAGAAGCGCCCAAAATGGAACGCCACTTTTTGACAGCATCGTCTCGCCATCGGTCGTTTTAAAATTATTACTTGTGTTATGCGGGAATCGAACCCGCGCCCCTAGATAAGAAGGCAGAGCCACTACCAACTAAGCTAACAGAGCTGTATATGTACATATAGATAGATAAACTGGGATAAGATGGAATGAGATTTCAAAACAACTTTGCATAACGTTTTAAGACATCATCTGTGAAAAGCTTGTTCAGATTCATTTCCAATTACAAGCAAAAGGTCCGTATTCATTATTTTTCATGTAGGTTCAGTAAATCAATAGAATCTGAAGATGGATTTGTAAAGAAAATGAGCATCACCGATTTGGGAAAGCAATGAGATTATCCCAAACAATAATGATTTGATTTCGCACAAAGATATAGAGGGAAATCATTGAAATTGAAGACTGACCGAACTCTCACTTAAGTTGGGTAATTGTTAACGAATATTGAATTTTAATAAGATAAAGGCACTGTGGTAAGCGAAGTGTAGGAAGACCTGTGCAACGGTTGCTGGATGATATATAAAAGTAAGAAGGAAACATCTGGACAAGAACAGCGCAAGACAGGGAGTATTGGCGTAAGAGGGCGGAGGCCTATGCCCTGCAGTGGGTCTCATTAGGCTGATGGTGATGATTAAAATGATAGGTGCTTTAGTATTGTTACGGAAGCGGGTGTAGGCATAGGAAAGAAACACCGTATTAGTTTTCCACCACGTCGTTCACACACACACACACACGTATTTATGACACACTAAGTAACTCCCGCCAAACCCACATTGTCATCAAAACTAACTGTCACTGTTTTTTTAAACAAACAACTAAACAAAAGAGTTTCTGCATCTATAACATGCAAAGTTGCATCACTATACAAAAAAGTTCTTACACCTCATTTAACTAAGAGGTTCTACGTCACAGTATTTTTGAATGCATCACCATCAGCTTAATAGTACCCACTGCAGGGCATAAGCCTCCATGTTATGCCAAACCTATATCTTTTCTTTCTGTCAAGTGCTAAAATGCCATCGCAGTCAGCCTTTAGATTAGTGACCGATTCAAAGAGATTTATGTGTCGCTGTTTCCAAATGCCAAATATTAGCCATGTCAGAAGCATCTCAGGAGATATAAATACTCTCAATATACTTTGCTTCTTTCATGCGATGTTTTTCATTCATTTATATTAATATTCGTACACATTACCATGAAGTTTTATCTTAAAAGCGTTGATAAAAAGAAACGGTTAAAAAACAAAGCTAGATAGTTTTGTATCTATACTATGTTTAGTCTATAGGTATCTCACTATCTTTATCTATTCTCATTCATAAAGAAAAAAGTCGTGACGTCATAATTTAAAGGCCATATCAAATATTCATTCGCTATTCACATATTGTGGGTACTTTATTTTTTACGACCTTTTACCTACCTATGTCGTTTATCTTTAGCATTTTTTGCCCGGAACAACACGAATTTTAACAACATTTAATCTCAATCTGTAGGAGGAGAATGTAACATCTATTTTAGTAAAAAACGACATATTTCATGGCGTGTTGACATCTTCGCTACAATGTTTATAGTTCATTGCATGATTTTAGGCCCATAAGAGTTGTTGTTTCTCTTACACTTTAATACCCAAATGGAATGTTTACAAACGAAGGCATTATTAAGTTTTTTTGTTTATAGTTAAGCAATTAATACGAAAAATAATGCAGGTTCATACATATGTAATTAGTTTACTTTTCTACATTTTAGTTTAACTTGCTTTTGCGGAACCATTGTGGCGTTTCTAATATTTCAAACGAATTAAAATTGTAAGCTATCAGTTAATGTACAGCGTGATGGAGAGGAAGCCTATGCTCAGCAGCAGGTACGATAATGAAGACGACATAACAATTGTTTGTATTGTCAACGGCAGCTTCCGGGTATGACGAGTAACTCTTCTTTATGCAAATGAAATGCAAGTATTTATATCACGCCTATGTCTATAAATTAATACAATATTATTTTTGTATAATAATTGTCAGTGTTTTGTATATAAAATCAAAATGCAGCTAAATGTAATAAAGTGTATTTAATTCGTCAAGACATTGTATCGTCACATCATTTGTCAATGTCGTCGAGTTGGGAAAATATTAGCAAAGACAAATGGCGATCGACTGTTGGATTGAAGTGCTAGCCCTAAGCAGGCGTTAAATATATTGCTTATTCAAATGTTTCAAATACTTTTAGGTAAATAATGTAAACAACTTGTTTTTTTAGGTTTTTCTAGGTCATCTTAGTTATTTTACTCGTATTTCTTCAGAAATAAGAGAAAGAAACGTCTTCGTGTAATGAATATTATTTAATGGATGATTGTTATCAGAATGAAAAATGTAAACTAAACATATTTAGTATTTTTGAACCCAATAAACGTTTTTGTATTGTATTGTATTTGGCCATTTTAATACTATCGCGGCGCAGTCACAGTCGATTTTTTGTCATCATTTTATTTTTTAATCAGATATTATCATAAGAATTCTTCCCACTCTTACTTTGTTTAACACCATAAAAGTTCTTAAGTTTTTTTTTATTTTTATTTTCATAAATTATGTATAAGAAATATCGGCACCATTGTAACGTTACTTACGCAACGTGGTATTCTGCAATAAGGTGAGCTAAACCGTGAACAACCACTAGTAACAGTCTTCAAAGCATGTCGGCATCAGTCATGTTTTTTTAATCTTTGTCTATGTTACTCCAAACAACACTAGAGATTACAACTCTAATACATATTCCCGGGTAACCAGGAATCACCATAGGAATAATGTCTATTTTTAAACCATTATGTATTCGTTTGTGTCCTTTTCCAACAAACCATAAATTCTATTTTTCCTCCTTTTCTTTTCCAGGGTTGTATTATGAATAGTGTCTCCCTTGTCCATTTATTTTGTATGACAATGGCCCCGATTTGAGGAGCTCTCAACCGTGAATGGGCTCGTGATACATCGTTGTAGACTTGCCCTTATACCTGTCTACATAGTAAAGTAATATACGGTACATGTTTTGATTTTAATGTACTTACAAACTAAGTTTTAAGCGAGTGTAGCTCAGCGGTTTCAGATATGTCTGCGTTTTATCCAGACGCACCCTTGTTCGAATCTGGCCCTACATCAATGACTTGTATTTTCAAATTATATGTGGATTTGCATTTACTTAAAGGTGAAGGAAAACATCGTGATGAAACCGACATGTTTGAGGACCACAATGTCCGAGGACATGTTGTGTCTTCTGTGGAAGGATGAGTATAAAAATGGTAAGTTAAATATTCAAGCAATTTATGAAAACCTCCTCTTATTTCAAAATCCAATCTTCTCAACAATAAACCAATTACGCGTAAAATATAAAATTAAATAGAGAAAGCCACGGATTGTGTTCTCAAATAGGCTTTTTCATTGCAAATTTAACAGGTTTTTTTTTACCAATTTATTTTAGATTATTGTCTGTCAACCGAAGCGTAATCTAAACAAAGCGTCGCAAAAAACTGATTGAGGTGATCGTTCACCAAATAAGTAAGATTATATTTAAAATAAATCATCGGTTATCCCTGACCATTCGTTTTATAGATAAAACATATTGTACCTGGATGGAGGGGAACGATACACGATAATGTGTATACGTGAAAACAAACGAAGGCGCGATCAAGACGAGAAAAGGAATGATCTCAAAACTAGATAACTTAGCGTAGACTATAACGTTGGTTACCATCAGGCAAGTTGTAGTCAAGCGAAAGCCTATATCACGTAAAAAAAAAAACTGCGTTCCAACATTACCTATAAATATGTAAATGGCATCCTCATTATGTAGCAACTGTTCTAGAACTCTAGCGGTGACGCTAAAATAGGGTATATTAGTCATGTGAGGACGCATCAGTAACATACTCGTAGGAAATACGTTCGCTGGAGCCGAAATCTGCTTGGAATGGATCATCATCATCATCATCAAAACATATTGTCTTTCAAACAGATTGAATGTACAAGTTATAACTGCCCTGCGAAAGAGCCGTGATGTTAACGCAGTTTATCCCGGATTCAAGTTTTCGTTTTATCCAGAATGATAAATAATATAAATAAATGGTTTATTACCATAGTTTGCCCACATAATATGAATCGTGTTTACCCATACCATATTCTTAAATTATAATATAAGTGAGATAATTTTAACCCAAGTTTTGTTTTAAGAATAAAATAATCACTTTTCATCAGTTTCTTTTTGATGCTTTTGAATATTAGTAACAGTTTAATGCACGTTTACCTTCGAGCAACAAATAACAAAAATAATCGAATATAACTAGCATAGCGAAACGAATGGGTAACAATGATTTTGTCATTGTCTCGTTTAAACTATGCTTTCGACATGAAGAAACATGGGGACAAGACGACCGTGTAGCGACGATGGTGATTCCAGATTTTGAGCTTGCGGCATTATTTAATCGAAAGTTCTTTATACACGGTGGTACTGCTATATTTGTCAAAAATTGTATAGAGTATAAAGTTAGGCACGACATAAATAAACTAGCATTCGAAATGAATTTTGAATTAGCAGCGATCGAATTAAAATATTGTAAAATTATTGTCATTGCAGCATATAGGCCGGACAAAGATATATATTTATTTTTTGAATTGTTTAATAAACTCATGCATAAACTGTCTAAAGAAGATAAACGGTTCGTAATAGCTGGAGATTTTAATTTAAATATTTTTAAAAAGGATAAAAATGTAACAAGAATTATGAAAATTATGCATAATTATAACTGTAAGTTTCTGATTAACCAAGCCACTAGAATAGAAAGAACTAGCGCAACCTGCATTGATAATTTTATTGCTAATTTTGATGCCTATGATTGTTCAGTAATGAATAAAAAAATTGCAGATCACAAAATCATTAAGCTCACAGTACTAGTTAATAATGTAAAAAAAGTAAAAAACATGAATAATATGACCCGAAGAATATCAGCCAATAATAAAAAATATTTTCATTATTTGTTCAATAAAGAATATTTAACTGTAAAGAATGAAATTTTAGTTTGTGACGATTCTAATATGAAGATGAAGATTTTACAAAATGCTATTAAACATTGTTATGAAGTTGCTTTTCCAAAATTGAGGAACTGTAGAAATAAAGTAGTTAAAAAGTGGACAACGAAAGGAATTGAAATTTCTAAAAATAATTTGGCAAAAATGGAATTATTACAAGAAGCACAACCCTGTAATAAACGTATTATACGAATAAGAAGATATAAAAAAAACATTAAAGAGAGTTTTTAATGCAGCCAAAAGTTTATATTATAGACAGAGAATAGAAAAGTCACACAATAAAATAAAAGAAAGCTGGAATATCATAAGAGAACAAGTAAAATATAACAAGAAGAAAGAGAATAAGAAAATCATAACGAAAATAATAAATGAAAATGGAAAAGAAACTGAAAACTATAAAGAAATTGCAGACGCTTTTAATACGTTTTTTACTAATGTCGCAAAAAAAATAACTGGAAACATTGACGTTAATGTAGATAAAAGCTTGGAATACCTAAAAATGAAGCCAAAGATAGAAATAAATATAAATTTTGAATTCGTGGACATACAAGAACTATTGACAATTGTGAAAAGCATGAAACAAAAGACATCACCTGACATTTTAGACATAACTTCAAAGACATTAAGAGAACTTATATTAGCAAATAATAACCTATTAGAATTATTACACCTGACAATTAATGACTGTATAAGTGAAGGGATATTTCCAGATTGTTTAAAATCTGGCAAAGTTATACCATTATATAAAAAAGGAGAAAACACGGAATTAGGAAACTAAAGACCAGTATGTATATTGCCAACAATATCAAAAATATTAGAGACTGTTATTAAAAAAAGGATAATAAAGTATTTCGAAGAAAATAATTTGTTCACAGCCTCTCAATTTGGATTTCGTCCAGGCCGATCTACTGAAATGGCCATAAGAAAAGTGATTTATTACATTATTGATGTTTTTGCTAGCCATTAGTGACATATGTGGCGGCACAGAATACAAATCCATACATAGGTACCTCAAGTAAGTGCTATGTTGCATCTAAAATAAGAAAAACTGGATATCACAACACAGGAATAGACCTAGTGTGATATCCAGGGTTTGCCTATCAGTATACAGTAGATAATACACAAAAATCTAGTTTATACAATATCATGTTAAACCTTCATATCTTACTGTAAACACCCTGTAAATGAAGAAATAAATGCTTTTTATGTTTTTTATGTTTATTGAATCTCTAGACAAAGCAAAAAAATGCGCAAGTATATACTGCGACTTATCGAAAGCCTTTGACTGTCTACGCCATGATATTCTGCTTCGAAAACTAGAATACTACGGATTTGAAGGACCCGAATTAAACATGATGAGATCATACTTGAGCAACCGTAATCAAGTGGTATATGTGAATGATGTTATATCTTCCACAAGTCGTGTAGATATTGGTGTACCTCAAGGTTCAGTACTAGGACCTGTACTGTTTTTAATTTATGTAAATGACATCGTAAATGCAATGCCAGATTGGGCATATGTTAGCCTATTCGCTGACGACACCCATGTAGGGATAAGTGACAAAAATGTAACAAATGTGGGTAGTAAGATAATTGAAGCAAAGAATATTTTGAAAGACTGGTTTTGTGCGAATGGTATTATTTTTAATGCTGATAAAAGTAATGTAATGCACTACTATTCTAAAAAAGGATGTGCAGGAGAGATTTCTATGAAAGAAAACGTATTTTTAGGTTATACAGTTGATTACACTGTGACTCATTCGGCACACATTACAAAAGTTTGTAAAAGTCTAGCCATTGCAGGTTATGTATTGCTTAAATTAAGGAAATTATTAGATAAAAAATCGCTTTTGTCAGTATATCACGCATATATTCAGTCTAGATTGAGATACGCTATCACTGTATGGGGCAACGCTACAGAGATTATCAAAGTGTTGAGAGCACAAAAACGAGCCATACGGATTATGTTGGGACTAAGAAAAGGAACTTCAGTCAAGAAACACTTTAAGAATAATAAGATTATGACTGTAATATCTCTATATATATTTAATTGCTTACTAGAAATTTACGACGAGAAGGATCAATTGGCTTCAAATAATAAATACTGTCTAAGAAAACAAAACAATCTCAGAAAACCAAACATTCGACTAGTCAAAGCGCAAAAACAAGGCTTGTATAATAAAATCAACATGTTTAACAAACTGCCGCCAAAAATAATAGAATTGTCGGCTATACATTTCAAAAGAACACTAAAACAATTCTTTGTAAGCAACCCATTTTATTCTATTAAGGAATTCATGACTATGCCACTAGTAGAATCTTCATTTCTTCATGTTAGTTGAATTAGAGATCATATTTTATCTGGTATTGTTATTTTGAAGCAAAAACTTATAGTTATATAAATAAATTAATTAGATAATAAGAGTGATAAATTACTTAGTATTTAAGAAAAATATGTAAACTGACTTGCCCTATATGATGCGATGTCATAAGGTGAATAAAGCTTTTATCTTTTATCTTTATCTTTAACGACAAATATTTTTGAATTTTTATGACCAAATAGTTTTTTAGGCTCGATCCAACTAAGCACCTGAATTCGATCTGCGCAGGACAGGGACGAGTGGCGTACAAGAAGAGAGGCCTATGCTCAGCAGTGGGCGATAGCGGGCTGATGATGATAATGATGAAGATCTAAATGAAGAAGTATTGACTCATACTCGTTTAATATTGCTAAGATTTTGTAAAAATAAGCTAAGTATCAATGTTGATATATTGTATGCTTATATAATTGTGTACTGAATTGACTATCATAAGTGTACTTTTTGTACCTATATTGATGAATAAATGAAATGAAATGAAATACTAATAAATTGAAAAAAAAAACTACTTTTTTGCTGTATTAAGATAATTTTACCCCGAAATATTTTTTTTAAGTTTTCCGGATTTGAACACTTGTTTTACTTTGTTATTTTTATTTTAATAGATACCTATCTACCTTTATTTGTATGTATAATAAGTATGTATTTACAACAAAAAAAGTATATAAGTATTATATCCGTTATCTAGTACCCACGACACAAGCGTTTGCTTAGTGTGGGGCTAGATGGCGCTGTGTGCAATGTTCCGGAATATTTATTTTTTATTTTATTTTATTTATTTTTATTACTATACATGCACACAATATAAAAAGATCAAAACTATTTAACTTAATGTGTAGGTATGAGAGACGATATCACTCTTGTTTTGGGAGTTTTCCAACCAATTCAAGGTTTCCTAGCATTTTATGAAAAATCGCTTACTATTACTAATGTACAAAACGCCTTAACAGAAAAATCGTCCCAAAAATCTGGAAAGTCCAATTCCACCGTCTCTTTGTCCCGGCGATCTCTCGTAACTTACAAACTTCTATTGACGGGAGTTGACGGCACTATAATCCGTTATAACAAATTGACAAATTCTTCGGTGTTGTGAGTTGCAGTGACTTAGCTTAAGCGAATTTTAGCTCTCAGTCAAATAGGAGCTAAAAAGTTTTTAAGCCAATATTTAACTGATACGTCATTATGAAACATATGAGTACTAACAAGCTATAATATGTATGCCAAAATTTCTTATTTCTTTAATAAGATTACAATCTGGATGTCAAGTACAGAATCAACTTTGTTTAGTTCACTGTACGTATGCAGATATTTATCATGGAATGGACATACGAAAACTACATACTAAAACAAGAAAAAAACAATTCACGGCTATACATTTTTAAATTAAATAGTACCGCCTTGCTTTCATATGCGACCTGCAAGAGCATTTAAAAGTAAAGAAATGAATAGTTATAGATAGATACGTACAGATTTGTGTGAATCAAATAATAAACAATATTTAAATAATGCAATTCACAAGGCGAATAATAACATTTACCAGGAGTAGTTTTAAGAAGCATATCATAAGCTTAGTATGGGGCTAGATGGCGCTGTGTGATATGTCCTGAACTATTTTATTTATTTTATTTCTTATGTTACTTAAAATATTTTGAGTAGCAAAACAATAATGTTTTTTTATGATTTTTTATTTCTACCTTATCCAGAAACCTCGGTAACTGCACTCCACGGTCCTTACCTTAAGTCCCGTGAAACTCGGCGACGTATTTTTCTTCGAATTTTTCGCTAAGTGCAAAGTTTGCCGCAACTCCTGGAACGATATTAGCAAGTTTCCCTTTACGTCAATTTGTGTTAGGTATTCACCTGATGTGACTATTTTCTTTTCTATTTTACTGGCTTTAAAAATAAACGTTTATCTATTCAACGTCTCCAGCGATCTTCAGAGCGAGAGTGAATCGGTTCTTATCGGGTAAGCACGCTCCATCTTAGGCTTTAGCCTTTGCTTGTTATAAGGCAAACTGTGGCCAAGTGCAAACCCGTTCAAGTTTAAAAAAAACCGTTCCAATAGAAAGAAACAGAAGGTCACTTATTTTCTTATAGAATGAGAGTGGCCAACTCTGTTGTCGAGAAAACTCTCGACAGTCTGGCAGTCGTAAAGTCATGCCAGAGGCCCTTTGGGCTTAAACAAGCCCTAAGGGCCTCTGACATGACTTTACGACTGCCAAACTAAACACACAGCCGGGACATACAATTTAACTTGTCATCCGACCCACGGAAGCTTCTGTAGAAATATTTTCATATCATCAAAAAATATTGGTGCTTATATTTTTCATTGACTTCAAAGTAGAAGATTTTAAATTCGTCTTATTTTTTTTAAACTTACCATTTTAATCACTTTTAGACGACTACAAGAAAAAAAGGTTGCAAATATGTCCTTAATGCTTGTATTTTTAATATTACTAATAAAAAAAAAACATTTGTAGTTTTTTCACAACTTAACAAATTTTCACGTTATGTTCCTACAAACAACCAATTCTTTAATGATTAATAGCTTTTTGTACCCGCTACCATAACACGTTTCAATTTATCCCTCCCTTAAATTAAAATTTAAAATCAAAATACTATCACAAAAATGCCGATAACAATTCAAATAAAATACATTTTATGTAAACTGGCATGACCGAGGGTACATTTTAATGTTAATTTTTAGTTTATCACACCATTAATGGTTTCACACGGTGGCATTTACACAGTTATTTAATTAATTAATCACTAAAGAATGGTTTATCGATGATTTTATGGGTTTCGTATTCAAAATTTCGAAATGTTTTTGAGAAACAAAAAAAAAGATTACGTAGATCAGATATTTAGAACGTCACCTAAAGCTACTTTCGTATTAACGACTCTGTGTTTATACCTTAAACTAAGTTATAAAAAGGAAGCACACATTTTCTGGAATGGCTCTGGCTGACAATCGAGGCTGTCAAAACATACTTTTAAGTGTTGATCGACAGATTTCTTCACAAGAATCGAACTAGTAAAGTCTGGCTTTCGAGACAAGCGCTCAACCACAGCGCCATAGAGGCAGTATAAAACTTATCAAGAGCTAAATGAACCAAATCCATGATAAGCCTAGTAAATAACTTAGTTTATACCTTACGCTTCTACCTTTATTGTTCGTACCGCAAGGTTGTGGAACTCCCTGCTTGACTCCCTGTTCCCCACGCACTATAATCCAGCGATCTTCAATGCAAGAGTGAATCGGTTCTTATCGGGTAAGCACTCTCCATCTTAGGCCATAGCCTTTGCTTTTCATCAGGCAAGCTATGGCAAAGTGCGAACCCATTCTAGTTAAAATATATGCAAGAAGTCGTGTATACGTACTATTTTGTTCCTGTTTAAAGGGCAATGTTTCTCTCTCTCTCTATGAGTCCTATTTCCTTATGAGTGAGGGTCGCCCTGCTCGCAAGTCCCTCAGGAAAATTAAAGCAAAGGGGTGAGAATTACCCAGGCATAGACATATACATCGTGGTGGGCTCCCAGCTCCTTCCACGGAATGTTAATTTAGCGGAAATCGACAAAAAAAATACTACCGCAACCGCAATCGCCTCAATTTATTCCCAAACAGGCGTGACGGTAGAAAACGCGTCTCGTCTGCTACCTGTTTAACGCTCGCAGCATTCCCAATGAATCAAATCTGATAAGTTTTACGAATAGACATATTTACTAAGAGACAACTAACTCTTCAGGTAGGTGTGTATTTTTTACATTAAATATGACATAGCTGTCTAGATACATTACTACACCCTGCCTTAATTTAAGCTTTAACACCACTTAGTCTGGTATGAATGGCGCGATGTTAAATAAAAATTCACCTGGGATTTGAAAACCGTAAATTTAAATATGCCTCGATACAGACAAACAACCTAAAATAAAAGATATTTTTCAATGAGGCGGCATGAAATTTTTGTTATCCTCGTTGTTTTAAAATATCATTTAAATAAATCGAAAGTAGTTACAACCTATTTCGTTAATTATCATAATGATAGGCGTGGACCAATAAGCATCTAGTGCTATCACACATCCACAGGACACGGTCGAAGCAACGCGCTAACGTAGATAGAAAAGCGAGCTATTTATGATTTTACAATGTGAAAAATATATTCAGAAATTAAATGATATAATTTATTCGAAATCATGTCACGTTACGTTCTCATAACTCTCATTAATATATAAGAGAGAAAGCACATTCCAAGATTTACATCGTCAATATTTTTATAATTATATTCAAAAAAAAATTTCTTTTTTTCCTTTTTGTTGTACACCACATTCTTCTTTATTTCTTTTGCTTATTTCTCTCCAGCTGAAGGTTGCCTGGAAGAGATCGCTTTCAGCGATAAGGCCGCCGCTTGTGGCACTAGTTAAGGTGCAATTTGTTCTATGTACTGTTTTTTTAATATGTGTCAACAATAAAGAGTTAATCTATCTATCTATCTATCTATCTATCTATTTAAAATTAAATAAGTTTTACTATCAGCTGTAAAGAGGCTTCGTTAAGTAATGTCGTAGAAAATTAAAAATTACAGAATATTATTATAAGGAATAGAGCTGTATAGAGGCTATGTCAAAAATATAAATAGATAAACTAAACTTTACTTACATAGTGCAACAAACAATAACAAACTTAAAATAACTTGAAAGATACGAATACAAATTTATCAATGAACAGACGTATCCCGTATTTTTCTGTCAATTGCCTGTCGGAATTATTTACATTAGTGAGGTGTCTACATCCTTACATATCGTTGGTTTAATTAAATCAATCACATATTACACTCGCTTGATTTGAAACTAGTTACTTAATGACACCGACAAATTAACGGAAGACGACTGTTAGATGGTATAAAGTAAGTTATTTATGTAATACACGTTACAGTTATTTTAGTAAATACGCTATTTATATTATTGGGAATTTGTTGTTGATCTGTTTTTGTGTTAGGTAATTTAAATTAAATAAATAATTAGAAACTATCTGTTTAACAATTTTGACAATATTAAATAATGTGTCATTGTACTTAACATAGAGTGAATAAATAAACAACTATATATAAAATGAAATTGTTTTTAAGTAATAAATCAAAATATGAGAACATTGTATATAATATTTATATAATTAGTTTATATTATCAGTTTCACTTCAGTTCTTTATTTTGTATGCTGCATCCGTTAAATTTAATTGGAAAATTGTTTTTTTTTTAATTTATCAATTAATAATATGATAATATACATATATGCATTATATGCATCGTAAAATTCATGCCAATCTTTGCTCCAAGGCCAAAACTCTTACTTTACCAAGAGCGCCCTTTAGACAAACTTTTAATCATATTTCATAAAAATATATTCCTTTATTAGAGACATTAGATTATTTAAAAACAATATATGTTATGAGTAGTACGTCTATTAGACTGTAAAAATTAAATTTCTATGCATCCAAATTCGGACCCACATGAAAAAAAACGATCCCATTATAAGTTACTCTTATTTGTGTAGGATTATCACAAATCTATGTATTTTATTACCTAACCAACTTTATTAATATAGTTCTATCGAATTACTTATTTTTATTCCTCCGTGATGAATAGAAAATCACATAATTACTTTGATTTAAATTAATTATTTCCTCCGTGTAAGTCTTAATTATGTCTTCATATTCAATTTTAAAGAATCAAAGACCACACATTATCCAAAGTTTTATTACTTAATCTTGAACAAAACTTTTATGATCTCCCGTTTTTAAGTAATTAGAAAAATCAGACATTTATTGCCTTAAATGAAAAATAATTAACTGAATTTTGGAAGTGATATTATTATTTTAATGGCCTTATTATATTTTTATTGTGTAATAGGTACCTACCTGATATCGAGATTATGATATTATTTAGTCGATAGTTTTTTTTTTCTTGTCGTGTTTTTAAAAAAAAATAATCTGCTCAGTATACCTTAACCTTATTGTATGTAGAAATTTGTAGTAAATTACCTTTTCGTAGAAGCTTTTACCAAAAGTAAGCAACACTGTTGAGGTCAGCTTTTGGATGGATGACCGTGGCAAACAAGACACTTTGACTTTTTTATCTATCTATGGCTGGACGATAGGTATTTTTTTCAAATACTGGAATAACATGAAAATATACATCATAAACATTTTTTTGTCTTAATCACCAAATTCTTTTTTCTCAAACAGTATAATAAAAACCAACTAAACCAACTTTAACTGATGGAAATGGCATCTGCGGCAACCTAGAAAATATCAAGTCATATTATGTATTGGTCTTTAACTATGAAATTGCCGATTGGTATGACGAAATTGATAAAAATGTTATTTCCATACAAACATTTTTAATGTTTGAATGGAAAATAATGTCTGAACAGATTTAGATGCAATTGATAACAATAGATAGATGGAAAAAAAGCTATGCACTGCATATATCAATTTCTCAAAAACAGAGTATATGATAAAACTATACCTAGTTAAAGTAGTGAAACCGACGACACACTGAAAGAGGTGTTTTCAATGACTTCCCTATAAGTAATAATATGCACTAGTAATACATATTTTTTTATCTAAAAGGTACATAATTCAACAATTGATACGATAAAAATTGTATTTGGAAAAAATATAGCTGTACGTAAAAGTTACAAACTGATTCAAATGTAAGAAAAAAAACGGCAATTTCATTGGTAAAGACCTATTATGACATTAAACAGCTACTCAAAAAACAACACCTAAAAATAATAGGTATCATTTTTTTACAAAAATATTCCCACATGTCAATCGAAACACCAATTTATTCGCCCATTATTTACCAACTTCATAATAACCATAATGATACCAATAAAAATATTTCATATTAACACAGAAGAATATTTTAAAATAACAATATCTTTCTAATAAATTTCATAGCACAAAGAAATCAGATCAGAAATCCCATGGTATCCTGTATCTAATATATGAACTATTTATTATTCTGTGACATAATAAAATGTGTGTGTTTGTGTGTGTCATGTATGTGTGTGAAATAATGTTAACACACACATATGTGATGGAACTTGATTATACTACCGGAGGTTTCTTTGGGATTCGTATACAGGCTGTAACATAAAATAATAGGGATTATGATAGAATTAATATTTTAGTAGATAACTTTTAAAGTGACAAGTTGCTAATAAATTTCACCTATCATAAATTCTCATAATCCAAACCGTTATTTTTGTTGTCATTTGATTTATCATTATTTTAAGCTAATAACTGCTTCAAAGTTAAAATTTTAACTGCATGTAAGCACAGAATACATAATACAAATGTAAGGTAAAATAAAAAAACATCGAAAAGTTAGAAACCTATATTATATACCTACATACCTACAAACTATTTGTCAGCTCTTAATTATAAGTAATGTGTTTACTTTTCCCAGTTTATTTCGACAAAAATAAATCTTATTAATTTTCTCGTTTCAATTTTCTTCTAAGTTAAGGATATCACTTTAAAAATAACAATATATTGTAGTGTTAATATAAAGCCTAACACTAATATAAGCCTAATACTATATACAATCATTTATATTCAAACCAACACCTAACACATCACAACCCGTCAAGATATTTCCAATCTATCAGGATAGAGATGACACCCTGTGCTACGATAGATTCATTAGACGCCGTGCACCTGCTTTTATCGACCAATAGAGATGCGCCGTGCGTATCGACATCGACGCTACGTAAATACTTGTGGTATAGATGTGGTACTGGGTTAGTTGGAAAAACTGGGTATTAGTAACTTTTGATTTAGGAGTTGGATCTTATTTGGAGTTGATACTTGAGCAAATTTAAGTACCTATATAATTTTATATATTATATTGATGGAAGCTTATGTTATACTAGTGGGTCCTCGCGGCTTCGTTCGCATTAGAAAGTAAAACTTGAATCCCCTATTTCACCCCTTTAAAAGTGACATTTTCATAAATCCTATCTTAGCGGATGCTTACTTCATAACATCTACCTGCATGCCAAATTTTCATGCCGATCCGTCCATTGGTTTGGGCTGTGCGTTAATAGATCTCTATACCAGTCAGTCAGTCAGTCACCTTTGAGTTTTTTTTTATATAGATAGGATTTAAACCTTTTTTAAATTGTATGTTTAAATTTTGACTGAGACAAAGACGTTTATTCAATACAGTAGAACATTTCTATATTATAAAAGATCGGGATTTACAATATTATTTATCGTTTCATCCGACCTACCTAGATTATTTCTATTTTTAAATAAAGAACTGGTACTTATATTCCGAGACAATTCACACTATTATACACCAACCATAATTATATCATGTCGTCTGATCCGCGATCATATGACATTTTTCTTTTTACGTGGGATGAGTTTCGCATTTGACTATTATAGCCAAGGTAATATTAAGCATTGCCGCAACCTAGGATGTAACAAGTTTACCCAAAAAGTAAGATAAAAGGGATTTTTATTCTCATTTTATTGTTTTATTATATTGTCACCACACAAAATTTCCCCTAACCCAGTATAATCAAAACACCACCTACCTTTACCAAAGCAAGTACTGCATTTATATGAATAGTGTGTCAGTGATGAACATGCATAATATAGTACTTGATGGTAACGCTACTATTTAAGTATTTTGATTAGTAGAAGGTTTTTATATCTACCTATTTGTTATATTGCTGTGTTGATGTTTTTGACCACCAGGTTTTAATACAAATACCTATACTTACTCGTAAACATGGTAAACACATGTTTTGTTTAGCGTGTCATTTATTTTATGAGGTGGACTTCTTCTTATCGAATCAGAGTGGCCAACTCTGGTGTCGAGAGTTTCGCCCTATGGGTCTCTAACATGGCTTAGCTTAAGGTGGACTAAAAACATATTTTTTTTGGACGTGCGCGACTATATGATAGTATTACTTGGCTAAGGTGTCTAAAACAAATTTTCTACAAAAATTTTAACGCTTAATTTAATGACGCTTTAATTTCTTGTCAAAAAATTTAGCATTCTAAGAGTAGATTTTTATTTTATCATTTTATGATGGGGGTTAAGCATCATGAGTTGCAGCCCTTAATTCTATGCACTGCATATTTTTAAAAGTATTAGATATATTTTTACTTCTTATTTCAAAACCAATCAATAGCTTAACCTATTTCATAATAAAATAATATCAACAAATAACATAAAACTCCTCTTTAATTAGCATCAAGCAATCACCATAAATTAGCTAAACTAACGCCTAGCTTGGCCCATCTAAACTACCTTCTAGTCTACCTACACGACATAGACTTAGTAACAAAGAGATTCCTAAACTCTTACCTACTTATCCGTATTTTATACTAACTTTTCAGTTATCTGCACCAAGTGTTGCAGATGCATGACTGTACACACACACACAAATCCAAATGCAAATATACACAGAAAGACAAACATGTACATACATGTAATGTTAGCTTAGTTGGTAGTGGCTCTGCCTCTGATCTAGGGGCTGCGGGTTCGATTCCCGCA
Source organism: Macaria notata (assembly GCA_927399415.1). NCBI lineage: Eukaryota > Metazoa > Arthropoda > Insecta > Lepidoptera > Geometridae > Macaria > Macaria notata. The sequence continues at coordinate 4,404,743 of OV656750.1, read as the reverse complement.
AGACACAAATATTTTTGAACTTTAAAAATTTATAATAACGTGTGTAAGGTCTTGTCGTTTCTATGTATTTACAAAAAAAAAGTATATATTATGTATTATATCCGTTATCTAGTACCCGCGACACAAGCGTTTGCTTAGTGTGTGGCTAGATGGCGCTGTGTGCAATGTCCCGAAATATTTATTTATTTATTTACATATACAACATATCCTTCTTATATTATTATGTTATAATGTCCATAGTTTTAGTTTTATTTAATTTTGTATTTGTTAACCATCTAAACCACTTGGAAGAACCTGTCTTTTGCAACACAGTTCCAACTAAAGCAAAAGACAGAATCATGTATATTATACAATAAAGTTACTCAGATAAAAATTTACAGCAAATATACGAGGGTAAAAGCGATTTTGATTAATTTTAAAAAAGTGGCTATAGACGAGTTGGTTTCTCTAAAAAGAAGAAGAAGAAATACGTCAAAAGCAACAGTTTTGGTTCTACATCTTAGGAAATTCGTTTTCAAGCCAGGACATGAAGATAGTTAATTAACTGTCGGGCTCGCTAGAAAAAACGCTAGTTGTGTTATGTTATCAGTTTTGTCTGTTTGAAGACCAAATCAATAGCTTACTGGCTTGCTGTCCTGGCTCGAAACACTGGTTTCATGTAATTCAGGCATATGTATGAGAAATTTCGACAAATCTAGTAGGTTTTTTTCGTTTCGTCAGCTTAAAAGGTGTGTCTTAGAAATATAATATCGCTGTTACATCTGAGCTAGGTGTATGATATAGGTGTTTCAGGTATCCTGGTCGGAGCGGGCAGTTAACGAGTTGACTCGGGATAGCTCTGGTGAGTGTAAGGCATGAGAGTAAAGCGATTTAAGTAATCTGTGTAGATTTAAATAGCCTCTTTTGAGAGCTAGTTTCTAGATTTAGATTAAACCTTTTAATATCCCTCCAAACAGCTTGGATTTCATCGCTGTCATATTGTAGAACAAAAAAATTGAAATTATTTACTTTCCTGACATTTTTTTTACCATAATAAGTTTTATTTACTCCACCTTGTGTGACCACCTGATGATCGTCTACTTCTGAACTATAGCATAATCAGGTTAATTAAACGTGAGTTTTACAAATGGCGGCTAATATCATTCCATCCTTCCTTCTAGCCCAATATGTAGGTAGAATGCAATTTGTAAACTAAAACTAAGGCAATATATATTCTTTGCATTTTTGTTGTAATTACGTACTTACTACATGTAAAAAAGAATATAGTACAAGTATGAGGGTTCAATTAACACGTTTGTGTCCCTGCCAGATTGGTTACCTGGAAGAGATCGCTTTGAGCGATAATGTCGCCAATTAGGAGACTAATTTTAAATTTGTATGTTTCTTTGTGTTTTTCCTGTTTTTGGTGTTTATAATAAAGTGTTTTCTATCTATCTATCTATGTTTACATTGGTATTTACCTAAGATATACATAAAGTTGTGTACTTATATTGTTATGTATTTACTAATTATTTTAGTGTTTGTTTAAAATCTACAAGAATAGAGTGATTTTCTTTTTCTCTTTCTGCCACCATTAAACTCACGATGAATGTACCGGGTTCTATCAACGGCCAGCACTCTTTATTCCTACACTTTGTACCACACAAACATAAAAGATCTTGTTGCAACGTTCTCAACAATAAAGCTACAGTAGCAATCGTAAGGTTACAAATTAGTTCCGTAAACTTACGGTAATGGTTCACACATACATTGTATGGAAGCTGCGGGTTGACCCGTAAACCGCAAGGTTGTAAGTTAATTTAAAAACAATTTTTGTGAGTAGTAAACATTGTATTGCTAATTAACTGAATGAATGAATTAGTATGTATGACTGATCCACCAGTTTTCTTTACTTAACAGAAAATGTAAAAACCACAAGACTTTGTGTTGCGGTCGAAGGAAGAAAATGCCTTTACTGGAAATAACTAGCTTACAGACGTGGCTGCCAAACATATATTTCGTATTTGGGTACTTCATTTTAATTTGAATGGTATGTCTAGCCAGCTAAGGTATTAGGAAATACCCTACCAAACTTCTAGAATCTTCTGAAGCTAATGAGCTAGGAATTTCTGTTTCTAACAATACTAACTAATCAAAGTCTCTCAAAGTCGGTCGGTCCTTGGATGGGTGACCGAAAAGTGGCATTCCATTTTGGGCGCTTCCGTGGGTCGGATGACACGTTAAATTATAGGTCCCGGCTATTTGTCTAGAACTGCAGTCGTTAAGCCATGTCAGAGGCCCTCAGGGCGGCTTGATAAACTCTCGACACCAGAATTGTCCACTCTCATTCGATAAGAAGAAGAATACAAAGTCACGCCATCTTCCGCTTAGTTTGGGAGCTTAGATATTTTTTGCGTCTAGGTAAGAATCGACCGTAGTGTAGCTTTTATAGCTAAGTCTGTGTTGACTAGAAAAAATCAAATACATCCCATATATTAACCCTTGTGATCAATTTGCAAATAGGTTTATATTTTCACTTTGTCCAAACTCCCCGAAAAACGCGTAGCTGTAGGAAGTAAAGACGAAGAAGGATAGGCAGACTCAGAAGTATAAAATTACCAACTACATCCGACATAGGACGTAAAGTCGCAAGGATATCTCGCGTCTCGGGATTGCCTGCTTTGCAAATGTCTTTCATACGGGCGGAGGCGCGAAGAGCGGGCAATTAAAATGGATGTGTCGGGAGCAGTTAAAATGTTATTTTTTGACGAGTGATAAAGTTATTGTATGTCATTTTTTATATTTTAGTTAAATATGTTAATAATTTTCAGTCAAATATTCAATAAAAGGTTTAGGAATTTGAAGAAATTGAAGTTATTCCTAAGGAATAAAATTGTAAAATACACTCGCATGTCTTTTTGAGACTATAATGTTATTGAAAGGTTGATTAAAATTAGGGAATTGTCTAAAAAGATTAGGTATTTTGTTACTTATTGAATAATGAGTATAGTTAATATTTGAATTTTATTCTAGACATTTGTTACTAATTATTAAATCTTGCTATATTATTGCTTAAGTAATAATTGGTATTTCAAGCGATACAATTTTTTCTTATTGTATTACATAAATCAATCGCGTCTTTTGTATGGGATGAGACCTATACCTTAAAACAAATGTCTACAATATTTATATAAAATATAATTTAATAACTTTGCGTATCCAAATGCAACTCTGCTCATTTAATTCCCACCTCCATGGCACAGCAAGACGACTGCTTTGAGCATTATTGTTTCACGGGCAAATCTCCCGGTTCTTTGTGCCCGCTCTTGAAGGGGCTACTAATTTGTGCATGCTGTCATGTTTAACTATATAAAAGAAAACTTACATTGGTACATAAACATACTTTATTTTTAATCTGCAATAATATGTATTGAATTTGGTTTTATGTAGGTATAACTTGTATACATTTTACAAATGAGAAGTTTTACTGAGGAGCTAGAGGTTTGGTTTTGAAAATTACAGTCAAAAAGTGTGGTGTGTCTCAATTTCATGCGAGCGCACCATAGTTTTTTTGGTGTAATGATAATATATATAAAAAACAGTCGCTAAGCCAAATCGGAGACCCTTAGGGCGGTTTGAAAACTCCGACACATTTGGCCAGTCTCATACGAACTTACTTTTTTTGAGGAAGTTACATTGGCTATATTTTTTCAACAAAACGAATGCGATATTACGGGCAGTCGGGCATTGCGTCAATGGTTTATTACTTTTTTAAACCATGATGTTAAAGTACCGTAGTAGTGCCCTTGTTTAAGCACATTGCTACGCCCATATTCAAGTGGGATTGTGTGCCATTTTGTTAATAGATTCTTATTCAAACCGCTTTCAATAGGCGCTCAAAAGGTGCTTAAAAAGCCGTTTTTTTTTTCAAAGGAAATATATTGTTATTTCAGGAGTGGATTTTAAATTTAAAAGACCGTTGTTCAAGATAGGTAAAAGAGGAGAAATTAAGGCGCGTTTTCAGTAAATATCATAGAAAAAATCTATTTTGACCAAATTATAAAACTCCTATATTATACAGATAACAGACAACCTGGAAAAACTGATGATCACAGGAAAAGTAGAAGGCAATCGATCCCGAGGCCGCAGCCCAACACGTTGGTCGGACCAAATTCGCACCACTTTAGACACTTCAGTCTATAATGCATTACATGTTGCCGATGACAGAAGGAAGTGGAAAGATGTCATCAAGGAGGAGGTGCTGGGAGGTGGTGGTCACGATCCTCAGACATGAGGGATACGATTCAAGGAGGGATTATACAGTTGGTTAAAACATACATATAATATCTTTCTTGTATGGTTAAAACTAAGAAGATAAAAGTTTTATGAGTTAACATCTTATGCATTTTGAAATTTCACTATGAATATGTAAGCTTGTCTTGGATGTAAAAAGATTTGAATAGAGATTGTTTTTTTATTGTTAAAGCTATCATCACGTGACAGACACAATAAAACTTATTTATCTAAGCAACTATTTTGTTTGTTATATGTTCATTGCTTTTTTTGTGTTTTTAGGGTTCCGTACCCAAAGAGTAAAACGGGACCCTATTGCTAAGCCTCCACTGTCTGTCTGTCTGTCTCCAGGCTGTATCTCATAAACCGTGATAGCTAGAAAGTTTTTTTTTATTTGCCTAGGTCCAATAAAAATACTTGTCAAAAAAACAGGCTCCTCAGTTCTTCTACAGTCTAAAGTAGTGAGATCCATAAAACGCAAGGTCGGTTAATAACTCCTAAACATCAACTTTCAAAACAACAACATAATTTACACACAAAAGCCTTCCTTCTATCAGCTAATTGCCTGGAAGAGATCGCTTTCAGCGATAAGGCCGCCGCTTGTGGCACTAGTTTAAATACAATTTGTTTTATGTACTTTTTTTAATATGTGTCAACAATAAAGAGTTAATCTATCTATCTATCTATCTAAGAAATCTTACTACCTCTATGAAAATTTGTATAGTATGCTAAAGTGGATGTATGTACATATGTATATACATTAATAAACATATATGATACCTACTTGCATTTAATTCCCTAGACAAGCTCCAATAATGATCTCGAGACACCTAACGCCGCACGTGTCTTGTAAAACTGCACAATGTACCTTTTTAACGTGGGGTGTCCTGTGCGTAACTTTATACAAACCTTTAAAATTTAACTTAGAATAATATTTATAAATATTTTTTACGTGAGAGTCTTGTGTAAATATTAGAGGCTGCATGAATGGTACCTAATTGTTGTATAAAACGTTAAATTTTAAAATATCTTCTATTTCTCAAATTGTGGGTTAGAACATCAACAAAGAGCTATTTTCTATATATCCTACACCTTTGGTTTGTAAGCGTTTGCAAAAAATATTTTCTCATCATAATATAATATAAACATGAAAACTAAAACAACATAAAACTTAATTCTAACCTAACCTTAAACTAAGCCTAATCTTCCTCACTTTAAGTCTTATAAATAACTAGGTAGTGATTCTAGATGCTCGCGGCTTCGCTCGCATTAAGAAGTAAAACTTGCATCCCCTATTTTACCCCATTAAAAGTGGCATTTCCAAAAATCCTTTCTTAGCGTATGCCTACGTCATAATATCAACCTTCATTCCAAATTTCAGCCCAATCCGTCCAGTGGTTTGGGCTGTGCGTTGATAGATCACTATATCAGTCAGTCAATCAGTCAGTCACCTTTGAGTTTTATATATATAGAAGATAGTCTAGTAGTAAGTCTTTAATTTTACTAGTCAACAAATTGTATGAAAGCATACTTAGGTTACTGCACATTAAATTGCACACCGTGCGGTTTATTGCACGATGTGCAGTTTATGGCGCTATGTAAAGTGTATTGCGTCGTGCAGTAAAATTCAGATTGGTTTCTCGTACCTACAAATGGCTGTTTGAGAAATTTGTTAACAATGACACAAGACGGTGTACTAAAATAATTTTACATTTATTGCAAGGATGGTAACATTGAAACTAACAGAAGCTGTGTTTTTACGAACTCGAACGAACGAATCCAATGGTCTTCAAATATTGATTATAGCAGTTTAGATCAATTGCAACAAACGCAAAGCTAAGTGCGAACCTTCACTTAGTAAACGTAACAAAGTTTTAGTGCGTAGACAACTCTGAAGTTAATGTTTTCACATCTCTTTGTAAAATAATACCGGAATTATTTCACGAAGAACTTACATCCAACCAACCCCAGCTTACATTTAAATCTGTCGCTACTTCCAGATTTGAATGCGATTTTTCTTGTCACTCGTTCACCCATCCAAGAACTGACCGCGACTACAGTTGCTTAACATTGATAATTGCAAGAATAACACGTGACAGTTAACCTAGGCCAGAAATAAATAAATAAATATTTCAGGACATATCACACAGCGCCATCTAGCCATACTAACCCATACTAAGCTGACGCTTGTATCATGGGTACTAAATAACCGATGTATTACAAACATATTATATACTTTTCTTTTGTAAATACATATTTATTATACATAGAACAGAAACCAGACTCAACACAAGTAATAACAGATTACAAGAGTATATAAAAGTGTTTTCAATCCATCAAACAGTCCATACATGTAGTCAATACGAACATAAATCTCAATTTCTCACATTTTTTTTCCATCAGTACACAATATCTTTATCGGACGGCTGATGATCTCTTAATTCAATTGTGGCTTCGTAATAACTCTGTTGGTAACTTCGTGGCGGGAGCGTTAGCAACAAAATTGGATTTATTTTATGAAAAAAGTTGTTGTGTCATTATGATGTACAATAAGTAATAATATTGATATGGTGTTGCCAAGAATAAGTATGCTACTATTCAATATAATATATACCTAGGTTTCTGTTCTGATAGGTTCTGTGTGTTTTTTTTTCAATGATAAGAAGGTAACGTTTACATCACTGTAGACCCTCAGGTATATTAAATGATGTAGGTACATATTTGAAATCAACAAAATGGTAAACGCCTCTAGACAATGAATACATATTTATGACATGGAAGGACCTGGGCGCCCACCACGATGTATCTGCCCAAGAGAACTCCCCAAACGAATAAATTCTGCGGGGGAGTCACGTCCCTTAGTCATGAAGAATACGGCTCAAGAGAGATGACATTTAAATTTTTAAGAGTAAGTTTATTAAATTTTAAGCCAAAATGTTAGGAACCAAACCAAAATATTTTTCATTCAAATTCAAATTCTGCGTGCTGCCGCGTCCCAGAACATACGTTCTGATGATGGATGTCATAATATCCGAAACGCGTAAACAACTTACGCGATTTACACGTGAGTGAAAACCGTTTAGTTAACATATTGAATATATCACCCTCATATAATAATTGTATAAAAGAACCCTTGTACGGCAACTGTCATTCAAATTTACAATAACATTAACAAAAGAGCATTTTTTTTGCTATCCCTACAAGAAATAAATAAAAAAGGCCTCTGGCCACCGCATCAAATATGTAATAACTCATAATTGCACCGGTAGCGGTTTGTTGGTGTTTTTGTAAACATTATGATCTAATGTGGCTGTTGCATTGACCTTTCTTTTCTATCTGTGAAGCTAGTAAAGATATTGTTTTGTTTCTTAGGAACTTTGCCTCAACGTTTATTGTACGGACGGCAAAGCTTTGGAACACTTTACCAGAAGCTGTGTTTCCTGCGAACTACAATCCAGGGGTCTTCAAATCTAGAGTTAATAGGTATCTTCTAGATAAACGTGTTACACCCTAGGCTGCAGCAATGCGTAACATCAGGCAGGCTGTAGACAAACGTAAACCTAACCCACAAAAAAAAAGAAAACTTAAAGTGTTATAAGCGTATTTTCAAGCTTATTACTTTTTGTAACACAACAGTGAATTTATATGTATACTATTTGAAACTTAAGATAAAACCTTAATCTTTAGCAGTCTCCTGAATAGAAAGCATGTTTAGATGTAATAGGATAATATTTTAACATTTTTTTTTGTAAATGTCTGTATTGTGCTGGTGTTTTTAATAAAGTGTATATCTATCTAATAAGCGAGTGTGGCTCAGCGGTTCCAGTGTCTGCTTTTCATCCAGACGCACCCTAATTCGAATCCGCCCTACACCAATGACTTGTATTTTCAAGTTATGTGTAGATTTGCACTCGCTTAGCAGTGAAGGAAAACATCGTGAGGAAACCGACATGTTTGAGGACCACAATATCCGAGGACATGCGTCTTCCGTGGAAGGACCTGGGCGCCCACCACGATGTATCTGCCCAAGAAAACTCCCCTAACGAATTAATTCTGCGGGGGAGTCACGACCCTCAGTCATGAGGAAATACGACTCAAAGAGAGATATCTATCTATCTATTTTGATGATAAATTTAAAAAAATGACATCTTTGGTAAAAAATACACAAAGTAAGTTCCAACTTCAAAAAGCATTTTGCCAAACACCATCAAGAAAAATAGCTATACCGGGCCCATAAAATCAAGAGGTCCGGAATAAAATTAGCAACAAGATCTACCCTTGGGGTATATACAGGTAAAACAGCCTAACTTCATACCGGCTTGGCCTATAAAAAAAGTTGGGTAGAAAACTTTTTTACTGTTATTAAGAATTTAGTAAGAGGGTACGAATATTTGAAGCTATTGAAACGTAAGTACACCGACAAAAAAAACTCTTGGCCAACCGCAAAGGAAGTAAAACAAAAGGCGGGCGTCATGTCGGAGATCAAGGAACTGGCAGAATAGTACAAAATACAAATACAAAAATCGTAATATTAATATATACAATAACGTGTAAATCCTCTGACCTCGTGGTAGCCGTTGGACTGTGTTACGAGGCCAGAGTCATCTCCAAATATAATACTTGCAATCTTCTTCTTCTTATCGAATGAGAGTGGCCAACTGTGGTGTCGAGAGTTAATCAAGCACTAAAATTTGTGATGATGATGATAATGATGATCAACCGCCGCTGCAATTTAGTTAGTGGGTAGAGCGCAATCTTTTAGTGGCCAAGAAATTCGGTTATTTTCTGCATCGTGACCAATCACGGAAGGATCTAGGCGCCTCACCAAAGAAACTTCCAAAAGATGACATGTGGAATAAGAATAGAAGCATTTTTGACATTTGATATTTGTCAAATGTGGAATAGGAGTTATTTCAATGCGATTTGTAACGTTCTTAGTATCTAAGAAGTAAAGCCCAAGCTTGCCTCTTTTCCCGTCTAGTAGAGGGATGAAGCAAGTGTGGCTCAGTGGTTCCAGTGTCTGCTTTTCGTCCGGACGTACCCTGGTTCGAATCCGGCCCTACACCAATGACCTGTATTTTCAAGTTATGTGTGAATTTGCACTCGCTTAGTGGTGAAGGAATACATCGTGAGGAAACCGACATACCGTACACTCCGTACCGTAGTTTAAGTACAACGACCCGTAGTACTTAAACTACAGAGTGTACGCATTTTTTACATAGGTTTTCATGTGGAATAGTATCTTGTGGCTCTTAGAGTTGGTTGCAGTTGTAGAATTATTCGTAGATAAGAAGCGAGATCTAAGTTTTCCTCTTTTCCTGTGTAGTACAGAGATGAAATTCGGAAGCATTTTTGACGCGATGCTTGTAAGGAGTTACAGTTATATAATATCAATGATTCGTATAAGAAGTGAGGTCCAAGCTTGCCAGGTCTCCCCTGAGAAATCAATGTACATGGATACCTTTGGGGTTCAATTGGTTCTTTTTTTATAAATACGAAAGGTTGCAGATTAGGTTTTGTTGAAAGGGAGAAAAACGAGGGCTTTAAATATAGTTTATCAAGCTCAGCCATGAATAGACGTTAGTCGTGACTATTGATATTATTTTTTGTTATAGAATATGGTCTTGATAGAAATGATTTTGAAACAAAGTTTTTTTCTAATTTATTTGCTTTTTTCTTAATTCATAATATATTTACATTTAGTTTTCAAAAATCATAGAAATGAGCTGAGTTTTTTGTAAAAATTTATAATATTTTGCAGACAATATTTTATGGTACATTGGCCAAAATTGAGTTAAAACAGCATTTTAATCTAAATTTATTAATACATATACATAAAAACTTATATATAATGTATAAACAATATATTATTTACATTTTGTTACAATGACCTGGCTCTTAACTAATTTAAGCTCAAAAAGTAACGAAAATAAACACTAGTAACCCATTATTCCAGTACAACCTCAATTTCAAAAAGTGCAAGAAATACATTCACATAATTACTTACAAAGTTTTATATTACAACCATAACTACCTATATATACATTATGATATAACGAACAGCTTCCTACCTTACTTGTTACTCTTAAAATATCTAAAAAGCACTAAAACTAGTAAATATTTCAATTCAAAAATTCAAATTCAAATTGTTTATTGACTAAAAATAAAAATACTTATTCTAACACGTACATTCATTGTGAACACAGATTGCCAGGTGCAGTCAAGTATGAATCAGGTAGGTACGTGAGGTAGCCCCGGAAACTTGCACTAGGTACCGAAAAGCTCCTGTGAAGCAAGATTTCGGGAAAAACCACAGCACAATATACAAATTTAACTACTTACTTGCACATCACTCGTCTCAAAAGAACATAACTAAATTTGACTAAAGAGATTGTCACAATTCAACAGCTACTCACATATTTCTTCTTAATTCTAAACATTTTACCTATTGTTAAGTAGGAAACATAAATTATTGTGTACAGAAAGGGTTCCAGAAAAGCAAAGCAAAAGATATGTAATGAATTGTAAACATTAAACAAAGTGTTATTTTTTGGTAGCTGTTAGAGTGTTGCCATCTTATAAATTAAATTATGTACATAGTTTTTTGAATACTTAATTAATAATTATATATTTTTTTATGGCTGTGTATATTAGAATTTAGAGATTGTGTGTGTGTTGTTGTATGTTACAATGTGTAATTATTGTAATTGTGCGTGATTGTATGTAGAGGGTGAGTGTGTGTGTATGTATGTTTCAGTGTTCATTGCGTAGTACAATATTTTTCAATAAATGGTCTATTAGGTAAATATTTCAGGTTAGAGTGATACATCATTTAACAACTTCAATAAGCTGCTCTGTATCTATATAGTTATATATTTAGTACTTAGTAGTGTAGTAAAAACTAAAAATACCTGAAATAAACACTAAAAGTTAATGAACCCATTATTTCAGTGCAACCTGAAATTACAGCTAATCTTCTTCTTACTTTTTAATTAACCGAGCATGCAATGGAAATGCACCAATTCGGCCAAAGCAATTAGCTTGCAGTTTGGGTAGAATAATGCTGGATAGGCACTGATCTCCATCAGTACAAGTAACTCTACAATAAACCTCTTTACTCTCAGTTATGTATAGTTTTGTATTTAGCATCTCAATAATAATTCTTAGAGAAATTGTATGCGTATACAATTCACACATCATACCAAGGCAGAAATACCCTCCAAGCGTACCTGTAGGTACTGATGGAGGTCAGTGTGGATAGGGTATTTATTTATTTTTATTTTATAGAAAAACAAGTTTTGTTTTTTAATCTAAAATATGAGTACTTTTTTGATCCCACTAAAATATTTAATTTTTTTAGGCGAATAATTTTGTAAATAAGTGTTATCTGTTTATTTAAACATACCTTACGAAATAGCGGCTGAACGGATCGTAATGATGTTTGGTATGTAGGTAGAATGAAGTATTGGAAGTGAAATAGACCACTTTTTATTCAGAAAAAATGCGGGCGTACCTGCGGGCTTCCACTAGTATATCATGTGTCTCTTTTAGTTAATTCTGTAGTGACTAATCATACTTAAAGCACTTAAAGTAAGTAAGATAAGGTAAGATAACCTTAATAAGAGGTCGCCCACTAATGCGGTGGGTTGACGACATTAGAATAACCGCATGGAGCATCTGGATTAAATCTGTGCAGGACCGGGACGATAAGAGAGGCCTATACTCAGCAGTGGGCGCTAGCAGGCTGATGATGATGATGAAGATAACCTTATCTTACTTAGATAATTTAGTAATTAACATTTAGATCAAGCTGTGTACACATAAATATGTGTTTTTAGGAATTTGTACTGGATCGAAACCAGCTTAAAACGTATATTCAGTTAATATTACAACATAATTATGTTTTGTGTGCCTCAAAAAAGAAAAAAAATATATACTAATAATGCTAATTGGTCACTTCTAGTCCCAAACAACAAACGCTCCAAGCTTTTATTTTGTGTCTGTGCCAAAATTTTGAAAAAGTAAGTTGAGCGTTCGCCAGGCGCCGTGTTAGATTAACTGATGTTAAACCTGCTGGCTCGCAGCCAACATGCTGAGCGCCTGATTTACGGGTGTCAATGCTTCGGGGTTAAAGGAAAGAAAAAAGTGCAATTGTTTTGAGTTTCGAATTGAGTTTGGGAGTACGGTGAAACGGTTAGGTACATGTTAAAATAAAATAAAAATAAAATAGCCTTTATTCCCTTCAATATTTAAATTAGTTGTAAACAATTTTAACTAAGTTTTAAATATAATATGTAACATCTGTATTTACAATTTTGGTGATATTATAAGGGCACCCAAGTATGGGTATAGGCCTCCTCTATTGCTTTCCAGTTAGTGCGGTAGGTACATGTAAATTTTCGTAGAAGGGTTGGTTGTTTGTCATAGTGCGGTAGTCGTTGCCTTGTTAGAGGCTTTCGGGGTGGTTTGACAACTCTCGTCATCATTAATCACATTTAGATCAAGCTGTGTACACATATTTTGGAATTTTAATTTGGTTAATTTGAAAGGATTTTTTTTGCGAGCTACCAACAAAATCCGAGATCATCAGCGTAAAGACGAGACCCTCAGTAAGGAGGATAAATATAAAAAAATACGACAATCTTATACACTAAGGGTCTAATTACAAAACGTGGTTTAACTATCAGTTCAGAAATTTAAAAATACCATGTCTGTTTTCGTTCGTCAAAATTTTATTAACGTTCCAATTTGAAGTTGCCATTTTGTTTGTATGTGATGTTTAAACAAGAAGAACCGACTTTTAATTTTTAAAGTCCTAGAGAGATTTTGTAACAAAACGGATTAACACTTTGTGTAAACTATGCTAGATTTTTTAAGACAATAGAATTTAGCAAATAGGTCAACATTTAGTAATTTATAGATTATTTCCTATTTTTCTAATTCACAAAAAAATGCAAAAACGAAGAAGAAGAAGAAGAAGACCTGGAAGAGATCACTCTAAGTGATAAGGCCGCCCTCTGTCCCAATATTATGGTTAACATTTTTTTTCTTTATGTTTGTGTTCTCTTGATATATTGGTGTACAATAAAGATTTTTTGATTGTTTGATTGATTGATTGAAAAACGCAAAAATTGTGCTTTAAAAGCTTAACCATCAAATGTTAATACAATTAAACAATACAAAATCAAATTAACAAACTCTTTGAAGTACTCGGTTAATAATAAAAAAAACAGTTAATCTCTAAAGTCTTCTAGTACTAAATCGATTTTAAACAGTGATTTAGCTAAAATTTTCGTCCACCAGATAACGCCTATCGAATCAACTAACAAACCAAATAAACCCTTCACAAAGTTGAAATCAATCACACTCATGGCGTCAGAAAACCTAAGATAGCTGCCGTAAATTCACGTAGCAAATCAACTGTTTTTTCTCCGAACCAACCATTTTCGCCAGACCTCTATTCGTATATCACTGTCTACCGCAGAGGGCTCGTACTTTAAACTGGTCAGAGGTTAACACCGGAAAATTCACCAAATTTCCTTGAACTCTAGGTGTTTAAATATTGTTTTGTGAAGTAGGTCTGCTTAAATGGTCGGCTCAGTCTCTCATTTCAAGGGTTATCTGAAGGAATTCGAATTTTCGATTGGAACGCGATATAAGTGTGGTTTATTTCTTGAGTTCGATTTTCGCTATTTCGTAATTGTTTTTCTTTCGGTCTGGTATTTTATTTGTTGGTGGAATATAAAGCAGGTTTTTGTGTGGAATGTGTTAGCAAGTTGCTTTGCGAAAATTACCTATTTGCGAATAATAATGATTCACAATTTGATTTGACAAAGTTGATATGTATCAATGTCGTTGTATGTATCGATGATTGTCAAATCTGGAAATGGAACGTGTATTTTCTTCGCACACTCATCGATAACATTGACGTTGCCATTTTTAATTTAGTATTGATTTCCTATTGATTCCTATACCCTAGTAGGTTTGTGTCAGCAGTGAAACAAATTGCATGGCCATCACGATGTATTAGGCCAAGAATAATCTTAGATAATAATCTCTTTACTTAAATTTCAGAATTCACGATAATTTCGTAATTTTCAGTTAGTGTAGTAACTGAGAAGAATTAAATGATAAATTTATAGAACACTCAGGCATAAATTGATTTTTTTTTAGTATATAATATATGCACACATATTAAACGTACAAGAAAAAAACATTAATTACATCCGTTTTTAATAAATAAATCTCTTTTATATGAAACTGCTTACAAATTAACAGATATAACAAATGTATATATCTATCCATCTATGTAAACTGTGCAAAGCAAAAAGCATGCTTATGTATATGATACAAAGATATAACAATATGGATGTGACATAGTTTACATTTTTATAACTTGAACTATAACGTTGTTTTGAACTCTATTTAGCCCCTTTGTGGACTTAGTTAACTTCTTTTTTGTTTTTTTTTTACTGGTCCGTGATGTTGGTATTTATTCCTTTACTAGCTGAACTTTCGAATTCGCTATTTATGAGTTGAAACCTCTATCGAGATAGCTAACCACAGTAGGACGTTTTAACGCGAGCGTTAGCAAACCCGCGAGCGCAGTGAACGCATTTTTTTTGGCATTTATTCATTTATTAATCTCTTGTGTAGAGAAGGCGTGAGAATATCATAATGCCAAATTTTGGTATTAAACTAAAGTGGGAAACTGTAACGTAGCTGTTATTATACTTATTAACTATATAATATGTAATGATTGTACTATTCTCTGTCTCCTCTTATTTTTACACATCAATGTAACGTCCTTTCATAACTAAAATATTTATAATTTTTCTCGTTCAAAAACGCCCGACCACGGTTGAGGCAAGCCTTTCTGCCACAGATGTTATAATCAACACTAGATAAGACACATTGTGTCATATCACATTTTATAAATCTACGCGTAAGTAGTAAATAAATTTCGTTTCTTTTAACCTATGAAAAACTTAGAAAATAAGACAAAGAACCAAGTAACTAGTAAAATGATTCATTCTTTGATTTAGTTTTTGAGTAAGACAAATTGCTATGGTACGTGTGAGTTGTAACGTTCCTGACGCTCTGTCTTCTGAAGCTTTTTGTGCGAAATTTCATAAGAAGATAGAATAGTGTCTTGTATTAATACTTTGATTACTTACTTAAACTTTACCTCCACGCGACATAGTGAACTTACTCCAACTTAAGATGATGCGTCTTTGTAAAAAAATATTTAGTGCGAAATGGTACATCTAGCAATAAACAACATCTTTGCCACGTACTATGTATGCGTTAGGGCAATTAATTATGAAATTCATTAAAACTTTATAAAAGCAGGTAATATAGTAGTTCGACCTCTGCGCTATGGGATTTTAGATTTATTAAAAGTTTTGCTCATTAGATTTAGTTTAGATTGAGTATAAAAAGTTTTGAATTTTATACGTTTATCCCTTTTTAACGTCTAGAGATAAATGAACAATATAAATTGATAATTAAATTATCTTGTTTTTCAAATTAAATCTACTATCATATAAGTTTACATGTCCAACGCATGACCATTTAAGAGTGCTAAATTACGTCAAAATCAACAACTGTTTGTTGACTATTTATTTTTGTCCATATATTGACATTTAATTATGAAACGGCCACCTTTTTGTACGAAACAGCATATTTATTTGTGTACTTATTTTTAAAAAATGGAATAAAAGAGGTTACAAATTCTTGTTTTAACAAACATCTTTTTACTTAATCGTTTGTTACCAGGGACCAAAGAGGTCTTATGTACCTCTTATCCACAAAAAAACTAATATAACTTCTCTAACAAATCGATCCTATTGGTGAGTCACGATTTTCAATAATGAGGATATGATATATATATCTGAGTTTTTCACTCATTACCAAAACTATCAAATACAGATAGAAACAATACATACAGTGATTAATTTGTCATTCGTTGTTCCAACCTTACAAGTAAGATGGTTACAACTTAATTCCCTTACACAAAATGAAGCCTACATATTACACGGAGATCCCTAAAGCGTATTATAACAAACCGTTGGGTTCCGGAAAAGACAAATCAAGTCTGAGGCAACTAATTACTCAATAAAAAATCCTAATCATCCATTATGACATATGTACATATAATAAATCAACTGGCATCTGATCTGTATTTAATTGGCATGGCTCATTGCATGAATACTGTGCTATTTTTTGTAACCTCCGACTAGTACTTATTTCGAATAATAGCAACAAAACTATAGTACAGTCAAAGACTCGCTGCCCGCGGTGCCATAAATCATCGGTGCGCTAGGGATAAGCGCGTGCGGTGCATCACTTATCGATAACTGCTTACCGGTAAGAAGTTATCGATAGATCCTAAGAATCGGTCGATTCTTAGGATATGAAGAATATGAATGACTCTGATTCGGATTAAATTATTGTAACTATAGCTATTTAATTTTTTTATTTGTAATATTTAGTATTTTATGTTTGTATTAAAATTAAAAATATTTAATAGTTTTCTCGTATTTTTTTATTTTTTACCCATTACATTTGATTAGATTCATTTATTTTGTCAATAACATACAGTAGTATAAATGTCAAAGAAAAAACAATCGACAATAAACATCGACACTTCAGTGGTGCGTCATTTTGCCTGCCGTAAGGCCCGTAAGTGTTACAGAGAGCGCAACAGAGTGCGTCCTGTTTCCACATTTTATTACCCCGCGGGCAGCGAGTCTTTGACTTTACTATAGTAGAATGGTGGGAATTCAGGTTTTTTTTTATTGTTCCTACAGTAAGATTTTAGTAAGGTGTTTGGGAATAAAATGTACAACAAATTATACGGAGTTCCATAGTACACATGAAGAAGATAGATATTTGGAGGTGGTTTAATAAATATTTTGTATTTAGTTCCAAGTAAAAATTCAATTTGGATATCTAATAAAAGGTCAAGGCGGATCCACACCGGATGATCCAAAGCGCTCCGTGGAGCGCGCGGCAAGGAGCGCGCTCCACGGAGCGTGAAGTGTAGATTCGCCGCGCGCGATCCAAGTGCGCGCGCTCCTTGCCGCGTGCGATCCATTTCTTGTCGGTTTTTTGGTCATGCTCAGTCACTTGGAGCGCGTTGGAGCAGCCGTCAGGATCGCAAAAGATTGTTGTTGGAGCGACCTAGCACGATACACGCTCCACGCATCACGATCCTTGGATCGTGGATCGCGGGATCGCCGATCCATGGATCGTCCGGTGTGGATCCGCCCAATCAAGATGGCCGCTGCAATGCGATAACACATCATATTTTATATCCACCCAGTTTTGTAGATTTCTACAAATTATTGTTGGAACAGCAATTTATTGTTGTAATATATACTAGTTGAGATCAAATAGATATTTTCACCTAGTCTTGGGAAACCTACACTAGGCGAAAATATTTAATTAACTAGGTGAAATATTTTGTCCTTGATTTTGTTTTCTTTAGTTAGGCGTCTCCTTGGTACAATGTATCTGGGCTCCGCACACAATGACGCTCACATGAAGAGCGTTGATGCGGTAACATAATTGCTTCTCAGCATAATATCCGGAGGTTTTTCCCTATATGCCTTATTTTTTGGTTGACAGAGAAATGGGAGATGTAGAACGGAATTCCGGGAAAGTTTAGGCATGAGTATTAGGTCTTTTGAGAGCTTTTACGTGGTGTTTGCTTTGCTAGTAAGTTGATGGTAGAAGTACACTATTTTATAAATAAGTAGTTATTTTTATTCCTGATGGGTAAGAAAACATGTCTGACTTGGAATTAAAAGTGTCTAATTTACATTCTGACGCACCCAGATTTGAATTCGGCCCTACATTAATGACTTTTGTTCCAAGTCATGTGTGGATTTGCACTCGCTTAGCAGTGAAGGAAAACATCGTGAGAAAATTGATGGAAGACCACACCATCTGAGAACGTGTGTCTCCCGTGGAAGGAAATAGATAACCACCACCTGCCCACCATTACCTAAATGAGTCAAATCTGCGGGGGAGTCACAACCCCTCAATAATGATAGCACAACGCGAGGACGAGGGTTCATTCAAAATTATTGCAAAACTAAATATAAGATGAACTAATAAATTATAACTGGAACACTTAGATTATCTAAAGGCTTTTCTTAAGATTTTCTAAGTGCCCCTTTTTGTAGTAGTAAGAAGTAGTATGTTTAGTTTGTCTTCCCTTGTTTTTATATTTTATTATTGTAAATATTTTTTTTTACTAATAAAAATCTCAGTTCCTATCTACCTAATTTTTAGATCCCCGTCAACCAATAAAGAATTCTCCGTATAGTTTGATATCTATAGAAACATCGCAATACGCTCGCTGAATTATGTTCATATTTTCCTGTTTATCCCCCAAATATGCGTACAAAAGAAACTTGCTCTACTTGAGTTCAGTTCGTAGTAGTCTTTTATTTGATCGTGGGATATGTCGTAGTAAATGATAGTATACTAGGTATTTAAATATTTATTGCTAGGTATTTCAATGTTTTTTTTTTATATTTAGCTGGTGGGCTCGAGAAGATTTGTTAGCCCTAGGAATCAACAAATTTTAAGTTTATTTTCGAGATAAGTTTGCAAACAAACGAAACGAAAGAATGCGAGAAAAGCCGCGGAGTCTACTACTATAAAATAAAATATATCAAAATAATCTATATTGTATGTAAAACTCAAAGGTGACTGACTGACTGACTGACTGATCTGCATGAGCGCACAGCCCAAACCACTGGACGGATCGGGCTGAAATTTGGATTGAAGGTAGATGTTATAACGTAGGCATTCGCTAAGAAAGGATTTTTGGATATGCCACTTTTAAAGGGGTAAATAGGGGATGCAAGTTTTACTTTTTAATGCGAGCGAAGCCGCGAGAACCCACTAGTTAAGTTATAAAAATAGAATTTTAACTCATATTATGCTAAATAGCTCAATAATTTGATCACTCGTTCAAAGTGTTTGAGCGAGTGAAATTTAAATATCCCATCCAAAGTTGGATAAGTAGGATTATTATGAAGTTTGGAATCGAATCAGAAATCCAAGTAAGATGTCTGTCGAACTATCGAAGGTTTAAAGTGAAGGAGTTATTTATAGGTCACGATACGGTTAGTTAGTGACTAGACACTAGGTGATTAGGCACTATAATCCAGCGATCTTCAAAGCGAGAGTGAATCGGTTCTTATCGGGTAAGCCCGCTCCATCTTAGGCCATAGCCTTACTTGTTATCAGGTAAACTATGGTCAAGTGCAAACCCGTTCAAGTTAAAAAAAAAATAGAATAAAAAAAAACAATATTTAGCAAAATGTTGACGTCCGTCGTCACACGTATGGAGTAATAAAAGAACTCGATACGATATGGTAAGGATGTGGTCTTCATATGGTCCTTGGAAAGATGGCTGAATAGTGGTGTTCCTCATTAGAAACCAGGCCATTGCCTGGTCTCGTCAGTTGAGTGACTCCTTAAAAATATGTAGATCGGTTCTCTGTCATACAGATGAGTTTATAGCTAAGTCATAGATCACAAGCGTTGTTTGTAAAGTTACAAATTAAGTTAAAAATTGCCATTTATGCACAAATAAAGTAACACCATTTTTTTGTACATCAAGTCATTTTTGGAGTACTAATGCCCCAACATTCAAAGGAAATTGTAGAAAAACGTTTTCTTTCTCTCATGTTTACACATAATATAAAGTTTACTCATTTACATGGCATAAATTGAAATATATAAATTGTAACATAGCAGAAATAAATTCCTATACCTTGTAATGTTATCAAAACTGATCTTCTATTTTTTTGATAATAAAATATCGTATCGCACATTATAAACCGTCTTAGTCTAAACTAAGTGATTGCTAAGTAAACCACTTCAACTTGACTCCTCGTTACCGACTTGCATTCAATCTCTGACTGATTGCTGTAATTAAACATTAATTTCGTTTCACTAACGCTTCATTTGGCTTTCATTCAATTGGCGACATTTGATTCGTTGATATGGAGTTTTGCTATTGGCTAAATTTACAATCTTCATCAAAAAGTTATCACCCATTGCTGAGCATAGGTCTAATTTTTATAAAACAACCCTTGAATGTAAATATTAAATCATATATAATTTTTTATGTGTTGGTGTGTATTCAAGGGTGGCTATATAGAAAATATACCTTATATATTTTTTATTTTGTGTTGAATTAGTTTGTTAGTAACAACTTTACTGACTTTTGATCCTGAAAGTTTCCAAAATAATCCATACATTTATATAAGTATTATTACCTTGATGATCCATCTATGACTATAGAGTTCAAATGCCTGATTGTGAAAAAAGATAAAGTAAGTAAGGTAAGTATTTCATATTAAATACATATTAAGTACATACAGCAGGACTATAATCTTAGGTAATTTATTAATCAGTTAAAGAAACCATGCTACCACTTTGTTCTGTCTAAAACACATTCGCATAATTTACTCCGAAAGCAAGAGAAAACAAAGGGTAGTGTCAGATCAGAAGAACCCCTTACCTAAATTCGATTCCAACAAAACTCACTGAACCCTTTAAAACCTGTTAAAAGTGACCCCTAAGGTTGGGGTGTAGTACAAAGTAGTTTAGATTTTTCATACAGTGTTCTTATATTTTTTTTTCAGAGAATGTGTGTTCGTGGAAAAATACAAGTAAAAATACAACAAAATATGCTGCCGAATACAAAATCTATACAAGATACATACACTATATTAATTTAAACGAGCCACATTTTCACTTGTACCTACTACACGTTTTTTTAGAATATTTTACTTTTCAAGCATGATTATCTTATGTAATTTGTATACATGATAAAATACGCAGTAACTACTAGTTTGGTACAACTTTTTTTACCATCAATTGTCAAGACCGCAATTTTTATGCATTATCTAGATATGATGAAAAAAGCACTAATCATATAGGTTCTGTATCTAATGTCAATTTATTGCATGTTTATTATTATATAATAAACATGCAATAAATTGACATTGTCTTTTAAATTGAAACTTCTTCTAAATGTGATCTGCTACCTATATAGTTAACTACAGAAACATAAAAATTTACATATATTCATATACAGAAAAACAACATAAACTCATACCTAAAACAAAGATAATATTGTTCCTTTAATGAAATGCAACACATTCGTAATGTTAAATCTACTCATTTTCTATACTTTTTATGATAGTTATTTTGTTTTTTTTTAAGTGGGTTAGGTTTACGTTTGACTACAGCCTGTGATGTTAAGCATTACTACAGCCTAGGATGTAACACGCTTACCTAGAAGATACCTATTAACTCTAGATTTGAAGACCCCTGGATTGTAGTTCGCAGGAAACACGGCTTCTGGTAAAGTGTTCCAAAGCTTATGAAAAGTTAGTACTACATGCCTCCTTTAAAAGAGTGACCGCTGTAAAGAAGCCTCTTATCTTGGGCCCTTTCTTATCCAACTGTGTTATTCCAATCGATTTAGCCGTTTTCAGAATATATATCTTGAAATCCTATAGAAAGGCACAAAATTGAAAGTAGATTTAGGGTACCGAGGCTTTTAAGGGAAAAGGAAAAAACAAATGGCTGCCGATAGGTCTTTTGTTTAAAGTCTACCTGTTTACCGTTTTATTTACTTGAGCTAGACTATATTTTGGAGTTTTTTTATGCTCTTTTCGTAGGGTCGTTTCCTGACGCACTGAAAAATCTATAATTGAGTAAGATTAAACAAATAAATAAAAAATAAAAAAATATTCCGGGACATTGCACTCAGCGCCATCTAGCCCCACACTAAGCAAACGCTTGTGTCGTGGGAACTAAATAACGCATAATATAATTATGTAATGATTTAAATTTTCATTTTAAAAATATACTTTCACTGTTTCTTTTATGGTATATTTGGTGAAATTATTGGAGATCAAGACCTGAAATCTAAGCCTCGCCATGTTAATATAGTGCATAGATACGCCGAGTATTGTATTTCAAAACTCAGGCTGTAATGGATTAACGTTACTCTCAACACTATACATGGGACTTTTTTATTAGTAAAAAGAAAGAAAATTATTTATTTATAGATATACAGAGTTAAATGTAGACGTATAACCAAAACCTTTAAACTTATAATTAATAATCCACCTATTTTATATAGGTATATTTTATTATTCTGTTATGAGTACCTATTTGACTTGAAAATTGGCCTCCTAACAACCCACCTAACACATATTTGTATAATGGTTTATGATCACACAACTCAGTGGTATATTTGTTTTACCAAGAGTAGGTATTTGATTTTCTAAAAAAAAGTATTTTCACAAAACTGCCAAAAGCACAACTTTATCTGTGTGCTTAAGAAAAAAAATATACATTCAAAGACTCCTAAACTCTAAAGTAAAGTCAAATAGCATGAAACCCGAAGTCGCACTCAGCGTTTAGCATAAAATGCACGTCGGTTCAAATATTTCCCTTTCGAAGACAAACGGAACATTTTCAAGGCGGGAAATGCAAATTCGGTGCAGATTAGTTATATGGATGGGAAAGAAAGATATATGAGACATTGAATTAGGCGCTACTTAGCGGCTTGCATAAATCTATTGCAGAAGATAACTTTGGAAGTGTTGTTATGGTTATTATTGACTGCCCTGTTAGCCTAGTTGGTAGTGGCTTTGCCTTTTAATCTAGATGTGCGGGTTCGATTCCCGCATGACACGTGTAATAAAGAATTTATAAAAAAATGTAATTGTTGTGTTGAATCTGGTCGTTTCTATGTACATTAAGTATGTATTTACGAAATAAAAGTATGTACATATTTATTTCAAAACAACAAAAATTAATAGTAACACTTCCAAATAATAATAAAAAATAAACATTAAAATATACATCATAAAAAAAAGTATTATATCCGTTATCTAGTATCCATGATACAAGCGTAAGCTTAATATGGGGCTAGATGGCGCTGTGTGATATGTCCTGAAATGTTTATTTATTTATTATTAGTGTTGTTCCGTTGCGACCCTTCCCCGCCGATGCAGACGACTAGCAAACTTTCATCATCATCATCATCCACAGCCCTTGGGATCCCACTGCTGGGTATAGGCCTCCCTTTGTATATGCCATCTGCGTCGATCTTGTGCAGACCTCATCCAGGTTGGACCCTCGACTTTGACGATGTCGTCGATCAAAAACTTGACTATTAGAATTATGCCATTTGTTATACGATTACTGAGTAATAGGAACTTAACACTTGTTTCGGTCATTCACAAGGTGTAGTGATGATGGAAAATAACATCGTGAGAAAGTTGACAAGTATTTATCAGTATAACGTACTCGTATTAACATAATTATATATATATATTGTGATAATGTCAAAATATCCGACGGCAAGCACTCTGGACGTCTACGTATACGTC
This sequence comes from Macaria notata, assembly GCA_927399415.1. Taxonomy (NCBI): domain Eukaryota; kingdom Metazoa; phylum Arthropoda; class Insecta; order Lepidoptera; family Geometridae; genus Macaria; species Macaria notata. Next base: position 4,381,029 of record OV656750.1, on the reverse strand, counting down.
ACGATAATAACATCTGGTCAGGATAACTCCCCTAATAAATAATATTAATATTGGTGGAGGAGTCACGACTCTCAATAAGGAGGAATTACTAATCAGGAGGGCATAAATAAGTACAATCTAGGGGTCTTCAAATCTAGAGTTAATAGGTATCTTCTAGGTAAGCGTGTCACATACTAAGCTGCAGCAATGCTTAACATCAGGCAAGCTGTAGTCAAACGTAAGCCTATCCCAAGTAAAAAAAAACCGTAGGTACGTATTCACACAAGAGCTAACTCCAATACAAAATGCATACTTCAATTACCTTCGAAACCCGTAAAACTTGCAAACGACCAATTATCTCCAAACTTAGGATTAACATGCAATTTTTAGACCGTAAACAGCGGAAGAAAAACGCCAGTAAAAATATAAATAAGCCAAAGGAACCGCATTTCTCGCTTCGAGTAAAGCAGTGCATTTCTATGAAAATGTCTGCGTCAGGTTATTTCCTCTTATTTTATGACGTCATCACAAGTCTTCCGGTTTCCGTTTCGGTGTATTATTTAGATACATTCTCTGTTTTGATATAATATAGGCTGTATTAGACGTGTGGTTGTACCGGTTCTGAATTATGAATGTGTTATTTATTGGTTAATGAGTTGTTTCTTGCTTAGTAAAACTGCCAAGAAGATTCAAATATACAACGGGGTATAAAGTTTTAACCGGATTTATTCTCAAAAAAATTATGCCTATATTTTTTTCTAACTAGCTACATATAAAACAAACAGTATAGCACTTTCGAAGCAATGTCTATAATAAATTTAACAACAAGCAGAAAAGATCCCCATACTTATTTTTTACACGATTGAAATAAAATTAATATTCATCTATTACAAACTCAGTCGTATAGAACTAGGCACAAAGTTATTACTACGATTTTAATCACAAAGCTTTAGGCTTATATTATATTAAATAAGCTATTTACAACAAAATCTCTTATAACGATATCAAAATTAGAGAGATTTTGAAAGAAGAAACAAGCCGAGGTCCCATCATTCTATGTACACTATTAAAAAAATACAATGTCATTTTCGAACTCAAATTCTATCTGCATTCAACACTTATAAAAATATCTATTATAAATTCAAAATAAATTGTAACCCAAAGTATCATGCACAAAGCAAAAACCACATTTACTACCACATCGCGTATATTTTCCGACCTACTTTCCTGGATTTGCGGAAAAAAACAGAAGCGGGGTAATCTCTATAATCCTAATAATATAAATGCCAAAGCTCGATTACTCGTTTGTTTGTTTTCCTTGGGGCTGCCGCAACAACGTATTTTACGGAATGACCCTATTTGATTTGGAAGTTGAAATTCTGTAGAAAATTTAAGTTCAAAATAAGCAAATTTTAGTAGTCCACTATATTTCGTTTGATTTGTCAAGTGTCTAGAATTGGTATGCGTTATTTTTGGCATTGTGACGTGTTGACAGACTGACCGTATCAAATTGTGTTAAAAAGTTATCAAATATAATGATTGTATGTTATTTTTACAGCGTAAAAGCTTAAAAATATCATATAACATTTCAAGCTTTAAGCTCGTCCATCCAAGTACTTCCGTGGGTCGGATGACACGTAAAATAATAGATCCCGGCTGTTTGTCTAGTACGGCAGTCGTTAAGCCATGTCAGAGGCCCTTAAGGCGGCTTGATAAACTCTCACACCAGAGCTAGCCACTCTCATTTGATAAGAAGAAGAAGTACTGACTGTGACTATAAATAAAATAATTATTGATCAACTCTAATAATTACGAATAGGTAAATATCGCAGTCAACTGTTTAACATAGTTTGTACATTTTCCATACCAGCAGGCAAACAACGGTCGAGTTAAAACCTGTTTTAGTTAAAAAAAATACTTAGACGTAATAAGTATGTTTTACACTTGGCATATGACGATTAGCTCACTCTAAGTGACACTGTTGAACGTAAGTCAAACATGCCTATGCCTGTACTGATATAGGAGTAGGTACAAAATAAAAAAGAAAACGTCGCTTTTGGACCATTTGTGAAGTTAAACTCAAGCCTGAACATTTTACAAGTACCCTCTATTTGCAAGCCGTCGCATTATTTTTCAGTTACCCGCGAAAACTGCATAGCAAATTCCAAATTTGAAAAAGAGCGGTGCGCATTTGAAATTCGAATTCGTTCCGGTTGGCTAGTGCTGTGCGATTTTGCATAATATTTACGGGTAATTGACGGGTCAGAAAGTGGAAGAAAATGGAGATATTATTCTTAACTTACAAACAAACAGCTTTAAATACTTAACGGGGTTTGAGTCTGTGTTTTGTTTAATAAAATATGGAAACCTTAATGAAAAAAAAATAATAGAAATTTATCAATAAACCTGTGAATATAAATCCAAACAACCCATTAATAATAAAATAAAACATTAATTAAAAGTCATAAAAACAGACGAATTGAACCAAACAGATTTGATATATACTAACAATTTGGAAATCCAAACAATTGTGATCATTGCACCAGTGGACTGTATAATTTTGAACTTGTTGTTTGTGTTGGACTAAGTATATAAAAAAAAATTGACACAACGAGATATGGGCACTTCAGCAATTTGCTGCTCGCCTATTAATGAAATAAATAAATAAATACCAGCATGACGATAACATAATTAATATATATATTTAACAATAAAAAAAAATCTATCAAAAACAGAAGGGCCCCTTCTCCAACCAAATATTTGATTATCATATCAGACAGTAAATATCTTGACTGCCATTTAAAAAAACAACTCTATTAATTTCCGTACAAACTAGTCTATGTTAAAGGGTCATCACTAGTCAAGTGGCAGAGCCACAGACTAATGAAGTGCATTAACAGATGGCGTCTAGGAGTGACGAATTTAAATTACTTTGTCTATCTCTTCATTAAGTCTATGGCAGGATGGAACTAGGGGCTTATTTAGGGGTAGGTATAATCTATACTAAGATTATAAAAGCTGTAGAAATTGTTTGTTTGAACGCGCTAATCTCAGGAACTACTGGTGCGAATTGAAAAAATATTGTTGTGTTGAATAGATCATTTATCGAGGAAGGCTTTAAGCTATATAACATCACGCTGCAACTAATAGGAGCGAGGAAACAATGGAAAATGTGGAAAAAACGGGGAAAGTTATTCATCTTTGAGGGCTTCCGTTGCGTGCGCTGCGAAAACGGTTAAAGATATCAAAAAAAATGTATGAAAGAATTATTGCTCTTAAAATAATTGAACAAAATGCCTGCGACAATAGGTATTTGTCTATCTTTTAAGGTTAACTCACTAGAACCGTTTTTATGGTAATAACTACATATTTCACGCGGACGAAGTCGCGCGCACCAGCTAGTAATTAAAACGATGCGTATTCGTATCTAAATACAGAAAGATTTAGATGGTTTTGACTGGTTCCTGGATCCGTGATTTTCAAAGCTCCAAAGCTTCAAAGATATGCTTTTACGACTTGCAGCTTTCTAATAGATCTTACTTTCAATACGAATAAAGTTCATCCATCAGTAATAACAAGTGACATCAATCCTAAGACCATTTTTTAAAGATTTATTCCTTCCTTTCAAAAACCCTGACACTTAATCCACCCACTCACTTCAACTTCTTCCCTCTGACTTTCAAATATAAAGACGTTTCATTCTGACCGGACATTCTTTTTACAGCAGTCTCTTGATTAAAGAGATCGCTTTGAGAAGGTTTTTGAAGGGTTTAAAGTTGAGAATATTTTTAACAGAAAGTTATTTTAATGTTAAATTTACTGAGATATTTCGGGACAAACTGTTGTAGGTATAGCAAGAATAAATTAATAGAATGAAAACACCATTTCCCTTTAAAAAAGTATACATATTATACATTATACATATGTACATACTAAAGCTGTAGCGGGTCAAAAATCTGAACATAGAAGATATTAGAAAAATTATTATAAGTTTCAATAATTATTTGATTTGACAAAACATATACTTATGTGGTAAATGCCATTTACTTAACACTGTCTGAAAGCTAAACAAATAACAATTTGAAAATAATGGACATATTTTATATCTATATAAGATGGAATTCAATAAAAACTTTATTCAATGATAATAAACAGTATATGCACATATATAGGTATACACTATTTATTAGATTCTTTACTTCTAACTCTGAATTTTGAAATCGAAAAAATTAAAATAAAATATTTTTTAACTTTTTAGTGACAGTAGACTTGAAGTCGGTTTTAGTTTTTTTTTTTTAAATAAATTTTATGTATGATGGTATTCTGGTGTCTATTTTTTTTAGTAACCGAACAATTTGGTTCCTGACTACTACATATAGGTTTTGTTATCACCAAAAAATTTTGTTATCATGTGAAAAGATTTATCATAGAAACTGTATTTACTCAAGTAGATTTGAACAAAAAGTACAGAACATTCCTTTATTTTACCTAGTTTCATAGTCTTTTCACTCCATGTTGACTTAAATGTATCAAAAGTATAACATTTTGGTGTCCAAAATGGAAATTTTCTAACAAATACTCGAAAAATTTGGCCTAAACTGCCAATAGTCTTAGTTTGGTGACTTAGAATATATTTTTAACATTTCATTTTATACTTCAGCTTAGTTCCTGAGAGTCTTCCTCTGAAATGGATCCACAGACAGTTATTGTAGCATCGGTTTCTATCGATGTTCGGTTAGATTGTAGATTAAATAAATAATAAATATTCCGGGACATTGCACACAGCGCCATTACAACGTTACTTAACATCAGGGGAGTTGTAGTCAAGCGTGAGCCTCTCTAGTTTTAAAAAAAATGTTTCATGTACATATATTTTGTTATTTGGATGATTATAATATCACCTACACATTGTTTTTGTAAACTTTATGACAATAAAGATTTTTGTATTTATATTTTGTAGGTCATGTTGAAGTCAATGGTTTGTTAGTTTACTAGTGGCTCTGCCTTTTAATCTTTCAAATATACATATATTTTTTCATATAGATTTTGCAATGAACCAAAGTTTACAAAATATATATGCTTATATGTACTTTCCTTCCACATGTCATCGGATATTGTAGTCCTCAAAAATGTCGGTTCCCTCACGATGCTTTCCTTCACCGTCAAGCAAGTGCGATTCCACACATAAATTAAAAAACAAGTCATTGTAAGGCCGGATTCAAACCACGATGCGGCAGTATTAAAAGCAGACGCTCGAACCGCCGAGCCACACCACTATAATGACTATCTTTAATGTAAACATTTTAACAACCACTCTACTCCATTGTTAAGCAAAGGTCAATGCGGTCGGTCCTTGGATGGGTGACCAAAAAGAGGCTTTACATTTTGGGCGCTTCCGTGGGTCGGATGACACGATAAATTGTAGGTCCCGGCTGTTTGTGATAGTTCGGCAGTCGTTAAACCATTTCAGAGGCCTTTAGCGCGGCTCGATAAACTCTCGACACCAGAGTTGGCCACTCTCATTCGATAAGAAGAAAAATAACTGTAACAAAATAATGCAACACCAAAAGTGCCCAAACTAGCCCCACAGAAAAATGTCCCAGAAAATTGTAGGTGGTGGCTTTCAAATATTATTTTAAAGGGGAAATGCTCCGCTAGCGGCTGCCAAAAATATCACGTAGAGCCTTTATAGGCAGACGTATTTTGTACATAAAAAGAAGTTTACGGTCTACTCTGCCACAGTGTGATAGAAATTGCGGTAGGATAATTTTATTTTGTGTAAAACTTTTGGAAATTATACTAATACTTACTACTGTAATCTGTACTAACATTATAAAGCTGAAGAGTTTGTTTGTTTGTTTGCGCGCGCACGCGCTAATCTCAGGAACTACTGGTGCAAATTGAAAAATTATTTTTGTGTTGAATAGACCATTTATCGAGGAAGGCTTTAGGCTATATACGATCACGCTGCAACTAATAGGAGCGAAGAAACAATAGAAAATGTGGAAAAAACGGGGAAAATTATTCATCTTTGAGGGTTTCCGTTGCGTGCGCTGCGAAAACAGTTCAAGATATCAAAAAACTATGTTTAAAGAATTGTTCCTCTTAAAATGATCTAACAAAATGTCCGCGACAGTATATGTCTATCTTTTAAGATTTACTCACTAGAACCGTTTTTATGGTAGTAACTATTCCACACGGACGAAGTCGCAGGCACCAGCTAGTTACTCATATTCGTAAAATGTATTGTTGTTTCTAAACTTACATTGTGCTAGTTCACTTTAAATTTTGTCTAAATTATGTGTAATATTCAAATACTTGTTTATAATACTCAGCAGTGAAAAGTTTTAAAAGGTAACTAACCACTTAGAGAAATTGTAGCTTATGATATACCTATATATTGCTGTGATAGGATAATGTACACTTTTACCACAAATATTTTGTAAGTGATTATAAATAAAGAAATTTGAAAAAACAAAAAATATAACTACTGTAATTGACAAAGAAGGGGTGGGAAGCTGAAGGGTCTTGGTGAGTCTGTAAGCTAGGTGAGGCTTTCAAATTCAACTAAATACCAGGAAACCAATTGCGGCCTGTGAATGCCGTAACACAGGCACTGCAAACTTCAGCCAGTCCGAGTCGTCCACGTCCACGTTCGTCCACCCTGGGCCCTGCTGCAACCGCGCCGCCGCGCCTCGCCACACAAAGCGTTGCAGCAGCGAACGGACGCAGGGCACAAGGCGAGTATTCTGCGCCTCAAAACAGAATCTCAATCACCAGGGAGGATACCCGAATAAAACCGAGCTAGTCTAAAAGCTCTGAGATGGCAGCCCCATCATTAGACTAGGATGCAGTGGGCCAATCACTTGCTCATCCAAAACTTTAAACGATTAAAGAAACCGAAACAGAGATAAACCGGACCGATCCTAAAACAACGACCTTTGGCATGAAATACCGGACACGAATAGCTAATTGGAATGTTAGAACGCTATATGGCAGTGATAGCGACGCCAGACTAGCCCAAGCAGAAGCAGAAATGCTCACGTACAGACTGCAAATACTCGGTCTTAGTGAAGTACGGTGGAACGGTTTTGGTGAAGTAAGGACACCGAAAGGCCTCACCTTTCTCTACTCTGGGAAGGAAGATGAAGACGACACACGCGAATTTGGTGTAGGATTACTCCTTTCTGATGAGGCAAAGAAGAGCCTTCTGGACTGGAAACCAATATCAGACCGTATTATAACTGCACGTTTCAACTCCAAAGTTCGTAAGATCACTGTTGTGCAATGCTACTCTCCCACTAATGACGCCCTTGAAGACGATAAAGAGCTGTTCTATAGTGCTCTCCAAGGTGTGCTAAGAAACATAAAGAAGCAAGACATTGTCATTGTTATGGGAGATCTAAATGCAAAAGTTGGAAACGACAATACGAACTTTAGTCAACATATGGGAGTGCATGGACTCGGTACCCAGAATGAAAATGGCGAATTATTCGTTGAGTTCTGTGCAAACAACGATCTTGTGATAGGTGGCACCTTATTCCCACACAAAGACATACACAAATTCACCTGGAACTCTCCCGACCAGCGTACGAAGAACCAGATCGACCATATTGCTATTAGCAGGAAGTGGCGCTCGTCGCTGCTGGATGTACGCAACCGTAGGGGCGCAGACATTGACAGCGACCACCACTTGGTTGTCGGTGAACTGAGACTGAAGGTAGCAAAACCATGTCTTAGGAATACGCCTAAGAAAGTTGGGAGAAAGTTCGATGTCGATAAGCTAAAAGGTGCTGCCACACAAGAAAAGTTCAAGCTGGAAATCCGAAATCGCTTCTCCACCTTAAATCTGGAAGAAACTGACATAGAAACAGAGTGGAAACATATTAAAATGGCCTACATTGAAACCAGCTCTGCTACACTTGGCCACCGCGAGTCGAAACGTAAGGACTGGATTTCGCAAGCGACCTGGGACCTTATAGATGAACGAAAGGATACCAACCTGAAGATACTAAGTGCACCCTTAGACCAACGCAGTGAATTAGTTGAGCAATACCGTTGTATCCGCAAGAAAATATACCGCAACACTAGGAAAGACCGCCGTGTACAGGCTAACCGAGTGGCGGAACACGCACAGCTAGCAGCGAACAGCGGTAATCTAAGGGAACTGTACAAAGCAACGAAGACCTTGGCTGAAAAGTTTTCTATCAGGAAAGTTCCACCTGTTCGGGACAAAGACGGCAAGCCCATACCAACAGCAGAAGGACGGCTACGTCGATGGCACGAACACTTCGTTAATGTCTTTAAACAAAACCCTGCAGACTCCCCGGCGAATCACTCTTCCTCTCCTAGTCAGGTTTTAAGTCTGGACATAAGCGTCGATCCACCGAACCGTGAGGAAGTGGCGAAAGTAATTGCTTCCTTGAAAACGGGAAAAGCCCCGGGCCTTGACCTCTTGACGTCGGAAATTCTCCAAGCTGACCCAGCATCGGCTGTTGATGTCTTCACGCCTCTGCTAGCTAAGATATGGGATGCTGAAATACTTCCGGATGACTGGAATAAAGGACTACTAGTTACTGTGCCGAAAAAAGGAGACCTCAGCCAGTGTAACAATTGGCGTGGCATCACTCTGTTGTCCGTCCCATCAAAAATTCTGAGTAAGGTTATCCTAGGCAGACTCACAAATGTTGTAGAGCCTCAGCTACGCAGAGAACAGGCGGGATTCAGAGCAAGCCGGTCATGCACAGACCAAATCAACACCCTCCGCATCATTGTTGAACAGGCATCAGAATTTCAAAGAGAATTGTACATGACCTTTGTAGATTTCGAAAAAGCATTTGATTTTGTGCAATGGGGCAGCATATGGGCGCGACTGAGCGAGATAGGGGTTCCGAGCAAGATAACAAACCTGATTAAGGCCATGTACGCCCAATACACCTGCCAAGTCAGCCACGACGGGCTTATCTCCGACGACATCAAAGTACATGCTGGAGTTCGTCAAGGATGTCTTCTCTCACCTCTGCTGTTTCTCATTGTTCTCGATGGTATCATGATTCGGGCCAACAAGAACAAACGACGCGGAATAGAGTGGGGGTTATCGGAAATACTAGACGATCTAGATTATGCCGATGACCTTTGTCTACTAAGCCACAGATGCGCCGACATGCAAGCCAAAATCGATGACCTTAAACAAGAAGCAGCAACAGCAGGACTTAAAATCAACACAGGGAAGACAAAAGAAATGCGATCTGGCGTGAATAATGAAACACCGCTACATGTGGGCCAAGAGCAGGTGGAGAGAGTCCACCGATTTACTTATCTTGGAAGCGTCGTATCAGTCACTGGCGGTACAGAAGAGGACATCACTTCGAGGATTGCCAAAGCGAGGGCCACTTTCGCACAACTCCGTCCAGTGTGGCAGTCGCAGAAGCTAACGAGGTGGATCAAACTGAAGATCTTCAGGTCCAACGTAAAAACTGTGCTGCTATATGGATGTGAGACTTGGAAAGTCACGAAAGACCTCACGTACAAGCTTCAGGTCTGCGTCAATCGCTGCTTAAGGCACATACTGCGGATTTTCTGGCCTGAAAAGATATCCAACGCGGAACTATTGCGTAGATGTCACGAAAGCCCCATAGACCAGCAAATAAAGCGACGCAAGTGGAACTGGATCGGCCACACACTGCGGAGGGCTCCGGACCACATCCCTAAACAGGCTTTGGACTGGAACCCGCAAGGCAAGAGGAAACGTGGTCGTCCGAAACAAACTTGGCGTCGCTCCGTCATGGACGAAATTAAGTACATCCACAAGACCTGGCCCGAAGTGAAGCATGAAGCCCAAGACAGGACGAGATGGAGAATCACTGTGGACGCCCTCTGCCCCACTCAGGGGACCTAGGAACATAAATAAATAATAATAAAAATAATTGACAAAGAGCCCTTGCAGTTAAAATGTTGGTAACCCATTGACTGTGAAAAAATATTCGTAACTTTATATTAAATAGATGCTGAAAATATTATAAAAATGTAATGAGTTTTCCTGGCTTTGTTAGCTATTTATCTACCGCATACCATACCACTAAAAATATATTCGACTTCCAGTTCTGTCATCCATGAGGTTCAAACAGACAAGAACGGCACTTTTGCTCTTGTATAAATATTAGTCCTAGATTTTTTTTTACAATTTCCACATACTATTTTCTCTTTATTTCAGTCATACTCAAATAGATGACGGTGTTTGACGGCAGTTTAGGTACTGGCAAATTCTGCTTTCGGTCATAGAGATGATGTTTGCGGGTTATGCTTCAAAGACGTCTTAATAAAATCATCATCATTGTTTCTAAGGCCCATTGCAGAGCATAAGCCTCAAATAGGCATATTGAACTTTATGAAAGAGAACAAAAACCAGAGTCTGAAAAATACATTTATTTGGACCTGTCCTTTTATAAATAAAAATACACTGTGGCCAGAATTTCAGTAAGATAAAAGGAGAAATATACCGCAATTTTGTGTTGTTGATTATGCTTTTTTTGTTGTGGCAATATTGTGAATGACGAATTTGGATATTGTCACGTAGCATAGCTCTCTAGTTAGGCCTTGCGCATATTACGAGTCTTTTGAAAACAGACTTTTATAAAATGGCCTTTTTTACTTTATAGAAAGAAGCGCCTGTGGCTCAGATAGCGGAGGCAATCGCTTGCGATTACCAATGTTAAACAAAGCTCGACGCGGTCCGTCCTTGGATGGGTGACCGACAAGTGGCATTCCATAAATTGTATTAGCCAAGTCAGAGGCCCTTAGATTGATTTACCTACATAGAGAGCTTGATAAACTCTGGACATCAGAGTTGGCCACTCTCATTCGATAAAAAGAAGAAGGGTAAATACTTTCCCTTGTCATCCAGCGCGGGAATGCTGCCAGTTGTAAATTAAATCAAAATGCACAGTTTTCTTTCAATTTTTTATTTTATGAGTTACCTAGGATTTGGTTTCTAGTTTGTATTTACTTTAGCTGGCTTTTAATTTTTTTGTGTTGGTCATTTTTTTAGTTAATGTTATTTTTTAAATATACTTTATAGATAGTAATAGTTATTACCAAAGTTATCTAAGTAGTCAGTCTTTGAATGGGTGATTTAAAAGTGTTGTTTGGGTGTTTCCATGGATCAAATAATCGTTTCAATTTTAAATCGGCTGTTTCTTTTTTTTACATGAAATAGGCTCACGCTTGACTACAACTTGCCAGATGTTAAGCAACGTACATTTCTCATTGTATTGGACTCGTTAATTCATGTCAACTCAGAAACATTCAAGTCAGTTTGTAAAAACACGAACATTCTGAGTTTTGTACTAAAAATGTTAAAAAAAATCCACATGAGTGATCGTCATCATCATTAAAACCTATATCTAAAAACTGCTGAGTATAGGCCTCTTTAGTGCGCTATGCATAATGGTCAAAGCTAGTTTTTTTCCCCAAGTTTTTTTTAAGCAATACATATCGTTTAAAAAAATTACATATTTTCATATATCGTAATGTGTGAAGGCTGTTCAGGTATTGTAGTGGTAGCAAAACAAGTTTTTGTATGAACACTTGATATTCTATGCGTTTATTTGAATGCGTACCGTAAAAATACAGCGTTTATGTATTTTGTGAATATTTCGTTTGTTTACTTAATTTTTTTGTGTAAAAGTCATATAAGTACATATACGTTATAGTTTAGTAAATGAGTACTTATATATATTTTACAGGTGAAATACATCGTCATTTAAATTGACAAACTTCGCTATAGTCGAAAAAAATATATATGGTTGATATGTCAATTAATACGTATCAGCATTGCCATCCAGCGTGGTAATGCGGCCAGCATGCTGGGTGCGCTGCCCTCTGGTAGTGGGCTGGAGCACTTAGATTATCTTTAGGCTTTTTTAAAGATTTTCTAAGTGCCCCTTTTTGTAGTAGTTAGAAGTAGTATGTTTAGTTTTTCTTCCCTTGTTTTTATATTTTATTATTGTAAATAAAGATTATTGAAAAAAACAAAAAAAAAATAATATTAACAGAAAGAGAAGTCGAGCTTCAGTGTCAGCACATTAAAACTATTTTCTCTAGTTGTTATTTTTTTTTCAACTGATTCGGCTCTTTTACTTACCACTAATATTCTCTCTACAAGTTAGAGGTTTATTTACCATTTCCAACCCAAATATTAGCTTTTCTAGATTGTCTTTGAGTCGTTTTTCCTCATGACTGAGAGTCGTAACTCCCTCGCAAAATTAATTCGTTAGGAAAGTTTTCTTGCGCAGATACATCGTGGTGGGTGCCCTGGTCCTTCCACGGAAGGTAAATAAAAAAAAACTTCTTGTAAACTTGTAAATATGTGTAAGACTTACATACCTAGAAATAGGTTTATCTAGAATTCCTACTATCGAAAACTTACCAAATGTCTTAAAGGAGAATAAAATATCACTTCTCAGGGCCATTTCATATTCTTTTCTCTTCAAAGACAATATAAAGCGGAGACATCCAACAAAGGTTATTACTAAAACGAACGTTTTTATGTAGGACTAGCTGTACCGCGACTTCGTTCGCGTGGAATAGTTATTTTGGGCATTAATTCTTTAAATTGTGAACCGTTTTCGCAGCGCACGCAACGGAAGCCCTCAAAGATGAATAATTTTCCCCGTTTTTTCCACATTTTCCATTGTTTCTTCGCTCCTATTAGGTGCAGCGTAATGTTATACAGCCTAAAGCCTTCCTCGATAAATGGTCTATTCAACACAAAAAGAATTTTTCAATTCGCACCAGTAGTTCCTGAGATTAGCGCGTTCAAACAGACAAACAAACAAACAAACTCTTCAGCTTTATAATATTAGTATAGATAGTATAGATAATTACAATTATTCATAACTGCTGACCAGCAGTAGAAATAGATTGATTATAGACTAAGACGTTAATTGCCCACGTTACATTATATGTTATGTATGAGTTGTATGCTATGTAGGTTATGATTAAATGTTTAACATTATATTTCATCAAGTAAGTTTACACATATACCTACGTAGTACACAAGAATAGAGGTGCCCAGCTTTATTTTCACAACTTTGTGAAATAACTACATACATTAGTCTAATTGTTATTTTTGTAAGCAATGATTGGGGAATTAGAGAGGCAACATGCTTTCAACTGATAGCAAATGTATTACTTCTATTCATGGTGTAAACCAGAAGCATAAAACAACAAAAATTAATAGTAACACTTCCAAATAATAATAAAAAAAACATTATATATACATCATAAAAAAAAGAAGCATAAAATCAATTGCTAGTTGTAACTCTGGCTTACCGAAGGTGCGCCACTCAGTCGATTTTTTGCTAACTATTGTAATAGGTCTATTGCCTCTGTATATTTATATATTGACTGCTCCGTTAGCTTAGTTGGTAGTAGCTCTGCCTTCTAATCTAGGGGTGTGGGTTCGATTCCCGCATAACACAAGTATTTTTTTTTTAAATTGTGATTACTTCTGTTGAGTCTGGTCGTTTGTATGCATAATAAGTATGTACATATTTACAAAAGAAAAGTATTATATGTATTAAAACCGTTATCTAGTACCCATGATACAAGCGTAAGCTTAGTATGGGGCTAGATGGCGCTGTGTGATATGTCCTGATATATTTATTTTATTTATTTATATATCCAGTAGTGAATAAAATTAGGCTGATGATGATGATTTATTAAACATGTTAACTGTTTTATCGCCAATATGCGGCCAGAATTATTAGTCGTCTATATGTTAAGATGTAGTTCCTTTCCTTTTACCAATACAGTTTCCCAAAAACACTCAACATAATAGGTTTTGAAAACTTACGTCACCTTACTTACTATTTCTTTTTATGAGACCACAAAACCTCTTTACTGGGCTAATGTACTAAAGTGCTGGGCTTTCTTCGATCAAATCCAATACGAAGTTTCGTCTTCAGGAGCACCTTCTAAATTTCAATGCTTGCCGCTTACATACGATCTTTTTAACCTATATCGTTTCGGAGGCCTGGGAGTTTGGTTAGGAATGTTGCTTGGTTGAAAGTGGCCGGAGTTTGTTTAGAGTTATAATACTTTTTGACTGGCCTGTTAGCTTAGTTGGTAGTGGCTCTGCCTTCTAATCTAGGGGTTGCGGGTTCGATTCTCGCATGACACAAGTATTTATGCATTTTAAAAATGTATAATTTCTTGTGTTGAGTCTGGTTGTTTGTATGTATAATAAGTATGTATTTACAAAAGAAAAGTATATAAGTATTATATCCGTTATTTAGTACCCACGACACAAGCGTTTGCTTAGTGTGGGGCTAGATGGCGCTGTGTGCAATGTCCCGAAATATTTATTTATTATTTTATTTAATACTGTATAATTGAAAATACTAAGAATCAAGGCAGAAAGACATGGACAAAATTGGCATAGAAATTAAGTATTTCTTTTGATGGTTTTCTTATTCTCCTTTAAGTTTCTTGCTTCGTTAGCGTTGATTGTAATGTTGATTTAAGTATTGACCTAGCATGGCGTATGATAAGATGCTATTATTAGTAAGTTTTATTAAGCACTGTAAGAGAAATGCATAGGCCTTAGACCGCAATTTACTTCTTTTCATAAAATTATTCAATTGTTTGTAAATCATTTTGTATTAATGAAAGTTTAAATTTCATTAAATCCGAATTTAACCTTGAGAAACCTTTTTTATTTGCCATTTTTGTAGTAAAACTATCCTGTCAATTTTGTACAAAAATTGTTTAATATTTTTTTATAAGGAATGTGTTTGCACTTGTCCGTAATTTGCCTGATGGTAAGCAAACATTACGGTTAGGATCAAGCGTGCTTACCAAGTAAGAACCGATTCACTCTCGCTTTGAAGATCGCAAGGTTATATTCCGCGGGAACAGGGAGTCAGGGAGGGAGTTCCACAATTTAGCAGTTCGGACTATAAAAGTGAAATTAATTGTAAGTTTCACTTCTTACTTTAGCCAAAATTTGTAACCGTCCATAAAAAAGGTTTTCTCATCCCTAAACCCACACATCTATTGTTTCGTAAATTGTCCATGACAGTCTATAGTCGCAGGTTTTTGCATAATGCTGCCCCTCAGATTGTTTAGCCGACTAGTACCCCTTGGAGGCTATGAATGTGTATGGGCTATGAACAGACCCCTTTTCGAGTAAATAGGTATTAGGTTTTTTTGTGGGGACAGAGATGAGGAAAAAGGGGGAATTGTCATTGTATTTCTTTATTGAGAATATATCATAAATGTAAGAAATAATTAAGTTTATTGAAATTATCCAAATAATAATTCAATATCTAGGTTAATTATGTACAAAAAAATAACTAACTGAAAGTAATAATAAACTTATTTAAAATTTAATAAAAATAATGTTACTTTTATTCACATAAACATATTCATCAATTAATAAATAAACAATATACAATATATGTACCTACTTTGCCCAAAAGATTAGTCTAGCTATTCAACGGGGCAATGCAGCCAGCATTTTGGGTACGCTACCTTATGAAAAAGTAGATTAGGTTTTTTATATACAAGTATATGTTTTATTTTATTCGTACGTGTTATTTATTATTTATTTTTGTTGTTTAATGAATAAACCCCCATTTAAAAGTATATAGGTATGTATAAGTACAGTAAACAATATAGGTAGGCACAATAATGTATTTATGTAATTTATTACTTCTACATGTGGTAACAAGAAAGTTGGCTGCATTCCCGCGCTGGATTGCTATGATTACTATGCTTTAGCTATCAACTGAGATATTAAATTTTGTTACTTCGAAATAGACATACTGTTTCAATAATATTTCTCATTACAGAGCGTTTACTCTTTCGCAGAATTTCTTTATAATAAGAGTTCACTTCCCTTGTTGAAGAGAATATAAGAAACTACCAATTTATTGTTGAGTAAAGAAATATCTTAAGTATTTAGTACAATTATTATACCAAGTTATAGTTTTAAGTAGTTATGTAATGTTATTTATGATTTTAATTTTGATAACAATACCTTGCCTTTATTATCAGTATTTTTTATCTCACATACACTATATTTCAATACTAGCAGTGCCCCGCAGTATTACCCACGTTAAGTCAGTTTAAAAAGTAGACATTATGTTATTATCCAAAGGTCGACGCGGTCAGTCCTTGGATGGGAGTCCGAAGAGTGGCATTCCATTTTGGGCGCTTCCGTGAATCAGATGACACGTAAAATTGTAGGTCCCGGTTGTTTATTGTTTTGTCTAGTAAGGCAGTTGTTAAGCCATGTCAGAGGCCCTTAGGGCGGTATGATAACTCTCGACACCTGAGTTGGCCACTAACATTCGATAAAAAGAAGTGAAGATAACTAACTTACCTATAAAATTCTATCTAAAACACTTTAGGTGTCATAAGCAACTGCGTTTAAGACACTGGTAATACAGACTGATTTTTTTTCGGCTTAACAATATTTACAGTATATCTTAATTTTACTAACTTGGTACATTTTTCCGGTCTACCGAAGTTTCTATCATTTCTATTTAAAGTATTTCCCTCACCGCCTTAGATGTTGATGTCAATGTTAGCCAGAAAATGAGTAGGTAAAAGGGTAGAATTCTCAAGGAAATACATTTTTTGTAGATTAAGGCTCTAGTATAGTTTTGTGCGCCTTTTCCCTTTTTGGCTTTTCAAGAAATCTTTGCTGGTAAATGGTTTTTAGAACAATTTGGTTAAAAAGAAAGTTCGTATGAAAAAAGCCAACTCTGGTGTTGGACTTTTTTAAGCAACAAAACTAAACCACATTTTAATTTAAGCCCTGTCAGAGGCCCCTAGTGCTGTTTGAAACATTCTATTATCTATAAAAATTCCATTTAATAAACAAAGTTGAGCTTCTGCTACTGCTGCACTTTTATAAATTGCTGGACCCTATTATTTTATGTGTCATACAACCCACAGAAGCGACTGGTAGTAAATAAGTTTAATTTCTTATCACTTTTATCAGCTATCATTATCATTAGAGGTTAATTACCACACAACTTTTTTAAGAAAAAAAAATACGCTTTGTTTTATTATCCACAAAAAACCTGTCTCTTTGCCATTTTATGTATATATTAAGGACTATCCAAAACACAATTCATTTTACAATTCATAATAAATTTTACGGCGCACGCTTTTCAGAGCGTTCGCGATAAATTTTTACATCATATTGAACGAGAATCTGTATTATATTGTTATATGGATAAGGTCGTAATATTACAGGATTTATGTGGAGCTATAATTTTTGCTTCATATAAAAAATACCTAAACTGGTTAAATATGTAAAGTATTTTTTTAATCATTGGTTAACTGAATAAAGTAATATTAAACATTGGAGTGTTTGAGTTTGGGAGTGGCCAAAACCATTAGAAGTCGTAAAAAAAATATCAAATCGGTGGAGGAAATCTTGGGCTGGTCCTCATTCATTCATCATGTCATTTCATCGCCACGTTTTCTTTAACCGTTTACCTGGTGCCAATCCATACATGATCCATAGTTAAGGTTTTCGCTTTGTGTATCATTTTTTTTCTTTGCTCTATCATTTACTTTTTTTAACTAAATCTCGTACGTGACGTCACAGCCAGCCCCAACGGAAGACCAGCGCTGATTACTTCCAGGGATTAATGCTGATTAGCATTATACTGAGTTGAGGCTGTGTTGGGGCAGACTTATCTATTTATTTATTGTGTGTATGTATGTATATTATGTGTGTGTATATTTGTTAAATCTGTCTCAATAAATGTTTTTCTATTCTATTCTATGAATCGAAAAATGATATGGCTTGATTTATATCAAGGTGTGTTAGAGTGTAAAGCAGTAACATATACCATTGAACCACACTCGATTTGGCGTATATAAATAACATTATAACATAATAAAACACAACACAGTCAACACTACAGTAGAAGGCAGAGCAACACTAAATTGTATCACATATACCTGTTTACTAATAAAAATCTTTATCTTTATCTTTATCTTTATCTTTAAAAAACAGCAACAGATATAATTAACAAATCGTCCCTAACTTTTTTCCCTACGTCAAAATCTATAAGTAGGTACATTTCTATCAAAATCACCGCCTCTTGCCTATATAAATCAGCTCCTAACACCCTCTTAACGAATGTCAATTTAAATGAAGCTCTGAATGATCACTAATTGATTTTTAATTGTAAGATAAAATTTAGTCTGTAATTATGTTGTCTTTGTTTATCGTTGTTGTTTTTGTGTTTGTTAGACAGAGAATACAGTACCAGTTAGTAGTTTGAGTTCAGGTTTTTGAAATTATTAATCGCATTTATGTTGTTCAAGCTGTGTACACTTATCTTAGGAATTTGTTCTGGATCAAAACCAGTTTTGAATGTATACTTAGCTTATTTGGGAACACATTCTGTTTTGTGTACCATTATAAATAAATAAATTTAAGTTTACGCTAGTTAAAATTCACATCATAACATTAAAAAGTAATCCTTCGTAAAGAGCTAGAATCGAACCTACCGAAGTGAGTCAAATTATAAAGTGAACGTATCTATCACCGAGTTACAATCAGTTTTTTTAACACAACATACAAAATAATGATCTATACAAAAAAAAAAAAACAAATCAAAAATAATTTTTTGAATTAAATTTTATGTTGTACACATTTCATGTTATGTTATTCCATTTACAATTCATCCCAAACTTTCTTTCCCTATGATAAAATCTATAAATGAGTACATTTCTTTCAAATTCAGCATCTCGTGCATAAATAAAGCGGCTCCTAGCGCCCTCTAAAGTCGCAAACGAATGTCAAAGTGAATGTCAAAGAGTCTTCTTCGGCCGCTCTGTCAGATTAAATTTCAGGTGAAGTCTTGGAAGATGTATTGAGTTTCTGGAAATGACAGAGAAACACCTTTATTTACACTTTTGGAAATGGAAAAATTTGACCTTTTCTTCATCTCCTTTGTATTTAATTTGTCATCATATTATAATTTATTCATATCAAGGTTAAAGGTTATTAAATGACATGAGTTTGGAATTGTCTGCAATTCGCCATACGGTAAGCTATCATTTTGGTCTAACAGCATGCTTGTTAAAAAGAAGAATTTAAATATTGCATTGGAAATGGCTAGAAATTGGCGATCGTTTCAATTTGACAACTAAACGATAAATTTAAACGATTGGGAAAGCTCAATAATAGTAGTTTATGCAACTGTCATAAATTGAAGGGTATTAAAACACGAGTGTGAGTTTATGAAACGAGCGCAGCGAGTTTCATAATAGTAACGAGTGTTTTAATACCCGTGTTATATGCAGTTGCATATCATCGTCGCTATCCATTTTTAACTTTTAATTTGTATTTAAAAAACAAAACACATTGCGAAAATTAAATTCACGCGTACGTGTATTGCCACAGTGAT
This sequence comes from Macaria notata, assembly GCA_927399415.1. NCBI lineage: Eukaryota > Metazoa > Arthropoda > Insecta > Lepidoptera > Geometridae > Macaria > Macaria notata. Next base: position 4,361,608 of record OV656750.1, on the reverse strand, counting down.
TTTGCCGCCATAAAATCTAACCAACGAGAGCGCAGCGCGACCAACCTGATTGGCCCTGCAATCAGGTTGGTCACGCTTTTTCGATGTTATAATGACATGATATGACTATTACGACATCGATGTGGATATTATAAAATCATGTGAAATTGCTTAAATTGACTGTTTTGTTGTCTGTGCTATAACAGTAGTAATTATAAGTCAAGTATTGGAAACATAAGTAGAATGTTACAACATTAGTGTAGATAAAAGTATTTATTACTTACTATTAACTCGACGTAATCGACAGTACCTACCTGTATGTAAAAGTTTGTAAATGTGTGATTTTTTTTCTTTTTTGACGATTAAACAAAAAAAGCTTGATCAATTTGGACAACATTTAATAAGGAAATAAGGTTAGACCACTATTTAAACCTATGGTCTATAAATTAACCTACTTTTTATATCGGAACAACACAGATTACACCGAGAGATACAGCCGATACATTTTCTTTTGTTGTATACCACGTCCTTTGTAATCTCTTATATATTCCTTTCCATCCAGGGGTTGCCTGAAAGAGATTGCTTTTAGCAATAAGGCCACTTGTGGCACTAGTATAAAAATTTCTTTCTCTGTAATTAAAAGATAAAAGATAAAGATAAATTTATTGTAAACAAAACAATATGTTACACTTTACAAATAGCTCTGCCTCTTACATTAGTATAAACTGTGTCGTAGAGAGGCAGGTTCTTCCGGGGGTTCTTGTTTACAACTTAGTTTTATATTAACAACTTAAAATAATGTAGTAGGTATGTTAAGTGATTACAAAATAATCTATGTCTAGTTATTGTTTATACAGTTATTACTTGATCTATTGGTATCCTAAATTTTATATAATATAATATGAACAGCTATTTATATATTTACAATGATGTTATGCTTGGAGTATTGGCGATTAGTTCTGGATGTTTGTGTGTGTGTGTATGTGTATTTGCATATGTGTGTGTTTACGTGTGCGTGTGGGTGTGTGTGTGCTACGTGTTTATGTTGAGATTGTGTATACTGGTGTGTTTGTAAGTGTGACTTAAGAAGTTGTTGTTGTCTTATTTACTTAATTTGTTTTTTCAGTATTTTCTCTATTGCATTATCTCTATCTCATTATTATCGTGATTGCAATAAAGAATTAACTATTCTATTCTACAGCTAGTACTGTATTTTTTTACAAAAGCTCTTCCAGTTATACTTACTTGCACTCCTAACTTCTCAAAGGTAAGGACCCTAATTTTACTTATTCACAAAGAAAACGTGCGTTTCCACTCGAGTTTAAGTTAAATTACTGAGACGTTGCCAACTTGTACAGAGCCATATCAAAATATGTTTGTAACATTACTATTTTTATACTAGTGGACGCCCGCGGCTTCGCTTGCTTTATTTTGAGATAAAAAGAAGCCTTTTATTCTAAGACCTCTCTCGAAGACCTAAAATCATGATGATCCGTTAAGTCGTTTTTGCGTTATGAACGTTTAAATAAACAGACAAACAGAGACACAGAAAAACATACAAAATGTCTAGAAATAGTTGGAACATGTTCTGCTATCAATTCTAAGAATCTCCAAACATTTTTTCATATCTTTAGTATTAAGACTTTTGACCTTCTTTAGTTTTATAATAATTAATGTATAATTAGTGCAAATAATCACGACCGGTCTCGTTGACATATACTAACTTATTTACCTTTTGACTGCTTTTAATATTTATAATTTTTACTTGAGAACTGGCACAATACAAAGTTATGGCCAAAAAAAATATTTATAATGTCACTCTTGGGATCTTATACTAGTTACATACCATACTAAGAATAAATATTGGCCCATTGCCTTTCATAACAAAGCTAAATTAAGCCTTATAAACTAAGATAAGATAACATGTCAGAGGCCCTTAGGGCGGTTTGATAAACTCTCGACACCAGAGTTGGCCACTCTTATTCGATAAGAAGAAGTTAAGACAACATTAAACAAGGTAAAATGTAACTCCAAAATATCAAGGGTCTTCAAATCTAGAGTTCATAGTTATCTTCTAGGTAAGCCTTTTACACCATAGGCTGCAACAATGCTTAACATCAGCCAGGCTGTAGTCAAACGTAAACCAATCCCACAGAAAAAAAACAACAAAATATGTTTTTAGTAATTTTAAATTGCAGGGTATGTCAATAAAAAATCCAAGTACATAGGCCAAAGTTTCATTTTATTTAGAAAAGTATTTTGTACAATTTACTAATTTACAAGATGCATTACTCTCAAACCTTTTCTATCTAGTTTGTTTAATTCTCACTCCATAAAAACAGTTGTTTACTCTCTAAATCTAGTTTACGATTTAAGTCAAGCTTTACAAGTAAAAGTACATCTTAACAAGTTTAATAGCGATTATTTACAAAAACCTCGTTAAACACTATGTATCACAGAAAAAATAATTATATATCTAGCGTAATTGTAGATTACAAGATGAATTAGGATCTGTCTTACTTGCAAACTTGAATTCGAAAGACATTAGAACTACTAACATCAGGCAGGCTGCAAACTTGAATTCAAAAACTTGAATTTTTGTCTTTCATCGTGCGAACAGCCAAACTGTGGAACTCCTTGCCCGTATCTCTATTCCCCTTGAACTATAATTTGTCGGTCTTCAAGTCGAGAGTAAACCGGTTTCTTCTAGGCTAGATCGTAGACTATAACGTTGCTTAACATCAGGCAAGTTGTAGTCAAACGTAAGCATATTTCATGTAAAAAAAAAAAAAAAGAAACTAGAACTACTAACATCAGGCAGGCTGTAGTCAAGCCTAATCCGTGTTAAAAAAAACTAGAGGTAAAAATGTAAATAAATAAAAAATTACATCTGTAATCTCCACCATTTTCATCAAATACGCGGATAATGTGTAGAGATGGTAGCCGTTAAAAAAGTTGACAAAGTCATTACAATGAAAGCAAAGCAAAGATAAACGTAATCTCTCTCTTGTGTTGTATTTTCTCATGACTGAGGGTAGTGACTCCCCCGCAGAGTTAATTCGTTAGGGGAGTTCTCTTGGGCAGATACATCGTGGTGGGTGCACTAGATTAAATAATTTAGCTTTACACAAACACGATACATTTAAAATCAAAATGGTTTTTGCTAAACAAAATTTTATAAGATTGCAATCTGATCCCATTTTTTTTTACAAGGAATGGGTTTGCACTTGACCGTAGTTTATGTTACGGTTGGATGGAGCGTGCTTACCCAGAGAGATTACATGTCTTTTCTTTATTTTACAATTAATCTGGACAATAAAGTTTGATTTTTATCACTTTATATTCTATGTCAAAAATAAAATAAATACTAGTGAAAGAATTACTTCGATACGTCAATTAATTTCCGACTTATAAGTAAAACAAGTTGTAACAGTAAAACTAGATGTTATAAATTAAAAAGGATTGAAAAAACATAGTAATCGTAATTTGTAAACAGATTCAAGTTTTGAAGTTAGACAGTTAACATATTATGTTGTAGATACATGATCAATTCAATAGTTCATTACATAGAAACTATCAAAATCAAACTTTTATATTATTAGTTAAATTAATATTAAAATAAAGTTACATGGTGCTTAAAATAATCAAATTCTTATCAGGTTGTTATGTAATAAAATATTATACAATATTTTTCTGTCTGGTGATAGATTTTCATAATATTACTACATATTATTTTGTATCTATAATTATAATTAACTGTTCTGACATATTAAAATTGACATCACCACAAAAGTCATTGATATGAATACCTAACAGTAGATTAAAAACTAAAAAATTGAATATCTCATAACGAAGCCAATATTGACGATACAAAGAAAGTAAATAACTTGCATAATATGTTATAATCTTGCTAAGTAGATTTTAGATGATATTTTATTTCCATATTAAGATAAAAAGTGTCTTCAAGTTTTTTTTTCTACTAAACAAATAAATATTAATTGACCTATATATGATTTTCATTTGAAAGTCGTGAAAATGATGTGTTTTGTCAGGTAAATCTAATCAGTCTTAGATTGAAAATTTAAAACGTTTTTTTCGACTATAGAATTATCGTTTATTGAGCATCGTAGTGATAAGCTGAATGTTTAGTTTTTATATCTATTAATTTATCGTAAATGATTAAGAAATTAAACGAGTAAAGGAGTATTCTGTCAGTCTATTTCAGAATTACAAAAGAAAAGTATTATGTACATATGTATTACATCTGTTATCTGGTACCAATAGTAAAAGTGTTAGCTTAGTATGGGGCTAGATGGCGCTGTGTGATATGTCCTGAAATATTTATTAAGATTAAAATTTTTTAAAATTATTTCCTTTTGCAAACTGTATCGAAAACATTACACTCCATCTCTGTCTATTTAAATCACTCGGAAACGACTGACAAAATTTAATATTTTTGTCATAAAGCACAATTTCCTTTTGATGTTTAATAACTACGAATTATTTGATACCAGAAACGTAATTGAGCTAAAAAAGTGATGAGAGGTTCGCATGCGGTGCCAAACGTACCTCATCGGCTCACTGCTTGTCAGTCGACGTGACGTTAGGAAAACAAAGTTATTCAACCATTGCTTGGTTTGTATAAGACGTATAACAATAGTTTATATTTATAGTCGCAATGAATGATGACGCATAACAAAGACTCACTGACAACGCACGCTAACTCTTGATCGAAATGCAGCCGCTGCTAGTGGTCATTGCGGACACTGGGTTTCAAACAAAAAATCTTATAAGGCCAATCTCCCGTTGTTTCTGTTATCTGTGCAAATAACCAACTATTCTGGAATAGCCATTGGCTATTTCCGGCATCATGACCAATCGCGAGCAAGCTTCATCTGTGAGTGATGTTGGAGAGAGAAGTGGAAACATTTTCGATGCAACTTTTATAAGGAGTTACAATTCTATACTATCAACTTATTCGTAGCTTTGAATGAACAGTTAGATGTAAATAATGAATAAAAATATATGAAAGAATAGTGCATGTTATGTATATTATGCTATTTTTAGCAAATAAACTTGCAATACCTATTGATATGAGTTAATATAAGTAATTGTTTTAATTTGATATATTTTGATCTTATGACAAATTAGAGATATGTTAGAGATATGACAAATGGCACGAAATTTTCTTATTCAACTAAATTTTTCTACATTTTTATTTATGTATGAACAGTTTCAATTTAGAAGCCGCTATAATAATTATACGAAATAATCAAGAAACAATAAATTTAATAAGCCTTTATATTGTAATGGGATCTTTGATTGTTGTGTTATTTTTTTATCTATAGCACCAGAAAAAAGAAAATATAGGTAGGTACATACTGCATGTTATGTATTTTTATAGACTTAATTATGTTTAATAGCTTTTGAGCTGCTAAAATTTTGCGAAAATAATCATGGTAATCACCATTGTTACAAGTTAAAATACTTATTTTCTATAATAAATGCAAATTCAATTATATTTCATATAATTTTTATCGATGGGATTGTGTCGAAATTTATTTGAATTTTTTTTTTTACAAATAATTTAATTAAATTTTTAATAGTCGAGCTTATATGTGGAATAACATTTGTTATTTTTGAGTTATTCCGGAATATTTATTAATATTTCAATTTTTTTATTTATAAAAAGAGTTCTAGGTCTAGTCAATAGCTGTAAAACGACGGTATAAAATATATGCAAACACTAAAAAAACACCTAAGTTACTACATATAATACACAATTGACTTACCTATCTGTACAGCAGAATAGTATTTATACAAAATAATGCTTGCTTATAAAAAAAAAATAGGCCACTGGTAATTAAAAATATATTTACAGACGTCATAAATTTGAGATAACTGATTTAACTGGCCACGGTGATAAATGCCTAATTTTGATGATCACATATTAATATTTTTTTACAAAGTATAAATAATATTTAGCATTAATTACCAGAAGACCTATATGTATCGCAAAATAATTAATGAAATGCTTATTATAGTAGAAACATATTAAAAACATACAGCAACTAAAATGCTAACGCGAAAATTGCAAGCACACCAAGGAATAAAATTTATATTCAATAAATTTAGTTAGTAATAATAATATATTTAAATATTGACTAAAATATTTTTATCTATAGGATTTAATACACGAGTGATTTTTACAATTATTTAACAAGTAAGATTACAGTCTCAGTCAGACGATTTTTTTTTTAAATTGACAAATATTTCAAATCAACAACAGTACAATTAAATTGACAGTTTGATATTTAAATTTAGGCCTAAATTATGGTCAGTAATACTATGATTTTGGAAACATTCTTATCTCTCTTGAGTCGTATTTCTTCATGACTGAGGATCCCCCTGCGGATCCATTGTCTGCTTTTCATCCAGACGCACCCTGGTTTGAATTCGGCCCTACACCAATGACTTATATTTTTAAGTGAAGTGTGGATTTACTCTCGCTTAGTGGTGAAGGAAAACATCGTGAGGAAACCGTTTGAGAACCACCACATCGTTTTCAGTGGCTGCACAAGAAAAACTCTCCTAACGAATTAATTCTGCGTGGGAGTAACGACCCTCAGTCATGAGGAAATACGACTCAAAGAGATATTATCATTGATTGATATGATAGTTGTAGTACTCAACATTTTAGATAAGAATTCCATTAAAAATCACAGTACCAACAACCAATTCTAACAATAGGCCAAAATATGAAAAACTATACTTACAACTTCTTAGGAACTAAGTAAAATATTTTCATTTAAACTACACTGATTTCAACTAAAGTGTTCACAGTTTATGTAAATGCAATAAATTGTCTTTTTTTAGTGTTTTTTACCGTTACACGTGTGTAGCTAAAGGCGACTGAAGTCCGTTACCTGAAAAGAATTAATAATATAATAATAATAATAATATATATCTTTATTGCACACCAACACAAGTATATTGTACAAAGTAAAATATGAACAAATAATAACGTACAAATGGGCGGCCTTATCGCCTTAAGCGATTTCTTCCAGAATTAAAGATTGATAAGTAAATAAAAAATCGACGTTTTGTGCACATTTCGAAAATAGGTCTCAAATAATGAATTTATATAAAAAAGATTACAATCATATCACCAATAGCGGAGAAATCTTGCAACATGTAAACAATAATTAAAACTATCTTTCTACATGTTCAGAGTTGGGTGTAAGAAATCTTGGTGACCTGAACATAATTAAGTATTTGACTTATTATGTTCTGTGGTAATAATCATAAAGAGCTTATCATTACTATATTATGATTAAGACCATTTTTTATTGTTATAGTAGCCTTTTCAAAATGTTTTAATAGTAAATAATTATTTTCTTTATCATTCCCTAATATTATATTGTTACTGTACTAAAATGAAGACACAGGAAAGGACTAACCGACATGGCACGGGTGTACCCTCACCCAATTTGTAGGGGTAGTATCTAAGAATGATGTTCAAAAATTATGAATAAATGAATTTTGAATTATGTACATGAGATCAGACGAAAGCTACGCAATAACACAAAATAAAAAATAAAACCGTTCAGATACATAAATTGAAAATTTTGCTAACTTATATCTAACTTAACAATCACTTCACTTAACTTAGTAATGTTCATAGTTCTTACCTTTCTTAGTAACAGTTGCGTTGCTGATCGTCCTGTTTGAAGGCGCTAGTATGTAGTGAGCGCTCGGAGACTGGGGCGTCGCTGAGGTGGTTGCTACACCCAACTGTTGGGAAAAAGGTCATTAAATTATGTATTTTGACACATAAGAGTATGTATTTATCAAACCAACTTGAATCAAAGATAATTTAAAAAAACAACTGACAGTTCTTTTATATGAAATCTACGTTATTTGTCACTCAAACTTCGCATAAAGAGAATAAAGATTACTTTGACAAGAATAATTTTTAAAAACTAAGATTTTGAACCTACATACGTTAAGGCAACAATCACAAGGTGGCTTTGCTAGCTTGCTTTTTATTTTTGGAGTGCTATCACATGTGTTCAGAATTTCATTTTGTTTTTTTTTTAAATAATATGCACATATAACTTGATACATAAGCCATTGCGTTCTATTATAGGCTCAGCTCATAGAATTAGCGTGGACGTATGTGAATTGAGCTCTTTTCAATTAAACTCTCCATTTTTTTCTATTGATATTTCAGTTACAGTATTCTATTAGATTATAACTTTAAAACGCATACACTAGTTTCAAATTTTAGTTTTATGTTAAGAAAAGAAAGTCTCACCGTAGTAGGCTGCGCACTATCAGTCGACATAGTACTAGTAGTGATGGGGCTAGTCGCGTTCTGCGGAGACGCGACGCTCGTGGGCGACGTTATGGAGTGTGATGAGTTACCTGGTGGAAAGGGAGAAGTTATTTTTAACAGATAATGATACCACAAACAATATTGGATTCATTCAACGAAGTCTGCTATGTTAAAGTGGTAGTCCTTTGACCTTTTTTCAGAGCCTTATAACAAACTAAAATTTAGTATTCCACATAAAGTAAATTCCTTTTTATGTTGCTCAAGACAATGCAGGCTGTAGTCAAACGCGAAGCTCTACTAAGGAATAAATGCTTTAGGAGTGTAGTGTAGTCTCAGTCTTTTGGAGTGTGTGTGTGTAGTGAGAAGAGAATAAGTTATAATAATTTATTGGATCGTAGGATATTCAATATGTCAGGATATCAATAATAGATTTATCTGCTGGGCGTCGGTAGCTGCCTTAGCTTGCACAATATTTTAAAAATCCTTTGTCACAACGAGATCAAAAATACTGGAAAAGGAGATAGATCATACCTGAAGGTAATATAACACTGCTCCTCACAGAAGAATATGGTGGTGGTGCGGGAGTAGAAGCAGGTTTAGCTGTGTTCACAGTGAAGCCTAGACCGGCGCTACTGCGGAGGTGTGGGTTGCCGTAGGTCGCCGCGTACCGCACGTCAACTCCGTGGATTATACCGCCGTTTGGCACGCGGGATTGTTGACCTGTGGAAGAAATTATATTTGTTTTGTTTTGTTGATTAATTAATATTCACAGCTCAGCCAATATATGTTCTCTTCATTATTATATTAGGTCTTTACTTATGAAATTGCCGATTTGTATGACGAAATTAAGAAAAATGATATTTCCACACAAACATTTTTAATGTTTCTATGGAAATGTCTGGATAGATTTAGATGCAATTGATAACTATAGTTAGATGGAAAAAAAGCTATGCAATGCGTATATCAATTTCTCAAAAACAGAGTATTTGATAAAAATATACCTAGTTAAAGTAGTGAAACCGACGACACATTGAATGAGGAGTTTTCAATGACTTCCCTATAAGTAATATGCACTAGTAATACATATTTTTTTTTTATCTAAAAGGTACATAATTCAACAATTGATACAATAAAAATTGTATATATATATATATACTATATGCAAATAAAAGTTACAAACAGATTAAAATGTAAGAAAAAACGGCAATTTCATAGGTAAAGACCTATTATTTGTGCCTAAAATTCCTATGATCAGTCGCTGCTAAGGAGTAAACTGGGCCAACAGATAAGAGTCAAACATAGTCCTGACACATGTTGCTTTAGTGATACCTGATTAGAGCTTTCTCAGTTTTCTTCATAATTTTAGGTAATTCTTTGTAGATTAAAATGTATTCATTCTAGAAAATTTCAGCTAAAAAATTATCTTACCATCAGGATTAGGTAATCCCAAGTTGTTCAGCGCACTGCTACTGTCCTGCCTCTTAGCAGAGCGTTGTAAGGAGTTGTGCTGGGAACCATTGCCTGGGTTGTACTGCACTGTAGAGGATGTGTCTACGCTTCTTGGTAGACTGCCATTTATTGACCTGCGAAAGATATGTACAATTAAGAATAAAATAATAATGCCCTTAACCGTTTTTGGTTACGGCGAACGTTTTCTGTACATTTAATACGACAACTGTATTTTAATGTAAATAAATTAAATAAAAAAAAAAAAAAAAAAAAAAAAAAATTAATAACTTGTTTTTTAAATTTAGTTGACAATTTCATTTGAGCAACTAACATTATCTAAATTGAACTAAACTAGTAACTAACTGAATTAATATGTAACTTTATATATTTAGTAAATCAAAAATATTTATATGAATGTAAATTATTAGTGATTATTGATTTAATTTCTGATTTTCTGGTCAGATTTCTTATCTTTGCGCCTTTGTTTGTAATAGCTAACTTCCGAATTGAGACTTGCATAACTAGTTCCTGGTGAAGTTTTGTGATAGCCAATCAAACAGTTTTAACATCAGATATAGTTGAGATGTATAACATTAATAGGTATCATAAGTAGGAGCAAGGAGTAAATAATTTACATAATATTCTATACTCTATCAATATTTCGTTGGATTTCCAATATTTTTTTTTCTTTACTCGGTGATTTGGATCAGCATTTTTTTTTACATGGGATAGGTTGACGTTTGACTAGCCTGCCTGATGTTAAGCATTGCTGCAGCCTAGGGTGTAACACGTTTACCTAGAAGATACCTTTTAACTCTAGATTTGAAAACCCCTGGATTGTAACATACCTATTTGGAGTGAGTTTATCATTGCTTATGGTAGGTGACTGCACGCGGAGCGAGCCCGGCGTGTAGTCGTGACCGTAATGCACGTAGGTCTGGTAGCCATTGCTGAAGCCGTTCACCTGCTGACATAAAGATACTGTTAATAGACTATTAATGGAATGTTTTTACTAGATATTAGTTAAATATGTGTGATTAAAAAAAACAAAACCAAAAAACATAGAAATTAAAATTAGCGTTTTAATTGACGGCCTTATCGCTAAGAGCGATCACTTCCAGGCAACCAATCTGGCAGAGATATAATATACAAATTAAATGAGTAGGACAAGAGGTGTTTAAAATATAAATAGTTATTGTTTGTGTAAAAACTGTAGCTGACATTGCACAACCAGTGTTAAACACAACTAAGTTTGTTAAATGTGCAAGGAAAGATTGAAATCTTAAGTTTGAGAACCACGAAAAGTTTGTCTTTAAATTTTTTGTACTTGTATGTAACAGATATGGACAATACTAAAGTACGGAAAGCTGGTAGTCAACCTTCACTAGTTGGAGAAGCACAATAAGGTGTAGATTTATGTAAATATATGAACTAAATATTTATTTCGGGTTACTTAGACCACTTTTCATTGCTAATATTTTATTTCCAACTTGTAACTTACAAAATATAAAACTAAAAGCTAAGAATTAAGTTTATAATACTAACTACCAAAAAACTCACCTTATTATAACAATCAGCGTACGTAGGGTCCGAATAATCATTGCTATACCTAAACGGTTGGTATCCACTCTGATTTATAGAAGACAGTGGAACTGTACCCGCTAGAGGAATACCACTTCCTAATTTAGCGTTGGAGCATAATGTTGAGTCGGAGCCTGTGTTGGAATAGTCCTGAAAAGGAATTGTATACGTTAATAGAGTAAAAACGTTTGAAGTTTATATACAAAAATAGCAAAATAATCGTTATAATATGATTGGCGCCACTTTTGACTGGCCTGTTAGCTTAGTTGGTAGTAGCTCTGCCTTCTAATCTAAGGGTTGCGGGTTCGATTCCCGCTTGACACAAGTATTTATGAATTTTAAAATGTGTAATTACTTGTGTTGAGTCCGGTTGTTTCTATGTATAATAAGTATGTATTTACAAAAGAAAAGTATATAAGTAATATATCCGTTATCTAGTACCCACGACACAAGCGTTTGCTTAGTGTGGGGCGAGATGGCGCTGTGTGTAATGTCCCGGAATATACATTCATTTATTTTGTTACGATGAACTTTAACAATAATTATTTACTGATAATTACTTTTGACAGGGGGTTGATTTTAAAAGTGATTAAATACTAAGGCTGTCTATGTTCTAAACCGACTTCAAGAAATCCGACTTATGAACACGTTATTAATTTTATTTGTTTAAGTGGTGGGCGCAGTACACACATATCAGTTTATAAAGAAAAACATTGAAATATTTGTAATTCCTTAATACCATTAACTACATTTATTATTCCTACACCTAACATTGTTTGAATTTTCAAAATAGAGATGTTATGACATATTAAATTCCCGCTCAAATATTTTAGTTTCAATTTTATCCGTTCACAGATACGTCTATAGAGTAATTTTATGGCTTATTAGTGGAAGATGCGTCGAACTGGTTTTTATGTATAAACAGCGAAACTGAAACAGCTTTCATCGTGCGAACAGCCAAACTGTGGAAGTCCTTGCCCGAATCTCTATTCCCCTTGAACTATAATTTGTCGGTCTTCAAGTCGAGAGTAAACCGGTTTCTTCTAGGCAAGCGCGCTAGATCGTAGATTATAACGTTGCTTAACATCAGGCGAGTTGTAGTCAAGCGTAAGCCTACCTCATGTAAAAAAAATATATGATAGTTGATGGAAGACATTGTTTCAATGGATCATGTGTTGTAATAAATAGTTTTAATTTATTTGCACTTACTTATTTTGTAAGAAGCAATAGTGTTTGTTCCAGAATAAGTAAAATAGTATGTTATTTATATTTTGATCCCTTTTAATAATTCACATCGAAAGCTTGTTATTGAAGTGTCATAATTTTGTGCCTTTAAATTCGTTTACACATTCACAATGTAGACGGCGTGACAGGACAGTAGTAATATGTGACTTGTAAATGGCGAAACGAGATAGTAAGAAACACGTATGTTATGGAAATAAACTAAAGATTTGCTATTTTATTTTGACCTGTGATAAACATTACAAATTAAGATTTGACAAAGACAGAACCCACGAAATCTGATTTAATAATAACTGTTTTGAACACATTATATTAAGCAAAGCAAGAAATCTTTTACACACACATGACATGTTAAATTAATTGTAGATTCGGCTGTTTGTAAGTTTAGCAGTCGTTAAGCCATGTCAGAGCCTCTTAGGGCGGTTTGAAAACTCTCGACACCAGAGTTGGCCACTCTTATTCGATAAGAAGAAAAAGTGGCAAAAAGTGGATTCTCTTCATGGCAAGCTCAAACTTAATAAAATAAAATATAAACTTACAATTTCACAGCTCCCATTGGCCTGTCTCAATTCCAGTTTCAAATCGCTGATGTTCGAATTCCTGTCATTCTCCTTGAACAGTTCCTCGGCAGTGACAGTGACATCTGGTTTCTCCGTGACGTTTGTCTGTTTGTTTTTTCTTTGCTTTCTCTGACAAAGTATGACAAGCATGATGACGGCGGCTACCATGATCGTTCCGGATGTTACGCCGAATAATATGAGGAGGAGCGGGAATGTTTCTGTAACAAAAAAAACAATATTACATTGATAATAATAAAATGTGAATCAGTAAAGATATACCTAAAATCATATGTATACTTAATCCGTTAAAGAATTTAATGGAGCATAACTCATTGAAACGATTTAATCTTTTGAAAATTCTATTGTTGTAATCGATTATCGAATCGAATTTGTTTTAGATTCCCTTTATTTTTACGGTGTATTTAAAAAAAAAAAACGTAAAATACCAATCTCTTGCAGATATAATCAAGTAAATTACCCAGAATCAATCTAGAGCTTACAAAAATCCAATACAGCTCCGAAGTTATTACATTCCTACAAACCGGATATTACAATAAAAATAAGCTTCTTTACATCCCCAAAAAGGTCCGCAAAAGCCTTCTTACATTAACACCGTAGAAACGCATAAAACATAATAAAATTGACCTAAAAACCGGTAGAATTTATTATAAAAAGGCGAAGACGGATCGGTGCTGCTTATGTGTGAGCTATAAAGTTAAAATGGCTATACATTTACGATAATGTTCGGTCGTTTCCAAAGTAATAGCGGGTCGACATAGTACTAAGTATAATGGTCATATCCTGAGCGGTGTCAAGTAGAAATTTTTCAACAAAAAAAGCGGTAGTCTACCGTTTTTTGTGCGTAAAACGGTAGACTACGGTTTTTATGCGCGATAAATTTTGCTCACGGGTTTTAATGACAGGTTTCAGGGAAGGAATAAAATTGAGTGTTACGATAGTTTCAATTTATTGGAAGTGCGAGCCGATTTGAATTTTACTGGTTTGATTATTTATTTTATCTGTGCGGATTTATTTTATAAATAGTAAAAACATTTTCCGAAATAACAGAGATACCATAAAACCAACTACATATTTGGTTTTTCCCGGTAAATCCTTCCGGGAAAAAAGAATACAATTAGGTTTATATCGGATAAGGTATATATAATATTAAAATGTTGAATTATAAAATGAAGCATTTAAAACAAGCTACATAAAACATATTCATTTATTTTCTTAAAAGTAAAAATAATAAATTAAGACGAACAAAGGTTCGTCCTAATTTTCTATTAATTAATTTGTAAATATTCAAATCAATATTTTGTGAAAAACCTCGAATCTAATTATACCTTACGTGCAACAATTTAATCAACACTTTCTTAACAACCATTAAGACATCAAACCAATTGAGCAACAAAACCAAATATACCTTTAAACCTTTTATCACCTTAATTAAATCCTTAAAACAAAGAGTTTAAACGTCGTAAATCTGGAATCTTCTAGATAGAGTCCGTTTACGCATCATCCCACCAATTAAAATACTGTCTGCGCTGTTTGAGATAAAAATGTCTTTACGAAAGAAAAGGCAGGAATAGAGGTACAAAAAATATATAGAAAATAACGTTTTTAGACCGGAAAGTCAGGAATTTAAAGCGACATCCGCTTACCTATACAATTATTTTTTACATCTAAATCAAGTTTGTGCTTGACCATGGTTTGCCTATTCAATTGCCTTTATCCTATTTGGTATCCAAGAAGCAGTATCCGACCCAGAGGCAGACAACCAACCCGATGGTAGGATGACATGTCTAAGCCAGTTGGTAGAGATGGATCAGACAGGATGGAGACCGTACTATGTGGCAAGTTGGAGAGGAGGCCTATACTCAGCAGTGGGTCAACACGGGCTGAATCGTGCTGACCCGATAGAAATTGTAGAGCATGTATTTAAAGTATTAATTATTATTTCAGTCGCTAAGCCATGTCGGAGGCCCTTAGGGCGGTTTTAAAACTTTCGACACCAGAGTTGGCCACTCTCATTCGATAGATTTAAAGAAGGTGTATTTAAATGGAACTGGCCCACAATTGTGGTTCCGGCAGTCTTGTTTCAGAGACAGTTCCACACTCTTTAAGCGTTTTTAGAGACATTATTTCGTTTTCTAAACGCTCTAGGGGCTAGGGGCTTCTCACAGGGCTCAAAAATAGCTGTACTATGGCAAGCAAAAAATATCTTGAATTTAATGCATAATTCAATAATATAATCATCATCATTAGCATCGGCACGTTATCGCCTGTGCTGAACATAGGCCTCTCTTCCAGTACCATTAATAAATAGTAATTAGTATGCCGTCAATTTAAATGGATAGAGGTTATTTCAATATCAAAGTACATTAGCATTTGATTTTATTAATTTAAAAGCAAATAGATATTTTTTAAGGTTACTAAAATATTTTTATTAATATAGTGTAACTTTTTTATTTACAATAATAAAATATAAAAACAAGAAGGAAGAAAAACCAAACATACTACTTCTAACTACTACAAAAAAGGGGCACTTAGAAAATCTTTAGAAAAGCCTAAAGATAAATTACTTACATTTTGTTCCAAAAACATACAAAACCTACTTTGGAACGAAAGAAATATCAGATAAGGTTTTAGTATCTCGTCCCAATTTCCCTGATGTCTTGAAAATGGTTGTAAATTTCAAAAAAGCTCGTAAATTTCGTCGTAAAATTAGGTACTTAGTATAAGGTGATCATTGCAAATGGTGTCTGATTATGAATTCTCTTGATTATGTTTTAAATTATGTCTTCAGTGATTGTGTTGTAAAATTGTGTTTTACTTTTTATTCTTATAAGTGTTTGAACAATTTATTGAAGCATTTTTTTGTATATAATTATATTTTGATTTGCCTACTTATTTGTAATTGATTTGATTTGTATTGTAATCATTGTATTATATTTAGAGCTAAACTATTAACTTTTATCTGAAATAGTCACTGACTGTTACCCCAGATATGGGAAGAGAAGCAGAGGACGCCAAATGACTAGATGGGAAGATGACCTCTGTCATCCAAAGTCACAGGTTTCAGATTAAAACAGTATTAATTAATATTAGATTGAAAGTATATGTAATTCAGATTCGATTACATATTTACAAATATTTTTATATACCTACATACATAATAAGCTCGATATAATAAAGCGTAATAAAAAAAAACAAATAAATGATCCAAGAATATCATGTGTTTCATGTGATTTATCAAGTTGATAGTTTAAAACCAGGATAAAAGCGTAAAAAATAGATAAAACTCTCATTTATACATAAAAAAAATGAAATGAAGCCTCATATCACTTTCCTATGTAAGAAAGATGATAAAAGGAATGATTAAAAAGATTAAAATATAATTAAAATGATTAAAAAATAATTAATGAGATCAAAAAATAATTGAAATGATTCAAAAATAATTATGATAATAAAAAAATAATTCATAAATAAGTAAAATCTTGCTACTCACTGTTAGGCTTCAGCACGATCTCGACGGTATCGCTTCCATAATCATTAGATACGTTACACTTGTACACGCCGAAGTGCCTGGACTGGCTCTCTCGGATGATAAGAGTGGAGTTCACTATACCACCTGGCTGCAGATCTTCTAGGAAGGCGTAGTCCTGTTCAAACAATAAAATATATAAAGAACAT
The DNA here is from genome assembly GCA_927399415.1 of Macaria notata. Classification (NCBI taxonomy): domain Eukaryota; kingdom Metazoa; phylum Arthropoda; class Insecta; order Lepidoptera; family Geometridae; genus Macaria; species Macaria notata. Next base: position 4,344,763 of record OV656750.1, on the reverse strand, counting down.
ATGTATTACTGCACTAATTATCTATATAAATAAATAAAACTAAAAGGTGACTGACTGATATAGTGACCTATCAACGCACAGCCCAAACCACTGGACGGATTGGGCTTAAATTTGGAATGTAGATGTTATGACGTAGACATCCGCTTAGAAAAGATTTTTGGAAATACCACATTGAAAGGGGTGCAATAGGGGATGCAAGTTTTACTTCTTAAGTCTAGCGAAGCCGCGAGCACCCACTAGTCTCTAATATTGATGTAAATAAAAATAAATCGAAGGCATAGTTAAATCTATTTGAGAGTAATTTAATGTCTTTAAATTATATTAGGTTCAATTAGTTCTGTTTGAGCATAATTATTCAATTCAGTACTTGAAAACTGTATCGAAGATATCAATTGTATTTATAATGTATCTAAGTTATCTTGCATCCCCTATTTCACCCCTTTAAAAGTGGCATTTCCAATAATCCTTTCTTAGTGGATACCTACGTCATAATATCTACCTGCATGCCAAAATTCAGCCCGATTCGTCGGTCAATTACCTTTCAGTTTTATAAATTGAGATAAACAAAGCAAGTTGGCTTGTGGGTTTGTTAGTTACTTATGTAAAACTAGAAATAATGTTTAATGTCTTAAGAAAAAATAGTCCCTTACTATTTCTCGATTTAAAATAATATTATATACGATTTGTATTTCCTTCTCGTCAATGTTTCGTCTATAAAATGAAGTTTTACCACAAATTACGTACCTATAAAATTGTAAAACCGTACTACTGCTATTCTGTTAGCCCCGATTTTCATTTACACGGCCAATTTGGCAGCAGTTCATAGCGTAAAATAATGATATTAGGGACATAATATTGGTTTTTACATGTAACATACAGTTTTGGTTGAAAAATTACGTCATTTCATATTTTAAAATCTTGTATACTTTTTACCACCATCCCAGTTATTAAATGCTTGCCAGAAGAAACATCTTAACTTTGGATTCGAGCTTATACATTTGTTGTTCTTGTTGTATTTTAATGTTGCTGTTTATATATTTTGCTAGACACACATTTTAATAATGTAACCTGTTACACAACTAGCAGTACCTCACCGTTTGACCTACTTTAATACAGGATAAAACGTAGCATAGGTAAAATTTCAGGGCACAACCTATCTGCAAATCAAACTTCATCCTTTTGGCTTTAACTTTATGAGCGCGGAAAACAAAATTTTTGCACTTCTATAAGAAGATCAGTTTTTTTTATATGTGCTTAATCAGCACTCCTTACAGAATGAGTGTGGATTTTCGTTCGTTTCGACGTTTCCATAATGATGATTGGATCCTTTCCGTTGTGATTATTTTTGCTTATTTCCTGCCTGTTAGCTTAGTTGGTAGTGGCTCTGCCTTCTAATCTAGGGGCCGCGGGTTCGATTCTCGCACGACACAAGTAATTATGAATATTAAATTTTGTAATTACTTTTACCTTAAACTAATGTTTACATACTTAGTTACGATTTCTAGGAAGGTTTGTTAGAGTTCTTGTGAGCCCTGCACTAAGTTTACACTTGTATCGCAGGCACCCACTTCGCTTTGCTACAAGTTTTACTAAAATACGGTGCGGTTTTACTTGCTGTGTGTATAACAATATTGGTACATAACTTATAAAAGTTAAATTCTAGCTAACATTATTATTAAAATAAAACTGGACTTTTTCTTTTATGGAAACTGTGTAAAAGCTTGAACTGGGTAAGATTAGGTTACAACTAGGGTTTTGAACTGTGTGTATGTGTGTGTGAGTAAGTGTGTGTGTGTAGGTATGTGTATGAGTGTGTATGTATGTTTGCGTGTGCATGTAGAGAATGGAAGGAAGAGAGTGGGAAGGGTTGTCTTTACTGTACTATCTTAAGTATATCTTCTGTTTCAGTGTGAGTGAGAGGTGATAAATATTCTTGTATGATTGTTTTGCATTCTTTTACAGTACTTGTGTTGAGTCTGATCGTTTGTAAGTATAATAAGTATGTATTTACAAAAGAAAAGTATATAAGCTTTTTTTTTCTCACTTAATATCTTAAACACCTCGTCCTACTCCCTTAAATAATAAATCCCTGCCAGATTGGTTGCCTGGAAGAGATCGCTCTTAGCGATAAGGCCGCCAATTAAGACGCTAATTTTAATAGCTGTGAATTTTGTATTGTTTTTTTTTATAAATATGGTGGTTAATTAAAGAATTTATCTATCTATCTAAGTATTATATCCGTTATCTAGTACCCACGACACGTTTGCTTAGTGTGGGGCTAGATGGCGCTGTGTGCAATGTCCCGAAATATTTATTTATATCCAAATAAAGTTATTCTTAATAAAATGGTACTATACCTGATCATGTATAGTGTCAATCTCCTTGCCATCAAACGTCCAAACGATACTATCGATCCTTGGCACCGAGAACGCAGCACACTCTATATTTACGGTGTCGCCTTGAGAACCGAACTGCGTGTCGTTTGATATTATCTTTGGAGGACCTGTAACAAAGGAAAAGTAATAAATTAAAGTTTTCATATCATATTGAAGGCTTATTTATTCATATTCATAAAATACGTCACAATCCCCTATACAGCTAAAGTGACAGTACCAAGATTTATTTAAGTTGACATATTGTATGATTACATACCTATTATTATGTTTGACATGATTTTAATAACAAAAATTATTATTGTTTTATTAATAAAACTAGACATATGTAACTTCTAAAATTTTATAAAAGCCTCATGTTATAAATTCAATTTGACGAGATATTGTAATTTGTGTAGCATATTCTGTGATATTAGTACTTATACCTATGTATGTTACAATTTTACATTATCAATAAAGATTCTTTATCTTTATCTTTTTTATCTTTTAATCTATACTTAATATTATAAGAGAAGAGCTGAAGAGTTTGTTTGTTTGTTTGTTTGTTTGAACGCGCTAATCTCAGGAACTACTGGTGCGAATTGAAAAAATATTTTTGTGTTGAATAGACTATTTATCGAGGAAGGCTTTAGGCTATATTACATCACGCTGAAACTAATAGGACCGAAGAAACAACGGAAAATGTGGAAAAAAAACGGGGAAAATTATTCATCTTTGAGGGCTTCCGTTGCGTGCGCTGCGAAAACGGTTCAAGTCGTGGGTAACAGCTATAATTTATAAAGCTGAAGAGGTAGTTTGCAAAACTAAATACGATGCCCAAAATAACTACTCCACGCGGACGAAATCGCGCGCACAGCTAGTATTCAATACAACAATAATTTAAGAACATATTTTATACATATTATAGATACCTATAAATAGATGGTATGTCACAATAATACTATTAATATGTATTTAAACAAGTAACTAACAAAGCAACGATTTACAATTTGTAGGTTGTGACTGGTAGGATATGGCGGGGGTGCGATGATCGGACTACCTTCACGTTGGGTAAGCCCAACTAATTTCATCTCTCCATATGGGGATTTGGGGTTAGTTGGGGAAACCTGGTGCACCCCGTCCACAGGTTAGTAACATCCACCTTCCGGTGGATCTTGCTAGCCTGTGTCCAAACGTTCGATCGAGTGGGGGCCCTCGCCTATACCTCCCCTTCGAGAGGGCTGGTTGTAGGGCCCGAGGCGTGGAGCTCGCCGCACCTCGCGGTGTGGGTGGAGCTGGGTGCTCTTTAAGAGCACCCGAGGTGGTCGCCGAGAGGCGAGAGGAGTTCGGTGTACCGGCCGAGTAGCGGCGACACGGGAACCGAACTCCGTGCGCAGAGGGCGCATTGGAGGAGGGCGGTCGCTTTGGCGTGCGACTGCCTGACTCCTGGGGGCTCTGGGTTGCAGGTCGGGGAACCTGTTGCCCTGGAATGAGTCCCCACAGGATGCATGACGTGTCCCGTGTTCTGACACGTCGTCCATTGAGGGTTGAGCTGAAGCTCCCCGAGGCGGGGCCCGTTACCGGGCCAGCATCACCAGGGCTGCGGATGTATGCATCGCGCTCTCGTGGCCCTGGACCAACGATGCGGAGATGGAACACCCCAGGTTTTTAGTGGGTATGCCGCCCTTATAGAGTGGGGCGGAGACTCCCACATAACCACCCGCCCTCCCCGGGGTTTTTTGGGTGGTACCTGTAATAGGTTTTCCTGGGCAACAAAAAAAAAAATGGTAGGATATGGCGGACAAACGATTATAATGTACCATCTATTGAACTACTATTTTATCAATGTTCATAAATGATTTGAGTTACTTCTGTATGGCAGTTGTTAAGGCTTGTCAGAGTCCGTCGGGGCGGTTTGACTACTCTGACATCAGAGTTGGCTACTAATAATAATGGTAATTGACAACAACATCTCTATCGTTATTTGGTTCTGCATGAACAGAAGATAAGATAATATAAACATAATATAAAAACGCAAAAAATACTAACTATTAAAAAAAATATTTATAATAATAAAATATAAAAACAAGGGAAGAAAAACTAAACATACTACTAAAAACTATCTAACTGCTACTACAAAAAAAGGAGCACTTTAAAAATTTTAAAAATGTAAAATCTTTAGACAATCCTAAAGATAATCTAAGTGCTCCAGCCTACTACCAGAGGGCAGCGTGCCCAGCATACTGGCCGCACTACCACGCTTGATGGCAAAAAAATTAAAAAATGTATTATATAAGGAGATCAACATTCCGCTTTGTTTTTTTGTTTACCTAAATACAGTACTGTAATTTATAAAGACATAGGCCTCTTTATAAACTACAGTAATGTAAAAAACCTCTTTATATTTTAAGCACCACTTAAATTACCAACAGCCACATAACATTTAGTACAAAATTTTCACTACCTCTTAACCCATTTTAGCCCGAACGTTTTTTGCCGTTCCCGACCTAATTAAACCTGGCTCCGATTACCCAAACACTAAACTTCCTTCCATATTTTCCAGTTAATTAACAGAGTTGGACTGACTACATAGTTGTTAGTTACCGTGTAAGCGGTTAACAGTATATTGGATTGTGATATTTTTGTTTTAAGTCACAGAATTTTTTAGGATAGATTATTGTGACATGGGATGTATTTGTGATCGTCGCAGGTTTAAAAGGTTTTTCTACAGATGTAAAAATTTCGCTAGGACAATCAATTTTGAGACGTATTTAGCGATTTAACTATCATGCAATAAATGGGTGAATATGTTTAACAATAGTTCTACAATTTAAACATGATATTCAAGGGCAGATTTTCTCGTAATTCCACTTTTTCTCTTAGTAAAATGAACACTAAAATTGGTCAGTTGTTGAAAATAAAAATAAGGATGCCTGATTTTCTTTTCATATAAGAGTCAGAGCATAACACATTTAACATATTCTGGATGAAGAGGGAATTAACCCATTTTTGCCCTACCGGTCACCCATCATCACCTGAACCACATTCCGAGCAACATCACCAACTCCCACCTCAATACATACAACCCCCGTGTAAGGACAACTCAGTCCCTCCCTCGGACTACGTACGTATTACAATTACAAATTAGTTTGGCTAACTCGTGGATTACTGGGAAAAGATTCTTCTTGAGGTGTGTTTTTTTTTTTACTTTTTGAACTAGAAAATTCATTACACATACAAATGTGTATGGGTAATATATCATAGGATGGTCATGTACACTTAAAGTAAGGATAGTGATTTGTTAATCCATTTAATGTTAAACTTGCATGTAGGTGAATGAAATTTTGCAGCATAACTTCATTTATTTCGTTTTTGTTTTGAGTTTTGATATATAAAAATTATAGTATGAACACAAAATGTGTGTGAATGAGTGTGTGTGTGTGTGTGTATGTAACTAAATGTGACCATAGCCTATAAGAATTTACTACAGTTAACTATGTTTTTGAAAAATCCACATGAAAGTAAAGAATAAATAATACCGTTATTAAATAGTTTATTTTATTCATACTTAAATTTGTATAATTATGGTTTGTGTTGTAGTAAAGTAATGTCTGTGATCGCCATAAAACTTAGTGTTTATTATTATTTTTAATTTGATGGTCTTGTTATTGACTAAACCTTCTTCCTTATCGAATGAGAGTGGTCAACTCTGGTGTCGAGAGTCTACAAGCCGACCTAAGGGCCTCTGACATGGCTTAAAGACTGCCAGCCGTACTAGACAAACAGCCGGGACCTACAATTTACCGTGTCATCCGACCCACGGAAGCGCCCCAAATGGAATGACACTTTAAAACCCCTTAATCCGATATCCATTCCACCCCAACCCATGCTCCACCCACGCGATGCGTAGATAGACTATACAACTTACCCATTACGTTATATTTGGATTCCATTACGTACGTATTTGTGTTTGACTATAATTTTCGACAAGTTACGTGCAATGGTTTCGGTAGGGTTGTTTGATCGAACCAAGAGATGACTGTTACTAATTTACAAGGGAACTGGTTAAGGCAAGGCACTTTTAAGGATGGATTTAGTAATTAAAAGGAGAGATTTTTATTTGATAATCCCTAAAAAAAACTTATAGCAGACTTGAGCCTGTATTTATGACAGTAGGTACATATCTACATAAAAAAATAAACTAGAAATAAAAAAAGCAATCCATGGATGAAGCGATGGGTTATCAGAGATTTCGCAAATAGAAAAACATACATTTAACTGCGTGTGTGTAACTTAGTGCTTTCAACGAAATTTTTGAGTTAGAGAGAAAGATAGAGAGAGAGAGAGAGAGAGAGAGAGATTTCTCTGAACAGATTAGATGATGACTACAATAAAGGATAAGTGTAGCATTACCGCCATAATGATATTACTAGTATACTAGGCTACCTAGGTAGGTATTACAGTACGTCCAATGACATAATATAGTAAGACAGGTCTTGGCAATAGGTATCTCTAACAAAACCACACTAATCTAGTTAGCAGCCACTATCGCTTGTGTGGGTGTCGGTTCAGGTAAACTAATGGTCAAATTTTTGACTTTATAAATATTCTTTATTTTTTATAATAAATAAAAAAGCCTTTATTTCTATCACATCATTACAAGTACTTATATCCATTATTTAAAATTAAAAACACATAAGTATATATACAGAGTGTATTTATCATGATTGAATTTTAACTTGAAATAACCAATTTATACATAAATATTTATACAACAGTTAAAAAAATGTATAGTAAAAAATATTTGAATATAACGAATGAATTATGACTGTGATGCGCGCTCTCAGTTTTTCTCAGTTCATTTATATGTGCAAGCTTCAATTGGTCGGATAACACATTAAATAATAGGTCTCGACTGTTTGTCATAGTAATTTAGTTCGTAGACCATACCAGACACCTTTCGAGGGGTTGGAGAATTCTCTAATCCACAGTTGATGAACTTGAACTTACTTACTTATATGATTGTTTGATTGGTCTTCAAGTCGAGAGTAAACCGGTTTCTTCTAGGCAAGCAGGCTAGATCGTAGATTAAAACGTTGCTTAACATCAGGCAAGTTGTAGTCAAGTGTGAGCCTATCATTAAAAAACCTAAAAAAACTATCATTGGTCCAAGTCAGACAAGCCATGTCAGAGGCTCTTAGGGCAGCTTGATAAACTTTCGACACCAGAGTTGGCCACTCTCATACGATAAGGACAATAAGTGTTTACAAAAGATGCTTAGGTCAGTCTATAACAATTCTATGTCGACGTGAAGAATACGTAAGCATTGATATTAGTATTAGCACTCTGAGAATCTCGTAATCCTAGCTTAGTACAGCAAACACGAATGCAATATCTAAGTAGATCTAAGTACATCTAAGTACTACCATATATGTTAAGTGATATTACCTGTGCAGTTCTATTCATGTAGTATATAAAGGTAGGTATAATTCATAAGGATATAAGAAGCGTCTTAATCCCAACCAATTCTGCTATTTACTAACGTTTCGGAAGTAAAAGAGACCGTCGCTTCGGTCAGTCTTTGGATGGGTGACCGAAAAGTGGAAAACAAAAAAGGAATATTTCGAGTGGGTTTTCGGGTTTTTAATCTCTGTTCTTTTTTTTTTTTACATGAACGGGTTTGCACTTGACCATAGTTTACCTGATAGCAAGTAAGGCTATGGCCTAAGATGGAGCGTGCTTACCCGATAAGAACCGATTCACTCTCGCTTTGAAGATCGCTGGATTATAGTGCGTGGGGAACAGAGAGCCAGGCAGGGAGTTCCACAACCTAGCGGTACGAACAATAAAGGTGGAAGCGTACCGTTTCGTGCGGGTCTTAGGAACTTCCACCATAAACCGGTGTCGTCCTGCCGTACCTCTACTCGTCCGGTGAAAGAAGGGCGCGGGCGGAATTAGTCCGTGCAATTCCGCGGCACACTCTCCGAAATGCAACCGATAGAAAACCGACAAACTGGCGACTTTGCGACGGTGTTCAAGACTTTGAAGTTTCGCTCGGCACAGTTTATTATTACCAATGATCTTCTTGGCTCGACTCTCAATGGCCTCTAGTGCCTCAAGTTGGTACTCGGCTGATCCATCCCAAAGATGCGAACAGTACTCCATGCACGACCGAACTTGTGCTTGATACAAAGTAAGCAGCTGTTCCGGCTTGAAGTACTTTCGCACCTTCGAGAGGATACCCAACTTTTGGGCTGCAACTTCGGCTTTAGACTCAATGTGAAAGCCAAAATTAAGAGTAGGGGACAATGTAATACCAAGAAGATCAAGGTGGTCAGTTATCGGCACAGTCGAATTTCGGAAAGTGGGGGCCAGCTCGAATGGCCTCTTTTTAGCGGTGAAAAGACACGCCTGGGTCTTCGCAGCATTAAACCTGACTAGATTGACATCACCCCAATCGGAGACTGCCTTGAGAGCCAGGTTTATACGCTCGACCATCGCCTCCCTGAGCCACTGGATCTCGGCCGCACTGGCCCGCGCTGTGGATGTATAGCTCTCTACAACGGTGCTGTCGTCTGCGTACCCAAAGGTTCCGGGTTTCAGCAGATCGTTAATATGCAGCAGGAAAAGAGTTGCAGTTGTTCATATGTGTATATTTTAGTATGGTCATAGCATAGGGTTTCAAGTGTGATATAGATGGCTTTTTATACCAGGTACAATAAATAATTAAATATTTCGGGACATTGCATTGCACACAGCGCCATCTAGCCCCACACTAAGCAAACGCTTGTGTCGTGGGTACTAGATAACGGATATAATACTTATATACTTTTCTTTTGTAAATACATACTTATTACACATACAAACGACCAGACTCTCAACACAAGTAATTATAATTATTATATTAATACAGGCAAAGTCAAGCGTAACACTATTACAATAATATTTATCACTTGACTTCATATTGCTTAAATTCTAAAAATGAACCTATCAATATCACACTAATCTTATACTACAAGTAAAAGTTAAATTCCTTTATGTAATAAATAACACTAACACATAAACTGTGACGTCATAGCAACAAACCCAAAGATACCGCCTTCATAACTTCAAAGGAGGTTTCTACCCTCATTTATATTTCACGAATAAAAACCAACTGAGGGCCGTTTGTTTTAGTATCCTACTATTTGAGAAGTAGGTACTTCCGGTTCCGAAGGCTTTGAAGGCAGGTCACGTAAGATTTTGAGGCTTTTTTTGAGGTTTCGATTTGGTAGAATTTGTATGGTAGGGTAGGTTGTTGTGAAATAATGTTCTAATCGAATGTTATACAATATTACATAATTACAATTATTATATTATATATAAGATATTTTTATAAATTGGATTTAATAGGTAAAATTTATGTGTAGATTTCTTTAAACGTTTGTAACTATACTGATTATCTACAATAGGGGAAGCATTTGTAAGTTATACAACATGAATAAAACTATTTAATCATTAAATAAAGATTTTCTTTGTTGTGACAAATGTATTATTTTCATTACATTAAGTAAGATGTCTCTGGCACACACTTTTACGACAATTTCTGGCGCATAAAAAATACATTAACAGATCAAATGGCAAAAACTTCGCCATTGTCATTCTTTGTAGCATTCTGGTAATATAAAAGCGGTCAGAAATTTGTAGTCATATATGTGTGTGTTTGTGTATATATGTATATACATATATACACAAACACACACACGCACAGCCTTAACAAAATGACTGCTCAAGGGTCACATACATACATCGTCTTTTTGTTAACCAGTACAAATGTACTGGAAATAATTAAACAGTATACTAGGCTTAGTAACTGTTAGACTCCTATCTGTACATCGACTGAATCTACATTGTTATGCTGTGGCTACATTAGCAGGCGAAGATTCGTGTCGCATTGGCGCGCAAAACATCGTGCATCGGGCTTACACGATGTTTTTGTCTACACATGGCGGCGAAGATTCGGTAAACGGCCTATGGCAAATATTCGTTGTTCAGTTGTGTTGTTATATATTAATTCCATGTTTGAATCAGACTGAAGTGACGTAGGTGTGGGCACTCCAGCGAATATTGTCGCGACAAATCCCTTTGCCCCGATGCTACATCGTCTGCGCGCGAATACATCGCGATGTACCCGGCTAAATACATTGCCGTAGCCCGAATATTCGCCATAGCCCGCTAATGTAGCCACAGCATTAAAACACGTTCTGTTTATGAGTAAACTTTCCACTGGTACAAAAAAATCATTAAGTACATAAAAAATAATTATCATGTAAGGATCAATAAAATTTATGAGAAGTAAGAGAGAAGAGAGTACTAGAAATGTCACACCTCCCTAGAAACGGAGCAATCAGTCATTATGTCGTGATAGCTGTACGTATCTCACCAATCACGTCAAGTATTTAGCTATGTTAGCCTTCCATGTATATATTTACGGCACTATATATACGTGAATATATATATATTTACTTTTTTTCATTATTTTTCCTGTCTGTATACGTGTACGTAATGATTCATTCCATATTGGTTATTTGGTAGAGATTTCGCTTCTTACAACATGGTGTCGTGTTTTTTTGTCTTGTATTTATGTTTTAACTAGTGGGTGCTCACGGCTTTGCTCGTATTAAGAAGTAAAACTTGCATACTTTATTTCACCTCTTTAAGTGGCATTTCCAAAGATCCTTTCTTAGAGGAAGCCTACGGCATAAAAACTATGCACCTTCTTCTTCATTCCAAATTTCAGCCGAATCCGTCCAGTGGTTTGGGCTGTGCGATGATAAATCACTACATATTATATCAGTCAGTCAGTCAGTCAGTCACCTTTTTATGTATTTAGATGTATTCATCTATCTCTATCCAAAAAGGGGTCTTTAAGGTGCAATGTCTAAGTACGTAAGATGTAAGGTTCATTGTACATTATACCTATTTCAAGCAACGTTGTGGGGGCTACTCATTTATATTTCATGAATGAAAACGTTTTGTTCTCGAAAGTACTGTGTTTTAGTATTTACGGGTCTGGACTCGGCTTAGAGAAAATGAGTTTAATCTTTTAAAATGTGTGTGTGTATGTGGGTGTGTGTGTGAAGTACACGCCCATGCGTGTGTGTTCATTATGTTATTAGAAGTGAAACCAGCGTTATTCCAGGTTAAAGTTTTAATTTTTAATCGATCTCCATACCAAGTTTTATACAGATTGGTTTAGCCGGTTGGCCGTGAAAAAAGAAACCAAAGAACTCACATCACAAACTTTCAGAATTATTATTTAATGATATTGATATTTTATATTCTTCTAATTTGCAGTTCCTTTAATTACATATATTATTGTTTTAAGAAATAAATAAATAAGACATTTAGTTTATATTACTTTGTAGTTCAATATAGCCTACCTATAAAAGCATACCTATTTTAATTATATCCCATATATCGTATATAATTTTACTAGGTAAGTATAAAAACATCGCAATACCAAATTAAATTTATCATTTTCCTCATATTGTTATAGGTCATGGTAAATTCACAAGAATATTATTTATAAGTACAGAGGAATATCACAATTTACCACCCACATACATGTATACAAGGTTAATAGTAACGAACACATAACTATTGAAGGGTGACTTTAGTAAATACTGTTGTTCTTATACTCTTGAAAGATAAGAAAAATTGCGTACAATTTTATTTTTTTTGTAAGTTCGTCGATCAATCCACCAACATGTAGAAGTCGGAGATATTGTCCAACAAACACTGATCACATCAAACAATATTTTGAGCGAAGTTTGAACTATAAGTATTAGCAATATATAATACCTACTAGCTGACCCGGCCACGCGTTGCTGTGGCTAAAGTTTTTGTTATATTACATTATAGTAAACAATCTAAGAGGAACAATAAGAGAACGTCAGTCACGGAGTCCACTATCCATAGCAGCGCCATCTATTGAACTTATATGACACGTTCGTAGATTTACCATAGCAGCGCCATCTATTGATTACTTACTCAACCCAGTCGAAAGGTATCGACATCTGTTAGAATCATTTGGAGTTAACAGATAATTGCGACTGTCAAATAATAACAGACAAATATTTAGCAATAAATTAAAATTGCGAGTATAATTTGAGATTTAAACTATCCTATATCTCAAGTTGGATCGAACTGCACATGGTGTGCGAATTTTATTATAGTCGGTTAAGTGGTTTAGGAGTCCATTGAGGACAAACATTGTGACACGAGATTTATATATATTATTAAGATAAGATATAATGCTAGTTTAGGTTTAATACGTTTCAGTGGAAGAAGCTGGGCGCCCACCACGATGTATCTGCCCAAGAAAGACACGACGAGAGAGTCACGACTTTCAGTCTTGATTCATCATGATTGAGAGTCATGACTCCCCTGAGAGTCCTCTGATACGACTTAAATAGAGAGAGGACGATAATTATTATAAGTATACATATGTATTTTCCCACAATTTCCAACTTTCTTACAAAAATAGTTATTGTTTTGCTAAAGCTACATAAAAGGTTTAATTTTAAAGTTAGTTCAGACGTTTGTTATAAGTAACGTTGAATATAACTCGGTACATTTTCACGACAAATATAACAGAAGGTTGTGGGCGGAAAAATATCATACCACTTTTACTAGAATTTTTCATGTTGGCAACTCGTTTAATAAGTAGAAATTTGTCTGCAATATCTTTTTTTAGAGATATGAGTTATTATATATTTCTGGAAACTTCTATGTGGTCTTTATTAGTACTGAGAATCGGTGAGCAAATATCGCGGTTTGAGCGCCTACAGTCGTATGAAAATTATAATTATGTTGTAATGTAATAATTGTACTAAGAAGTCGTGTATAGAAATAGGTGTGAAAGCTTTCTTTATAACTGATTTAATAAGAAAAACACCTGTCTATTATGGTACATAAATTGATCATATAATATTTGAACGACTAAAAAATATTTTAAATTTTTGTTTATAGTCTGGTTCATTATAAGAACCTCAAGCATAAAATAAAGTTTTGATTAAAATCGGTTCAAAAGATTGAGCGTAAAGAAGTAAATAAAATAAAAACATATATATATTCGCTTTTAAACTAGTTAGACTAGTTTGCAATATTCTGATTTAAAGGTTAAAAAATACGCCTAATTGTTACTACTTATATAAATATCTTATCAAAAATATTTTGTCTTTTAAACTCTCTCTCTAAGCTCTCTCTCCCTCAGACAAAATCCCTCCAAAAACTCCCTTGTAAAACAAAAAACCTACACATTATAAACTAACATTTAATAAAAACAAGCTATCTTGATAAATATCTTAGCCTAATCTTAAGTTGTTAATAGTTTCATAATGTTACTGAGTTTGTGTTCTTTCACTTATGTATTTACTTTACGTATTCTTGTACACCGCCTATTTAAAATTCTAAATCCTGTCCATCCAAAGATTGCCTGGAAGAAATCGCCTAAGGCGATAAAGGCCGCCCAATGTACATTAAATTAGTTTTTAAATTTCTTTCATTATGTTTTTTTTGGTGTGCATAAGACAGACATATCTTATCTTCATCATTATCATCAGCCTAATGGAACCCACTGCAGGGCATAGGCCTCTACCCTCTTACGCCATACTCCCTGTCTTGCGCTGTTCTTGCCCAGATGTTTCCTTCTAACTTTCTAATATCATCCAGCCACAGTTGCACAGGTCTTCCTACACTTCGCTTACATAGCCGTGGGTACCATTATCTTATCTTATGATCTTTTGAAATACTAACCTTTAATAAATACAGAAGCCTCGGCCTCGATCTCAGGGTATCCGTCGACGCTGGCCTTGCAGAGATACCTGCCCGATGTATGGGTGTCTACGTTAAGGGTCAGATTTGGAGTTCTGCCCACACGCTGGAAGGGAAAATGAACATTATTACTACACTAATTACTACTACTTTAAGGGAGGATTTTGTTTGAAGTAAGTTGGAGAAGATTGGGATAGTTCATGATTGTTCTGACGCTTTGGATATGGTGATTTGGGATCTTAAACACAATATTTTGTTTGTTTAACTTAAGGTTTTGTCTAGACTTTATTAGAACAGTGTTAGAAGATGGTTTGGTTTGAAGAAATATGTGGTGATTGGGATATTATCGACAATAGATTGTTTTACTCCAGATTATAAAGATTTAGATTTCTAAATCTTGCCAAGAATCCGAATTATTTCGAATCTTAGATAACGCAAGTACGCAATGGTTAATCTTCAACTGTTGATTCGGTCAGTCCTTGTATGTGTGACTAAAAAGAGGCATTTCTTTTGAAAATTTCCGTGGATCCACGTGGATCGAAGTATTGGTTGTCGGTTATAGTATGATAATACATAATATATGTATAATTGATAAGAATATACAGAGAAACGTATTCAATTGATAGCTTTTGATCAACGACCCAAATGCAATTCGCAGAACTCAGTATTTTCCAATCCTAAACAATGAAAGCTACTGTTCAATAATTGATTTAAAACCTTAGTAGCAGTTACTGAAAGGCAGATTTCAATTCTCCGTACTTTAATCAATAAACGACGTAAGGGAGTCGGAATTCATTGACCTAGTATGTTTGTATAAAACGAGGATTTATTAAGTTATAGAGGGATGTTGATTTGTTTTAAAAATAAGTATAATAATTATAAAAAAATAATTAGGAAAAAAACAATCTTGTCATTTTGCGCTGATTGGTTCCACCCAACCAGCATTATGCTGAGTTAGTGCTGTCTTGTGGCAGATTTAATTTTATTGTAAAATATATCAATTTATTTATTTATTAATAGTCTGCAAAACAGGCACTAAGCTAAAACACACATAACGAACCTAATGAATAGAAGAAAATTACTAGCACTTAATGCCCTCTTGATGTAGACCTAACTAACAATTTTAAGATAATTACTTACAAAATAAATACATATATTACATGCTACTTTAAACAATTAAGAAACAAAAATTACATAAGTAAAGAGTACTTACACAATGCATATTATTATAACTACATATCTAAGCTTATAAAAAAATAATAATCATAATAAGATAACCAAAACATACAAACAACAAAAATTAACAATGATTCTATAGTAATTCGCCGCAATACTCACATCCTTTTCTTTCTCTACAAAATTCTCTTCCATCCTGTCACCCCTCATTACTTGAAAAAATATTTCAATTTTGTGACTCCCACCCACTCTGTCTCCTTACGTCCTAGTCGATCTCTTATTCTCCCTTTCCCTTCATCCTCTTCTAGTCAAGTCAATATGTACTTTCATAAGTCATTTGCAGTACGCGCTGTAACCTTATGGAATACATTGCCTCTTTCTATTCGGAAAGCTAAATCTCTGTCCATTTTTCAGAATCAAGTCTTTCATCACTTTATGTCTATGACAGATCTATAACTTCTTTGTAGATAGTAATTTATGTTAGTATTTCTCTTTGTATACATATTTTCGGTATTGTTTATAATTATAAAGGTATTATTTTGATTAGGAACATATTTGAATAAAAAATCGTTATATTTCTAATTAGTACACCTCTGACTCTGTTTATCTCTACTTGTCGTGTCCATCCAAAGGTTGCCTGGAAGAAATCGCTTAAGGCGATAAGGCCGCCCATTTGTACGTTATTATTTGTTCATATTTTACTTTGTACTATATACTTGTGTTGGTGTGCAATAAAGATATATATTATTATTATTATTTATTTATTTATTTATTTATTTATAACGGTACACATAACAGAATGAGTTCATATATAAGCCAAATACACATTCAAAACTGGTTTTGAACCAGAACAAATTCCTCAGGTGAGTGTACACAGCTTGAACAATATGAATTTGATTATTATTTTCAAAAACCTGTGTTAAACAGAGAATACAGTACCTAACTGGTTCTGTATTCTCTGTCTAACAAACAACAACGATATACAAGGACAACATAATTACAGACTAAATTTTATCTTACAATTAGTGATCATGCATAGCTTTTCATTAAAATAGCTAGAACATTACGCTTGAATGTGGATAACACAGAATTAAATACATCCAGTGACTGATGGTGGTTCGCTAGGATACTATTGTATTGGCGACACATTCTAACTAATGGGTTGTATAGAGATGTATTATTTTTATAAACACTGAGAGAGAATATATTTTGGGGCCTGCGCGAATTAGGGTTTATATTAATGTTGATGTTGATACAATATTGACTATTAATATTATTATTATTAATAGTCCCATTAACACTAAACTTATACAAATAAAATAATAAATTTATAGCAAACTACTTAATGATTTTTGATACTGACTTTTTGAAAGAAAATAATGACGATTTTAAAAATTAAAACTTTCGTGAGACATTTCATCAAAATTTTAACTAAACGGTTTTCACTCACATGTAAATCGCGTAAATCGTTTACGCGTTTCGGATGTTATGACATCCATCTTCAGAACGTTCACCAACACAGGCCCCCGCGCCCGTGTCCCGGCGGGCCGCTCGCGCGGCGGCGCGCAGTCTGCGTGTTGCCGCGGCCCAGAACGAACGTTCTGAAGATGGATGTCATAACATCCGAAACGCGTAAACGATTTACACGTGAGTTAAAACCGTTTAGTTAATCTTTTTATTTTAAAAATATATCGATATCGTCTTTAATTTTATTATATGATTTACACATTCTAAACCGGTGAATGCCTTAGTAGATTTGTCCTGAATTTGGGCAAAACAAATGTGTCGCGGTTTATTAAAGTGCTTCCGGTTCTCATATCAAAATAAATGTTACTTTCTTTGTTAATTTCCTATTATATACTTTTTTAATCTATATTTTATTATAAAGGTACTTAAAGACAATATTTTTTGGTATTTTGAGATGCAATTTTAAAGTTTTTGTTTGCTTACTCGTATCGTATATACCTAGTCGTAACACAACACTTCCAAATAATAATAAAAAAATAAACATTATATATACATCATAAAAAAAAACTAATCTACATTTTCAAAAGGTAGCGTACCCAAAATTCTGGCTGCATTTCCCCGTTGAATAGCTATTTTATTTCTTGCTAATTTTTCGTATTTATTTCTAGGTGCTAATTTGATGCACGAACAAAGCATTATTTTTCTTCTTAGTTGTTATGTGTTGATTATTTAGTTACATCTCTTTAAAGAAGAAATTAAAAATAAAACATAACTGAAAGAAATGGATTGAAATACCAAAATATTCACAAAACAAGTAAGTTACCACAATTAGTTTCTTTTCGACTAACATTACATAAAATATCTACACATCAGCTTTCTAGTATATATTTCGTAACTATATGAACAACACTTATCATTAGTTTTCTAGAGTTCTTATCTCTAGGGCAAAAGCGGTATGTTCGATAGCTGATATACCTTTATTGTTGTTTATTTGCTTTTAATAAAACAGTATTGGTTACTTCAAGGGAACATGTTCTCTTTGAGCAGTTGAAACTAGGTTTCTGAGAAATTAAACCTTATTTAGTCCACCCTTATTAGAGATACTATGTGACTTTGTATGTACATACATAGAAGTTATGATTTGGTTGTATGAGATCAATCAATCAAATCAAATCAATCAAATATACTTTATTGTACACCAAATAAAAAAGAACATATATAACATAAAGGTGGAAGGTAACCAGGGACATTGGGCGACCTTATCACTAAAGTGATCTCTTCCAGGTAACCTAGTTTGGACAACACTACAGGAAATCCTTAAAGCTGGCGTACTTAACACAATATTAAATAATTTAAAAATAAAACACAATAACAAATATAACATTCAAAGTAAACAATATACAAACATACCTACTTACACACAAAACTACATATTATTGATATTATTTTTTCAATTATAAAGTTAAACTCTTTATCATTATCAGTAGTTTAAGAGGTTTCTTTTAATAACACAGAAAAACGTCAAAATTTGATAAAATAAGCACTTGTTTGTCCCTAGTTTAGGTTTTTTTACACGTATAAGACAATGCTAGATTATTTACGCCTATGTTGCAGTTTTCAAGCACTTATCAAAAACCCTAAATAATATGAAATAGGTAATGCGATGGCCCTTCCAATGGCTGACCGCGACGGTTGCTAACTTTGCGAGCAAATAGGTAATATGCCAAATAAACGGTTTTCACTTACGTGTAATTCGCGGATGATGTTTACGCGTTTCAGATGTAATGATACCCACCTTCAGAACGTGCGTTACATCTGCGTCTACACGCGTAAACATACGCGAATTACACGTGAGTGAAACCCGTTTAGTTGTAGTAACCGTAAATGTCTCACGAAAGTTTTAATCTCAAATAGGTAATCCTAAAAATAACTTACAATATTCTGATCCTCTTCATAATGCAGCCACCGTATCTCAGGAGTAGGGTAGCCATCTACATCGCAGGATAGAGTTATACTTGTACCGATCTCAGCTTCGACGTCTCTAGGGTGATTTCTGAACGATGGCGCATCTGAAATCATAGTTTGCATGTTAGTTAAGTTTTATTTTTTTATCTTCGGTTTTCATAATCTCAAACAGGTAATGTAAATTATATTAGACATGTTAATATTATGAATAAATACTTAACATGACTTATAAAAAAAATTGGTTTAGAATTGCTTGAATTTATTAAAATAAAATCTAAAATAGGTATATTTTGTACTATATACCCTTGAATATATACCAACATATACAAAATAATATATATTAATATTTTATATTCAAGGTAATGTAAACATATATACATAGTTACGAACGCTGGCAAAGTATGCCAAAGTATCGCATAATGCAGGCACACATACACAACACACACACAGTGAAAACACTCCACATCAAATTCATATTATGTGGCTAGCATACACTCTCATAAAATACCTTGAAAAAATTACAAGCGCGTATTTAAATACTGCTTGCCACATAATTATCTCAGCCGCATCCCTAGATATAGATAGATAGATAAACTCTTTATTGTAACACACATTGACAAAAAAAAAAGACAAACAGAAACACAAAAGACTTAAAAAAAATAGTGCCACAACTGGCGGCCTTATCGCTAATATAGAAGAATTGCGTAAGCTGAAGTCACTTACTATACTTACACTGAGCAAAAGACCAATACTTAGAATTAATTAATTTAGAATTAAATAAAATTAGATTATTTTTAAGGTAATCATGTAATAGTTTGCTTATGATTGAAGTTAAAAATCTAGACATCCCTCACTTACAATTATAATACATATACCCGTGCACGATTTTTTTTAAACCATTTAATATACGCGAATTACACGTGAGTGAGAACCGTTTTATTAACATATTAATAAAACCAGTTAAGTCTATTATTCATACTGGAAACTTTGTCATAACTTTAGTTATTATTTTAGATTGAAACGAAAGTCTGAATACCAATAAGTAAGTAATATTATATTTTTATTGATAGCAATTTGGATTGACAACACACATACAGAAATTATGAGAAATTTGCTGGCGCTTCAGTTTTATTGCTATGTTACAATTTTATTTGATAGTTAAGATCATATTTTGTTTTTGTTAGTTTACGCAGAGTAATATAAACACACGTTATTAAAACTGTATCATAAAAGTACATAGCACTAGCACCATAAATAATTATAAACAAAAAAGATGATTAGTTTGTCTGTATCAAAGTTTAATTACAACAATATTTCTTGTTTTAAAAGAGACTTGGACTAGCTTCCGTTATTTACGACCCATTTATCAAACTAAATATTTTTGTTTAAAACATAGACATAATACTGGGAATATGCCTTATTAGGAATATCAAATCTCACACTCATAACCAAAACTAGTAATTATATCTATTGCGTTTTTAGGTTTACTAAGTATATGGATATATAAGGACTGGCCTGTTAGCTTAGTTGGTAGTGGCTCTGCCTTCTAATCTGGGGGTTGCGGGTTCGATTCCCGCGTGACACAAGTATTTATGCATTTTAAAATATATAGTTACTTGTGTTGAGTCTGGTCGTTTGTATGTATAATAAGTATGTATTCACAAAAGAAAAGTATATAAGTATTATATCCGTTATCTAGTACCCACGACACAAGCGTTTGCTTAGTGTGGGGCTAGATGGCGCTGTGTGCAATGTCCTGAAATATTTATTTATTTATGTGTTAAACTATGATTTTATAAAAATAGGCACTTATTTATTTCAAGTCTCTAAAAATATAGTTTGATAGCCCGGAAAGATGGCGACAACCTGGAAAAACTGATGATCACAGGAAAAGTAGAAGGCAATCGATCCCGAGGCCGCAGTCCAACACGTTGGTCGGACCAAATTCGCACCACTTTAGACACTACAGTCTATAATGCATTGCATGTTGCCGAGGACAGAAGGAAGTGGAAAGATGTCATCAAGGAGAAGGTATTGGGAGGTGGTGGTCACGATCCTCAGATATGAGGGATACGATTCAAGGAGGAGGAAAAATATAGTTTGCATCCAAAGATCCGTGATAAAAGTAGCCTGTTTTGCATTTTATTTACTTCATTTTGTCCCAAAGATTTGTTAATTTTTGCTTTGTAGCTGATAGAAGTTAGTAATTTAAAAAATCTTGGTTTTTTACAAGCACTGTCAAGAAATGTAAAATGTAATAAAATGTATATCTTAGTGATATTTCAGACATTATTTAGATTTTGATATGTCCATCCCGTGCTAATAACGGTGCATTTTTCTATAAAAAAATAAAATATTATAATAAAGGGAGTCCGCGTGTTTTATTGTCTACGGTATTAAAATAATAAGCTACTATATCTTAAGCTTATTATGAGATGTCGTAATAATTTTAATATTTATGTCTTTGCCCTTAGGAATTAATATATTTCAGACACAGAGGTTCATTATAGAGGTTATAATGTACTTGATTTTGAGTGCCAGTTTAGGCTTCTGATTTATATTTAAAGTTTATGGGTAAATATTTTGATACAAGACCAGTGATGAAATTTTTATTTTTTTTTATATTAAAGCAAATTTTGCAAATGCAGGTAGATTGGTCTAAAGATAACCCTTAATTTTATTACGCACGTATATATATATATCTTTAGGTATGTTTGTTTTTCTATCACGCTATGGATGACTGGCCTGTTAGATTAGTTGGTAGTGGCTCTGCCTTATAATCTAGGGGTTGCGGGTTCGATTCCCGCATGACACAAGTATTTATTAATTTTAAAAATGTATAATTACTTGTGTTGAGTCTGGTCGTTTGTATGTATAATAAGTATGTTTGGGTATTTACAAAAGAAAAGTATATAAGTATTATATCCGTTATTGAGTACCCACGACTCAAGCTTTTGCTTAGTGTGGGGCTAGATGGCGCTGTATGTAATGTCCCAAGATATTTATTTATTTTATTTATCGATTAACATATTATTAGACTAAACCTTGTTCCGTTGATGAGTTTTGTAAATGCACACTCTGTTAAGAATAAATAAATATGAACACATATTAGTAAGATCCAGAAATCCATTGTAAATGAAACTCTGGAGAAATATAGGTATATTGTTTTTCCGCTGTGACAAAACACTATTGTTGCAACGGAAAAACTATACCTACCTATATTTCTCCAGAGTTTCGTGGATATTAGTGAAATGGAATCCAACAGACCAACAAATCAACGAACGAAATTTCACTTTTTCAACAATACAATTTCACAATTCCATACTCACATGTAATCTCCAGTGTCTCGGTTTCCTCGCTCTTCCCGACATCGTTGTAGACGACACATTTGACCGTCGCGTCGTGATACTTTCTGGTCACGTTAGGAATTTTCTGGGAAAGAAAATTGCAATATTATAATACGCGTGGCTTGTGAATGTGAAGTTGAATCTTGTCGCGGTTGTTTAGGGAATTTGTTTTATATCTGGGAGTGTGATGCTTGAATAAAGTTCTGGCTACCTTTTTTTTTAACACAAAATAGGCTTACGTTTTTGGAAGAAAGAAAGAAAATATATTTATTGAGACACACACAAAACTTTAACCTATTTACTTACTAAGCTTACATGCTAAGAATGTGATGTCCCAATACAGCCGCAACTCAGCCTAATGCTGGCGTTTGACTAAAGCCTGACTGGTGTTAAGCACCACTATAGAGTCTAAGATGTAGCACGCTTGCCTAGAAGAAACCTTGTACTTACCTTGTTTGAAAGGAAGAAAACTTGTTATTGGAATAGATTTGGCAAGGAAGATAAATGGTAAAAACCTTTACAGTAAAATAAGTACAATAATCATACTGCTCATAAGAAGCAGTGTTTTTTTTTGGTTTGTTTGTTTGAAAGCAACTAGCGGTGATTCTCTTGGGACTGGCTGTGACGTCACGTATACACAAAAACGATAGAAAGTTTGTCAAAAATTGTAATGACTTTATAATATCAATTCTAACTGGAATATAGATTTTCTCCTTCTCTACACAACGGAAAAAGACGATAAATTATGAAGTAAAAATAATCGGGTCTTATGATGAAAATGACTTCTCATCAAATTTACTATTATTCCCTGCAGTAGTTCTATTTGACAAGTAAAACCTGTGGTTTTGCCAAGGTCGTTCCACGAATGACATTAATTCTTAAATGTTATTGCCCTCAAAGCATGTTGATATATTTACGACGTCTGCACAATTAAAAAACAAACATTGATATTGAACTAATATTTACATATATTCCACAAGTCTATATATAAAAAATACTTATAAATAAAGATATAAAGATATTTTATTTGCCAAAAAACACTGGTACAATCACAAAAATATTAACGTATTTACTTAAACATATTATAGAAAAAATTACAAAAAACAGAAATTTACAAAAAATTCAGCACACCGTCCATGTTGTCGCTGTGCGGCAGGATCCCAGGATGCTGGCAGTATTTCCTCTTTGAATGGAAAGACTCAAACGTTGAGAAAAATTGCTGCCAGCCCTGAGATCTCCAGTGGCAAGGTGCAAAAGTTTGCTAATCTTTTTCACGAATCATTTATTGTCCGAAGACCACGGGCCCAAAGTCTCAACAGATAGCGCAAAAAACCATTGTTTGCGCTAATCTGCGAGTATTAATTTCATATAGAACTTGGTTCGATCAAGGGACCTTAATTTCATAAAGCCACTATAGCTTTAAAACCTCATCAAAATCGATCTATTCGAATACCAATCCAAAAACCGTTCGACAAATGAACTAATTGAAATCACTCCACCGTTCACTCACTTCCACTTTGCATTAACATCAAATGAACATGAATCATTCATTCATTTTAGAACCACTGCATTTGAGCCTGGGGGTTAATGTGAGATTGAAAATATTGTGTAATAAATGTTACGGACCCTACATACCAATTTCTTAAAAAAAAACAGCCAAGGTTATTTTGATTATACTATCGACTATTTTTTTTTTAGTTTTATTAATTATTGAGAGGGGTTTGAATGAAATACTGAAGCCAACAATTTTTTTAAACGCGTACGTATAACGACTTTAGGCTCGCTTGCACGACACGTAATCACATTTAGCAACTGAATTTAGTAAATTAAATAGCCAAAAGCGTTTAAAAAAATTTAGTCCCTGGCTTTTTTTTAAAGCGCCCCTAGAGCAGCTGGCATAGGCAATCGCTTGCGATTACCAATGTTAAGCAAAGGTCGACGCGGTCAGTCCTTGCATGGGTGACAAAAAAGTGGCATTCCATTTTTGGCGCTTCCATGGGTCGGACGACGCGTCAAATTGTAGGTCCCGGGTGTTTGTCTAGTACAGCAGTCGTTACGCCATGTCAGAGGCCCTTAGGGCGGTTAGAAAACTCTCGACACCAGAGTTGGCCACTCGCATTCGATAAGAAGAAGAAGAGTTTCCGGTATTCTATCATGTAAAATTCCATCATATTTGCCATCTCATAGTAACCTCACTCTGTCGATTCTAAGTGCCACTTTAACGGAATTATTTAATTTGGATCGGTTTAGTTAGTGGAGCGAGTAGCTTGATTAACTGGCATGCGATAATGATTCCACCGAATTTGCATTTTACAATCAGTCGGGTTTACTTTAATCTGTGAATTTTGTATTGAAAATTATTTATATAGAATAGTTTATATATGTATACCACGATGTGTCTGCCCAAGAGAACTCCCCACACAAATTAATTCTGCGGGGGCGTCACGACCCTCAGTCATGAGGAAATACGACTCAAGAGAGAAAAAAAGAGTCATTTAAAATAGTTACAGTTAATAGTTGATAGTACAGTGCTGCTTAACATCAGGCAGGCTGTAGTCAAACGTTGGCCTATTCAGTGTAAAAAAAAGTTAGAATTTCAACCATCCGTTTTAATCAGCCAAAAAATATGTCTAACACACATGACAAAATTTCAGGACATGGTGTCTACCGTGGAAGGACCTGGGAGCCCACCACGATGTATCTGCCCAAGAGAACTCTCTAAGGCATTCATCTACTGAGGTATTACGGCCTTAGTATAATAAGAAAAACGACAGGATATGACACAAAAAATCTATAAATTATTATAAACATGACACTCACCAATTCCGTTGTATTTCCACTGAGTAGTTCCTCATTCATGAACCATTTGTAGGTTAGGTTGGTGGGATTTGCATCGGCTTTGCATACTGCGAACAGAAAATCAATGTTAGAACTGGATAAGGACATGTTATTTTTATATTAATGATTCCCAATTTTAGTTAATATGTTATATAAGTTGAGACACAAGGAAAATTTTCTTTAAATTAATTTAATAATATCATTCACATGTTTTATCATAATAGAAGTAATTATGTGGTAATTACATTATTTATCTAAACAATTTTTAAACAACAATTTGATTAATATTTTAACTAAACGGTTTTCACTCACGTGTAAATCGCGTAAGTTGTTTACGTGTTTCGGATGTTATGACATCCATCTTCAGAAAGTATGTTCTGGGACCGCGGCAGCACGCAGACAGTTTACACGTGAGTTAAAACCGTTTAGTTAACATATTGATAAAATGTCTCACGAAAGTTTTAATATTAAAACAATTTGATTGCTAATACGTTTAAGTAAGTAAATTTACTAGTAAACATAGCAATGATTAATGCTCAAAGTAAAAAAAAAAAAAAAGTAAGTGTTGTAATTTAAACATAAAGCTTGCCTGCAAACATTTATTAGCTCATAAAGATTTTAGAAAAGGGTATTCTTAAGACACTCTTCATGAATACCTTATTTATTCCTATTGTTTCATTATTTTTCAAAAACACGTTTTGAATAGGAAATATAACAACCAAAAATTCAAACACTCCCACTCACAAGACGAACAAAAATCCATACAAAACAAAGCACTTCTCTGGTTTAGTTTGTATTTACTTATTCCTTAGTGTTTTTCAACGACAAAAGAAATTATAAAATTCTCTTTATGATTAAAGAAACATATTCTTGATGTGAATATTTTTTTTATGTTGGGTTCTCCTGCACTTTATCATTAAACATAAAAAAAGCTTTAAATTAGTTTTTTTTATAAATATGTGTAAAGACCTTAAAGTTTGATTTTATACAAAGTCACTGGACACTATAGTTAAGTTAGGGTAACAGCTCAATAAATTTTATATACCTATTCCAAGATTAATGTTTACATTTTCATCCCTAATCAACGCAGGTAGCTGTAGAATATACAACAAAGGCTAGGTTTAACGGCAAAGGTTAGATAAATTTGTTACAAATAGTGCTATAAGAATGTTTCCAAATCATGCTACCGAAATACAACTTCGTGATAATTACGAGTATATACCTAATATCAGTAACGCAAAAAAGCTGATTTCTACGTCACTATTTATGCGTGATAGATTTGGTTGGTAAATAATCCAGACACGACATATGACTAACGAAATGATCATACGGATAAAGCCTAAGTTAGGTGCCTCTGGTTTACATTGCTATGTTATTTGCAGAGTTGGACAGACACTTGGCATAAGTAACCAGCCGCAATTGCTAAGTAAACTTTGTAAGGCGTTTTTTGTAGGAAAGTACAGGAATGTTTAGTCCTTAAATACTGGTCTAAACAGAGATGGTTATAAAGATGGTATTTTATATAAATTTCTGTATTGTGCTGGTGTTTTTAATAAAGTGTATCTATCTATGGTTATATGTATGGTATACTTCAACGAAAAAACAGTAATCAGTATGATTATCAAAAACAAGTTGCACGCCGCGGTTATACCCGCCTTGATTCAGCATTCAGGACCGGGATCAGAAGTGCCGCAGAATTGTTTCGTTTGGCAATGAACAAAATAAAGTATGCAGAGCTGACTGCCAGCCTTCACTAGTTGGAGAGGCACCATAAGAAGAAGAATTCAGCATAGAAATTAATCTATGTGTTAATCCAGAGTAAAATAATCTCACTCCATACCAAATAACATTCAAATTAGTTACACCATTTAAGCGTTACGTAATAACAGACATCCCACTTTTTGTAAAAAACTAACCTAGTCTCGATGGAGCTGCTTGTTTATCTCTAAAAAGTAATGAAATTTAGACAAGGGCGTGCCAAGTCTAAGGTTCATTACTGCGATTTCTTTATTATTATAGTTAATTTTGCCGTTGACTTGTACCCACTAACGTATTAAGAATGTTCGAATTTCAGCGTTCTAGTCCCATCCAGAAGTTCTCAATTAGGAGACTGAAAATGTGACGAAAGGTTCCTGTAAACTGTAAAGGATGCTACGGCAGTGTTTGCTTCGCACTCGACGTGGCGGGGGCACTGCCGTGCCCCCATTCATACACATTCACACACACAAACACGCAAGCACATCCGTACAAACTTTCACTTTTATAATATTAGTACTTAATAAAAAGTAAAATTTAAAAAAAACATAAATTGTTTCTTATACCTACTATAAATTAAATGTATATCTTTATAAAAGAATACTTACAAATGACAAGATCTTGACCTTCAGGGACCTTTCCGTTGACCCCCGACTTGATGTGTATCTTCACCTTCGGCGCGTACTTCACCTGGGGGCGAAAATAATTAAATTGTACTCGAGTGACAGATCTTAAATATCTAAAATGAGTGTGGTTTGAAGAGATTTTACTAAGAGACATTCATGAGATTTGCGTTTCTCTTTAAGTTGTTTTATATTGTTATGTAAACATAACTGTTCCCATTTTTAATGTATTCTTAATACTATGGAAAAACCATACAGACGTTCATAAGATAAATCTTTCTTTCATGAAGATTCTACAAATGGGAAACAGTTCATAAATGACTGGCCTGTTAGCTTAGTTGGTAGTGGCTCTACACAAGTATATATGAACTTTCAAAAATATAATTACTTGTGTTAAGTCTGGTCGTTTCTATGTATAATAAGTATGTATTTACAAAAGCAATGTATATTTATATTATATCTGTTATCTAGCACCCATGACATGATGACAAGCGTAAGCTTAGTATGGGCTAGATGGCGCTGTGTGATATGTCCTGGAATATTTATTTATTAATTTATAAAAAGCAATACATTTTTCGTGACAGAGGATACTTAAAGAGAGAGAGGTTTGAAAATAATTAAGGTTAGAGCTGGCCATGTTTGGAGAAAAGAAACACAAAACTGAATCTGGCATTTTTTAGGAGAGGTATATGTCCAGGTAGAGGACGGTTACAGGCTCAAACTGCTCATGCCATGCAAACATATTCGTAGAATGTCTACGACAGTCTACCTACAAATGCTAACGCTACGAAATGCTACGCTTTTTCTCGTAGCAATATATTGGCATAAAAATATTCTTTGTATATGTATTTTGTATCAAGAAAAATAAGCCTTTATCCTGCAATTATTTTATAGCCAGGTGGCTAGATTAATACTTTATATTGTACACAAAAAACACACAAAACCAATGAGTACAAATTTGAAATTTACAACATACGACATACACAAGTACGTTTCATAAGGGTTGAGGAATATTTTTTAATTTGAAAAAAAAAATGCTTCTGACGTATTAAAATTTTATCAAATCTCATATAAATTATATCCAAAATATATGTACTTTGAGTCATATCTCAAAAATTTCATATAAAATACTGTATTCACACCATTCATTAAAAAGCACACGCACCAAAAATTTAACAAAAAACGTTTCAAAAGCAATGAAAATTTATTTCAACCGCTCTTCCATTATTGGGCTAAAAACGGCCTGGACATTATTTTATGGGTGTGAATAAATTGATCAGCAATGTATGATGGTTTGGTAAGCAGTAAAGATTTGTAAACAAACTGTCGTACTTAGCGGAAATAATAACTCTTTTTTAATACTAATTCCAACAAAAACAAAAAATGCTACATAAATATAAATAAAATCATTACTTATACCTATGTAGTAATAAATAATTATTATTTGTGAAGCTTTAGGCAGTTAAAAATCATATAATATTAATTTAATTTAAAAAAAGACTCGTTATACCAATAGTTTTCAATCATCAATATCAATCAGTACCTTAAAATAGTTTCAAAATCATTACACTGTAGAACTGTTTTTGTTAAATTCAATTTAAAATTCACTAGATCAAAAACAATTCGGCATCTAAATTTACAACACTGCTGACCAATAATTTATTCACACGCTCCGTATACGAATGGCAACACAGTCTCGATATCAAAGCGATATTGTTGACCATCTGATCGTAAAAAGTAATTGGGTTGCCAGTAAAAAGGGGTTTTATTTTACGAGCGGGGAAAAATACATGATAAACATGGTCGGTTGTCATAAACGGATGGAGAATAGCTGGATGTGACAAGTGATGCGATAATGTAATACAGGGTTACTAATATTTACATAATATGTTTTATTTGACTACAAAAATTAGATTGTATAATGACAAAATAGAAATTGTTTACACAAGCTCTAAAATTTGACTAATTTTCATTTAGTTTTTTTTTTAAATGGTTTTGCTACCTGAAGTAAATTGGTCAGTGCAGTCAGTTCAATAAATATTTCCAAAGTGAACAACAAATTGTTTTCCAAAACTTTGCAAACATGGTTTTTAAGTACATACTTAAATAGTCATAAAAGCCTGTGTGTCATAGTTTTGGAGAAAAGTAATTTTAAAAGCTATGAGAAAAAACTATTTTTATGTGAACGATTTTTATAGGTCAAATATTTCGACCCATATAAAGAGAGGCTTAAACCCAGCAGATTCCTTGCAGAATCGCTGAAATATATTTTTATTATTTCGTATTATTTTAAATAATTTAATAATTCTGTGTAATTTTATCAATACAAAATCAAATCTATCAAATTTCACAGAATACTTTAAAATTGCTATGACGCGGACGTAAAAAGAAAAAAAATCGAATAAAGCTTTCTATAAAGCCAGACCACAAGTTCACATTTAATTAATGCAGATTCTCACCATCAAAATAACGTTCGCAAATTCAAATAAGTATAATAACACAAGATGTTTTATTTGTCTGTCACAGATATAAATGTACTCGTATCTTGACACGAAATAAAGCTTTATTAAAGCAGAGCTTTTGTCTAACAAATGCAAGGTTAAGGGCACCTTGGATCACGATATATACAGGGTTATTAGCAAAGAAGATTTTGGTCAACCAAAATAAGTAAAATTATTGGAAATGACCGAAAATAATCACGACAGGATTAAAACCGGCGTTACTCTGATTACATGTCATAACACCTTAACCTTATTATTTTTGCTTGTCTATACATAATAATAAAGCAGATATGGGTCAAAAATCTACATAAACATACACAGTAGATATAAGAAAATAAAATGTGTTTACTTTAAGTCCGTAACAGAACACGTGTCAGCAGTTTTTAGAATTTTTGTGTTTAATTAAACGCTCATAACGCAAAACACGGCTGAACGGATATTATGTTTTTTGGTACATAGGTAGTAGAGGTCTTAGGCGTGTCATGGGCTACTTTTTACACAAAAATAATGCTAGTGAAATCGCGGGCGTTCACTTGTTTATATTCGTAGACAATAAGCCACATGCTTTCTATTATTATTTGTGAGTAAAATACGATATAACCCAGTATGATAGTTCAAGTAACAAGAACAATTAAAAAAAATACTTCATTAGTGAAAAATTTCAGGTTGACAATTTATTTTTACTAAACTTTTCATAATTTATTCTAAGGGCGAATAGAAGTGGAAACTTTTTATACATTTTTATATATTGTTTTTCTCGTTATTCTTTACTATAATACCAATAAATAAAACCCTGTGGTGATGATAAGTACTCGTAGCCTTTGTTCAATTCTAGGGTTCTATCTTTATCCAAAAATTTTATCTTAATCTGTTTTTCTAATCTGAATCCAGCTTTTAAGAGTTATTAAACTCATCCACAAAGAAGCTTTTACCTTTATTGGGCTATGTGTGTGTGTTCTCATTTTTTTATACGAATTGACAGGAAACATATTGAATAAATTATTGAGAAATAAATATCAATAAATGTCTCATTCTTTCATTTTCTCTTCCGCTACTCTTCCGTTATATTATGTTCGGTAAGTTATTATGCAAACATATTGAGAACATTTTGGTTAAGTATAAAAAAATAGTTTTATATAATATTTAGGTTATCTATATTATTGTAAAACATTAGTTTTTTTTTCAATTTATTGAAAACTAAGTTCCTTTTAGGTAAGTGCGCAAGATCGTAGATTATTAAACGTAAGTTGCTTAACATCAGGCGAATTGTAATCAATCGTGAGCCTATCTCTTGTAAAACAAATCTTTTCGCTTTTTCATGAAAACTTAACGCGTTTCAGATATACCTATATAATAAAAAATCCAGCACCCTATACTATTGCCATACTCACAATCACGATGATTTCTCGCTTCGTTTAGATAAATAAATAAATAAATATTTCAGGACATTACACACAGCGCTATCTAGCCCCACACTAAGCAAACGTTTGTGTCTTGGGTACTAGATAACGGATATACTAATTAAATACTTTTCTTTTGTAAGTACATACTTATTACACATACAAATGACCAGACTCAAGTCCATAAATACTTGTGTCATGCGGGAATCGAACCTGCAACCTCTAGATTAGAAGGCAGAGCCACTACCAACTAAGCTAACAGGCCAGTTTAGGTACATCTTTTAAAAATATATCATGATTAATATGGTGATATTACTAATATCACAAACCTAAAATATAGGTCTTTTTACCAAACAAGTATTACAAGTTTTTCTATATTCCTTATTTAATATTTTATTAGGGTTCCATGTCGGTAATATTGTCCGTTATTAGTTCGGTATATCGTTTATTATTGCCGAAAAATGAATAGCTATTTTCTTGGGCTGATTTATATTGACATCTTCAGGGTTCCTTTGGAAATGATGGGTGTAGAAACCATTTTGGATCTTATAGGTAAATGTTACAGGTATCAGAAACGATAAAAAGAGATTATTGCGATTAGTTTCATACTTTTTATTTTTATTTGGTTTTGTTAATAATTATGGTAGTTTAAGAGTTAATTTATTAAGTGGAAATTAATGCGGATTTTTGCGCCTGCCAGTTTGTCGACCGTAGCCTAGTTGGTTAAGGCATTTCGGACGGTGATCGGAAATACGCAGGTTCGAATCCTGTCGGTCGTGATTATTTTCGCTCATTTTCCAATAAAGGTAGGTAGTTTATGAGTGATTTGAACAACTACATACTAAAACAGAATATATTAAATTTAGTATTTGACAGTAGGTATTATGAAATTTTCTATAATTTCCAAAAGCCAGAGTAGAATCTATGCATACATTGATTTATTTTCTTATCGAATAAGAGTTGCTAACTAACAAAGAGAGTTTCCAAACCAGGCATCCGCTATTTTTTAACGATTGACATTAAACTGTGACTTTCCACTTTTTTTAGCACGGGGAAAAGCTTTCGTTTGACTACAGCCCGCCTGATGTTAAGCACCGCTGTAGACTCAGATGTAGCACGCTTGCCTAGAAGAAACCTATTTACTTACATATTTACTTAGTTTAGTATAAGTTACTATCAACCCTGAATATGTTTGTTCTTAAACCAATATCTTAGTCAAACAGATTCAAAACATTTAATACGTCTGGTAAGTTCTAGAAAACAAACAATCTCTGTTATATAGAAGCCAATGATTGTCTTTCGCCACAAATCTCTATTCAAACTAATCGTAATCGATATGATTTTATCCATATTAACAGTGTATGATTATAAAATATAAAATATGTATTGAATATATTTTTATTACAAAAAAAATGATATTTTAGTGTGTTAAGCACTAATTTTTATTTTGAAAACATTTCCATGTTAGGGGAAAAATATCTAATAAATATAAAGAATAGTTTGTGACATTTTTAAAGCAAGTTTTGAAACCAAACTAAAAGGATTCCAATAATTTTAATCCACCTCTTTCCAAAAACACGTTATTAATGTGAAAATCGTTGGTTCTTAAATTCATAAAATTACAAATTTTGTCTTAAGAACATACTCTTCAAAACAACAAAACAATCCTTTCACATATATAAATATAACACTTATATCACGCTTTCAAATAAATAAAATATCAAATTTATTTCACGCACGTAATTTACCAATTTACTCAACAAAGACTTCGAAATAACAAAAAAAAACCTGTGAAAAATATACCTGAAACGTGTTCAGCCGAATATAAACAAATAAATAAACCGAACCTCTTCGAAATCGGCATTTTGCAAAGGAAAAAATATGGGAGCATATATATAAAGAAAACATTCCCCTTTTTGTTCGGAGTTTGCTACATTTTTTTTTTTTTTTTTTTACATTAGATAGGCTCACGCTTGACTACAACTTGCCTGATGTTAAGCAACGTTATAATCTACGATCTAGCGCGCTTGCCTAGAAGAAACCGGTTTACTCTCGACTTGAAGACCGACAAATTATAGTTCAAGGGGAATAGAGATTCGGGCAAGGAGTTCCACAGTTTGGCTGTTCGCACGATAAAAGTCGAAGCGAACCGCTTGGTGCGAGTCTTTGGAACCTCAACTGTATAACGGTGCCTTCTTGCCGTACCTCTACTCGTACGATGGTAAAATGGGGCTGCAGGAATTATATAATTATATAATTATATAATTATATAATTATATTATTACATCACTTAACTTGAAGATTTGAATGGGAAATACTGGTGCACTTAATAACTTATTTTAGTAACGTTCAAATATGGAGGAAAATTACTTAACTTTACACAATACTTTTTTTTAAACACGAAATAGACTTACTTTTGACTATAGCCTGCCTGATGTTAAGCACCACTATAGTCTAAGATGTAGCACGCTTGCCTAGAAGAAACCTATTTACTCTAGATTTACACGATACATTAATTGAAAATATCTATTTGATGAGACCTGTTCACAATGGTTTAAATTAGTGGAGAAATATTATAAAATAGTTATGAGAAATCAAACAGCTCAATTGTTAATCTTTTTCCTTCTTATTACAAAACGCGGTTTTAATATTAGTCCAGGACTTTGAAAATAAAAAAAACGTGTTCTTGTTGTTCAGACCTCACATACAAGCAATCAAAATGACAACAAAAATTGGGACTTTGATTTAACATTGGTACATTTTGACAGTTTGATAATTATGACAGAAGACAGACAATTTTCAAATAACTAAAACGGACTTGGTCTAGACTTATATCTAAACCACGTTTTGTAATAAGGCCCTTTGATATTTGAAAACACCAATTTGTACAAATCAAAAAAATGTTACAAAGAAACATAAAAATTACTTGTTTTCTATTTTAGGGCATCAGTTATATGGTGTCGCAAAGGGAGGCCGAGGAGCGGGAGCGGGAGGTGAATCCTGCCGCTCATCCGATCCGCAGAAGACGGACACGGAGGCGAGCCGCTCGCGCTCGGACTCCGTCTCCACTAGGAGGCCCTAGGGCGTGGGATGCGGGGGCATCCCATACCCCCTAGAAGAGATAAGGGCTTCCCGAGGAGTCGATGCCTGGATGTCCCTGGGCATCGCTCGCGCAGTAAGAGGGAGGTTGTCCTCCTGAGGCGGGTCCACCTGGACAGTGGACTGCGGTTGGGACGGGAATTGCGGAGGAGTATTGCTCGCTTGCCCGCGAAACCCGTCCTTGCCGAGGTGAAGGGACATCGTGGTAGGTTTTAGTCGGTAGTGGAGTCCCATTAGCTTTGAGCCCGACATACCCCGCCGCCCCCCCCAGGGAGAGTGCGGGGATGCGTAAATGCATTTCCTCCACGAAAAAAAAAAAGGGCATCAGTTATATGTATTACAAAAAAGGCATTTCAATAAATAAAGTACACAAAAAAATCTAACAGTTCCAACAGATGCCTTTTCCCGGATTGCAAAGTAAACATTACGTGGGGTTAACACGAAAAAATACATAATGGAGTTGATATTATTTAGGTACATCGTGGTAATCTTAATTTCTCTTTTGAGTCATATTTCCTCATGACTGCGGATCGTGACTCCCCCGCAGAATTAATTCGTTAGGGGAGTTCTCTTGGGCTGATACATCGTGGTGGGCGCTCAGGTCCTAATAGTTAATTTAAACTGATTAAATGCTTACATCGAAAAATACGACAAAAATGTCCAAAATTCGTGTATATATTTTTTTTAGTACTGTTAAAGTATTCTGTATTTGGCTTATTTAGGAACTTATTCTGTTTTGTGTACCGTTATATATAAAAAAATAAATTCTGGTATGTTACTGTTACAAACAATTTAGTGTCAATCAGTAAAAAAGGCAATTAGTTCGTACAAGAGTAGTCATCAATCAATTAGTAATGCTGCGTTTAGATTTTATCAGTTATGTTGCAGGGTGATTTGCTGAGCCAATTGTGTATTGAAATTCAAAGATTCTTGCAGCTACAATGGTCAAATTTTCTTCAAATTATTGCACATTAACAGTCAATAAAAAATTAAAACAATAGATCGCTGGCACCTATTAAGCTTTTAACTCATACTTAACGTCCGACCCAAAGAAATTCGTTAGAAATAATAAAAGACATATACTTCAGTCTTCATCCATAGTTACTAAAACTAATTTGGTCATTCCATTTTGGCAATAAAGTAAGAACTTTGAATGAGACTGGCCGACTTTGGTGTCAGAGTTTCAACTTTCCAAAAAGCGAAAAAAATATAACAATCTGGTTTTTGGCATAGACTTAAAATTTCATAGTAAACCTCCCCGTGGATATAACTCTCGCTGTTTGCTGCTCGGTCCAGTGTTTGACCCAAATCGATTGTTCAAATATTCACTCGTAAACTAGCGAAACTGATTCGAAACTATTCGAGACTTCTCCATACTTTCCATCGTAGGAACATCATGGAAAAAACGTACAGACGAATTTATAACCTCCTCCGTTTTTAGTAGTCGATTAAACACTATTGAATCTGTTGTATTTACTCTGACAATAGTAATTTAGCCAGATTTAAAACTAAACGTAAAAATATAATATAACTGCTGTTTGGTCGTTTTATTTTATGGTTAAGCAACGGTTGACACGATCAGTCAGTGGATGGGTAACCGAGACAAAACACAAACATCTAATTCATTGTGTTGATAAAGTAATTTGATAGAATGATTGAATGAGAGTGTCCAACTTTCTGGTGATGAGAGTTTATCAAGCCGCCATAAGGGCCTGTGAAAATTATTAATAAACAAATGGGTGCTCGCGGCTTCGCTCACATTAAGAAGTAAAACTTGCAACCCTTATTTCATCCCTTTAAAAGTGGCATTTCCAAAAACCCCTTCTTAGCGGATGCCTACGTCATAACATCTACCTTTATTCCAAATTTCAGCCCAATCCGTCCAGTGGTTTGGGCTGTGCGTTGATAGATCACTATATATCAGTCAGTCAGTCAATCAGTCAGTCACCTTTGTGTTTTATATATATAGATAGAAGTTAATAATTGAATGTGTTTGGTATAATGCAACCAATAGTATTTTTGAACATTTTAACTTTTGCTATAAACTAATTGCATTAAATCAGTGTTGAATTTGTAATTTACATTATATTCGTGTAAACAATCGTATTTGTTATCATTCTTGGATACGCTTCGCGAATCTAAAGGTACGAGCTTTTGGAAAGATTAACTGGACTTTTGTCGATAGATTACGCATTAACAATTTATTAATTTGAATAAATATATATCTGTACGGAAGCAACACAGGGATAAATAAATTGATTGCTTAAGTTTATGTTTTAAGTAATGATAAATTCAGCTGAATAACGAAATAGTATCTATTAAAAAAAAGAAAGCATTTTGCAGCCAGCGATGTACGTTCGTACTTGGAAATAATTGATTTTAATATGATCAGCAAGATGAATCATAGATAAACATGACATGTATAAGTAAGTCTGCCAAATATAATTTCCAAGGTTTGGAATAGACCGTTGCAATGATATGCAAACAGTATTAAGAATTTTATAGTTAATAAATTCTAATACATTTTTTATTTGCGATTTTTTACGGGTATAACTGACGTTACCTTAGTAACAGACTAGATGGCACTGTGTGGAATGTGTTAACGTATGATGGAATAACCAAATTTTAGAACGAACGAAAAAAAATATATTCCAGAACGTTTCACACAGCGATCAGCAATTTATACAAAAAAAAACCGGCCAAGTGCGAGTCGGACTCGCGCACCGAGGGTTCCGTACAAACCTGCAAGGTTTACAAAGTTCGTTCAAAGATTATTAAAAAAAAATATTTTGTGATGTAACTAAAAATTTATGGTTTTCGTATTTTTTCCTTTATCTTTGCTATAAGACGTTGCTTCGTACCAAATTTCAAGATTCTGAGTTCACGGGAAGCACCCTGTAGGTTTTGATTCCCTTGCAAGTGTCGAAAATTTGCGGCATAAATGGCTGTATCTTTTGATTGCGTTGGCTTAGAAGTTTGATTTTTTCACAGCTTCAAGGGACAGTAGACTTGAGTAATTGATATAAATTTCAGCTTCATACCTCTACGCGTTCCTGAGAAAAAGGGTCTTGACAGACGGA
The DNA here is from genome assembly GCA_927399415.1 of Macaria notata. Classification (NCBI taxonomy): domain Eukaryota; kingdom Metazoa; phylum Arthropoda; class Insecta; order Lepidoptera; family Geometridae; genus Macaria; species Macaria notata. Next base: position 4,307,323 of record OV656750.1, on the reverse strand, counting down.
CGGACGGACGGACAGACGGACAACAAAGTGATCCTATAAGGGTTCCGTTTTTTCCTTTTGAGGTACGGAACCCTTAAAAACTTATTATGCATTCTATGAAGAGATTGCAATTTTTTACAAAAAATAATGGATTCTATGAAGAGATTGTCTTTGGCAAGAAAGAAAAAAGGGTCTCACATAGATTCGAGACTTGAATAAATAAACAGACTCAGAACAATGTTAAATTGGTATTGCGTGACCGCCTGCCAAGTCGTAATTAGGTACCTACTAGTAAAGCGAACAGTAGACCTTGCGTATGCAATGTTTTTTTGCAAAATTTTTGGGGAAGCTAAGCTTCCGTGGAAGGACCTGAGCGTCCACCACGATGACCTGAGAGGACTCTACTTACGAATTCATTCTGCGGGGGAGTCACGACCCACAGTCATGAGGCAATACGACTCGAGAGATAGAGAGGTGAATCATTTTGAAATTTTATTTATTTATATTGTTTCAATGGCCATTACTAGATAGATTTACAGACACGCTTAGGCTTTATAAGACAACAGAAACAATCCAAAAAAGAATAGAAAAACACTAAAATTAAAGTCCCGAATGTATAAACCGAGTTCAACTCTGTTTCCTTTTTGCGTACAAATTTGACATGTTATTTCAATTTATAGGACGGATTTATGCAGCATTCCTGGAAATGTAATACGTACAAATTGAAATAAAAAGAACTCTTTATTTCGGTAAATATGTATATAATTTGTTGCATACACAATTCAGTAACTTCACTCGCTCAGCCATCATAGGAAAAAGTGAATTCACATGAGACGGAGCATTTGGTAGATTGGTACGTGAAGACAGGCGGTGTCTTTTGGCCAATCGATGCTGATTTGTAATTCCACCGGGAACGGAATCAAGGAAAACGTCTTGCTTCGCGCAGATGTTCTAGTTTTTGCTTATTAGGTTTTACATCTGGCTTTAAACTAAGTCTTCTTCTTAATCGAATGAGAATGGGCTACACTGGTGTCAGTTTATCGAACCGCCCTAAGGGCCTCTGACATGGCTTAGCGACTGCCGTACTAGATAAACAACCGGGACCTACCATTTGACTTTTCATCCGACCCACTGAATCGTCCAAAATGGAATGCCACTTTTCGGTCACCCATCCAAGGACTGACCGCGTCAACCTTTGCATTTGTAATCGCATGCGATTGCCTCCGCTAGCTGAGCTACGGGCGCTACAGTTGACTTAGTAAAATTGATTAATACCATCTTTGTCTATGGTGTCATAGGAAATTTTATTTTAGTTACGGCTAAAAGCGCAAGTGTATTCCGACAGTTTTTTTTAAAAACCAGTTCCATTATAGTACTGCAATGCTCCTTGGCCATAGTGTAGTTTGCTGCCATTTGCACAAATTGTATTTTCCGGTAGCTTCTTTTGAGAGCCGGTTTCAATCCAGAACAGTATAAGCATTTGATTTCAAGCGTTTTACCCGATGATCAAACACTGATTATCTGACAGTTCCGTGTAAAAAATGTTTGAAGCCAAATTATCATTATAAAACCTGTTTTGATTGGACTATTCTCGCCCATAAAAAAATTAATTTACATTTATTTTACAATCACATACTAAAACATTAGATAATTGTATTTTACAATGAGAGATCAAACATAAAATTTCAAATCCTTAGTAACATATAAAGTCTTCAATAAAACCTAACTATACGACTCAATTTTTCTCCAGCAAATTCTAGCTCGTTTCTAAGTCTAGTACAAATAGCCTCACAAGTTGAAATAGCTCTTTTGAACCGCAAACATCTTCGAGGGTAGTTCTCAACAACAACAGGCAACTGTGGGGCAATTTTTCAAACGACTTTACCCCAATTCGGACTTATAAAGTAGGGATACGGTTTCTATATTTTATGTAACTGAGATGTGTATGATATTTATTTAAAAACGTAAGCGAACGTTAGTACTTCTACGATAGAATTTAATCAATGCTCAAGGAATTAAGTTAACTTGTTTTTTTTAACTTATCAGTATTGCAGACTGGATTAAAAAAATCGTATGTAACTCGTGCTCAACACTCGTTATTTGAGGATCTCGTTTAAGTACTCGTCCTTAACAAACTCGTTAAATAATGTTGCGTTTGCGTAGTGTGGGGCTAGATGGCGCTGTTTGCAATGTCGCGAAATATTTATTTACCTATTTAATGATGATAAATTCCCATGTACAATAAGTACGTTTTTACAAAATAATGGTTATACCTATTACACAAGCATTTGATTAGTATGGGGATCAATAGGCGTAGATGGTGAGAAATGTCCGGGAGTATTTACTATTACTTATTGATTATTTATATTTCATATTTTTAATCGTTCTATTAAGAAGCGCCCGTAACTCAGCTGCCAGCGGAGGCAATCGCATGCCATTACCAATGTTAAGCAAAGGTCGACGCGGTCAGTTCTTGGATGGGTGACCGAAGAGTGGCATTCCATTTAGGGCGCTTCCATGGGTCAGATCACAGATGACACGTTAAATCGTAGGTCCCAGCTGTTTGTCTAGTTCGGCAGTCGTGAAGCCATGTCAGAGGCCCTTAAGGCGGTTTGAATACTCTCGACACCAGAGTTGGCCACTCTCATTCGATAAAAAGATCGTTCTATTTATTTAGGTTCTTACCTCAATCTGTATGCTCGCCGCTCGGTATGCCCTGTCGGCTGTGTTTTGTGCTTGACAGGTGAAGGTTTGGTTGTGATGCTCTTCCTTCGGAGTCATGTTTATAATAGACCTGGAAAAAACATAAGTATTATTAAAATGACGAACAAAAATTTGTGTAAAGAATGGTCTTTTACACTCGTATAAAAAAGGAGATAGGTATCATAATAAATAATAGAGAAGACTTTTTACAATAGTGGAATGGAATCAGCTCTGAATAATATATTTAATAACGCTTTGAATGTTATTTTTTTAATAATTATTTCTCAATTCCCATAATTCCACTCGTGTTGCTTGAAATACAATAGGAAAGATATAATAATATACTTAATACATTAAAGTTATCAGAAAAGAACATGCTTTGGGCTCTAGACACTTGTATATATGTAAATGTCATTGCAATAGAAAGAATCTCAAACAGCTTTGCCAATTCAAACTTTTTCCTACGGGCCTACCGCCTAAGAGTAAACTTTATCAATTGCCATCGTTTTTGACGTCATTTCAAACATTTGCGGTACCAAATGACGTCATAAACGATAGCAATTGATATAGTTTACTCTTAGGCGGTAGACCCGCTAATCTATCCTAGTATGGGAGTAACCTCATATTTTGTTTTTCGTACATTTTGAACTCAATTACCAGTAGCTAAAAAATAATCATATTATCTTACGAAGAAACTAGAGCCTTGATACACACACACACACAAACACACGTGTGAAGATATTAACCATTTGCTACAAATAAGAAAACGCATAAAAGACAGTCAAAATTCAACCCTTACTATATAATAATAGGTTCTATAATCACCTGGCAGTGAACCGCTGTCCATCCGGTAAAGCTTCTACCGTATACGTGACTCCTTGAGTAAGTACGCCGGCGTTGTTATCCACCCATGTTATCTGAAATAAAAGAAATATTTCATTATACGATATTCTAAAACATTTATTTAAAATTTAATTTTCCTTTTAGCTTTGTTTCTAATTTATGTCGTCAGCTACTGATCTACTTAATTTGATAGAAATCATAAAAAAAAACCTACCATAAGCGTAATGTAACTTATTATTTTTCATAGATTATTTAGATTTCAATGGTACAAAATGTATCAGATATTAACAGTGTATTCTTTACAGTGATGCCTTAAAATCCAGAAATCTTTACAGGATAGCTAAGCAGGTAGATAGGTAGCTAATATCATAATGAAACAACTTTTTTGGGCTTTGTTTTTTTATTGCTTTGTGCTATCAAAGCATTTTTGTGAAAAAAAAGTGAAACACTGTCCAGAAGTTAACAAATCTAGAGTTAAAAGGTATCTTTTAGGTAAGCGTGTAACATCCTAGGCTGCAGCAATGCTTAACATCAGGCAGGCTGTAGTCAAACGTAAGCCTATCACTCGTAAAAAGAAACACTTATCAATTGATCATTACGAGACTGTGTTTTTTTACAAGCAGTTATAAATTTAGTTTACTGGTTAGAGTAAATTTTACAAAAAATGACTTATCAATAAATGTTAGAATAAACTAAACTCTATAATTGGTATTCAATTGTTTCATATAATTAGAGGTTAAATAAGTTAATCAAAGTACTAACCACTTTGAAAGAATAATAACAGCTACGAATCATAGAAACTTCGATACTCCAACTTTTACCAAGTTGAGCCAAAGAAAATAATCACGACCTCTCTGAATAATCTCATTATTAAAACAATCAATTTGAAATGATATCAATTTTCAGATTTCCGAATAATAAGTTGTCTTGTAAGTTGTAGGCACAGAACATGATATTGTATAGATTGACTAATTTTAATCCTGGATTAAAGTCTATCGGTCTTATTCTAAAACGTGATTTCTGTAACGTTTTATCTAGAACTTTGAAAATATGAAGTCCGTTCTTGTTGTGCAAAATTTGTTTACTCTGTCATTGTCGCTCCTACTAGTTGTAGCGTGATGTTATATAGCCTAAAGCCTTCCTTGATAACTGGTCTATCCAACACAAAAAAGATTTTTTGAATTCGCAGTAGTAGTTCCTGAGATTAGCGCGTTCAAACAAACAAACTAACAAACATACAAACAATCTCTTCAGCTTTATATATATTAGTATAGATATAAATTTCGTGTTTTCACGCTTTCTCGGTTAGAATGTTCACAAATTGTTAAGGAACTTCTGTGATGGATGTTTTAATCTATTTACTGTGACTGTTACAGGGAAAACAGAAATATAACTTGGACTATAGTTTAAAAAAATATATAACAAGTAGATGGGGCTAAAATCGCGATTCCATAATACATTTAAGTAAAAAGGAATTGTTCGAAACACAATATTATTTTCGTAGCAGTTTTCTTTTACGTTTATTAATACCTAATGCAAATCAAGAGCTTGCTTGTAGATTCTCAATGATATAGCGAAATAATAACTTTTTTATACCAAATTTTTCGGTTTCCCATAAAAATCCGATTAATTTTAGCAATCTCCTCGAGGAAAACAGGGTTAAAAAGATATATACTACATCAGTTTTTCAAAACTTTATCGTTGCCACACTAAAATATGTTGTTATACATCTGTATTGTTCTGTATATTTAAGATATCAATCTAGACAAAGTAAATAAGTCGTCGGATCTCGACCTTTGTACTTTGCAACTTCATTATTTGTTCTGGTTTCTTATTGGTAAATCATTATCTAAAGGTCAAAGGATAATTTTAATTATCTTTCGTAAATTGGATCTCATTGGTAAATATATTGTGGAAAGAGATTTGTAAAAGTAAATTCTTCTTATCGAATGAGAGTGGCCAACTCTGGTGTCGAGAGTTTATCAAGCCCTAAGGGCCTCTGACTTGCCTTGAAGTTAAATTGAAATGATGTTTGGTTGATTAATAAAACAATTATTCACTAACTTAATAAAGTAAGCTCGTATGAGATTGGCCAACTGTTATATCAGAGTTTTAAAACCGCCTTAAGAGCATCTGAAATAACTTAATGATTAGTTATCTATGACTATACGCCGAGAACTACAATTTCATGTATCATCTGAGCCATGGAAGTTTTTAAAAAGAATTGCCACGTTTTTTAACACGAAATAGTCTTACGTTTGACTATAGCCTGCCTGATACAGATATACGAGTATATCTTAGACTCTAAGATTTGGCACGCTTGCCTAGAAAAAAAACGTATTTACTTTAGATTTGAAAACCCCTGGGTTATATTTTTCTGGGAACAGGGCTCCAGGTAGAGAGTTCCATAGTCGCGAGGCGAGACTATGGAACTCTCTACCTTACTGTCCTTACTATGAAGGTAGAAGCAAAGCGCTTCGTGCGAGTCTTTGGAACTTCCACCATAAACCAGTGACCCATCTAAAGCTGCCCGCGATATTTTACATAGTGGATTACAAATGTATCATTACTACATAGTATAAAGCAAAGTAATTTCCCGCATCTGTCTGTGTGTATGTATGTGAGCTTTAAAACTACACATCGGATTTTAATTTAGTTTTGATTAAATGATAAAGCGTTTCAAGAGGTAGCTTTAGTGTATAACAATGCGTGTAACACCGCTGGCAAAGGGAAGTAAAAAAATAAATTAAAACCTATGTATATACATAAAACTCAAAGGTGACTGACTGTTTGACTGACTGACTGATATAGTGATCTATCAACGCACAGCCCAAACCAATGGACGGGTCGGGCTGAAATTTGGCATGCAGGTAGATGTTATGACGTAGGCATCCGCTTAGAAAGAATTTTTGGAAATGTCACTTTTAAAGGGGTGAAATAGGAGATGCAAGTTTTACTTATTCATGCGAGCGAAGCCGCGAGCACCCACCATTGTAAACTAAGTAGTAGATACATATTCCATTAATGTTATAGGATCTATGTGAGGTGGTCTAATTGAAGTGGCCTCACGTTATTCATTTTCATCGCACTACCTTCATAATAGTAGTGGCGCAATTAACAAACTACTTACATTTTAATTTATAATTACTTGTGTTGAGTCTGGTCGTTTCTATGTATAATAAGTATGTATTTACTAAAGAAAAGTATATAAGTAATATATCCGTTATCTAGTATCCACGACACAAGCGTTTCCTTACGATTATGATGAACCTTAGTGTGGGGCTAGATGGCGCTGTGTGCAATGTCCCGAAATATTTATTTTATTTATTTATTTTTGATAATTTCATAGCAAAATTTATTTTTATGAAAGCTTTATTCAGATTTCCGCGTAGTTCTGAAAGATTTAGTGGCTATTTATTAAATAGAAACTAAACCACACTCTTTTTGTCGCGAGTAAATATATATACGTAACGCGATTTTGTTCTCTGCAGTCATGAATTTAAAATACTCCTGAATTAAAATGACTAAGTTATGGTGTTGGGTCAAATTTTATTTTCAAAGTGCAATTATACTTTATTTTATTTTAACTCTTACAACGGTAAATACTCGTAGGTACACAAAATCATTTGAAAATATCTTAAAATGGTAACCACAGTTGGCCAAAGAAACCCACTACATATCTACATAATATAACAGTGGATTAAGGCTTTTATGGTGACTTTTTTGTCAAATAGGAAGGCACTAGTTTAGCAAAAAGGGCAAGCAAATAACTTTTCATAGCTGACCATGGCATTTATGGTAACACTTTGTGACAAAAAAGAGGGCAATTATCGAAATTCAATAAAAATTTGACATAGCAACTTTAGTTCACTTGGATGTCTCTAGATGGACCCGAGCAGTCACTAAGTGGTATCAGAGAAGCAGTAACCGACTCAGAGGCAGACCACCAGCACGATGGTTGGATGACATTTATAAACTAGCTGGTAGGAGATGGATCAGCCAGGCTAGAGACCGTACTATGTGGCACGTTGGAGAGGAGGCCTATACTCAGCAGTGCGTTAACACGGGCTGACATAATGATGATGAACGTTAGTTCAAGCTGTCAACCAATCTTTATAGCCTTGCTTAAAGCAAGTAGCTTTCCAAACGAGACAGTATCAAAATAATTAATCAATGTCACAGTCTAAATGGAATTTTGCAGGCTTGCCGCTGTTACCTCCACTGTTCATATTTTTCACAATTTCTGGCAAATCACGCTTATTCCTCAGTGACAGTGTGAATTTCTTTGTGTCCTTAATTTGGAAGGTCTTATTTATAAGGAGTGCAAGCGAGTGTGGCTCAGTGGTTCCAGTGTCTGCTTTTCATCCAAACGTACCCTGGTTCGAACCCGGCCCTACACCAATGACTGAAGAACAATTACAATAGTTGCTACATCAAATCAGAGTCAATAGTATGTTACCTACCTACATAATAATAATAATAATATAACCGCAGGGGCGACTTTATGGAACCGCAGGGGCGACTTTATGGAACCGCAGGGGCGACTTTATGGCGAGTCGTCGGTGAGTGGCGTCACCGCGGACCCCGATTCCCTGGAGGCTAAATGAGACCCCCTGCCTCCCGGCTTGCCTTGATTGGCCGTCCGGGAGTGGAAGACGCAAGAGCTAAGTACCTAAGCTCCAGGGTGGAAGTGTTAAAGGGCATAACGCCGCTAGTACCGCTCAGAGAACGCGCAGCACACCTCTCGACACCCTAAGCCACTCACACCAATGTTGCCCTTCCGGCGTCATCTTAGGCTGCCTTCTGTGGAGGGCCCATTTAGTGAGTGGCAAGTCATCACCCGCTATATTTTTTATGAATGAGGCATAACTGGCGGGTGCCGTTCCTCGTACAATAGACCAGTTTAATTAAGACAATGAACAACTCAACACAATAGCCTGTAACATTAATACCATGTCTGCAATAGTTACTTTATATACCTAACATCCTCTATCTGTATTTTTTACTTAATTTTAAGTATAATATTGTAAAAGGCCTCTCAGTGTTGGCTACGGCCCCACTGATGCCTTAAAAATACCGGGCGTAAGGCCCGAGAATCTGTGAAGTGAAATAAAGAATATAATAGTAATATTTATTTATTGCTCATCAAAAACCTTATATGTTACTACGTTACAACATTTGTTTGTTAGTACAAGTACTATAACACGTCAAACAATCAAAATCAATAAACTTTACCTCTTGAAAAAATCTAAATCCCACCCTAAAATAAAGTTGTCCTTATAAATCTTTGCCTTTAGTCGTATTTCCTCATGACTGAGGGTCGTGAATTTCTCTTGGGTAGATATATCGTGGTGGGCACCCAGGTCTTTTCACGGAAGACACATTTCCTCGGATATTGTGGTCTTCAAACATGTCGGTTTCCTCGCGATGAGTTCCTTCGCCGTTAAGCGAGTGCAAGTTCACACATAACTTGAAAATACAAGATATTGAATCAGGCGTTACTTTGCGGAAATCCAATGTAAATGAAACTCTGGAGAAATATGTAGTGTTAACGGTTAAGTAGCAGCGGAAAAACACTACATATTTCTCTAGTTTCATTGACAAAACCAGTCATTGGTGTAGGGCTGGATTCGAACCAGGGAGCGTCTGGATGAAGAGTAGACACTGGAACCACTGAGCTACAATTGCTTATATAGCCAACCTTATTAACTTAACCAACTTGATAACAACGAACTAAAACGTCAATTCAGAAACTAGCTCCATTATTCTAATTACCAAATCCACGAAGCATCTATCAGAAACCTAATTATTCATGGCTAAGCTATTTGTTCTAAAAGCAATCGCATACTCTATTAAATAAACACTATTTTAGATTGGCAACAAATCACTGTCAATCTGTTAATGGGGTATAATTTGTCTTAACCCTTTCATTGCTTTCTCCATAATGAATTCATGAAAAACGCCCTTTCGACCTCGTTTCAGGATTGTATAGTGTTTGATAATAAATGTTATGTAAATTGTAAGTTACAAACTGTGAATAAACTATGTGTTCACGAAAATAACTAACTAATATTTACATAATATTTCACAAGTATATACAAAAATGACTTAAATTGTAAGTTACTAACTGTGTATAAACTATGTGTTGACGAAAATAACTAACAAATCTTTACATATATTTCAGAAGTATATACAAAAATGACTTAAACATACAGAAAAACTTACAAAAAAACAGATATTTACAAAAAAATTAGCACACCGTCCATGTGTAATTGTGTATTCCACTGTGTATGTGTGTATTTATAAACATAGAGTATAATATTTTCGCCTTACAAGCATAGCTTCTATAGTCAACATAATAACTCTGTTTCTTCTTTAGTAGTTTGAATTCAATTGATGTTATTATATGGAAACAAAAGTAAGAAAAATAACCATGGAAACAATTTGAAAGAATATAAATTCTAATGGTACTAAATAACAGTCTTGTACCCGCGTGATGGTAAGCGAAGTGTAGCAATAATAGTTTACTTTAAGTTAAGAAGTGTGCAAGAAAATCCACGACAAAAAACTGTTTGACAAAATAAATTAATTCACCTAAAACCCCACCTGTCAATCCTAACCCCAAGCGGTGTCAATTCATTCCCTAAACCCCCCGCCCTGGAGACTGGACTCAATTAGGAGATACATTGAAAATGATATTGAGTCTGTACCTACTCTGTAGGGAACGCAGTCTTAGGTCAAATGAAATGTTACCTTCTAACTATCTTATCAAGATTTAGTAACTTAGCTGACTTAACTATGCGATAATTAAAGTTAAATTTAAGGTATAAATAAAAACAATTATTTTCCCATTGTAATCAATAATTTCACAACAAACTGGACTCAATTAGAAGTTAAATTGAAAATGATACTTTGACTGTACTCTGTAGAAAAGGCAGTTTTATGTTTATTCAGATATTGCTCTCTATATATACCTTCTACCTTTTATCTTTGTATTAAAGTCTTAGATCCCGCTAAGAAAACGTTCTTCACTGAGCTGGTTTAATGGACCAAACATATTATGTTTTATGTAATTTAATATATAAGAAAATATATTGCATATGAGTTGCCTATCGAATTTCAGACCAGGATATATTTAATAAATTATTTGTATTCAAACCGTTCTTTGAGCTATCTAATTAATACCCTTAAACTATTTACTATAGCATCACTGGTAATTAATGCATGACCTTTTCAAGGTAGCTTTGGTTCCTCACAAGCAACAGCCTATGTCGTACTATGTATAAGGGTAACATGAAATAAAATGACATTGAGCAATTTCATAAACATTTCAACAACCTAATAATAGCACAGGCCGAAATAATTCCCTGGCTTAGAAGAAACTACCTTACAATATACAACAAAAGCACTAACAACCTGCGAAATTGCAACCCAGCACCGCCGCAAAAATGTCGTCATGCTAGGACGGATATTTCAGACAGGGTAAAACTCTAACAGTACAAAAATGTTTAAATTTGATACTTTTTTTTTATTCGTATTTTTGGCCAATACTGCACAATTGCTAGAAAAAGGTCTACCGTTAGTTGTTTAATTTAGTTAGTTGTAAATTATACTGTTGTGATTTTTATAGTTTGTCAGTCATTTATTTGCAATATATCAGCTCAAGGAAATTCTCCCATCGATTCAATTTAGCAGTAGAGTTGTGACTTCCAGTTATGAACAATACAAGTCAAGGAGGAAAAGTCAGACATATATGAGCAGCAGTTTAAAAAAAAGCTGATACAAATAGTTTTTTTCGTTTTGAGCGTTTAAATAAACAAACAAACAGAGACACAGATAAACAGATAAATATCTGGAAATTGTTGAAACGTGTTTTGCTAGTCATTTCAAAGTATCTCTATTATTTTTCAAATATCTTCATTTTTCAGACTTTTGACCCTCTACAGCTTTATTATACATATGTATAGATAAAATCAATTTCAATTCCAATCTATTTATTTGTGCAAAACATGGGTATCACAATAGATGTTATATACACAATAAATTAATATTAGGCGCGCCACGTTTTAACCTGCTAAGGTATGCAAAAATTATCTGTGTAAACTAGATTTAAAAAAGAAACATATAACATAAATGACATTATAAATAATCTCTTGCATCTGCTAGACGGGAATTAAATAAATAAATAAATAAATATTTCGGGACATGGCACACAACGCCATCTAGCCCCACACTAAGCAAACTCAAACCAATTCCTCATCTCTATTAAACATGGTAAATCAGTTGTTTAATTTTGATTTAAAGCAGTGGTTTAGCCACTAGTCTTTGAGGCTTTTTGGTTACCCTGGTCACCAAGATACTACTCCCAAACCAATTTACGTACTTACCTTACTGCTCTTTCTCTAGTCTAAATTCAACGTACCTCGGCAGGCGGTTTGCCTCCAACAGAAACGCACTCCAATCTGATGTTTCTGTCCTCGGTGGTAGAGTAGAAATTCCCTTGAAGTATCTTGGGCGGTTCCGGTGGAACTAGCACGGTGAGGCGGGCGTACCGCGACCTGATAGCGGGTTCACCTGGATATAAGAAGTTTTAATTTATTTTACAGTTTCAATCGTATATGTAGTGGTACGGACGGTGGAGACACAATGGGAACAAAGTGTTTAGAGCGTAAGATTAATTGGAATGAGCAAAAATAATCATGGCTGTCAGGATTCGATCCTGCATCGTATCTGTAGAGCGGCGATGCATAAACGCATTTCCTTTAAACAAGAAATGAATATATTTTGGGTGTTTTTTTATTAGGTACTCGTTTGTTTTCTATTCTTTATAACGAGTTCATATTTTGACTGCTAGAATTGTATGTATATTTTGACTGCTAACTTTAAAGTAGCGTTCAAATTCAAATTTGGAGAGTAAAATTAAAAGCGAACTAAAAAAATAAACAAAAAGTTAAACAAGTAAAGTAAAAGTTTGTAAGTAAAGTATCTTAAAATTGTATTTTAAATATATTTTATCAAACTCAGTTGTATTACATAACCAAGCTGACCAATGTACCACCAGCCTTACTTGGCCAGCTAAATTGATAGTTTCATTGTACATATACAATATATATACTATATGTATGTGGGGGTAAATTTGACCGACATATTTTACAAGGTGGGGTATATAACTGGGTCAGTGGACACTGGACATTATGTAAAGTATTATATTATATGTTTTTTTTTTTAATATTCTTCTCTACTCTGAGATGGATTTAATAAGGAAATAGAGAATGCCCGCGGTTTTGCTCGCATTATTTCAGGATAAAAAGGAGCTTATGACACTCTTAAGACCTAATACTACCACCATACTAAAAAACATGATGATCTGTTCAGCTATTTTTTGCGATATGGGCGTTTAAATAAACAGTACAAATAGAAAAAAAATATAAAAGGTTGCCTGGAAGAGATCGCTCTTAGCGATAAGGCCGCCAATTAAAACGCTGATTCTATTATGTATGTTTTTTTGTTATGTGTGGTGTTTTAATAAAGTATTTATCTATCTATCTATCTATCTATAAAACTGCTAAAACGTGTTTTACTGTCGATTTATACGTGTTAGTTTTGAGTTAACCCTTTTTTTTGTTTTGAAAGCATAAAAGAGTCTTAAATATTTCATGCTATAGTGGCAATACATGCAAATATCTCGGTTTTAAACTATGGTCGATTAACACGCAAAATATAACTAATGTTGAAAATTTCAGCACAAACTAAACAACCCAAACTTTTCATTTTCGCTTAAATAGCGCATAAAAATATTCCCGTAAAAATTAACAAAGCACAAAATCTTAATAAAATAACAAACTTTGCGTTGAAACGGAACAAACGGGAACTTGCCTCAAAAAAGGCAAAAAACGAAAACAAAAACGTGGAGTTGCCTCAAAACGGAACAAAATATAAAGTTGCCAGGAAAATAAACAAAGGTGCTAGACTTTCTTTAGTTTAAAACATGAGCCGCTGAAATTGGCTAGAAAAATCCGATAAACAAATTACGGTGGGGATGTTTTACTTGCTATATTTTGCATATTTTGGCAACAGTTTATGAAGGTAACATATTTGGGGTGAACGTCTTTCTTTAGTTTAATATAATACAATGGGTAAGAATTTTTCGCTTTCGACCACTTCTGTGACTCACCTATTAGTTGTTTTAGGCCAAGAGCACAGATGCAACTTAAAACGCCTTCTTCTTATCGAATAAGAGTGGCTAACTCTGGTTTCGAGAGTAAATCAAGTCGCCGTAAGGGCCTCTGACATGGCTTAACGACTAACGTACTATGACAAACAGCCGGGACGTACAATTTAACGCGTCATCCTACCCACGGAAGTGCCCAAAATTCAATGCCAATTTTCGGTCACACATCCGCGTACTGACCGCGTCATCCTTTGCTTAACATTGGCAACCGCATGCGATTGCCTCCGCTAGCTGAGCTACTCGACACCAGAGTTGGCCACTCTCTTTCCATAAAAAGAAAAAGACCAATAGAATCAGATAAGCGTCAAGGAAAAACATAAAGTCTCATTTTTCATCAGCGCCATTTACGAGCGCTCGCGGCAAATTTACCGTTGTAGCCATCTTTCTTAACTTCAATGCAACTTTGTGAAACTTTGAAACTTTAGGCAACTTTTCGCAACTCAAGGCAACTTTTGAGGCAACTTTTCAGAGCGGGCTTCGTATTGTCTCTTCGGGCGATAGTGTTGGAACGATTATCTCGTTTTAATTTTGTGGATACCGTCAGGAGTATTTTTTTTTCTGACTTAATTGAGGTGGTTAAGGTTTGATCCTCGTATTTGTATGTATTTGTCTGTGTCATCAAGCTCTGCATTACTGGATATATTAAGGAAGTTTTTGTTACTAATTTAATCGGGGTTTATGATTAGTACAAATTAGTATTTTTTATTCGCTATATTCAATGATTTATGTATGGAATAAATAGTTAATTAAAAGATTTATCGCAAAACAAGAAGTAGCACTAGAAAAAAATTTTACACCTTTGTACATATTTTTTCTAAAATATGCAAAAAAATGTGTTGAATATTTGAAGACTTTCCTATACATAAAAAATGAAAAAAGCCTTTTTTGTGATATGTACATCATAATAATTATGTATTCTATATTGTTTTTGTTAAGTTTAACAATTTTTGCAAGGAATCTACATTGCAGCATCACCTCGTATATCTATAAAGAGCAATCTTATCCCAATAAGACTGAGAAGAACGTTGAAATGGCAAACTTTGCTGACTTATTGTGTTATGGCATATTAATTTCTCGGTACATAACTTGCGCGTGCTTCGAAGTTTCGAGAAGCTTATAATATCTTTGATGGAATTGTTCAGGCTGTGCCTAATTAGGCAGGTATCTTTTCGAGAAGTTTCGCTAAATGGATTAGCTTTTATTAAATAAACTAGTGGATGCTCGCGGCTTCGCTCGCATTAAGAAGTAAAATTTGCATCCCCTATTTCACCCCTTTAAAAGCGGCTTTTCCAAAAATCCTTTCTTAGCGGATGCCTACGTCATAACATCTACCTGCATGCCAAATTTCAGCCCGATCCGTCCATTGGTTGAGGCTGTGCGTTGATAGATCACTATATCAGTCAGTCAGTCAATCAGTCAGTCTGTCACCTTTGAGTTTTATATATTTAGATAATTTGTTCAATGGTTTCTTTTGCGAGTTCATTGACCTTTGTTTCAAACCACTGGTACTGGTACATGACAGAGGATTGTTTAAGAACAAGATAAACTCAATATACCCTCAAAGTGAGTTATCAAAGCGTTAGGTTAAAAAATGTTTATACAAGTACAAGTTGTTTTAGTACAAGTATTTTTAAATATTTTAAAATACCGTAGTTTGTAAAACTATCTTTATCACATATTAGATGATTCCAAAGTAGATAATATAATACATGATTTTCTCTAAATCTTCCTTTCTCTCTGTGTGAGTCGTATTTCCTCTTGATTAAGGGTCGTGAATTAATTCTGCGGGGCAGTTCTCTTAGGCAGATACGTTTTGATGTACCCAGATCCTTCCACGGAAGACACAAGTCTTCGGATATGGTGGTCCTCAAACAGGTCAGTATCCTCACGATGTTTTCCTTCGCCATTAAGCAAGTACAAATTCACACATAACTTGCAAACATTTTTTTGGTGTAGGGCCAGATTCGAACCAAAATGCGTCTAATGAAAGGAGACTATTTAACGCACGAGCCACACTCGCTTATTTTCTCTATGATGAGTACCAAAGGATTCAAATCCAACCCCGATCAACCCTGCGCGTAATTTGTTCCACAGAGTTACCGTTTTAGTCATCCCAGCTTATAATTGCGAGAAACTATTTTACCTTCGTCAAACTATCAAACCAATCTCATCCTAAACCCAATGCATCAAAGTCTATTTTGCAAATTCCTAAAGTTCGTTACCCTCTGCCCATCCCTATCGATTTTAAAGAACTAAATCGGGCAATTATAGTCTCTATTCTAAAGGCATAAGGTTCATAAATTTGGCTGAAAATCGAGATCCGCCCGTGAGTAAACTTCAATTAAAATTAATCAACAAAACTGAATTAAACATTTATCTTATTTGAAATCCTTGGAGCAGGTAAATTGAGTTTGTAGATAAACCTTTTAGCATTATGTATCTACTATAGTGTGTTTGTTTTAAATCAAGATTGGTCTACTTTATACAGGGCTATTGATGAATTGTTTCAGAACCATTGAGATATTACTACTACGTATAGAGAAGTCAACGCGTTGCATGATATTGCACCACGCTTTGCTGTACGCTGTTAAGCAATTATCCAGTGAGTATCCAACGCCCGTGGAGAATTTTCGCGATGTTACAACGCTCACAAGAATCGAGCTGCCGGGCGCCACCATTTTGCAAATAGGTACACGGCGCTTAAGCCGTTTTGGTCGCGAGAAAACTGTACTTTGTACGCTTTTAAGCGCTGCATATTTTAATAGTTTGGTTAGATGACATATCTACATTTCAGCAAATTTTAGTTCAATCTCTTTCCAAAATGAAGCAAAGCTTTGGTTCGGGGTGTCTGTTCTATACGCTAGTAATAGTTCAATGTCCAGATAATCATTAGATTTAATCCATGATCTTTGGAAATTCAAAGCAAAATTTAGAAAGTAACAGAATAAAATATTAATCGAGGTTTCAATGTGTAGTATCAATTGAAAAATATTTTCTAATACAGATCAATTGTATTAATCACATTTTCTTTAAAATTAACATGGTATATCTTACAATTTTACAATAATTTAATTTAATTTTGAATTCAGAACTATCTATGGTTTTAAAAATAAGAATGTTAGGTATCTTCTTAAACCTTAAGAAACTAATTTAACCTCAAACTAAACCCTACACAATCAACTAAAGAGGAAATCCTTCAAAGACGTCTTCAATCTATTTAGTTTCCTTTTGAAAACCTTGTCCATTCCAAACTGTATACATGTACATATACTATACAGAATGACGAAGCACATGTATATCACATATACTAGTGAATACTAGCGGTGTTACTTGAGCTATTATAGGAATCAAAACGTACTTTCGCAAAAAAAATATTTATATGAAATCGCTTCATAAATAACGGAGTGATCGCGTAACACACCCACAAAAAACCTTTCAAAAGACTTGATAACCACCTTTTTGAAAGTCGGTTAAAAATAGGTATACTATTAACATGCTGTTTTAAACAATTACTGCTTTCTGAAATTTTCATAACAATACATGCCCTTTTTATTTAATTCGTCATAAAAAATAGATATTCCTGAAAACAAATACATTCTCAATTGTATTTAATAGAGTTCTCAAACCAAAATAAGCCACTTTTATTTAAATTAGTAGTGTATCCATTTGTTTGCAACAAATAATCATTTTCAATTCAAATTAATTTAGAACAGTGCGACGTTTGGCAGTGGACTAAAGCATTTGAACTACTTTTAGACTCATTTTAGCTTACATGAATAGTAAAGAAGTACCTACTAGTATGTATACTTAGGTAGTTAAATAATATATTCTTTTCTTTTACCGATAAAAGCACTGCCCATATCCTTTTCTAAACAACCAAATACGCTTCTTAAAGAATACAAAGTCTTAAGCTTTAAGACAAAAGCTGTATCTCTTTTGAGGACGACTAAGATAAGACTTAGATCTACTTAGATGAAACTAAAGAAAAAACTAAAGATTTCATTAAAAAAACATAAAATGATACAAACTTAAGTTGTAAACTAAGTTCATTGTTCGTATTTCACAATTAAGGTTTACTAACACAATGATTTTTATGCGCTTTTAACGTCAACTTTACGTAATTATATATTAGAGAATGTTAATGTGTATATACCTATACTAAATGAATTATAAGTATTTATATAAAGTCTGTATATACACAAAAATATACCAAAAATATTTATCCTTAATTTTATTTAACCAAAATAAAAGCTTTAGAAACACATCCGCACCTCCGCTACTGTTTTCAAAGAACAGAAACAGCCCCGAGCTTCTTGAAGCCCGTACGAATCTAAACAATAGATACTTATGTAAATTCAGAGCCTTTTCCCTTACACTGAATAAGCACGGATCATTGCTAAACCGGCCCTTTCATGACTTTTGATACATACAATCTTAATCATGGATGTAATTTCTTTAATAGGCATCGACCTTACAATGATGAGACACCTTATAACGTCAGTAAAGATTGAAATTATTAAGTGATATTGACACAATTATTTTACTTGTAAACCTTTCTGAAGCAGTAGGATATACATTGCATGGGCGGAGATTTCCCGCAAAACCCGCCTGTCCAAAACAAAGGGACATCGTGGTAGGTTTTGGTCGGTAGTGGAATCTTTTTAGCGTTAAGCTGGGAAACACGGGGATAAGTAAATGCTTTTCCTCCAAAAAAAGGATGTTGATACATTGCTATTAAGCAAAAAAATATTGCTATACCGCACGAAACGGTACGCTTCCACCTTTATTGTTCGTACCGCTAGGTTGTGAAACTCCCTGCCTGGCTCTCTGTTCCCCACGCACTATAATCTAGCGATCTTCAAAGCGAGAGTGAATCGGTTCTTATCGGGTAAGCACGCTCCATCTTAGGCCATAGCCTTACTTGCTATCAGGTAAACTATGGTCAAGTGCAAACCCGTTCAAGTTAAAAAAAAAAAAAAAAATCTAATGAATCAATGCCCAACTCAAAAACACAAAACAATTTTAATAAATTGCAGGAAAAATTAAAAGGCATTGATTCATTAATTTTTTTTAAACTAGGCTCACGCTTGACTATAACTCAACTAGTTTTACGTTTACATGTTAATCTGCCTTTTATGTTTGTTTTTTCTGCATACACTCTATTGAGTTAACATTAGATTATTATTTTGATAGCTAAACCTTAATCATGATCCAGTCTTCTCCAGTCTTAAAAGAGTTCTAACAACTTGTAATTGGTGATACATTAATGGCTCACAAAAAAAATAATTATGTAGTTAGCCATCTCCAGATAACACAGTCTACGTCAATATAGCCAAGGAAGTAATTTTAAGGGACTCCTTTGAACCAAGTTGATGTATTATGAACCTTCATTGAGTATGCATAATGTAAAGTCGGTCTCCACGCAGTTTGGGATTATTCTGGTAATTTCACTGTATGTTGGTATATAAGATGTTTGTTTTGTTATGTGATGGATGTTGATTGGATTGTGGATTAAGTGTGAAATAAGTTTGGGTGTTGATGATTTTTAAACTGCTTCAGAGGTCTCTGACAAAGTTAATGATGATCGATAAGATACCTGGGATCTGATAAAAATCAACATTTGATACAAATAAAAATTAATTTAATTTTTTGTTTTAGACCATCGGTTTAAAGATTTAAAAAGTCGTTAAAATTGATTATAAAATATTTTGTGAAATAAAAATCAAATTAAATTCCTACGTTTACACTCAAATTTAAGTTAAAACTAAATTCTAACGTACTAAGCATGCAATGAGATTTTGATTAATTTTAGGTATTTTTTTCAAGGTTTTAATCAATGATGAGTTATAGGAATTGTGGCAGCGGCCTAACAAACTAAAAAAGAAGAAGAAAACTCGTCATCTAAATATTCTGAATACACAAAGATCGTTCCACTTTTGATAGAAAAATAATAACAAAGTATTAAAATGAAAAGCCGTTTACAAAAGATTCAAAGAGGGCACGAAATTAATTAACTTATACCCTGACATTTTTAATTAAATGAACCGAACAAAAATTACAAAGAGATGGCAAAATACGGCAAAGATTAAACATAAAAAACGGTGAACAGAAGGAAGGAAGGGAAGGGTAAGTAAAATTAAAAACAAATTATGGTTCAATTCAAACCGAAGGAATGGCTGTTTCCGAAATGAAAGTGTTTTTTTCAAAAGCGGTATTTTTAAGACGTATTTTATAGTTGACTGGTTTTAAGGGTAGCTCTGAGGCTAATGCACAAGGCTTTGTCAACGTCCGCTTTGAATGCTTTTATTTTTCTTGACATTCATCCAAGTGGTCATAATTTACTTCAATCAAGTGATTTTAACAATTTACTACTACCCTTTTAATCTTTTATCATAAAATAAATGGTACTGTAGTAGTTATGTGCGATGATGTGCTAGCGAGTGTGGCTCAGCGGTTCCCATGTCTGCTTTTCATCCAGACGTACCCTAGTTTGAATCCGGCCGTACACCAAGGACTTGTATTTTCAAGTTAAGTGTCAATTTGCACTCGCTTAACGGTGAAGGAAAACATTGTGAAGAAACCAACATGTTTAAGGACTAAAATTTTCGAGGACATGTGTCTTCCGTGGAAGGACCTGGGCACCCACCACGATGTATCTGCCCAAGAGAACTCCCCTAACGAATTAATTCTGCGGGGGAGTCACGACCCTCAGTCATGAGATAATACGACTCAAGACAGAGAATGGTGATGTATTTATAATTATCAAGATGCCATTGATTTGTAATTAGAAAGAAGGAAGTTTAAATTCTGCTATCTAGATTATTTGTGCTCATTTCAAAATAACATCTGTTCCTATTCATGAAATTTGGTTTTCGCATAGGAATAAAAATTGAGAATTTCAAGATAAAATACTTTTGTCAGATATAAAAATTAAATTGTACAGAATAAGAAACTATTTCAGATTAAAAGTACCCACCTAAGTTGTAGGTAATATTGTTATGACATTAGCTCATCTTCTCAATTATTTTCTTTACAAAATATCAATTTGTTATCCCCACCAAATAATTCAGTAAAATCTCTCTCCTTCCAACCAAGTTAAACTTACTTACTTTACCGATATTAAGTTACTTGTTGTAATTACGCTTTCACAAACAGTTCCTTTATACTTATACCAATTTAAACAAAAGAAGCTTCACAAAGTACACGGTGTATAAAATTCGTCGAACAAAACAATCGTTACAATACTTAAGAACAGAGAAACGATATCAGAAGCAGTACACTCCTTATTATGGCGAATAAATCTGACAGACGGTTAAAAAGAGTCACAAATTCTGAATTTCCCTGTTTCGAAACCTATACAGTGCAGTTAGGTATTTATAATTACTAAAAAATACACTTACATAGTGTTTTTATTTATTTCTCTCCTGCCTACCTGTATAAACTATAGCGAACTAACGTTGTAAATGAATTTGATGATATTTTGTATTATAACTTGCTGTGTTGTTGTTCTTTTGTTTTCAAAATGTGACATTAATAGGTTGTTAAGTGGTTTTGTAAGTGTTTCTGTTTATCAAAATGTGATACCAAGATTGTCTCCATTTTAGGCCTTAGGTATGTTTACCGTCAACTACGGTCTAGTGCAAACCCGTATTAGTTTCACAGTTTACCATTGACGTTTCATGACATTTGATAAATCTTGAATGAATGAATAAATGAATGAATGAATGAATGAATGAATGAATGAATGAATAAATGAATGAATGGATGAATGAATAAATGAATGAGTTATTGGTTTGTGAAACTAGGTGTTAGGCTAAGGTGTTACAGTATATACCTATAATATGTTGCTTAACTAGACAAACATTTATAGCGTATTGTGTCACTAGTTTCCACCTGAAAGGCTTACAGATCTTTTTCGTTTGTTTACGATAGTATTGTATAGAAGATAGATAAACAATTAGGGGTTTCTACTATACAATGTCTACGCTAAAAGAAACACAAAACGCTAGCTTGTTTACCGATTTAATGAATACTTCAAATTGATGTAATACCCCTAATTTTACGAAGACGGTAGAGATCTCACGATATAATTGTACACAAAAATCGATAACATATTTTGAACCTTATACGTTTACAGATACAGTTGATTTTTGAATCGATTTCCTTTCACGTTACTGGTGTAATTTAAAATAATAAATCAGTTTTCGATACACAAATTATATCGAACCGTTGTATAAATAAATAATGAAAAGTAAATATGTTCGTATGAAATGTAAATTCTGTTGGCAGAAGTGACCGTAGCTCAGCTACCGGAGGCAATCGAATGAGATTACCAATGTTAAGCAGAGGTCGACGCCGGCGGACTTTGGATGGGTGACCAAAGAGTGTTATTGCATTGTTTAATTTTATAATCGCATAATAATTCTAATATTAACTAAGCTGCTGTAGTCATTACATCCTAGTTCGGAAAAACATGACTAAATTTTTTTTCAAATGTACTTTTCTTTCTCATATTTTTATGAGCCAATATATTTATTTTATGTTTCTATATCACGACAAAATTTAACAACAAAAACAGCATAATTAATTTAAAAAGAAAAAAAGATTTTTTAAGGAATCTTTTTTTTACATTAAAAAGGCTTACGTTTGACTATAACCTGCCTGATGTTAAGCATCATTTTTTATGACGAGCCTGTCTTTTGTTTAGTATTTTCATTTTATAAAATTGGGAAGTACTTCTAGCGTACAATGAAGATAAAATTTATTCATAACATACCTTTTAATCCTGTGCTGACTTGACACTGGTATTTCGCATCGTCGTCAAGCGTTACGTCCCGAATGTCCAAGGAATAGTCACCTGTAAAAAGAAAGGACATAGATGTTAGAATTGTGTGCTCATATGGTATAGGCTCTATATCATAATTTATAGGTACATCCTACAGCAAAATACTATTGTACTCAGGTGCTAAAATACAACAATAATTTAAATTTAATATTATGTAGTAAGATAATTTTATTTTTATTAAAACAACTTTGAAATGTCGTTATAATTTTTAAACAGATCTCTGTAAATTTCGTCAGAGAGTGATGTATTTTTGTACACAACTGACTATTCCAGCACATAGAGCAAGTCCTAATGTAATTTATTTTTTGTGCCTACTATTATATACTTACTACCTTCATAAATGTATGCGTTAGCTATCAGCAACCCTATATGTATACATAATAATGGTATTTTTTTTATAGACAGACTTTTAACGGCATTTACAGGCAAAAATAAAGCCATTTTGTTACAATTACAAAGCTATTATTCTCAATTAATACATTAACAAAAAATACAGTTATCCAATTAGGTAATTAAGCCATGTTTTATAACGTTTACTTAGCGTTTAACCCTATGTCATTGAGACCTAGGTCACGTATAGTTGGACCTAGAGTTTATTTTGTGTCCTAACCCTAAATAGGTACGTACGTTCAAACACAAACATTACCCTTTTGGTGGTAGGGGATCTATAATAATATAGAAGGTAGGTAGTTAGTTAGGTAGTGATATAATTGGTCATTTATAAAACACGTATTTCTATGAATTTTACTTTGAAAACTATAGTAATTTTGATACTTTCTATGAAAAAAAAAGTAAGACTGCTTGTGCTTAATTTTTTTTATGTCTTTATAAATACTTGAAAATATATTTGTATATCAAATATATTTTCAAGTATTATATTTGTAAATCAGTTGATTTATATCCACTGATTACCAGTTATTGATCGATTTAATTATTAAATAACTGAAAGCTTTACATAAATTATTTTTTGTAAAGATCTTGGGACTTAAATATATCTCTTTGTATGAGTAAATCAACAATACATTTTGAGGTGCATTGTAGGAAATCATGAGTGGAGACTGTTTCACGAAATAAGTCCCACGGAATAGTTTGGAACTAACATTTTATAGTTATTAGATGATAATAATCATGCGGTTATTGCGCCTTAACCGAGGGAACTCTTTCGTGAAACGGTCTTTATGTAATAACTAGTGGATGCTCGCGGCTTCGCTCGCGTTAAGAAGTAAAACTTGCATCCCCTATTTCACCCCTTTAAAAGCGGCTTTTCCAAAAATCCTTTCTTAGCGGATGCCTACGTCATAACATCTACCTGCATGCCAAATTTCAGCCCGATCCGTCCAGTGGTTTGGGCTGTGCGTTGATAGATCACTATATCAGTCAGTCAATCAGTCAGTCAGTCACCTTTGAGTTTTATATACTATTTAGATTAGTTAGATTTCTTAACCCCTGTTACTAAAACAATATTTCAATGGTAACACCCGTTTGTTATCCTACTTGTTTTTTATGTAAGTATATCACGAAGTCATAGTAAAGACACTAAATAATTAAAATTGTACCTTAATGCTAAGGTTCTGATAATTAATGAAAGGATTTCAATAGACGATATACATCGCTCAAGTCTAGACTAGTATTGAACAATAATTTTAAAGGAATTCGTAAAATTTGATAAATAAATATTTTTCATTTGATTTACTATGATATTTTGTATAATAGAACAACTTGCACTTGAAAACTACTTATACGGTTTTGATTTATTAAGAACTTTACATTAATTAATCACTTTATGAGAGGAATCATGAAACCCACCATTTTTCAATTCAAAACACTAACCTATTTGTTTCATTTGGCATACAATATTTTATATATGTACATAAATAGGTACAAATGTGCCAACCAAATACTTATGAATCTATACAAAATACTACTTTACTTATTCTGTTTTTCTACGTTCATTTGTTCTTGATTTATGACCATATCGACCTAAATGTCCTGAAAAGCTTTTTTAATTACGCCTTTTCACTATAATTGGTAACTGAAGTGAATGAAAGAGGCATACTTACATACGAATATAACCTAGTTATATTGAAAAGGCTTCTACATGGTTATTAATAACAAATGTTTAACATGAGGGATTAAATAAATCAACATAATAAAAAAAATGATATTGGAAAAAATTCGTTTTACCATATTTTTTTATTAATATTTTTTTTTTTTTTTTTTTGTATCGGAATGCATTTTTGGTTGATGCGCTACCGGAGTAAAATACTGCGGGTCGACGGATCATCGTGATATTTGGTGAGATGGTAATATAGGGCCAAAGAATGATAGGCTACCTACAGCTAGAGTACCGATAAAGGTGCAAAAATAATATAATATATACCTTAATAAGCTTTGTAAACTTGAAACCTTCAGTAACGATGTAAAATATTTTTTTAAAGTTTTTTTTAGATTATAGTAACCTAGTATCTTACTTAGTTATTAAAGTGAGTACTTCTAAGTACCTTAGCCACTTAGGATGCCTAGTTCATGATTGATTGCGCCCAAATTACTTTAACGTTTCAGAAAAAAAATACAGAAAATTACTTACTTTCAAAAGAATTTATTTCAATAAAGTTTTATTATGTTCGTCTTAGTAACAAAAGGTGCCTGTAGCTCAGCTAGTAAAGACAATCGCAGGCGATTACCAATGTTAAGCAAAAGGTCGACGCGGTCAGTACTTGGATGGGTGACCGAAGAGTGGGCATTCCATTTTGGGCACTTCCGTGGGTCAGATGACACGTTAAATTGTAGGTCCCGGCTGTTTGTCTAGTACGGCAATCGTTAAGCCATGTCAAAGGCCCTTAGGGCGGCTTGATAAACTCTCGACACTAGAATTGGCCTATCAAAAAATGTTTTTATGTTCGTCTTGGCAACAAGATTGGATATGTTTCAAGTAAACCATTTCCAAATGACATGACGTATTACGTTACATATATGTACGCATATATATACCATCATATATTATTATGACATATACGAAACACAGGCCTTAGGATAAATGCTTATATTAATTAAGTTATAGGACAGGGAAAATGTCTTGCTATTATTTTAGGGGAACCCGTAAAAGATATTTTGTGTAAATGATAAGAAAATATGAACGTACTAATAATTGGAAAAGGATTTTTTAGTATAGTACGATATTTACAGTTTTCAATCTACATTTTGTATGATTTATGTATGAAAATTAACTTATAAATTAGTCATATTTATCTATTGCATATCTGTCTATCTATTTCCTGATGGCTTGAATGACGACAATTTTAATTCACAAGTCTTTTAATTTTTTACGCGTTGTCATTGGTTGAAAATGTGAAATGTACCTATAATAGCGTGTAGAAATTGATTTGATTTTAGAATTTAAGACGGGGTGATAATGTAAAATCGACATTTGATAAAAATCAAATATAATAGAATTGTATAAGATAGAGCTACAAATTTTTCAGTTTATATAATTTTGATTCAGTGCTAGGACAACAAAAGACGCTAAAACACGATTACGTTTATTTCGCTCGATAATTTTTTGAATGTTTTTTCCCGAAGTAGAACAGAAATGTAAACCAATTAATTCTATCTAAAAGAAAATCTAAAATCAATTTACTACGCAAGAATTACTTATTATTTAGATTTATCCTTCCTCAAATTACTACTTCGTTGCCTTGCAATAGTAGTAAATATTTTATCTTGTTTGTAAACAAAACAAATTATCAAAGCGTAACAAAGTTCAGAAAGAAGGAATGAAAGTTACAAAACATTATACTGGGTTAGTTATGATTTACATGAGATTGTTATGAAAGATAATAGAAAGCAAAAAAAAATAAATAGGCTTACTTTGCATATGAGCACAAATTTATGAAATTAGTTAGTTTTCAGTTATTTATGGACATAATAAGATAGATAGATAGATAAAAATTAATTGATAAATTAAAATTCCAAAGAAGTGAATGTTACAGGAATTGGTTATTACATCAAATCTCGTCATTTTACAATTATTCATTTATAATATTATGTATACAATTAAGGTATATAATCATCAAGATATATTTTTGTTTAACAATTAACTATTTTAGTGATTTCCGTCAGGCAAATTATAGGCAAATTCAAAAACATTTCATTAAAAAAACTGTACGAAACGACCTATCTAAAATGTAAAATAAAATATACCGCTAAGCGTATATATTATTCTGATCCTATTTAATAATTGAAAATGGTCTTCCTAATCTACCTGCATTCCAAATTTTAGCCTGTCCCGTCCAGTGGTTTGGGCTGTGCGTTGATAGATCACTGTCAGTCACTCAGTCAGTTATCTTTAGGTTTTATATATTTAGATTAATTAATTACATTAATAGTAACCCAGTATACGAAAAACACAATATCTAAACACAGAGTTCTGATTATGTTTAATTAAAAAAACGCAAAGCTTGTCTGAGTAGTAAAAAGGGTGACCTCATTTTTAATTAGATTGGGAAACTTGAGATTGTTGTGTTTCCAGGACTTTGTATAATATTATGTGGAAATGAAATGATATAGGGTTAAAGCGGCTGTGTTTTCTGGTTTATCAAAGTTAAGCAACTGCAGTCACGGTCAGTCTTTGGATGGGTGACCGAAAATACATGATAATTTCTATTGACGTTACTTAATCTACTGGTAAAGTATTAAAACATGCCTTTGATTGTAACATATTATGTGAAGATTTTTAAAACATCTTTTTGTAACCTTATCAATTATAACCAATGTTAACAAATATCTCATTTCAAATTTCTTGTTATTTGTTTCAAACCAGTTTAAACTGAACCGTAACTTGTAATGTCTTCTTCATAACTCTAGATCAAATTTATACTGGTTGTGGTTCCTGAAATTTCTTAGAAAATACAGCCAATATAAATAGAACTATCCTTTGAGGAACCTTCTTCATCACTCCTGATCATTTTATACCGGTTGTAGCCGCTCAGTTCTCTATGCAGGCCCAATCCAAAGGCATCCTTCGTCCATTGTAGTAGACCTACCTCGACTTCTACTCTAAAAACCAAACTTAACTGAACCATAACCTAACCTACGTTCTTTATCTTCCTAGACCATGTCATACTGGTCAACTAAAGTTCGTTTTCCTAACTAACCAATTAAGATAGATCTTTCATTTCACGTACCTTCTTCATCACTCCCGATCATCTTATAACGGTCATAGCCGCTCAGTTCTCTATGCAGGCCCAGTCCGAAGTCATCTTTCGTCCATTGTAGCTGACCCGCCTTGTTTTCTACTCTACATGGCAGAGTCACTCTTGATCCTACTACTGCCGTCTGGAAAAAGAAAAAAACCGGTTCAAAAAGTAAGTAACTTAGTGTTTTAAATTGCCTAAGGGCTTCTGTCAAAAGTTAACCGCTTTTTAGGCTTCTGCGAGGTGTTTCAGAAACCCGGAACGTTTCCGCTCGGAAACGAAACGCCAATCAAAGACGTCAAACTGACTTATTGTAACCAAAAACAGTCATCCACCAATCATAGAAGTTACAAGGAGTTCTACGATTGGCGTCTTGTTGTAGTGTTTTACATTATAGGCACAGGGAGGTACAATTTTAAAGTAGCAAAACAATAAATGCTCGAATTTGGCATATTAATAATTCGTGATCTACATGTCTCATTTTTCATCGACTATATCGTGTAAATCAAGGTAATGGTGTAGTCGGCTCATTAGGCGTTAGGAAGGAACAAACATACGCATTATACCTACTCTCAAACATTCACATTGTGTAGAAAGTTAAAACCATGATAAAATTTTGAATTTAAAAAAATAACTCCCACTTTCTACGGCTTTCTGTTAAAATCTCCATACAACTCAATATCTATGTGCTAGCTAGGGATAAATAAATAAATAAAATAAATATTTCAGGACATATCACACAGCGCCATCTAGCCCCATACTAAGCTTACGCTTGTATCATGGGTACTAGATAACGGATATAATACATATATAGTTTTCTTTTGTAAATACATACTTATTATACATAGAAACGACCAGACTCAACACAAGTAATTACAAATTTCAATATTCATAATTACTTGTGTTATGCGGGAATCGAACCCGCACCCCTAGATTAGAAGGCAGAGTCACTACCAACTAAGCTAACGGAGCAGGATACTATTTTTTATTTGGATATTGAAAGTAGGTAATATTCATTCTAAAAACTTGAGCTGAAATTCGAAAGCTAAGTTACTAATTATTAAGAAAATCATACCTGATCCTGCGGCTCCATCGCAAACTTCTGCTCCTGATATCCAACACACACATCACACATAAACACTGTACATAAACACACACTCACACACAAAGTCCGCAGTAACAAAAACAGTGGGTTAACACCCCGACTGTTCTTCCTCAAACGTTCTAAATCGGACATTGTCTTACTGCATTGTACACTATGTTCACTTCAAAAGGGATTTCCGGAATGCTAAATTTAAGTTCACATTTCGAAAGGAAATCCGACTTCCCCTCGCGTTCTATTTTCGAATCTAGGCGCCATCTTTATTTCTGTCTCATCTTCGATGCATGATTGGTGGTGATGATGAATCTGAAACAAAACAGAAATATGTTAGGCATGTGTGCTTGATTGATCTAGAGGTAAATTAAAGGTTTTTTGTTTGGACACGTGTGGCCTTTGCTTTGTAATTAGTTATTCTTTAACGTTTCATATCATAACAGTTTTTTTATTGTATAGGTAACTAGAAGTTTAAACTGTGACACTAAATTATTTGTCAAAGATAATTAGCAAACGTTTGGTCCTTGGCCACAGGACATCTCAGGGCTGGCAGCAATTTCGTTCAACGTTTCAGTCTATCTATTACAAAGAAGAAATGCTGCCAGCATCCAGGGATCCCTGCCCCACAGCGACAGTATGGACGGTGTGCTGAGTTTTTGTGAAATTATCTGTGTTTTGTAAGTTTTTTTTCCTGTATATTTCAGTAACTTTTGAATATATGTAAATAAAAGCTTTGATAACATAACTGCGATTAGTAAACAAATAGATATGTAATATTTAACCCAAACAGACCTTTTTGTGAGTCATATAATTTATGTGAATGATTGTGAATGTTAATCCTTTTAAAAATCTATTTTTGACGATAAAAAGGTAAAAAAAAATTGTTAGGAATAACCTTGACACTTGTTTTTTTACAAAACTCATTTATTATTAAATTAATCAATAACTTGTTTCAATTGACAACATCATACATTATAAATAATTTGAAACGGAAATACATATTGACAGATTAAGCATTTATACATTAACAAGTAACTCTTAAGTACATTTAAAATTGACATGTGACACTCGACAAGTTTGTACAGAAATTAAACAAAAAATATATTGTGTAGAGGTATCTAAATGAAGTTTTTAATAATTTTGAGAAAATGTTTTTATGAATATTTTTTGTTATTAATCCACCATCATCATCAGCCTATTAATGCCCACTGCTGCGCATAGGCCTTTCTTTTTGTACGCCACTCGTCCCGGTCCTGAGCAGATTGAATTCAGGTGCTCCCTGCGGTTATAATAATGTCGCCAACTTTTAGTTTTTGTTGTGTTTAGTTTTAGTTAACCACAGGTTTACTTAAATTTATTATGTAAAAAAATATGCGTCCATGTACAAAATAAAGATGCGAAAGTGGTATAAAGATATGTAGGTATGTACGTATACATGTACATATATGTATGGGTGGGAATATAAAGCCGTTGTTAAATTTTACAAAAAAAATATTTTCCTCTAACCGAGCTTGTTTCAAGACGCGTTGAAAAACTGCTAAGCTAAGAAAACACCGTTCGGTCTTGCCAGGATAATTTTTGCAAGTTTAAAATAACTTGGCCAACTTTATAAAAAGTTAAACTTATCTGTAAAGTAGCCCGTCTTGCGGTTAAGTTGCCAACTTGAAGAATACAAAGTTTTGTATTATAAACTGTTGGTTTAAGATCGGGTTTTGCATAAAACTGAGGAGGGAAATCGATAGTTTCCTTTTTTAAGAGGATCTTATATAGTTTGAAATATATACATATTGCGTTGTGGTAATGCTCTTAAATAAAAATAAAATAAACTTGGATTGGATCCAGCCCTTCACCAATGATTAGATCAGTGCAGATTAGTCCTAACTTAACGGTGAAGGAAAACATCGTGAAGAAACCGACATTTTTGAATATCATTCAATCAGAGAACGTGTGTCTTCCGTGGCAGGATCTAAGCGTCCACGATGGACTTGCGCAAGAGAACTCATCATAAATTAATTATTCAGGGAAGTCATGACCCACAGCGGATAAAATTATATCTGTCTTAGTTTTTTATTGAAATTAATTACTAGCTTTGGTTTAGAAAAAACTGTCGCGTAACAATGGTTTGAGTTGGTCACTCTCATTCGATAAGAAGAAGTTGGCTCAAAGTAGGGCTAGATGACGCTGTGTGCAATGTCTCGCAATGTTTTATTTATTTATAACAAAAACGAGTAATATAATAAAAGTAGCTTCTAGTAACAAAACTAAACTTCACGGTGAAAAAAAAAAAGCCCTTGTAATGACGACTCCTACGTTCTAATGATATATATTTTGTCCTAAAGACTCTTTTAAGCGTAAAATAATAGAAAAAGTGTTAAATGTAAGTAATAGGTGTTTTTGCATTTTGCTTGATATTTTTATTATTAGTTCCCATGGTAAAAGTTGACGTGGGTTTAGAAGAAAGTTAATCTTTTTTCAAGGATTGGGTTTGCACTCGCCTGTAATTAGCCTGATGGTAAGCAATCATTACGGAAGAAAAAGAAAACACACAAATAAAATTAAAGAAAAAAATTTATGATTTTTTTTTTATCAATGCTGATTATTTACAGATTTGTTACTATTGGGCGCTCGCGGCTTCGCTCGCATTAAGAAATAAAACATGCATCACCTATTTCACCCCTTACAAAGCGGCATTTCCAAAAATCCTTTCTTAGTGGATGCTTACGTCATAACACCAGCTGACTATCATGTGTAAGGTTATACGTGGAGATGTTGATGCACCAGACTTGCACGATAAGTTTTGTCAACTATTTGTACCGGATCAATATTTGCGTAGCAGGCGACACAAGCTTTTGGTTGAGCCCCACTGCCGCACGGTGGCTCGGGCCGCCTCCCCACTCCCGCGCACTCTCGCCGCACTCAACGCGCTGCTCGCTGCCAACCCAACGTGTGATTTGTTTACGGATGGTTGGCCGGTTATTATGTTAGCGTGTTTGAGATTTTGCGAGCAGATGATTTAATGATTGTATAAATGACTTAGTTAGTATACTTAGAAATAGATTGATTTCATGATGTAAGATTAAGTGATTGTTATTTAAGTAAATTAAGAAATTGTAAATATGAATTGTAATGTACCTACATACTTTATTTTGAACTGATTATTATTTTACTTTTGACAACTTATTATATATATATTTTAATTATTATATGACATTGTTAAGTGATTGAGTGAGTATGAAATAGTTAATGTAATTGGTTGCGACCGTTTTAATTATTATTAAATAAATAAATAAATAACATCTAAAATTTCAGCCCGATCCGTCCAGTAGTTTGGGCTGTTGTTGATAGATCACTATGTCAGTTAGTCACCTTAGAGTTTTATACATTCAGACGTTAAATTTAATTTCTTACTAAAAAAATTGTAAAATGAACTTATGTATTTGATGTATAGTTTTTAAAACAATACCCACACTAATAACAACTGAACACACACGCTACACAAATAAATGAAATTTAGCGTTTGGCTATATTGTGTGTAATTTTGAAAGTTTTCAGATGGCTCATTGTAGTACAAAGTTACGTTTTCAATCAACAACACATTTTCTGTGAATATGGATTAAAGTTAATGACTTCCCTCATAAAATAATAACAACAAACGACTAATCTAACTAACTACATTTCAATAACTTATCATTTAACCCAAAAGCAACATTATATTAATTAAATTAAACCAATCAATACGAAAGCTCTTTGATTAATTATCGTACACAATATAAATGAGATTACATCTTTTATGTTAATTAATTGAAATATTATACACGAATATATGACTTAAGTTCCCGTGAAAATTGACGAGATTTCACGTTACAAAATTGATTTAAACCTCTGATTTTTACGGGAAAATGTCAAAAGAACTTTGTGTTTTACGAGCATTTTAGGAATAATTTAGATTTGTCACGGTTTTTTTTGTTATTATGTTCTGATAAATTTATGCAAAGCCAAACTGGTTCTTTTGACATAATTATGTATAGTGCTTATTTTCATGTTAAAAATTAGTTCAGCTATGTCTTATTGTAGTTTGTTGATTACATGTTAGAGAGAATAGTGATTTATTATGCAATAAAATTGTCATAAAAGAGTCGTTGACTTTTTGAGGTGCAAAACATTTTTTTTATACACTGTAGCTCAAGATGGAGCATGCCTGCACGGGAAATAATCTTTATCTTGTGTTTCCTCATAAATGAGGGTCGTGACTCCCCCGCAGAATTAATTCGTTAGAGAAGTTCTGTTAGACAAATACATCGTAGTGGGTGCCCAGGTCCTTCCACGGAAGACACATCATATACTGTTTAGGTTAGAAAATAGATACAATACTATACAAAAACTTTTATTGGGTGCAAAAATACCTATATCTAGGTTCACTATATTAATACAAAAACAAGAGTAATTTCTTATAATAGTGTGTTGTCACCCGGACGAGATGTTTCTGTTTCCCGGGTGTCTATTTATGTACATATATTATGTTCTATCTTTAAAAAAATAAGGTTAGTAATTCATTCTTTCCCAATTAGAAGTAGGTACTTACTTAAAATTCTACTCAAGTAGGTACTCTTAAAAATTAAAATTCCCTGTGAACCATCTTATTATATTGGTAACAGCTTTTTTAATTATCACCGGTAGAGCATCGTAGATAATATCAGTTATCTTTATCTTATTTTATAACTGATAACTCCAATGGGAGATTTAGATTATGCTGCTAATTTATATAACTTGAAATGGTTATGGGAACTTTTATAGATGGGATTATTTAAAGGTGGTGATTATTTACAGGGAGAGACATAACTGGTCGCTTAAAATACTTTTCTAACATTTTTTTTTTACAAACTGTAGAATTGCCCGAATCTCTATTCCCCTTGAACTATAATTTCACGGTCTTCATGTAGAGAGTAAACCGGTTTCTTCTAGGCAAGAGCGCTAGATCGTAGATTATAACGTTGCTTAACATCAGGCAAGTTGTAGTCAAGCGTGAGCCTATCTCATGTTAAAAAAATATATTAACATATATATATATATTAGTAACTTTTTCTAATTATCTACGGAACATACTGATTGGGATTTTTCAGTAATGATAATAATATAACCAATAAAAAGAAAAACATTATTGTCATTTAAATACATATAATTGACGCGTTGAAGGTCAAATGTCTGAGTATTTAGAAGAAAAAATATTTAGATAATCCTTTAAATTTAATTTCACTTTTTTTAAAATAACAAAATGATAGTGCTATGCGGTCATATGATAAAACATTTGAGTGATATTGAGCAAAGAACCTCCTTATTTGGAAGTCGGTATAAAATTAATAGTTTTATACCTTTAAGTGGACCCATTACAATTAAAGATTTTTATAGATAGTGGCTTAGGCATTGAAGTTAAAACATCTTTTATAGAGTAGCAGCGGATATTACATTAAAATATTTTGAGATAAAAAATACGATAAGAAGACAAATTTTACTTCGTTAGATAATCAATTAGAAAATAATTAAGCTTAGTTCCCAAAAAATAACTACTTAACCCTCTATGAAGCAAAAAGTAGTAAGCAAATAAAAGGATTTTGACAACACAAAAGTAATTCAGCGGGGGAGACACGACCCTCAGCGATAAGGAGTATGACGCGAGGAGGAGGAGTTATTCTTTATTTCCGACATCATAAGGTCATAACTGCAGTTATTCTATTTAGTCTATTCTATTGCTGCTATAAAAAATGCCACGTAGTAAATAAATATGAAAATTTATCTGTTTTTTCAATTTATCATATTATGTTCAGCTAAAGATTTTGATGACAATATGGAAATCCAATCACAAAAAGCGAGAGTGGCTCAGCGGTTCCAGTTTCTGCTTTTCATACAGACACACCCTGGTTAGAATCCGGCCCTTCACCAATGACTTGTATATACAAGTTTCGTGTGGATTTGCACTCGCTTAGCGGTGAAGGGTTACACCGCGAGGAAAACGTCATGTTTTTGGACCGCGATATCCGAGGACATGACGTGTCTTTAGTGGAAGGACCTGGGCGCTTACCACGATGTATCTGCCCATGAGAACTCACCTAACGAATTAATTCTGCAGGGAGTCATGAGGAAATACGACTCAAGAGAGATGGAAATCAATTTAAAATCTACAATACTCTAAACAAACGACAATCATTCCAAAATTGACTGTCTGTCAGAATTCACTTACCAAAAGCCAGCCAATCACTAAACAATCTCCGTGTTCTAAGTTTGAACTACACTCTGGCCGTTCCACCACAGACTGCCGCCTGCATGTAGATTTTAGAGTGGTTGGTATTTATATCTTACCCCCTCGAGAGTTGACTACACTGAGTCATTGCTAGATTAGGCATGTATTTATATTTAGAATGCAGAGAGGAAAGGATGTTCTTTTGTTTTATTGGAATTTTTGAAAAGCATATATGTAGATACTAGTGGGTGCTCGCGGTTTCGTTTGCATTATTTCAGGAGAAAAAGTAGTAGTATGATACTTATAAAACCTCACTCTTTTTATCTATTTACATACCAAAAATCATGATGATCCGTTTAGTAGTTTTTGCTTGATAAGCGTTTAAATAAACAGATAAGCAGATATTTTTTTTTAATTGCTGAATCATGTTTTATTATCTGTTTAAAGTATACCCAAACTGTTTTTCTAATATCTTGTATGTACAGATTTTTGACCCTCTTTAGCTTGTTTGTATAGATTGCTAACAGATGAACACTTTTTGTAATTAAGTCTGTTAACTAACTAAGACGTTACTATAAGATAAATAACCGTTGCGTAAACAATAGATATAAATTCAAAATTCTTCCAAAACAACAATCCGTGACCCAAACTAATGCAATAATTTCACAAAGAACCTTTTCAAATCACGCAAACTATTCAAAACTTCAAAATAATAGAATAAACATTTAGCCTGAACTGAAATGTTCCAAAAGTATCTTGATAGTCCTACGAATAATAAAGACCATAGAATTATACCTCTTTACGAAAGTCGCACCAAAAATGCTACCACTTTTCATCTCTCTCCCATACATCACTCAAAAATAAAGCTGGCTCGTAATAGGTTACAACGTAAGAAATAGCCTAACGCTGGCAAATATTTAATGACTATAAAGAAGAGATTAAATAAAAAATACCGCACGGGGCACCTGCAGGGTGTTTCATAAACTTGAAAAGTTTTCCGCTCAGAAACGAATCATAACTCGTAAACAACTCGTAGAACTCTTTGTAACTTCTATGATTGGTGGATAACTGGTATTGGTTAAAATAAGTCAGTTTTGACTTCTGTGATTGACGTATTGTTTCCGACTGGAAACGTTCCAAATTTGTGAAACCCTGAGCTGGATTCTGCGCAGGATCGGGCACGTGTCGTATTAGAAGACCTATGTTACATTATGTATGTAGGCCTATGTTCAGCAGTGGGCAATGACGGAGTGATGATGGTGATGGAAAATTTAAGTAATCTTTAGTATTGTATGTGTAGTTATACCCTTGTCTTTTTTCCATTGTGGTCACAAATGGTTACTAAAGGGTAAACAACTCAACCGTAACGACAGCGATTAACCATTTCGGGAAATTACTTGTTTTATGTTTCTATAGTCTCAATAGTTGTTCGTAGATTTAGCCATAAAGGCTTATGGCGTCATTATTAAAGCCTTAATGTGCTATTAAGAACGTTACCGAAATTTAGACGCAACTGAAAGTTGAGACGGACTAATCTTCTAAACATAATAATAATATGTGTAGCTAGCAAAAACATGTGACTTTGTCTGCTTCGTTTGAATGTAATTACTGATGTTGTTGTCTTACATAATACGTCAAAAAAGTCAAAAAAGCATAAACAATACAAGAAAAGGTTCCGTCACATTCTAATACATTAAATAAGCATATATATTTGATTTCATAGATATAACTTTGGCATACATTTGTCTTTTTGTAAATCTTATTTTATGGTAGACTTTAATTGTTGTTTTTTATAGATAATTTGTATTTTCTTTAAAATATTAATAAAAAATCTACCAAACATAATAAGTTTGTAATTTTTACAGCAGTCGTTAAGCCATATCAGAGGCCGGTTTCAAATCTCTGACACCAGAGTTGGCCACTCTCATACAAACTTACTTACTTTTAATGTTATCTAAATTTATCCTTGATATTTAAAACTTTAATTAAAAGTATTTTAATAGAAACATTAGACGTTTGATCACTGATCTTAAATTCGAAGCTTTACAAAACGTCTCAGCCAATTAGAAACTTCGTTTCTTTCAGCATTCTTCAGTTTCAGTCTAATAATGTTGTTGATACACAGAGCGACATATTAATTACAAAAAAAAATACTTATAAAAATCTTTTACTTTTTACCATCATGGTGATATAAAAATTCGTTTCTGTTTCAAAAAAGTTTACTTTATTTGCATTTAAATTTTGTTTTTGCATAGACAAGCCTTTCGTTGGATAATTATTGTGTGTAATTGAATCCTCTTTTTGATTGATATAATAAGAACAAGTCGTCGGAATGATAATTTTAAACATATTAAAACTTATGAAACAAAATTATATACAAAATAAAGGTCTCTATCATATTTTTTTTTTCTGTATCTTAATGAGGGATCTATAAATAGAATATATACAGTATACACATCCAAATAATTATGGATTCGATTATCAAACATTAAAAAAATAAGGACTTTTATTACTGTAAGGACAAAATTTCTAATGTTTTATAAAATCTAATTTTGTTTCATTGTCAGTTAAATGTCCATCAAAAATAACGATAATGTGGGGTCTTCAAAAAACAAGGAAAAAATCTTTAATATAATGTAAAATTGATACTAGTACACCACTACCCTAATATTTGAACAGCAAAACAAGAAATGCACTTTAAGTCTCAGAAATAAAATCGAATATTCATTCTCAGAGATTCGGACAGCTTCAATCGTTCTAAATTTAAATATAGCCTCTCAATTGGACGATCCGGAAATGGAAAGCATTCTGTTACAATTAACGTAACACCGAGACTCCTCATTAAACAAAAAAGTCTTAAATAACTAACTCTCATTGGTCAGAATTTAATATCACGTGATACATCTGCAGATACCGCGTTAACGTACAAACTTAATTCTAGGTTCTATCTGACTATTTGTCACAAAACATCAGACATACATTGAAGCAGTCATTATGCCACGTCAGAGGCCCCTAGAGCGGTTTGAATACTTTGACACCAGAGTTGACGACTCGCATACACAAACAATTTTTTTATTCTTAGTGATATGAATGAGTATTGTTACGGATTATATCATTATCTTCTTGGTATTAAATAATAGTGGCCATTCCTGGTGTTAAGAGTTTATCGAGCCGCCGTAAGGGCCTCTGACATGACTTAACGACTGTCGTACTATGACAAACAGCCCGAACCTACTCTTATTATGTCATAAAAGATATTCAGTAAATTATTTACTTGCCAGTCCATAATTTATTTTCTCTGCGCATACAAGTTCAACTTTTTTTCCATTTTTCATTCGCGATTTACTTTTGTAAATGGCGTAACCGTTATGTTTATTTTGATAATGATTAAGAAATAGTTCATTACAAACGGATGTTAGAGGTATAATTTCTGATTATTTAAGTGCTTAAATAAAAGTTGATGCTACTAAATAGTAGTCGGCAGTGATTTAAGTTAAACAAGATTGTTTTAAGTAAGACTGAAGCAGCACTTCTGCATCGACTTGATCTTAAACAACAAACTTTAACTTTCCTTATATATTTTTTTATGTGGGATAGGTTTACGTTTGACTACAGGCTGCCTGATGTTAAACATTGCTGCAGCCTAGGGTGTAAGACGCTTACCTAGAAGATACCTATTAACTCTAGATTTAAAGACCCCTGGATTGTAGTTCGCAGGAAATCACAGCTTCTGGCAAAGTGTTCCAGAGCTTTGCCGTCCGTACAATAAACGTAGAGGCAAAGCGCTGTGTTCGACACTTCGGCACTTCCACCATGGAACGGTGCCTACCTGCGGACTGTATGCTTGTACGGTTATAGAAAGGAGCTGAGAGAATCAGTTCATGTAGCTCCTCCGCACACATTCTCACTTATTATAACTTTTTAGTTCCCAATTCTTCCGCTTGTAGAGTTTAGGGGCTCTTACCTTTTTTTTATTGGAGTGTTTTTGATCGATTGTAAAATGCCGCGCTTAGAGGTTTGTAATCATTTCAATCGATGGTCGATGTTTTAGAATGACTGTTATTTAGGCTTTTATTTAATGAGTATTTTGTTAAGAAAATCACTTATTATAAGTAACTGGGCGTGTTTAGAATTATTTGGAAATTCAAGTAAGTAAAGGTTGATAATTGTAAAAAAATTCTAATGGAATACTCTAAGAACTAAGACTATTAGTGGTGCTTAACATCAGGCAGGCTATAGTCAAACGTAAGCCTATTTCGTGTTAAAAAAAAGAAGGCGTGAGTTGTTTTTATTTATACCTGATAGGCTCACGCTTGACTACAACGCTGACTAATCATGATTTTTTGTATTTTTTTTACATGATATAGGCTCACGCTTGACTACAACTTGCCTGATGTTAAGCAACGTTGTAATCTACGATCTAGCATGGATACAGTATAGGTTCCTAATAGTGTAACAGGTATTTTTTATTCTGAAACAAACAATTACCATTTTTTATAACAACTGTGACTTTTGATGTACTAAAACTTCTTTTAAATATTTATCAGGTAAAAGTGTATTCGTCATCATCATCATTATCAGCCCGTGTCTTCCCACTGCTGAGTATAGGCCTCCTCTCCAGCGCATAACATTTTGTTTGGCCCTTACAACCCATTCTCTACCTATAAGAAATATCTTCCGACCGTAAGCGAGTTTGGCTCAGCGGTTCCAGCTTTTCATCCAGACGCAACCTGGTTGGAATCCGACACTACACCAGTGACTTGTATTTTCAATTTAAGTGTGGATTTGCACTCGCTTAACGGTGAAGGAAAACATCGTAAGGAAGACGAGTAAGACGACATGTCTTCCGTGGAAGGACCTAGGCGCCAACCACGATAAATCTGCCCAAGAGAACACTCCCCTAACGAATTAATTCTGCGGGGGAGTCATGACCCTCATTCATGAGGAAACACGACTCAAAGAGAGACAAGTACATAACCCTGTATAATTAATTATCTTCGAAAGTAAAGAAAACCGTTTTATTTGCCCACTTATTGCTCCCATTCTAATCGTTTACAAAACCAGTTCAAAATTCCTTCTCAAAACCAATCTCTAAACACCATCTAGCGATTAAATCCATTAAACTATTTGTTTAACTCCCAAAAACATTGAGAGAGCCGCCTTATTACAATAATTATGAGAATTAAACCCAGTTTGTTATTTTATTATTGTTTATTATTGTCCGCGTTAAAGTTTATTGTTTAACAATCATCTTATCATGGAAAGTACGCGTAATTTTTGGAGCGAAACGCAATCTTATTTGGGACTCACGGGTGAAGAGAATTGGGAGCATTTTTGGGTTTACAGAGGTTTTTTTTAAGTTGGTTATGTTTGTGTTTGATTACAGCATACCTGATGTTAAACATTGCTGTTACGATCTTAGTGTGTATACGGAGGGTATATTGACTTAAGTAGGTATTAATATTATTTGAGTAAAATATTCACTTATTATAATATAATATCATTTTCTGCCTATGTTAGGTATCTGTTTTTTGTAGATCTATTTTTTAGTTAAGTTCGAATAATCATAATAGTGTGATTTGGAGTAGCAGTAAGATACATTAATGAAATGGCATAAATAAATAAATATAAATATGGTTTATTTAAAAATACAATTTATCCAATGAAACATTAGTGACATTCTTCAAAGAAATTTGTGAGTTTTGATTGTCTAAATTTAGTGTAGTTACGGAAATTTTATTTTTACCTGGTAGGTATGTATTTTTTTAAATTTACCTGCAATGTATGCTGTTTTTTAAACAAAATATTTCAGTTAGTACAATAATCCAGTTATTACAATACATCTTTCTACTTGTAGTCAGAAAACTTGGATTAAATTCATTCTTCCTCATTTCTGACAAATGCACTTAAAACCTAGAATTGATTGCAACAAAGCTATAAATTGACGATTATTTCAGCTTAAACTCAACGTTACTCTATTACGTCGTAAGTTTACTTACAAGTACGCACTAAAGTATGATTTATTTATTCGCCAAACAAAACGACCGTGTGTCCGGAGGCTTTTTTACTTTTTTTCCATCCAATCCTTCT
Source organism: Macaria notata (assembly GCA_927399415.1). Classification (NCBI taxonomy): domain Eukaryota; kingdom Metazoa; phylum Arthropoda; class Insecta; order Lepidoptera; family Geometridae; genus Macaria; species Macaria notata. The sequence continues at coordinate 4,266,109 of OV656750.1, read as the reverse complement.
GGGAACGGATGTTACACAGCATCCGTTTAATCGTAACATCAGATACAAAATACCTATTTTAACCTGCAAGCGATAGTACGCCTTAATAGCAACGGAAAAAGGGTGAGAATTGGTTAAAGATTTTGGAGCAAAAGAAAAGGTTTTGATAGTTCTGGCTGTACACTTTAAGATCTAGGTTTTTTGATGAAAATTGAACTCTAATGCTAGAGTGAATAGAGGTGAAAATGGAAAAGAGAATATAAGAGCATTAGTGTTTCAATAATTTAAAGAATTTTGAACTTTAATATTAAGTTGGTAAAGGTTAAATTGGAATAGTAAATTTTATAGTATCAACGTTTCAAAAATTTAATGATAGGTTAGCTATCTTTTGGAATTATTTAGTTTTTATAGATTTCTTTAAACTTCGTTCCATATGATACGTTTGGACACAATAATTCTTATGATCAGACATTGTTTTACAGATTAGAGATTTTAAAAATGTTTTGACTGTGAGAACTGTGTAAGAATGGTGTTTGATTTTATCGTGGAGTAAAGAAATGTGTTAAATAGTTCTACACTAAGACTAAACATTCACTGTAGATTTTTGTATATCTAAATTTACGAGAAAAATCTATCTACTTATCTAAAACACAATTCCGAATTTTGTATTTAAAACAGTATTAAGTACTAAAAAATTAAGTAATAATATCAAAGACCCCTAGGGTGGTTTAAAAATCATTAACGTCATAGTTCTTAATTTAAATACGGATATAATGTTGAAAAGAATATTGTAGTTTCTTTTTCTATAACTTTACTTTAACTACTAGAGAGTACAAGTTTTAATTTTTTATTCGGTAATATTGCAGCCAACCTTCTAAAAAAATACAAAAAACGGCAACGGAAATACATCATTTGTGAAAATTTCAGCTTTCTAGCCATCATGGTTCAAGTGATACAGCCTGGAGACAGACAGACAGACAGCGGAGTCTTACTAATAGGGTCCCGTTTTGCCTTTAAGGTACGGAACCCTAAAAACGAATAGTTTCAACAATAAACTACACAAAAAATCAAATAAACAGAGACCAATTTTCACCGCACGTTACCTAGTTTGATTATTTCTCATAAACAAACAATCAATAGCTAACAATGAATCCAGTGATTCGTGTTAAACGAATTAGGTATTCGGACTGGCTACAAGAATAAAAGGAAATGTGTGTGTTTCTTAAAACATAGCTTTGTTTGTGAAATTACCTATTCAATTGAAGAAATTAATTTCACTTACACAAGAAAATCATTTCACTTTTAGACAAAAAAAAATGACTCGATTATTAATAAATTAGTAGTTAATCAAAGATCATCTATCTTCTATCTATATACTTAAAACTCAAAGGTGACTGACTGATTGACTGACAGACTGACTGATATAGTGATCTATCAACGCACAGCCACTGGACGGATTGGGCTGAAATTTGGAATGAATTGTAGATGTTATGATGTAGGCATCCGCTAAGAAAGGATTTTTGGAAATGGCACTTTTAAAGGGGTGAAATATAGGGGTGAATAATGCAAGTTTTACTTCCTAATGCGAGCGAAGCCGCGAGCACCCACTAGGTAGTCATATTCCTCATTTACTGAAGTTTGCGACTCCCCACATAATCAATTAAATTCATTTGGGGATTTTCTTTTGGCACATACCCAGGGCCTTTCACAGACGACACAAAGTTTACGGATTTTTAGCTCACAAAGAAATGATAAAAAGAAACCAAGATCTAAAATACGAAATGTTATTACTACGTCGACGAATTTTTAAATGAGCAATTGAATTATCGAGATAAATTTTAAATCGAGATATGAATCGGGCCGCTTCTCACTCAGACTTACATATACATTATGTACATATTTGCATACCCTATCAGGGTCATTGTTAAGTGTTTATATATTTACAATTTGCAAATAAATGATATGACTATGACTAAAAGAAATTACTTAAAAAAAAAAATATAAAAAACAAAGAGAAATTTAAGGTAAACAACAAAGAGAAAATTTTGAGTAGCTAAAATTTTTAAACAAATTGTCATACGAATTTCTATCAAAGCTATTTGCCATCTTTTGTTAAACGAATGATACGATGAACGAAAAATCAAATATGATTTTGTCTCAAATACAAAGAATTCTCAGACGTCACAAATTCCTTATACTTTAACTCGTTCTAAGCTACAAAGCTCAAAGCAAATAAAATTTGAATTTCAAAAATGTGTGTTGAATTTAATAGTTTTGTTCACATAGAGGGCGCTTTGATTCACGCGCGTCACTTCACTTGAGTGGAGATGTGGCGTAGAGTTTATTAATCCTAGAGATCACTGTACTTACCGTAAAGACATATACCTACTTATATTCTGAAAAAATAGAACGTCTCTAGGATTAAATTAAGGTATAACAACCAGCTAGCACTTACGTCAAAAGTAGTGTCGAAAGATAGTTCGATGTTGCGGAACACTGCGGGTTCTTCAGCGGAGGACGAGTCAGCACTCGCGTCTCGATTAGACGCTAATGTGTTGAGCTAATTTTCAACACAATTTCTGACATGAGTGCTAACTGATACACCTAAATTTAATTCTATAGTGCGTCTGTTGTTTTCAAAATACGAGTACATGTTCAAAATATTCCATTCAACCAAAGCAGATAAATTTTATTATTCTTGTTTTCAGTCCCTTGATTGAGTATATTTGGTAATTATATCACCACGCTTACATTATATCAGATGACACGAAAGTTATTAAAAAGAAGGTACAAATATGTTTACCTATGCATTGTTGTGTTGTTTATTTAATTATTATTTTTTACGTGGATTGCTGCAGCCTAGGATGTAACACGCTTACCTAGAAGATACCTATTAACTCTAGCTTTGAAGACCCCGAGATTGTAGTTCGCAGGAAACAAAAAAAAATTATGCAAAATGTTTTGAAATGAATTTTATGGCATCTCTAGTATTTATTATGTTCTGTGTAATGTTCACTCGATTGACTTGAAACCGTCCGAGCGAGGTTTCTCCTCGTCCTAGGATAATCTTTAGCATTTTCATTGTTTAAATAAGTTGTACTGTTTATTTAATAATCTCCCCAATTACTCAATTATTATAAGCTCCGCCTTGTATCATATTTGATTGAATTAACTGTATACTATATTATTTACAATTATTATTATATTATTTACTTATTATTTAGGCAGAAATGTATTACTGCCAAAAAATGCTACAAATTATTAATAAACAAGTGGATGTCTGCTGCTTTGTTCACTAAATTTTAGAATAAAAATGAGCCTACATTGTCACTATGGAGCATTGCTATTATCATAAAAATATTTTACTAATATTTTACCCATTATACGCATAACATTATAAACATAATGATGTTTATGTGAGTACGTTATATACATACGTGATCTTATATCAAAACTTGTGGATGCTCGCGGCTTCGCTCGCATTTAGAAGTAAAAGTTGCAACCCCTATTTCACCCCTTTAAAAGTGGCATTTCCAAAAATCCTTTCTTAACGGATGCCTACGTCATAACATCTGTCTTCATTCCAAATTTTAGCCTGATCCGTCCAGTGGTTTGGGCTGTGCGTTGATAGATCACTATATCAATCAGTCAGTCAGTCAGTCAATCAGTCAGTCACCTTTGTGATTTTTATATATATATTTCTAACAAAACGTTTATTCACATCTAACAGAAAACACTGTAAGCGGTCGTTTCACAAAATATTCAATTCCACCTCCCGATCGATACGAGGTACAATCGCGACAAAATTAGCTAGATTGAGCAACGAACGAAGGAAATTTCATTACGGAGGGTCAATTTTGACATCCGCCTGGAAATATTGTACGGTGGAAAGCAGAATATGAAAATAGTACGTTTTATACTTAAACATATATCGAAAACAGAGTGTTATAGATTTCCCTAATAGTTTTGTTTCCTTATTATTCAGTACTAACTGTGCCCGCGATTTCGTCCGCGTGCAAAAGTTATTTTGGGCATCATATTTATTTTTGCCAACAACCTCTTCAGCTTTATAAATTTTAATTATAGCTGTTATCCACGACTTGAACCGTTTTCGCAGCGCACGCTACGGAAGCTCTCAAAGATGAATATTTTTCCCCTTTTTTCACATTGTTTCTTCGCTCCTATTAGTTCCAGCGTGATATTATATAACCTAAAACCTTCCACGATAAATGGTCTATTCAACACAGAAAGATTTTTTGACAATTCGGACTAGTTCCTGTGATTAGCGCGTTCAAACAAACTCTTCAGTTTTATAATATTAGTATAGATATTCTTTTCTGTATTCGCATTTAAAAAAGGTATAAGTAAAAAATAAGAAATTCATAATACAAAAAAATATTGACACTTAACATTATATCTGTACATACATTATTAAATTATTATGTGTAATGGTAATTTTATTCACTTCCATTGTTTTTCACTATAAGTATGGACATCGAGAATTATTTAATATTTAGGTAAGTAAATAAAATAACATAAAAACGGAATAACCTAATGTACTGTTCGATCCATTACATTCCCTCTGAGTGAGTGATGGTGACTGTACAATTCCTTTATGCCTTGTTTAGGATATTGTGCCTTCCGTAGATTAAGAAATCAAGAGACAGCTATTAAATTATTAATAAAACACATTATTTAAAAGCGAAAGCTTAATGTGTTGGTCGATAATCAGTTAATTGCTTCACGCAGCAATAATTCAAAAAATTACGCTATTTTAAGTATGGAGATAGAATAGAATTCACAAAAGTGATATAATCTAGTTACACATACTCGTATACATGACTCTGGGCAGCAGCTTTGGAAAAAAATATTATAATAACATTTATTATAACAAATAAGACAGCGAGCTAAGCTTCAGGCGGGCTGTTCAAAATGCAAATGAGAACACATCCCAAGTATATATAACATTATTTTTTCTCTGATAAAAATAGGGGAAGACGCGGGCATACACCAAGCTTCCATATTTGTTTGTTTTTTCTTTAGTTAGACTTAATTTTGAATTGTTTTTAATTTAATGTTGATTGTTTTAAGAGACATACATTTATAGTTTTTAATTGACATTATTTGGTGTTTTTTCTCTACAATGAGGAGTCCATCCTCAAGTAATATTGTGTATCCCTGCGAAGAGAATTCAGTTAGGGATGTTTACTTTGGGTGCGTCTACATTTTCGTTGGTACTGTCAACGCAAATCGAATTTGATAGTTGATTTTGAAGGATTTGTTTGTGTCTGTATATCTTGGTGCGTGTTATTAGAGTATGCATATATCAATGTTATTAGGGAAGTGCCAATTGAGTTTGTATTATGGTGTAGATAGGAAGGTTACATACATGAGTGTTGTTAACATGTGACTTTAATAATAGGTCTTTTTTTCTTACATTTTAATATGTTTGTAACTTTTACGTACAGCTATATTTTTTTCAAATACAATTTTTATTGTATCAATTGTTGAATTATGTATCAACAACAACAATGTAACAAAAAGGTTATCCATCCTTGATCAAATACTTCACCAACATTAATTACATAAATATGAATAAGTAAACAAAAAAGTTGTTGTATTCGTGAGTTATATGACATGTGTTATTGTTTTGTTAGTTTTACGTAATTCGAGTCGTCACCCGTCGGTCTCAACGGAAGACCAGCGCTGACTGTTCGCAGTCAGCACATGCTGAGTTGAGGCCGGCTTGTGACAGGAAATTGTGTATGTGCAAAATGTGTTTGTCTTACTTTCCTGAATGTGTTCGTGTGTAATTTCATGTCACAAAATAAATAATTTTCAATTCATTTACATTTCATAAACTAACTATGCTAGTAACTTTTTATTTCTTAGCACAAACCAAGTAAATACACCTTACAATTCATAAATGACACACCTTACAATGTACCAACTGAACACCACACCACAACATTAACACAAACATTCAATTCGAAGGCACTCAAAGTGAATCAATAAATTACATAGAAGCGCATCAATAAATAATATATCCATTTCAATTAACGGTAATAACTTTCCAGTGGAAAATAATTTCTCTATGATATTGATCTAGTTTGGCTTCTTTCTCCATATTTGACATTCCGAAACGTGTTTGTACACTGTGTTGGTGTTTTAAATGTAAATCGATATTATCTCTCTTTGAATCGTATTTCCTCATGACTGAGGGTCGTGATTCCTCTGCAGACTAATGCATCAGGAGAGTTCTCTGGGGCGATACATAGTGGTGGGCGCCCAGGTCCTTCCACGGAGGTATTACACATGTTTTTTTTTATATAAGCAACACACATACACAACTATATAGTATGCGTTACAGAATGTTTACGTAAACTAGAATCAAAATTGACTCCTAAATGATAATTCCATCATATTATATACAACGATATTACAATCTCAATCAATAAGAATACATTTTACTCGTAGGTAACTAAAAAATATTGTTCGCGATAGAACCCTTATCGGTTTGAATTTTATTTATCAAAAAATAAAGGAAAATTCATACTCTTACGTCCTTCAAATTATAACAAACTTATTGTTTACATAAACAAATAAAATGCATCTAGACGATAAATTAAGCATTTCTAATTTATTTGTAGAATACACACTGTGCAAAAAATACTTAATATACCAACCAGTAGCTAGAAGCGCATACCTATTATATACTCAGCAATAAAACGAAAAGGGCTAAAGAGAATGATGATGAAATACACGCTTCTTGAATATGCTATTAACCACGTCCATAACTGTATAACATTACCATATTGATTGAAATGAACACAAGTAGTCAATAATACATACCTAAGAGGCTACCCGCTGTTAAAGATCAAAATACATCACTTCATATGGACAACATTTGATTGACTTACATCTATTTTTAAGGCAGGTAGTTTTAAAATGAATAATATAAAATATGTCTTCAAAGTTTAAATAAATTATGATAACCTATATGGTAAATAATTATGATCTCTGTTTTTTTAATGATGACCCGTATATTAATTAGCCATTGCTCTAACATTTTGTAATAATTATCAGTTTATCATTATGTATAATTTTGTATAATTTTGTACGAGATGAATTTTGTTAATAGTTATTAAAAGTTAGGTCTATAACAGCTCTGTTTCGTTCTTCTTCTTCTTATCGAATGAGTGTAGCCAACTCAAGTGTCGAAAATTTATCAAGCCACCCTAAGGGCCTCTGACATGGCTTAACGACTGCCGAACTAGACAAACAGCCGGAATCTACAATTTAACGTGTCACCTGACCCACGGAAACGCCAAAAATGGAATGCCACTTTTCGGTCACCCATCCAAGGACTGACCGCGTCGACCTTTGCTTAACATTGGTAATCGCATGCGATTGCCTCCGCTAGCTGAGCTACGGCCGCTTCGTTTACAGAGTACATTACTCACGCTTGTATAGAATATCTATCTGTTTTAAAAATAATAAAAAAAATCCTGGTATCTTTTCAAACTGGTTTCTGGTAACGCTCTGTCATACAATTTAACGCAGCCTTTCGTTTTATATACAACGTTAGTCATAACGTTTGATTTTGTAAGTCAATACCAATTTTTTTATCTGATAATACAGCGACAATCACCAATTTAGCGATGAAGGGAAAAAATCGTGCCGACATATTTGAGGATTTGTGTAATCCGTAGAAAGATTTGGTCACCTACTTGTACCTGCACAAGAAAATCTCCTACAAAGAATCAATTTTTTGGGGAGTGACGACCCTCAGAAATTAGGAAATACGACTTAAAGAGAAAATCTATTTTATCAAATAAATCATTTCAACAAAGAGTACTTCTATGTTTATATTTATTTATATTTCTAAACTTCGACAACAGAGTCGTTTGTACGAGTTTCTTTTTAAATGAAATCATGATCATTTACTTATTTCTTTCTACTTTTCTTTTATAGATATTTTTTTAAATAATTCTGCTATGTAGATAAGCAAAGAACAGTCGCCATAAATCTTCTTCCTCTTCTCATCGAATGAGAGTGGCCAACTCTGGTGTCGAGACTTTATCAAGCCGGGCCTCTGACATAGCCATAAATCGACAAAGGGGATTGGTAATATTGTTAGTTTCCTACTAACCCAGTATTAAACTCTTCCATGGTTATATTTTGAGGTTTTTTTCGGTATAGAGGTGTGATGAAATTTCACGTTAGACTAAACATGGGGAATCAGGTGACTTGGTGAGTGTCAACTGTGTTTCGTTCATGTCACTGCTCAGTGAGTTGTGAGCGAGCGGTGAATACCGTGACACTGTTTTTTGTGACTATTTGACTATACTATTAAGTTTTTTTTTATATCTGATAGTCGCGCTTAACTACGACTATTATGAAGCCACTATCACCATCTAGAAGAAAGAAAGAAAGAAGAAAACGTTTTTTATCTACACTAATGTTGTAACATTCTACTTATGTTTCCAATACTTGACTTATAATTACTACTGTTATACCACAGACAACAAAACACTCAATTTAAGCAATTTCACATGATGTTATAATATCCACATCGATATCGTAATAGCTCATTATAACATCGAAAAAGCGTGACCAACCTGATTGCAGGGCCAATCAGGTTGGTCGCGCTGCGCTCTCGTTGGTCAGATTTTAATGGCGGCAAAATCACTGTGACAATACACGTACGCGTGAATTTAATGTTTCGCAAAGTGTTTTGGTTTTTAAATACAAATTAAAAGTTAAAAATGGATAGCGACGATGATATATGTACGCCTCCGGATATTCTAGAATTGGCAACAAAAGTAACTCACAATCTTTTGCCAGAAAAATCTAGAAAATTATATGAAAAATTAACTATTGTCAGCTTTCACTGTTGTTGTTTGATTAATCGCATTAGTGAAGATAAAGTAGTGTAATCAACTGCATATAACACGGGTATTAAAACACGAGTGTGAGTTTATGAAACGAGCGCAGCGAGTTTCATAATAGTAACGAGTGATTTCATTTCATTATATGACAGTTGCATAAACTACTATTATCATCTAGCGCTCTTTGCCTAGCAGAATCCACCTGACTCTTGAGTTGACCTATCTTTTATTAATCCTGTGGCAAGTCACGATCCTCAGTAATAAAAATATGAATTAAAGAGATATATAATTTTCCATATTTTTTTTACAGTTTTTGTAAGTTTTTTTTCTGTAGATTGAATGTATTTTTGTATATATTATGTAAATACTTTCATTAAATTGTAATAAATGTACAATCTATAGATATTTAGCAATTAAAATATTAGTTATTAGACATCATACAGTTAAAAAGAAAAATATATATTGCAGTTTATTTCGTTATCACGCCACACTGCACTGCGCTACTAACTTGTACAAGAAAGTTAAAATTGCTTCTGCAGAAACTGTCAAAAATAAAATTCATTTTTATGTTATATTCAGTATACTTATAGCTAATTTACGTGGAAGGACCCGGGTGCCCACCACGTTGTATATGCCCAAGAGAACTCCCCTAACGAATTAATTCTGCGGCGGAGTAACGACCCTCAGTCATGAGGAAATACGACTCAAAGAGATACTAGTGCTAGGTTAACACCTTATTAAATGTCTTATGGTGTTGTTAAAAAAATACGTAGGGAAACCATCCATAAAAATAAGGATTTGCTAGGCAGTGCTGGACAAATTTATCATATTAAAATTGCTCCATTCATATGTCATTTACTTTTTATTTCGTTTGTAACACGAAATAGGCTGACGTTAAACTATAGCTCTCCTGATGTTAAGCATCGCTGTAGTCTTAGATGTAGCACAATCAATTCTTCTTTCCCTTTACCTTATCCCACTATGTAGGGTCTACACAGCATGTTTCTCTCTTCCATTTCATTCTGTCGGTTAGTCGTCATCTCATCACTCGTCATTATTATTTATTTATCTTATTTATAACATATTTTATTTTACTACCTTTATTATATAAAACTTAAACCTGACGTCAGTTCCCACGACTTCATCAATAAAAATAAATACTATCGCCAGAAAAATGTCCTTTAAATATAATATCTACATAAATTAAAACTCATTAATATGCATGCCTATATCGTTGACTTGTACAATTACACTGTAACCAGTTTTTGCGACTGTTGGCACCTATAATAGATAATCTAAGTCTCGCACCAAGTGGTTTGCTTCGACTTTCATCGTGCGAACTGCCAAACTGTGGAACTCCTTGCCCGAATCTCTATTCCCCTTGAGCTATAATTTGTCGGTCTTCAAGTCGAGAGTAAACCGGTTTTTTCTAGGCAAGCGCGCTAGATCGTAGATTAACGTTGCTTAACATCAAGCAAGTTGTAGTCAAGCGTGAGCCTATCTCATGTAAAAAACACTATAGGTATATAATAATAATAATAATAATAATAATTTGTTTATTTGACCAAAAACTTACGTGTACGTACATTACATATTACAAAAACAAATATAATCTTATGCACTAGTATCTACAGTACGTCAGAAGTGTACTGAGCTCTGAGCTAAGTATCCAGTGGATCTTGTGTTTCAGAGCTGCAGTATCCCGCCGCGGCATATTTACTTAAATTTACAGAGATATACTAAAGTAAAAATATACTAAAGCTGAAGACAGTCGAAATTTAACCTTTTAGATAATTAAAAAAAATGTTTGGAGATATTTCGGATTGATGAACACGTTCCATTAATTTCTAGATATTTTACCTGTTTGTCTGTATCTCTGTTTGTTTATTAAAACGCTCATCACGCAAAAATGGCTGAACGGATCATCATACTTTTTCATGTAGGTAGTATGAGGTCTTAGAAGTGTCATAGGCTACTTTTTACTCTGAAATAATGTAAGTAAAGCCGCGGGCATCCACTAGTAATATAATATAGGTATATTCATTTATAAACACAGTATATGTCAGTTGGTAAAATTTAAAATGCCTTTTATAAAGGATTGATACAAAATATTTGATTCTAATACGAAAAGCCGATTAAATTCTCAATTCTAATTGAAATATGAAACATTTTAAACAATGAATAAAGAAAATGAGAGCATGATTTCATATTAAAAATTTTTAAAAGGTGTTTTGTATTACTTAGATTTTTGTTAAATGATTTTATCTGAATCGTCACAAATTTATCATAACATACCTACGCATTTTTAACGCTGTCAAAAAAGAAGTGTTATAATTTTTATATTATCTTTTTGTAGGTATTGTGTATTCTTGTTGATTGCCTCCTTTAAGAAGTAATTTCTATTTCAAATTATAAAAGTAATCCATAAATTAATTATTACAAATACAACGTCGACACGTAAACCGATAGTTTACGAAGGTGTTTACAAAAACCAATTCGATCTTCACTTGTATGTCACCATTTATTACCCATTTTAATGGTTTCCTCTTCCCAGCTTCTGTAACTATAGCATGGGTTCTGTGAATCACTTCATTCGATGTATGATTTACTTTCAAAGATCTAAGTATATGTACTGTTATTGATGAAATTTTAAATCTCATATCCAATTATGTAAAATAATTCTGTTAATCTGCTTAAATTCACCAATGAAATAGTTTTAATGAAAAGTAACTGGAATATCTGCCTATCCGTTCCGGGAACTTAGCTATCATGCCATCAAAATACTTATAAATTTACTTCTGATTGTTCAGTGTTTAAAAATACTTACACAGACAGTTCAGATGTATTCGTATCATAGTTTTGTACATACATTTAAACATACATTTAAGATAATTATTTACTTCTGAGCACTAAACTAAACTAAACATATTATATTTTTTTTCACTAAATCACATTATGAATCTAATAGAGAATCTCCATAAGTAGGTAGTAATGCTAACGCCCTCCTTAAAAAGTAAATTAATCCGCTCGGTTTCATTATAAATGTCACCATTAACCAAGTGGGAGGTCTCGGCAGGAAATGTACTGATTTCGTAGCATTTATTTTGTCTGATAATTAAGTACATTAAATTGTCACCGAACTAGACAGTCACAGCACCTTATAAAAATAACCGACAAAACAGCTGCATAGTTACAGTGTTATGTGGCTTACATTGATAGATATAATAAAATTCTAGGAAAACCAGCTATAATTAAGACTAGGTACTGTGGAAATTCTTAAATCTTTCCTAAATATGGAATTTAATAAAAAAAAACGAATATTATCCCCTGAATATAGTATTATATATGCATGCACTGTTGTAATCGACTATTATAAATAAATACGACTATTAGAAAAAGCTACTATAAAAAGCGAAGCTAAGCTGCCCGCGTCTAAATGAAGTATCATGGGACGCATGGGACGCAAGAAGCTTTGTCAACTAACCTCTGGTTTTCAATATGAAGATGGCACACGATGATGATGATATGAAAAAGAAGGATATCTCTCTCTTGAGTCGTATTTCCTCATGACTGAGAGTTGTGACTCACCAGCAGAATTCCCACATCGTGGTGAGCACTCAGGTCCTTCCACGGAAGATATATGTCCTTGGATATTGTGGCTGTCAAACATGTCGAATTCTTCACTATGTTTTAACGGTGAACCGTTAAGCGAGTGCAAATCCACAACACAAGGATTCGAACCAGGGTGCGTGTGGGTAAAAAGCAGACACTGGAACCGCTGAGCCATACTCGCTTTTTATGATATCCATGTATGATAATGAGTCCAAAAAAGAGTTTATATAGGCTTCCATAAATATGAGTCATATTTCTTAGTAAGCCTTTATTTACTCTTAACAAAAGACATTCGCTTAAAATCTTTATTTACTAAGTCAATTAATCATTTACAAAATCTTATAATTTGAACTCAAATCACTACATTAACTTCAGATCAGTGGAAACGTTCTATCGATATAATTCTAAGGAAATTGGTTATTGCCAAGGTTTCCGTTTGATAGCATCTGCTGAGAAATTGGATGGAAAGGTGTATTGCTGTGGTGGTTTGTACTATTTCAATCGGGCATAGATATAAACTAATAATCATTATTATCATCAGCCTTTAGACATCTAACCCTAGACACAGGTCTCTAAACTAATTTCACTATCATCGTTAGTCTATATACCTATTATCTTCCTTCCTCCTTCTATGTTATATGTTATCTTCATTAAAAAAGTAGGTATCCATAAATGCAGGTTAATGGCAACTAACATATAATTTTTCCAGGTTTGCTTTAACAGATATCAGATAAACATTTTTATTCATAATTTGTCAGAATTAGGTATATGTCATATTACAATTTTAAGTTACCATTCGTTTTTAATTAATAATATAATAAACAGTAAGTACCATTGTCAAACATTACTTTTGTTTTAATAACAAATAAGTAGGTTTTGTGGGTACATGTAACAGTTTTTACACTACGATTTTTAGCAATTTGCAAAATCAGTATTCCTTTATATACATAATGTGTATGTATTGTATAATAAGTAAGTTTAAATGAAAAAGTTTCATCTGGACAAACACTAAATCTTCGATTTCATCGTAATTTTCTATCAGGTACCTATGTAGTCAAATGCAAGTGGTTGCAAGCTTATAAATGGCAAAATAAGAGTTATATCTCAACCGAAGATTATTATGGTCCCTCAAATTTGATTTCTTACCAAATATATATTATTTAGGTCAACAAAGCCATATAACATCCCTAGGGGAAGCATTTTCTTACCTTCTTTTAAAAACCTTGTGGAAGACCTTCGCAACATAACTTTGCACGCGGATAAAATCTGAACTAAAAGTCGTGAAAGAAATATGAACTAGAAGACCAGTAGGCTTATCTTGCGCAATATGAGATAAGTTTCTTGTGATTTTATCGTCAATTGTCGAGATACTTCTATATCTTTACCGGTACTAACATACGCGCACGAAACGTCACAATCTGCCATATTTTCCAACATTTCGACCGTTGGAGTAGACAAATAACATGGCGTTATTTTGTCGTCTCAATAAGAGATTAACTTGAGAGATAGTGCTGCCATCAGTCTCGAGTAAAGTTATCTAAGTTTAGTAGACAAACGAAATGAGATAGATCGTGTGCCAGAGTTTCCCATCAAGACCTCTTGGGACCGCCACTGTTTAATGTATACAGAGTTCTTGTTAAATAACGTAGCTTTACTAAAATTTATTCATACATTAATGTCGATAACCTTCGTTCGACAAGATTTAGATATTTTAAGAGAACATATCTGGGCACCCACCACCTCGATTCCCCGATTAATTAATCCTGCGGGTTGTCACGACCCACAATAATGAGATATACGACTTGAAAAGAGATTTATAGAGATATAAAATAACTCTACGTTGTAAACTATCAATCGCGTTTATTGGTGTTAAATGTGTGTGTTCATGGTTTATTAATATTATTATTTGTAACATGTAAATTAGTTTTATTTTCTTTTATTTTCTCTGTTTAGTTATAGGTTTTATTTTTAGGTATTATTTATTTATTTTTATGCCACCGACCAAACTGATTTCTGTCACCGTTTTCTTGCTAAGGTTGACTGGAAGAGATCACTCAAGGTGATAAGGCCGCCCACTTGTGCATTCTTTTATAGTTTAAGTTCATTTCATATTGTAATTTATTTTTGGTGTGCATAATAAAGTTATATTGTATTGTATAACTATTCACAAAAAAAATGTCTTCGGCTCGTCACCAAATGTACAGAAACAATTTTTCATTACGTAACGTACATAAATATACGTAATTTAAAATTTTGGAACAATCGTTGTTAGTATGGATAGACATTAAATTATATTTAAAAAGTTATGCATTTATTGTTTCTAACCCTGTTTCTGTGTTAAAAAGATAAAGCAATAATGTTGTCCTGCATGACAACCCAAAATAAAACAAAATACAACTGCTCACAAAAGTAACAGTAACATTTAAAAAAACACGATTAATTTTTATAACAGCTCCCAAAAATTGCACTAAACAGTCCAAAATTATAACATCTCAAAAAGCAGACGCACTTAATACCGAACCAACTGAAGTTCGTCTTAGAAAACCTGCCACCGGAAAAAATCTGGTATAGGACTATCAAAATACAACTGCTACCAAAAATAACAGTAATAGTTAAAAAAAACACAATTAATTTTTATAATAGCTCCCAAAAATTGTTAAACAGACCAACATTACAACATCTCAAAAAGCATACATCTAAAAAAAATAACAAATGCACCTAATACCGAAGCAACTTATCTTAGAAAACCAGACACCGGTAAAAATCTGGTACAGTACTATCAAATTATGACTTCTACCAAAATTAACAGTAACAGTTAAAAAAACACAATTAATTTTATAACAGCTCCCTAAAATTGCTAAACATCTCAAAAAGCATACCTACATCTCAAAAAAAAAACGCACCTAATACCGAAGCATCCGATCTTAGAAAACCTGCCACCGGTAAAAAGCTGGCAAGAGACCGGTCCCATATCCGCTGTTTGCACCTGCTTGTGCAACGACCTTTGGATACCTTAAGATGAGAGGATTTTTTTTAACTTGGTTTGTTGGTATCGTGGAAAAAAGATACGATATACTAGAGTCCATGATAGAGGTTGGTATTTTGTTTCTTAGTGTGAGGAAAAATAAGCAATAAAAATTGTGAAGTAAGATGATTGTATTGATTTTTTTTTTGCCAAATATATATCTATCTACATGTACATAATAGGGCTGAATAAGGTAAGTAATAAAAATATTACATAGCAGATATTAAAAAAAAGTGTTGGTTATACTTTAAATCTATAATAAATTATAAAGTTCGAACTGTCCCCTTATCGCTAACAGGGGGACAGCTCGAACTTTTTTGTTCGATCTGTCACCCCGGGGGGACAGAGCAGGGGGAACGATCGGAATATTTCGATTTATCCGTTTATCTGTGTCTCTGTATTTAAACGCTTATCACGCAAAAAAGCTGAACGTATCATCATGATTTTTGGTATGCCTTAGGATTGTCATAGGTTACTTTGTATCCTGAAAATCTTTACAGTCTCAAATTAAATATTTACCAACCTGACCGGAACTAGAATAAATAATTACCATAAAAAACTAAAAAAAATAATTATAGTACATTTGTCAAACTTTGTCTACTTTAAAAACATAATTTAAATTTGTTTAGGTGATGATTTTCGTTCCTACTTCACGCCGTAACGTAACAATAGGAAAATGGATCATCTTGTTTTTTAATATAGAGATAGTACTGGATCAGTTTGAGCTATATTTTAGTCCCAAAACAACACGAAAAAACTGCAAGCATCTATACATAACCAGTATTTTTATTATACAGTATTAAACGAATAGCAAATGCAATATTCTGTTATGCAAACGGTATCCCGAAATAACTAAGCTCATCCATAGTAATTATTCAAACTAGAAAAACTTGACTAAGACCGCAAGTCTTGTACAATTACTTTAATAACTACTTAAATATCGATGCTTAGCATGTAATACTCGTAGCCTATGCATACCTACATTTTTTTATACAAAACTGTTGTATTAAGACTTAAAAACTATGAAAGTGTTATATTTGTGTTTTTTATTTAGAAGAATTTACTTACACATGTTATTGAAAAAGCTCAGTTCGTGACATTTCTTCCCGAAAACCGATTTTATGCAAAAAATAAAAACATAATGCCAACATCACCATGAAACATATTTGTATGGTTTATTATGTTTGGATTTTAAAGGTAATCTCTTCGAAAAACTTCAGGTATAATACAGATAGTTTCTAAACACGACGTTTTTCACGTAAGAGAACATACGTCACTAATTACTTAGTTTTTTAATCTTAGAATATAGAATTGCATAGAAACCATCGATATAAAATTACGCTTAAGACTGCACGTTAACTTAAACCTCCTGTTAATATCCACTTAAAACAACCAGGTGGCTCAAAAGACCTATAAACCTAGAATAAAAAAAAACAAGTATTAAAACAAAACACAAACGACGCTGTCATGCATTCTTAAAGTAATTAGTAGAGATGAAACCTGTCTTTGAAATTTATTCGAATAATGTACAATGTTTATTCGATAAATTGATTGATGACTGAAAATATATATTGGATCATTTCATTCCGGAGTCACAGTTGGTTTTTTAGATTCTGTATCAATGAATGTTTATTTATTTTGATTTGACATATTAATGTTAAAAAATTATCGCCACGCAATGAATTTTTATCATTTATTATACTGTATGCATATGTAACGGACTAAATTAAAAAGCTCAATTTTATTTTTCTTAAAACTAGATTAAATTAAATCTTGCTTTTTTGTCACGAAATAAGCTTACGTTTGACTACGACCTGTCTTATGTAAATACTCTTGTTAAAACCAATACTACAGTCAAAGCAATCAGTGATAGAATGTTTATCAGCCTGCGAAAATTATGTTTGAGGCATATGCCCAGCTATGGGACGCTACGAGCTGGTTAAAATATTGTCAAGCTGTATTTTTTACACAGTTAAATATTTAATCATTCTGTCACCTAAAAAGCGACACTGAGGCTAAACTTCCTGCTCTAAAATAACCGGTAAGTATATTAATTAACAATCACAATCGAATCACTTAAGTCAAACCATTCAATCGAATCGATTACCCTAATCGAATAAGGGACATGAACATTGCCATTGTCTCATCTCGAGTAATAAAAGTTTAATTTTATACGGGACAGGTGCGAAGTAAAGCGTGAGAACAAGCAAAGGTTAATTTCATAGATAATATAATTTAGAGACTGCTTATTGTTTTTTTGTTTTGGCACGACTAGGTTTGTGTGACGATTTAAATAGGTACCAACATAATTAAAATACCATATTGGCTTGAAAATTTTAACATTTCAAGTCACGTTTTTAACTAGAAATGTTTACGTAATCCATAGGTATGAGAACTGCCGAAAAATGTTATGTTTTATTTGGCATAACTTTTTTTAATTAAACAGTCAAGAGTACAAGCTTGAAATAAATGACTTTTATTCATTATTATTCATTTATTTATTAAACCGCCAGGTCATTTGAAGCGATACCAAAGCAACAAACACCATGGTCTAACTTTGCCTGTTCTTTGTCAGCATAAGCTGAACCCTGACAGAAAATTTTGTACTCGTACGTTTCTTTCGTCGTACGAAGTGTTACATACCCCTAACGCTTAAACTACGGAGTGTACACACTTTTCACAGGTTGTAAGTGTATTTGAGAGGAATGGTTTTTGATTAATTATGGAGAAATTATAAATATTTTCGCTCAAATGAATAGTCTATTATTACATATATCTTTGATTAATTCCATACATTCATGTGAAAGACGTTGTTATGGTGTCTCAAACTAGAACCGGCGTGGCTAATATACAATTAGGTATGCGTGTTAGGTATGATAGATTGCAAAATAACTTTTTCATAATATCGTGGTTTGATTTATCAGGGTTAAGCTTTTGTTTGTTAAGTGAAATAAGTTATCGAGTAAAAGTAGATGGATAATAAATTTGATGGTTTGATGTTCTGTTTGATTATCTTTGTAGCTGAAACTAAGCAACGTGTTATCACCTGTTTTATTGTAGAGAAAAAAACATAAATAAGCTTCTTTTATTCTGAAAAAATGTGAAGCCACGAGCAATAATAAATTTAACGAAATTATTATAAAATATGTCAGCATATATATTTAAAAAATTCTAAAATAGTATAATCGTCGTATCCAAGGAATACCGCTCACAATAACAATAAAGCACATTAAAAAAAAAACATATTATAAGGTTCAATACCTAAAGAACAAAATTATTATTCAAATTCATTCGTTATAAGCTATGCCATAGGCCACTAGGCTGGTATGAAAACTCTGACATGAGGTGGCCACTATCAAACGAACAAAAATGTCTTTAAAAATTGTGTTGGTTCTTTTTCTAGACAAACTATTTATTATTGTGGACTTTATCGACATAAGATGGGAATCATGTTGAAGACAACAGTAATATTGTTGTAAAACTAAGTATGTGAACACAACTGTATAGGTATATATTTATAGTTGATATGGGAAGATTACCCGGTTTATCTCGCTATCTCGTATAAGGCCTTTTGTTTTCTTAAGCAACCCTTCTGCATGTCGATTTTCTCACGATGTTTTCCTTCACCGCTAAGCGAGTGTATATCCATACATAACTTGACAATACAAGTCATCGATGTAGGGCCGGATGCGAACCAGGGTGCGTCTGGATGAAAAGCAGACACTGGAACCGCTGTACTGTCCGAGGACATGTGTCTTCCGTGGAAGGACCTGGGCGCCCACCACGATGCACATGACCAAGAGAACTCCTCTAACGAATTGACTCTGAGGGGGAGTCACGACCCTCAGTCATGAGGAAATACGAGTCGAGAAAGATGAAAATTATACGGAACATACAAAAAAGCAAGAACCTCAAAACAACCCCTCGCTAAAACTGTATCATGTCATCTAAAAGTCACAAAAAGTACAATACAATATTCGGTATCGTATTTGACATAAAACGAAACACCTTTATTCAGACGCCAATAAGAAGCCTATCAAATAAAACCAAGAATTTCAGCGTCGCAAATGTTACATACAGAACTCATTTCTAAAATTGTATTCTTGAGATAAAATATCAACAAATATAACTGAAATTTCATGGCAGATCTGGTAGATGCCAGATTACAATCTAATAATAAAATGTACATAATTTTAAATTACATTTAAACAAATAAAACTTTTTGGCTTAATTGCAATATTTGAGCTCTAAACAAAAAACAGGAGTTTTAAAACTATGTAACTGACGCAATTTAATTCTAAGTGATATTAGAGTCTCTATTGAGTAGATTTTCGTACAAAAATAGCACAAGCTCGAAAGTAATAAAATTTACAGATATATTAGTACATATTTTTTTTATTTAAATTACTTATCTCTGTTTTAAAAGAAAGAAGCATTTATTATGGCAGATTTAAAAGTAAAACAAACGCAAACATAAAATCTGCCCCAACTCAGCATAATGCTGGTTATGAGGAAGCATCCAGCGCTGGTCTTCCGTTGGGGCTTTGACGTCACGCACGTACAAGAAGGCAGGCAAAATGAGACGCATACAAAGATTAGCAAAATTTAAATTGTTCATTTACTCGTATTCATCTGAATGACGACACCCTATTTGCTTCAGAAGCTTACAAACGAACACAGTTGAGACAAACCGCGAACGAAAAAAGAAAACCATTGAAAAACCTGCCAGGGCTCAGTACATTACGCGTGGCAGCCCTTTTACGACACAAAGGGTTGTATATAGTTTTTTCCTTTCAAGCGAAATTAGCACTTTGTTCCGGCGAGTAAAATCCAAAATGGCAGTTTCGCGAACTGATTTGTTCGCGTGGCTGTCAACTCGAGTCTCCAGTGTAATAATGTCGTAAGTGTAAAAGCTTCGATACAGAATTTGAAATCGTCTCACGCGTGAGATAAGGTTGGGAATGGTATGACGGAATTAGCATAGTTTATGGGCTGCAATGTTTTGTGAAGCGAACAGTCATTTGCTACCAGTTTTGCGCGGAGTGCGTTAAACTTAACTGCAGAAGACACTAGTTTATATCGACCACGTCGTTGATATTCAATATTCATTACTTGACATGATGGAATCTTGCATAGATTACCGTCAAAATGACTAATCTAAAACTGCAAGACTTTATAACCTGATTAAAGTAGGTACTAAAGTAACTATAGAAAATATGAATAAATCATTTGTATAAACCAAGACCCGAAGTTTACTTTACTTTACGTTTTTGTTGTAAAATAATCAAAACGTTAAACATTTATTTTCTTCTTATGCTAGATGCGGGAAAAAACCCCCGAAAATTTGATGACGATTGATTATTCTAAATAGAAGAGGCTTATGTACGTAGGCAGGTACTGTCAGACATTACATATTTATTCAACACATTTCTCCTACTCTTGTTTCACCATTCAACCCCATCTGACTATACTATACTATACATATCTATAAATAACATACGACTAGACTTTCACATGTACTATAAAAGTTTTTTACCCAATAGACGTCTCAATTCTCAATATGGTACTAAAATCGCGACATAATTGTCATCAACAATCATCAGCCCCTTGTAGCGCCCGTAGTTCAGCTAGCGGAGGCAATCGCATGGGATTACCAATGTTAAGCAAAGGTCGACGCGGTCAGTTTTTGGATGGGTGACCGAAAAGTGGCATTCCATTTTTGGCGCTTCCGTGGGTCGGATGACACGTTTAGTTGTAGATCCCGGCTGTTTGTCTAGTACGGCAGCCGTAAAGCCCGTGTCAGAGGCTCTTAGGTAAATTAGACGTGAGTAAAAACGTTACCGTAATATTTAAATAAAACGAGATTTATCATATAGTACATATATTTATTATATAGTAC
The DNA here is from genome assembly GCA_927399415.1 of Macaria notata. Classification (NCBI taxonomy): domain Eukaryota; kingdom Metazoa; phylum Arthropoda; class Insecta; order Lepidoptera; family Geometridae; genus Macaria; species Macaria notata. The sequence goes on along the minus strand of OV656750.1, from coordinate 4,244,703 downwards.
ATATATTTATCATATAGTACATATATTTATTATATAGTACATATATTTATTATATAGTACATATATTTATTATATAGTACATATATTTATCATATAGTACATATATTTATCAAATAGTACATATATTTATTATATAGTACATATATTTATCATATAGTACATATATTTATCATATAGTACATATATTTATCATATAGTACATATATTTATCATATAGTACATATATTTATTATATAGTACATATATTTATCATATAGTACATATATTTATCATATAGTACATATATTTATCATATAGTACATATATTTATTATATAGTACATATATTTATCTTATAGTACATATATTTATCATATAGTACATATATTTATTATATAGTACATATATTTATTAAATAGTACATATATTTATTATATAGTACATATATTTATCATATAGTACATATATTTATTATATAGTACATATATTTATTATATAGTACATATATTTATTATATAGTACATATATTTATCATATAGTACATATATTTATTATATAGTACATATATTTATCATATAGTACATATATTTATCATATAGTACATATATTTATCATATAGTACATATATTTATCATATAGTACATATATTTATTATATAGTACATATATTTATCATATAGTACATATATTTATCATATAGTACATATATTTATTATATAGTACATATATTTATCATATAGTACATATATTTATTATATAGTACATATATTTATTATATAGTACATATATTTATCATATAGTACATATATTTATTATATAGTACATATATTTATTATATAGTACATATATTTATCAAATAGTACATATATTTATTATATAGTACATATATTTATCATATAGTACATATATTTATCATATAGTACATATATTTATCATATAGTACATATATTTATTATATAGTACATATATTCTCTCGATTTGGGAGTCTGTAGGAAGTTTAGCCTATTACACAAGTAGGTATAAAGTGTATGTGGGGTGGAATCATCACGTCGGCCAAATTGGTTCGAGTGTGTTTTTATGTGTGTGTACGGAACACTAAATTTTACGACCCATGTGAGCTTGTGAGTGTATTACTAGAGTGGGGATTGCACCTTAGTTGATAAGTTTTGGATAGTATTCGTTTGAGGGAGTGGTAGGCTCTGGTGTCGATAGGCTAAGATATTTATGAGCGGGGTGCAAGGCTGAAGATCGTGTCATCATCACTTTATAATATATCACTATAATGTGTCGGTCTTCAAGTCGAGAGTGAACCGGTTTCTTCTAGGCAAGCGCGCTAGATCGTAAACTATAACGTTGCTTAACATCAGGCAAGTTGTAGTCAAACGTAAGCCTATTTCATGTAAAAAAAAAAACTTTGACCATCAGACCTTGGAGTACCCCATGGGATCTCAAAAACTATAAGAGATAGCAGTAACATTATATGTTGTTACATGTAATGTTGCTTTTTGTATCGATTCAGTCATACACTTTAATAGTGACGTTAGCTAGGTGAGCTTAGAGTCACTAACAAAACTATCTAAAAAAAGCGAGTGTGGCTCAGCGGTTCCAGTGTCTGCTTTTCATCCAGACGCACCCTGGTTCGAATCCGCCATACACCAATGACTTGTATTTTCAAGTTATGTGTGGATTTGCACTCGCTTAACGGTGAAGGAAAACATCGTGAGGAAACCGACATGTTTGAGGACCACAATATCCGAGGACATGTGTCTACCGTGGAAGGACCTGGGCGCCCACCACGATGTATCTGCCCAAGAAAACTCCCCTAACGAATTAATTCTGCGGGGGAGTCACGACCCTCAGTCATGAGGAAATACGACTCAAAGAGAGAGAGAGAACAAAACTATCTGCTGGGCGTGTTATGAATAATTTTGCAGAGAAGTTACCATCGTTAGTAATGAGTATGGCTTTTCTTATCGAATGAGAGTGGCCAACTCTGGAGTCGATAGTTTATCTAGCCGCCCTAAGGATGTCTAACATGACTTGACGACCGCCGCACTGACAGACAGCCGGGGCCTTTATTTTTTTTTATTTTCGTGGAGGAAATACAATTATATTGGGGAGTATGACACGAAGAGTAGGATAATAAGATTATTGATTTCTTATTTCAGTGACGAATCTGGTTGTTTACAAACTGATTAATATAGGCGCAAGTTTAGTGTACGAAGTAAACCCAAATTGTTTTGAAAGTTCTGTTACAGTGGATGAAACCATTAACATTTCAATTATAATAATGTAATACAAAGTCATTGATCGGGTTGCCATTCCCAAAAAATGCCACATTACCAACTTTTTGCAATATTTACATTTAGTAACAAGGGTATACCGGTCCTCGAATCTTGAATCAGTTGGGAATGATTCACAAAATTCGTTGAGGTAAATAAACTTGCATTTTGATGGGCAGAAAAAAACTTATAATAAGTAGACTCCTCACTATGGCAAAGAATTTGCACATATATTATGTTAAATCGACTGTATGCATCTTGATGTTGATTTTATTATAGTCATGGAATCATGGTTGTGTGCCTGACAGTCTGTTGCGGTAACCTAGTTTGTGAGCCACTTCTATTTACAGCTATAACTAATTTTAGGATACAGTTTTTCTGCGCAGGCGTCGCTTCCAGGTGACTTGATGGTCAAATGGTTAACTGTTCAAAATTATGTCCCGCGAAAAAAATGTAGCGGACGGAGCATTTAATATTGAGGTTCAAATATATTTTAACAAAGTTGTTACCATAATCTAAAGCAAGCTGCGCTAATTGCAAAACAGTAAATGAATTTAAACTCTGCCTTCAGTCACTACATTTTTTTTTAACTTGAACGGGTTTGCACTTGACCATAGTTTACCTGATAGCAAGAAAAGGCTATGGCCTAAGATGGAGCGTGCCTACCCGATAAGAACCGATTCACTCTCGCTTTGAAGATCGCTGGATAGTGCGTGGGGAACAGAGAGTCAGGCAGGGAGTTCCACAACCTTGCGGTACGAACAATAAATTCAAAATTCAAAATTATTTATTGATGTAGATAAATATACATACATGAAATGGCGGCTCTAGATACCAAACTAGGCGTTAGCCTGTATCTTGTATCTTGTATAAATGTAGAAGCGTACCGTTTCGTACTACGTATCCTATCATAATCTTGTTGGGTGTCTCTAATTTATATAGTATCTGTGACCAGCTAAAAAACATAACCGATACCAAGCCGGTTTCACCGTGTTAAAGAATAAAAACAATTATTTATTTGGTTGGAGTCCCGAAGGCTGTAAGAAGAAGCCTTTTTAGAAAATGGAATGAATATATTAAGATGAAATGTCAAATTAGCTGTAATTTTGTAAGAGTTTTTATGTTTTAAATGGAAGCATTGTTTTTTGTAAAATAAAAGTAGTAAGTGTCATGAACATGTTATGAAATCAGGACTAAATATTACTACTACATCAGGCAGGCTGTAGTCAAACGTAAACCTAACCCACGTAAAAAATATAGGTATAGTAGTGATGTTTACTTTAAGTTAAAATTTTGGTTTAATATAAAATGTCATACCACAACATTCGAACTCTCTTTTGTAGTCGTCTGCTTACCTGAAAGCAAAAAAGATATAACATTTATTAATATTTTTAAAATTAATTTGTACTAAAAATTTTACAATCAAAGTCATTGATTGAGATAAGTCTTAAAAAGTAATACCTAATACTTTTTAAGACTTATCTCAATCAATGACTTTGATTGTAAAATTTTTAGTACAAATTTTATTATCTCTACGGAACTCTCACAAAAACAACCAAACAAAAAATTCCCGCAAAACCCACGCGTTCCGAACGCCATAATCAAAATTTGCCGCGTGGTGCAAAATACAAATAAATTCGCATTTTATTTGCGAAACTGGTTTCGATCGATATGTGTGGAGTTTATAGTGATGGGATGTTATTATGTTTTAATCAGAATCTTGGTTAGATTATACTTATTATCAGTATTTCAGGAGTGTACAATCTTGTTGAGATTATACATTATGTGTCATCAGTCTTTCGTCTTCTTTTTATAATTGTTAAGGAAGTGTAAATTGAGATTGAAATTGTACAGTAAATGTAAATAAGAAAGCAGGATTTTATATAGGTACCTGAGTAGATGCAGATTGATATTTTTCATTGTGCAATCTTCGTTATAATAAAATTATTAAATTTAGGTTAAGTTTGCTCAAATTTGATGAATGAAGCAACCAAAGTTATTTTGAAAAAATATGTTGATAATAAATAAATAAATAAAATATAAAATAAAATGTTTTTATTTCGGACAACAAAGAGAACAGAGAACAATGTTAACAAACTTTTTTTTAATACGTTATGTTATATGGATAATTTAATATTACAAATACTTATTTAATAACTAAAGGCAATGCAGCCAGGGTTTTGGGTAGGTACCCTGCCTTTTGAAAAAGTAGATTAGGTTGTTTTTTTAACGTGTTTATATATACATTTTTATAGTATAATTCGTAAGTGTATTGTAATGATTGTATGTTTTTTTTATAATAAATCTAATTTATTTTGCTAATTTATGAAATTCATAAGTATGTACCTTAGATATTCGAATTGCGTAGAAAATCATGCATTATAATATCACTCAACAAAACAAAACTAAAATCCGTATTTCGTTAAAATCACATATTTTAAACCATACCTAGAAATCATTTAACTACAGGCATTATTAAATAGGTACCTAGAAATATACACAAGTACTAAAATTACATGAAAATTCCATGTTCATGTCATGTCATAAGGCCATCTCTACAAAAATGCAAATGGCGGTTCGTGCATAAAACTGTGTACACTGTTAAAATCAATTCCACGGGTGTTAATCACGCTAATTATAAAGAAAAATGCTTTTTGCGGTTTCAAAAAGCTGGTCTGTAAAGACTCTTAATAGATTAAAAATACCTAAAATCCAAAACATGAATTGCTGTTTCCTTATTTCATTTGTGGATTTTTAGAAAATGTATTATTTATCGTATTTAAATCGTTTTGTTTTAATTTTTACATATGTTTTTACTCTACGCCATGAAAACAATAAAACATAGATATACAAGTAAGAAAGTTAGCTAACTTTTTATCATAAATCTGCCGCAGAGATAATACCATCGAATAAAATATCATCAATTTCATTTGCAGTATTCTCGGTGTGATTTCAACTTGATTTATTTTAAACTTTACAACAATAAATGTAATCAGTCATCAATCAAGTTCAAATCCTAAAACCTTAAGTAATACAAAATTTGTGTAACAAAAAAATTCACATTATTATTCTTGAGTTTTTTACATAGTGTAACAATAAAACCATGCTAATGGTGACTAATACACCCATCAGTCAGTCGAATTAAAATTCGGAATAACCCCAAATAAAAGGTATCCGGGGTATTCTGAGTCAACTGTCATAGAAATACCAAGGCACCCACTCGTTTTAAGTTGTAACAAGATATACTGCTAAGTTTGGAACAAACAGAACCAAGAAATGATAGCGGTTTCGGTCATAATACGATATTAGGTAATCTCTCATTTCATGCATACCAGTAAATGCTCGCGGTTTTGTTCACGCTACTAACCTAAAAAACTTAGTCTATATGACTATTAGGACCCTATATTTTCTGTTCACCATAAAATGTGCAACAATGAAAGTAACAACCATTCAATAATAGGAACATAATCTTTGGATTTTGATGAGTTCAAAATGTTAAAAGAAAGTTATATGTCTATTCTATTTGTAATAATAACCAAAGTTAGAATATTATAGACAATTAGCATGATTTCATTTGTTTTTTTTATGTAGATTAGAAATCAATGTAATCTGAAGACATGGTGTCTTCCGTGAAATGACCTGGGCGCCCACAACAAATATATCTGCCCAAAATGTATTCTGCGGGGAGTCCTGACCCTCAGTCATGAAGAAATACGCTGCATGAATATCACTGCATGACCGCGGCAATATATCCTCGCCCTAAGTTGCGACGTTTTGCCCAAGTAAGGTAAGGAAAAACCATTGACCAATTATTCTCAAATGCACAGAGAATATAAAAAGGATGAAAGTTACATACAAAAACATAATGTATGTCAAGCTTTCACAACATCTATACTTTGTATGATATATTGTCTTCTCGCGGAAGTAAAGTAATATCTTTTGTTAGAATGTTGCAAAGTGTAATTGGTATGTATAAGCAAGTTCTTTGTGTACATAATATATCATACGTACCTACGTACATTTACTTTTAACGTTTTCTTCTAGATTTTTTATTGTCGTCTGTCTTCCGTAATGACCTCCTATTTGACACAAAGTATTCAATACTTCCTACTTTTAAAAACGATAATAAAAGTATTAGAAGTATTACCTATATTAGTTATCTAGTACCTAAGATACAGGGTTTGCTTAGTGTGGGGCTAGATGGCGCTGTTTGCAATGTTCCTGAATGTGCCCTGAAAAACTGTGTTTTTATTTATCTGCTTGCTCTTCTGTCACGCCGTAATGGAAAACTGGGTTATCATAATTTTAATTATTGTGATTAAAAGTTTCCCCAAAATGGCATAAGCTACTTTTTATCTCAAAACCATGCGAGAAAAGCCGCATAAATACACTAGTAAATTATAAAACTTTATAAACCTCTCCATAACTCATATAACAAAATCATCGAACGTTAAAAACTCCACGCCGGATACGCGCACATTTTTCTGCCATAATTCGTCAGATAGCACACTATCTAACGAAAATTTAAAATACGCCACATAAAACTATGCTATGCAATATTGACATTTATAGCCTTACGTAACTATTGAACATAGATAACATTGCTTATAGACGTATCCATGTGATTGTAAAAATTCGACAAACTTATGACACGGAAAAAGCAGTCTCTTTTATTATATAACTACATATATTGCTAACCTCTCGGAGCGCTTGGTTGACGCGACGCATGACCAAAATGCTGGCCTTTTCTTGCTCAACGTATCAGCATTGCCATCCAGCGTGGTAATGCGGCCAGTATGCTGGGCACGCTGCCCTCTGGTAGTGGGCTGGAGCACTTAGATTATCTTTAGACTTTTCTAAAGATTTTCTTAGTGCCCCTTTTTGTAGTAGTTAGAAGTAATGTTTAGTTTTTCTCTCCTTGTTTTATATTTTATTATTGTAAATAAAGTTCAGCTTTAAAAAAAAATGCAGTAATGTGTAAGACGTATGATTATAAATATAACTTATAATTATTTAAATTCTTTTTTTATTTAAAGGAATGGCATAAGTATGTATTTCTCGACAAAAAGTCCATCACAAAGTACCTAAGTGTACTTAATTGCACAATATTTTCAAGTGACAGGTTATTATAACAAAACGTTTATTATATTTCATTAACTTTATATATGTTGAAAAATGTTCTATACTGACTGATTTCGATATAAACGAATGCTAATTGGTTCGTGTTAGTTTAAGCTAAATAGAGGACCTAGAAGTAGTAGTTATTTTGTGCATTAATGTACAAGAGTGCACCAATAAGATGTTTAATATAAATTTACAACAAATACGGTGATATATTGCCAGGTATTTAGATGTCTCTAAATTAAATTGTCTATGCCATAGAACTATCGATAAAAACCGATTGCCTGAACCGCAAAAAGTATCGTAAATTTTGTTTTATATTATGCGGTAGGGATCCGTGCTCGTAATGGGAAATTGGGAATCGGTTTTTGGGTAACTTTTCTTGTGTATGGTGAATAATAGTTTATTGTAAGGAGTTTTATAGGAAAATAGTTATACGGTTCTTTAGTTTCGTTACAGGTAAGTGTTCTTATTTTCCTTTTTATTTTATTTTTCCCAGTATTAATTAATTTTAATCTGCATGGAATTAATGGTAAAATTATTGACAGAGAACTCTAAAGTTGTTTTTTATGACTCGCTGATACTAAGACAAATGTATTTATTTCAAATTCCATATTATATCAATCGGTTTCGATCTGAGTCTTATCTACATATAGTTTTTTTATGCTGTTCCACTCCTGGGCAAAGGTCTCCTCAACTCCCTCCATGAATCTCGGTCGATAGCCGCCTCACGCCAGTCACTCGAAAGTGGTCGAAATCGCGACGTCAGCGGTTCCTAGGCCTTCCTCGATTACGTCGCATATATACATTCTTGAAGCGCCCATAGTTCAGCTAGCGGAGGCAATTGCATGCGATTGCCAATGTTAAGCAAAGGTCGACGCGGTCAGCCCTTGGATGGGTGGTCGAAAAGAGGCATTCCATTTTGGGTGCTTCCGTGGGTCAGATGACAAGTCAAATTGTAGGTCCCGGCTGCCGTTAAGCCATGTCAGAGGCCCTTAGGGTGGCTTGATATACTCTCGACACCAGAGTTGGTCACTCTCTTTCGATAAGAAAAAGAGAAGAATACATTCTTATCTACAGTTTAATAAATTTAATTTAAAATGTAAAAATTAACAAATATTTAGATAGTTAGATAAACTTTTTATTATTGACACATTAAAAATGAACAGTACATAAAACAGAGTCACATGCGGCGGCCTTATCGCTGAAACCTGCCATTTACCTACCTACAGAACCCTACACTCTCAACCAATAAACACGCATTGTTATTTTTTTTTCACACAAGTGCCTGTTACTTCTTAAAATGGTCGGCAGAACGATAACTCACATATATAGGCAATAAACGTCAAATATGTACTTGAAACTATATGTAGTTTATGTACTTATGTATCTGTGTGTTTTGTTACTCTGTGGCATATTTAGTGGTTATCGAGTTTTAGGGGCTGTTATTTTTTTCTTTTTATTGAATTTGCAGTGCGTAAGTTATACATATTAATATGCGGTTGTATCTCAAGGAAACTGTCAGTTCCTGTAATGCTTTTAGGCGCTCAGATTATGCAAATGCAGTTTTCAGGCAATGTTTATTATTAACAAGGAAAAGTTACGTTAAGTATGTTTGACTACAGCCTGCCTGATGTAAAGCACCACTGTAGTCTAAAATGTTGCACGTTTGCCTAGAAGAAAACTATGTAACGGTAATTTGACTCCTTCAGTGTTGTATATTCCTTACAGAGATAGAAACCAGCTTTATTAAGTTAATCAGTAAACGAAAAATTAGAACCGTGATTGAACACTCATTCAATAATAATGTAATCATATCGTCCTGAAAATTTTCATGGATATTTATATCGAATGTTAAATTATCTGGTGATGAAGCCATAAAGTAGGCAAGTAGATAGATTTTCTTTATTCCAAAGAAGTTATTGAATTAAGAAGACCAAAATAACTTTGTCCGTTAATTCAGTCCTTTCCAATTCATTTTAAGAAATTCCCAATTTCAACGTAAGTAAATCAATTCTTTAGAACTTTACAACCCTTAGGCAAGAGATTTATTTTATAGATAAAATTTATAAGGACGGTGATAAATTTACGAACGTTCCGCCGATATTTTTGGAACAAAGGTACAGATTAATATCAGAGATATCTTTCTGTTAAATACAGTATACCTGGCTTAATTATTAAGATGATTAAATAGATATTTTGTTGTAACCTGGTTAGCTACTGCCCTCAAATATAAATCTGTAAAGCCTTTGTGTTGTGACATCTTCATTTAAGAACCAAAGTCAAATGGCACCAGGAAAACCGAACTGCGTGGTCTACAGTGGAAAATAACATGTACTAAAAATTTAACAAATTGACAAACAAGGCTAGGTAACCTTATTTATATAAGCTTGGCTAGAACCAGGTGGGTACCCGAAAATACCCTGCTACTATGCTGTGGAGCGAGGGCTTAAATGTGCTTTCCGAAACACAAGAATCTGACCAGGAACTTTATATTATCTCCATTCTAACCCATTTATGATGGCATAAATAACTAACCCGTCACGGGAATCGAAACCGCGACCTTTGGCTTGAAAACCAAGCTCTCATACACTACGCTATAGCCAGTGGCTTTAAGCAAGCAATATATATGAAAATATAGACCTAACTTTTAGCACAGTTTTATAAGGCTTTTAGGCGCACCTTTTCAAAGAATGTTTATATTATGTATGTAAGTCTGCATTAAATCACCTTCAAAGCCGCTAAACTAATGGGTCGTAATGTAAAACATGCTAAAGCTTTCTACTATTGTCATAATTTTTTGCAATAAAATATATATTATGCTCAGGGGCTTAGGTCAGACAGAAAGTCATAAATAATGATTGCATATTTTATGTATATTACTTAAATAATATCTTGGTAAAATTGTTTCTAGATTTTTTAGTAAGTTGGAAATTCCTATGGAATAATATATCAATAATTAAGCTTAGAGTTTGCGTGGGATGTGGTAGATCAATTTCAATTAATTAAGAATGAATAAATACCTATTTTAATTAATATTCCCGTTATATAGTACACGACACAAGCGTTTGCTTAGTGTGGGGCTAGATGGCGCTGTGTGCAATGTTCCAGAATATTTATTTTATTTTTATTTATTTTAATTCGATTAAAGTGAAATATAAGTATTTATTGAAAAAAAAACTTACAAAACAAATTTTATAAATTAAAAATAAAAACTTTACTAACTTATAAACTAAAACTTATAATAAACTTAAAACACCTATAAAAAAGTATATCTGTAGGCAACGTTCCCAGCATGCTGGCGGCATTGCCACGTTGGATGGCAATGCTTATCCTTTGCGCCAAGAATGCGCCAGCACGCTGGTCACGGGTTGCCTGAACTATTTGTTCTAATAAAAATTTATTGAAATTAAAATTGTTGATATATTTCTTATTGTTTGGTAGCTTATTTAAAATTTTTAATGATAAAGATAAGATAAAAGATAAAAATAATAATAATTTGGCAATAACTTTGACAATGAATTGTATTTTAATGTATGTTCAAAGGTCAATGTGAACTTCTTCTTATCGAATGAGAGTGGCCAACCCTGGTGTCGAGAGTTTATCAAGCCGCCCAAAGGACCTCTGGGTTATATCAAAATGTGAACTAAAAATTACATAATAATTATATGGGCTTGATTGTTCAAGTTCTTTTATGAGGTTTAATTTGCTGTCCTTAAATTTTCAAAGAGCATAGAATAATAAAAAAGAATAACTACATTTAAATAGAAATCATCGTTCTAATTTCCAATATCGTCCATAAGCCTTTCTAGTAAAAACCATCATTATGTATATCTCACTTTGAACACCATTCTACACTTACTAACCCTGATAAAACCTAGGTCACTTGTAGTACAGTTACTAGATAAGCGAATGCAGTAGTGCAATTGCGAAATGTTAAATCTAGAATATTATGTTTAAATAAGTTAGTTATGTACATGTAAAACTCCTGAAGACATATTGTATGGTTGAAATTAAATTTTAAAGGAAGCAGCAATATTGCTAAATAACGAAAGTCTTAAAAGTATGTGATTATAATCGTTAAAATGATAACAAATTAATAATTTTCCTTAATTGGTACGGACAGTTATTAATAAGCAACAAAAAAAAACTTAAAGACGATAAACTGAAGCTGTGCTGTGTGTTTCCTGTGAACTACAATCCAGAGATCTTCAAATCTAGAGTTAGTAGGTATCTACTAGGTAAACGTGTTACCCCACTGCAGCAATGCTTAACATCAGGCAGGCTGTAGTCAAACGTAAACCTATGCCACGTGAAAAAAAAGTGAACTACTGCACATATTCTCCGCTATGTCCGCACAATAACCACACCCTGTCTCTATAAGGCTGTGTTATTAACGTAGTTTATCTACTTTCTAGGCTAGTGACGTGATTTTCACCACATTATTGATTGGAAACCTGTGGCCTAAGTGTAGTGTTACTTAATAGTAGGCTATTATTGTTTGAGGGTCGACCCTGAACTGTGGTTTTGAAACATGATTTTGGTTTTAGCTGACGTTAAAATTGGAGGAGGTTTCTCAATTCGCGAATGCTTGTTATGTATTTTGTTTCAAACCGAGGTGACGACAAAAAAAACTGCAAATCGTTTTTTTTTTAACACTAAATAGGCTTACGTTTGACTATAGCCTGCCTGATGTTAAGCAGCACTATAGTCTAAGATGTAGCACGTTTACCTAGAAGAAACCTATTTACTCTAGATTTGAAGACTCCTGGGTAATAATTTCGTAATAAAAACCGTAATTGTGTAATTTTCTAAATTTTTTACCAAGCGGAGAGGACACGCCTAGTTAAGTCATTTGTCTTCTTCGTCTCATTGAATAAGAGTACCCAACTCTGGTGTCGAGAGTTTGTCAAGCCGCACCAAGGGCTTCTGACATGCCTTAAGGACTGCCGTACTAGACAAACAGCCCGGACCTACAATTTAACGTATCTACCGACCCACGGCTTGACTGCGTTGACCATTGCTTAACATTGGTAATCGCATGCGATTGCCTCCGCTAGCTGAGCTACGGGCGCTTATTTTATAAGAAATTACTAAATCTTTTAAGCAAAGAAACATTCCGACACAAATTCAAACCGTATCATTTCAAAACGCAGATGCTTCCTATAAAATCAGCAATAAACCAATACTTATGCAATCTTACTCCCATAATAAAGTTACCTTTTACGCTCCACCATAAACAGTTTTGCGATCTTAGAGCCGTTTCAAACAATCTGTATTCTTCAAAGCATTGCGGAATAGACCGTTAGGGCTGTGGAATGCAGTGACTGAAGTTTATAAGTTCAGAGTAGATTGCTTAAAAAAATTGAAAACATCCAATACACTTTTAAAAAATTACAAATTGCCTGATGGGAAATTATTATATATATTGGTTTTATAAGTACGGAGTCATTTAACCAAAAATAGAAGAATCGGAGATTTTTAGTCCGTTTTTTTTTGTATAATTGCAATAAAAATTTATTCAACATGTCGTCTGCAGGATCACATTAACGACTTTTTTGTCTAAATCATATACCTACGTAATTTTGAACTGGATTTAATGTTTTCTCAGTTAAAGCTTTTTTTATAACATACTGTCAATAACAAAAATTGCAGCTACTACTTTTAACAGATACCTATGCTTTGTCCATTTGAGCATAAATGAAATTTTCTTATGATAAATAAATAAATAAATGGTCTGGGACATTGCACACAGCGCCATCTAGCCCCACACTAAGCAAACGCTTGTGTCGTGGGTGCTAGAAAACGGATATTATACAACAACACAAGTATTTATTAAAAATCATAAAATACTTTTATTACGCGGGAATCGAACCTGCAACCCCAAGATTAGAAGGCAGAGCCACTATCAACTAAGCTAATAGAGCAGTCAACATACATGATCAGACAAAACGTAGAGACGGAAAGTATTTAGTAATAATAAGAGTTGGTAGGCAGTAAAACCTGATAATGATGATTTAACAAAGAAAATCAGTACCTAAGTCACTGTAAGCCTAGTAAACTGTGTCCCCAAAGTTATGAAGTAACAGTCCCGTCCGCCCACTGCGTCGCCTTTTGGGGCCACAAATTAGATTGTTGGATTTCAACTTGTATAATCTTTGTTGGGATTCTGTTTTGCCGTTTTGATTTTGTGACATTTTGGCCTTGTTGATTTTGAAGGCATCAAAATTGAAGCCCAAATTTAACCTGTATATGTAGTACTTTCGAGTTTGAATATAATTTGAGTAATATCGTATTAATCTATAAGATATAATTTTGTGTGCTCTGTAAACGTAAAGGTGAGTAACTGACTTATGGTTGACACTGATCGAATTGTAATTTAGCATGCAAATAGTTAAGTTACTCTGATGTATGTTCCGCTAAGATAAATTTCATTTCTATGTACCAATTTTTAAACTTGCATTAACTTTTCTTTTAACTATTCAACTATATGTGTAAAGGATTTTTTAAATCGTTACTAACCAACGAATTTTCGATCCATGACTTTTGAAAATTTGCCAAAGCAAATTGCATACCCCTATCAAACCGATAAGTTACATTTTTCGAGTATCTCCGACAAAAAACCCTTTCTAACTTATTTTTCATTCGTTGATCCATATTATTTATTAGCAAAACATTTAACCCACATTTTGTTAAGTAAAATAAACAAGAAAACTAGTTTCGTCAAAAAACATATAAAAAGTAATCACCTATCGTAAACTGCCTAAGTTTATGATCCTAATGATTATTTTAGCCATAACTTTGCGTCATTTAAGTACTGCAGGAAAATACATATAAAAATCTCATTTAGAAAACATTTTCATATTTCCTGTCGCATATACTGAGTTATATAGAATGGCTAGTTGGTTTATGTCATAAACGCTCTAACATTCTAATAATGCATACATTTTTGTCGATGTCCAGAAGTTACGCGAATAAACGAAACATAAAAATTTAATGTGAAAAATCAATGGGCTGTCAGATATAGAGATAATCTTGTGTGCAATTTTTAAATATCGTTTTATATTTAAGATATTTGTACATTATACTTATGTTTGCAAAAGAATAAATGAAAGTATGAATTATCTTTTGAAAAGAATGGAAATGAAATTTTAATGAAGAGGAAATATTTATTCCGTAGGTAAGTAATTATGAAACGCTAAAATTATTAATGAAATTCACTGTGACATAATGTGTTAAGTATATTATTTATGTAGATTATAATGTCTTATTTTTAATTAATAAAAAGAATATTTTTTTTTAATATGACCAAATCTAAGCAAATATGTATATATATTTTTAAATGTGATGTAATATTAGTTACAACTTAATAATATTAAGTGACAATTCACACAGCGCCATCTATCCTCACACTGACCAAATTACTACCATAAATATCAACTAACTCTGTACAACAGCCTCACAAGATGATCCCGCTGTAGGTGAGTTAATATCTATAAGTACAGTTACCTATCTGTCAACCTACGTCGAAGTAACTACCCACTAGTCATAAACCTATAAATAAATAGATTAATGCTGTGGTTTTTATAGAATGGCCAATACACAGTATTTGATTTTAAGTTGTATGTGTACGTACGTATTATGTTGAAATGTACAAAATAAAAGATAAATAAATAAATATTAACATTTCGGGACCCGGGTTGCACACAGCGCCATCTAGCCCCACACTCAGCAAACTCTTGTATCGTTGATGATTATTAACTCAAAGGTATAAATTAAATAGTCTAGCCTGTGTTCAATTAGTTCAGTGTTCAAAATAATACAAAATTAATATTCTGATTTCATTTAGAATGTTTGGTTTCCATTGAAGCAAGGATCTTATGACAAGGTGATATCTCAAAGGAATCAAACGATCATTCAATACTGAATAAGTTAACCAGATAGAGTAATCGCAAAGATGATGGGTGTTTATTACAAAATACAAATTTTCGCTACAGTGTCATCTTGTATCGGATAGTATTTATTTTTAGTAAAGATATTAAAACATTAATTTTGTGTTTGTGATACATTACACATATAAAAATATAGGTAAATAAAGTACGTAATACTCTTTTCTTGTATTTGATCTTGTATTTGATCTTTATTAAAAAATCCAGTGCGCCATAAAAGTTTAGTGTTAATTTATAACATGACGTTCATACCTTTGCTCATATTTCCAATTTCCTATCTCTCAAATTCCAAATCTCAGCTAAGCATATACCTATAAAACAACGGACATGCTCGTAAACTAGACTTACCCATTTTTCCAAGTTTTTACGAGAGTATGTGTGCTTAAATAAATAGGTAAGGGTAATTTCTTGAGTCCTACGCAGGCACTGTGAAAAAACTATTAGGTACTAGTGGACGCTCGCGGCTTCACTCGCATTATTTCAGGATAAAAAGTAGCCTATGACACTCCTAAGATCTCATACTACCTACATACCATTTATCATTTGAAATATACCCAACATTTTTTTTCTAATAACGTCTATGTTTAGATTTTTGACCCTCTTCAGTTTTATTATATGTACACTTAAATAGATACTATACATGACTAGGTTAGGTAATTAAATAATAAATATGTATTTTTTGCATAGCGTTTTCATAATATACAAAACAAGTAGACGCCTGCTGCTTCACTTGCATTGTTTCGAAATAAAACGTATCCATGTTATTTCCAAGACCTCATACCACCTACATACAGAAATTCATGATGATCTGTTCAGCCGAAAGAAAGTAACGGATAAAAAAATTTAAAAATGCTGAAATTGAAACTGAAATTTATTTTTATGTACCCTTATGGGTCTTTAGTTCTTATATTAATTTTTATATTATTGGGCAAATTCAAATTCAAATAATATTTATTGCGGAATAAAGGTAAATACAGTTGTTAAAATATTATATAATGGAACGCTATACTCCTACCCATAGGGCGTACAATCTACAGACAACAGAACAAACAGAATGAAAATTAAATTGTATATATTTATGTACTTATTATAGATTTTTATTGTATAATAAACCCGACTAATGTGGCTTCTATACGGCTTTACTATGTCATGTTTCTTAGAAAACTAAATGGCATACATATTATACACAAGTTTGCATCAAATCACTTATGAACAAAGCACATTCAAAACAATTCTTTTGCCACAAAACAGATAAGCATCTCAGATTTCCATGAGAAAAATACCTTCTACATTCTCATCATTGTATTATCAGCTTTAAATGTGTCAAAATAGAGGTTATTTTCGTTTGTTTTCGATCAAAAGCTTTCCGTGACCGATAAGTAGCTGCTCAGGTTGCACTTAATATAGCAATTTCTATTTGAAACGATAAGCAATATTGCATAGTAAAATGCAGAATTGTTTTCGCTCTAGTGGATACAATGAAAAGTGTTTTGGTTTAGAGGTGGGGTGCTTGTACATTGTATAGGTTAAGAATGAAGTTTTTTTAAATAGTATTTTCGGTATCTTGGACAGAATCCAAGGCTTTCCACATGGTGTTTTTACATTGGCATAGCTAGATCCATACACGTTACTCGGCGATACGTTCTGTATTGCACGGGCGAATGAAGAATTGGAACGAAAGAGTAATGTTGTTTTAACGTAAATACGACTGTTACCTTTGAATTTTAATTTACTCAAAGATAAAAACAATTTCGTTTATATAACTTTACTGATCACAAAAATAACGTCACAAAATGGATACCAGAAAAAAGTACAATGACATGACAGAAAAAAATTAAGTTCCACAGATGTACAGAAACTTAAACAGCTCGTATTTCTGTTGCAGAATTTCATAATAAATAAGAAGACGACATCGATTGTGCACATATATTTTTGCGGACTCAATTGTTAACTACCCTTTTATGCTATAGACACTGAATAAGTATGACGCAATCTGTCAATACATTACACTATCCTATAATTTTAGTTTATCACATTGTAAGTTACATGACAAATTTTATATTTAGAAATTAGGTGAAAATTATCACAACCAGCAGGAATCAAATCTTTTTTATACTTTATAACCAACAATTTTAGGTGGATCAGGAACTGTGTGGCTCAAAGAATCTCAGTTCCGATTCAAACCACTTGACACTGAAGCTAGCCACTCTCATATTCAAACAATCACTCGTTCTATCAACCTAATGCACAACGACCACTGAGTGATTCCTTGATTTATGAAGTGGCGAGAGGAAATAGCTAACAACATGTTTTTATCATAACCAGCTTATAAGGAAATTAAAATACGTCGTTAAACCAATCGTATTTAGTTCAAATGTCGGATATAAAATCAGTTTGTATAAGTCAATTATTTATTGCAATAAGTAGGTAAGTTTTTTTATGAAAGTAGACCACTATGGTGTCAAAGATTTCGCTGTAGAAAGCCCTGATAAAGTTTGTGACTTCCTTCTATTATTATTATTACTTACCAGCATTTTTTGTCACCCATCCAAGGGCTGACCACGTCAACAATTGTTAAGCATTGGTATTTTATATAATTCATTACCATACCCTATCAGGGTTATTGTTCAGTGTTTATTTTCCACATATTGTGTAACTGTTTCCTTTTTAATTAGCAAATAACTATGACTGTGACTGTGACCATGACTGTGACTGTGACTGTGAATGAAATGATTTATTTCTTGCAGTTAAACGAAGTTGTGTTAAAGGATATCCGCTGTAAGAGAAAGGATTTTATATTGTGTAGTAACTAACGGTAAAACAATAAATAATTCACAAGTATTCAATCACATCAAATAAATTTTAGTAGGTATGTAGTTTCAAATCATTTATACAATGGTCAACGATTAAAAAAAGTTTTTGATCACCCTCGCTTAGTGTGAATGGGACAAAAAATTGACATTTTTGACATCAATCTTCTTACGCCGTACATGGAAATACTAATCAAGATTATCAAAACACTATATTATACTATATATATTTGATGCGCGTGGCTTTGGCCAGCGTTGTTTCGAGATAAATATATGTTACTATAATTATGTATATCAATAAAATATTTGCAAAGTTAATAACAAATTTTGTAGGAGTTTGTGTCAAGTATTTTCAAACTGTCGTAGTTTTAAGACTCAGATTAATAGATGCAGCAGCATATTATTCGATGCACGGATGCGCTCAAATGTAGACAGATAGATACCTACATAATTCTTTATCGTCACACACATAATAAAACAAAATAAATAAGTAACATTACTTACATTAACTACTTTAGTTCCACAAGTGGCGGCCTTATTGCTAAAAGCAATCTCTTCCAGGTAACCATTGGATGGAGATGAATAAATTTAGGATGTGGTGTACAACAGAAATAGATGCGATATGATTAATAATCTACATAAACATAATGATAATGAACATAAACATATAGACATACATCCTAATACATATAATACTAAACAGGTAAATGGTAACAGGTAATGTAAATAGCACTTAATCTTTTAGCCACGGCCACCCATCCAAGGACAGACTGCGGCAACGGCAACTTTGATAATCGCTAAAACAGACACTGAGTCTCAGGAATAAACATTTTAAAAAGTCGGTGAAATAAATGTAACAATATCTAAAAATAATAATACATATGTCATAAACCTAATCCAATACTAAATAGGTTAAAATGAATGCTCCCAATTTCTTCCACCTCACAAACCAACAACATAAACTGACCCATTTTACACTTCATTATATTTGAAATTGTGTCACTTATCACATATTAACCTGCATAATTTTCCTATCAGAATGTAATAAATAACTATACAACTAGATTGTAATACGGTAACGTATTAGGGGATTTTGACACCCACGCGTGATAATGAGACCTTTTGTACAGGGTAAAATGGAAACGATATATCGTTTTATCGGATATATCGGAGTTATCATTCCTAGGTATAGGTGAGAATGTCGTGCAATGAGCAATTTATTTACAACAATAAATTTGTGTTTCATTGGATAGATAACTTTGTAAGTTTTGACGTTTTTTATACATAACTTTGATTCATGCTGTAGCCCAACTATACAGGGTAACTGGTAACTAACGCATAACCTCTTAAGGGTGGCTTTAGTACATCTATACCAACAACTTTTTTTCTACGACTCTTAGAAATACGCGAAAAAAAATCAGCTGTTCCATACATTTTGTCGAATATCTTTCATACTTTTGTTTGGAACAGCTGATTACTAAATTGTGTAGTTGGACTCCAAAACACGGTGAGATAAATAATGATGATTAATTGATACCTTGGATTGAAGTTTTAAAAAAAGAACTGGATTCTAGAAAAATATAACTGTTTCACAAATTATTTGTACCTACGAAAATACTGAACATACTTAGAGATGAAACTATTTCTACTGTGCAGTTTTGCTCTTTTGTTTCTGCTATGACTTCAGACTAAGCATACATTGTCCATTTTATTCCAAAATGTCTACTACTAGTCTATGATATGAAAAAAAGGTCTGTTCTTTTCGAGTTTTTTGTGAGAATACACTAGACCCAAACCAATCAAAGTAAAATCTATACTATACTATATAATATTATAAAGCTGAAGAGTTTGTTTGTTTGAACGCGCTTATCTCAGGAACTACTGGTGCGAATAGAAAATTTTTTTTTGTGTTGGATAGACCATTTATCAAGGAAGGCTTTAAGCTATATAACATCACGCTGCAACTATTATGAGCGAAGAAACAATAGAAAATGAGAAAAAAAAAAACGGGGAAAATTATTCATCTTTGAGGACTTCCGATGCGTGTGCTGCGAAAACGGTTCGAGATATAAAAAAAAACGTATAAAAGAATTATTTCTCTTGAAATGATCTAACAAAATGTCTGCAACAGTATATGTCTATCTTTTAAGATTTACTCACTAGAACCGTTTTTATGGTAATAACTATTCCATGCGGACGAAGTCGCTGGCACAGCTAGTTTAATGATAAAGACTAAGTTACCTTATAAGTAAGTAGGTTAAGATTAAGTCTACGTCTAACCCAGTAAAGTGACTGCTACTTAATCTATGCAGATCCTTTGTCACGCGAGGTTCCTGACATTTTGACTGGTGCCATTAAAATTATTTTTGTTCGCGGTTGCTTCGTCACCTTTATGTTTTCTGTAAAAGGTAATGTGGTAAATTTATTACAGCAAATTGAAAATAGGTCAATATTTATGCCAAGAGGTTATTTAGCAGTCACAATGATAGGTCTGAATTTAAGTTTAAATTTAAAATAGATTAGTCATTAAACAGCTTAGCGGTCAGTAAATATGAAAAAAATCTTTATGACACTTAAACAAGAGGAAAAACCAAAAATCTTAAGAAAATATGGATATTTTAAGCTTGTAGTCCCATCCATTACGTGTAGCAGTGTTCGCAGATTGTGATAACCATTTGAACTATATATTTAAACGCTATTTGTGATATTTTGAAAAATAATTAGCAAGAGCTATATACGTACATAACATTCCTAATCTACAATCTTTCCATCGAAATATACCGACATTTTCGACGCACAATAAAAAAAAACAATTTTATTTTTTATATTTGTATTCATATTCATAAAATTCATTTATTCATGAAAAATGTCACAATATTCAATACAACAATAATTTAAAGACATGTCCACACTTTACATTTAATCAAGATAGCAGGGAACAGGTGGGGACGAGAAGCACAAAATCGGGCTAAGTGGCGTGCTTTGGGAGAGGCCTATGTCCAGAAGTGGATGACGGCTAACGATGATGATGATTATAGTAAAAAATTCAGCCGTATCGAATGGTAAAGATTAAAAAGTAACAGATAGGCGAAACGACGCATTGTTCAAGATATTTGGACCGTCACTTCGTCAGTTATCAATACAGAACAAATACAAATAGGTACTATTGGATAAAAAGTACACGCAATAAAAAAAAAGGTCTAAGGCACGTCGACGCGGTCTTCCGTGAATCTTTTGAAGACCGTGGTGGTTCCTTTGGTTGGTAAGAATGAGTACAGTTATAAAGCTTTTCAAAGCTTTAATTAGCTATGATGTTAAGGAGGTGGTGACCGAGAGAGAAAACAAAAATGTAAGTATGAAATATATGTATTGTTATTGTTTTTCTTTATACCTAGTGCCCAAAAAGTTGCGTCACAATAGTGTTTCGTATAATAACGTTGCTCTAAAAACAATAAAGCAACAAGGTACATAAACAATAAAAACTTTCAGACTTGATAACTTCCTTTTTTGAAGTCGTTTAGAAATAAAAGTTTCGTATTAATTTGTCAGCATACATAAATTATTGAATAAATACCAGGTCTGAGTACATATTAAATTTATTTTTAACGTGGTTGAGTTTGCGGTTGACTGCAGACTATCTGATGTTAAGCATGCCGAAGCCTAGTTCGTAACACGCTTACCTAGAAAAGAATAGAATTGTATTATTCTAACAAAATATTTTTTATATTATTATACAGATTTCTATCCAGTTCAACTCCAACAGAATTATTTCATAAAAGGTTGTTAGATACCATAAAGTGCAAAACATATTATTACGGTAACCCAGGGTGTAACACGCTTACTCAGATCAGAATATTTACTTTTTATTTCATTTTATTCTAGAATGATCTGAAAGGGTTTATTACAAAACGTGTTTTAACTATTAGTCCAGAGTTTTGAACATAATGTACACTCCGTTTTTGTTGTCCAAAATGTGTCTGTCATCTGTCATAATAATCAAACTGTCAAAAGATTACCAATGATAATTCGACGTCCCAATTTGAAGTTGACATTCGATTGCTTGCATGTGATGTTTGAACAACAAGAACACACTTTCTAATTTCAAAGTCCTGGACTAATAATTAAAACACGTTTTGTAATAAGACGGAGAATGTTCTAAGTTGAGAATTTTATATTATTATACAGATCAGTATTCATTACAACTAAAATCCAATAATTTTACATGAGATTGAATGCTACGTAAAGTACAAAACACTGTAAGAACACAAGTCTACACCATCAAATCCCATCTTTCATATTTTTATACCCAGTTTAAAATAACATAACCTCAAGTACTGACCAACCAGTCAACTCGAAATCCAGTTTTTGTGAGATCCCTTACCGGTAATAATCGAGACAACAGGTGCATCGCCTTTTTATTTTAGATAGTCAAGGGCGGTGGGAGAACTAAATTTTAATTTTGTAGTTTTTGGTTGAACCTTTTTTGTTTTTTTTTTGTAGTTTTGGTTTGATTTTTGGCTTCCTGTCTTGGGTTTTGGGACTGGAATTTGTGTTTCATTTTGTGCGTTATAAGAGATTTAAAATAAAGTTAAACATTGAAAAGTATGTGCACATTACGTGAAAAAAAAAGTTAAGAAATACCAATGCATTTCATTTATTATTTTCAGTTCTAACAACTTAAAGGAACCGCTTAAAAAAAGATTACCATGGCTTTGGTATTGAGGTTCATGTGATTAGCAGACGGCCATCAGAGTTCCTAAACAATGTTTAACTACTTTTATATATCGTAAGTTCCATTAAACAATTTCATTGCTTAGAATCACTTACAGAAGAAACTTTTCTACTCATTGTACTAAATTACAAACCTTTCTTTCACCACTAACAATACAAAAGCCATGTCTTTAATCACCATAAAAGTAAAAGCAAAATAAACGTCAATTAAGATCGTGCCGAAAAGCTCGTCTAAGAAATTATGACTAAGAGACACCTAACTGAAGTTGATCAGTTGCGATGAATGTTTGTCAAAATTATCATTATTTATATATATGTCGGCGCGTTTGATTCGAAGAGTGTTTAAGTTGATCTTAATGTTTGATTCGGAGAGTAGGCGAGTTGGTTTCAATGTCACTGTCAGCTGTCACAATGTTCGAAATGTGTTATAATGTTTGTGTCACTGTCAATAACGGCTGACATTGACTTGAGACTAACTTCGGGGTCCTGCTCTGACGCAACAACCAGCGCTAGTGCCGTGCGAGAGACCGCCATTCTGACTTGGGACGGCAATCGGTTCGCATCGCGTTGTGGCGTTACGTGTTGGTTGGAGTGTCGACCGAATTAGTGTAATTAGATATCAGACAATCTTCCTACAGTTGTATTTCATAGTTTAACCTCCAACAAATTGTAATATACCATCAATAAGTTGAAGTGCTACGTTTTATTTCTCCATGCCCAAATACCCATGCCCAGCCGGTAGAATTACTATTATGGATAACGAAGATGCTCCGCTGTCCCCACATCAGAAGTGGGATGATGGCAAAATGGAGAAATAATTGATCGCCGAGAAACACAATGGGAGCCATGCATGTTCTGCCTACGTGAAAATCAGACCTACGATCATTATCAATTCTTCGTGTCAATTAACAAAAACGTGTGAAAGATAAAAAGCAGTTGGGATTTGTGTTTTACTGAAACTTATCAATGCGGCAACGATAATCCTTGGACCAGAGAAGACCATAAAGCGATTTCATAATTGCGTTGAAATTTACGAATATGTGTGCTGTGAATTGAAAGACAAGATTTGCTGTTCGGATTTGGTAGGAATTTTATATCTTCTAATTGGAAATGTCGTACAAGAAAGACTACGAAAGAAACGACAAAAAATATTGACAAGCAAGAAGATTACAAGATATGGACCACATCGTGAGGGAGTACAAGAGCAGCGCCTGCAGCAGACTCATGCCACGTGGCAGTGATGCGCGATGCCGCTGCAGTGGCGTGCGCTCCGGGCAGCACATGGAGCAGCGGTGGTAGCACGCGGTCGAGCTGCCGCGGCCCATGGAGCAGCAGTGGTGGCATGCAGCCGGGCGACCACGGCACATGAAGCAGCAGTGGTAGCACGCGGCCGGGCGAGCGCAGCCAGGGTCGAGTGGTGACTGAGTGCAGCGTGCAACTTCATCGGATATCAAAGGTGATATTGTTTAAATTCATTACGTTTCTGGTGTTGAATGCTCTTTTGCCAAAGTAAGATTTGGTTGCAATTTGTTATAAATGATTAAAAGGCGTTGTTGAGAAAAACCATACCAGTCATTACGAGCATACAGCACTATATAATATGTTGTGTAACGATAAAGCCATTTTTTTGTAAAAAAATTATTGCCAATCTGTTGATGATTGTTAGTGTGTAGCTATTTAATGATTGTGCAGTGATACATAAGTGTGAGGTCGTTTTATGTCCCATAAGAGGTCAGCTATGCACTGTGAAATTTAATTGAAATTCAAGATTCAATCTAAGATAGCGTTGTCATCATTTTAAAAGTTAGGAGTGTTGTCCTATTTTACGCAAGATATTTTAATGAAATCAAATCTTGACAGGATTCGTTGAGATTGGTCTGTTAGCAGTCCAGCTTTTCTGGGAGTCGCGCCCGTTAGGGGTTGAGTTTCGAGATATATACTGTGCATATAAAATGAAACTGAATCTGAAATCATCCCTGTTTAAATGGCCCATATAAGATGCCTCAGTACTGGCGCGTATCCGTTTCTGTTTTCAGGATGCTGTTGTCACTCCTCGCACCCAGCCAGTAGCAAGTGGTGCCGCCTTCTTGCTGATCAGCACCGCCAGAGCAGGGATGCTGTCGGCGTGGTTTGGAGCGTACATAGTCTGCCCGAGACACTTTGACCATACTCCCGGTGAGCTCGTTTCCTTTTGGTTACTCATTAGTGAATAGTAAAACAGTCAATCAATTTCTGGGTACTGCGAAAGGATTAGAATAGAAGGCATAGTAATACAGCACAGGTACCCACGTTTTGAAAAGATAGATAGTTAAAATCAGATTCATAAAGATGTTCACGAAAATCTGGGCATAGTGCCTAGGGGTCTTGATGGCTTAATAGAAGTAGGTAGTTACCTTTTTGATTAATTATGTTGACGATGAGGAGGAGGAGGCCGAGACGGCGGGTCAGAGTTAAAGTAATGAGGAGGTTTCATCAGACGATGATACGATTTGGTTGCTAGTTCGCACACAATGAGCGCCACCTCGGCGACCCTCTCAGCATTGGGAAGTGAATTAGAGATTTAATTTTGAGATGTGACTTTGTTACGTATCATTCAACACCATTGCTTAAGAGTTAGTTGGTTTCACGTCAGATGAGATAACGTCACGTCGTATGAGATGCCGTCGGGTAGAAGCTAGAGATTTGGCGATATTTGCATGATGTCAAATATTGTCGTAGAGAGGTGCTCCGACTGCAGGGCTGTCCGGTGCTCCCTTGTCGTTACCTGAGAGTGGCGATCTTGGTAGTGGGGGCACCCTGCAGCGTTATGATAATATTCGCACGATGTCGAATAGTGTCTTGGGGTGGAGCTGCAGCTGCAGGGCTGTCCGGTGCTTCCTTGTCGTTGCCGGTGAGTGGCGATCTTGGTGGTGGGGGCACCCTGCAGCGGTACGGTCATATTCGCACGAGGTCGAATAGTGAAGTTTTGTGTGATAATTAACTTAGTTGAAACAACATCTTGACGTGATCTCAATTTCTCGAAGCCAAATGTAGATACTGATAATATGTGCGTGTACTGAATGATATCTTTCGAAATTGTCAGGATAGACGAGCGAAATGACATTTGTGATCCCAGTTGTGTCTTTTCTTTTATTCCAGGTCATCTGCTGCGAGAGAAATCGGATCGCACGAGGACGTGCGAATGTCAGTCTGGCCGTGTCGGCGCGTTTGATTCGAAGAGTGTTTAAGTTGATCTTAATGTTTGATTCGGAGAGTAGGCGAGTTGGTTTCAATGTCACTGTCAGCTGTCACAATGTTCGAAATGTGTTATAATGTTTGTGTCACTGTCAATAACGGCTGACATTGACTTGAGACTAACTTCGGGGTCCTGCTCTGACGCAACAACCAGCGCTAGTGCCGTGCGAGAGACCGCCATTCTGACTTGGGACGGCAATCGGTTCGCATCGCGTTGTGGCGTTACGTGTTGGTTGGAGTGTCGACCGAATTAGTGTAATTAGATATCAGACAATCTTCCTACAGTTGTATTTCATAGTTTAACCTCCAACAAATTGTAATATACCATCAATAAGTTGAAGTGCTACGTTTTATTTCTCCATGCCCAAATACCCATGCCCAGCCGGTAGAATTACTATTATGGATAACGAAGATGCTCCGCTGTCCCCACATATATTTTTTTACGTGGGCTATGTTTACATTTGACTACTAACAGACTGCCTGATGTTAAACATTGCTGCAGCCTAGGGTGTAACACGCTTACCTAGAAGATACCTATTATCTCTTTGATGACCCTTGGATTGTAGTTTGCAGGAAACACAGCAATATGTACATGTAGATAAAAGTACAATTAACAATTGTAAAATTAATTACTAATTCTGGTGGTGGTGCGTTAGGGCCATGAGTTACCGTTATTTTTAGATAAATAAATAAATTCGAACAATTCATATGCCTTCCTAATAGTGAGCATCGTGTACATTATCGTGCCAAAGCATTTCGAACGTACAATTGCTTTGGCAGCCTGACCTAAGAATTGCAATACTCCAAAGATTAAAATAATTTGTTGTATAAGTATTTTATTACGTAAAGATAACAAAATGCATGCGTGATGAAGATAGTTTTTTGAATGAAGATAGTTTTTTTTACTTTGAACAATCGCAATTTTTATTTTGACGTTAAGTCACCAAAAATGACATGCATACATGTTTTAGTGTATCCCAAGTTGGAGCATACGTACATGATAAGTAATAAATATATATTTAAAATAATCTCGCTAAAATGACTGACAAATAGTAGTTTCTTGTTTAAGAAATCTACGTTTACCTCCTACGAAATTTGCACTACAAAAGACGTTCTGCCGCCTGATTCTCATCTCTATTGTATACATATAGATGTGTATAGAACTGTTATCTTGCCATTTATCACACAACAAAAAGCCTAAGAAACATACCTAATGACTTGTGTTCGCAGATTCAGAGTGTGTGTAGATAACGGCTTCATTTTGTGTGGATGCATGCATATTTGTTTTTGTTCTTGCACAGGGAAAAATGTCATATACCTATCTTTACTTTTCTATGTTCTCGTATGAATAATTTTTGCTTTCAACAATTAATACATTTAAATTATAAAATACTTAACAATGTTTTTTAACATATTTTAGCTTTATATTTTTGTGTAAAGTTTAGGAGCAGAGCTTTACATATATTAAATTCGATACCTTTGGGGTTATTTGATTTCGAGTAGATGTCATGATTATATATATGAAAAAATCGACAATTGATTATTTTAGTATATTATTTCTGAATAACATCACAAAATACTTAAAATATTAAAATTTCTTCATGGCTAAGGATATAAAACTATCACATTACAGTTAATGCAATCAACTTATACAATTATAATAACAAAATAATATGGCAACAAACACAATTAAACTTATTCCATATATACTAACTACTATTTTATAAAGCAAAGCACTTAAAATAAAACCACATCTAAGTTAAACCCTGCTACCTTTAACCACGAACAAATCACAACCTTCTTCTTGAGTCGTATTTCCTCATGACTGAGGGTCGTGACTCCCCCGCAGAATTAATTCGTTAGGGGAGTTTTCTTGGGCAGATACATCGTAGTAAGCGCCCAGGTCCTTCCACGGAAGACACATGTCCTCGGATATTGTGGTCCTCAAACATGTCGGTTTCCTCACGATGTTTTCCTTCACCGTTAAGCGAGTGCAAATCCACACATAACTTGAAAATACAAGTCATTGGTGTAGGGTCGGATTCGAACCAGGGTGCGTCTAAATGAAAAGCAGACACTGGAACCACTGAGCCACACTCGCTTAATAATCACAAACTACTCCAGTACAATTTGAAAACTAGCTCAATCTACAGTAAACGTTATTTATGATCGCAGACATGTGCGCTTCAAAACAATAGGTTCTACCCTCTGCCATTTCTCACTTACTATATGGCTACCTACTTACCTACTATTGTACCGTATGGTTATAACAGTATGGGATCTTAAGACCCGTTTTTTTATAACTTTGGATCTGATTTAAATCTATATTTATAAAACTCAAAGGTGACTGACTGATATAGTGATCTTTCAACGCACAGCCCAAACCACTGGACGGATCGGGCTAAAATTTGGCATGCAGATAGATGTTATGACGTAGGCATCCGCTAAGAAAGGATTTTTGGAAATGCCGTTTTTAAAGTGGTGAAATAGGGTATGCAAGTTTTACATCTTAATGCGAGCGAAGCCGCGAGCATCCACTAGTTATCTCTAATTAGCGTAATAGGAACCTTTGCACCGGGAGCGATTCGGCGTGGGCTCTTTGATTAATTTTTGTTTGTTTTATTTTGCTTTTTTTTACAAGGCTTACGTTTGACTATATTTTTTATGTATATTTTGCTTCATATTTTATTTTAGGTACATTGTACATTTATACTAATGCTATATTTTTTAATCAACTATTTCATTCTTAGAATAATCAAATCAAACATTCATTATTGTATACTGATTATATCATAAATACAAGGAAACAAGGTAATAAGATAGGGACAGAGGGCGGCCTTATCACTAAGATGATCTATTCCACCTTCCAGGCAAACTAGCTCAAACAACATCGACGGTATAATATTCTTGTTAAATAGATTTACTTTAAATGAAAATGACTAGACTTGATTGGGTATTGGGTTGGTTTACGGATTTTATTTGCTTTTGACAGGTATAAAATTACTTATCTACTGACGCAATGAACAATAGTGAAAAAAACAGTAAGACTTAAGTTTATTTTTAGTGAGAAGGTATATTTTCTCAAATTTTAATGGGTACATTACTTATTTTATCACGTCCAAATAGCTGTCATAATTTGCTAAGTGAAATTTTGTAGTCTACTAAATTAGACAGATTTATCGAGTATTCCGAATAATACAGGTAGCATCTCATGATTCTACTTGTTTTAAATAAAAAATATCTTCCTTACTGCCACAATAATCCTCAAACTATTAAAGGCCATTGTTATGCAAAAGGCAGAAGTATAATATTTTTCGTCGTAAAAAGCGTCTTGTTAACTTCTCAGTTAAATGGTTCCTTAATTGGTTCCCTAGTACTTCTTTTACCATAAAAACGGCTTAAGCTATTGCTTTAAACATATATTTTGTACCTAGTTACATATTTTTACAATTAGTGCCTATATGATTTTTGAAATTACGTTAATATTTATACTAACGTAATTTCAAAAATCATTTATATGTATATGACCAATTATTACAATATGGCAAAGACAATTCATAAATTTGACATAAATATTTAAAAAAATTAACATCCGATTAGATGTTAAGTGACGTTACATTAGGATCTGGATGATTGTATAAGGTATAAATCATTCTTAATTTAATATAAAAAATGTTTTTAATATTTTTTTTCTCTTAGTTTTCATTAAGTTAACTTATTAACTTCTATTAATTTGATGGAGTATAACTAATAATAAAAGCCGAAATTTATTGTCAAAAGCTTTCAATACAATATAACATAGATTAATAGAATAGAATAGAATGTTGAAATCATACAGCAAAATTGAATCTTTACTACACATTTATTTAAAAACCACCAATTTTTACCAGCATCCTTTTCTCCAATAATCTTCGCAGAATCAAGCAAGAGCAAAGAACCCATTATCATAATCACAACATCTCAAACATGTTCTCAAAACCGACTGTCTCCACTCGGTTAGTCTCGAAATTATCATTACACATAATGGTTATAATTATTACATAACATAATTAGGTATATAATTGTGTCGCGGTATAAGCGAAATTGTATCGTTATGAAATAACAGGGAAATGCTTTTTGCAGTTATTTCTGTTATTATCAGGTTTAAGTAAGTAAAGTAGACATTTTAAAAATCTGTAATTACTTGTGTTGAGTCTGGTTTTTTCTGTGTATAATAAGTACCTATGTATTAACAAAAAAGTATACAAGTATTGCATCCGTTATCTAGTACCCACGAGACATGCGTTTGCTTGGTATGGGGCTAGATGGCGGTGTATGTAATGTCCCGGAATATTTTATTATTTAATTAAATGATGTAAATGAGATAATCTATAATAAATATTATTCCGGGTCCTTTCACATGGCGCCATCTAACCCCACACTTAGTAAACGTTTGTGTCATTGGTAGGCTAGATGGCGGTGTATGTAATGTCCCGGAATATTTTATTATTTAATTAAATGATGTAAATGAGATAATCTATAATAAATATTATTCCGGGTCCTTTCACATGGCGCCATCTAACCCCACACTTAGTAAACGTTTGTGTCATTGGTACTAGATCAGTAATTACGGCTAAGGTTTAGAAAGTACCCAATCGTTTTAAGGCTTCATTTTTTTAATGTAATTACCACAAATAAGAGGCATATGACCAGCAGTTGGTCGCAAGAAGATTGTTTTCATTACATCTCAATTGCTTATATTACTGGTTGAATAAATATTCTCTCGAATAATGAAACTAGATGATTTTTTAATTCATTCGTATTTACTTGTCTTTTCTAGTTGTAGAATTTATAATATTTGTATTTTCAACATCTTAGTTAAAGTTATCTTGATATTTTACAAGGGCTTTAAGTTAATTTGTGTCATTATTAACAAACAGAAATCTTGGTAGGTATTAAGAATATCGTATAGTTATATTATAGTACAAATTGAAATTAATTCGTATGGCTTAGTATTTCATTTGATTTGAGTACCTATTTTTTTTATTCGATATGGTATTATTGTAGTGGATTAATAACGGCAAGGTTATTCAGATAGATAGATAAGGTTTTCTTTATATATTTTTATGCAAAATAGGCTCACTCTTGACTAACAACAACTTGTGTCATTATTTGGCGATGTTCAACATACTTAGTTGCATTTTTTTTTGTATATTTTGACACTAAAAATCGCTTGAATTTGTAAAAAGCATTTGCATGACTACCTCACAATTTAAATGCTTAGTCTGCATACACAAGCGTAGAGTAATTTTGTAACCCGTAGCATGATACGAAAGCATTTTGCGATACCAAAATACGTAGCATGCGTAGCTTGCCTACGAAGGGCAGATTACGCGAACCACAAAATGCCTACGACATACAATATTCAGTACCAAAACACGAAAAACAGACCTACCTTCAAAACCGAACAAAATCCTTCACTCATAAAAATCCGTCAAATCACAACACTCAAAATTCGAGCTCACCAAACCACAATCTTTACAATGCACAATAATCCACGATGTTCAATTTTCAATAAATTTTTGTACCAATCACACGCACTGCAGGTTTATTTTTTAAATAATTGACGTTCGTTTTCGAATGCCGCGTGAAACGTCGCAACGGTCGACGTAGATACGACGACGTCGGCGGACAGACGATGACTGAGGGAGCAAGTAAGCTCGCTTGCCCCGGCCAGGGAAAGGGCAAAGATTATGCCAACGTATAGATGAGACTTTCTAAGTAAAGGTGTTTAGAAAATTACCTATTAAGTTTGGCTTGTCCGGTTAGTATTGTGAATTTGTCAAGGTAAGAAATACATTGAATTAGAAAGTTTGTTTGTGATTTTTTATCAGTATTAAAATGTTTTTCAGTAATAATTGTTAATGCAGAGTAATTTATATGTATTTTATGTTGTAGTCAACATTATGTTTAAGTTAGTGTAGCTTACAATATCATATATTATACATTATAATGTAATTTGTTTTATGGCATGATGACTATTTGTGACGATTTATCCGTTTAGTAACCTTTAATTTAGGTAGCTACGATTATCATAAAATATTAATTATTTCGCATATATACAATAAAATCAATTTTGCTTAAATGCTTTTGTGTAGAAATTATCTACCACTTTAAATTTGATTTCAAACAATGATGTGTGTTTATATTTATCAATATTGTGAGTACATTATTTTACCCTGTAAACAAAACTTACATTATTATTTTTAATTATTAAAAAAATCATCATTATAAATGATAACTTTAAAAACTATCTATTAAATTCAACAACTTAATTTACGCCCTTATATGAAAGCTAAACAATATTCTCAATACGAATATTCCGTCCTTTTTTTTAAGAAAAATACAATTAACTTGATTAACGCCCTTTTAGAAAAGCTCAACAATATTCTCAATTAAAAAAATCCGTCCTCACAGAAGCTCTCCGATTGACCACGGAAAATTAGTTCCTAATTAGCCTATCTGGGAGTTTCCTAGCCTACATACTCTTTGACTCGACAACGACCTTAATCTGAAATCCCTTTTCAACTCCTCGTGCCTCTCATTATTGATCTCTTTCACTCCTCACTACCGGTGCATTAATATCTCCGTCACTCTCGCTTCTGTGGCAAGCGTATCGCTCTGGCTCGCTCTCGCACCACTGCAGAGCCTCAAAAACGAGGTAGAAGCTCTGTACTAGAGACAGGGCAATATAGTTATACGCGCGGGGAAATTTAGAACTAATAAGTTCCAGTGAAAATATAGTCGTGACAGTAAATTCGTTTTGACAGTGCTGCCATCAGTTAAGGAGATATTTTTGCTCTACCTGTCAAAGTGTGCGTGAGAAATAAGAAATTTTTCCCTTACTAGTCATAGTGTAATAGAACGTGGTTCATTTGTTTTACGACACTGCAAATTTTCGTCGTTTACCTTCGGAATTTAATTTTGCATGTGGATTTTTGTTGTGTTAATTCAATAAGAAAAGCTCGAAACCAAGCTAGTTTAGGTATTCGTATGGGGTAAGCACAGTTAAGTTACTATTGTTTTATCAAACTTACGCCAACATATTGAAAGTAAGCTATATTTTAGAATATTTTTTATTTAATTTGTCGGTTTTTAAGTCGAGAGTAAACCGGTTTCATCTAGGCAAGCGCGCTAGATCGTTGCTTACCATTAGGCAAGTTGTAGTCAAGCGTGAGCCTATCTTGTGTAAAAAACCAGCTTGTGTACTCTTACTTGTTTTTATATATAAAAATATTTGTATTTGTATTGTATTAACGCTGTCAGTAAGGATGTGTTCATTACATAGTATTATGAGCGTTTTTAATGTAGTTTAAATTGAATATCTTTAAATGCCATTAAATGGCCTTGAAAATGGTCCTTAGCGTAGTTCAAAAACTATCAACAAGTAAAATTGGTATATATGAAACAATCTATGTCATTTTCTTTTAAACAGAGCACATTTCTAGATATTTTTTTTATACTGGACAGTCAAATATTTGACAATAAGTCACCTGAAGCGACATCTAAAGAAACTAGCAAGATATATTTCTTTTACGAAGGATAGGTTTGCTTTTGACTACTGCCTGCCTGATGTTAAGCATTGCCGCAGCCTAGGATGTAACACGCTTACCTAGAAGATACACATATTCTATTCTTTGCACGAATGGAGTCTCTAGTTTTGAAGACATTTTCCAATTTGAGGATTGTCGTGTTTTTTCCTGTTTTACAAATTTTAGTATTCCAAGCAGCGAGTTTGTGGGTAGTTGAATAAAACATAAGGCACAGTTAAAGAAAATACTTATTTTGCAAAGAATCAGGTTGTGTACTGAAATCGTTACGGAGCTGGCTTGTTATTTTACGGTTTAGCTTTAAAGAGGTTGTATTTTCTTAGATTTAAGTTTGCAAGTTTTAGTTAGATTTTTTATTGATAAATTGATTGTAAAGAGGAAAATTACAAATGGCTGTAGAAGAAATAAAGGACTGATGGATGTGAAGAACTTTTTCTGTGTTTTTTTATGATATAAGTTTTAGTTTGTAAGTTTTAGTTAGATTTGTTTATTGTTAATGAAGTTCATAGAAATGTGGACAAGAAATAACTTACAGATTGATGCGATGAGCTTTATTTCTGTGTTTTTTATATTCAATAAATGAATCAGACAAAAAACAATAATTTGTTAATGCATAGGTACCTTAGTCTACATCAAGTTAAAAGTTAAAAATCAAGCACAAGTTCGGTCGTGCATGGAGTACTGTTCGCATCTTTGGGATGGATCAGCCAAGTACCAACTTGAGGCACTAGAGGCCATTGAGAGTCGAGCCAAGAAGATCATTGGTAATAATAAACTGTGCCGAGCGAAACTTCAAAGTCTTGAACACCGTCGCAAAGTCGCCAGTTTGTCGGTTTTCTATCGGTTGCATTTCGGAGAGTGTGCCGCGGAATTGCACGGACTAATTCCGCCCGCGCCCTTCTTTCACTGGACGTGTAGAGGTACGGCAGGACGACACCGGTTTATGGCGGAAGTTCCTAAGACCCACACGAAACGCAACGCTTCCACCTTAGTTGTTCCTACCGCTAGGTTGTGGAACTCCCTGCCTGGCTCTCTGTTCCCCACGCACTATAATCCAGCGATCTTCAAAGCGAGAGTGAATCGGTTCTTATCGGGTAAGCACGCTCCATCTTAGGCCATAGCCTTACTTGCTATCAGGTAAACTATGGCCAAGTGCAAACCCGTTCAAGATAAAAAAAAAAAAAAAAAAACATAATGGTATTCTTTTTATAAAATAAACATACTGTTGAATTGACTAAGTATATATGTTTTTTCTATCATATCTTTTTTTTTACAAGAAATGGGTTTGCACTTGGCCGTAATTCGCCTGATGGTAAGCAATCATTACGGTCTAGGATGGAACGTGCTTACCCAGTAAGAACTAATAAATAATATCTAAAAAAATCCTAATTCCCAAACGCAAACCAAAAATCCCCTCTCACTCCATCCCCGTTAATTTCACAAACAATTCAAATATCTTTGTTCCACTAATTCTATAATAGTGTCGAATTGATTAATTGGTAAATTGTTCTAGAGGTTTCCCTTTATACTGCGAACGAAGACCATATATCTGATAGACTCCTCATTTTATTTGTTGAACTAGTGGGTGCTCCCGGCTTCGCTCGCATTAAGAAGTAAAACTTACATCCCCTATTTCACCCCTTTAAAAGAGGCATTTCCAAAAACCTTTCTTAGCGAATGTCTACGTCATAACATCTACCTTCATTCCAAATTTCAGCCCAATCCGGCTAGTGGTTTGGGTTGTGCGTTGATAGATCACAATATCAGTCAGTCAGTCACCTTAGAGTTTTATATATGTATATAGAATTGGCTTGAAGCATCTAATTGTCTATATTAGCAGTCTCGTGGATCAAATGACACGTCAAATTACAGGTTCCGGCTGTTTGACTAGTACAGCAGTCGTAAAGCCATGTCAGAGTCACAGAGGCCTTTAGGGCGGCTTGACAAACTCTTGACGCCAGAGTTCAGAGTTCAGTCTCAGACTTGGCCACTGTCATTCGATAAGAAGAAGAAGCAGTGTCGTTTGGATGCCAGTTCCATATAGACATACGAACCTTCAAACCCGTTGACTTATATAAAATTTGGGTTTTTCAATTATTGGATCGTCAAGTTAGTGTAAATATTTTATCTCTCAGATTAACCACGTACATGATTCAACTAAATGCTGATTTGTTCCTTGCTATGGACGCGTGCTTGGATTGGATGCTGATTGGTCCACGAAAGCAATGGATAAACGAACAGTTTTCATAGAAGATTGTATACAATGTTAGATGTCTTTGAATAATATTGTCTATGCCTACGAGTAATTTAGCATAAAGGTAAATTGATTGATGCGGTTTCGTGATATGGGCAGGTTTTCAATCTGAAACCTATTGTTAGGGTTTTGTTGTTGTTTTTGGTACGTTTAGAGCATATTGTTTAGAATTGAAGACCAGCGCTGGTTGCTATGCAGCCAGCATTATGCTGAGTTGGGGTTGTATTGTGGCAAATATGTATTTTATTTAAGTAGTTTTAAGTATAGGTTTATTTTCAAATTTATATATTTCTTGTTTGTACTTATTTCATTATTATTTGCTACAATAAATGTTTTTCTTTCTTTCTTTCTTTCTTTCTATTATTCGGGATAACAGTTTTAACTGGTGGTGGAATTAATAATAAATCTGTATTAATTGATTAATTACTATAAGATGCGAGTGTGGCTCAGCGGTTCCAGTGTCAGTTTTTCATCCAGACGCACCCTAGTTCGAATCCGGCCCTACACCAATGACTAGTATTTTCAAGTTATGTGTGGCTTTGCACTCTTCCGTGGCAGGACCTGGGCGCCCACCATGATGTACCTGCCCAAGAAAACCCCTCTAACGAATTGATTCTGAGGGGGAGTCACTACACTCAGTCACGAGGAAATACGACTCAAAGAGAGAGAATTATATAAAATAAAGCGTAACTGTATAGGAAGCTAATATTTGTATGGTTATAATGTAGTTTGTATGGTATATTTTTAGAAAAAATATCTTAATCGTTCCTTTTTAATAAGTACAAAGGAACAAAACCATTTACTACCTCAAATAATAGTACTCTGTCTGTCAATCTATATTATGTTGTTTTTTTCTACCAAATTATTCGAAAGTATCTCAATAAAAGTCTTTAGCATTCCGCCCATATCAACTTCAAAACATCACTCAAGCTAAGAAAAATTACTACTGACGTCAAAATAACCTCATTTCAGTCCCATGATATTGAAATAACCTGACACAAATGTATGCAACGACACTTATTACTGCGAATGACGGCGAACAAACTTATATATGCAGTTGTCTACGGCGCCACTGGTCGAGAAAGTGACCAAACGGTTCGTAGTTCCTTTTTTGCCGCACGTAATGTTATGTTTGCGGTTTTAGGTAGATGACTTGAAGGTATGATTTACGAAGTGACTGTAAAGTAATCTGTGGCAATGATCTGCATTCTGAAGCAATTTTGTCGTAATTTTACTTTGACAGCCTTGCAGCCATGGTGTTGTGGAAAATAGTATCTACTGTAAATTTTATAATAAAATTATTATGTCTAATTTTTTAAAAGATTTCTAGATTTTTTTCCGTTCTTCGTGGAAAGTCCCGGGTGCCCACCACGATGAATCTCCCCAAAAGACCTCCACCTACGAATGAATTCTGCGGGGGAGTCCCGACCCTCAGTCATGAGGAAATACGCCTCAAAAGAGAGTTTTTTTAGAATCTATTTTTAATCTGTTATATGCAACCAAATTTGTTTGCTTGATTTCTTTTACAAGTGGTATGTGTCTGAGTATATTATTATGTCTGATTTTGTATATTCCAAACGGATATGAAGATTTAAATGCATTTTATTAATATATTTTTTTAAGATGTCTTTTGACAAAATTGTTAAAAATAATTGTTTTAGTTCATTGATATTCATATATGAATGTACAATTAAAATATTAACAACTAAGTTCATTAAATGCTTAAAGTTCTCGTAACCAAATAAATCAAAAGAGATTATGTTACGTTATTAAAACTAAAAGTAATAAAGTATACGGTAAAGAGTAAAACAACGATATAGATGTAACGATTATTGATTAAATTAATATAAGGTCCCGGCTGTTGTCGAGTACGGCAGTCGTTAAGCCACGTCAGAGGCCCTTAGGGCGGCTCGATTAACTCTCGACACCAGAGTTGGCCACTTTCATTCAATAGAAGATAGAATTCGATAAGAAGAAGATGATAGAATTAAAAACACAAAACTTGACAACTGATTCAAATAATACGTAACCGCTACCTGTTCTTGCAATTCTTACCACTGTATAATTTATCTCTTTCTGACTTTACACAATTCTATATATCTGTATCGCTCTCACGGCACGCTTATTCCTTCTTCATTCAAGTTACAAACCTGATTGACGCAAGTTTTTTGCTCATTTAAAAATAACCCCATATCGAAGGCTGAGAAAGAAATCTTGTTTTATTTTTAATTCGATAATTTCTTGTCTTTTGTAATATTAAAATGGTTATTTAATCGTTTATGTGTAGGATGGCTATGTTAATGTCGTTTTAATTTTGATTTAATTTGTTTGTCTGTTTTATGTCTGTTTTCAACCGTAACTCAGAAATTGGTAAGTTAGTTTAATATGTATGAAAGTGGTTAACTCTAGTGTCAAAATTTGTTTCAGAATTAGATATGGAGGATATTTTTGACGTTTGCTTATATTATGTAATGTGTTGGTACATTTGAATGTATTTTTTGTTGAATTAAAGCCCCTTATTAGGTAATTTTACTAAAATTAAAATTTTCCGTCTGTCTGTCTATAACCGGGCTTTATTTCATGAAGGGTGATATCTAGGCAATATAAATATAATATTTATAGGATAAAGATAAAGATAAAAATAATTTATTTCCAAAACATTAGTTCATGGTTTGCACATATTGATACATAATAATTAAATAATTCTGCATATAACACGGGTATTAAAACACGAGTGTGAGTTTATGAAACGAGCGTAGCGAGTTTCATAATAGTAACGAGTAACTTCATTATATGACAGTTGCATAAACTACTATTACCTAGTTTTCACTAATTGAATAAATGAATTTGAATTTGAAATTTTAGAGTTGCTAAATTTCCATTACCGCTCTAACCATAAGCACAATAACTCCGTTATCGAGCGTTTTAACCCGCCATAAAGGCCTCTGACATACCCCAAAACCTAGATATAAGTGAAAAAATAACTTATATAATAGTTGTATCTCAAGAAAACTATATACCTATGAGTAAACTATATATACATAAAGCTGGTATAGAGCAGTCACCTTCACCTGCTAGTTGTGAGTGGATGCACCCACTTCTGTAGGTACTAGCTAGGTGCTTCTATACAAAACATGTAGAATAATTAGGTATGCAGATGCATAACTATATTAGTATGTAACATGACAAAAAAACAACTGCATCCAAGCACATGCTGAAATGAGGCTGAATTGGGGCATGAAACTTTTATATTATTTATTTACACTTGTTTCTATATTTTTTTCTGTGTTTTATGTCACAATAAATAATTGTTATTCTTGTTCTTGAAACATGCCAGTTTAGACTCAGTTTTGTTTAGTTTTGGCTAGTTTTGCGGCAGTGTGCTAAGAAATCTAAACATTAACTGTATTTATTTTGGCATATTAAAAATAAATGTATTTTTGTAGGTATTTGTATGAAATTATGCTAATAATATGTTAGCTTAACTTTTTATGCAGGTACGGTAAGTTTCGTAGTAACCTTTTTTAAACCTAGATCGAGGACAAAGAATTTTCTTTAAATTACTTAACAACTTAGAAGAAGAACAATAATAATGATCATCATCTTATCAATCTAATTGATGACTGGCCTGTTAGCTTAGTTGGTAGTGGCTCTGCCTTTTAATCTAAGGGTTGCGGGTTCGATTCCCGCGTGGCACAAGTATTTATGCAATTTAAAAATTTATAATTACTTGTGTTGAGTTTGGTTGTTTGTATGTATAATAAGTATGTATTTACAAAATAAAAGTATATAAGTATTATATCCGTTACCTAGTACCCACGACACAAGCGTTTGCTTAGTGTGGGGCTAGATGGCGCTGTGTGCAATGTCCCGAAATATTTATTTATTTATTTATTAATTATAATTTATAGAACACTAAAAGTAAAACTTGATATACGAATACGAAGTTTGTTCCTGTATCAAAGTTTCCCCTCTATTCCTAATTAATCCAACGCTGCACTCTACTATGACCGTAGTACAAGAGCTTAAATTATAGTTCCTACTCGTTACAAAGGTCGTAGCGAGGCTTAACTTGCTGGAAAAACTTCTTGGCTAGAACGTAAATTGGCTCATTTTCATGGAAAGTGTTTGTTTTTTTGAGCAAAATAAAATGTGTCTGATGTTACATATACATATCTATATAAATAAATAAATAAATATTTCAGGACATATCACACAGCGCCATCTAGCCCCATACTAAGCTTACGCTTGTGTCATGGGTACTAGATAACGGATATAATACTTGTATACTTTTCTTTTGTAAATACATACTTATTATACATTATTTCAGTGTCTTCTTCTTACCGAATGAGAGTGGCCAACTCTGGTGACGAGAGCTTATCAAGCTGCCTTAAGGGCCTCTGACATGGCTTAGCGACTGAATAATTATTACTAATTTAATAAACTTGTTTGAGTATAAAAGGTAGATATAAAGTAAAACTAAGTATGAAGTTAGGTTTTGAAATTCGAAACTCATGTAGTCACTGCAACGGTCATAAAATATAATATATGTAGGTACATGGCTGTCTATCTGCTTTCTGTCAGTATGTAATTTTATTTACTATCATAAAATGTTTAACTTCATTCGGCCAATTCGTACATATAATAACTTAGTTATAATAACTTAATGAATATCATTTATATAAACATCACAATCAGAACGCATTTATTACAAATTGTTTAAAAGTATTACATCTTCTTTCAGTTCAAATACATACATACGTACGCACACAAAAAGTATACAACGTACCTTTAAAATCATAAAAAAACTGCTTCAAATACTAAACCTATCGATAATTTAATTAAGTCTTAAAATAATTACAATCTCAAGCCCGCATTCGAATGGAAACTACTAGAAACGTAGTGGATGTATCTAGAACTACTATCTCTTAGAAAGCAGTGCTTTGAGTTGCATATTATCTTGAATATCTGATGTCGCGGTTTAGTGCAATGTAAGACTTTTATTTTGCACCTAAAGGTGGATTTACATCGAACGAACATAATGAATTAATGAATGAATATCCAATGAATGAAAATGAATCCACCTATTC
Organism: Macaria notata; assembly: GCA_927399415.1. NCBI lineage: Eukaryota > Metazoa > Arthropoda > Insecta > Lepidoptera > Geometridae > Macaria > Macaria notata. The sequence continues at coordinate 4,203,666 of OV656750.1, read as the reverse complement.
CTTTACTTGGTCCATGTATGACCTTCTCGGCCTTCCTCTTCCTCTGCGGGCTTCCAGTATTCTCTCAATGATGTTTTTTATAAATTCGTAATGTCCATTTTTCCTCTTTCAATGGTCGCCATAGAATAATGTTCTCGTCTAGCAAATGTATATCTATTATTTTGTAGATTACGAAAGAATGCTCTTGTTAGTTTGGTGTAAAACCACCTTATGTAGACGTTTAAGCCAATGTGGCTCGGCGGTTTAAGCGTCTGCTTTTCGTCTTGACGCATCATGTTTCGAATCCAGCCCCACAATGACTTGTTTTTTAAGCTAGGTGAATTAACACTCGTTTAATGGTGAAGGAAAACATCGTGAGGAAATCGATAAGTATTAGTACCTGGGCGCCCACCACGATATATCTGACCAAAAGAACTCCATTCTACGGGGAGTCCCGAACCTCAGTCATGAGGTTATACGACTCAAAGCCAGACAAAGACGTTTAAATACTTACCTATATCTATATTCGCAGCTATACCTACCTTTCTATATCGGACCATGCATGCAAGTAAACAAGTACTTTCCTTTAAAAAAAAATAAACTTAATATAATAAATGAGACGCGATACATGTCTATAACATGACTTACATCCCTGGGTGACTGAAATGTGACATTTCCGCATTGGGCGCTTCCGTGGATGACACGTTAAATTGTAGGTCCCGGCCGTTTGTCTAGAAAGGCACTTGCTAAGCCATGTCAAAGTCCCTTAGGGCGGCTTGATAAACTCTCGACACCAGAGTTGGCCACACTCATTCGATAAGAAGAAGATCCCAAATCCAAAGCATATTCTGTAAAATCTAGCAAACCTATCTCGAAGTGGTATCTCTTTGAATGTCACTGCGAGCATATCTGGGCGCCTTGATTATATCCTAGTACCTATATAGTATAGTATTTTGTACAGTGCGAGACAAAAAATAGGCAAATTTTGATTTAATTATTTATTTACTAGATGCTGATAGCGGCTACGCCCGTGTTATGTAAGGATAAAAAATGGTATGATAAAACTTATGAATTGTGAATGCTTGGATTTTTTTTATTATCGAGTAGCAACCATATCAATCGTTTTTTTTAATTTTACAAAATAAAACAGCAGTTTGACTACATCAATAATAATTATTGTTGTAGCTAGTCAAATCGCTGCTTTTTTGAGAATTATTATCTTTTATTATATAAAGGTGTACTAATTAAATTGTAGCACCTGTATTTCGTAGTTTTTCAATTTATCACCACGCCCTACGGTAGTTTAAAAGATCAAAATAAAATAATCGTTTATTCATATAAAACTTAATGTCTACGTACATACCTAGTTACATAAATAAAGAGTTTTTTGTTTCTTCTGGCTAATCCAGGTAGGTTTAACTGGGCTATGCGCTAGGTATCCAGGGATCCTGTGATGCAAAGCCGCAGTATCTCCTGCCGCGGCAAGCAACAGCTTACTTGTTTACACTCACTATAGATAGTATTACATTAGATAAAGATAAAAACAAAAATAATAATAGCAACTGCACTGCACGAAACATTCCATAGATTATGTAAGTATTGGAGTTGCAGTTTTGACAGTTGGTTGCAAAGTTGGTGGTTAGTGATACCATACTAATCTTAAAAATAATCTAATTTTATTTAATTCTATATTAACTAATTCTAAGTATTGGTCTTTTGCTCAGTGTAAGTATAGTAAGTTACTTCAGCTTACGCGATTCTCCTATTTCTAGGGATGCGGCTGAGATAATTATGTGGCAAGCAGTATTTAAATACGCGCTTGTAATTTTTCAAGGTATTTTATGAGAGTGTATGCTAGCCACATAATATGAATTTGATGTGAAGTGTATAGATGTGGAGTGTTTCCACTGTGTGTGTGTGTGTGTGTGTTGTGTGTGTGGTTGGGTGGGTGTGTGTGCGTGCATTATGCGATACTCTGGCATACTTTGCCAGTGTTCGTAACTATATATGTTTATTTGATGAGTTGATTGGTCACAGATAAGTAAGTATTAAATCAGCAATTACATAGGTAATCAAAATGTATAATGTTATCCTAGTGAATTTGGTCATATATCAAGTGTTTCTATTAACTTTTCGGTCGCATCATAATCTAGAGTGAGCAGGTAGGCTGTGGTCATTTTGTTACACTCATATTTGGATTTGTCTTGTATTTTTATCATCTTGCCTATTTTTTTGTACAGTATAGGACCCAGTTTGCTCGGACATTGCCTGCCAAAATTAGTACGCGTGTAATCTGTTTTTAGAATTGAGTTCTTTCTTCTTTTGTTCATCACCGATTCTCGATTATTCTTGTCTATAAGTAGATGTTGTTTATTTATTAATGATTTTATGAACATCTGCCTTACAGAGAGCACCTCACACTCCTTATACAGTGTTGCAGTTGGGAATCGCTTTCTTTTGAAGGTCATCACTTTAAGCAATGCCCTTTGCGATATTTCAACCTTTTCTAGGTGAGTTTTTGCAGCAGATCCCCATACAGTGATGCAGTAAGACATTATGGATTGTGCTAGGGCAAAGTATATTTTCCTTAGAGAGATGAAGCCCATGATGTGCCTTAATTGTTTAAAAATGCAGATAAGTTTTTTTACTCGTACTGATAGTGATTTGATATGCTGTGTCCATGTAAGGCTTCTGTCTAATATGATACCTAGGTATCTTATATCGTTTGTATGGATTAGGTTATCACATTTGCAGAGAGTGTCCTTATTGCATGTCGAACTGTGTATTTTTATTGATAAGGCTTGTCTTGGTTGGGTTGAGCTGTTAATGGTAAAGGAAATGTACTTTGTCTTCGATATGTTGACAGACAGGAGGTTTTGCCTTAGCCAGTGTGATACCTGTAGTAGTCCTTCGTTTGTAACTCTTTCTACTTCTCCCCAGGAATTAGCATCAAACAGAAGGACAGTATCATCGGCATAAGTAACTACCTTTCCTTGTTTAAGTGTCATATCACAGAGCTGATTTATGTAAATAAGGAAAAGCGTGGGGCCCAATATGCTGCCTTGGGGAACTCCGTAATTAATTTTTTCTTCTTGACTCTGTAAGTCCCCAACTTTTACAATTTGTGTCCTATCACTAAGGTAACTTTGGAACCATTTTAAGGCTATTCCTCGTATTCCTGTTGCTTCCAGTTTTGACAGGAGGATAGGGATTGAAACCGTGTCAAATGCCTCTGCAAAATCAAGGAAAACACCCACCACTTTTTTTTTATATTTGTCAAGTTTTTCTTTTATATGCTCTAGAACATCCAGTACGGCATCTTCTGTACTGCGCTTAGCCCGGAAGCCGTATTGGTTGTTTGATAACAGATTTTTTACTTCCAGGTACTTCTTCAGTCTATTGTTCATAAGTTTTTCCAAAATTTTTGAAAAAGTGGGTAGGAGAGATATTGGTCTGTAGTTTGTGACCTTGTCTCCGTCCCCACCTTTATGTATTGGGCAAACCACAGACTTCTTAAAAGCTTTAGGGAATATTCCTTTGTTAAAACTTTCCTGACAAATTATCGTTAGTGGGTTCAAAATGGCAGGTAGGATAGTTTTAATTAGTTTAGTACTGCTTTTATCCCACCCTGGAGCCGCGTCGTTTTTTAATGACTTAACGATATAATAAATTTCCGCTTCATCTGTTGGTAGGAGTCCAAAGGATGTACTCTGGCTCTTGGCTTCTAATTGTTTCAGTGCTAGGTTTTTCTCTGTATCATTCAAGGATGACAGCGTCTCATTGGCCAGATCTGAACCGACATTTACAAAATAGCTGTTTATAGCGTTAAGCGATTCTATGTTAGTTTGTTTTAGGTCGAGTAGTTGTTCTGATGTGTTTTCTTTCTTCGGATAGCTACAAATATCTTTTATTGTCTTCCATGTCTTTTTGTTGTCATGTGTATATTTGAGCAGTTCAGTTCTTTCATAGTTTCGTTTCACCTTCTTCAAAATTTTGTTGCAAACGTTTCTATATTCTATATATTTGGTCTTCAACTCAGAATTATTTGGCTGTTCTTTGCTTTTTTTATGTAGTTTGTCTCGTCGTCGCATGCATTTAATTAAGCCCACCGTAATCCAAGGCTTTATGTTAGCTTTTTTCCGTGGCATCGTTTTGAGACTCGTATATTTTTCCAGGGTATTCGATATAGTAGTCATGAAGATCTCCGTTGCTTTTTCTAAGTCCGTGGTGTCCAATAGACATTTCCAATCTATTTTCGAGAGCTCTTTAAATATTCCATCATAGTCAATAAACGTTGTTGTACGCTTTAGTTGTTTATTGATCGTTTGTGATGTACGAATTTGCACAAGAACAGGCGAGTGGTCTGTAATGATGGCTGGAAAGACTATGGTTGTGGCTGGGTTCTTCGTTTTTATGATACAATGATCAATACAGTTTTTTTCCCGTGTCGGGTAAGTATGACCAGGCATCGCTCCATGACTGGCCAGCATAAGGAGATATTCTTCAGCACTTTTATAATGTTTCGCAGAGAAATCTCTATTTGGGTCTATATTCATATTGATGTCGCCGGCTATAACTATATTCTGAAAGGTTTTGAGATTGCCGAGATTGTGATTCAAAGAGTCTATAAAGTTTTTCGGATTGTCAAAGCAAGGTGGTCGGTACAACCCTACAACACACAATGCTTTGTCTATCTTTACTGTAACGCAATTCCCGTCTTTGATTATTTCTTCACGTATTCTAACTTTTCTTAAGTTGTTGCTTACATATACCACCACACCATCGTTTTGGTTAATATTATTGGTTGTAAATGAAACTTTGTAACCCGGTATCAGAGGCGGGGTGAAGTTCTCACTAAGCCAGCACTCGGAGAGCACTATGATGTCTACTTTCGAGTTTAAACGATGCAAGAAAACTAAGAAATCATCTAGATTTTTGTTTATACTCCTAATGTTAATCGATATTATTGAGACCATTTTACTGTTATTATTATTATGCAAATAAAGGTGGCATTGTTCAGGCTCGCTCAAATAGTGTGATTTAGAGACATTGAAATCATCAATGTCAGCTATCAATTTCTCAACTTGATCCATAATTATTGAATATTTTAAAATAACTGGGTTCAATAAGTGACCCAGTAATTATATTGTGATGTTTTGTTTGAGAAAGCCTTTGTATGCACCTTTTGAGTAAAATCATAGTATGTATTGAATAAGATGTAAATTTTATATTTTGTGACGCTCTTGATTGCTGATTGAAAAAAATGTTTATAATATAAAAAGTTGTGTATTTTGTGTATTTTGTGTGGTGAGTAGGTGAGTAGAATTGACCAATATTACAGTTGAATAACATATTAATTGATAAAATAACAAATAGTAAGAAAGGATGCAAGAACTTATGAACTATGACATTGTTACTAATGACACTTAAAAATGTGTATAAAGTAACCAGTATTATAATTATTAAGCTGCCAGCTAGTCATACATCCATTTCTGGGTCCAGGTTGATGTCTTTGAGCTGATCTATGTTCTTTACTTCAATTACCGGTGAGTTTTCTTCTCTTCTTATGAAAACTTTCCCCCTCGATGTCCAGCAAAACTTCCAATTAGCTTTTTTTGTAAAGTCTCTGGCTAGGTAGTGTAGTTGTTTTGCCTTCCGCGTTAAACTCTCGTTGATATAGATGAACTTCTTTTCTCCTGGCAAGTTAATAGATTTTGTGCTAAATTTATCTTCATTCTTCTTATTATAGTTTTTGATCGCATTAAGCAGGTCAGTTTTCTTTTGCGTGTTCGTAAACTCTACCACAATCATTTTGTTTTGCTCATTTTTAGCTGGTACTCTAAACGAGTTTTTGACATCTCTGCTATCAAAGCTGAGGTTAAGAGAGCGATGTATCTTATCAACGGCTCCTAGTATCTGTTCGTTATTGTCAATAGGCAGGTTGCGAATTTCCACTGAAGTTTCTCTTAATTTCCTGTCTAGGGTATCTACTTGTTGATTAAGTTCATCAACATTTACGTTGTTTCGCTCGAGTACTTCTATCCTTGACTTCAGCTCCTTTTGCTCATATAGAATAGTTCCCATCGCTTTTTTTATCTCCTCGTTGGAAGATAATATGGTTTGATTTTGCTGTTTTAGATTATTGATGCTTGATGCCATGGAGGCAAATTCAGTTTGTTGGTTGTTTTTAATTTCTGATAGCATCTGTTGCATTATAATCATCTGATCGTTGCTACTTGGACTGTTAACAGAGAGCGTCCTGCATATTCTGCGTTTTCTCGAGTCTTGGATTTCCTCAAATTCCGGTGATAAAAACACATCTGGGTTTGATTTAGCGCTTTGCAGCGGAGTCTGCAAATTTTTAGCTGTTTGCTTTGGTGGCGTTCTCATCAATTTTGAGCTTGCTTGCATATTTATATATCTTATGGTTTTTAATCAGTGAAAGTCGTATATAATCTACTAATATTTTTTTTTCAACAGGTACTGGCAACCCAGAATTATATTTGGAAATTCATAATAATATTTGTCTTTCACTGTCAATACTGATCCTTCAGTGTCAATCACGATGTCAACCAGCAGTGGCTGTCAGTATTTAGTAACTACGTTTTGTTGTCACTGTCAGTGTCACTGACTCATTACCTCGCTGTCAGTAGTACCGGCTCGTTAAATATTATTTTATCGTCGCAAAAAGTTAATTTTTGCTAACGATGCGCGGGATTCGTCGGTCTTAATGAGGAGTAATTAATAAGTTCAATGTGTGCGTGAATGATTAGCCCGCCATTGCCCTGATGGCCATGAAATTATAGTGAATAATGATGCAAATATGTGCTTGCAGCAAAGACTTATCTTGGGAATTCCTGGTCCGTATGCTGATGTCCGTGTTTCGAGGTATTTTAGCACAGATCGTTAGGTTTTTCTTCGTGATACTGTTTATTTTCTTAGAGCACCTGGACTAACGTGTTGTTCTTACTTGTCACACACACACACATTGCAATAACACCTGTTTGACATTTTAACTTTGTGTACCAAATGACTAAATATTCTTTGGGAATAAAATATTTTCATTTGATGCAATTCACTTATTTAAAAACAAGTTTATTTTAGACTGTTCTACTAAGTGCCAATATAATTGTCCTGCAGTGTAACCAGGTTAGTGCAAGTTGCAACACACGCTTTGAAGCAAGGCGCGTCAAAGGATTCGGTCTAGAAATAGATATAATAACTAAGAGACTCTTAACAGTATTTTTTTAATCGGAACGAGTTTGCATCCGACCATAATTTACTTGATTTGCGTTCCTTATGTTCTAAGCCTTAAGTGCAAGCACGCTTTCTTCATCTAAAGTAAGTTCTTTGGCATACAAGACATCCAAACGCACGCCTAGTCGACGATATCTATATGTTACTACTCAGCCTTGAAGTCGAAATGAAACAGTTATGACGTATTTGCCAAGTAAATAAGAACGATCATGCTGTTTTTTCCACACTGAATATGTTTGTATTTGATCAGAATACGCCTGATGGTAAGGAATCATTATGGTATACCCAGTAAGAACCGATTCACTCTTAAAAAGTAATGAGGTGTCTCTAGTTTTACTATGTCATTGTATCAAGGCGAGGCGAAGAATGTAGGTACCCTTCACTCGAGTCGGATTTTAGAATGGATCCCTGAATAAGGACGAATATGGGCTGGGTTAAAGTAGGTTTATTTGGATTAGTAATTGAATACAATGTTGCATTTATTAAGGTAGTAAAGTATTAGTATTTAAATGGATTTAATTTGTTCTCACGGCATATAAATGGTAATGGTAACTGAAAATGATTATTTTGAACTCGCTATTATTACAACATTTACTGGCCTTCTAAGTTATGAGTTGCGGGTTCGATTCCCGCGTGAGACAAGTATTTATGCATTTAAAAAAAAGGTATTCATTGAGTCTGGTCGTATGCATAATAAGTATGTATTTACAAAAGAAAAGTATATAAGTATTTTATCCGTTATCTAGTACCCACGACACAAGCGTTTGCTTAGTGTGGGGCTAGATGGCGCTGTATGCAATGTCCCGGAATATTTATTTATTTATTCATTTAAAATGTCTTTTGTTCTTCATTTAATAAACCCAAAGGAACACATTCTAATCATCATCATCCACATCTTTTTGAATCCCACTGCTGAGATTGGGCCTCCCTTTGTATGTGACATTTACGTCGGTCTTGTCCAGATTCCGTTAATTGTTTAAAAATACTTTAATTAAAACAAACTTGGGATCAAAAGTTCATGAGATTAATATAGTGGGTTCGCTATGTTTACAATATTCTGTAAAAAATAGGTGTGGTTAATAACAATAATTATAAATATTAAATATAAATTAATAAATATTTCAGGAAATATCACACAGCGCCATCTAGCCCCGAACTAGGCTTACGCTTGTATCATGGGTACTAGATAACGGATATAATACACTAGCTGTGCCAGCGACTTCGTCCGCATGGTATAGTTATTTGGGCATCATATTTATTTTTGCAAACAACCTCTTCAGCTTTATAAATTATAGCTGTTACACACGACTTGAACCGTTTTCGCAGCGCACGTAACGGAAGCCTTCAAAGATGAGTAATTTTCCCCGCTTTTTCCACATTTTCCATTGTTTCTTCGCTCCTATTAGTTGCAGCGTAATGTTATATAGCCTAAATCCTTCCTCGATAAATGGCCTATTCAACACAAAAATATTTTTTCAATTCGGACCAGTAGTTTCTAAGATTAGCGCGTTCAAACAAACAAACAAACAAACTCTTCAGCTTTATAATATTAGTATAGATGTATACTTTTCTTTTGTAAATACCACACTTATTTCACATAGAAACGACCAGACTCAACACAAGTAATCACAATTTTTAATATGCATAATTACTTATGTCATGCGGGAATCAAACCCGCACCTCTAGATTAGAAGGCAGAGCCACTACCAACTAAGCTAACAGAACAGTCAAAAAATTTTATTGCCATTTTTAACTACCTTGTTTGTGTTAATGATCCCAGATATTTTTTTATTCTAGCAATATGTTAGCCAACCCTGCTCGCTATTTAACTTATTCTGCTGTAAATTCATACAAATGGTCAGGTAGAACACAAGACCTTAATGCTACTTCCGATACCGAGCCAAAGTACTACAACTTGAACTATACAGAACCCATTAAAAACCAATCAGGATCGCGCTTTAGAGATTACTTAAGCAAACATAACATGATGGAATAGACATTGCTTTAATTTAAACTTTTATACTATTTTGGAAAATAAACAAAAACAGGCTTTACTCGTGCTGTAATGAAAGTGAAAATGTAAAAAGTCCTTTTTACTATTGGTTTCTTATACTACATACTTATCTATCTATACATATACACACACACTCACTCATACACACACACATACACTCACATAATAACAAAAAATAGGCTAAGATTTTACTTTTTAAATATTTTTCTTTTTATTTCTTAATTTCAATTTAAATTTTGTATAGTTTTGTTTCCGTAAGATGAGTTTTCCAACCTCCTAAAAAAAATGTTTCCCTGAAGGAATCAGCTGCTACAACACGAGAGACTACTGTCTCTCAGCGTAGCAGCTGCTCGACATTTTTTTTTGTATTCTAAAATGTCCTATTTTAAATTAGATTATAAATAAGTGTAAATATTATAAGAACTTGTGTGTCCAATAAACATTTATTATTATTATTATATTATTATTATTATATGTACTTTAGTATACCGCCTGTTTACAGTTCTAGGTAATGCAAAAGGTTGCCTGGAAGAAATCGCCTAAGGCGATAAGACTGCCCAATGTGCAGTACTTATATTTATGTCTATTCTATTGTGTAATTTCTGTCTTTTGGTGTACATTAAAGTGATATTCTATTCTATTCTACATACCAAAAATCAGATGACCCATCGCTTCGTATTGTCGTGAGAGCGGAACAAACATACATAATAAAATGCATCATACTTTGCTTCTAAACTATTGATAAGGTTAAAATTCTATGCTTCGAAAGTTCTTTGTTAGTTTCTCTGCCTTCTAAACATGTAACAAACGAATGATTTTTTTTTACATGAGATAGGCTCACGGTTACTACAACTTGCCTGATGTTAAGAAACGTTATAATCTGCGATCTACTCGTAGCTTGCCTAGAAGAAGCCGGTTTACTTTGAAGGCTGAATTAACAGTCATATATATTATATCTTATTAAATTTTTTGGTAGAATCGTAGCCCCCGAACAGTCTTTTTTCCAAACTCGGTTTTAGTTCTCTCTATCCAAGTAAATTAGTCTTTGGAAGTCAACCTAAATTTAAGTAACTGCTTACAGGTTAATTTATTAAGTAAATATTGCAAAAAGCTGATATAATTATTTCCACTTTCTTTTCCCAACGAATTATAATCTAGCGATCTTCTAAAGCTTTGATTTCCTAGGAAAGCGGTGCCTTAATATAGCGGCCGTAATACAGCGGTGAATGACGTCACTAAAACGTTGTCTATGTAAACGAAATGGCGCGGTTTCCTGGAGAGCGGTAACTTGCACCGTAATTTACTTTAATTTTTTTTGCGTCCGTAATATCACGGCCGCTATATGAAGGCACCGCTTTCCTAGGAAACCAAAGCTTAAGCGAGACTGAATCAGTTCTTATAATGTATGTAAATTCCGTTGTAAACCATAACGATTGCTTACCATCAGGAAAATAATAGTCAAGTGTCAATTAATCTGGTTTAAAAATATCATGACTATAATAAGCTTTTTTTGTGTTTTTTCTTCCGTGGATGACACGTTAAATTGTAGGTCCCGGTTGTTTGTCTAGTACGGCAGTCGCTAAGCCATGTCAGAGGCCCTTAGGGCGGCTTGAAAACTCTCGACAGAGTCGGCCTCTCTCATACGATAAGAAGATTGTGTTTTATGCCATAATGTTAAACAAGATGATTTTTTATTTGTTTTAAATGAATGAATTAATAAATAAATGAATTTTCGTGATGTGAAAAATTCTTTCTCGGTTGTATTTATTATAATTTGATAAAAAAAATAGTAACATAAAAAAATTGTATCATAAGATACAATAAAAAAATGACAGAGATAAACATTCACAGCCTTACTTTTATTAAAGTATCTATTTTCGTTCAAACTTAAAAAGCATTTTAATTATTATTAACTTCGGTCCATACTTTCGCTCTATTTTAATCGGAGCAATTATTTAATCTATCTCCTATTCAAGTACAAACCACACTTGAGAATAACTTATACAGCATTTTGATCCTTATCTCAAAATAAATAGGTATCAAAACAGCGTGTAGTTTTGGTATCAAACAAGTATTTTATCATTTCCGTTGCTGTTACTTCACAGGAAGCTTTGAGATATAATAACTTGATATAAATATTAATGCACTATTTTGTTACAAGTTTTTGAGATGCTGCTGTTGAAGAATTAAATTATATTATTGACTACTGAAGATCATGAAGATAGCAGGGAACAGGTGGAGACGAGAAGCACAAAGTCGGGCTGAGTGGCGTGCCTTGAGAGAGGCCTATGTCCAGAAGTGGACGACCGTGGGCGGATGATGATGATGATGATTGACTACTGACGAATAAGAGGAAGCCGTTGGAGAGGAGGCCTATACTCAGCAGTAGGTGAACAGAACATGAAGAGGCTGACATGATGATGATAGACTACTAACAATTTATGATTTACACTTGGTTCGCCTAAAATGTTAAAAGTATGTAATATCTAATTCGTCTCTCTCTCTATACCTACTTACCACACTAGGAAAATTTGACTCCAAACCAAATTTTGTAATAATCGGAGTTATTCAAATTGGAAGATATAGGTATCTCTACATAATAAAGCTAAATAAGAAATCTGTACTTAGATAGAAGAAAGAAAAAAATGTTTGGGTACAGTTTAAATCGATAATAAAACTTGTCTCAGCAGTTTTTTGCAGCAGAGATTTTTTGTCTGTTTCTCTATTTATTTTCACACAAAAACTGCAGAACGCATCATCATAATTTTCATTACGTTGGTATTATGAGATCTTAGGAGTCTCATAGACTACTTTTTATCTTAAAATAATGCGGGCGAAACAGCAGGCGTCCACTTGTATATATTATTTGAAAACCTGAGTTACACAAAAGCCACTTTTTATCCCGGATAACATAGGTAATAAATAATATGTTACATAAAACAATAGATCCGCTAATCGTGAGTTAAGATTTAATCGATTAATTCAGTATTAACTTATCGATTTAATTCGTCAAATGCGTGAGCGCACGAACTGAACCTTTAGAATAAAGCTGGACCATTTATAGTAATCCTTTCACAACAAAGTCCATTGTGAATTAAATATCAATCTAAATGCAAAATGGTAACTATAACAAATACAATACAAACATAAATATTTCAGTATAGAGATAGAAGTAGCGCCCGTAGCTCAGCTAGCGGAGGCAATCGCATGCGATTACCAATGTTAAGCAAAAGTCGACGCGGTTAGTCCTTGCATGGGTGACCGAAAATTGAAATTTTGAAACACCCTTCTTATAAAAACCTAGTAAAAGGCTTCTTAAACCTAGTAAGATGAGGAGAAGGTCATCCGGCAGCGAGATGGGTCGACGACATTGTACGAGTCGCGGGTTCTTTATGGATGAGGTCTGCACAAGATCGACGCAGCTGGCACATTCAAAGAGAGGCCTATGCCCAGCAGTGGGATAGAGAAGGCTGTGGATGATGATGATGAAAAGGCTTCTTCTTCATTAGCATAATTCATTTTACAGTTGATATTAGTCATGTTAATATAGGTACTAGGTTAGATCTCGATCTATCTATACTAATATTATAAAGCTGAAAAGTTTGTTTTTTCGCTAATTTCAGGAATTACAAGTGCGAATTGAAAAAATATTTTTGTGTTGGATAGACCATTTATCGAGGAAGGCTTTAGGTAATATAACATCACGCTGCAACTAATATGAGCGAAGAAACAATGGAAAATGTAAAATAAAAACGGGGAAAATTATTCATCTTTGAGGGCTTCCGTTGCGTGAGCTGCGAAAACGGCTCAAGATATCACAAAAAAAAAATGTATCAAACAATTATTCCTCTTAAAATGATCTAACAAAATGTCCACTACAATGTGTGTGTGTGTGTATATGTCTATTTTTTAAGATTAACTCACTAGAACCAATTTTATGGTAATAACTATTCCATGCGGAAGAAGTCGCTGGCACAGCTAGTTTTGATATATTATGTAGTCATCAGATCTTCATGAGCCTAAAGTGATAACCATAATTGTACGGTAATTATTGGTGTCAGATTACATAAATAAATAAACGAGTTCTTATTAATTAATTGTTCGAATTACCGCAACCATTATCGATGATTCGGCGTAACCCGGAATTGGTGATTATTGCGGTTTTTAAATTGTATTATTAAGTATGTTTTTTAGCTATTTTTATATCGTATGAACGATTGTGTACTAATTAATATCAGGCATACCAAAAATCTTGGAAAAAAATAGGCTGGACATTTGGCGAGACGATCTGACGGCAGATGGAGCAAAGCAGTATCTGAATGGTACCCGCGGCTAGGTAAGCGAAGTGTAGGAAGACCTGTGCAACGGTGGCTGGATGATATTAGAAAGTTAGAAGGAAACATCTGGGCAAGAACAGCGCAAGACAGGGAGTGTTGGCGTAAGAGGGCGGAGGCCTATATCCTGAAGTGGGTCCCATTAGGCTGATGATGATGATGATATCAAAAATCACAAAGATCCATTCAGCTGCTTTTGTGTGATGAGCGTATAAATAAAAAGCAATCAGGGAAACAGAGGATCAGATAACCAGAGAAACAGATAAACAGACAAAAAAACTATAAATTATTGCATCGTGTTCTGTTTTCAATTCTAAGTAGCTTCAAACATTTTTTTTATAATATCTTCAATGTTCAGACTTTCGACCCTCATCAGCTTTAATATACGTATGTATAGATATATTATGTAATTTGTTGACTTTATAATTAAAAAAATCGTATTGATCTATCCCTAATCTATATTCAAAATTAACAATGAAATTCAACGTAAATTAACTTTTTTCACAAAGCCGTAGTAAGGTTATTAAAAATTGGAAACAAAGCAATTTTGAGAATCGTGCGAATCAGTCATTTGAGCTGACTCTTTGACATAAACGGAGCTTGGTTTTAATGATGTCATAACTTGAAATAATTGGTTATTTTATAGCTAGTGAATTAATTAATTAATTAATATGATCGTATACAATATACTGATGAATACTGTTAATCTATACTATCTATAGGTACTATAATATTATAAAGCTGAAGAGTTTGTTTGTTTGTTTAAACGTGCTAAGATCAGGAACTACTTACTGGTGCGAATTGAAAAAATATTTTTGTGTTGAAAAGACCATTTATCGAGAAGGTTTTAGGTTATTTAACATCACGTTGCAACTAATAGGAGCGAAGAAACAATGGAAAAACGAGAAAAATATTATTTGACGGCTTCCGTTGCGTGCGCTGCGAAAACAGTTCAAGTCGTGGGTAACAGCTATAATTTATAAAGCTGAAGAGGTTGCCCAAAATAACTACAAAACCGCTAGTGTTTTAATACAATGTTTGTCTGTCATTTATTACTTTGCATTGGTCGAGCATCATACCTTTATCAAAAGGAGTTGTCTGTAAATTCTGATTTCACAACGGAGCGACAGTTTAACATGTTTTTTGTGCGGTGATAGAATAGGGGCCTAGTTTACTTCTTATTGGAAAACAACTCAAAAATAGCCGCTGGTTTCAACTATAAATTTAATTTGAGTATTACAAAAAAATACATATTGAAAACATTTACTTTTATATGTAGATGGATAATTATTAAATACTAATCAAGTTGGCATTTCTATGTATTCGCGTTACCGTTATTTAAATAGGTGTTTTAATAATGATTAACTTGGAATAAAAAAATAATTAACAAACACATGGGGTAGCGTGCCCAGCATTTTTAATTGATTTAAACTAATAGCCTAACTGGTCATGTGAAAATCTGTTCTACTAAATAAAAAACACCGTTTTTTTCGGTATCTTTTACCTAAAGTCCTTTTGTAGAATCCTCGTGAAGCCGCAACCAGCGCTCCGTTGTCTCGTATGCCGTCTAATGAACCCATTTATTCGATAAATGCTGCGAGTGGGATACACACGGACTTAATGGATGATGAATAGAGATGTCTAGCTTATTTCTGTTGTACATTTTGAGATGAAAAAAAAATGTGACTGGTACAGTCAAGAAGGCGTAAGCTGAGCTTTGCATTTGTGTGGGTGTACATAGATAGTGTAGGTGAGACAACCGGCTTCTCCATCGTGCGATAGCGCCATCTCACTCCCCCGCCCACCTGCCATACTTCACCTCTTGTACTGATAGCACCGTTACGTGTTTCATTTTAAATACCTATTTAAACAAAATAAAAGTCAAAAAAATATAAATTCAATACGTAGCGAAAAAAACGTATCAATGAATATGGATACAATAATGAGGTTAGCGAAAGAAAAAAAATGAAACTATCACTATAAAAGAATGGAAATATGTATGTGACCACGCAATAAAAGAAGGAAAAATAGTTTCATGGATACGACGCCGCTGTTGATAATAATAATATAACGATTCATTATTAACACAAACGACACATAAGACGAGAGTGAAAATTAAAACGATTGTGATAAGGAAAATTATGACGGTGCAATTTCCGCTGTAAAAGAATTGGTAATATATTTTTTATTTGTGAATTTTGTATTAAATAATATAAATAAAATTTGTTTTAGGATTTTATTGTCTGAGTGTACTTTTGGTGATCACTCACACAAATGCAAAGCTCAGCTTACGCCTTCTTGACTGTACACGATGGGAAAAAGTGAGTGTGGCTCAGCGGTTCTAGTGTCTGCTTTTCATCCAGAGTTACAACCCTAGTTCGAATCCAGCCCTACACCAATGACTTGTAATTTCAAGTTAAGTACATATATTTGTTATTCTGCGGGGGAGTCACGACCCTCAGCCATAAGGAAATACAACTCTGGAATGCTTTACCTCTTGCTATCAAAAAAGCTCCGTCCATAGAAAGCTTCAAGACTCAAGTAAAAATATGGTATTTGTCATCATTACAGTGAGATCTATGTAGTTCCTTTGCTATCATCATCTATGTATGTGTATAGTGTATACTCAATCAGTATTTATTAACAATATGTATTAATTTATATTATTTTTGGTATATTGTTATTATATGTATTAGGGTGTATGATTTATATGTATAGTTTATTAAGTAGGTTTGTAGTATGTATTTTTAATCTAATCTTTTTTTCTTTGTTTATTTTATTGTATACTACGTCCTCTGTTATCTCTTATTTATTCCTTTCCATCCAATGGTTGCCTGGAAGAGATTGCTTTTAGCAATAAGGCCGCCACTTGTGGCACTAGTATAAGTATTTTTTTTCTTCTTTCCTTTTAATTTTATCGTGTGTTACAATAAAGAATTTTCTATCTTTCTATCTATCTAACTCAAAGAGAGATATCAGTCCATAGTCAAACACACTTAACATTTCTAAATGCAAAATGTGTTTGGTTTGACAAACTTAACGATGGTAATTTTTCAAGTTGTCATAATTAACGTTTGATCTCATACTTAGTTGCTCAATAAAAATAAACCAATGCATGTTTTTATAAAAAAATCCTATTTAACTATCAGCATCTTGAATAAAATATAAAATTAAGCGTCAAATGCACCCATGCACTTAATGCAATAGCAAAAAAATAAACACAGATAAAAAGAAACTGTTTAATTGAAAACCCTAAATGCCAATAAAACTCCTCAATCTTCCAATCCGTGTATCCCTTCAATTTCAAGGAATCGTCGTTTCAATCGGCGCTGAGGTTTTATTTTTATTTCGCCACTCATTACTCTGACACGAAGCTTTATTGAAAACTCGGCGTAAAGTGACGTTTTACGCAGAATTTAGTACCTATCTGGGTGTTTTTTTTCCGGAATTTCGGTACTGCATATTTTGTTTACTCAGCAGAGCTATATCGGGTAGTTCAGACAGCAAAACCATGAAATTGGGAATATCGATAAAAAACACACCACAGTGTATTGATTTTATAACGGATTTTTTAATACATATAAGGATACTAGCTGGTTCCCGCGACTTCGTCCGCGAGGAATAGTTATTACCATAAAAACGGGTATATTGAGTTAACCTTAAAAGATAGACATATACTGTTGCAGACATTTTGTTCGATCATTTCAAGGAAAATAATTATTTAATACATATTTTTTTGATATCTTGAACCGTTTTCTCAGCGCACGCAACGGAAGCCCTCATAGATGAATAATTTTCCCCGTTTTTTCCACATTTTCCATTGTTTCTTCGCTCCTTTTTGCAGCGTGATGTTCTATAGCCTAGAGCCTTCCTCGATAAAGGGTCTACTAAACACAAAAAGATTTTTTCAATTCGCACCAGTAGTTCCTGAGATTACCGCGTTCAAACAAACAAACTCTTCAGCTTTATAATATTAGTATAGATATAGCGAGGTATTTTTACACTCTGAGCTTTATTAAAGAGAAGGCGTAAAGTGACATTTTGTCACTGTCACTTTTTCTAAGGACATGAATTGATATGTTAACTAAACGGTTTTCACTCACGTGTAATAATTCGCGTATGATTACGGGTTCAGTCTGCGTGCTGCCGCGGTCCCAGAACGCACGTTCTGAATATGGATGTCATAACATCTGAAACGCGTCAACAACTTACGCGAATTACACGTGAGGGAAAACCGTTTAGTTAACAAATTCATAAAATGTCTCACGAAAGTTTTAATTTAATTAAAATTTGGATTGATTTCGACTGATTGCTGTGTTACTTTAGATAGATAGGTCCAAGATTCAATTTTATCCTTAGTTAGATTCCTAACAAGCTATGTACATGCACAATTAGATAAATGTACAGTACATACATTTGTATGTAAGTTAAGTTTGATTCCATACAAAACTATTAAATAAACAACATCACCATTGTAACATCGCTGTCCTCCGGCCAATCTCCAGTATTTACGTGTTAAAGCGTCCAATAGCAATACCCCTGATTAAATTATTGTAAATTTTGTATGAACAATACCTATCTGCACCTAGTCAGAAGGCTTTCTAGCAACCCAACCTGCCCCTAGGGCCTCTGACATGACTTAACAACTGTTATGCTATGACAAACAATCGGTATCCTAGATACAGCAAATACCAGACTCCAGATTTTGACAAACTCAAACAAAAAAACAATCCAACGTACTCAAGTATCTATGTATATATTCGTAGAATAATAAAAAGCTTAACAACATAATACTACTCGACCTAATAAGTACTATACTAAAAACCTACACAAAACTATCAAGATTTCCCACACATTTTATCTCAGTAGTAAAGAGTTAGTATGTCAACTTATTTATAATGTTTTTGTTCATACAATTCATATATGAAATTGCCATGTAATAAAACCCAATTATTGCCTAGAAGAAATCGCCTAGCGCGATAAAGCCGCCCAATGTGCATTAAATTAGTTTTTAAATTTCTTATATCATGTATTTTTTTTGTGTGTATTAAATACATTATCTTATCTTATTAAAAAGAAAATCTGCAACATACGAGTATCAAACAACGTCATCTAGCCCCATACTAAGCAAACGCTTGTTTCATGAGTACTAGATAACGGATATAATTATACAGTAAAGAATTATAATAGTTCTACGCGTAACTTTTTGCTTAATCCTAACGGAAAGCTGAAGTACCTAAGTGTGGCTCAGCGGTTCCACTGTCTGCTTTTCAGCCAGACGCACCCTGGTTCGAATCCAGCTCATTACCAATGACTGGTATTTTAAAGTTATTTATAAGAATACCTTAGCTTTGCTCAATGGAGAAGTTAAACACACTTTATATAACGATTTTAGTCTTTTTCTTATAAAATGAGAGAGGCAGATCTGGTGTTGAAATTTTAGCACGACTCCCTAAGGGCCTCTGACTTGGCTTAAGGACTGCCGTACTATGACCAAAAGCCTGGATCTACAACTTTACGATCATAATAAAAATTATCAACTTATCAATTCTGCTGAGGAGTCACGACCCTCTATAATGAGGATATATAAATAAAATGAGGATATATAAAGGGAATAAGGATTCGGAAGATACTTTTTCTTTGTTTTTATCCCAAAATAACGTGAGCCAGGAACATCAACTAGTTATAATAAAAAAGAAACAAAAAATCTAAGTAATGCTTACTAGAGCATTAATTCCTGGTGGTAAACCGCAGATACATAGATCAACGACTGGACTCGGGTGAGACGATACTGTTGGCCATGCAGCGATGTGGAAATAAAGAGATTCCTGAGGGATAAATAAAAAAAATCTTCTTATAGAATGAGAGTGGCCAACTCTGGTGTCGAGAATTTATGAAGGCCTCTTGGCAATATGGCCTAATGTAATGGCTAATGGCTTTACATGGCTTTACGACTGCCAACTAGACAAACAGCCGGGACCTACAATTTAACGTGTCAGCCGACTCACGGAAGCGCCCAAAATGGAATGAATATTATGAACTTGACAAAATTGTTGTAACTTATTATCTCCTTCTGCTGAGCATAGGCCTATTTTATTACACTCCCACCAGAATAACTTTGCTAACTATGAAACTTGTATCCTTGCCAATTACAATTTTTTTAATAAAATATTTGTTGATTTGCACTCAGACCTTTTCCCGGAACATCAGTTTTATTTTAGTTCTACACAAATTCGTATCATCCCACAAAGCCTATTATTGATTGGTTCCTGAAATACTGTTCCAATTCAAACCTACCTGAACTGAGCGTTGCAGGTTCAGCTCAAAATAATTCTCTAACTTATCACGATTTTGAATTCAATAACTAACGGAATAGAGTATATAATTGCTTGATATTTCAATGATTAGAGTAGGACGCAATAAGAAAATTTTCAGTACAATCCGCTGAATGATTAATAAGTTGCTGTTCTCATGAAACTGAGCTCAATATCTTGACAAGCACTTGACCAATATAGATTTATTATTATATATGTATTACCAAATAATTATGAATACCATATTATTACAAACTAGCTGTGCGTGCGACTTCGTCCGCATGGAATAGTTATTTTGGGCATCGTGTTTATTTTTGCAAACTACCTCTTCAGCTTTATAAATTATAGCAGTTACCCACGTATTGAACCGTTTTCGCAGCTCACGCGACGGAATCCCTCAAAGATGAAAATTTATCTCCGTTTTTTTCTAGATTTTTCATTGTTTCTTAGCTCTTATTATGCAGCGTGATTTTATATAATCTAAAGCCTTCCTCGATAAATGGTCTATTCAACACAAAAATAATGTTTCAATTCGCACCAGCTGTAGTTCCTGAGATTCGCGCGTTCAAACAAACAAACAAACTCTTCAGCTTTATTATATTAGTATAGATTATTATATTTGTATTACCAAATAATTATGAATAGCATTTTATTACAAACTAGTGGGTGCTCGCGGCTTCGCTCGCATTAAGAAGTAAAACTTGCATCCCCTATTTCACCCCTTTAAAATTGGCATTTCCAAAAATCCTTCCTTAGCGGATGCCTACATCATAACATCTACCTTAATTCCAAATTTCAGCCCAATCCGTCCAGTGGTTTGGGCTGTGCGTTGATAGATCACTATATCAGTTAGTCAATCAGTCAGTCACCATTGAGTTCTTAAATATAGATTATGTCTTCATAAAACCATTAGCCACATTTTCAGTAAGTCATAACTACAGTTAGTAGTACATAGTACTCAAAATGTAAATAAATATGTAAGTAAATAATAAACTTTATTCTGTAGCAATTTTAAAACACTTATATTTCAAAAATTAAATGCAGACGTTGATCTAAAGTGGACTTAAAAATATAAAGAGAGATTAACTCAGAACCCTGTACTACCACAATACCAAAAATCGCAATGATCCGTCGCTTCGTTTAAACATATAAGATAAAAAACAATCGTCAACAAACCATCAAAGTCATCTTTGCTTTAATTGTCATTGGTTTAGACGTGGTAAGCAAAAGTTTTAATTCACCAGATAACAATTACTTTTATCATTAACTAGGGATAAACTCACTAGATAATAATAAGCTCTTTTGCAACTAACTAGATAAAATCCCCAACTATATAATACAAAGTAAAATTGCGACTTTCCCTCGAATGGCTGCTACCTAATTACCTAGAAACATAAACGTGCCAAACTTTGTCCCGTGTTCACAGAATACTAAGGAACAGAAGCTAAACACATCGCCCACAAAAAAAAGGCTTTAAAAAATTTATTAACATGAATAATGTTAAGCCACTTTTCCTTCATTAGCACGCTAGATTAAATTTACAAAATAATCTTTTAAAAATTTTTTTACGCCAAAATTAAATGCATCATAACAAATTGTTTCAACTGTGAACATCACTCTAGGTTGTCTGTGTTGAGTAGATATTATTGCTTTTACATCGGGAATCTGAATAAAACTGCAAAACTTATGAGATGATTGTCTCGTATAAGAATGGCTCTGATTGGTTCAAAAATATTTTAGTGTAGGTACATTCAAACAGGTACATTCAAAATAATCTGACACCCAGTTTTTGTAAACGTATTTTGGCTATCCCTGAGGATTGTGGATGTCTACGAGTAAAAGACAGTGGTGGATTGGAAAGCGCGGCGCCTCTTTTAATAATTTGGCGCATGTGTTTCCTGCGAACTACAATCCAAGGGTCTTCAAATTTAGAGTTAATAGGTATCATCTAGGTAAGCGTGTTACACCCTAGACTGCATCAATGTTTAATCAGGCAGGCTGTTATAGTCAAACGCAACCTATCCCACGTAAAGAAAAAAAAACATAGCTAAGACAGAAACAGTAAATTAGTATTCTGTGCCTTACTATTTTGCGTCCCAAGTTCACCGAAATCCTGATCGCCGATACTGTGTCGGGTAATTTGTGGAATTACTCTCTTCCTGTACAGTACAGTGTCACGTGACCTTCTTGTTGAGCCGCTCTGTGGTTTTGTTCACTCTGTGGTTTTACGCACTGCGACCGTTAAAAACAATGACAAAGTATGGTCATTTCGTTAGTTCTTTCATTTATCCCTTCATTTTTCTCTCTCTCATTATTTTATTCCTTCATTTTTTAGTTTATAATTCTTATATACTGCCATTCCTTTTTTCTTTCTTTTATTCTTTAATTATTAAGTACATACTTTTATTCCTAAACCTATACCGAATTTTTTTTGTTCGTTAATTTTATCGCCGTTTCATTCTTGAAATTTTTAATTCCTTAATATTTTGACATTCTTTTAATTGCAGTAAACCTTACTAGGAACTGGTTTGCATTCGACTAAAATTCACCTGATGATTAGCAATAATTACGAGTACGGTCTAGGATGGAGCGTGCTTACCCAATAAGAACAGATTCACTCTCACTTTGAAGATAGCAAGATAAAAAAGTGACTTTAAGGTTTAACTTAATTTTAAAAACAAGCAACTTATTATCTCCATAGCCAAAATCGAACCCAGTGCGTACTCAACCATAGAAGGTCACCAAAACGCCCAGTAATCATATACGTCGGCGAGTTTCAGTAACTTTGCCCGATTAGAGTCGACACGGCCTAATGTCTGGCGGTGGTCACGAAAAGTAAGCTTTTACTAGTTTTATTTGTAAAGTTTTGTATAATATATTATGTTTTACAAAATTATTTAGTTATTACTCTATAGGGACTGCGTTTAGGGGATGTTTAGGTCTTGGGCTCCCTTGATGTTTTTGAAACTTTTTAGTTAACCATACACTAGTGAAATTAAAGCGACGGTGAACCGGTTTTGTTAGTCAGGCACGCTCCACCTTAAGCCATAGCTTTTGCTAACCATCAGTAAAACTGTAGCCTATTTACCTTTTGCTTACCACCAGAAAAATTCTAGTCAAACGAGAGCCCGTCTTATAAAAAACCCTCAATTTTTTTTCTTCTAGCACAAAGTATGTCTAAAACCAATAGTCATATTTTTTTTTTAAAGTTCAGAAGCGCAAAGCAAAGGACTGTTAGAAAACTTTAAACACTCGAGTCAATCATTCTCATACGATAATAAGAAGATCAAATAAGATGATTTTCATCACTACTTCCAACTAAACCCATCCTAACTCATGCCAGCTCGTCCTGCAGGAGGACAGCTATCGGCCATTATTCCTCGTTTCCCATTATACTGGAGAAACGCATCGCCTCAAACTATGGGAGCCACCACAGTACCTCTTTATTGACTTCGTGGAGCAATGGGGATAGAGTAGAAAGATCAGAAGGACTTCTTACTAAGTAAAAAAAAAAACACAAGTAATAGTTTATTTGGTCGTGGTATTATTCATCATCATCATCATCCACAGCCTTCTCTATCCCACTGCTGGGCATAGGCCTCTCTTTGAACGGGCCAGTTGCGTTGATCTTGTGCAGACCTCATCCATAAAGAACCCAAGACTCGAATAATGTCGTCGACCCATCTCGCCGCCGGACGATCCACTTCTCGTCTGCCTGTTATAATATTTGGTGCTATTTACATGAATCAGATATTAAAAAATGAATAAAAGCAGGATTTGAATTATTGATACGTATTTAATCTACATAAAACCACGCGTTTCTGGTAAGATAGATAAACATGTATACTCACAATGTCTGCTTTAATGATAATTGATAAACACAATTAAGTATAAGTCTTTAGGAATTAGGATTAGAAAGTTTTTAGGATTTTATAATAAACATGTAAATTCCTCAAAACTTAGGTATACCTAGTAGTTGGGCTAATTTGGCATGAAAGCTTATTAACTCCAAAATCTAGAAAAACTTAAAACTACTCCATACTATGTAAATCTGTTATCTACAGTTTCTTTCAGCTGCCTCATTCGTGAGCCCGTTCCGTTTCATTACTACATACAAACAGGCATGCGCCAGTGTCGATTATTTAGTTAGGTAGCTTGTTGTTCAAATTTCTGACTGCTAATTCATCATCATCATCATCAAATCAACCCACAGCCTGTGTCGACCCACTGAGAGAAAGAAATAAAAAAAACGTTTGTTGTGGCAGATTTTTTATTTTTTGGCACTGCCTTTAATAGGGAAATGACAATTGCATAAAAAAGATTCTAAAACTGCCCAACCGCACGACTTTTCCTGTACCCCTGGCAACATCGGAAATTGCACGGTCCGCAGTTCTCCAAACTGCACGGTAACCAAATACGGATATTCTATCACGGAACACGCGGAAGCTATTAATTCGTTCCAAACGTAGCTCTAATTAAAATGACTGATTGTATACCACATACACATTATGTGAAAGTACATTTCACTTTAAACCACTTTTCAACACATTTCCAAATAAAGCAAAACACAGAATGAACATGTAGAACTGTGTTTAAAATTTAATTTTTACATAAAATGCCACCAAAAGATACCCTAAATACATTGTCTTAATAGTCTCGTACGTCTTAATAGGGTTTTAAAACTTTAGGTTTATATTATCCAGTGAATTAATATAAGGAAAACATTGTAGCGAATTTACATATACAAACATAAATTTTACATTTAATTTATACATTTATAAAAACATAGGTAATGATTGTTAATTACAGTGAATTATTATAAGTAAACAAATATAGGTACTTATATTATTTTAATCGCAAAATGAGTTTAATAAACGTTGTAAAAATAGCGTAAAGGGTATAAATAGCATATCTTACTGAACGTTTATAAAAAATACTTACGTTTTTTTTTAGTAAATTTTATTTTCTATTGAGTTAAAATTCAGGTTATATTTATTTTTCAAGCTAGGCCTTTAAATTAATTCTACAAAATTTTAAACAAATTCGTACCATCCATCGTTTAATTCACCGACAAATCTCACTACCGTACTTAGTATCGAAATAAAATCAAGTAGGCGGTATTTTTCATTAAATATCCAATCAACTTCTATTAGATATCATTAATCTAATCAATAATAGGACCGATACGGCACAAAAACCCTTTGTTACGCTTACCGCTTATAAAAACAAAAGAAGTAGTCATAGACGAAGTAATAAAAGGCAAGTAATATACAGATAGGTACAGATGTTTATTGATAAATTATGGAAATTTACATGTCAAATTAAATAATTAAATAATCACAATATTCATACAATTGCACGCACATATTACAATATTACAAGTAGTAACAAAATTATACATACTATGTACGAGTATTAATCGTATCAATCAATTTTTGTATCAATGTTACCATCGGCGGTAAACTTATATTATATGTTATATTAGCCTACTACCTCTGGTATTTCATCATCATTATCATCAGCCAATATCGACTCATTTAAGTAAATATTATACCTCCACACTTTGTTATCATAGAAACCATAGATATCGGCGTAGTAATATCTTTACTGGGGGTATTTATATTTTTAGGTGTATTATTCAGTGTCATATGAGTTAAATTTTTAAATAAGTGCTTAGTAATAAAAATAATTGTTTTTGTTTCCTCATTGATTGATATCTATTTTTTCTAATTTCTAAGTTGGTTCAGTTGTTTTATTGAGTGTTTTTACTTAATTAATATACTATTAGTGCAGAGAAACATGGTTACAAGTGTGGGGGTGGTGGTGTGTCTGATTTCCTTGCAACACCGGTTGCCCTGTTGTTGGTTGTCCGGTACCTAGCGCAGGAGACAGTCATTCCACCACGTACCAAATACTTTTTAATGTATGTACATATTTGCATATCCAACATCACATAAAATAGGTACGTTTTTTATATGTATTTTGTGACCAATAGACTATTTGATTTGATTTTGATTTGAATAGAAAATGGTTCATAATATTTACATATTAAATTGTACCAAAAATGGTACAGCCGTTCAGCGTAAAAGAGATTACATACACATAATTATACTTTTTGCTTAGCGGAAGTAGAAAATTATTTGCCATAATTACGCGTCTTTGATTCTTATGTCGTTCAAATGTCCAACCAACATAATTCTCCACATCGAATAACAATTAAAATCTATTGTATACCTTATCCAATGCTAATAAGAGCTAATATGCTGAACAACAGAATTGGTTAAAAATATCTTACTGGTATTAAAAACAAAAGACAAACCACATCAACATACATGTTTCGCTTTGACAAACAATCAAAAAGTATTTTGGACCTTATTTATAAAGTCATAACAGCTATTATAGAAAAAAAGCAACGGTTTTAAAAAAAGAAACGTCCGAATTCTGATACAAAACAAAAGAAGCCATTAGATAGCATCGCCTCACTTAATAAATCAATGTTAAAAATTATATTGATTCCTACATCTGACCACAGACTAACAACAATCAGAAGAGTTATATTTTCATCTGAATCTTTTGTAACTCGATTCAAAAGGCATTTTTAGTCTGTGGTGGAATTTATAGCGGGTCATAAATAAAAACATATTTAATTATAACAGATAAAAGAGATATTGTTTTGTGCCTGAGGTAGCTTGGTAGCTGGAGTACTATCATTTGTAACTTCGTAATAGATAGGTGGCATAATTCTCACAGGGATCAAAATGAAAGCTGCAATAAGATAAGATAAGATAAGGTAAGCGTAAAATTGACTAGTAAGACTTGGATTCGCTTATCGAGTAAACATAAAAACATAAGAAAAAAACATTTATTACAACATTCGAAAGGGTTTTACAATAAGTTTGATTAAACATAGGGTATTGTATAAACTTGGGCTTTATGTATTAGAGTGTTCCGTAAAAATTTTTACCGATTTTAAAAAGTAAGTACCAGTATGAGATTGGTCAACTCTGGTGTCAATGTTTTTAAACTGCCTTATAGGCCTCTGACATGGCTTAACGACTGTCGCAATTTAAAACAGTCGAGACCCACAATTTAACCTGTAATCCGACTTACGGAAGCGGCCGAATGGACTGCTTCTTTTTGGTCACCCATCCAAGGGCTGACCGCGTCGACTGTTGCATAACATTGGTAATCGCATGCAATTGCCTGCTCTAGCTAAAGCTACGAATGCATCACCGACTTAATTTATTTTTTTTAATATTTCGACCTGAATTAAATAAACTTTAACGTTACTTTTCGGTCACCCATCCAAAGACTAACTGCATTGAATGAAGCTTAACTTTAATAATCGCGAACGAATGCCTCAGTAAGCTAAGCTTCGGGCGTTTCGTTTGTAATGGAAATTCTTGTTATCATACCAATTACTTGACATCAAAATTACCTAGATCCTTCATTTTCCTAATAACTAGGTATATTTTGTTACTCATAAAAGAATTTCAGAGAAAATCTA
Source organism: Macaria notata (assembly GCA_927399415.1). NCBI lineage: Eukaryota > Metazoa > Arthropoda > Insecta > Lepidoptera > Geometridae > Macaria > Macaria notata. The sequence goes on along the minus strand of OV656750.1, from coordinate 4,176,261 downwards.
ATACAAATTTCGTCGCACAAAAAGAGCACATACCTAGACGTATAATGTACAAGGTGTATTGTAGTGGGATATTTTCTTTTATTCTACAACGGTCTCCCGACAAACGTCGATTATAATACTATCTTTTCTAACAAAAATCGAATTTTAATTGTTAACAAACAATTTATTGGGTAGACATGAAAAAACAATAAAATAAGAAAAATAATTCCCTAACGTACCTTAAAATTACATTCAACATCAAAAACAGCCAAAGAGTTTAAATTGAATTGAACTATTACGTGTTGTACTACATATATTTAATTTGAATTAAATTTACAGATATTTTCAATAAACTCTAGTCTTTTCACCCCCGGTTTCTAGAACATAAATCTGCTTAAAACTCTTATCAAATAAAATTTAAATTTCAAGTTTTTAGTCAATGACGGCGCGCAGAAATAAGAATTCCGTTTTGTGACATTTGACATTTCAAACCATACGATCCAGCAGCGATCCTAGCGGCAAATCGGTGAGGTTTGCTTAGTTTGAGAACATTTGGACCTCACGATACACTAGCGCCTCTAGCGGTGATCTTACACGCGGAAGCCCTCATTTATTTAAGGAGACTATTTGATTTATTGTCGTCCTAAATATGTACAGGCGTCAGAGTTCTAGTATGGTTATTTTCTTAGTTTTAAGGGCAATGGCCCTTAAACGTGTCTTCTTACTTCTTAATCGTCACCCTGTATGGTATACATATAAAACGTAAGAAATATATCATTTATATTCCACAGATTCACACGTGGCCTCGTCGGCTTACCTAAAGCTTTTGGAACGTGATTCGTGTACTAAATAATAATTATTTACACAGTGACATGGTTCAGTAATGAACAAGCCTTGTTCTGAAACAAAATAAGAGGCATGGTAGGTATTCTTTGGAGCTATAAACAACATTGATTTAAAGAAATGAGGAGCCATTCGTGTGATATTGCCATTTCACTTAAAAGATATTAAGGAACCTAATAAATATAAACAAACACAAGATTTTAATATTTATATTAGAGCTAAGTATTAAAGCCAACTAAATACAATGTATGTAGTTAGCTTTAATACTTACCACTTTTATCCAAGTAAGTACAGCCTTTTACCGTAAAATAGAGAGAAACTTGCATAGATAAAACATAAATAATAGTCTGTATTTATGTTTCTCACTCCTTACGTTCCACATATAAAAATCATTCACTTCTTGAGATATGTCAAAAATCGTTAAGTGATTTGGAGTGCTTTAATTTGTTCGATATGTTATAATAATAAACACAGATATTTTAAAGAAAATATAATATATTATGAGATGTATTAGAAATATCGGAACAGTATCGTGTTAATCTTGAGCATGTAAATTCTTAAATAGATAAATATTGTGGGTGCTGTGCATTTACAAAATATTACTCTTAGGCCCGTCTTTATATTCTATGTCGACGAATGTACCCACACTGAAGTAACTTTAGGCAAGACTCTGGTATTCAGAAATGTTTTGAAGGCTCTTTTTATTAGCAAGTTTTTTGGGGTACAGCTATGGCATGTTGTAAAAAAGCCCTTTTAGTTTACATTGTAGAAGTTTAAAATTTGCTTGCTTGTTTATTTATTTTAAAAATTCTAAAAACTGTTTGTTTCTTATGAATATAATAAGTGCATGGTAAAGCCCAATTATATTTCTAAACGAATTGATTACTTAATTAAACCATAGAGAGTGTACTAAACTCTTTTTTCTATGATAAGAACCTAGTCATAGTCATAGTCATTTATTCATATCAGATATTTGATACACGTCACAGAAATACAAGTAAAAAATAATCAATTAAAATAAAAGTATGTACAATAATAGTACATTGTTACCCTAGGGGTGAAAGTAACTTATGTAGTCAATAGTTCGAGGGTCTAAATAAGTCTTTAACCCGACGTAAACACTGTGCTTTTCATTACAAATACAAGGCAAGTAAAAATAAAATCATGAGCTAAACAAAAAATGAGTAAATTTTATTTTACTTTTAACAACTTTGAAGAGATAATTTTATTTTAAGTTTATGGTAAAATTAGAACAATTGGTTATTCCACTACCGCTTTAGCCTGTTCTCTTATAAAATCAGTTGTTAAATCCATATCAGAAACAGATGAGCTCATTTTATAGGTACAAAATCTCTGCTATATGCGTATTGCGACGTAGAACCTCTTTGAATGTAGGTGTAAGAACTATTTGGTTAAATGTAGGTATAAGAACTCTTTTGTTGAATGTAGGTATTGGAACTCTTTTGTTTTTGTAAATAGGTTAGTAGAGTTCAAGCAAGATAACTCTGCGCGCGGATAAAAACGGAACTAAAATGTTCTAATTGCAATTTGATCAGAGGCCAATACTTGGCATAAGTGCTGCCGCCAGTCGCGCGCAGAGTTTTTACATGTTAATTTGACAGCTGTCAGTAGAAAGCGATACTCCCTAGGGATGAAAAGTATTACTTTCAACCCGCTCCTCAGGCAACTTCAGACCTATTTTCAGAGTATGAGTAATGAAAAATACAATGAAATTTAATGTATAAGATTTAGATTATCCCAAAAAGTCTTCCGTTATTGTTTCACGCATTAGGTACCTCTGAATTCAGTACAACCCGATAATAATTTGATAATTACTATTACGAAATTCAACAACACTATGGTATACGGTATCACACACAAAAAAACACAAGCAAATGGCAAAAACTCTTATTTTCCATCGCAGAAAAACACAATATTTTATCCATTTCATTTCAAGGAATATTTTCTGTATTCCTTTCTTCTTAAACAGAACAGCAGAACCTCTGAAACAGTATATTAATAAACACCTACATTATTAGGTTTATTTTTCAAGGCTTTACATTGAAAGCAAGCGTGTTTTTGCAGGAAGTTGAAAAGAAATTTGCCCTGTCATGGATTTTAGAGGTTTTTACGTTTAGCAATCGACCTCCAAAAAGATTTACAAAGAAAATTGCTGATCATAGCCACTGTTAATGACTTTGTAGCTATTTTAGAACGACACGAGTAACTATTGATTATTTATTTTAGAACATACTAATGAAAAATACATCAAACCGTTAAGTATGTACTTTTGACGTGGAAGGACCTGGGCGCCCATCACGATGTATCTGCCGCTCCATATTAGGCCATAGCCTTTGCTTACCATCAGGCAAACTATTGTCAAGTGCAAAACCGTTTTTGTTAAAAAAATAACAAACGTTTAATTGTAGGTCCCTGCTGTTTGTCTAGTAAGGCAGTCGTTAAGCCATGTCAGAGGCCCTTAGGGTGGTGTAAAAAGTCTCGACATCAGATTAGCCTACTCTTTTCGATAAGAAGAAATTAAAAAAAAATACTCTTAAGTTAAAACCTACAAATATCTGGAAATACCAACATTTCAAGGCCGCCAGATCCAAGTATAACGTAATGAATATAATACCTTAACTTGATACCGAAGCCTTTCATTTCGTGCCGCTCGTTATTTTTTTACCGATATTGATATTTGAACCGTTGGTTACACCTTTAGAACGGGGGCTTGGTTGGTGTGGACATGGATATTATAAATAAACTAGTGGGTGCTCGCGGCTTCGCTCGCATTAAGACGTAGGTAAAACTTGCATCCCTATTTTACCCCTTTAAAAGTGGCATTTCCAAAAATCCTTTCTTAGCGGATGCCTACGTCATAATTTACCTTCATTCCAAATTTCTGCCCAATCTGTCCAGTGGTTTGGGCTGTGCGTTGATAGATCACTAGATCACTATATCAGTCAGTCAGACAGTCACAGTTACCTTTGAGTTTTATATATTTACGCACGCTTTTAAGAATGTTTGACTTCAAACATTTCAAAAACTTCTTTTTTTTAACAAGGAATGGGTTAGCGTTTGACCGTAATTCGCTTAATGGTAAGCAATAATTACGGTCTAGCATGGAGCGTGCGTACCCAGTAAGAACCGATTCACTCTCGCTTTTAAGATCGCAAGTAAATCAAGATCAACGATATATATATTTACATCCTGATGATGTGGTTATTCTTGTATTGGGTATGGTTCAAATTAGGAAACAGAGTTTGAGCTGCATGTACTTTTATAAAAAACTTTGAAATAAGGAGGTGACATAAAAATAATTCATGTACCCTACAATACGTTTCTGCTTCCACCATCATTATTTTGGATAAAGTCCTTTCCACACTATCTTAACTCAACCAAGGACGGAAGCTGGGTAAAATTCTTAGTTTCGGTAGCCAGCCAGCTATCTCGCAGCCGACTTCAAACACTATATTTATGTGTTACGTAATTCATCGCGTGTGTGCACTATTATAATACAGGTTGGGAGATGTAGGTAGATATATGCTACTATAGCGGTTGCTTAGGGTTCGACTTTTTCTTAACATAAATAAAAAAATTGTCGTATTCAATACAAATCCAACAAATATGTGACAAACACAAAAAATGATGGTTAGAACTTTTTTTGTTGCAGCACACGATAAAAATTACAAAGAAAGAAAACAAAACCAAACATTTATTTATTTATTTATTCTCACAATTAGAACCGCTTAAAGCGAATTACTCTAATGATAAATAATCTAATCACAATAATAAAGTTAATTCTAATAGTGACATAACAAAGTACAAATTAAATTATTATACAATACAAAAATAAAACTAAAAGTCAATTAATATGCATAGTATCAAATTAAAATTCAAATTAAAAAAAACACATATATCAAGTTATTAAATGGCTACAGTTGACTCCCGATAGCATGCTTTTTCACTATAGAGCAAACATTTTCCCAATAATTCTCTCCAAGCATCACTGAAAATGTCCACATCAGAGTTAGCGTCAATAAGCTCGTTAAATGCGCCTAGGGAGCGCGGTATCGGGGACATTGTGTGAGCAACTGTACTACTCCACGGGACTGAAAACAGTTTGTGGCTCCTGGCCCGCAAGTAGTGGCTGGGTACAAATAAACGACACAAGCTGTTACTGAGATCAGATGCATCCACCTTGCCTCGCAAAATTTTAACCATCATAACCATCTGGTTGTATGACCTCCGCACTTCTAGGGAGTTGTACCCGAAAGAACCGAGCAGATAGTTAGTAGGGTAAAGGTAAGGGTAATAAGAATGTACTCGTTTGTACAGATATCTCAGGAATGCCTTCTTAACATCTTATACTAACGCCACAAAGTGGTGGCCTTATGGCTTAAAAGCAATCACTCCCAGGCAACCATTGCATGGAAAGGAATTAATAAGAGATGAGATCTAGGCAAGCGCTAGATCGTAGATCATAACGTTGCTTAACATCAGGCAAGTTGTATTCAAGCGTAAGCTTATATCATGTAAAAAAAATACAAAGACGTGGTAAACAATATTGGTACTATATGGTAGCTACCCACAAACTACAGTCTCCTCATTTGTACAAAACATTAACAAATTTGAATAAATAAAATACATCAAACGAATTAAAATAACTTCCATAATATCTTTCCAAAACAATAGCAAAATACGAGCTCGGTAATTATTATAACATAATTTAGTATTCACTGAGTTGGCGCTTCATAAGTTCGATCCGCACGAACTGAGCGGCTCAAATTGATTGTCATTAACATACCTAGATTACCACCCGATAGATATCACATTAAAAGAGTAAGCATGTTTGTATGAGAGTGGCCAACTCTGGTATTAAAGTTTTTAAACCACCCTTAGCTATTGACATGATTTAATTACTGTCTTGATTGTGACAAACAACCGTCACTTACTAAGTATTTAACGAGTCATCCGAGCCAAGTGGTCAAAAATAATAATATTAAATTGGTAATAGGTACTTTACACGATTGTTATATGAAATATGGTTAGATATTAAAGTATATAATATTTATATTGAATACCATTATCGTTTTTAACAGAATTTCACCCAATAAGAAACAAGTTTGATATCATCCGCCTGATGTTAACCATTGCTGTAGTCTACAGTGTAGCATAGTCTAAATATATAAAACTCAAAGGTGACTGACTGCTATAGTGATCTATCAACGCACAGCCCGAACCACTGGACGGATTGGGCTGAAATTTGGAATGAAGGTAGATGTTATAACGTAGGCATCCGCTAAGAATAGATTTTTACAAATGTCACTTTTAAAGGGGTGAAATAGGGGATGCAAGTTTTACTTTTTAATGCGAGCGAAGCCGCGAGCACCCACAAGTTGCCTATAAGAAACCTATTTTCTCAAATAAAGGATCTAAAATATCTAATTAACTAAACATGCAATTTTCTCTACAAAAATTAATGCAATATCCATAGACAGGTAAGGTGAGTTATTATTAAAATAAAGTTATAAACCTAATTAATTTTGTTGGTATAATCCTGTCGGGATTTCGAGTTTACTCTGTATGTGTTATTTATTATGGTATTATTTTGGACACAATTGGCCTACAATGGCAAGTATATTGTACATACTTATTCACCTGAGCTTGATTTTCTTTACCTAAGTATAGAGGCGAGTGTGGCTCAGCGGTTCCAGTGTCTGCTTTTCATCCAGACGTACCCTGGTTCGAATCCGCCCTACACCAATGACTTGTATTTTTCAAGTTATGTGTAGATTTGCACTCGCTTAGCGGTGAAGGAAAACATCGTGAGGAAACCGACATGTTTGAGGACCACAATATCCGAGGACATGCGTCTTCCGTGGAAGGACCTGGGCACCCACCACGATGTATCTGCCCAAGAAAACTCCCCTAACGAATTAATTCTGCGGGGGAGTCACGACCCTCAGTCATGAGGAAATACGACTCAAAGAGAGAGAGAAGTATATAAAACTCAAAAGTGACCGACTGACTGATATAGTAATCTATCAACGCACAGCGCAAACCACTGGACGGACCAGGTTGAAATTTGGCATGCAGGTAGATGTTATGACGTTGGCATAACTTAAGAAAAGATTTTTGGAAATGGTACCTTTGAGAGGGTGAGTGATTAGAATGATTAAATAAAGGACATAATTATGATCTCATGAGTTTTATTTTATTATCATACCTAATAATTTAGATTTAATACAGATCTCAAATATTTAGTATATTTGAGATCTATAATAATCACAATATTAATTGATTTAGTGTTCATTACGTCTCTGTTTGTCTGTTTATTTAAACACCCATAACGCAAAAACGGCTGAGCAATCATCATGATTTACGGTATGTAGGTAGTATGAGATCTTAGAAGTGTCATAGGCTACTTTTTATCTCAAAATAATGCGTATGAACCCGCGGGCGTTCACAAGTTATTAATATTATAACTAAGTAAAGGTAATCTAAGACTCTTCTCAGATATTTACCCTGTAATATAGATTTACTATGATAATGAAATCGTAGCTGTATCCAATTTAATTTTGCTTTAATAGAATAACGCTAAGTAAACTGTAAGTATACGATAATTCTATGAAACTAACGAAGACTGATAGAAAATGTAATTTCAACCTCGTCGCCTGAGCAACGAAATTCTAATAGTATAGGAGACACTTGTTTTAAATAATTACTTGTACATAAACATTTGCTAATAGCCATAAATATTTTTAAGACTAACCACCGGTTTAATTAACAAAGAAATTCTAGACGAACTAATTACCTTTACTTAGGTCGATTTCAACTCAGTTTATGGTATATCTTTTCTATTGCATTTACATTTGCATAAATGCAATAACCGATGTTTCGAGAACCAGATATTTGAATATTATTGTCAGACAAAACAATTCAATAACAAAATTTCAAAATGAAAAAAAAAAAACATTTTTTTCTGGCTCAACGTATCAGCATTGCCATCCAGTGCTGCCATGGAGCCAGTGTGCTGGGCACGCTGCCCTCTGGTAGTGGGCTGGAGCACTTAGATTATCTTTAAGCTTTTCTAAAGATTTTCTAAGTGCCCCTTTTTGAAGTAGTTAGAAGTAGTATGTTAAGTTTTTCTTCCCTTATAACAAAAAAACTATATTGAAACAGATGGCAATATTGTGATAATGTGTCAATTCATATGTTTTTTTTTATGAAGCGTAACCATTTACTCCTCTACCTCCCAACCTAAACCCAGAAAGCTCACAAAAGTCCAATCTAAGTTTTCTTTTAGAGGCTCGAATTTCAAGTTGCGCAGGGGCGTACTTTAAAGTGGGGGGAACTTTCAAATGGAAGAAAGTTTACTGCACTAAGAAAGTTTGTATTGGAGCTGCCATATAAGCTTGCTTAACTTGCGTCTCATATGTGACTTAGTTTGATGACTTGGTAGTTGCTTGAACAGGTTGTTATTAATTTTAGTGCAGTGAAGTCATAATGAAAGTGTGATTTAAAAGATTCTATTGTAGTCGTATATTGTATTATTTCTTTAGACCGACATGTACCTTATAATATAAAATAACCAGTTCTCTCAGTCAAGTAGGACCGATATGTTGATTTGCGGGTTTGGCTTCAGGTCACCTAATGATGAGTGCTTGACTGCACAACATCATCATCATCATCACCAGATCGTTATCGCCCACTGCTAGGCATAAGCCTCTCTTCTTGATTGTACAGTGTAGAAATATATCAGCATTACTTATGTTATTGCCCAGATGTTTCCTTCAATCTATGTATCTGATATCATTCAGCCATTGCTTAAGTCTTCCTACAAGTGAAGAAAGACCACTTACCAAAACGTAGGTACCATTAGATAATAAAAATATAAACAAGCCAAAACAGGAATTATTGGCGTACGATATAGGAGGCTTGTTCACTTGTAGAAAGAAATTAAAAAAGAAAGATAACATATATTGTGACAAGATTTCTAGAAAGAACACATCAACAACAATAATACAAACTAGCTGGTTGTGTGGAAGCAACCCACATTTTTATTATAGGTATTTTATTTAGAGTAAATTTTAATGAGGTGATGATGATGATGATGGATCCAATTACTGAAACAGAACCTAACTCCATCCACCCGTCGATCTGCTAAGATCACCGGAACTCTTAACAGCGTTTACCTAAAGCCGTTATTTGAAAAGTTTTCATTGGAATTTGGAATTTTGTGTTTTCAAACGGTTCGGGCCTAGCTGACAGGGAGAGGGAGTGAATTGTCTATCCGGGTTGGTTGATTGGTGGATGGTGATTGGGACATTTTCTTTTGGATTTCAGTTTTTAATTGGTGGGTGAGAAAGAATTATTTTTTATTACCACCGTTGATGAGGAGGAACCATATGAAATAGTCTTATGTATTTTTTAAATTAAACTGTACCCGAGTATATTATTCTGTTTTGCAACTGTTTTTTTTTTCGTCATTTTTTATGTAAAGAAAATACAGATATTGAAATATCTTAATTTTTGGTGCAACTGGTACAATTATAAAATATATATGTTACAATTATTATTTCAATTTATTGTATTTGTTACTAAGTTTTTATATGCATAAGCAAAGATACTCAAGTCAAATCGTTACTATACTCCTAAAAAAATGTTAGTTACTTTCTTTTTTGTACTCTCCGAATAAAAGAATCTAAAAGAAATTTTAGACAATCTTGTAATTATTCCTGTATTTCTTACTAATCAAAAAATTGTATATACAGATCCTATATATTATGTATATGATAGTTTCCTATCATTTATGTTTAGATATTCCTTTTCGAAGAGCATGATTCCCACGACACAGGGTAACCTAGTGTGGAGATCGCAGTCAACATCATTTACCCATTTTTATATACCCTTTCTGATCCAATTTTCTTTAAGTACAAATGATGTATACTTCTAGGCTAAGGATTTTTGTGAGAATAAAGTTAATTATTATTATTAAAAACATCACAATTCGTCATCAACACATTTCTAAGAAACTTTTTACAATATTACTCTACATTACTTTTACATAGAACTGACACCTAGTCTGACTTCGCCGTGCCAAGATTAAGGCATTACAGCTTTTTCTATTTGCAAATGAAGTAGTCAAAGAGACAGGTGGTCATCTTTTGCAACATTCTCTTATGTGGTAATTTATAGTTTGAAAAAGTATATTATGCATATTTTATTCCTCACGTCACGTCGTCGATCACATCGTGTTTTGAAAAACTTTCGTTTCATAATAGGTTCTGTATAAGAAATGTTTGTTGGTTGATAAAATAAATTAAACACCAATTATAATGATCAATAATTGATAACAATTGTCAGGAATAAATTAAAGCAAACGAGATAAACTTGCAAATTTTATGCTATGTCATTTACTTCAACTTCAAGGTAGTCTGATGTGTGAAGCGAGTGTGGCTCAGCGGTTCCAGTGTCTTTTTTTTTCATTTTGACCCTGGATCAAATCCGGCCCTACACCAACAACTTGTATTTTCAAGTTATGTGTGGATTTGCACTTAACGGTGAAGGAAAACATCATGAAGAAACCGATATGTTTGAGGACCACAACCATCGTCGTGTCTTCGGTGGAAGAACCTGGGCGCCCACCACGATGTATCTGCCCAAGATAACTCCCCTAACGAATTATTTTTGTGGTGGAATCACGACCCTCAGACGTGAGGAAATACGACTCAAGATAGACGCGCTAGATCGTAGATTATAACGTTGCTTAACATCAGGCAAGTTGTAGTCAAGCGTGAGCCTATTTCATGTAAACAAAGAGAGTCTGAGGTGTATTGTCACATTTTTCTCTACAGTCTTAACAACAACTAACCTCCACCTCTCTTGCTACGTTCTCGCATCTAGTGTAATGACACTCCACATAGATTACATGATCATTAACTCTGTGTAAAAAAATAATTGTCCGCTCTTAATGATGGTCATTTTGTCAGATGGCATACTTTGTGTGGTGTCTAGACTCTCTGTGTTACATATTGATTTGCTTTTTTGTGTCTGTTTGTTTTTGTTTAGTATTGTTAAGTAGTGGACGCTCGCGGCTTCGTTCACATTATTTCGGTATAACATGGCTATGTAATTTTTTTTTACGTTGTATACGGGTGTAATACTTTTACCTTTTAATTGCCAGGATCTCTACATACTATCTACATAAATACCAAAAATCATAAAGAAAAGATAAGTAAGAAAGCGTTTTCGACTATAATAGAGCCAACGCAGTGTATTTTTAACGGAAGAAATAATGTTTTATGTTGAAAACATTACTGACAACCTTATTAATAAAAACGATTATCAGGTTGCACGATATCAAGGCTAACCAAAACACATTACTACCTACACTAATACAAGAACAATCAATTTTCAGCATTATGCTCTAACACAACAAAGGTAACCTATTCTTATAATTTCATGCCCTAAATAAGCTTTTAAAGGCAAAACTTTGGCGTTAAGACCATTATTCATAGTCATAAACAACAATAAACATATTTTCAGCCATTTAACTGGGAGATTAAGAGCGCTGAATGTAAAAGAACCTTTAAATCACCACTTTATTCAGTTTTATGAGCATTCATTGCTGTAATAATATCTTATGATAAAAGTTTTTAGGGTAAGTGTTTGAAACATAAGTTTTACACAAAGTTCATTCATTAAATTATAAGTAATAGTTAAAAACAGTCAGTCTTCTTACAAAACTTGGTTTAACTATTAGTCCAGAAATAATGAAAAAGGATGTTATTGTTGTTCAAAGATTACATACAAACAATGAAATGTCAACTTCAAATTCAAACTTTGAAGTTATATACATCATTTTGGATATCAGTGCAAAATATACTAAATTATAATATAATTTAATTAAAGACTACAAGACTTTTTATTTTAAAAATTTTGGACTAGGTTAATAAGTAAACTAAGTTTTAGAATAAGACTTTTAATTTCGTTCCACCCTGTTTTTCCAAAATTATTGTTGTAAATAGGCAATACACATCATTTTGGACTAGGTAAATAAGTAAACTAAGTTTTAGAATGAGACTTTTAATTTTGTTCCACCTTATTTTTCCAAAATTATTGTTGTACCTAAATAGGCAATACACATCATTTTGGATATCAGTGCAAAATATACTAAATTATAATATAATTTGCGCTTTGTATTTTAAACACACAAACACCTTGAAAATTGATTTTATACTTGTATTACCGTTAAATTACAATTATTATATTATCCAAATTAGTTTTGCTGATAAATGTGATACGTATATAATATTGATAAGGATCCAATTTATACATATACAAGAAATATTTCTTTTGTATTATTACCAAAATTATCTACACAATATCCCATTGGTAGATTTACCTTCAAATACAAATATATACCTATTTTTTGACTGGCCTGTTATCTTAGTTGGTAGTGACTCTGCCTTCTAATCTAGGGGTTCGATTCCCGCATAACACAAAATAATTATGCATATTCAAAATTTGTAATTACTTGTGTTGAGTCTCGTCGTTTTTATGTATAATAAATATGTATTTACAACAAAAAAAGTTTGTATGTATTATACCCGTTATCTAGTACCCATGATACAAGCGAAAGCTTAGTATGGGGCTAGATGGTGCTGTCCTGAAATATTTATTTTAATACAAAATTTAGTTTTTTTTTTTACTTTTCTTACTAACACGATTATCTTTGTTCCAATAGGTATTTTAACCAATATCAGTATATACCTTCCCTTACACTCCATGTGGGAAACAAAACTAAAAAACGCATTGCATTAACTGATTTATTGGCCAATATTAAAAAAAACATTAGGTACAGATAAAAAAATAATCAACAGGTCCATCTGTTTAGCTAGAAAACAACATGATATCAGAAATCTCATTGAATTTCTGGGTACAATATGGTTCCATCTGCAAGGGGTGCGTAGGGTAAAGGTAACTCCACATATTGAATGCTGATTTTGACCTTATCAGCAACATTAGATGTTTTATCAGCGTACAAATAACCATTTTTGTATATCATCCTCACATATGAGTTTTGTGCATGACCACATACAAATGCCTTTATGCCGGTCACTTGTGGCTGGCCCTGTGAAAAATATAATAGATAAATAGATTTACGCTTTATTCGACACACAATTAAAGTAGAACACAACACAAACAAGAGCAAATTTAAATCTTATGCCACAAATGGCGGCCTTATCGCTAAAAGCGATCTCTTCCAGGCAACCGTAGGATGGAGAGGAAATCATAAAGAATAATAGACGGGGTGTACAATAAAGAACACATGAAATTTAACAACTAAAACTTAAACAATTTACACTTAAACAAACCATAATAAACTACTTAAACCCATACATAATAAACATATTATATACTTCGGTTTAATTAGAAATTAAGTAAAATATTAGAATGTATTAAAATAATATATAAAATTACTTTTAACAATACCTACATACTTATAAATATAATGTACTTAAGTATTTTGTAAGAATGTATATGACATACAATTATGAAACTAATCATACTGCTGTATAATTCATAATTTTATTTATTTAATTGTAATATGTATGATTTCAATAAATATAATATATCTTTCTTTTTACCTTTTAAAATATAATTTATAATTTTAAAATTGTGTGCTTAAATATATACCTATGGCTTAAATATATATTAAACCTTTTAAAAGCAGTTCTAGATTTTTTTTTTCTTATTTTTGTGATTTTGGTTCTGAGTTCTGACTATTTGAATGTTAACCTTAATTAATCTATGTTGTTTGTGATAAATTATTTTAAATTTAGTACCTACTTCAAAGGCAAAATGTTTTGTTGTACAAATTATGAAAATTCTTATTTTTTTTTAATGAAATTTGGTATAGTAGAATAAACTCTGGACTAAATTAACACGTTAAGGTAACACCGCAAGGCAATGCTAGTAATAATTAAAAGGTATGTTATTTGCTGGGTTTATTTATGTTCCACCTTATAACAAAACGCGGTTTAAATATTAGTCCACGACTTTGAAAATAAAAAGTATGTTCTTGTTGTACAAACAATCAAATGCCAACATCAAATTGGGGCATTCATTTATCAATGGCAACATTTTGATAGTTTGATTATTATGGCAGTAGACAGACAAATATCGAACAACAAAAACTGACTTGAAATAGTTAAGCCACGTTTTGTAATAAGACTAAGGATTAGGTTTAGTATCACAAAAGTTTTTTTAAATTAAAATTTAAATTTGACTGATTGATTGATCTATCAATGTAAAGTCCAAACCACTGGACCGATAGAGTTGTAATTTGGCATGCAGACCTATCAGCTGATAAAGATGTTTGGAAATTTTACTATCTTAATGGGCAAAATTGGTGTTGCAAATTGGAATCAAATTTTAATTGATAATAAATACTTCTTAACAGAAATAAACAGTTATGGTATAAGCAGTAAGGTATGTTTTTTGCTGGTTTCATTTATATATTTAGTTTGGTATCATTGTAAAAAGGACGAGGCTTATGCCCGGCTTATGGGCTTTAATGAGCTGATGGTGATGGTGATGATGATGACAATTGTAAAATTGTAAATGTCTTTTAAAACCATGGTTTACTTACAATTACGTTGAGATCTTTATGCAATTGTATTTGTGCTTCAATATCAACTACATCTAAAACAAGTTGTTTTTCTTCCGGCTTTGCCCCATAAAATGACCCTGAAATAATTATGTAAAGAATAACATATAGATAACACAATTTAGTAACAAAACAGTTATATATTTAAATCAAACTAAATGTAAAATTAACTAAATAACCCGCCCTTAATCGTTCCCGGTGCAAATGTGCCCATCAAGCTCGCTGCGTTTCCGCGCTGGATGGCAATAGATAGCCGTTGCACCAGAAACGATCCAAAGCGGGGGTCACCGGTCGTAACTTTAAGTTTCTGCCCAGAAATGCCAAAAACAAATTAATATGTAATAAGTCTGGACGAGGCGGTTAACCAGCGCGTGCGCGCGTGCTGACTCGTCTTCCTGTTGATGGAATGCACAGTGTTCCGAAACATGTCGAGCTAAGTTTTGACATAATTACTGACGAAGTGCTAGCCGGCTATTACAATTAAGTTAAAAAAAAGTAGTGGTAGTGGGCTGGAGCACTTAGATTATCTTTTGGCTTTTCCAAAGATTTTCCAAGTGCCCCTTTTTTGTAGTAGTTAGAAGTAGTATGTTTTGTGTTTTTTTCTTTTGTTTTTATATTTTATTATTGTAAATAAAGTTACTATAGCAAAAAATAATTATTAATTTCAATTCATTCATTGTTTTTTTTTCAGGAAATAGCAAGCTTTTGTTCTGAGCCACCATCGTTTCACTATTAATCAGATATCAAGCCGAGATTCCGAGAAAACTCGACATTGAATTTTGATTGTATATTTACCTCCCTGGTTGTTTTAAGGGTGCATTTTCATCACACTCATCCAAACGGATAGAAGTTGCGGTTTGAATCTGTTTATCTTCTTCTTAACGAATGAGTGTGGCCAACTCTGCTGTCGAGAGTTTATCAAGCCGCCCTAAGGGCCTCTGACATGGCTTAACGACTGCCGTTCTAGACAAACAGACGGGACCTACAATTTAACGTGTCATCCGACCCACGGTTGTGATGAAAATTAAGGTTTAGAAAAAGGGTAGGGTAGTAATTATAAGCGTATTTAATAGCAATAAATCTACAATATTTTTGGAATTACAACTTGATATTATCTGATTTAAAAAAAAGGCTTTTTGGAAACATAAAAAGTCAATTTTGTGTAAAGGTAGATAAAGCATTACATTTACTCGAAATAGACATTATTTATTTACAATTACACAAAATTACTAAAACGTACAGAAGAAAATTACATTAAATAACATGTACTTTACATTATTATATTAAAAAAAAATATAAAAAAGGACTGTGGACCGAACGCGACCGCTCAAATGTCTATGAGCTTTTAGACATACCTGCAGAAGCTGTATACTGCGATATACATAGTTCTTGAGTATTTGCAGCTACAAAAATACCAAGAAAAACCAGACCAACCAAAGCCACCATTTTGAATATCAGTGCAAGAACTTCCCTCAATAGTAATACAATTTGCGCGTTCACTGTATATATACATAACACTTGCAAACACACCTTAAAAATTGATTTTCTGCTTTTATTTCCGGTGCAATTTAATGGATATTATTGCTTTAAAATATCCTAATTATTTATGCTGCTATTAGTAATACTGTATTGTTATTTTGATAAGAATAGCAAAATTGATTAGTAATTTAGTTCCATGGATTAATAATTTCCGCATTACCATATTTTTTCTTACTTTTTTTCCACCGTTAGTGTGGAGTATGGAAACGATCGTAGCAGGTGGCCCATACCCAGCAGTGGAATTCAAATGGCTGTGTTTGATGATGATGATGATGGAAAGGATCTTAATTGTACGGAATACACGGTATCATATCTTTTAAATTCAATTTTAATCCATTCCATATCATATAGTTTTGTGTTGTGAATATATAGGTATAATATACCTTTTTTTTCCATTTTTTTCGAGTTACAAGATTAAAATTACATACCTTAAAGGTAAGTATGCTACCTAGCAAATGTGGATGGGTTGGAAAAGCGCTCGACTTACCTCAAACTACCACATATACATACATACATCAAAAATCATGAAGATTTTTTCAGCCGTTTTTGCGTGATGATCGTTTAAATAAACAGAGACACAGAGAAACAGATAAAATATTATATAAAATGTACATCAAAGTAACTTGTAACTATGGATTTATTAATAAATTATTTGTATTTGTATTCCAACATCACAAGTGGCGCCATCGGCTGCTTAGTCTGAAGAGCTTGGAAATGGATGCGGATCAGTCGACCGTGGCCAAGTGGTAAGGCGTTCTTACGTGTAATCATGATAAGCAAGGTTCGAATCCTGCCTGTCGTGGAAATTTTCACGATTTTCCAATTCAAGTTCAGTATAAAACAGCCTAAGTGCGGGTTTAGCGCTAGATAAAAAAATTACTCATAACTAAGTAAAAGTGAAACTCTAATTCATAATAAATCGTATCCTGAACTGAAATGAAACTTGCTCACAAACGAAGCTGCTGAAACATACAGTAAGGCTATGGCGGCAGTTTTTAATACATTATTTTATAAGGTGTTAATAATAAAAATAAAACATATAAATATAATGCATCAATAAATTTAATCATATTCAAATGTCATGTTATTCACGTATAAAATTTTTATTCAATAATAAGAAACAATATTTAAACACATTGACACTAATAGAAATAAAAAAGAGTATTTACATCTAAACTAAATTTAAACAATCTACATGTGGTATGGAACCAAGAACGCTGGCTGCATTCCCACGCTGGATTGCTATAGAAATCCTTTGCGCAAGGAACCAGCCAGCGTTCTTGTCTCTAGTGATGTCAATCAACATTTTATTTATTTTTTTTATAAAAGACTTAGTGCTTTTACCCCACGGACCAAAAGTTTCGAAGCCAAGCGGTACGAAAATATAATCAGTCGATAATGATGTATATTTTCGCCGCTTGGCTTCTTCTGCTGCGTCCGCCGCGGCTCCTGCCGCTTGTACTGTTCCACTGAGGCGAGAAGGAGCTAGTGTATCGACGCAAGTTGCGTCCCATACAAGAGCTTTTCCCCGCTCCCAGGGAATCAGTGTGAGGCCATCGGGGCGCTTACCATCGTCACGGACCATGCCAATCGGTTCAAGAACCGATGGTACGTTGACAGTGGCAAGTGCCCGTCTCACTATATCATTCAGCGAGCCGTGGCGGGAGAATCTGCCTGCACTGCGAAGGCATGAAAGTCCGTGGAGGCCCTTCCTATCGACATCGCTACCACATGTGCAACTGTGTTGTTCGACAATAGCAGCTCCAATTCGCAAGCCGATAGCGATTCTGAAACTGCCATTGTCGAAAAGTGTACCGAGGTTGGCAGAAGGGAGGGCATGTAGCCATTGGCCAGATTCGTGTTGAGACACTGCTTGAAGCCTTGCGCGATGAGTACAGAAATAAAATGAGTACAGCAGAACTAAAATATATATAATTCTTTTAACATATTTTTTATTCGCATTATCATAAATAAAAAACCGCAGATTACCTAACATAAATTCATAAAAATGAGACTTATTTTAATGTGTTAATCGATTTTTTTTATAAAATAATAATATACAAAAAAAATATATATACATTCTAAATATAATATAAATTACATGAAAAAATAATAAAGATAAAACCACCAACAACAACAAAAAAAACCAACAATCCATTAAAACTTATTTGGGTTTGTAAAATGTGTAGTGCTCCTTGCACATTCACATACAAGCTGATTTACAGTAACATTTAAAAACTAAGGTACGAAATTATATCGCAAATTCTAAGTATCCAAATTAAAACCATACCTCAATAAAACAAATCGCAAAAGTCTTAGGAAAGTTATTGTTT
The DNA here is from genome assembly GCA_927399415.1 of Macaria notata. NCBI lineage: Eukaryota > Metazoa > Arthropoda > Insecta > Lepidoptera > Geometridae > Macaria > Macaria notata. Next base: position 4,157,889 of record OV656750.1, on the reverse strand, counting down.
TCAACTACTAAGCAGAGAGGTCTATTCTCAAGAGATCATTTTACGAGAGAGAGATAGAGATAAGTGATAATTTATTTATTTAACAATTTTACAATTTGGGTGACGTCACGGACGACAATATAGTAGTACGCATATTTTTGTGCTCCGTCAATTAAATTCTATAACTTTGTTTACATACCCGGACCAGTTAGTGCACGTAAACTAGAACGTTGTTGACATGGTGTGGCATTGTTTTGTCGATAAATAGTGCTGTTTTAGTGCATATACAACTCTTTAAATTCATGCCCAAAATACGTAGTGTATATCAGTAATTTTTTTCACTTCCAAAGCAAGAAGAGGGTAGATACCATTCGCATTTCTACGTAAACAATCCTCGTATCACTGAACTTAGTGCGCCATAATTACAATCGATAAAATGAGTGTTAAGTGCAGAGCCTGCCGTCGCCGCTTCACCAGCAGTGAAGATAGTGCTAAATGTACAAAATGTTCCTCTGTTTATCACCGAGCCTGTGTCAACATATCCAAGGATTAAACTTTTATTGGAAAATGAGCGAAAATAATCACGACCGGCAGGCACATTTCTCGTCATATCAGGTGTCCATAGTACATCGATATGAGTGCTTGTTAGACATATTCTGACAGCACAAGTGGCGCCATCAGCCGCTCAGTCTGAAGTGTATGGAAATGAGTGTGGATTTTCGCGCCTGGCAGTTAGTAGACCGTAGCCTAGTGGTTAAGGCGTTCTGACGGTAGCAGAAATACGCAGGTTGGAATCCTGCCGGTCGTGATTATTTTCGCTCATTTTCCAATAAAAATTTAATTTAAAACAACCATAGTGCAGGTTAGCACTTAATAAATTAACTCATATCCAAGGATGCTAACATTTCAACGTCATGGCACTGCCCCGAGTGCAAGGTGCACACTCCGCGAAAGGACAACACAGAGGAACCAGTGCAAGGGGACGAGGCGGGTTTTATCCATTCACCTGGAGCCCCCGATGTGTCGGCGGAGATAAGAGAAGTGTTGCGGGAGGTCCGTCTGCACCGAGCAGAAACACAAACATTACGTGCTGAATTCGCTGCGTTTGGTAGCCGTTTGGAGGCAGTAGAATCCAGGTTGTCGATTTTGGAGGCTAAGCCGACTTCAGAGCAGTGCGATAATACAATCATAGATCAGCTGCGCGCCACAGTCCATAATCTAAAATTGGAGCTGAATGATCGCGATCAGGTGTCATATGCAAACGACCTCGAGATATCGGGTGTACCGAAAGAGCAGGGTGAGAGCGTGGGTCGGCTCGTCAAATTGATTGCTTCTAAGTTAGGTGTATCGTTAGCGGAACATGATATTATTTCTGTGGAAAGAGCTGGTTTTAAACGCGCGCCATCTATCACCGCCGCCGCGAACGAGAAGGAAGCATCAGCGGCGGGAATGCGCCCGCGCCCGCGACCTTTGATATTGAGAGTATCCCGCCAGCAGGTTCGCGACTCGCTCCTACAAGCTGCGCGCGTTCGCCGCGGCCTGACTACGGATGGCATGGGCCTCGCCTCGCCGCCTGTCAAGTTCCACGTACACGAGCGCTTGTCGAGATACAACAAAAATATATTTTTATATTTTTCAAAGCGCGCGAAGCGGCTCCATCTCAAGGCTACAAAATACGTCTGGACCCGACGAGGACTTATTCTCGTTCGCCGGGACACTGGGACTCCTGCTCTGCGCGTGCGATCTGAGCTAGATCTTATAAAGATATTTGGTGCGGAGGCTCGTCGCAGTATCACTTCATAAAATGTTATTTACATCTCGTCCCGTGAGCGCACATATGTAATTAGTTTTAGTCTATTTGGTGAACATAATAATATCGTGTATTATACCTACTATAATATACATTATTTAGAGTGTGTACATCAGTAGTTTTGTTACCTAATCTGCACTTAATATTTAGTGTTTCTTTGGAGGTCGTTTTACAATTTGTTAATTATTATTTGGTTAAGTTATATATGATACTTTTTACTGAATAATATTGCAATATGCTTGTACTATGGCGAGAGTGTTGTAATGTTGGCCACCTATCTTGCACTTAATAGTTGTAAAATGTATTCTGTGGAACTAAATTTCAAGTTGTTAATTATTATTATTACTTGGATAATTAGTTTGTAGATTGTTTAGTTAGATATAATAATGTATTAGTTTTTTTTCTTTAGTTAACGTATTTTAATCTATTGTTTTGATACGTTTATTTGTTAATGCACTAAATATATAGTTAGTTACCTACTATAATTCATTGCCTATCTGTTTGTGATATTTTTCTGTATTCATTATATTGTATGTGTATTTCTACGTAGCTGTATTATGTTATTACGTGTAATTATGATATATCTACGTGCGTGACGTCACCCGCCGGTCCCAACGGAAGATCAGCGCTGGATGCTTGCATCCAGCATATGCTGAGTTGGGGCCGGATTGTGACATGAAACTCCTTATTTGTACTCTTGTTTTTATTGTGTGTCTATTTTATGTTTCATGTGACAATAAAATTATTTTATTCTTATTCTTATTTACCACACAATATGGCAGTTCGAATATATTTTTTATTAGAAAATAAGCAAAAATGATCACGAGCGGCAGGATTCGAATCTGCGTAAAAATGTAAGTAGGATTAGGGCCTGAAAGTAGTATATATAGTCTACTTTTTATTACAAAATAATGCGGGCAAAGCTGCGGACATCCACTAGTACCTATATACATATTGTGGAATGTTTCACACAGCGCCATCTAGTGCGTACTACCAAACACTTGCGTTATCGTTACTATATAATAGGAGAATCCCATATACAACAATAAGATTTAAAAAGATTATGACATATTTACTTATTTTAATGCCAACGAGGAATATGTTTAAATTTAAACAGATATAGAAATACCTTTGCTTACGTCATAGTTAATAGAATCTCTGTGCAAAAGAATCCGTCCAGTGGTAGCATTTTTATATAAATCAAATCTCTTATATCTTGGATCTAAATTATAAAATTGGCCTGAAAAAACTATAATAAAAAAAGCTATATCATGCAGCACATCTGTCGCAGGTTAGACCTCGATGAGGCTGGCTAGAGATTGGAACCATTTGCATATTATCAAAGAGGCCTATACTCAGCAGTGGGACGAAACTGGCTGCCGATGATGATGATGTACCAAAATAACTAGGTTGAAAGATACTTGCAGTAAATTCGTCAGTTTTACGTTCCTTTTCACCCAGTTTAATACCAAATAAACAGCAATAATGAATTTATTTATTTATGTGTTATTTTGTACTCCCTTATCGTTATAAACAAACTTTGTAAGGAAAACCACTTATTTGAGGACCACAAAGTCCTCCACAATCTCCTGGTGGGGAGTCATGACCCTCAGTAATCAGCAATACAATACTAAGAGGAGAAAAATAAAACCAATAGGTACCAGCAGTTTCTATATACGCGTAGTTACACGGGCTGTGGTATCGTCAACAGGAATCGTACTAACAGAAGCGAAAATAAAAAGAATGACCAAAAGACCAAGTAAAGCCGCCATTTTGAATATCAATGCAAGAACTGTGATCGATAATGGCGAGATTTTTCTTTGAGTCTCTTTATATTATAACCTACTAACATTGCCTATTTTAAATCGATTTTCTGGTAATATTTCTGTTTATTGTATAATAACTGTAAATAAACAAATTAGCTTTGTTAATTTTATTACTAGTGTATGCCTGCGGCGTCGGTTATGTTGTATTGAAATCATAAAAAGCTTATGTCACTCCTGAAACCTAATAAGGAATCGAACTATAATCCAGCGATCTTTAAAGCGAGAGTGAACCAGTTCTTATTGGATAAGCACGATATATCTTAGGCCATAGCTATTACTTACTATCAGGCAAACAATGTTCAAGTGCAAACCTGTTTTAGTTATAAAAACAAAAAAAACTTTCACTATACAAAATATCAAGGTGATCTGTTGCTCCGTTTTTGCAACAGTAACATACAGCCCAAAAAAATTACATTTTTTATTGTATTAGTCAATGATATTCTATATAAACTGAGGTAGATGCGTTATACCCCGTTCTGTGTGGCGAACTCAAATTAAGCGAATTAGCCTGGACGGCTCAGTCGCCTCGAAGCTGTGAACATACGTTTATCCCTTTCTCACAACCGGGTTTTATATATCTCTGATCTCTTTTACTTTCCTTCGCCACGTGTTAGGGCGATTTTCAATGAGTATAACGGCTCTATTAGTAAAACCTCATTGGTATTAGTATGGTTTTATCGGTAGGTACTTAAGTATGATGAAATTGATTAATAATTCGCATGTAGGCTATATTTTCCACAGTCAATCAAAATTATATTTCTTATGAAATGTTTGGTTTTGATCCGTGAGTAATACTTATTTTTATACCACTTTTTTTTTTAATTAAGTGGGTTGTTACTTGACCATGGTTTGTGTGATAGTATGCATTGAGTAAGCAAAAGCTATGCCAAAGATGGACACATCTATACTAATATTATAAAGCTGAAGAGTTTATCGAGGAAGACTTGAGGCTATATAACATCACGCTGCAACTAATAGGAGCGAAGAAACAGTGGAAAATGTGGAAAAAACGGGAAAAATATTCATCTTTGAGGGCTTCCGTTGCGTGCGCTGCCAAAACGGTTCAAAATTCAAAGAAATTAATGGCCAAAATATTTATTCCACGCGGACGAAGTCGCAGGCACAGCTATGTAGTAAGTCATATTAGAGCAAAACGCATACCACAGTAAACTTAGCAAACAGTTAACAATACACTTACTAACATGGATACCCATGAAAAGGACATGCCAAAATATTTACCTATTTATTTTATAATGCATAGTACCTTGATGAAGCAAAGTCAGATTACCTACATCTTGTTCGAACTCTTATTAGTTTTAGATGATAACTTTGGGAATAGTTCCGTTACTAATAATAAATCAACAGTTTCGTGGTGGGCGACATTAAAACAACCGCAAGGAGTACCTGGATTCGATCTGCGCAGAACCGGGACGAGTGGCGTACAAGAAGAGAGGCCTATGCTCAGCAGTGGGTGGGCGATAGCGGGCTGATGATGATGATGATCGTGGTGGGCGCTCCAATCCTTCCAAGGAAACCGCAATTAGCAATATGATCCCGTTCCGGAGTCCTGTGCCAACCTTACGGTTTTGTCTGTGCCACCAATGGAATGAGGAACTGATCGCGTCTACATTTAGGTACTATAGAATAGAATAGCCTTTATTTCCCTCGTTCTTTATAAAATTACATTTCATTCACTTCTTAATTAGGTTGTTTCAAATTCTGTTTAATATTGAATTTTAATTATGAAGATTTTTATAGTTGATATTAGGGCACCCAAAAGCGGGTAAAGGCCTCCTCCTTGCTGGCCCAGGCGTTGCGGTCCTGGGCTAGTCTGGTCCACGTGACTCCAGCCACCTCCACGATGTCGTCTCTCCACCTCTTCTTCTGTCGGCCGCGCGTGCGCGTGGCGTCCCTTATTTAGGTACTAAGCATAGGAAATCGCATGCGACTACCTCTGCCTCTGCTCTGAGCTACGAGCGCTTCCGAATTAAACATCCATGTTATATTTTAGATTGATACAATTATTTATATATGATAAAAAATCTAGATTCTTAGTTCCCATTGTAAAGGTATTCAGTTTCAGCTCGACCTCTAATCCAGACATACATCAATCCCTTTTTTTTCTAGTCCTTATTTTTTAACTGATAAAGAATTTCTTCTACCGTAAAGTGTGAAAACTAGGTATAGTCATATATTAAATATTGCTAATAAAACAGGCATTTTACATTTAGCACGCTAGTTTTTACTGTGTTAGAAGAAGATTTTAAAAAGCTTGAATAATTTTTCTTGGCAGTATTTTATACAATCACATATTTTTGTGAATGATTTTGATGTTGGTTGCTGTGGTAAGTTGGATTTTTTTTTATTCAATTACCTATAGGTTCGTTTTAGATTTTAGTGAAAGTTCCGCTTGTGGCAGTAAAAGTTCTTCTATTTTTATCTGGTTGCAACTGTCCGTATTAGTACATATTCGTATTATAATTTTCTTTATTTATTATTTATGTATATTATGTTTTTATATTTTATTTATCTTCCTTATTTTTTTATTTTATATTACACTTTTGTGCTTATGGCTCCTTTATTTAATAACAATCCGAACCTTTGAAGAGGTTTGTAAGGTCCAGGCAGTGTAACATATTCAATATATAAATTAGTGTAGGTCCAACGAGATGGTTTCTCCGCGATCAAGTATCCATTTTTGTAGGTCAATTTCAAGTCTTTAGGTTCGCCGGCGTCTGTGTTGCAAATAAATACGTTGATCCCAGTTATCTGTGGCTGGCCCTATAAAAAAAAAACAGAATTATACATTAAAAAAAAAGAGAAAGTTTGCCTTTTTCCTTCGCCCAGGAGTGAATCACAATCACAATAAACACTATCAATATTTGTGTGATAGTATTATGAAATTTGGTCTGGATGTAGAATAAACCCTGCAATAACACATAGGCTGTTTTTGACCCCAAAGTAAGGCAGGTAATACCGTAGGTAATAGGCTAGGCAAGCGAAATGTAGGAAGACCTGTGCAACGGTGGCTGGATGATATCAGAAAGTTAGGAGGAAACATCTAGGCAAGAACAGCGCAAGACAGGGAGTATTGGTGTAAGAGGGAGGAGGCCTGTACCCTGCAGTGGGTCCCATTAGGCTGATGATGATGATGATGATATCGTAGGGCACTGCTAGTAGGTTAAAAAAACATACAATTTTGAATCAAGCGCTACTTTGCTTGTAGAAATCCACTGCAGTTGATAACTTTGGAACGATGTTTAGTGTAGCTCTGCTTTAACACAGCATATCTTTTTGAGGGTAAGTATAAAAATTAAACATAACAACCACAAATAAAAAAAAAAACACTTACGACCAAATGATTATATTCATTTAGAGGTATGGGTTTCCAGGTATCCCCAAGATATATGGACGACTTAGCTAATTGAGGTGTTTTACCATAGAATGTACCTGAAACAAGGGTAAGTAAATTAAATAGCATAAACAAAAAGTGTGCAAAATTTTGATACATTATGCACGCTCTTAGCGATGAAGGAAAATATTGTAAGCAAACGGACATGATTGAGGTCACTTCTTTTTATCGAATATGAGGGTGGCCAACTCTGGTGTCGAGAGTTTATCAAGCCACCCTAAGGGCCTCTGACATGTACTATGACAAACAGCCGGAACCCTACAATTTAACGTGTCATCCAACCCACGGAAGCGCCCAAAATGGAATACCACTTTTTGGTCACCCATGCAAGGACTGACCGCGTCGACCTTTGCTTAACATGGTGATTGCATTCGATTGCCTCCGCTAGCTGAGCTACGGGCGCATCAAAAACCAAGGACATGACTATGTCTTTCGTTGAAGAAGAACTTCTGATATGAATCAATTCAGCGAGAAAGACAATATCCTCTGCAATGAGGAATAAATCTCGAAGGGGAGAAAGCAATTAACGTTTTTTTTTTTACAAGGAATGGGTTTGCACTTGACCGTAATTCGCCTGTTGGTAAGCAATCATTACGGTCTAGGATGAAACGTGTTCCCAGTAAGAACCGAGTTACTCTTCCGATTTAACGTTTAGCATACCTGCAGACTGGTAGTAACCGTTTGGACAATACACGACATCTCCGTCACCCAAAACTGCTGAAAAGATGCCCAAACTGAGTGAAACCAAAAGACCTAAGGTAGAAGCCATTTTGAATAGCTATCACTGCAAGAATTGTACTTAGTTAAGAAATGTTATCTTTTTATACAAACTAATAAATATGTTTGAGAAATCAATGTTCTGCTTCGATTTGTAGTAACAAAACAATTAGAATTAAACTAATTATATTTGCTGATAATCAGAAAATTGGTGCTTTAATTAGTTATGGCCATTATTAACGCTTTAGTTGTTAGAAGTTCAATTGTATGCAACAAGTTTTATTCAATGCAAGGTTATAAAGTGATGCAGTTCAAAAATAATAAGGTTTTTTCTCAGGACACAAAGTTCTGTTTAGCTTCCACCAACTTAACAAATTTAACTTGCTATGGCCATTAAAGAAGAGAAAAATGATCTTGACAATTTGTTTTTATTTTCCAAACTCCTCGATTGCGGTCAGTGGATATTTGAGTGCAATTTACAACTAGCTTTTGCCCGCGTCTTCGCACGCTTTATTATAAGTATAAACCTTCCTCTTGATTCACTCTATCTTTAAGAAAAAAATGCATCAAAATCCGAAATGTAGTGTTCAAGATCTTAGCACACATACAGACATAGGGACAGACGTGGGAAGCCACTTTGCTTTGTACTATGTAGTGATAGTAATAGTGAAGAACACGTTGCAAACAACTGACAAGGGCGTTATTAGAAGGGATTTTTTCTGTCCCTTTTTATGCTTTTATTCTTTTGCAACTGAGAATCTTGATTCCATAATTATATTCAAGCTCGTTTAAGGTCATAGCACACTTAAACGACTCTGCTCCAACACCGCTCCCACCCAACACTGCCGTAACTGCTCGCAGTCCGCGCGGCGACAGCTAGCAGGCACCCAGCAGTCCACGCGGCGACAGCTAGCAGGCACCCAGCAGTCCACGCGGCGACAGCTTGCACCGCGTCGCGCGCATCGCGCGCGGTCACCGCGCTGACGCCGCGCTGACTCCGCGCGGACACCGCGCCGACCGCTCGCCTACATCGTGCGGCCAGCGAGGCATCAACTACCGAGCAGTCTGACGGCGGTAAGCTCGCTGACAGCGGGCTGTCTGCTAATTCATGATGCCAATGTAAAATATATCTAAAGAGCAAAATTTAATTATATATTTGAATAATATTCTTTTTGCCGGGTGGGAGCCGAGTCGTTTAAGTGAGCTGTGACCTTTATAGACCTTATGCAGAGCACAACACATCACAGGCACTCCAACATAAAGTTCTATTCTCAAAAAAGCACGTACCTAGATTTAAGCTTTTGTCAGAACAGTAAACGTATTTTGTATGATTTGGTATTTTGTATATTGTACTAAGAGGAGGCCCCCAAACAACAAAGGGTCAACAAGAAATTAATGATGATTAACTTATGTTATTGTTATATGCAGTAAACTGTATGTATAATTTCGTATTCATTAATTTTACTTAGAAATTCAAAACATCGTAATTAATAAGTTGGTCTGTACATATAGTTATTATTACTAGCAAACATTTGATTAAAATTGAATCAATCTAAATATCTCCAAGGTTCTGCCTTTTTATCGGAATGCTAATTAAAAGATACATAAAAACCTTCTATTTAACCTACAATTATTGTGTCAACACAAAGTTTCTCAGAAAATCCCGTATCGCACTACAAGCTACGATATTGCGTGATGAAAGCTACGATATTTATATATATTTTAAATATTTATTACATATCTCTATGGATTGTTTTAAAACTATTTCAATTTTAGCCTTTGCTTGCTATCAGGTAAACTATGGTCAAGTGCAAACCCGTTCAAGTTAAAAAAAATGTTTTTAATATTATAACTCTTGTAAATTTGTAAGATTCAAAAAAAATACATTGTTTTTTTATGAAATAGTTGATATATTTAATGAAAATATAATATAATTACGGTCGAAGTAATATGCTTAAGCTTTATAACATTCGTAGATAAGTAATAATATAGGGAATTTGCATTAAAAAAAAGTTAAACAAACCATGTTGAGATTTTTGTTCAATGAAATACATTACAAAAACAGCCACTTTGCATACCTTTCTCTGTCTCCCTCTCTCATCTCCAAAGCTTTGGAACACAAACCTAACCCAACACCGCCTGAGGAAAGGCACGTGTTGTTCCTATTTGTTTTTTGTGTAAGAAATAACTCAATTTCCGAGCAAGTGTCGTAACGTAATACTACTTTACAATGTTAATGTCTAAGTCGTGATGGTTGAAAAACAAAGTCAACAAAGACGTTGACATCTGTTTTGATGTGACGCAAGCTTTGTTACCAATTTGGTACAATTTATGAATAGTAAGTATAAACTTGATGTATGAATGAATCACGATTTCTTTTATTTTGAATTAATTACAAAAAAAACATAAGTGCATACTAAAAATACCATAATTAAGAACTTTTTTTCATTATGAGCTTTCGCGTTTATTTATAATATTTTTGTAGTTCATTTTAAACGTTACATTAGTTTATTGATTTTTTTGTATGAATTTTGAGGATTTTTTTATTTTGAGGAACAGTAAGAATTATAAAAACGCCACATTTTTATTTTGAATAAATCAAATCAAATCAAAAATTCTTTATTGTACACCAATATAGCAAGAGAACACAAGTATAAAGAAAAAAAAAACCATAATATTGGGACAGAGGGCGGCTTTATCACTTAGAGTGATCTCTTCCAGGCAACCTAGTTTGGAAAACAACGATAGGAAAACAGTAAAGCTGGCGTACCTAATAAAACTAATACAACTTAATAATAATTTAACAAAAAGAACAACTAAACCTAAAAACATGTAAAATGCCTACATTTATATCTATTACAAACAGAGAAAGAAAGAATAATCGAGTTTTAAATCCTTTAAAATTAAAAAGATCAATGATATCAGAATTTTAAATTCGTATTATTTTATTCTTATCATCATCATCATCTACAGCCGGTTTCATCCCACTGCTGGGTATAGGCCTCACTCTTAAAACATATTTATATTCGTATCACATGCAGCTAATTGGGTAATTGCTTCTTAATATTAAGTTGAGTCTGTTTTCTTCAAATTGACTAAAAAAACATGCTTTAATCCAGGATTAACATGTATCCTGTGCCCATTTAGACACAGTAAATCCTTCCCTCCCCTGCAGTAGGTTGAGCTGAGAACACATAAACAGCAACTAGAGTACAGCTAGAACTAAAACTGGTAAGTTGAAGTTGCTCTCTCACTATTTGTTGGCGCTAACGTGGGTTCTTGTTACACCGTAAGTGGTTTTTTTAAATTTATCTTCTTCTTATGGTGCCTCTCCAACTAGTGAAGGCTGGCAGTCAGCTCTGCATACTTTATTTTGTTCATTGCCAAACGAAACAATTCTGCGGCACTTCTGATCCCGGTCCATTCTCGAATGTTCCGCAACCAGGACTTCTTTCTGCGACCGACTCGTCTTCTCCCCGCAATTTTTCCCATCATTATAAGTTGCAAAAGTTCGTATATAAGTATATAAAAAAAAACAATAGAAAAAATTATTCTCAACAAAACATATACATAATACGTTCATTCAAACACACACTCACAACATTTAGCACACGTGTTTCGTAGCTATACTTATCTAGTAATTGGATCAAAAAAAACGAACTAGTTACTTTCGATATTTTTTATTTGTAACTAGTAGACACTTGTGGTTTTGCTCGCGTTGTTCCGGAATAATAAGTAGCCTATATCACTTCAAGACCTCATACTAACTACATTTAAAAAATCATTATGATCCTTTTTGTCGTTTTTGTATGATGAGCAACTAAATAAAGAGTAAAAAAAATCTTAAATCTTCCACCTTTTGGGTTATCGATAAGGTATACCGAAACTTTTTTTTTTTAAATATCTTCTATGTACTATTTTCAACCCTTTTTATTACTTTAAATAGACATACGTTTGACTATGGCCTGCCTGATGTTAAGCAACACTATAGTCTAAGATGTAGCACGCTTGCCTAGAAGAAACCTTTTTACTCTAGATTTGAAGAACCCTGGGTTATAATTTTTTAACCCTCTTTAGCTTTTTAATTATGTATAAATGTAGAAGATAGATAGAAGATTTTTTATAGATAGATGGATAGATACCTATATATTTAATGCACACCAAACAATAATAAAAAATCTAAAGAAACTAAAACTAATTTAATGTATGTAGGTACATTGAGCAGCCTTAGGCGATTCCTTCCAGGCAACCTTTGGATGGACAGGCTTTAGAATTATATTTTGTATGGGGGTTAGAAGCTGATGAATCATACGGTGTAACAGACAGCCATATAAATTCAGACTGACAAAAGTTGTGGTGCTTAAACAAGCAAAGACTGTGTTTACGGTGTTGCGGATACACACGCAGTGAGCAAATTACACTTTACTTCAAACCGGTCAGTACATGGAACTAAATGTGACGTCACGGCAGCCATCTTGGACTTACGACATTAACTAATACAACATTTTGTCATTTTTATCTTATCATGACAAGGATTTATAATGATTTCTACGTCTATGTGTGATGATAAGTTTCTCTTCACTCTCTTGAGTCGTATATCCTCATGACTGAGGCTCGTAACTCCCGCAGAATTAATTCTTTAGGGGAGTTCTCTTGGGCAGATACATCGTGGTGGCCGCCTAGGTCCTTCCACAGAAGACACATGGCCTCGGATATAGAGGTCCTCAAACACGTCGGTTTCCTCACGATGTTTTCCTTCACCGCTAAGCGAGCGCAAATCCACACTTAACTTAAAAATCATTGGTGTAGGGCCGGATTCGAACCAGGGTGCGCCTGGATGAAAAGCAGACACTAGAACCGCTAAGCCACACTCGCTTTTTTAAAGCATCATACCACCTTAAAGGGATTTATTCGTAAGTTTTTGTAATGCCAGTAAATAAAACCGAACTCATTCACTCTTTTCTACTGCGCTTTAGCATTTAATTAAGTTCGTTACTGCTTAATTTGTAACTAGACTGTGTTCTGTTGTAGGGATAGACCAATTACTGGTATGATTATGGCCTTTGTTAAATTAATGCGTTAATGGTCGGTAGTCCTTAAGGATAGAGGTTCTGTAAGTAATTTTGAGCCGGTTTTTAATCTGCTTATTATTTAAGATAACATAAAGATAAATTTATCGTAAACAAATAATATGTGTCATCCTGCAAATAGCTCTGCCTCTTACATTAGTAAAAAAACTGTGTCGTAGAGAGGCAGGTTCTACCAGGGGCTCTTGTTTACAACTCAGTATTATAATTAAGTAGTATTTTTTATAAGATGTAAGTTGAGTATAGTGTTCAATTTAGATTAATGTTTTGAATCTTATATGCTAAATTATGATAGAATACTGTTTGCAACGTACCTACACGTATATACAATGTACATAATATATTGTATATCAAAACAAAAATTGTGGGTTCATTATTTTTGTATACCATGGTGTATTTCAATTTTTAAATAAGTTATAATTTTTAAATAAGTTATATATAGTTATGGCAAAACGCAGTTAAACATTTTGACTTCATACAAGAACATACATCAATTTATTTCTTAGCATGAAATCACGGACACAATGTAGGTCTAGTACGGCAGTCGTTAAGCCATGTCAGAGGCCCTTAGGGCGGCTTGATAAGCTCTCGACACCAGAGTTGGCCACTCTCATTCGACAAGAAGACCAAAAAGAAATTGGAACCAAAGTAACATTTAACTTTGCTTGTTGGAATCCCTTGCATTTTTATTGTAATCTATTTTATTTGTATATTATGTAAAACAAAAACAAAAAAATAATTAAGCCCTTAACACTCCGTTACACGCGCCTTCAGAGATCCCGTGATAACACGCGCGGGGCTCAAAAGTGCCCCAAGGAAATTAATTTTTTTTTTCCTATTGGAATAGTAAAAAGAACAAAAAGTTTTTTCATACGTAATCAGTCTTTATTGATGCATAAAATACAAATAAAAAATTTCACTCTTTTACACTCAAACATAAAAAAAAACATTTTTACCATAACCTCAGGAAACAACAAAAAAAGACATACTTAATTAAGAATTATAATTTTAGTCGTCATTAGGTGCCTGGTCGAGATTTTTTATATTTTGGTCATAGCACTGGATACATATACTATATTTATGTTCATTACATATCGGCTTATAGCATTTTTGGCATGCTGTTCTGGTCGATCGATCTTTGGCCCTTCCACAGTAATGACATCTGGCCGTCTTGGTTCTTTTGCGCTGGATATCGTTATCCTGGGGTGTCAAATCGTTTTCATTGATACCTAAAAATAGCATGCTTCGTTCTTTTATATTTCTAGGAATCGTTTTAGAATACAATCTCCGTTGCATTTGTGGTTTTAGGTATTCTATAGCAACAGAGCGCAAGTAGTTGCGTCGAGGTATGCGCTTGTAATTGTGATTGACCATAGCGTCAATTATCATGCCATTTATTCCAGCTATGTTTATTATATCAAAAAATATGGTCAACGGTCATCGTCGGCTATTTCGTGCTACGCTGAAATGCTTGCACATTTTGTCCAATACGTCAGACAGACTCCTGAAGCCACTCAAGTATTTGAGAGTCCATTCTATCCATTTTTATTTATGGTAGTACATAAAATAAACAAAATATGTATTTAATCAAAACGACAAATAAAATTATAAACGACTTTACACCAAAACTTATTGATAAATTGCATAAAATAACTAAAACAACTTACCTCCGTTGTACGTTCAATAGTCCCGTAGTTTCACGCGTGGGGCACAAATGTGCCACGGCAGCACTTAAATAATTGTCCAGCGAACGTCCTTCCGCCAACGCAGTCGACGTGTCACTAAACACATACCAAGGACACTAGCGTCAGCTACTCAACGTCTCAAGATCATGCTTCACATATTTAATTAATAATAAGCAAAAAATCTTGGCTGGGGCACTTTTGAGCCCCGCGCGTGTAATGGAGTGTTAAACGCGATACCCTAATGGTTAGACATAAAGAGGGTATTGTTAACAGTGGCTTTTAATTTGTCTAACGACAGGCCAGTTTAAATGTTAACAGAGGGGATAAAGGAAAAGGTGCAATGGACTGCTTTTATACATTATACGGTCGTTTCAAATACCACGTGTGAGGTTTTCTTTTAATTTTCAAGCGTGGACAAAGCTGTTAGTCTTCCTACTTTGTGAAATGTTACAACTTGAAACCTATGTTTCAAGGCGTTGAATTTACTTTAGATGTCATTGTAAAATGTATCCAGCCAGTGAAACGTCACTTTTTTTAAAGTACAATGCAATGATTTCTTGTTAACACAAGGGTCACAAGTAATTCATTCCAAACATAGGAAAAATCAAAAAATATTTCAAACTAGAAGGGCCCTGCGGAGTTATTCTCTTTGATACACGATAAAAAATAGCCTAAACAAAAAAAATAATTCAAAATGATATAAATAATAAAGTATTGTCATAAAAAAATCTAATTTGATCTAATCTAAATTTGGCTAAGTATATCTTTTTGTCTTGATGCAATATATTAAATTAACTATAACTTTATTGCACACCAACCTATAAATAAATATAACAAAAATACTTAAACTAAACTTTTATTGGAAAATGAGCGAAAATAATCACGACCGGCAGGATTCGAACCTGCGTATTTCTGCTACCGTCAGAACGCCTTAACCACTAGGATACGGTCTACTAACTGCCAGGCGCGAAAATCCACACTCATTTCCATTCACTTCAGACTGAGTGGCTGATGGCGCCACTTGTGCTGTCAGAATCACGGAATAGAAAAAACAAGGGAAGTGGTGCTCGTATCTCCTGCCTGTGTCACAATTAAGCGGAATATCGCAACATTCGCGGCGGCTTTGATTAGTCGTTCTTAGCTGCGTGAGCTAACAAGACGTTCCGCACTTGCATAAAAAAATTGTTTAAAAATAATTCATGCCCTGTTGTTCAATTATTACGTGTAAAAATGAAAGCAGGAAGAAAAATTTATCAAATGGAGGAGTATCGTATCACCGGTAAGCTAAAATCACTGATATATTTCAATTTAATATTTTTTTTCAAATCATCACAATAATTACTTGGTTGAAAACTGAAAATCAACCTTAAACCTATTGTGTTAAAGTCCAAGTCAAAACTTAGTTAGGCAGACAGCAATTCTAGAAGCTACGACGCTACTCATTTAGGGATGGGACATTATATGTCAATCGTTTATCGATATCGATACAATCAAACAAAACAATATATTATTTTTTATTGCACATTTTAAATTTCAGATTTCCTCAAGATCCATCTAAGGCAGAAGAATGGATTAAAGCTACAGGCAAACAAAACTGGATGCCTTCTAAATCAAGTACCATCTGTTCAGAACATTTTGATGAAACATATTTCCAGATTTCCAAAAAAGGTTACAGATATTTAAATGAACATGCTGTTCCCACTCAGAAAATTTTAATTTTTCAAGTAAGTACAAAATATGTTATACATATTAACCAACTCCAAAAGAAGTAGGGTTTCAATTTGACTTTATTATATTTACGTTATGCTATGCTTTGTTTGCATTATTTTACAGGATGACAAAAATGAGCCGGGGCCGTCTAGGAAACGGCTTCGGGACACGACGCCGACAAAGGAAACCGGTAAAGATAAAGACTGCGCATTGACTAACAGTCCTACGTGCTCAACTCCAAGAAAAAAAAAATTAAAGATGATGTTACAATGGACTCAAAGTAAAATAAGGAAGCAACATTTAAAAATCAAACGCCTACAAACTCGGAATCGTAGATTAAAAAGAAAAATCAACAATATTGAAGAAATTCTAAAGTCTTTAGAAAAGAAGTTCACCATGTCAAGTGAATACCTACTTAGCTTGAAAAACACAAATATAAAGGTTTGATTGTTTGTTATCTTTAATAATAAAATATAAACATGCACAAACTCATATCTATCATAATACAATTGAGAATTATATTTAACTATTATTGTCAAAAACTTAGCGTTTTGCAATTTTTCATTCGATTTATATC
This sequence comes from Macaria notata, assembly GCA_927399415.1. NCBI lineage: Eukaryota > Metazoa > Arthropoda > Insecta > Lepidoptera > Geometridae > Macaria > Macaria notata. The sequence goes on along the minus strand of OV656750.1, from coordinate 4,141,086 downwards.
AGTTTTCAATATTTTCTTACTAAATATTTTTGTTATGTATCAAAATATATATAGTGCAATCATTTCTATTTCGTAGGTTAACGAACTGGTTACTCGCATGGCTGGCAAATCACCTAAAGTACGAAAATATTCACCGGCGCTACGCAGTTTCGCATTGACCTTAAATTATTATTCTCCCCGAGCTTATGAATATGTTCGAAAAACTTTTAATACGTGCTTACCTCATCCACGTACTTTAAAAAAATGGTATTCAAAAGTGGGGGGAGATCCTGGTTTCACCAATGAATCCTTTACTGCTTTAAAACGTAAAGCAGATTCGGTAAACTACGAAATTCTAGCTACCTTAGTCATAGACGAAATGAACATTCGTCGTCGTATTGAATGGGACGGCAGTAAACTACACGGGTACGTAGACATGGGAACAGGATTAGATGGAGACCACTTAGCTGAAGCAAAAGAAGCTTTAGTTTTTTTAGTCACGGCCATAAACCAAAACTTTAAAGTTCCAGTGGCTTATTTTCTAGTCGACGGTGTAACTGGACTGCAACGCGCTGAACTAGTCAAAAAATGTTTAGAAATGTGTCATGAAGCTGGAGTTAAAGTAGTTGCGCTGACGTTTGATGGATGTGCCGCAAATATATCTATGGCGGGCCATTTAGGTTGTTCTTTTTTGACTAATAATATGAAATTTGAGCATCCTGTCACTAAACATCCTATTGTTGCCATACTTGACCCGTGCCATATGTTAAAATTATTACGAAACTCATTTGAAAATTATAAAACTTTAATTGACCAAGATGATAACAAAGTTTTGTGGCAAAATCTAGTTGATTTAAATAACCTTCAAAAAAAAGAAACGTTTCATTTAGCAAATAAATTAAAAGATCGACACATTAACTTCAAAAACGAAAGAATGAAAGTGAAATTGGCTTCGCAACTTTTCAGCACAAGTGTTGCGGACGCCATAATGTTCTGCAGAAAAGATCTGGAAATTGATTTATTCCAAAATAGTGAGCCCACTAAATTTTTTTTAAGATTAGTCAATAATATCTTTGATATTTTCAATTCAAGAAATTTACATTTTCATGGATTTAAAAAAGCATTAAATATGAATAACGCTGTGCAAATTTTTGATTATTTGGACAAAGCTGCAGAATACATAAAACATTAAAAAATTGAAAATGGCACTTGTTTAATAAACAGTCCTCGAAAAGTCGGTTATTTAGGCTTTCTTGGCTGCATAGAGTCCATAAAATATTTATATAAATCTTTGATAGAGACAAAAACATTAATTTATCTACCGTTTTATAAACTAAACCAAGACCACCTAGAACTATTCTTTTGTAATATAAGAGCACATGGTGGATCAAATAACAATCCCACGGCGAGACAATTTGTGTCTGCCTATAAAAAAATGTTAGTCCACGTAGAAATTAAGGACTCAGACAGAGGCAATTGCACAGCACTTGAAGAAATTTCTATTTTAAACTGTTCATCTGCAGTGGAGAGGATTAATTTAAGCACAATGCGATATGACGTTAGCCAGGAAAATGCTGAAGAGGAGGATGAAGAATTCGATGAGATGAATTATATGCATTTGTCTGATTTCAGTAAGCAATCTATAGCTCATATTGCTGGTTTCATAGTAAAACAATTAATTAAAAAAATTAAGTGTGATATATGTGTTAGTGCCTTAGTAGCAGAGCAAAATCAGTCACTACATAAGTTTATAATTGCAAAAAGTAAAGGAGGATTGTTATATCCTTCGGGAGATGTAATTAAAGTATGCCAAACATCAGAATTATTTTTAAAAGATTGCATATGCATAAAAAAATGTATTGTGATAAATAAAATAATGCGCCAATTCATTGGCACGTCATTATTTCAAGATATAAATTATCATCAGTTAGGAGAATTTCCTGCATCAAACCATATCACAGACCTCATGAAAGCCATCATAAGTAAATACATAAATATACGCATGCATCATTTATTAAAGTTAAAAATCCAACAGTCAAAACGACAACTATTAAATAAATATGTCTTGTTTAAAGGTCAATAAATATATTTAACATACATATTTTATCTTGTTTTTTTATTCATTTTAAAATTCCTGTTATTATTTTCCGTTCCTTATTAAAACCCGTATATAACAATCATCGATTTAAAATTATCGACTCTTGATTCACATCCTTATCTGAGTAGCAACAAGTGCATACCAATATGACATTTATTTTTTAAGTAATAGCGTACTAAATGGAATAAATTGTGTACAGCGCCATCTAGTGATGGGTGGCATAACCCGTTACTACTTGCTATTATAATAAATAACTCATCAAATATCAAACCTAACGTATTTGTTATAAGACTTAATTTTGAAAAACAATAGTCCAGCCAATTATAGTATTGCTTTTTATGTGTTGTGATGTATATTTTGATTTACTTATGTGTGAGTTTGGCTACACCGGTACCCGTACTGAGTAGTTATAAGGGCACTTCCCCTTGTTTTTCTGTTCCGTGGTCAGAATATGTCTAACAAGCACCCATATCGATGTACTATGGACACCTGATATGACGAGAAATGGGCCTTTCGCGTTTTAATTATGAGTTAATTTATTAAGTGCTAACCTGCACTATGGTTGTTTTAAATTAAACTTTTATTGGAAAATTAGCGAAAATAATCACGACCGGCAGGATTCGAACCTGCGTATTTCTGATCACCGTCAGAACGCCTTAACCACTAGGCTACCGGTCTAGGACCGTAGCCTAGTGGTTAAGGCGTTTTGACGGTAGCAGAACCATAGTGCAGGTTAGCACTTAATAAATTAACTCATAATACTTAAACTATTAATATTCATAATATGTACAATTGGGCGGCCTTATCACCTTAAGTTATATCTCTTAGCCATATATAGATATGTATTTATGTGTTTTATAAGTTGTAAGGAAAAAAATACAATAGTGTAAAAATATTTTAACGATATGTACCTATTCAATACAATATAACTACTTACAACTAGTGAATAAAATGTGCAAAACGACAGACACTAAAGCATCTATGAATGAAAACAAAGTATCGTCAAATCTTCTATCGAGTTGTATACTATTCTCGAATCTTCTATTGATTTAAGTGTCTAAACATCCCGTCGCTAATGTGAAAATCGTGACTTAATGATACCATCATTGTATGGACTCTTTTAAAATATGCTTTCAGATTGGTATCCTATTCTAATGTCACGCGATACCACATATACTATTGAGAATAATACGTACGAGATACTATATTCCATAGTATATCGAGTGAAGGCTTTGAATGTTTAAACAGATAGTTTTTGTCATTGATTGAAACAATTGATTTAATGTTTAAAATATTCAATTCAATTTATATACGTAATGTTAATGTTAATGAAATTGAAAACTAGATAATAATTTAAATAAAAAGATGAAAAATGTTTTCTGATAGGTATGAATGCCTTTTTTTTATATTTAATAGGTATTTGTCATTATTTATAGACATACATTTATGTACCCAATTTAATTATGGATAAATGTGTATATAGTTGTTTGTGTTAATGTAAGAAATGTTCTGTACAAGTTGTGTTTCAAGAATTTAATTTTGCAAGTAATTAATAATATATAATTAATGAAAATTATTATATTATCGCATATCATAAGAATATGGTCCTAAAACTGCGCGTGACCCGATAACAGATCAGAATTTAATAATTAAGATATGTGTTTCTATTTTAATTGATAGCGTATAGAGATTGTAATCACGCTTCCGTAAAAAAAGTATGGAACAAGTAGGAAAGCGGTATTTTAAATTGAATTGAGACTTGAACTAAGTATCATCGTGAAAGCGGTGTTTTTCATAAGTAAATATTTTGTAATATAGTAAATTTGCCATACTAAATATTTCTATATAAGTTATCGATATTTTTTTCGACTTATATCAAGCTTGAGCTCAGTAGCTGAACCTACTGGTGGGACAAACGGTAATAGCAATTCCCGTTCGTCTCACTAGTAGGTTTAGCCATTGGGACGACGACGGGTCACACCCCGTTATAACTAACGTTTTTACCAAAATTTTCGTGCATCCATAGAAAATAAAAATAACTTGTTAAGTGTATGTATTCTTTGAGCAAAAAAATTGTTCCAGTCTTTACATCTCTTGTCTTGTTATAATGTGTCCCACCGCTTGCATTCCAGACCGCCTAACTGTGTACAATAGGGTCCCACGGAAACCGGGCCGGGTGTGAATATGTATGTGTAGGTTTTTGTGGAGATGAGGTGGGATAGTGTAGATGTGGCAGTTTGTATATGTGAGTTTTTTAACTAAAGATGCGCGGTATTGCAGCCGGAGAGTAAAATGTATCCATTTTAATTCAAAGCAGTCGTTTCCACACTATTTCTATTCCGAAATTTGAATAGGTTCAGCTTTATGAGTTACATAAAACGGCTGTTATGTTTGAGATATGCCTCACATTACTTTTAAAGTAAAAATATAATTATGACTGATTTAATTTTAAATATAAAAAACAAATAAATATTTCAGGACATATCACACAGCGCCATCTAGCCCTACACTAAGCAAACGCTTGTGTCGTGGGTACTAGATAACGGATATAATACTTATATACTTTTCTTTTCTTATATTTTTTATACTTAAATTAAAAAATAAACAATTTTTTGTGACAAATATTATAGCTTTTTCCTTAATAAATTGAAAAAAAAACATGTTATTTTACGGGTTTTCGTTAGTTAATAGTAAACTCAATATTATAACATAATGTAAAAAAAATATGTATTTAAAATACCTTCTCCATTTTACTCTGTGTATTTATGTTAAACAATTGCTGTACGTTTTGAGATGCAGTTTGTTTGACCTTGCATTGTACTTGGTAATGGTTATTAGCAGGTGGGTTGCAATTGGAACTATTAGAGAAGAAGAAGAACATGAAATAAATTTAATTGTAATTTTTCTGTTGAGCTCGTTACAATAACTAGGTTTTTTTTGTGAATTTTGGTAATCATATTGTTTAATTTTTGAATTAATAACATGATATGATATTGATTGTGCACTTTTCTTTCAGGAAAGTTGTAAGTGATGTTCCTTACACTTAAATTTCAATTTAGGCTCAGCATATTTTCATTAGAAGGTTTTTGACTTTATATATAATTCATGTGTTTAGTTGGTTGATAATTTGTTTATATGAATGTAACTTATGTATTTTGTCGCACCACTTTACCTAAGCAAAGTTAATTTATTATTTAATTTTGTTCCAAATCAAACCTACGCCTGTTACCTTGCAAAGCAAGCGCGCAACCACTACAAGCAAACACAGATCTACAATCTTACAAATATACATTATATAAATTACTTATCATAGAGCCAAGTGCAACACACCCAATAACTGACAAGTCGAACCGTTGCATGAACTTATTACGCCTATAATGACATGTAACAGTTAAATAATGAACTAGTTGACTCAAACGTAGCTAGGAATTAAGGTCACATTCGCTTGGTTTTGTATCAGTGATATTTAGGTTGATTGGACGGTGATGATATAAAAATAACTGAGGCTTGCTGCGTTGCTAACAAAAAGGGAACAGTCAATAAAAAAAATTTGGTTAAGTAATGTTTTTGCTCGTAAATAAGTTAGACATAACGAGGGACAAAAATATATCAATGATAAACGTAATTTCTTTAAAATATCTGTTTGTGTGTGCCAAGCAGTTACAGACTAGAAAAATACTTAAAGGAATATTAGTTATTTAAATGTAAATAAAAAGTTTTTTATAAGTTTTAGTTTATAAGTTAGTTATTAATTAGTTAAGTTTTTATTTTTAATTAGAAAATTTGTTTTGTAAGTTTTTTCAAATAAAATATACCTAAGTATATGTTCAAGAATGAGTAAACAAAAAAAAAGCGTATTTGACTTTTTACAATTTGAGAAACTTAACATTAGGTTCTCTCTCTCTCTCTCTCTTTGAGTCGTATTTCCTCATTACTGAGGGTCGTGACTCCCCCGCAGAATTAATTCGTTAGGGGAGTTTTCTTGGGCAGATACATCGTGGTGGGCGCCCAGGTCCTTCCACGGAAGACACATGTCCTCGGATATTGTGGTCCTCAAACATGTCGGTTTCCTTACGATGTTTTCCTTCGCCGTTAAGCGAGTGCAAATCCACACATAACTTGAAAATACAAGTCATTGGTGTAGGGCGGATTCGAACCAGGGTACGTCTGTATGAAAAGCAGACACTGGAACCGCTGAGCCACACTCGCTTTTTAGCTTCGCTTTTTTTATAAAATTAGATTATATTGACTTAATCATAACCTTTTTTCCATAGGCGGGTAATTAAAACAGGCAAAGCCATATTTTTAACCTATTAGACTGATTTGGATATGAACAAAAAAATAAAATTACGACTACCTAGCGAGAGATTCACAAACAGGAATTCTCGAATCCTAGAAGTTTACTAGAAAACTAAACTACGATTAGGATAATACAAGTATGAAATTATAAATTAAAAACACAAGTACCTATACCTACTTTAATAATGTATTTATGAACATCAATTTCATCATATCCCGCTCCTGAACTATAGGTATATTATCTACAAAGAATATCAGTCTATCGAAGAAGTCCGAAAAACAAGAAGGATTAAGTAATACATATATTTTGAAAAAGAGAACCGTCACGTTAACCCTCAAATCACGTAGCACGGTCTGCGGGACCCCACTCATTATTCTGTCTAATTAATTGGAGTTACGAAGCCAAGTTTTGAAGTAGGGTTGAGGGTTTGGAGATGCGAGTTGGTGGTACAAGTAGGAACTCCGTTCTTGGGATTAGGAATAAACTTTCTACGCATTTTTACTGTTTACAAAGTCATTCTTAGTTTAGTGGTCCACTTGGTTACGTTCTAATGTTTATGAATATACTTTTTTCGTATTTATACTGGTTATGTCATCGTCTTAGTTCAGTTGTATATAATAAGGTTTTTATACCTTACAACCAAAATTCTTACTTGCTTTGTCTGCATCAAAATGTATGACCCAATGCTAATAAATAGTTTGTAAACACATCACTACGTTTGTAACATTATGTGTTGTAATCACTCACTGTGTGTCAGTTTGGTCACGACCTAAATAGTGACTCCTACGCAAATTTACAAGGTTTTTTGGTAAAGTTTGTTTATAAGCACATTGGATTTGTGTGGATATGCCTTTGGAAGATTTTTAGAAAATAAGTTTTTATTTATGATCAAAGTTAGGTTGTAATGTTTTGTCTCAAAAGATTACGCGTTCTCGCATTATACCTATATTGTAATTATAAGATGCCGCATTAAAGATCAAAATTAAAATAAAAATAAAACATTTATTAATTTACATTATGTACCTACTTCATACGTATCTTAGTCATCAGTACCGTAAGAATACACAGTGTATATTTATAATAATAATAATAAGTTTATTTGACCTTTTTACAAAGATACAGTTATACTACCTAATTGTGAACATTTGAAATTTAACTATAAAATGGGGGTTAGGACTATACAGTATCTAGTATATTATATTTTTCCATTGTTCCGCGCTAAGTCCCATAGATGGGCTTGTGTTGCGAGACAATGTACATAATATATCCTGTGACCTTTCATTAAATTTAAATAGTAAAACTCATAACAAACAAACATTTTTCACTTTAGGTACAAGTTTGTTGATTGTAGTATTCTGACCAGTAATTTAAGTGAACTTTTGTGAAATAATGTTTGAAGATTTTACTTGTAACTGACACTTCTTGATTATCTGTTTCTGTATGGTGATGGTTAATAAAACATTGACTCCTCTATTAATCTCCTCTTGAGTCTAAAACGTAGCACACTTGCTAAATAAAAAAAAAAACTACTTTACTGCAGATTTTAGGAACAACGAAAACATAAAGATACCACAACTTCAAGTATCATTTAAAGTAACGTTTAGCTTTCCATTTACTAACTTATGGTTAAGCTAAGAATATCAACACTATACTTTCGTATGAACTTATCTGCGCCATTGCTGGCTAATCTGCCATCGCGGCGCCACGTCCGCAGATTATCAACAGTTTCTACTAGAACGAGATGGAAACTAATATGACTAGATGTAGCAATAATAACTTAGGCCCTTGGGGAAGCTTGATAAACTCTTGACACCAGAGTTGGCCACTGTCATTCGATAAAAAGAAGAATATTATTAACTTGAAGGGCTACAAAGGAAAAATAAAAAAAATTAGTATGCACTTTGAGATATAGTGTCATTTAAATATTGTATAAGTATTTTTTGGGAGGCATTGATTGAATTTAATTTGTATGTTCTCAGATTAATGATATGTTTTTTATAAATTGAAATTGGTTTTCTGGAATCTGTTAAAGATCAAACTATGATGATAAATGACTATTCAAGTCATGAGAATTGAGATGTAATTTTTGCCTGTTTTGAGTGTTTCGTAACTTAATCATGATAATATTGACTTTTCAGGTTCAATACAAGGAACATTATTGTATAAGGAATGTCATAATTGAAATCTAACCTATTGCTTATAATTATCATATTTACATTAAATAAGATATTCCAGCATATCCAGCAATGTAATTCCTTGTAATTTTACGTTACTCCGTTTCTTGCGCAACACAGTTTCCAAATTTGAAATATTGAACAGTTTAGTGACACTAAAAAACCTAATATGGTTTGTTAGTGTTCTATTGTTTAGTGAGTCAGTGGTTTAAGGGTTCAGCTTAGATACATTTAGGAACAGTGTCTTAAAGTTCTAAACTAAATAAAATAAAATGCCATTAAACACAACAAAAAAATGTAGAAAACGTTAAAAACAAGAAAAAATACTAATCTCTATATCTTCTTCTAAATACATATATACAACTCAAATGTGACTGACTGACTGATATAGTGATCTTTCAACGCACAACCCAAACCACTGGACAGATTGGACTGAATTTGGACTGAAGGTAGATGTTATGACGCAGGCATCCGCTAAGGAAGGATTTTTGGAAATGCCACTTTGAAAGAGGTGAAATAGGAGATGAAATTTTTCTACTTAATGCGAGCGAAGCCGCGAGCACCCACTAGCACCTTATGTAAAGTGTATGTTCTTGCTAAACTTCAACATAACATATTAAAAAAGTAGTTGCAGCTAACGGTCTAGTGTGTTATTAGCCTAGAAGAAATTGATAAACTCCTGAATGACCATAAAAACAATAATTTTGTCAAAATTGTCTACGAATAAATATATCTCCATCTACTTAGTATAAACAATGATTAATTATTATTAATTTTGTAAGAAACAGCATGATATAAGGACTTTTTTTATTCAAAAATTTTATTCTATTGTTTTCTTTATAACTACGGGACCTTTCAAATGTTTATACAAAACACCAGTTTATGATAAAAAATAGACTAAACGAAAAGCATCTCATAATTTTATTGTTTTAGTCATCCGTGTAGGACCACCCACCTTATATCTAAATCCGATATATTATAAGAAAATCGGATCAGATTAGTAAATTATCTTAACTGATCTTATTTCCAAAATAATTGGTCCAGATTTAAGAGAATGTTTTATAAAACGATTGTTGTTAGCGTTATCTAAAAGTTAGAATAGAAATAATCATTTTCTAATCAAAACTTGGATTTTTGAGAAAGATAAACTAGCTGCATCCCACAGGTTTACTCGTTTTAATCCGGGATTAATAGCTTTATTTTAATATTTTTAAAGAATAGGAATAACAAATATATAAACAAATAAATATTTCAGGACATATCACACATCGCCACCGTGCCCCGTACTAAACTTACGCTTGTATCATGGGTACTAGATAACGGAAACAATAATATAAATGTATATTATATTTTTTACTTTGTAAATATTATTTATTATGCATAGAAATGACCAGACTCAACACGAGTATTTATAAATATTAATATTCACAATTACTTGTGTTACGCGGGAATCGAACCCGCACCCCTAGATTAGAAGGCAGAGCCACTACCAGCTAAGCTTACAGAAAAGTCAATAAGTAAATAAATAATAAATTGTTACGATAAACAACCTTTCAAGTACCAGATTTTTTTTTTTTTTTTATAAAAAAATAAAAAATCGCTTACACGTGTTTTAGGAAAACCAAAGAGATTTGATAGTAGTGTTACACGTGCCGGCAAAATATCACTAAAGCATTGTATGAGGATAAGCGCAGCGACAAGCGATAAATAGGATGATTCAGAGCGTGAATCTCGATTTTCTATTAAAAATAAGTGTTATTAATAGAAAAATATACAAAACAAATATATTTGTATTTACAAAAGAAAAATATATAAGTATTATATCCGTTATCTAGTACCCACGACACAAGCGTTTGCTTAGTGCGGGGCTAAATGGCGCTGTGTGCTATGTCCCGGAATAATCATTTCATTTATTTACACTTAATAACTAGGTACAGATCTTAATGCTATGTAGTTTACCTGCTTAAAGTGGGCTAAGTACAATATTTAACTAATATAATATAAGTACAATAATACCTACTACATAGACATTGAGCACTGGGTGCACTACATTGCACACTAAGTCGAGACTTGTGTCGTGCAACGTAGGCTCTTTCCATTCATGAATAGTATGAAATAAAATAAAAAAAGAACAAGATAACTTAAATATAGCTATCGCTTAGATAATATACACATTTATGATAATTTGTTTTATTATCCAAGACATCTCAAAACAAACATATTTATTTGTTTATTAATAGAATATCATTACAAAAGTATCTGCCTACAAATAATTGAGAAGCATTTAGTATTTAGGGGCAAACTTCACAGAGTAAAACGGAAAAGATATAATTATTTATATAAAAATCTCTATGTGGGATCGTTTTTGATACCTACTGAAAAATTGCACAAAATATTTTGATATAGCAACAGCCTGCTGACATTATATCATCATCATCATCATCAGCCTAAGGAGACCCACTGCTGGGTTTAGGCCTCCTCCCTCTTACGCTAATACTCATTAATTAATGACTTTATATATGTAGGTAAAATGAAATGGATTACGTTAGTGAATTGTAAAAGAAATCGCTTCTCTATAAAAACGTAATTAACTACTTGGGGCGATTTACAGTTCATCCTAATCGCTGTTATGTTTGAAATTTCCGCTCGACGCGTGGCTTATCGCGCCGCCTATGCGTCATTAAGACCTGCTCACATAGCGTTACGTCCTTATTTTTTTCCTATGAATAATAAATGTAATTACTTACATACACAATCTTCCAATAGTTTATTTACTATGCGGTGATGATCATTCATATCCATTTAATCACTTATTAGTGGACGCCCGCGGTTTCGCTCGCATTATTTCAGGATAAAAGTAGCCAATGACACTCCTAAGATTTCATACTACCTACATACCAAAAACCATGACTATCCGTTCTGCCGTTTTTGCCTGATGAGATGAAAAATATAAAAAATTGTGAAACTTTTTTATTTTCGATTAAAGGTATACCCATACATTTTTTATACCTTATATATTCTATATGATTCGATTTTTTACCCTCGTTAAATTTATTATATGTAAAGATTATAATAAGTACCTAAAACATATTTTATAATTTTATCATCAAGAAAGATGTAAATAATTAAATAAAAAACGCATGATATCTGTGTGTAGTTTTTTAATTTGCCACATAGACAGGTGCATTAGTCAGAACCAAACTAATAAGTAATCATAGTTCTCTCTTGAGTCGTATTTCCCCAAGACTGAGGGTCGTGACTCCTCCGCAGAATTGATTCGTTAAGTGAGTTTTCTTGTGCAGATACATCGTGGTGGGCGCTCAGGTCCTTCCACAGAAAACGCATGTCCTCGGATATTGAGGTCCTCAAACATGTCGGTTTCCTTATCGATTTATTCGAGTGCAAATCCATATTTAACTTAAAAATACAAGTCATTGGTATAGGGCCGGATTCGAACCAGGGTGCGTCTGGATGAAAAGCAGACACTGAAACCGCTGAGCCACACTCGCTTCATACTACTCATTTATAGCTACTTTTGCGGTAGTTTAGGCAATATTTTTTCATCACGTTTAATTAGTCAATTCGAAGGAGCCGTAAACGCCCGTTACGGCTAAGGTACATACCCATTTCCGGTTCTAGAGGGCAATAAAAACTGGTTTTTATACCTTCTTAGCTTCTAGTTAGTTACTTTTATATCTGTAATTAATTTAGTTGTAAAAGGTAGCTTTTTGTTACGAGTGAGGCGACTTTTCTGCGGCAGTGCCTTGGAACTGATTTCATAAATTGTATGTAGGTAGCTATTATGTACCTACATATATGCATTATAATGTGTAGTACAATAAACGGAAAATTTAATTTATGAATATTTAAAAATATCATACCAAATATTATAAACTAGTGGGCGCCCGCAGCTTCGTTCGCCTTATTCGAGGATAAAAAGTAGTCAATAACACTCCTTAGTCCTCATACTACCTACTTACATACCAAAAACATTATGATCCGTTCAGCCATTTTTGCGTGATGGGCGTTTAAATAAAGAGACACAGATAAACAAAGCAACAGATAAACAGACAAATTTCCTAGAAACTGTTGAATCGTTAACGCTATCAATTCGAAGTAGCCCAAAAAAAAGGTTTTTTTTTTTATATCTTTTAAGTTCAGACTTTTGTCCCTCTTCAGCTTTATTATACCAGATATTCTTCATTGTAGGCCCGTCCAAATTACCGTAGTCAATAAAAACTTATCTTGAACCATCTACGGAACTAGCAATAATCGCATAACATACGCGAATTACACGTGAGTGACAAACGTGTTAGTTACATGTTGATAAAATGTCTCACGAAAGTTTTAATAATAAAATCATCATCATGATCACATGCTAGCACACTAAGGCATGTGTTTATATTGTTCAATACAATACATTTATTCATAACTAGTGGGTAAACGCGGCTTCGCTCGCATTAAGAAGTAAAACTTGCATCCGCTATTTCACCCCTTTAAAAGTGGCATTTCCAAAAATCCTTTCTTAGCGGATGCCTACGTCATAACATCTACCTTCATTCCAAATTTCAGCCCAATCCGTCCAGTGGTTTGGGCTGTGCGTTGATAGATCACTATATCAGTCAGTCAGTCAATCAGTCAGTCAGTCAATCAGTCAGTCAGTCACCCTTGAGTTTTTTATACATAGATTCGAGTTCCGTTCCAACCAACGCAGTGATCGGACGTGTGCGCGCACATAAATAAATTCAGTAAACAATAACAAGTTAAAACATACAACCAAATTGACCTGTGATTCTTAGCTAACATTTAAATACAAACCCACCTCATAGTGACAAACAATAAGCAAGGTATAACCCACGAATTCGCAGTGAACGCCGGGCTCTGTAGGTAACCTTTTACCTACCAGGACGCGAGTGGTATTACTTGGAACTGAGGTAAACCGAGCAAACAGGTCAGTGGGGACTATATGAAAGACATTTAGGTACGTGCTAAAAAGATACAGTTAGTACGGTTGAATGTTGTGATTAACTTTCCAACAGTGTAAATATATTTAGATTACAAAAGAAACAATAACAATATAACTACCCGCAAAAGTGAATACTGAAGAAATCGAGACAATAGAATACGAAACGTTTAGAAATACCTAGAAAACTATTATTTTGATGTATTAAGACACATAGTCATAGTAACTGTAGTATTCATACCCTAATAACGATAATAACTTGTAAATAAGTTCGAATACTTTGGTAGGTAATCAATACTGCATTTAGTACATATTAATCCAGTAAAATGTAAACAACTCCACTTATCACAAATACAATAGAACAAATCTTAAAGTATACAGCAAATTGGAATTAGATATAAAGTGAGCGATGTACTTATAGACTTCAGTCGGTAGGTGACAAACGTCTTAATATTGTGTGAGCTACTTTAGATGCCATCTTATTCAATACAATAGAAATACTGTTGAGGATTATCACTCACAAAATAATCTATTATCAGTCTTGTTGGATACACACTATTACACACTCTCAATTATTAATTTAGTTTCCAATCACAGTAAAAGGAACAGTCCATGTATTTCGTTTGTATTTATAGTAATTAGTAATGAATAATTGTATTATAGGTATTACACCTACCTACTTCGGGTTTACAGTAAATAACACACACGGATATTGTTAAATGAATGTAATTTCACTAAGTGGGTACCTATAATTCCATAATCCGCAGCATATACATACTTGAATAAGCAGTCTGATACTTACATATGTTGAGTTGAGTCCTTTCTGAAATAAATCCTATCACTCATAATAGAAAAAAAAAAAAATGTCCTCAAAATCTGGCAAGTCGACACAGGGTGGATCCTCGTCTGGTGGCTCAAAGATGAAAGCTGGGCAGACTGCTCGCGTCAAAGCAATGATAAAGAATGCTCAGAAATGTACTAAAGTTTTGGATGACGTTGATACCGACGAGGTCGCTCAAGCCGTGGCGCCAGAAACACCCTCGTGCTCTCCGCCTACATCGAGGAAGTCTTCCGTAACTGAGTCAAGCAGTCCACTGACTACCATGCCTTCTACAGCAAATAGATTATACCAAGAAGCCAAAACTGAACTCGAAATGGAAACCAACATGGATCCTGAAAGGAAAGAAAAAATTTTGAACTCGCTGTCCGGTATGTACGAAATGATTTTGAGACAGAACGAGTCCCGAACTACTCTTCAAGTACAGATAGAAAAAGTGAAGCACCAAACCAAAGATGAGATATGTAAGATGCAAAGAGAACATGCCAAAAATTTAACAAAACTCGGAGATGCAATTAAGAGCGCTGATTTACGCCCATCGGTGGAGGAAGCAGTAACGGAGATCAAGTCATTGCAACAATTAATCGTATTCGATGTAATTGAAAACCAAAAGATCTTCCCCTCGGGAGGAATCGGAGAGCATGAGGCCTCAAAACTGGTAAATCAAATACAAGAGTTAAAAGATACGCTATTGCAAACTGTACCAAAAACCACAGCGGTCCTAGAAGAAATCAAGATGCGCGACCAACGTCCACCAATCCAGACTACACAACCAACATATGCGGCAATCGCAGCACAGCAATTACAACCTAAACACACTATAATAGTGACTTCCGAAGAACCTAAAGACACGGGAGACGATGTCATGGCGAAAATCAGAAGCGCTGTTGACGCTCGAGCGATAGGAGTTCAAGTTACGGATGTACGCAAGGCAAAGTTTCAGAAGATAATCATAAGCTGCCCGAACAAGAATGATGCTTCAAAAATAGCAGATCACATTAAAAAGTCTAAGAGAGGCTTAAATGTAGAAGAAGCTAAATCGAAGGATCCCCTGGTGATCATTCGGGATGTGCTATCGTATAACACCGATGACGATATATTAAAGTCTCTGAAGGCTCAAAATGCTAAAATAATTGCAGACATCCCAGAAAACGAATACCGGGCAGCTGTGAAGTATAGACGACGAACTAGGAACCCACTGCAAGATCACGTAATTCTACAAGTGTCACCGCTGCTCTGGCAAAGACTAACGGCAGTAGGCGAGGTCCATATTGACCTTCAAAGAAGGTTAGTCATGGACCAGTCGCCTTTAATCCAATGCACGAAATGTCTCGGGTTTGGGCACGGGAGAAAGCTATGCAAAGAATCAACAGATTTGTGCAGTCATTGCTCTGGACCCCATCTGAGAAAGGACTGCCAAGCCTGGCTGGCAAATGAGATTCCTACGTGTCGAAACTGTAACCTGGCGAAAATGGATAGACATGACCATGGAACTTTTGACTCAAATTGCCCAGTCAGAAAGCGTTGGGATGCACTGGCACGGTCCAGTGTTGCATATTGTTAAGAAAAGGGCTCCTCAGTGTACAAAGTCTTACAATCCAACTTACAGAAAGCTCGATTAGCCACACAAGAGTTTATTAATGAAGCTCAAAATAGAGGTGTACACTTTGGCTTGATTCAAGAACCTTATATTGGAGCATTGGGCCGAGTCAAGGACTATACTGGAGTTCGTATTGTGCAACAAACCAGTACATCCTCAAAACCGGTTAAAGCTGCTATTGTTGTATTGGACGATAATATCCAAATAATAGCGGACCCCACCATGTCGACTGAAAATATTGCATTTGCTGCACTCAAAACCAGTACTTGGGAACTAGCAGTAATATCGATATACTTTGAAGACACAGAACCCCTAAATGGCTACCTCAGCCAATTGAGTCATATTCTATCAAAAACTAACTGTAAAAAAGTTCTTATTGCAGGAGATGCGAATGCATGGAGCCCATGGTGGGGTAGCATAAGAGAAAATGCAAGAGGTGAAGAGCTACTAGCATTCATAAACGAGAAAGGACTGCATATTTTAAATGAAGGAAATACGCCAACATTTATGAAGATTGTCAACAACCAAATACGTCAAAGTCGAGTCGACATTACAGTATGTAGTGAAGACATCCTAACAAAAATCGACAACTGGTATGTTGACGAATCAGTTACTAGCTCTGATCACAATGCCATTTCTTTCACATTCCATACAGGAAAGGCAAGACCTAACATAGAGTGTAAAACCACAAGGCTGTATAACACGAAAAAAGCTAAGTGGCTGACATTCGATCAAGTGCTCAAAAAAGGGTTAGAAGAAGAAGGAATAAACGCTAACATGATAAAAGCCATCGAAAGCAACAGTCGATTGGACGAAGTGGTAGAAAAAATCACAAAATGCATCAAAAAGGCTTGCGAATCTTCAATCCCAAATAAGAACTATAGCAAAAAATTTAAATTGCCCTGGTGGAATGACGAGATTGAACAAAAAATGAAGGAAATGATCAGAAAAAAGAAAAGAATTAAGTGTGCTGCATCCAACAGAAGAACCTATGTCATTCAGGAGTACTTAAAGGCAAGAGAGGAGTACGTAGAAGAAGCAAGTCAGCTACAAATAAAAAGCTGGAGAGATTACTGCTCTAGACAAGATAAAGAAAGTTTCTGGGACGGTATTTACCGAGTCATAAAGCAGACCTCGAAACAGCACGATGACATGCTACTCAGAAAAGACGGTAAGACTCTTAGTCCGTTAGAGTCAGCTGCATTACTTACCAACACATTTTACCCGGATGACGATGAAAAAGAGGACTCACCATATCATTCCGAAGTTAGACGCCAATCCGAGGCCTTCGCACCAGATCCTAGTAGCATAGAAGACCCACCATTTACACTGGATGAATTGCAAAATTCAATAGGCAGCTTCAATCCTAAAAAAGCACCCGGGCCAGACGGCTTTACTGCTGATATCTGTAAAAGAACAATTAATGCACATGTAGACATTTTTATGGAAATTGTAAATAAATGCATGCAAATACAACACTTCCCAAAAATTTGGAAAACCGCCGCAGTCATTGTGCTAAGAAAGCCCGGAAAAGCAGATTACACGCATCCAAAATCATATAGACCAATAGGCTTACTACCGATACTAGGAAAAATTTTGGAAAAAATGATGGTGAAAAGGCTCCGATGGCACCTACTACCCAAATGCAACACTCGTCAATACGGCTTCGTACCACAGCGCTGCACAGAGGACGCCCTCTATGATCTGGTGAACCATATAAAACAGGAAGTAAAAAATAAAAAAATGACGGTACTTGTATCACTAGACATTGAGGGTGCTTTTGACAGCGCTTGGATGCCAGCTGTCAAATTACAACTTGCAAAAAAGAGATGCCCGAGCAACTTAAGAGGTATGGTCAACAGTTATCTCGAAAATCGCTTCGTTGAAGTGAGATATGCAAGGGAACGGAATTCAAAGCAAACAACAAAAGGATGTGTGCAGGGGTCAATCGGAGGTCCTACTTTCTGGAACATACTACTGGACCCACTTCTGGATCTCCTGGACAGCCAGAATGTGTACAATCAGGCCTTCGCCGATGACGTCACTTTGGTATATTCTTCTGACTCTGGAAAGGACCTAGAACAAAAAATAAACACTTCATTAGATACCATAAATGAATGGGGGAAAAGAAACAAGCTGAAATTTGCTGCACATAAAACTTCGGCAATGATAATAACCAGAAGAATTAATTACGATGTGCCAAATATTAAAATGGGGGGGATGAATATAAATTTGACTGATGAAATCAAAATACTAGGTTTGACAATAGATAAAAAACTAAATTTTTACAGTCACATACGGAATGTATCAAACAAAGCCATTAATATCTACAGGCAATTAGCTAAAGCTGCTAAAGTGTCATGGGGCCTCAACCCGGAGATAACAAAAACTATTTACACAGCTGTGATAGAGCCAATAACTCTCTATGCAGCAAGCGTATGGTCCGATGCGGCTAGAAAAAGCAAAGGGAGCAAGAGCCTGAATGCCGTACAGAGAGGCTTTGCTCAAAAGATATGCCGGTCGTACAGATCGGTGTCTCTGAGTGCCAGTCTGCTGCTTTCGGGTCTAATCCCACTTACAATGAGAGTAGAAGAAGTGGCGTCATTGTACGAGATTAAGAGAGGCAAACCCTTCAGATACATAGCTGGACGCCCTGTGGAAAATAAAACTTGTTTTTTGGAAGCTGCCCACCCCGCCGAAAACATGTCTGTAACATTTGATTGTTTGGAGGACTGGACGATAGAAACCGTAACAGAAAAAGGTATCAAAGGATTTCTAGCATTTACAGACGGGAGTAAAATAGAAGGTAAAGTTGGAGCTGCCGTCTCTTGGTGGAGAGATGGAAAAGAAGTAAAGACTAAAAAACTCAAGTTAGAATCCTACTGCTCGGTATTCCAAGCTGAAATGCTGGCACTGCAATATGTAACTTCACAAGCACTGGAAGACAAAGACAAAGAGTTAACTATTTTCAGTGATTCAAGGTCAGCATTAGAATTATTACAAAATTATGATACCTTTCATCCTTTGGCATTTGGAATTAGAAAAAATCTAATCAGGCTTTCAGGTCAGGGGAAATCAATTAAATTATTTTGGGTAAAGGCCCATGTAGGCATAGAAGGTAATGAGCGAGCCGACTACTTAGCAAAAGAAGCAGCTCTTAAACTAAGAACGGCTGCTCACTATGAAAAATGTCCTATTTCATTTGTAAAGAGAATATTTAGAAATGACACAATTGCTAAATGGGAACACAAATATGCAATTGAAAAGACAGCAAAAACTACGAAACTTTTCTTCCCGACGTTACAGATGGCATACAGCACACTTAAGAAAATAAATCTTACCCAAGAGTTAGTGCAAGCGTTCACAGGACACGGAGGCTTTGCAAAGTACCTGCACACGCGCAAGATAAAACCGTCATACGGATGTATCTGCGATCCGATGGAGCCGGAGACCAGTATCCACGTTGTCGTCGACTGTCCTGCAAACATAGTTAAAAGATCTCTACTAGAAATTCAGTTTGGACGAAACATACAACGCGACAACCTTAGTGAATGGCTGCTAGACGATGAGGCTCGAGGAAGCTTCCTGAAATTCTGTACACTTGTAGTTAAACACTGTAACAAAAGAAACAGATAAAATACATTAGATATAATATTATAACTAGAATTAAGATATGCTTGTAAGATACTTACTTCTCAGATAGTGCTAACATTTTACGGAATGTATGTATGTAAGATGTAAGAACCTGTAATGCTATTTGTTTATTATTTACATTATTAAAACGAACAATAAAAAAGGTGAAATTATTTACCGATCAGATAAATAAACAAAGCAAACAGCGCAAGCAATATGTTTAGTCTAACAATGTCTCTGACATTCATTGTCGGAGGAAGTATAGACGGAACAACAAAAAAAAAAAAAAAAAAAAAATACATAGATTCCATAATTATAGGTCAAGATAGGCGTATAAGTTATGAATCTTTCATTGTAGGCCCAACTTGGCATACTCAATAAAAACTTATCCCGAACAACCTACGGAACTCGCAATACTTCCAAATACGTGGAAATATATGCTGCGTTCAAAAATTCAATTTCTTTGCAAAGGCAGGTAGCAAAATATCGAATTGACAATTTTCATATTGAATTCGTCGAGCTATGTAGCGAATGTGCTTCGGAACTCGGGTGAGAAATTTGTAGTTGGAAAGTTGAATCTAGTTATTTGATATTGATATAACGAGTTTTGAACTTTTTTATAGTCTGCATAAGTTAAGATTACGATTTTCTTTGGACCTCTCTTGAGTTGTATTTCCCAATGACTGAGGGTCGTGACTCCCCCGCTGAATTAATTCGTTAGGGAAGTTCTTTTCGGCAAATACATCGCGTAAAGCGTAATACAAGGCCTTCCGTGGAAGGACCTGGGCACTAACCATATTACCATATTATGATGTCCTCGGATATTGTGAACCTCCTAGATTAAGAAGGCATGTTACAACTTAGCCGACTTAAATTTAATCAAAATCTGTTCAGTACCTACTTTTTGAGATATGGACATTCAAAATATGAAATTACTGATATTCTTAAAGGTTTTAGAAAATTTGTCTTACACATAGGTACTACTTTCCTTTACTTTTTTACTTTTTTTTTACGATTATGGAATAAAAATAGTGTCCGCAAAATCGATCTTCAATATATAAAACTCAGAGATGACTGACTAACTTCTTTTTCTTCTTATCGAATGAGAGTGACCAACTCTGGTGTCGAGAGTTAATCAAGCCACCCCAAGAGCCTCTGACATTGCTTTATGACTGACTAACTGACATAGTAAAACACATGTCATAGTGATCTATCAACGCACAGCCCAAACCACTGAACGGATCGGTCTGAAATTTGGCATGCAGGTAGATGTTATGACGTAGGCATAAGAAAGGTTTTTGGAAATGCCGCTTTAAAAGGGGTGAAATGGAAGTTTTCTTCTTAATGCGAACGAAGGCGCGAGCACCCACTAGTTCAGTATATTAACTTTTGGGGGCCTCCATGTTTTAAATGACACGTTCACAGTTTGATATCGACTATTCATGATAGATACCTACTACTAAATTAGTCATTAACCTAAGGATGATACTCAACTCAACTAAATTCCTCCTCTTTCTTGCAACGTGTACCTCATAACTTAGTGTCGTAACCTCTTCCTTGGATCTTTCGTGAAGACACACTATTTTGTGGTTTGTAATCTTATTTTCAGCAGCAAGGAAAAGAAATGTCCGTTTATCAGCAAAACTTATGTGTAAGTAATTAATCGATTTGACCGCATGCGACAATAAAAACAATGTTATGTTATTTATTGCATAAAGAAAAAGCTTTCAAAGTCATAAAACAATTAAAACCTGTAATTACACAAATAAAACATTAGTTAATTATCACAAAATCCTTTCCGGAATAAATTAGCAAAGTTTTTGGGTTCGCGTAAACATCAAAAAGTTTAAAAGTTGCTCGCGAATTAGGAATGAATCGGAAATTAGGGGGCCAAATGGGAATTTGGGGGTGGAACGGGAATTTAGTGTTAAAGTAGTTAAGTTTTGGATCCACGTACTTTTTGGACGTGAGTTTAAAATGGAGTTTGTTATCATGACATTGCAGGAATATAAAATGGTTGAAAAGTAATAACGTATTACGTTTAAATACATTTCTTCCTTATTATTTTCTGTAATATTTGGTCAATTATTTTGGTTACGTAATTAAATATTGCGCTAGAAATATTTTTTTATTAAAAAATAACAGCCATATAGAAACTCAGTTGTGCTCTGTATTCTATGTCAATCGTGAAATTAACCACAAATTAAGCTAATTAGCTTAGCTTAACTATTATTCATTATAATTTAATAAGTTGATTCATAACTAGCTTAGCGTCAGACATGATTTTTGTCGTTAGACCCTACGGAAACAGTCAATGGTCTTTTACTTGTGTTAAAAACATTGCATACATGCTATTACGTTTAAAAACATAACTATATGTCATATAAAAACATCTCTATTCCTTATTCCATTTCAGTAAAACCTAGAAGCTCACCCAATTTCGTTTTCGCGTCAAAAATCTCGGCAACAAATCTTTCTTTGCGTGCTCCAGCGACATTCCAGTTTATAAGTGCCTTCTAACGTGTCATTTGTTTTGAATTATATTACTGATTCGCTTTACATTGACGCGTTTCTTAAAGACTATATTTAAACTAATAGAAGATTATTGTCAATGGATGGAAAACAACATTAATTTGCATAAAAAATGTGACTAAACTTCGTGTTGACATGCCTGGTTCTTTATGTTCCTGGCCACACTATTTTCTGTCTGATATACTTACTTTTCTGTTGAATTGAGCCATTTTTCATTTGATTGTGGGTATCGGGGTTATTTTTTTGGAGAGATAGGTTTGTTTTGAAGTTGGTTTTAGATAGGTAACAATTTAACAATGTCATTTTTTCGTAACGCCGTCGTTTGGTTTTCTTGTCAGATTGCGCACTTTTTTTCTTAAGGCGTTACAACATTGTAACGTAGGTATCTAAGTAGTTATTTTTTAGAAAGATGGTTCTTTCTAAATCGACTTCTGATTTTTATGAAACCATTTGAACTTCACGAATCCACTAAACTAATATTAAACACAGAGACACACACAATAAAACATTCAATCTAATTGAGAACTTTTACTTACTAATTTTTTGAAGTCTAAAATATCTTATATTCCCTAAACCTTAGATTTTTCTCATCTATTTTAATCCCTTTCTCCATCCACAGAACACAAGAGCCCAATCTCATATTCTCTTGTAAATTGGAATTCAAAGCGTATAGTGGAAGCACAAAGTTGGTAAGAACTAGGGTGTCTCGAAATTATCAACTTGTTTCGTGATAGGGGTTACTAATTGTAAGTCACTCAATCTTTCTTAGTTTTTGAGTCTAACAATTTATAAGACAGTTTGTATGGGGAGAGGATAGAGGTCGGTCACATCACCATAATATATCTATCTCTATACATACATATTTATAACAAAGCTGAAGAGGGTCAAAAATCTAAACATAAAATATATTAAGTACAAAAGTGTCTGAATCGATAGTAAAACACGTTTCAGGATTTCTTATATATTTTGTCTGTGTGTCTCTGTATGTGTATTTAAACGCTAATCACGCAAAAAATTATCTTTGGATTTTTGGCATGTAGGTAGTATGAGGTTTTAGGCGTGTCATAGGCTACTTTTTATCCTGAAGCTATTGAAGCCGCGGGCCTCCACTAGTGTAGAAATACTTTCAGTGTGTAGTAACCTTCTTCCCTTCTTCTTCCTTCGCCACCTTTCTTACCATTTTATTATGCTAATGGGAACCTCTGTACGACGCTCGCTGTTGCACTAGGTGTGAGTATTTGACGGCTTTTAGCACACTGAGTATCTGGTTGATAGGTGTAGTCAAAATGTTAGGTGAAATGTTTTGGATAACTTCAATATAATTAGTTGAACGGCATTGCCTGGAAGGCGGTATAATTACCAAATGTATAAGATTTTTTTGAGCGAGTGTGGCTCAGCGGTTTCAGTGTCTGCTTTCATCCAGACGCACCCTGGATCGAAACCGTCCCTACACCAATGACTTGTATTTGCAAGTTATGTGTAGATTCGCACTCACTTAACGGCGAAGGAAAACACCAAAGGTGGGGAAACCGACAATTTTGAGCACCAGAATACCCGAGGATATGCGTCTTCAATGGAGGGACAAGAATTTTATCATGTGAGTGGCCAACTCTGGTGTCGAGAGTTTATCAAGCCGCCCCAAGGGCCTTTGACATGGCTAAACGGTTGCAGTAGTAGACACCTACAATTCTTTATGATGGTTGTGTATTAAGTAATTAATAAAATTTATAATAATTTTATCAGACTGAATAAATGCTCATACAATGTCTTAATTATGTTTCTGAGGTAAAACAGTATTAATTTCCATAGTTCATCCAAAATGAATGACGTAATAGCGCCTGCGCAAAATCTTATAGCAGTCATACAATGTGGAATTGCACACAATAATAATTAAGGCCGTTGATTAACATCACAAAAACAAGATGTTTTTTTTTTATATTATTGAATTGTCTGTAAAATAAACATAGTCTTTGATTACAAGGGATTGGTCTAAGAAACTTATACCTTACGTTCTGTGCACTTCAATTACCTGTTATTAATATCTAATATTATTAATATTAAGAGACTCTATTTTGCCATTGTTGGGCAAAGGCCTCCCTACCCAAACAAAAATTAATTACCAACTAAATGTGGTGTAGTAGGTATACATGTGTAACTCGACGCGTCCTTATGAAATATTTATTATTTGTAAACTACATGTAATACAATATGACAGAACTGACAATAAACGTATGTGTTTCTGAAATGGCCAAGACCTTGCGGCAGACCCAGAAAGCGATGTAGAAACGACCTGGATAAACACCGATCAGACTGGAAAACAATAGCACAAGACAGGAATAGATGGAAAAAGAATTAAATATAGAACCTACAAAATTGAGTGCCTGTCAATAAACTAAAACCCAATCACAAACATGAAAAGTAAACAAAGGCACAGAGAATACATCAGTTGTATGGAAAACAATGCAGAGCATGGAACGCAATTAAAAAATTTCGCAGGCTGCTTTAATAGGGTCCATTTTTGTGGTGCCAGCCACCCTGTAGTATTGATTTTACTGAAATTTGTGTGATGGTGACATTGCTTTAGCTATTATAATGCCTTTAATTATAATAGCTTCCGTGGGTCAGATGTCACATTTAACTGTAGGTCCCAGCTGTTTGTCTAAACGTCTAAACGTTTACTACGTAAACTTGTCTACGGCAGTGGTAAAGCCATGTTAGAGGCCCTTAGGGCGGCTTGATAAACTCTCGTCACCAGAGTTGGCCACCTTGATTTAATAATAAGAAGATGAATGATTATTATAAAAATAGTGAGTTTGTTGGTTCGTCTTTTCCACGTTTTAGACAGAACGGAGCGATTGAGCATCGTGGTTTTTGGTTCCGGTGGAAGAATAGGGTTGAGACCCTATTCTTCCTATATATAGAGTGACCTAAAATCTAGGCATTAGTTAGCTTACCAGTTAACCCAATTTACCCAGGAACACGAAATAAGTGTTTTTTTTTAACTATAATTAGAATATTTGAAACATATAATATTTGGAACATATAATATTTGGAATAATTTATTTGGAACTTAAAAATCTAGATATTAGAATATTTGAAATGTACATATATCTATGTATATGTTTTCTTATATGTCTCGCGTGGATAAGCACATTTTAGTAACAGGCTGAGTTCTGAAATTCAAAATTTAAGCCCACTCACACAAAGATTCTTAAACGTATATTATGTAAAAAATATACTAAATTTAATAAATGCCAAAATGTATTCAGGTAAAGGTTGTTGTGCAAGTGTGCCTTAGAGTATTAAAAAAAATGTGGTAAGTGTAATAATTTTGTGATTCTTTTTTTATTTATGGACGAGACTTTTCACTACCAAAATCTTCATAGAAATAAGTTTTACCCTCGGGACCCTTGTTGTAGAAAAAGATCGATCTATTATTCATAAGAGAAGAAAAAAAACTATAAAACTACCCCACACTTTACAAATGAAAATGACGATATTGAATTGCATGTATTTTATAAATGTATAATAGTTTCACCTATTCCGATCACCTATAGCAAACAGAGCATGTCGTTTTTAGCGTATTTGCGCTGTCAACGGTAATGCACATCGCAAACAATGTTGTGCAAACTGAATCTGTGTAGTTGAATGTAAAACAGGTTTCTGCACGTAGGAATCCGTTGTTATTTTTATTTGTGGGTTCCTTTTGGAACTTTGAATGGCTCAATTAAAACATCTTAATAATCTTTGTTTTAGTCGTCCTCATGACTGACGGTTGCGACTCCCTGTAGAATAAATTCGTTAGAGGAATTCTCTTGGGAAGATGCATTGTCAAGCTCGCCTAGTGAATCCACACATAACTTGAAAAGCAAGGCCATGGGTTTTTTTTCAAGAGCATGATAGTAGTAAATTAAACCCTGTTAAATTAAATCAACTTGTATTAACAGACACCCTGCTATGAATGCGATGGACGGACAGCGCCGTATTTGTTTGTATATTAGATGCCGGGGAGTTACGAAGTTTTGATTTATATGTTAAATTTAAATTACGCGTGAAAACGCGTTAGTGATTTATGTATCTTTGTGTGAAATAAAGTTCATTTAACCTTAACCTTATCCAAATAAAAAAACACATTGTATAACAACCTAGCCAAGTCCCGATAGAACTGCGTGTTTTTCCCTAAAAAGTCATGAAATTTAGACAAAATTGTGTCAAGTCCAAGGTTCCTTAGAGCATTTTTTTTTCTTTTTATAGTTAATGTCATATGACAAGTATTTAACGCTATGAATGACGCCTGAAATAAAACAATATTATATTAATTGGTAACACCGCTATACCACAATTTAATAGAGCCAATGCGAGGACCCTCTTTTATTCTGTCAGTATTTCGATTCTGTAACGCCCCGGGCGCCTTGTAAGTTACAATGTTTATATTTTCCTTGGCGGACGTGGCGATAGAAAACGTTAGCTATCGCTTTGTACGTACACGGTAAAGGTAAAAGGACCGGCCATTTCGTGTGGGATACGCTGTAAATACGAGAAATAAGATTGGGGTTTTAAAATGACGAGCATTTAGGTGATAAGCTGATTCAAATTGTATCCTTCTTCTTCTTATCGAATGAGAGTGGCCAACTCTGGTGTCGAGAGTTTATTAAGCCGCCCCAAAAAAAAGATAACTGACTTTTGATATTTGTGTTTTTGTAGTGGAGGTTCAGAGTGTGAAATGAGATATTTGCTGTCCAAGGCAACATTTTATTTAATGTATTTTTTTATAATTATGTTAATGTGGATATATTTGCTTATATTTATAAACAAAGGGCGCTAATTGGTGTAACCTACAACCTGGTGCGCGTTACATCGTATCGTCATTCGTAATTGTGTTCCAGAAATAAATAAAAAAACACTAATACACATACACAAGTGATAATTTTAAAATTAGCATTTCTATGAAAAATATATATACTATAGTGGTAGTATCGTGCCTAATTTATTACTGTCCTGATTTCTCCAGCTTTAAATAAGCATAAAACCAGTACTGCAACGAATCTAAATATATAAAACTCAAAGGTGACTGACTGACTGATTGACTGACTGATATAGTGATCTATCAACGCACAGACCAAACCACTGGACGAATCGGGCTGAAATTTGGTATGCAGGTAGATGTTATGACGTAGACATCCGCTAAGAAAGGATTTTTGGAAAAGCCGCTTTTAAAGGGGTGAAAAAGAGAATGCCAATTTTACTTCTTAATGCGAGCGAAGCCGCGATCAGCCACTAGTTAATACATAAACATATACTGAAATAAATAAATCCTTTACATGATTTTTATCAGTGACTAAAATTTTAGTCACAATAATCTAACAAGTTAAGTCACTGGACGTTTCCCGATAAAAACATTCCTGAACCGACTAATATCTTTCTAACCACCTCCCGTAATAGCTGGCAGAGAATTGGCCCATCCATCGACTTGCTCTATTCTGATAAGCGGTTATTTGAAATTTAAATCTTCCCACTTAAATCGGTCCCTGAAATCAACGTACTTGCCAAACCAATACCAACCTTGTTAGTAAAGCTATAAGGGTTATTTCTGTGTGATGGTTTTCAGGAAATTTGACAGATGAATTCGTGAAAGTAACATTTGTACCGTTTCATATTGAGGACGATTTGGCGTCGTTTTATTGATGGTATAATGATTATGGTTCAAGGCTAATAGGTTGAAAGGAAAAAGGGGTAAAAGGAAAGAAAAAAGAAAAAGGAGTAAAAAGAGATGAAAAAGAGGAGGAAAAGCTTCACATTTGTTACCTTGTTAAAGCTTTGTGGTTGCATATGTTACTTTGATTGGGAGCCAATTTCGTTAGAATGATTTTATCTGCGGAGCTTTGTGAATTATTGTTGAACAAATTCCTAATTCGTTGAAATATATATAGAATTTACATAGAATGTAATAAATTTGATCTCTCTAGATCTTTATCTCATGTCTGAGGGTATTGACTCCCACGAAGAATTCATTCGTAAAAGGAGTTCTCTTGGGCAGATACATGGCGCACAATATGTGTCTTCCTCCACAGTACCACAATATACGAAGACATGAATAATATATTAAATACAAAGAATATAAATGTGATTCAATATTAATACCATCAACTCCCAGAACAAACTATAATGCATGTTTTATAACAATTATCTCTAAAATGGACATAATTTGTAATAACTTTTTTTTTACAAGAAATGGATTTGCACTTGACCGTAATTCGCCTGATGGAAAGCTATCATTACTTGTTTTGAGTCTGGTCGTTTCTATGTATAATAAGTATGTATTTACAAAAAAAAGTATATATGTATTATATCCGTTATCTAGTACCCATGATACAAGCGTAAGCTTAGTATGGGGCTAGATGGCGCTGTGTGATATGTTCTAAAATATTTTTTTATATATTTATTTATTAATTTACAACTACCTTTATTTTAAAGCGGCTTATAAATTAAATCTTGTAACAAAGCAAAGTGTTTTCAAACCATTCTTTGCCTACTTCAGCCAGAGAAAAACTGGCATCATTACAGTTGAAACTCGTAAACTTGGGGACATAATTATTCATAATTCATAATAATTGTTCCCACAATGCTAGAGGTTTTTGAAACACCTTTTGTTCCAAAAGCAGTTCAGATGAAGAAAAGGCATTATGACAAGATTTTTTGCTTTTGTTTTCAGTAATATTGAGTTCTCTATTGGCTGAAAAAGCTTGAAGATTTGTAACGTAAAGGAGATAAATTTAATATGTTATAAAATGACTTACCTACGTATTTTTTTGTAATTTTAAATTGACAGCAAAGCTTTAATCTCTTTAGCGGAAGCTGTAGTTTCTGTGAATAACAAAAAAGAGTCTTCAAATATTTATCAAAATAGGTTTTTCTTATGTACATTTAAGATTAAGGTTTACTTTAATGTGCAGCATAGTTTAGCACAAAGTGGGGTGGTAGTATCGTAAACATGTTATATAATCATAACTAACACAATAAATAAGGGAAATCCTTTATCGTAGGTAACAATAAATAAGCTTAAAACTTCTTAAAATTACGGGTTTACTTCAGTAACGTTTTTTTTTTACTTTTGCGATAAGCAAATAGGTATGGCCTAGTTTAGAGCGTGCTTACAAAATGAAAACTGGTTCATTTTCGTTCTGAAGATCGCTGGATTACCAATCAATAATTTTAGCTTTATTTATACACCAGAAATAAAACAAAATACAAATCAATTTACAGAAAAAAAATCTTAACCTTGGTACATTGGGCGGCCTTATCGCTTAAAACGATATCTTCCAGGCTATTTATTATACGTTATTTTTAGAGCTAAAGCTCCACAAACTATATTAAGACCGACACGTCAAACTAAACCACTTTCACGCGACGAAGCTTAAAAATTTTTCCATCATGCAAAACAGCCCTGAAAAAACAAGAGTGAAAAATCTCCGAATTAAGTGCCTTCCAGCCTAAAAACATGTTATTAAAAAGAGCCTTTGCCAAGACGACGGAAAGTTAAAAGCTTCCGCTTATTTCGGCGTGAAATTGATTAATTCCGTATCTTTTGTGCGGGACAAAGTAAATTGTCAGTTATAATGGGTCAAGACCCTGGAAAGTCTAAACACACGGTCTTCTGTAGTATAACTACTAGCGGACGAATCTAAGCTGTGGAAGATAATTCACGTGCAATTACCGATGTTAACCCAGATACGTAAGAGTAAGAGTAAGACTAAGAGTAAAATCAAGTTATTGGGACACGAAACAACAAGAGATACAGAACACAATAAAATAAAAAGATATTATAGATACAGGTACACATTTCATGCCACAATCCGGCCCCAACTCAGCATGTGCTGGATGCAAGCATTCAGCGCTGGTCTTCCATTGGGACTGGCAAGTGAGATCACGCACGTAAATAAATTGTAATACACGAAACAACACTAAACATCATAAATAATAACATACACAAAATACAGCAATATAACTAATACTTACTTGAAAACACACAAAAAACTAAATTTAATCATAATTTTGATTTTAACTATCACAAGGGACTGGTGTCATTCTTTAAAGGCCTTTTATCCCTTGCATTATTTGATGATTAAAAATAAAATTATTTAGTTACGTAAGATAACAAGATAAAATATTAAACTTTTATTGGAAAATGAGCGTAAATAATCACGACCGGCAGGATTCGAACCTGCGTATTTCTGCTACCGTCAGAACGCCTTAACCACTAGGCTACGGTCTACTAACTGCCAGGCGCGAAAATCCACACTCATTAAGGTGGTTAAGGCGTTCTGACGGTAGCAGAAATACGCAGGTTCGAATCCTGCCGGTCGTGATTATTTTCGCTCATTTTCCAATAAAAGTTTAATTTAAAACAACCATAGTGCAGGTTAGCACTTAATAAATTAACTCATAAGATAAAATATATTTGGGAACAGGTAAATGATATATAATTTAGGTTATCTCTGCCTTCTACTGTAGTGTTCACTGTGTTGTAAAAATGTCTTAGTAGGGATCAATATGTAAACATTTAAATTGATTCACTAATAAATTAAATAATTATGCAACCTTCGATACAGTCAGTCCTTGAATGAGTTATAAAAAAAAACATTTCTTTCAGACACTTTTCCGTAGAAAAAACGACGCGATAAATTTGTATCTCCCAGCTAATTATCATACTATGTCAGTCACTAAGTCGTCTACAACGCCTTTAGCAGTTTTAAAACTCTCTACCCTAGAGTTGGCTAATTAACGCCTTATTATTAATTTCAATACAATTCAGTTCAAAATACTTTATTGTACACCAATAACAAAAGAACACAAGTACAATTTATATGTTAAGAAGTAAGGCAAACTAATAAGCGTATTCTATATGAACGTGTAGGTACTAATTAATTAGCTGAACATAGAATATTTACAATTTTACGCCGGATTACAATGATATTTTTTATGTATTCATGATTACAACATTTTCGGTTTAACTGGTTTCGTTACATTAATCAAACTAACTAACCAAAACGTCGTTTCAATACAGCACTAGTGCGTAAAAACCTTTATTTATTTCGGGCACGCTTTTTGTTTTGCCAAATGAAGGCTCCAGGAAGATAGCCTTTGAAGAACGGGTCAAGCGATCAACCTTCAATTGTCCTCCACGTTTGATGCTTATAGAAAAGGGCTTAGCACAATATATGTTGCTGTATATGTATGTATGTATGTTATAAAGTATTGTGTTGAAAAGGAAATGTAATAAAAATGAGGGCCACTAGAATTCAAAGGAGTTTTGACTTTGTTTTTTTTTTGTGCATTGCTACGGAAGATCGATTTAGGTGGTTTTAGCTGACTTTAAAAACAGAAATGTTCTCTATTCAATTATTATTATAGTAGTGTAGTATTTTTTATATGGATTTGTTTCTAAATTTACTCCGCTACTTACATTAAAATAAAATAATTTTGAAAAAAAAATTTGTTTTTCATATTAATATTTCTCTATGAAAATAAATGCATTAGTAAAATTTATTATATACCAATTTCAAAATTTTGCGTAAAAATACTGTTGGGTCGGACGATATTGCTAAAGTCAGCATTAAAAAGCCAGTAACCTTACCTACATTATTATTTCTTTTACATTGAAAACCTTCCGTCTTCTTTCCTTCAAATTATATTTAATTAACTTTATCTGTATTATTAAATCTCTATTAGGTATAATAGAAGGAAACTACGAGGTAAAAAAAAACATTTTTCCAATAGGTAATATTATTGAAGTAGTAAAATGCAAGCCAAGGAAATCTGCCAAGTCAGCGTTTGTTCTAACTTCACACATAACCGGTGTGGACTCGTGAGAACTTTTACATAGAATAAGGAAGTTGATACAGAACAGGAATGTACCTATGTATAATTTCAGGTTTGAAGATCGGATTATTTTTATGCACAAATTTTGTTTATTGCTTACTATAAAGATGAGTTAAGTCAGTAATCAGTATAAATTAAAATTTTAACTTTAATCTTGAACAAAATTAGTACCTATATCTGACGCAAGTTCATTACAGAATGCACGGAGAAATTATAAAATGTTACTATATTGTTTACAAACTAAAAAGTTTAATAATTTACCTAATTTCAAAATAACACGCTTTACTAGGAAATATAATTAATGACATAAACAAGAACACAGGTTTTTTATTTATTGTTTTCACAACACAATGCACATATTTTGACCATCATTTACTTGATGCATTACCAATGTTAAGCAAAGGTCGATGCAGTCAGTCCTTTGATGGGTGACCGAAAAGTGGTATTCCATTTTGGGCGCTTCCGTGGGTCGGATGACACGCTTAATTGTAGGTCCCGGCTGTTTGTACGGTAGTCGTTACGCCATGTCAGAGGCCCTTAGGGTGGCTTGATAACTCTCGACACCAGATTTGGCCACTCTTATTCGATGCGTTTAAAGATTTGTTTTGTGCACCATCCTACAAATCCCAATATCAGTTGAAAAAGATGGTACCTATGTACGTAGATACTTAGACTAGACAGTGACTACCAACAATAATTGATTTTAATAGCATGAACTGTATGTGTAAGAGAAAAACCACTAACTACGTTTGTGCAAATAAATTTAGTTTGAAGTATTATCAAGTTAAGTGCAAACTCGTTTAAGTACTATAAAAAATATGGCACAAATCTGTCAGGTTTGAAAAATGAGTCCGTACGCAACCACATTAATTTTTTTTTCTCTTCTGTATTATCTTCTCCAAAACCAGTATGTAGCAATGTGAACTGCTTCGCAGCAGATATCGCGTGATAAATAGCGATACGGTCCTCATTTATTCCAGGCATTCTACGTAAATCTATCAGGACTCTAAATTTTAGTCCCAATGGCATGGATCCTGCTAATTCTCGTAATAAAAAACCCTAAAAGAACCAGACAACGCAGTCTCTTTTGGCTCTTCTGTCCAAAAATATTACCTACTCTGAAAACCAGTAGAAACTAGCATGAACCAGTGTGAACTGGTTCGGAGCAGATGTCGCGTGATAAATAGCGATGCGGTCACCGATCATTCCAGAACTTCCTAACGCTATGTTTGAAACTCGTTTGGGACCGGAGACTTAGAAAAAGGACGGATGGAGGTGCTGTTAACACGAGCATCTAAAAAAACAATTATTTAGTAAAATACGGATTAAAGACTTTAAATGCAATTATCTCTAAAAATGAAACAATCAGTTAAAGTCGAGGATTTATTTGCAGAGTGCAAGTAAAATAAGGTGCTGGGAGGTGGTGGTCACGATCCTCAGACATGAGGGGTACGATTCAAGGAGGAGGAGGTAAAATAAATGATACACCTTATTATATCGGAACACTAAATTCATAGGGTACATATGTAAAATTCAGTGGAATTTAGAATCTTCTCCTTTTAGAAGTTGGTCAAAATGCATCAATGTGCAATAGTGCACAAAAGAGAAAATTTAAACCTATCCAAAATGCGCAGAACCAAGTTAAATGAAAAATAGCGGTGTACCTTACCAAAACTCATCATGAAGAAACAAAATATATATAGATTCGTGTAATTTTTTATCAATTTAGAATGAATATATATACATAATATATAAAATAGGTATTTCCAATTTGATAAAATGACAGACAATATGAATGAGTTGAGTTAGCATTATATCAAGTATTGTTAGTTAATATTATGCTATATATTTTGTATATAATTTTATTTGACATTTTATTCTTATATTGTATAATTTGACGTTCAAAAGTGTACAGCCATGTACCTACTTGAAATAAATAGATGTATGAATATGAATAAAATATTCTGGAACTTAAATATATATGCTTCAATTAAGTATACCAAGAAATAAATTCTGTCTGTATTTTTTAAGTCCGTGACAATTCGTTCAAAAGTCATTTGTTAGTATGTTTATTTGTGCATTAGTTTAGTATGTGGATTAAGTTATGACACACGGATGGGTTTATTTTGTTGTTTCTAGCATTTGACTAAAATTATGGTTGTTTTTAGTTTTATAAAGTAATTAGGAATGTTCTGGAATGGTAAATAGCTTTTGTGAAACACATGAGTCTTCTATGGACAGTACCATATATAAACAATTCAGGTATTTTTAATAATACGTATTGCTATAACTGAAATTATGGATTGGTGTTAATAAGTAATTAGAAATGTTAATGAATAATTAGTACCTTATGTTTTTACATTTTCTTTTCAAAATGAGTCTTCTAGGGACAACGAAAAGAAAACACCCCCCTTACGAATCACGGTCCTCAATAATGAGGAGATACGACACAAGAAGGAGGAGAATGTGTGACAAATAATGCTAAGCTTTTTTTGTTAGCAAATATCGAAATTGTGTAACATTACAAACCACTGTAAAGTTACTTACATAAACAATTTAGACAGTTTACTAAATAATTGCAATGATATTTATTCAGTCCTGTTTATTGATTACTTTCGTGGGTCGGATGACACGTTAAATTGTAGGTCCCGGCTGTTAGTCTAGAATGGCAGTAGTTAAGCCATGTTAGAGACCCTTAGGATGGTTTGAAAACTCTCGACACCAGAGATGACCAGTTTCATTCTATAAGAAGAAGAATTGATTTGTAACCTTACTTATTCTTTAAATTTACCAACAGAAATAACTTTACTTGTTAAATGAAACCTTGGATTCTCGTTTCACCAATTACTTACACACAACAAACAGTCCGTTTTATTTTTATTTGTATGTAGCTGGCCTCAATAAATTTGCGAGAGTAAAAACAAAAATTAAGGAAATCCGCCGACTCGACACGACGATATGAATCGTTCTGAATTTAAAATGTACCATCTGTTGCTTATTTCGGACCAAAAAGGTTTATTTAAATTGGGAGATTTTGTTTATTTTATTGGTGAAATAGGCAGATTTGGGAATCGGTGAAACGATATGATGTAGGCATTAGATTGATTTTACTTTTACACCAACTTGTGGAATAGTTTAAAGTTTTTAATTTAGAAACAAACTAATGTTTTTTTTTAGGTTTCAGCAGTATTCATAGGTGTTTTATTAATCTTTCGGTATTACCTATTAAATTACTGATTTAATATATAATTTGTTGCAATAATGTTACGTTATAAAAATTTTAGAGTTAAAAAATGATATCCAAATTGCAGTTCCCGGCTATTAGTTCCTTATAAATTCATTTGCATAGATTTTGTGATCAACCCCGCACCAAAATAAAACTAAGGCAATTTTTAATACAAGTATCTCAATCATCAAGTGATATCAAAGCCCTTAGGGCGTTTTAAAAACTCTGACACCAGAAAAACCTATGTAGCCCACTTACATACGCTTACTTAGTTTACTTACCTGACTGTACTTACAACTTGTGAGGTCTTATGATATAAAAGGAAGGCCTTTGATGTCAACATTGAGTGACGGATGGCAGTGTTTTGAAAGTCAGATGTAGTTGGAATCTTACTGAATGGGAGATGTGTGATTCCATAAACTACAGGCTTCTTACTTACAGAGCTAAATATTTTGAATTTACATGATTTTTTTAAATAGTTGATGTAAATAGTAACCAATGTCTACCCATGAAGATAACGTTTATATTATTATGTAGGTATTTTCTTATCTAAATATATAAAATTCAAAAATGACTTACTAGCATCTACTAGTTATAATTTGTGACGTATACATACTGCATAATGTTATGTATAATAAGATATATATCTTTTTCTACGACTTTTGGAAATTTGCAAACAAAAAAATTGGTTCCGCATAAATTTTGCCAGAGTGCGATGAACTTTTTATAATGCACAGCTGTATTTTTTGTAAACGTGTCAAATGCAAAATCTTTTTTTCTATAACTCTTAAAGAAGGAATGGTTTAGCATTTGACATACTGAATCAAGCCAAAAAACCCTTCAAAGCTCTCCCTTAAAAGCTTATGTGTTAGTTACCAGCAAACCTGCATGACTTTACAATTCTGTGCAACGTAAGTCACGGTATCTTAAAATTACAAAGTTACATGCATTACATTTCCTCAATGATTGCTCGGCCTTATCGCATAAAGCAATATCTTGCAAGCACGATATTTTTTGTAAAAAACATTGAAAATGTTGTTAGAAACAACATTTTTTTTTGTTTACAACCAAAGTGCGCGAAATTCCGATCGCAGTCAATCTTCAGATAATCTTTTGTTATAAAAGTGGCAGATGCATCTAAACATTTCTGTGGATTGGTTGACAACGCGTCATAGAAAATTAATGAAAATTGTGATAGAAACCGTTCGTCTAAATCTTGTCCCTATATTATCTACATAGCTATCTCATATAAACTACCAAAGATAGAAGACCAAAAAAAACTTTCAGAAGACTTGATAACCTCCTTTCTTGGAAGTCGGTTAAAAAGAAGAAGACATTCGAAACTCGAGAGAGAAAGAGAGAGACGAGAAGAAAACAAGTGAATAAGTGAAAATCGAGCAATACTACCCAAAGTTTTACAAAATTTATCAGCTAAAAGCCTGCAAATTGTCAATATCCTTACGTAGATAAACCTATAAGCCGTGCCATTTCAAAACTACACTGCTCTGCTCAGGTCATAAACTAAGATAAATATACGTTACATGTATATATATACATACATATAGAGTGTGGGTACGTAAAACGGCAATATCTTACACAAAATTAGGGTGACTATGCTTCAGTTTTTTTTGAAAGAAAAAAAATTTCGTCACTGATTTTTATTACGAATTAATATTTTTATGATACCTAGTAATATTACCTTTTTTAAATAAACTGTAAACGGACACT
Organism: Macaria notata; assembly: GCA_927399415.1. Lineage (NCBI taxonomy): Eukaryota > Metazoa > Arthropoda > Insecta > Lepidoptera > Geometridae > Macaria > Macaria notata. The sequence continues at coordinate 4,104,136 of OV656750.1, read as the reverse complement.
GTTTTGTGTTTTCATAATAATATAATATATTTTTTTGTTTTTACGTGAGTACTTAATGCTTGCTTTCGTATTTTTATGGAATAGCTTATATTTGACTACAGCCCGTCTGATTTTAGTGAATTTTTTTATGAATAATCATTATTAGCATACTGTAGCATGCATGCCTAAAATAAACCTTTATGTAAACACTGGGTTAAATTACTTCGGTATTGTAATCCATGACGCCCCGTTATCGACAAATTAGGCGACCAGTCAGATCAATGACTCAAATTTGTGAATATGTTATTAAAAATAGAAATTCCTGTAAATTTTAGTATTCATGGCAACCCTACTTTAGCCATATTCACTGCGTACCATCCCCGGAGAATAATAAAACAAACTACATACCGCCGGCCGGTTCATATTTTAACTTTTTTAATGCAAAACCCTTTTATTTGAGAGTAGTTTTTAAACTTTGTTTCATTCGAATAATAGTCCGTATTAAATGAGTTTGAATTTCAATTATGAATAAATGTTAATTTTACATTCTTTTATGAGAAAAATATTGGTAGTGAATGAGTTTTAATTTAATAATTAAATACCTAACGTATTTTAACTTTTTATGTTTTCTTGTGAAAAATAGTATTCTACAATTAAATTAAATTCTACTCATTCTGTCATTTCAAGTTTCTTTTTAATTAAAATAGTTTGATTGTTACGGTTATGAAACTAAAAATTTGACGCACTTTAATCAAATCCTTTTAATATTAACTCGGTTAACTACAGGATGCTGATCAATCAAATTGCAGTCAGGTCTTGGATGGGTGACCGTACAATACGAGTCAAAATGAAAGTACCAGCTCATTGTCATACAATAACAGTTGTTTAAAAATTTTAGAAGCCCCCTGGGAGGTTTGAATATTCTCGACACTTGAGTTTACCACTATCATACGATATTATTTATTTTAATAATACTAGATGATAGTCAAAAAGTAAGTTTATGTATTACTAGTGGACAGCCGCGGCTTTGCTTCAGAATAAAAATTGCATATGACATTCCTAAGACCTTATACTACCTAGTTTATTTGAAATTGTAAATATGAATTGTAATGTACCTACATACTTTATTTTGAATGGACTGATTATTATTTTACTGTTGACAACTTATTATATATATATTGTAATTATTATAATGACATTGTTAAGTGATTGAGTGAGTATGAAATAGTTAATGTAATTGGTTGCGACCGTTTTAATTATTATTAAATAAATAAATAATAAAATAAATAAAATACGTACCAAAAAAATCACGATGATCCGTTCAGCTATTTTTGTGTGATGAGCGTTTACATAAACAATTAAACAAACAAAAGTTATGTATATAAGAAATGCTGAAACGCGTTTTATTATGAACTAGTGGGTGCTCGCGGCTTCGCTCGCAATAAGAAGTAAAACTTGCATCCCCTAAATCACCCCTTTAAAAGTGGCATTTCTAAGAATCCTTTCTTAGCGGATGCCAACGTTATAACATCTACCTACATTCCAAATTTCAGCCCGATCCGTCCAGTGGTTTGTGCTGTGTGTTGATAGATCACTATATCGGTCAGTCAGTCAATCAGTCAGTCAGTCACCTTTAGTTCTTATATATACAGATTTAAAGTAGGTGTATATCCAAACTATATTTTTTTCTAATATCTTAAATGTACAGATTTTTGTCCCTATACAGCTTTATTATATATGTATAGATGTACGAGTGACTAATACCGTTGTAAAAAATTTCAAATCTGGACAGTAAATAAAATTGATGATGATTCTTCGCAACAACGATACAAAACAAAAATAACAATTTAAACAACTCAAAATGCACTCGTTTGGAAAAAATAGCATTTATCTCTTTAAAACACGTTGTTACGTGAATTTAACGTTTTTAACGACCTTACTTTCCCGTAAAATGAGGAATTTGATAACTTTGAACAAGTACAAAGAAGACCCAACATACACAAATTAAAAAAAACAATCATTTAAAAATTGAGAACCGCGTTTTCTGAAGCTGTTTTTGAACCTTGTATATTTCCTTTCAAAATATTGTACCTAAAACCTATAAAAAAATTAATAATTACTTTTCATCACGGAGTATGCAAAAAAGAGTTTCGGTCACAGATTTTTCGCCGTAACTAAGCCAATGATTTGATGTATAATCTCTCTCTCTCTCTTTGAGTCGTATTTCCTCACGACTGAGGGTCGCGACTTCCCCGTAGAACTAATAGTTAGGGAGTTCTTTTGGGCAGATACATCCTGGTGGGCGCCCAGGTCTTTCCACGTGTAAGTTTAATAGTATGAATTAATTAAAAACAACCATAGTGCAGGTTAGCACTTAATAAATTAACTCATAATTAAAAACGCGAAAGGCCCATTTCTCGTCATATCAGGTGTCCATAGTACATCGATATGAGTGCTTGTTAGACATATTCTGACAGCACAAGTGGCGCCATCAGCCGCTCAGTCTGAAGTGTATGGAAATGAGTGTGGATTTTCGCGCCTGGCAGTTAGTAGACCGTAGCCTAGTGGTTAAGGCGTTTTGACGGTAGCAGAAATACGCAGGTTCGAATCCTGCCGGTCGTGATTATTTTCGCTCATTTTCCAATAAAAGTTTAATTTAAAAACAACCATAGTGCAGGTTAGCACTTAATAAATTAACTCATAACAAATAAGTGTAAGATTTAATCTCATTTGCATTCTTGTCGACTTAAATAATATCTACTTAAATTAATACAATATTAAGCTCTTGTATGGGACGCAACTTGCGTCGATACACTAGCTCCTTCTCGCCTCAGTGGAACAGTACAAGCGGCAGGAGCCGCGGCGGACGCAGCAGAAGAAGCCAAGCGGCGAAAATATACATCATTATCGACTGATTATATTTTCGTACCGCTTGGCTTCGAAACTTTTGGTCCGTGGGGTAAAAGCACGAAGTCTTTTATAAAAAAATTAAATAAAATGTTGATTGACATCACTAGAGACAAGAACGCTGGCTGGTTCCTTGCGCAAAGGATTTCTATAGCAATCCAGCGTGGGAATGCAGCCAGCGTTCTTGGCTCCATACCACATGTAGATTGTTTAAATTTAGTTTAGATGTAAATACACTTTTTTAGTTCTATTAGTGTGAATATGTGTAAATATTGTTTCTTATTATTGAATAAATAAATCATGTTTACATACAATATCGTGTTACATCCTAATTTTATTCCATCTGTTGCACAAATGCAAAGTTTTTAAAATGTCTTTTGTGCCGTTATCCTTTGGGAAATAATTTTGTTTTCTTTTCTTAAGTTGAAATGATGGAGGCTAAATGCTGATAAAGATTTGCTTTGTTCTTAATGTTTACGGTTGTATTTTTGAATGAGCTTGGCTATGTAAATAATAAATAAATAAATAATAAATAAATATTCCGGGACATTGCACACAGCGCCATCTAGCCCCACACTAAGCAAACGCTTGTGTCGTGGGTACTAGATAACGGTATATAATATATAGGTAATAGTATAATAGTTGTAGGTAAGTAGTAAATAACTACTTTGATGCAAATTATTTTAAATTAAGCTTATTTACTTCTCTCTCTTTCTTCTTCTTATCGAATGAGAGTGGCCATCTCTGGCGAGAGTTTTCAAACCGCCCTAAGGGCCTCTGACATGGCTTAACGACTGCCGTACTAAACAATCTCTCTCTTTTAGAGTTGTATTCCTCGGTAGGGTCGTGACTCCGAGAATTAATTTGTTTTTGAAGTTCTCATTAATTATGCTACTTTTATAATATAATGTAACGTTATGTTAATTTATCATTAATCCTTCAATCTTTAGTAACATAGTTTGTCTCTGTATTATAACATTACAATTTAGGTTTCTACTTTTGTGTTGACTTTTTCAGCGAACAATCAATTTTTTATGATACAATTATCATGAAAAATTACATGTACATTGACTGATATAAAAAACAAAACACTTATTAACGCTTACGCTACATTTAATAACTCGATGGATAATAAACGCTTCCGTAACCGCATACAATACGTTCGTTTTAAAGTTGTCTCTAAAATTAAGTCGGATCGGCTACGATATCTGCAGAACGCTCGCATGCTTAGCAGGTAACAAATTCAAATTCAAAATTTTTTATTTCGGATTACAACTTATTGATTGATCCATAGTTTGTTAGTAACTTATAACTATTTAATAACTATTCTTACAGGTTACGGTTAGTATAATTAACAAGTAGTTACATTATTTAATACGTCATGTACTTAGGAGGCATTCCTTGCGGAATCATAGTCCGCACGAAATGTCTCAGTACAGGCGCATGCGGGTCTGCCGCAACAGCTTTCAAGATGATGTTGTCACTCCCCCGCAGCCTCCGCACTAGCGACGCCACCTTCTTCCTAATGAGAGCATTGAAGCCGTCGGTGTCGTTTTGCGCGAACATGTTGTAACACACTCTTCTGCGATTATAATTATTGCTCCTCCTCCTTGCGTCGTATTCCTCATATCTGAGGGTCGTGACTGCCACCATCCATGAGCCTGTCTCTGATGATCTTCCGCTACCTCTCTCTGTCCTCAGCGTCATGCAGCGCTCCATACACTGATGTATCGAGTGTGGTACGAAAATAATAAATATAAATAATAATATGTATACGATACATTATTGCTACTATTAGGCTAATATTTTATTTTAAGGGAAATAAAAAATAAAAAATATATCTTTCATGTGCAAGAAATGATTCCATCCACGCTCCCGCTTCCGCTCATAACACTCCCGTTTCAAAGTAGCCTCTAAAATGAAGTTGAATCGGCTACGATATCTGCAGAACGCTCGCATACGCTCTAATTTGCCAATCGACGGAAAAATTCACTCCGATGCGCTTCAAGCGAGAAGGAACCAAGAATTTTAGCGTTTTTTTTACATTAAATAGGCTTACGACTTGACTATAGCCTGCCTGATGTTAAGCAGCACTATACCTAGTCTAAGATGTAGCACGCTTGCATAGAAGAAACCTATTTACTCTAGATTTGAAGACCCCTGGGTTATTTTCTGGGAACAGGGCTCCAGGTAGAGAGTTCCATAGTCTCGCTGTCCTTACTACGAAGGTAGAATCATAGCGTTGCCGTTTTAAAAAAGTTTGAATGTTTTTCTGTTAGGTTAGTACGCTCTTTTTAGATAATTCATTCATTGCATTCTATCGGGTGAATTTGTGGTTAATTCTAAATAAACCTGTTAGAGATACATAAAAAAAGTAAGAAAGGATTTAGGATGAAACCCATAATGATTTCCAGTAACTGTATAAATCACAGAACAACGATCGGGCACATCGCCTCCGCGCGCGCCCCCGACAAGCATGGACTTCAAAGCTCAAATATTTTCTAAAGGTATAAATATTTTCATATCATGTCACGGAGTATAAAGATTTTATATTTATGTGAATTGATAACGATTATATTATTTTTACATGAATTGTGTAGACAAATAAGATTGAGTTATATAATTAAAAAAAATATCCGATTACAATGTTGAACATAAATAGTTTCTAAATAACATATTATTCAAAGACACGTGGTACTAAATATTTTTTAAATAAATTTATGATTGAGAAAAATCAGCATAAATATTAATAATTTCCACGTTAATTCCATAAGAAAAGCTTCTACCACCCGTTCCAAATCTATTAATGCCCCTAATGCATAATATTAACCCACTGCACCCACCTCCCATCAAAATAATTCAACCATATTGCATAACACCATCCACTACGTGCCTCAAATACGTACTACCAGTGGAGCGATTCCCTAACTTTTGACTCTACCTGTCGAATCTTAATGGAGAGTAATGCCTGGATCCGGATATCTGATGGAAAAATGCTGATTTACTTCGAGATTATTCGATTCTTAGATGCTAATCTGATAATATTTTAATAAAAAATAGAAATCTAGTTTCCCAGTATTCCCAAATTTTTGAGACTATATACTAATTTAAGGGTAGATTTGTAAAAGTCAGATTATTTTTGGATTTAAGTAGTAGGTACTTCCTCAATTTTTGAATCCTACATTCTAACGAAACTGCCTATATTCTGGTGATAAAAAAACATAATTAAATAACTATATATTCTGCATTTAAGAGTAATATTGGGTATATCTATCTATCTATATGTCTCTTTTATACAAACGACTGATGAGCAGTTACGAATATCCTCAATAAATTAAAATATTTAATTACTCCGTTGAAAACGTCAGAATTAAAAGAAAATATTCCACAATTAAAACACAATTACAATTTCCGTGGTAAAAGTATTTTTAAACGAAAGATAGAATAAGTATAAGGTTAATTACAAACCAACGTAGACAACACAAAGTCTAGACATCCAACTACTTACGCATTTCCTAAATAAATCTGTGTCAAACTTATACCGCAAGGCTTTAAGGCAGCAACCCGAAGTGAGTCTTGGCCTTCGAAACAAGAGAATGCAATCTTCGCCGGTCTTGAGCCACCTGCCAATCCGCAACTTACAGCTCACGCAGGTCCGTTTCCACGGCTTTTAACAACGAGTCAAACAACACTTCCATGATGGCTAACCAATCAGCATAGAAAATTATATATGGCGCGATAATTGTAAACTGCCGTTCAAAGTGACGTCTACGCTTTTCAGTTTTGTATCATACATTAGGCCTGATAGTAAAGTTTAGCTGTGTTTTAGAGTACAGAAGTTATAAAATAATATAAAAGGCCCTTGGAGTGGTTATACACTCACTTTTTCTGGTGGACAATACCGCTTGTTCTTCTTCTTATCGAATGAGAGTGGCCAACTCTGGTGTCGAGAGTTTATCAAGCTGTCCTTAGGGCCTCTGACATGGCTTAACGACTACCGTAATTTGACAAACAGCCGGGACATACAACACCGTCTGTAAATGATGACGGCAAAAGAAGCGATATAAGGAGGAGTCTTTAAACAATTATGTCGTTGTAACAAACCAGCCTTTTGTGTTAAGAAGTTAATTATGTTTCGTTTCTGCAAACGAAGGCTTTGAGGCACGCGGTTAGAGGAACGTTAAATAATTATTTTAACCCACAATTTAAATAAGCTGATTACGGTCGAGTTGATCGAAAAATATGACCTTTTTGTCATCAAAATGTTTATGGAACTTCCCGTAACTTCTGAAAAGCTGTATAAAGTATTTTTTAAACTTTTATCAAGGGTATGTAACTAGCTATTTACCCTTCTTCTCCTTGAGTCGTTTTCGTTATAACTGATGATCGTGACTACCGGCAGGATTAAAACCTAGTTTTTTAACTTACAACTCATAAAACGACAACCACAAAAATAATACTGTGATAAATCTGTATTGTTTGTGTGAATGTGTAGTAAAAAAATGCGTATATAAAGATAATAATAAAGAAATACGTATATTAATTAAACTCTCAAACGAGACGTTATTAAACCGACACCTTTAGCTTACAAAGTAACTCACTGCTACTAGAAACTCTATCAAAAAGTGATATAAAATGTTTGAAGATGAAACCCCTACAAATTAAATCACCTTACAAGCCAACTTCTGTTCCGTCACAACTCCTGGCCAACTAATTAAACTTCAAAACGGTATCTATTGTATCATAAACTAACATTTCAAGCTACAATGTCGATGTACAATGCCGTGCTAGTGCCATTCTCCTCAAATTAACCACGTCAGGTCAGAACAGACCGACTGCACTTAATTACATGTATATTGTTTACAAGTTTATATTGTTTGTAAATATCCTAGTGACATTTTTTCAGAGTTTTATTAATGGTAATGAAGAGTTGAAAATATATGTGTAATAACTATCTTGCATCATACCTTGTTCTTTCTCTGTATGCGTAGCAAATTTCTTCGAAATCGTGTAAAAAATTTGAGCTTCGCAAGAACACATATACACAATCGCACACTTGTAAATCATTGCCTTATAAAACAACTGAAATAATATTGCAATTTTCCATACCTACACAATTGATTCTATAGTCAACTAGAATTTGAAACAATTACCATATCGCCATGTTCTTTCAATGATTACACTAAAATTTACCACGTCAGGTCAGAACAGACCTAACGCAAAACAAAATACAATTAAAAATTACATTGTTCTGAAATTACAATATTCGAAAACATTTATATATTCCAGTAATAAAATGTATTTTCATCCCACCATCTCGGAAACAGTATTTTTGCTCTTCAATATCTGAGTGCAAAAGCCGTTTTTATTCTCTAGAGGATAAAGTAAATTGAATTTAGAACATCGTGTGTTACAAGTTTTTGAATTAAAAAAATCATTAAACCTATCTACTGCTACCTCAATGGTGCCGAATATATCATACAACTTTTTTTTTAATTTGTTAAAAACTCAGACTCGGAACCTTCTTGGTGTTCTTTTTTTTAATTTGCTTTGTACGCGGTTCTTTACGCGGCATATTTCCACGTCATTGTTAAACCTTATATTAAAAAAACAAGAAACTTGAAAACCAGTGAAAACACTAAAATGAGTGATTCTAATGACGAGGAAGTTTGTTTGACGCCAACAGAATTGACTGAAACTGTTAATAATGCGCAAATGAGCTTTCTCCCTCAACAATCACGCGTTTTGCATTTGGTCATTTCCTCACTGAGGTGGAATGAAAAGTTACGTGTTGCACTCGAGTGCAAAGATTTTTCACCTCGTGCTCTTTTGATTCCTTCGCTAACGCTCAGGATTCTAATTATGAATCACTCGCTGCCCTCGTGATTCAATTTTAGAATCCTTCGCTTGCTCGGTCATCAAAATTGAGCACGCGTTTAAAAAGCAACTTTGCACTCTTGTGTAACAAATAACTATTGCAGCCTTGTAAATCAACTTCTTAACAAATAACTTGTACCCTTCATCAAGCAGCCCCCCACAGTGAGTACTGTCCACTGACATAGTACTCCGTGTGGCGAGAGAGCGCAGTCGGGCGTGAATGCTAGCTCACTGCCATTCTGTATGTACTAGTGACTTTGTACTTCGTGGACTGGGATAGATTTTTTTATCAGCTACAAAACAATTTTTTTGTACGATCGGCTCCTGAACATTTTTTTTTTAATTTATATCTATCAAAAGGAATGCCAGCAGCTCTGTTCGAATTGTTTTGAGATAAAAAATAATGTAGCGTTTATCACCCTCGGAACTCTATACCAAACCACCATCAAAGTTACTATTACTCTGCAACGGAGTGAGCACTGAAAAAACTAACTTTTCCTTTTATATTTTGGTACGTTGTCTGTTACCTCAGAATTAAACCATGAGAATACTATATTTCAACATTACTCTTTTTAAGAAGCCTAACTTCATACAAAATAAATAAGCAAAGAAAACCTTTCCGTATTTTTTACCATTTTCTGCCCTATCGCCTCGCTTGAAAATCTCTAACGAAAAATAGCGTCAAAGATAAAAAGCTCATAACAAAAGACTATTGAATACCTATTCAAGCTGTGCACTATGTTAAGGGCTCTCACTCATCCGATGACGTTATACCTGATAGACGGGTCATAAATCATGAAATTAATCCGACACACATATGTACTATTAATCTAATCTGAATGTAGTAAATAGTATCAAAGTCACGTCAAGTCAATTGCCACATTTTTACCCAAAATGGGCGCTATATTTTTTAAACTAGTGCTGTGATAATAATGAGTGTAAATGTGTGTACTGCTCTGACCAATTCTTTTGTAAAGGTGAACCTATTACTTTAAGTGAGCACTGAGTACTAAGCGAGTGTGGCTCAGCGGTTCAAGTGTCTGCTTTTCATCCAGACGCACCCTGGTTCGAATCCGCCCTACACCAATGACTTATATTTTCAAGTTATGTGTGGATTTGCACTCGCTTAACGGTGAAGGAAAACATCGTGAGGTAACCGACATGTTTGAGGACCATAATATCCGAAAACATGCGTCTTCCGTGGAAGGACCTGGGCGCCCACCACGATGTATCTGCCCAAGAAAACTCCCCTAACGAATTAATTCTGTGGGGGAGTCACGACCCTCAGTCATGAGGAAATACGACTCAAAGAGAGAGAGATTACCTTAAATTCTTCGGCGAAAGGTATGATACAGTGTCTTCTAGTCTATTAAGATACATTTTTAGAAATAGGAACTCTAGTAACTCTTACTTACATAAGTACTAATAATAAACAATTAACATATTATAATACCTACTTACATAACTAACAATCATTCTCACAACTCTATGTTGAAGTGAATTCAACTTGTTAGAACATTCATTTGAGTCTTCAACTGTATAATTTAATTTTGGTTTAACGGACGAACCCTGGCTCCGCTACACAGGGAATCCTATAGCGGTTGCCAGGGACACTTACAATGTAACAAATGTATTAACGCATTATCAGTTGAACCGATTTTTTTGTAAATTATTGGGCATTGACGGTGATACCTTTTTTATTGCGGTTATAAAATCAGTAGTAGAATTTTTATAATTTTATACAGCAAATACTTCATAACTTAAATTTTAATACATGAGGATATATTCGCCTATTGTTATAATATTATTTATAACATTTAGGTGTCTCTGCTTTCAATAGTCTACGCTCCCATCCTTTGTCCGTACCTGCATTGTCTTGTACACAATAGGTGTATAGGTAATTATGTGGTGCTCTGAAGGTATATCTTGTACCGCTTCTGTGGGGTATCGTGTTTTGTTAGTCTTTGAAAAATTGTATAGGAAATATGTTGGGAAAATTTATGGATGGAGAGAAGAGATGGGTAACGGTTCTGTGAGTCTTTTGTATAGTAACTGGCAGTACATTAGAAATTAAATAAGATAAGTGAATAAATAAAAATAAACAATCAATTACTTTTTATATACTAATACGGTCTAAAAAATCGAATCTAAATTAATTACAGATTAAACATAGACAATACAAATAATATTACTTACGCTTGTTATGCCAAGCAATTTCATTTGCTTATTTTTAAGAAGTCTTGATATCTTGATAAAAATTGTAATCTAAAAAATTAATTAAAAACTTATAATTTAATCTTTTGTCATTCAGCGTAGTAATGCGGCCAGTATGTTGGGTACGCTACCCTCCTACAGGGGGTTGGAGTACTATGATTAATTATCTTTAGGCTTTTCTAAACATATTCTAAGTTTTGCAAGTAAATAAATAATTCGAAATTGTTTTTCTTTTTTCTAACTGACAAGTGTTTTAAAGTTTTTTAAAGTACCAAAATGAAACCCACACACAATTCCTAAACACCACACATCTCACTGAAGTATTAACAATAAAGCTGACTTAAAACAAAGAGCATACGTAAGTCTCCAAAACAAGCCACGTACCATTACTTCAAAGAAATATTCACGTAAACATCATCCCTAACACAGACAATACAAATAAAAGATCTCAGTAACATTTCGTTTCTATCACAAGTAATATTGTTAAGTTTCAATATTATGCAACGGGCATAACGTGACATATTTTTGTGCTTGTAAACTGCACGTCTCTTTTTCTCTTTGAGTCGTATTTCCGCATAACTGAGGGTCGTGACTCCCCGGCAGATTTAATTCGTTAGGGGAGTTTTCTTGGGCAGATACATCATGGTGGGCGCCCAAGTCCTTCCACGGAAGACACATGTCCTCGGATATTGGTTCTCAAACAAGTCGGTTTCCTCACAATGTTTTCCTTCACCGTTGAGCGAGTGCAAGTTCATACTAAACTTGAATTTACGTGTACCCACTAATAAATAAAAAATACAGAAATATAGATTTCTCGCCACAATGAGTCATTTATCAGAATGAAAGTCAGTTCTTCCCTAACCATATAAAATTCACATTTGCACTCGAAACAGGGGTCGTACATTACCTGAGCATAATAAATTATACACCTAATGAAGTACTTACCTACGCCATGACAGCTAGGAAATTGAGTTCCTCAACCTTCCCCGAAATTAATGTTTTTTAAAGGGTTGGGTGCGTGGATGCTATTATCACACTTCGGATTGTAAAGTATTTATGTAAGTACGATCAGTTCCCTTAGACAAGAGGCGTATTTTAGTGAGCGTACTGACGTTTGCTTATAGAATAGAAATACCAATGTATGGGAGTGACGTAGCATGTCAATCGACGCGATGTCAATCCCATACATTGCTCTTTCTATTCCATAAGTATGCGTCAGTACGCTCACTAAAATACGTCTCTTGTCTAAGGGGGTAGATCATACTTATGAATGCCAGCGGTTTCGACTACGTTTTTGTGCCATTTCAATTATCTTTAATGTTTATTAGTGCAATTTTTGTAAGTTCTGAGATATAACTGTTGCAAAATTATCGCGATAAAAAGCTGCCTATTTAACTCGCAATTTTCTTACAAATCTCCGTTGCTGCGTTACAGTATGCAGAAGGAACGTAACATACATACATCATCAAAGACACAAATCCAGACAGATTTATTTTAATATCTACAACTTAACCAATAGCGGCATACCTAGTGTCCATTTCGGTATGAAGACTCAAAGTAGGCAACATACATGCTAAATTCAGGGTAAAATCTTAATCATTTTAAAAACACACTTTCGGTTCTTAATTATCAGTGTGGTAGCATTAAATAAATAACCGGCTATTCTACAAAAACTTGACATCTACGTCAAAAAGGGTAGAAGATCGACGGAGTGGTAGAAATGTCAGGGTAATAAAGAAAAAAACTTTGTGACAATTAAACTCTTTTGCACGCAATCTGAGGAAGCCTAAGGGGTTTATTTTAATTATACCTTGAGTTGGAAGGATAAAATAGAATAAGTATTTTTTTACGTGGGATAGGTTTTCGTTTGACTACAGACTGCCTGAGTAAAGGTAAAGGTGCAACGTTAAGTAAACTTTGTTTTATATTTATGAGTCCATAAGTAGCTAGTGGATGCAGCGGCTTTGCTCGCGTCATTTTGTAATAAAAATCTATGCTATAATTTTATTTAATAGTTCAATTACAAATAAATTACGATATGAAATGGACTTAAACAATAAATAAATGTACAAGTGGGCGGCCTTATCACCTTGAGTGATTTCATCCAGACCGCCAATTACCTAATCAATCAAATATACTTTATTGTACACCAAATTAAATAATAAAATTTACATAAAAAGCTAGAAGGTAGCCCTCTGGTTACATTCTAGCTTTTTATGTGTGACTTTATCACTAAAGTGATATCTTCCAGGCAATCTAGTTTAATGGACAACACTGGAAGGATTTCATAACGCTGGCGTACTTATCTCAGAATATATGTTATTGCAATTGTTTTTTTCATATATACTATTAAGTAATTCATTATGATTTGGCTTTTAAATAAGATGCATACATTATAAGTGGAATATGTTAATATTATACCTGTTTGTTTGTCTGATTTCAGATTAAGGTTAGGCATAAATTAACCCATATTTTGCCATACTCAGTGGCTATTAAACTTTATTTACATGTCATTTTTAATTATTTTAAAACTTGTAGCCAAATAAAATTAAATGATTTTTTTATTTTACCGAAGTAGTACTCAAGTTTTTTTTAGGTTTCATCAATAATGCAGCTATTTGTGGCAATAATTAAAAAATACTTTTTTCTCTTTAAAGTGTCTAATAAAACGGTAAGTAACCTTAAATGATTTACCTATTAATAATTTAAGTTATTGTTTTCAATGTACATTAATATATTATTTCTATTCCACATCAAACTTTTACAGCTCAATTGTTACACAATCAAGCGCCTTATACATAATCTATGTACATCTTCAAGTTATGATTACAATCAGTACAGTTCCACTAATAGTACTGCAATCTCAAGTCCCTAAAGTTTGAGAATCTCTGACCGCTACCCTCATCACTCTGTCATTACCACGTGGTTCAACATAGGTATGGAACATAGGTATAATAAGTGATACATGTCTCATAGTAAGCATAGAAATTCAGAAACACATATGTCAAATCTGACAAATGGATCAATAAATAGAAATTACAACTATGTATATAAATCGATCCTTGGAAGAGGGCCATTTTCATGTGCTGCATAGGAATATATACAAAATCAAATTGTTTGATTATTTCCATGAATAGTTTACGGGAATCAACGACAAACGATAGACATGACTAGACATATTTTTATGTTCATTTTTATCTTTACATGGTACTTTCAAAATTTCCTCTACCAGGTCACTTGATGCGAAATATACTCTAGCAACACTGTGGTCCAAAGAGGAGCATGCTTATATTGGAGTTAAAGTAGCTCTGAAACGAGGTTCCCGGAATACTATATTATTCATTTCATTATCATCATTAGTTCGTCTGCATAGACGCGTGATAAAACTAAAATAAAAATATATTTATTTGCAAAAAAAAGTCACAAAATGTTTCAAATCCTCTGACCTCGTTGCTGTGTTGCCGTTAGGCTGTGTTACAGGACAGAGCCATCTCCCATTTTATTTCTTAAACTGGTTGTTTAATAGTCGTTACGGGACTTATAGTTGAAACATTTATTGAGGTTAAAATCTAGTTGCAGAAAACCGGAATGCTCTTTAAATAGGTGTCTCTAAGTTAATTTACCTTAGATATGGGAACACCTGTATTTGTCATTTCACTGTTTGTTAATTTATTGTTGCCAGTGGTGAATAAATAAGGTTGATGCTGATTTGTGTGTTGGTTTCTTGCTTTTGTTTATTAATTTTGTGATCGGTTTTGTGTGAACTACCTATAAAACATATAAGAATACCAATACACAGAATATATTATGAATAATAACTAATCGTTATAAGTTTTTTCAGAACTAAGCAGAGATTGAATTCTTGTAATTATTTTTACGACACGAAATGTATTATTTAATATTTTTATTTTTAATTTGGCAATCAAACAAAAAACCAATTAAAATTATAGTAAATTTTCATGTGAAAAGTTTTCACCGTGAAAAAAGAATATCCTTATATTTACCAGAGTTGCATATTAGTTATATGTAAACAAAACAATCTAAAAAGTCTACTTCTCTCTTTTGAGTAGTATTTCCTCATGGCTGAGGGTCATGACTCCCCCGCAGATTTCGTGAGGTAACCGACATGTTTTAGGATCACAATATCCGAGGACATGTGTCTTCCGTGGAAGGACCTGGGCGCCCTCCACGATGTATCTGCCCATGAGAACTCCCCTAATGAATTTAAAGTCTTACAGGCAACTCATTTATTAATTCATGAATTTAGCACTAAAGATGACTAAATTACAATTCAAACTCCGATGAACTTCCATTATAGGAAAGCCACATTTCATGCAAGTAAATCCTTTTATCAATAAATTTAAAGTTGGAGCCCATTTAACCGCTATAAGCTTGTACTAAACTAATTTGTTGGTAAATGTACGGTTAATTTTGTACAGAGTGGCGTGGAAATGTTATAAGCATTGTTTTATAAGATAAATTTACAAGCTGAAGAGGTTGTTTGCAAAAATAAATATGATATTCAAAATAACTATTCCACGCGGACGAAGTCGCGAGGACAGCTAGTATATTATAAAAAGAAGTAGTCAATAACAACTGATGATGGTTAAAATCACTTATACTATTACATATGATTTTGAGCCACCCTGTACAAGACTATTCGAAACTATCGACAAATGCCCTTAATAATGTAGGTATTATTAAACGTTGACAAATGATTTTATATGGCTTATAGTTTACTAACTTCGGGCCTGAGACAGTAGATAGGGGCTAAGTTTATACCTTAAGGGGTGCATAATACCACCTTAAGGTATAGTCTTAACCCATGCAGATTATAATTATTAACGTTGTGATTAACTAGTATAGTCTAGTGTTAAAATATATAAAAAAACAGGACATATCACACAGCGCCATCTAGACCCATACTAAGTTTATGCTTACCGATACTAGCCTTTATCCGGGAAAATTACAAAGTAGCGCATACTGTACCTATGTACTACCACCATACCAAAAATCGCAAAGCTCCGTCACTTGCTTCGGATGTAAAAGTGGAACAACAAACCAAAACATTCCACAGATACACTTTCATTTTCACATAACAGTATGATAATTAAAGCAATAGTATGATTAACTAGTGACGCGGCTTTGCTCGCATTAAGAAGAAAACCTTGCATCCCCTATTTCACCCCTTTAAAAGTAACATTTCCAAAAATATTTTCTTAACAAATGTCATAACATCTACCTGAATGCCAAATTTCAGCCCGATCCGACCGATGCGTTAGGCTGTGCGTTGAGAGATCACTATGTCAGTCAGTCCTTAGTACCTATGAGATTAATCTATTTAGATTTTGCAATAGGGCACATGCCCTTCAGTAATGAGATTTTTTTTTTGAACACAGGAATTTTTGGCGCAAAGAGGGGGCTTATACGGGCTCTGATTAGCTGAAGATGATGATGACTCAAGAAACAACTAACAGTAACCTTTATATCAAAGCTAATAACAACTAAATTACCCCAACTCTACGTCTCAAGCAAGTGTGTTCCAAAGTTAAAGCAAGCGGAAGTCATCACGCCGCTCCAACATCCGGCGCGACAGAATGGAAATGACGTCGCTTCCGTTCCAACAATGGCGGATGTAGCCCGATTGCAAATTTTATACTTAGCTGTTTTGTTACACTGCCAGCTTATTTCCTTTTGACCGGGTTTTTAAATTGTTTGACTAAATATTCTTCTTCTATATAAAATATTGTGGCGACAGAATAGGTATCAAAAAGTAAGGAGTACAAAATATTAGTGGCGTCTTGCGTTTTACTCACGTTTTGCCAGAACCAGATCTAATCAATCTTCATACCAAATTTCATCCAAATCAGTTCCGCTTTACAAAGAAGTAATAAATAAACACACTACAACAACAACATCAACAACATCAACAACATCTTGTTAGACTACAGTGGTGCTTTTTTTTTACTTGAACGGGTTTGCGCTTGGCCATAAGTTGCCTGATAGCAAGCAAAGGCTATGGCCTAAGATGGAAAGTGCTTCCCCGATAAAAACCGATTCACTCTCGCTTTGAAGATCGCTGGATTATACATAGTGCGTGGGGAACAGGGAGTCAGGCAGGCTTAACATCAGGCAGACTGTAGTCAAACGTTGGCCTATTCTGTGTTAAAAAATGTCTATATATCTAATCAATGGCACCATAACAATATTCACAATGAAAATAAAATCATATTTATTCAGAGGCTCTTCAGATTGTTTAAAAACACTAAACACCAGAGCTCTCCACACTCATACAAACTTACTAAGAACAATACCTAATCCCACAGAAAGCGAACTAGAACCAAAATTATTTTCCCCACTTATCCAATCTTCAGAATAATACACGCAAATATTTATTTACTTTACACTGCGTGCCAGTAAAACGTACACGCTTGAAATCTCGATAATTAAGTCTACGTCATGCAGGCACATTGTAAAATGGAGACACATAAGTACCTTTTTTATTATAATCGTGTGTACTAATTTTTATTAAGTGATTCATCACTATAACTGACAATGACATTTAATCCATTTATTTTGTTTCATGCAAAAAGAAATAAATTATTTCCTAGTTCCTACCAACAATTTAATACAAGTATTGGCAACGAGTCACACTATTATAATGTTCAATTGCATTGCGTGTAAAGTAGATTTGACTGTATTCACTTGCGTTGTTTTGAATTATAAATATGTCTCTTTCGCTTTAACAACTTTGTAAATACCACCAAAACAAAATATCGATGATTTGACAAGTAATTCAGACCTCATTATGAGTAATTTGTAAGTAACCAATCTTATTGTGTACAATAAATTAAGATGTTTTAACGATAGACTGAAAGTAGTCATCAACAAACCAACAGAAATACCTTTCCGCTTTTTATATTAGATAGATAGATAAATTCTTTATTAAAACACCACATACAATAAACAATACGAAAAAACATAGAAATTAAAATTAGTATAACGTTACTTTTTAGCCATTATCAGACTTCTATCAGGTTTAATCTTACCATCGAGCCTTTACCGAAATGTCGATAACGCAATCAACCAATTTAATGGTTGGTCGATAAACCGAGAGAATCGGCTTGTAAACGCAGCGCCATTTATACCTTGGCCTTTGGTCTTTTGTTGGAATATATATGTGGTCGGTTGAACATTTTTGAATCGAGATTTTATGCTTTGATTTTCGAAGTATTTTATTTGTCGTGTGTATTTTTTGTTTGGAAACGGAACAGCTAATCAAAGAAGCATTAACAAAAAAAAAACAGACGTTTTTGTTTCTGGCGTAAGGTGCCATTTACTGTTTTGACGCGTCAGTAAGACACACAATTACATATTTACCGACAATATAGTCCCGAATCTCTATTCCCCTTGAACTATAATTTGTCGGCCTTCAAGTCGAGAGTAAACCGGTTTCTTCTAGGCAAGCGCGCTAGATCGTAGATTACAACGTTGCTTAACATCAGGCAAGTTGTAGTCAAGCGTGAGCCTATCTAATGTAAAAAAAAGTCAGAATGATCGAAAACAAATTAAACATCAAAATCTACAATATACTTACTGCAGGTTGGCGAAAACAGATAAAATTGAAAATAAGTAATCTAACTGATTAAAAGCGGAGCTGAGGATAGGTTTCACGATCCTCAGATATCTTCCTCCTTAGTCGTGTCCCTCATTACTGAGGGTTGTTACTCCTCCTCAGAGTCAATCTGTCGAGCCCTCAGACACAAGGCATACAGTTTACGGAGGAAGAAAAAAATCGAACCAGACAATGTGCCTTTAATCCGGCCTTACACTACATTCGCAGTACATCTCGGTGCTTCGTCATCTTGCCGCTTAGTTATCAAGGCACGTGCCATATTTATGCGCACTATTTATATCGGAGGCTCTATTGCTATGCCTGTTCTGTGTCTGCAGAGTTGGTGGGCAGTAGGTGAACTTAGCTAATCTTAACTTGTATTGTGTGTACATCTCAATGACTGTTTTTTCTTTTTCTAATTTTACATTGAAGACATTCGTAGCTATTGTATCGTTGTGTTCCGTAAGAATAATTATCATTGCTTTTAACTAGATCTCGAAATGTTTGTTTTAGACATTTTGTAAACATTCGTGTAGCATAAACAGCAACTTTGAATTAAGTTCTAGCTATACAAGCAAAGGCGAGTTGCAGTAAAGCGTGATTATTTTACCTATGAAATGTAAAAAAATTAATTAGTTTTTTTTGTGATTTGGGGCAAGTGGGTGTTTATTAAAATGTTGAAACGTAAATATATTAATATAAAACATTTCATCATTATCTCTACGACAATTACAATAAGAAAACAAAAACTGGGTCAGAAACATGGTTACAAAAACGACAAGTAAAATTCTATTCTCGTAAGTTTAAGGTAAGGTTATCAAGCAAGAAAAAATCCAGGTTCGTATCTGGTAACCAATGATCAGTTACAAACGAGGATTAAAGGGAATAATATGATCAAATCATTAATATGACGAACTGTTCACCAAAATTTTAAGGGACTTTTTCTATAAAATAATGTTATCTTACTGCTACATCTCCACTCCCTCCTTAGTACGGCAAGTTACTGGCATACCTATAAAAGCGCTTATTGTTATCCACTATAACATGTTCCTAGAATGCCAACTGTCTGTTTATACTGTGGCCCATAGAGAAACCTATTTTCGTGAACAAGGCGACTGGGAGAACAATTAAAAAAAAAGTTTAAATATTTTGTACGTAGTATGTTTATTATGTTTATGAAATAAAAATAAATAATTAAATATTCAGGGACATTGCACACAGCGCCATCTAGCCCCACACTTTATCTTAACCTTGATAATAGTTAATTGAATTTTTTAGCGATCGTGAGATAAAAAGTGTTACCATGTTTTGTTAGTTGAAATTTTAAAGTATTGGTATTTTTTATATAATTATAATGTTTGTTTGTATGCCTATCAAAATTCTGATTGGTTGCGTCTAAACTTTGTAAGGTAGAAAGTCAATTTGTTTTTTTAAACCATCATCTATGCAAATGATTATGCAACTTATTAATTTGGTTTTGTATATTTTTACTGCAATGGACCCAAGTACTATTATGACAGATTTCAAATGTTTTAAATTAATATATCAATATTTTAAAACCAGTTTCACACATTTCAGATTATTTCTTTATTCCATAATGTCACCCTGTATGATATATCTCATAAGGAAACCTATATCAGAAGCAGGCTATTGGAGCAACGAGGGTATTGTGAACGTTCATTCTAACACGGATCAATTGACAAGAAAAGTGAACAAGTGCTATGAAAGAACCTACTTTTTCTTTTTCTTATCGAATAAGAGTAGCCGAGAGTTTATCAAGCCGCCCTAAGGGCCTCTGACATGGCTTAATGACTGCTGTACTAGAAATACAACCGGGACCTAAAATTGAACGTAATCTCTCTCTCTCTCTCAGTGAGTCGTATTTCCTTATGACTGAGGGTCATGACTCCCCCGCAGAATTTATTCATTAGGGGAGTTCTCTTGGGCAGATACATCGTGGTGGGCACCCAGGTCCTTGCACGGAAGACACGTCATGTACTCGGATATTGTGGTCCTCAAACATGTCGGTGTCCTCACGATGTTTTCCTTCCCGTTAAGCTAGTGCAAATCCACACAAATAACTTGCAAATACAATCATTTGTGTAAGGCCGGATTCGAACCAGGGTGCATCTGGATGAAAAGCAGACACTGGCACCGCTGAGCCACACTTGCTTCAAGTACTAATACTAGAATCTAATATACCTATAGTTCAAATAATAATAATTGGTAAAATTATGTAAAAGGGACGGTGAAACCAAATAAATACTACAAACTCACAACAAAACAGCAAAACGCATCAATTCGCAATAAAACGCCGATATAACTGCCGATCCTAAACCACCAGTTTGCGGTGGATGAACTAAACTTAACCACGAATGCGTATGTTTTAGTATTGGATAGTATTTAGAGGATTTGGGGTGGAAATTTATTGGAACTATCCATTGGTTTTAAATGATATTAAAATACCTAAGTTTCAGTGAAAATGCTTCATTTAGAGATTTAAGACTTCCGTGATAAGATGCCATTTCTAGTTTGTTTTCAAATTTTTTTTTTCGTTTCAATACTACAAATAATTATTTGATAAAAACGATAAACCTGGTAACAACACTTTATCTTATACAATTTTGTTATAATTGTCGGAAAGGGGCCAGCAATTATATCAGCATATGCGCAGAAATGCAAAAATAAAAGTTAAAACAATTTTACGATATATTTTTTTCTACTATCATTTAGATATATTTTTTTATTTATATCTGACTGATGTTATTACATCAGTTTGATTCTCTTTTCAAATTAATTTAATCACAGTATTACTAGCTGAAAATTTTAATTCCATCTTTGACAGTGAAGTAAATTTGAATATGTGACTATGTAGATTCACACTTCAGCCATAAAACGAAGAATTTACATGTAAAAATAATAATGTATGTTAATTATACTGTAACAGCTTTTTCTAGGTACGCGCACAAGATCGCAGATTACAACGTTGTTTAACATCAGGCAAGTTGTAGTCAAGCGTGAGCCTACAGTTTTTTTATGAGGTAAAAAAACCTGCGATAAATTAGTTAATTCGACATAACATAATATAGTTTGTCGTTCTTGCAGTGAGCCGGTAAAGATCGAAGATCGCGGTTGAGAAGTCGATGTAGATGACGAAGAGTGAATATAGCATCTAGCTATACTAAGAAAAGACGGGTGTTGATGAGAGTGTGCACCGACATAACAGATGAGCTAGGTAAGTATACCTCACGGATCACTCTCCTAATATCCTTGCACCTTCATCCATCATTAATCGAGGCCCTCGTCGTTTTTCATAGGTTTCTAACGTGAACGTGGATTGATATTATTTTGGAAGTGGCAAGCACTTCCTTGTGCTTGTCGAATCTCACAAGTACTGCTGGAAGGACCAGACAGAGGAGGATCTGCAACCATTTCATGCTACCGAGTGGCAGGATGGCGCAGAACCGAGAGGAGTGGCGTCTCTTTGTGTCGGAGGCCAGGATACACTTTGGGTCGCAGCGCCACAATATTAGTAAGTAAGTTATTCCTTGCGTCGTATTTAATAATTACTTAGGGGTGTGGTTTAGTCACTTAATCAATTCAAAAGGAAGTTTATTTTGATAAGTATGTACTTCGCTATGTGCGCTCAAGATTTTCCAAAGAGAACAAAAGTACTTACAACTTTTGATGCATGGATTTAAAAAGTAGCCGATGACTTTTACATAATTTTGTAGAGTTTTTTAAAAGTCAGTTGAAAAAGTTTTAATTTTAGTTTATTTAAAAACAACAAAAATTTATAGTAACACTTCCAAATAATAATAAAAAATAAACATTATATATACTTTCATCATAAAAAAAAAACTAATCTACATTTTCAAAAGGTAGCGTACCCAAAATGCTGGCTGCATTGCCCCGTTGAATAGCTAAATAATAGTAATAATGAATGAGCACCTCAGGAGACATATAGGTATGTATCTAATTAGTTAAAAAAAGGCTTTCTTAATACGTCGCTTCCAGTGCAAAACTACATCAAGATCGTAAGTAATGAAATCGCTTACCAAAGGTAATTTCGGGTGATTTTTCACTGCCTCCCTCAATACGGTTGGTGTAACGTTTTGTGGGAATCGTGTCAATATTACCTTCTGATAATGACTTTGTGGAAATTTCAAGTAATCGTTTGAAATAAAATGACATTTTGATGTATGGCTCAAAACTTTATAGAGTTTTCTTCTTCTTCTTCTTATGGTGCCTCTCCAACTAGTGAAGGCTGGCAGTCAGCTCTGCATACTTCATTTTGTTCATTGCCAAGCGAAACAATTCTGCGGCACTTCTGATCCCGGTCCATTCTCGAATGTTCCGCAACCAGGACTTCTTTCTGCGACCGACTCGTATTATAGAGTTTTAAGGCAGTTTAATAATTAGTCATGGATATGATTTTCACAAGATTCCCTGAATTAATTAATTATTTATGTAATCATAAGAAGATAATAATTATTTGTCCATTGCTGGGTAAGGATCTATAGTTCACCACCTGTTCCTTTACATAATATATAACTATGCAGTAGATTTTAACACTGAGTCATATATGCAAAAGTCGCTCCAGGTGACCTAGGAGATTAAAAACTAGTCTATTACGTGTATTAAAACATAACTTTTACACTCTTTCTTTGAGTCGTATTTCCCCATGATTGAGGGTCGTAACTCCCCCGCAGAATTTATTCGTTAGAGGAGTTCTCTTAGGCAGATACATCGTGGTGGGCACCCAGGTCGTTCCACGGAAGACACATGTCCTTGAATATTGTGGTCCTCAAACATGTCGGTTTCCTCACGATGTTTTCCTTCACCGATAAGCGAGTGCGAATCCACACTTACCTTGAAAATACAGTCATTAGTGTAGGGCCGGATTCGAACCAGGGTGCGCCTGGATGAAAAGCAGACACTGGAACCACTGAGCCACACTTCCTTTACACTGGCCATAGGCAAAAGCTGTTACTGACCATTCGAGAACAGAATTTTAGAAATAGAAAATATCAGCTCTTTCACTCAAATCTTCGACCTTTCCTGACCGCATTGTAAATAATAAATCAACTCGTCAAAAACAACTCAATCGGAAACCGTCTTTTGAATGTTTAATTTTATTTCCGTATAAAGCTTTATTCATATGCGAGCTTATTATTGTTTTTTATTCATATCGTGTATGTAAAGAAGTAAAGCTGCAAAATTATTGAAAGAGAAATTATAAATTTATTAAATTATACTTATGATATTTTTTTAATTTTCGAACTGCAAAAGCCACGCATGGTTTTTGTATCAAAAGTTAAATTAAAAAATCGACGCCATTTCAACCGTGATTCCCTTACAGAATCAAAAAACTTAAACTACAAATTCATAGATTAATATCAAACAACATTGTAGGAGTGTTATTTAAAATCTGAAAGCTGAAAAATTAAAAAATATTTCCTAGTATTTATTCATTACAATATTTTGACAGAATTGGGTGTACTGTTCCTTCAAAGGTCACCCTTCAACCTAAATAGAAAGATTAGTAGTCAAAAGTGGCTGAAATCAGGTTCTAGGGGTTATAGTTAGGGCAAGTGATAACTTTGGTGATAGGGAATGTGATGCTTATAATGAAAAAAAAATACGAAAAAATCTATGCTCAGCAGTGAACGATAACCGAGTGATAATGATGAACAAAAGTCAGTCCTGCTTGTTATTTTGGCTATGATTGCTTTTTTTTTTACATGATATAGGCTTACGCTTGACTACAACTTGCCTGATGGTAAGCAATGTTATAGTCTACGATGTAGTGCGCTTGCCTAGAAGAAACCGGTTTACTCTCGACTTAAAGACCGACAAATTATAGTTCAAGGGGAATAGAGATTCGGGCAAGGAGTTCCACAGTTTGGCTGTTCGCACGATGAAAGTCGAAGCAAAGCGCTTGGTGCGAGTCTTTGGAACCTCAACTGTATAACGGTGCCTCCTTGCCGATCCCCTACTCGTACGATGGTGAAATGGGGCTGCAGGAATTAAATAATGCAATTCCTCCGCACACTCTCCGAAATGCAACCTGTAAAAAACCGAAAGACTGGCCACCTTACGGCGGTGCTCAAGGCTTTGTAATTTTGAGCTACAGAGTGAGTCTTTAGCGATGAACTTCTACTTTCTGCTTATTTGTTGGGTTCTTAATTTTGTAGTTTATTATTCTTAAATACATTATAATAAAGCTGAAGAAGGTCGAAAGATTGAACTTTGAATATATTTTTTATATCTAACAAGAAAGGGTTTACACTTGGCCATAGGTTGCCTGATGGTAAGCAAAGACTGTGGCCTAAGATGGAGCGTGCTTACCCGATAAGAACCGATTCACTCTTGTTTTGAAGATCGCTGGATTATAGTGCGTGGGGACAGAGAGTCAGGCAGGGAAATTGGACGGAGATACTTCAACATTGATAGCGGAACATGTTTCAACAGTTTCTAGAAAATTGGTCAGTTTATCTGTTTATCTGTGTCTCCTTTTGTCTGTTCCTTTGAACGCTCATTGCGCAAATGACTGAACGGATCATCAAGATTTGGTATGTAGGTAGTATGAGGTCTTAGGAGTATCATAGGTTACTTTTATTCTGAAAAAATGCAAGCGTTGCTCGGGCGTCCAGTAGTTCTTTAATTTTTATTTTATTTTA
The DNA here is from genome assembly GCA_927399415.1 of Macaria notata. Classification (NCBI taxonomy): domain Eukaryota; kingdom Metazoa; phylum Arthropoda; class Insecta; order Lepidoptera; family Geometridae; genus Macaria; species Macaria notata. The sequence goes on along the minus strand of OV656750.1, from coordinate 4,078,861 downwards.
TTGCAGTCCTGCAGAAAGTCTACGATTGCTACGATTGGCTACGAGATTAGTTGCGTAGACCGTCTACGAATGTATGATTTAAATGTTCAGTTTATTAAGTAGGTTTGTTGTTTGAATTTTTAAGTTTATCTTCTCTTTTTCTGTCCAACTAATTTTCTCTATCCGCCGCCAGCACCACATTTCAAAAGCTTCTATTCTATTCGTTCTCTATTTCTTTGAGTCATGGTCCAAGTTTTGCTTCCATAAAGAGCAATACTCCTACTAATATATGTAAGATTTTATGAGCTGTTTTCTTACGTGTTTTGCAATTAGTTGGACAGAAAGAAAGACCAATGAAGAAGTGCTGAGCATGGTCCAAGAACACCGTACAATACTGGCAACTATTGAAAACAGAAGAGGGAAGATGGTTGGCCACCTTATACGACATGACGAATTTATAAGAAACATCATGGAAGGAAAATTGGAAGCCCGAAGAGGAAGAGGAAGGCCGAGAAGATCAAACATGGACCAAATAAAAGAAAAGGCGGGTGTCATGTCGTATAAGGAGGTCAAGGAATTGGCAGAAGACCGGAAAGGATGGCGCATACTCCACAGACAAGGGCCCGGCCCTTAAATTTATGATGATTATGATGATTCTCTTTTTAATGTTATGTGTTTGTCCTTCGTTGTCTCTTATTTATTATTTTCCATCTAAAGGCTTCCTGGAAGAGATTGCGTTTAGCAATAAGGCCGTCACTTGTGGCGTTAGTATAAGTTTTTTTGTTGTTTTTTTTTCTTTGTCATTAATTTCGTGTGTTGCAATAAATATTTTTTTATATAAGTATGTATCTACGAAAAAATATCTGTGCTTTACAGTCCTTGCTATGAACGAATTACCAAATTTAAATTGTTTATAAATTTTGTATGGTTATAGGTACTATAGATAATAACTGTAATAAAACAAAGAGTCACAGCTATATTTTGGCTGTGCAAGACAATTATATTACCGTCATGTAACGTACTCGTATGTAAATAATTTATTTATATTATTAATTTCCAAACTTTCACTATCAAAATAGAACACCTAGCTACAGTCATTTCATTGTCAAGCTTTATTTGTACGTTACCTTGTAATACATTTTTAATTTGATAAGGTGAGCAAAACTACAAATCATCACTAGTATAAAATAAACTTTTTAGAGAACTCACCTGAATTAATGCTGAACTCAAAATAAACAAACTTTTCGTATCCATCAGCTCTCAAGGAGCGTTATCGTGGCTTTCTAAATCCGACCAATAAAATTAGTCCATGCTGAATAAACTTTAGTGATGTACCCCCTACTATTTCATGTTTCTTTTGTCGATAAAATAATTTTAAATCCATTCAAAATACATAATATTACATAATTATTATAATAATAGGTCTTCAATATATTCGCGATGTTTTATCAGAACTGATCATGTTATTTTAAAATATCTAAATGGATGAATTTTATTAAATTTACACAAAATACACAGCGTGGTACATGTAAACATGAATTTACTTCTTATTTTTTTAAGTAAATAAGGCCCAATAATAATTTGTCGTAAACCCGAGTACTTAATTAACTAAATCTATCGACACATTTTAAACTCGTCCAACTTTACCTCATCTCTAACATCTAAATCTGGCGGAAGCCAATCTGCATAGCGTAATTATTGACGTATTGCAATAGCGTAATTATTGACGTATTAAAGAACATTTTTAACTAAAAAGCTAAAACATTAACTTAATCAACTAAATCTATCGAAAAATTTTAAACATTTAAGTAAATTCTAGTTTTTGAGCAAACGATACATTTTAAACACTTAAAACTTTACCACATCCCTACCATCTTTATCTGGCAGGAGCCAATCGGCAAAACGTACTTCTTGACGTATTACAGTACATTTTTCTAGCTCAAACGCTAGATACCTATTTATTTTGCAGTCGGAACTTGGCTTAGTTTGCGAGAGGTTGGTAGAATGCGGATTTTACTTGTGCTGGTTTCCTTAGAACGTATTTTCTGATTTAAATATTTGTTGTGTAGACTTTTCGTTTAGTGGTATCAAATCTTGGTTAGCTATTAATCGTTGAAATTGTACATGTAGATGAATAAAAAATGACATAAACATTTTATTATATTTTTATTAATTTTTTGTTTCAATAAAATCATCTAAAGGGCATTTTTGTCGTACCTACGTTTGATTAGATGTGTATTTTCTTTAACTTAATTTTAATTAAAACGACGTTTACGAATTACAAACACTAAACATATTCATTCAATATAAATTACATGATATTTTAATTTGAATGTGATGTTAGTAACATACAAGTTTTTTTTTAATATTTTTTGTTTTACACACTAAACCATATTTTTTTGACTTCATATATTCTCACTCATTTCACAACAAACGATACATTTGTAGACCTAAAACAAAACCTAGCTTCATTTTACGAGCCCATTTTCTTCTACTACTTACGCCATTTCTCAAAACGTAGAAATCTCGACCTTTAGACGTGTCATAAATTGTAAATGCGGGGTATGATCAAATATTCACGCACGACCGTTCGGATATCTGTGGTTTTTCTGACCTCTCTCGGGTTAGGTCAGAGCACGCCACGTGCTATATAGGGTTAATATACAGTTATTAAACTACGTCATCATTAATAAATAAAATAAACATTATAAAAAAAAACCTTCAATTAAAAAAAACCCATTTTTAATTCATTTTTGTCTGTATGTTTCACTTTTACGCCGTATAAGACACAAAATTTTATATTTCTTATGTAGGGATAGTAAAGGATTCTTTTCTTCTGACCCCTCTCGGGTTAGGTCAGACTTCACCACGTGTTATGTAGGGTTAATGTACAGTTATTAAACTACGACATTGTAAATTCATTACAAAAGATAAATCGTGAATCACAAATAAAAATTATTCATCTACTAGTGGATGCTCGCGGCTTCGCTCGCATTAAGAAAAGTTGCATTCCCTATTTAACCCGTTTTAAAATGGCATTCCCAAAAATCCTTTCTTAGCGGATGGCTACGTCATAACATCTACCTTCATTCCAAATTTCAGCCCAATCCGTCCAGTGGTTTGGGCTGTGCGTTGATAGATCACTATATCAGTCAGTCAGTTAGTCAATCAGTCAGTCACCATTGAGTTTATATATATATAGATATAATTTTTGGAGTTATATGATAATATGGCATGATCATTTACATTATAATCATACCATTTCTAAAACCCAAAAATGTTTAAGCTAGTTTGTTGGTCTATATGATCCACTTTTACGCCACGTCAAACCAAAATGTTTATGATTCTTAACAAGCTAGAAGAGGATTGTTTAAGTGTCAAAATTATATTATTTATCTCAAACAAAAATGTGAGTAAAGCCGAAGAATTCAACTAAAATTATTTCATCAGAATAATAAAAAATAGTTTGAATCGTTATCGCTTAAAGCAACCTGATGATCAAATGCCTGCTCAATATAAAGAGAAAATATAAATAATAATATTTCTACGTTATTAATAATTAATAACCTTTATGCCATAGTAATAGACTGCTCAGTTAGCTAAGTTGGTAGTGGCACTGCCTTCTAATCTAGGGGTGCGGGTTTTATTCCCGCATAACACAAGTAATTATGCATATTAAAATTTGTAATTACTTGTGTTGAGTCTGGTCGTATCTATGTATAATAAGTATGTGTTAAAAAAAGTATATATGTATTGTATCCGTTATCTAGTACCCATGATACAATCGTAAGCTTAGTATGGGGCTAGATGGCGCTGTGTGATATGTCATGAAATATTTATTTTATTTATTATCTAGTAGCTACTGACTCAAAAGTATACTGCGATTACTTTGACCGTTCATTGCATCAAAATTTAATTTTAGTATAAATTAATAGCTCAACTTGGTGTCTGGTAATTTTGGTCTTTGTTTCAAAGCTCAAGCAAGCACTAGATAACTCTGTATGTAGATAAATTTGGAACTAAAACGTTATAACTAGGTTTTGATTTTGAAGCTTAAAATTTAGGGGCAGTGCTGCTCTCATTTCGTACAAAGTTATTTGAACTCGAGAGAAAACCACATCGTGAGTGTAGTATAATAAATTAATTATTATTGTGTTTCAATTTGTGGTCTTTTTGCTTTTGAGAACGACAATTTGTTACGATTTTTCATTTTAAATTTTACGTAACGTAAAAAAAATTACATACGTATGGTTTTCTTTACAGAGAAAAAAAATGTTTCAATAATGATATCAAAATTTGTGATCATAATTTTGCAGACATTTGTAAGCATAAAATATTACACGTAAATAAATTATTATCTTTTCTTTTTTCTCGTGAGGAGCAAAAACAAGGAAAAAATGGATAATTTTAAGCTAATTGAAATTAAATAAGATCGTTAAAATATCAAATACTTAAGACATGATTTCAGTCAACTATTTTGTAAAAAAATAACACCATCATCGATTACCATCACTTCTAGTTCAAAACCACCTCCATCCAAAACAACATTTTTAAAACGCAAACGGGGCTATAAACTTTAACCCTTAACCCATTACGTCTATTAATGTACGTCGTTTAGACACCCGTCCCGGTCGGGTCGTTTAGACCGTCAAATCTACGGTCAGATCTCTCACTGGATGGATACACTCGTGAGGTCCAGCTGATTGATTGGAGTCCAGCAGTCGCAAAACTCCAGCTGGAAAAATATTGGGGCCATTTATTATGGGTGTGGTGCAAGATGAAGTGGATTTGATGTTATTTTTATTTTATACTAGATATCTATGTAAAAGTTATTGTTTTACTAATTCACATGTTTTACATCAGAAATTATAAATTTTCTCTGATATGTTAGCTAGTTACTAAGTTTTAAAGTTATTTATTATTTTTAATACATTTTTCCCTACGAAAATTATGTTTTAAATACTAGTAGAATCCTAATTAGATGCCTACATACTCGTATTATGCAAACTAGATTGTAATATTTTTTATTGCATTGAGTTTTATATGTTTTTTATGCATAAGAAACTGAGTATGACTAAAAACATAATTCATTTTAATATATAAAACTCAAAGGTGACTGACTGACTGATATAATAGTGATCTATCAACGCACAGCCCAAACCACTTTTGACACATACGGATTGGGTTGAAATTTGGAATGAAGGTAGATGTTATGACGTAGACATCCGCTAAGCAAGGATTTTGGAAATGCCACTTTTAAAGGGGTGAAAAAGGGGATGCAAGTTCTACTTCTTGATGCGAGCGAATCCGCGAGCACCCACTAGTAAGAAATATAATAAATCCAAAATCTTTTATTTCACTTAAATCATTTATAAAGTTGAAAATCTTATCTAATATCAAACAACAACACTGACAATCCCTTTCAACTTGTACCACAAAAAGGGTTCGAAGTAATCTCGCAAGGTCGAACGGTGTATTTTATTCGATCACTTGTCACTTGAAGATTATGGTATATGTTTTACAAATATTGGCTGTACGTCAAAATGACGGCGGGAGGAATAAGGGTTCAATACTTATGTGTAAGAATGAGAGGGAATTTTTGGGGTTTTATTTGAATAGGGATAGATAGATAAACTCTGTATTGTTGACACATTAAAAATGAACAGTACATAAAACAAATCATTATCTTAACTAGTGCCACAAGTGGCGGCCTTATCGCTGAAAGCGATCTCTTCCAGGCAACCTCTTTCTGCCTTTTCAGGGATTAGAATGAATTTCTCTATGAGATTGACTGTGATTTTTGTTTACCCGTTAGAATACGTACTTATGAATAAATTGATTTATTTTGCAGGAAAGTGTCGGCCTAAGCCGCAGTAGTTAAACTTTAATAAAAGTTATCTCAAATTAAGAAAGGTTTATGTTCTCGCGTATTTTATCTAGTCTTTATTAATTGAATATACATTATTTTGTGTTTACATTACGACTTATAAATAAATTCAATTTGAAGTTGGTTATTTGTACTCAATACTTATGTAATTTTTGTAATAGTAAATACTCGTATATATGTACATGTATTTGCAAAGTAACCAAAGGTACTTTATCCGTTACCTATGTCACAAATATTTTCTTAGTATGTGGCTAGATGGCTCTTTGGGAACACTCCCGGAATATGTATTTACTAGTGGGTGCTCGCGACTTCGCTCGCATTAAGAAGTAAAACTTGCATCCCCTATTTCACCCCTATAAAAGTGGCATTTCCAAAAATCCTTTCTCAGCGGATGCCTACGTTATAACATCTACCTACATTCCAAATTTCAGGCCGATCCGTCCAGTGGTTTGGGCTGTGCGTTGATAGATCACTATATCAGTCAGTCAACCTTTGAGTTTTATATTTATAGATTTAAATTGCCATATGACATCATTTTCAAGTTATACTTCATTTACACACTGTTCTCGCTTTTAGCGGTAAGGCCCCCATTTGCGGTATAGATATTAATTTTCTCTTATTTGTATTGTGTTTTATTTTGTCTGTGTATCCAATAAATCATTCATCTATCTATCTATCCACTGTTACGACATATTTTTTTCTTATTCTCACAGACAAAAAACATGTTAAATCATAAAACAGAGTTCCACACAATCCCTAATCAAACCGCTACATATCGGCGAGCCTTAATTGGTCACGCTCACTCTCGCCTTAAGGACCCTGTAAGGGTACTGTGGCCCCGTGAGGGTTACAAGGGTACTGTGAAGATAATACAAATTGCATATGCCTAACAAACTATTTCGTTTTCTATCAGTGTAATCTATCTCAGGCAAAGTTTATTTTCATATTTATCTATGAATCAACGGAAAAAGCCTACACATTTCACGACACAAGTTTCGACATAGTGTTGAATGTAGTGAACCCAGTGCTTAATGTCTATGTATTATCTTGTCAAATTTGTATACTACTCTAAGTTCATTTACAAGTACGTAGAATTAATTTGTAACTAGTTATTAAGTGCAAATAAATAATATATTATAAAGTAATTTAGTTCCGCGTCTATATCTTCAAGATGCTTTCTCAGCACTACTTGTTATTTATGCCAATATTAATTTAATGCGCCATGGGTTGCAATTAACTATCGCTTCAACAAATTTTCAACCAATTTTTTTTAAGAATTTTGTCTCTAATTTTTCATGATTTTCATCGTAGACAGTCGACTAATTAAGTAAAAAAAAATGTAATTTAAGTTGAAAACCTACAGATAAAACCGAGCATTCTGATACAAAAACAAGCGGCCATTTTATTAATCAAGGTGTATGTACCATACATTGTTTTAATTCCAACTAAATTTTACCGTGATAGAAGAAACATAAATAGAGGTCTATTTGCTAAAATGTCGTTGATTTACAAGTGTTAGAAGGACCTCTAGGAGGAACAAATGTTTTGATCTACGACTGCCTTCTGATTGGATGCGGGGTTCTTGATCATTCTCAGGGGATTTGAGGGTAGATGTGTATTTGTAGGGATTTATTATTTTTATTCTTTATGCACTCATAGTTATGGAGGGCTATTGTTTTACTGTAAAAATGTGATTTACAATGTAACGTGTCTTTGTCTTATAGAAAACGTCATTTATATAAATACCAGTTTTGCACTATGACTTTGTTTGAAATTGATAATTTAATACTTACAATTAAGGGGATGCTGTTAAAGTTCTTGTTAATCTAACTTTAGCGTCTTCTTAGTTTTGCAAATCAAAATACTTTAAGGTGTAAATTAGAAAAACATAATGGTTTATTAAAATATTGCTAGAATCAACACAAATATTGCTTCGTGAGTTACAAAAACTTAAGGGCTTAGCTGTTACGGATTCAACGTATTGAGCCATTTTTTACTAAGTAATTTTGTCGCTTAGTAGGCGAGAGAGAGATAAGTTGAAAACAATAGGGGACGCCTTTGTCAAGCAGGCAACTTCTGCTGACAAAAATTAAAACTCAAAGTGTGAAATTTTTAACTTGCATATTAATTTTGTGGCAGTAGAATAAAAGCCATTTTATTTTATTTATTTTATTAATTTTGTCGCTTAATACGTTAAAATTTTGCGAGTGAGCCTTAGTTTCATATTATACATTTATGACTAGATTAGTACCATTTTGCACAAGATATTCAGAATTAGATATTATATATCTCCCCCCTTCACCTTACCTATTCAAATTTCTACCGCCCTCATAAATCGATTCAGGTATATTAGTCGGTGTAGAATCAGAATCGTCACGTTTTGAATCGTAATAGGGCGGTGAGAGCACTCGCGTCGAATACTTGCAACCCCAGTGTACGGGTTATGTAAGTTATAGGATATAGCGTTTAGTATAGACTAGTGTTTTTTTTATTACAATAAATAATCCGAGAGTCAAAATGTCATAAGTGAAAAGAAACAGGATTCTTGTTTAACCTCAGTGAATGAGTTGTGTAAGTTGTAAGAAATAGCGTTTTTGTATAGACTAGTGTTATTTTTTTGCAACAATATGAATCTGCAAACATTACGAATAGTAAAAGTATACAGTTATTTTGAGCCAAAACTCTTGACACTTCGAAATGGCATACACACAAATAATTACAAGTATTTAATTTCACAAAAAATATAACATCTATTCACTCAAAAGACTGCAACTTTCGTGTGCACAAAACAGTTGTCAATTCAAAACATGTACAACGAAATAAAGCTTTTATTTTAGTAGAAAGAGTGATACAGTGTGAAAGATTTTTCATCTTTAAATGGTTTTCGAACCGATTCCATGTAGTAATAAAAATGGGCAATATTAAAAAAAACGATGTTTCTTCTTTCTTTTCTTTCAAAAGTTTGTATGCTACTTAAAACTTAAAATGCTTTTTATTTTGACTATATACATACATCGTGTGTTTGTTATCTTATATAGATAACCGCTACTTATTTATGACTTAAACTGCATCTCTCATAAAAATCTCCTACTATTGTGTCGAGATTTGTTTGGCATTCAGACGCTTTGATGACTGATTAGTAGGGGACGGGGGATATTTCAACATCACTTCTAAGGGTCTACATCGATGATAATAAAGCTGACCTTTGAAAAATAATAGTGAATTTGTATTAGAATACTATTATATACTATTTTTGGAGCTTCCGTGGATCGAATGACACGTTAAAATGTATGTCCCGGCTGTTTGTCTAGTTCGACAGTAGTTAAGCTATGTCAAAGGCCCTTAGGGCGGCTTGATAAACTCCTAAGCTGTCGTTAAGCCATGTCAGAGGCCCTTAGGCCGGCTTGATAAACTCTCGACACTAGAGTTGGCCACTTTAATTCGATAAGAAGAAGATGAGTTTTTTTTGGCCGCCAGTTGTGGCACTATTTTTTTTAAGTCTTTTGTGTTTCTGTTTGTCTTTTTTTATTTTCAATGTGTGTTGCAATAAAGAGTTTTATCTATCTATCTAGTTAATGCCAGAAATTTTCATAATATTTCCATGAGATTGTAACATCACTTGCTAGGTAATTTAGTTTTTTAATGAATGATTCAGTCTGGACTGGGATGACTGGCAGAGTTTACTCAATGGGGAAGTTTTTTGGGCATTGGGCACATTGGGCACATTGCGTTGGTCGCCTAGATACTTCCACAGTAAGATGAGCTAAAACATTTAAAAATATAAGTACACAGTGCGTTTAAACCTTTGCATTCCTTCCTTTCCGTGAAGGATTGCGTCGCGACCGGGTACTAAAATCAGGGGCTACATCCGTGCGCTCGCTGGCTGGAAAAATGTTTAAAAAGTGTTTATGTTGCAGTCAAATCTATTAACCAGAAAACAGATATGATTAGAAAGAGGATGGAGAGGGCTTTGCCTAGCAGGGGGACGAAACCGGCTTTTAAGAATAATATTTAACATTCACACTATATTTTGTGTACGTATTATGTTTCATTTGCTTAATAAACTCTCGACACCAGAGTTGACCACTCTTATTCGATAAAAAGAACAAGATTCGTACATAACCCTACAACCCTACAAAGCAGCATCCTATTACCGGATAACATGTGTACCGCTCAGACAAAATCCGCCGGTGACACTACGGAACATACAAGAACTAATATCGAAGTTTATTACCTATTCCGCGTGGGTAAGGCGGGGTATGGACGGTGAGATTTATATTGGTTGTCGTATGGGTGTGTGTTTTGGTAAATTTGCTTTTATGAAGGAGTCTTTTAAACGACTATTTCTTGTTGGTAAATTGATTTAATTGTGCTCCCTTTTTACAAATGATAGACATATTATGCATATATTTATATAATGAGAGATCAGATGTGGATAATTATGTATGTATTGAAACAAAACTGGTGGGTATATTTATTCAATTTATATAAATCCTTTTTGTAACACAAATGTATGTTCTATGTCATAAATCTTGTTTTGATAGTTTTTCCTTTATGTGGACGCTAAAATCTACCTCTGTACCAAATTTCAGCTCTCTAGGTCTATGGGAAGTACTAGTTCTATTTTGATGATGAGTGAGTGAGTGAGTCAGTGTCGAAAATGCGAAACTTTGCATTAGCATAACTTTGGAACTAATTGATCAACCAACTTGAAATTTTGGATTTCAAGTGTGTTATTACGAATTTCTAGATGACGAAAATTTTAGCGTTTTAATCCTATCCAGAGGTTCTCAAATAGGGGGCTGAAAATGCGGCGAAACGGTTCGAGAAAAGGATGGTACGGCAGTTTGCTTCGCGCTCGACTTGGCGGGGGCACTGCTGTGCCCCCAGATCTAATGTGCTTGTTGTGTCACAATAAATAAAAACCCGAAATAATTCTGTATTTTCATTTCCAATATGAGTACTGAAAATCAACGTAACTGTACTCGTAAATTGTACACTCTACAGAAAAGACGCGACAATATTTCAAAACCCTGTCGTTCTGTCGGGCCATGAATGTCCAGCTTTAAGGATCAAGTGTGTATCAACAGAAGTAGGTCACCATATTGTGTTGTGATTGAAATTTAATGCCTCACTTCGCAGTTTGTTCTGCAAAGTTTTCTGTGCGAACCGCCGGGACTGGAGATTTAGTGGGGGCGTAGAGTTGAGGAATTAATTTAGATTGGATGTTAGATAATACAAGAAAAAAGGGTTTTTAACTATTTCTCTCTTTTTTTTCAATAATTGTATTAAGTACTGAAAATAGCGTGAGTAATGTTAAAAATATTCAAGTGATTATAATTATATTTGTTCTTGAATTATTAGTTTGTATTGTAGGCCAATATGTGAATGAACATTTTTTATACTATATTTTATAATCAGACAAGTAACGTCTTTGATTAAAAAGAATATATACCAAACAATTATTACAATTAGCACACAACATTTCTTAATTAACATAGAAAAATATAAGTATTCGTAAAGTTTATTTATATATTGATGACCGTAATAATTGCTTACCATCAGGCAAATTACGGTCAAGTGCAAACCCATTTCTTGTAAAAAAAAAGTTTTTACTTTTGTTAAGTGTGCCAAAAAGTAGTCTTAAATGTTTATTGTGTATTTATATCTATTCGTAATTAAAATATTATAACGTTATTCAAAAAGAGCGAAGATTCCAAACTCCATGGTCGCTGCCAGCGCATAAGTATTAACTTGCGAACTTCCAAAGTGGGGCCTAAGTTCAGTGAATGACCTCGGGTTTTACCTTTGGATTTAAGTTGTGCTTAGTTGTAACTTGCTAACTTACGCACTTAGTTTAATAAGGTTGCGAGGGCTTTGTAGAAATTGCGTTTTGAAAGTCAAATAAGATTAAAGTGGCCGCCGATGCTTCAATTTTGGCTCTCAGGCATTAAACTCTGTTTAATTTAAAATATATACTTTAAAATAAATCTGAAATCTTGGTTAAGTGATGTTTTTGCGCCTCTTTAATGTCAAAAGCAACCAAAACGATAGGACAAATTGACACGTTATTTTTTGGTTAGTGGTCGATAGTATGCCAAAAGTGATATAGGCATTGCATCGCGAAATCGCGGGCAGCCAGTAGAGAACATTATAAATTGAAGAAAATAATACATTAGACGAAATGTTTTGTTTCCTTGCTACTAACTTGCTTTTGAATTCATACCTAGGTTAAAACTGATACTAGTCTCTTTGCTATTATGCTTAAATGACTACTTTAATTATTAGGTATAACATAAATTTGTTAATAAAATTATTAGATCAGTAAGACAATAAAAACTATGATAATTTTCCAAGCAATGTAGTAAAATATACAAAAACCCAAGTTCTACTATTATCCATGGGATTTCAAACAATTATTTCACCTGAAAACATACCAAATACTCATCGTATTTTTGACAAAGCGAAACCCAATCCATCTTGGAAAAGCAGGCTGAAAATTTTGAATAGCGTACCTTTATAATAAATGTCGGTTATACCCACAAAATCTGTTTGCAATTTCCGGGCGATCCAAAACGATTGGCGTAATAGATATAACAAGAAATAGATTCCTAATTCTTTTATGATAAAGTGACAATAAGACAGACGGTCCGCTTGATGGTAAGCATTCACTGTCACCTATGGTCACTTGCAACGCTAAAGATGTTCAGCGATTTGACAGCTCCGTGAAAAATTAAAATTCAGCAAATTTATCTCTGTCTTATGTTGTCAAAACAATAGTAATTGACATACATGTCAGCAGAAAAATGAATTAATACAACAATACAAAACATATTTTTTGTTGTCTGTACAAAAAAATCAAAAATATTCTTTACTAACAGTAATATGACATTTGGCAGCCATTTTTGGATAGGGTAACAAATATAACGTTTTAAATAACATTGATTTTGATTTTTAATTAATGCATAATTATGTTTGAACCAAACTTATGGTTGAAGAATAAATTCAGTCATGGAGCAAAACGATTTGCTTACTAAATTATTTAAACCTATCTTATTTACATCTCATTTATTGAAGAGAATTACGGTTACGTTTGAAATTTTACTTACTCCATTATCAGGCGTTAGATAGTTAGGTATCTCTTAGTACTGTTTTCTACGTTTAGGGCATTGAAATATCAAAATTTAAATCGTTTGTTCGTCCTATTCTTGTTTTAAATGGTTTGTGGACAGTGAAGAGGATTTCATGAATTTTGGACTGAATATTAAGAAAAGTAGGAAAAAAATAGTGATATTATTAATGACGTCTTTTTATGTTTTAACGTGGGATATGTTTACGTTTGACTACAGCCTGCCTGATGTTAAGCATAGCTTAAGCCTATGGTGTAAGACGTTTACCTAGAAGATACCTACTAACTATAGATTTGAAGACCCCTGGATTGTAGTTTGCAAGAAACATTGCTTCTGGAAGTATTCCAAAGATTTATCGTCCGTACAATAAACGTAGAGGCAAGAGTTGTATTCGACACTTCGGCACTTCCACCATGAAACGGTGTCTACCTGCGGACTTTCTGCTTGTTCGGCTATAGAAAGGAGCTGACGTCTTATTAATCATTTGATATTAATACAATGACATATTATTAAGATTACGACAAAATGTACCTAATGGAAGGCTTTGTAATTAAGATTCCCAAGTATCGATATTCAAAAACTCAGCGTTACAGTTGAATGTACTCAGTACCTGGCTTTTATTTGCTTACGAAATGATTAACTTCATAAAATAAAACCAAATTACATTGGAATGCAATACCTACGTGTTACCTAAAAGTCAATTTCAATTACAGTTCGTTCTAAGTGTCTTCATTATTATTGCTCTAGAAGGAGCTTAAAAACAACCACTTATCAAGATGTAAAACACTAAATTACAGGTAAAAATAAAATCCACTAATGATCTTCTATTGCATGAAACAACATCAGCCCAAACGCAAACAGACAACGGAAGGTCTAAAATACTCGCGGTCGATCCTAGAGAATAGGCTGTACTCTGATCTTCTCAATTCGACATTATCTTTTTGAAAAATCAGATTATTAAAAAAAATACAATCTTGCTCATAGAAAAAAAAAATACCGTTTTTTGGTGTAATGGGCACTTTGTTTTACTAGTTTTTCCAAAGTTGTTGAAACAACTCATTTGTTTCAAAAAATGTATCAATAGTTATTGATTCTGGTGATTTAACAACAAATTAAAATGCTACTCTCATTAAACTAAAACTAACTACCATCTAACGAGGGCCCTAATTTTGTAGGTTCAGTGAGTAATTAATGAACGATTTAAGGTCACCAATTTAAAAAAAAAAGTATTATAAACAAGCACAATATGTGTTGTTAGCAGTAAATAAATCAGTGAATATTTTGTATATAATGTAAAGACAAAATTTCGCGCTTTGATGGGGCCATTTTTCAGGAACATTTGTTGCTAAAATTAACTTGATCCTGGAAAATCGCTCATTACAAAAAAGTATATTCAAAATGACAGATACTGGTACGTCACCAGTTTTAGCTGAATTATTGAGCTGCTACACCGAAAATAACTGGCCTGTTGCAGAACTGAGTTTCAGAACTGGAATAGTCAGAACGCTTGCTAAGTGCAGCTACTATGTGGTATTCTCTTTAAAATTCTACTAACGCATAACCGCGGCTTTGGTTAGTTAGTCGCGGTGTTTGAAGATAAATATAAGCGTAAGTGTCATTTGGAATGTCATCATATTTTTTTTTTTTTTTTTTTTTTTTTTAATACTAAATATCACTAAAGCACCGTACTAGACGCCGGTGCGTCTGTGTCACGGAGATTAGTTCCTTCCGGGGTCTTATTTTTGGAGAGTATACATTTTAAGTTTTAAATATTTACTTTTACAAAATAGAATTTAAATTACATTACATTAAATTAAAATATAGGACAATTACAAACATCAGAAAAGGTCAAATTGATAAGTATTTAGTCAAAATAATTAATGAAAAGAATTAGAATTATAGTCTTACAAATCTAAGTTTAACAGTTCACATTTTCATTAAATTAGATATAGTAACATTACATTACAGACATCAGAAGAGGTCAAATTGTTAAGTATTTGGTCAAATAATTAGTGAAAAGAATAAGAATTCTGCTTACAGATCTAAGTTAATTATGTACTTAATAGTAATTTATTAATCAGATTGATATATCACTTCATTGCGGCCACAATGTGGCATAAAAAAACAAATTCCAGGCAATCAACAAATTATTTTATCAAACTGATTTACGACAGTTTGAGATCATATTTGTTTTATTAGTATACAATTATCTTGCAAGCGAAGGTTTAAAGCACACGTCATATTGTCGAGGTGAACTTTTAAATAACTCACCTAATCCTATTTCATTCTATTTAAAGATCTTTGGTCACCATAATAACAAAATCGGCTTAAAACTTGTTTTCAAAGTCGCACCAAGACGTCAGAGTAAACACCGCCATCTTGTCCAACTTTTGACAGCTGTCACTGTCATTATATCAAAATGGCGTCGCGATAAAACGCGCGTCATGCTGGCACATAATCCATCACCTCGGCCTTAAGAATTTCCCGTTTCAATTCATTATGAAGGGATGGCGTGTAAAACGCTGCAATTTCTCAAAGATATGGCGATAGTAGAGGAGGGGGTTTAGAGATCCGCACTCAGTGTCTCTGAAAAAAAGATTAAAACAACAGTATCTTTCATATAAACGGACACATTAAAACAACACCTTATTTATCAAACAAAAAATATATTAGGTATGTAATGAGATAATTGACACAGAGTAGAATATAATTTGAGCTTAACAGCATTCAATGTGAACAGAGATAGAAATACAAAACAAATGCTACTACGTGGATAATTCTTACGCTATTCAACCAGGATATAGGCAAATAAGTTAATATTTCACCAATTTGGAAATTAGCAACTGTCAAGGAGCTCAACAGCAAAACATCACTCACTGCTTTAAAGTTTGTGCCATCATCGATTGCAGCTTCATAAAATAGGTATTGTAAAACAAAAGATGAAAGCCAAATCGTTCCCAAATAAATCTGCAGAACCCTACGTACTAAATCAGTCACTCATTGGCCATTTAAAAAGGGAATTTCTTTTATTACAGCCAATGAACAATAGCGCAATGGGGCAGGCGACAGCGTCGTTTGATTGTGCTCAAAATCGGCAATTTGGAAATTAGTAATTTATGTTCTTCGCGTCTTTGTGCACGATTTTTATTGAATCTGATGGTCTTTTTGATGTTTTTGGCGGTCTTTGAGTGTTTACATTGGTTTTATTTCGTGTAATTTTGTTCATTCATTTTTGGAGGCTATTTCATGCAAACCGTTAGATTTATTATAATAATTGTATTACTTAATCTGTTTTATGTTTTTTTAAGTAAAACAACGTAAGAAATACAGTACTTTATGGTGTTTTTGTTATATTACAATATGGATAAAGTACTCGAAATTGATAGCTTGTTAATGTTTATGATTATTTCCATAAGAAATGATTAATACAAAATTAGTAACCAGTTAAAATAAACATAAAATACTTTTTACTTTGCTTATAGTATAATCTATTTGATCGATCAGGATTACAAGGCATTTTTTTAAATAATATCTAAAAATAAATGAAAACAAATAAAAATAATAGATACACAAACGCTAAGAGTCGATATTATTTAGCTTCCTTTTTTTAGCAGAGCAATTAAATTCATGCTGATTTGCACGTTCCATCGTTTGTACAAATAAAACATCAATGAACACATAATGTAATATCTCAAGAGTGAATGTTGATCTGTTTATTCAGAACAAATCTTTATTTATAAAACTCAAAGGTGACTGACTGATTGACCGACTGATATACCTAGTGATCTATCAACGCACAGCCTAAACCACTGGACGGATTGGGCTGAAATTTGGCATGCAGGTACATGTTATGACGTAGGCATCCTCTAAGAAAGGATTATTGGAAATGTCACTTTTAAAGGGGTGAAATAGGGGACTCAATTTTTACTTTCTAATGCGAGCGAAGCCGCGAGCATCCACTAGTGATTTATATGTTTAGAATATTCATTAAAATCAATTCAATTGTTTGAGCGTAATTCAAGAGATAATATATATACTCACACACGTACACAACACACTAACTTTTACTCTTTCCATATGAGTGGTACAGTTTAGCTGTTCGTCATAATACTTCAGTCGCTAAGCCATGTCAGAAGCCACTAGGGCGGCTTGATTAAATCTCGACACCAGAGTTGGCCACTCTTATTCGATAAGAAGAAGTGGTATAGTGTATTTATTTATTGTGGGACTTGTAGTAGGTCACACTCCATTTATAGTTTGATTGGAATTATTTATTTAATAAAAACACACGACAACCTACAAGTAAAAACTAGTTAAAAATAAATGTAGGTAGCAGTAAACATTAAAAAACATTTATTACACAAATAGAGGTATCACTCAGACCGAATGTGAGAAAGGCAGTAAAAGCCATTACAATTTTCACGGGCTAAAATTACAGACCAATTCGGATGTAGGTCGCACAAGCTTTCCTGTAATTATTTTCAGTGAAACTACCTGTAGTAATGTACATTCATACATATTTAAAAACTATTGCGAAATTGGGAATTGTTTTTTTATTTAAAACATTTTTTGTAATAAGCACACGCAAGCATGATCATTTGTAATCATATTAAATTGATCATACCTTTGTATCGGGTATATTATGTATGATCAATTGCAAACGGTACGAAAAAATCGAATCCTTCCATCTTTTGTCTTATGTTACCATTTTAATATATCCCCATATTATTAAGAATCAATAAATAAATTACTTTTTGCTACTTTGCTCTAAAGTATTACTTTTTGCTACTTTGCTCTAAAGTTGAGCATTGCTATACAACGTTAAAATGCCGCTAGCATTTTGGAGACTTTTCCTTCTACTACAGGAATTTTAGAATAAGTTTTTTTTAGTTTTAGAAGTACCTAGTTTAAGTTGTTATTATTATCATTTAGTTTTTTTTAATTTAGTTTATAACAAAATATAAGTTTAATTTATACAGACAAAGTCTATTCCAGCGTTGCCATTTGTTTTCTTTTTAACAATATATGAAGGTGACATATAAATTTGACTGTCATTCGATTTTGACAATCGAATGGAAAAGTTATTTAAATAAATAAAAATAAATATTTCAGGACATCACAAAGCGCAATCTAGCCCCATACTAAGCTTACGCTTGTATCATGTGTACTAGATAACTGATATAATACATAATACTTTTCTTTTGTAAATACATACTTATTATACATAGAAACGACCAGACTCAACACAAATAATTACAAATTTTTAATATTCATAATAACTTGTGTCATGCGGGGATCGAACCCGCACCCCTAGATTAGAAGGCAGAGCCACTACCACTACCAATTTCTGTACTACTAATGTTTGACAAACAGTAAGAGTATTTTATAAGAAATAAAAAAATATAACAATCGTGTAAATTATAAATGATTAATGAATATCCACAAAATAAATTAATTTGTATAAAATTATGATTGTTTTATCATGTTTTAAATTTAGGTTGTTAAATATGCATTGTTAATTATTATTTGTATGACACCATAAAAAAAACTGGTACTACACTAAACCGCAAGCTTTCTAGTTTTAAACGCAGGGGACGTGATATTTTTAGTGTTTCGCGGTTTCATGCATAGAGTTATGAAATTCGACCCCGTGCTGTTGGCATTCAACTTTTGAATTTCTGCGGTCCATTTTATGGATAAACTGTTTTCAGTTGCCCGCAAAATGGGGCTTCGTAAACGGAGTTTTGGGTTATGGTAGAAACGTAATTGAGGGAGATATTTTATTATGCTTGTTCCTCTTGCTGGAGTCTTATTAGTCACTGGTGGACGCTCGCGGCTTCGTTCGCATAATTTTGAAATAATAAGGAGCCTATGATACTTCTAAGACCAAATATTACCTATATACCAACAATCATGATGATCCGTTTTTCCGTTCCGTTTTTGCGTGATGAACCGTTAAATAAACATTCATTGTCTGCTTTTCATCCAGACGGACCCTGGTTCGAATCCGGCCCTACACCAATGACTTGAGGAAACCGACATGTTTGAGGATCACAATATCCGAGGACATTTGTCTTCCGTGGAAGGACCTGGGCGCCCACCACGGTGTATCTGCCCAAGAGAACTTTTCTAACGAATTAATTCTGCGGGGGAGTCACGACCCTCAGTCATGAGGAATACAACTCAAGAGAAAGAAAGAGAGAGAGAGAGTTATCTGCTGCGGTTAGTTTTAGTAGCGACTAGTTTTAGTTAAAGCTATAAACTAAACTTGGCAGAAACGTCAATCGAGTGAAGCAACAAAAGCGCTTTGTGGCGCTGTCACGCGCTTGCATGAAAATGTACGAGAACAGATAACTAAGGTTGTTACGTAGAATAGAGGGTTGCTTTAGTAAAAGTCAGCAATGTTATGGTATTATTTTTGCTGGGAATAGTAATATTTTCGAATTAGGTGCTAAATTTTAATGTCAAGATTTTCTAAACTGTCTGGAAGACTTCTAACGTGGTAATGGCTGCAATGAAATATATCTTGATAATAGCTCTTTTTTGCTGACACCTTGCAAAGTTGGTAGAATATTGTTGTGAACTTTATTATTTAGTACGATTTTGAATTAAATGTTTCTTCAACACAAATATTACCCATTACACAGAATAAATAATACAACCCATTACTTTTTAAAAAAATAACAAGATCGGCATACGCTTGAATGCTACTTGCCTGGTTTTAAGCAACGTTGTAATCTACGAGCTAGCGCGCTTGCCAAGAAGAAACCTATCATCCATTCTCAAATAAATGTCAAGGAAAAAATATTGTTTACCTAGGTTTTTTTAAATATTGCAGAACTGGTGAAAGTTACTTTAGAGTCAATATAAAAATCGATATAAGCACATACGTCAAACATTATTGTAGTCAAAAAAGAGCATATAGCAAATATGGCATTCTCCCTCTCTTGAGTAGTATTTCCTCATGACTGAGTATCGTGACTCCCCCGCAGAATTAATTCGTTAGGAGAGTTCTCTTGGGCAGATACATCGTGGTGGGCGTCCACATGTCATTAAGAACTGCTTTTTTTAACTATGTCATTGTTGTTCAATTCGCTCTTTGATTTTCGAATTAATTTATACAATGCATAACAAAAATAAGAGATCTCTATTTAAACTACAGCATAATAGTGTACAAAACTATCATTTAGATAAAACAGACCGTCTTCCAAGCCATTGAGCGAACAAAGGTTTTTCATTTCGCTGCTAAGTCGGGACCTAGTTAGATAGTGATGCAAATTAAATTGGTTAACTGAGTAGGGCTAGAGCCTCTTCGCATTTTGCATTGTTTGGAATAAAATTGATTTAAAATGAGGCGGTAATTTGTAAGGAAAAAAACAATCATAATCAATACTCTTTTTTAGTTCTATTAGTGTTAATATGTGTAAATATTGTTTCTTATTATTTTAATAAATTTAACTTTCCTTTTATAAAATAAATTGTTAGGTTTTATCATAATCTTAATATATATAAATCTCGTGTCACAATGTTTCTCCTCAATGGACTCCTAAACCACTTAACCGATTATAATAAAATTCGCACACCATGTGCAGTTCGATCCAACTTGATAGATAGGATAGTTTAAATCTAAAATTATAGTCGTAATTTTAATTTATTGATAATTATTTCGATACCTTTCGCCTGGGTTGAGTAAGTAATCAATAGATGGCGCTGCTATGGTAAATCTACGAACGTGTCATATAAGCTACATTTTAACCCGGCGAGGATGTAGTGAAAATAGTAACGTGGAGGTTGCGGAGGGTCTTATTGACCCTGTATATAATTGGGTTTAAAATACCTAAATTTATATTAATGTACCAAATATTAATCAATATTATTTATATTACATGTTATGTTTACGGTTTTATCGGAATCAAACGCAGATAAGAGTACAAAATAATATAATTAAATCACTTTTAACAAAGTACTACAAAATAATCAACTTTTGCACAAACTTTCTAAACTTACACTAAAAACAACAAAAAATAACTAACTTCTTAGACGATTTACTTTTAATTTGGTACATACGTAGAGATCAATTAGTTGCATATACAGTCTTATCATCAAATTATGAATTATTGTCTGTGATTGCAGCACAATCCTGGCAGAATGAAATAGTGTGTTCTGGACAAATATACTTATGGCAATCTTCACAAACATTGGCTGTCTTGCGATGGCGGGCATAAGAACATACTTGGCACCTTTTTCGTACACCTGGAACCCTAACAGGAGCTTCTTGTTCAGGTTCTCCAATGAATTCTCTGATTCTCTTGCATAGCTGTCTTGGCAATTGAGGTGTTTCTTTGCGGCCCTGCAAGTGTTCAGTAACAAGCAATCGGCCTAGTGTTTATATAAAATGGCGACGCTTCTGAATAGTCTGCGTGTTAAACCTGTGTATAATATACGTATTGATGCCAGCCATATTGAGCATTGCATAGAAGACAGTGAGGGGCCATTTTTTCGAGTTGCGACTAACATCGTATGTTGCAGACTGCACTAAAACAAGACGTATGCGTTCATACCCAGGCTCCTGGCTATTCATTGTGTACGAAAAAACCTAAAATTATAATAATATTATGTAAAAAATTTAATTGAAACCTTACATAAAAATGTTACATCGCGGTTGTCGCAGGGTCATATTTACCCTTTTTGACTGCACGCACGTGTTGCTACCGTCGCAGGTGGCGGCAAACTGAACAGGGGCGCGGGGCGCGCGCGTTTTAAATTTTAGCCACAGCAACGCGTGGCCGGGTCAGCTAGTTGTTTTATACAATCAACGTAAGTGTGTGTGTTTCTTGGTAGGTCTTAATGGTGATCGTTGCAAGAGAACGTCAAATCATGGTATTTTTTAAAGAAATGTAGAATAGGATCTCAATAGACATAATGTTACATTTAATTGCATTACCTTACGAGTAAATCCACGAGTGTACATTAGTATTCTGATAACATTTAAAGGTTATGTATTAATCCGTCTTATTACAAAACGCCGTTTAAAATAAAAAGTGGGTTCTTGTTGTTCAGACATCACAAACAAGCAATTAAAATGTCAACAAAAAATTGGAACTTTGATTAAACCATGGAATTAATATATAATACCGAAAGAGAGGGATGAAATGAAAATCCTTGGATATAACATTGGTACATTTGACAGTTTGATAATTATTCAGTAGGCAGACAATTCTCGAACAACTAAAACGGATTTAAGCGAGTGTGGCTCAGCAGTTCCAGTGTCTGCTTTTCATCCAGACGTACCCTGGTTCGAATCCGCCCTACACCAATGACTTGTATTTTTCAAGTTATGTGTAGATTTGCACTCGCTTAGCGGTGAAGGAAAACATCGTGAGGAAACCGACATGTTTGAGGACCACAATATCCGTGGACATGCGTCTTCTGTGGAAGGACCTGGGCGCCCACCACGATGTATCTGCCCAAGAAAACTCCCCTAACGAATTAATTCTGCGGGGGAGTCACGACCCTCAGTCATGAGGAAATACGACTCAAAGAGAGAAAACGGATTTGGTCTAGACTTATATTTACATCACGTTTTGTAATAAGGCTCGATATGTTTAGTGTCACCTTAAAATGTAATAAATCAGCTCGCAATACAATTACAATTTTATTACAATGAGTAATAGTGTTTTAAATAAATTTGATTTTGTTGTAGAGGTTAGATTCATTATTGTTTGTTAAGTGTATATTTTCTCTCTCTCTCTCTCTTCGAGTCGTATTTCCTTATGACTGAGGGTCGTGACTCCCCGCAGAATTAATTCATTAGGGGAGTTTTCTTGGGCAGATACATCGTGGTGGGCGCCTAGGTCCTTCCACGGAAGACGCATGTCCTCGGATATTGTTATCCTCAAACATGTCGGTTTCCTCACGATGTTTTCCTTCACCGTTAAGCGAGTGCAAATACACACATAACTTGAAAATACAAGTCATTGGTGTAGGGCGGATTCGAACCAGGGTGCGTCTGGATGAAAAGCAGACACTGGAACCGCTGAGCCACACTCGCTTTTTACTTTACACTAAAAGGAAAAAAACTCAATTCAGGATTATGTTGCAAAAATAATATTTTTTTATTGCTAAAAAACTCGTGCGTACTGCTAACCTAAAATTCGATTCAGAATTATGTTGCAAAAACGATATTTTATTGCTAAAAACCTTGTAGTTACTGGTAACCGAGTATAATACATACCTTATCGTCTTTGTTCCTCTGTTTTTCATCTCCTCACTTAAATTACTTTCCGGTCTCTTCGGCGATAATTATAAGGGCTTCGTAAATCAATCCACTTCACAGTGGTCGAGTCTATTTCAGAAATACACGGGGATTTATTTTATCCAATAGGGAAATATAATATTTTATCATTCATCTATTTTTTTATTCTATAATTTGTCGGTCTTTAAGTCGAGAGTTAACCGGTTTCTTCTAGGCAAGCGCGCTAGATCGTAGATTATAACGTTGCTTAACATCATGAATAATGAAATGTAATCGAGATGTTTTGTCCATCAAGTATCACACCCACAGTAAATATTAAAAAGATTCAGTCAAAATTAAGAACCTCATCGTTTTTTTCAAGGCGCTAAAAACTAAAAAACGCCTAATTTGGAAGATGTTGTTATTCATCTTAACTAATTTGACCAGATTAACGGTTTTACACAAATAACATGTTTTTACAAACATGCATATAGCAAGAATTTCTTTAATAACATTTTCATATTGTTCAAGCTGTGTACACTCACCTGAGGAATTTGTTCTGGTTCAAAACCAGTTTTGAATGTGTATTTGGCTTATATATGAACTCATTCTGTTATGTGTACCGTTATAAATAAATAAATAAATAAATAAATAAATAAATAAATAAATAAATAAATAAATAAATATTTGTATCTATAACGTGATAATGTCTTATATTAATACCAAAAAGCCGTTTATTAAATTATAACCCAGGGGTCTTCAATTCTAGAGTAAATAGGTTTCTTCTAGGCAAGCGTGCTACATCTTAGACTATAGTGGTGCTTAACATCAGGCAGGCTATAGTCAAACGTAAGCATATTTAATGTAATTTTTTTTTACTGCAACCAATTAAATTCATAATGCAACTAAGGCATATCCTTGCTTACAATTCCCATCGATGCAACAATCTAAACGTCACTCAAAATAGCTTTGTCATCAATTCCCTAATATAAGCAAAGACCGAATATCAAACTCAGCATAACTATATACATAGATATACCTATCTACTGTACTTATCTTAAGGTATGTGGCAGTATCACTACCAAAATTTAATCTAATCTTTTGTTAAGTTTTTTTTTAACTTACACGTGTTTGCACTTGGTTTTACTTGATGGAAAGCAAAGGCTTACGTCATAGCCAAAGATGGAGTGTACCTACCCGATAAGATCAGATTCACTCTCGCTTTGAATCTTCAAATCTCCAGTGATCTCACTTGATTCAATTATGAATTAAGAGAATGAAGAAGTTCGAAGCTCATGTTGAAGGTGTTTTATCAAAGAGTTAAGAGAATTAAATTCATAAGTGTTACTTATGTTATGTGGTTTTCGTAAAGCATAATGTTTCTAACAATATTATTGTTAAATTTTATAAACGGATTTGTTAAGATAACTTTAATTTTACTGGCTGGTTAGCTTAGTTGGTAGTGGCTCTGCCTTCTAATCTAAGGGTTGCGGGTTCGATTCCCGCGTGACACAAGTATTTATGCATTTTAAAAATGTATAATTACTTGTGTTGAGTTTGGTTGTTCGTATGTATAATAAGTATGTATTTACAAAAGAAAAGTATATAAGTATTAAATCCGTTACCTAGTACCCACGACACAAGCGTTTGCTTAGTGTGGGGCTAGATGGTGCTGTGTGCAATGTCTTGGAATATTTATTTATTTTTATTTAATTTAAGGTACAGTTATCTTTTAGCATATTTTTGAGTTTCTGGCCAAATTACACTCCTATTCTTAAACATATTTAGCTAATTTAGTTGTAATAACCGGCTAGCACTTACGTCAAAAATTACGTCGGAAAATTAGCTCGACAAGTTTCGGAAAACTGAGGTTTCCATCATCATCATATTTAGCTAGTTGAAGAATCTTTGTGCAAGTAGACCTAAAGTAATTTAGTCACTAACTGCATTTAAAAATCATTTTGTGGGTAGTCCAAGTTATTATGTCACCAAATTCAAAAATTCAAATTCAAATTGTTTATTGACTAAAAATAAAAATACTTATTCTAACACATACATTCGTACATTTAAGATCGTTATAAAAGTGGACCCTATACAGCATTTTGTATAAAACAATGTTCTCGTTGAGCTACGTTAATCATAACCTCTATCTGCTGACAGATTCAAAGCATATTGAATTACGGCCCTCACTCGGAAAGTTGCTCAAATTAGATAAAACTAGTTGCTGCAGGAACAGTAGACCTCGTTAAACAAAAACATATTCCGTATATAACATTGCACCCATCGCCATCTAGCCCCACACTAAGCAAACGCTTGTGTCGTGGGTACTAGATAACGGATATAATACTTATATACTTTTCTTTAATGTCTTGTCATTTTGAATCTAGTGTAGGTTTATCATTTATAAGCCTTTTGACTTTGTTGTTATTTACCTACTTAAAATAAGTTCTTAGAATTCAGGTTAAATTTGTAAAATAGTAATAAATATATTTGTATATACATACTTATTTCTATTCGTTCATTTTTATTCTTAACGAATGTGCTAAATTTGTTTGCTGATAGCTTATTCAATTTTCACTTGAACAATATATTGTGTTTCTTATTCATGTGTAATGGCAGAGCAGAAATTTTATTAACTATAAACCGGTTGGTAAAAATCAGTCATGTCACTACTGACAAATATATTGCATGAAATGACTAAACAAACATCTTTAAATCAATAGATATATTTTAAGATTATTATCATGTTAGATGAGTAAGTATTTTTATTTTAGTACGACCAATATGTACCTACCAAAGTAAAATTAAAAATTGACATACAAACGCTTTGCTCGCTTCGTTCACTCTGTCAATAAAACTAGTGCTAACTTTATCCAAGCTACGGTTCGCGTGAATTCGTGAACTGCGATTATAGTTCGCGAAATGAGCAGGAATTTGCAGGAAGTAAAAATAGGCGAGGAAGGAAAAAAAATAGATATAATTTTATTGGTTAGTCAGTGATGAATTTCTGCTGATTTTCTGCAAAAATAAGTTATTAATTTGACTTGTGTTTGTGTAATAAATTTTAAGAGAAATAGATTATTAATTTTATTTGGGTATTGAAAGAGAATTGGTTAAATTACATTATGATGATTTGTTTAGTTTTCTTAACCCGTAAATATGTCAATGTCAAATGTTATGAGTGTACATTTTTATGCATGTTCATTTAATTCTTCTTGCATTAGATTTAAAATGTCTTAACTTAGAAAACAATATATGTATAGGATATGCTCAGCAGTAGGCGATATCAGGCTGATGATGATGAGCACGACCAATCATTTAATTATACTATCATCATTATCATCATCAGCCTATTATTGCCCACTGCTGAGCATAGGCCTCTCTTCTTGTACGCCACTCGTCCCGGTCCTGCGCAGATTGAATCCAGGTGCTCCTTGCGGTTATTCTAATGTTGTCAACCCACCGTATTGGTGACCTTTAATAGATACTATGTAGATATAAATTAGATATTTTATTTAGATTTTAATTAATTACTAAATAGCGAATCCCTGCCCGTATATTTCCATCACTTCATTAGGCTAGAAAGGATTGCAGCTTCATTAATTATAAGGGTTTTAGATGTTTATTGATTGGCGAAGTGTTATGGAATTTTGTATGTTGAAAGCTTACTTAATAATTATCTGAGAGGATTACGTTTGCGAATTAAAAGCAATTAGTGAAATTGCTGATTGCTGACCTGCGGAAATAGCAATACTGTTGGAAAATATTATTTCGTGATCACAACACGTTTATGTTTTGTTACTAATGGATGATATATAGGTGCTGGTTATAAAGAAACCCAGGTAACGTAAACTACATGTGACTATAATACAATTTTTGTGGGTATGTTGTGTGTGTGTAAAGAATTAGTGTGGCTACTATTATTCGAACCTACCTTTTTTTCTGCGGTTTCACTTATGCACTTTCGTGATCAAAAGTGGAGTATGTCACTCTTAAAAGACAATAATTTGTTCACATGCCAAAATAGCTAGGATCCGCTTCACTATTGCAGCAAAAAATACCGATTGTCAAATACTTTCATTAATAAACATATTGTAGCCGAAGAAACTGTGTAAAAGTTGATATGTAAGCATCTGTATATTTGCTTCTTTTCCAAAGTCAAATAGCTAATTCTATTTGAATGTGTGGAGTTGAATTTATCGTTGTTCGTTGAACTACGATACGTAATTTTTTATCCAAAGTTAATGCTAGAAAAACTCTAAAATGGTTTAGTTCATAAACAAATACTAAAACAACAAAATACCTAGAAATGCAAGATCAAAAGCCGTTGGCAAAAGAGGCGTCAGTATTAGCATAGTCTGGTCTAGCCTTAATTGGATCCTAGGATAGTGATACACAGGGGACCCGGCTTAAAGCACCGAGCTTAAGGTAGGGGTGTGTATCTTTATCAGTAGTAAAGAGGTGAAAGTTCTTGTGAGCTTTTTATGTGCGTTTGTTTGACTTGTAAGTAGTTTTTTTTATGTTGAAAAGACAATTCTAAATATGTGAAACCCAAAAGTAACTGACTGGCATAGTGATCTATCAACGCACAGCCCAACCACTGGATGGATCGGGCTGAAATTTGAGAATAGATGTTATGGCATAGGCATCTGCTAAGAAAGGATTTTTGGACATTCTACCCTTAAATGGATGAAACAAAGGATGCAAGTCTTGCTTCTTAATGCGAGCGAAGCCGCGAAAACCCACTAGTTGAGTAATAAAAATGATAATGTAATTATGTTAAAAATAACCAAATAGCGTAAACCACTTAACAGTCACAAACGAATTGTCATCATACCAGCCAATTTCCACCTACACTGAGCATAGACCTGCTCCCAACGCGTCTTACTGTACGCATACAAAAAAAAAATACACGGTACAAAAACATGTCACAAATCTTTTAAATTGTTTTATATTTTTTATCATATGTACAGAGACGCTTGTAACTTACATATATTTCTTTAAGTGTATTAGCTACTTGTAGTACGCCAAAATTAACAACTACAAATTCATGACTTTAACAAAAAATATCTTTCGTAGAGTGGACAACCTACTGACATATGAGACTTAAAGAATGGTTCAAAGACCTTTAACATTTGAGTAAGACCTTATAATACGGACTTACTCTTAACTGAAATAACTTCCCCCATATTTCTGATGTAATCTTTTAATTTTTCTCACAAACATGCTCAACACATAAGAAAGCGCCATAAAAGCCATAATCGTAAAATTCCATTCTCACCTACGGAACAGCAAACCTCAACGACGGAACACAAAACCTCGCGGCATCCCTATGAGAAGATATCGTCTCTTAAGGCGCATTAATTTGCATTATAACCTCTACAGTGCATAACCCTATAAAATTCCCGTAATGGACAAGCTTATGTGCCATAAAGCGCAATTTCGCATGAATTCGGCACAGAATCGCGGTGTTCAATTTGATGAAACAATTAGATGATCCGCAAGGGAATCTCGCCTTTATGGCGCGGCGAAATTGTTCGTACGTTCTTGGGAATCGCGATTTATTACTGGATTTGGATAAAGGGTACTTCTGTTTAGTGGCTCGAGATTTCACGAATGCAATAATAAGATTGTTCTTATTTTTCTTCGTTTGTATCAAAAACGGTGCGTCGACGGCTTACATAGGAGAGTAAAGTAAGTAGAACTGCCCCCTTAGACAAGAGGCGTATTTTAGTGAGCGTACTGACAATCGCTTATAAAATAGAAAGACCAATGTATGGAAGTGATGTAATATTTCCCCCCGCTGAGCGCGTCGCGATGTCAATCCCATACATTGCTCTTTTATTCTACAAGTGAGCGCGAGTACGCTCACTAAAATACGCCTCTTGTCTAAGGGGGCTGGTATCTAACAAACTTTAAAATAGAATAGAATATGACTTTATTGTACACCAGAAAAAAAAAACATAAAACAATCTAACATTACATAATTTAAAGTTGGTACATTGGGCAGCCTTATCGCATAGAGCGATCTCTTCCAGGCTTTCCAGGCAAACTTTGTAATGCAATAGTTAGTAACAACAACAACAAATGGTAATATTAAAATAGCAACAAACATTTGTTTTTCAATCTTCGCAGCATAATAAATTAATGATGATTATTTTTCATTAACTCAATTTACATATAACAAATATATTTCAAATTTAAACTATTAAGTACATCTATCTAAATATATAAAACACAAAGGTGACTGATTGATTGACTGACTGATATAGTGTATATCTATCAACGCACAGCCCAAACCACTGGACGGATTGGGCTGAAATTTGGAATGAAGGTAGATATTATGACGTAGGCATCCGCTAAGAAAGGATTTTTGGAAATGCCACTTTTAAAGGGGTGAAATAGGGGATGCAAGTTTTTCTTCTTAATGCGAGCGAAGCCGCGAGCACCCACTTAGTTTATCATAAAATTATTGGTATATTCATGACATTTCGAACAGATAGTTTGAATAGAATAAAAATATACGTTGTAAAAACTTGTTCTAGAAAATTGTTACTTTACAGTAGACTTGCAATGCTAATTAGTGAGCTTTGCAAGCTTTACTTCAAGTTTCAAAAGCTTTTAGTTGACCGAGAAATGTGAAGTCATATCTTATAACAGAAATAATTTTGTGACTCTTGAGTCGTATTTCCTCATGACTGAGGGTCGTGTCTCCCCCGCAGAATTAATTCGTTATGGAAGTTCTCTTCGGTAGGCAGATAGGTCCATCGGAAGACACATGTCCTCACGATGTTTTCTTTCTCCACTAAGCGAGTGCAAATGCACACATAACTTGAAAACACAAGTCATTGGTGTATGGCTGAATTCGAACTAGGCTGCGTCTGGATGAAAAGCAGACACTGGAACTGTTAAGCCACACTCTCTTCAAATAATTGTTTGTGTTTGTGTATATCTTTTCAAATAGTATTATGTGGTGTGTTCATAACTTTACCTCGTTTAAAAATGTCCTACAAATTTTGATATTTACGCATGATGGTGCTATTATTTGTTGATTATTTATTAGAAACACCAAAGAAACCTAAAAGAGAATCTATTGGGAGAATTTATAACACAAAAAAATATTGAGAGTAAAAAAAGCCACAAAATCACCGATAAAAAAAGGATTAATAAAGGTAAGGTAAGTTTAAGGTACCTAATAAATGTTATCTTAAATTAGACTAACACAGAGGTCAACTCTAGTTTTTATAATAACAGATTTTTATATTATTGTGCATATATTATATAAATATTAGGATTCTCAAATATTAGATTGGAAATTTGTTAATGATCTTTCAAAATGACACAATCATCTACGCCGTAGAACAATTTCGTAGACCGTCTACGCAGTTGCTACGCTAATAACAGCTGCTATTGAAAAATGCACTCTAAATTCAACCGTGTAAGATCGTTTTTATTCTGCAATAAAATCATCGACAATGTTCAACAGTGATAGACACTGAACATTGAAACCTCTTTTACAGAACTCTTGTACATTTTCCGTTACAGAAAAATGTGCTTTATTTTTTCGTCAGTAAAGATCGTATCTGTTTGTATTTTCTGTGTATCTGTTTCATACAATCGAAGCATTGTAGAAGCACCAATGTTATTGTAGTCGATAACAAAGCATTTGTAGCTTTGAAAATATTGAATAGAACAGCTTGTGAAAATAGCCTACGGTATTGGTGAGGGTTAGGGAAGAATTTCTTATGGAATTTGTGACGGTGGCAAGTTTTAAATTTTGTTTATGAATTGTATATAACATTTAATATCTTATTTTTATCGTTGGTAAACAATTACATTTCTATGAGTGCCTTAATAAATAATCTTGATTGATAAATACTTTATTGTATAGCAATGTAGAAGGAACTATTAATTTTGAAAAAAAACATTATAATGTTTTATTGGCGATTCCTCTGAGTCATACACACACAGTTTGACTCATTTATATAAGTATGTTTTTAATAATTTAAATATGAATAATGAATTTGGCTCTATTTATGTGTAAGTGCAAAATTTTTGGATGTCATCGCTCTCTTTTAATGTTTAGGTACTTCTGTATAGAGTATGTAATGTGTAACATCGAAATCTCTCTTCATAAACATCATTATAACTTGCTTTTCGCTGAAAATAAGTAGATGACTTTCTAGGACTGTAAAGAAAGACTACAAAAATTTATATTTTAAATCTCTCTAAAACTACGCATAAAAAATCCACATACATATATTTAAAGTTTCTATCTCTCCCAAACAAACATAACACCAACACCTCTGAGACTACACGGCAACTTTTCAAATAGCTCATTAAGCTAGCCTTTTCCCAACTAAGGTACGACCTCTAGTTTTTCCACCCTTTACTAAACTTGTAAACTAGCGGTTTAATCATAGAGCTAGGAAATGAATACAAATGTATACATTTTTATTCGATATATTAACACATAATTTTCAGATATAACTGAGTGTAAGTCGGTGGAAAACGTTGATCTCGTAATTTCAAACTCCATGGCTCGATTTCAGTCGGACATTGCTTTCTCGATTCACATTTTTTAAACAGCATCGGATTACGTTTGGTTTCAGTTTGCCTGATGTAAAGCACCACTATAGCCTAAGATGTAGCACGCTAATTATTTAAAGTTAATATGTTGTGTTTTTTAAGGATTTGTCACACTTTTAATATAAATAATGTACATAGGTATTTCAACTATTTACATCAAAATACTACCAAAACAAAAATAAGATACATACATAAGACAGATTCACATTTAAAGGGTTTCATTTTATAATATTGGCTTTGTGAGCATTTATAATATATACCATTGTCTTTTTTTCATTATTATACAGAACATACCGTGATTTGTGACAATGGCAAAAAAATAATAATTAAATAACACTGGGCAAATCATCCATCACGTCCTATTATCTAGAGAAAAAACACAGGCTATTTCAGCTTAAAGTTTTTTTTAAATGTGCCATCGACATTGCACACAAACTACCTACAATTTTTTTTCTAACGTGCCATCAAATATTTCCTACCCTCTCAGTTCAACCCCTGCGTTGAGGGTATTCTCTAACGAATCCATGACAAAAGGGTTAACTTACCAACTTGACGGGGTTAGGCAACGATATGTAAATAAATAGACACATCATTCTCGTTTAATCTTCGAAAACATACCTTAATAGAATTATATTTAGCAAAAGTATTTTACCAGTTCAGCGTTGTTTAAAATGCATTTATTCTAGATATAAGTAGTCTATATGTTTTATTAGTCCATATGTGTTATGTGTAAGTAATTCCAAGGCAATTATTCTCTTTGCCAAATAAAAAATGCACTCGCGAAATGTAATTTTTACACTCATAATACTAAATGATGTTATGTGATTTTGACTGTATCACTCACTCAGCTACTCTAAACTTGAATTGATAA
Source organism: Macaria notata (assembly GCA_927399415.1). Lineage (NCBI taxonomy): Eukaryota > Metazoa > Arthropoda > Insecta > Lepidoptera > Geometridae > Macaria > Macaria notata. The sequence continues at coordinate 4,046,171 of OV656750.1, read as the reverse complement.
CCCTTGCTTTGTTATTGTTTCACTTTTTATTACATACGTAAAGTGGGTGTGTGTTAATTTCTTTACGTAATACATTACATATGTAAGAATAAAAATGACATAATAAATAATTAAGTAAATATGCCAATACGTAGATATCTCTGAATCCTATGGTCTATGAATTTAAGGGATGAAAAAATGAGGTGGACGTGACATAATACAGTTTTGAAGGTTTTTAGCCGAGGGCAGTTTTTGAGTAGTTTTATTGGGGATGAATATTTTGGGGTTGGAGGTTATTTGTTTAACTAATTGGTTGTTTTGCTTTACCTATGCTGTTTTTTATTTATTTACGTTGTTTTCTTTTATTGTGCTGTGTTTTCGATAGTTATTTTGTCACAGATACAACTAGCATAAAACAAAGCTAAAAAAGCTTTGATAATATTTTTTAAAAAGATTCATTCGTATACTTGTTATTACGGAAAACGACAGATTAATTAGGTACATAATTAATATTCAAATACTTCGCACATAATGCTTCACAGAGCTTTGAAGTCCATGCTTGTCGCCCTGCGCGCGCGGGGACGATGTGGCCCGATCGTTGCTCTGTGTAATACTTACAATTTTTTCGTTTAGTTATTTATGAGATTTTACCACTCCATCAAATTATCTAAAATTTTATTATTTTAAACACCATTTGAATTGACATTCTAATGAAATGTTTACTTCCACTACAATATAATAAAATTGCGAAACCAAAACGCTTGACCCACTCCCGTTGACAATGTTTCTCTCTATTATTATTTTTTTACGTGGGATAGGTTAACGTTTGACTACAGCCTGCGTGATGTTAAGCATTGCTGCAGCCTAGGGTGTAACACGTTTACCTAGAAGATACCTATTAACTCTTGATTCGAAGACCCCTGGATTGTAGTTCGCAGGAAACACAGCTTCTCTGAAAATCTGTTCTCTGATGTACTAGTCCAGTATTTCTGTATCATAAAACATTATTTCATGTGTCACAGTGTTACAGTACAACTGGAATTTAAATGTCTGGAAAGGACATAAACTAAATAACAAATAGAATAAAAGAACATGACAATTCCTTGATTTTTGTTGTTTCCTGGACAGTGGCGATGTTTTATCATAATTTCATGTGAATATAATTATTAATATTATTTACAATAATTTGGGAATAAAAAACATGATAGTAATTACTTGCCTAAGTGTTTCTATGAATAACACTGCTCAACAAAATGTTGTAAGCCTAATAATAATCTGCCTAAGAAAACTTCCCAAACGAATTAATTCTGCTGGGGAGTCACGACCCTCAGTCATGAGGAAATACGTCTCAAGAGAGAATTGCGTAAAGTGACAAGTGATTTTGACTTGTAAATACTCCTCTCACATAATTTACCTACGCATGTCTCATCCAGCATCATTAAGCAAGTTGTGCAGTTCCAGTATAAATCGCGGTGAGTTCCCGCACCTCTGCACACTGACGGCTGCGAAATTAAATCTCAATAGCGAAAGCAATTTTCCAGCTGTAAAGGCCCTGTCATATAGAAATGTATTTGTTGCTCGTCAGTTGACGTTTTATGTGAAAATCCATTTTTTATTTATGTATTTCTTTACTATGGCACACAAAACAGAGTTTGTCCTTAAATGAACAAAATAATTACTATACATTTTAAGCTGGTGTCAACAAAGTTTTTTTTAATTAGAGTTGCAACTCAGTAAATAAATTTAAAAAACCTTTTCATTTACAAACATATTGTGTTTTATTATACTTGTAATAATTATATTATACTACCCATTTATAGTAACATTTTTAATTTAGAAGAAATCAGCTTCTTTTTATCATCAGAAAGAAATAAAACGTCTACAAATAAAATATAAACAAATCATTATCAAAGTTATTTTTTAAACAGTCTGTTTTGATATCATACGTGACTTACTAATTGTAGAATTTATGATAGATCGTTGTCATTTTATAAAAATGTAACATGTATAAACTTATTCAACAACACAATCATATTGAAATCATGTCAGAAGCCTGTAGTGATTTAAAATGTCTTGACACTAGAGAACGCCCCTTCTATATCTTTTTATTCACACATTTTCCACACATTTTGACTGCACCTTTATTCGCTGTACATTATTAACACGTTACTCGCCCATTCCAGTTAATGCACTCTCGCGAAAAAAGTAATTTACAGTGAAACGAAACTGCAGTGTTGCATGATTTTAATAGATCATTGATGTTAATTATTTCCTTGAATAATGTTGGAAGGGAGAATATATTCCATTAATATTATACACACAAACTTTATCATGACGTATGTTTGTTTGTTACAATTTACTTAATAGATAGATAGGAAGATAAAACTCTTTATTGTTGCACACACAAAAAAAACAAATACATAAAAGACTTAAAAATAGTACCACAACTGGTGGCCTTATCACGAACAGCGATTATTTCCAGGCAACCGTAGGATGGAGAGGAGTTGATGGAAAAATAAAGGACGGGGTGTCCAAATCGATAAAAAAACCTTAACGTCTGCACAAATCTAGATGAAATATGGTATGGAGTTAGGTTACTTTTTATGAAAGTGGTTCAAACAATTGGGCGCTGCTAAATATTTAATTTTCGACTATTTAAGTTCAGATTTGATTCCAGCGGATTTTTATGATTATAAAAATGATAATGATACTTGTATGCTCAAGACAGTTTGCTTAGAAATAATCTGAAAAATTATTAGCACGGCTTATTATATAAATACAAATACAAAATAACTTTATTTTCAAAAACTTAAGTTAGGTACACCCTTATAAACTACATTAAATATACATTCATGCCATACCTGTAATGTTGGTGCATTGGGTACCTCTGCCATCTCACACTAGGAATCGAGGACCCTGTGACGTGAGATGGCAGTTTACGCCCGCGCAAAATATGCCTCTTTTGTGTATAAATTATTTTACATTATTTACAGTACTAAAAACTAAAATATAATACTAAAATCTAAAAACTTTACCAAGTTTCATAACAAAACAAAACAAAAACATAGCAGCGTATTTTTGACAAATGTGACATAATCAACGCATCACAATAAAAAGGGCAAAATTATTTTTAATCACAAAGTTGCATTGGTTTCAAAATATTTAGTTAATCTACATGCATATAAATCGACCTATTTGGTTTTAAAATTTCATATTATCATGATTTCTTAGACCGCGCTATACAACCAAAAGCAAAAAGAACTTTCCGTCTCAGACTACCCTCAACGTGATAAATCTGCCGTCACAAAAATGGTAAACCTTTACAAAATGGCGGATCTACTTCTTCATAGAACAATGAGCCTCTTATAGAGGGTGGTTGAGGGCCCTCGACGTGGCTCGCGCCGTGAGGGCGTATGAAAAACCTTCGAGAAATAGCGGGTCTGTTATACACTTAATTTCTGCTCGGGGATTGCTTGTGATAAGGTGGTATAATTTTTTTGGACCTAGCTAGACTATGTAGGAGAGTACTTATACTTTTGTTTCGTTTATGATTTTTTTTCAGGTATGAAGTAGTAACATATTAGAAAACCAGAAATGTGATATTGTTTCCGTGATTTTTTAGAAGCTTTTTAACTAAGTTGTAAAAGTATTATATCCGTTATCAAGTGCCCATGACACCAGTGTTTGCTTAATATTGGGCTAGATGGCGCTGTGTAGAATATCCCGGAATATTAACTTATTTTTGTTTATTATTAAAGTATGTAAATGATATGATGAAATTGATAGAAAGATGGAATTTCTGTTAGATTTTGATGTCAATAGAACTTATTTTAACTTTCAGCTAATAAAATATAATAAAGGACTGCCATTGACTTCAATTTGCCTAGTTAGAATCTGCGGTGTTCCTTATTTAAATACCTCTAATTCTTAGATTCTCATTCTTCTTTGGAAACGATTATATTCTACAACTGATATAACAGACAAAATGTTTTCTTAAAATAAAAGATTAAATTTTAAATTTTAATTTTTTAATTTTAAATTTTTTCATTGTTTTATTAATTTCATAAAATTAATAAAATAATGCTAAAATAGGTTAACATATATGATCGTCAAAAAAGACGTTCAACTAACACACTAATTAAATTAAATCATAGTTTTAGTACTTCTGATAATTCCATGCCGTTCCAAAGCTACGAACAATGAGTTATGATCATTTAATTTCCAGGAACAAGGTTTTATTAAAAAAAACCTCACCGAACCAATTGATCTGAGATTAAAATTTCGTCCCAAATCATACCCAAAGGAAAACCTCAAATTTTAACTTGTCAAATTACACCCCAACTTGAAAGACCCATATTTCAATAACTAAGTGAAAAGAACCAAAAACCATCGAAGTCGAAAATAATTTTTCGTCTACCCTCCTTATTAAAAGAGGAAATCAGTTTTCTTTCCGCTTCTAAAATGTTGAAAGGCCAGATTATGGAAATCGAAAATAATGCGATAAATCGAGTATTTATACACAGTATAAAATTGGCAGTAGGATGAAAATAGTAATATGACTTTCTAACTAACAGTGAAAACCACTGATTAACTGATCAATGCTTGATCATGGTTCTAAAAATAGTAAAATAATTAAGGATTATCAAATCATACCAAATGACTACTCTTTGAAAACGAAAGTAAGTCATTTTAATACCTATAGAGCAAGTACGATCTCACTGCTTAAAATAATTATTTAGTAGGTAATTTAGAATTGGTTCATTGTGATGTTTTGACCGATACCTAAAATATATTTTTGCTAATTAAGTTAACACGTATGTAAGTGATGTTTTCAGTTTTAGGTAATATTATCTATAGAGGGTTGAAAAAACAAAAAAACTTGAGCTAATTTTGTTCGAGACAATATATATTATATTACTCATTTATTAAAACACACAAAATTAAACTATACAATAAAAACTTAAACTACTTCTAAAACTAAAATACTTAATCTAAAATGCCCGTACTAGAAGGGAAGGTCCCCAAAATGCTGGCGGCATTTCCGCGTTGTATGGCAATGCTCACCTTTTGAGCAAAGTAGCAGCCAGCATTCTGGAGACCATTACATTTACATTTTGTTCGAGTGTTTTTGTATCTATATATAAGGATTATTTCTTTGAGAAAATATGTGAAATGAAATAAATTTATATGCTTAATATTGTCAGTCATTGATGTTAAATGAGTAAGTATTGTTACTATTAAACTTCTAACTATTATTATCAATGTGTGTTTTTACTTACATACCTTACTGATTTTATTTTCACACTATGACTTTATATAAGGCCAGGTACACGGAAAACGGTTACCGGTATTTTTCATCAATTTTCCGGTATTTTTTATCAATTTACCGCTATTTTAGCCTGTGATCGTTTTAATGACGTCTTGTTTCCGGCTTTCATATTTTTATGGGAACGTTTGATGGAATTCTTGAAGTATAAAAATGTCGCTTTGCTTTGATCATTAATTGATGATGGAAATAATTTTTGACTAGGTATTATGAAGAATTAATTGGGCGGTAAATCTTCTTACTGATGACGCCATGGTACTTTTTAAAGGAAATGGTTTTAGATTTCTTGTAATTAAAAATAATAATAATAATTTAAATTTTATGGTGTTACACCTTAGGCTGCAGCTGTAATCAAACGTAAACCTACCTGGCGTAAAAAAATATTCGATAAGTAATTATGAAAAGTATGTATGGTATTCATTACCTGTTTGAGCTATTAAAAAAGCAAACTCTGCTTTATTCATTTAAGATTAATCTACCATTTCACAGAAAATTGTGGAAAGAAAAACATAACCCTTAATAATATCATTGAAACAACTCTGAGTAATTTCTAACACATTTTAATTAAAAACCACCTTTATATTAAAACTTCGTATACCGCAGATACAAAGGGAAGCCCAATTATACCTCCAACACCGTATTCAATAACATTTATCCGTTTTGTTGTTTGTACAAGGTGTAACCAAATAAATCATGAACGCACTCTGAAGGATTTTCTATACACAGCTAATTTATTTTTTATCATTACGGGCATTCTGAATCTTGGGCTACAGCGGTTTTGCGGGTATTGTTTCAGTTGGCCCAAGTAAAATTTCTGCCTCTAAACGAAGGTAGATTATACATATATTATTTCACGAACATGACTCTAATAGTACAAAGGTCGGCAAGTATGATTTGTATAAGTAAACGTTGTAAGTAAATTATTCAAAGTTCTATTTTTTGGAACATTTGGAATTGGATTGATTTCCATAATAATTGGTACATCCTTATTACAAACACACAATAGTATCAAGTTTATAACTATGCTTTAGCATAATTTAAAGTTGAATTTTATTTAGATACAACAAATTTTCAGAAAAGAGCCTAAACTCTTGCGTTGAAATATTAATGTTAATTAAAAGTTTTATTATTGTTATCAAAAACGTACTACTGAACTATGATTTAAGAAAACGGTTTTTTATGAATATAATCTATATATATAAAACTCAAAGGTGACTGACTGATTGACTGACTGATATAGTGATCTATCAACGCACAGCCCAAACCACTGGACGGATTGGGCTGAAACTTGGAATGAAGGTAGATGTTATGACGTAGGCATCCGCTAAGAAAGGATTTTTGGAAATGCCACTTTTAAAGGGGTGAAATAGGGCATGCAAGTTTTACTTCTTAATGCGAGCGAAGCCGCGAGCAACCACTAGTAATAATATATTTTGATCTGTGTTTCCTGTGAGTCCCAGGGGTCTTTAAAACGAGGTACCGGCTAGGCAAGCAGGCATTTATCTACAGAATGGAACATCAGGCCGCCTAGTAGACAAACGCAAATCTATCTAATTTTTCAGCAAAGAATCTACAAATACGATACGTGAAATATTTTGCACCACCCTGTACACGATAAATAGGGATAAGGCAATTATCGAGTCGATTTATTATACGGGCCCATTTAAAAGGATCGCGGCTGTGATTGTAAATTTCATCTTGGCGTTGGTATTTGTTTTTATACTTTTGTCTGGCGAATTTTTGGGCTGTACTCCCTTTCGATTGGGTTGTCAGCGTTTTATATGAGACGCCATTTTGGTTATTGTTGTAAAATAATTGCTTTATGTGCAACGTTGCTATAAAAAGCTTATTTTCTCATTAAATATTCTAAAATCTTTATTTTTAGTTAGAACATAAGGACTGCTACTTTTAAAAAAAGGTTCCATTTAACTTTTCTTACACCGCTGAACGTATACACATTTATAAGTTACACGTGTAATCATTTAAAAGTGTAACTCAGGAGGCAGGGAAAAAAAGACAAGAAGAGAAAAAGTTAATAAATTACTACGGAATTCTTACGGAAGAAGAATTGTACTGAGTACCACCACCAATCAACCAACTAAAAATAATGTTTTAACAACGTATGATTTCGAATGCACCGTCGTCTCTTAGTGTAAAAAAATACCGATAATATGCCTTTGTGCTTTGAAACAGAACTGATTGAGGCTGATTATTATTACAAAATTAACACGTTTATAGCAGATGGATTAGCCGGACCTATACTCAGTAGTGGGTGAACACAGGCTGATGATTATGATTACAAACGTCGCAGCAAGTCAAATTCACTTGTCATTTTACTCCAAATTCTCTCTTAAAGTCGTATTTCCTCAATATGTTAACTAAAAGGTTTTCACTCACGTGTAAATTGCCTGTGCTGTGTGTGTGTGTGCTGCCGCAGTCCCAGAACATACGTTCTAATGATGGATGTCATAACATCCGAAACGCGTTAACAACTTACGTGATTTACAGGTGAGTGAAAACCGTTTAGTTAACATATTGATAAAATGTCTCACGCAAGTTTTAATATTAAAGTATTTCCTCAAGACTAAGGGTCGTGACTCCTCCGCAGAATTAATTCGTTAGGGGAGTTTTCTTGTGCAGATACATCGTGGTGGGCGCCCAGGTCCTTCCACGGAAGACACATGTCCTCGGATATTTATGGTCCTCAAACATGTCGGTTCCCTCACAATGTTTTCCTTGACCGTTAAAAGCGAGTGCAAATCCATACATAATTCGAAAATACAAGTCATTGGTGTAGGGCCGGATTCGAACCAGGGTGCGTCTGAATGTAAAACAGACACTGGAACCGCCGAGCCACACTCGCTTTTAAACCCCAAACTCGTTTTAGTTAAAAGAAAAGAAGGTCACAGTAGGTAAGTCAAATTCACTTGTCACTTTATTCCAAATTAGGCACCTATAATTCCCCAAAGAACAATAAAAACAGAAAGCTCAACACGCAAAAGGCGCGTCGCGTCACCTACAAGGAAAAGCACTCAGCAAAATACGACGTCCCGACAATTAGGCGGTTAACGCCTATTATGGATTAACGCTTCTATCTACTTACTTAATCTTTGTTTTGCAGTAGGCGCTACCTTGTTTACTTATCTATTTTTAAGTAACTGGTGGACGCCCGTGGCTTTGTTTGCATTATTTCAAGATAAAAAGTAGCCTATGACACTTCTAAGATCTCAAACTAGCTACATACCAAAAATCAAGATGATCCGTTGAGCCGTTTTTGCGCGACGAGCGTTTTTATAAACAGACAGACAGATACATAGATAAACAATCAATCAATCAAATTTACTTTATTGTACACAAAAATAAAGTGGAAGGATTAAGATTAAGTATTTTAGTTTTAGAAGTAGTTTAAGTTTTTATTGTATAGGTTAATTTTGTGTGTTTTAATAAAAGTGGAAGGTAATCAGGGACATAGGGCGACTTTATCACTATAGTGATATTTCCAGGTTCTGGTTCGTTTCTTTTTTCTTAACAAACAAAATTTCTAGAAATTGTTCCTCTTCAGCTTTATTATATTATAGGTATAGATCTGTGATGATAAAAGATTTAAATCAAGCGGATTAAGTTATACTTATCTAGTAAGATATTCACAATAATTATGATGTTACGAAATGTATCTTTATTCTAATTAACCCAATACAGTTTTGAAATCTATAACTATGAATTGGCGTATAATGAAAACTTCATTTGATTAACGATAAATTGTAAAGATAAAGATAACTTTATTGATCAAAAACTTAAATTCTAATACAATTTTGATCGCTACACTCCACACTAGGATGTAATGTACCTGTATTGTGAAGTGTAGGCTCTTCCTTAGGGTAATACATAGATTTACATAGTTAAAACATTGTACTACTATATAAAATATGATACCTATAAAAAGGTTTACATAATCTTTACCTTTTTATCTACTTTGGCGTCATATTTTCAAAATCACATCCAATTATATTTTTTCATAGATCAATAACAAAGTAAGCAAAGATTTTTTCACTAAATCACGACAGTACGTCTGCTAAATTTGCATGTACTACAATACACTAAGTTTAAATCACTAACCAGAAAAAACAAGTCACATTTTACGCAACTGTAAAGTTTAAAAATATAAGCTCACTAAACTATTTAAAAAATATGAGCTTAAACTTTAATTTTCCTTAAATTCCATCTCTATTTTTCCAGGTTCCACGGTAAGCAATTCTTGAGGAGAAAATTAATGTTTGTCATCATAAATTAAAATCTCGGTGCGCGCCACAGATTTGAACATATCTATAGATAGTCAAAAAGTAAGCTTAGAAAATGGGAAATAACATCAATGTTCATTTGCTGTTTGTCTAGTACGGCAGTCGTTAACACATGTCAGAGACCCTTAGGGCGGCTTGATAAACTCTCGACACCAGAGTTGGCCACTCTTATTCGATAAGAAGAAGGAGTAGTAATTCTATTTTATTATACAGATTATTATAATATACGCTTTTAAAAAAGAACATTATACATACATTTTATAGTTAGAGCTGATTTTTAGGATTTTAGTATACTACGATAGCGATGCTAGCGGTGATATTGACTTTATATATTGTCGGTTGCATGTTAATGTAAACTTTACACTGGTAAACAAACAGATTATTTTTAAATTATCTCATCATCATCATCATCATATTATTTTAAATCATTTTTTTAATGAAACTGTTTAGACTATTATTGTATGCAAGTCTTCAAATTTGCAAAAAAAAAAAAATAGTTTTAAAATTTAAAATGAGAGTGTTCATTTTAAATCTTAAAACTCATTTTAAGGAATATTGCACAAAAGTTTAGCTTATTCTATCTAAAAAAATGTATTCGAAAATAAACCAGTCTATAAAATATCTCTTTCTGATTCCATGGTTTGCTTTACATATCTCGGTATCAAGCTAAACCGAAAGATGTTTGTGTTTACATTCCGCGATTGAGGCCAATTTTAAATCTGTTATTGCAAAGGGAATGTACAAAGAGTTGTGTTAAGTTTTGTTTTTTATGCTACTGTTATAAATAAGCAGTAATTTTATTGCATAAACTTAAATATTTTTCACAAAAACCATTATCGTACAAACTAAAAAGTTTGTAATATATATATTTTATAACTAATACGGATTTGCACTTGGCCATAGTTTGCTTCATGGTAAGCAAAGGCTTTGGCCTAAGATGGAGCGTGCTTACTCGATAAGAACCGATTCACTCTTGCTTTGAAGATCCCTGGATTATAGTGACTTAAGAAATAACTAACAATGTTTGCATACATAAACAACTAAAATTTAATTCTTCTACACTCACTTTAAGTTTAAAAATACTCATATTTGGGGGTAGGTATATTTTCGTAGTTTATGTACATAAGTTTGGTTTGGGCACAGCTCTCACGATGTTAAACATTCCTGCAGCTGAGGACATAACACAATTGCTGAGAAGGTACTTTTTTCTCTAGATTTGTAGACCCCTGTATTGTTCGAAGAAAACACAGTTATCGATGGAGTATTTCAAACATATGGCATACTTTTTTTTTACGTTGGATAGGTTTACGTTTGACTGCAGCCTGCCTGATGTGAAGCATTGCTGCAGCCTAGGGTGTAACACGCTTACCTAGAAGATACCTATTAACTCTAGATTTAAAGACCCCTGGATTGTAGTTCGTAGGAAACACAGCTTCTGGTAAAGTGTTCCAAAGCTTTGCCGTCCGTACAATAAACGTAGAGGCAAAGCGCTGTGTTCGACACTTCGGCACTTCCACCATGAAACGGTGCCTACTTTCTGCTTGTTCGGTTATAGAAAGGAGCTGAGGCAATCAATTCATGTAGCTCCTCTCAATATACATAATGAAGAAATAATAACTTTATATATCTTATTTTGAAATAAAATTCTATGTTATACACCTTTTCATGACCTTATTTTCGTAAATAGACGCGGCCTTAAGTAAAATGAAATCCTACAACTGCCCTAGCAACCTTATTTTGTTAACATATGGTATGGAGACAGTAACGGGAAATAAACAGGGAAAACACTTATTACTGAGATATTCATATATATGTTTCGTGGAATCTGGGCACCCACCAGGATGCACTTTCCAAAGTGTAAAAATCTGAAAAAAAATCCAAGAAACTTTCCAAGAAGTAAAGTTCTGCGAAGAGTCACGACTCTCAGTAACAACGCAAGAAGAATAATGTTTTTTTTAAGGGCAGGGCGGGTGGATGGTAGTTAAAATGACAAACAATATAATAATTGTTAAAGTTTCCTATGAAACGTATTGTAAATGCAGTTTTAAACCTATTTTACGGTAAAATTATTTGTTTCTGTCGTACTATGGTTTCGTTTACCCTTACTTTATCTAAAAAATATAACTCCGCAGTTCTGAAAGTCAGGGAAAACTTTTCAAAGGTAATTTATAAGGTCTCCTCAAGTTTTCCCTCAAAAAGGTTAGGGAATTCAACAAATGAATGCCTTTTTTTGGTTATTTTTTACGTAAAAACCTGGGGTCAGTAAAACAAAAATAATATGAGTAACGTGTAAGCTGTGTTTTGTATTTGTTGAGAGTCTAAAAAATATATTGCTAAATGTAAAATCTTTATGATAAATACGTTTGTTGAAACAATCGAGTACGTAATAGAGTTTTTTTAAATAAAAACAGCCTGACAAAATAACCATCATTTATTGAAGTCAAAAACCTACTGTTTAAATAATACATTAACACAAATACCAGAAACGAAGGCATTATCGCTTAAAGCCACTTTAGACATCTCAACCAATCATCATCATTATCAGCCCGTTATCGCCCAGTGCTGAGCATATGCCTCTCTTCTAGTACGCCACTCGTCCCGATCCGATTGAATCCAGGTGCTCCCTGCGGTTTTTATAAATATCAATATCATTCAAATATCAACAAAGTTTACGTTGCGAAACCTTTCACAAATCCCACAGCAAAATTCGAAAAAATAAATCTGTACGTAACCTAAAAAAATCAGCACCAGAAATCTGATCCTACATCTGCTAAAAAAATACTAGCGAAAAAAACCCACTAACAAATTCGATATATCTAATTGAAACTCTCACTTCCGTTTTGGTGCCATAGACCGTAATATCTCGGCATCCAATTATTTTTTATGCGCAGGTGGAACAAAATGGTCGACAGATAAAACGACTATTCACAGGGTGGGAGTTAGGACCATTCAGGGGCTAGGATCGTTCATAATACATATTTTACTCTCCATCCTACCGTTGGCTGGAAGAAATCGCTGGTAGCGATAAGGCCGCTAGTTGTGGCACTATTGCTTAAGTTTCTGTTTTCTTTTTTTCTGTGTGTGTAACAATAAAGAGTTTTATCTATCTATCTATATATCTATTTTCCATGAGATTTCTTCAAAAAAAGTTTCTCGCGTTCGGTAGGGACTGTACAGAATACAACTTTTTCTAGAAAAATCTTTAAAAAATGTGCCCTTTTTTGATACCTATTTTATTTGTTCAACATATTATTTTCTATCTGATAATCTCGTCGTCCCCCTACTTTTTTTAAGCAAGGAAAAAAGTACTCATATTCTAGAAGTCATTCTTTTTACTTCGATTTTCCGCCATACTTTGGTACCTACCTATATATATCTTTCATAATTAATTTAGCAGTTTCTGAAAAATTACACCCACATAATTATGTTATCCAAGTCCTTTCAAACAAAAATTAAAGCGTTAGCTGCACCTAAAAAAATTAAGCTGAATATGAAACTGGGGAAATATATAGGTAGTGTTGTTCCGCTGCGACTGCTTCTTAACCGACTTCAAGCAACAAACTTGTTGGTTTTTAAGTGTGTTCCTCCATATACCACTCTTTACGAGGCATCCTCAGGACGTGTTGTCTCCACAAATCGTCCGAAAGTGAACTTTGGTTTTGGACATTTCGTTTAAAATGAAGATTTTAAATACCTACGAAAATGAAGAATTATCATGCATTTAATATACCTGTAGTTTTTCAATTTATCACTAGTTATAAGCTAGAACTTTACAAAACACATGAATATAATTATTTATCTTCAAACGTAATGTACCGTTTTCAAATTTTACCTGAAGATCGCCCTTTTATCTCCTAATTCTGTCCATGGTAAGTACCAGCGTCCAAGTATGGTAATATCCAGTGGCGTATTTCAGGTGAGGTTTTCGAAAAGATCAGCTATTCCTACAGACTTCATTTGGGTCGCTTTTTGCATCATTACGTCCATTCTATAGCAAGGAATTTGAAATCAAGAACTTGGAGTTTAGTTATATTTGACTATTTTATGTAATGAAAGTGAGCCAATAAGAAGATTTGTTTAATTTCGGTGCTTCCGTGGGTCGGATTACATCAAACATTTATATTTTTATGTTTTTTTATTAACTATACATATTATCAGATAAAAATAAATACTCAAAGACATACATATTTACTACCAAGTGAATGAATTACATTCACTTGGTTTTCAAAGGACTTTGTACTGCTAGTTTAAGATATTAGTCCCACGAAATTATTTGAATTAATTGTTTTTGTATGTGTGCCTATAAAAAAATTATTATATCTGTATTGTTTTTTCTAGGCACTAATTAAAAACGAAACCTTTAACATTTTAATTCCAAAACATTAAAAGGTCTTCGACCAAGGCTCCACTTTACCGAGTTTCAGTCTTACATTTTGGGATCGTCGGAATTTTAAAATAGCCATGGACAATTCAATCGGATTGTTCAAATTGATATGGGAGTGGATGGGCAATTCCATTTCTCTTATCACTACTTTATTAAGCTCACGCGACGCTTTTTTGTGAGAGATTTTGGTAAACATTTTGGAAACTTTGAGGACGTTGCAGGTGGAATTACAAATACAAATACTAAATTATTTATTTGCCAACAATGTTTTTATTTTATTTTAATATCTAACTACCCTCAATTTGTGTACAAATTCAAGTGGTATGACAACAAACATATTTATATAGGCAAGCAATGTAGGCAGTCACTCACACGCACAATCGTACATCTTGCTCGCACCATCGATGTGAATTAGTCGGTTAGCAGACATGATCATCTTGTTTATGAATAACTAGCAGCACCCCGCGGTGCTACTTGCGTTAATGCTGAGTAACAAGTAGTATTTATGTTGTTATGTAGATTCTAATTTATATCCACACCAAATTTCTTCCTAATCAATTCTACCGTTTGAGCGATTTGAATTATCAAACTAACTTACACCTTCACTATTTTAGTGTTATTGTACATATCATGTGATGTGTAAATCTACATTGATTAACAACCAAGAAGGCACCGTAATACAGTTTGTATTATTTATTCTGTGATACAGTTGAGGTTCCAAAGACCAAGCGTTTTGCTTCGACTTTCATTGTGCGTACTGCCAAACTGTGGAACTCCTTGCCCGAATCTCTATTCCCCTTGAACTATAATTTTGTCGGTCTTCAAGTCGAGAGTAAACCGGTTTCTTTTAAGCAAGCGCGCTAGATCGTAGATTATAACGTTGCCTAACATAAGACAAGTTGTAATCAAGCGTGAGCCTGTCTTATGTAAAAAAAATAAAAGCTAACAGGCCGTTATTACGTAAAATTCGATTATAGTGAATTTTCCAAAGTAGCGAAACAAGAAATGAGACTTTTAACAAAGCCTTCAAAAAAAAGTTAAAACTCGTTAGCTAATGCTAATAATGTTATATGTTTTATAATTAAAAAAAAACAATTCTGTCTTCTATTCAATCATTCAACAAATACCCTGACTGGAAACGCAGTCATAAATACTAAATGAAAAGGAAACAGGAACGTGCAATCGTTATTTTATTTAGCAAAAACAAAACGCAATGAGAAAATCTATAATGCTTTTCCACCACCGGCACGCTTGCGTTCGGTTCATGCAATTAATATTTGTACTTACTGGCGCAGACTAAAAAACTCCTAACAAACTTAACTTACGCATGCTGGGTGGCAAGTCGTTATCTTAAAAAAACGTTATCAGTCATTCAGTGAATAGTATCTTTTATTTGGTTTATTTTTATCTCACCCCAAACATCTATACATATTATACATATAATAAAACTGAAGTGGGTCCAAAGTCTGAACATGGAAGTATTAAAAAAAAATCTGGAGATACTTAGAATTGATGAACAGAACACGTTCCAACAATTTCTAGAAATTTTGTGTGTTTATCTGTTTCTATCTTTATCTGTTTGTCTGTTTATTAAAACGCTCATCACGCAAACACGGCTGAAAGGATTTTTATAATTTTTGGTATGTAGGCAGTATGAGGTCCTAGGAAATGTCATAAGATACTTTTTAACCCGAAATGACACGAGTGAAGCCTAGTTACATATATTCCCGGATTTACTAATACCAATAATACACTTCTAAAATATCAGAGAAATTTCAATCAATCAATCAATCAATATAACTTTATTGTACACCAGAAAACAAAATACAAAAACAATTTACAGTAAAATTACTTAACCTAGGTACATTGGGCGGCCTTATCGCGTAGAGCGATCTCTTCCAGGCAACCTTAATTAATTAATTTAATTTATATATTTAATTAATTAATTTGTTAAGCCAGAAACGGTATATTTTTGTTATTTTTAAATATCAGTCTAACACTTAGATACACAATAATATTTTCATGCGGACGTACGTACGGTACGTTTTATTAAATAGAATAGGTTTGCACTATAATAATTTCTCTGACAAGCAATACCTAATTATCTAAAATGAAGCGTAATTACCCAGTAAGAACCAACTCACTGTGGCTAGGACATTTATTTGAAGTTCAAAACAAAAAAGTTGCATGTATGGAGGAGGGAAATGTTATTTTAATGGACTACGTACTCGTATATAATATTCCCTATTCAATCTATTAACGACTGTGGCTTATCGGTTTAAACGTCTGGTTTTCATCCCTAAGTAGTTCGAATCTGGCCCTACACTAATGATTTGTTTTTCACGTTATGTGTGTATTTGCACTCGCTTAGCGGTGAAGGAAAACATCGTGAGGAAACCGACATGTTTCTGGATTGCAATATCTAAGGACATGTGTCTTCCGTGGAAGGACCTGGGCGCCCACCACGATGTATCTGCCCAAGAGAAATTCCTCTAACGAATTAATTGTGCACGGAGTGATGACCCTCAGTCATGAGAAAATACGTCACAAGAGAAAGACTGTCCATTATTATTAGTAGATGGGCAGTAATTGAGTGGTGAGCTCTGGTGTCGAGAGTTTTCAAATATTACTGACGGGATTTGAACAGCAACATAAAACAGAAATGTAAGGCAAAAAAAAATGTTTATGTATTTTTTAACGTTTCTGCTCCTTACTCATTGCCATTAATCTTATCACTAACTAGGTATCGAACAAAAATGGAATAAAAATGTAAGAGAGAACTATGCAGGCCATAGCTCAATGTTAGAATTCAATTTTGCAACCACTTACTTATGTTGTATGCGTTCTTTTATTTAACGATACATTTGCCAGTCTGAATGGCAGATTACAATACATTTCTCTTAACCATTAAAACTAGACCATTAAACTACGCTTACCTAATATATGGAATTAGAATTTAGTATCAGAACGGAACTCCATTTATCGACTGTAAATCGACATAAACTACTAAACTTTAATCGTAAATCCAATGGTCAACCGTAAATTTTACCGTAAAACGTATCGGCTTGTGATTGGCTGCATTTGTGATTCGAATTTCAGTAATTTCGAATTTCAAATGCCAGTTCGAAAAGCGGTTTTATAGTTTCAATTAAATCTGTATTTGGATTTAGAATTGTTTTGTTTTTAAATTTAGTTTTGTGAAAGTACCTACGTATGTTGCTAAAATCATTTTCATGTAAAATTTTGTCAAGAAGAGAGCATATTAAAAACGATTATTAAAATTACCCAATAGGATTTTTAGAATTACCCAATAGGAAATTTTATTCGGAATTAAAAAAGTGGTTGATAAGTGAAAGTTTTTACAATATTAAGGATTTTCTGGACAATATGGCCTGTCGATATCACGTTTACCACAAAATACAGAAATAATTGAAATTAGATAACAATAATGTGTAAGTATTTGACATGTATATAAATATTATTAATCAATAAGTAGTGTGTTTGTAATCAATTTATATTCAAAGAATAATTTTTAACGTTTATCTTTGCGTACCTCATGTGAGGTTGTAATGGCGGATATACTTATATTTAATGTGATCTTAATGTACCCATTTACATGCAAATAAATATCTGAATCTGAATCTAAAAGATATTCTAAATAGGAATATTTTGTACCACACCTTGTTATTTAATCTAGTTTGATTTAGGACAACTACTTCCATGGTGGAAACTTTTCTCTCGAAGGCGAAGTTGCCAATGTGTCTTCTATGATGTCAATTATGAAAATCGTAAAATAAGTAATTTTCTACTAAGTACCTTAATATCTTAAACACCTCATCCTACTCACTTATTTTATAGAATATATCCCTTCCAGATTGGTTGCCTGGAAGAGATCGCTCTAAGCGATGAGGCCGCCAATTAAAACGCAAATTTTATTTTCTATTTGTTTTGAATTGTGTTTTTATGTATGTGGTGTTTTAATAAAGAATTTATCTATCTATCTACCTTTTCAAATTAATGATTGTAGTTACCATTAGATATAGCAGTCCCCTTAGACAAGAGGCGTATTTTAGTGAGCGTATTGACGCTCGCTTATGGAATAGAAAGACCAATGTAGGGAGTGACGCAACGCGCTCCGTGGGAGGAAATATTACGTCACTCCCATACATTGGTAACAACTTTCCGATGCACAAATTTAATTTATTCCTTTGAGTGTTTTTCTTCACGTCCTAATGAGTTTAAATCCGCAAACAAGTCGAAAATCGAACTCCGGCCAGCCGGACTCCGACCGGATTCGAACCAACTGCGTCAGATTGTATGTACATAATAATATATTCATCAGAGCGATAATAAATCTACAGGAAATTGAAGAAATAAGTAGTGTAGAGTTATATTCAAACCTAAGTGCGTCAGAATGTACACCAGACACTCAACCACCGAGCCACATTCGCTTCACATGTCTCATCGAATTCCAATCAGTTTTAATCAAATCTCTATACATATCGTACAAAGCCACGATCTGATGCAGACGAGGTCAACAGCTCGTAGATAATCCTATTTTCATAAACTATTGGTGAGTGACTACTACTGGAACTCGAACTCACTAAAAGTACAGCAGAAAAAAAAACTAAACCTTTATGATAACAACCAACTCTATTTACATATACTGATGTAGTAAAAAATTGTGATTTCATGGGTCGGACGAAACGTCAAATTGTAGGTCCCGACTGTTTGCCTAGTACAGCAGTCGATAAGCTATGTCAGAGGCCCTTAGGCTGGCTTGATAAACTCTCGACACCAGGGTTGGCTACTCTAACCAACCTGATGTATACTGGTAGTATGGGTATGCTGGTATTGTTTTGGAGGCGACATCTTTGTTTAAATACATAAGCTATAAATTAATCATATAATTAAACTACGTATTCTAATAAGACTCATTACATATTTTTTTCCAAAATGACTATCGAAAACCAATAGTAGTAGATCTCGGATGAACGCCTAGATTGAACGTAAACATAATGCTTGATTGGCTCTCGATACGCTGGCCTGTGTCCCTCTGGACGAATATATTACTAACTGTACAATACATAACTAGGTAAAGGTGGTGGAAAGTTTATTGGCACGTCAGAAAAAAAACTTTTAGAAATTTTGATAACCTCTTTTTTGAAGTTGATGAAAAATAATTAATTAAAAAATAATAAATTGTTTTGTGTTTCCTGCGAACTACAATCTAGGGGTTTTCAAATCTAGAGGTAATAGGTATCTTCTAGGTAAGCGTGTTAAATTCTAGGCTGCATCAATGCTTAACATCTGGTATGTTGTAGTCAAACGTAAACATATCCCACGTAAAAAAATAAAATAAAAAACTAAGTACGGCAGTAAGCGTTTGCTTTTAACTTTACACCACTGGTTTGTTATCAGACCTACGCTGTTGTTGACTTGTGTTTCTAGTAATGTGGGGAATTGTTTTCTTTTAATGTTTAAGTAATCATAGTTTATATATAATTTAAAATATTTTTTTATAATAAAAATAAATCGCTTGTTTTGGTGGAGAGCTATCGTTATATGCAATTTTTCCCAAATGGTAGGCAGGATTGTTACAAGAAATGAGTTTTACTAAAAAATAACATAATGTATGTACGAGTAGGTACTACGAAAAGAAAATCTTTGCCTTTGCCCTAATAAGGTGTCCCACTGCCTAGCGGGACAAAACTTTTACTATAACATTTAATTTTCAGGTTAATTAGGAGGTCACTGTCAAAAAAAAAAAGAAACAAAAAACATTTGCTAGGTTCCTTTCTGAAAAGATCAATTGTTTGTTGTTTGTATGACGTGCTATACAAACGGCTAGCACTATATCTCTAAAGAATACGTCCAATATTTTTGCAAAGCATCATACATGTACAGATGAATGAAATAGGTCTGAGTCAGATAAAACCATATCGAGACATGATTTGTCTATGTAGATCAATCTCATTTTAGATATTGTAATTTTGTGCAATGTCTGACCAGACATTTGAAATAAAATACGTTTGAACCAAAATATATATGACTCAAAGGACTGACTGACTGACATAGTGATCTATCAACGCGCAGCCCAAACCACTGGACGGATCGGACTGAAATTTGGCATGCAGGTAGATGTTATGACGTAGGCATCCGCAAAAAAATGATATTTTAGGAATGCCGCATTCGAAGGGGTGAAATAGGGGATGCGAGTTTTACTTCTATATGCGAGCAAAGCCAAGCGAGCACCCACTATCTAAATATATAAAACTCAAAAGTGATTGACTGACTGACTGATATAGTGATCTATCAACGCACAGCCCAAACCACTGGACGGATAGTGCTGAAATTCGGAATAAAGGTAGATGTTATGACGTAGGCATAATGATATTTTGGGAATGCCGCTTTTGAAGGGATGAAATAGGGGATGCGAGTTTTACTTCTTTATGCTAGCAAAGCCAAGCGAGCACCCACTATAACAATATAAAGTGAGTTATAACATAACAAAATCGACTTTACGAGTCATTGTAGAGTACCCTACGGTGGTTAGAAATATCTGACAACAAACTTACTAAAGAATTATGTATTAAATCCAAACAAAAATTTTGTAAACATTATGTTTTTGTTAGTACAGGGCTTCGTGATTGTTTTTTATCAGTTTTATTAGCATTAAACTTAGACCATGTCATTGAACCTTGGTGTAATATTGTAAGAAAAAGCTTGCCGCGGCGAGAAATACTGCAGCCCTGCAACACAAGGTCCCTGTGACACTTAGTGCAGAGCTCAGTTTACCTCACCAACGTACCTTCGTAAGTTACTAGTTTTACATTAAGTTTTAGTGGTACGTATACTCTCTGTAGTACATAAATAAAGGATTTTATTATATATAATAATAATGTGAACTGAACATAACGCCTTAGTAAGTGGTAATTACTTTTTTGTCCGGTTGCTCCTTTTTATCTACAGGCGTTACAGTATTTAAGAAATTGATTCATATCTTGGATTCTTGCTTATTTCTTAATAATATATTCTCATATTATAAGTGGGTATACTTATTATCAATATTATAAATAAATAAATATATATATATCTCATTATCTAGGTTGCCTGGAAGAGATCACTCCAAGTGATAAGGCCGCCCTCTGTCCCAATACTATGATCTAAATTTCTTTTTGCTTGTGTTCTTTTGTTATTGGTGTACAATAAAGAATTATTGATTGATTGATTGACTTATCAAAGGTTCATTACTATTGACTTAATAATGTTTTTTTTTCATCTCTTATTGGACGAGTTAGTCATAACAAGACAGATACATTAATAACTCTGTGATTACACATAAAATGCTATTTAACTGTGGCACTAAATTAAGCTTAAACAATACGATAGAACTACAAATTTAACCGTAATGATGATTTGAAGCACTATGTGTTGTATAGACGAAATATATTAAAGACTCCCAATTTTAATCTAACAGACCCAGTTTTCTCAATCAATATGTTCCATAGTAGATCAAAATTGAGGACTTTAACCGTAAAATGGTAGTCAAATGCAAAGTTCCACTATATTATATCCGTTATCTAGTACCCAAGACACAAGCGTTTGCTAAGTGTGGGGCTAGATGGCGCTGTCTGCAATGTCCTGAAATATTTATTTATATATTTTATTTATTTATTCGGTTCTACTAACAGATATTTTATTAAATAACGAGTCATAGCCATCCTCGTTGCCAAATTATTCTGCAACTAAAGTGGTGTACTTTTTTCAGATTTTAAGCGAACGTATTTTTTTTGTGAAAATACTAGGACTCGAACTTAACACTTTCTTGACAACCACACAAAATCAGGTTTTTAAACTGCTTTGAGTAAAAATATCACCAGGATAACAACATAAAACTGAGCTTATGCATGCTAACATACTCGTAGACACCCGCGGCTTCGCTTGCGCTATTTCGGGATAAAAGTAACTTATGACTCTTCTGGGACCTCATACAACCTACATACAAAAACATTAAGATCCGTTCAGCCGCTTTTGCGTGATGTGCGTTTAAATAAACAGATAAGCAGACAAAATTTCTACAAATTTGTTGGAACATGTTCTGTTATCATATAGATAGGTACATACATATCTCCGAACATATGTATTATTTAATATCTCGACCCTCTTTAGCTTTATAATATGTAAAGATTTATAAATGTGTGCGTAGTTTTTTTTAACCATAAAGGTGTCTAACAGATATGATGTTGTTGATGTGTCGAAACTAAATGACCGGATGTAGCGGTGAGCTGCGTTTCCGGTTTCACGATTGCACTGTTAGCATTTCCGGTTCCGTTTTGCTTACAAATAAGCGGTATTTTGTTGTCGGCAATAAATTGACATAAAATTTTCATATATTAATGTTGGTTGCTGTTTGATTGTGTCTCTGGTAAAAACAATAATTTGTAATTGGTTTACGTTTACTAAGTTCATAAAATAAGCATAAATATACTTAATTACATTTCTACATCATCTTTCATGAAAAAATGGATTTGTCTGTATTTTAGGGATACAGCTACAATTTATGGGCACAGCAAACCTTCATAGCAAGTCGCTCGGTAGTGACGTATATACGAATTTTTGATAGCACTAGAATCAGTTTAGCACAACTTTTATTTTGTTACATCACATTTAAATGTCAGGCGTTTTTATCATTAAAACAAATGCCTGTTACAAACGCACCTACAAAATAAAATTAAAGAATATGCCTATAAGTAATCCAATCATAATAGGTACTTAAATAATCTAATGAATCCATCAGAAACTGGACATAAAAAAATGAGATAGATAGATATACACTTTATTAAAAACACAGCACAATACAGTAATTTACTAAAATTTTTAAAACTTAAATATATATCATGATGATTATTAGGTAATACTTAAGCCTAGTGTCTTAACTGGCGACCTTATCGCTAAGAGCGATCTCTACCAGGTAACCAATCTGGCAGGGATAAGACGCAAGTATAATGGCAGACGAGGTGTTTTAAATACTAAAATATCATAATTGTATCAGAAACCTAATGCAGTAGCCAACCACATTTCGTTTCACGCACCAAAATAGAAGTGCACTCACAAAAATCATACAATCTTGGCGTCATCAAGGTCAAGTATATTTTTGTTTGAAATTGAAACTAGTTTTTGCTCATCCGTGGTTTGGAACGCTGGTGCGTCACCGCCATCTTGTGTTTTTAAATCTATTTTGGAACCTGCAAAATCTAGATTCTGAGAATTAGTGGGTGATCTGGTAGTGAATCGATGTAAATGGTATGTTTCATTTCGATTTTAGCTTGTTTTTGTGTTTGGCTAACACTTTATGCTAAGTATTTATTAACTAGTGAAAGCCCGCGTCTACTCTCGCGATATTTGGTTTCTAAAATCTATGTTAGCCTATCACACAAAAGAGAATATTACTTATATTCTTGAATAAAATAAATATATGTACATTTTAAGCTGGTTTCGATCCAGTACAAATTCCAAAACATGTGTACACAGCTGATATACTGATATCCTATGCTGATATCATTAGCCCAGGCAACCTAATGATATAAAGATATAATTATAATTTGCTTTGCCTATTTATCCATTCCATGAACTGCAGTGTGTGTAATTATGACAATGCCTTAGCAATAGCTGATGTTATTTTTTTAACACAGTCTATAAATAATTCAAAAAAGTGGACTTTAGGTATTATATCTAGTGAGTTCAGATACCATATTTGTCTTAAGCGTAGCATTAGTATAATATTTTTGTTTATTCTGATACCATAATTTTATTATCATACGAGTAGAATGATTCAAATAAAACATCAAAAAATATCAAATAACAAGGAGTTTGAATGAAAATATGAAATGAAAAATGTTTAGGTAGGTATATCGAACAAGAATTATAAAATCTGTATTTATAATAATAATATTATATAAAAACAAGGGAAGAAAAAACATTCAAGTAGTACACTATTATAAATATTATTTGTTTACCTTTTCAGGTCAACGTGCAATTGAAATAATGGCGCCACCAATACCAATTACGCTCATTGGAAGCAATTTAGATGAACGTCATAAATATCTCAACTCATTGGTCAATGAATCCTACAAAAATGGAGAAGATTTTGATATCATCAAGAGACTTCCAGAAAAATCGCCAATCGATCGAATCTTCAAAATAGAATTAGCGTTAAAGTATCGAAATGTGGACTACATATTCCAAAATCTTCAAGACGATGACATGTTCTTTGTCAGCACAGCGTTGAAAGCTACCTGGTTATTGGAAACACAATATGAAGATAAGATTCATCCAAAATATTTAGAAGATAATTTGTATCCGAAAATGATAAATACAGCTGTCACCAAAATGAAAAATTGGATGTATTTGAATCTAAAGGATGAGACGAGGTGTAAAATATTCTACGATTTTTATTATGAAGAGGACTTTTATCTAGCACTAAAATTTTTACTCAAATGCTCTAAAGAAGATATTGAAAATGAATTTAGTAAAGTTGTGTACAGAATCATACCTCAATACTTGAAAATATTTAGTGAAAAAACTTTCAACGTTGTTAAGATATTCTTTGACTTCATAGCCACTGACGACAAAGTTAAGAGACAGTATTTGGAGAATGCGAAAGCATATTTTGATGTGATCAGACATCATTTAAAAACTAATAGTGATATGGTGTTAGACATTGTGGAGAAACACTTCGATAAAGATAATATCTATAATAATAGATTTAGTAAAGATCAAACCAGGGTAATCATGAAACATTATAAAGGAAGATTTTGGAAGAAACCTGAGCTTTACACCATATGGTTACTAAATTTGGAAACAGTTGCTGAGTGCCTCAATAGAGAAGAAGCAAAAGCAGTTGTTTTATTATTGGCCAGAGCTTCTTATATATCTCATTGTTTTTCCTATCAAACTATGGAACCTTTTATTAAACGGCTAAAACCAGATGAGCGTGCCGCATTTAAAAATAAAGTTTTTGTTGAAAAAGACTTCGGGGAACCCGTGGAAACATGGCCTTATGATATTCCTGAGAACCCTACCAACGATATTGAATACGTGAACATATTTGAGGATTTTCAACCAGACCCGTCAGAATACAAGCACTTAACAAAGACTAAGAAAATTACAAAAAGAATAATTAAGAAAAAGTGTGGTCCTAGAGCAGATTATTGTGAAATTTATTCCTGTGAAAGCAAGGAAAAAACTCTTCTTGACAAACTGTTCGATGAATTTAGATTCATGAGTTTTAGTAAAACATTGTACGAGTTGAGAAAAAGGGTTGCGGCTGAAAGTTCTCCACAAAATCGACAATATATGATATTGGTTCTCGTCAGCAAAAGCGGGGGTAGACCTGACGCAATAGGGTTATTATTAGAATTACTAGAACAACATGTGAATGAAACACCAAATTTCCGAGCAGCTATTATTCGAAGTTTGGTAAAACGTGCGCAGGTTTGGCGTTTACCAGAAAGATCTTGGGATCAACTTATTAAATATGGCCATGGATTAGGCCTTGACGGACAAACACCAGAAGCAGAATGTTTTGAAGGTTTACACGCTGTTGTCATACGAAGCTTACTTTTTACTGGAGATTGTGAAGCTGGTGTTAAAGAAACATTTGTATTTAAACATTTCTCTACGCTCACTGACTATGGATTAGATATGGATGAAATAAGTGTCATATCAAAAACATTGCCAAAAATTCTTTATTCTCTTGTACATGAACATGAATTTAGTGATCAAGTTGGCTGTAATACTTCTTCTTATTGTATTGATAAGCTCATTGAAACACTTGAGACTTACAAAATTAATTTAGAAACGTATCCTGGTTTCATAGATACAATAGCAAAGTTTGCTTCAAAAGAGCTTTCACCAGTAGACCACACATTGCATCGTTTATATCAAGCTAAAATTGCTAGAAAACTACTGTTTCGATTCATGTTTCCTTTAATAAGAAGAGATGAGTCATACTTAAATGCTCTCAAGCATGATACATCAGTGCTTGATCCAAAAAACTTTGCAGAACAATATGGAATTTATATGACCGGTGTAGATCGTTTCTTTAGAAAGTTGTCTTTATATTTCGGTGAGGCAAGCGGGTTGGCTAGCAAATTTTTGCAAGATCTTAAGAAAAAAAAGTATGATAAAGTGAACGGACGTCCAATAGCTTTCTTAATTAGTGATCAACTTGTTTTGTATCTTGATGAATTAGATGGTATTGAAGATAAAAATGCCAAGTTACTTGCCTCTGTTATTAGAGCCAATGCTCATTTAGCCAGACCAGCTTTAGATATTGACGCATATGGTTGGAAAAAAATAGGCGCAAAGCATGTAGGGAACAAACTTATTAAACGTCGTTTGATTGACATTGATAACACAATAGAAAAACTTTTGCAATGGAAACGTACCGCAAGAACTGCTTTAGCTCTTGCTGAGAGAACAAAGTATAGAACTGAAGTTTTTGTTAAGTTAGCATCTATAAGACCTACAGTTGCTATAAAGTGTGGACTTGCATTGATAAAATCACAAGGTGATAATTTAGACATGAAAATTTGGGACACCATAAGACCTATTATTGAGAATTTAGACGTGAACAAACCTAAAATAAATTACATAATAAATATACTTGAGAAAATTGATGAAATACCAATGAAAATAAGACCTGAATATGGCACCATAATTTACTCCTTGTTTTTGAAAATAAGTTTCTACCACGCTATGCCACCTCTTTGTCATGTGGAAATAGTTTTACCAGACGTACAAGAATGGTTTATAGAAAATGTTATTTCAACGTTTGTGACCAACGAATTTACGAATGAAAAACTGAGCGCGGATTACAAACAAACTTTGTGTAATACCTTGTTCATTAGAATTCTAGTGAAACATGTACTTCTATCTAAAAATGAAATTGAACAAAAATGCAAAATTGATACGTACATCAATCCAATTCTAGCAGTGCTGGATTTAATACGAAGTGATTCCGAAAGAAACTATCTGTTTACGAAATATTTTGCCTCAATACTAGTCACAATAAAATACAGCAAAGTATTTTTAAGCAATCAATACGTATCTCCGTTGCCAATTATTGAAAACATTGTCATTTGGATGCGACAAAGATTTGCAATTGAAGAGTATTTCTCCGCTTACGCACAATTACACATACTAATGCTATTTTATAAAGCTATAGAACAGGCATTGGAAATAGCGCCTGATGTTTATTCCGACAACAAAAGGAGACTAACAGAGGGCGTCGAAATCTTCGGAAAAATATTTGGCAAATTCATTGCGAGCGAACTCAAAAGTCTTCAAGAAAATTATTTTGAAACTATGCCCGAACTATACGTTGATAGTGTTAAGGATTTCTTGTCAAATTTCCACAATTATTGTGTGTCGAGTGATCTTTTAACGTTCATGATAAAAGGCATATTAGAAGAAAACTCTATGCCTGCTTACAGACTTGGAATTTATTTGATTAATGAAAAATATCATGATATTAAAGAGGAACAGTCTAAAGAACTTATCAGTTTTGTACATCAAATTGAGTGTTCAGAATCTCCGTGGCTTAAATCTATTTTGGAAAGGTAACTTATCGTAGGTTTAATAAAAAAACTTACTGGCTTAACTAAATTAACAATTAATAAAAAAAAATGGTACTAATTTTAAAACAAGATTATATCAGAGACTACTTATTGCACCTAATTTTGCGATTGTCTGCTATTTGAAATCATATATTTTTCTAATTATGAATAGTTAATTATTCATAAATATTTAGTTACTAAGGCACAAGTGCAAATCTATACATAGACATTAAAAAAACATTATGAGTTAATTTATTAAGTGCTAACCTGCACTATGGTTGTTTTAAATTAAACTTTGTGGCGCCATCAGCCGCTCAGTCTGAATTGTATGGAAATGAGTGTGGATTTTCGCGCCTGGCAGTTAGTAGACCGTAGCCTAGTGGTTAAGGCGTTCTGACGGTAGCAGAAATACGCAGGTTCGAATCCTGCCGGTCGTGATTATTTTCGCTCATTTTGCAATAAAAGTTTAATTAAAAAACATGTTCAAATGTATAATAATTTATATAATTTATTTTTTTATATATAATTTTTAATGTATTAATTTAATTGTTCAATACATATTATTAATTAATATAGTACCATTAGAAAAAAAACAGCTGAATTGTGCCAAACAGTGGAACTCCTTGCCCGAATATCTATTCCCCTTGAACTATGTATAATTTTAATTTGTCGGTCTTCAAGTCGAGATTAAGCCGGTTTCTTCTAGGTAAGCGCGCAAGATCGTAGATTACAACGTTGCTTAACATTAGGCAAGTTGTAGAAAAGTGTGAGCCGATCTAATGTAAGAAGATTAGAAGTAAACTGATTCCAGTCTGATTATAAAGAATATTTCAAAGCATGAACTTATTGAATAAGTCTAATTACAAAAAAAAATTTGTCTGTGTAATATATTAATTAGAAATAGGATAATAAGAAATGGGATTTACATACTACTAAAAAAAACACAACACTAACATTGTATGCATATTTCTTTACTGCTATCGCACTTATTTTTAAACCTGCAATTAATTTTATTTATGCAGTATCATATTTTTGTGTGTTATTAAGAAGTGTGTTACAATTAAAAGAATAAGAGAAATGTATTATTTTCCTGTATACTGATCAAATAAATAAACTATCACGAATGGAATTGTTTTGATGAATACATAATATAGTACAGGATCCCTAGTACATTTTCCATCATTTATATTTATATATAATAAATGATGGCAAAAGTACTAATAACAAGCTGAGCTTCCTCTTGACTAGACGCCCAAGATTTTCCTTACAGTAATGTTGGTAAACGGTAGCTTAATAGGGATAGCAAGGATGAAATATGTTGATTTGACGAATTTTTTAAATTTATTACTAACCGTATTTTTCTTTGTTAATTGTCAAGATAATCATTTTAATAACGTGAAAAAATATTTTTTATCGATACAACTGATTGTGAAAGTCATATCAGGGTTTATCGTTCATTGTTGTTTTACATCATTTTGAAATCATTATTAGCTGTTTTAGTAGTATGAAACGCCCGTAGTTCAGTTAGCGGAAGCAATCGCATGCGATTACCAAAGTTAAGCAAAGATCGCGCGGTCAGTTTTTTCTTTTCAAAATTTCAAAATTTAAATCTTAAAGAAGAAAAAACAGTTTTTATAAATGTGAATCTCTCTCTCTCTCTCTTTGAGTCGTATTTCCTCATGACTGAGGGTCGTGACTCCCCCGCAGAATTAATTCGTTAGGGGAGTTTTCTTGGGCAGATACATCGAGGTAGGCGCCCAGGTCCTTCCACGGAAGACACCATGTCCTCGGATATTGTGGTCCTCAAACATGTCGGCTTCCTCACGATGTTTTCCTTCACCGCCAAGCGAGTGCAAATCCACACATAACTTGAAAATACAAGTCATTGGTGTAGGGCGGATTCGAACCAGGGTGTGTCTGGATGAAAAGCAGACACTAGAACCGCTGAGCCACACTCGCTTATAAATGTGAATATTACAAAAATATTTTAACCTACTTTAGTATTAATCATTTAAGAAAATACGATCAGAGCACTAAATTCTGTAATCACATTCGATAACCCCGTTCAACAAAACTATGACACATAGACTATGACACATCATTACAATATGTTTGACTAAAATTTCGAGAGGGGCGGCCATATGTCTGATAGTGAAGGAACAACAGAGATGGAGATACCAAACACTCCGCGATGCCGATTGTATTGTTTTTTGCATCGTCAGTGATTATCGTGAATTCGGAGCGAAGTTACGCTTGTTGAGATAATAGTGGCAACAAAATGTGAAATGATTGTGTAATAATACAAAGGGCCTTATTACAAAACGTGGTTTAAATAAAATCTAGACCAAGTCCGTTTTAGTTGTACGAAAATTGACTGTTTACTGTTATAATTATCAAACTGTCAAAATTTATCAATGTTATATCAAAGTTCTATTTTTTGTTGACATTTTGGTTGCTTTATATGTGATGTTTGATGAACCAGGAACTAATTTTTAATTTTCTTAGTCCTAGACTAACATTTAAACCTCGTTTTGTAATAAGACGGAAAAAGTTTATAGCGGTGTCACATAAAGATTTCTGTTTTGTCGAAATTCTGAATCTGAACTTGAATTCTGTTACTTGTATTCTGTGCTGTTACTAAAATATTGGACTGTGAATTTTTTAACAAGGTGAGTTCAATTTTGTTACAAGGTATCTCCATTTAATGCTTGTATTTTTAACACACCGAGTTATTAAGGACCTTGGGTGTACTTTTTATTATTAGTGCATTTAAGGATGTTTTACTCAATACTTTTATGTAATAGAAGTTTTGTTTATTTTGATAAATATGTACGCATTTCAAAATAAATTGATTTAAAATAATGTTAATTACAAACAGAAACATCACTTGACGGTGCAAGCAGTTCCACTCCTTATACCACAACTCCTGCCGTGACGGGAGTAGGTGTGGAACTAGTATGCTAGAAACCCAAGGCTGTGCTCTGATATTTCAAGGAGCTTGGCTGGCTGGATTAGGTAGAAATAGGGGAAATGCACAAAACGACCTAAGCGAGATGTCCGTGCAGGACTCATCGCCCCCATCTTAGAATTAGAATTAGGTTAATGTTATAATGTTACTTATAAATTGGGATAACAGAATGATGAAAGAGGCCAAAATATTTGTAATCTTTGAGCTATGTACGTTTTTATATTTAACAAACAAAAGTCTTCGTCAATGAAAACATGTCATTGTGTTTATTATCATTATGTTTTTTTTTTTTCATTATATACGGTGTGATTTTTTAATTATTTAATGAGACATAATTTATATGTTTTTTTTTATTTCAGTAGAACGTGAACAAAATAATAAAGAGCAAGAAACAAGAAAATATCAACAAAATGTTTCCTGTAAAGTCATTACAGGGGAATCTTGGTGATCGCCACCGGCACCTAAATCACGCAGTAAAAGATGTGTTCAAAAATAATATGGATTTTGAAAATTTAAAAAAGTTGCCAGAATCTTCTCCCATCGACAGAATTTTCAAAATAAAGTTGGCATCTAAACTGCAAAACGTCGATTACATTATGAAAAATCTTCAAGACGATGACATGCTTTATGTTAGCAAAGCTTTACAATCTAAATGGCTATTTGAAGATAAATATCAAAATATAATTAATCCAGAATATTTAGAAGAGAAATTGTACCCAACAATGTTAACAACTGCTATAGCTAAAATGAAACATTGGATATACATAAACCTAAAAGACACTGAGAGATGTCAAAAGTTTTATATCTATTATTGCTGTAAAAATTTTACCTATGCAATGAAATTTCTAAAATTCTGTCCATCAGATTTCATATTAGAACAATTTACTAAAAATATGCTTAAAATAACGCCGCGAGATTTAAAGATTTTGAGTGAAAAGCAACCTAAAGTAGTAAAAGTATTTTTTGATTCTCTGATTACTGATAAAATGATTAACAAATTATATTTTTCGAAAGAAAAACAATACTTTGATGTCTTAAGATATGTGTTGCGAACAAATCCAACAATGGTTTTAGATTTAACAGAAAAATATTTTAACGAATATCATACCGATAAATTTAGTGCTAGATCTACGAAGTACGTAATGAAACATTGTCGCAAAAGGTTTCTACAAAAACCTGAGTTGTACACATCAATGGTACTGAGTTACAAAACTCTTGCTAATTGCTTGAACAGCAGTGATGCAATAGATTTAATAAATACAATAGTAAGAGACCAACACTTAACCTGCCAGGGTTGGGCAAACTACAAAAAACTGGAACCATTAATCCAACGATTAGATCCTAAAGATCGAGGTCAGTTGAAGAAAAAACTATTTGTAGACAAGGATATAGGCCCAATAGTAGAAAAATGGCTATATGAGAGACCAAATATACCTGATATGTCTTGGAGTGATGTCGAAACAGAATCTTCAACAATATTTTGTGACAAATATCATGATCCAGATCAATTCGATCGATCATCAATTTCTATGATAGAGAGATTCCTGAAGAAGAAGAAAAAGAAATGTAAAAGGTTCGTCAAGAAGGAAAACACTTTGTTAGATAAACTTTTTAACGAATTCAGAGTTGCGAGTTTTGCTAAAACTCTTTTTGAATTACAGAAAAAATTAAAAGCGGAGAGTTCGCTGACAAATCGTCAATACATGATGTTAGTTCTAGTTAGCAAAGCTGGTGGACATGAAGATAATATTGTTTCTTTATTGCGATTTCTTAGCTCTCACAAAAATGAGCCATCTCATGTTAGAGCTACTGTAGTACGAAGCCTTGTAAAACGTGCAAACATTTGGAGAGTATCTGAAGAGATATGGAATAATTTCATGGAATTTACTCACGGTTTAGGCCTAGATGGTAAAGAATCAGAAGCAGGTTGCGTTGAAGGAATTCACGCTATTGTCATAAGACAACTATTGCGAGATCGTAATTGTGATAAAGAAATATTTACTTTATATTTGCAACACTTTTCAACTTTCAAAGAATATCAACTTTCCAACAGTGAACAAGTTATCATTGCTAATGCATTATCAAGTATTTTATTTAGTAAAGTGTTGAATGAAACAAATAAATCATCTGCTGCAAATATTCTTGACAAATTGTTGGAAGTTCTCAAAGCTTTTTGTAGAGATATTGAAGCCTATCCTAAATTGGTTGATACAATTAATAAGTTAGCAAAAGATAACATCGATGATTTTAGTGACATATTAAGGAAACTTTATAGGAGTAAAATTGCGCGCAAAAAACTGTACAATGTAAATTTTGAACTATTCCAAACTGAGGCGTCATACATAAACGCCTTACGCCACGATATTAAAATAATTTGTCCTATAAAATTAAGAAATTTGTTAAAAGAGCACAACAAAAACTTCAATCGCTTTTTTCAAAAAGTATCAATTTATTTTAATGAAGAAAATGGACTCGTACAAAAACTCTTACAACCTTTGACATCTGAGGATAATAAAATGTATTTTAGTAAACTTTTATGCATTCTATCAGGACATAATATTTTTGCTTACTTGGAAGATGAGCATATTTCTGTAAATAATTTGGAAGATAATAAAGAAAAAGCATTTGCTGCATCACTTCGAGCCAATATACATTTCGTTAGACCTAAAGTTGATCTGGATATATTTGATACAAAACTTGGAACGAAAGCCTTAGCTAACAAAATTTTGATATGTCGACAGATAGATGTGAAAAGTTACACTAACAAACTACTTGAGCATAAACAAACGACCAGACTAGCATTTGCTTTATCAAAAAGAACCGACAACCGTTTAGATTCTTTCATCGTGTACAGTAAAGTAAAGCCGAACGCTTGTATGAAATTAGGATTGAAAATTATTGAGCAAGAAAATAAGTTGTCTAAATTTGACCATGATATTTGGAACGTAACCAAACCTCTATTAAAAAACTATAAAATTTCCTGGAATTATAAAGATTTTCTCCAACTACCTAAAGTAAATAAAATGCCCACACAGATTCAAGCAGAATATAGCGTTTGTTTATTCAGAATATTCAGAAGACATGACTTTTTGGATTCCATGCAATATTTGTGCTATATGGAAAATCTTTTGCAAGTAATTGAACTGGACGTAATAGAAGATCTAATAATGGAATTCTTAACTGAAGGTTTGCCAGACGATGAAAACATCTGTTACAGAAGATTTAATATGAATGATTGTTTAAGTTTATATATACGAATTATAATAAAATACATGTTACTTAGTAAGAGCGAGGAAGAAGAAGTGATGAGACTAAATAAAATAGGGAAACCGTTTTTTGCTAAAATGGATATCTGGATGCAAGAAAGAAAATTTATACAAGATGGCGTCAACTTTTTGGCAGCTATTTTACAAAGTTTCCGCTATTTCAAAGCATTTTTAAATGATACTTACGTTTCATGCATACCAGTGATGGCAATGGCTTTAGAATGGATGAAGAGACATTTTCCTATAGAAACACATTTGAAATATTTTGTCCATATGCATTTAAATATGTTATATTATAGAGCACTAAAAGACAGTTTAGATGCACTTCCTAATAAATGTATAGATAGTAATACTGAAAACGAAGCCAGAGTACTTGTGGGAAGAACTTTTGGTAAATACTTAGGTACAGAATTAGATACTTTGAAAATGTATTTCTTTGATTCCATACAGTACCTGTATAAAGACATATTAATGGAATTAAACCATATTTTTCATTCTGGTGAGAAAATATTTACTCAATCATTTGTTAGTTCCTTATTAGATCAAAGTGCAAACACAAATACGATTCTAGCTGTTTATTTGTTTAAAATGTATGGATTTTTATTCGATGTAGAAATTAAAAATGATATTTTAAACAAAATACGGGCAAGCAGCTATGTTGAAGTACAAATGATCTTTCTCAATGACTTTTAATACAATACTCTTATTATTTAATCAAATAATGTAATAGTGGTATAAGATATATAAAATAGGTAGTAACGTACTCGCAGTAAAATAATAAATTACTGAATTAATGACTTTTCTGTTTATTACATGTAATAATTAGGAATAGACGTAACAAATTAAAGTTAGAAGCAAAGTCTGTTATTTTATGTTATAAAAATTACAGATACAGATAGGTATACAAAAAGATTTTTTTTAGTTTTGATGTTACCCTTAGTTATCTTTTGTAAATAAATAACTAATTATTATAATGCCTGAGTTTGTATTTTCCTCTCATAATAATAGGTTATTAACTTATGAAATTGCCGTTTTTTTCTTACATTTTCATCTGTTTGTAACTTTTACGTATAGCTATATTTATTCCGAATACATTTTTTATTGTATCAATTGTTGAATTATGTACCTTTTAGATAAAAAAAAATGAATTACTAGTGTATATTACTTATAGGGAAGTCATTGAAAACACCTCTTTCAATGTGTCGTCGGTTTTGCTACTTTAACTAGGTATATTTTTATCATATACTCTGTTTTTGAGAAATTGATATACGCAGTGCATAGTTTTTTTTCCATCGAACTATAGTTATCAATTGCATCTAAATCTGTTCAGACATAAATGTTTGTATGTAAATATAATTTTTCTCAATTTCGTCATACAAATCGGCAATTTCATAGGTAAAGACCATGTTTTGAACCCACTGCTTCTTACAACGAGACTAATTTAAGATAATTTTAATATGATATTATTTACAAACCTGTATTTTTTCTTGTTGAGAGTTTGACTGTTGGACATCTGTTTGCCAAACATGTGGACAGGGCTTAAGAGGAATAACAACAGACAAACATCTATTAATGACTCATCGACAGAGATGCATCAGAACTAACAGACAATATAGGTAATATAGATACATCCTTACTATTGGCATAATCATCAGTCAACTAGCAATTGTTTTTTTTTTGCGATTTCATGCTGCTTTTTTTAGGACGTGATGGTGATGATAATGGCGTAATGATGATGAGTTCTCTCTTCTCTTTGAGTCGTATTTCCTCATCCCGCAGAATTAATTCGTTAGGGGAGTTTTCTTGGGCAGATACATCGTGGTGGGCGCCCAGGTCCTTCCACGGAAGACACATGTCCTCGGATATTGTGGTCCTCAAACATGTCGGTTTCCTCACGATGTTTTCCTTCACCGTTAAGCGAGTGCAAATCCACACATAACTTGAAAATACAAGTAATTGTTGTAGGGCGGATTCGAACCAGGGTGCGTCTGGATGAAAAGCAGACACTGGAACCGTTGAGCCACACTCGCTTTTTGATGTGTTCTAAATGACGTTAAACCACTTAATTCTCTCACGTCCTGGGCTTCTTTTCCCCGGAATCTTATCTTCAAGGATCAACCTTGGAAACTTGTAGAGAGATCCTCTCTGTACCTATAAGTCCATATCTTTACACCTCATGATAGTCGACTCTTATTGCAGTTGGCCATTTGGAGTACCTTGTTTCATACTCATAAATGAGTGTATGCATAAAATATGATTGCAGCTGAGATCCGGCGTTATATACACTAATATTTGTTAAGAACGAATACAACAAACCAACAAGCCCTATACTAACAGGTCTATCATACGATCTTAGTTTATTTAGTGATGTCTATTGGGTGCGTTGTTCCACCAAACAGAAGTATTTTTAGACCGAATGATTTCACCAGTATTGCTCTCACAAACTTACCGAATTCACGTACATTGTAATATGTAAAGTAATTGTGCATTAAATCGAGCCGCAATATATAGTCTTGTAGAGTTCTTCTGAATTACATAGTCTTGAAAACTCTATAATTGTGACATAAATTTGATGCCCAAAATAAGCGGTTTCCCCAAAACCCAAAATAAGTTTTAAAACTTACAACATCAGAGTTGGATACTCTCAAACGATAAAAAAAAACATACAAAAATAGTACAAGGAAAAACAAGAAGAATGCGCAAGCGCGATATGCCGAAGTGAGTTTTGGATTTCAATTCAAGAGATTGCCATCGGTCCCTGTCAAAGCTTGGGGATTTGTGAGATCTGACTCCACAGTGCTTTTCCAGTCCACTCTTAGACAACAATCTTTCTAATAAAGTAAGTGTCTTAATTTTATCATAACTTGTTTTGAAACGCAAGTGGTATTTTTATTTTGGCCAATTTCCAATATTTCATTTATTGTAAGACTGCCAAAAAGTGCACTGAGAATTTTTTTCCTATATAATAATATTATGAAGGAGAAATAGTGATATTTTTACCTTAAGTTGCAAACACCAGAAAATAAATGTTCCGGGACATTGCACACAGCGCCATCTAGCCCCACACTAAGCAAACGCTTGTGTTGTGGGTACTAGATAACTGATATAATACTTATAAACTTTTCTTTTGTAAATACGTACCTACTTACTAATTATACATACATCGATACTAAATTAAACAGATAACATAATATGTATGTAGTTTGCGAGTTATATTTTCAAACCTACAAAAATTTGGTGCACATGTGATATCCAATATTGTTAATTCAACATATCTCATTAAAAACAATTCGAATAAAATATTGTTTAATTTTTAATTTCAGAAGAAGGCGAATCTCATTAACAACAAATAAATCAAATTAAAAATGATTCCAATAAATTTATCAGAAAAGAACCTTGGTGGTCGTCACTGGCAACTTAATAAAGCAGTGGATGATGCTTTCGAGAATAATATTAATTTTGAAACCATACAAAACACTGCCGAAAAATCTCCAATAGACAGAATTTTCAAAATAATGCTGGCGTCTAAACAAAAAAATATTGATTATATTATGAAGAATCTACAAGACGACGATATGCTTTATGTGAGTAAAGCATTGCAGTCAAAATGGCTGGTAGAAGATAAATATCAAGATATCATAAACCCAGAATATTTAGAAGAAAACTTGTACCCAACAATGATCACAACTGCAGTAACTAAAATGAAACATTGGATATACATTAATTTAAAAGAGTCTGAGAGGTGCCAACGGTTCTTTCTCTATTATTGTAGTAAGCATTTTAATTATGCAATGAAATTCTTAAAATTCTGTTCATCAGATTTCATATTAGAGCAATTTACTAAAAATATGGATAAAATGACGCCGCGAGATTTGAAAATTTTAAGCGAAAAGCAACCTGATGTAATAAAAAAATTTTTTGACACCGCGATTACTGATAAAGAGATAAATAAATTATATTTATCAAAAGAAACACAATATTTTGATATTTTAAAATATTTTTTAAAAACTAATTCAACAATGGTCTTGGATATAACAGAAAGGTTTTTCAATGAGCACTTTAATAGGAAATTTAGTTCAAGAGCCACAAAATTCATCATAAAGCATTGTCGGCAAAGATTTTTACTAAAACCAGAGCTATATACCTCAATGGTATTAAAATTCAAGACCCTCGCGGATTGTCTAACTACTGCAGACGCAATAGATCTCATCATGATAATAGCAAGAGATCAATATTTTGCAAGTAAGGGTTGGATAACTTACAAAAAACTGGAGCCCTTATTCAAACGACTAGACCCTAAAGATCGCGGTCCGTTAAAGAAAAAAATATTTGTAGACAAAGATGTGGGAAAAACGGTAAAAAATTGGCCATATAATCTACCCGGCATACCTGATATTTATTCAAAGGATATAGAGACTCGTGAGCAAACATCATTATTTAAAGATCTAATACCAGATACATACAATGAATTTAATGACAAAGATTTGGATTTTAGAGCCATGTTAAAAAAAAGAAAATATTGTAAATGGGGTTCAGTAAGAAAGGAAGATACGTTGTTAGACAAACTTTTTAAAGAGTTTAGAGTTGCTAGCTTTGGAAAAACTCTTTTCCAATTACGAAAGAGATTGAAAGCAGAGAGTTCTCCAAAAAATCGTCAGTATATGATGTTAGTTCTTGTAAGCAAAACTGGTGGACATGAAGAAAATATTGTGACTTTATTTCAGTTACTTAACTTATATAAAAATGAAACATCTAACGTTAGAGCAACCGTAGTACGAAGTCTCATAAAGCGTGCCCAGATTTGGAGAATATCTGATGAGGTATGGAATAATTTAATGGAATTTGCTCACGGCTTAGGTTTAGATGGAAAGGAATCAGAAGCAAACTGTGTAGAAGGAATTCATGTTATTGTAATAAGACAACTATTGCGAGATCATAAATGTGACGATGAAATATTTTCTTCTTACTTGAGATATTTTACTACTTTCAACGAGTACCAACTTACAAATTGTGAAAAATTGATCATTGCTAATACATTACCAAGAATCATATACGATAAAGTGTGTATTGAAACATGTATATCATATGCTGCAAATTTGATAAGCAAACTATTGGACGTTCTTAAAGCTTTTCGTATAGACGTTGAAACGTATCCTGGATTGATATCTAAGATTAATATTTTGGCAAAAGATAACATTAATGTGTTCCGTTCCATACTAACACAACTCTATGGAAATAAAATAGCTCGCAAAAGTCTATTTCGAGTCAATTTTGAACTTAAGCAAACTGAAGATTCATACATTAACGCTTTACGCCACGATACGGAAATAATTTTCCCTAATATAGTAATAGATTTGATTATTAATAAAAGGGCTACATTAAATCGCTTTTTCATAAAAATATCAATTTATTTTAATGAAGAAAATGGACTTGCTCAAACCCTTTTAAATCTTTTAATTTCAGAAGAAAGAAATAAACTTCTTACCAAGCCTTTGTGTATTCTCTTAGGGAACGATATTTTGTCTTTCATACAAAATGTGTACAGTTCTGTAAAAGAAGCTAAAGACAAAGCATTTGCTGAATATATTCGAAATAATGTCCATTTGAGTAGGCCAAAAGTAAATATCGACGAATTTGGTTGGTCCAAAATTGGAACAAAAGCCGTGGCAAATAAAATTTTTGTTTGTCGGGGGATAGAAGCAAACTGTTATATAGAAAAATTACTTGAGCATAAAAAAACAACTAGATTGGCATATTCCTTATCAAAGAGAACAAATAATCGCTTAGATACCTTTCGAGTATATAGTAAAGTAAAACCGATTGCTTGCTTAAAATTAGGGCTGCAAATCATTGAGCAAGAGAATATAACATATGAATTTGATCATAAAATTTGGGATATAGTCAAATCTTTGCTAGAGAACTACAATAATTTCAGAAGCTCTAAACGATTGCGATTCCCAAGGGTTGATAAAATGCCAATACATATAAAGACAGAATATACCGTTTATCTTTATAAAATATTCAATGACCAATCTTTCTTCAAGTCAATGCATCATTTGAGTCTCATTGAATTTTGTTTACCAGATGTTGACGAAAATTTGATTAAGAATATAATAACAGATTTTTTAACCAAAGACTTGCCGGAAAATGAAGATCACTTCCATAAAAGAATAGCCAATTGTTTGTACATTAGAATTATAATAAAACATTTACTGCTGTGTACGACAAAAGATGATCAAATAGAGAGACTTGATGGTATAGGAACTAAATTTCTCAATAAAATGGATGCGTGGCGTCATCATAATATATATAAAAATGATTTCATGTGCTATGTGAACGTTATTTTAAAAACGTTGCGTTACTTCGAAGCGTCTTTAAATGGAAAATACGTTTCTTGTTTGCCAGTCATGAATAAAATTTTGGAGTGGATGAAAACACACTTTAGCGTTGACATACATTTTCAATACTATGTCCATATGCATTTGAACATGCTTTATTACAGAGCATTAAAAGACAGCTTGAATTTACTACCAGATAAATGTCTTAATAAAAGCAACGAAATGCAGGCAAGAAAATTAGTGGGGGCTGCGTTTGGTAAATATGTGGCTAAAGAAGTAAACACTTTAAAAGTAAATTTCTTTGATTCAATTGAGTACCTATATAAAGACATATTAATAAAGTTAGATCACATTTTTCTACATTCTGGTGATAAAATATATATTCAATCATTTATCAACTCTGTTTTAGATCAAAGTGAGAATTATAATAGCGTTCTAGCGATGCACTTGTTTAAAAAGTATGGATATTATTTTGATACCGACACAAGAATAGAAATTGTACACAAAATAAAGACGTGTAAAGATATTGGTGTACAGATGATTTTGTTTGACAAATAAAATTCTTTGAAATGTAGTATCAGAATAGATAAAGATTGAGCTACCTTTAATCCTGATTTGAATTGTATATCAACTAAAACGTTGGTATAATAATACTTTAATGTGCTATTTATTGTAATGATAAAATCCGGCCTATTAATCATTTTTTTGTTTGTAGAAGAGTCTTTACCATGTTTCTCGCTGGAATATCGTTATACACTTTTAGCAAAATTTAATTTAACAGTCGATCAATTTTTAATTGTAAAAACTACTATCTACAACTTTTTACACTCATAATTGATCAATTGTTAGTTACAATTTAATTTTTGACCAACACTGATTTGCCTAAAGTGTTTATGTTCTGTGACTGGATTTAACACATTTTGAATAAAAATAAAATAATTTGATGTAATATAGGCATTTCTTAACTGCTGGATCTTTGATTGTGATTTTGGTCTAATATGATTATATTTTAATTGTAGATAGGTACGAGTGAGTAATATTAATTTATTTATTTAATTAATTATTAATTATACGCCTACTTACTAGCGCGTGTTAAATTTATGATAAACGTAAAATATAATCTCAAAGTCGATGGCAGCTGCATAAGAATTAAATAACAATAAATAATTGTACCTAATCATACTTGTAGTAATATCAATTTTATTATTGTAAACATTATATTACGCAATAATTACATTAAATTATAATGTATAAGTATGTACTTAGGTAAAGATATGGATTATTGCAATTCTATAAATTTATTTAGATTTAATCAATGACATGTAAGAATTTACTTATCAATAAATAACTTTGACTTTGAATATTATAGTAAAGTTAGTCAACTATTATATTTATTAAACCACAAAAAAACTATTTATGTGACTGGGTCTGGAAAAATAAAAAGTAAACACAAATTATTTAAAAATCCTTTTATTCACATGTCTCATGGCATAGAAGGTTGGTTTAAATTTAAGTACTTACATTAACTCTAAAATATGTTTATATCATAAAGCTGCACCCATGTTTAATTGATAATTTCTAGAAAAAATATTTAACTTAAGCACCTACTAATAAAAATGTTATAGCTACAAAAACCTTTGGACTTATTAAGTTAAACTTCAAATATTTTAGAAATCCTACAACTTAAGATCATATTTCAAAAATCTTTAAGAACTACTTTTAAAATGACTGCAAAATTATTAAGCCAATTAAATTTGTTAAAATGTTTATCAATTTTTTTAGATGACGAGGATTTTTCTATATTATATTAAAATTTAGCATAATATTATTTTTATATTTAGGAAGTAATTATTATAATTAAATTATCTTAATTTTACAAAACGGTCTTTTCAGTCTTAGTCAAAAAGAGATATTTTAAACTATTTTACATAATAAAAAACACATTTAAAAAGTCTTATGATAATTCAATATCTATAATAAAAATCTAAATCACTTACATACCTATGTATTATTATTTACTATTAATTTTAATAAAATTTATACTTATAATATTTTTTCTTTGACATTAGCATTTAAAGCTTATTTTTATTATAGGCTGATTTTTGGACAATTTAATATATTTTTTACAATAACAAATCGTAAAATGAGCTACTTCTAACTCCTAAAACCGCATTTAATGTAATTAATTTCAACAGAGAAATTAGTACTGAATTTAAATTTCAAAACTTAGTGTGTATATTCTGAATATATCTTAATTTTAAACACTTAAATCTATTACATAAAGCAGTAATCTTTCAGTCCAACCGACTATTTACAATAGTTATGTATGTAAAAGTATGTTTAAATAGTACTTAATGTTTATTTTTAATAAGACTCATAAAAAACGAAATAAACAGAACTATCATTTTAGACAAAATAATACCTATAGTTTTACTACATTGAATAAAAAAAACATAGTTTTATGTTTGTTCGTTGGCAGCTTAGCATATTACATTTAGACGTGAGTACCCGGCGTTACTTGATGACCTGTAACAAATAAAATGCATTTCATAGAAGAAAGAATTTTTAGTCGTTAATTTGTACGTATGAAATTAGATTATATTATGTAACTTTTATAACCTAAGGAACTTTTGTAAAATAAACGTATTTCTGTTTTGATTTTTTAGAGAAGATAAAATGTGTTCTATGTGTTTTTTTGTAGTTCTTAACCCACATTATGGCTGTTTAAGTTATATTATACATTCCAGCAGTTAAGGCGTTCTGGCAGATAAATCAGAAATACGTAGGTTCGAATCCTGCAGGTAATCTTCGCTCATTTTCCATTAAAAAGTTTAAGAAAAAGTGTTTAATAATATAATATATTTATATAAGATTAGGATAATAATAGTTTTAAGAGAAAAGAGATTTTTTCTGTTTAGTTATGTATTGTTTAGCTTACCTTTAGTTATTTTCTGTGTGGAGGGCTTGTTTCCTTGCTTGGACGGAGGTAAGATATAGAGAGTTCCAGCGGATTGAAGAGGCACTTTGGGCACCTGAAACAGAAATGTTAATTAATATGGATTAAATAGACAACTAGAAAAAAAAGTAATGTATTTTGAGTTGATAAAATGTATCATATCAAAGCCAGACTATATTTTAAATAAATATATAAATAAAATAAATAAATATTCCAGGACATTGCACACAGCGCCATCTAGCCCCACACTAAGCAAACGCTTGTGTCGTGGGTACTAGATAAATACTTATCATACCCAATTTTGTATAAGTATGGCTTTTCAGTCTTTAAATGCCAGGAGGCACACAAATTTACATTATGTAGGTATGTACAGTACATACCCGTGACAATCTGGATAACAGAAGGCTTTATGTTAATCCAAGATCTAAATATGAAATTTCTTATAAAAGCGTAAAGAACGAATTTAACAACATACGTAGGAAATCGAAGGAGTGATGCCTTTGATTAAACTTTCAATAAACAACCGATAATACTGATTTTATTGAAATCAGAATAAGATTTCAGCGTTTAGTTGATATTCAGATCTTATCTATACAAATAGAGTACTTACTTGAGGTTGCGCGGAGCTGGGAGTGGAAGATGAAGACGCCATGGGGCTGGTCACCGGCCGAGACGACACTGATGATGCAGGGGATATCGATGGACCTGTAGCAAGGAGGTTTGTATGAGAATGGTGAAAATTTCCAACGGTTTCAAAGCCCACTGAGCATGGTTTGACGGCTGTGTGTAGTGTGATGCCTCGAAACGCGAGTTGTATTTAACCGATATGGAAAATCATATAGCCATGTTATTTAAAGTGTAGGCACCTAATCCGGGATAAAAAATAGCATTAGCGTTCAAATCGAAAGGCAAATACATCCATACCGAATTCATCCCAATCGGTATTGGCGTTA
Organism: Macaria notata; assembly: GCA_927399415.1. Taxonomy (NCBI): domain Eukaryota; kingdom Metazoa; phylum Arthropoda; class Insecta; order Lepidoptera; family Geometridae; genus Macaria; species Macaria notata. The sequence goes on along the minus strand of OV656750.1, from coordinate 4,002,081 downwards.
GAACTTGAAGAAATCATAAACACACACGTAAAACTTTTACCTTTATATTTGTAAGTGGGATAGGTATAATAAGGCTTACAGAGAAAAAAAAGACTCACCTGGTGAATGGTGGTTATGACTTCTCAGCGTGTAGTATGGAGGAGGCGCGTGCTTCCCGGGAGGAGTGGAGCTTTGGGAAACGTAGGCTGTTGACAAACAATACAATATTCAAGATTTATATATATAAATATACGGCTGACCCGGCGAACTCTGTTCCGCCTTAGAGGCAATAAATAAGCAGATTTTGGATTTTATTTAATTCAATTTAAAAAACAGGATATAAAGTATCCTATGTTCGTCTCCTGGTTCTAAGCTACCTTGCCAACAATTTTCAGCTAAATCCTTTCAGCAGTTCTTGAGTTATAAATGGTGTCACTAACACCACTTTCTTCTATGTAAGTATATAAATATTTATAAATAAATATATATTTAATCAATAATAATATATTATAATTTTTATAAATATTTAATCAGCTAAGGCCTAAGGCGATAAGACCGCCCAATGTGCATTTAATTAGTTTTTAAATTTATTTTTGTTATATAATTTATTTGGTGAGCATTAAAGACATATCTTATCTTATCTTTTCTTATCTTAATCAATATTTTTTATTCACTTGCAATATTGAAATAAAAGAAACATTTAAATAAAACATAAACCATTTAACCATGTACCCTTAAATAAAACATTTTTTTAGCGTTTTAGTTAATTTGAATGTTCCAAATAAATCACTGTATTACTTGTATACTTACATAGCTGACCACTGCCTCGTAAGTAAGGGTTTCCATATGTCGCAGCGTATCTGACATCTAATGAACCCAAAACCACTCCTGGATTTGTCATAGGAATCACTGTAACAAAAACAGCTATTATAATACAAATCATCTTAAACTAAATCTATACTAATATTATCAAGCTGAAGAGTTTGTTTGTTTGTTTGAACGCGCTAATCTCAGGAACTACTGGTCCGAATTGAAAAATTCTTTTTGTATTGAATAGACCATTTATCGAGGAAGGCTTTAGGCTATATAACATCACGCTGCAACTAATAAGAGCGAAAAAACTATGGAACATTTGGAAAAAAACAGGGAAAATTATTCATCTTTGAGGGCTTCCGTTCCGTGCGCTGCGAAAACGGTTCAAGTCGTGGGTAACAGCTATAATTTATAAAGCTGAAGAGGTTGTTTGCAAAAATAAATATAATGCCCAAAATAACTATTCCACGCGGACGAAGTCGCGAGCATAGCTAGTTACCTTATAAATGATAAATGAAACGGTTAATACTCAACCATTTTGGAACTATACTGATCTGTGACTGTTCAGTATTGATCCTAAAAACATCATCTAACCAGATAGGTATAAAAACATTGTTGTTTCTTGGTTTGTTGGTCTTAATCTTAACCTTGAAGTCTCAATGACTGTCAACTATAAGACAGATCCATAGAGAGCGCTGTGTGCAATGTCCCGGTTCATTTATGTTACTAGAGAAAATCGAGTTAAGAACCAGTAGGCAAATATTTTCTGGACACTTACCATCAGGTCCAATTAGACCCCCAAGTCTTCCACAACTGGCCTGACGTCTCAGAGACCCTTGACTGTAAGATCCGTCGATGCTTCTAGAAAGAGACCCAGAAAGCGAGTCGCTTGGCGGAGCGTAGTCACGAGAATAGTCTACGTAGGGCACGTAGCCGTTGCTTTGGCCTTGAGTCTGCAAGAAAAGAGGGTAGTTGTTAATTGTACTGTACTGTTATTGTAATAAAGGCAGAAGGATGACAGGTGGACCAAAAAAATTAACGGACTGGAGACCCATGACTGGCTATAGAAACAGAGGTCGCCCACCAATGCAGTGGGTTGACGACATTAGAATAACCGCAGCGAGCACCTGGACGCGATCTGCGGACGAGTGGCGTACTAGAAGAGAGGCCTATGCTCAGCAGTGGGCGATAACGGGCTGATGATGACGATGATGATGATGTTATTGTAATAGTACAATTACATTATATAAAAGTAGAAGGTTTGCTATTTGGTTTGTTTGTCTGTTTGCTGATATCAGAAGCAACGGATCATCCTAATTTTTGACACATGTAGTACCTAAATATATAAATAAAATTTATGAGTGTTACTAATGTGAAAATCTCAGAATACAAAAGTTGTTAGTTGTTGTTGTACAGAGGTTAAAATAGACATTGAGTACATTAACGAATTAATCTGCATTTATATGCCTGTAACTCTATACTAGCAAGACTTTACGTCCTATGAGACACGATGGTTTCCGAGACACAGATAATTTTCTAGTTCGGAAGCCAGAGACTTGAAACATTTTGTGTCTTGTGTATATTTTTGTCAATAAAGAACTGATAGATTGATTAATATGATAAATATTAAATATGCAGGCTGTAGTCAAACGTAAACCTATCACACGTAAAAAAAAAAAATATATACTATAGTGATAGTACAAGATTGTTATAGTGACAAAAGCTACTTTTATATCAATACAAAGCAGGCTAAGCAGCGGGCATCCATTAGTGTCAAATAATTATGTACATAAAAAGATATAAGAAAAACGAAAAATGTTTGGGTCCATCTTATAACCAGAATTTTCCACCGTCCTACAAATATAATACTCGACCTTTTCTATTGAAAACGGCCCTAACTGCCTAACGGCTCCTTTAACTGAAGTATTATCAATAAATCACGTAACAAACTTCTTGACAAAACAAATTTTCTAAGTATGGGTAAGTAAGGAAGTTCCAAAGACTTTATATCTTACGGATGTTTTATTAGGAGAAAAATTAGAACTCATAAAATATAATATAACATTCATGGCATACATAATTTAAACCTGATGGTAAGTTATAATTGTGGTCTTTCTTGTAGGCTATTTTGACTTGGAAGAAACTGAACGTTTTTTTGAACCAATATCTAAATATATAAAACTCAAAGGTGACTGACTAATTGACTGACTGATATAGTGATCTATCAACGCACAGCCCAAACCACTGGACGGATTGGGCTGAAATTTGGAATGAAGGTAGATGTTAAGACGCATCCGCTAAGAAAGGATTTTTGAAAATGCCACTTTTAAAGGGGGGAAATAGGGTTTGCAAGTTTTACTTCTTAATGCGGCGAAGCCGCGAGCACCTACTAGTATAATATAACATTCATGGCATACATAACTTAAACCTGATGGTAAGTTATATTGTGGTCTTTCTTGTAGGCTTTTTTCAATTGGAAGAAATTGAACGTTTTTTTGTAATATCCATAATCAATTTGATTCAATTCAGTTCTCCTAATTTAGCGTTTAACAGAAAACAAACAAACACATACAAAATTTCACTTGATTGTAATTCTTTTGAGATTATAATTATATACTTAATTAGTTGTGTCTATGTATTATTGTCTGAAATACCCAAGTACAAAACAAAAACAGCAAAATATTAAAGCCATTTCTCAAAACATAACCAACAGAGAATTTTCCAGAAGTAATAAGATTCCACCCATTGTTATTACTTTCTTGGGCTTCACTAGGGATGGAAAAATGTGTGTCAAAACGTATCGATACTGATACATTAACAGGAGTCAATACTGATTCTAAACTCTTTTTTTCACACATCCGACATCGCCATCTAACCTTATTATAGAGTTATCATTCAAACATTTTATTATGATAAGAATTGTTCATTACAAAGATAACGATAATCACAAACGGTGACAACTTGTATAAAGTATCAATCAAGTGAGTCATTCTTATCTATCATAATGTAAATTTTCCGTAATAAAAAAATAATGTTATATAGTAAAAACTAGTGGGTGCTCGTGGCTTCGATCGCATTCAGAAGTAAAACATTTATCCCCTATTTCACCCGTTTAAAAATGGCATTTCCAAAAATCCTTTCCTAGCGGGTACTTAGAATCAAAACATCTACCTCTATGCCAAATTTCAGCCCGATTCGTTCAGTAGTTTGGGCTGTGCGTTGATAAATCACGATGTTAGTCAGTCATCAGTCACCTTTGAGTTTTAAATATTAAGATAAACGGCAGACATTTCAGTTGACATCTTCCTCGATAAATGGTCTATTCAACACAAAAAGAATTTTTCAATTCGCACTAGTAGTTTCTGTGATTAGCGCGTTCAAACAAACAAACAAACTCTTTAGCTTTATAATATTAGTATAGATATATTATGTGTTTTTTAAGGTTGACCCACAGCACACTTTGGGAAACTGTAAGTGCTGTGCGGACAATAAGTAAATAAATACTGAGAGGTATAAAAATATCGATGTTTTCATGTTTATATCATCTCATCTCTACAAAGTATTGTGTTGCGTCGAGTCAACTAAAAATTCTATACACGTATTAAATTATTTCTCACTACAGTAGGTGTTTTTATAGTCCATTTTCGTACACAGTGGCTGGATAAAATCTTATAAAGGCGCATTAACCAGAGCGGGTTTTCATACAAATTGTGGGATAGTAAAACTCAAAATCTTCAATTGCAAACGTCACACATAAATAATACAAGTGGACGGCCACGGCTTCGCTCGCATTATTTCAGAATAAATAGTAGCTTATGACACTCCTAAGACCTCATACTACCTACAAATCATAAATCGTGATGATCCCTGCAGCCGTTTTGGCGTGATAAGCGTTTAAATAAACAGACAAACAGAAACACAAATCAACAGACAAAATTTATAGAAATTGTTGGTACGTGTCTGCGATCAATTCGAAGTATCTCCAATTTTTTTTAATATCGTCAATGTTCAGAGTTTCGACTCTTTTTCGGCTTTATTACATGTATAGGTGCAATATTTTGTATGTAACATCGCACAGACTTTTACACGTTTAAAGTCGTATGTTAGTTTAATTTAATAATGGCATAATTTCAGCGCTTTGTGTGGCTGTAAATTGCTCTAAGTGGAGATGTTTTCGAGGTTTTTCAGCAGTTTAAATATTTCGAGAGAGATTTTAGTGCTGAAATGTTGTAGGTGTTTTTTTAGCTACTCAATTATGTATAACTGAGATATGAATATTATGAAAGCTGGTTAAATTGTTGTGAGTGAAAAGGTTTATTTATGAGTTACAAAGAGATTCTGGAAAGTAATACATATTGTATAACTTTATGGAGATAGAATACATATTGTAAAGATAATTATTAGTCCAACATAATCTTTTGACTACAAAATTCTTGTTATTCGTTTTATGGATTGGTTCCAGGATGTATTAAACTTAATTATAAAACAAAAGCAATAGATTTTTTGTTTTTTTTTTATAGACACGTTTTGTTCAACGAATTAAAACAAAAATATTGATTGATGGGCGAGCAGCAAATTGCTGATTATTGCCCAAATATTTACAGATAGCTATACATTATTTTTGCAACAATTTTACATTAATAAATATTGTTGTATTGTAAACTTACCTAGATAAACAGTTTATTAAAAACACCAGCACAACAAAACAAAATAAGATATTTTATACTACAAAATGGAATAAACATTTTATTTAAAAAAATTTACAAAACAAATTATACTAATTAAAAATAAAAACTTAACTAATTAATAACTAACTTATTAACATACTTTACTTACCTTGAAATTAAGTTGATTTATGGCTTGATTGAAATCACCGCTATACCTGAAATGAAACAGATACATTAAAACCAATAATTATTAATAATACATCTAAATCGTTTTCGTTTTAGTAGCGCCCGTTGCACAGCTGGCATTGGCAATCGCATACGATTACCAATGTTAAGCAATAGTTGATGCGGTCAGTTCTTGGATGGATGACCAAAAAGTGGAATTCCATTTTTAGCAATTAGGTGAGTCGGTTGAGACGTTAAATTATAGGTCCCGACTGTTTGCTATAGTCCAGCAGTCGTTAAGCCATGTCATGAAGCCTTTAGGGCAGCTTGATTAACTCTCGACAATAGAGTTGGCCACTCTCATTCGATAAGAAGAAGAAGAATTGTTTTCGAGAGGAGAGAAAGGACCGTGGGTTAACATACGAGTAAATCCACAGATAAGCACACGTGCTCAATATATAGATTATAAGCAATTATCCTCACTGTCCCTAACTTTTCTAGCATCACACATATAAAAAGATAAAGATAAAATATTTTTTATTTGTAAACAGGTAACTGTGATACAATTTAGTGTTGCTCTGCCTTCTACTGTAGTGTTGACTGTGTTTCAGAAGGCAGGATCTTCCACGGGATCAATTTGTTTACAATTAAAATATGTTATACTAAATATACCATACAAAAACATGTCCATTTCTATCTTTATAGCTAGGCTATCCTTAAGCTACCTTAGCCTAATTTTTTTTCCGTGACATTGCACACATCGCCATCCAAATAAATAAACATAGTAAATATACATAGTAGCACTAAGTTTAGAAAACAAATTAAATTAGATCCACTAGAATTCATTGTTATTTTTGTTGAAGTCTGAAACCGATATTTCCTTACCTCTGACACTTAATAACTTCATTGTCGTAGCTCGTTGGGAGTGGCACTGGGCCGGCGAGCGGTAGACCCAAGTTAGAAGTCAAGTGGAGGGTCGGATGGAGTTCCGTTTCGGAACCGGCGGTTGAATGTTCCTGGTGGAAAATTATATAGAATATCAATATACATAGAATATTTATTTCTAACCTTAAAAATAACTTAACTAACAGAGTTTTAAAGTTGACCTTATAATAGAGCTACCATTGGCTACTGCACTAGGTACCCCTGTATCGCAGCAGCCACAAAATTGAATGATGTTTTGTTTCAGAAAAGCTGAATAATTATACAATCAAATTCAAAGTCATATATATAAGCTAAAAATAAAAATCTATAGAACAAAATGATAAAAATTGTTTAATAGCAGCTTAGTTCATAGGAGTAGTTTTGAACGATTTAGTTTTTTAAGAGTGAACTAGTGTCTTATAATCGAATCCCCTAGATCGTTTATAGCTACATTGCGCATTGCTAAAAGGTTACACGCTAAAGAATATGTTTTGTTTTCTTTGCAGGTCAAAATCTCTTCAAAAAGGGGAAATATAATATGCTTTACATATTGTAAATTGTTCGACAAGTAACTTGTGTATTGCCACAGGTATTGCTTAAAATGGAACTGACAACACCCACAAATGTTTATGATTATATAAGTATATTATTTTTTTGTTGTATTTTGGTGTTCAAAAGAACTGTCTAAGTAATAAAGCAGCAAATCGAAAGTATATTGAAATATTCTAACTTCTCTGTTTCTTTACAAACAATAAAAAATACTATACAAAGGCCAGAATAAACCTAAATATAGAATAACAAACAGAAAACAGTGGGAAGTAAGAAAGTTTATATTTTATAAACAATTCTTTGTAATATTACAAAAGCAATTCTAGGAAAGCTCTGAATTAAAAATTAACTATGAAATTTTATATTTGTAAATTTAATAGCACCTACAGTTTTATAATAGTGGCGAAAACTAGCAAAATTGTTCATTCCATTCTATTAACATTCAATAATTGTCATTCCATGACAAACCGATTTATTACAAATGATCGAAAAATTACACCTACCGCAATATTCGGCCTCACCGCAGTACTTGCTCCGTCGTCGTTTGAATTTCGGAAATTTTTGAAAATCAAATCTTCTTCATAGCAATAGTCAGATTTTACTAAGTAAGCGTAGCGCCCGTAGCTCAGCTAGCAAAGGCAAACGCATGCGATTACCAATGTTAAGCAAAGGCCGACGCGCTCAGTACAACGGGTGACCGAATAGTGGCATTCCATTTTGGGCGCTTTCGTTGGTCAGATGACACGTTAAATTGTACAATTTAACATCAAAATGAGAACGTCGATTAAGAATTGGTAACATTTGACAGTTTGATTATTATGACAGAAAAAACAGATTTTGAATAAAAAGAACGGCCTGCATATTTTTAAAGTTCTGGACTAATAGTAAAACCAGGTTTTGTAAAAAGACCCATAACATCTATAAGTAAATTAGTTAAAACAAGGCACTACTAACCATATCACATCCCTCCACTTGTCTCAGTTCCAATTTCAAATCGCTAATGTTCGAATTCCGGTCGCTCTCTTTGTATTCGCACGACTTCCCCAAATCGGTGATGTCAGGTTTCTTGTCAAACTTCTTGTCAGTTTTGACAGCTCTCCGATGACAGAGCATGACACACAGCATTATGACGAGGATGATGATGATTATAGATGCGGCTGCAGTTAGGAGTAGTAGAAGAGGAACTGATTCTGAAAGATAATTTCGTGTTATTTTATGTTTTCTTTACTCAAAATTTTAAGGTGCACTGGAGAGAAGGCTTATACTCAGCAGTGGGTGATGAAATGAAAGCTTTTTGTTTATTTTAATAATTGTATTACAATTTGTTAGTTTTGGATCCAACGAAATATTGTGCCTTTTTAACACTAAATAGGCTTACGTTTGACCATAGCCTGCCTGATGTTAAGCACCACTATAGTTTAAGATGTAGCACGCTTGCCTAGAAGAAACCTATATTTTTTTTATTTTGTCTTTAAAAGCAACAGCATTTATTCTATGACTTTCGGTAATACACAGACAAAAAGCCTCGCTATAATTCTATTACTGTGTTACATAAGTGACTTTTGAACTTTGAAGTTGAGACTTGTAAGTCCGTAGCTCAGTTAGCGGAGGCAATCGCCTGCGGTTACCAATGTTAAGCAAAGGTCAACGCGGTCAGTCCTTGGATGGGTGACCGTAAAGTGGCATTTCATTTTAGGCGCTTCTATGGGTCGGATGGAAATTTAAGGTCCTGGCTGTATATCTATTACGGCAGTCGTTTAACCATGTCAAAGACTCCTAGGGCGTCTTGATGAACTCTCGACACCAGAGTTTACCACTCTCATTCGATAAGAATAAAATGTTATTTCTCAAAGAAATTTCTTGAACACAGTTTACTAGTTAATCAGATATCAACCATATTATTAAAAAAAAACATTAAATCAAAAGCAATTCATCTCAAACCAACAGTAATGATTGAATCCGAAGACATATTTAGATAGATAGACTTTAGACCCTTCTCAATGGAGCTACAGACCGTTCAAAGACGTTTGAAAAGGCCGCAGACATATTACAAGACCTAGATTTAGGGTCTAAGCCTACTGATATAGGTAGCGCTAAGGTTTAGGTTTAATAGTTTTATTGAGTATACACAGTTTTGGTTTTTTTTTACGTGGGATAGGTTTAGGTTTGACTACATCCTGCCTGATGTTAAGCATTGCTGCAGCCTAGGGTGTAACACGTTTAGTTCGTTAGTATATTGTAATATTCATGGTTACTCCAATATGGTTTAGGATTATAAGATTTTTCTGTAATATAGGGGCAGTCTTTCATGATGCACTTGTGGGTAAACTCAAAGATGACTGACTAACTGACAGACGTAGTGATCTATCAACGCACAGCCCAAATTTGGCATGCAGGTAGATGTTATGACGTAGGCATCCGCTAAGAAAGGATTTTGGTAATTCTTTTTTTAAAGGGTTGAAATAGGGGATGCACGGTTAACTTCAAACGAAGCCGCGAGTTCCCACTAGTAAATTGCACAAAAGTACGTGTGAATGAATATTCCGATATACTCTAGATAAAATCAGCAATCAAGCAATTGAACTGAATCAAAATCGGTTAATCTGTTTGGGAACTATGACGTCACAATTAATAAACTTTACTTTTCTATGTTTATGCTGCGGAGTGCGAAATATAATAATTTCCCTTTCAAAGCCCTTTTTAGAAATGACACCAGCGCAATTTAATGCTCACGTTCAATTCTATTATTTACGATTCGTTTTGCAGTACCTACATAAGTTTTATTACTTATGGATAAGTATATATTTTATTCTGTATATCAGTATTTTATATGTATTAGTGTAGCCCTAGCTCTTATGTAATATCTTTTTATTAATTTTATTTCATTTCTTCCACTACCAGTGTTCCTCTTTGTATACGTCCTTTGTTTGTTTGCCTGCCTTCTTGTACGTGCGTGACGTCACAGCCAGCCCCAACGGAAGACCAGCGCTGGTTGCTTCCATACAACCAGCATTATGCTGAGTTGGGGCTGTGTTGTGGCAGATTTTATGTTTGTTTTTTTATGTTTTTACTCCTGTGTGTTTTTAAAATCTGTCACAATAAATGTTTTCTTTCTTTCTTCTTTCTTTCTTTCTAATTTTATTTATTTATTTAGTGATAAATAAAATCGGGCTGAGTAGCGTGCTTTGGGAGAGGCCTATGTTCAGAAGTGGACGACTATAGTTTAATGATGATGATTTAATAATAATTAACACGCTCGCAACCAATTACATTAATAATTTCAATTACAAATATTCAAATACCTTACATTATTATTATTTTCACAATATTTTCAATCAATTAAGCAAATAATGACATATAGTAAAAAATATATAAAATTGTATACTAGTTTGAAGATTTTCAGCATGAAATGTAAATGTATGAGAAATTTCAGTGGGTTTCAGTTTCAGAATACCGTGTAGTTAAATGACATAGAAACCCACGGGATTTAAATGATTTATCTCCTTGGCCTAAAGGGATCTAGACAGATCTAGAATAAGCTAAAATGTTAGTTATATGTTACGTCTAGTTTGACTTTACAGTTCAACTTTTTGTGACGTTATTGAGTGTTTTTTTTAGTTTTCACTTTTTAGGGTGATTTTGAATGTTTTTTTTTGTAACGGAATAGTTATCAAGATACTATTTTGAATTGATAAACATTTTAGTTTTTTCGATAAACTACCATATTTTGTGTGTTCATGTAGGCAACAAAAGCCAGCCACTAAAAAAATAAGATAAATCCCGAGTTTAAAAACTTCAACGTTGCAATATTATTAATTCAGAAGAAGTAACAAAATAATTGGTATTTCTCGCAAACAAAAGACTAAATTAAATCAATTGCAAAGGTTTCAAAACCTTATCTAAGCACTTTTTGTTTTTAAAAAACTTAAGCTTAAAACTTTTAAAAGATAAAAGTATTTCTTTGATGCCCACACCAACTACTAAAGCTTTTTTTAGTTCTAAAGAAAATCCTTTATCAATTTAAAGGATTTAAGAAAGCCCACTCAAAGGAGTTTATTTTGAAGTGGCTTGTCTTGCTGTTTTATTCTCGTAAAAAGAAGATTTGCTTCAAAAAAAGTTTTTAAGCAAATCAAAACTATTGGGATTCGATTAAAGGGAGCTCCATTTTTCTCTGAAGTATTTATAAGATTTTATCCGTCATAAATACTTTTTTGTTTTAAAAAAAGTATTTTTTTATTGAATGTTAGTAGACATTAAGTTTTTTTTACCGAAAACTAACCACTAGTGAATGCTTGAAATCTTTTGGGATATAGGTACATAAATAGCATAGGTCTCTCTCAGAATCGAATCAAACCACGTTTATTACTTAACGGAACAAATAGACTACAATTGAATATTAATTGAGAAATAATGTAAATCTATACATCTTTACTTACTTTAAGTGTATTATCTTTTTTACTGAATTTCAAAAATGGGAATTTTAAAATTTATCATTTTAAGTTAAAATAGCATAGAATAGAATATATCTTTAATGTACACCATAAAACATAGAAATAACCAAACAGGAAATAAGCTTAAATATATTAAAGTGATACACATTGGGCGGCCTTATCGCCTTAGAGTTAGAGTAACATTTTTTTTTTAGTAAAACCAAACAGCTTATTAAATAAACTTACATTTTGTTAAAAACTAAGTTTATTAAAAGATTTAAATTATTTATGGTGTTGAATAACAAAAAAAAGTATTTGGGTATACTTTTAATCCATAACAGAACACGTTTCAGCAATTTCAGCAATTTTTGTCTGTTTATTTAAACGCTCATAACGCAAAAACGGCCGAACCGAATCATTATGATTATTAGTATGTTCGTAGTAAAAGGTCTTAGAAGTGTCACAGGCTTTTTATTTCAAAATAATGCAAGCGAAGCCGCGGGCGTCCACTTTACATATTAATCTTAATATATAAAAGTGACTGACTGATTGACTGACTGATATAGTGACCTATCAACGCACAGCCCCAACGACTGGACGGATCGGGCTGAAATTTGGCATGCAGGTAGATGTTATGACGTAGGCATCCGCTAAGAAAGGATTTTTGGAAAAGCTGCTTTAAAGGGGTGAAATAGGGGATGCAAGTTTTACTTCTTAATGCGAGCGAAGCCGCGAGCATCCACTAGTTATATACATATACATTAAACATGTTTTTATTAACAAACCAATCTACTTACTGTCAGGCACGAGCACTATCTCCTGGCTATCACTTCCATATGCGTTGATAACAGTACAGTTGTAAGTACCGAAGTGTTTGGACTCACTCTTCTTTATCACTAGAGTAGATTTAGTGCTGCGGTCCGGAAGCGTCTCTTCTAAGAATGCGTATTCCTGAAAGAAAGGTTTTTTTGTTGAGATTTTTTTATAATGAAGGCTACAGCTAGAGTACTCTCCTGCCTTATATCATGTCTAGCCCCTAGATTTACTATAAGTTTTTATAACCACCGGTTTGCCTAAACCTAGTAGCCTAACAATAAATTTTATTTCATTTCATGTTTTTACAAATTTATCGTAACTTAGAAGATGCCATGGGCTTTATTTTGTCCCAAGTAAAACCTATACCTACTCCCTCCATACAAAAATCACAATTCGTTGCTTCGCTGAAGTATATAGGTAAAACATACATCATCAAACATTTTGAGAAGAGGTCTTTAGATTAAGGTGGTCAGGATACCTACAATTTGTGCATACTATGATGTGAAAAATTCACCGCTCAATTCGAGACATATTTTACAGTAAAAGTAGATCAGATGAGAGTACAGACACATTATCAGGATAAAATGGTTTAACCACCCACCTGAAGCATGTATATACCTATATTAGTTAAATATCTGCCAGCTAAGATCATAAACGACAAGCGACACTGTGTTTAAAAAATTAATCATGTCCGCTGGTATGTCAAATTAATACAAATTATTGATTTATTGCAAAACATGGGTAAGTAGTACACATATGATATTCCAAGGTATATAAGGCGCGCCATGTCTTAACCAGCTAGGATATGCAAATTTTTTACAAACAATAAAATATAAATAGTATATAATGCTTCATTACAAGAGGTTGACCGTGCAAAATTTATCACCAATTTACATTGCATGAATCAAGTTTGCCAGAACCCTCCTAAAACGTATTTTTACCTACATCTTTTCACAGGCATTAATAAATCCATCACGATAAAAGAAAACAATCAGTCCTCTCGTTCTACCGACATTTTTCCAGTTCGCGACATGAAAGTTTCACAAACTACGACTTGCAAAGTTGTTTCAGGACAGAGACATAGAACATACACGACTCCACATTGTGTTGTTTTTTTTTTGTTTTTTATAATTAATAGGTTTTCGATTGGTGGCACCTTGCTTGATGTACAACGATGGTCTAGTAAAAATATGGATTTTTAGTACACATATTATTATAAAAATGGTACATAATAGTCAGTAAACGGATATGTTTGAGGGACACCATTATTTACACGTGTTAAGTGTTTATTCTACGATGGATTATCCTCATTTATAAATTATTATATGGAGATAACTAAGGAAAAAGGGTAATTTTTACAAATATATTTTCCATGATACATACATCACCATTCTGATTGGGCCTCAAAATTGGATTGAATGTTCATTGGTCCACATAACACATCATAATATACGTTTTCTATAGAGATAAATTAATAGCTGTTAGGTATCTCTGGTCTTACGTTGTCTATGTACCAAGACAAGGAAATTTGTTCCAGTTGGAATAGAATTTTTAAATCTCGTGCTGTTCTTATGTAGCTTCGAATAGATTCAATCAGATGTTTGAATTGTTTGAAAGTACAAAGTTATGATATGCAATTTATTTGTAGAAAAGTATTTTGGATGAAAATTACAATTTAATGTAAAGTAAATGTAACATTATGAAACTTGATGGTATGTTAAGTGTTTTAAACCACCCTGGGAGTCTGTGTCATGGATAAATGAAGAAGGATATTATAATATAACAACATAATAATTTTATTGATATTGGTATTTAATTATGAGTTAATTTATTAAGTGCTTAACCTGCACTATAGTTGTTTTAAATTAAACTTTTATTGGAAAATGAGCGAAAATAATCACGACCGGCAGGATTCGAACCTGCGTATTTCCGATCACCACTAGGCTACGGTCTACTTACTAGTATTGGTATTTAGATACATGTATATTATATATGTATTTAATATTTCATTGCATTTCTCACTACCATCGTGTGGAATTTGTAATAAATGAGTCAATCGATTTTTTTCTGAGTAATTAAGATGTCAATCAACTCTTTTGTCAAAATCTTAAGTCACGGTATAAAAGAAAACTTTATTACGCATAAATATCTATTTTTAGTGATTATTATAATTTAATTGCTAGGAACAACACACTAAAGCTGATCTAGTACTAAAAGTGGCGGCATTTTTTTTGCATTTTTTTACATGATATAGGCTCACGCTTGACTACAACTTATGTTAAGTAACGTTAATAATAAGCATTTTTTGATAATATAAATGTATAATTTTAAAAATTACCTGTTTATGAAACCCGTGTATCTCTTCTCCCCCGAAAGCCCACAGTACGTATTCCGGAGCGGGGATAGAGAGTGATATACACTCTATTTTCGTGTCTTCTCCCTCTACGCCGTACTGAGATTGGTTTGAAGTTATGTGGGGAGGACCTGGAAATAAAGATTGGTTTAGACATGACTGTTAAATTATTTAATACTAGCTGTGCGCGCGACTTCATCCGCGTGGAATAGTTATTTTGGGCATTAATTCTTTAATACATATTTATTTTATCTTGAACCATTTTTGCAGCGCACGCAACGGAAGCCCTCAAAGATGAATAATTTTCCCCGTTTTTTCCACATTTTCCATTGTTTCTTCGCTCCTATTTGTTGCAACGTGATGTTATATAGGTAACCTAAAGCCTTCCTCGATAACTAGTCTATCCAACACAAAAATATTTTTTCAATTCGCACCAGTAGTTCCTGAGATTAGCGCGTTCAAACAAACAAAGAAACTCTTCAGCTTTATAATATTAGTATATTAAAATTTGTCAATTATATACATACATAAAATACTATGTAAGTTTCAGGACCCTATACATAACTAGTAACATATCAAAATTCACTACCATTTGCCATTCGGAACAACCTAACTTTCATATAAACCTAACGGAATGAATTTGTGCATTGTGCATTAACAACCGTTTTATAAAAAAGTAATAGTATTAAAAGCAAAAAATCTAAACCTGTTGGTATGGTTTGTCTGTACCCATAAAAATCACATCAAAACTGGTACAACTGTTTACAAAGATAATTTGAACATAAAACCATATGCATATTAAATATTTGTTAGTTAATTTTTGCATGATAGATTGAGCTTTGCGGTAACGCATAAAAAAACTACATCTATTAAAATATCGTTCATTTCTAGAAGTTGTATATACGGATTTTTAGGCAACAATTAAAAAAGAATAAATTGAGAACCTAAGTGTTTTTAACATAGCTCTAATATTACCACCAGGCTTCAACTATGCCTAAAAAGACAAGTTCTAAGCTTAAACTTAAACTTATTCCAGAAAAGAAGGCACCAGGGGCACTTTTATAACCACAGTTTAAGAAAAGAAGAGACTTTTAGCACCTGAACTAACTACGTGGAATATTATCGGAGCAATTTGAATCCTTCCCGACCTCAACTATAAAGGGGTTGAAAAATCGACACAACACTTTTAAGACGTCTATTTATTTTAAAAAATCAGACCTTTTCTACGTGTGATAGGTTTACGTTTGATTGCAGCCTGCCTGATGTTAAGCATTGCTGTAACACTTACCTGGAAAATTCCATATTTAAACAAAAGCATAAACAACTAATACATCTATGAGATATTTGTATCATCAAAACTTTTTTTTTTTTTAACATGAAATAGGCTTACGCTTGACTACAACTTGCCTGATGTTAAGCAACGTTATAGTCTACGATGTAGCGCGCTTGCCTAGAAGAAACCGGTTTACTCTCGACTTGAAGACCGACAAATTATAGTTCAAGGGGAATAGAGATTCGGGCAAGGAGTTCCACAGTTTGGCTGTTCGCACTATGAAAGTCGAAGCAAAACGCTTGGTGCGAGTCTTTGGAACCTCAACTGTATAACGGTGCCTCCTTGCCGATCCCCTACTCGTACGATGGTGAAATGGGGCTGCAGGAATTAAATAATGCAATTCCTCCGCACACTCTCCGAAATGCAACCTGTAAAAAACCGAAAGACTGGCCACCTTACGGCGGTGCTCAAGGCTTTGTAATTTTGAGCTACAGTGTGAGTCTTTCGCGATGAGATTTGAGAACATGACGAAACATATTATTATAATATGTTCGATGCTTGTATGTCAGATACAAATAAACCTGCGATTTCTTTACATGCTGATTGGTCAATCATAGCGTGATAAGTCCGCTGCTAGGTATATAGTTTTACGTCATTTTGGTTGTCGTGATATTGGTTAGAAAGGTACAAAAAGTGTTATACGGACGTCATCTAACGCTCATCTCTGTTGTTTCTACACTAACCTACGTATTGATGTTTAATTTAGCATTCGCTTTGTTTTTTTATTGGCTTAAGTAAATAGTTGAGTTTTGTGCTTATTATATCTATGGATTTTACAATGAATCTGTGAACTAGCATCGACTTGGCATTCATACTTTCACGGTCTTGAAACTTGGACTAAGTGGTTATAGCTGAGAAGATGCAGTAACATCTTAACAAAATGTGTACAGACATTTTTTTTTACGTGGGATTGCTTTACGTTTAACTACAGCCTGCCTGATGTTAAGCATTGCTGCAGCCTGGGGTGTAACACGTAAATAATAACATATATAATATATTTTCACTGTTAACTGACAAGACAATAATGATATACTTCTATAATTCATAAGTTACATTTTCTGTAGGCCAATAAATTATTATCTATTTCTAACGTTTTTAATGGCTTACTTAAAAAAATGTAAGCTTGACCCTTTTATATAAAATACTGCCTGTTCCAGTCAGTCCAGTCATCAATCTAAAATAATTTTTTAACTGATAAATTTTGTTAACGTAATGATAAAAAATGTATTGATTTTCCACAATTCAGTTGGTTACGTTATTAATTATTTGCCAAACTGTTCATAAATTTTAAATAAAAAGAAACCCAATCGATCCTTAGTTATTAGAGACATAATTACTTTTAAGCTACGTCCTTTTTAGTTATTTACTTTAATTTTTTCTAATGGTTTCAGTTACACACTTACTTTTTTGCTTACCAAGTAAATTACTTAAGTAAGCCAATAGATAACTTGAAACGCCGAGGGGATGCCGTGACGTTTCTAATCTAAACTTAAAAGAAGGTAGGAAGCAGAACTGTTATCTTAAACACGAGTTTCCTCTTAAACTGTCAAGCTTTTTTTAACTTTTTCTCCCTAATTTCCTACGCAACGATGCAAATTCGGCCATTTAACATTAAGTTGAATGTGTTTTACATTTAACTTGTTTTTTTTTAATGTTACCAAAAAAACTGTTAAACAAACGAGATTCTTCTGTCACGAGTATTCAAACAGCCCTAGTGGCTTATGACATGGCTTAACTAATGCCTATTTTAAACAGCGGAGGTAACTACAAACCAACTTGCTTTACGTCACTAGAAACGATCAAAATCAGTATTTTGGTCACCCATAACATAGCTTACAGTGACTGTCTGTCAATGCAGTCAGTATAATAAAATTGTTGTTGCTGTTTATCAAAGGCTATACGCAATACCAAAGGCCTCAAGGGCGGTTCGAAAACTGTGACGCTGCAGTTAGCCACTTTAATACAAGCTTCCTTTCTTTTCTTTTGAATTTCAATATAAGCTGAAAAGAGATTAACTGGGTTGTTATCTATTCACAGCATAATACATTTCTGGTTATCTTCTTATCTGCTGAGATTGGCCAATAGTATCTAAAAAAGTGCGTGTTACTCCCTAGGCTGATGCATTGCTTAACATCAGGCAGGCGATAGTCAAACGTAAACCTATCCCACGTAATAAAATATCTGCAATCATTGTTCGATACTAAGTGGATTGTATGGGGTTGATTTTGACGTAATAGAATTGATGCAAAGAGGGCAATCATAAAAGGCATTCACCAACCTTTCATCCACGACGCTGCTTCTCCGGGGATAGCCTCCGTTATGCACGACAGGCGATTGGTGCTGCGCCTGCTCCTCTTCTTGGTACTTGGAGAAGTTCTGGTGTGCCACGGACACATCCACCGCGCACGGCGCGATCTTTACTACTCCTCGAGTGCTGGTTTGTCACGGACACAACCACCGCGCACGGCGCGAGTTTCGCTACTCCCGGGTCTGCGACGCGCAGACATCCAGTCGGCTCTTGCAATTCATAACTACCCTCAATTGCATCAAAACACCACTGTTAAAACCCAACATACCCCCCACCGAATTCTCATTATTATATGATTGTAGCTCACAGAACTTTGTTTTGAAAACTACTTTACCTTTGATAAACAAAGTAGCAGGAGCTTCAACATCCAGTCTGCCTTCAATGCTGCCGCGACACCAGTACTGCCCCCCGGAGTGAGCTGTCACTGATAACGTCAGGTTTGGAGATTTGCCGATACGCTATGTGAGAAAAGAAACACATATTATTAGTAACTAATTGATTAAATCTCCATAATATATCTGTCTTAGAACAGTGTTAATAACATTTTAGTATACTGTGATTTTTGTCAAAAGTCTGTGAGCCATTGTTTTTTAACAACCGACATTTTCCTTGAAATCTCACATAAAAAATATAGATAGTGATATTACTTTTCTATCGTCTTTTGACGTGCCCTATATACAAAATTATTGTTTGATTATTTTTAACTAGCTGGTGCCCGCGACTTCGTCCGCGTGGATTAGTTACTACCATAAAAACGGTTCTAGTGAGTTAAACTTAAACGATAGACATATACTGTTGCGGACATTTTCTTAGATCATTTTAAGAGGAATAATTCTTTCATACATACTTTTTGATATCTTGAACGGTTTTCGCAGCGCACGCAACGGAAGCCCTTAAAGATGAATAATTTTCCCCGTTTTTTTACATTTTCCAATGTTTTTTCACTCCTATTAGTCGCAGCGTGATTTTATATAGCCTTCCTCGATAAATGATCTATTTAACACTAAAATATTTTTTCAAGTCACAACAGTAGTTCCTGAGATTAGCGCGTTCAAACAAACAAACAAACTCTTCAGTTTTATAATATTAGTAGAGATAGTATAGATTTTAATATGACCCGATTATTTCAATACTATAAATGCTTTGTTATCTACTCACATTTAGTCTATTATTTTCAAATCTCAGCCAGGTCACCTGAGGCGTAGGGTGACCTTCAACTTGACATGTCAGGGTCACTTTAGATCCCAAATCTGCTTCCACGTCTTGGGGCTTCGCTTTGAAGGATGGACCATCTGTGAACAAAAAGAACTTATAAATATAACTTATTAATTAAATATTTCAGGACATATCACACAGCGCCATCTAGCCCCATACTAAGCCTACGCTTGTATCGTGAGTACTAGATAACGCATATAATACATGCATACTTTTCTTTTGTAAATATGTATGTATATACTTATTATACATAGAAACGACCCAACTAAACACAAGTAATTAAATTTATTTATATTCATAATTGATTGTGTAATGCAGGAATCGAACCCGCACCCCTAGATTGGAAGGCAGAGCCACTTCAATTCGATACTCTCGCAAAAAGTCCCAAATCATATTATAAAATTATCGATACAGTACGGTTTTAATCGATATCATATTAAATACGTAAATACCTACCAACAGAAAATGTGTACACAAATTCTTGGAAACCAACTCAAAGGCTCTTTAGTATACAAAGCATAAAGCAGATTCTTTACAAAGTACCTGCCTTCATTCTCAATAATTAAACACTTGAAACCAATTAAAATACTAAAATATAATGCAAATTAAATTGTTCTTATTGTGTAGCCAAAGCATTCAAAAGAAACAGTATGGAAAAGAAACCAATTTATGAATCAGTACGGATTTTTGTTCAGACGTGTTAACTTTAGAACCTTGATGTTTCAAATACTAAACTAATTTATTTGACGATTGCTTATATGGCGTTAAGGTAGACTACAAAAACTTATCGATCGATCGATCGATCGATATTAAAGTTTTACATTTTTTTTTTTACTTGAACGGGTTTGCACTTGACCATAGTTTACCTGATAGCAAGTAAGGCTATGTCCTAAGATGGAGCGTGCTTACCCGATAAGAACCGATTCACTCTCGCTTTGAAGATCGCTGGATTATAGTGCGTGGGGAACAGAGAGAACATACATATGAACGTTTGATTCCAAGCCGTTAAAGTAAAGTAAACTACTCAAAATCATAATTCACTTCACAATTACTGAATGTCAAACCGCATGAAAAGAAAAAAAACCAGTTGAATGCATGTATCACAAACGGTAATTGTTATTTTACTGCAATTTATAGAAATATTGCCTCTCTCTTTGAGTCGTATTTCCTCATGACTGAGGGCCGTGACTCCCCCGCAGAATTAATTGATCCAGGTCCTTCTACGGAAGGCACATATCCTCAGATTTTGTGGTCCTCAAACATGTCGGTATCCTCGCGATGTTTTCCTTCACCGTTAAGCGAGTGCAAATCCACACCTAACATGAAAATACAAGTCATTGGTGTAGGGCAGGATCCGAACCAGGGTGCGTCTGTATGTAAAGCAGACACTAGAACCGCTGAGCCACACTCGCTGTATATTGTATGTAGAAATATTGCATACTGTACTTTAAAAATATTGTACCAATTACAGCAATGAACCTACAAAAGAGGGCTTAAGCATTACCCCAAGGCTTCTAATTGGTGACTGGACTATTATTCGTATTGTTCTGTTGGAAAATAAGCGGCTTTTGAAACTTTCAGAGGGCAAAATGACTTAATATGAATATTTAAGCACTTTGTATTGGCCAGTAATACTGCTATTTAATGAATGGGAAATGCTTTGTTGCGAGTCTTATGATATTTGTAGCTACGATAAATAATATCGTGGAATTAAATTATGTTTATTAATTTGTTTGTTCCTTTTTTGGCGAATAAATCATCGCCATTTCTGATAAGCTGGTTGTAGGACGGCACCTCTGAATTAAATACTAATCTATTTTTTCTCTTTAAATGAGTTACCCTCGCCAATTAATAAATGAAATATGCAACAGTTGGTAAACACAAAATATTTGCAACCGAATACCATCGCAAGAAAAGATAAAATACTACAAAATCCGAATACATATTTTCTTATAAATCGTAAAAGAATTGTTTCGTTAGTAAGTTTTTTCTTACTTACATGAGTTAATTGATTAATTAATTCATTACATGGCATAAAATAAATAAGTACTCACAAGAGACTTCCAAAGTCTTTGTATCGGCGCTCTTGCCTACTGTGTTGTGAACCTCGCACTTGACTGTCCCCTCGTTCAACTTGCGAGATATGTTTTTTAAGACCTGGAATAAAGAAGAATTGTAAATTTGTATATAATTTTGTTTATCGTTTTTCTTATAGATTACGTCAATTTTTTTGAAAGTATGAGTCGGGTTTGACTATAGTCTGCCTGATGTTAATTATTGTTTTAGTATAAGGTGTAATATTTCATAGTAAGAACCTGAAAAGCCTAGATTTATAGCAACCTGGAGTGTAGTTAACAAAAAAATTGCAATATATAAATTTTATGAAGGTAACCGTCAATGTATGTATCTTTAATGTGTAACTTTAATGATATAAAGCATCAATGTGGCGTTTAAATTTTCTCTTTTTTGTATGATGATTTATTTTTTTAACCTGAACGGGTTTGCACTTGGCCATAGT
The DNA here is from genome assembly GCA_927399415.1 of Macaria notata. Taxonomy (NCBI): domain Eukaryota; kingdom Metazoa; phylum Arthropoda; class Insecta; order Lepidoptera; family Geometridae; genus Macaria; species Macaria notata. Next base: position 3,980,011 of record OV656750.1, on the reverse strand, counting down.
TTACTTGATAGCAAGCAAAGGCTAAGATGGAGCGTGCTTACCCGATAAGAACCGATTCACTCTCGCTTTGAAGATCGCTGGATTATAGAGTCCAATAGAGCATCTCTATTATCTATCTATCTAACATATAAAAACAGTTTGTAGTCTAAGATGAAAAAAAAACAAATTCATGGTTTGATTTTTTAACTCTTTTAACTTTTGAGATATTTTTTTTACATACCTTTCTTTTAGATATATTTTTTGAGATATATTTATTAAATATATATTTATAATTTTTTTAGAATACTTAGATTTAATTATAAGGGCTTATTTTCCATCCAAACTCTTATAAAACCAAAAACAATACCCTCCCCTCTAAAATTGTCATATCACACCTCCGCTCTAATAAATTCATATCAAACTTTTAAGACGACAAAGTCAAGCAAACTGGAGCTCATTTCGTTCCCATCCATCCATCAAAACAAGCGCGATTTATTATTCAAAAAATTCCTCCGCGCCTCAACTTTGTATACAGGGTTAGTGGTATAAGTAGCTTCTAATAGATTATTTTCCCGACTTCTAAAAAGGAGGTTCTCAATTATAACAAAAATCTATATATATAAAACTCAAAGGTAACTGACTGATTGACTGATATAGTGATCTATCAACGCACAGCCCAAACCACTGGTCGGATCGGCCTGTAATTTGGCATGCAGGTAGATGTTATGACGTAGCCATCCGCTAAGAAAGGATTTTTGGAAATGTCTATTTTAAAGGGGTGAAATAGGGGATGCAAGTTTCACTTCTTAATGCGAGCGAAGCCGCGAGCACCCACTAGTACAAATATATATTTATTGACGTAAACATTTTACACTTTGTGAATCCTCGCTCGGTACAGGGATTAGACTCCAAATAAACGAATAAGCTACTTTTTATCCCAGAAAAATGAAAATAACAGCACGCGAGGCTGCTTGATAACTTATAAAAATAAAAGAAAAAAAATATAAATTCAAAATGTTTTAGGTATTTTGTTCCAAATAGTGTATTGTTTACTTCTAACCCAGTATGTACACATACAGATATATCTACATACTTGTATGGTATACTGCTGATGTAAAATGCATATTGCAGGTACGCTCGCTGCCAAATAGGGATGAGCAATGTAGATTAGCCGGATTTATTCGGATAATTTTACAAAATATATTGTATGGAAATATTAACAATAATAAAATATAAAAACAAGGGAAAAAAAACTAAATATACTACTTCTAACTACTATAAAAAAGGGGCACTTAGAAAATCTTTAGAAAAGCCTAAATATAATCTAAGTGTTCCAGCCCTCTACCAGAGGGCAGCGTGCCCAGCATACTGGCTGCATTACCACGCTGGATGGCAATGCTGATACGTATAAATATATATAAAATAATTATAACTTGTGACTCGTTTATATTGTAAATTGAGTTAACACACTAATATTTATGAATCGTTACCTAATTGATTTATTTTTTATGTCATAATAGTTCAAGCCCTTTTCATTGTTGCTCATTTGTTAAGGAAACATTTTGTGCTTCCGTATATTTCTCCCGGAATATGTACAATTTTGTTTTGGCCGGACAAACAGCGTAAGCTATAGTCCAGACTTTTCCGGCTAAAATATTTACTATAACCCCTAATATGAAGCTAAGAAAATTCTCGTCTCCTCCACATTTTGGAAGAGACATGCAAATATGTGTACGAAGTTTAATACGGTGTAAGAAATTAATGGTAGACCTCGCGAAATTGTAGATAAAAGAGAATTTTTCATGAAAAATGATATTGAAATTTTAGGCAGCAGTAATTGGACCCCGTTATTTTTAGAAGTCTTAGGATGTCTGGATTTTTTTCGCGAAATATGAAGCGTTTTTATTTTTATGGTAGCCTAATTTGAGTCATAAATTTTGACGGGAACGTCTCAGACAAGCATTACTGTGACATTTTTCTTTATTTTTACATTTTTATATAATTCCATTCTATTCTATGTAGCCTTCCCGAAGAAGCTAAGAAAGTAAATTTTACTATTGAAGTTCATGATTATGTACTTACCAGTTCATTTCTTATATCTCCATATAGTTGTTCATTATTTAGAAACCACTTGTAGGTCAGTGCGTTTGGATTGGCACTACCTTGGCAACCTGCGAAAAAAAAATGCCAAATGTAGGAATGAATGTTAACATTACCTAAGTCTCCTTATTATTTATCACCATCATCATTCTGTATATGAATCCATTTCTGGACATGATAAGATAAGATAAGATAAGATAAGATAAGATAAGATAAGATAAGATAAGATAAGATAAGATAAGATAAGATAAGATAAGATAAGATAAGATAAGATAATCATTTATTCGTCAATAGTAATACACAACTTATGAACTATACGTTAACAGTTGGTAATTCTATTTTCTCGTCATACAAAAATATTTTTCAGTTAATAGATTTTAAACATGTCTTAATTTTCCAAAAATAATACATTTTTATAATGGTATAAATGTCAAAATAAAATAAAAAGTCAAATAAATTTAAAATTAAATGGAAAGTAAAAAACAAAACTTCTAGGAATCATCAAATTAAAAAATGTCGACATGGAAAAGAATGTCACTTGGACTGTATTTTTTTTGCTTTTCGTCTCCGTAAATTACCTTAACTATGTACCTACGTATTTGCTTACCTTGTTATTAGACTTCATTTATTGAATTCTCAAAACTAGCGATGCCCCGTGGCGTTGCGTCGGTTAATATGAGGTAACTAATACATAAACTCTATAGACTTCAGTTACATGTATTAATAACTATTTTCATACAAATCTTACGAGTAAGAAGTAGTAATATTATAAATTTTTCGATATACCTAATATTAGCGATATTGGTCCTTAAGTTTTTTAAGTACTTTAATTAAATAAATAAAAATAAAATTTATTTATTGGACAACTAAAATAGATCAATTTTTGTTAGTAAAACTTAAGTATAGAACTTATAACTAATGTTAGTACCTACTTTATTTAAAAGAAAAGGAGCTCCTATTAGTATGTAAATAAATACCTATTACTACAGTGTCCCCTTCTTGGACTCTGCCTTTCATAACACCAGTTTTCAGAAACATCTTCACTCTCGGAGCATATTGTACCTGTAACAAATTAATTGAATGAGCCAATCATAAAAAAATAACTATTTCACACAATTTTAAAGGTACGCACTGATCGTTAGTTCTAGATCTGCTCTATTTATCAGAATACGACCGTTTTAAGCTTAATAAAAAGTTACTATACTACGGTGGTCCAAAAACCCTTGACACCCGAGTCAGCCACTCTCATGCGAACTTACATACTTTTGTTATAGTAATAAAAGGTTTTTTTTTTAAAATCCTAACTTTTTCTTAACAAAAGAAAGTGGCCTATTCTAGTATCCAGAAATATAAAAGCAGCCCTAGGAACTTCAAGCGAAGTTTTATCTCAACTCTGTCCTAAAACATAATCTTACCTTAACCCTAAAATTTGATTTTAAAAAAGCCTAACTTTCAATTTCCCCTAGCATATTGCAGAAGTAAAAGAATTACCGCCCAGCGACATCAAAGAAGATTTATAAAGTAACGTAATGGTCGGTTAAATATTCATAAATTTTCTTTCAGCCAAAATGATTAGAAGGCATGGAAAGACAATTAATTTTGACGGGGATTAAAATGGCATTAAAATTTGGGTTGTTGTTTAGTTAAAGTAAATTGATTGAACTGGTTTTGTTGATATTTAGGCTTAATCAAGGCTTAGTCAAAGAATGATACATCTATCATCGTAAAAAAAACATAAACATCTTGATTCCGAAAAAAATATGACCAACATTACACATAGCAGTTCCAATAATTAACTGATATTGATGAAAAAATACAAAAAATATATTCAAAATCAATTAACATTGGGGAGTTATTTTATCACTGGCAAAATCTTCAAATCAAATACCTATATAATATATTATGTATGTATAATACATTTCTGCTAGGCAAACGTGCAACATCTTAGACTAAAGTGGTGCTTAACATCATGCAGGCTGCAAACGTTGGCCTATTCTGTGTAAAAAAAGAACATACAAAGTCTTCAAATATTATACAAATAAAGATATATTTATATTAGCGAGTGTGGCTCAGCGGTTCCAGTGTCTGCTTTTCAACCAGACGTACCCTGGTTCGAATCTGGCCCTACATCAATGACTTGTATTTTCAAGTTATGTGTGGATTTGCAATCGCTTAGCGGTGAAGGCAAACATCGTGAGGAAACCGACATGTTTGAGGACCACAATATCCGAACATGTGTCTTCCGTGGAAGGACCTGGGCGCCCACCACGATATATCTGCCCAAGAGAACGAATTAGTTCTGCGGGGGAGTCACGACCCTCAGTCATGAGGAAATACGACTCAAAGAGAGAGAGATATATATTTCATTTAACCCATATTTTTGTACCAAGATTTACAAAAGTTTATCCGTTCGATTTGAAACAACAAGATAAACAAAAGCTAACTTGTAGAAAGCATCGACTGCAACAGACTTACAAATAAAATTACACCGATAGCCGTGTTGCCGCCATTGTACCGACAACAATTTATCACTCAAGCAAAAATAAACGAAACCAGTCAGAGACATAGACAATCTGACTTAAAGACTTCTTATTAGTAACGGTTTTTACTCACGTCTAATTTCGTGTATATTGCTTACCTACTTACTAAATAATGTGGCGCTGCGACCCAAAGTGGATCCTGGCCTCCGACACAAAGAGACGCCACTCGTCTCGGTTCTGCGCCATCTCCTGCACTCGGTAGCATGGAGTTGTTGCAGATCTTATGTTTTGTATATTGCTTACGTGTTTCTTATGCTGTGTGCTTTATAAGCGACTGTGGCTCAATGAGAAAGTGTCTGCCTTCCTCCAACGTACTCCGGATCGATTCTAGCTCTACACTAATGATTTGTGTATCAATGTAGTATGTATGTAATTAGCACTCGCTCAGCGGTGAAGGTAACGTAATCTTGAGGTAACCGACATGTTTGAGGAGCAAAAATTCGCGGCTAGGTACATATATGTCATCTGTGGAAAGAACTGGGCGCCTACCATGATGTATGTGCCCAAGAAAACTCCCCTAGTGAACTAATTACGTGGGGGAGTCAAGACCCTTGGCCATGAGGAAATACGACTCAATATAGTAGCTGTAATAAGGGGTTTACAAGGCATGATGTTGTTGGTCCAGTCCAAATCAGGAACGTTTTCTAGACGGGAGTAAAAATAAAGGAAAATGTTGTAAGTTTAGGTTCCGAGAAAATTCGATCGGTCAGATGCGATTGGGAAATTTTCAATGAAGAATTGGTATGAAGAAAATTCGATCTGTCATTGATATGACAGGTTTTCTCAGGACTAAAGGAAATTTTACGTGTGGTGTAACTTTTGCCGGAATTTACTGTTTTTTTTTTTATTAAAAACAGATATTTACGTTTGACTATCAACTCGCCCGATGTACAGTACCGCTGTAGGCTAAGATATAGCACATACATATATTTAAGAGAAACTACAGATTAAGTCTGCTTTCATGACCCTTGGATTGCAATTCTCAGAAAACAGTGTCCCTGATAAACGGTTACAAAGTTTCGATTTCCTTACCTATATAATAGGGGCAACGTATACTATTGGGTTGACAGTTTATACAAGTTCCGACCCTTGTATCACAAAAATTGCTATAAATTTTATAACGAACTCCTTAACTTGTTAACTAAAAACACCACAAAAAACCAGGTGCAAATATTGACAAAGCACTAAACAGGAACAGCAAAAGATACGACAATTTCAATCAGAAATACGAGAGCATTTCCTATCTATCGCCGCTATAAACAAAGAGGCAAGAAAACTGTACTGTTTCTTTCGAGAAACTTCGATACGTTGTATGGTTCCCTTTTTTAAAGGCGTTAATCTTAAACGGCATTGTCTAAGCTGTTATAGGCAGGGAGATGGTGGGTGAGATTGTTTTAGGTATGGGAAGAAATAAAAGAAATATGTATTATAAATAAATTAATACATCAATTTCTTGAATAAGCATATTTACATGAAGATTTAGGTATAATATGGAGAATGAAAATTATGTAAACGTTCGAGTTAAAATTATTGAAAATATTTCAATTCAAAAGTTTATTGATTCAAAAGGTTGATCCCAAAAAAGCACATACAGTTAAGAGAACCATAATATTCAACTAAATATTAAATAAAATTTGTTCCATTTATTAAATCTACAAATAAATGTACAAAAAGTAGATTAAAAATAAATTCAATACAATTCTGTAACAATAAAGCGCTGACATTTTATTGGAGCTATACGTCTCCAAACTACTCATGAATAACAAATCATAGTGATGATCACACGTAAACAATACCACCTTTGTCTCCTCACCTATCACAACAGGAAAGACCCATATAGGAAGTAAAGATACACTCTTATAAGGAAGTATCTATAGAAGTATTTTCTCTGAACCCATTGACGCCGTGAAGGCTAATCATGGTAACATAACGGTGGAAGGTATGGATTACCATCTATGTATACATATGTACTTATTAGGTGCGAGTTTTTTATGGAAGATCTTATTAGGAATATGGTTCGGTGAGAAATTATGATGATCTTTACGATTCAAACGTTTTATACGGGCGCAAAAAACGGTTGATGTGATGTTTCCCGTTTGATTTTTTTACAGTAGACAGGCATATACGAGTAAACACAGCAATAATTTGTGCTTAGATAAGCAACATAGGTACATACATATACTGGAATGTATTTCTATAACTCGATTCACAAAGAGTATTGCATCGACCAAAAACTAAAATACGTTTCAAAATCACTTACTACATTGAAATATGCATGAAAACCGACTTTGTTATTTTAGCAGACTTAAAAAAGGGTAGGATCTTAATTTGTCCGAATACTTTTTTGTGTGTATGTTATTTCATTTACTCAGCTAAATTATAAACTATTTATCTAAATGCTTGGTTCATAGTATCTATTCTTTTTGAAAATAACTCGCATAATTTATATTTTTCTATCTTTATACGTTGCTAATAATTATTTGGTAACATTTTATTTCCAAAGGATAAGGATAAAATAATCACTGCTGGCATGATTCAAACTTGTAGTTCATATATGTAATTTAAATAACGGTCAAAACTCTAAAACTTAGCTTTTTCTTACTTAACGTGTTTGACCTTTATACCCCACGCATACCATCTTTTGAAAGGGTAAAAGTGATACCTAATAACAAACTAAAGGGTAACATTAATTCATAAACTTATTACGAGTTTTCATTTCATTGTATTCCTTGACCTTTATCATATATCTAAACATATAATAAAGCCAAAGAGGGTCAAAAATAAAAAAAAATAAAAAAATATTGGGTAAGTATACTGTAAATCGATAATAAAACAAGTTTGGACAGTTTTTATATTTTTTGTCTGATTATCTGTTTCTCTGTATATCTGTGTCCTAATTATCTTTTTATTTAAACGCTCATCACGCAAAAACTGCTGAACGGATCATCATGATTTTTGGTATGTAGGTAGTATGAGATCGTAGGAGTGTCATAGACTACTTTTTGATCCTGAAATAATGCGAGCAAAACCGCGGGCGTCCAATTAGTCTAAAAATAAATAAATAAACTCGGTCAAAGATGACAATAATAATGAAAATACATTAACATGTCTCCATTTTATACGCTGACCTTTTCCCCTTTTCAAGCAAGGGTTAAAAAAACAATAAAGCTCTAATCCTCAAGTCGCCAGCCATCCAAGCTTGGCGACTGAAGTCTAGACGAAGCCTAACAAATGTGTATTAAACTGTATCAACCTACCTTTAGAACCTTTAATGGCGTTTTTCGATGAATAACGTTATCAAAACTAAGATAATATAGACTTAGTAATGGATGTCGGCAGCTTCGTTTGTATTATTTCGGGATTAAAAGTAGCCATAGATATGTGAGACATACCTAAGACCTCATATTACCTTCATATCAAAAATTATGATAATCCGTTAAGCCGCTTTTGCGTGATGTGCGTTTAAATAAATAAACACACACAAAATCTAAAAACTGCTAAAACGAGTTCTGTTATCGATTAAATGTAGAAATATCCTATAATATATAACATATTTTTTCTCATATCTTCTTTATGTACGGATTTTAGCAAACTTAAATACATTGATGCAGCTAAATAGGGGATGCAAGATTTACTTCTTAAAAGTGGCATTTCCAAAAATCCTTTCTTAGCGGATGCCTACGTTATAACATCTACCTTCATTCCAAGTTTCAGCCCAACCCGTCCAGTGGTTTGGGCTGTGCGTTGATAGATCACTATTATCAGTCAGTCAGTCACCTTTGAGTTTTACATTATATATTTAGATTACCTTACTGTATTACTCAGTTATTTTGCTAAATAAATCTATTTACCTTATTGCTAACTAAGCCATATTTCACTTTATTTTCCTAGCAAGTTTCCACTAAATAGCGAATTATACCCTACAATTAGGCGACTAATAATTCATAGCCTAGAATTATTATTCAGCCGAGTAAAGGAAGTAATAAATGCTGATATCTTGCTGCCTACGACATGAGTCGAGAGCATAGACTATATAAAATAAAGGCTACTTACTAATATGTACTTTTTCCGTTTCAGAAAAGTTGCAGTTGATTTGATTGATGTACTTACCTATTGAGATAATGTAAATTTATTTTTTATGTTTTATTCTAATTTTGTAAGTTGAAGTTAAGAATGTACCTGCCTAAATAAGTATAAAATTACTATTATTATTTTATAAGTATTACAAGTAATACCTTACAAGGTGACAATATTAATTCGTTGGGGGAGTTTTCTTGGGCAGATACATACATCGTGGTGGGCGCCCAGGTCCTCCCACGGAAGACACAAATGTCCTCGGATATTGTGGTCCTCAAACATGTCGGTTTCCTCACGATGTTTTCCTTTACCACTAAGCGAGTGCAAATCCACAAATAAATAAATATTCTAGTCTATTACTATTTATTGATAAAAGATTTTCATATTTGAATGGAGTCTTTAACATAAAGTGTCGTTGTAAGTTGGCTACGACATAGGAAGGGTGTGCAAGTTTATAGCGGAACCTAACTGCACTTCGGGGCTTTGGGGTTTTACCTTTAAATATTTATGTTTAACTAGTACACTAGGGTTAGTTGTATACTTACTTTTTTAAACACACAAGCACACTTCAGTCTATACACAAACTACGTGCAAAAAGAAAGCAAGAAACATTAACTGGAAGAAATTTAACAGCAATATTCACAAAAATAATCACGCACTTAGCAATATAATTATGTATATAGTACATAAGTTTTATATCCTCATAATGTAAGTTTCGTTGTTTATGACCAACCCATATGGAAAAAATACTGCTTCCTTCGAACAATAAAAAGAAATACATAATTAAATCAACCATACGTCAATCAAACAAAAGATTTTACGAACGTATAGTTGTTAGTTAGCTATATTAAACCTTTCCTATGATAGATTGCTTTCCATTTTTATTGGGCCTAAGCATTATATTTACTGGTCGCATCTAAATCTCACCCTCTCCATTGGACCATTTTATCGATATGATCATTTAATTGTGTCTTATTACTATTTTTCTCACCATATTTATAAAACCAAAATCCTCCCTAACCAAACAGCTAACCCACAGATAAACTAAAACCCGTCGACCAGTAAACAATCTTTAATTTGAGTTTGCACACATAAATTGCGTCTTAAGCCACGTTTCGAATAAACGAACGTAAAGAAAGAAAACGAAATAAGGAAACAGAGGGTACGAGGAAAAAATCCGCTTCGCAATTTTTGTAGCTCGCTGGGCATGGATAGTGGTGGGACGTGGAATGATGAAAAATAATAAGGGTGATCTGAACAATGTTTTTTTTTACAAGAAATGGGTTTGCACTTGACCGTTATTCGCCTGATGTTAAGCAATCATTACGGTCTAGGATGGAACGTGCTTACCCAGTAAGAACCGATTCACTCTCGCTTATACTACTACTCTCTTGATATCTCATTACCATCATCGGGTGTCCTTTTTTAAGCTTTCTAAACTCAAATCAGCCAAAGAAGTGCATTAACTTAGATATGGAATAAATAGCTGGTTCAAAAGGCTTCTTTAAGTACCTACCTTTTGTTATAGTTTATGTGTATGATGAAAATCTAAAAATGAGTCAAAGTCTAACGATTAATGGAATTTTATTATACGGCGAGGAACAACAATTTTTAATCCAATCTATGTAAGCACTCAGGTGTAGTGCAGTGTCATTGTAAAATTTGGTAAACAATAATCATAAAGATAAAAAAAATATACAGAACCTTGATTGATTGTAACACACATAGGTATAGGTATAAGTACTATGTCATAGAATATGCTACACAAATTACAATATCTCGTCAAATTGAATTTATAACATTTAGTTTTAAAAAAATTTGGATGTTACAATGTCTAGTTTTATTAATAAAATAATGAATACTTACAAAATTATCGTTTGCCAATTTCACCATGATAGTCAACGCGATCTAAGACAATCGGAATGTTTATCCATTCGTGCAGACGTTAAAAAAATACGTGCTACTTTGAAGTACTATTGAAACGAGAATATTTGTTACAAAACTTTTACAGCATGTCCCACCATTTACAAGTCCACCCAAACTCCTCTTTAGAAAATACGCCGATTCGGCTTTGGGACGCGACCAGTCCAATTTGAGCCCCCGAATTTGTCCCAGTTAGCGTAATTACGGTAAAATGTTACAGGCACGGGAGCTCTTTTAATTTGGACGGCTATTTTGTACTGGGGAAGTGAAAATACGAGCAGTTCTAATTTTGAGACGAACCATTCCATGTGTCAGCAATGGTTGTAGGATAGGTGGTTTTTTTTGGAGCATTTTTTCGGTTTTTCTTTTGGTTGTAAGCTGTAGGCCCTAATGGGTTGAAACAGGATGTTACGAGCTTTTTCGAGCTTTTTTGGGCTAAGTGAAATTGAATGGTTATTGATTGGTTTCGTTTTGTAGTGATGCAATATTTGGACAGATAGATTCGTATCAGATCATTCTTATGTTTATTTTGTTAACTAAACGTTCAACGTACATAACTTGGCAGGCATTACAACGGTAATAGTTAAGAGGTGAAAATAAGTTATTGACACAGTAACTTAATCACTTGTTAACAGTTAAAACTATACCTTTGACACAACTACTAAAATTTTTGGGCTGTGCTGGTAGAGTCATCATTTTCAGTCTGTTATCGCCTATTGTTGAGCATAGGCCTCTCTAGTACGCTGGTATATTGAATTGGATCAATACGTGACCGAGATTTGAATTCATTCTAGCTACGCGTTTACACACAAGTCTAACTTTTTATTTTTTATCTTGTACGGGTTTGCTCTTGGCCATAGTTTTCCCGATAGCAAGCAAAGGCTATGGCCTAAGATGGAGCGTGCTTACCCGATAAGAACCGATTCACTCTCGCTTTGAAGATAGCTAGATTATTTGATTTATTTGTAGATACTTACTTGCAACTGAATACTGACAGATCTATACGCTCGGTCAGCTGTGTTCTGTGCCTGGCACGTGAACGACTGGTTGTGGTGCATACGCCGCGGACGCAGGTGGAGAATCGATCTGGAAGAACAGATAGGTGTTATGAATAGACAAACATTACACTCTGGGTGACATATGGTAATGTCATCATCATCATCAGCTTAATTAGGCACACTGCACTGGGCATAAGGCTCCTCTCTCTTACGCCAATAATCCCTGTCTTGTGCTGATGTTGCCTTCAATCTTGCTAATATCATCCAGCCACTATTGTAAAGGTCTTCTATCGTTTGCCGAGACGCGGGTACCTCTCAGTTATTTATATAAAAATAAGGAAAGTTTGGATACCAACGTATGCACTAGATATTTAAAACATCAGTTGTTAGAAGAAAATAAACTATCTTTTGAAATTATCTGACGTTGAAATGTGGTTAGTTCTATAATATTCTAAATTGTTTTTTTTTTCTTACCGTGCAATATATCTCCTGCCATCCGGCATCAGTTCTATGGTATAGTTGACGCCTTGTGTCAGCACACCACCGTCGTGGTCTACCCAAGTGATCTGAAAATTACAATGTGATTGAAAAATTTATACATTTTCTGGTAAGACGTATCAGCATTGCCATTTAACATGGTATTGCTGCGATTCGAATGCGTAAATTGCTTGCTCAGTTATATGTTAGAAAAAACTTGTTTACAAGTGTGTTTGGTTTTTATAATATATTTTTTTATAATTACCCACTATAAGTGCTTCGGCATGGCGTATTTATATCATTGTGTTTTTTTATAATCATAGTTTAGGTACGGTGTTAAAAGCAAATATGGCTACTTTTTATTGCGAAATCAGACGCGGATTTGTACCATCTAAATACATAAAACTCAAAGGTGACTGACTGACATAGTGATCTATCAACGCACAGCTCAAACCACTCGACGGATCGAGCTGAAATTCAAAATGGCAGGTAGATGTTATGACGCAGGCACTGCTAAGGATTTTCGGAGTTGCCATTTTTAACGGGGTGTGATTGAGGATGCAAGTTTTGCTTCTTTGAAGCCGCGAACACACACAAGTTTAAAAATAAATCCTAACTGTATTAGATATAGTTCCTGTAAGGCATGATTAAATTGAGTCCAGTCTGGATGGAGCGGCAAACCGGGACGCGCGTGCTGACTCGTCCTCCTGATGATGGAAACCTCAGTTTTCCGAAACATGTCGAGCTCATTTTCGACATAATTATTGACGTAAGTGCTAGCCGGTTATTACAACTAAATAAATCCTTACCTCGGCGGCAGGTTTCCCCCCCACCGACACACACTCCAAGTGCACATCCCTGTCCTCCACCGCGCTCAGTACGGGACCCTGCACTATTCTAGGCGGCTGCGGAGCCACGAGAATGATGAGCCGCCCGTAGCGGGAACGGATTGCTGCTTCACCTGTGGGAAAGAGAAATAAGATGCTCAGTATTGTGCAAGTATATTTATCAGCAAGCGCCTAAATACTGCTTTGGCTGCCTCATTTGAGAGCCAGTTCAAACAACTCTTCAAATCGCATTATAATAACTCTTTTCGAACCACTATTTCCTACCTTTTTCCATGCTTCAGAACATAACGTGTTTGTGATTAAATAACTGAAAAATAACAAAACATTTCCTTCATACAAGTCTAGCATACCATGTGCTTAAACATTGGTCAAAAATACCCTCAAAAGCTTCTTTATTCCATTGAGTGTGAACTCGTCTCGGGTGTAAAGACAAAGCTCCGAGCGAGGGAAAACACCCGCAAATGTACCGCACACAGCTTTATACGGGAGGGTGGTGTAAGTAAGAAGAAACTGCATGACTTCGTTGTTCATTTTTTTTAAGAGTTTGTTGTTCGGCACTGTGGTATCGTAGTATCGTTCGCTATTACCAAGTTTAAGAAACTGCCGTAATGGGGAGATGCCGTAGTTTTTGTAGCAAAAAGACGAGATATGCATCAGGGTGCTTCAGTGGTTACAATATCATGATACATACCGAATGTTACTCCCAAAACTATTTATCTATATTACCTATATGTATGTCAGAATGTTAGAAGTTTTTTATCCTATAAAGACACAAATCTAATACCAAAGATTAAAAAAGGTCTTCCAAATCAATATTGCAAACAAAAGTGAAGCATATTTGCTATGGGATACTATAATTTAAAAGTTCAATTACCTATATCATAGACTAGTGGGTGCTCGCGGCTTCGCTCGCATTAAGAAGTAAAACTTGCATCCCCTATTTCACCCCTTAAAAAGTGGCATTTCCAAAAATCCTTTCTTAGCGGATGCCTACGTCATAACATCTACCTTCATTCCAAATTTCAGCCCGATCCGTCCAGTGGTTTGGGCTGTGCGTTGATAGATCACTATATCAGTCAGTCAATCAGTCAGTCACCTTTGAGTTTTATATATAGGTATAGATAGAAGATTATCATACTCTTTTATCAATTATTCCAGTATTTTTACATACATACCAATTAAATCGACAATTTTTTTGATGACTTAACATCAGAATAAAAAACTTGCGATACATTCATTTTAATCTGCTAATATCTTATACCACGCACCATACAGAGTGTAATTGAAACAGCCGTCAGTGAAAAAAACCGTAACTTGGACAACTTTGAACTTCACGCTAGCAACAATCATCGGGTTTGGCTGTTTTTACATATTCACTGTTTTTATTATGTTAAGTATATCTCAAAATCGTTTGTCACCGTACGGCAGTCATTAAGCCATGTCAAAGGCCCTTAGGGCGGCTTGATAAGCTCTCGAAACCCAAGTCAGTTTTAGGTGTGTTCCTCCATATACTACCGCCACATCTCTCCTCTTAATCAAAGTGGCCGGAAATCTATAATTTAGCGTGTCTTCTGAGCCACAAAAGCGCTCAAAATGTAATGTCAAAATACTGGGAGCTTACTTTACAATAAATTTATTTATATGAATATTTCCAATAAAAATCATTGAGTTGTGGAATCAGCCCTTTCATTTTAATACTTGAATTAGAAAGCTTATCTGAATAATAAAACGTTGCACAAAAATTAATCCGATCCCGATAATTATTTTTTTCTTTTATTTTTTTTTATTATGATATTTTACATATTATGTGAGCGACATTTTAACTTTTAATTAATTTTAGTCTAACATGTGATGAATACTTGCCTACCTTTTATGCTTATTATATTCGTTTATGATAGGTACAAAGCGTGTGTGGCTCAGCGGTTTCAGTGTCTGCTTTTCATCCAGACGCACCCTGGTTCGAATCCGGCCCTACACCAATGACTTGTATTTTCAAGTTAAGTGTGGATTTGCACTCGCTTAGCGGTGAAGGAAAACATCGTGAGGAAACCGACATGTTTCAGGACCACAATATCCGAGGGTTTGTGTCTTCCGTGGAAGGACCTGGGCGCCTACCTCGATGTATCTGCCCAAGAGAACTCCCCTAACGAATTCATTCTGCGGGGGAGTCACGACCCTCAGTCATGAAGAAATACGACTCAAACAAAGAGATGATAGGTACTATTGATTGGGATCAAAAGGGCTGTAGATGATGATGATGACGTACGAGTATAATACCATAATATTCTATTATCGCTATAATATTATAGCTAAGTATATAGACTTCCAAACTAAACTAAGTAACTAACTCTACATAGTCGACGTGCCTTCGAACTTGCCACCAACTGGTTCAGGATTAAACGTTAATCCGAGACTGCCGATACCGCGATATTGTTCATTGGCGTTTTATAAACAAAGCCTTATTTAAGTGAAAGGTTTTTAAATATCTATTTTACCATAGATTTATGATTTTAAAATGATTGTTTATTTGTGGTGGGGTGTTAGTGTTTATTCAATTTCCATAATTATTACTTTTTATAACAAAAATCAGTAGGAATCACTAAAGATTATGTTCTACTTCTAACTGAAAAACTTTCTAAGTTAGTGTGAGAGTGCCCAACTCTGGTGTCAAAATTTCAAATTTCAGGGGGTCTCATGTGAAGACATCAAGAAAAAAATACTTCGAAAAGTTTATTAAGAAGCCTAAAAACAGACAGTTTTAAAACTTATAGATGAGAGAGAGAGAAACATACCCGGTATGCTGGCCGCATTACCACGCAGTATATAGAGGTATGTACTTACCTACTTTACAAAACAGGCAATTTCCTAACAAACGTGTACTGTACTATAAAACTAATATGACCGAAACAGTATTTAAACTTTCATTGTAATATTATTATGTTATGGGTATACAGGGTACCTAGTGACTTAATAATGAACAAGAATTTTGCGTAAGATATATACAGGCAAAAATGATTATGAAATAATGTTGTGCGCTCAGACAATTCGGTTATATTCACATTTTTTGCTGTACTGTGCTACTGAATTTAATATTTTACCTACATACTAAATTTTTAATAGACTTTGCAAATATTCATTTTATGATATAAATACGTAATGCTTTTGTTTTTTCTTCAAATTTTATGGAACAAAATGTCACCATAACCCTGTAAAAATTAAAATTTAACCTTTTGTTAGTTAGCAGTTTAAATAATCATAACATTTACTGCTAACCGTTGGTTCAAACTAACCCTTACTAAACTATCGTTAAATAACCAAAAACCATTAGAGCGGTGGCTGTTAAAATAAATCAAAAGTTCAGACATAACTATTCTAGCGTGCAGAAAACTGTTCAAAATTAAATTTAACTAGTGGAAAACTGATGCAAAATGGGTCTGATATGAAAACTCACTGTCAGTTTAGAAGTAAAATACCTATTAATGTCTATTTTTATCAGGACGAAGCGCCCGTAGCTCAGCTGAAGGAGATGCCCAAAATGGAATGCCACTTTTTGGTCACCCATCCAAGGACTGACCGCGTCGACCTTTGCTTAACATTGGTAATCGCATGCGATTGTCTCCGCTAGCTGAGCTACGAACGCTATATCTACTTATATCTAAGTAAAACTCGTGAATAAATTAGCACAAGCATGGCTTCATAACTGATTCATTCCCGTACACTGATTAATAAAACAAAATCCTTGCTTTTTCCTCCCTATTTTGTCAAGGGGAGCGAAGCCATGAGAATTTTCTAGAAACCATATAAAGTTATACAAAATGACAAAGTAAACAAATTACAAAGCGGTGTATATTTTTAGAATAAGTGTGTTTTAGGAACAAAATAAAAGAGGATCATGAAAGAAACCTTTAGAATTACAGATGAAATTTAGAATAAAAATAATAATATTTAAAGTTATTTTATTTGTTTTTATTTTATCACGGAATAGGTCAACGTTTGACTACAGTCTGCCTGGTGTTAAGCACCACTATATTCTAAGATGGTGCACGTTTGCCTAGGAGAAACCTATTTATGTACTTGTGTTTTGAAGACCTCCGGGTTATAATTTCCTGGAAAAAGGGCTTCAGGTAGAATCATACAATAAAGTATGTATAGTTTTTTTTCCCTTGTTTTTATGTTTTATTATTGTTAAAAAAATCGATTCATTATTACAATAAATGTATATAAACACACACAAAATGAATACTTGTCCTGTTTTTGGCGTTGGTTAAAGATAAAATCGTTGCTCGTACCCCACATCTCGTGGATAAAAGAAGCCATGGGAATTTCTAGAAACCGTATGAAGTTAACCGAAATGACAAGCGGAGTGACGGTGTCTTGAGAATTGAGATGTCAAGTCACGGAGAATTTGGGCTTATTTGCTAGGGATATTTTTGTTTTGTAAAAAAATATATATTTAAGTCTATTATAGTTTTGTATGTCAGTTATTTTTTTTTTGTAAAACACTCGGAGGAATGGATGCTCGAAGGTAAAACAACAATTGTATGGCCTATCTTCCCACTTGACATTGGCAGAATTGCGAAGTCATATCTTCGCAAAAGCCATAACGAAAAAAAAATTAAAAAAATTAAATGACCTATTTTAAAACTTATTTTATGTTTAGTTGATATTTCCTAATAAAGTTATAAATAAAATAATATAGGTACTATTTGCAAATACATGTTTTTATTTACAATATACTTTTGATGTGACAATAGTAGGTAAAGTTTTAGTCAAAATACAACTGAGCATAAAATGCGCTAAAAGTCTGTAGTAAATATCTCTACTTGCAAATAAATTAAGTAAAAATCTAGTACTAGGATCTTATGTTATATATTATGCTTCAAATAAGTCATATGTTCTTAAATATAACATTATGTAACACCTAGTTGACTAAAGGTACATACCTATATAGTTATTAATTACAACCATTATACGTAAGTCGGTTAAAATGTCATGTTGGTTCGCTGATCCTTTTTTATTGTTTATTTTTAACGAGCAACGCATTTTAGTAATTATAATAACCGTGGTGGGATAGTTAAAGGTAATTAGGAGCATATTTGTAGGGTTGACACAAACATATTATAATACTAGTGGACGCCCACGCCTTTTCTCGCATTATTTCAGCATAAACAGCCTATGACACTGCTAAGACTTCATACTACACCTACATATCAAAAATCATGATGATCCATTCAGCCGTTCTTACGTGATAAGCTTATGAATAAACAAACAAACAGGGACACAGAGAACAGATAGGTAAACGAGTGTGAATCGGTTCTTATCGGGTAAGCACGCTCCATCTTAGGCCATAGCCTTTGCTTGGTATCAGGTAAACTGTGGTCAAGTGGAAACCCGTTCAAGTTTAAAAAAAAACAGACAAAAATTATATATTATAAATTGTTGGAACGTGTCCTGCTATCAATTTGAAGTATCACTAAACATTTTTTTTATATAATCAATGTTCAGACTTTCCACCCTTTTCAGTTTTATTATATGTATAGATTTATCTGATACCAAATTAACACTCGATAACAGAATTGGCCTCTCTCGTTCGATAAGAAGAAAAAGAATGTATTTGTACTCGTATTGAACCACTTTTCAGTATTACCCACTATACGAAATAGCTGAGAATTTTTTAAACTAATACACATAAATACTATGAAATTTAAGTAACTTAATTAAATGATATTAAAAAATCTTCATTATATCACTTCAAAGAGTCTTTGAGGGAGAAGACTTTCAAATAGTTTCATTATAAAATCTTTAGTTTGATTTACTAAACTTTAACGAAAAATCTTCACAAAATAAATAAGTGAAGTTTTACTCCAATTATCGAAGAAAAACTTATCTTTTTACGATACCAAAGGATTTCACAACTTAATTTCAAGTTAAATTGCTTAAGTCGAAGGTTTTTAATCGGTTTTAAGTTCAGTTAATTGGAAAGTCGGATTAATTGATTGGAAAGGGCCGAGTAGGTCAATCATTGGATGGGTGACCGGATAAATGTTAGAATCATTTCCGAGCCAATGAAAATTGTAGTATTCAATTCATTTTAGACTAAACGAGCTCGATGAATTAATAAATTAAATCTCAAGCAGCATTTTTTTTCACTTCTATTCGAGATAAAAACATATATAGTATTATGTTAATTTGGGTCCAAATTTATGTACATTTTCTCATAATAAAGTACAAAGTGACTCAAAAACATATATCCTTATGGTGTATATTTTACAGTGCAAAAACACAGTACACGAATTCAATTTATCAGAATGAGAACAATTTTCATAGAAGTTTACCCTAAGAAATAAATAAATAAGCCATTATTTTTGGTTCACAATATTCGTTATTAACTAAAATTAATCGATATATGGGAGGACTACCAAGAAGAGAGATTAGAAGAAAAGAAAAGGGCAGACACAACTTGTTTGTAAAAAAAAATAGAGGGAGAAAATAATGGAAGGCTTCGGAGGAGGCCTATGTCGAAACACAAGCTGAAGAGCATTAAAAAAAACTCAGTGTTAAAAGAATAGTTTTGGTTAAGACCCTAAGAAATAACCCCATATTAAAAACAACATAACAAGTTGGTAACCCTAACGCTTGTCCGTCATTGCGTGTCTTTAACACCACACATGTACTGAAAAACTTCCAAATAAAGATTACAAGCGCCACAGAAACAGACCAAATGCATAGAACAAATACTTGTACTATTTTCAGATGACACACTGATATCAAATTATATATTACTAGTCGACGCCCGCGGCTGCGATCGCATTATTTCAGGATAAAAATAGCTTATGACACTCCTAAGACCTCATACTACCTACATACAAAAAGTCAAGATGATCTATTCAGCCTTTTTTGCGTGATCAGCGTTTAAATAAACAAAGACACAGTTAAACAAAACAAAACTTCTATAAATCGTTGAAATTTGTACAGCTACCATACCAATTCAAAATATCTCCCATTTTCTTAAATATCTTAAATTTTCAGACTTTCAACCCTCTTTAACTATAAAATAGTATGTATAAATGATTATATTTTTATAAGAATGTGCGTGCTGTGTTATTTATTAACCGACTTCAAAAAAGGAGGTTATCAAGTAATCTCTTAAAGATTTTTTTGTACACAACTTGCATAACGATCCATAAACTACATGCTACTGCAACTACATTTAACAAGAATATGATGTAGATAAAAAAGGTTTATTGTCCTTAAGAGCCGTTGTGTAAATTGGACTATTAAGTTACTATCAACACAATTACTTAGTACATACATATGAATATAAAAACTTTGTTTAAAAACTTTTAACGGCCTGAAGTGTGGCAAATTTTAGATTCGTGCGGTTTGTTAAATTTACTATTTTTGTTGCTTTCATTGTATATAGCAGTAGGTCGTTTTTCTGCACAATTTTGAAAGTCATGTTAGAGAAATGAATATTGTTGACTGATTTGACTGGCCTGTTAGCTTAGTTGGTAGTGGCTCTGCCTTCTAATCTAGAGGTCGCGGGTTCGATTCCCGCATGACACAAGTATTTACGTACTTTAAAATTTATAATTACTTGTGTTGAGTCTGGTCGTTTGTATGTATAATAAGTATGTATTTACAAAAGAAAAGTATATAAGTATTATATCCGTTATCTAGTACCCACGACACAAGCGTTTGCTTAGTGTGGGGCTAGATGGCGCTGTGTGATATGTCCTGAAATATTTATTTATTTATTGTTGACACCAGAGCTAACTCAAAGATCTTGTATGTCTATCTTAGTTAGCCAATCTCATACAAGTCTTACATATTTGGGTTACCAGATGCAAGCAAGTTTCTTCTTAATGTAATGTATTAGGAAGCAGATCCGTATGCATTTAAATTGCCAGTTCAAGTGGATGTAGATATTTCGAAAGAACTTTCAAGATATTTGAGTGGTCTATTTGGAAGCATAGATGTAAGGTTGGTTGGTACTTATTTTGGTTTATAGTCTAATTTTATACAACACACTGACTTCAAATTACCATCTTAGATCATAGTCTTTGCTTACCATCAGGCAAACTTTGGCCAAGTGCGAACCCGTTTCAGTAAAAAAAAGAATGAATGAGTTTTGTGGTTTACAAATATCCCATATATCTTGTTATCTTAAATTCATTATAATAGACAATGATAAAACTAGGAATTTATAATGTGTATTAAATATTGATTGAAAATATATCAGGCAACGCTAGGGCAAGAGAAGCGCTATATTATATAGTTTAAGTGTAAGAAGGAGGTGGCATATGCTCTGTAGAACTTATGTTGCTGATAACGAAAATGTGAAAAAAATTATCGTTTGTAAACTTTTCGGCTAAAAACTAAAATTAGTCTCAAAATAAATTAACATAATATGGGTGGCTTGATTAACTCTCGACATCAGAGTTGACCACTCCGCAGACGAAGTCGCGGGCACCAGCTAGTACTAAATGTATGAAACCGATACCGTTCTGACGCGTCACGTCACGACACATCAGACAAATATAAAACCACCTTTACAAGTGTTGTTGTTTCAAGATTGCTTGAAAAATGCCATATAGATATATATAGTACAGAGGGCGCGTCTACACCATATTCGCAATAAAACAAAATGTACCTACTAACTACCATACATGAAACAAAACTAGATACTGGTCTGGTCATTTCTGCGCCCCTCCAGGGTCTGCGCCCTGTGCCTGGGCACCGCTGGCACCGCCCTAGTTACGGCACTCACCACTCTCATTCGGTAAGAAGAAGAACATAATCTTAATATGTAAAACTCAAAGGTGACTGACTGACTGACTGATATAGTGATCTATCAACGCATAGACCAAACCACTGGACGGATTGGGCTGAAATTCGGAATTAAGGTAGATGTTTTGACGTGTGCATCCGCTAAGAAAGAATTTTTGCAAATGCCACTTTTAAAGGGGTGAAATAGGGGATGCAAGTTTTACTGCTTTATGCGAGCAAAGCCGCGAGCACCCACTAGTAAAAAGATAATTTCATTTACCTCTCGGCCCGGTGCTGACTTGGCATTGATAAAGAGCGTCATCATCCAGCGTCACGTTTGCGATGTCCAGCGAATAATCTCCTGCAACAAAAAAAAATATATTAAAAACCTTGTTACTGAACAAATTATGTTTGTTTGTTTTTAATAAATGTATTGTAGGTCCCGGCTGTCAGTCTAGTACGGTAGTCGTTAAGCCATGTCAGAGACTCTTAGGGTGGTTTGAAAACTCTCGACAACAGAGGTGGTCACTCTCATTCGATAAGAAGAAGAAGAAAACCTGTTTTTTTTTGTTTCAGGTGGAGGAAAACATCGTGAAGAAACCAACACGTTAGAGAACCACAAAATCCAAAGACATATATAGCATCCGTGGAAGGACCTGTGCGTTCACCACGATGTATTTGCCCAAGAGAACTTCCCACGATTTAATCCTAAGCTACGACCCTCAGTAACGAAAAATACGACTAATAAGGAGTATATTTTTAAGTGACATAAGTCCACGTTGTCAAAACGCTTACTTATAAGCTCTTATAAGATACTATGTCATTCATAAACGTCAAAATCGCTAAGTGAATAAGAATAAGAATAAAATAAATTTATTGTCACTTGAAACATAAATTAGACACACAATAAGAAACAATGAGTACAAATAAGAAGTTTCATGCCACAATCCGGCCCCAATTCAGCATATAAGTATGATCAACAATTGTTAATGTTAATTCAGTTGTTACACCATAGTAACTTTCATTAAAAAAAAAAAAAAAATCCTGGGACATTGCACACAGCGCCATCTAGCCCCACACTAAGCAAACGCTTGTGTCGTGGGTACTACTAGATAACAGATATAATACTTATATACTTTTCTTTTGTAAATACATACTTACTTATTATACATACAAACAACCAGACTCAACACAAGTAATTATAAATTCTTTAAAGTGCATAAATACTTGTGTCACGCGGGAATCGAACCCGCAACCTCTAGATTATAAGGCAGAGCCACTACCAACTAAGCTAACAGGCCAGTCATTAGTGAATAACGTTGAATAGCAAGTCTATAAGCTAAATTCATAAAAAAAAAAACACATTTTAATTTATGAAATGTACTTAACTAATATTAAAAAACAGTTTTATAAAACAAACTCAAGAACAGCATACAAACAAAGTAATCTTCAGAGGGAAGTGATTAGAAATTGTATAACATATCAAGGTTAATTTCTAGAAGCACTAACACCCGACACTAAGGAATGTCACCGGACCAATGTGGTCGGATAACTGAGACCTAGTGCACAAGGAGTCATGGATTATTATTGTAATGTATATGTATAAAAAACATATTTTAGCCAGATAAATGATGACCTACGTATGTGTACTTAAATATCTCACATACGTTACATAACATTACAAAGAAAACCCCTTAAATATGTCGTATTTCATGCACATAAGTTGAATTGATTTGGATTTTGCATACATTGCACACTGGATGAAACATTTCCTTTGTCTTAATCTATAGTGGTTTAACACAAGGGCTACACTTTCACTCTACATTTCATCCCGGACATAATTTGTATCAGAACAGGGAGCCGTTAAACACAGTAAAGTTTACCTAAAAACAAAAAAGTTTTAAAAACAATTTTCAAAGGAAATACAACTACTCACAAGTAAGATCAATTTGGATCATAACTTCTTTATTCTAGAGCGTTATTAAATACTCGTTTTTTTGCTTCTGAACACATCATTTAAAGTATTAGAGAAATAAACATACAAACATTTACAATGTCTGAATCAAACAATAGCCATCTTATTGTTACCCAAATTTTTTTTTTTTTTTTTGTTAAGAACTATACCTACTCAAGTACCTACATAGGTAATACTTGTTGTTTTTATTTCATACTCATCTATGAATGAATGGAAAGAGCCTACATTGCACGACACAAGTTTCGACTCAGTGTGCAATGTAGTGCACCCAGTGCTTATTGTCTATGTAGTATTATTATTTTGTTAAATTTTTATCTTACTTTAAGCAGGTACATACGTACTTAGCATTAAGATCTGTAACTAGTTATTAAGTGAAAATAAAAAAAATATTAAAATTATTATATAAAAATTACTATCCTAAGCCAACCAACAACAGACTCCTTGTGCACTAACACTTATTTACTTCCATTTCTAGATTTCTAGTACAACATTCTTGTCCATTATTGGATTAACCAACTAGAAAGTCTGGATTGTACAAGTCAAGTTCTATTGAGTAAGCAGGAATGCTGTTGGATATTTGCATAGTTGTAATAAAATAAGATCTTTGTAAAATAGTCTTTTAAATTTCTTGGACTTCACTAGTACCTACCTATAGTTGTTATTGCATTTTTACAAATAAAGTTACTAATTATGTATTGGTGTAAGTTAGTTATTCGAGAAGAATTGTAAACTGTGGTAAGAGATTAGCACTTAAAATTACTATATAGATACCTACTATTTTATTATGAGCACAGTTTATGAAAAAACATAAAATGCCTGCCACGTTCCTTCGTCTGATACTTGAATCACATACCATACCAAAAATCAACAAGATTTGTTGCTCCATTGATGAGTAAATCCAAAACAAACAAACGAACAAATCAACAAAAACTCTGATATTTTTACTTCCACCACACTAAAAATCATAAAGATTTGTTGCACCATTGAAGAGTTAATCTAGAACAGACGAACAAACCAAAATGGAGGCAAAAGTCTATAAATCAATCAATCAATATAGCTTTATTGTACACCAGAAAACAAAATACAAAAATAATTAACAGTAAAATTACTTAACCTAGGTACATTGGGTGGCCTAATCGCGTAGAGCGATCTCTTCCAGGCAACCTTAGTAAAGATTGCTAGGAAAAAAAACATGTAAAAGTCGGTGGCGTACAAAAAACAACATAACAGATACCTTAACTAACAAACACTAAATTATTGCTAGGAAAGCACTAAAAAATAAATAAAAACAACTAACAATGTAAGCACAAGGAAAATAAATACATTGTCTCATACAAAAGAATATACATATATCAATGAATAAAATATAGAATAGCAAATCATATCTTAGACAAATAGTAATTGTATACCAAACCGTGAAAAACTGAAAGAGATTTGGCTTTCCGGATGTGAAGGGGCAAGTCATTCCAAAGAAGGACAGCTTTTACATTGAAGGAAGAATGATAGAAAGTGATGATAGGATGATAGAAAAGAAATGATAAGAAGAATGATAAATGAGGGTAGATAACAAACATTGAACCAGTACCTTCTTCATCGCTCCCGATCATGGTGTACCTCTCATACCCGCTGAGGTGTCGGTGCGTGCCCAGGCCGAAGTCATCCTTGGTCCACTGCAGCTGACCTGACTTGCCTTCCACACGGCAAGGGAGGGTCACTCTGGACCCTACAACTGCACTCTGTAAAAGAAAACCAATGTTTAAAGGTAAAAATAAAGGTGATAAATTCATACATCCTCTTCACCACACACACATTCATCCCCTTTAATTCATAAGTCATTTAACCTTTGCGAACGTGGGTATATACAATATTAAACGAAATTTAAAAAGTGCACCACATTCCGCTTACAAGATAGAATAATAATAATATTAATAAAAGAATTTATTTTGACATTTAAGGTGTTTACAGTAAGATAGGTTATTACATGGTAGGTATTGTATAAACTAGGGCTTTGTGTATTACCTACTGTATACAGATAGGCGAACCCTGGATATCACACTAGGTCTATTCCTGTGTTGTGATATCCAGTTTTTCTTGTTTTGGTTGGACACAACATAGCACTTAGGTACTTGAGGTATGTATGGTTATGTATTCTGTACCGCCACATATGTCACAAATGGTTAGCAAAAACAGTTGGTACACAGAACACAACCATAAGGGTTGAGAAGAGGCTTCTTAACACTTAAAACGCACAAAAAAAAACTTTACAATCAAGACAGAGAAATTCAAAACAAAACAAGAACGATAAAAAAATGAACAGATGCGGAACGGAATGAAGTTGTAGACATTTTTTTTACCATTTTGGCATCGAGTACAGCTGTTTTGCCAGAGTTGCCTGATATTGATATCTAAAAGTATAATAATGAAAATGTGAGTATATTATGTATGTAGGTGGTATATTATTTATATGCATATAAATAAAAAAAAAATGCAATATGTGAGATATGTAAAGATTTTGTTACAGAGGATTACTTAATTAATAAAATTTACTGTAAGTATCATAGTTTGTAGTTAGAAGTGTCGACCCATGAAAGCGCACAAATGGAAAGCCGCAATACAAAAGAGTTACCTAATAATCCTGATTATAAGGAATTTACGTTTAAAACGGTACCTATACTCATAATAAAGTACGTCTATGATATTCATGAATGTCCAATTTATTACTACCTACCCAAGTATTTTATATTTTCTTATATCCAAGATCTATTTATCATCGAACCATTGGTCGAAAGGGTAAAAGAATTTTTAATAACGCCGAGAAATTCAATATACCCTACGTTTCAATGTCAAACGCGGGTTTCTTCAGGCAAAGAAAATATTGTGGTCTGCAATGGTTTATAATCCTAGATGTGTATTTGGTCTACACCCGTTCTACACCCTTTAAAATGTATGTAAGTAAAAAACGCAAACAAGTTTTTTTTTGTCGCAGCCTCTTTTTAACACTCAATAACGCTTTCTTTCACTACGTCTTTTAACACGTCTAGTCATTTCTTACTAGATAAATTTGTCGCAAGTAGTCAAGCGTAAAGATCTCACAATTAAATTAAGCAGCATACCTGTACTATGAAACAATTTTTTAAGGTTATTATTACATTTTCTTAAATCTCAAATTCAAAAATATTAATGTTAATTAGGTTGTCCCTTAATTTAATGGAATAATTAGACATACGCATCACCAAACAGTTAGGTCTCCAGCCTGATGCAAATAGATTGCCCTCCAGAGTAAAAATGCTGGTATATGCGCTAGCGTTAGTTGGCCACAAACGTAAGTGACAATTCAGTCGCAACTGTCACTGACAATGATATTTTATAAAACTTGTACTTCCAAAGTTTTCACAGTTGACATTGACATTAAACTTTCTGACTGACCTGTTATTTCAATCAAACGTGCCTCAATTATTAAAAAACGTAAGTAATTATTGCATTCGATGATTCTTTTAGCTTTATTTAGTTTATACGTTACATACACGACACTGGCCAAAAACCGTAGAAGCCTTTCAGAAAAATGGAAGAGGTGAATTGTGTATGGAAAATATTGTGTATTATAAATATAATAATAAATATTCCGGGACACTGCACACAGCGCCATCTAGCCCCACACTAAGCAAACGCTTGTGTCGTGGGTACTAGATAACGGATATAATACTTATATACTTTTCTTTTGTAAATACATACTTATTATACATACAAACGACCAGACTCAACACAAGTAATTATATACAATTTTTTAAGTACATAAATACTTGTGTCATGCGGGAATCGAACCCGCGACCTCTAGATTAGAAGGCAGAGCCACTACCAACTAAGCTAACAGGCCAGTCATATACATGTGTGATAAATATACAGGTTTTTTTATTACTTTTGATTATACAATGCCACATCCATCCATTTTTACAAAAAGACCGCGCTATTTTCAAGGGAGCAGAGAAAAATGTTTGATTTATGAAACTAGCCACGTAATTTCCCGAGAGCTCCCTTGGTTGGGATTGTGGACAAAATACAAACAAACAGACAGTGGGAGAAATGTTTCTTTTTAACCGACTTTCAAACAACACGCGCTTCTGTAGTTATTATATTTCGTAAATTACATGCTTCAGATATAATAAACATGGTAGTACTTTTATCCTACAACATTGCACGTATTTTAGAGACTGATTTGAATATAGTCAATACAAGTGGAAGCCATCTTAGTTGATCGAACTTCACTTTGCAGTTCGTTTAATCATATATTACTTATTTGTGAATGCATAGTCACTTTTGTTCGATGTAAGGAAAATAATTCATAGCTTTCATTCTTGTAGTTTTTTAAACTGCGAATATCGAGATTAATAAAACTTTCATATAAAAAAAAGTATTAAAGCGGTGTAGTAAATATTTGTAGAATATTTGTCAAATAGAGATGACAATGAAACATTAATTAAATGAACATTTTTTTTTATAATAACGTATATATTATTATTAAATATATATTATTAAATATACAGCTACCTTTTAATAAGCATAATCATTTGATATTAATACGGAATAAAAATGAAAGTCTCAAAAAGAAAATAATCTCATACAAATTGTAAGATTTTATTTAAAAATCTAGGTATGTCGTCAAAGGGAATATTAATGCAGTGATTATTTTGTTTTGTTTATTTAGAATGGGAGTCAACGTATCTATTACTAATTTCTCCAAAGGTATTAGGTTCCAAAGAGAACTACATTTTTATTTGCATTAAAACATCAACAATTATTCAATAGTTGAATAATTGTCTAGTTGGTATTTTTTTATGAGAAAAAGTTTTATCCGCTATTAATCAGGTATTTTTTGACTATTTAATACTTTTCCACGCTTAAATTACTGATACTACCTACCTATTTGGAGAAAATTTGATATGATTGCCCCAATGGTTGCCTGGAAGAGATTGCTTATAGCAATAAGGCTGCCACTTGTGGCCCTAGTAAAAAAAATTGATTTCTTTATTTGTTATTTATATCATGTGTTGCAATATAGAATATTAGTTCTACCTCTCTATGCAGGCAGATTAAACCCTGGATTAATATACATGAGCCATTTTTATCCGGGATTCACTATGATATATTTTATAAAACGACTAAAACTAAATACATTCTAACAATCTGTCTTTGCCTGTTCTGTGGTGGAATAATAATACTAACCAGTATCTCCCAAACTACAATTGTTCACTCAACCTTGTTTGAACAATAATTTTCATTTGTTCAAACGTAAGCCCCGATAATGAGGCACGAATTAATTCGGATACGATTTATTTATTGTTTAATGCGGATAGTGTTGGGAACGTAGACAATCTTACTCAGAGATGCCTACCTATTTATCTATCTATCAATATGGTGTTAAAATTTTAAAAGCAATTTTTCGTACGTAGTGTTTTTGTAAAGAACAGCAGGAAGCACTTGAATTAGATCTGTCCAGAAATGTGGCGAGTGGTGTACTAGAAGAGAGGTCTATGCTCAGCAGTGGGCGTTAACAGCTTGATGAGTTTTGCTATAAAACCAGGTCAAATGTATGCCTAATCTACCTATGACGGCGTTTGAATGTAGTGACTCTAAGAGATTTTTAAATTAAACCTAATCGTGTCAATGTATTTAAAAATAATACAATACATTATGCTCATCGCACATCGCATAAATCTGTATCATCCAGACAATAAAGATATGTCGGAGTTTTGTCTTAATGAGCCGTTTATGCGTTGTGATTTCGATGCATTTATTTATTGTTTAATACGGCTAGAATTGGGAATAACGGAATTCATAAAGCGTTCGCACTGAATATGGGGAATGTATTGTTTTTGGATTATCACAATTTATTAAATGAAATGCTATCACTACGAGCTATGCGAGTTAGCGTTTTTGCGACAGAGTTTACTGTATGATTTAATCAATAACTAGTGAATGTTCGCGACTTTACTCGCATTAAGAAGTACAACTTGCTTCCCCTATTTCTTCCCTTTAAAAGTGGCATTTCCAAAAATCTTTTCTAAGCGGATGCTTACTTTATAACTGCATGGCAAATTTTAGCCCGATCCGTTCAGTGGTTTGTCTATTTCAGTCAGTTAGTCAGCAACCTTTGTTTTTTATAATTTAGATTAAAAACAAAGGTGGTTTTATGTTAGGGTTTTAAAAATACATGTTTTGCCATATGTATATATAAATATATGTATATGTAGTTAAAGGCAGTTTCATTGTACTTACTTGGTCTTGAGGTTCCATCGCAAATTTCTGTTCTCTGTATCCACTGACGCTAGTTATCAAAAGGCATATCAACCATTGCTTCCAAAGTATGTTTAAATTCATCGATATCCTTAGCAAAAGGAACAATGTATTCGCCTTTCTACTTGTTACTCGTCTAGTTTCTGTACATTCTTTGTTGACTTCGACATTTAGGATTTTTTCTTCAATATTTTCACTTATTTTTAAAGGTTTGTTCAGTACAAGTATTGATTTTGTACGTATTCTATCGGCATTGTTCTCTATGACCTTTGAAAATTCCTTTTTACTGTCGACATGTGGTTCTTTGTCAATTTCCTTAGCTAAAAGTATTTTCTTTTCATTTGCATTGAAAATATGATCTTCATTGTTTTTCACATATTCTGTATTTGATATATCTAACTTTTTCTCATTGTTATTATTTCTTGATATAGATTTCCTAGAATCCATGATTGGTTAGGTTTCTTTTCAGTTCCAAAGCTATATAATTTTTCTGCTAAGTATTTTCATTTCCCCGTCTGTAACAAAGAAAACATTTTTGGATTATTTTTATTTTTATGACTAGTCGCTGCTCTTGGCTTCACCTATGTTGGTTTGGAATAAATCGTAGCCTATGTATGTATGTCATTTTTACACCTTCTACAATCTTCTGTAGATGATAGGAAAGCAAAAACACCGATTTATTGTTTATAATGTGAGGAATACGGGTGCGGGTCACACATTTGTCGCGCACAACCACTACAGAGTCTCTATGTTGAGAAATCAGGATTATTTATTTAACACACGACCGGCCATCGGCGCGGTCAGACAGCAAGCCAAGATCTACTTCATATTACGTCAGATTATCAAAATATGTCACGCGTACCCGCATTTCTCTCCTTTATTCATAAAAATGTACCTAGTACACACTATTGCTCTGTGCCAGTAGATGGCGCTAGTAGTACACAAAACAAACAATGGTGCGCGTCGCCAACAATCTTCATTCTAAAAATCATGATAATCTGTTGCTTTGCTGCGACATGTGGCATGAAAAAGATATAATTCATATGAAAACATGAACAAATTCAACGTTATTTTTTGTACACTAGTAGGTATATAATAATATTATAAGAAAAGTATAGATAAACGACCTATAGCAGTAATGATACGTACCGACCAAGAAATATATTTTTTAAGCGAGAGTGAATCGGTTCTTTTCGGGTAAGCGCGCTCCATTTTAGGCCATAGCCTTTGCTTACCATCAGGCAAACTACAGTCAAGTGTAAAATCCCGTACTATTTAAAATAAAATAGTAAGTAGGTCTATAGAAAAAGAGTCAATATTTTTTTTAGGCAAGCATCTTTGTCTTTAACATCGCTTTTCTTGAAGCAAGGTGCAAAAATAAACCTTTATTATTCAAAAACTGTTAATGTATGTGTACTTATTTCAAAGATAGTGTTGACTTCAAAGTACAGAACTCTTAACTTGTTATGTGCATTATTAATATTATTACCCACAATAGCTGGCATATTCCTCGTAAAGCAGACAAAAGCCAAGAAAATTGACTCATAAAACTAGAATTAATCTTAAGCTCATAAAGAGGAATACTGAAACTATTATCTCGGAGTAAAATTTTACAACCCCTGTTAATCTTTCATGCTGAGATCAAAACTGAGTAGAGAATTGCAGAGAAACAAGTTAAGTACTTCATTTGGATTCATTCATAAGTATTTTTTTTATTCGTGGATATATAATATTGAATATTTTATTATTAGTATATATTTTCTCTTTTTTGATGGGGTGTTCCTTTATATTTCTTTCGACTCCTGTAAGAAATCGCTATTAGCGATAAGGCTGCCACTTGTGGCACTATTTTTTAAGTCTTTTGTGTTTCTGTTTGTCTTTTTTTGTCAATGTGTGTTACAATAAAGAGTTTATCTATCTATAAAACAATAACCGTTCTGATTCGAATAATGCTAGTGTCTATAGTTTTAAAGCCGCCTTGGGTTTTGGTAATGGTTCAATGGCTGTCGTACAACATACAGCAAGCACCTACTATAGAACCTACGTAAAATCTATTTTTTAGTTGTATGTTTTTACTGTGGTTTGAGTTTTTATGTAATCGCAAGAATGAAATTCCTTGCGAAAACGATAATGAATCCGAAGAAGAGAAGAATAAGCACTAAGCTGATATCTTTTTTTATCAAGGTCGCAAATGTCACAATATCAATTTACATATTCATATTCATTTATTCGTAACAAAGTTATAAGTCATGGTTCACAATAATTCACAATCATATATTATCAATTTACAATGACAGTAATCTCTCTGTCAAAATCTACTCCATCATTTCAGAGTTGGCTAACTTTTAAATTTCCCTGCGAGGCTGACTCCGACGTAAACATGTTTATAAGCTTTGATTGCAGAAATGAACAGAAAGGAACATCTATTATGACCACAGAAATCTAAATTTATCTAGATTTCTGTGATTATGACACTAGGTACTATTAAATCTTAACAAGAGGGATGAAGTTTCTTTGATAAGATAAGGGTTAGTTATTATAAGTTTTTTTTTTACATGAGATAGGCTCACGCTTGACTACAACTTTGCTAAGCAACCCTGATGTTAAGCAACGTTATAATCTACGATCTAGTGCGCTTGCCTACAAGAAACCGGTTTTTCTCTTTAATTAGGGTCGTGACAACCCCACTTTTTCTTCATATGAATGAGAGTGGCTAACTCTGGTGTCGAGAGTTTATCAAGCCGCGCGAAGGGCCTCTGACATGGCTTAACGACTGATTTACTAGACAAACAGCCGGGACCTACAATATAACGTGTATCCGACCCACGAAAGCGCCCCAAGTGGAATGCCACTTTTCGGTCACCCATCCAAGGACTGGCTGCGTCGACCTTTTCTTAACATTGGTAATTACGATTGCCTCCACTAGCTGAGCTACGGGCGCTTCAAATAAAATCTCATAAAATATCTTTATAAGTCTTGAAGTAGCTACGAAATGTGAAATATCTTCTGTTTCCTTTGAAATAAATAACGCAGTGCAGTTGAAATTGTCGCCCGCTATTGCAGTAGTGATTTATTCATGGCTACACTTTCATGATACTTCGGAGACCGCCTTAAATATTTAGTGGCACCAAAACATATGGAGTGAACGCTGAAATTGTGACGGTTTGTTTTGAAAGTGCCCGTTTTTATGCCCAAGCATAAGCAATTAAGAATTAGGTAACAAATTTTGCTAAAACCGAAAATAATTAAAATAAACACAACTGTTTTTCACACTTTACTGTGTAACATTTGACCACCAGGTTACATAAACTGAAACGACACTAGAACAAGCAAACACTGTGGCTTGGGCCAGCTTGGGCTGGTGCATGGAACTAGCTCTGAAACGAGGCTGCCGGGACACATATTTCACACATACAAGAACTTTCACCTCTAAATTATTAGTAGCATTTCTTTGTTCATATTCAAAATATAATATCATTTGCATTGTTTTATCAACTTGTATATACTTAAAATAAAACGAGTGTGGATCATCTATTCCGGTGTCTGCATTTGCATCCAGACGCACCCTGGTGCGAATCCGGCTCTACACCAATGACTTGTGTCTACACAATGGATTTTCACTCGCTTAGCGGTAAAGAAAAACATCGTGAGGAAACCGACATGATGGAGGACCACAATATCCGATGGCATGTGTCTTCCGTGGAAGGACCTGGGCGCCCACCACGATGTATCTGCTCAAGAAAACTCCCCTAACGAATCAATGCTGCGGGTGAGTCATGACCCTCAGTCATGAGAAAATACGACTCAAAGAGAGAGATACCTATATACCGCATTTTTGATACCTATTTTTGACTTAGGCATAATTTGCTAACCTAAATACAGTTATTTAATTCGTTACTGAACCAAATCGGATCATTCGAAAACCGTTTTACACTCTAAGACACGATAAACCCCACCGAAGCACCGATAACACCTCGATTCAATTCCGAGCAAGAGCCAGGTGTGGAGTTAATGTCCCAATAAAGTTCTGGAGCCGATTCTTAACCCACTGCATTGCAGTTCAAAGATCGACATTTTCAATTTTCCCACATACCTATAGTCGTTAATTTAAACGGATTTTCGCAATATTCAAACGCGTCGCATATTTGTTAAGAACTTGTAAGTATCATATCATGTTACTATCTTAAAATCGTGATGTGAATTCCTTTTTCATAATATGGTAATTAGTGGAAGGTATCTGATCAAACCTAGAGTTAACAGGTATCTTCTAATTAAGCGTTTTACACCTAGACTGCAGCAATGCTTAACATCAGGCAGGCTGTAGAGACCAACATAAATTTATTCCACGTAAAAAAAGGTATCATTTTGAAGTGATATGAATATTGCTTTTCTTTTGTCTATGTAACTTACAAGTTTCCTCAAAATCAGTGCACTAGTTTTTGAAACATGAGTATATTATACTCTGAAACATTATGTATACATCGATATGGACATTTAAAGAAATCACTTTAATTTTAATACAATAAAGTTACATGTTCCACTATCGCTCTAAGCAACGCTGCACAATCACGACATACAAGTAGACAAGCGCAAAACTATCCCATTGCAATTACTAAAAAGCAATCAACAAACAATACCGTCAGCAGAATAGGAACCGGCAGATGTCAAATTAACAGAGACCGCAATCTAGAGATCTCCTTTCAAGACCGTTTGTGTATTAATTTCCTCAGAGACTGGACAGACTCGTTCCTTTAATAACTGGATTGCCGGACCAGACTCTAATTGCTAAAGGAATGGGATGGATAGGGAGGGGACGAGTTAGCAGTCTTGAATTTGAATCAGTCTTGATTTATAGTTGTGAGATTAAATTGGACCAAATTCTTTGTTACACGACACATTAGAAAATAAAAACACTCCTAGTAAAAAAAAATATAACACTTCAAATAAAACATATTATTAACACAATAATATTATACAACCTAATCTACTTTATTATAAAGATGCGTACCCAAAACTCTGGCTGCATTGCCCCTTTGAATAGTAAAATATAATTTATATCCTGTTTTTAATATTGACTAATATTATAAAAAGTGTAAAAATAGGCTTTGTTTTAACTTATGTAGATGAACTAATAATACACACAATTTTAAATTTGTTCATAAGTAAATATTGCTCCGCTGCACTAATTGGGTAGGATATACAAAAAGTAATAACAAACTCTAATACATCACCCATATTTTATTTTAGAAAAACATTGAGATTTTTATATCACGAAAGCATTAATCTAATAATTCAGATGCCTAGTATGAAAATAAACTACATTTTAAAGGATTTCTCAATTAAATGACGAAACTCATCATTAAACAAGACTAATTACTACTAGACAGTGAAAACAAGTTTTCCCACCACTGGCGCCATCTAGTTTAAATGTGTAACGGATATTATCAATATATCAATAATATATACTGATAAGTGTCCAGCCTTCCTGCTTTACCTGTATTTTTATAGATAAATGGTCAATTGAATTACTCATAATTTCTGGAATAAACTTTTCCTGGGTATTTGGCTACATAAAGTTTATTACTGTCTCGTTAGTAACTTTTAGCATGCTTGCCGATTGGTAATTTTGTCGCTTCAAATTACTATACAAAAGCCTATAATAAAAAAAAACAAGTCATATCACCAAAAAGATACAATCACAGTAAAGTTACAACAGTTAAAGTTTGTAAGTGTGTATTTTTTTAATTATTGTTCATTGTTAAACAACTGAATCGATTTCAAAAAAACTTGACATGGAGATAGATCCTGAATTAACATATATGCTGCTTTATTCCTCGATAAAGGCTGAAGGGCATACCTAGCAATTTATAAAACTGACAAATATTAATAAAAATGTTCCAACTATTATGAAAAGCTACAGTTTTAAACCTGCCCCAGCTTTTCTGAAGAAAAATCATCCTAAAATCGACTCTAAAAGCGAAAAAATAAAGTCTGTAACGGAATGCAGTTAATCTGAAACAGAGGGCGATGTATTTTGTACTGAAGCCATTACTTATTAGGATTTATTATCGTTTGCGCCAAAAAAGGGTTGAAATTCGCCGTTGAGTATCGACACTATGGAATGAGAGACAGTACCTAATGTGCGTCCCTATAGATATTGTTTCATTAAGTATTCACTGCTTGCCTACTTTTAGTACTGGCGAGAAAACAAATGGGCAAGTGCTTGTTGAAAAAATGCATCGAATTATTTCGTCTATTCTTACGACAGGCAGAATGTGAGTTCTCTTGGGCAAATACATACATTGTGGGGGTTTCCATTCCCAGAATTTCTATACAAAATGTAGGTTAGTTGACTGTCTTGTTTAGAAATAAAAGATAATATGTGTAGGTATCCTGACTACAAAATTCCAGAACCGATTTTGATGAATTTCGGGATGAAGATAATTTGATTAACCCTGTTTGAAATATAGATTTATTAATATTGTCGCACCGTACACTGCAGGGCGCTTCTAGTAAATAATGAAAGGAAGAATCCTTACTCAAGTTACCAATATATTTTATAAATCTAAGAGAAAAACGTTCCGCCGCCGAGTTCCGCCAGAGACCGCGCCACGCACGCTTCGTCTCCGTAAAAGTTAAATGTTAAAAAAATAACTAGTGCCTCTAAATTTGTCAATAAGTGTCGGATTGTATATGGAAAGTGACTATTTATAACTGTGAGTGTTATCTCGCCGAAATAACAGTGCAAAATCTCAATAAATACGACTTTTATGTCTTTTGCAAAAATCAGTACAGACACTACACAGACTGAAAATAAAATTTGCATAAGAAAGGACTGAATTAACTGAACAATAAACGGTGATAACAAAGCTTATTAAATAAGTGGATACGTAAATAAAGTGATTAAATATAGTAAAATAACAAATTTATACAAATCTACCCCCTTCTACGTGTTTAACTCAGCAAATTGGACTTTGACCCCCAGCAAACTTAACTGTCAGAATGCGTCACATCGTATGACCACACAAAAGCCGTACGGAAGCCTAATTTCGGAACCGTAGGTACTGTTCCGATAGCATAGCGGTCACTACGACTGGTTCAAGCGTATGAACATCGTAAACCTACAGGGTTCGGAACTCAGACAGATAATTATTTTTGCGTATATTTGTTTCGTTATAAATTTTTCCATACGAAGATCAGACGCTACTGTACTAATATTACAAGTAAAAAAATGGCTGAGCATAATATGATGGCTATGTTGAATGCACTGAGACTTCAAATTAAGGAAGATAACGTAGAGATAATAAAAAAAGCAGAAGAAAACATAACTCAGAATGTTTACACAAAAATCAAAGAACATTTTTGCCGTCTTGAATCAGACTTAACTGAAATAAAATGCACTCAAATTAAGCATGAAGAAAGTCTCGACAATTTCGACAAGATACTGCGTCAACGTAATGTTATATTTTTTGGCATTACAGAAGAGGAAAAAAGCTACAATGAACTTGAAAATGTAATTCTATTCACTATTAAAAACAAGATGGACACTGAATGCGAAAGGAGAGACCTGGAATATGTGGGAAGAATCGGGATGAAAAGCACGAAACCAAGACCCATTAGGGTAACTTTTTCAACATTAGGCACAAAATTACAAATTCTACGAAAAAAATCCTGTATGGAAGGAAGCGGCTCATACATCAAAGAAGATTTTTCACCCAAAACACTAGAAAAAAGAAAAGCTTTGATACCCCAACTAATGCAATACAAGGAAAGTGGAGTTTCAGCTATTCTCAGATATGACAAAATACTCGTTCTAGATAAGCCAACTAACAAGAGGGCTTTATCTGTGTCGGTGAGCCCGCAGGAACAGAAATCGGACCATGACAGTGGCACGTCATTAAAACCAAATAAACAAACAAAGAAAAAAACAAAACGTACCACTACTGAGCGGCCGCAACCGAGCGACAATATCACGCAACATTTCCCAAGCTCCTCAATCGCAGCATTTTTAAAGAATAATCAACTTAAAAAACAACCCCTTCCAAGCATGCAAGAAGAAAAATAACTAACTCTGACATCCAGAAAAAATACAAAGGCAACATCAAGCGGAACTCGAAAATACACAACAATAATAATTCCACAAAAATAGTCACAAGCACTCCCAAGACGTTTGGTCAACGCGGGAGTATAGAGACCACAACCCTCCATGTACTACTCATTTGAAACTTCAAATACGAACTAACTAACTATCACCTTCGGTACTCTGTGATATCAGCAAACACCATCCTAAAAACAATCAACAAAATACGTTAAATATGTGGAAAGCCTGAAATAAAAATTCATTTAATGAATGAATCACAGAGAATTAAAAATCAAAATATTCCATAACATGAAGCCGAGCAGCGCTGGAATGAGACACATTGATGAAGCATGGAGGAGGCCTTCACTCGTCTCTGAGTGCCGTGACGTCACACACACAACTCAATATTATCACAGTTGAAGGAAAAATCTTATAAATTTAGTATAATTATTTATAACTGTTTAACGTCATGTCATGGCAAATAAAGGCTTTTTTTTTTTTTTTTTTTTTTTTTTTTTTTTTATTAAGAGAAAAACGTGCTGGGTTTACACTTGATCACAACATATTTTATCTTGTGGTAAGCAATAAAATTGTGGTCTTACATGGGGATCGATGGTGTATAGATTTGGGTTTATAAAGGATTTTTTTAGGAACAAAATGATTAAAAAAGGTAAGACTTCAGTCACTGCATCGTATGACATCTAAACTTGGACCGTATCCAAGCTATTCAGTCGATGGCTATAATTCTATCTGAAAATATCTCGAATTAGAGATTATCACTGGAAATTATTTCACCCTTCTAAAAGCTAAGCCAATTCCATTGGGAAAATCTTGTGGTAATTTTGCGTTTGAAGTCAACTGATTACATTCGAGATTGCTTTATCTTATTCATTCATTAGTTAAAGCGTTGATATATATCTTATTACTTTAGGCTAGAAATAAATCTTATTCAAACCTAGTAGACAAGTTGGTATATTATAGAATGTACCGGCAAGCGATTGCGGCTTGGTGATAAATTGCCTGGCTTAGAACCTGACGCACCACATTTCAATTCTAGCCCTACATCTATAACTGTTTTTTTTTTAATTATTTACTTCGGGCAATGTATTAGTTTGACCTTTCAGCGAGGTAATGCCACCAGATTTTTAGGCAGATTTTTAATTTAGGCCTAGGAATCTGATTTAGTCAGAAGTTAAATAAGTAGTATTTATTTTAGATAATTTAAATGTTTTTTTTAGTTTTATTTTACATGTCATTTTTAGGAAATAAATATAAATTTAATTTACCTGATCATTTGCACCAAGTCACTTTAGAGAAAAGCTTACAATATACATAAATAGATTTGCATATATTCGATGCTTTAAAGGCAGTCCAAGATAATTTTGAAAACCTCGAAAAGAATTGTGTTTATTTGTTGATGAAAAAGTAGTCCAAAGTTAATTATAATTGCAGATGTATGAGCCAGAATTGTAACTTTGTATTCCCATAACTGCTATTATCTGAACAACAAGCAGTCGTCATATTCAGGGTTATAGTTTACATGATCAGTAGAATTAATAAAATAACCAAGCGTTTTGCTTCGACTTTCTTCGTGCGAACAGCCAAACTGTGGAACTCCTTGCCCGAATCTCTATTCCCCTTGAACTATAATTTGTCGGTCTTCAAGTCGAGAGTAAACCGGTTTCTTCTAGGCAAGCGCGCTAGATCGTAGATTACAACGTTGCTTAACATCAGGCAAGTTGTAGTCAAGCGTGAGACTATCTAATGTAAAAAAAAAAACTGTAGGTAACTGAGGTTTTTTTTGTAATATAAGATATAATTTATCACTTGGTTGGTTGGTTAAAACACATATACCTAACTAGTGGGTGCTCGCGAGTTCGCTCGCATTAGAAAGTAAAACTTGCATCCCCTATTTCAGCCCTATTAAAGTGGCATTTCCAAAAATCCTTTCTTAGCGGATGCCTACGTCATAAAATCTACCTGCATGCCAAATTTCAGCCCGATCCGTCCATTGGTTTGGGCTGAGCGTTGATAGATCACTATATTAGTCAGTCAATCAGTCAGTCACCTTTGAGTTTTATATATATAGATACCATTGAATTCTGTGCCATTGATACGTCAGATAATAATAGCTCA
This sequence comes from Macaria notata, assembly GCA_927399415.1. Classification (NCBI taxonomy): domain Eukaryota; kingdom Metazoa; phylum Arthropoda; class Insecta; order Lepidoptera; family Geometridae; genus Macaria; species Macaria notata. The sequence continues at coordinate 3,939,818 of OV656750.1, read as the reverse complement.
CAATTTTGTACAAGAACTATACCTACTTTCATAGAAAAACACAGATTTTAACTATAAAATAAAGCTTTGCCTGTTGCTTCAGCATTATAATCTTATATTGAACAAAACATCATATAAATGAATATCATCACCACAACCTTTTATCCTGCGATTGGGCATGTTTAACAGATTTATCGTGTTGTTTCATTTGCTCCTGCATATTTGCAAGTTTCTTGAACTGTTCCCTGCATAGTTTCCTTTCCTCATCATATTTGGGATTCTCTTTTAGCATTTGTTCTGGACTCTTGCAGTCACTGGTTCCTTTGTTTGCAGCGTAGTTTCTAATAACTTGGGTAAATGTTTTGGTCTTTGTTTTTGAATGGTTTAAAACTACATTATAGAGTTTGCGAAGGCATTTCACAGACATTGTTCTTAATAGATAGTAGGAAATGTTGCGAATTGTTGTTGTAAAAGTGGAAGGTCTATGTATTTTATTGGCTATTGATGTATTTTTGTTGAGAACGAAGAATGTAAAGACAAATATATTTAAAAACCCAATAAAAATTGTAAATTACCTTTACTAACTTAGGATTGACTTGGACATTTGACAAGTAACATTTGCAAATTAGACTGCTTAGTTTATATTAAAAAAGTTTTGTTACGAGTAGATTCATTCCATATACGACAAATGTGTTTTTATGTTATATATGTTGTTTACATATTCACAGATTACTTGAAAAATAGCAGTAACCAAATTTCGTCGTATTCGATTCAGTCGTTTGAACGTAAGAAGTAGGTAACAAACACACAAAAAAGTCGGATTTTGCCAAACCTTGCGTTTTAAATACAAATACAAAAAAGAACAATATACAAATTTATTTAATAAACAGAAAACTTAAGGTTATGTGTGCAATATGAATAAGATAATTTGTATTCTTTTTAGCCCCAACCGAACTATCTACTCGTAATTTGTTTAATATTACTACTAACTCTGTATTATGTAGTAATGCTAAGTGGCAAGTATAGTACAATAATATCCAAACCAGTAAGTAACAAGAGCAGTTAATGGTACATACCCACGGCAACAATCGCCTGTAATTGTTGTGGTATAAGGCATGGGAGGTTGGGTGAGTTTGGTAATGTTTTTTTTTAAATTTGACTGCTGTTAAGAAACAAATTCTTATCGGTTCTTATCGGGTAAGCACGATCCATCTCAGGCCATAGCCTTCGCTTACCATCGGGCAAACTGTGGCCAAGTGCGAACCCGTTTAGTTTAATAAAAATGTATTTTTCATTACTTTTATTATTGACAAAGATTTAAAACTGTTTGATTATGATTAGATAAGTACATATATTATGATATGAGTGAATCACTTAATTTTCTTCCATGGATATTAAAATTGCTAAGTTCATTTAATGTCATTACGAATTAGATACATTCGGTAAATGTTTGATCATTTTACAGTAATATTTACCCAACTATTCTGAGCATTGATTCTAAGATTAGACATTGTACTATCTGTTCGTAACGGCACTTATCTATTTTACTTATACAATATTTTTTTAAGAAATGGGTTTGCACTTGACCGTGATTCGCCTGATGGAAAGCTATCATTACGGTCTATTAAATGAACAAATTACAATCATAATTTAATTTCCATAGTATCAAGTCAAAATCCTATCGTGAAATCTGTTAAAATAATTATATTATTAAATATTACTATGCTTATGTATTTTTAATAAAAAACACACCCGTCGTATAACAACACACCAGAGAGATTGTCGTAAAATTTTACTTTACATTATCATGTTACGCTTATAACTTGTACAAAACAGCAATAGCTGGTGGTTGCATTCCACACTGCCAGGTGCATCTAGCTATTCACACACGATTTATAACTCTGATCAGCAATAATGTCTACACGCAAATAAACACTTTATTACCTATAACATAGCGTTGAAAACTGCCTGAACTTTCCCCATCCTTCAAGAGCCTTAGTTGGCAATATTCGTTACCAATTTCGACGTTAGTGCTTTTGAGTTATGGTCGATAATGGCTTGGGGATTGAAGATAGCACTAGACTCGATCAATGTTATAAGGTGGAGCTGGGAATCAAGGTATTTTTACCCTGATTCTGCATCTATGTTGACATCTCTGCTTCTTCAGAAGGTTCTAGAAGGAAGATACTACGTTAATCTATTCCTCTCCATCCAATGGTTGCCTGGAAGAGATCACTTTTAGTGATAAGGCCGCCAGTAGTATTAAGTTACTTATGATTATTTTCTTTGTAATTTATTTATTGTAAATAAATCATGTTCTATCTATCTATTTTGTAGCTTAATTTATGGTGCTGTACCAAAGTTAAGCAACAACAGGCCCGGGCATAATTTGGATGGGTGACCGTACAATAAAAAAACGTAATTTAGGTACATATTAGTATTTCTGTGGGTCGTGTAACACTTTAAATTGTAGTACCTGGATAGTTAATTAATTAATTAAGTACTTAATGGATATACCAAAGCCCCTAATGTAGCTTAAAAGCCTCTACAATCAATCCTTATTAATTTCTTATCACTTACTTTACTTAAGTTTTTCTAACTTAACCAGGTTTCATTTTAGGACCTATTTCGCTCAACGTGTAGGTTTGAAACTGAAAATGAAACCTATCCTAGAATCTATGCCTTATTGGCACTACAAAAACTGAACTGGTTCTCTTAATTTGGTATAGTACCTAATGACTTAAGCCAGTAGTAGAATAAACAAGATTTTTTTATTTGTTTTAATAACCTTAATAGGCCTTAAACAAAAACAAAGGGATTGCGTTTCTTGTCTTCAAACCTAGACCCAATGTAATTACTTATGTACAAATAAATTTACTGGACTAGTTTTTAGAAGTTTAGTCTATTTTGGATACTAGGCCCTAGATAAGTAAAATCTAAAGGTGTGTTTAATGGTAAGTTGGTCTGTTTGATCTTGTTTGACGTCGCAACATAGAATTCATCATGATTTGTGATAATGCGTTTTGGGGTATATTAACATAGACTATGTAAGTTATTAGCTTTTATGCTTATGGGTGCTTATGGTCCCAAAATAATAGATTCATATCCATCGATACTCCAATGGTTACAGATTCGGAATTCTACAAGTTTTAAAAATATCTATCTGTTAATCATTTATGTTATATTTTAAAATTCTGCTTCTAACTGAAAACAAAAATTACAACACGAGCTTTTTTGTGATGCTTGAAAAACAACGAAGCTTTCGTCTCTTTATCTCTCTCTCTCTCTCATCCTCTGACTCCTCTCTTTAAATCCCTCCTTATAGCAGAGGGTCGGGAGTCTCCCCCCGAATCAATTCGTTAGCTTTCTACAGCTTTCTAGTAAATATTTTCAAATCAAATGGTATAATACAGTTCGATATCAGAAGTAATATGACCCAGAAATACACGTCTAATAAGTTATAAACTCATAAAGCTACAATCCGTACATAGCAGTGAAACAAGGAACGACAGGTGTATCTACAGAGTATGTTAGATATTACCGCTTTACACGATATAGGGTGATGGTTTGTAATTTTATTATAGTTGAGAATAGGAGAAGGCGTTAGGGCGGCTTGATAAACTGTCGACACCGGAGTTATCCACTATCACTTGATAAGAAGAAGATGTAATCTGTATGTAAAATATTATTCCGTGTTCTTGATCAACCTAATCTGATTCCCATATGACAGTACTTACATTTTACTCTGAAGTTACAAAACTATAAAGAGTTAAACCCAGTGCCATTTTCCTCAAAATAGATACCAATCTAGGTACTTCAATCGTATCATAAAAACCCTGAATCTAAAAACCAACTGCAGTCGGAGTAGGCTTGCTATCAAGAGCTATCAAGAGCTATCCAAACAGAGACAAAATAACTCAAAGGCACCTAAATATATCTAGCACACCAATTTATAACGCATACACCACCTGCCTTTCCTAGAGAACTATTTTTGCATCTCCCTTTTTTAATTTCATGTTAGGAAGTAGGCTGCAGCAATGCTTAACATCAGGCAGGCTGTAGTCAAAAGTAAACCTATCCCACGTAAATAAAACCTCGTAAACTCACAGACTTAAGGCAGCTAATTATGATAAAGCTAAAGTTTTACACGTTAGTAGGCAAAGTATTCGTGATTTATTGCCCACATCCACAATTTTTACACATCTAAACGTAATTTACATAAGTGCTTAAATAATTTGATGTTAAAAACTGTATCGTAGGATCATCTTTTTGTCTGTCGTACAAAAAAGTGACGGGTCATTTTGGTTTTTGATAAGTTATAGTTTAAAATCAAAATTACTAATATCGTAAGTAGTGAAGTAATTTAATATCTCACGTATGTGGTGTTTTTGGTTACTTTATGAGGCATCAACCAGATTTGATGTCGTTGTATCCAAATTGAATTTTTTATCCATTCGATGGAAAATTGATACAACCGGAACGCATGAGAGCGAGAATATTCCATTCAGATTCTGTGTTGCCAGTCAATTGACGGAATCAAAGGCAGTGTTGCCGTTTTAGAGTAATAAAGCATTCAAGTTTTAAGTCTAATAACTCTGATTTTATTTTTGCTAGCACTTAGCCGTCACATATTTTCTAAGAATTAAATTTTTGTAAACTAATTCTTATTTTATTGTCTTTCTTTTTTTCTAGAAAAAAATCCATAGGAGTCGGTACATATTTATGCATTATTATTCAGTATTTAGAAAATAATAATTCCTCAATATTATTAAAAAAAACACATACAAATAACCGTTTGTTATAAATTGTTTATTTGAGATATCATACTAAATTGAGTCTAGAATTTAAAACGTTCCTGCATAGGCCAAAAAAGAACTTAACATTTTAGTCACTGCGTGCGGCAGCAGCTATTCACTGGCCATCTTTTGTTCTAAAACTAATATTAGTGTATCGGATTTTCCAATGCAAACCGGATTTCAGAATTACATTGAATAGACTAAAGCAATACGGAAAACGTATATTTTACTTACCTAGTATTTGAATTTAGCTTTGAATGTCTAGTACAAATTACACTAGCGTTTGCATAGGAAGGGGCTAGATGGCGCTGTGTGAAATGTAGAGGAGTATTTAATTTATAGTTTTTTCGGGAGAAACTGGTGGAAACCGACCAGTTTCTTTCTGATAACTAAATTCGCATAATAATGGCGACCTCTGGAGACAAGAGTATTTTATCAAACGAAAAAAGTAAAACTTTTACTGAAGCTAATCTGCCAGCGATTCACGGAAGCGCCCATATAATAAGCTATATTTCTTGTATTGGTGATTAACTTTGGTAAACGCAATGTGACATAATCTACTATGCAACGATCGCTTGAGGCAACAAATGAGCTTATTTTAAACCATAAAATAAATCGCATAAAACCTCATTTTGCTAAACCACGGTCAAAAACTACATTATTTTAATCAACCTGTATATAAGTACCTACCTAGAGCGCCACCGTCAATAGATAATAATTGATAAGGTAGTCTTACACAGTTCATTGACCTTAGAAAAGTCTACCATACTATGACCTAATCTATGTCAACCACAGCACAAACCAGTCACCAATTTATTTAGACCCGTACTTGACATTGAAATTACAAGCTACGCGAGGTTTTCAGATAATGGTCACGGCTGTAGCAAATGTAATATGAGCTGTCATTACTTGTGCTATATATGGTACGGAAGGTCTAATTAAGTGGATGTATGATGCAGCTTTCATGATGGTGTAAAGATTTAGTGGTTACAAATAAGTGTTAGTGTAGGTTTTAGATTAAATCTCGGTACTTAATAGTCTCTCTCTCTTTGAGTCGTATTTCCTCATGACTGAGGGTCGTGACTCCCCCGTAGAATTAATTCGTTAGGGGAGTTTTCTTGGGCAGGTACATCGTGGTGGGCGCCCAGGTCCTTCCACGGAAGACGCATGTCCTCGGATATTGTGGTCCTCAAACATGTCGGTTTCCTCACGATGTTTTCCTTCACCGCTAAGCGAGTGCAAATCTACACATAACTTGAAAAATACAAGTCATTGGTGTAGGGCGGATTCGAACCAGGGTACGTCTGGATGAAAAGCAGACACTGGAACCGCTGAGCCACACTCGCTTATTTATATAGTAGTTCGATAGTAACTGTAATGCAATTTTATGAACAGATTCATACTTGCCGTCCAGACCAAACGAAAAATTATAATTTAATGTTTATGTTCGAGTGTATGTATTTATTTCTGCTATAATAACTTTATTTACAGTTTAAATCAATCGAATGTTATTGCTTGTTTTGTAGTACTTTATTAAATCGCTTTTCTTATTCACATTTTAAATTAATGATTTAAATTGGTCATCAAACAGTTTTAATGCCCTTCAAAAAGAGGAGGTTTTCTAAATGTTATTTTTGCATACTTTATTTGTCATCATCAATATGAACCATACCTATTTTTGTATAAAGCACAAAGTTATTCTCCTATCCTGTTACAATTGAAACATCTAGTATAAATACAAATAATATATTGATTTATACATAAGACTAAAGTTAAACCATATAATAACTATAAGTAACAACAGCCTTGAAGGCAAGTTTATCTCTGTGGTTGTAACTGTAACCGCCATCTAGAAATATAGGGGTCCATTTTAACAACCGATCACTTCTTCATAGATATCGCATGACTTCGATTTACAAATGAAAATAGATTTGGGTTGTTACCTATTCCATACACCTTTTTTTAATTCAAAAGTTTTAGAACACAACAAAGCATAATTTAATGTGCACTGCAGAGGCAGACATTAGATCACCAGCAGGCTTATGATTAGACAACGAATACCAACAAACCAAATTACGCCGAGTAATTAGTCTACTCTAACTGTCAAAATTTAACTGCCCAAGAGAATTCTCCTAGCAAATTAATTTATGGGGGAGGCACGAGGAAGCTCGACTCAAAAGAGAAAGAGAGAGAGAGAACTGTCAAAAAACATAATATTGTATTGATAAAGACTGATAGAAATGAGAAAAATTACGCGAAACTAATCTATTGTTGCGCCTCACAAGATAACTACGACTAGTCACTTGAAACAATATGCATACAAGCGTAACTTTTTTTTTAGTTACAAAGATTTAAAACTTTCACTCCCGCTTTGTCTGGTGAAACGGCTACGATGGGCACATTCGCACTGGGAACGATTAAGGGCGGGTTATTTTAGTTAATTTGACATTTAGTTACGTTTTATTTATATAAGTAGGTATAATTGTGTAATATTTATTAGATTTAAAATATATATTTTTTTATTTAAAGTTTTTGTGACAGTGTAAAAGTTCAGCCTTTTGATCGCTAGGGTACCTAACGACACAATGACTATGTTCATTTCATTTATTCATCAATATAGGCACATAAAAGTGTTGGACTGGATATCTCCAAAATGCTATATCTACAACTAGAACAGGTAATCACTTCCAACGTCCAACGGACGACCAGTCTAGTTTTTCACCTCGCCAGCATTTCATGGAGTTATGCGGTTTGTTTATAGCTCATCTTACGTGACTGCTTTAAAACGTGTTATTAGAAACCCTAGATGTAGACTTGCAGTTTTTGTAGGAATTGATTAAGAGTTCTTTAAATGGACGATATCAATGATCGAATAATGTGAAGGTTGTAGGTCTTTTTTGAGTTAATACGAGTCGATGAGTAGTTAGCAAGAATAATGTAAAGCAAAATTGATTTAATATGTTAACTAAATGGTTTTCACTCACGCGTAATTCGCGTATGTTGTTCACGCGTTTCCGATGTTATGACATCCATCTTCAGAATGTATGTTCTGGGACCGCGGCAGCACGCAGACTGCGCGCCGCCGCGCGAGTGGCCCGCCGGGACACGGGCGCGTTTAGTTAACATATATAGAACAAGAAAAGTCTGATAAAAATACTGGGTGTTTTAGGCTATAATAAGTAAGGAAGGTAGGTACCTAATTACTATATATGCATGTTTGTCCGAAGATAACATAAAACCTAGAAAAAATTCTGTTAACAAGACATTTTGAGTTTGGATATAATATAAAAGGTTAAAATTATTTTTACCTATTGTTAAGAATGTCATCATTTTGTTCCTATGATCCCGTTAACAAGAGTTTTGATTCTTTTTCATTTTGGTACCAACACAAAACGTTTTAACTTGGTTTTGTGTAAAAAAATAACAAAATCTTAAATAGTTAAGAAATACTAACTACACAATACAATAGCAAGAATCCAGACTGAAAAACAAGAAATTGCACTACTTTTTAAGCTTTTTTCACCATTAACTTATTACCTGTCATTTTAACGACATTTAAGTTTGCGTGTCTTTCAAAACATACAGAGTTATAAGGTTTACCGAGATACTACTGTGAAATGCTTAGTGATATTACCATAAACATATACAAATACATGCATTTTTTAATTCATTTAGTTTGCTTGGTTACAGAACGAAACTGATAAATAAATAAATAAATATTCTGGGACATTGCACACAGCGCCATCTAGCCCCGATAGCGACAACTAGTCAACAGTATCAGAAGGAGTCACGATCCTCAGCAGTGAGGGACACGACTAAGAAGCGAGAGAGAGTTCGCTTGGTTTATATAGGGACCTACAAGGTATTTTAAGTTGTGTAAAAACCTTTATCTACACTAATGTTGTAACATTCTACTTATGTTTCCAATACTTGACTTATAATTACTACTGTTATAGCACGGACAACAAAACACTCAATTTAAGCAATTTTACATGATGTTATAATATCCACATCGATATCGTAATAGCTCATTATAACATCGAAAAAGCGTGACCAACCTGATTGCAGGGCCAATCAGGTTGGTCGCGCTGCGCTCTCGTTGGTTAGATTTTAATGGCGGCAAAATCACTGTGACAATATACACGTACGCGTGAATTTAATGTTTCGCAATGTGTTTTGTTTAATTAATAAAATTTAAAGTTAAAAATGGATAGCGACGATGATATTTGTACGCCTCCGGATATTCTAGAATTGGCAACAAAAGTAACTCACAATCTTTTACCAGAAAAATCTAGATAATTATATGTAAAATTAACTATTGTCAGCTATTACTCTTGTTGTTTGATTAATTGCATTAGTGAAGATAAAGTAGTGTATGCAACTGCATATAACACGGGTATTAAAACACGAGTGTGAGTTTATGAAACGAGCGCAGCGAGTTTCATAATAGTAACGAGTGACATTCTTCATTATATGACAGTTGCATAAACTACTATTAGGTACGTATAGCGTTTGCTTAGCCATTATATTCTGTATTCTATTACTTAGTTTAGTTTTTTAATTTATATTATTTTCAAATTGACAACACCTCTTTACAGTGTTCTAATATTATATGATTATTGTCGGCGATGCATGCACTGACATGTGGACAATGTATGAAAGAACTAATATGAACAGTGAAGGCAGCGACGCATGCCTTGTTCGAGTTCAATTAGTGAAAGTGAGTGCGCGTAACAAACTAAGAGAATATATATCATTTTCGTACACGTTTCGCGAGTATCATTAGTGAAACAGATGCTGCGTGAAGAGATCTAATTAGAATGGTATGATACTCGCGGATCACGACCGTAGTTAGTTTGTAATTAACGAAAATGTATGATGAAAGTTGCGTTTTGTGTAAATATTCACCATTTTTTGCTGATTGTGTCTAAAGTCCTTGGTTGATCTGTGTAAATTTTATATGTATAAATAGAGTTTTGTAAGGGCTTTCTAATGGTGTAAATATTATGTGTGTAACTTTAAGATCAATAAAGATATGGACGGGAAATGGTGCCACTCATAATGAAATTGCTTCAAAATGTAGAGAATTTTAATGGGGCTCTCTTTGCGGTAACGATAAATTCCAGTGCCGCGGTTGAAGATCGGTCGAATGTTATGTAGTAGTTCCAGCCGACGTCTAAATCAAGAAAGAAGAAGTGCCCTCAAGACCCCAGCCAAGAAGGATTCCAGCCTGCAGATTGCTCGAAGAAGTGAGCACCGCGGCGACATCGAGGGGCTGACAAGAAGCCGCACCGCGGGCAGCTGCTGTGAACCTGGACTGGGGTCGCGAGCGTAGGGGGTGTTAGATAGTGGTACCGTTCCTCGTTTCATAGTTTCCTTCATTCAACACCATTGGTTTCGCATTCAACCCGCAATAGACTTAGTACCCTATCTAGGCATCTCTCACGACTAGGCCTCCTCAAGGCATCTCGCACACAAGTTTAAGTTTCGCGACGTAGGGACGGTTCGCACCGGCGCAGACGTCTTTTTCAAGGCGAGAACCGCGAGCCGTCCACCCACCCAGGGGCACGGCGCCACACCGTGCGCGCTTGTGTCCGCCACAGCTGGTCCTTCGAGCCGGATTTGAAGACGTCGCGAAGCTACGTCGAGATGCCAGTCACCAGGAGCCACGAGGGACAACGCCGGGCACGAGGGCAAAGTCCGCCCCCGTCGCCGCCCGGCCCGGGTGACGCCGCGCAGCCGCCGCACACACGTGGCGACGTGCTGCCGGCCGCCACCACACCGGCCACTACTACATCGAGCACCGTCGCACCGACCGAGGCCGCGCCCGCGGGCGCGACTACCGGTACATCGAGCGACGCGACAACGGGAAGTTCGACAGCGACCCGCATCACAGAGGAGGACCGGACCCGAGGGCGCTGCCCGTCCGGCACTGCGGGGCCCGCCGTCGAGCAACCAACGAAGACTCTGCGTGCTGCGTCGAAGACTTTGGACGCGGCCAAGCTGCGCCGCCTGCTGGAGGCGCGTGCAGAGCACTCACGAAGGGTGGTCGAGGAAGCAAAAGCGGCCACACATCTCGCCAAGGTGCAGCTGGAGCTGCTGCAGCTTGAGGCGAGCGAAGAAGAGGATGGAGACTCCATCATCGAGGACCCGGCCAACAACGAGGAAGATGTCCAGAGTTGGGTGCAGTCGACCCGGGAACAAGGCGCTGCACCAAAGGAGCAGACGACTCCAGCGGACGTCAAAGGAGAGCCGGTGGACCTCGCGGGCGCAATACTGCGCGCAATCGAACATTCTGCAAGGCCGGCGGCACCGCCGCCCGCCTACCTGCACGAGCTGCCTGCCTTCGACGGAAATAGTGGTGAGTGGCTGGCATTTAAAACAGTGTATGAAGACAGTGCTCCTTTGTTTAACAGTGTACAGAACTTGGCGCGACTGCGACGCGCAGTGAGAGGCTCGGCAAGAGAAGCGATCAAAAGCCTGTTGTACTCCGACGTGAAAGCGAGTGAAGTGATTGAAGCGTTACGCAGACGTTTCGGGCGCCCGGAGGCGCTTGTCCTCGCCGAGCTCGACAAGCTGCGCCAGCTGCCCAGGATCACAGAAGGTGCCAAGGAAGTCTGTATATTTGCCAGCCACGTGAGTAACACTGTCGCTACTATTAAAGGCCTGAAGAGGCCTCAGTACTTGCATTCGCCTGAAATGATAAAGATTATCGTAGATAAAATGCCTGCTGTTTTGCGTTACCGATGGTTTGATTACGCGGCGGACCGGGAAGACGCGGACCTTGTGTTACTAAGCAGGTTCCTGGAACGGGAGGCGGACCGCTGCGGGCCGTACGCACTGCAAGAAGCGGGACCAGCCGCCGCAAGGAGAATTCCGCGGCAAGCCGCGCACAGCGCGGCCGATCAACCTGCTGAGCACCCGCAACAGAAGCAAACTCAACAGCCAGTAAAGTGCCCGCACTGCGAGGAGGCACACTACTTGCGCGAATGTAAGAAATTCCTTCAAGCGTCGATCGAACAGCGGTGGGAAATGGCGCGTAAGTACCGCATGTGTTTTAAGTGCCTACAAAGTCGACATCGTAATGATACTTGTAAACGCCCACCGTGCAGGAGCTGCAGACGCAAGCACCACATTCTGTTGCACTCAGAAAAGCAACGGAAACCCGAGGCCGAGACAGAAGCGGCCACCAACAACGCGGTCCCGGTGAACGCAGCCCAGACAGCGCGCGCCTACCTGAAGATGGTGCCGGTGGAGCTCTACGGCCCTGGCGGGAAAGCCAGGGTGCTGGCACTGCTGGACGAGGGTTCGACCATAACCCTTCTAGACGCTTCGGTGGCAAGACAGATCGGGCTCAGCGGACCGAACGAGACACTCCGTATCGAGACTGTCGGCGGAGGGAACATCGTCGAGAGGGACTCCATGAAGATCGCCATGAAGATCAAAGGAGTCTACCAAGCTGCGAAGCGGACCATCGAGGGCGTCCGCACAATCCAGGGACTAAAGTTAACTCCGCAAGGTATTGACTATAAATTTATTATTGAATATCCGCACTTGAGACGGCTTGCCGATCAGCTTCACTACGAGGACGAACCCCCGAAGCTGCTCATTGGTCAAGACAACTGGGAGCTCATCGTCTCGAGAGCCACAAGGAGAGGCAGGAAACATCAACCTGTCGCGTCCCTCACGCAGCTTGGATGGGTGCTACACGGCACCAACGGAGGAGCAGCTACAAGGCGAGTAAATTTTGCTACTTGTACGCACGCTCAAATGCATGGTACGTCGAGCGAGGAAGATATCGAGCGGCTCATCAAGGAACATTTCGCCATCGAATCTTTGGGTGTGCAACCTCGCCTGCCGAGTACCGACGCTGACGGAAAAGCGTTGGAAATCCTGAAGAAAACGTCCAGGAGAATTGAAGGTGGTCGCTATGAGTCCGGGCTTTTGTGGAAAAGCGACCAAGAAACGATGCCCGATAACTTTGAGTCTACAGAGAGGCGTCTCAAGACTATAGAGCGAAAGTTGGACAAGAACGAGCAGCTGAAGAATGAATACAAGGCACAGATCCAGAACCTGCTGGATAAGGGTTACGCCGAGGAGGTACAGCATCACAGCTCTTCGAACCGTAAGTGGTACTTACCTCATTTTGCTGTTGTTCATCCAACTAAGAAGAAGCTGCGCCTCGTGTTCGACGCTGCGGCTAAGTACGAGGGGAAGAGTCTCAACGATGCGCTGCTACCGGGTCCGGACCTACTTCAATCGCTGTTTGGAGTACTGATGAGATTCCGCCAACATCCGATTGCTGTGGTGGCGGATATTAAGGAGATGTTCTTACAGATAAAGATCCGGGAAGAGGATCGCGATAGCCTGCGGTTTCTGTGGAGAGGAGACAGACGCACCGGAGCGCCGAAGGAGTATCGGATGACATCAGTCATCTTCGGCGCCGCGTGTTCACCCAGCACCGCAATCTACGTCAAGAACATGAACGCAACAGAGTTTGCACATGAATATCCGGACGCGGTAAGAGCTATAGAACGCAATCATTATATGGATGATTATCTCCACAGTTTCGAGACTACGGAACGAGCCATCAAAGTCGCACGCGAGGTAGACACGGTGCACAAGAGAGCGTGCTTTGAGCTGCGAGGCTGGGCGTCCAACCAGCCAGAGGTTACCGCAGCGCTCACCCAGGAAGAGACCAAGGAAGAGGTCGACCTGGGGAGCAACGAAGAGAAAACTTTGGGTTTGCGCTGGTTCACTCAAAGCGATGAAATTGGTTTCAGAACTTGCCTTCGGAACGTGCAGAATGTTGTCACTAGACAAAGCGTCCCGACCAAGAGAGAAGTGACCAGCGCCGTGATGTCTACCTTCGACCCGTTGGGCTTGGCGTGCCCGGTGCTGATCCAGGGCAAAAAGCTGTTACAAGATATCTGGAGGAGCGGCGTCGGCTGGGACGAAGTCATCGTCCCAGAGAACGAGGCGGCGTGGAGAGACTACCTCGAGAGCCTGCAAATCCTGCGAGAGCTGCGCGTGCCGCGGTACGCTACACACTCCGGTACCGAGGGGGAGCTACACGTCTTCACCGACGCCAGCGAGACTGCGTACGCTTGCGCTGTCTACTGGCGACAGCGGGATCAACAAGGAAGGTACAAAGTTTCACTATTAGCGGGCAAAGCACGGGTGGCGCCGTTGAAGCCGGTATCTATTCCACGCCTGGAGCTACAAGCTGCGCTGCTCGGGACACGGATGGCGCATACAGTCGAGACGGAGTTGGACATCAAGCCGACGCGTAAGTTTTATTGGAGCGATTCAAGCACTGTACTGTCTTGGATCAAAGCCGACCCGAGGAGTTTTAAAACTTTCGTCGCACACCGTCTCGCCGAGATTGAGGACACGACTAAACCGCAACAGTGGCGTTGGGTTCCGACAGCGCAGAACCCTGCAGATGATGCGACACGCGGCATCCCGAAGGACTTCAACAGAGACCACAGGTGGTTCACCGGGCCTGAGTTCCTGACAGAAGACGAAGAGCGATGGCCTAAGCCGGCCAGACGAGATGCGAACGACCCCGAGCACCGAGACCGTACGGAACAGGAGCGCAAGCCGTGTCGTCAGAACTCAAGCGCCGACCGAGACGAGGAGCGGGTGAGTACAAATACTCTCGCTTCTCTGCGTTTGAACGAGCAAGTTTCGACACCAGACTGGACGAGATTCTCCAGTTGGAACCGGCTGCTGCGAGCGACAGCTCGAGTCCTTCAATTCATCGACTTGATCAGGCCCAAGAAAGCATCGGTACACCTCACTAAGAAGGAACTAAAGAAAGATCCCACTTGGAAGGTAATAAACAAGAAGGCGTCGTCAAAGCAGGCTCCGACCCCGCAAGCGGCGCCAGAGAGAAAACTGTCACCGCTCGATCCCGCTCATCTGACACGAGCAGAGGAGCTGCTACTACAAGGCAGCCAACGCGAGAGCTTTCGAGAGGAGCTGAACGCTATTGGAAAAGGCAAGGCGCTGGACCGATCGAGTAAGTTGAAGAATTTAGACGTTGTCCTAGAGGACGACCTACTGCGACTTCGAGGAAGAATCGATGCGGCTGCAGATGTCCAGCAGAGCTTCAAACGACCGGTACTATTGGATAGCAAGCACCCGGTCGCGAGGTTGATAGTCAAACACTATCACGAGAAGTTTAACCACGGTAACCACGCTACGGTGATGAATGAGGTGAGGCAGCGTTTATGGATCCTGGGACTGCGGGCAGCAGTCAGAGCAACGGCGCATGAATGTCAGTGGTGTCGCGTTCACAAGAGCACGCCACAGACACCGCCTACAGGCAATCTACCGAGAGAGCGCCTACGGAAAAACGAGCCACCATTCACTTGTACGGCGGTCGACTACTTCGGCCCGATGAGCGTCACCGTGGGACGACGACACGAGAAAAGGTGGGGCGCACTGTTCACATGCCTCACTACAAGGGCAGTGCATGTTGAGTTGGCAGCATCCCTGTCGGCCGACTCAATGATCCTGGCACTACGACGGATGGCAGCGAGACGAGGATCGCCCAAAGTCATCTTCAGCGACAACGGAACCAACTTCGTGAAAGCCAACAAGGATCTACAAGACGCCCTTACAGAATTGAAGCAAGATGACGCCGTAAGAGAAGCTGAGAAAATAGGCGTGCGTTGGAAGTTTATACCACCAGGCGCGCCGAACATGGGAGGTGCCTGGGAGCGACTAGTTAGGTCGATCAAGACAGCGTTGGCCATAACGCTCAAGGAAAGGCACCCGAAAGAAGAGGTGCTCCACACGCTATTATTGGAAGCCGAGCACATCGTCAACTCCAGACCACTCGTCGAAGCCGTCATGGACGAAGAAGAGGCGCTCACTCCGAACCACTTCCTCATCGGGAGGTCCTGCGGCGCGCCTCGTATAGGCGTCTTCAACGACGACGAGATCAAGGGGCGGCGGGCGTGGAGAGCGGCGCAACGACTCGCCGACCACTTCTGGAGTAGGTGGGTAAGAGAGTACTTACCAACTCTAATCCCCAGGAAATTGAACCAGAGCGACGCGTCTCGAGACCTGCGATGTGGGGATATCGTCCTCATAGTAGACTCCACTCTACCGAGAAATACATGGCCGCGAGGAGAGGTCGTGGCGACCTATCCAGGTCCTGATGGGCGCACACGCATTGTAGAAGTGCGTACCAACGGTGGAGTCCTGAAGCGACCGAGCTCCAAGACGGTGCTGCTAGTACCAAGGCAAGACGACAAGGCGCTTGCAGACGCGCTCAGTGGCGCCGAGGCGCTCAACAACGACTGTCGCAAAGAAGAGGGGCAGCCAACTACAGACGAGCCACGCAACTCCGGAGCGCCGAGAGGCGCTAAGGCGCCGGACGTCGGGTCGCACGCGAGCGACCACTGCAGCGGCGGCGCATCTCCCCACGAGACGCGAAGCTCCGAGTCATCGCGCTGCGTGGGGCCGCCAGGCGGCGGTCTTCACCACTACGAGGGAGCGTCTGTCGGCCACCTCACGGTCGACAGGGCGCTCCGCACCGCATCATCGCGCTGCGTGGGGCCGCCAGGCGGCGGTCCTCACCACTACGAGAGAGCGTCTGTCGGCCACCTCACGGTCGACAGGGCGCTCCGCACCGAGACATCGCGCTGCGCAGGGCTGCCGAGCGGTAGCCCTCACCACTTCGAGAGCACGCCCGTTTGCGAGACGCCTTGCAACGGGACGGCGGGACAGGCGCCGGGTGACAGCGGACCGATGAGGACGGTCACAAACAACAGAGGCAGCCGTCGCCCGCTCCTGTAGACTGCACATCGCCGAGCCAGGAGATGTGCTTTCGCACGAGGGGGAGGATGTCGGCGATGCATGCACTGACATGTGGACAATGTATGAAAGAACTAATATGAACAGTGAAGGCAGCGACGCATGCCTTGTTCGAGTTCAATTAGTGAAAGTGAGTGCGCGTAACAAACTAAGAGAATATATATCATTTTCGTACACGTTTCGCGAGTATCATTAGTGAAACAGATGCTGCGTGAAGAGATCTAATTAGAATGGTATGATACTCGCGGATCACGACCGTAGTTAGTTTGTAATTAACGAAAATGTATGATGAAAGTTGCGTTTTGTGTAAATATTCACCATTTTTTGCTGATTGTGTCTAAAGTCCTTGGTTGATCTGTGTAAATTTTATATGTATAAATAGAGTTTTGTAAGGGCTTTCTAATGGTGTAAATATTATGTGTGTAACTTTAAGATCAATAAAGATATGGACGGGAAATGGTGCCACTCATAATGAAATTGCTTCAAAATGTAGAGAATTTTAATGGGGCTCTCTTTGCGGTAACGATAAATTCCAGTGCCGCGGTTGAAGATCGGTCGAATGTTATGTAGTAGTTCCAGCCGACGTCTAAATCAAGAAAGAAGAAGTGCCCTCAAGACCCCAGCCAAGAAGGATTCCAGCCTGCAGATTGCTCGAAGAAGTGAGCACCGCGGCGACATCGAGGGGCTGACAAGAAGCCGCACCGCGGGCAGCTGCTGTGAACCTGGACTGGGGTCGCGAGCGTAGGGGGTGTTAGATAGTGGTACCGTTCCTCGTTTCATAGTTTCCTTCATTCAACACCATTGGTTTCGCATTCAACCCGCAATAGACTTAGTACCCTATCTAGGCATCTCTCACGACTAGGCCTCCTCAAGGCATCTCGCACACAAGTTTAAGTTTCGCGACGTAGGGACGGTTCGCACCGGCGCAGACGTCTTTTTCAAGGCGAGAACCGCGAGCCGTCCACCCACCCAGGGGCACGGCGCCACACCGTGCGCGCTTGTGTCCGCCACAATTATTAAGTTCTAGAATATGCTTGAAATAAATTATTGTTATTTATTATGTATTTTTTTTATTTAGCAGTTAGGAAAAACAAAGTAAGGAAACCTACAAGAAAATAGTAATAAAAATGCTGTACACCAGTAATGCGCTCTTGTAAACAAATGACAGTTTCAGTCAGTTCATTTTAATATTTTTCACTGTTTTTTTTAATTAAGAATATGGTTGGAAATCACTAAATTCGGGAATGTTTAAGACGACGCGACGTAACAAGAGATTCATTACTGGTGTACAGTATTTTAGTAACGTTTTTCTTGTAACACAGAAGAAGTACGAAATAATTATGATATTACGACGGTCTTCGTAACACGTTGGACTGGTATTGGAAGGAGAGAGGACGGTTACTTTAGTTTATAATAATAAACCAAATACGTGGAAAGAAACATGGTATGATTGGTGCGGTTGTCTTTGTGGTTACAGATTGGTTGGTGAGGTTATACATATTGTAAACTGTAATATAAAACTATATAAACTCAATATTCTGATTATAAATTTAAAATTTGTTTTGTCTTTTCTTCTATATAAAGTATGGTTTATGTGACGCGAGAATAATTGATAACTTCTCTTACTTTATCTTAGAAAATGAGTAGGAAATGTAAGTCCCATTATCATGACTTACCGACTGCCGTACTAATACGTAGTATGGCAGTCTTTAAGCCATGTCAGAGGCCCTTAGGGGGGCTTGATGAACTCTGACATAATGACAGTGGCGCACTCTGGACACCAGAGTGCGCCAGTGTCGTTCGATAAGATGAAGAAGAAGCTTGAAACTGAACATAGATAAGTTAAAGAAATTAAGAAACAAACAAATAGTTTTTACCATAAAGTTCAAGACATTTTGCACCAAAATCATAAGTACCTACCTACATACATACCTACAAATATCAACATAGTACGAGTACCATAACTCAAATATTTCCCCACGATTTCTCAATCAAAGTATTTTTATAATCAATTAGTAAAGCATTTCGATTGAACACTTCCTCTACAGTACAGAGCAGAATGCTAGGTATTGTAGGCCCTTCCGCCGCAACTTTATGTCTGGTCTAGACTTCAGGCAAGAATAAATAAATACTATAGAACATGTGGCTGGTTACCAATGTATGGCTATGCAACTTTTAGAGTCAGGAAATAGTGAATTAAGTCTGTTCTTACCACTATAATGAAACTGAATACACATTGTACATTCGTGATTATATTTGTCGCATATCTATACTATAAAATTATAAAGCTGAAGAGTTTGTTTGTTTGTTTGGCTATTTAACATCACGCTGCAACTAATAGGAGCGAATAAACAATGGAAAATGTGAAAAAAACGGGGAAAAATATTCATCTTTGAGGGCTTCCGTTGCGTGCGCTGCGAAAACGGTTTAAGTCTTAGGTAATATAATTTATAAAGCTGAAGAGGTTGTTTGCAAAAATAAATATGATGCCCAAAATAACTATACCACGTGGACAAAGCCGCGGGCACAGCTAGTGTATTATATATGCGACCTAGCCTTACGCTTGACTACAATTCGCCTGATGTTAAGCAACATACTTTCCCTCACAAATCTTCCTTAAATCCAAGGGGTTTACAAATCTTTTCCCACCTTCTCCCACAATCCTCAGACACCTAAGTAAAAGCTAACACTGCGGGTACAAAACAATTACCTACCTACATCGGTGCAATTTACTCCCATCAAATACCATTAGAGTTCCCACACCGTATGTTTCTATTAGGTACTAAGCCTGGGTCTTAGGGCTAGGCACATAGATAGCATACATAACAGACGGATACAAATGTTGAAAAAAAAAACGGAAGACAAAATCCGAACGTTTTTAGTGAGCATCTTGTGAATCGGCTCAAAGTTAAGTAAGTTTTGACCGTGTCACATACCAGCCCCCTTAGACAAAAGGCGTATTTTAGTGAGCGTACTGACGCATACTTATGGAATAGAAAGACCAATGTATGGGAATGACGTAACGATTCCCCCCGCGATGCGCATCGTGATGTCAATCCCATACATTGGTCTTTCTATTCCTTATGTACATATGTGTTAGTAAGCTCACTAAAATACGCCTTTTGTTTAAGGGGGCTGTTTATAGGTAACGAATGACCCTTTAAAGATGGCTTTCACACGTCAAAAGCAACAACTTTTTCATGTAATTTATGGGCATTGGCAAAAACATACATAGGTACTACAAATTTTACCAATTGCCGTTATACTTTTAGAAAAAAAAAAAGCGAGTGTGAATCGGTTCTTATCGGGTAAGCACGCTCCATCTTAAGCCATAGCCTTACTTGCTATCAGGTAAACTATGGTCAAGTGCAAACCCGTTCAAGTTAAAAAAAAAAAAAAAACTGATCATTGATGAGCTTCTACTCAAATAAACAAAAATACAGTATTTTCACTCATTGATAGATTTAATTACAAAGTAATTTAACGTTGTAAAAACATACGTAGATTACGTAGACTGTTTCTGTCCGGCAAAATTAATTTCTCTGTATAAGACATAATGGTTTCCGAAACAGTTAATATACATATTAGCAGTGTCTAAGCCACATTGTCTATGATTTGTTGCAACGTTTATTGAACTAAAGTTTATTTTTACAACCCTTTCTAAGGCAAGCAAGGACGGAGAAAATTACGAATAAAAAGTAAAGGTCGTTCTTTAATAGGTATACTTAGGTGAACTAGTAGTTAACAATTACTTTACTGTATATATCATATTTTTTAAAACATGAGTAGGTAGGTACTGTAAATAAATATATATCTGGCTAGGTCTAAATAATATGAAAATAAAGTTTTTATTCCTAGACTTGTGGACATCCGTGACTTCGCTTGCATTATTTTGTGATAAAAAGTAGCCTATGACACATGCAATATACAGACAAACAGACAAAAATCTAAAAACTGCTAAAACGTGTTCTTTCTTCTTTATTTAAAGGATATCCAAAACTTTTTTTTCTATTATCTTCAATGTTCAGACTTTCTACCTTCTTCAGCACTATTGTATAGATACTAGTGGGTGCTCGCGGCTTCGCTCGGATTAAGAAGTAAAACTTGTATCCCCTATTTCACCCATTTAAAAGTGGCATTTCCAAATATCTTTTCTTAGCGGATGCTTACGTCATAACATCTACCTTCATTTCAAATTTCAGCCTAATCCGTCCAGTGGTTTGGGCTGTGCGTTGATAGATCACTATGTCAGTCAGTCAGTCACCTTTGAGTTTTATATATTTAGATAGATTAATTGTTTAATTCCCAAATACTACAATAGCATAAAACACTCTAAAACCACCTCCATAAACAAAACCCAATACCAGTTAATTATTAATGCCACACACGATCTCGTTAACGCTTTACGTGCTTAATAATTAAGATTT
The DNA here is from genome assembly GCA_927399415.1 of Macaria notata. Classification (NCBI taxonomy): domain Eukaryota; kingdom Metazoa; phylum Arthropoda; class Insecta; order Lepidoptera; family Geometridae; genus Macaria; species Macaria notata. The sequence goes on along the minus strand of OV656750.1, from coordinate 3,918,787 downwards.
CAGCGTAATTAGATAGGTGTGACTGATACGGATAGAATTACAAATCAGGTGCTGCTCTGTTATTGTTTAGAAATAGATTTTGCAAGGGTGTAAGGTTTATCTTTCGTGGAAGGACCTGGGCGGCCACTAGCATGTATCTTTCCAAGAGATTGTATATGAAGAAATGTATGTATGTGTGTTGTATGTATTATAAGTATGTATTTACAACAAAAAAAAGTATATAAGTATTATATCCGTACTAGTACCCACGACACAAGCGTTTGCTTAGTGTGGGGCTAGATGGCGATGTGTGCAATGTCCCGGAATATTTAATGTTATTATTATATATAAATAATCCATTTTATTAAAACAACTTACATTTTGTTAAAAATTAATCAAGAAAACTAAATACTTACAATAGAATAAAAACTTAAACTACTTCTAATACTCTAAAATGCCTGTAGTAAAAGGAAAGGTCCTCAAAATGCTAGCGGCATTTCCGCGTTGTATAGCAATGCTCACCTTTTGAGCAAAGTAGCAACCAGCATTCTGGAGACCTGTCACTTCCACCAAAATCATTAAATAGTAGTAATTAGAAGTAGCTATTATATAAATAATTATAAAAATATTGTATGTTCATAATGTAACAAGATCGAGGCAGCTGGCACATTCAAAGAGAGATCTAAGCCCAGCAGTGGGATAGAGAAAGCTGTGGATGATGATGATGAATGTAACTGCGTTGATAATTGTAATAAGATCAGTGTTGTGTACATAATACAATACAGTTGAACAATAAACGATGTTCTGATTCTAATTCCTACTTTTATCATCCATGGAAAGACCTAGATATGAACTATGCTAGATCGTAGATTATAACGTTGCTTAACATCAGGCAAGTTGTAGTCAAGCGTAAGCCTATATGTAAAAAAAACCTAGGCGACCACCACAATATCTGACTAAGATAACTCCCCGAAATGATTCTGCGGGGAAACATGAACCTCAGTCATGAGGATATATGACTCAAGGAGGAAGAGGGTTTTATACAATAGTTGATTTTTTAACCGAATTATAACGAATTTTTAAATGAATATAATTTTTTTATTGTACGGATTAATGATAATGTATTCATAAGTTTATGTTCTATCAATCAAAACTACTTCTAACTAATAAATTAAAACAAAACATACATCATATATCAAACTAAAACCAGCAATTATGGCAATTCAGAAGAGTAAGAAAAGGGTTTGGTTGAAAGCATAATGATCATAATGATTCCTGTGATCAAAATCAAAACCACACCATAATCATGTAGTGCAGTGAACAATATTTCTAATTTTTAACACACTTTTTTTTCTCTATACCTACTGTCAGACATTTTATCAATAAGTTGTCTGCAGTTGTATAGTATAGTAGGTATACAAGCTACCCTGCGGTTCAAGATGGAGTATGCTTGTACTGGGTCTGCAGCAAATTCTTGAGTTTTTTTAAGATGATGCCGAATTTACATAGACTGTTTGTTCGTTTAGTGCTCAGAAAATATTATCAATATATATTATTTATAAGATATTAAAATGTTGTTTTCTTCATCGAATACGCATTTCTTGTAGGTACATGAAAATATAGGTAAAAATGTTAAATACGACCAACTAAATAAAACTGTTAAAGATGTGTAACAGCAAGTTTTGGTTCAAATTAAGCGTATCCTACGTAAAAAAAGAAAAAAAATGAAACATTAGTGAAATGAAAGAATAGTGAGTTAATCGGTTTCTTTAAGGCACTAGATCGTTGGCTAAATTGCATTGCATTATCATCAAGCAAGTTGGTGTCAAGCGTGAGCATATTTTATTTAGGTTATTTTTTGTCAACTTTTGATACTGTTTTCAACAATACTGTGTCCACCGCAGGTAGTAATATGGTGCTTCAATTTAGTTCAGGATTGGAACCATTTTTTCTATCAGTTTTTATGCTCCAATGGGCTACTTACTGGGTTACAAATTTCAATACCATTTTTTGTTGCGTTTTTGTCTATTTTCATTACGGAAACCATAAAAATGCCTGATTGGTTTAAAATTTATGCAAAATGTGACTCGTTAGGCTAAATTACGCTTAATTTAATGCAAATTATAGGGGTTTAGAGTGATTAGGGTTTGATTAAAATAGGAACATACCTTCTGATTTGTATTCAACATTTTAAGGTACAAATTTGGAAATTTCTGTTGTAGGACTAATTAATTATTAATGAAAATTTGTCAATAAATAATTTCAATTTTGGTTTTAATTTTGATAAGTTTGATTGGATTGAAAGTTCTTATAAAATTAATTAAAACAAGCGTAGGTATATAAATTATAATTTTATATGTACATAATATTAATATTTTATTATGCTGCATATAAAAAGATCACAATAATTCTTGTACATCCTAACTAACAAACAAAAGCAATATTACTGTACAAGTTTTGTCGGTTTTGCTAATGTTTGTAAGCAATCTATTGAAATATCACTCTGTACCTACTTAAAATTTACCGATATTAATTACTTATGTTATAAAACTTTTAAAATCTACGTACATATAAACAAAATTTCTGAAAATATGTGACTCTGTAAGATTTTAACCTACCATCCATTCTCCCTTCACAGACTACAGATATATTAAACTCAGACCGTGTCAAATAAGAAAACCGACATATACCAAAAATAGCTGACTTCTGTCGAATGATCGTTAAATCCACAACTATTGACGGATGTTCGTTTAGGTTTATTATTATTCTTACCACGAATAATAGAAACCATAGAAGTGGAACTGAACCAAAAAACAATACCACGAGATGATCAACCGCCGTCGCCGCGGTTGAGTTGGTGGATAGCGCTATGGATAGATAAATAATTATTTGTTGTTACACACGACATTAAAAGAAACAACAGAATAAGACTATTTATAAAACTAACTCTTGTGTCTCAAGTGGCGGCTGTGTTAGGTATTAGTTAGCCTGCAGGTAGTAGTCAATTAAAGTCACTTAATCACTTCACTGGTTTAATTCAAGGCACTGGTTTTACATGATTATTACAGAGGCCACAGAGACACGTCCGATCCGCGTCCTGTAGCAAACGGAAGAGAGTTTGACAATGACATTTAGATTTTAGTTACATTTTAGTATTGCCAATACTAAACAGGCTGTATTGCTAAAAGTAATCTCTTCCAGGCAACCAATAGATGGTGAAAATAAATGAAGGACTACCCTTTAGCGACCAATTTGGAACCAAGCTTTCGGCTAATTCCGACATCATTAACAATTACAAGCAAACTTAGTGGGCGGTAGGTGTGTGGGTGACAGATGAAATATGGAAGCATATTTTGACGATGTATTTGTAATGAGAACTATATTTACACAACATTTATTAATTTTACCAAGTGTTACACCTCACCAATATGTTAGAGCGAAATAATTGTGTAACCTTATTATGAAACAAAACAATAAATTTTGAACAAAAAGTAACAATTCTATAGGATCACTAATCGTAGTATTCTTAGAAGTAAAACAAAAGAAGCTTCCCAAATCACAGGGGAACGTACCGGAATAGATTGTGGGAGTAAAATAAATAAAAGCAATATTTCTCAATAATCTTTTCCTCTCTGAGGTCATCATCATCATCATAAGTTAAGCAAAAGCTAATGGTTTTAATTTGTTGAAGATTTCAGTTAAAAATTTAGTACTTATAAACTTATTACTTTATTAATGACCCTGTCTACATAATGAATCACCACTTGTGTTAGTCACTTCTTCATGCTAAAACTACTGACCCGATTTTGATGAAATTTATATTTTTTTATCCCGGATGAACGCGGATAAAACCACATGGCACCGCTCGTATAAAATACATTGATACAAGGATAATTATTGACGCAATGGCATATTTATATAGAGTCCATATACCTCTTTAGCTAACGAATAAAAAGTAAATATTGGTTGTATTGTGGCAAATATGTATTTTATTTAAGTAGTTTAAGTATGGTTTATATTTATATATTTCTTGCTTGTACTTATTTGCTTATTATTTGCTAATATACATGTTTTTCTTTCTTCCGTTCTTTCAAATACTTAATTTAAAAGAATAGGTACTTTATATGTAGGTACCTCTTTAAATACAAAAATGTTTGAACACGCCCACTCACACCCGACAGAGATTTATAAAATCTTACCAATCTTCGCGCCCAATTCTCAAAAAGACCTGTTAATATTATTCCAGTAAAATCTACAAAAGGAGCACCTGCCCTCTATAAAATGAGAAACAAAATAATCTCTTGGGTCGGCGGCCATCTTGTTTTTTTGTTTATTTTTCAAACTGGTTTTGGATTCGATCTGGGAGTCTGGGAAAGAGGTCTTGAGACAACAGGTGTGCTACTGAACAAATTCGGTTTTTTAGGGATCCATAGCGAGAGAAAATAACAAGATTCAATTTGTAAGATGTATAGTGAGAATGAAGTCAGGAAAACTGACATCTGTCAAAATTTGTATTATGACAACTGTCACAAATAAAACCGACAAATATGAATGAAATGAAATTGTAGAATAATTTTTTGTACGTTAGTCCAAAAAACCGGCCAAGTGCGAGTCGGACTCGCGCACCGAGGGTTCCGTACAAACCTGCAAGGTTTACAAAGTTCGTTCATTACGACAATCGAGTCATAACTATGGTATTTTTATTGCAAAATGAAAAAAAAAAATATTTTGTGATGTTACTAAAAATTTATGGTTTTCGTAATTTTTCCTTTATCTATGCTATAAGACGTTGCTTCGTACCAAATTTCAAGATTCTGAGTTCACGGGAAGCACCCTGTAGGTTTTGATTCCCTTGCAAGTGTCGAAAATTTGCGGCATAAATGGCTGTATCTTTTGATTGCGTTGGCTTAGAAGTTTGATTTTTTTCACAGCTTCAAGGGACAGTAGACCTGAGTAATTGATATAAATTTCAGCTTCATACCTCTACGCGTTGCTGAGAAAAAGGGTCTTGACAGACGGACGGACGGACGGACAGACGGACAACAAAGTGATCCTATAAGGGTTCCGTTTTTTCCTTTTGAGGTACGGAACCCTAAAAAGAAATGGTATAAAAAAATGATTTTGGACTCATTTACTATGAAATAAAGTGTATGTATTTCTAAACTTAGAAGTAATTTGTTACTATTTATGATGAAAGTTCAATGTTGAAAATATGTATAGGGGGAATATTATTCTCGCCGGTCTATTTTAGTATGTCTGTCTTGTTTTTTTTTCAAAATAATTTATTTAAATATAAGTAGGTATATAATTATACGTATATAAGTTGGCCAGTCTCATACGAACTAACTTACTTTTTTACTTATAAACCTTTTTTTATTTCCATCTTTCACCATAGGGTAAGGAAGTCAAGGACAAGTACACCCTTCCAGGTAAATCAAGTTAATCAGGCATGCAAAAATAGATACATCGACGGAACCCTCTCCCAAACTTAATTTTATGCTTCCCCTTTCTATAAAAGGTTTCCAAGGAGGTTATTTTAGGACGGAACAGGATCATGTACGTAATTGGTACATGGTTTGAGACTTCTTCTTATCGAATGAGAGTGGCCAACTCTGGTGTCGAGAGTTTATCAAGCCGCCCTAAGGGCGTCTGATATGGGTAACGACTGCCGTACTAGACAAACAGCCGGGACCTACAATTTAACGTGTCATCCGACCCACGGAAGCGCCCAAAATGTAATGCCACTTTTCGGTCATACATACTAACCGCATCGAGCCGATTGCTTCCGCTAGCTGAGCTACGGGCGCTTCAAACGGTTTGAGACGAATTTCATACTTTACTAGCTTTTAACCGTGGCGTCGCACGCGTTAAATTCGTAGTAATTATTATCCATATAGATCTTCCTTTTGAATTACACTATCTATTTAAAAAAAATTGCAACTAAATCCGTTGGGTAGGTTTAAAAATATAAGCATATATACTAGGTATATGGACATACGCAGAAAGCGACTTTGCTTTATACCATGTAGTGATACTGTTTCAAAATGCTTTAAAATTGGGAACAATCAATTTCATCCCTTTCCGTATTCCTTTCCGGAATACGCACGGAATACTTTCCGTGTTTTCCTTTTTCCGTAAATTGCTTTGAAGTGATTTTTTTTTTTAATGTGACGAATTGGGTTGATAGTTGTGTATTTTAGTTTGTAAAGATATTTTTAAGTTAGTGTTTAGATTTTATCGTGACATGGTTTTTTCAAGTTGTGTAGGTACTTTGCTTGTATATTTTAATTTATAAAGTATTATTTTATGAAATAATTTTTTTGATATGAGTGTTTAAAGGTATTTTTTTTTTAATGTTACCAAGGGTTTTTTTTTCTTCGACATTTTTACGCTTGACTAAAATTTGCTCGGTGATAAGCAAAGTAGCCTTCTACGACGTAGCCTGCTCGCCCAGAAGAAACTTGATACTTTCGATTTAAATTATTAAATAAATAAGACATATCCTTCCTTTTTTATTATTCTCTGTCTAAAAATATAAAAATAAATACAATTTATTTTTATATTATTAGACTTGAATGATTGGGAAAGTATATATGTATTATCTATATTTGAAAGATGTTTAAATTGTTAAAGAGATCATTTTCCTTTACATGTAAAGGCATTATGGAATAAGTGTCACAAAATTATCTTGCCTGGCTAGAAAAAATATGATGCTTAGTGAATAAAATATAAAGGTGTGTACTGCAACAATTTAGTTGTAGGTTTTTAAAGATTTAATTATATTTGTCTTCGAAATTTATGAAAAATACATTACTTACTTATTATAAAAAATGCTTCCATTGTGATCTTACCAATAAATCGTTACTTTTAAATTTTAAAAGCGCATTGCCAACATTGAACCAAAAGAGTCAAATATCACAACAAGATAACTTCCCTTTCTATCATCTCTTATTAGGTAGTGACTGTCATAAGCCTGAATAAAATTCATCTTTTATGTTAAAATTGATTCAGCGCGGTAATAATTACGTTATATTTTATCTTAATATTTTACCAAACAATTTATTTTAATTCACCACAAAAATACACTACGAATATAAAACAAATATATATATATCCCAGAGAATACTTCCATTATCTCTACAAAATAACAACAAATAACTCATATTCAAACTCTATTATATCACCAAACTGTGTTTAACGCTTATAAAATGCAAATCCATCCTAACCTGTAAATTGTGTCACATGAGCTTTTCATACATACCCTTATAAATATTCATAAACAGTCACTTACCATTTACATAGACACCGTAAAATCCAATCCACTCCTATGTTTATTATTCCACACAAAATACTAATCAAAAATCAAAAGAAATGTAGCATTAACTCTTTAGTAAAATTACTAAAAAGGTTTTAAAATTAATGTCACTGTCAAACTTCACTCGTAATTGTCAAAAGTAATGCAAACTTTTTTCAAGTCTATTTTTTATTGCCTACCACAGATGAATAAGTTTAATTGATAGATGAAATAAACAAGACGCGATCGCGTCGGCGTTCGAAATTCAAGACACAGAACGACTGTGTGGCGCGGAACGCGGCGGGGTACTGGGATGAAATGAATACGTTTTCCTTTCCCGGCAAAGATTAAAAAGATAGATGTGTCTGTCATTTTGTATCGTCGACCGGTTTAGAATGCCTATTTTACTATTAGGCACAAAATTACGATGCATGTGTGTAGATTTTATATGAGTGAGTGTAAAATCTTTATGCATTAGATTTGTTTCTATATTATATTTATTTTTTCAAATATCAGCAAGTAAGTTAGAAAAATAAATTTAAAAGAAAATTAAAAAACATTCCAATTTTCAATTTTGTGATAATACGTAGGTACATATAATTAAAAAACCCTTTAGAAATTAAATAATATATTCTTAAAATTAATAATATACCTATATTTTTTAAGTAGTTATCCGTAGACTTAAAAAATGAGGATAGAATAATAACATAACGTATATAATATACACGAATTAATAGCATTTATTTATGTATAATATAAAACGCACTATAACAAATCATAATAATAAGGTGTGGTATTAAAGATTGCCATGTTGGAAATCTGTTTTTTCACAAGATTCGATAACTATTGACAGCGCAAGCCATGAAGCGCCCGTTTTTCAGCTAGCGGAGGAAATCGCATACGATTACCAAAGCTAAGCAAAGGTCGCCGCGGTTAGTTTTTGGATGGGTGACCGAAGAGTGGCATTCCATTTTGAGCACCTTTCGAGGGTTGATCCCGGCTGTTTGTCTAGTTCGGCAGTCGTAAAGCCATGTCAGCGGGCCTTAGGGCGGCTTGATAAACTCTCGACACCAGAGTTGAACACTCTCATTTGATAAGAAGAAGAAGCGACAGCCATGGTTTCTTCAACTCTATTCTTGTTAATCTTTATGGTCCTGTTAAATTGTTCATTTTATCCCTTATTAATTTACGTTATGTATAATAAGACTAAGACTTTAAAAACCGAAAGTATTTTAATAAATGACTATTCTACATTTTTATAACTCTACGCTCATCGTCTAATTTTCTTAAAAACGGTACGATCTCAGAATAATTAATTACACTCTCCCAAAAGAAATTCTTTTTAATGCCACGAATAAAAAACCTTTGAGAGATTTCAAACATTTCTTTCAAGTATCATCAAGACAAAAATTTTGAAATTACAGAGAATGTTGTGTTAGTAAGGGAAACATAATAATTATATAGGTACTTAATCTAATATGTATCCTATTTTGAACTGAATTCAAAAAAAGGGAACGTTCTCTGCAACCCTCAATACTGAGGGTCGTGTCTCCTACACTCACAATACTGGGCACACTGGTTGGAAGCCTACAAAATCAAATTCTGAGATCATCACATACATGAGTATAGGTCTAAAGATATTCTCCTCTTTATAAGAAAAAATCGGATAAAATGGATTTTTTTTCGGCGCTTCCATGTGTCGCATGACTTGTATAATTTTTGGTCCCAGCATTTATTTAAAGCAATCTAATACCTACATACATCGTTACATAAGCCATAATCAAAGGCCTCTAGGGCAATTCAAAAACTCTCAAATCACTACATCAACTATTTTTTTACATCTGATAGGCTTACGCTTGAACACAACTCGCCTGATGTTAAGCAACGTTATAATCTACGTTATCTTATTTTTTAACAACTCTGTAAAACCAATATTCTGCAAATAAATGATTATGATTATAATTTGCGCTTGCTAGATAAATAAACCAGAAAAAGCTCATACTATAAGAAAGAAGAAGAAGAAAGATAAAAATACATACAAATAAAAAAAAAACAATACAAAGCGCCACAGACAATGTGTTCTAAGTTTAACCAGTCTGGCGTTTCCCCTCCTTATTACCGACGTTAACTTAAAAATAGCTTCGACTTTTTCACTCCCACTAAGTTGCAGAGCAACGGGACAGACAGTCACACAAATACACTGAAAAAAAGTCAACGAATTCAGAACTATGTCTGTTTTTGAAGTTAGCTAAGTAAATCAAATCAAAATACATTATCGTACACCAATTACATAAGAACACAAGTATAAGGAAAATAACAGCACAAGATTGGGACAGAGGGCGGCCTTATCACTTCAAGTGATCTCTTCCAGGCAACCTACCTTGGAAAATATCGATAGGAAAATAGTAACGCTGGCGTATATAGTTAAACTAATACAAACACTGTAATAAAAAGTTACTTCTTCACGTTCAAACAGGTGAACCGATAAGAATGTCATTTCATATATAGGTAGATAGATTTAACATACCTAGAAGTTGTTTTATATATGTATGTATCTGATTAAAGTGAGTAACACCAGAGGGCACAGCTAGTACACTTTATTAACAGTTACATTTAACTTCCTACATTTTCTACGGTCGCAGTCCATTTCAACCCTAACCACTACCACCTAAGTACCTACCTCTTCCCGCCTAAGCACTGTCCATGCAAGAGAACTTTACATGCCAGTGGTGGCAGCACCTTCTACGCATTAATCCTTGTATTAACTTCTTTTTCTTTGTCTTCTTTACCTATTCATTGTACTAGCGATGCCCGCGGTTTTATTTGAGTTATTACGGGATAAGAAAGTATCTTCCTGTATACCAAATTTATTTCAAATCTGTTCAGTCGTTTGAGCGAGAAAAACTTCTTTAGGTACCTAATAAAATAATAGTAGTTTATGCAACTGTCATATAATGAAGGGTATTAATAGTAACGAGTGTTTTAATACCCGTGTTATATGCAGTTGCATACACTACTTTATCTTCACTAATGCAATTAATCAAACAACAAGAGTTAAAGCTGACAATATTTAATTTTTCATATAATTTTCTAGATTTTTCTGGCAAAAGATTGTGAGTTACTTTTGTTGCCAATTCTAGAATATCCGAGGCGTACAAAAATCATCGTCGCTCTCCATTTTTAAATTTTAATTTATATTTAAAAAACAAAACACATTGCAAAACATTACATTCACGCGTACGTGTATTGTCACAGTGATTTTGCCGCCATTAAAATCTAACCAACGAGAGCGCAGCGCGACCAACCTGATTGGCCCTGCAATCAGGTTGGTCACGCTTTTTCGATGTTATAATGAGCTATTACGATATCGATGTGGATATTATAACATCATGTGAAATTGATTAAATTGAGTGTTTTGTTGTCTGTGCTATAACAGTAGTAATTATAAGTCAAGTATTGGAAACATAAGTAGAATGTTACAACATTAGTGTAGATAAATAAACTTATAAAACAAATACTAAACTATCTCTTTATAAAACTTCAAATATATGTATAAACAAACATACATACGAACACACCTTTGATAATTAATTTGTTAATTAACATACCTACTCGTAATTGGTTGTTACCGTTTTCGTTAAGTAAATAAAAATAATCAATCGCTAAAATGCTTTGTTGTACACCAATAACAAAAGAACACAAGCTAAATAAATTATTAAATAACATCTTCAATATGCGACGTGTTTCGCAAGCTTACAACTTCTTCAGCAGGTCGAGTCACACAAAGCACCACCGCCGGTAATCGTCGGGTGGGAATCGATAATATAATCTAGTAACAATTTAGTTCCAATGTCATCCACGGGCAGGGTTACTTCCCGACCTATCCCTAACTTCCCGCCACTGCCCGCTATGAATTAAAGGGCTAGCGAACTAAAGGGGCGAATGTTGCAGGCAGAGTTTATTATAAGTGTTTGTTAGAAGTAGCCTAGTTGACATTATGTTTAGTGGCATACGTACTTATTGTATTTTTATTCAGATAGAAAAAACTATAAACTAAAGCTTGTTTTTTATAAGATTTGGTTTGATTATGACTAAAATTTGATGCTAGTCTTTGACAATCGTAAATAGAAATAGAATAAATGAATAAAAAAAATTATTTTGAGAAACAAAACAATTAGATTAAAAGTATTTACGTGTAAGTGTTTTTGAATATACCTAATGATTATGATGAGTCTGGAAGGTGGTATTTTGTATGTATGTCAGTTTATAATTGGTCTTACGAAACTTACAACTTAGCTTTTCTGCATGCTTGAATGAAATTTATAAAATCCTGAATTCAAAATGTACTGTCGTTTTTGTTTCATTTATTTTGCATGAACCATTTTGTTTACTAATTACATATTTCACATACATTACTTAACTCATTGACAAATCTATTTCCAGCCGCTTGATGGATCTCCACTACATAATTAATATTATAATAGTCACAGTCATTTAACATTCCAACATCTATTTTGATTCTCTATTCACCCAATATCCTTATAAACAAAAGGTGACGTCAAATCTCAGGATAAAACCTTCCTCAAGGCTGACGACTAGATCCGACTTGAATGACAAAGACAATAGGAAGCTTGAAAGCTTTAACCGTAGAGCTTATTAAGCTATGTTACTACCTTACTTTGGTGTCTGTCTAGTTTAATTATAAATTTATTATAGACATAAGAACGTTATTCAACAGGGCAATGATTTTTTGAATATACATTATTGTGAATTACCTTTAATTTAATTTAATAAAAAAAAGGTGAGTTGATCTTGCATAACTCGCTCCTATTGTCGGACTCCACACGGAGCAAACTTCACTCGTAACTACAGCTGAACGCAAGCTCCATCCATGGGTGCGCGCGGGAAACGTTTGAACCGGACTTGACAAATACCACAACAAAATGGTATAGTGTATGTATGCACGTAGGTACATAATTACACAAAGCTTAAATTCCAACTTTCAACTGTTCATTTCAACCACAATTTAACATATACCTATACATACAAGCACTTATACGTGTACCTACACTATTCATAAATACACAATATTTATTACTTAGCAACAATATGATCTCCCTACCATCCCTTCCTATCCCATCCTCGAGACAGCCTTAGTTTTATCTTTTTATCTTGTTATAATGTTTTAGTTATCCTGAATATTTTTCGAAGCCATATAGGTATCAAAATAATATTAATACTTAGATTAAGATTTTATAGCTAGTAGCAAATAGTTTTAGTCAGTCTTTTTCTTGCTCGAAATTGATCCGTTCCTGTTTTAGTTAATAATAATAATAATTTATAATAATAATTTATTTTGAGTCAAACACTTAATCTTGTATTTCTTACTAATCAAAAAATTGTATATACAGATCCTATATATTATGTATATGATAGTTTCCTATCATTTATGTTTAGATATTCCTTTTCGAAGAGCATGATTCCCACGACACAGGGAAACCTAGTGTGGGGATCACAGTCAACATCATTTACCCATTTATTTTTATATAGCCTTTCTGATCCAATTTTCTTTAAGTACAAATGATGTATACTAGTCTAAGGATATTTGTGTAAATAAAGTAATTTATAATTATTTACATTCTCATCGTAATATTTAGTACCTACCCTATACAAGACGTAATATTATTTATTCATAACTTATAAAACATAAAATGAATTAATATTGTGAATTGATTTGCTTTTATTCTTTCAATAAATAATTTAACTTAGTCAGAGTGTGATATTTTCAATTCACCTGCAAAGGATGTATTTTATTAAAGTGTTATAGGTATATCTCTGTGTATAATCATAAAAAATCCTATCTTTAAAAATAAGGCAACACAAAAATGTAAATATTTTGTGTTGTCTATTGCCTATAGGTAAGTTTTTGATAATATTACCAAAGATATATGTACTTATAACACTTTATATCTCAAAAAAACTACCCTCCTAATATACGTTTGAAAACAAACGAAGGCGCGATCAAGACGAGATAAAGAACCATCTCAAAACTAAACCGCCATCGCATATTACCTATAACTACATAATGTAAATGGCATCCTCACATGTAGCAACTGTCCTAAAACATTCACCGCTAAAATAGGGTATATTAGTCATGTTACCGACATACTAAATACCATAACTTATGTTTATCAATTAGAATTAAAATTTAGTTCAACCTTTTTACATCAAATGAGTACAGTAACCTCTTTGCATCAATGAGTTCAACCTCTTTGCACAAAAAGAGTATTTGCTGGCTGTCAGTTTGACTGGTACGTCAAACTGACAGGAACGGAAAAAGATTAGAGATTTTGGCGGAAAAATAAGAGCTAAGCTCGGATGATCGGATGCGCTTGCTTGCTTGCCCGTTCAGAACTGTTGTACTGCAAATTAAAGCATTTACTATAAAAAGTGTTTCTTTTATCATTTAACTACGTAAAGTTTCCGTACGAGTATCTTCATACAAGTAACAATAGTTGCTGGTATCCCTGCGAGGCATCGCAATGGAGTTCGGCAACATCTCAGAAGTGGGATCGCGCTGAGTTATTCTGATATCTCGGTGTGGTCCCACCCGCCCACATCGAGCAGCTTAAAGAGAAAACGTACGTACTTATCTTACTTCGCAGTTTTTTTTTTAATTTTTTATATCCAAACGGATTAAATGATACTGAGAATTTACCTATCTTGAAAAAAAATAGAGGATTTACCTGTTTGTTCGGGCTATTATTTTATTTTGTTTCGTTCCTGCTCCCGTTTGTTGCAATTATATGGTGTCGTATGAATGTTATGCAAGAATAATGTACGTAAAACGTTCAAATTGTAAATATATATTTATACAATACTGTTGTTTTGTTCGAGGTTGTTCGCGACAATGCCCAGACGAAAGCGAAGGGATGAATCGACTGGAAGTGACTCCTCGGCCTCGCAGTACGAGGCGGTCGCGTGACGTACATCGCAGCCGACAGCGATCGCGACATCGTGATCGCAACGAGCGCAGGCTGTCTACGAGGTCGCGGCGATCCCGGAGCACGAGAGCGTGCACTCCGCCTGTATTCCAGAGCGTCGAGCAGCTGCCGAGCTGAGCCAGAGATCCTCCGGCGCAGACGACTGCTGTAGCCCGAGCTGACGACGGCAGGGCCACTGCTGACGCGAGATACGTGGATACGCCGCAACAGTTATTTGCGGAGTTTATTAGTGCTATGCAAGGCATTAAAGATAAGGGTAGTAATGAGCGTGACAAGTTCCCTGTTCTTAACAATGTCATACTCGAGTTTGATCCTTTCTGTAATAAGCAAAACATCGATTCATGGTTACACAAAATAGAAGAATACGCGGAGATTTATAATTGGGTCGAAAAACAGATGTTTCATTACGCCTTGCCAAAGTTAAGTGGGGTACATAGCTAAAACCTGGTATTAGGTGTTACCGTCCTTGCTTTATTCATGGCCTGAATGGAAGTTTAAATTTAGATAATCTTTTCCCTCTCGTGACAACTACACAGAACTTCTGACGAAAATGTTAGGAAAAAAAAAGGTTCGTTACGTAAGGAACACTAAGTCTCCAACGAGCATCAGAGTTGTTAAAGAGCATTTTAGCTATTTTGGGACACCGGTGCGCTTGATTACCGACCAAGGTTTACGAGCAATACTTTTAAATCGTTTATAAAATCTACGGTTATCAAACATAAGTATTTACAATGCCGTTGCCACCCCATACGTGCATGTATTAATTAAAAATAAATAAATTGTCGGAACAAAAATAAAATTAAATAAAAATTACAATGTCAATATTGCCTGATTGGATTATGTCTGTTTGAATTAAATGTCATTATATTGTATTGTGTCCTTTAGAGATTCGTCAATCGTGTAGTACCCTTTGTCAATTAACAATCTCTTTATTTTATATTTGATAACATTTGCGTTTGTAATCTCCTTAAAAAAAATGGAAGTTTATTGTAAATGTCAACCCTGATTACAAAATTATTCTTACTGTACATTTGTAGTCTACATTTTGATATATGAATTGTGTTCTAAGTGTCAAGACGTCTACCTACTCTTTACAACTTCATAATTATTAATATTTTCCTTAACTAGACTGCAGACTCATAGATATATGTCGAGGGAAGAGTCATTATATTTAGTATTTTTAAAATAAGGCTTACATGTTTGTCTCAGGCGACAAATTGCTCGGATACACTTCTTTTGAGCTCTGAAAGCTGCTTCTTTCCGAGTAGAGTTGGCCCAAATCAAAACCTCGTATCGCAGTTTAGAACCAACATAGGCATGGTAGGAGCTAAGTAGTGTTTGTCGTTGGCAACCTTTCGCAACATTAAGAGCATGTAAGAGAACTGACTTAACTTTGTACATACATCCTCAATATGAGAATTACAAGATAGGTCAGAATCTATATGTATTCCCAGAAATAATGTCTTTTTAACTTCAGTGATATTTTTGCTTTGATAGTTGATATTCAATGTAGAAGATTTTTTTTATTGTTTTAAATGTCATTATTTGGGTTTTATCTAAATTAATCTTAGGGTTGTTACTATATGCAACCAGTCAACAATAATACTAAGAGATTCATGAATGTTAGATTCAAAATTAGTTGATTTGTCATCAGTAGATACGGCCGTACTATCATCGGCGAACATAATTAACGTGTGATTAATTGATTGGGGAAAATCGTTAATATAAATAAGAAAGAGTAGCGAACCTAATATACTCCATTGTGGTACCTCAAATTTCACAGACGAAAGTCAGACCGAAATTTTTCTTCACTTTTAGTAGCAACGTTCAAACTAGTAATCTCTGTAATTTGAAGCCTATCTGACAGGTATGATCTAATAATAAGCTCTAGAACATTACCCCTAATGCCGTAGAGTTCTAATTATTATTATTAATTTTATAATTAGAATCTGGTGATGTACTTGATCAAAAGCTTTGGTCATATCCATAAAAGAGCTGTGACATTTTTTTATTTCTCTATCCCTTTATAAACTTCTTCTAAAAATCTCATTATAGTCATCTCGATGCCTTTCCCTTTCCTAAAATCTGCTTGTTCATCAGCGAAAATGGTATTCAGTTGAAAATAATCGTTGAGTCTCTAGTGAATTAATACTTAAAAAAAATAAAAACAAAAAAAAAAAAAAAAAAAAAAAACTGGAATAAGGGCAATAGGTCTATAACAGCGCGTTGATTTCCTGTCGTCTTTTTTTTTGAAGAGTGGTGTAACAATTGAAGTCCTTAGTTTATCTGGGAAAATACCATTCTCAAAACAATCATTGATAATATAACAAAGGACTGCTGATATTTCATAAGCGGTGTTTTTTTTTATCACACGGGTGTAAATATTATCATATTCTGTACTATTTGTGTTTTTGAGGGCGAGTATAATTTTTTTGGCTTTCTTTGTCATTCGTTGGCGCAATAAAGCACGAGTGCAGCTGAGATTTACTCAGCGTATTGCAAGGAGCTGTATTATCAGTAATAAGTCCAACTTTGTCATTAAAGAAATAATAAAAATTTTGAGCTATTTCCTTGGGATCTCATATTTTTTTTTAACCATTTATATCAAGCTCTAAAATATCGTCTTTTACTACTGGCTGTTTATTTCTGTTTATATAATGCCACAGACCGCTTTAGTTTTTTTTTTTAGTTGATTTATCAATTTCGTAGTTATTCTGGGCCTTTTGAGTTTGTTTTATTATTCCTTTTTATCTAGCCGAATATTCTTTAAAAAGTTTTCTAACCGTGATATCTAGAGTGCGCCTGTATTTCCAAAGGAGATGACATTTACGTTTTGAGCATGCACCTTACACCTTTACTTAACTATTTAGGGCGTTAGATAACGGAACTTTAACTCTTACTAATGGAAAGCAGAGATCGTAGAGTAATAATGTAGATGTGTATAAATTCATTAAAATGCTAATTTCGGATTATCAGCATTGCAAACATAAAAGAAAGATAGGCTACTTAGACAATCAGTGATTTTTTTTTATATATTGTCTGGGTTATAATCGCGTTTCCACTTAAACATAATATCTAATCAAGTAACTTCTCTGGACTAGAATCTCTAATACTTGTGCCGTGTGATCAGATAAACCATATTCACCGTCTGTCGCGTTGAAGCCTCTCATATTATAACCGATAATATCAAGACAAGTTTTACTTCGTGGCTTAGTAGCTTGGCGTTATGAATCTGTTATTGCTAATGACAAGATATTTTCGTTGCTCACTTTTTCACGTCTGATTTCCAAACATTACGTGTCTTCTGATGCTGAATCTAATAGTGTACCAGGAAATGAGTAGGGGTCAAACAGGGAAATTGTCACAATCTAATTCGAATCGAAATGTATACGCTGTTATAATATTACCACGTTTATGGAGTTGATCGTGTGATTTAATTTCAATGTTATAATACTGTATAATTTGTAGATCAATGTCATGGATCAATGCACCAAGTGTCAAGTAATTATTATTTTTAACGATTACTGTAAAGATTAGCAGATTGAAAATACCAATTGTTGTATAGAATCGTACATGCTTTTTTATTAGCTCAGAGGTCGATAGCTGAATAATATCGTTTGTTAGTTTAATTTCAGATACTTGTCATTGTCATGGATTAGTTTGGGATGCTGATCAACGTCATGGATCAGCTTAGGGACTGATCAAGGTCATGGATCAGTCTAGGTCGCTGGTCTACGTCTGCACCGGCTTAGGGACTGATCAAGGTCTTCGATCAGTCTAGGTCGCTGGTCTACGCCTGCACCAGCTTAGGGACTGATCAAGGTCTTCGATCAGTCTAGGTCGCTGGTCTACGCCTGCACCAGCTTAGGGACTGATCAAGGTCTTCGATCAGTCTAGGTCGCTGGTCTACGCCTGCACCAGCTTAGGGACTGATCAAGGTCATGGATCAGTCTAGGTCGCTGGTCTACGCCTGCACCAGCTTAGGGACTGATCAAGGTCATGGATCAGTCTAGGTCGCTGGTCTACGCCTGCACCAGCTTAGGGACTGATCAAGGTCATGGATCAGTCTAGGTCGCTGGTCTACGCCTGCACCAGCTTAGGGACTGATCAAGGTCATGGATCAGTCTAGGTCGCTGGTCTACGCCTGCACCAGCTTAGGGACTGATCAAGGTCATGGATCAGTCTAGGTCGCTGGTCTACGCCTGCACCAGCTTGGACTGATCAACGTCATGGATCAGTATTACCTAAATATGTAATGATGTTTACTAAAAGTATAATGTATTACGAGGGACTCGTAAGTAAGCGGATGGCCGAGCTGTTACCGACATACTAAATACCATAACTTATGTTTATCAATTAGAATTAAAATTTAGTTCAACCTTTTTACATCAAATGAGTACAGTAACCTCTTTGCATCAATGAGTTCAACCTCTTTGCACAAAAAGAGTATTTGCTGGCTGTCAGTTTGACTGGTACGTCATCTGACAGGAACGGAAAAAGATTAGAGATTTTGGCGGAAAAATAAGAGCTAAGCTCGGATGATCGGATGCGCTTGCTTGCTTGCCCGTTCAGAACTGTTGTACTGCAAATTAAAGCATTTACTATAAAAAGTGTTTCTTTTATCATTTAACTACGTAAAGTTTCCGTACGAGTATCTTCATACAAGTAACAATAGTTGCTGGTATCCCTGCGAGGCATCGCAATGGAGTTCGGCAACAGTCATGTGAGGACGCATCAGTAACTTACCCGTAGGAAATATGTTCGTCGTAGCCGAAATCGGCTTGGAATGCATCATCATAATTAACACTTTATTAAAATCACCACCATACGAGAATAAATACACAATGAATCTCTCAAAACTTAAAATTAGTGTCTTAATTGGCGACATAATCGCTCAAAGCAATCTCTTCCAGGTACCTAATCTGGCAGGTAAAATGTAGGTAGGTACCATTTTCTACTTTAACTGTAACATGAGACATCGCGTCACCCTCGCAAAATGTCACTTGACACCGACTAGACCTCTCACATACCTCTACATACCTACATACATATATAGGTACATTATAAACACTGCAATGGTTGATATGACACGTACATATGTAGGTACTTACAAAAGTACTACATACTTACTTCTAGTAAGTAAGGATGTTGTTTTTTAATATATTTTACATCTATCTTCACATAGGAACATATAATCAAACATAAAATATTTCTGGATTCAATGAAAAACCAAAAATCTTATTTTATAAGATAGTAATCAACCTTCTTTAAAATAGATGCTTTCCTCCACATACCTACCTACTGAAATTAATTTAAACGAATTAAGGTAGTTGCCGTCATTTCAAATTTAACGCAATGCTAATATATAGTTACTTACATGATGACTACTAGTATGAACTGTTAATCATAACAAAGCTATAAAATATAACGAATTTCGTCAAAACATTTTCCTGCATAGAGAAAGTTCCTACTAATATCCTCATAGCAGATCACTGCGCAGCGCGTTTGAGTTATGATGGTTTTTGTACCATCGGGAAGGCGTTTATGACCGACCCTTGATATGCAGAATCGGGAAGTCAACAGCAAAACTACTGATGTATCAGTATAGAAGATTGTAATTTTGTCACAGAAAGATTAAACCGTGTTACAAGTAAAACCACCTTTCAAGGGTGGGTTGGGCACAACAAATTTGCTGTCGGATTTATAAAAATCGCCAGAAACAAGAAGTTGTTGGATTTGATGTAAGTACTTACCCAAACAACAGAGAAATTCAAATTAGATTATGTAATAGCTACCTAATCTTGATTTTAATAACTTTGGATGGGTGACCGAAAAGTTGTATTCCATTTTGGGCACTTCCGTGGGTCGGATGACACGTTAACTTGTAGCCGGCAGTCGTTAAGCCATGTCAGAGGCCCCTTAAGGCGGCTTGATAAACTCTCGACACCAGAGTTATAAGAAGAAGAGACCCCTGTGCTTTCTTCACACAAAAGATAGAAAAGGGTCACTGTTTGTTTCTCCACAGACATCTCCTGATAGCGCATTTTAGTGACCCCGATCCGGTCCTTTTATTACCATTTTAGTTTTAAGGACAACCACGCGATGTACTGGGCTACTTCTAACTAGAAATTAACATCTCCGTCAGTCATTTTTTTTCTATTCTTTGATTTAGAAACAAAACACAGAAAATACATTATTAAATTTGTAGAGATCGAAAAAAAAACATATAAATAACAAAAGACTGCTTATTAGATATAGAAGTAGGTTCGGCTCGGTTCGGTATCTGTTCATTAAACAAATCTTATTATAGTTTTTTATGGTATTATACTTGTAGCTTTGTAATTGCTTAATATTTTGATGTGAGTTGTATATTGATTTCAAATAATTCACAACGTTTCCACAAGATTCTAGTTAGATATGTTTGTGTTATGCTAAGATGTTTATTTAGCATTGTCTCTTTTCTTTATAACTATGTTTTATTGAGTATCCTCTTTCTTTGTCTTGTCAGCTTTCAATCAGTATAATAGCAATCGTATGACTTTCGTAACTAACCCAGAATAATATGGGCAAAACAAGTTTTATGCGTTTGACACATCACTATGTTAGGGTTTTGTTCTCTCGCAGTGTTTGTCATTTTATTAGGTTTCCCTTGATTTGTCAGGGGTTCATGTTTTAGAGGAATGTAGATACCATAGAATTCATAATGTGACTATCAAAGTTAATAAACTATGTCTATTTAATTACAGAAATTGATTAATTGTGAAGTGTTTTCAATTTTCTTTTCCTCTGACATGGCTAAACGACTGTCGTGATATGACAAACAGATGGTAAAAAACAGTTCATATACAAGGTTCATCGTCATCATCATCATCCAAAGCCCTTGGAATCCCACTGCTGGGTATAGGCCTCTCTTTTAATGTGCCATCTGCGTCATTCATGTGCATTCATACTGAATGTAAAAAATACAATAAACGTCAAAACATCAAAATGTTTCGATAGGTTGAGATACAGGGAAACTGTATCTTGTATCTATATATATATAAAACTCAAAGGTGACTGACTGACTGATAGACATAGTGATCTATCAACGCACAGCCCAAACCTCTGGACGGATTGGGCTAAAATTTGGAATGAAGACGTAGGCATCCTCTAAAAAAGAATTTTTAGAATCGCCACTTTTGAAGGGGAGAAATAGGGGATGCAAGTTTTACTTCGTAATGCGAGCTAAGCCGCGAGCACCCTTTAGACTCTATTTTAAAACACATTAAGTTTCAAACCTGTAGTCAAAAAATGTAATACAAGCAAACTACAACTATCCAGAAATTCAATCGACAATTTCGCGCAATCATTCCAATATTGTTTTTAGATCGGTTAACTGCCAATAGGCTCCGTCATACAAAATGCATGAGCAATCCTGCTGTATGTCTGGGTTGGATCGATTGAGCATATTACCCTATAGACTCCTCGTGAGTAATTTGTAACTGTGTGTATTACATTTGTAACAGTGTGTATACTATCGAGTGTAACATTTTAATTTTGTTCTTATTTTATAGATTTCTATTTTTATTATTATTAGAATGTAGCCACTGATATAAATCTACGTTGCTTTGCTTGTAATAAAATTATTTTGATTTTAATATTTCTTTTTATAGCTGGAACGTAGGTACGTATGCGTAGCGCCACTGACGTTTTTTTCAGTTAGTATTTATTTTTTAACAAATTTATAAAAAGTTATCTATTTATCTTCTTTCCTATTTGAGTCGTATTTCCTTATGATTGAGAGTTGTGACTTCCTCGCAGAATTAACTCATTAGGGAAGTTCTTTTGGGCAGTTACATACGTCGCAAAAAATAATAGCTACAAACTCAAATTCAAGGTAGTTTTTTTAGTTTTAGCTAGATTCAGGAAATAAATAAGATGGTGGTCGCTCGTGCGTGATTTTCATTTTACCTGTTGTGTTCATGGAAGATAAGACAGACAGATTCGTGGAAAAAAATGGCCGAGGCTGCCGACAAAATATCTGTATTGACTTAATTACATTTTATATAGTAAGGAATCTATGGTTACTTTTGTCTCTGCCATCGATTCAGACAGGCTAAACATGGTTGGATTGTAATAGCTCTCTTACTACAAGCTGTTTTTTTTTAATGTTTTTTATAACTAGTAGACGCTTGCGGCTTCGCTCGCATTATTTCGGAATAAAAAGTAGCCTATATCATTCCCCAAGACCTCATACTACCTACATACCAAAAATCATCATGATCATCGCAGATAGATATAAATAAAAATATATAATGTAATGTAGGCGAATTACGGTCAAGTGCTAACCCATTCCTTTTTTAAAAAATAAAGCAAAATTTTTAATAAAACTGTATGAAGCTTGTTCTGAGTTGTTTAACTCAAACAATTGTTCTGTTTTTATTTTCAAATTTATTTATATACAGTTTATTGACCCCCTTTAGTTTTATTACACGTAGCTATAGGTTGCCTGGAAGAAATCACATAAGGCGATAAGGCTACCCAATGTAAATTTAATTAATTTAAGTTTCTTTAAGTCTTTATTATTGCTTAGTGTGCATTAAACTAAGCTTTTCTATTATGTACTCAACCATATACATATTAATACTGTCAACAATTCAATTTTATAATAAGTAGACTTTGCTAAATTAATTTCTATTAACAATTTTATGTAACATGTACACAAATAATGTTTCTCCTGGGAAGCACTAGATACCATGATACAGGCTAACGCCTAGTTTGGTATCTAGAGCCGCCACTTCATATATCTACATTTTTCTACATCAATAAATGATTTTGATTTTTTTTAATAAAATATCTATCTATCTATAGATTGATTTTTATTTCAGGCAAAACCTTAGCCATTCACACCCAAACCTACATAGTTCGCAAATAGCTCTTTCATACAGCATCTATAAGTAGATGGTAATTAGAGAATTAGATTAGATGGTAACTAAATTTAGACCAGATTAATTACGCCGTCGATTTGAAATTGGGAATTAGTGCCTAGTGACCTAGATTTCATTCTAAACGCCTAATTCAGGTTGCATTGATTGACGTTAGAGTAATCATCATCATCATCATCATCATCTTTATTAAATCAGCCTGTGTACACACACTGCTGAGTATAAGCCTCCTCTCTAGCTCGAGCCGCACATTATCAGATTCTCAGTACCACACCATCGACACAGTACAGCAATGGGCAAGCTTTGAAAACATTTCGTTCAAAAAAATACGAGTACTTCAATATATAGTTAGGTAAGCGCTCGTCTGTTGGTATAAAAAATATTTTTCTCTCAAATAAAGTGCTTCAGAAAACGATCACAGACATTGTTAAGTATGAAAAAGAAAGAAAGAGCTATATGAGGGAGGGAGTTAGAGAATCAGTATCTGAAGATGGAAACAAATCGAAACATGAGTGAGTTACCCATAATTTTATTCCATTTTGTAAACTAACGTAAGCCATATTGGACATATTATGTAAGTGTAAACCTTGTACACATAATTTTAATCGTTTACGTATTACGCCGAAATGCGGGTTGTATTTACAATAGAACCCGCATTTCGGCGTAATACGTGATAGTATATGTATGTACATATCCGTTGAATACACGTTTTTCGCTTTTTTGGCTCGGAAGTCACAGAACTAATGACTCCACTACCGACTAAAACCTACCACGATGTCCCTTCGTTTTCTTCGTCTTCGATTGTTTCGGAAAAGGCGAGTTTCGCGGGCAAGCGAGCAATACTCCTTCTCTATTCCCGCTCTGGCTAGGTTCCCCCTGGCAATCATCTTGCTTCGACTGCGAACTCAGGGAAGTCTATGTACAGTTTTATGTCGATCCCACACCGTTTACCGCTTGTCCGCTAAAGCCTTAAACTTGACAATGTCCCCAAACCACTGTGTGTGTGTGTTGCAAGCTTTTGAACCCTCACTTTTATGTTGGGATTTGAATGTCAAGGTGAAGTTTTACACACAGGAAAAGGAAAATTTAACCAACTCTATCTCTTTTTTTGAGACGTATTTCTTTATGAATGAGGGTCGTGGCTCCCCCGCAGAATTAATTCGTTAGTGGAGTTCTCTTGGGCAGATACATCGTGGTGTGCGCTCAGGTCCTTCCATGGAAGACATATGTCAGATTAACCGACTTTTAAGAGGCTTTTGATAATTAATAGGTATATTGTAAAAAATAATTTATTAATAGTGTTAAGTTGTGTCAAGTGTCAACTCATTTATGAAAATCTTTTTATTATAAACACATACATTTTTACACCGTGGGTGAAGATTTTAAAGCATTACGTGCCTTTGTGGTGCATTTTCGTATATTAATAATGTCGTCAAATTGAGTTAAATTTCAATAGTGCTTCAATATTATTTATACAAAAATGTAAAAATATGCTTTTTTAAAACGTATAAAATTTGACACTATTTTTAAACGGCTTTCGTGTTTTACACTTAACAATCCTAAATAGGTAAAATTGTTCTTATCTGTTCTAAGAAACCCCTACAAGTTATAGCAATATCTTAATTACAATTATTTAAGTACATTAGATACCTGAGTACGATCCACTGGGACTAATTTAATTAAGTACAATGAACTAGCCTGAGATAGGGTTGGGACATGAAGCTTATAGATATCGACATTTTTGTTAGTGTTCAGTTGTCGATAGATTTCTTTTTATTTAAATATTTTATGAATATTAACTTCATTGTTGCTTTAATTCTACCTTGTATTTTTGAGAATCACTGTAGTGTAGATCGTTGACTACAGTGATGCTCAAAAATACGTTTATCTGTGAAAAATCTACTTATATTTAATCAGGGTACCAAAAAAACGTTAAAAAATATTACTTTTGGTATAGACATGTAAAAAAGTGTGAGTATTTTTTAGATAATTTGTAATTGGCTGTTTGATTAACTCTAACACCTGAGTTGCCCACTTTCAAACAAACCAACTTACAGCAAATTGGCGATTATTATATAACGGAAATAACTAATAATAAAAAAACCGCAGAAGCACATCAATCATCAAGAAGCCTTACTAACATACATACCATAAGAGCATCTTCTCTAGTCAGTGATCAAAAAAAAGTTAATCGATACCTACTCGATAACTAAAAAACCAGTCTGGCCCTTCCCTAACCCCCATATTTCAACCTTACACGAAGCGCTATCCGCCCCCATAATGAAGTCAGTTAATTCCGCAATACAAAGGCCTTGTACAACTTTTACTGGTAATTTGTACTTTTGTAATTACATCGTGTTTTTGAGCTTGAGTGCACAAATTCATGTTAAACTCCTGTTTAGGAAGTGACGAGTTCTGATTTAATATGTAAATAAATAAATAAATAAATAAATAAATATTCCGGACATTGCACACAGCGCCATCTAGCTATCCCCACACTAAGCAAACGCTAAGACATGTATGTATCATACGTATCTTATTAGAGACTAGACGCTCGCGGCTTCCCTCGCATTATTTCGGGATAAAAAGTTGCCTAAGTTACTTCCAGGAACTCACATTACCTATATAATTTTTTACAGGTTGCATTTCAGAGAGTGTGCGGAGGAATTGCATAATTTAATTCCTGCAGCCCCATTTTACCATCGCACGAGTAGAGGCACGGCAAGGAGGCACCGTTATACAGTTGAGGTTCGAAAGACTCGCACCAAGCGTTTTGCTCGACTTTCATCGTGCGAACAGCCAAACTGTGGAACTCCTTGCCCGAATCTCTATTCCCCTTGAACTATAATTTGTCGGTCTTCAAGTCGAGAGTAAGCCGGTTTCTTCTAGGCAAGCGCGCTAGATCGTAGACTATAACGTTGCTTAACATCAGGCAAGTTGTAGTCAAGCGTAAGCCTATTTCATGTATAAAAAATACCAAAAAATCATGATGCGTCAACCTGCGTTCAACCGTTTTTGCGTGATACGCGTTTAAATTAACAAACATAAGTTCCATAAATTGTTCAAACGTGTATTGTTATTAATTTTAAGTATCCCAACTTTTTTAATTTTTCTATGTACTTACAGATTTTTTACCCTCTTTAGCTTCACTATTATTTACAGAAAAATATACTTGGCTTATTAGAGATATCTAGAAACTCCTAGGTAATATGTATAATATAAATACACCATACATTACAGCAATAATGGCATTGTTGTTCTGTTTTGTTTTCTTACCTTGTTGGATTTCTGGGTTATGATTTTTTCTTTTATAAGGTGTTAATTACAAGGTAAGTATAGAAAATGATATGTTTACTTAAAAAAAGCCTCTATCAACCTCTTGTTATGACACATAATATATAAGATAAAGTGATGCAATTTTGTTTTCACCATCATCATCCACAGCCGGTTTCGTCCCAATGCTAGGTAGGTATAGGTATCTCTCTTAATATGCTATTGGCTTCGATCTTGTGCCAGCCTCATCCAGGTCTAACTTTATTAATTTTGTTTTAAATTGTCACAAATTGAAATTATCGATACATTTCCAAAATATCATGTCTCATCCCTAGTCAAGTAAAGTAGACCACACTTTCGTAATAAAGTCTGTTAATTTTTTAACACGAGACCTCTCCACACGCTTGCGAGACTTTCGCGAGCATAAAAAAGCTTCGTATTATACTTATTGTTATGCTTTAAGCTCGGGTTACATCTACACATCTTTCTTGACCATTTTTATACATACCTATGTATGTATAAAAATAAAGCGATTGTGGCTCAGCGGTTCCAGTGTCTGCTTTTCATCCAGACGCACCCTGGTTCGAATCCGCCCTACACCAATGACTTGTATTTTCAAGTTATGTGTGGATTTGCACTCGCTTAACGGTGGAGGAAAACATCGTGAGGAAACCGACAAGTTTGAGGACCACAATATCCGAGGACATGTGTCTTCCGTGGAAGGACCTGGGCGCCCACCACGATGTATCTGCCCAAGAAAACTCCCCTTACGAATTAATTCTGCGGGGTAGTCACGACCCTCAGTCATGAGGAAATACGACAAGAGAGAGATGTATGTATAAACATTTTGAGTACTTTTGTCAAGAACTAAACCCGCACTATGGTTATTTAACTTAAACATTTATTGGAAAAGGAGCGAAAATAATCACGATAATGAGCGTTTAAATAAATAGACAAACAGAAACACAAATAAACAGAGAAACAGACAAAAATTCAAAAACTGCTGAAACGTGTTCTGGATTTAAAGTATACCAAAATCATTTTTTTTCTTATATCTTCTATGTTCAAATTGTACTCTCCAGCCTTATTTTATTTACAGATAGAATAATCTGATAATGGCAATAGGCAATACCACAGTCACAAAAGCTGCTTAAGTCTGTCCTGTCTTTACGAACACAGCTTTATACTTATTATATTACGGTTTAGAGGAAACCCGTGTCGTAAAATTTGCTTAATATGATGCAAAGTTACTGGAAAAAAGACACTCTTCCTAATAAAGTTGGTTAATTTAATTCTGGAGCAAGTACTAGTTATGAGAGGTTTTTTTTTATTTTTACTGCAGTTAATAAGCCATGTCAGAGGCATTTAAGGTATTTTTTAAACTCAAACACCAAAGTACCCACGACACAAGCGTTTGCTTTGTGTAGGGCTAGATGGCGCTGTGTGCAATGTCCCGAAACATTTATTTATTCATGTAGAGTCGGATACTCTCATTCAAACTAACTGACTTTAATGTTGAGAGTATCTAAACCACCCTGGGGGCTGCTGGTATTGTTAAGCATATGTCAGATGTTAAATATCGTAACAATCTATGATCTCGCTGAACTTGAAGAACCGAATAACACTCGACTGCTTTTTTGTAGTTTTGCTTATAATTTTTACTGGCTTTTGTCCGCGGCTTCGAATGATTTGTTTATACTATGTATATACCTTCCTCTTCAACCACCCTATCTACATACACCTACATACGTAGGAACAGACGCGGTAAACGACTTTGCTTTACTATGAAATGATAGATGTTCTTATGATGCTTAGCTAGTCATTTTTTATTCTGCGTACATATGGACTGAGACTGGCCTTCTAATCTACGGGTTGCGGGTTCGATTCCCGCGTGACACAAGTATTTAACAATTTTAAAATTTAATAAAAATATATATAAGTATTATATCCGTTATCTAGTACCCACGACACAAGCGTTTGCTTAGTGTGGGGCTAGATGGCGCTGTGTGCAATGTCCCGGAATATTTATTATATTTATTTATATGTGTATTGGTCCTACCATAGGAATCGAACCCGCAAACTGTCATCTGCAAAGCAGACGTTTGACCTACTACAAAACTCACTTTACTTAGTTTAAACTTACTAAAAGGCATGCAAGGCTACTATTAAACCTACAAGTCCATTCTTGGCTTACATAAATTCTAGTTAACCTGCCCCTAACTTAGCAAGCACAAGTTAAGACAACTTAATCCAAACTTTAACTATGGACCTAAGTACACTGCCTATGAATATAGTTAAGGTATTACTGTACTTAAATACATATAAACGTACAAACAAATCCATATTCTTAATGTAAACAAATATGTAATGTAGCTCGCATTGTAATCTCATCGTTATTTTATTATCCATCGTGCTTCATGTCTCATCAACATCTTTTACTTTTATTCTTAACTAGTTAGTGGGTGCTCGCGAATTCGCTCCATTTAGAAGAAAACTTACATCCCCTATTTCACTCCTTTAAAAGTAGCAATCACAAAGATCCTTTCTAAGCGGATGCCTATACGTCATAACATCTACCTCCATGCCAAATTTCAGCTCAATCCGTCCAGTGGTTTGGGCTGGTAGGTAACTAATATCACTATGTCAGTCAGTCACCTTTCAATTTTTTATATTTTTATTCTTGATATATTATTTATGTTAGAAAATCTACAAAACTTAAGATACAGGAACAAAGTACCACAATCTGCGTCGAAGCTGTTCAGTTGTGCCATTTATCAGCCGTTATCAGCTCACTCCAACTTGCACGTAATTTGAGTAATTGAGTTCAGAGTACGACTTTCCTTTTAGGTTAGGAGGTAGGTGGTAAAAATGTTACTAGTAGAAAATTTTTAACAAAAATTTTTATAAAATGAAAATAACTCAGGGGTTTTCATACCCAGTGTATGTAGGCTTCTTCTAGGCAAACGTGCTACATCTTACTACAGTGGCCAAATGTAAATCCTTGAGGTTTGAAAACTACCAACTGACCAAGAGACCAGTCTTCTACGAACTTATATACTTTCTTGCTTTATTTTAACCTCAATTGGAAAATACCGAAAAATAGTCATGACCGACAGGATTTGAACCACTCGGCTATGATGGACTGATGGCTAGACACGAAAATCTTTGCCTTATTATTTTGGTAAAGAAACGATAAAAAAGAATACACAAGTAACTAAGCCATACACTATCTCCTATACTAAACATAATTGGTTAAGAAGTTAAAACGCTAACATACTTAACCCAAGTTCTACCGACGCGTACTTTTACTTCCCAACTCGGCGTTCGTTCCGCAGCATGTACGTATATTCTAATTTTTGTACGCTCTTTGCAATATTAGAGAAGCTTTCTGTATTAAAATAAGTGGTTTATTTTTCAAATTTGATCGACTTATTATTGAAACCGGTTCCAGTGTCTGCTTTTCATCCAGTTGCACCTTGGTTCGAATCCGGCCCTACACCAATGACTTGTATTTTGGGGTTAAGTGTGGATTTGTACTCGGTAAAGCTTTGGTTTCCTAGGAAAGCGATGCCATCGTATAGCGGCCGTGATATTACGGACGCAAAAATAATTAAAGTAAATTACGGTGCAAGTTACCGTTCTCCAGGAAACCGCGCCATTTCGTTTACATAGACAACGTTTTAGTGACGTCATTCACCGCTGTATTATGGCCGCTATATGAAGGCACCGCTTTCCTAGGAAATCAAAGCTTTAGCGTTGAAAGTAAACATCGTGAGAAAACCGACATGTTTGAGGACCGCAATATCAGAGGACATTATTGTGTCTTCCGTGGAAGGACCTGGGCGCCCTCACACACTCACACCCTAACACTCGATGCAAGAAAACTCCCATTACGAATTAATTCTGCGGGGTAGTCACTACAGTCATGAGGAAATACGGCTCAATCGAGAAAGAGAGAGAGAATGGCGCGTGTTTACGCACTAAGAACCGATTCACTCTCGCTTTGAAGATCGCAGCAACACATCATCACAAAAATCACATTCTCAATTATTATTTTTTATTAAAAAAAAAATCTATTTATTTACAATAATAAAATATAAAAACAAGTGAAGGAAAACTAAACATACTACTTCTAACTACTACAAAAAGGGGCACTTAGAAAATCTCAATAAATTAAATTCGATAAATTTTAACATTGATTGTCAAAGATGCAGTATGAAACTAATCACAAACTCAAACCTTTATACTTATAGGTTACATAATATAACGGAGTCAAGTTTCTGAAGAGCCCAGGAACAATTTAAACAAACAAAATAGTTTTGAAACAAAGCAATATAGCGTTAGTCAAGAAACTCTGAGACTTGTCTCAAATCTGAACCAACTTCAATACATTGTACCTCAAAGATTTAAAAAGTGAAATCCAAGTACAAAATTAATAAGACTTTTTACGCCAAATCTTTGAATTAATTAAGGGTTGAACACCAAATTATTATGTACATATTACTTAGATTTATTTAATTTTTAATATTTACAAATAACTGTAACTTCCATATATATGTATTATTTTAATTGTTTTAGTTTAGTTTAGTTAACTTACTGAATTTGAATCTGTTTGTAATCATGTTGTGCACGCATGTGTTTGATGTACAAAATGGTTCATTACCTTTAATGTATTTTGCTGTTTTTCTGTGTATTGTGTTGTGTGCCTAAAAAATAAATAAATAAATAAGTTACTTTTGATTTGTAGTTTTAATTTTTCATGCATTATTTTTATCAAACCTCTGTGAAATCTTGTCATTCTCTTTTCCAATCATTCCAAAATTTATTAAAATCCTTGGATGGGTGACCAAAAAGTGACATTTAATTTTTGGTGCTTCCGTGGGTCGCATGAGTCGTTAAATTGTAGGTCCCGGCTGTTTGTTTACTACGACAGTCGTTAATGTAAGTCAGAGGCCGTCAGGGCGGCTTGATAAACTCTCGGCACCAGATTGGCCTCTCTCATTCGATAAGAAGAAGAAGAAAGTAGTTTCACAAACGCGTCACTTCAACTAGCCCGAACCTTCCTAATACGCGTAGCTGCGACTTGAAAAGCGAAGCAACACTGAATACTTTATGACAGCTGTAAATCTAGGGGCGAGCGTAAATTTTGCAGCCCCTGCGACCCGGGGTCTCGACCCTTTCTATGGCGGAATAGGTATTAACGGCCTTGGGTGGTACTGGGGGTTAGAAACTATTGTAGGCACGTAAAGTGGAAGTTGGGAGGTGAGATCGAGAAATAAAAAATGTCTTTGGTGTGGGAGGATGTGTGGGGGTGGTTTTTAGAAATACACCTAAAAACCATCGAGTTTGTAGTTTGAAGCCGGTTAAGGAGCAGTTGCAGCGGAAAAACACTACATATTTATCCAGATTTTCATTGTTAACTTAAAGATTAAATTAACAATCATAGTTTTAAAAATAGATCCATAAGTAGTCAGTTAAAAAAGATAAATAAATAAATTCTTTATTAAAACACCACCATATAAAAACCAAACAAAAAAACATAGAAATTAAAATTAGCGTCTTAGTTCGCTAAGAGCGATCTCTTCCTGGCAACCAATCTGGCAGAGACATAATTTTCAAATTATGTGGGTAGAAAAAGGTATTTTGGAAACTCCGCTTACGTTTATCTCTCATTATTTTATCTCTCTCTTTGAGTCGTATTTCCTCATGACTGAAGGTCGTGACTCCCCCGCAGAATTAATTCGTTAGAGGAGTTTCCTTAGGCAGATACATTGTGGTAGGCGCCCAGGTCCTTCCACAGATTATTTTACATGTTACACTAATTTGTGTGTTAAAGAAAAAGGCTTTCTATTACACGTAGTACATTAGTAACACCCCCTGTACATGCCAAAGGAACGGCCGAGAAGGGATGCGGTTTTGCCCATTTAAAATTCCAATTCTAAACCTTTGATTAGATACCAACACGAAAATGAATTTCCGTTTGAATTTCAAATATTTCCGCCTCTGTCTCAGCACCGGAGCAAAGGGTTTTTTGACCCGGACCAAATAATTGATAGCCATGCAAGCATTCCAAACGGAACCCAGTTAGACTTAGATATATTTTTTTACACGTTTTATGAACTAAGGTATCGCGTGATATTTTTTTAGGGGTATGGTCAGCGGTCGCCTGAAGCTGAAAGAAAAAAGGTAGGTACTGAAAAATATGTGTTTAAATATATTTTTTATGTACTTATATAAAAAACACATAGGTACTAGGTACTAAGATCTATTAATCTCGATATGGCATATTATAATAGGCAATTAAAAAGTTTATTATCAATTTGGTCAATTTCGGTACTAGGTAATTCGTCCAATGTATTGATCGTTTCGGATTGACTTGTATATTCAAGATATGTGTGCATTTGCTTCACGGTGAAGGAAAAACATCGTGAGGTAACCGACATGTTTGAGGACCACAATATCCGAGGACTTGTGTCTTCCGTGGAAGGACTTTGGCGCCCACCACGATGTATCTGCCCAAGAAAACTCCCCGAACGAATTAATTCTGCGGGGAAGTCACGACGCTCAGGCATGAGGAAATTCGACTCAAAAGAAGACCTATCAAGCTTCACCTAGATCCATCTCTGCTTTGTCAACATAAGGCCAGAATACTCTTCTTGTCAAACGCGCAGGTGAAATGGGTCGAACATAGCTAATTGTTTCGAAATGAATAGCTATGCTTTGACGTTTGCAATATTCCGGAGCAAAGATAGGGGATACTTTGGCTCAGAACTAGGTATTGGTTAGTATTGGTTGTAGCTGAGTTCTGTGGATCTATTTGATAGTAGTTACGTTTTGGTATTACCTATTACTTTTAAAGCATACGAAAATATCCTCATGACAGAGGGTCTCCTCGCAGAATTAATTCGCTTGGGGAGTTTTTTAGGCAGATACATCGTGGTGGGCGGCCAGTTCTTTCCACGAAAGACATATTTCCGCTGATTTAGTGGTCCTCAAACATGACGGTTTCCTCACGATGTTTCCCTTCACCGCTAAGCAAGTGCAAATCCACACATTACCTGAAAATCAAGTAATTGATGTAGCACCGGATTCGATCCTGAGTGCAATGACATCATCGTCATCATCCGCAGCCTTCTCTATCTCACTGCTGGGCATACGCCTCTCTTTGAAAGTGCCAGCTGCGTCGATCTTGTGAAGACCTCATCCATAAAGATTCCGCGACTCGTACAATGTCAATCAAATACAATAGCAATGATAAATGCAGTCAAATTTTTGGTTTAGCTAAATAGCCTTAGCACACTTGACGTCAACTGCAACGTTGCAATCAATAAAGTAAGTCAAATTAAATAAGAAACCAAAATCTCAACATCCCAATAAAAGTAAAGTCCAAAACCCAAAGACTAGCGAAATGAATGAACCGACAGATACGTCTAAACGAAGCCGCATTGCTATTCAGCACACGGAGCCAGTATTATCGATTCAATAGCAGCTGGACTAACTACTACGCTGCTTGAATAAGAACTGGAACGGTCAATGCAGAGCAATTTGAGGGGGTAGTGGGGGCAGCACTGTCGCAATATTTATTTAAAGAAATAATGTTTATTCAATTACAAGGCGTATATATAACTAACTAATCAAAATAACTCAATGAGTGATGGTAGTCCTTTTATTTCTTCTCTTCTTTTATAGTATTTGAAAAAAAAAACAAATTCAATATATTCAATACAATTAATACAGGTGAGAAATTTTATTTAAAATAATAAGAAACAATATTTACACATATTAACAAAAAAAAAATTATACGTGTTTATTGCACACTCAAATAAATTAACAATATCAAAAGGACTTAAACTATAAATAAATATATGTACAAGAGCACGGCCTTATTACCTTAATTGCGCTTGATATTTGAACAGCTTGAAAGAGATCACCTCTTTCAAGCTGTTCAAATATCAAGCGCAAAAATAATAATAACTAATTAAGATGAATCAAACACCCATTGGGTCGGATGACACGTTAAAATGTAGGTCCCGGCAGTTTGTCTAGTACGGCAGTTATTAAGCCATCTCAGAGGCCCTCAGGGCGGCTTGATAAACTTTAGAAAGCAAAGTTGGCCACTCTCATTCGATATCCTGTCTAGCACTATTATTACGAAATAGACTTCAAGATTTTATAAACATTATAGTTCTAATTTTATCCGCACGCAGAGTTAACTTTACCTTAACGGACTTTGAAAGCAAGGAGCTTGGAATTTTGGCAAAATGGTTTGATAAGAAGCCACATCTTGATGTCAGTTATCTCAAGGTACTATTTAACTGTGTATAAAAGTAATCTATATATATAAAACTCAAAGGTGACTGACTGATTGACTGACTGATATAGTGATCTATCAACGCACAGCGCAAACCACTGGACGGATCGGGCTGAAATTTGGAATGAAGGTAGATTTTAAGATGTAGACATCCGCTAAGAAAGGATTTTTGGAAATGCAACTTTAAGAGGGGTGAAATAGGGGATGCAAGTTTTACTTCTTAATGCGAGCGAAGCCGCGAGCATCCACTAGTTCTATATAATTATAGTCTTTAACTGCATCCGTGACTTTGTTTTTGAAGATCTATTTAGCCGTCTTTGTGTGATGCACAGTTAAATAATCAGATAATGAGACAAACAGATAAACTGACACCATTTTGACCTTCTTTAACTTTATTTATATCTATCTATAGATTAATAAAGAATAGATACTAGTTTGAATTAATTAAATGATTGTAATGATGTAAATTGGTTTTATCTACACTAATGTTGTAACATTCTACTTATGTTTCCAATACTTGACTTATAATTACTACTGTTATAGCACAGACAACATAACACTCAATTTAAGCAATTTCACATGATGTTATAATATCCACATCGATATCGTAATAGCTCATTATAACATCGGAAAAGCGTGACCAACCTGATTGCAGGGCCAATCAGGTTGGTCGCGCTGCACTCTCGTTGGTTAGATTTTAATGGCGGCAATATCACTGTGACAATACACGTACGCGTGAATTTAATTTAATAAATTATTAATGCATTAGTGAAGACAAAGTAGTATAGTACGGGTATTAAAGCACTCGTTTCTATTATGAAACTCGCTGCGCTCGTTTCATAAACTCACACTCGTGTTTTAATACCCTTCGTTATATGACAGTTGCATAAACTACTATTATGAAAATATTATGAATATGAACATGGATTGATCGTTTTATGTGTAGGTAAGGCAAAACATAAATTTGCTTGAAAATTTAAGCGACGGAGCCATCAAAAGTTTATCAATGAAATTAATTTCAATCAATTCAACTGGTTCGATTGCTTAACAGCAATGCAAGCAAACTGCGCTGGCCGGGAGTTATTTACAAACACTAATACACTTTCAACTGAAAACTTATAAATATAAACTAAATTTTCATTGAAACATCAATAATATCATCATCATCAGCCTGTTATCGCCCACTGCTGAGCATAGGCCTCTCTTTTTGTACGCCACTCATCCCGTTCCTGCGCAGATTGAATCAAGGAATTAATCAATTGTCTATAATAACTAGTGATTAATAAATAATAAATAATTTCTCCAGGATATTGCACCCAGCGCCATCTAGACCCATACTCAGCAAACGCTTGTGTCATGGGTACTAAATGACGGGTATAATACTTTATATACTTTTTTGTAAATGCATACCTACTTATTATACAAAGAAACGACCAGACCCAACGGAAGTAATTTTAAATATTCAAAACATAATTACTTTTGTCATGCGGGAATCGAACCCGCAACCATAGATTAGAAGGCAGAGCCACTACCAACTAAGCTAACAGGCCAGTTATGTAGTGGAACGCATGTGATTACGATTATTAACAAACTGTCGACGAGGTCTGTCCTTTGATGGGTGACCGACAAGTGGCATGCCATTTTAGGCGCTTCCCGGGTTGGATGACGTGTTAAATTGTAGGTCCCGGCTGTCAGTCATAGTACGGCAGTCCTGAAGACATGTCAGATGCCCTTAGGGTGGTTTGAAAAACTCTTACACCAGAGTTGGCTACTCTCATACGAACTTACTTACTTTTAGTGGAGTGAAAAAATTCATGATGATAATAATCTATTACTTATTTTTACACATTTTCAACCTATGAAAATACCGAAATCAAATATGATACAAATACATATACAAGTGGCGCCATCTATTGACAGTTGGACGTGTTTGTTTTATTACGATGCTGTTTGCGATACTGTACCTCGTCGGCCCTGTATCACTACATACTCACTAAGGTAGAGATGGAAAAACAATTACCTATATCGGTATATCGATAGTCTTGGTCTTGGCAAAAGTCTTGACTAAACCGTATTCAAAAAAGGAGGTTCAGGTTCAGAATTGCCCTGTTATTTTTTTGTTGGTATGTCACGCTATTACTCCGCTATTTATCAACAGATTTTAATTATATATTTTTTTGTGTCAATATTAATTATAGTAAACATATGGATTTGTCTTTCTTTCTTGTTTCTTTGATATTAAAAGTTTTAAGATTATTTAATCCGTAATCACATACAAAAAGTCTTTAACATATTCAAGTACACGCAAAAATACACGATTTATTAAAAGTTTTTATTTGTAGTTTTATTATTTTGTTATTTCAAATTTGACTTGCTTTCCTATTTAAATCTAACCTAAAATAAGTTAGTTCAAGTCACGCGCAAACTTAATAGATTTATAGGTAAGAGTACGTTAAAATATATTATTACATTGGAACTATTCGCATTATACAACGTGTAATAGAAGGGTGTGACAATATTAAAGAGTATACATATATATCATGCAAGGAGTCATATACCAAAATATGAAAAATTAAATCGCATATATTTTTTATTTTTATAGCCTTAGCGAGTGATCACTGACCGAACGAAACCGAAATAAGCACACATTCTTTCATCCCGTTCTAGCATTAGTTTTAACGCAACGAATTCTCTCTCTCTCGCGCTCTCAGAGAGACACCGCCGCGCCGTGTCATTTGATAGCGTCAAAAGTCAATGAACGCTCAAAATGATAAGATGTAGGGTTGCAAGTCTTAAAGTTTTAATGAAAGTTCAACTTATGATTATTCGAAATCTATGACACTTAGAATTCTGAAACCTAGTGGGCTGTATTCTATATATACATAGGTATGTA
Organism: Macaria notata; assembly: GCA_927399415.1. Lineage (NCBI taxonomy): Eukaryota > Metazoa > Arthropoda > Insecta > Lepidoptera > Geometridae > Macaria > Macaria notata. Next base: position 3,881,109 of record OV656750.1, on the reverse strand, counting down.
TAGTATAAGTATTGTCACACCCTTCTGTTACACCCTGTATCTATGTAATAGTAGTTAATTAAATTAAATAAATTATAATATTTTCGAAGATATTGAAAACAACTTAATTGTAAATAGTTCGGTTCTTATTGGGTAAGCACCAAACACGATCCATGTCAGGCCATAGCTATCATTTATCATCAGGCAAACTAAAGTCACAAACTTGATTCAGTTAAAAAAAAGAAATCGTTTCAAAACGAAATCAAGACTATCGATAAGTCCAGTCTCATTGCCCCCACCCTAGTGACTGGTTAGCACGGCGGATACTGTATCGATATTTCCCCGGGACATGTTTTTTGTACTTTTTCATCCACTAGTTCGTTAGTTTGGAGTACGTAGGTAACTCTAGGTTTACCTACCTAATATCACGGAGCGGCTCGGAATAGAGATCTGCAGAGGCATAAGATACACCTAGTTTTCGGACAATAAATGCATTCATTCATTCATTATTTTGATGACAACATGAATCTTTCAATCCACTTACGGTGGATTTACATCAAACGAGCATTCGCTCGTTCTACCCGCACCAATAAATCAAATTATGAATTCCCGGAAAATATTAAAAATGCCGTAAGAGATAACGTTTTTAAAATGAAGCTGAAACACTGGCTCGTTCAAAAAACATATTATACAAATAATGAGTTTTTCTTGAGCCAAAAAAAAATCATATTTGAACATTAATGGCAATAATTATGTAACATAATTAGTAATTATTAGACTTTTTAGTTAGCATACAATACAATAACTATTATATAATTTGACTTGTAATATGTACCCATGTATTAACAATAAATGGTTTATCTTGATATTGTAGTGTAAATAGGCGTAGAGAATTCTATCGTTGTTCTTAGTTTGTTCGCAATGATTCTACATAATGCTCTAGAGCTGCGTCTACGCTAGGAGAGCCGAGCACGAGCGGAGCACGAGCCGAACACAATTCGTCTAGTGTGGACCAACTTACAAGCCTCGAAAGAACGCGCTGCGAGCATTTTGTTCGTGCTCGGCTGCGTTTCGCCTGTTGTCGGTTTTTTGACGCACACAAATTGACGAATTGTGTTAGGCTCGTGCTCCGCTCGTGCTCGGCTCTCCTAGCGTAGACGCAGCTCTAGGAATGCTCGTTCGCTCGATGTAAACGGCGCGTTCTTGCGTGATCGGACGTGCTCGCGCCCTTGAACGGTCTCTTCAAAGTGTTCTTGTGTTGTAGCGAATGTATACATATCTATTATTCTGTAGATTACGATAAAATGCTCCTGTTCTAGTTCTAGCTTTATGTTATATTTTATTAACATTATAAGTTAGTATAGTTTATGTTTTTACTTATTTAGTATAATGTGTTTTAGGATCGCATCTATTTCTGTTGTAGACCACGTCCTTTATAGACTTTTATTTATTCCTCTCCATCCAATGGTTGCCTGGAAGAGATTGCTTGCAGCGATAAGGCCACCACTTGTGGCACTAGAGTAGTTTATGAATGTAATGTTATTAATTTTATTTTTTTAAATATCTGTGACAACTAAGCATTATCTATGTTCGTTTAATGTAAATCTACCCTAAATTTGTAGAACGCTTGCCTGGAAAAAGCCTTTTCCATCTGCATTTGTAATCCGTATCTCCTACCCGTTGATTTCATCGGTTTGTTGGTGAAATTCTAGCATTTTCGATCAGAAAAATGAGAAGAGTTTTAACCTGAAAAACTTAGCTTCTGGTTTCTAAAGGAGTTTTGTTTGCGGGTTTGATATTAGTCAAACATATATGAATTTCATGCCATTGGTATTAAATACCAGTTATTATAACTTTATTCAGCAAAACATGAACTCTAAGACATTTAAAGGGTTTTTTAAGCAAGAACGGTAACACATGCACATTTTCGTCATTGCCAAAGTGAGACCATTCACGCTAAAAAAAGGATTAAAATGACTCACTACCTATATTTTACAAAGTAACATACCTATGTACATTTTAACTTATTAAACAAACAAAACGATTTAATTATACTTAGTAGAAACAATACCTGAAACTGAAAAATGTGAAGACATTCTCCAAATAATTAGTTTTGAGCCTAATTATGATACTCTAGATAAACATAGCAGAAAACAAACTGAATTAGGCAGTGAAATAAGAGCAGGAAACTACATAACTGCTAAGGTAATCTTAACTCACAGTTAAATTAAATCAGTAGGTTAAGGTACAAAGTAATAGCTAGTGCGAGTGTGGCTCAGCGGTTCCAGTGTCTGCTTTTCATCCAGACGCACCCTGGTTCGAATCCGGTCCTAACCAATGCCAAGCCAGTTTTAAAGTAATGTGTGAATTTGCACTCTCTTAACGGTGAAGGAAAACACCGTGAGGAAATTGACCATGTTTGAGGACCACAATATCCGAGGACATGTGTCTTCCGTGGAAGGACCTGGGCGCCCACGACGATGTATCTGCCCTTAACGAATTAATTCTGTGCGTGAGTCTCGATCCTTTGTCATGAATTGTTTTGCCTAAATACATTAATGAAAACTAAATTATGCTGGTGTCACGACTTTCAGAGTGACTGGCGTGAGGTGACTGTCGACCGACATTCATGGAGGGAGCTGGGGGAGACCTTTACTCAGGAGTGGGACATCATAGGTTGATAAAAAAGAAAGAATAGGTAACGAAAAAGGACGTACTGCAATGTCACTGTGGTTCGCAACTCCTTGCCAATTGGCCGGGTGCCCAAGACGTGCAACTAATGAAATATAAACATTAAAAATTATTTATCCTAATGTGACATAAATTTAAAGAATTTCCCAAGCTCGAATTTATTGCCTGCGAAAGTAAGGCTTTGTTTTGGAGGAAATTTGGGTTTTTTTGAGTAACGAGTCTGGGAACTGGGAAAAATGGTGCAAACTTTACAGGCTTTGTTAAATTCTAAACTTTGGATGAATCTGTGATATTGTCTATACCTATCTTAGCACCCTAGTAAGTAAGTTCGTATAAGAGTGGCCTACTCTAGTGTAAGAGCTTTCATACCGTTTTTCTGGCCTTTGGCATGGCTAATTACGACAAATGATCATATTCAAATAATGTAAGCTAAATTTTAGCGTACTTTTAGAAATGAGAATAGAATTATTTTTTATTATTGCATGCACAGTTCCATAATATACTAAAAAGTTCATAGTCATCGAAACCTTGTGTAAAAAAATCGTTTATCTACACTAATGTTGTAACATCCTACTTATGTTTCCAATACTTGACTTATAATTACTACTGTTATAACGCAGACAACAAAACACTCAATTTAAGCAATACAATAGTAGTTTATGCAACTGTCATATAATTAAGGGTATTAAAACTCTCGTTACTATTATGAAACTCGCTGCGCTCGTTTCATAAACTCACACTCGTGTTTTAATACCCTTAATTATATGACAGTTGCATAAACTACTATAATGTACTAATCAAATGTGTTAACTCACATTTGATTAGTACATACATCTTGGAAAATATGTCATTGGTGTGCGGCCATGTTTACCCAGGGAAATTCATATTTCTTTCTCTATATTGGCTAATTTTGGACCAAAATTTTATTCTTAACTTCCACTCTTTCAACCCCAATATACCTAGCTCAAAAAAATTCATAACCATTTCCCACCTAAAAATGCACCATCGATCCAATCTAGGTGGCATTACACAAAAGATAGCACGCCAGATACGACCGTTGGCGTATAGTATACGATACAGTGCATGCCATAATTCAGCCCTGAGTTATGGGGGTCAAGAAATATGGCACGCATCTCTAGCAATATCGCAGTGACATATGGATGCTGGATATTATCAAGATAAACTCTCGACAGCAGAGTAGGGGAAGAAGAGGAAGAATTAGTATAAAGATTAATAAGTATTTTATAAGTATACAAGATATATTTATAAGATCTTGTACCACTAACTTTTGTATATCAGCTCATAAAAAAGACTGTATAATTATAGGTATGTATGTACGTCAATATACAGAAACGATACTTTGGAAAAAGGAAATTGACTTCATTCACGCTAGATGGCGCTGTGTGCAATGTCCCGGAATACTTATTTATTTATTTATTTACTTATTGAATTTTTGATTGCCTGTAAATAGGTACATTTTCATTCATGACTTTCATTACTGAACCAATTTTGATGAAACTTACATTGCTGCCTAAGTTGAAATGTAAGTAATGTGATACAAACAAATAATACCCAAATCAAATGCGCTTATACTTTCTGAGAAGTCTACGAACAAACATTCATTTAGCATAAGTGGAGACTAAATAGATTTATAATTACACAAATTCATCAATTATGACAATAATCGAGTTTATTCTCGAGTTATCACTTAGTACATTTTTTGCAATTTCACTTTGCATATCAACTCAAATCCTGTAGGTAATGAAATAATGAACTACAATCCAGGGGTCTTCAAATCTAGAGTTGATAGGTATCTTCTAGGTAAGCGTGTTACATCCTAGGCTGCAGCAATGCTTAACATCAGGCAGGCTGTAGTCAAACGTAAACCTATCCCACGTAAAAAATATATGAAATAATTATTTGTTGTATACGCAATAAAAAATAAACCTTTGTTTCTAAAAATTCTTGCCGCGAACACAAGTCTTCATTTCTCAAACCTATTTTATCCAAGAAAAGGCCACCACTTTTTTATTTATCCTCTCTTTATCTTCCGTTGAGATTTGCCCATATTTTATATCGGAGATCCTTTAGATCTTCACCACTGACTAGAGCGTTGCGAGGCAATTGTAAAAACAGCTATTTTTTAAGTCATTGTAATTTTATAATAATTTGGTGAATATAATTAAGTATTTATGTTAGTATGTATGGCTTTTTTCCTGAATTCTAACTCGATCTGTTTTGGATTGGAACGCTCGTCTAGGTTCTTAGCGATAGATTTACTATAAAAACTGGTGGCTATATCAATTAAAATCGATATTAGAAAGTCAGTGCTAAATCACAAAAATGTATAAAAGACATTAAACATTACACATTATACACATTTTGTAGCCAGTATTTTGGTTTTCATTACAATTGGATTCAAATTATATTTAGGTGAATAATTAAACTTAAAAGACCTAACTTACTCGACATAGTTAAAGTCGAGGGTCCAACCTGGATGAGGTCTTCACAAGATCGACGCAGATGGTACATGCAAAGGGAGGCCTATACCCAGCAGTGGGATCCCAAGGGTTGTGGATTATGATGAATTAAACTTTATTTTTCTATTCATTCCGAGTAATTCAAATTAACAGAATATTGTATCCTTATATCAAGTGCCATCAAAACTACAGCATGTCAATATTAGATTACTTATTGTTGATTACAGCCATTTTACAATAAAACCAGATTCTCTCAAGCCCTGCAACACATACATAAATAACTATGGGGTTCCCAGGGCCTAAATAAATAAAACTCGATAAACATCATGGGACCCGGAACTAATAGGTTTGAGTAAAGGTTTTTTTTATATTTTTGGGGTTTTATGTCATTGGTATTCCGAAGTACTATAGGTACCTCTTATGATAGCAAAGCTTAAAACTATAGTCTTACGTATATCTATATCTTATATACATCTATCTATCTATACATTATAAAGCTGAAAAGGGTCAAAAGTCTAAACATTGAAGATTAAAAAAAATGTTTGGAGATACTTTCAATTGCTAGCAGAACACGTTCTAACAATTACTACAAATTTTGTCTGTTTATCTGTGTCTCTGTTCATTTGTTAATCTAAAAGCTGATCAACATATTTTTTGGGACAAAGGTTGGTAGTATGGGGTCATAGCCTAAATTTATTTTTCCTGAAATAATACGGACGAAGCCGCCGGCTTCCACTAGTTATTTAAGTAAAACGGCGATGAAAACATCGTGAAAAAACCATGTAAGGATCTGGGCGCCCCCTACGATGTACATATTATCTGCACAAGAGAACTCCCCTAACGAATTAATTCTAAGAGGGAGTTACCCTAAAACCCTCAGTGATGAGGAAATACGTCTTAGAAAAGAGAGATAGTAGTAGTAAAGTGTGATATTGTTTTAGTCACCCACTTTCACCCTACCTATAAAATCAGTGCCGCACAATTATCACCCCATACTAAACTGTGAAACTGCAATAAAACACAAATCTTGGAACACCTGTCTTCAATAGTACTGATAACGTACACAGATAAACAGAGATAAAAGTACGGTCAAGGTCCCTTTAATTAAATACATTTAGTAATAAAAATTAGATAGCATTTAAATGTTGTTCTTCTTAACCGAAAGAAAGTTATCTGTATTTTTTTTGCATTAAATATATTAATCCAAAAATTCAGATTCATACCGTCTGCGATTTTAAGACAATTTTATGTAGGTATATGGGCTTGAATCAAAAACGAACCTAGCCATCTTCACTATTATGTTGGATAGAAAAAACTTTATTAAAATCACCAACATCTATACTAATATTATAAAGCTGAAGAGTTTGTTTGTTATAACGCGCTAATCTCAGGAACTACTGGTGCGAATTGAAAAATTATTTTTGTGTTGAATAGACCATTTATCGAGGAAAGCTTTAGGCTATATAACATCACGCTGCAACTAATAGGAGCGAAGAAACAATAGAAAATGTGGAAAAAACGGAGAAAATTACTCATCTTTTCGGGCTTCCGTTGCATGCGCTGCATTAATGCCCAAAACAACTATTCCACGCGGACGAAGTCCCAGGCAAAACACACAAGAAACACACGAATCTTAAAATTTGTGTCCTAATTGGTTGTGTTATGAGGTATGATGAAAATAATTCGAAACCAATAGTTTTATCGTGACAACTACAAACAAAACAACTACAGTTTTTTATATAACTAAAGGTAGTTAAGGATATCTTACCTACTGCTTTAAAGTTCACAATGTGAACGCCGAAGACATCTGCTGTAGTAATTTGTACCGAGCCTTATGAGAGTTTGAAACTATGTCTATATCTAACTATAAAGTACTATATCTATTGTCATTAGTTAATACTACCAGTCGTTATATATATCTATCTATACATATAGTCAAGCTGAAGTGGGTCAAAAATCTCAACATAGAAGATATTAGAAAAAAATATGTTTGGGTATAGGTACTTTAAATTGATACTTAAGCACATTTCAGCATTTTTTGTCTGTTTATCTGTTTATTTAAACGCTCATCACGCAAAAACAGTTGAACGGATCGGATGAGTTTTGGTATGTAGGTAGTATAAGGCCTTAGAAGTATCATAGGCTTTTTTATTCTGAAATAATGCGAGCGCAGCCGCGGGCGTCAACTAGTAGAAGATGAATTGGTCAAACTACGAGTAGGTTTAATGTCTTAACTGATTTGAATGAAATTTGGTACATAGATTAGTAAAATTCTGTAAAAAGAAACGCATATTTTATCTAAAATAAATAATAACATTACAAACAATGGCTTCCGAGGCTACACTATGCATAAAATATACATTTAAAATGGTTCTCAATATCATATATTTTATTTTTTACATTTTTTATTTTGCAAGTATTCATTAATTTTGAAGGCGTTTTTTATTTTTATTTCATAAAATATACATACTCGTCTATCATAGATAAATTGGATTCGAAAAAAAGTATATAACCATCTCACAAGAATTAGTACAACAATAAGAAGAACAAGTAATCAACGCAAAAATGGTATCAATTATTATTTTAATGTTTCCCTGCTTCCATTTGTTTTAAATTTTTAGGCATGTCTTCAATCGTATTCGCGTTTAAACACATATATAATTATACATAACACTTTTACGTTAACAGACAGATCTGCTTCTTTGGTTTTTAACCAACACAAATACAAATAATTATAATAATAATAATATTGAGTCAAACACTTATGAACTATAACAATATGTTCACTGCACTCCACACTAGGATAACCTGTGTTGTGGAGGGCAGGCTATGTTATTTATAAATAAATGTACAGTTGACAAAAATACATAGGAAATTCAGGTTCCAATCCGGTAGTGATGATTTTTGCTCATTTTCCAATGATGAATTTAATAATAAATGTCAATATACAGGTCAAAACGTGATATAAAATTGTTTAATTTAGTATTTTGATTTAAGAAACTCATCTACTGAGTAGATAGTTTTACTCTAAAGCATTAATTTGTTTTGAATATATTGGAGGAAGCTGCGTTCTTGATATTTTCGGGTAAGTAATTTTATAAAGTCGGCCCTCCTACGTTTACCGACTTCGACGGCTCAATGTGGTGGTTGACTTAACCAGTGAGTGTGTGGGTAAATCAACATATTTCGTTAATTTTGGTTTATCTATAGGTGCATCACCATTTAGGTGGCATAGTTCTTCCTTTTTTGGCGCAAGGATCTTCTCTTTCACAGGTTTTCTTCTTCTTTGGTGGCTCGCACAAATTGAGACTGTCGAATACAGCTTTACAGCTCTTAGGGCAGTAAGGCTTCTCTTCGCTTTCACATTTCTTCTCACATTCAACTCTTGCCTGACATCTCGCTCGAAGAGCAGAACGAAGAACATCTCTCTTGTTCTCCTCTATCTCTTCTTCGGTGTTCTTTGCTGGTGCAGACTGGAAAATTAAAAAAATTCCTGATTATGATCTTTGAGTCGTATTTTATGACTGAGGGTCGTGGCTAATAATCAGCAGAATTTAATTCGTTAGGGGAGTTCACTTGGGCAGATACAAAATAGTGGACAAGTCCTTCCACGGAACTGATAACTGATTATCGATAAAGTAGTTACACGTGACACCAAAAGTGATCTCTTTTATGCTAGATTTTACCAGGGATGGGTGAAAAATGTGGCTTTAAGTACAGAGTTTTTTGTTATTCTACACATGTATCAATCTTAAGTATAGTGGATCGAACAGGAATTACAAGTTTTCATTCGTGTCACCAGTAGAATCAGACAGTGGAACTCTGGGACATAAAATGTGAAATAATTCAAGAAAAAATTGTTTAAATACTAAGGCTTACTATTTACATGTTTACATTGGACCCCAAACTAGGCAAAAACCTGTATCTTGGAGGTCCGTAGAAATAGAAGGTACTCCACATATTTTGTGTATATCTATACTAATATTATAAAGCTGAGGAGTTTGTTTGTTTGAACGCGCTTATCTCAGGAACTACTGGCCCGATTTCAAAAATTATTTTTGTGTTAAAGAGACTTTTTATCGAGGAAGGCTTTAGGCTATATAACATCACGCTGCAACTAATAGGAGCGAAGAAACAATAGAAAATGCAGGAGAAACGGGGAAAATTATTCTCTGAGGGCTTCCGTTGCGAAAACGGTTCAGGATATGAAAAAAAAATGTGTATTAAAGAATTATTCCTCTTGAAATGTCCGCAACAGTATACGTCTATCTTTAAGGGTTAACTCACTAAAACCGTTTTTATGGTAATAACTATTCCACGCGGACGAAGTCGCGCGCACCAGCTAGTTCAAAATATATTGAGGGTCCAATGATTTACATATTTAAAAGTTAAAACTTACTCTCAACAAATAACTATACAGCAGATACTTGGCTTGATCGTTTGCGTTTTCGTATACATCATCTTGTTCATCTTCTGTCCAGCGAATATCTTTAGTGATATATTTGACTCGCTCGCTCGGCTCCGAAGATTCTTGGTCCTCTGGTTGGGCACTTATAACAATTAGCATGGGACTGATGTTTTTAGAGTTCAGATTGTTGAGGATCGTCGATATGTCAGTGTATCTTGCTGTTACTTGCTGTGAACATATTAGATTGATTATTTTATCTATCTATACTAATAAGTATTATAAAGCTGAAGAGTTTGTTTGTTTGTTTGAACGCGCTAATCTCAGGAACTACTGGTGCGAATTGAAAAATTCGTGTTGGATAGACCAGTTATCAAGGAAGGCTTTAGGCTATATAACATCACGCTGCAACTAATAGGAGCGAAGAAACAATAGAAAATGTGGAATAAAAGGGGAAAATTATTCTTCTTTGAGGGCTTCCGTTGCATGCGCTGCGAAAACGGTTCAAGATATCAAAAAAATGTGTATCAAAGAATTATTTCTTTTGAAATAATCTAACAAAATGTCCGCAACAGTATATGTATATGTTTTAAGGTTAACTCACTAGAACCGTTTTTATGGTAATAACTATTCCACGCGGACGAAGTCGCGCGCATCATCTAGTATCTTATATTGGCGAATAATTAATTATTCACATCTATTCCAAACTAGGTTACCTGGAAGAGATCACTTTAGTGATAAGGTCGCCCAATGTCCCTGATTATCTACCACCTTTTTATGTGAGTTGTGTTCTTTATTTTGGTGTACAATAAAGTATACTTGATTGATTTGATTAATTGATTAGGTATCACACTTATTTTAATACTAGCGAACGCCCGCTCGCTTTATTTCAAGATAAAAAGAAGACACTTCTAAGACCTCAAACTACCTACATACCAAAAATCATGATGATCCGTTCAGCCGTTTTTGCGTTATGAGCGTTAAATAAACAGAGACACAGATAAACAGACAAAATTCTAAAACTGCTGAAACGTATTCTGTTATGGATTTAAAGTACTATACCCAAACAGTTTTTTTATATCTTCTATGTACATACTTATGACCCTCTTCAGCTTTATTATATATATAGATTTTGGTGAAACTTATGATAGTTCGAGTGTATAATACTTGACCGTTTTTAACGCTCAAACGGCTATACTTATTTAGATTAGACTTGGCACGGAAATAGATTAAATTACACACTACTATTCAAAAAAAATTCAAAATTCAAAATTATTTATTCATAAAAATGCACACATACTAAATATCGACACTAAAGCACCGAACTAGACGCCGGTGCGTCTGTGTCACGGAGATTAGTTCCTTCCGGGGTCTTATTTTTGGAAACTATACATTTTAAATTTTAAATATTTACTTTTACAAAAAAGAATTTAGAATTTAAATTACATTACATTAAATTAAAATATAGTACAATTACAAACATCAGAAAAGGTCAAATTGTTAAGTATTTATTTATTTATTTTACTATACCCAGTTCTGGGTTCAATTTATCTAATATCATACAATAAGTTGTTGTAAATTAGAGATTTGTACGTGACTTAATGATCTAAATAAATTCGATAAATAAGTACTTAAAAATATGTTTTCTTCTTACCCTTATAGCAAACATTAAAAGCAACAAGACCTCTCCATGATTCACCTTCATCGTGAGTATTACAAGGCAGAATGGTAGGTACATATTTTACATTGGACCGTTGAATTTAATCCCTTTTTGTTTTGATTTGCTGTAATAATAAATTAAATCTGGTTATATAAATTTTGTACGTATTTTTTCTCAATAATTCAATGCTCTATCAAAAGTACCTATTCTAAAATGTGGCACAATATTTTCTACCAGACCAACGTGCAATAAATAATCACGCATATTATGACAGTAGTTTTATTATCTACATTATCATCATCATCATCATCATCATCATCATCATCATCATCATCATCATCATCATCATCATCATTTGGTTGTTTGTAATAGCACAGCAGTCGTTAAGCCGTGTAATAAGCCCTCTTAGGACATTTTCAGGTTCGCACTTGACCATAGTTTGCCTGATGGCAAGCAATAGCTATGGTGTCAGATGGATCGCGCTTACCAGACAGGAACCGGTTTACTCACGCCTTTAAAATTGTTGGTTTATAGACTTGATAAACTTTTACTTGATATAGGCTTACCCTTGACTACAACTTGCCTGATGGTAAGCAACGTTATAGTCTACTATAAATTAACTCTTTCATAACTAACTCTCTCGTTCGATAAGAAGAAGATCATAATTCTGTTTTATCAATATAAAGACTATGTGTGTAATTTATATAGATTGCCGTTTTGAAAATATGTATAAAATCAATTGTATTTTGTTATTGTATCATTTTGCTTGAGTAGGGGATTTCTCAAAATCTTCTATGAACAATGTTACTCATTATATTATGGATAACCCTTTTATTAAATAAAAAGAATGAACTTGAAGAACTAAAAGAAGAAAAGAACTTGATGGTTACTTAAAATAATAGTTTATGCAACTGTCATATAATGAAGGGTATTAAAACACGAGTGTGATTTTCATAATAGTAACGAGTGTTTTAATACCCGTGTTATATGCAGTTGCATACACTACTTTATCTTCACTAATGCAATTAATCAAACAACAAGAGTAAAAGCTGACAATAGTTAATTTTTCATATAATTTTCTAGATTTTTCTGGCAAAAGATTGTGAGTTACTTTTGTTGCCAATTCTAGAATATCCGGAGGCGTACAAATATCATCGTCGCTATCCATTTTTAACTTTTAATTTGTATTTAAAAAACAAAACACATTGCGAAACATTACATTCACGCGTACCTACGTGTACCTATTATCACAGTGATTTTGCCGCCATTAAAATCTAACCAACGAGAGCGCAGCGCGACCAACCTGATTGGCCCTGCAATCAGGTTGGTCACGCTTTTCCGATGTTATAATGAGCTATTACGATATCGATGTGGATATTATAACATCATGTGAAATTGCTTAAATTGAGTGTTTTGTTGTCCGTGCTATAACAGTAGTAATTATAAGTCAAGTATTGGAAACATAAGTAGAATGTTACAACATTAGTGTACATAAATACGTTTATTGCACCCTAACACAGATCATATTTATCATGATGAAGTTTACATTTCTGCAAGCAATTCTTCTTTTTCCCGCACCTCGCCTCGCATTTGACTCGCAGTTCGCAAGTTCTCTTTAATTTCTCTTGTATGTATTGTCTTTTCTCTTCGTTTACTCTATCTTCCATACCTTCTGGCTCAGTATTTATCTGTAAACATTGTTTTATAAATAAATAAATATTTCAGGGCATATCACACAGCGCCATCTAGCCCCATACTAAGCTTAAGCTTGTATCTTGGGTACTAGATAACGGATATAATACATATATACTTTTCTTTTGTTAATACATACTTATTATACATACAAACGACCAGACTCAACACAAGTACTTAATTACAAATTTTAATATTCATAATTAGGTACTTGTGTAATGCGGGAATCGAACCCGCACACCTAGATTAGAAGGCAGAGCCACTACCAACTAAGCTAATAGAGCAGTCAAAACTAAGTAAGAGTCTTCTTTCTTATTTGTATGAAACTTCTTTAATCAAGACTTGAAAAGTTATTTGTTCTCATTCAAATCCTTAATAATCATCAAAAAGTTGAGCAATAAATTAGATAGATAGATAGATTAACTCTTTATTGTTGACACATATTAAAAAACAGTACATAGAACAAATTGCACCTTAACTAGTGCCACAAGCGGCGGCCTTATCGCTGAAAGCGATCTCTTCCAGGCAACCTTCAGCTGGAGAGAAATAAGCAAAAGAAAAAAAAGAAGAATGTGGTGTACAACAAAAAGGAAAAAAGAAATTTTACTAATATATATACATATATATATATATACATATAAATACGCAATACACATACTTAATATAATAAACTTAATGTTTATATACAAATACATATAATACACAACAAAATATTTAAAGGTGATAGTAGTAGAAATAATAACAGCAATTTTCACTGAAGGGAAGCGAGATAAAATTCCTTTACTTGTTTTTTAAAGGAATCAATTGTCTGAGCCTTTTGAATGTTGATAGGCAGAGAATTCCATAAAGTAACAGCTTGTACAGTAAATGATGAACCATAAAAAGATTTCTTTTTGAATGTTGGATGTGCGAGTGTTAATTTATTAGTAGATCGAAGAGAAAGAGAGTGTGTAGTATGGACATACGCAAAACGAGAAACTAAGTAACGCGGGGTAGCAGGGTTAAATAAAATGTTATATACGAGAGAGAGGATGTGAGCATTCCGGCGAAGTCGAATAGGCAGCCACTTGAGCTTAACACGAAATTGAGATATATGATCGTACTTACGTAGACCAAATATAAACCTTATACAGTAATTTTGTAACCGCTCAAGCTTATCTAGCTGATCTTCCCGAAGATCGAGATAGCAGGCGTCCGCATAGTCCAGGATAGGAAGAAGAAGGGATTGCGCAAATTATCATCAGTACATATCTATACTAATATTATAAAGCTGAAGAGTTGGTTTGTTTGAACGCGCTAATCTCAGGAACTACTGGTGCGAATTGAAAAAATATTTTTGTGTTGAATAGACCATTTATCGAGGAAGGCTTTAGGCTATATAACATCACGCTGCAACTAATAGGAGCGAAGAATCAATGGCAAATCTGAAAAAAAACGGGGAAAATTATTCATCTTTGAGGGCTTCCGTTGCGCGCGCTGCGAAAACGGTTCAAATCGTGGGTAACAGTTATGATTTATAAAGCTGAAGAGGTTGTTTGCAAAAATAAATATGATGCCCAAAATAACTATTCCACGCGGACGAAGTCGCGTGGCACAGCTAGTCAGTTATACAGATGGTTACGTGTAAAATGCAATCTTTCGACTACATATGCGTCATATGCGTGATTTACTTACCCGTAACATATTCCTATACAACTCAGATCTTGCCGCAGCCTTAGCGTCATCATCGTAAATCAGAATATCATCCAGAATTCCATCATCACCAGTCACATAAAATACATCATCAAATTCTTCTTTATTGTCTTCTTTTTCTTCCGTTTCCTCCTCTACGTCATTTAGAAGAACTATAAGAGGTTTACCAGCGCTATCTTCTCGAGGATATGTCTCTTCGGGAGAGTCAAGGTGTTGCAAGATGTATGACATATTGCTTATTTTTGTGTGGGGATAGAAGTATCTGGATGATGCTTGCTGTAATAAAAAGGATTTTAGTTTTACAAGTTTTATGTATGCTCGAGGCTTTCATAATTTTTTTGTTGAGAGAACAAGGCAGAAAGAAGGCTGTGCTATTCCCGCGACCTTTTACTAGTTTCGCACTAAATATACTAAGGTGTATCGATCTGCTGGCACAAACTTAGAACAAACAAAAAAACACTACTTAATAGGGTTTTAGCAGTACTTTAAATGTACTTCAAGTACGTTCTCTCTATATTCTAAATACAATACATAGTTAAGTTACAAAAGCTCAGCTAGCCATTTTTGTCGCGGTCAGTCCTTGGATGGGTGATCAAAAACTGGCGTTCCAGTTTAGGCGCTTCCGTGGGTCGGATGTCGCGTTATATTGTACGTCCCGGCTGTTTCTTATAGTACAGCTTTTGTTAAGCGATATCAGAGGCCCTCAGGGTGGCTTGATAAACTCTCCACGCCAGAGTTGGCCACTCCCATTCGATAAGAAGAAGAAGAAGAATTTACAATATTTTTATTCATTGTTTACCTTTACGAGCAATACAATTAAAATAACAGCTTCTCCATATTTAACTTTCATAGTAAACAACAACAAAAATGTCTCTCCTTTTATCTAAAATGTCTAAATGTTAATAAAATACTGCATAATAAAAACTGTGTAATTTTCAATTAAAATTTCCTATTCATAAGTAAGATATGAAATTAAACAACAATTATTTTTTTCATTCATGCATAGTAATTAATTTTATTTACGTCTTACGTCTACTTTTTACTGACTTCATGATAAACAGCTGTCAATTTGACCGGTACACTATATTTTATATTAAAATAAAAATAAATAATAAAGAAATGATTTAGGCATTAAGTGTTAATACCTATACATAAATTGCGGCGTCACAGAGTAGATATATAGATAGATAGATTAACTCTTTATTGTTGACACATATTAAAAAACAGTACATAAAACAAATTGCATCTTAACTGGTGCCACAAGCGGCGGCCTTATCGCTGAAAGCGATCTCTTCCAGGCAACCTTCGGCTGGAGAGAAATAAGAAAAAAGAAGAATGTGGTGTACAACAAAAGTGATAAACAGAGTATATAAGTAGATATCTTCAAGGCAAGCGTGCTAAGTCTTAGGTTACAGTGTTAAACAAAAACCTTACGTAGGTTTGTAGATATTTACTTACGTCTAAAGCACCTATTGGCTACCCTCGGACATTTCGATCACAGTATTAATCTACATACGTGACAAGTTAGTGTTCATTGTCTGTACAAACCGACCCAGAAAATATGTGAAATTTCTATGAAGCCTCCTGACGACACTCCAATCAGCAAGCGAATGCATTACATTTTGTTGTATTATCGTCTTGTTGTATTTGGCATATGTGTTTTTCCGCCACAAGGAGTCGTCTATTTGCATGAAGAAATTATGACACATGTAAAAACCAACAGTGCAAACAACTCAGTGTAAGCAACTCAGTGTAAACAACTCAGTGTAAGCAACTCCTACAATTATTACTACAATGGTTTTTTACAAAACAACTCTGAAATCCATTATACTTACCATTATTCGTAGATAATACCTATGAAAGAAACCATTTAGAAAAACGGACATATTCCAGGATAACACAACCCGAGGATTTGTATCATGCGTAGAGAGAGGAATGGCAGAGGCCCTTAGGGCGGCTTGATAAACTCTTGACACCAGAGTTGGCCACTTTCATTCGATAAGAAGATGCGTAGAAAACCCAGGGAATGGAGTCCGAATGTTTTAAGCGGCGTGGTAACGTCACTCAATAATGAGTTATACGACTCAAAAATTAGGAACGGGAAAGATGGTGGTAGTTGTCTATCTGGTAAAATGTTGATGCCAAGAACAAAGGTTTGGAAAGCAATTCAAACTTGAGCCAATAGCGAATCACAACAATTCGTGAGCTAAATTAAACCGGTCCATATTGTAAACTAATTAAAAGCGAGGTGTACTGTTAACTTAGGGTCGTATCGTAGTTATTCGAACGCCAGCGGACTGGCGCGAAGATCAAAATGATGAATATATACGGTGCCGGGGCTGTTTTACTGTTTGTAAGTCATCAAAATCATTGTACTTTTCATTTTCAATACTTCTGTCCAATACTGAGGAAAGTTTCAAGCGAAGCTGACAATCGTTGAAACCTTTGGAGTCCTTAGATTTCTGTTATTTATTGTCACTGATTAAAATTGTGTCAAATTTAGCATCATCACATTTGATTGTTTATTATTCAGTTGAATAACCTACCTGGAAGAATAAGCTTTTAGTGATAAGGCCGCTAGTTGTGGTACTACTTGAATAATTTCATAACTTGCAGCATCCTGGAATAATTGTATTTAATTTTTTTTTTATATACAATACTTTTCAATTTCTATAAAGTTTACTATTGTAAACAATACATGTACATGTATCTTTATCTGACTTGTTACTATGGAGTTATGAATAAATAATTTGTATTTGTATAATTACTTTTTAGCGATAAGGCCCGCCATTTGTGGAAGAAGTTGCATGAGTCTTTATTTTTTATATAAGTGACATATTTTTGTATGTGTGTTGCAATAATAAAAACATCTATCTACTTGTTTCTAATACGAGTACCACTGAATCACATTATATATTTTTTACAGATCATTCATCATGCAATCTCGGACCCACTATCCAATAACAACATCCTGTCCAGTCTCTACAAAAAAGCAGCGGCGGAAAATCGTCCAATGATACTGGTTCTTGACAGCGACAACAAACTGGCTTCAAAGAAAGATTTGGAAAAGAAGCAATCTCAGAACTCTTGGGCTTATAATCTGCTGAAGGGAGTTGGCGGGGTATTTTTTTTTTAAGTTTTCTTCTTTTTCTTTTGTCCATGACTATAAGCGCCTATATTTTCCAGTACATTTTAATGACTAATGTTGCTAATAGATGGTACAACCAAGCGCACCGTATTTTTCCCCATCTGATGTATTACTATGCACAAAATACAATATATTTGATGTTTCGTTGGCCACAACTGTGTGCTAATTGAGAACCAAGCAATAACCAATGACACTGAGTAATAGAAACGAAGATTTTTCTAGCGAAGCAACTGTTTACCTTGCCCCATGCACGGATGTATTTACTGCTAGCAAAACCTAGTGTGCTTTTTTTCTTATTTTTTTTAATTGGAGGTCTCAAAATCGCTCATTGTGAAGTTTTGTTTCAACGAACCATGTAAGGTTGCAACTTAAGTCATGAAAATCAATTGTCCTTAGTTTATACAATACAAATAATACGATATAATTATATATATATATTATATAATTGTCACTAAACTAAAGTTATTATAATTATTTGTATTAGTTGTCTGATTTATTATTTAACAAGAAAACTTTTGTATAACAGGTTGACACTTGGGTTAAACTTTATTCATGTAGTTGCTTCCATTGAACTAAATTCAAGTTATTACGAAAAATATATGAGTCTATTCTGTTTTCCAGACACATCAGCACGATGCAAACCAAAGAGGCAGCTACCATCAGGATTTAGTGCGAAGTTCTCGCAGCGAAAAGGCTCGGGAGCGCGATCGTCAATGGCTTAGATCATTCAGTTCACGATACGATAGCAACAGTCGAGACGACAGAGATAGGCGTAATAGAGACCAACGCTACCGCAGCAGGAACGACCGCGACAGACGTGATAGAGACGACCGTGATAGGCGTGATAGGGACGATCGTGATAGACGTGACAGAGATGATCGTGACAGACGTGACAGATACAGGGACGATGACAGACGTGACCGTGATCATGACGATGACAGGCGTGATAGGGACAGAGATGATGACAGGAGGGGCAGATATAGAGATGACAGAGACAGACGTGACCGGGACAGGGATGACCGAGATGACGATAGGAAAGATAGAGATAGAGACGATAGAGACAGACGTGACAGAGATGATCGCTATGACAGCGACGATCGTGACGAGCCATCCATAGATCGAACTCTGAGACAACTCATCGAGAAAACACTAAACAAATCTAAGGACGAAGAAGATCCTGACACGAAGAAGATTCAAACGTCGGTCATCAAACACTTGCTCAGAGCTAACAACTATTTCAACTGCGACGCTCAAGACAAATGCAAGCAGAAGTGTCCGGAGAAAAGGAAGAATAATTGTGATAATAAATGCGAGAAGAAGTTTGAATGCGAGCCAGAACCTGTGTGTGACGAGTGTCAGTTAGATGATAGTTGTGGCGGAGAGGATGATGGATGCAATCCCAGCACTAGAGGGGTGCCGTACGAACCAGAGGAGGGCGGCTGTAAGCGCTGTAAGAAGTAAATAAATAGTAGACTGGTGGACAAGCAGATGTGTTTTTTTTTATTTCAAACTATACTTAGGTTTTTTTTTTACGTGTGATAGGTTTACGTTTGACTACAGCCTGCCTGATGATGTATTTGGAGAATAGATTTAGGTAATTTTAATGGAATAATTAATACAATACAATATATTATATGTTCTATAAAGCTGAAGAGGGTAGAAAGTCTGAACATTGAAGACATTTAGAAACATAATGTTTGGAGATATTTCGAGTTTATAGCAGAACACGGTCTAAATTTTGTTTTGTAATTATATCTGTTTAGCTTATTATCCTGAAATAATGCGAGTGAGGCCGCGGGCGTTCGCTAGTTAACTTTTTTTAGAAACTCAGTAAAAATATTAGTAGAAAAGTTTTTCTGAGTCCGAAGACTACATCAAAAATAGCTGTCATATAAATTGTATTAGGTAGATATATTTTTAATACCATTATTAGATAACTTACAACCAACAAACCACGTTTCTTCAATTCCTACAATTTGCTTAAAATGAAAAGCCTACGAGATTTGTAAAAGTCATCTTCAACTTTCATTTTAAAAACACGAGCATGATAATAGTTTTATAATCTTGTGATCAAATATAAGTTACCTTGTGCATCTAGTAAACCAGTCTTATTACGATGGTAGGTGTTTGTACTAATAAGTATTACACAACCTTAGATACCATGAAAAAGATGTGAAACCTCGAATTTGTAAGTCATTGTTAGTGCGGCTAGATTTTGTGTATTAGTATGCTCTCTCAAAATACAGAAAGAACTTGGAGTAAGTACTTCTAGTATGCGCCAATCACTTGTTTATCAAGTTATAGATATGTGGATTTACACTTGCTTGTCGGTGAAGAAAATCGTTTTGAAATAATCGATGTTTGATGACCAGATATTCAAAAATTTCTTCATTCTTCAATTCAAGGTGTGCGTACATTTCTATTTACATTTGTATTGCTGCAATTTGTGTTGTACGCTGAGAGTTTTTTGTACACCATACTAGATATCTTTCGACTCTGTATTATGATGTACAGTTTAAAATAAATACAATAAACATCATGCATACGTGAAAAGTCGCACCCACTATCATGTTTCTGCCTAAAAGAATTCCTCGTATTATTACATACAATTTAGGACATAATATATTATAGTAGTACTATGCACTAGTAGGACTATTAAGGAGGAACATTGACCCTCAGTGATGAGGATTAGTTACGATACGACTTAAGGAGAAAGAGGGCAAGGTTCCATTGACAATAAATATTTTTCAATTTTCAGTGGTGGTCTGACAGCGAACAATCAGTGCAGGTACATAGAAGTTATTATTTTCATAGAAAGTCTTTGGTTGTATAAAAATAAATAAATAAAGCCATTTATTCCCAGTAACTTAATTAACATTTTGTGGTTATGGGGTTTACGTTAGTAACACAATTTTCATTTTAAATTAAGTTTAGATTAGATTTTAGTTTAGATTTTTATTGGGCACCCAAATTAGGGTGAAGGCCTCCTCCAAGCGCTGGTTTCGTCGGTCTTGCGCCAGCCTTGTCCAAGTACTGCCCGCTGCCTCCTCGATGTCGTCTCGTGGTTGTATAGTTCAAACAATTTAGGCAAAACAGAGAACTCCGCTGATCTATTTCTTAGGACAATCTTGAAACCTATAGAAACACCTTCATTTCTTTTTCTCTTACGTCTGTTTCCATTCACCCGGATTTTTTTATAAATTAGTAAGATATTCAAGGTCAAAGGGCACAAAAACAAGTTTTTCGCTAACATCTCGATTTCTTTTTTTACCTTTTACCCTTTGACATCGCTAGACTAATATAAACCGAGACCCGAGAGGCGGCTTAGTTAACACTCGTAAGAATAGTTCGCCACTCTCATTCGATAGTAACAAGAAGTTCACTAGTTACTACAGACAAGATACATAATTAATAATAATATGATTAATTTATTCACTTATATCCGGAGTAGATATAAATTATAAACTAAGGAGTAGAACTGAAACTGTTTCGGTTTTATAAAAATCTAGTAGGTGCTCGCGGCTCAGCTCGCATTAAGAAGTAAAACATGCATCTCCTATTTCACCCCTTCAAAAGTGGCATTTCTAAAAATCCTTTCTCAGCGGATGCCTGCGTCATAACATCTATCTTCATTCCAAGTTTCAGCCCAATCCGTCCAGTGGTTTGGGCTGTGCGTTGATAGATCACTATATTAGTCAGTCAGTAGTCACCTTTGAGTTTTATATATTTATAGATAAATTTGCATTAACAATGAAAATTTCCTGATTCTCAGAGAAGCGACACTCTCGAGAATGTGCAACAGAACTTCAACAGCTACATAGACGCGCGAGAGAGCGAGGGCTACCAGGTATACCCTGGAACAGAGTCAGAGCAATATGACTTCACCGCTGAACGACAGTCTATGAGGGGAACTAAGTATGTTTAAGAATATCAGGTTTAACTTAAAACTTTATTGGAAAATGAGCGAAAATAATCACGCCCGGCAGGATTCAAACCTGCGTAATTCTGCTATTGTCAGAACGCCTTAACCGCTAAGCTACGGCGTTAACTCGTAATATAAAGTTTATCAACAATATATTATTTGGTATAAGAGTTTTTTTCTTAAATAGAACGGGTTTGCACTAGACCATAGTTTGCCTGATGGTAAGCAAAGTCTATGGCCTAAGATGTAACGTGCTTACCCGATTAGAAACCCATTCACTCTCGCATTTAATATCGCTGGATTATAGTGTGAGGGGAACAGAGAGTCAGGCAGGGAATTCCACAACTTTGCGGGTATACATTGGTAGGGTATAACAAACTAAAGATATCAACTATCTTTAGTTTTGCATATCTATACTAATATTATAAAGCTGAAGAGTTTGTTTGTTTGAACGTGCTAATCTCAGGAGACCATTTATCGAGGCTATAACGGAAGACCAGCGCTGGTTGCTATGCAGCCAGCATTATGCTGAGTTGGGGTTGTATTGTGGCAAATATGTATTTTATTTTAGTAGTTTTAAGTATAGGTTTATATTTACATTTATATATTTCTTGCTTGTACTTATTTGATTATTATTTGCTACAATAAATGTTTTTCTTTCTTTCTTTTTCTTTCTATATAAAATCACGCTGCAACTAATAGGAGCGAAGAAACGATAGAAAATGTAGAAAAAACGGGGAAAAAATATTCATCTCTGAGGGCTTCCGTTGCGCTGCGAAAACGGTTCAAAATATCAAAAAAATGTGTATGAAAGAATTATTTCTCTTGAAATGATCTAACAAAATGTCCGCAATAGTATATGTCTATCTTTTAAGGTTAACTCACTAGAACCGTTTTTATGGTAGGTAATAATTATTCCACGCGGACTAAGTCGCGCGCACCAGCTAG
The DNA here is from genome assembly GCA_927399415.1 of Macaria notata. Taxonomy (NCBI): domain Eukaryota; kingdom Metazoa; phylum Arthropoda; class Insecta; order Lepidoptera; family Geometridae; genus Macaria; species Macaria notata. The sequence continues at coordinate 3,858,492 of OV656750.1, read as the reverse complement.
TAATTAATATAGTCATCGGAGAGAACTAACTTTTAAGGTACCTTTAAACGATTTCAAAAGTACCAGAGTTCATCACTCTCAAAATAATATAGTGGCACAAGACTTAAAGTGGTTATTGTATTCAATTTTAGTTTCCAACTATATAAGCGTCAATCTTTAACTACCTATTTAAGCAAGAAAAACAACAAAAGCAAGTGGAGATCTGTTTATTCATCCAATCCAATCCAATGTCTATAATGAATTAATCACAATCCAGCGGTGGCGGCACACATTCTCCGGGCAAAAAATTTACATGTGGATTATGAAAATACGACTCCACTCCGTTGCCCCACGGGAATCTCTTTGTTCTTCTTCTCATATACTCGTAGTCTCTGCATTCTGTCTTCTCGGGAGCTTCGTGGCTTAACGCGTGGAAAGCTTGAACGATTATAAGAGGAAAGCAGACGAAGAGGGTCAGATACATGTATTTCTTCCAAGTGTCGTGGCCGTGGTGATACGTTGGGCAGCATGGGTTGTAGGCGATCTTTCCTCCCACTCGACAGCCAATAGGAGGGACTATCTTACGGCCAGACACAGGAGAATCGTGAGGACAAGTACAGCCCTGCTGGCCAGGTGGTTTCCGAGGAGGACAACACAAGCTATAGCATCGTACCCACGTCTGACTCTGGCCTGAGACCAAACTCGACGTAACTCCTCTAAATTTACCCAACATGGCGGGACAGTGATAAATTTAGAAAAAAATCAGATAGACTCGGTTTTTTTGAATTTAGATTGTATTTTTTATTATATTATCTGAATTTTTTAGCAAATTTTCACTGGCATTTTACTGAAATTTCAATTGAGGCTTTCAAAAATGAAGGATGGTTTCATACTTCTTTTGTTGTCGATGGTTTTTGCGGATAGATCTGATTTTAGAAGATTCTTACGTAAGTGTCGAAATGAGTTTTTTTAAAACAAACTAATTTATATATTGGCCACTTTTTATTTCGAAAACATGCAAACGAAACCGCGGCCATCAACAAGTAATTATGTATATAAATGGTTTTAATAGAAATGGGAATAATATTATCACCATTATTCGCAGTATAGTGGAGGCTACCACTCATCTAATAAAGAGCTGCATCGGTGCTGGCTTACTCTCTATCCACTATGGGTTCATGTGTGGAGGGCTTTGGACTTCCCTGGTAGCCACTGCGGGCTTTGGGGTAGTGGTGTTTTATACTATGACGGTAAGGAAAATGAAATGTATTTTCTATACACATAATAATGCTGAAGAGGGTCAAAAATCTGAACATAGAAATATTGTACAAAAAATGTTTGGCTATACCTTAAATCCATAACAGAACGTTAAAAACTTTAAAATTTATGTCTGTTTGTTTATTTAAATGCCCATAGCGCAAACACATAATGTAAGCGAAGCCGCGGGCGTCGGGTGTAGTGATAAATATTTCGGGACACATCACACAGCGCCATCTAGCCCCATACTAAGGAAATAAACAAACACAAAAATGAAAATTTGATAATTTTGTTTTATATTGATGCGACATTTTTTTTTGTAAATAGGAAAGTACGAGAAGGTAAGGGCGTCAACGACTGAAAAAATGTTTTAGATCGTACACAGATCTCTTTTGACGAGACATGACCGATGCCAACACTTATTATCATTGTAATAAGTTAGTTGTACCTAATTCTGTATGTAAATAAAATATATCTATCTATCTATCTTTTTATTTTATTCATTAAAAAGTTTTACCAAAATTATGCCCTAAAACAATAAATTAGTTTTTTCAATTTTAGTACTTATTGTTACAAATACATCAATTTCAATTTCAAAAAGTCTTTATTTCTCATAAGTTATTTAAAATTAATATAATAAGCTAGTATACAACTACATATTTGCGCCTTAATAATTGCGAAAGTTTGTGAGTATTACGTGTATGTTTAATTTTTTATGTATCGATTTGGCGAAATGTGAAATAAACAGTAGACTTTTGGAGTAAGTTTAATACTACAAGTTACAGTAAAAAATATCGTTTATTTTCAGCTCCTTATAAGATCAGCACACAAAATGTACGTGCGCCTACGGGTGCCAAAACTATCTTACTCAGATCTTGTGGAAATGGCGGTTGCTACAGGGCCGTGGAAGTGTTTGAGACCGTACAGTAAACCTATCAGGTATATATAGCCTTAAAAAATAAGTTTTAAATATCTTGCTGGGTTTTTAATGTTACCAATCAGATCAATTATGTTTATTTAACATAATTCAGCCCAATTATAGAAAACTATTATGCTTAGTATTACAGAAGTATAACGTTAAGCAATTGTCGACGCAGTCATTCCTTGGATGGGTGACCAAAAAGTGGCATATTATTTTAGGCGCTTCCGTGAGTCGGATGCTACGTGAAATTGTAGGTCCCGTAGATTGTCATAGTATGACAGTCGTTAAAACCAAGTCAAAGGCCCTTGGGACGGTTTGATAGACACACAACAACAGAGAACGCCACTCTTTTTCGATTAGAAGTCATATATCTCAAAAAATTATATGTTGGTATCAAGAGTAATTATTCTAATGTTAATTTGTTTAATTCTGTCTTCAAAAGTGATAGTCTATTTTTTTTCAGGTACCTTGTAGATTTCTGCCTGATTTCCGAAATGTGTGGAGCTTGCTGTATATATGAAATAATGATTGCTACAACTATGAAACTTGTAAGTCAACAAAAATATTTGCTTATATTTTCTCAAATTTCAAATTTAGGTACCTTAATAACTTGTTGTACCTGATATAACAACATAATAGTGTGGCCTGAAATCTAAACAAACAGTTGAACCAATTTTCATGTACTTCAGTACAGAGCAGAATCAGATCCCGTCTTAATAAACTATGGAATATTTTTTCAAATTTAGTGCTGATTTTACTTACACATTATATGTATAGTAATACAATTGTATTTATATCTAACTAGTGGGTGCTCGCGGCTTCGCTCGCAATAAGAAGTAAAACTTGCATCCCCTATTTCACCACTTCAAAAGTGGCATTTCCAAAAATCCTTTTCTTACGCCTTCTAATGCCTACGTCATAACATCTACCTGTATGCCAAATTTCAGCCCGATCCTTCCAGTGGTTTGGGCTGTGCGTTTCTAGATCACTATATCAGTCAGTCAGTCAATCAGTCAGTCACCTTTGAGTTTTATATATTAAGATTAACCTTTTTCAGTTTTTAGAGTCAACATTCACAATAATAAAAGAAGCAGATATAAGTATACGATACTACGTAATGATAGTTTCAGGACCTTTAATTATTTTAAGCGTTATTAGAAACTTGAAGTATTTGGCACCTGTCTCATTCGTAGCTGATGCTGTCATAGGTAAGTTTTTCTCATAAAACTGCCTGATCATTATTACTTTTTTTAATGCAAGAAATATTTTTTCTGAGGAATTGTGAGGAATATTAGTTCAAACATAATAAATTTGTACGTAGCTCCCGACTGTACATTATCTCTGAGTTAAATTTTACAAATTTACTATAGCTCGATATTGCATATCACCTACTGCAAGAAGAAAAATACGCTTATTAAATTTCGTCTCTCTACAAATTCATCATTACAGTAATTCTATCTCTTGAGTCGTATTTCCTCATGACTGAATGTCGTGACTCCCTCTCAGAATTTATTCTTTAAGTGAGTTCTCTTGGCCTGATACATCGTTGTGGGCGCCCAGGGATTTTCACAGTATTACAGTATTTATTATATAACCTTTTATCTTTCTGTCGCAACAAAGTTTTATTTTAATAACTCGACCTTCACAAGATCATAAAATAACAAAACTTTGTTTCAGTCACATGCATTCTAACAACTATGTACTATAGTTCTATCAATGCTAATTCAATACATGAAAGACAATCTTACAAGCATTTTAAAGGCCTTACAATGTTCTTCGGAGTTTGTCTGTATAGTATGGGAGGATTTACCATTATACTGCCCATAGAAAATAATATGAGGAAACCCAAATATTACTTCATAGTGTTACAGTACGGTAATGTTTACTTAATTTGAGATCATAATTACATAATGTATACTATAATATTATAAAGCTGAAGAGTTTGTTTGTTTGAACGCGCTAATCTCAGGAACTACTGGTGCGATTTGAATAATTCATTTTGTGTTGAATAGACCATTTATCGAGGAAGGTTTTAAGCTATATTTATTTATTAACATCACGCTGCAACTAATAGGAGCGAAAAAATCATGGAAAATGTGGAAAAAAAATGAGGAAAATTATTCATCTTTGAGGGCTTTCGGTAAAAGCTATTCCACGCGGACGAAGTCGCTGGCACAGCTTGTATATACAGTGAAACTTGGTTAAGTGGGACCTGGATAAGTGAGAAACCTCCATAACTGGAACTCATGCTGAGGTCCCAACACTTTGGCACTGAATTACCTCTGTTAGTGGGGCAAGGTAAGCCTCTATATCTGGGATTGTTCTTTCGATTTATCATCATAGTTACCTCTATAACTGAGACAGCGAGTAAATTTTATATGCATAAACCTCTGTAACTGAGATAACATTGTTTACATAAGATACATAACACGTTATTTTATTTAATGATCGCACCTGTATAACTGAAATAACCTGTATTCTCACCTCTATTAATGGAACCCTCTGTAAATGAGACAGATATTTATTTATACCTGTATATCTGAGATACTGGGTAAGTGGAATACCTCTATAAGTGAAACGACATTGCAGGTCCCTTGATGTCTCACTTAACCAGGTTTCACTGTAATAAAGTTAGAATTGGCCAAAAATCTTAACATTTTTTTTCAAAGCTCGACAATTTACTGCTATTGAGATATCATAATAAATTACAACTTGAAAAGTTAACATTTACTCAACATGTTACAAGCAGATCGAATTTACATACAAGGTGTAACAGAAGGGTGTGACAATATTAAAGAGTATACATATATATCATGTAAAGAGTCATATACCAAAATATGAAAAATTAAATCGCATATATTTTTTACCATACAAAAATAAGATAATATTTTTCACTTGATTTCGTGGCAGCCCTAGCGAGTGACGAAACCGAAATAAGCACACATTCTTTCATCCCGTTCTAGAATTAGTTTTAACGCAACGTATTTTCTCTCTCTCGCGCTCTCAGAGAGACACCGCCGCGCCGTGTCATTTGTCAATGAAAGAAAAGTCAATGAACGCTCAAAATGATAAGATGTAGGGTTGCAAGTCTTAAAGTTTAAATTAAAGTTCAACTTATGATTACTCGAAATCTATGACACTTAGAATTCTGAAACCTAGTGCGCAGTATTCTATATATACATAGGTATGTATAGTATAAGTATTGTCACACCCTTCTGTTACACCTTGTATATCACATAATGCGCGCAACAATTCACAAACGATAGCAATATAGAAGATATTAGAAAAAAAAATGTATGGTATATTATATTAGTATGGTACTTGTATTTTGAATCGCTAAATAAACACGTTTCCGCAGTTTTTAGATTTTTTGTTTGTTTATTTGTTTTTCTGTTTGCTGTCTTTTTTTTTTACATTAGATAGACTCACGCTTGACTACAACTTGCCTGATGTTAAGCAACGATGTAATCTACGATCTAGCGCGCTTGCCTAGAAGAAACTGGTTTTGTCTGTCTGTTTATTTAAACGCTCATAACGCAAACACGGCTAAACGGGTCATCATGATTTTTGCTATGTAGGTAGTATGCGGTCTTACAAGTGTCAAAGGCTTTTGTCTCAAAACAGTGCGAGCAAAGCCGTGGGCGTACACTAGTACAAAATAAATTAGGTGTAACTGAAAAGATTTGTATTACAAAGAATAGCCAACTGACATAATTGTGTATATTAAATACAACTTGGTTTCGAATTTTAAGTAATTTTGTATTGATTCTGTACACTAGCGGAACTAAAGGCACTTAGAAATCAAAACTTACGTATGTATTTGTGTAGAATGTGAATTGAAACAGATAGAATCCTGTTAAAACAATTTAATTCTCGTTAAATAGAGTTATATTAAGAGTTAAGTGAGATCATTACATACAATTAGCACTTAATAGTTTACATAATGATAAGCAATATCTATGACATAAGATGCCTTTTTCATATCTGAAGCGCCCGTAGCTCATCTAGCGGTTAAGCTATTTTTGACACGGTCAATCCTTGGATGGGTGACCAAAAATTGGCATTCCATTTTGGGTGCTTCCATGGGTCAGATGTCACGTTAAATTGTACTTACCGGCTGTTTGTCTAATACCTACGGCAGTCGTCAAGCCATGTCAGAGGCACTTAGGGTGGTTTGATAAACTCTCAACATCAGAGTTGAGATATTCGTTAGATTTAATAAGAAGAAGAATAATGTATCCTGGTATATTATCTTCTATATGAAAATAAGTCAGGTTTTCCTTCCTGACGCTATAACTCCAGAACGCACGAACCGATTATCACGGTTTTGCAATCGTTTGAAAGGTCTCGGACTCCTTGAGGTTTATAGCAAAGAAAATTCAGGAAAATTTTCAACAGAAAAGCGAAAAACCATGGAAAATATTTTTTTCATATTCCATTTCTGATACATAGCATGTACTACAAACGAAGCCATCTGGTGGCGAAACGGAGTTCGCCAGGTTTGCTAGTATTTAATACAGTATTAGAAACTGTCAATGGATTACAAATGTAATATCTTTTGCAGGTATACCTATAGCAGTATGTATACTCATCTGCGCAGGATTCCTTGGTTACTGGGGGTGGGGGGAGAACTGTCAGAGTCCTGTCACACTGCATATGCCTGCAGATATGTAAGAACAGAAGTATTTGTGTTTTAATTTAGCTATACCTACAAGTACGTATACCTATACCTATCCATCTTAGACCATAGCTATTGCTTGCCATCGGGCAATCTATGGTCAAGTGCAAACCTGTTTTAGTTTTAAAAAAGTACATAACTATTGTTACCGGCAGACTCGTTTGAATGCCAGAATTTTAATACAAGATTCGATTTTTTACTTAGGTAACTAAATGGTGTATTATAGTAATATTCCCAATTTAGAAAACTCTCCTTGACCCTGCTTGGATTTAATTCAAAATTCATTTATTTTACATCACAAGAAATCTAACAAAGTGCTTTGCCGACATAAAACCTAATTTTAACTAAATTTTATTAATAGTTTAAGCCACGTATGTGTATTTAAGGACACAATTATAATATTTTATATTAAATACATAATGAGATAACTCGGAAGTCAAAAGTAATTTGTTAACTTTTTCTTACTAAATTTCTTCAGCAATTTCAACGACAAGAATGCAAAATTATGAACTCTTGCGAAATTACCTACTATATGGCCCTTGATCACGATATTTATTCAATGAAACTCTGGAGAAATAAATAGTGTTTTCCCGCTGCGACAACACACAAGAACACTAGGTATATATATATATATGTTTCTCCAGTCTTTCATTTACAATGGATTTTCACGAAGTAACGCCTGATTCAATATCTTAGCTACGATATTTAATTAATTTTAATTTCTTTACATTTTCTTACAGTGTACCATTAATACTACAATGTCTACTGATGATGATGGTTAGTGTCCTGTTTGCTGTACATTTTTGGGTACCGTTTCGGATGCTGTGGTTTTACATTGGAAGATTACATTTTAGGTAAGTTAATTATAGATAGATAGATAATCCTTTATTGTCACACACTTATAAAACAAAATTAACTAAAAATACTTTCATAAATTACTCTAGTGCCACAAGTGGCGGCCTTATTGCTAAAAGCAATCTCTTCCAGGCAACCATTGTATGGAGAGGAATAAATAAAGGATTATAAAGGACGTGCCTACTTACATACAAAACTATTTTTTTTTGTACAATACAAAATATTACAAACAAAGATACAAGGTCTCATTACATAACATGGTTTAACTATTAGTCCAGAACTTTAAAAATATGCAATCCGTTCTTGGTGTTCGAAATTTGTCTGTCAACTGTCATAATTATCAGACTGTCAAAATGCTACCAATGATAAATCGATGTCCCAATTTGAAGTTGACATTTGATTGTTTATATATGATGATTGAACAACAAGAACAGACTTTTTATTTTCAAAGTCCCGGTTTAATATTTAAACCACGTTTTGTAATAATATGATCGGATTATCTTTCTTCCTTTCTTGAGTCATATTCCTCATTGCTGAGGGTTATGACTCCCCCGCAGAACGGATTCTTTGAAATCAGACTTAACTGCAGGCTCCATCTTAGGCCATAGCCTTTAACTTACCATCAGGCAAACTATGGCCAAGTGCAAAGCCGTTCTAGTTAAAAAAACATTTCTTTTTCAGGTACCGTGGTGTATGGGAAACATTTTATCGATTAATTAACGTGTTATTAATCACAGCAATAGCAGTGGCCATACCACATGTCATGGATTTGATAATATTTGTAAGTTCAACCATACTTATCATCATCATCATGTCAGCCCGTGTTCACCCACTACTGAGCATAGGTCTCCTCTCCAACATGGCACATAGTAAAGTCTCCAGCCTACTTATACCTATTTAATTTATTAGTCAGGGTACAGTTTTGTAATCAGCAACATTTTTCTAGCTTTTTTAACATAATAATAATAATAAATATTGCACATAGCGCCTTCTATCAACCCACACTAAGCCAACGCTTGTGTCGTGGGTACTAGACAACGGATATAATACTTATATACTTTTCTTTTGTAAATACATACTTAATATACATACAAACGACCAGACTCAACACAAGTAATTATAAAATGAAAAAAGTGAATGATAACATGAAGTACTTACCTTAAACATGTCGCAAAATGTATTGAAAAATCATTCTGCATGTGTCTACAGTTATAAAGTGTGTGTGTGTGTGTGTGTGTGTGTGTGTGTGTGTGTGTGTGTGTGTGTGTGTGGGCCTTTTATATAATAAAAAAAAAACAAATCGAAAATAACAACGAAACGTTTTCTACGAAATAAACGTTAAATAAAGGTTGTTGTTATTAGGTTGGTGAAGTAAAGGAACTTTTAATAAGCCTGAATTTTGTAAATTACTTTTGCTCTTTTTCTGTGAAAAAAGGTACCGAATCCCAATAATTAAAATCTCAATTTCGTTGTATTCTTAATTTCTAGGAATTAAATACAATAATGTTTACAGATTGGAAATTTCTTCATAACGGCCACTGCCCTGATTTTCCCAGCATTTATAGAAAGTCTGGTTACTTGGAGAGAACATTCTACAGGGAAAATAAGGTACTTATCTAAATAGTTTGGTTTTCAGTTTATTCAGTTTCAGTTTACTTATTATCAGATCAAAATGTCAGAGGCCTTTATGGCTACTTGATAAGCTCTCGACACCAGAGTTTCCCACTCTTATTCGATAAGAAGAAGATCAGATTAAAAAAGTATCTAAATAGTAAACTCATATAAGAGAGGCAGGGAAGTCTCGTGGAAGGACCAGGCGATGTACCTGCCCAAGAGAACTCCCCTAACGAATTAATCCTGCGGGGGAGTCACGACCCTCAGTCATGAGGAATATTAAGAGAGATATATTTTCACCAAAATGATTCATTTCTTTATTTTTTTCAGATGGTCCTTGCTACGAAATATCATCATCATCGGATTAGGATTATTTTTTTGGTTTTCAGGATTTTATTCCACTATCAAATTGTAATATACTTATCAACTTTAAGAATTATTACATATTGTATAAATTTGTATGTAATTGTCTGATTATGAACATTTTTTTTTTACTAAAAATGGGTTTGCACTTGACCGTAATTCGCCTGATAATAATAATTACATAATCATAGTATTCCGTTTTACAAAAACACAATCGCATTTTTAAAATAGTAAGAGTATAACCTATATCATATAATAACTCGATACTTTCCAATAATAAAGAATTTGAATTTAAATCTTATGAGACTGTTTTTACAAATAACATTAAAAATACCATTTCTTGAAATTCTTATTGTTATAAATAAACTTCTGTCGCAGCTAGCAGCAACAACAGTTCAGACCCGAATATGTGAAATTCAAATGTAATACAAATAAATACCAGTTACATAGTTAAGATAATTATGTATGCAAATAGGTGGCGAGATAAAACTAAATAGTTTCATAGTATGCTGTGATGTCATTTATTACGGTTACTGTCTCTTCGGGTACAGTTGCGTTCCATATTAAGAACTGCCTGCGGTTTCGCACGCATTATTTCGGGATGAAAAGCAGCTTATGACACTTCTAAGACCTCATACTACCTACATGATAATCCTTTCAGCCGTTTTTGTGTGATGCGCAACCAAATAAACAGATAAAATTTCTAAACCTGATAAAATGTGTTTTTTCATTTTTTTTTTCGAATATCTTCTACGTACCTATTTTTTTTAAATACTTAGGTATAACAAAAAAATTCACAGCGCTCGCGTTTTCGTAACGCTCGATACAGTGTCGTACTGTGGTTAGCTATCTCGATAGTGCAGGCTTCAACTTGCAAATAGCGAATTCAAACACGAGCAACGCCGCAAATATAGCTAGTGTATCTAAATATATAAAACTCAAAGGTCTGACTGACTGATATAGTGAACTATCAATGTACAGCCCAAACCACTGGACGGATTAAGCTTAAATTTGGAAAGAAGGTATATGTAATGACAAGGCATCCGCTAAGAAAGGATTTTTGGAAATGCCACTTTCAAAGGGGTGAAATAGGGGTTGCAAGTTTTACTTCTTAATGTGAGCGAAACCGCGAGCACTTACAAGTAATAAAATAAAAGATTGAAACCTACAGCTATGTGCTATTTAATTTGGCTGGAATTATAATCATCAAGGCTGTAAAATCATTCTTGTTTTCATTGTTTATTACACTTCTTCTTCTTCTTCTTCTTTCTTAGCCTTTAAGGAGTCCATTTCTGAACATAGGCCTCTCCTATTTTTCTCCATAACTCGTGTTTATTACACACTTTAGTTTAAACAGTGTGAAGTATTTTTTACCGGGTAAGCACGCTCAGAAACAAATTATCGCTTACCATCTGATACATTTGAGGTAAAATGGAAAACTATTGAGTTTAAAAAGTGATAATATTAATTTTCAAGTGAATAACTACGTTATCGTAAGTATGAAATTTAAATTTCGTCAAATTTCGAATTTCTTTAACAATAATTAAGAGAACAAAATTTACATTGATCTGAGATTGACGTGACAATAATGTATCTGAAAATTATCTAATAACAATGTTTTAAGGTGTGTCAGACATGGTGGAACTGATAGATCTAAAAGCGAGGAAGATGAAGAAAAAGGTAAGTACCTAACTTACATGTAACTGAAGAAATTAGTTTGTACATCGTTTCTAAAACGCATCTAGGACCGAATTTTCTAGACAAAAAAAAGGAGATCAAATATGTGTATTTGAGTCATTGATTCATTGTAAAAGCGGACTTAAGTATTGGTAGTGCATTATACGAAAACATCCTGTCTTCCGTGGAAGAAACTGGGGTGCCCACCTCGATGTGCCTGTAAATTGACTTTGCAGGGGAGTCATGATCTTCAGCCATAAGTAAATACGACTCAAGGAGGAGGAGTGATGTTTATAAGATGTTAGCAACAATTGTCTATGATTTGCCTATTTTCTTCTCAAAGTAGGTGATGTTATGTATCTTCTTAATTCTAAATCCAAATTTCTGCTTCATGACATATTATTCTGTCAGAAAAAGCCTTCTTCTGTCAGAAAATCAGAAAAGTTGTCAAATGGTTTGCTGAAGAATTTTTACTGATTTTCTAATAATTTATGTTGTTTAATGTTATGTTGTTTTAAGTTTTAGAAGATATTAAATATCCATTATGGCGTCGGTAAGTTTTGTCTGGCTAAAAATGAGGTTTACTATTAGCATTAACCCGTGGGTCGATATGCACACAATAGGAAAAAGTTTCCAAAATATCCGCCCAATTTGTAAACAATCAAACTTGTAGGTTTTCATAGAAAATACTAATTTAAAGCTATGTTTTACAGGTAACGATATATAATCAGTACACCATTGTTTTTCTTATGATATATCTGAATTCTCGCAAATGCCAAAATAATGAACCTCAGTACGATGGTGCTGTGTGGAAGACCCGGATTATTTTTAAACATATTTTTAAAATCTTCCAGGGAGGTAAAACCCCATCGGCTACCACCCCATCGGCTACCAGTTCAGCTCCTATAGGTATTTCTGGCACCTTCCCACCACACCCTCGATATACCATGCATACGGATGACTTCGACTTCAGAGCGCAAAGACAAGTGGCCAAACCTACCAAGTAAGTGATTTTTTAAGCAGACTTGGAACATTAGTAAGTGTTTTTTTTATTAGTGATAGACTAAAACAGAAGGGAGGTTTTTAAATTATTGTAAGTAGATGAGTAATATGAGATTCATACTAAAAACGTAAAAAAAATAACAATACACTAAATATAAATACTTACATAACAATGAGTATGAACATTTAATTAACCTTAATTTAATACATATTTTTTTTATAAGATTACTGATATGTATGTTTTTTTTTTAACTTTAACGGGTTTGCACTTGGCCATAGTTTACTTGATAGCAAGCAAAGGCTATGGCCTAAGATGGAGCGTGCTTACCCGATAAGAACCGATTCACTCTCTCTTTGAAGATCGCTGGATTATAGTGCGTGGGGAACAGAGAGTCAGGCAGGGAGCTCCACAACCTTGCGGTACGAACAATAAAGGTAGAAGCGTACCGTTTCGTGCGAGTCTTAGGAACTTCCACCATAAACCGGTGTCGTCCTGCCGTACCTCTACTCTTCCGGTGATAGAAAGGCGCGGGCGGAATTAGTGCGTGCAATTCCGCAGCACACTCTCCGAAATGCAATGAACATTTATCTATTGCAATTCTAGACATTTTAAATTGTACAGCGGTGTATTGAAAACTCTGCCGCCAGAGGTGGCCACTCTCATACTTGCTTTTTTTATCAGTGTACCTATTGAAAACTTTACTGCTTAATTTCAGCGTAGCAGAATCGGCAATCCATTTGATAAAGGGAGCATTAGGAGCTGGCGTGTTAGGCGTACATGAGGCTTATATGAAGGCTGGACTTTGGACAGCGCTGATACTTACCTTTATATTCGGGATTTATATAGCTTATTGCGTTCATGTAAGTACTTTATAAAGTAAAATAATGACGTTAATTTATTCTTATACAAAGATACAGGTATAGTAAATAGTGAACATTTGAAATTGTACTATTAAATAGGGCTTAAGACTATACAATGTGAACCCTGGACATCAAACTAAGTCAGCACCTGTGTGATGATGTCCAGTTATATATACTAATATAATATTATAAAGCTGATGAGTTTGTTTGTTTGAATGCGCTAATCTCAGGAACTACTGGTGCGAATTGAAAATTTATTTTTGTGTTGAATAGACCACTTATCGAGGAAGGCTTTAGGCTATATAACATCACGCTGCAACTAATAGGAGCTAAGAAACAATGGCAAATGTGGAAAAAACTGGGAAAATTATTCATCTTTGAAGGCTTCCGTTGCGTGCGCTGCGAAAACGGTTCAAGATATCAAAAAAATATATATGAAAGAATTATTCCTCTTAAAATAATCTACCAAAATGTCCTCGACAGTATATGTCTATCTTTTAAGATTAACTCACTAGAACCGTTTTTATGGTAATAACTAATCCACGCGGACGAAGTCGCTGACACAGCTAGTTTCTTATAAACATGTGTCTGAAAACTTTGGAGATATGTGTTGTGTAACACTACATACTATTTCTTCAAAGTTTTCATCTGCAATGGATTGCCGGAAAGTATCGACAAATTATCGATAAAGACAAATTTCATTTTAACCTCTTTTATATATCACTAGCTGTGCCAGCGATTTCGTCCGCATGGAATAGTTATTACCATAAAAACGGTTCTATACTGTTGGGAACATTTTGTTAGATCATTTCAAGTGGAATCATTCTTTCATACACATTTTTTTGATATCTTGAACCGTTTTCGCAGCGCACGCAACGGAAGCCCTCAAAGATGAATAATTTTCCCCGGTTTTCCCACACTTTCTATTGTTTCTTCGCTCCTATTAGTTGCAGCGTGATGTTATATAGCCTAAAGCCTTCCTCGATAAATGGTCTATTCAACACAAAAAAGTTTTTTCAATTCGCACCAGTAGTTCCTGAGATTAGCGCGTTCAAACAAACAAACAAACAAACTTCAGCTTTATAATGTTAGTATAGATTCAACTTTTACACATATTTGAAGTGTGCAATGTCCCGAAATAATTATTTATTTATTTTATTTTATTTATTAATATGATTCAGATTCAGATTCATCTATGGTCAGTTATGTGATATTTCATTACAAATGGTTTCAAAATAATAAATAGTTCATAACGACGCGTTAACTTGCATTTCACATTCAATATTTTAATACATTAGTAATAATTCTAATAATAAAGCAGCTGTAAAGGGGCTTTGTCAAAAATGTAGCTAATGTTACTCATTAATTAGGTACTAAATAAGAATCAATGTCGGCAATTATCAAACCTCGTCATAGAAAATAATATACAATAAAAATAGTCCACACTAAAACAAGAAGTATTTACGAATAATACAATACAGGCAAACAATGGAATATTTATATAAATATACAATAGTTTTGGTTATATTCATGGATTTAACCAGAGCTCATTCATCAGATTAAATCTCATACATGCTAAATTATTATATTTTTACTGTTTCAGCTTATAATTTTTTCAGCACAAGTAATGTATAGAAGGCTGCATGTAACTGAAATGTCGTACCCAGATGTAGCGGAAGCGTCCTTACATTTTGGCCCCTTTCCGAAACTGAGGAGGTATGCCAAATGCTTCAGGTAAATAAATTTTATTTATATAATATTTAAATAGTGAACATTATTTCGAATCATACTAAAAATATTTTCATTGAAAATGTTGCACAAACTCTTGTTTGTGGTCTTACATGGCTCAAACCTTCAAAAAGTTATCAGAGTTTATACAGAGGAACTATTTCTACAATCTCTAATATTACAAAATATAGCATATTTATTGAGAATATTGGGATATGTGGCTTAGCCGCTCAGACTTTTCTTATATAGACCATGTCTAAGAAATGTTCCCATGAATCTCATTGCGATTGGTTTAGTTCTTTCTGTTAGAATGTGCTGCCAATACAATGGTCTCCTAGTGAACCATCATCAATCACTAGATATATTTAATTGTGTGTTATCCACATTCAAGCGTAATGTTCTAGCTATTTTAAAGCAAAACTCTAAATAATCACTAAATGTTAGATAAAGTTTAATCTGTAAATATGTTCTCTTTGTGTATCATTTACTGTTTATATGTAACTTATACTGTATTATCTCTCTAATAGGTACATTTAGATCAAGCTGTGTACACATATTTTGGAATTTATTCTAGATCGAAACCTTTAAATGTATATTCAGTTCATTTAAGAACACAATCTGTTTTGTGTGCCATTATAAAAAAAAATGCAAACACGCTGTAACGCCTACAGAAAAAAAGTGAGCAACTCGATAGAGCTACGAATAATAACCAAGGCGTTATGGCCGGTCACATCACATTGTTTGAATCACGTTTACCAAAACTTGCGCATAAAGACCGTGTTTATTTTATTTCTATGATTATGTTTTATTTAATACATAAATATATGAGGTGCTACAAAAAAAATCTATGAATAGTTTTTTTTATCTATTTGAAGACCCTCATTTGTTTAACAGGTATGCAGTCGACGTGATAATATGCATCGACTTATTCGGATCATGCTGTGTGTACCAAATCATGATATCCAAGACTATTATTCAACTGATATACACAATACGCGGCAAGTCGGGGACTGCGCCGATATCTAATTCAGACATCAGGCTATACATCTTGGTGATACTTTTACCAATCATTCTGGTGTGTATGATCAGATCGCTGAAGTATTTGGCGCCGTTCTCGTTAGTTGCTAACTGTATTATAGGTGAGTCAGTATTTTACAAATTAAATATATACATTATAGTGTTTTCCGTTGTGGGTGGATGTGACATCAGGCAAATAATTAAACACTCAATCTTTCACAAGCGCCATCTAGCCTCACACGTAGTAACCTTTGTGCTATGCGTACTAAGTAATTGATATTAAGAATTTTCATATACTTATATAAGCGGTGGTTGCTTTCCACAACCAACATTATCATCATCATCAGCCCACTTCATGTCATGTCCACTTCATAGGCCTCTTGAGGCACGCCACTCAGCCTGATTGTGTGCTTCTTGTCTCCACCTGTTCCCTGCTATCTTCATGATGACCTCGCTCCACCTAGTGGCAGGCGCCCTACTCTACGCTTGCCGAGACAAATCTATTATCAGACTCTATTGAGTCTATATACCATCCAGTACTTAAATCCATCCAACCCATGAGGTGCTTAATACAAACGTATGTATAGTCATACGGTTTTAGCAGCTTTATTTATTTCTGGTGTAATGATTTCCTAAAAAGGTGTAATAGATAAAATGGGATCAGGCGAGTCACCCCGAAAGATGGGCTGGGATCGTGACACAGTGGGAACCCCAGGGGCGTCGTAGTCGGGGAAAGCCCAGGACCCGCTGGCGTCGCGATCTTGACCAGTTTCGGAGAGACTGGCGTGAGGTGGTTGACGACCGACATTCATGGAGGGAGTTGGGAGGGGAGAGGAGATAAATGGTTTTCTTAAAATCATTACCTTGTTTCAGTTCTATGCGTGGTTGCCACTATCTACTACGCAATGGAATCGAGTGACAGACAGCCATTAAAGCAAATGCCAGCGTTTGGGACTGTAAAAGGACTGTTCGAATTTTGCGGGGTAGTGGTGTTTAGTATGGAAGGGGTGGGCGTGGCGTTACCGATAGAAAACAATATGAGAAATCCGAATCACTATCCTTGGTTCGTAGTAACCGGTAAGTATGATGGTATCTGTTCGACATTAAAAAGGAAACAATACATTTTTAGATAGTTGCACGCTTGAAAACTCGTTTGATGTTGAAACATCTTTGCAGTCTACGATCTAAGGCGCTTATAGAAAGTTTATTACCTCAAGTAATAGTATATACGCATTTTTTACCAGGAAACATGAATATAAAAGCATATCAGTACAAAACGGCTATTTACGTTTTGTACTGATATGCTTTTATATTGGACCGCAGTGTTGCTTATGCGGTTATCGTTTTATAATTCTGAATGGAAAAAAAAATATCTTTATATTTCAGGCATGACCTTGATAGTTGGATTCGTCATGCTAGTCGGATTCTTCGGATATTGGGGCTGGGGTGACCAAGTTACATCGCCTGTTACATTGAACTTCCCCGCAGATGCGTAAGTTTTATCTTCTTAAGTTCTAAATGTATACTAGTAGATGACCGCGGCTTTGCTCGTGTAAAAGGTAAGTAAAAAGCAGCATATGTTACTTTCGGAACACAATATTCCATACCAAGAGTCACTAGACACGTCACTCTGTTGAAGCGTTAAAAAGGAACAAACAAATATCATATGATGATATGAACCACACAAACCTCTCTTTCCTCCTTATCCTCTTGAGTCGTATTATAAAGTTACTCGAAAACATCGCGACTTCAAAATCTGACGATTGCACAAACACACAAATACCTGCCAAACGCAACTTTTCTGCTCATATAAAATGATGACTGATTAAATCTTTATTTCCAGGTTTCCAACAGTACTAAAAGCTCTCATGGCTTTCGTGATCTACGCCACATTTGCCCTCAACTTCTGGGCGCCGTTCAACCTGGTCTGGTATTACATAGCCAAGAGATACAATCCGGACAAGCACTGGATCTGGGAGCGAGTCTACAGGGCGCTGATCATTATTGTGATCACCATTGTGGCGGTTATATTCCCCAATATTGGCAATTTGATGGGAATCGTAAGTGTTTTTCTTTCTACTTAACGACTTTAAATAAATGAGGAAGTTAGTTTTTTATGTAGGTATCTTTTGTGTAGAAACAAGAAAATGTTTATTTTTTGAAACAAAAGTCTAAAAACATGACTAAAAATTATATTACTCTCCCACAAACAAAAAGAAACTTGCCTACAGAATGTTATTTTTGACTCTTGATAATAAAAAAACAAAAACAAGGGAAGGAAAACGAAACATACCAGGTACTAAGAAAATAAAAAAACGCTTAGAAAATATTTAAATTTAGAGATTCCTTAGTTTTCAGTACACTACCAGAAGGCAGCGTGCCTACCTTACTGGCCGCATTACCACGCTGAAATGCAAAGCAAGATTATTTGTATGTAAAGTGTATTTTGTATATTTTTTCAGCTCGGTGGCTTCTGCCTTTCAAACATGGGCTTCATTTTCCCCGCAGTCATAGAAACTCTAGTGGTCTGGGAAAAGCCAGGTTTGGGATGTTGCTACTGGGTCCTTTGGAAGAACATAATGATAATCGTACTAGGCATTGTGTTATGTATATCTAGCACCTACTTCAATGCTGTGGGATTGATCAAAGGTATAATGTAGAGACTATTATTTTAGGTGGGTCTTAAGGTTCCTAAATGATTAAATTGTTAATAAACGTGTTTGTTATGAATGAGTTTTGTTTTATTTTTAGCAGATTTTTCAAGCAATGTTATCAATTAAACCAAGTATGTTAAATTCTCTCTCTTGATTCGTTTTTACTCATGATTGAGGGTCGTGACTCCCCCGCAGAATTAATTCGTTATGGGAGGGTAGATACATCATGGTGAGCGCCCAGGTCCTTCCACGGAAGACATCTCCTTGGATATTGTGGCCCTCAAACATGTCGTTTACTCCCACCTGTTCTGTTAAGTAGTTCTGTTGACAGGACTACTGGGTATTTTTTTCTCATTAGTTCTGTCCACCAACATACGTTTGGCGCACAAAATGGCCGCCAATTCAAGCTACTTTCGCTCGCTAGTAATTAATGGGGCGATTTGTTAGCGGGCTGTGATGTTCTTGGAAGTTTTAGCCACTGTCGTAAAAAGCAGGGTGGTATAGGTTATTATACGTTCAGTTTCCTCACGTGTTTTCCTTCACCGCAAGTGAAAATATTATGTGGTTATAACTACGCCCCGCAGTTTTACCTGCATAAATCTAATATAAAGGGTAGCCTGTGTTAAGTTAGAGTATCTCCATACCAAATTCATTAATTAGTTGCCCGCGGCATCGCTCGCGTTATTTCGGGATAAATATATATATATATATATATATAGATAGTAGTCACACTTCCGGGACCTCATACTATCATCATCATCAGCCCGTTATCGCCCACTGCTGAGCATAGGCCTCTCTTCTAGTACGCCACTCGTCCTGGTCCTGTGCAGATTGAATCCAGGTGCTCCCACTTACCAAAAATCATGATGATCCATCCAGCCATTTTTTCGTGATGAGCGTTTAAATAAACAGACAAAAAGATAAACACTGAGAAACAGAGACACAGTTTTTTTTTAGTTATTGTTATAACGTGTTCTGGTATCAATTTAAAGTAGATATCTCTAAAAAATCTCCAATGCTCAGACCTTCGACCCTCTTCAGCTTTATTATATATTTAGATGGATAGATAAATGATTATATAATATTATTATGAAAGCAACGAATACTCACGCTTAAACTTTCGCATTCATAACGCATATTCTTCTTTCATGGTGTGTATAGAGTCGAGACAACATAAATAAAATATTACTTAGAGTTGAGTTGTCCCTGCGCCAGATTCTGCTGGAACAGCGTGCGTGCGTTGGCGGTGGAGGCGCCGATGAGCTGGCGCGCCTCCGCCGAGCGCTGCTTGCGGAGCACGCCCGCGCCCACGCCGCCCTATATTACTCTATGGTGTCGAGTAGGTGTTCAAGACTTAAATACTAGATAAATAAATTTCCAAATACCTAGTTCGATCCGTCAGTATAACAAATTGGAAGAAAAAAAAACCAAGTAGTTCGACTATCAAGCTACTGGTAGGAATAGATCGAATAAAGGACTAAAATAATGTAAGAATGAACCATTATTGTATTGTTGCAAAAATATATTCAATAAGCAAAACACAATATTTCACATGATATCTAATACAAACTTTACAACTAAGAAACGCTACATTCAACAACAATCCAAAAAACAAGATAAATTACAATACCATTATTTCTATTTTATTATCATTAGAACCATTTTACAAAAATGTATTAAATTTGTTGTTTTGTAGGTCCGCTTGTTCCACGGAAAGACTTCATTAGGTAGGTTACTTTTATTTTCCAAAAGTAACTTCTGTTAACTTTGAAATTTTGAATGTTAAATATTTTCTATTTTTATACAGTTTTTAACAAGTGGTCCAATCTTTATTTACAATAAATTAAAGAAAAGTTAATAAATTAAATTTAAGAAAACCATATAATTATATGTAAAATTGAGTTATTTTAAGCAGATATTATTTATACTTGTACTTACAGCAAAGGCAACCTTATAAATTTGATCTGCAAATACCAATAACGTCTTTTTCCCAATTATGAACTTAGAAATCGCTATCAATTATAGCATGTAAGTACATAACATAAAACTATCGAATTGTAGTGAAACGTAATTAGGTATATAAAATAATGTTTAATTAAAAAACTAATATCACACGAACATTATTGAAGTGAAGTGAATACAACGCCGTGCAATGTCCCGGAATATTTATTTATTTATTTAATTAATATAATAATTTGTTGCTTTGCCATCCATAAACAGTGAGATTTTTGACATGTTTTTTTTCGATACTATGCTAAAACTATTATTATTAAATTTTACAATACTTTGGGACCTCTAAATTATGGCATAAATACAATAACAATAATAAAAAAACAATAATTGGCAAAAGAAACGCAAGCGTTACAAAAAAGCACATTCAATCGAATTGAGAACCAACCTCATTTTTGAAGTCGGTTAGTTACAATACCAACTAGCATAAAGCTAGCATTCAAACTAGAATAGTGCTTATTTCTTTATGAAAACAGATTCTATCAAGGATCTCCCATTGACATAACCGCCAGCGATTAGTAAAATTGTTCCAAAGAATATTAGAATTAGATGCTTGATTAGGTGTATCTTGAAAGGACCAAATCCTGGCCTAGTCCAGCGAACCAGGATAAAGATCACATTTGGCCAAATAAACGCCATGTTGGATAAACATATGGACCCAATCTGTGGAAAACAAAATGAGAGATAATTATATAATCATTATTATACTAGATTTTTATACATGGGATAGGTTTACGTTTGACTACAGCCTGCCTGATATTAAGCATTGCTGCAGCCTAGGATGTAACATGCCTACCTAGAAGATACCTATTAACTTTAGATTTGAAGACCCCTGGATTGTAGTTCTCAGGAAACACGGCTTCTGAATAAACGTAGAGGCAAGGCACTGTGTATTGTTGGGCGACCCACGTTGCGAGGCAGAAGGACGGTAGGCCAAAACATTAACAGACTGGGGACCCATGACTGGTCCAAGAAATTGTATGTTACTCGATAAAAATACTTACAAAACCAATCAGATCATCGATAGCAGGGAAAGCAATGGCCACCGCAGATATAATAAGAATGCAAACGATCCTGTAGAAGTATTCCCATCTGACATGCTTGGCTGGATCTATTCTCTTCTTGATGTAATAGTAGGTGATGTTGAAAGGCACCCAAAAGTTGAGGGCATAGGTGACTGTGATCATTACAGCGATAAGCACCTTCAGGACTTGACCGAAACTGGAACAGGAAAAATCATATTTTTAAAGCTTTTACGCTAGCTTACAGTACTGAATTTCAACCTAATAAAAGTATAATGAGTCGGTCGTGCAAGTGAGCCTTAAGGGACGTTAAAGGACCTTAGTTCTACGGAGGCAATCGCATGCGATTACCAATGTTAAGCAAGGGTCGACGCGGTCAGTTCTTAGATGAGTGACCGAAAAGTGGCATTCCTTTTTGGGCACTTCCGTGGGTCAGATTGCACGTTAAATTGTAGGTCCCGGCTGTTTATCTAGTTCGGCAGTCGTAAAGCCATGTCAGAGAGCCTTAGGGCGGCTCGATGAACTCTTGACACCAGAGTTGGCCACTCTCATTCAATAAGAAGAAGAAGAATTGGATCTTAGAATATGTGCCACATATGTATTTATTTTCAAGCAACAAAAATCCGCTATCAGTGTATTGGATAGTATTTTTTTAATAAACTTGCCTATAAGTACTAGAATTGCAAAATTTTGTTGAGTTTTTTAAGAGACTTACGCGTTGAAAGGAAAGTTGATGGTGATAGGAGATTCACTCTTTTCCAAAAATGCTGAGTAACCAAAGAATGCGCAGCAAGACACGCAGAGCACTATCAGGAACATTCCTGTAAAACAAAACATCTCTCTATCTTGGGTCGTATTCCTCATGACTGAGGGTCGTGATTCCCCCGCAGAATTAATCCGTTAAAGGAGTTGTCTTGGGCAGATACATCGTGGTGGGTGGTCAGGTCCTTCCACGGAAGACACATGTCCTTGGATATTGTGGTCCTCAAACATGTCGGTTTCGTCACGATGTTTTCCTTCTCCACTAAGCGAGTGCAAATCCACACATAACTTGAAAATACAAGTCAGTGGTGTAGAGCCGGATTCAAACCTGCAGGGTGCGTCTGAATGAAAAGCAGATACCGGAACCGGTGAGCCACACTCACTTAAATGCTAAAAAGATCTTCAGGATAGAATTAATGTTTATTTTTCTAACTTTAAATGTTTATTTGTCGATGTTTAAATGTTTTTCTAAGCTTCATGCATCATCATTATCTGCAACTTGCGTAAAGTTATATCTGATTCAATATGTAATGTTTTTAAATAACTTACCAACAGCCAAAGCAATGGGGAATTTCTTAGGCCGTGACATATTATTCTCTATAGGTATCACCACTCCTGCACAAGACATACTAAACACAGTCATGCCTAAAAACTCAAACACAGCCGGTACCGCTGTAAACAGCTTGAGGTTTTTGAAGCTAGGGTTTAATGTAAAGGCGTAGTAGACCGCCAGGCCGACGCATATTGCTGGAAAAAAACAATGAATTAGCCATCATGCCGTTGTACAAAAGCGAAAATGTGAGATTGTTACTTTGTTGGTCTATTTATTATTTTCAGAGGCCCTTAATATAAACTCTCGACACCAGAGTTACCTACTTTTATTCGATAAGAAGAAAACGCAGCACAGCAACTAAGCCACACATCTCTCTCTTAAGTCGCATCTCCTCACGACTGAGGGTCATGACTCCCCCGCAGTATTAATTCGTTAGGGGAGTTCTCTTAGGCAGATACATCGTGGTGGGCGCCCAGGTCCTTCCACGAAGCCACACATAGATGTGTTGTTTATCCCCTGAATCAAAACAGAATATACGGAGAAACGGAAATATTAAAGAAAATATTTTACGGGGGACCAAACCAAAACTAGCTTAAGCTACTTTACCAAACTTGTCCCTAAGCACATTACTGATTCGGATGGTTTTTAGGTATATAGTACTATAATCCAGCGATCTTCAAAACGAGAGTGAATCGGTTCTTATCGGGTAAGCACGCTCTATCTTAGGTCATAAGCCTTTGCTTGCTATCAAGTAAACTATGGCCAAGTGCAAATCCGTTAAAGTTAATAAAAAAATATTTTACAAATTATTTTTTTTGCTTAAAAATAACATACCTACTACACAGTTGGCCGCTAGTGAGAATGGGGCCAACCATTTCAAGTGGCGGATCATGCAGATCAGTATTATTGGAACTATCAAGGCTAGCATGTATATTCTTAAATTTGGAGAATCTGCAAAAGAAATATACTTATATTAGGAAAAAATTAAAAACAAAATGCGAAAGCAAGTATAGCCAATGGATCGACATAAATGGCTATTATTGGTCCACCAATAGTGTGTCAAGACCATCACGATGCTCAGCAGTGAGCAAACGACTAAAGGAGGAATAGTAAAAATGGTATCCTCATCGATTGAAATTCCTCGTTATACAGGGTCGTGTATCTAAATATCAAATATGTAGGTTTCCCAACAATGTCTTTCTTTTCACCACTAAGATAAGGGTTCATTGACATGAAAACCACTAATTGATAAGACCAAGAACAAATAAAAGAGCTATGGACAATAATGCAGTCAATTATAGCGAAAACAAAAAAGAAACACATAATACTAGTAAAACTTGAATTTACCAAAGGCTTCTTTTAATTCAGTCTGTGGGCATTCACAAGTAAAACTAACACCAGAAAACGTTAACAAAATCACAAGCTAAAGCACAAGCACGAACAACAGTAAAATCACAAGCATCATCATCATCATCAGCCTGTTATCGCCCACTGCTGAGCATAGGCCTCAGTTCTTGTACGCCACTCGACCCGGTCCTGCGCAGATTGAATCCAGGTGCTCCCTGCGGTTATTCTAATGTCGTCAACCCACCGCATTGGTAGGCGACCTCTGTTTCTATAGCTATAGTCATGGGTCTCCTGTCCGCTAATGTTTTGGTCCACCTGCTGTCCTTCACAAGTATCCATCAGCAAAAAAAAACTAATGAAACTAAAAAATTAACTAACAACATACCTCCGTATCCTTCAATTGTGGTGGTAGTTTTCTGCTCCACCAGTTGTTTGATCGACTTGGCAACGATAATGTGGTACGTGGCACACGAGCCGAACAGGTCGAAGCCTATAACTGCGTCTATTGTTATTCTGAAAAGTATATTATCATCATTATCGTCATTCCAATATCATCACATAATACAGTGTTGTAGTATAGTAATACTGAAAAACTAGAAAGTCTGAGTGGTGATTTTCTAGTTTAAGGTATGTAAGTATCGTTTCAAAGACTTCAAGTCTAGGAAACAAATCAAACGATGAATGTTATTAAGCTTTTGTGACTTTTTTTATAAATATACTGATTAAAAAGAGAACTCTTTGCTTTAAAACCTACAATTTGAGGTCTCATTCATCGCACAACCATTTTTGATTTTAGAGGTTTAAGCAAGTACATAATGATTTGTATACAATTAACGCACGAGACAGTACACGTAAGGGAAAAGAATTTGTCAAACAATTTAGCTAATGTTAAGCAAACTAGAAAAGGTAATAGGTAACTTATAGATTGACAAATCAATATACTGACCTAAAACATTTGGACCACTTCGCTAATTTCGGTTTGGGACAACAAGCTAAAGCAGCTTCGCCCGTGTCCGAATACGACAATGCAGGCACTCGGGTTCGCTTGCACATGATTGTTGAAGCCTTTACCAGTATCTGAAAACAGAATATTTACAATCATTATTATATCCAAAACTATGTGTTACTTATTAAAGGATAAAGATAAAGAATCTTTATTGACAATGTAAAGTTATAGCATACATAGGTATAGGTATAAGTACTATATCATAGAATATGCTACACAAATTACAATATCTCGTCAGATCGAATTTATAACATTTAGTTTTAATAAAATTTAAGAAGTTACAATGTCTAGTTTTATTAATAAAATAATGTTTTTTTTTGTTATTAAAATCGTGTCAAACATAATAATAGGTATGTAATCATACAATATGTCAACTTAAATAAATCTAGGTACTGTCACTTATTTACGCTATATTTTTTTTTTTTATATTGTAGGGACGGATTAACGTGATGTTTGATATGGTGATAGTATCTGTCCTAAGAGTTATTTCATTTCATTTCTTCATCAATATAGGTACATAAAAGTACACTTATGATAGTCAATTCAGTACATAATTATATAAATCAAGTGTAATATCATTTATACAACATACATATATCATTACTTAAAGTAATCTTACAAACTAACAGGTAAAGCCGAGAAGCCCTCGTCTTTTAAAAAACTTTCAATAGAGTAGTATGCTTTTTGGATTAATAACTCTTTTAAATGTTTTTTAAATTTTGTATTATTCATTTCTTTGAGTGCTTCAGGTACATGATTATAAAGTTTTACACTATTTACTACATAGCTTTTTCTTATTTTAGCAAGCCTAGAACAGGGTACAATTAGTTCATCTTTTCGTTTAGTGGCGCGCTTGTTGACATTGTCAACTTTTTTATATTGGTGAATTGTCTTGCTAAACTCGTGATAAAGGTTTACATGAGCCATATATGTATTATACAGATATATTATGTACAATCATTAGCTAAACACATTTATGAGATCAACGGGATACTAACGGATGCTATTTAGTACGAAAAACGAAAAAAAAACAAACCAGTATTTTCTAAATCACGACATCACTTTTCAAGAAGACTGTTCCAAATACAATCAAATTGACTTTTAATATTTCTTGTTTTTTTTACGTAGGATAGGTTTACGTTTAACAACAGCCTGCCTGATGTTAAGCATTGCTGCAGCCTAGGATTTAACATGCCTACCTAGAAGTACCTATTAACTCTAGATTTGAAAACCCCTGGGTGCATTTTCTATCAGGTTGCTCACTTTTTTTCCGTAGGCGTTATGAGTTGTATACTCACATACAAACAATAGTACATGTAGAGTCCGCAGATGAAGGTAAAAGGCAGTGCTGCCCCCACGCCTGCTTTCTTGTAAGCTACATGAGCGCTCAGCACACCAGCACCCAGTGCCCCTTTCACCATGTGGGCCACAGAACCTACGAAGCTGCAAAGCAAACGATTAAGTTATTTATTTAAATACAAAACTAAGATACATTTCATTTGTATTGGTATATCTGAAGTACGATATAGAACATGGAATTAATTCACAGAAGATGTTCACTATATGTCTCACACTAGATGTCACTGGCGTTAAAAACCTATGTCAAACGATAAGCAATTCATAAAGTTGATTCATTTTTGATAATAGTTTTTTTACAATGTTGGCATTTCACAATACATTTTAGGTTCTCAACTGATTCTAATAAAACTTGAGAACATAAGTTATCAAGATTTTAAAAAATAATTCAATCATTCAAAATTTTAGAGCGATGCTCTTGTATGCGCCATTCTCCTCGATTTTTGGCCAATTCATAGTAAGATCACATGAAATTAAAATAATAAAAGCGAAGATGACTCATTTTGTTGTACATAAACCAAACCTGTACGAGTAGAGAAAGACACACCTGTGGATAGGAAATTTAGCTCACATGTCTCGAAGTTAAAATACCTTGCTATAATCAAATTTCCTCCGGATTGAGACAAAAGCTACTTCAAATACAAAATTAATGCGATAAAGTTGTATCTTTATCGCATTAATTTTGTATTTGAAGTTTAGTTTAGTTTGAGGCTAAACGCTGTGTGATGTCCCGGAATATTTATTTATTTAATATTTCGGCCATAATTATAATTTTATTTAATTACCTTGTTTTCTTAGTATCTGTACGAAAATTCATATATTCAAATGCATCTTCGTCTTCTTGCGACGTTGTGAGGTTCTTAAACTCGCCAGACTTTTGCCCTGAGGGCTGAGCCTGGGGAAAAAACCATATACTCAATTCTCCTCATAGAATATTCCTCATTAATGGGTATCATGACTCCACAGAATAAAATCGATAGGAGTCCTCTTGCAGATATTGGTAACGTGGCGGGCACACACGCAGGTTTCATTGTTAGCAGATAGGTATTCAATTTGTATATTCCATTAAAAAAAACTTTCTACTTACCATTTTAATTACAACACCGTTAAAAAAAGTAAAACAACACAAAAAACACAAATTAGCTCACAAAATAAATGTAAATATAGAAAAGTAGAGAAATATATATTGACATAACGATTGTGTTCAAAATTCGAAACATTCTAATCTATCAAGTGTGAAGTTTTAATTTTCTTCTTTTCAAGAAATATTCAGAAGAACTATAGTTCCGCCTTCAAGGTAAGATTTAGAGTTTTTAATATATTGAATTTATTAAAAACTCTAAATCAATAACATACTCGCATGCCCGTAACGAAGCGAGATAAGATATTCGTTCGCGATCATCAAAGCGAAACAAATTGCAGTCGCGGTTAATTCTTGGATGGGGGGACTCTTACCAAAAGAAATCTTTACCAGTGTAATGTACAGTCAAGAAGGCGTAAGCTGAGCTTTGCATTTGTGTGGGTGTACATAGATAGTGTAGGTGAGACAACCGGCTTCTCCATCGTGCGATAGCGCCATCTAACTCCCCCGCCCACCTGCCATACTTCACCTCTTGTACTGATAGCACCGTTACGTGTTTCATTTTAAATACCTATTTAAACAAAATAAAAGTCAAAAAAATATAAATTCAATACGTAGCGAAAAAAACGTATCAATGAATATGGATACAATAATGAGGTTAGCGAAAGAAAAAAAATGAAACTATCACTATAAAAGAATGGAAATATGTATGTGACCACGCAATAAAAGAAGGAAAAAAAGTTTCATGGATATGACGCCGCTGTTGATAATAATAATATAACGATTCATTATTAACACAAACGACACATAAGACGAGAGTGAAAATTAAAACGATTGTGATAAGGAAAATTATAACGGTGCAATTTCCGCTGTAAAAGAATTGGTAATATATTTTGTATTTGTGAATTTTGTATTAAATAATATAAATAAAATTTGTTTTAGGATTTTATTGTCTGAGTGTACTTTTGGTGATCACTCACACAAATGCAAAGCTCAGCTTCCGCCTTCTTGACTGTACCTATCTGTTATATTATAGTATTGTACAGGTTGTCCAAAATATTTTTTACTTATTTGAACTATTTTTATTAAAATGTGACATTTATTTAACACATTCACTATAGATATGCATTACGATCATAATTATGTAATTACTATGATAATGTGTAGATACCTTTTTCTCCATTCTTGTTCCAAACTAGTGCATCGAAATTAACTCACTCAAAATTTTTCACGTTTTGTTAAGTACATATTCATTTTTCAATACAGTAGGGAACAACTCAAATACGGACACATTTTTTAAACTTAGAATTTAAAATAGGTTCACATTTTACCATAACTACTAAGAACAAGCAGTAATACAAGACAATTAGAATTGATTCTAAAATGTTTAAGGGCCAGCTATCACGGCGTAGGTCTTCATCAATTTTATTAATCAGCGGGGTATGTTGGCTCCGAGCTAGCACTACCGACTAAAACCTACCACGATGTCCCTTCACCTCGGCAAGGACAAAGGAGCAATACTCCTCCGCAATTCCTGCCCAGACATCAGTGAACAGTCCGCTTAGACCCACCTCAAGAGGGGCTGTTTTTTTACATGATATAGGCTTACGCTTGACTACAACTTGCCTGATGGCAAGCAACGTTATAGTCTACGGTCTAGCGCATCTGGGCGCTAGCGATGCCCAGATGCATCGACTCCTCAGGAGGCCCTTATCCTTTTATAATGCCCCAGTATCCCACGAACTCAGCATGTACATACTAGTAAACATCCAGCGTTCGGTTGGTCTTTTGATTCCTGTGAGGTTATCATCAAGCGTACAGTGTTCAAGTGAAAATACACAAAACATATTAAGTTACCCGTTCAGACAAAAATTGACAAATAGTGCGAGAGAGATAATTGCTGTATCAAGTTGAAGCCTTAAGAGATTACAGCTATCGCAATCTAAACAAAGTAATGAGATGAAATCTAATATCCAATCATTAACACTAATGCATACACGGTCATTTGTATGAAATTAGCAATCTCTATCAGAAGATAAGAGATTATGAAAGATTGTAGTTTGTTTTTAGTTTTATCTGAAGACATAGGTATGTCAACCGTGGAAGGACATGGGAGCCCACCACGATTTAACAGCCCCTTATCGCAAGAGAACTCCCCTAAAGAATTGATTCTGAAAGTGAGTCACGACTTATGAAAATCTTCGTTATTTTACTACACTTATTACATAATATATTACCATATATACAAGCAAATTGTGTGTATGTATCTATGGTAAGCATCACGCAGCACTCGCTAAGCGGTGAAAGAAAACATCGTGAAGAAACCGACATGTTTGAGGACCACATTATCCGAGGACATATTGTGTTCCGTGGAAGGACCTGGGCGCCCACCACGATGTATCAGCCTAAGAGAACTCCCCTAACGAATTAATTCAGCGGGGGAATCACGACCCTCAGTCATGAGGAATATGACTCAAGAGATAGAATAATTTCATGAAATAATTATATATAACTTTGTACTTCTGTACAAGTATGTATTGTTGACTTTGTGGGAATATACTTCATCTACTAAACTTATACATATACTTAGAAATTTCTTTATAACAGTACTTAATACAGATTTGTTTTGTAGTTTTTTTTCTAGTTTTGTATATAAAGTATTCTTAGTACAGTCAGGGTTTTATAGGACTTTCAAATGTTTGACTTACTATGTGAAAAATAAGTAACTTTACAAAACACTTACAATAAACAGTGATCCACCCACTAAGTTCCAAAGCAGCTACATTAAAATCACCAAACTCCTTAACACCGGCCACACTCTTTCTAGGATATATGAATACAGACACACAATCTTCTTTCATTGCTGTAAAAGAAATGGTATTTAATTATACAATTATCTAGTAACTAGCTGTGCGCGCGACTTCGTCCGCGTGGAATAGTTATTTTGGGCATCATATTTATTTTTGCAAACAACCTCTTCAGCTTTATAAATTATAGCTGTTACCCACGACTTAAACCGTTTTCGCAGCTCACGCAACGAAAGCCCTCAAAGATGAATAATTTTCCCCGTTTTTACCATTGTTTCTTCGCTCCTATTAGTTGCAGCGTGATGTTATATAGCCTAAAGCCTTCCTCGATAAATGGTCTATTCAACACAGAAAGAACTTTTAATTCGCATCAGTAGTTCCTGAGATTAGCGCGTTCAAACAAACAAACACTTCAGCTTTATAATAAGTATTAGTATAGATTAATGTTCAATAAAATTTATTCCTTTCATATAAAATATGGTTGTGAAATACTCACTTTCCTAAATATTATTGGTGAAAATTTCAGACTAATAAAATAAGTAGGGTCTATTGAGAGTAACATTTCTCTCTGCGAGTAGTATTTCCTCATGACTGAGGGTCGTGACTCCTCCGCAGAATTGATTCATTAGGGGAGTTGAGAGTAACAATAACAAAAAATAAAAAGCGAATGAACCGCTTGTGCCATTAATAATAAATTGAACATACAGAAATAGTTAGATTTGATTCACTGATGATTTGATAGATTTGACTGCTCTGTTAGCTTAGTTGGTAGTGGCACTGCCTTCTAATTTAGGGGTGCGGGTTCGATTCCCGCGTGACACAAGTATAATGTATAATTACTTGTGTTGAGTCTGGTCGTTTCTATGTACCTATATAATTAGTAGGTATGCATTTACAAAAAAGTATATAAAGTATTATACCCGTCATTTAGTACCCATGACACAAGCGTTTGCTGAGTATGGGTCTAGATGGCGCTGGGTGCAATATCCTGGAGAAATTATTTATTATTTATTAATCACTAGTTATTATAGACAATTGATTAATTCCTTGATTCAATCTGCGCAGGAACGGGATGAGTGGCGTACAAAAAGAGAGGCCTATGCTCAGCAGTGGGCGATAACAGGCTGATGATGATGATATTATTGATGTTTCAATGAAAATTTAGTTTATATTTATAAGTTTTCAGTTGAAAGTGTATTAGTGTTTGTAAATAACTCCCGGCCAGCGCAGTTTGTTTGCATTGCTGTTGAGCAATCAAACCAGTTGAATTGATTGAAATTAATTTCATTGGTCAACTTTTGATGGCTCTGTCGCTTAAATTTTCAAGCAAATTCATGTTTTGCCTTACCTACATATAAAACGATCAATCCATATTCATATATTTTCATAAAACCAATTTACATCATTACAATCATTTAATTAATTCAAACTATATTAATATATAGATAAATATAAATAAAGTTAAAGAAGGTCAAAATGGTGTCTGTTTATCTGTTTGTCTCATTATCTGATTATTTAACTGTGCATCACGCAAAGACGGCTGAATAGATCATCAAAAACAAAGTCACGGATGCAGTTAAAGACTATAATTATATAGAACTTGTGGGTGCTCGCGGTTTCGCTCGCATTAAGAAGTAAAACTTGCATCCCCTATTTCACCCCTTTTAAAGTTGCATTTCCAAAAATCCTTTCTTAGCGGATATCTACATCTTAAAATCTACCTTCATTCCAAATTTCAGCCCGATCCGTCCAGTGGTTTGGGCTGTGCGTTGATAGATCACTATATCAGTCAGTCAATCAGTCAGTCAATCAGTCAGTCACCTTTGAGTTTTATAGAAACCGATATTTAAAGTTGAAGTCTCGTTATAAAAGACAACCCGACTGATGTTAAGCAACGTTGTAATCTACGATATAGCGCGCTTGCCTAGAAGAAACCGATATTTAAAGTTAAAGTCTCGATATAAAAGTCCAGGTACAATACAATACAAAACTGCATACCAGTGGTAGGTACATACCGTAGTTGTGTTGCACGAACACGAACTCCTGTATGAAGTCGTTGAGCAGGTCCAGCAGCGCCGGCTCGGGCTCCAGCACCAGCGCGCGCAGCCCCCCGCCCGCGCCGTGCGACGCCAGGTGCTCCGCGAAGAATATCAGCAGGTCGCATAAAGATGTGTACGCCTGGAAAGTAGTCAGTGTAAACTTAGGAGAAATATGTAGTGGTATACCTCTGCACTACAATTATCACATCTTAGTGTTCATCTGCAATTGATTTCCGCAGCGTAATGCCTGTTTCAATATCTTATGTGTTTGACTGACTTGACTTGACTTTTTGTAGTTTGAAATTCCCTTTTCTATTACATGTTTTTGATTAGTTTGCAATTTAAATAGTGCGTCCATATTGGCTACAAATTAATGCGACGACACTATCTTACAAATATTTAAAACAAAATTTACAAGTTGAAAAGTTCGAAAATTTTACAAGTCGATGAATTTACTGAGCAAAATATTTTAAGTGTATAGAACCTTGTCGCAATAAATGAATTTTAAACCGGCCGTAGCTTCGCCCTTGGTCCAACTTAAGGCTAACTATTCTAAGTCCCAAAACCCATGCACACAAAATTATTCTAAGTTGAAATGTCAAATTGAAATCAATCAAATCAAACTTCACTCTTGATTGAATGTAAACAAAACACTTGGTTGAACGTAAACAAACACTTGAAAGTAGGTACTCACTGTTTTCCTTCGACACTTAGCTTCATTCAATAGACTGGTTCTTTGGTCCTTTCTTCCCACAGACAATAGGAAAAGAATGGACATGAAATACCTACGAAAAAAACGTGCATACCTAACGTGAGCCTGGCACAAAGATGGCGGCTTGCCGTAGGGATGCGCGCATTATAATATCGATAGTTGAATTGCACGGTGTTTGCAGAATTGAAAATTGTCGAAAATGAGTTTCGGTTACATTTCTTCAGTTTTATTTACGTGGAAATGCGACCTATAAAAACGCACACGCTCAGTGACATTTTATTTATGGCAGGGCACGTGGATACTGTACTGATGCCACTGCAATTTAATGAACATCCTCTTTATTCTGTACTTGTACATGTTCATAATAAAACGAATTTTACTATGGTATGTTTATCCCATTAATTACTCCCAGTTTCCACCGCTGCGATCACGAATAAAAACTGCAGCCTTGTGATAGCCGTGTACCTATATCTTACCTGTGGGCGTAGTATGCGACCGAAATTGGAATTAAGATTGAGTTTCGTGCGGACTGCCACTTACTGCGGCTCGTGCCGGGGCATATGTATAGGAGCCTTGAGTATCACTATTACTGATCAGCATACCACGCCTTCAATACCAACACGGTCTTTAAGTAATTAGTTACCAAAGAAAAGAATAAATAAATAGGTACTTACTAAATACAGATTTTTTTCTCGTTTTGCAGAGTATACTTAATTTTATTAATTACTTAATACTTTATTTATACAACTTGGCACGATCATTCATAATAAAACGAAAATTACCATTTCACACAGGTTTATTAAAAACTATAATAGTTGTAAAACTGTAAAATTTGTATTTTTTAAATACAAAGGATATGTTTCAAATCGTGTTTCAAATAAGACCATGTTGAGCCCTCAATGACAGTCATTTTCAAGTTGTAAATAAAAATACAAATATACACATTAATCAACTATGAGCATGTTGAACCCTCAATCACAGTCATTTTCAAGTTCTAAAAATACAAACTATATACAAATATGGGTACACAATAATCAAATAAGAGCATATCGGACCCTAATAAAATTGCCAGTAATTTACTCATTACGGAATAATATGATTTTGTTAAAGTAATTGCGAAACGAAATCTTTTCTGTGGTTTTCTTACCATAGTATTTAAACCTCAGATCCATGTAAGTTTGGACTATAGATTTAATAAGTAAAAGTCTGTGGGTCGTGTCATGTTCGGAATTCGATTTCAACAAATTGGATTCATCAAAATGTTCCATGAAAAATCGAAATGCATGCAGATAATACTGTTCAGACCGAAGCTGCTTTTGAAAAATACCTTTAAGGATTTTTTCAATTTTAATCAGAATATTCGTCACGTCTTTTGACGGGTAAACCAATCCACCCCTATTTTTCAGAGTTATTAAGCTTTTTTGTGCATCTCCAAATAACAAATTTGCGCAAATATCACATTTTACAGAGCGAGCCAACTTTCTAGATATGAAACCGGCAATATAAGTAACTACGCTTTCGGAGTAGTTGGGTAAGTTATTGTACATGCAGTGTATAAATTCTTCGAACAACTCACTATCATCCTCTGGCAATTCAACAAATGAATTCCTTTCTGTTAGTTCGTTTATGGCCGTGACTGGGTTTGTCTTACTAGAGCAGGTTAATATGTTAATTTGCTCTAGAGGAACGCAGTTGCCAATGCCCGCATCCCTAATTTCAGCTCTTATTAACAATCTTTTAAAAGCGGCCCTAAATTGAACCGCATTAGGGTTATTATTAAAGCCACCTCGAGCTCGGATGGCAGAAAAAAACAACTCGAGGTGGTCCTGGCTGACCTTGTACAGTGGCAGGTACTGTAAAAGTTTGGTACCGGCAATCAAATATTTATACAGTTGAATTGCACTGATCATGTCCACAATAAGTCCTACAAAGCCTGTTCTTCTTCTGGAATCGACGAGTTTCTGCCCAGATGGCAGTATCAGATTCTGAAGGTAGGTTGTGGCACCTTCGAATAAAGCTTCTACCAGACCAACATTTCCCGAAAATATAGCCTTTTTCCACCCCGGTGGTCTAATTGATCGGCTGTTTAAGACATCAAAAACGCTGTTTATTAACCTAATGAAGTTAATTGTGCCTTCACCTCCTTGAAATTCCGGGATTTTTAAATCAGCACAATGCTCCAAGGCATCTGCCACCGAGTCGCTAAGAAGCTGCGTGGCAAGTCGTACCTTCATTTTTTGTTTTTGATATTGTATGTGGGCCTTTGTTAATTTTGTGGCCATGTGCAGTCCTGCGGCTTCCTGCAAATTTAGTAGATGTTCCAGGTAGATGTAATCTATTTTCCTGCCATGCATATCGTAAAACACCCTCAATTCACCGAAAGCATTTCGGACTAGTTTGATAGCATGACAGGGATCAATAAAAGCGTGTATGATGCTGTTACTGTAAGTAAATGTTACCTGGCCTGAATTGAAATCTTTTTTTTTTTTTTTTTTTTTTTACATTAGATAGGCTCACGCTTGACTACAACTTGCCTGATGTTAAGCAACGTTATAATCTACGATCTAGCGCGCTTGCCTAGAAGAAACCGGTTTACTCTCGACTTGAAGACCGACAAATTATAGTTCAAGGGGAATAGAGATTCGGGCAAGGAGTTCCACAGTTTGGCTGTTCGCACGATAAAAGTCGAAGCAAACCGCTTGGTGCGAGTCTTTGGAACCTCAACTGTATAACGGTGCCTTCTTGCCGTACCTCTACTCGTACGATGGTAAAATGGGGCTGCAGGAATTATATTATGCAATTCCTCCGCACACTCTCCGAAATGCAACCTGTAAAAAACCGAAAGACTGGCCACCTTACGGCGGTGCTCAAGGCTTTGTAATTTTGAGCTACAGAGTGAGTCTTTCGCGATGAGTTTTTTAGCCCGCTTCTCAATTAACTCTATCGCCTCAAGCTGGTACTTGGCAGATCCATCCCAAAGGTGCGAACAATACTTACTCCATACACGACCGAACTTGCGCTTGATACAAGGTCAGCAGCTGCTCCGGAGTGAAATATCGACGCACCTTGGAGAGGATACCCAGCTTCTTGGCTGCAAGTTGAGCTTTAGCCTAATCACTAATCACAGCCTAATCACAGCCTAATGCTGAAAACATGCTTAAATTTGCAGCTGGACCATCGCAGGTCAAGCTCACAACTTTGACGCCGACTTCTTCACATTTATGGATGCATGTTTTAACTAGTACTGCTTTTTGTTCCCCAGACAAAGCCGTTATGAAAAAGTATCCCACAGGTAACTTCCAACTACCGTTTATACAGGTCAGCAGTAACACAAGACACTCATTGGCTACTTCTAATGAGTCCATATCGCAATCAATCCCAACGTTAACTCGTCCATAATAGGTTTTAGTTTGAGGATCCCAGCAAAGAGACTTTCTAATAGCCATTTCATCCAAAACCATAGCACATATCACTGGCATTTCACTTGTTTGAACTTTGTGTTTCAAAGCATTAAAAGCCTCTGTACAAAACCCAGGTTCAGCGTTTACATTCTGATACCACCTACTTAAAGTTCTTGGATGTGGCAAACAGGAACTGTACGTACGACGAACAAAGTTATAGGCCTTTGGAGATAAAAAGTGGAGTGTCAGTGCAAATTTTCGAATTTCTTCGCTGTATTGTCTTTCCAAAGGCATTCCTACCGATTTCGCAATTTGCCTTTTTAGAAAATCTTTGGGGCCTGCGCACTGCTCCAACACAGCCGCATGATCATCATTCACATAATTATTGTCTTTTAAATCTTTCATTACAGTTTTAAAATCTGCTATTTTCTTACTCTGTCTTCTCACTTTTTCATTTAATCTTTTTATTTTTTTTTTCTGATTTTCACATTTTAATTTTAATTTTTGAATAATTTCAAGCGCTTTTTCCTGAAACAAAAAAAAAACACTGACTTCTAGTTTTTTGCAACTTCGTACAAGTTTTTTGGCCTAAATTATTTTAAATTACCAGTTATGCTGCCCGCAGTACCTATAGTAACATAAAATAGAAGACTTACATCTGAATAGCTAGAAGTGCTGCAGATAGGCTCCTCTTCCAGTGCTTTGTGAGAAACAAACTGATGTTCCTGGCATTTATTCAATTGCGCTGGTAACTGTAAAGCAATATAACAATAATTTTTAATATTGAGTGTGTTTGTTTTCAAAAATCAAGATTGTATAATATGAAGTACGATACTTAACATTGTAAAAAGGATACTTACATCTGAATAGCTAGAAGTGCTGCAGATAGGCTCCCCTTCCAGTGCTTTGTGAGAAACAAATTGATGTTCCTGGCATTCATTAAATTGGGCTGGTAACTGTAAAGCAAAATAACAATAATTTTTAATATTGAGTGTGTTTGTTATTATTTGCGCTGGTATCTACACAAAAAAAACCTTATATGTTTAATAATATTTACATTGCCAATTTAATCACTAACACATGCACACATTTGTATAACTTGCATTTTAACACAGGTACATTTATCTATTTTGTTCTATGTACATTTAAATCTGAAACTTTTTATCAGTATTTCAACAATATAGAATTACTGCTGCTGACATGATTCTCGTCCCTTGTCATCAACTGGTTTAGTTCGATTACTTTGTCAGTAAGTAGGTAAACACTATAAACTTATCTGGTCTATTTTCAAAACTTACCAACAACTCACTTGAAGGTAAAGCATCATCGCGCAGTCTTGTTACATTTAAAGTTCGGTTCAAACATTTGTCTTCAAAATGCAGGGAACAAATAAAAATATGTTTGGTTGTAGTATTCAAATTTTCAATACCAAGTATATCCAGCCACTGTTCTTTTCTTTCTTTACATGTTGGCAATCTAAAATCAAATAAAAGAAATCGAGTTTAGATAATATTCACCTGTCGCTAAGTTATCGATACATTGAAAATGCCGTACCGCAACTCTATTTACTATGACGAATGATTTTCTTAAATAATCGCCTAATATTATTAGTAAAACAGTAAATGAATAGAGAAAAGCACGTTTATCTTTATAAACTTTCCCACAAACAGCAAAATATTTTAAAATAATAGAAAAGACAAGATATTTTGAATGAATTCGTTTACTTACCTGTGCAACGTTATTTTGGGATGTTTTGTGTTGCTTTTCATGCGGCAGCCTAACACACTGCACCTACCCATAATAAATGCAGTATTTCGCAAGTTCACACACTATAAACAAGCACAATTTTCGCTTAATATCACTAAATTTTCTTCAAAACTCTGTAATAAACAAGTTACGATGACAACTGATGTACTTGTTGTTGGCTGTGATAAAACATGGCGACCGGCCGCAGTGATACATTTTGTGACGTCATCAGCCATTGATAAAACTACTGTTGTGCTCTTTTACATTATGATTGCCCTCATAAGATAAAAAGAGATGCCGATATGTCAGTAACTACTGTTTGTTATGCCGAGTCCTTTCTTTCTTCTTTAGTCTGAGTTTCTTCCTTTTCGCTGCTTCCGGTCCTCGTTCCTCGGCACTCCGCTGCGTGGTGGAGTGTACCCTCCAACTGAGTTGTAAGTCTATGATGTGATGGAGAGCTCCTGGATACTCTCCAACTGTGTGTTGGAAAGCTCGTTTATTATAACTAAAACTATACATTTGAAATGACGCTGGGGTCTTTGTGCGATTCAACGACGTACAGCGCCATCTAGTAAAATCTTACAAAGTAATTTATCGCTCCAACAGTGTGCCAGACCAGTAACACTTAGAGCATAAGATTTCATTTTATTTAAAAATCATACTATGCATAGCGCATAAATTTATTTATTAATTGGTACCAACTACCTCCTCCTTGAGGCAGGTGGTGAGGCCGTGAGTCATGATGTCGCGGCAGTGCGCCTGGTAGGCGGCGAGGGACGAGTGAAGTAGAGGAGGAGTGTGTTACCTCCTCCTTGAGGCAGGTGGTGAGTCCGTGCGCCATGATGTCGCGGCAGTGCGCCTGGTAGGCGGCGAGGCGCGCTCGCAGCTCCAGCAGGTCGGCGGGCGCAGGGCCGCCGCCCCCCGCCGCCGCGCGCTCCTCCAGCGTATGCAGCGACCACAGCAGCGAGTAGAACAGGCACCGCACCACGTACACCAGCGCCTACCACACATAGTTATTTCAAAAAACAAGCAAGGTCACTGACCATCATAATGGAATAGGATCACGGACAATGACATGTCTATAATTACACTGTACAAAGTATTATATAATCATATAAAAAAATTAAGAACGGTCCCACATATTTGCCGAATGAGACCATTCTAGCTTAAACTCTGTACTACTTATTATTTAAGAATTGCACTCACATCTAGGACAGCAACCTGTGAGAGCGAGACAGCAATTCAATCATGCGGTAGTCACAAAGTCAAACAGGCAAAGGTCAATGATCGATATTCTGAGTGTATCACATAGAACCCAATTTTGATCGTCTCACCGTCGTATAACATACTGAATCAGTCTTCAATAAGAGCTATACTAGATTAGAAATGTGCATACTCAATAATAAACACACGTAAAACTGATTTTATTATGACCTAACTATGTAAATCTATGTATAACCCTAAGGAAGAGCCTACACTTCACAATACAGGTACATTACATCCTAGTGTGGAGTGTAGCGATCAAAATTGTATTAGAATTTAAGTTTTTGATCAATAAAGTTAGCTTTATCTCTCTTTATCTAAACCATTGTAGACCGCAATCTAGCTTCACAAATTGCGGTTAAGCGTAACCACTCTACGCAGCTACGCAGTTATATACATACCTACCTGCGGCGGCATGACGGTCTCGTTCTGGCGCAGACACTTGGGCAGGTCCTCGAACAGCGAGTCCCAGATGTTGGTGTCGTTGAGGTTGTGACACATGCACATGATGGACACCTTGCGCAGCGAGTTGATCACGTTGAACACCTCGTCCGCGTCCGGGGTCTCGCCCTGGGAGGGTCAATAAGAGTAACAAATATTTCGACTATCATTTTGGAAAGTTATAGGTATTCATGAAAAGTTTAAATGAGTCTTAATCATCTCAATAAAAAAGTACTCCGTTTTGGGTTAACTAACGATAGTGGTTTTAAATTTTATAGAAGTGGCTTACGCCCGAAGCCTCGCGCTTTCATGGTTGAGATAAATTTACCAAGACAAATGTTTTATCGCTTATTCTTAATCGATCCGCTTATGATAAAGGTCGCGATCATCACGAAGTAGTAGTTAATAATGGAGCATCACGACGATTTGCCATCTATGCTTGTTGCAAATATTCTTTATGCACTCGTTCTATGCTCCTACAGTAGATTTGATTTGATCTGTGGGCGATCTCATAAGAACCTCAGTGTACGGGACCTACAATACTGACAAATGCTTACTAAACAAGGTGGTTCTATTAAATCACAATTATAGCCCAGGGGTCTTCAAACCCAGAGTAAATAGGTTTCTCCTAGGCAAACGTGCAACATGACTACAGTGGTGCTTAACATCAGGCAGGCTGTAGTCAAACATTGGCCTATTCAAGTGTAAAAAATGAGGTAAGTGAGCGTACTCACCCCCTCAATGAGGTTCCATATATATGTATGAATACTTATTTGGCGCGGGGAAACTGTACATCATAATACAGAGTCGAAAGATATCTAGTATGGTGTACAGAAAATCCTCAGCATACAACACAAATTGCAGCAATACAAATGTAAATAGAAATGTACGCACACCTTGAATTGATAAATAAAGAAATGTTGAATGAGTACATACCCCCTCGATGAGGTTCCGGTACTCGTCGATGGCCTCCTTGTACCGGTTGACGCACATGTCGGTGATGGTGGCGCGCGCCACGTTGTAGCGCGTGTACACGGCGCACGCCTCGTTGCACAGGTACTCCAGCGCGCGCCCGCACGTCTCCAGCACCTCCGCCTCCGTCTGCACGCTCACCATGTCGCGCAGCTTGTTTAGCAGCAGCGTCAGCGACGCCTGCCACAGATCCATTGTTACATGTAGGCTGGACGAAGTACAGTGGAGCCCTGTTCCCATAAAATTATAACCCAGGGGTCTTCAAATCTAGAGTAAATAGGTTTCTTCTAGGCAAGCGTGCTACATTTTAGACTATAGTAGTGCTTAACATCAGGCAGGCTATAGTCAAACGTAAGCCTATTAATGTAAAAAAAAACATTTATGTATTCAGGCGTTGGTTTACACACACACAAATAGATAATTTATCAAGTTAACCATGACTGTCGAAAAAATGCATAATATATTTTTTAAGTAAAAAAAGTATTATGTACGCAATCTAGTACAAACGACACCAGGGTTTGCTTAGTGTGAGGCTAGATGGCGTTGTGTGCAAAATCTTGATTTTTTTTCTGTTTCCACCAATCCACCACTGTGTGTTAAGGTGTTGTGTTAATCTGTGTTGTTATAATTGAATAATGGTCAGTTTCATGAGTGATGATAATAAGTTATCAGGTAGCATGCATGTGAAATTTCTGTATTGTCTCACACATCCTACATCTTTCGTTTAAAACAATGCAAATATAGTTGACAATGCTGATAAAGCTGTTTGTTAGTGTGTTATGTATGTAATTATCTTAAAATTTTTAGGTCTTCATCAAGAGGGCTTTACGTGCTCGTAATTTTCTTCTTATTTACTATTAGATATATTATGTGTGTTTTAGCTTAGTGCCTGTTTTGTAGCCTATTAATTAATAAATGCACCGACCTCCTGCCGCTGCGTGGTGTAGAGCTCCAGGTCCATGTACATGGGGATGGAGGCCAGGTTGGTGAGCTTCTCCGGGTCGGCGCCGAACTTGTCCAGCAGCGCCGGCAGGGTCGACATGAAGTGCATCGTCATGCGCGCGCGGTCCTCCTGCACCAGCTGGAGGAATATGCACACTTGAGGAGCGTCCACAGTGTAAAAATAATACCACCAAAACATTCTGTAAAAAACTAGCCAAGTCTCGAGCGAGCTGCTTGTTTATCTCTAAAAAGTAATGAAATCTAGACAATGTTATATGCCTGGTCGTTAAACTTTCTTTATACGTTAGTGGGTACAAGTCACAACAGCCAAGTCACACAGCATTAACTATAATAATCACAGAGCTTTAAAGTCCATGCTTGTCGCACTGCGCGCGCGGGGGCGATGTGGCCCGATCGTTGTTCTGTGATAATAATAAAGAAATCACAGTAACGAACCTTAGACTTGGCTTGACCTTGTCTAGATTTCATCACTTTTTAGAGATAAACAAGCAGCTCCATCGATACTTGGCTAGTTTTTTACTGGATGGTTTTGGTGGGATTTACATGATGATCAGACATTAAAGATGTTCATGTGCACACGCCTATTGTGTCAATTTCGTTGGCAATATTATGGTTCAGGCACACAAGCGCACACTTGTCTATGTCTTTGTGTATGTCACACGTTATTATCACATACCTTAACTAAAACTAAACAAACACTGTCAATTGCCATTGCACTGCACACATGTGCCAGTGAATGGAACTTTATTCAGGCATATGCTCCATAGCATGGGAATTATATCGACAACCAACACTTCTCAAGAATCGAGGGACAGTCCAATGCAAGCCTAACTAATCTAAAAAAATGTGCACATTTCATACCTTTGCCTGATCCTTGGAGATGGTGTGATGTTTCTTGGTGGGTTGCCTGCCCACGGGCGGCTCCCCGGTGCTGGCCTGGCGCAGCACACCATCAGCTCGATGAGAGAGGACTCCTGGCGGTTGTCCAGGGCCTCCTCCCCGGGCCCCGCCTCCTCCAGCAGCAGGTCCGTCATGCACTCCCAGTCCTTCATCATGGGGTTGGACTCGATAAGAGAGTCAACCAGGTAGGCTCCGTGCTCCTGTAACTGGAATACAAGTATAGATAAGATATTGAATCAGGCGTTACTTTGCGGAAATCCATTGTAAATGAAACTCTGGAGAAATATATAATATATACACACATATTCCAAGTCGATTTCGGTTACGGCGAACGTAATTCCTACGGGTAAGTTACTGATGCGTCCTCACATGACTAATATACTAATATATATGGAATGGAAGTATACAGTTAGCGACATTATTGATGGTTTTAAATTGTACGTGTTACTGTTGCCCCGCTACACAGGCTCGTAAAAGACCTAACGTCAGATACAGGCAATTTTTAATTAGTTAGACCAGTGAAAAGCTCGAAAATAAATATGTATCAATTCTATTACTAGTTACTAGTATTTATATAACCACTGACAACATAAATGTACCTTGGATTAGATCAAGATATCCTTTGTTTATTTATTTATTTATTTATTTAATAATAATTAAAACGGTCGCAACCAATTACATTAACTATTTCATACTCAATAGAGTTGAATCACTATCCTCAGAAGTGAGGAAACAAATAAGAGAGTGGCTTTCCACTCCAACGAGTTAACCATTAATCAGTACATTCATTAATTGTTGCTAAGAAAGCGAGTGTGGCTCAGTGGTTCCAGTTTCAGCTTTACATTCAGACACACCCTGGTTCGAATCTGGCCTTACACCAATGACTGTGTGTATTTTCAAGTTGTGTGAATTTGCACTCGCTTAACGGTGAAGGAAAACATCCTCAGGAA
This sequence comes from Macaria notata, assembly GCA_927399415.1. NCBI lineage: Eukaryota > Metazoa > Arthropoda > Insecta > Lepidoptera > Geometridae > Macaria > Macaria notata. The sequence goes on along the minus strand of OV656750.1, from coordinate 3,814,554 downwards.
ACTGACATATTTGAGGACATATCCGAGGACATGTGTCTTCCGTGGAAGGACCTGGGCCATGATGTATTTGCCCAAGAAAACTCCTCTAACGAATTAATTATGCGGGGAGTCACGACTCTCAGTCATGAGGAAATGCGACTCAAGAGAATCGATACATATATTATATATGTGTGTATACCTCTGATTCGATGAAGAGCTGCACGAGGTCCCGCAGCAGCGGCGTGTTGGCGGCGCGCAGCTTGCCGCGGCGCGAGCGCGCGGGCTCGGGCGCGGCGGGCGGGCAGAACAGGCGCACGTTGAGGAACTCGCCCGCAACGCCGCCACGCCGCGCCACGACGAATACACCAGCTCCATTAGCAGCAGTACACGTTCTCGCAGTCCTGCAACTACACACACACACACATGTCCATTACGTATCAAATAATCTTTATTTTCAGACCAATATCCATAAAATAAAAAGTTATTTTTTTATTACAGCTGATCTATTGTACTAAGTCACGACGTACAAACAGACGGCCATTGTCTGTGATAATCGCCAGCATTATTTGACAGTAACGTATGTTTTATACAGTATATTTTCAGTTTAAATACTGGGAAAAATTGGCCAATTTTTACAAACAGTTTTGTATGAGTTCAGACTTTCCATGCAACAGTTTTATTACTATATAGTAAATAACAGGGTCCACGGAGATGGGGCGGTAAAGCGGGTGTCGTGACAACAGTTACAACAGGTACGCAGCTGTATTCTAGTCTATAGCATGACGATATAATGTGTACCTTATCAGTGAGTACGTCGGGGTGCATCTTGAGTATAGCGATGACGAGGCGCACGGCGTGCACCGCTACATCTGTATCCTTGTCTAGTGACATGGCCACTATACGATCCTGTAGTAAAAAGGAAACGAGTTATTAGCTCTGTATCGAGAAGACGTATGGCGTATATGTAGTTCTTGTATTTTCTTCCTTTTCAGTCTTTTAACATTTATTTCTGAATATAGGTCTAAGTTTTAACTTAGTGTCTGACAAAAAGCTCCATTACATAACAATGGGAATAAGAATCACAAATGTTAACTTTACTAACAATTAAAATCAAATGATATAATTCACTTTTTTGTCAAAAAAATTGTAAAGAAAAAGTTTATAGTATTTGTTACTTAGCCGGTGTTATACCTGAACTTGCAAATGTAATACTAACCTTGAACTTGGAGGTGAAGAGCTCGAGTTTTCCCTTGAGGTCATCGCAGGAATAGAGCGGCGCCAGCGCCTGCAGGCAGCGCAGGCGCACCTCGCCTACCTGCCACATTACAACCAATCATACCATCGTATCACTGCGAAGGATTGTGAGCCGACAAATCTTTTGGACTTTTTTTTTTATTATGCAGAATTCAAATAATATACATTAAATATGAGCAGCGCGTGTGATATACCACAAAATGAGAGGTGTAGTGTATGTCCACAAGTAAATCCATACCAGTATACTGAATTGTCTTAGTTGATCTGTTATGTATTTAAGCCGCAACAGGGGGACAGACCAATATTTTATGAAAAAATATTATAATGTTCATAGTTACACAACACATTAACAAATGAGAAGTGTTATTTGTTTGAAGAAATACTGAGTTTTTTTCGTATTGTTTTATGTGTGGCGTTTCAATAGAGTATTTATCTATCTATCTTTCTACAAAACTCACCTTGTCGTGCAGGGTCCAGCCGATATACTTGAGGTAGAGGTCATCCAGGAAGTGCTGCGGGAACTTCTCCATCCAGATACCGATCTCTGACATCGTGATGGAGCGGATCTCGGGCAGCGTGTCTCTGTTACAACACAAATTATTGAAATAACATACATGATTGACAATTATTAAAATAACATACATGGTATGCTACTCATATAAAAGCAAACGTATTTGTTCACAGTGTGACAGATTGTCGTGAATTAGCATTACAAGATGCTCACATCATAGGATAAATTGCAATAAGAATCATCAATTTATTCATATGTAAGTCCATATTACAAGCTGCCTTTTACTCAATTACAGAACCACAATAAAGAATATTTGAATCCATTGAAACTTACTTGATTCGAACTAAAAGCTATATTGAATGCAACAACAGCATTGTAGCGCATTGTGTGTGTATGTGTGTGTATGTATGTATGTATGTGTGTATGTGTGCGTGTGTGTATATGTGTATGTATGTGTACATGTGTGTGTTTTTAGAGTGGACTAGAAGAAGTGATTCCACTCGCAATATGTACTCACAGCATGCGTGAACAGCAGCAGCCTGGCCAGCAGGCCCTGCAGCGGGAACGCGTGCAGCAGCGCCAGCAGGTCGATCTCGCGCAGCGTGCCCGAGCGCACCCCGCCGCCCGCGCCCCGCGCACTCACCCCCTCCCAGCTCGACTCCAGCTCACCTGGACAGTGGACACAAACAGAGAGATAGGTATCATATTAAAAACCATAGTTAATTTTTGAGACGCATCGCTACCCGACCCGCGACGAACACAAGCTGGGGAATGCGCAGCGTACCTTGGAAAAGTCCTCCAAGTTGACGCATATCATGGGTGCGGCAGTATACAATCAGTTACCTGCGAATATTACAGCTTCAGTCAGTCTGCAAAGTTTTAAATGGTCCCTGAAACGTTGGCTCATCGAGCAATCTTTCTATACCTTCGAGGAATTCATTCCAGACGTAAGATAATTGTGTTAGTGCGATGTTGTTGTCCATGTGTTTGTTTTTTGAAAATTCGATGTTTCTTGAAATTATTTAATCAATAATGTTAATTTAAATGCATTTTTTTATTGTTTTACTCAATAACTGTTGTTATTTTGTTTTTTGACGTGTATTATTAAGTTATATGAATAAATGAACTTTGAACTTTGAACACACGCACGAGGGGATTGGAAAAAATACTAGAGGAAATGGCTAAAGATACATTTAGAAAAAATATTTCAGTAAATAAGGAGGATAGTCCAAAATAATTGTGTCTTTTTTTCTTCGACTTCACACAAAACACGTATTTAGAAGCCGATATCATCACACTCAAATTTCATCACATTTTTACAATAATCCAAATAACTTTTTTAAAGACGTCGGGATAAAACTCTTTGAGTTTTATATGTTTAGATAAAGGCATGTTAATGATAAGATAGGTTGTAAGTGTTGTACTGACAGAAGGAGGCGCGGCGCCTGACGGTGAGGTCCGGGTCGTCCTCTCGCAGCTGGATGCTGGTGTACTGCACCAGCGACCACTGCTCCTGCAACATCTCATTACAATACGACTCGATACAATAGGACTTAGTAACAAACATACAAATTACGATGGTTTAGGGATGTTTAATTTAAAGGCAGGCAAGTATTTCAACAAAACATCCTGCCATTAGCCAAAAAAGTAATATTTTAATTTGTCACTGAAGTATCAATTTATTACTTCTACACACTTAAAGGGCTGAATCGTCGTGTAATTTGATAAATAATTAGTGTAGCTGGATTAAAACCGGAGAACATCGCTAGCAAGAAATAGGAAACAAAAGTAGGTAGTAAGTAGTTACCAGTGTAGTATTATAGAAGAAGGTTGTAAAGTGTGTCGACTGACCGTGCAGTCCGATCATGTACGCCAGGCAGTAGTCCTGCGCGGCGCTGTCCGCCAGCAGCCTGGTGTCGAGCGCCTCCAGCTCCTCTGTGCCGAACATGTGGAGCGCCGCCGTGAAGCAAGCTTGCAGCTCGCAGCGGATCTTCACTTCTGTCTCAGGGTGGTACGGAGCCCTGCGGATGTAGCATTTTGTTTGTGGACAGTTACTTTCAACTTCTTAGAGCGGCTACGGCGGTATGTAACGAATAAACTAACGCTGAAATTATTTACCGATCAGATCAATAAACAAAGCAAACAGCGCAAGCAATATGTTTAGTCTAACAATGTTTCTGACATCCATTGTTGAAAGAAGTAGAGAAGAACAAAAAAAAAAGAAAAAAAAACTAACGCTGATAGGATTGGCTGATGATGTATTGTGTGAGTGAGCGTGTTATATGTTAGGTAACATATACAACTTAAGTGTCAACTTTAGTGTCGAACGCTTACTAACTGTACTGACTAACATGGCCGCTTTCTGCGTAACATGATCAAAGCATACGTTTACTTAAATATTTACACAGGAGCCCACCTAGGACTCTGATAGAGGCACTCCAGGCCTTCCAGCGCTGCAGCAGCTATGAGGCGCAGCTTCCTGTTCAAACGCGCATAGTGCGCGTGCGCGTCCCGTGCGCGATGCAGCGCCGCCAGTAGCGCGCGCACGTCGGCGCACGCGCACAGCACGTCGCAGCCGCCGCGCGCGTCGCCCCACTCGTACTCGCGGGCGTCCCTTATATCCTGGTAACGACATCGATAAGGGTTTATTAGTTGAGCTGATTGATGAGACTGTACAGCTTGCCAAACGCACCCGGCTTGGCTTCTGGCTCCGCTGACTCCTGAAAAAGTCAATAAATAAATAATAAATATTCTGGGACATTGCACACAGCGCCATCTAGCCCCACACTAAGCAAACGCTTGTGTCGTGGGTACTAGATAACGACTAGAAATATTGTTTTAAATATTTTTTACTAAACAATCACAGATCGTATTATTCTTTCTCTTGTCGGTTTCGTAACAAATTGTTTTTACATGGGAGGGTCGTCAACCCGCCGCACAACCCCCAAAATGCTGGAGGACCACACCCTACTTTGGTCAGCGAGTGCATTGGACTTAGCCGGTAGCGTAGCTAGGCTGTACCTATCGAGATTTCTAAGCTACACTAATATTGGGCCACCAACAAAGAAATTATTTGTAATTTCTTGCTTGCTTTTATGATTATTGTTTTATTTTCAAGCATAAGCTGTATTTACCGAATTCGTAAAACATCCTGCTAACTTCTCTTACTCAAATTAAAATAAAAAAACAAAACGTTTACCTCAACTGATCAGTCTGCAGATCCCCAACAAAGTCATGTGCGAAAGCAATGATAGCCTCCACCCTGTGCCTCAGTTGTATATCATTCAGATGTTGCAGAAGGTAGCACATCTGTAGCTTGGCTCCTTCCGCCATCTTCATGTGGAGAAGACCTTTGCGGGGCTCGTCTTTGCCCTCTGGGAAATCAATGCAAAATAAAATTTTATTATGACGGTCAGTTTGAGTTTACATATGAATGAGTATTTTTACTTGTCTTCATGCTTAAATCATTTGAAATTGACGTTTCAATAATCCGAAACGAATAGTAATAGAAAGATAATAGACAAAATCTATGAGCCAGTACCGTGTGCCAGTGCAGTCGTTAATCAATGACAAATAGACTGTTTGAGAACTCTCAAAATTGGCAATGAGCTGGTCATTATAACACGATTCCAACGCCTTAGAGTTCTACTTATCTACTAAGAGTTTTAATACCCTTATCAATGGTAGTGCGGATTGAAAACTCTCGGCACTATAGTATGCCCATAAGATTCTACAGTAAGCAATACTCATAGTTTTGTTACCTTTATCGAAGGTAGGGTCCCAAGTCTCCGTGTTGATCATGATGAGCAGCTTATCCACATCCTCGTCTCGCATCATGCCCACCAGCAGCAGCCGGTTCACCAAATTGATGAGGGGCCTGGAAATAAAAAGTATAGTGGTACAAGTTACTAACCAAAATTATTATAAAATATATTGCATTTCGATTGAAGAGGGCAAAGAATGAGACTAAATAAGAAATGATATTATGAGATTTGTAATTATTGTTCGCCGAACATGTTCGCGATTTATGTTTGATCGTGAGTAACTTGTTTAAAAACTGTCATGTTTTGTGTACCTTAATTAATCTAGTAAGATTTTAAATTTATTGACATTTTAAATATTTTAATGTACATATTTGCACACCCTATGGGTAAGAAGGTAGCGTTTTGTAATACCTGTTACCAACTTTATGTATCCTATGTTCTGTAAATAAATGTTTTGAATTCGATAATTTTTTTGAAGAAACGCATTTTTCGTCGGTAAAATATTCTTTTGATTTTATTATTTTATTATGACGAAAAGAAATTGATTATATTAATGTATTCAAAGGGCAGTAGGCACTTTACTGAAAACATTACTTTTGAGTTTAAGTACATGACCGCACATGGGTTAAATAACTGGCAAAGACGTTATAGGTACTCAGTCCCCTCTCCCCCTTTTACTTATACCACAAGAACTACTTTACCATAAATTATACTTACAGGAACAAGTTCTCATTAGTGCCTCCCACAGGGTCCCTGTTATGCACCTGGTTGGTCTCCACGGCGTCTGCTAACGCTTGCATCACGAACTCACGGACTACTTCCAACGGGAAGTACGGTGAGTACAGGTTGCTTATGTCGGTTATGCTTTCCCTGGAACAGAAGGAAATAATTCATATTTAGGATATTGAATTAGGCGTTTCTATGTGGAAATCTATTGCAGATGATAATTTGAATAAATTTCGAAAGCTATCGTTCATATAATATTCGTTGGTAAATATTCTAAATGGGTCTAGCAAAATGACCAAAATTTTCGATTGCGTTTTGGTTCAATCTAAAGAGATGACGAAAACTTTCGATTGGTAATATGGCTCGTAAATATGTTACGGATATTATTGGATATTATGATATTTATGTAGTAAGTGAATTATGGTTATTACTTAGCTCTAATATATGAAGCGAGTGTTGCTCAGCGGTTCAGCGTCTGCTTTTCATCCAGACGCACCCTGGTTCGAATCCTACCCTACGCTAATGACTTGTATTTTTAAGTTATGTGTGGATTTGCACTCGCTTAGTGGTGAACGAAAACTTCTTGATGAATCCCACATGTTAGAGGACCACAATATCCGAGGACATGTCTTCCGTGGAAGGTCCTGGGCGCACACTACGATGTATCTGCACAAGAGAACTTCCCTAACGAATTATTATTATTCCGCGGGGGAGTCACGACCGTCAGTCATGAGGAAATACAATTCAATGGGAAGACTTGGTCAATATATGTCATTCTATATTTTTTTAGTGACCTTATAATATTTTATATTACTCACGCAATATCCGTCATCTTCATCTGCGGTCGCACACTCTCAGTATTGAGCGAGCGCAGACTGTGTCCCATCTCTGGCTCCGAGTACAGAGCCTTGAGTTCAGCACCGAGCGGGATCACAAACTCGTTCTTGCAGGTTTCCCTGGAGAAAATATTATGTTAGTGTAATATGGTATTAGCGCCATCTGGGTGCACTAAATAGAAGTAGCGCAGTAGAAAATAATAATTTAGCGCATCTTGTCTGAAATCATGTTGAAGTCTTAAATTTGTATAACAGATAAGTAGTTTTATTTGTATATGATCTTTATTCGCGTTGCGGTATTTTGCAGAAAATTACTTTAAGCTTTAGAAATTTAGATGGTATTGCTATGTCACATTTGACATAATTAACTACATGTAAATAAGTGCCACGATAGTTTCCTAATGTGTACTTTATTAATAACTAGCTGGTTCCCGCGACCTCGTCCGCGTGGAATAGTTATTACCATAAAAACGGGTCTATTGAGTTAACCTTAAAAGATATACTGTTGCGGACATTTTGTTAGATCATTTCAAGATAAATAATTCTTAAATACATATTTTTTTGATATCTTGAACCGTTTTCGCAGCGCACGCAACGGAAGCTCTCAGAGATGAATAATTTTCCCCGTTTATTCCACTTTTTTCATTGTTTCCTCGCGCCCATTAGTTGCAGCGTGATGTTGCCTAAGGCCTCCCTCGATGAATGCTCTATTCAACACAAAAAGAATTTTTCAATTCGCACCAGTAGTTCCTGAGATTAGCGCGTTCAAACAAACAAACAAACTCTTCAGCTTTATAATATTAGTATAGATTTGATCAAACTTAAGAACGAACACATGGACATATGCAAAATGATTGATTCCAGCACAAATATTGCAAATCTGCTGAAATTTTGCCCAGGAAACAACGTCATCTGATTTAATCTCAAATTTCAACTGTTGAGAGTTTTCAAGCCACCCCATGAGCCTATGACTACCAGATATACTTACATAGTGGTAGCATGCGACTCCAGTTGCAGAGCGATGAGTAGATCGTAGAAGCCCTGTCTGAGCGGGCCCGACATGTACTGAGACTGGATCGCGTACAACAGCTGTTTCTGGTCCACGTGCGTACATAGTGCGTGCGCAGCCCTGGAATAATGTTTTATAAATGTAAAATTTTTGATAAGAACCTTTATTTATTAATTTATTTCATGTAGGTACTAATGTACTGTGTGTGTACTAACAGCTTAAGCCGTCGCTTCATCAAGCGTAGGCCTCAGTTAGGGTACTAGTGTAGGTATAATTACCATAATTTAACCAATAAATTTAGTGTTTAAACTTAAACTTAAAATTAAACTTTTCTTTATTGTTATATGAAAACGAGTAGATATAAAGCCTTTTTTATTTTATTCTATAACAGACTAGTGGGTGCTTTATTTTCCCCTTTAAATTTCCCCCTTAAAAAGCGGCTTTTCCAAAAATCCTTTCTTAGCGGATGCCTACGTCATAACATCTACCTGCATGCCAAATTTCAGCCCGATCCGTCCAGTGGTTTGGGCTGTGTGTTGATAGATCACTATATCAGTCAGTCAATCAGTCAGTCACCTTTGAGTTTTATAGTATATTTAGATTAAGCCAACACGTACATGAAGCCAACTACTAAATCAATGCTAAAGCATGACAACCAAGCGAAATTTACAAAAAACATGGCCAATTGCTAGTAAATTTCTATTTCCGAAAGTCTAGAGCTTTAAAGTGTGTTCCAATTTCACCCTATCATTACATTCCTTCACTACTTTGTTTCCAATAGAAAGGTAGATCAAATACTTTACTAAAAATCACAAAAAACATATAAATTAAAATTTCACGCATAGGGTATATGCATGGACTTTTTTTACCTGATATAGGCTTACGCTTGACTACAACTTGCCTGATGTTAAGTAACGTTATAATCTACGATCTAGCGCGCTTGCCTAGAAGAAACCGGTTTACTCTCGACTTGAAGACCGACAAATTATAGTTCAAGGGGAATAGAGATTCGGGCAAGGAGTTCCACAGTTTGGCTGTTCGCACAATGAAAGTCGAAGCGAAACGCTTGAAAAGCGAGTCTTTGGAACCGCAACTGTAAAACGATTAATTTATATTGGTCTACGAATGTTTACCTGTAGTTGCTCTGGTAGCACAGCGCGGCGTACAGAGTGAGCGTGTGTGAGTGGAAACTTAGCAGCTTGTCCATCTCTATCAGCTCCAGGATGTCGATGCAGCGGTCCTCCTCTGTAACATCCATAAAGATATGAATATTTTGGACGACGAATAAAAGAATATGAATAAAACCATTTATTGCAAAATAAAACTTTAACCTTTGTGGTTTTTTTTTTATTGATATTCCACACATAACTCCCTCCGCCGAAGCAAGGGACATTATTAAGTCTTATATTCTGATTTAAAACTATATAACTGCTATTTACAAAGCTCTGGAGTATAAAAGTGTATTTAAGCCGGTTAACGTTATTTTTCTATGATTTAGGTACTATACAAATTTAAATATAATACATTTGTGTTCATGCCTTTGGTATAGTTATAACCTTTGTGTTTTATATCACGAAATCTATACAATACATAGGTACGGATTTGACGCGATGATCAGAACAAAACATGAAATAAAAAGTTTCAGTTTGGAGCAAATAATGTAAATGTAACGCAAAATTTGTTGTACGAGTTTACACTGGCAAACTCTATGGATAATCTACACAAAACTTTCGTATAGGTATGTATTTTTATAATATAGAGACAGCCTACGCAAGTCAACAACTGAAATTCTTCGTAAATTACGAGCACATTATAGTGATTCTAGTAAGACATATTAGTGGGTCACAACCCTCAGCAATGAGGAATTACGACCCAAAGAGAGAGAGAGGGAGAGAGAAGGACATACCCGGTATATCCAAAGCCAGCATAGACACTGCATACTCACACAGCATGGACCAGCCACGGATGTCGGACAGCTTCAGCGCGTGCACCTGCAGACTGGTTTGGTACCTGCAACATAACACATTTAGCCGAATTTCTTCATAACGAACATACCTCCCGCACAAAGTAAACTCTAGAGGGAGTTCTGCAAAAAATTAGATATTAAAAATAAAAATGAATGATAAATTCAACTAAATATTATTCTTAGATTTTTTCTGTATTTTTTTTTACTTTTTTTACTTGGGATATAAAGTAGCCTTTGTCACTCCCACAGCTTCATACTACCTACATATTAAACATCATGTTGATTCGTTTAGCTGTTTTTGCGTGATGCGCGTTTAAATAAACAGACAAAAACTCTACAAACCGATTGAAACACTTGCGCCTGCAATGAAAATGTGTGAGAGAGATAAAGAGAAAAAGATAACTTCTTACCAAAAGTAAACCTGTAAGAAATAATAATTAATAACAAAAAATATATCTTTATTACACACCAACATGAAAGAAATAATTAATATACAGACAGCCATACGCAAGTCAACAACTGAAATTCATCGTAAATTACGAGCACATTATAGTGATTCTAGTAAGACATATTAGTGGGTCACAACCCTCAGCAATGAGGAATTACGACCCAAAGAGAGAGAGAGAGAGAGAAGGACATACCCGGTATATGCAGAGCCAGCATAGACACTGCATCCTCACACAGCATGGACCAGCCACGGATGTCGGACAGCTTCAGCGCGTGCACCTGCAGAGACTGGTTTGGTACCTGCAACATAACACATTTAGCCGAATTTCTTCATAACGAACATACCTCCCGCACAGAGTAAACTCTAGAGGGAGTTCTGCAAAAAATTAGATATTAAAAATAAAAATGAATGATAAATTCAACTAAATATTATTCTTAGATTTTTTCTGTATTTTTTTTACTTGGGATATAAAGTAGCCTTTGTCACTCCCACAGCTTCATACTACCTACATATTAAACATCATGTTGATTCGTTTAGCTGTTTTTGCGTGATGCGCGTTTAAATAAACAGACAAAAACTCTACAAACCGATTGAAACACTTGCGCCTGCAATGAAAATGTGTGAGAGAGATAAAGAGAAAAAGATAACTTCTTACCAAAAGTAAACCTGTAAGAAATAATAATTAATAACAAAAAATATATCTTTATTACACACCAACATGAAAGAAATAATTAATATACAGACAGCCATACGCAAGTCAACAACTGAAATTCATCGTAAATTACGAGCACATTATAGTGATTCTAGTAAGACATATTAGTGGGTCACAACCCTCAGCAATGAGGAATTACGACCCAAAGAGAGAGAGAGGGACAGAGAAGGACATACCCGGTATATCCAAAGCCAGCATAGACACTGCATACTCACACAGCATGGACCATCCACGGATGTCGGACAGCTTCAGCGCGTGCACCTGCAGACTGGTTTGGTACCTGCAACATAACACATTTAGCCGAATTTCTTCATAACGAACATACCTCCCGCACAAAGTAAACTCTAGAGGGAGTTCTGCAAAAAATTAGATATTAATAATAAAAATGAATGATAAATTTAACTAAATATTATTCTTAGATTTTTTCTGTATTTTTTTTTACTTTTTTTACTTGGGATATATAGTAGCCTTTGTCACTCCCACAGCTTCATACTACCTACATATTAAACATCATGTTGATTCGTTTAGCTGTTTTTGCGTGATGCGCGTTTAAATAAACAGACAAAAACTCTACAAACCGATTGAAACACTTGCGCCTGCAATGAAAATGTGTGAGAGAGATAAAGAGAAAAAGATAACTTCTTACCAAAAGTAAACCTGTAAGAAATAATAATTAATAATAAAAAAATATATCTTTATTACACACCAACATGAAAGATATATATGCAAGTAATGTTTTGTTTGGGAGCGGATAGTCAAGAAATGTGTTGATGAATTAATCAATCAAGGAATGTCACTTACCCTAGCCCACTCTTCTGTAAGCATAATATGGAGCTGTATAGGATCCATCTGCTCTATCTAAGCCTAGGACAACCGAACTAAAGTATTATCGTCACGCTCGTTCATAATATAGATAACTAGCTGTGCTCGCGACTTCGTCCGCGTGGAATAGTTATTTTAGGCATAATATTTATTTAAGCAAACAACCTCTTCAGCTTTATAACTTATAGTTGTTACCCATGACTTGAACCGTTTCGCAGCAGACGCAACGGAAGCCCATTTTTCCCGTTTTTTTTGCCCGTTTTTTCCACATTTTCCATTGTTTCTTCGCTCCTATTAGTTGCAGCGTGATGATATATAGCCTAAAGCCTTCCTCAATAAATGGTCTATTCAACACAAAAAAAAATTCAATTGGGACCAGTAGTTCCTGAGATTAGCGCGTTCAAACAAACAAGCAAACAAACTCTTCAGCTTTATAATATTAGTATAGATATTTAATGATGTACCTAGTTCTACTAATCTTTGGCACAATAAAAAAACTTTCGTATAGGTATGTATTTTTATAATATACAGACAGCCATACGTAAGTCAACAACTGAAATTCTTCGTAAATTACGAGCACATTATAGTGATTCTAGTAAGACATATTAGTGGGTCACAACCCTCAGCAATGAGGAATTACGACCCAAAGAGAGAGAGAGAGAGAGAAGGACATACCCGGTATATGCAGAGCCAGCATAGACACTGCATCCTCACACAGCATGGACCAGCCACGGATGTCGGACAGCTTCAGCGCGTGCACCTGCAGAGACTGGTTTGGTACCTGCAACATAACACATTTAGCCGAATTTCTTCATAACGAACATACCTCCCGCACAGAGTAAACTCTAGAGGGAGTTCTGCAAAAAATTAGATATTAAAAATAAAAATGAATGATAAATTTAACTAAATATTATTCTAAGATTTTTTCTGTATTTTTTTTTTACTTATTTTACTTGGGATATAAAGTAGCCTTTGTCACTCCCACAGCTTCATACTATCTACATATTAAACATCATGTTGATTCGTTTAGCTGTTTTTGCGTGATGCGCGTTTAAATAAACAGACAAAAACTCTACAAACCGATTGAAACACTTGCGCCTGCAATGAAAATGTGTGAGAGAGATAAAGAGAAAAAGATAACTTCTTACCAAGAGTAAACCTGTAAGAAATAATAATTAATAACAAAAAATATATCTTTATTACACACCAACATGAAAGAAATAATTTAATATACAGACAGCCATACGCAAGTCAACAACTGAAATTCATCGTAAATTACGAGCACATTATAGTGATTCTAGTAAGACATATTAGTGGGTCACAACCCTCAGCAATGAGGAATTACGACCCAAAGAGAGAGAGAGAGAGAGAGAGAGAGAGAGAGACAGAAGGACATACCCGGTATATCCAAAGCCAGCATAGACACTGCATCCTCACACAGCATGGACCAGCCACGGATGTCGGACAGCTTCAGCGCGTGCACCTGCAGAGACTGGTTTGGTACCTGCAACATAACACATTTAGCCGAATTTATTCATAACGAACATACCTCCCGCACAAAATAAATTCTAGAGGGAGTTCTGCAAAAAAATAGATATTAATAATAAAAATGAATGATAAATTTAACTAAATATTATTCTTAGATTTTTTCTGTATTTTTTTTTACTTTTTTTACTTGGGATATAAAGTAGCCTTTGTCACTCCCACAGCTTCATACTACCTACATATTAAACATCATGTTGATTCGTTTAGCTGTTTTTGCGTGATGCGCGTTTAAATAAACAGACAAAAACTCTACAAACCGATTGAAACACTTGCGCCTGCAATGAAAATGTGTGAGAGAGATAAAGAGAAAAAGATAACTTCTTACCAAAAGTAAACCTGTAAGAAATAATAATTAATAATAAAAAAATATATCTTTATTACACACCAACATGAAAGAAATATATGCAAGTAATGTTTTGTTTGGGAGCGGATAGTCAAGAAATGTGTTGATGAATTAATCAATCAAGGAATGTCACTTACCCTAGCCCACTCTTCTGTAAGCATAATATGGAGCTGTATAGGATCCATCTGCTCTATCTAAGCCTAGGACAACCGAACTAAAGTATTATCGTCACGCTCGTTCATAATATAGATAACTAGCTGTGCTCGCGACTTCGTCCGCGTGGAATAGTTATTTTAGGCATAATATTTATTTATGCAAACAACCTCTTCAGCTTTATAACTTATAGTTGTTACCCATGACTTGAACCGTTTCGCAGCAGACGCAACGGAAGCCCATTTTTCCCGTTTTTTTTGCCCGTTTTTTTCCACATTTTCCATTGTTTCTTCGCTCCTATTAGTTGCAGCGTGATGATATATAGCCTAAAGCCTTCCTCGATAAATGGTCTATTCAACACAAAAAAAAATACATTTGGGACCAGTAGTTCCTGAGATTAGCGCGTTCAAACAAACAAGCAAACAAACTCTTCAGCTTTATAATATAAGTATAGATTTTTAATGATGTACCTAGTTCTACTAATCTTTGGCACAATAAAAAAAACTTTCGTATAGGTATGTATTTTTATAATATACAGACAGCCATACGTAAGTCAACAACTGAAATTCTTCGTAAATTACGAGCACATTATAGTGATTCTAGTAAGACATATTAGTGGGTCACAACCCTCAGCAATGAGGAATTACGACCCAAAGAGAGAGAGAGAGAGAGAGAAGGACATACCCGGTATATGCAGAGCCAGCATAGACACTGCATCCTCACACAGCATGGACCAGCCACGGATGTCGGACAGCTTCAGCGCGTGCACCTGCAGAGACTGGTTTGGTACCTGCAACATAACACATTTAGCCGAATTTCTTCATAACGAACATACCTCCCGCACAGAGTAAACTCTAGAGGGAGTTCAGCAAAAAATTAGATATTAAAAATAAAAATGAATGATAAATTTAACAAAATATTATTCTTAGATTTTTTCTGTATTTTTTTTTTACTTTTTTTACTTGGGATATAAAGTAGCCTTTGTCACTCCCACAGCTTCATACTACCTACATATTAAACATCATGTTGCTTCGTTTAGCTGTTTTTGCGTGATGCGCGTTTAAATAAACAGACAAAAACTCTACAAACCGATTGAAACACTTGCGCCTGCAATGAAAATGTGTGAGAGAGATAAAGAGAAAAAGATAACTTCTTACCAAGAGTAAACCTGTAAGAAATAATAATTAATAACAAAAAATATATCTTTATTACACACCAACATGAAAGAAATAATTAATATACAGACAGCCATACGCAAGTCAACAACTGAAATTCATCGTAAATTACGAGCACATTATAGTGATTCTAGTAAGACATATTAGTGGGTCACAACCCTCAGCAATGAGGAATTACGACCCAAAGAGAGAGAGAGAGAGCGAGAGAGAGAGAGACAGAAGAACATACCCGGTATATCCAAAGCCAGCATAGACACTGCATCCTCACACAGCATGGACCAGCCACGGATGTCGGACAGCTTCAGCGCGTGCACCTGCAGAGACTGGTTTGGTACCTGCAACATAACACATTTAGCCGAATTTATTCATAACGAACATACCTCCCGCACAAAATAAATTCTAGAGGGAGTTCTGCAAAAAATTAGATATAAATAATAAAAATGAATGATAAATTTAACTATATATTATTCTTAGATTTTTTCTGTATTTTTTTTTTACTTTTTTTACTTGGGATATATAGTAGCCTTTGTCACTCCCACAGCTTCATACTACCTACATATTAAACATCATGTTGATTCGTTTAGCTGTTTTTGCGTGATGCGCGTTTAAATAAACAGACAAAACTCTACAAACCGATTGAAACACTTGCGCCTGCAATGAAAATGTGTGAGAGAGATAAAGAGAAAAAGATAACTTCTTACCAAGAGTAAACCTGTAAGAAATAATAATTAATAACAAAAAATATATCTTTATTACACACCAACATGAAAGAAATAATTAATATACAGACAGCCATACGCAAGTCAACAACTGAAATTCATCGTAAATTACGAGCACATTATAGTGATTCTAGTAAGACATATTAGTGGGTCACAACCCTCAGCAATGAGGAATTACGACCCAAAGAGAGAGAGAGAGAGAGAGAGAGAGACAGAAGGACATACCCGGTATATCCAAAGCCAGCATAGACACTGCATCCTCACACAGCATGGACCAGCCACGGATGTCGGACAGCTTCAGCGCGTGCACCTGCAGAGACTGGTTTGGTACCTGCAACATAACACATTTAGCCGAATTTATTCATAACGAACATACCTCCCGCACAAAATAAATTCTAGAGGGAGTTCTGCAAAAAAATAGATATTAATAATAAAAATGAATGATAAATTTAACTATATATTATTCTTAGATTTTTTCTGTATTTTTTTTTTACTTTTTTTACTTGGGATATATAGTAGCCTTTGTCACTCCCACAGCTTCATACTACCTACATATTAAACATCATGTTGATTCGTTTAGCTGTTTTTGCGTGATGCGCGTTTAAATAAACAGACAAAACTCTACAAACCGATTGAAACACTTGCGCCTGCAATGAAAATGTGTGAGAGAGATAAAGAGAAAAAGATAACTTCTTACCAAAAGTAAACCTGTAAGAAATAATAATTAATAATAAAAAAATATATCTTTATTACACACCAACATGAAAGAAATATATGCAAGTAATGTTTTGTTTGGGAGCGGATAGTCAAGAAATGTGTTGATGAATTAATCAATCAAGGAATGTCACTTACCCTAGCCCACTCTTCTGTAAGCATAATATGGAGCTGTATAGGATCCATCTGCTCTATCTAAGTCTAGGACAACCGAACTAAAGTATTATCGTCACGCTCGTTCATAATATAGATAACTAGCTGTGCTCGCGACTTCGTCCGCGTGGAATAGTTATTTTAGGCATAATATTTATTTATGCAAACAACCTCTTCAGCTTTATAACTTATAGTTGTTACCCATGACTTGAACCGTTTCGCAGCAGACGCAACGGAAGCCCATTTTTCCCGTTTTTTTTGCCCGTTTTTTTCCACATTTTCCATTGTTTCTTCGCTCCTATTAGTTGCAGCGTGATGATATATAGCCTAAAGCCTTCCTCGATAAATGGTCTATTCAACACAAAAAAAAAATACATTTGGGACCAGTAGTTCCTGAGATTAGCGCGTTCAAACAAACAAGCAAACAAACTCTTCAGCTTTATAATATAAGTATAGATTTTTAATGATGTACCTAGTTCTACTAATCTTTGGCACAATAAAAAAAACTTTCGTATAGGTATGTATTTTTATAATATACAGACAGCCATACGTAAGTCAACAACTGAAATTCTTCGTAAATTACGAGCACATTATAGTGATTCTAGTAAGACATATTAGTGGGTCACAACCCTCAGCAATGAGGAATTACGACCCAAAGAGAGACAGAGAGAGAGAGAGAGAAGGACATACCCGGTATATGCAGAGCCAGCATAGACACTGCATCCTCACACAGCATGGACCAGCCACGGATGTCGGACAGCTTCAGCGCGTGCACCTGCAGAGACTGGTTTGGTACCTGCAACATAACACATTTAGCCGAATTTCTTCATAACGAACATACCTCCCGCACAGAGTAAACTCTAGAGGGAGTTCTGCAAAAAATTAGATATTAAAAATAAAAATGAATGATAAATTTAACAAAATATTATTCTTAGATTTTTTCTGTATTTTTTTTTTACTTTTTTTACTTGGGATATAAAGTAGCCTTTGTCACTCCCACAGCTTCATACTACCTACATATTAAACATCATGTTGATTCGTTTAGCTGTTTTTGCGTGATGCGCGTTTAAATAAACAGACAAAAACTCTACAAACCGATTGAAACACTTGCGCCTGCAATGAAAATGTGTGAGAGAGATAAAGAGAAAAAGATAACTTCTTACCAAGAGTAAACCTGTAAGAAATAATAATTAATAACAAAAAATATATCTTTATTACACACCAACATGAAAGAAATAATTAATATACAGACAGCCATACGCAAGTCAACAACTGAAATTCATCGTAAATTACGAGCACATTATAGTGATTCTAGTAAGACATATTAGTGGGTCACAACCCTCAGCAATGAGGAATTACGACCCAAAGAGAGAGAGAGAGAGAGAGAGAGAGAGAGAGAGACAGAAGAACATACCCGGTATATCCAAAGCCAGCATAGACACTGCATCCTCACACAGCATGGACCAGCCACGGATGTCGGACAGCTTCAGCGCGTGCACCTGCAGAGACTGGTTTGGTACCTGCAACATAACACATTTAGCCGAATTTATTCATAACGAACATACCTCCCGCACAAAATAAATTCTAGAGGGAGTTCTGCAAAAAATTAGATATTAATAATAAAAATGAATGATAAATTTAACTATATATTATTCTTAGATTTTTTCTGTATTTTTTTTTACTTTTTTTACTTGGGATATATAGTAGCCTTTGTCACTCCCACAGCTTCATACTACCTACATATTAAACATCATGTTGATTCGTTTAGCTGTTTTTGCGTGATGCGCGTTTAAATAAACAGACAAAAACTCTACAAACCGATTGAAACACTTGCGCCTGCAATGAAAATGTGTGAGAGAGATAAAGAGAAAAAGATAACTTCTTACCAAAAGTAAACCTGTAAGAAATAATAATTAATAACAAAAAATATATCTTTATTACACACCAACATGAAAGAAATAATTAATATACAGACAGCCATACGCAAGTCAACAACTGATATTCATCGTAAATTACGAGCACATTATAGTGATTCTAGTAAGACATATTAGTGGGTCACAACCCTCAGCAATGAGGAATTACGACCCAAAGAGAGGGAGAGAGAGAGAGAGAGAGAAGGACATACCCGGTATATGCAAAGCCAGCATAGACACTGCATCCTCACACAGCATGGACCAGCCACGGATGTCGGACAGCTTCAGCGCGTGCACCTGCAGAGACTGGTTTGGTACCTGCAACATAACACATTTAGCCGAATTTCTTCAAAACGAACATACCTCCCGCACAAAGTAAACTCTAGAGGGAGTTCTGCAAAAAAATAGATGTTAATCATAAAAATGAATGATAAATTCAACTAAATATTATTCTTAGATTTTTTCTTTATTTTTTTTACTTGGGATATAAAGTAGCCTTTGTCACTCTCACAGCTTCATACTACCTACATATTAAACATCATGTTGATTCGTTTAGCTGTTTTTGCGTGATGCGCGTTTAAATAAACAGACAAAAACTCTACAAACCGATTGAAACACTTGCGCCTGCAATGAAAATGTGTGAGAGAGATAAAGAGAAAAAGATAACTTCTTACCAAAAGTAAACCTGTAAGAAATAATAATTAATAATAAAAAAATATATCTGTATTACACACCAACATGAAAGAAATATATGCAAGTAATGTTTTGTTTGGGAGCGGATAGTCAAGAAATGTGTTGATGAATTAATCAATCAAGGAATGTCACTTACCCTAGCCCACTCTTCTGTAAGCATAATATGGAGCTGTATAGGATCCATCTGCTCTATCTAAGCCTAGGACAACCGAACTAAAGTATTATCGTCACGCTCGTTCATAATATAGATAACTAGCTGTGCTCGCGACTTCGTCCGCGTGGAATAGTTATTTTAGGCATAATATTTATTTATGCAAACAACCTCTTCAGCTTTATAACTTATAGTTGTTACCCATGACTTGAACCGTTTTGCAGCAGCCGAAACGGAAGCCCATTTTTCCCGTTTTTTTTGCCCGTTTTTTCCACATTTTCCATTGTTTCTTCGCTCCTATTAGTTGCAGCGTGATGTTATATAGCCTAAAGCCTTCCTCGATAAATGGTCTATTCAACACAAAAAAAAATTCAATTGGGACCAGTAGTTCCTGAGATAAGCGCGTTCAAACAAACAAGCAAACAAACTCTTCAGCTTTATAATATAAGTATAGATTTTTAATGATGTACCTAGTTCTACTAATCTTTGGCACAATAAAAAAAACTTTCGTATAGGTATGTATTTTTATAATATACAGACAGCCATACGCAAGTCAACAACTGAAATTCATCGTAAATTACGAGCACATTATAGTGATTCTAGTAAGACATATTAGTGGGTCACAACCCTCAGCAATGAGGAATTACGACCCAAAGAGAGAGAGAGAGAGAAGGACATACCCGGTATATGCAAAGCCAGCATAGACACTGCATCCTCACACAGCATGGACCAGCCACGGATGTCGGACAGCTTCAGCGCGTGCACCTGCAGAGACTGGTTTGGTACCTGCAACATAACACATTTAGCCGAATTTCTTCAAAACGAACATACCTCCCGCACAAAGTAAACTCTAGAGGGAGTTCTGCAAAAAAATAGATGTTAATCATAAAAATGAATGATAAATTCAACTAAATATTATTCTCAGATTTTTTCTTTATTTTTTTTACTTGGGATATAAAGTAGCCTTTGTCACTCTCACAGCTTCATACTACCTACATATTAAACATCATGTTGATTCGTTTAGCTGTTTTTGCGTGATGCGCGTTTAAATAAACAGACAAAAACTCTACAAACCGATTGAAACACTTGCGCCTGCAATGAAAATGTGTGAGAGAGATAAAGAGAAAAAGATAACTTCTTACCAAAAGTAAACCTGTAAGAAATAATAATTAATAATAAAAAAATATATCTTTATTACACACCAACATGAAAGAAATATATGCAAGTAATGTTTTGTTTGGGAGCGGATAGTCAAGAAATGTGTTGATGAATTAATCAATCAAGGAATGTCACTTACCCTAGCCCACTCTTCTGTAAGCATAATATGGAGCTGTATAGGATCCATCTGCTCTATCTAAGCCTAGGACAACCGAACTAAAGTATTATCGTCACGCTCGTTCATAATATAGATAACTAGCTGTGCTCGCGACTTCGTCCGCGTGGAATAGTTATTTTAGGCATAATATTTATTTATGCAAACAACCTCTTCAGCTTTATAACTTATAGTTGTTACCCATGACTTGAACCGTTTTGCAGCAGCCGAAACGGAAGCCCATTTTTCCCGTTTTTTTGCCCGTTTTTTCCACATTTTCCATTGTTTCTTCGCTCCTATTAGTTGCAGCGTGATGTTATATAGCCTAAAGCCTTCCTCGATAAATGGTCTATTTAACACAAAAAAAAATTTAATTGGGACCAGTAGTTCCTGAGATAAGCGCGTTCAAACAAACAAGCAAACAAACTCTTCAGCTTTATAATATTAGTATAGATATTTAATGATGTACCTAGTTCTACTAATCTTTGGCACAATAAAAATACTTTCGTATAGGTATGTATTTTTATAATATAGAGACAGCCATACGCAAGTCAACAACTGAAATTCTTCGTAAATTACGAGCACATTATAGTGATTCTAGTAAGACATATTAGTGGGTCACAACCCTCAGCAATGAGGAATTACGACCCAAAGAGAGAGAGAGAGAGAGAGAGAAGGACATACCCGGTATATGCAGAGCCAGCATAGACACTGCATCCTCACACAGCATGGACCAGCCACGGATGTCGGACAGCTTCAGCGCGTGCACCTGCAGAGACTGGTTTGGTACCTGCAACATAACACATTTAGCCGAATTTCTTCATAACGAACATACCTCCCGCACAGAGTAAACTCTAGAGGGAGTTCTGCAAAAAATTAGATATTAATAATAAAAATGAATGATAAATTTAACTAAATATTATTCTTAGATTTTTTCTGTATTTTTTTTACTTTTGTTACTTGGGATATAAAGTAGCCTTTGTCACTCCCACAGCTTCATACTACCTACATATTAAACATCATGTTGATTCGTTTAGCTGTTTTTGCGTGATGCGCGTTTATATAAACAGACAAAAACTCTACAAACCGATTGAAACACTTGCGCCTGCAACGAAAATGTGTGAGAGAGATAAAGAGAAAAAGATAACTTCTTACCAAAAGTAAACCTGTAAGAAATAATAATTAATAACAAAAAATATATCTTTATTACACACCAACATGAAAGAAATAATTAATATACAGACAGCCATACGCAAGTCAACAACTGAAATTCATCGTAAATTACGAGCACATTATAGTGATTCTAGTAAGACATATTAGTGGGTCACAACCCTCAGCAATGAGGAATTGCGACCCAAAGAGAGAGAGAGAGAAGGACATACCCGGTATATGCAAAGCCAGCATAGACACTGCATCCTCACACAGCATGGACCAGCCACGGATGTCGGACAGCTTCAGCGCGTGCACCTGCAGAGACTGGTTTGGTACCTGCAACATAACACATTTAGCCGAATTTCTTCAAAACGAACATACCTCCCGCACAAAGTAAACTCTAGAGGGAGTTCTGCAAAAAAATAGATGTTAATCATAAAAATGAATGATAAATTCAACTAAATATTATTCTTAGATTTTTTCTTTATTTTTTTTACTTGGGATATAAAGTAGCCTTTGTCACTCTCACAGCTTCATACTACCTACATATTAAACATCATGTTGATTCGTTTAGCTGTTTTTGCGTGATGCGCGTTTAAATAAACAGACAAAAACTCTACAAACCGATTGAAACACTTGCGCCTGCAATGAAAATGTGTGAGAGAGATAAAGAGAAAAAGATAACTTCTTACCAAAAGTAAACCTGTAAGAAATAATAATTAATAATAAAAAAATATATCTTTATTACACACCAACATGAAAGAAATATATGCAAGTAATGTTTTGTTTGGGAGCGGATAGTCAAGAAATGTGTTGATGAATTAATCAATCAAGGAATGTCACTTACCCTAGCCCACTCTTCTGTAAGCATAATATGGAGCTGTATAGGATCCATCTGCTCTATCTAAGCCTAGGACAACCGAACTAAAGTATTATCGTCACGCTCGTTCATAATATAGATAACTAGCTGTGCTCGCGACTTCGTCCGCGTGGAATAGTTATTTTAGGCATAATATTTATTTATGCAAACAACCTCTTCAGCTTTATAACTTATAGTTGTTACCCATGACTTGAACCGTTTTGCAGCAGCCGAAACGGAAGCCCATTTTTCCCGTTTTTTTGCTCGTTTTTTTCCACATTTTCCATTGTTTCTTCGCTCCTATTAGTTGCAGCGTGATGTTATACAGGCTGATTGGTAGAGGGTTAGACAAACTTAAATGGGGGGTTCAGGGCCCCAAGGGGAAAATACGATTTGGCCAAAAAAAAATCCCAGAGCTGCCATTTTTTTTTTAATATTTTTTTTTGTGATTTTCTAGAATCCTGCCGCCACACCAAGTAACCAATTAAGTAGGTACCATTAATCTTGAACCTTTAACTATAATTCGTTGGTCTTCAAGTCAAGAGTAATCCAATTTCTTCTAGCCAAGCATGCTAGATATGTCTATCAAGTGTATAAAATACTATTATTGGTAGGCAGTAGGTACCTGGCAGTGATCCAGCATGGCGGTGTGCTGGTGGTGGCAGTACGAGTCCTGGATGTCTCGCAGCAACCCCTCAAACCTCAGTTTGGCCACCGGCAACCTGTAGTATGAAAATTCATTACTTACATCTACCTCATTGAAAGAGCCAGAAATTATAAGAGAACTATAAATTATCTAATAATTTTGGTTCATCTTCTAAGTTTTCTTCGGAAAGAGTCCCTTTATTCTTTGATTTTTCTTTTGTCTTTTTTTTCTGAAATTAATTGAATAAAATCCAAAATCTTATTTGTTGCCTCTAAGGCGGAACAGAGTTCGCCGGGTCAGCTAGTCTACATAGAATAAAAACAATTTAAAAAATACTACCTACCATCTAAAAACTATCACTACATAGTATAAAACAAAGTCAACCTATGTATATATGCTATTAGATACAACTACGCAACGGATTCTTATGGATATTGTCAAGGAGTTTTTAGTAATTTTTTATAAGACCGGGCCGGTTGGCTAGTTAATTTTAATATCACGAAATTTGAAATAAGTATAAATAAGACAGACAAGTTGACATACATTTTTAAGGGCTCTCGTTTCTCGCCATTCGATTACAAAACCTGAAGTGTACGGACATAACAGTTGTTAGAACTTTTGAAAACTACAATCGAAATAGGTAAATAATCTATCGTAGGCATCCGCTAAGAGAGAATTTTTGGAAACGCCACATAAAGGGATGAATAAGGGACGCAGTTTTACATCTTAATGCGAGCGAAGTCGCGAGCACCCAGTAGTACGTGAAATTTGCATACCCTGTTTGTCTAAAATTAGTAAAATAAGGTTGTTACCTGCGTAGACGACGCCGGAGAAGAGGTCGTTCATGATGAGCGCGAGCGCGTGCGCGGACAGCATGCCGTGCAGCGCGCCCACGAACACCGTGCGCGCCGCCTGCAGCCTCACCGAGCGCGCCGCCGCCCAGTTGGCGTCCGCCACCGCCCACGGGATCACCTGCACCTGCACACACACAGTATTACACACTGTTACACAATTATCATCACTATCGCCCACTGTTGAGCAAAGGCCTCTCTTGTATACGCTACTCGTCCCGGTCCTGCGCAGATCGAATCCAGCTGCTCCCTGCGGTTGTTCTGCCGTCAACCCACCGCATTGGTGAAATCACAGTTACCTTACTTGGGCACTTAAGTAATTTAAATTTTAGGTAAATCTATTGTGCTGGTGATTAAAAAGCAAATATCTATCGTTCTAACTGTGTAACTTTGTAGGATCGTTTGATGCGTCTGCAAGTCTGAAGTTTCTAGGCAAGCGCGGCTCTAGATAGGCCTAAAGCATCAGGAGATACGATAGATCGATATACATAGATATGTGCAAACGTGTGCCTATTATGAATGTAAAAATATAACAACAAACTGAGGGTCGTAACCCCCTCGCAGAATGAATTCGCTGGAGTTCTCTTGTGCAAATACATCATGGTTAGAAAGTGTTTCTATTTACTCAAACTGACGCCTTACGACTAAATAAATAAATCGTGGTGGGAGAGTACGTCGTGTGGACGGTATGAGTATGTATAGCGTGCAGTGCGGTACCTCCTTGGTGCGGGTGTGGCGCGTGTGCAGGCGGTAGTACCAGGCGGAGCGCGCGCGGCGGCACGCGGCCAGCAGCGCCCACACGCGCCGCTCCGACTCCAGCGTCACGTACATGAGCCCCGCGCCGCGCTCCGGCCAGTCCGCGCTGCAACAAAGGTCCAGTAAAAATCCTTATATGGTAACGCGCATTCTATAATACTGATACATAGGATTTCGCTACAATTTTTTAAAGAAGTCTGTTAAAATGGATGATAATTTCATATTCATAAACTTTTAGTGTCGTACTCACGCTATGTGCTGGAAGTGCGCGAGCGCGTCGAGCACGCCGCGCTCGGACATGTCCCAGGGCAGGCCGCCGAGGAACAGCTTGGCGCTGAACCCGCCCTCGGGCTCCGCCACCCGCGCCGGCAGCTGGCCCTCCCAGCGCAGGATGCTGCTGCCGTCGCGCCGCACCACGCCGCCTGCAACACATATTGAAAGCGTATGCGGGAAACTGGGCAGTGCGTGCTTTGCTCTAAGCAGAGTGGCGAGAACAGTTCATCATTCATCAACTTATTAGTAATTTTAATTTGTAAACATAGCAAGGGCAGCGACTGAGTGAGAGTTCTTGACCTCTGATTCTCTTATCCTAAAAAATGAATGAAAAACTTGCAAATCTAACAAAGGATTATAAAACTTTTCTTCTACACAAATAGTTAGATAGAGTCCGTACAACATAACTTTGCGCGCGACTGGCAGCAGCACTTATGCCTAGTTGGTCTCTGATCAAATAGCAATCAAGACATTTTAGTTCTAACATTAACCGCGCGCAGAACTCTGCGCTCTGCGCTGATCTTGCTTGAACTATACCAAGTAAACATTATTTTTGGCATGTTCTTAGCGTCATCTATGCTTGTTAACTGTGAACTAAATAGCAAAGCCATGATTAAACGTAGTGGTTAATTTCTCTGTGATTATGATTTTGATATCCGTAATAATAAGTACTTGTAAATAGTCATCGAATACAGTAGGTAGGTATTTATATCCCACATATTCATTGTATATATTTGTATTTTCACTGTCTTTGATTTAGATATCAGTAGGAATAATAGATTCTGAGCATTTTATTAACTAGGTACCTATTAGTAATTTTAATCATAAGCAAGGAAAGCGAGACTGAGTGAAAATTCATTGACCTCTGATGTTATCCTAAAATTTAATAAAGATCTAGCAAATCTAAGGTTTTACAAAACTTTTCATTCTACACAAATAGGTACCTAGTTAAATACTGTACAAATTTAACTGAGCTCAAAGAATTATGGTGTGGTCAAATATAATATGCTCATTGCCTCTATGTATCTAAACTTCAATTATAAAACCAAAATTACTTAAATACCTGCAGCGACAGCGGTAATGTCGGGGTTGAACCGACGTTTCTGCAAATCTTCAGGAGTCCAAGTATATCCGCGTTTCATCTGGGAAAAAAATATAAACATCGAACATAAAACAAATGAACATCGTTGTTTGAACCTGTTTTAACATGTAGGTATCATTGTACCTAATTAGCAGCCGATTTTGACGCACTTCCGAGTTTAAGCTTCCCGTTTTTATATGCTTGAAAAACAATATGGCGCACTTGACGCTTAATAAAATTACTTCAAAATGCATTTATAATTGTTTAATGACTATTCTATACATACCTGATATTCTGTGAGATCCAAAATTACTTTTGCACCTGAAAAACATAACACACAATTTTTAACACGGTTTTACATATTTTTTTTTGTTTTTTTTTTCAAAAAAAAAAATGCTCACCTGAACAATCAAGATTCCTTAGCTAAGCTAAGAGAAAGATTCCTTTTAATTTCTTCTAAAATCGGTAACTTTTTTACCAACATAAAAAACAAATCACAATATGGCGCGATAACAATATTTTGTTAAATAAAAACCTTTTTTTACAATCCTGACTAATATCAGGATTGTAATGTGAAAATAAATGTTACTAATATTTTTAACATTATATACCTATTAGTTATAAATTATATGATAATAATATGTTAAATACCACAAATAATTAATTATAATTTGAAAACGAAATTAATTTCATGTATCACTGTCAATCTGTCATTGTCAATGACATGACATGACTCATTTTCAAATTTTATTATGAAAAAAAAAAAATTCTTTTACCTCTACATACCTAAATAAATCTTATAAAATTAACTATTAATTTCATCTTCGAAGTCTTTTATACAGAAGAATGAAGAAAAGTGAAATGTATGAATTCGTACTGCAGTATAACACTGTGTTCTCCAATGTCAACATTGTCCTCTCTATTAGAATAACCTAACATACAATAATTAGTGTTCAAGTTTCAATTTGTAATTAGTCGTTCCAAACTTAGTATAAAACAACAATTTAGATGATAGATAGACTGATGTTTGATAATGATTTCAGTGAGCAAATATCGCGTGGAAAGACAATGGAATGGAATTTGAGTCACAAATTGGCAAGACTTGGTCACTGGTGGTGCCTTGTTCCAAGAGCTAAGACAAAGACACACTTCAGGTTGTTGTGTCTAAGGGAAATTGTAAATGTGAGCTATCTTTTTTCCCTTATTTTAATGACTAACATACAAGCAACCTGTGGTTAGTTTTCAAGTTTCAATTAACAAAAATAGAAAGATGTAAATTGAATCAGTGACTAAACACTCAATACAAACACAAATGTAGGTGGTTCTGATAATATACATATATAGGCATTTGGAAGTTATTATTATTAGTTGAATAAATAAAAATATAACAGCTTCCGAATTTATAACATTCATACAAACTTTCTTCAAAACAACATCTTATAAAAAGGATTTAAATTTCATCTGTACCTATGTGTAAATGTGATATTATTTATCATAATTTGATAAACAAAACCATTTATATGTGCCTGTAAGCTGTAGATTGATGATAAAGATAAAAGTTATTTATTGCATTAATTTATACCTAGGTACATTTAATTGTAAGCGAATGTGGCTCAATGGTTCCAGTGTCTGGTTTTGCATCCAGATGCACCCTGGTTCGAATCCACCCCACACCAATGACTTGTATTTTCAAGTTTATGTGTGGATTTGCACTCGCTTAATGGTTAAGGAAAACATTGTGAGGAAACCGACATGTTTGAGGACCACAATATCCGAGGACATGTGTCTTCCGTGGAAGGACCTGGGCGCCCACCACGATGTATCTGCCCAAGAAAACTCTCCTAATTAATTCTGTGGGGGAGTCACGACCCTCAGTCATGAGGAAATACTACTCAAAGAGAGACATTTAGTTGTTCATTAATTATGTTTAGAATTCATGCTTCCATGTACCTCGGTAGGCCTCTGGGTCCTGCACTAGGTCTGCTTGCACAGCCTGTATAGCAGGACCTCAGATTACTTCCCTCAGGACTGTGTTACAAGTGTGTTTTGAACATTTTTATACACACAAGCAATCTTTAGCCGAAAGCTATGACATACATTTGTATGAGTATAAATTACTTACTTTTACACAAACTTTGCTTAAAAGTATGACATGTATTTACAATGACCAATAATTTTTGACTGGCCTGTTAGCTTAGTTGGTAGTGGCTCTGCCTTCTAATCTAGGGGTTGCGGGTTCGATTCCCGCCTGACACAAGTATTTATGCATTTTAAAAATGTATAATTTCTTGTGTTGAGTCTGGTTGTTTGTATGTATAATAAGTATGTATTTACAAAAGAAAAGTATATAAGTATTATATCCGTTATCTAGTACCCACGACACAAGCGTTTGCTTAGTGTGGGGCTAGATGGCGCTGTGTGCAATGTCCCGAAATATTTATTATTGTAATTTGGACACTAATTTTAGGTTTAATACTTTAAAAAAAATTGGATGAATGTAAAATGTAAACAAAAGCTAGTGAAATCCGAGGGTAAACATTTTAGCCTATATGATTTTATTTATATTAACATAGGTAAATATGTGTCCAATCAACATAGGAAACAGTACCTACTAATTGTATAAAATAATGGGCATCCAAATACTCCAGAAAAGAACAAAAAGCATGACTGAGAGGCAATGTAGCTACATACTTGAGACATTATGTGAGGTTTTGGTTTAATTTTGAAATCCTACTTGTTTATTTTAATTTATTATATTATTAGTTACAGATGCTGCCTGATTTATGAAACACTACAATGCTGAAGAACACTATGTCAAGCCTGTGTCTACCCTCTGCTGAGTATAGACCTCCTCATTGTGTTTCTCAGTACAATCTCCAGCCCATATTTAATTCTTTTTTTTATGCAGGATAAGTTTACGTTTGACAACAGTCTGCCTGATGTTAAGCATTGCTGCAGTCTAGGGTGTAACATGTTTTCCTTATTCAGCTCTTACCAACATGCATAGAAATGTTATTTGATGTTTTTTTATCTGTTTCCTTGTAACAGCAATGATTGAAAAACCAATATGCTATAAAATTTGTTAAAAAATTACATAATATAATAAAATTTGTTAAATAAGTAATGACATAAAAAATGTTGCTGAAATTTTAGAAGATCATTAATATTCATTAGAGAGTGGCCAGACGTCATATTAATTTACAAACTTTAGATACAAAAACATGAATACCTGGAAATGCCCACAGTGAAGGAGGAAATTCAAAGACAGAGCAAGAGATACAAAATGAGATTAGAGAGGCACACAAACGTACTTGCAACAAATCTTTCAAAAAATGAGTCGGTAAGACGGCTTAAGAGGCCCCAGATTGCTGATTTAAACAAAGAAGGGATGGGGGTCACTGGACTGCAAACCTGAAAAGCCTGCACACAATCAACAGCACTGCTTATGGCTCGTTGCTTGTCGTTGCTTATTATTTATCGTTGCGTTAGTGAACTTATAAAACCTGTTGGTTTAGGTTCCGGAAGTTAACATGTTAGAAACAAAACAAAGACTTGTATAATTAAAATGTGTAATTTAACATTGATTTTCATGAACATTAACATGTTGAAGTTCTCGTCTAAAAGCGAGGCTCGTTTTGGTGTTAAAATGTCTTTACCCGTGGAAAAAGACGTTCAACTGCAGCACTTGAGGGTATAGCAGTATTGTATTTAATGAACAGATTTAGGAATATCTGTTCCCCGAGGAATGCAGCACCGTTGAACGAGTCTTTTGATTTCATGTCCAGACACATTTCAACGAGACTGCACTTTACTCTTTAAAGAGTTAGAGCTCTTTGGGTTTTCTATAGACTAAGTAACAGAATTGAAAAAGTCTTCCTCGTCGTCGTCGTTGTTACTCGCATTGCTCCCTCCGCCACTTAAACTAAGTATCTCTGTCCTTCGAATTTTCCGCTGCTTCTCGTCTTCTAGATACCTTTTTTCCATGCACTTTTTTACTGCATCCACTCTACTGCTGTCATACGATTCTCATCAGGCCCGCTGGAATCCGATCCGATTCCATGTCTTCCAACATCCATGATATGGTTTTGTATTAATTAAACATTACACTGCACTCTTCTTTATAAATTATCAACACGCAAATGAACACTGGTTGTACTTAATTTATATCATATAATAACAACAAACAAAACACTCATCACTCTAAGCACTGACGCAAGTAATGAAATAATTTATTATCAAAGTTCAAACGAAACGAATCTCTTCGCAGTTTTCTTTCTCACTCGCACGCGCTGACAAAATATATCTTAGCATTTACACAGGTTACTAAAATCGCATGCGGCTAGGTCATTTCCATCGAAAATGTTGAGCAGAATAGCCGTTTGTGCCGGAATTGAAACACCTTCATGCGGCGGGCGATCGCCTGCAACTGAGCGTTTACAAGGTCGATTTCAGTCACCAGTCGCATGCGGCCGGCCGCCGCGCGGCCAAAGTCGGATGCTACCCAACTTTGGGGCTTGCGGCTTTAGTCACTTGCGACTTAGCCGAATTGCCATTTAGACGGTCGATTTGCCGCGCGGCAAAAATCGTGCGGCATTAGTCACCCGTGTAAACCCCCCATTAGCTTCTTATCTGACACATGTAAAAGACCACCTTTGATGCCACAATTGACACTGGAATCAGCCTTCTCGTCCCCACAAACCTATAAAACGTTACCCAACATGATAGGTATTTACCTGTCACATTGACAAGACCACCACGAATGACATAAAGTACAACGCATAGGTACTTCTCGCACCCGAAATTTAACCTCCAGCTGCTATTTTTTATAATTTTCGAGATCCCATAAGGTAGGTACCTACTCCAAGGTCTTAAGGTCAAAGTCATGGTAATATTCGGACTCGCACCCTTACTTTGAAGTTGCTCCGTCGTTTTGTTCTTCCGAAGACATTTGTATAAGTAGGTACAGACATTTTTTTGTATAAAAGCAAATTTTTTTGTATGATTGGTAACATACAAGCAGTTCTCATTACGTTTAGTTCAAGCACCAACCGGCTATCTCATATAGTTTTCGTGATCCCCTGGGTACTCTAAGGTCTGATCGGTCTCCAGCCTCGCATCACCTTCAAGTAGACGTCGCAAGTACTGCGGTGAGGCCGAAGGCCGAAACGCCGGTCGTAGAAGCGTTTTATAAGACTGTCTTTGACTTGTTATTTTTGGCTTAAGAAATTGTATTAGTAATACATTAAAAAAATTGGCGCTAGTAAACGGGTAAAGAGATAAAATGCGGTAAAAAGTTGGCTAAGGATGATGATGATGATGTAAGATAATCTGTGACTTCGAATGACCAAGGCAGTCGAATGCAACTAAATCCCCATATGGGGATGAAAACGCAAACTAATCATCAATCTCGGTACTTAGGTTAAATATAAAAAAACTTGTGCCTAATTTGTTTAGGGCTGTGGATGATGATGATGAAACATTTTGTCAAAATGTCTCGAAGTTGTATACAATTAACGGATAAAATTACACAACAACAACGGATACAGATTAAATGTAGTCGAAAGTTGGCTAAGTATGATGATGATTTTGTATGATTCAAAACATACAACCAGTTCTCATCATATTTAGCTCAAGCACCAACCTGCTATCTCTAATAGTTTTCGTGTTCCCCTGGGGTACTCCCAGTTCTGATGGTCAAAGTGATGGTGATACCTTCAGCTTTGCATCCCATCGCTCACTTTGAAGTCGCATGTAGAATATAGAAAATTATATATAGAGAAGATTGAATGAAGTAGAAAGTTCGCTGAGGATGATGATGATTTTGTATGATCCAATACATACCAAAAAATATTATTTGTATTAGTATTGAAATAAAAATATATGCCGCTAGAAAATGGTAAAGCGATAAAATGCGGTAAAAAGTGGGCTGAAGATGATGATGATGTTAGATAATCTGTGACTTTAAATGATCTCGGTAGTCGTATGCAACTATACATATTATCATATGAATTTGGTAACTCAAACTAATCATCAAACTTGGTAGCATATAATATTTATTTTTTATATATTATATAAAAAATACTCGTGTCTGATTTGTTTTTGGCTGTAGATGATGATGATGAAAAATGAAGTCAAAATGTCTCGAAGTTGTAAAAAATCAGTAACTATCAAACCGATAAAATATATATACAGATTTAAAGTAGTCGAAAGTTAGCTGACGATGATGATGATTTTGTATGATTCAAAACATACCACCAGTTCTCGTCATGTTTAGTTCAAACACCAACCCGCTATCTTTTATGATCCCTAGTGGTACTCCAAGGTCTGTTGGCCAAAGTGATGGTGATGCTCGGCCTTCAGCCTTGCATCCCGCTCATTGTGACGTCGCATGTACTGCGGCTCGGCCTTCGGCCTCACCGCAGCACACAGCGTTTTGTTTCTCCTATGTCATATGTATGAAATTTGTATGTTGACTTTTTTTTTGTATGAAAGCCAAAAAATTTTTGGATGATTAGTTACATGCAAGCAGTTCTCATAATATTTAGTTCAAACACCAACCCGCTATCTCTTATAGTTATTGAGATCCCTTGTGGTACTCCAAGGTCTGGTAGCAAATTACAATTAATCGTAAAATAATTTTAGGTCACATGTAACTCTGTACACAATACTATCTCCAGACGCGACGCTACTAGGCTTCTGTACGGATTAAATTAACAACAGCAGTTGAATAGTACTTAAATTGATGGATAGCGGTACTTTGTTACAGAGAATAGTGGAGGGTGCAGCGATTCATTAACGATCGAAATCTATATGGAGTCTGTATGATACATGGCTTTACGAACATTTCAAAACTACCTACGCAAGTCATTGAAAAACTGTTAAGAAAATTTTATTACAAATAAGAATGTAAAACGAGGGTAGAAAACTACTATCTTCAATAAAAAATCATATCGTCTAAACCGAGCCTAATGTCGTCTCGACAGAAGTAGGAACATTTTATAAGCAATAGAAAGGCTAAAAAATATGCGCTAATGCAAGTGCGGCGAGCTGGCGGCCACTTGGCACGCGCGCGGCGTTATACCGCGCTGGCACATCTTGCTGCACATTAACTGCCATCAAACCGGATGTCGTACGCTACATTATGAACAGACAATAAAACCTACAGCATTGTGCTTAAAATTTGATTTAATAACACGCCCAATAACGCTCACGAAAACTACTTAATAAATTATTATAACGAACTAACGATCAAATTGAATAAAACTAAAATCGTGTAATATTGCAGGTACTCACATTTTTGGAGACAACAGGCGCTCCAACAGACTCCGGCCGCATGGAGTCCGCAGTATCTCCGCGATGGACAGGTAGGGCCGCGTAGGCACGTCGCTGGGGCATCTGCCCCCGCGACTATTATCCTATGAATAGTAAAAAAACGTTAGCAAATTTGAAATCAACTTGTAACTAATCTTAAAAGTTCTGAAAACCGTAAAATTTCAAAAAAAATACATATTTCCAAG
Source organism: Macaria notata (assembly GCA_927399415.1). Classification (NCBI taxonomy): domain Eukaryota; kingdom Metazoa; phylum Arthropoda; class Insecta; order Lepidoptera; family Geometridae; genus Macaria; species Macaria notata. The sequence continues at coordinate 3,780,521 of OV656750.1, read as the reverse complement.
CAATATTCACGACATTCAGACATCATATTTTTAAAAATTAAATTATATACTCACGGGATCTAGTAGCGGCACCGATGCCGCGATAACTTTCAGAAGTTCCAAACTGTCGAAGGAAAATTGGGAAATCTATTTGCGTCGGCGGCTCTCGAACGACTAAGCTGAGTATCGATTGCGCGCAGTGAAGCAGGAAGCCATCGCATCCCTTCCACTAGTACTGGACGTTTTTGATGGAAACCGTTTTGAAAACTAATTACTCTGTAGAAAACGAACGAACGCTTTTACGCAAACCATTCATCCAGTTACAAAAAAAACGAACTACAATTACGAACAAAAATGTCAAATGTGTGCTCTATATCCATACAAATTAAGTCTATTTTTGCTTGTTTAAAAATATAGTTATTTGAAATTATTTTGTTGTTTTATTTTTAGACATAAGGTTTTCAAAAATCTAGAAACGAACTACAACTACGATCAAAAAATCTTTTTAAAATCTTAAAACGGAATCATGTTGAATTTTGATTTATTTTGGAATTTGAGATGTTATTATTATTATTATTATTGCAATGGGTGAATATAAAAACCGGTTTTGGCAGCTCGTCGCGTGTCAAGGCCAGAGGGCACGCACCGTTTTTCCAAAAGTTTTTTGTTGTTGCTTGTTGTGAAAGTAGTGTATGTATGTAAATTTCATTCTATTAGTTTTTCAATTGTGTAAATAGTATTTTCTTTTTGTGTGGACAGATAACTTTTCTTATTAATATTATTAATTGATTGTGTTAATACGAAGAATATTTTTATATTCTTCCCAAATATATACATAAAAATATATTATGTTATTATTGTATTTTTTGTTGTTTTTTTATTAATAATAAGTATGATTTTTCTGATTGCTACTTGTATTATTGCTATATTCCAAATATATAAAAAATTGACACCAAGAAGTAGTTTTATTTGTAACCATTTTAAGAAACCGTTTCTTTTCCAAGAAAAACGGTTACGTTTCGTTTCACGAAATTTTCGAAACGACCCAGCACTACCTTCCACCAATATCCAGTCGCAGAAAATATGGCGGCGGACCAATCACTGAGCTAGAATACGCTCCGCTCTTTGCGCCACTACAGAATTTAGTCAGATAACCTTTTAAAGTTATTTAAAACATAACAAATATGTAAATAATATATAAAAGATTAATTTAATTTGTTTCTCTTACCTTTCATGTTCGCAGGTATCACATTAAACACCAAAAACAATCATGGAATTTGAATTTAGGAGAAGATTTCCGGTTACGGTATCAGACCGGAAAGAATTGTGTAGGTTAATTCAAATCCAATCTGATTTAATATAATACGAAAGTGAAACAGAACTATAACGGCTATAAATAGAAAAGTAAACTACTGAGTGTGATAAAAAGTTTCTTTAAAACTAGGTAATGTAAGTGGCGGTGATGGCGCATGCTCGAATCAGACTCAATTCATTGACTTGCAACGCTATGATTCTGTAAAACTATAACAGGAAGTCCACAAACAAAGTGTTGATAATTTTATTTCTGTAGATTCTAAAACATTTATAATTTCTGTATAAAAAAATACTTCATGCGTTATTTTTTTAATAATTATTCCTCGTTTTTTAGTATTTTGTAATCAGGCGTTGCTCTCTTTTTTGAGCCACGTGTTACGGCAAAAGATCCTTTGGCTTGATTGGCTCTACCAAACAGAAAATAATAATTAAAATCTATTCAAAGATAATCATAAAACAGTAAGAGCACTGTTGATAGAACTCGACACTTAAACAAATACTTATTATTATTATTTGATTTATTCCGAGAGTTCTCACGTAACATTAACACATGAACATGAACATAGGTACCGCACCCAGCCAGGACAAGCCTGCTCCGGTCAAACCGGCATACCAGGGGGCACGAGGTTGTGGAGCGTGGTTTTGTGCTAACGCTCCGGGATGGTAGTCGACCGGCTATGCAGCCAGACGCCGATTTGGAGAAGGTTGTTATTAAGGATAGGGATAAGCGTTAGTAAAAAATGGTGTTCGTTGATTATTGAGTTGACCCATCTTGGGGTTTGTTAGTGTTTGGCTTTGCAAGAGCTATCTTAATACGTTCGCTGTGTAATGTTGGTCCTTTTGTGAGTAATCATAACCGCGTCGGGTGTAGTAGGTGGATCTTAAATGTGGGTCGAATAGATCCTATGTCGCTAAGGGAGTGTTCTTGTGTCATCTGACGGCCTTTCCTGGGGTTTGGTTGGTGCCTGCCTGTTGGTATGTCGTTCTGTTTTCTCATCAGATTCGCTGTCGGTTTCTGCCATCTTATAGGTCTCCCTAGCAGCTCTTATAAAGTCTCCTTTGTTTTTCGCCATGTCCTGCCAGTCAGATATGTTGCTGGAGTAGTAGTCCATATCATGAGATAAATAATCCTCCGACGTATAGATAGGTCTACCAACTTTAAGGTCTTCCGTTGCTTTGATCTTTTGCAAACGGCGCCGGCACTCTTTAAGTGTATTTCTAGCCTCCATATCTTGAGGGTGATGCTTATAATGGAAGTTCGCCTTCTTTCATGTTTCATAGTCTTATTGGCCGCCATCTTCATGACGTTTGTTATCACTTCCCACGATAGCGGCTCTTTTCAGTTTTCGCCGTTCCTGCTCTTTTTGGTTTCCTCTATAATAAAGTTTCTTGCTATATTTTTTTTTCGAGTGGTGGTAGCTACTTTGAAGCGTCTCGTAGTAAAGGGTTTTGTAGTCAAACTCGTTCGCAACGTTGGCCCTGGTTAGTCTTATAGGAGGTCTCGTAGAGTCCCTATTGGAATTTAACGTGAGGGGCTTCAGGTCTCCCCATATGATTCTATGGTCAGATGGGATTGTTTTTTCACCTTTTGTATTTGTATTATTTGTATTATTAGTTTTGTTCTCTGTATTGTAGTTATTATATCATCATTTATTAATTAATGTAAGTAATTGGCTCGCGCCGTTTTAATTGATTTGTAAATAAATAAATAAATGATGTAATTAAAAATCTGGTTGTTTTTGGCTTCTGTCATTATGTGGTCTATTTGCGATGTTTTGTTTCCCGACGTCCAAGTCAGTTTACAGCTGCGCCGGCCGAATGATGTGTCCAATCGGAGATTTTCCCGTTACGTTACTTGTTTAGTGTGAGAGATTTTGGCCTATTTGATTTTTATCGCGAAGTTCGTGTGTATCTGTGAGTCCTATGTGGGCGTTGAAGTCACCTAGTATGATTGTTGTTGAGTTCCTTGGTTTGTTCTTGGTCAGTTGTAGTAGCCGAGTCGCGTCGTTTGCTGCTGATGACGTTGAATTGGACCTGTGCGTTGTAGTAATGAATAGAGAGGCTCCACTGCTTGTATCTATTGAAGCAACCATATTGTTTGTGTTTGCTTTAGTCCAGTTCATCCTTAGGCCGCTGCTTTTTCTTATGAGAATAGCTTGGCCTCTTCTGTTGTTCTTTCCGCTTAGGTGCCACGTATAGTGACCAGATTCGTAGACCCCGGATTTTAAGTGAGTTTCCTGTAGGCAGGCAATATGGATAGATTTTCCTTTTAGAAACTCGTCGATCTCTCGTTTTTTAGTCAACGTTGCGGCGCCTCTAACATTCCATGTGGCAGTGTTTATGTTTTCATTTACTACCTGTTTTTTGTTGTTTGGTGTGGCCTGGGGCGGGCAAGTCTGTATCCGGACTCATCTGGTATCTCCTCAGGAGTGCTAGTTCCAAGAGTTAGACTAAGGTCATTTGCGTGGTGCTTGTACTTATTACTCCTAGGTGATTTTCAAGGCAATCAAAGTGGTTCCCCGTAAATATTAGACCTATGCTACCTGCGGCGTCGTTTGGTGCCTTAGGGGAGAAACATACTGTTTCTTGTAGCGGGGCTTTTTGAAAGATTTTCACGTTAATACTATAATATTCCGCTGCCGCTATAAGTATGTCTATGCCGCCCCATGTGCCATCTTGGTATTGTGATAGAATGTAGTCCCTGATTTGTTCGCTTTGTGCTGAATTATCTAGATTACTTCTGATCGCTAGGTACATTTGTGGATCGTTTTGGTTTTCCTCAACTTGGCGTGCGAGGTCTCGTCGAATGTGTTGGTGGTCAAAGGTTAGGCCATACAAGTCGTTAATTTGGTGGGCTATAGCGCGATACAAGCAGTTGCCGTCTCCTGGTATTTTTACGATAGGGTTCCCTATTTCCATATCTGCTTTGGGCCTTACCGTGGCGGTATCGCAGTGGACAGGGTGTCGTGGCTAGCTCGTGATATCTTTCAGGTATGCGCGTGATCGAGGCTGTGAAGGAAGCTTATATACTAAGGTACTTGCGGTAAATAAGGGCCACCATAATAAAAAGTTAAATAATTCGGTATGTATAAGGGTTAAATAAAAAAATATGTAATCAAATGAATGTTTATTCTTTACAAAATCGAAAGAAAACCTTTTTTCTTAATTTGTCGTGTTAATTGTTTTCAATTTATAAATTTTTAAAAACCCTTCCTATGGCCCTTGTTAAACATAGGTAGTCTATTAAGGACCGCCGGTCAACTAAGCACACAAATTAATTCTCAGCTTAAATCTAGTACTTTCAAGTCTCCTGTAGCCAATGTAATTATTTGACATACAAAAATCTATATTTTTTTTACAAAATTAAGAAGAAAATCAATAATGGACCTTATTAAACTTAAGTAACAAAAAAAGGAATTAAACAAACACTTAGCGTCCGTTTATGAATAAACTTTTTTCATAGTTTAACAAAATAACCGATACTCTATCTATATAAAACGTTGACTCAAAGAAAGAAAGAAATTAAAAAACAACAAAGTGGACCTTATTAAACATACTATTATTAAAGTAGTATATTAAGGTCCACTCCAAATACATTCAAAATGTTAATGCTAACCTAAACAATGAAATGTAACAACATAATATGAACAATCAGACAAAAAATAAATAAAAAATACTAAAAAAACACTTTGCTTAAGAGGAAAACAGCCTTTGATTTAGGAACATTTTGTTTAAAAATCTTGACATCTAATTAAATATTATTATAATTTGTTATTAATTAAATCAAAATGAGTATATTAACCACACATTGGGTATTCAAAATCAATATCTTCCTCTGTAAGACCCAAACATTCTTCGTGGAACCATCTTTGACATATTGGGCATTGTCGCATATCGTCAAACCTTTCTTCATTACATGCATGACAGTACCATTTCTCCTCGGCAGCTCCTTTTTTATTTTTTATGGATAATTTTCCTGTCGTTTCCTTTGTTTTGCCTCTTTTTGACTCCTTTCTTTGAATGCTTTCTTGCTTCTTTCCTTTTCTTTTTCCTGAACATGTTTTCTTTTGCTGTTGAGACCGTTCTTCTTTCTTCTTTTTTAACATTTCTCGTTCTGTAAATAAGTCTTTTGTTACTACTCGAGCTTTATAGTTGATAGCTTTACGCCTTGGTTTGACTTTAACGACACCAAAGTTAGGTGTTGGAATAAGCTGCTGAAATGGAGATTTGAAAATCTTTTTGGATTTCAATCTTGCTAATGGTATATTATCTTCCGAATCATCGTCACTTGTTGTACATGAGACAGTGCGGCGCCTAATTGTATCAAAATTTGCAAATGAAGAGGTCTCCACCTGCTTTTCGGGAGTGCGTTCTTGTTGTTTTAACAATGGATCATCATTTTCATCATCGGTAGAACTGTACACATTAAAGATAGAACCACGTCTGGGTATTTGACTCAAAATTATAGCTGCGTCAGCAGAGGTATCCGAATCAGTACTGTATAATATTGGTCTTCTGATATCAGCATTCCTTCTGTTTATTTCATCTTGCATGTTTGATTTTATAGAATCAGTATCAGTTGTGCTGTAGTCGACTAAACATTTTTTATTGAGTAATGGTTCTGTGTTTCTTGAAAGTTGCGGTAAAATTACATTTCGCTCTTGTATGGATGAAGAATCTGGAATTTGATCTTCACAAAATGTTTCGTCAGAATCAGCACTATAACTGCCAGGACTCTCTATGGGTCGTTGAACGGTCAAACCAGATGAACCAGGAGTTGGAGACTTTTGAGAACTTTTGGAGTTGGGACTATTTACTGCATGTATGTTTGTATCCGAAGGGCCAGGAATGGGTAACCCTTGGCCAAAAAAATCTTTTTCGTACTGCGGAGATCTCTCGGTTAGTACAGCTGGCGCAAAGGCTTCAACTGGGATTGCTTCGGGATTAAAGGGATAGAGCCCAGTTGCTCTAAATCCATTTACAATATTGCTATGAGTCATGCATTTTGACCAGACTCTGCTAAAAATTGAGTTAAATCGTGCCTTGGTAAGTTTTTTGTCTGGTTGCCCATATAAAAATGATAAGGTTTCTTCATCCCAATAGTGCTCAAATGATTTATTTACACTTTTATCTAACGGCTGGAGCTCATGAGTAGTATTTGAGGGTAAGCAATACAGTATAATATTTTCCTGATCTGCTGCCTCCACAATTTTATAATCCAAGTGGCAGGAAGCGCCATCAAAAACTAACAAGCACTTGCCTCCCATTTTGTACTTCCCTAAATGATGGATAAAATCTACGAAAAGTGTCGTAGTCATGCTTCCTTTTGCAGCCATTTTTACTAATGTTCCTGCAGGTAAGTTGTCAGTAAACTCTGGTTTCATCCTTTTTCCTTTGAAAATGATCATAGGAGGGATCGAAAATCCTACAGCATTTACGCAAGCCGCCACTGTCACGTTTTTGGCATGTTCTGGTGCAACTAAATGCACCCTCTTAGATCCTGTTTTTGCTAACACCGTGGGCTGTTTGTGTAGTGTCAATCTGCAGCCTTTCTCATCCATGTTATATAAGTATTCAGGATGGTTTCTGATATCAAGTTCTTCGTAGATTTTTTTGTATTCTTCAAAATGTTGCATTACAATATTCTTATTTAGTTTTTGTGCTCTGCCTGGATTTAAAATTTGCACCTTTCTTTTTGTGATATCTCGGTGTCTTTTTAAGAATAATTTCAGCCAATCCTTACCTGCCCTTTTTGTAGTTTTGTTAAAATTATTCGGAATGTTGTGTTGCTCACAAAAAACATAAGCTTGATGACGTATAACTTTGGGCGTCAAAGGATAGCCCACAGCAGCTAGCCTTTTTATCCTCGATGCAAGATCATTTTCTTGGTCTGCAGTTAAAATTGTGCGGCGACCTATTTGTTTTTCTATTTTTCCGGATTTAAGATGGTTCACTAACGTTCTTCTAGGAATAGAATATCGCGCGGCTGCTGCACGTTGAGACAACTGTCTTCCATTCACAGCAGCCATTGCAGCTTCTAATTGCTCTAACGTCCACTGTCCACGAGGTTTTTTAGCAGGTGGTTCCATAGCTATATCCTGAAATAAGCAATCCAGCTATTTTTGATTGCACTCATGAGCGTTCTACTAATATTATAAATGCAAAAGTTTGTATGTATATATGTTTAAGAGTAATGAAGCGTGATGAATATTATTCTAAGTTTGAGTCCAATTAACACTCAGCTGAATAGAAAAAGGTTCATCAAAACCGGTTCAAACACAATCAAAATTCATTTTACTGCTTTTTCCCTGAGTAATGAAGCGTGATGAACTATATCCTAAGTTTGAGTCCAACTTACACTCAGATGAATAAAATCAGTTCAGTAGTTTCGGAGTGAAGCGGTAACATACAGACAGACAGACAAAAAATTTAAATTTAAATTGTTTTGGTCTTGTCTAGCTGTCGCAAATAGTTACTGTTCATAAAAATATTTAATGTACATAAAAACACAACTTTTCTAGTGCTTATATATGTATAGATTAAAAGCAATAATATATATCAGTATTACACACTTAATATGTTTAATAAGGGCCGGCCTTTTTTATCCGACTTCGGTATGGCCCTCATTAGACAATGGTACCTATTTTAGTAATCAATAAGTAAAATTAATAAAAATCAACAAAACGATAAAAACTTACATGGATTTGGCAACAGCAATGTGTACAATAATAGCTTAAACAACCAGATACACAAAAAAAATGTGTATTTATCAGTAATCTTGATGTTTTTGGGAGAAAATTTTACTATCCAGGCGTGTAGACCGACTCTTTGGACAGTTTCGTGGCTACTGGCAAGATGGCGGATCGCGCGATGATGCGCCTGCGTTTTTAAGCCTTCCTATTGGTCCTTTACATGTGTGTGTAATTGGAATCTAATAAGACAAATAGAAGTGCGCTTTTGTGGAAGTGGCTCTTATTACACACCGGCCCTTACTACCCGCAGGTACCTTATGTATTTGTATTAGTTAAGGTATATCATGCACTATACTAGTTCCCCTTTGCCTTTAACGGAGAAGGGGAGTGCGTAGCACTCGAGTGAGTACTTGGGTCTCGTCTAACAACTCTAGGTACGAATCATTTGCTAGGTGTATGTTAGGATACTTGCACTTAATACCGGCTGTTCTTTTCCTAGGTTATCTATGTGATCTTTACGAACCCTTCCGTCCGGCGGCAGGCGAAGGGCTTTTAGTTCTAGCGTGGTGTCCAAGTGAGTTAGGGCTAATTATTTGGAATAAGTCTATTAATTACGCTTTATGTACTAGGTGTGCTATGTGTATAAAACAAACGTCTGGGCTTTGTTGTACGTAGCAAAAATGACTACAATTAGAAGTAAATTTTTGTTTTGTAATGATTGTTTAGCGGTTCGGCGTATTATCACAAAGGATGACCCGATAGTAAGGCCTCGCAGCTGTGCCGGAAATGGTTTTAAGAAGGGAGTTTTTGCCTGTATTGTTAATGTTCTGATTTATTGCTTAGTTTTATGCGTCGGTATTTGTTTTGGGAATGGATAGCTATTGTTTAAGTAATATTTCGCGCGCCGTTTTAAAATCTTAAGCTATTGTCCAAACGGGCCTGCAAATGTGCGTAGTTTTTACTCGTATTTAGGCTTTTGTGTTTACCTTGGGAAAGTAGATTGGCTTATGGGATCGCGTAATCTAGTCTAACCTTGTAAATTTTGCAGGTTTTTACGGCAGTTTGTGTAGATATGTATTTTGAAATCGGATACGCTAGTAACGCGTAGGTTTGATCTATAAGTAACCGATGTGACCGTACGATGTTGGTTGCTGGTATAGGCTGCTTGAAAACAGACTTGTCCCTCGTGGCAATAAAGACTAGTCTAGACAATATCTTAGGATATTGAGGAAGGAGAGACCGAAGAAAAGGGGTTTAGACCGCGTGTGGCTAATATGGAACAAGCTCACCGAGTTTTCCTTTTGTTGGAGTGGGTTACCACGAGCTGGGCGCTGGTACCGGTGGCCTCTGATGGCAATGACGCTGGTCACGTATGTATGTACGTACACTGGTTGCCACTCACTGATACACGTAAAGATTATAAACACGCGTTGCACGGCACTTGATTGACAGTCACTTTTCGCGGGGCCAGAGAATTGACCTAAGCTAGGAACCGTCAGGCTTTGCTCGCAGCCATTGTGCTAGCCGCTGGCAGATGTTGTGCCTATTGTTTAATGGATCAATTGTATTGACGAGGCTGTATTGACCGTTCCCGAAAGCGACCGCTCGGCACGGCGTCCACAACCAGACCCCGAGAGTTCTCACGTAACATTAAAGAGGCATATTAATCAAGTTATATAATAAGTACTTAATAAATAGACGCATATAAATTAAGTAATCTATATACCTAATATATATAAAAATGAATTGCAGTTCGTTAGTCTCACTAAAACTCGAGAACGGCTGAACGGATTTATCTTATCTTAGTCATGAAATGTTCGTGGAGGTCTAGGGAAGGTTTAAAAGGGAAAAAAATTGAAATTAATTTATACAAAAGTTTAGGTCTTTTATTTATCGCTTGAGGCAGTAGGTACGAAGTCTGCCGGGACAACTAGTAATAACATAAAACTATCTAAATATATAAAACTCAAAGGTGACTGATTCACTGACTGACTGACTGATATAGTGATCTATCAACGCACAGCCCAAACCACTGGACGGATCGGGCTGAAATTTGGCATGCAGGTAGATGTTATAATGATCCGCTAAGAAAGGATTTTGACTAATTCCACCCCTAAGGGGATAAAATAGGGGATGAAAGTGTGTATGAAACTTTGTCAATTTTAAACCGATCGGGCTGAGACTTTGCATGCATATAGTTAGTTACTATGACGTAGGCGCTTGCTATAAATAGATTTTGATAAATTCCACCCCTAAGGGGATAAAATAGGGGATGTATGTTTGTATGAAACTTTGTCAATTTTAAACCGATCGGGCTGAGACTTTGTATGCATAAAGTTACTATGACGTAGGCGCACGCTATGAAAACATTTTGATAAATTCCACCCCTAAGAGGATAAAATAGGGGATGAAAGTTTGTATGAAACTTGGTCAATTTTAAACCGATCGGGCTGAGACTTTGCATGCATTAAGCTACTATAACGAAGGCGCTTGCTATGAAAAGATTTTGATAAATTCCACCCCTAAGGGGATAAAATAGGGGATGTATGTTTGTATGAAACTTTGTCAATTTTAAACCGATCGGGCTGAGACTTTGTATGCATAAAGTTACTATGACGTAGGCGCACGCTATGAAAACATTTTGATAAATTCCACCCCTAAGGGGATAAAATAGGGGATGAAAGTTTGTATGAAACTTGGTCAATTTTAAACCGATCGGGCTGAGACTTTGCATGCATTAAGCTACTATAACGAAGGCGCTTGCTATGAAAATATTTTGATAAATTCCACCCCTAAGGGGATAAAATAGGGGATGAAAGTTTGTATGAAACTTTGTCAGTTTTAAAGCCGATCGGGCTGAGACTTTGCATGTATAAAACTACTATGACGTAGGCGCTCGCTATGAAAAGATTTTGATAAATTCCACCCCTAAAGGGATAAAATAGGGGATGAAAGTTTGTATGAAACTTGGTCAATTTTAAACCGATCGGGCTGAGACTTTGCATGCATAAAGCTACTATGACTTAGGCGCTGGTTATGATAAGATTTTAGTTAATTCCGCCCCTAAAGGAGATAAAATGAAGGATAAAAGTTTGTATAAATCTTCTTAGATTTTCCCATTTTTGCCTAGCCGAAGGGAAAAATTGCTCTTACAACAGAACTATTTGCATTGCGCATCGCAATATAGTGGAAGCCATTATATTAACTGGGTGTGCGAAAGGGGACACTGTATTTATACCACGAATCCCATTAATACCTAATGATATCCCGTTCGAATTTAAACTATTGCAGTTTCCCCTAAAAGTTTGCTTTTTCTCTCTCAAATTTGCAGGTATTGACTTGAGAGAACATTGCTTCTCTCATGGATAGTTTTATGTTGCTTGCTCACGAGTAAGTTCATCCAATAGCTTTATAATTTTAGCGCCTACTGACAGATTAGTTAAAAATATTGTGTACAAAGAAGTTTTGTAGGCCCTAATATTTGACACACGCTAAACAAAAGTATTTGCGACTTTTTTTACTAACTAAATATACCTAATTAATAAGAATACTTCTTAACGCGAGCAAGCTCTAGCTAGTAATAACATAATAGTAGTTTATGCAACTGTCATAAAAATAAAGATAAAAAGATAAAGAATCTTTATTGATAATGTAAAGTTGTAACATACATAGGTATAAGTACTAATATCATAAAATATGCTACACAAATTACAATATCTCGTCAAATTGAGTTAAGTAGTTTTTATAAAATTTTAGAAATTACAATGTCAATTTTATTAATGACATAATGAAATTTTTGTTATTAAAATCATGTCAAACATAATAATAGGTATGTAATCATACAATATGTCAACTTAAATAAATCTAGGTACCTACATATAATAACATATAATTAAGGGTATTAAAACACGAGTGTGAGTTTATGAAACGAGCGCAGCGAATTTCATAATACCTAGTAACGAGTGTGTATATATTTCAAATGTATCTGCAGATTTATGAAGTCGATCTATTGCCAATATTTTTATTAAATTGGTACTGCATGGATCTCACAACGCTTTGCGAGACTTGGGTGTTTTTGACAAGTAGGTTTTGTTTAAATCTTTTTTTACTGAGAAGATACCAATATCAAGAAAAATACACCAGCTTTACAACTACGAAACAAAAAACTGACGTAGTGTTGACTCCTCGCGGTTTTACGCATCTTCTGCCACTCTGGAGTTTTTGCAGATCTACTTATCCAGCGGTGCTTGGGACGTCCGCTGGCCATGGAGTCTGTTCTGGATCATAACTAGCTTAAAATGAGTTCATTTCAGGTCAGGTTCTGTTTTGTGTGCCATAGTAAATAAATAAATACTAGGGTGGAGTTCACCAAACTTTTAACTGCCAGTTTACCAGTTTAACTGTAGTTTAAACATTTTTTAGTGTTCACCACAACGTAAACGGCGTTTAAGTGCCTTAACTGCGAGATTATCTTAACTGAGCTCCAATACCTCGTTTAACTCTCAGTTACGCTCCATAGTAGTCTGTGGTTACGTCACATTTAACATATTTTGGCAATCTCGAGTCAAAATTGTTAGTTTATTTTATTCTTGAGTTATTTACAAAGTGAAAATCAAATGGAGTCCGTGTTTAATGTAATGGTGGATAATTATTAGGAACATTACCTTGATCTACTTGAAGACCTTGATGATTTCGACAGAAGATCAAAAATACCACGAGTTTACCAAGAACGTAGATATTATTTTGAGGAATATGACGAAGAATCTTTCAAAATTAGATTTCGTTTGAATAAATCTTCTGCATTAGACGTTCTTGAACTATATAGATGTTGTCGCTCCTGTAGAATAAAATCTGAAAAGAATAGCTGCTGTGAATATAATGTACTTAAAGAGTGTAAGATACTATACAGTTTCATACATTGCTCAATGATTGTATCCATATTTTATACCCAAGTCTTAACGTTTTGTCCTAACTTTATTGCTTACTAATCTTTCTCTCTCTTAGAACCGCGCTTTGCGCTTTGCTTCTACGTTTATTGTACGGACGGCAAAGCTCTGGAACACTTTACCAGAAGCTGTGTTTCCTGCGAACTACAATCCAGGGGTTTTCAAATCTAGAGTTAATAGGTATCTTCTAGGTAAACGTGTTACACCCTAGGCTGCAGCAATGCTTAACATCAGGCAGGCTGTAGTCAAACGTAAACCTAACACACGTAAAAAAAAAAAACCAAAAATCACGGTGATCCGAATATTTTATGCTAAAAATAAAACAAACAAAATGTCATAGCACCAATATTATTTGAAAAATAACTATAAATAAACAACAACCCTAACTTAAAGATGGCAAATCACAATGTTTCTTCCTCACATGAAATCATAGTGATGTATTATGACGACACAAGCATTTGCTTAGTGTGGGGCTAGATGGCGCTGTGTGCAATGTCCCGGATTATTATTATTATATCAGTCATCACATCACAGTCTTTTCCATCGGCACTTTGTGCGTACATCGCAAATGCTTGGACAGACCTCCAGGCGTCGCAAAAATCAGACCACACAGATTGCATTGCAGATTGTACTTCCGCTTAGTAGAATGGTTCAAGAATATCTCCTTGGAGGGAAAAGATTTGCTACAAACAGAACAGTAAGTACCTTCGTCGTGTTTTCTACGGACATGTCGTTTTAGACTCTCAATTTTATCATATGACATGTTGCACAGTTTACACTTCAACCTAAAATCATCACTCAACACATTGTGCTTTCTCCGCATGTGAAGTTTTAAGTACATTAGAGACGAAAACATCATCGGACAGAGGCTGCAAGTCACTTCACCAGACTTTTCATTCTTGATCATATTCTTTAAAACTCCTTCAGGTTTCACATCTTTGACCTCTTCATCATCATCACCGACGTGATGCTTTCGTTGTATATGTCTCGAATAAGTTTCTCGATTTGAAAATAGTTTTGAGCAAAACGGGCAGTTGTACCACTGAGTTTTCGGCTTCTTGAAATGTGTATGCTTTCTTTTCCTATGCACTAATAGACTGGAATACTTTTCATGTCAGTTCGCACTCTTTGCACTCATATTTGAAGGAATCTTGGTAAGACCCGTGCTTTCTCCGCATATGGAGTCTCAATCTTGACACTCCTTTGAACACTAACGCACAAACATCACAAGCTCTCTCCTTCATATCATCCACATTTGCTTCAGGTCCGTGTTTCCTTTTGATGTGAGCGAGCAAACTATTCTTAGCATCATATGACATGCCACAGTCATTACAAACGTGTTCAAAGAATCTTCGGAATTTTTTGTGCTTTCTTTTCTGATGGCATAAAAGCGTTCTTGGACTTTTGAACACTAGATGGCATATTTTGCAGAAATGTGATGGTTCTTGATCTTCCTCTGTTGTGTCCTCCGTTTTGGGAACCTGAAATTAGATTAAATTATATTTAAGTTTTAAATTAAATTATATTCTGTGCAAGACTGGGATTATTGGGGTGAAAGGGAGGAGGCTTATGCCCAACAGTAGTCTCTAATGTGTTAACGATGATAATTTAGGTTCAGTTTGGTATAATATAAGTAATCAGGGAGTCCAAACTTAAATCTATACAAAGGCTTAGTTTAAATAAATGGCAACTGTATTACATACTATTAATCATATACCATTACAGAAATGTGAAGGTATGTTTGTTCAGCTTTCATGCCACAATGAAATAATATTTATTATAATTATTTTTGGAAAGGTAGTATACAAGCTCTGAGACTGATGTAAGATATTTTCCATTGCTAAACAACATTAGCTATGCCACAGGTATGTACTATCTAAACATATTATAAGAGGGTCAAAAATATGTAAGAACATAGAAAAAAACAAATAATATGTTTTGGTATTCTTAAAATCAGTATCAGAACACGTTTCAGCAGTTTTTATAATTTTTGTCTGTTTATCTGTGTCTCTGTTTATTTAAACACTCGTAACGCAAAAACGGCTGAAAGGATCCTCATGATTTTTGGTTTGTAGGTAGTATGAGGTCTTAGGAGTGTCATAGGCTACTTTTATCTTGAAATAATGCGAGTTAAGTCACATGCATATACTATTAAACAATACATATTTGTTTGTGGCTGTCTTCCCAGTTGTCTCCCGCACGAAGGGTTCTGTACTATCATCTATTTTATGTATTTATTTTTATAGTTAATATATTTCTAAATATTTTCTCACATATACAAATTCAAGTTTCTACCTATTTACGGAACCTTAAAAATTTAAATGAAACCCACCTTCATCTCTTCCCCATACATATTGTCATGTATGACACTCTCGAAGGTCAGAGCACGGCGTCTCGGTTCTGTTCCTCCAGCTGTCTCACAGCCGGCTCTGAGTCCATGTCACCGTTGTGTTCCATGTAGTCTGTGTTGTCTATGAACTGCAATACAATGATAGAAAATTAGTGAGACTGGCCTGTTAGCTTAGTTGGTAGTGGCTCTGCCTTCTAGTCCCTCAGACTATCGGACTAGCGGGTTCGATTCCCACATGACACAAGAATTTATGAACTTTAAAATTTATGGTTACTTGTGTTTAGTCTGATCGTTTCTATGTATAATAAGTATGTATTTCCAGCAAAAAGAGTATACAAGTATTATATCCGTTACCTAGTACACACGATACAAGCGTTTGCTTAGTGTGGGGCTAGATGGCGATGTGTGCAATGCCGGGACATGGCTTAAATATGTATTATTTTATTTATTGATTTTGTGGACGCTAAAGGCACCTACATAAACAATACCTATATTTTTGCAATACAATGATGGAGATTTACTACCTATGTTTTTAAATGCTGAATCACCTCCACTAACAATATACATATAAGTACTTATTATGGCTAATTGGCGCTGTGATAAATATCGCAGCATATTTATTTATTTACTACTGGGTGCTCGTGGCTTCACTCACATTCAAGAATAAAGTTTGCATCCCCTATTTCACCCCTTTAAAAGTGTCATTTCCATATATCCTTTCTTGTGTTGATGTTGTTGATTATCTATACTAATATTATAAAGCTAGTCAAAAATAGAGCTTCCCTTTTTATGTTTTTAAAACTATTTATTTTACTCAATTTAAAATTACTTTAATTAAACTAATTTACAACTACGTGTTCGATACACGACGCTTAGATTATGATTGATTCACATATCTTAAAGATCACCGAGCTAAGGTCTCACGCTGCGGTAGGTCGCAGCTGCGGGGGTTCCGCGAATGCGCTCAGTATTGTCTTAGTCATCACTACGTTCGCGGTTCGACAAAGACAAATGAAGCATCGGGACGCATAACTCCTCCCTCCCTAAGTTCGAAGTTTTCGGGTACGATGGGTTGAGCCTGAAAACTTCGATTTACATAATAATATCTTATCATATATACCATTATAACTATGCCTAAAATTAAATATAGAACTAGTGTCCACGCACTAATTTTCACTTCTATTACACTGTCACTATTGTCACTATTCACTGCTGCGTTTTTTAGTTCATTTGTTAAATGTTGTAGATTTGACAGCTCGATGTCGTCCAGGGTTGCGAGTTTCATCTCCGGGAGCGTCCTTGATGTTGAAGGCACCTCCGGTAAGTCCACGATCGGCAGCTCTGGTATGTACGCATCTCTAGCTCGTCCTTGATGTCTGCTGAGCTTGTCTCCATCCACTTCCAATTCGCAGTTATCCTCTAGCGTGACCAAGTACGTTCCTTGTAAGGTGTGATAGGTGACATCTCCGTTGCAGTCTTGCGTGAGGGTGGTACTTGTTTTAGTGTATACCATCCAACTGTTGGGGTGAATGTTCTCTATTTTCACGCTACGGATGTCAACTATAACGGGGTTGCAGCTCGAAGTGTTTTGAGCAAACGTGATGAGGTCAACGACGCATTGGTCTCTTACAAATGGTGCAGTGTGATCTTCTTCGCATAGGAACTGGAGCTCGTCTACTTCTCTGCAAGGGGCGCGCAGCGACACAGTTTTCAACCCTTTCGCTAGCAGGTAGGGGAACTTAGGTAAGATGAGGGAAGTTTGGTTCAGGGTGTTGGTGATCGGCAGTGGTAAAACTTTACAATATATATATAGATATCCTTTTCTACGAGTGGAATTTCAAGAATAAATGTTACCTGATCTCCTTTTACATAAATCTTAGGTACAATACTAGTTTCTAGTTTTATTATATTTTCTAAGCTAGCTGGGAATACAAGTTTATGTAAATATAGTTTGTAGTGTTTTGAGTAATTCACTTGTACTTATAACGGCTTGATGGAGCATTCCTAGTTTGCTAAATGCAATTACGTTTTCTATTTCACCAAGTCTAGAATAGAGATTTTGGAAGTTATGTAAAAATAGAGCATATATATTATGTATCTTTAAGACACCCTGATGTCTATAAGTGTCATTCATTCGTTGCCTGATATCGATTATAGCCTGATCTAATTGAATGAAATTGCTTTTAGATGAATTGATTGTATTGACCAATGTATTCAGCACTTCTGCGATTACCGTGACCTTCTTGCCAATAGATTTTTGCCGGGTGTTCACGTTATTTATTAACGTGTCGTACCTGTGGAGGTCGTTTTATATCCTTTAAAGGTGTTTTAGTTGCCCTTCCTTTGGTGATAATGGGTACTACATTCCTAACTATCTCTCCAGTAACTTCCGCTTTTGTATATCGGGGTTTGTCTTTACTTCTCCTTTCGTTCACTCCTTTTATAAATACTGTGTCACCTTCTTGTACGTTAAAGTGTTTTTCACCTCCACGTTTTTCTTTAATCTTTTCTTTGGTCTGTATAGCCTTGTCTGTGAGGTACTCGTAGAGATACTTTGTGCGTTTCCTATGGTCCTGAACTAACTTTTGGGTGTAGTCTTTTTCGAAATCTACGCTAAAAGGATTAGTAGCATCGGTATGTCCGAAAACTATTTCGAATGGTGTGAACCCGGTTGTACTATGTATGGCATGATTGTAGGACATGAGCGCGTACGTCATGACGGAAGCTGCGTCAGTGAATTTATGTTCGTATTTTGCAAGTCGATATATTTCTATTAAAGTTGAGTGGAATCTTTCCACGATTCCCATGGAATTCGGATTGTGTGGGGTTCCTATGTGAAGTTCTACTTTGTAGAATTGTAGAGTCTCTCTCAGTAGGGTATTATTAAACTCCGCGCCTGCATCCGCATTTAGTCTATGTGGGACGCCATATGTAGCGAAGTACTTGATGAGGGCTCGTACTATTTCAGGTGTGGTCTTAGCTTTCACTTCTATCGCTTGGCCAAGTTTGCTAAACGCGTCGACTAATGTCAAGTAAGTTGTGTTGTCAATGCTGAAGATATCTATGAATATTTCTTGAAAGGGTTTGCTCTGCGTTTGAGTTAACTGTAGCTCTGGTTTTAATGGCTTTCGGTCATACTTCATCATCTTACAGTTTTCACATGTATTTATAACTGTTGATACAGTGATTTCCATATTGGGCCAATAATAGGTGCGTTTGATTTGTGTCAGCGTTTCTTTAATCCCTCTATGGCAGGTTTTGCCTAGATGGTATTTTTGTACTATTTCCTTCTGTTCGTCTTCACTTTCCACGTACACTACTCTCTGGGTACACTCTAAGATTTTCACTGTGTCCTTTTTGAAGAGTGCAATTATCGCTTCTGCAAATTGCTTACGGTGTGTCTTGTCTTCAAAGTATATGAAGTATCTCTTTTTGGGACTGATGTACTCTTTCAGAAATTGTTTGACTATGTCAGGCCTATTCAATGGCAAGTGCAATTCTAGAATTTTCTGTTTTGGCCTTGAGATATCTTTTACTGCAATTTTGTCTCTGAACCAAGTATGTACCAATATTTGATATGGTTTAGTGTCTATGGCTTCCTTCAGTATGGGGATACCGGAAGTATCTGTTTCCAACTCCGAGTGTTCCGTTGACTTCATTGATGATGCAGTGATAGTGCTACTGCCAGGTGATGGTATACCGTGTGGTGACTTCGGATCCCTTGATGATGGTATTGATATCACGTGATCTGACCCTGATGATATAGATAAGGTGCTCTCGCTGTCTATTTTTCGAGCATCACAGGCTTCTTGTAATGATTGGATGTCCTTCATTACTTTGTCTATATCCATTTTTTCTTCGTCTACGTTTACTTTTGTCGAGTCATTTCCATCTATTGCGTTTACCTTTATGCGGGACAACGCATCAGCGACTACATTTTGTTTACCGTTCTTGTATACGATGTCATAGTCATACTCTGCTAGTCTGAGTTTCCATCTCGTCAGTTTGCTATTTTGCTCTTTCATGCTATTCAGCCATGCCAAAGGTCGGTGGTCCGTAAAGATAGTGAAACGTCTACCATACAAGTAGGGTCTGAAGTGTTTCACAGCCCATACTATAGCTAACAGTTCTTTCTCTACTGTGCTATACCTTGATTCGGCGCCATTTAAGGTTCGGCTGGCATAAGCAATTGGCTTGTCGTTACCTACGGTGCCTTGTGATAGAACGGCTCCTATTGCAAAGTCAGATGCATCCGTAGTGAGTACGAATGGTTTTTCAAAGTCCGGGAATTGCAAGATCGGTGCGTTTACTAGCAGCTCTTTGCATGCCTCAAATGATGCGATGTATTCATTGGTCAGTTCTATCTTGCTTCGTTTCTTTAAGCAGCTTGTCATAGGGCGAGTAATTTTGGCAAAGTCCTTGATAAACTTTCTGTAGTAACCGACTAGACCGAGAAAGCTTTTAATTTCGGTCGTGGTCCTTGGAATAGGAAAGTTCAGTACTGCTTGAATTTTATCGTTGTTCGGTTTGAGACCGTCCTTCGTTATCAGATGTCCTAGATAAAGGACTTCCTTGCGAAAGAATTCGCACTTGTCTAGTGTGACTTTCAAGTTTGTCGCTCTTAAACGGTCAAAGACCATTCGCAGCTTGTCCATATGTTCTTGTAGGCTGGACGAATAGATGATTATGTCGTCAAGGTATACCAGGCAATGGATACCTTGTAGGCCTCTTAAAACATTGTCCATTGCTCTTTGGAACGTGGCGGGGGCAGTCTTGAGCCCGAATGGCATTCTGGTAAACTCATAGTGACCAGATTGTGTTGAGAATGCCGTCTTCTGTCTGTCTTCCTCTCTAACTTCTACCTGGTGATAGCCACTGGCCAGGTCAATGGTACTAAAGTAGGTGGCTTTACCTAGCTTGTCAAAGAGATCGGCGATGTTAGGTAACGGGTATTTGTCGTCCGTTGTTACTTCGTTAAGCCGACGGTAATCAATAACCATTCTATATTTGACTTCTCCAGATGCGTCGGCCTTTTTGGGCACCAAGTGAACGGGCGCACTCCAGGGAGAGTGCGACTCACGGATGACATCGTTCTGCAGTAGTTTGTCTACTTGGTTTTGTATCTCCGTGTTGTAGGCCGGAGGGTGTCGATATGGTCTAATAAAGATAGGATCTTCGTTCCTAGTTCTTATATGATGTTTGACTCCGTTTGTGAATGATAGGGGTATACTATCATGCTGGAATATATCCCTATATTCAAAACATAGCTTTTCTATGCTTGTTCTCTCTTCTTCATTCATATGATCCAGACGTAACTTCTGTAAGTTTTCTCTAAGAAGTCCGTCAAGTTCCCGTTGTTGGTCTTGCGTCGCATTAACTGCAAGTTCTTCTGTCTCGTACTTACTCACCTTCAATGGTCTATTGAATGTCATGGTGACTGGTTCTTGTGACGTGTTTTGTATCACGGTATAGGCATACGAGTCCGTGCATGTTACTATCGCACTAGGCATCCTTACGCCTTGACCAAAGTCCACGTAGTCGATTATCGCATCTCCATTCCGCAAGTCAGTGGGTACCTTTACCCGTGTCTCAGTCCTTGGCTCCAATGTTACCTCTGGAGGTGGGTTGTACATGATGGCTAGTCTGGTACTCGGGGTACTCAGAACTTGATTGTCCATATCTATTTTAGCTTTCAGTTGTTTCAGCATGTCTGAGCCTATCAGACCGTCATATCTTGAGTCCACGTCGTACACATAGAATTTTTGGTTTCCATGGCATCGGAATGTTTCCAGCATAGGTATGCATATAGTTTGGTCGTGAAAGCTACGAGCGTGTGTGCTCACTACTTCGAATGGCTCGTAACAAAGGAATCTTTGGAAGAATTTTTTCACAAGTGCAGGTGTCATGAACGATCTTGTGCTTCCTGTATCCAGCATGAAGCGTGCGCGTAACTCCGGAACATAAATGTGCGGTAGGCGGAGTCGCATTTCATAGTTTATGTGTATTACTTCGGTGTATGGCGCGAGGCTTGTGTCTGAAAATTTTGTTCAGTATAGTTACATACTGCTGTGCTTTCATCTATTTCAGGTACTTCAGATGAGTCTTGGTAGTATTCATTGTTGTAATTTTGCTCATAATAATCGTTTGGTTCGTAGTAGTTATACTGGTCTGGTTCGGTTTCGGAATACAGCTCATTTTCTTCTTCGGGCACCTCTAGTTTATTTTGTCTCAACGGGCGTGCAGTCCTCATTGACACGTCAGTGTCCTGCAATTGGTTTGGAATTTGTTGGTTTGGAATTCCAAACTTGAAATTTTGTTGTTGTGTCTGGCCAAAGGGTGGTCTGTATCCCTGTTGGGGGACACCAAAACGGTTGTTCTGATACGGTTGGAACCTAAACCCTGTGGGTTGCGGTGGTCTGTAACCTGCTGGTTGACCCTGAGGGTTGAATCGGAAGCCTGTAGGCTGTGGTTGAGGGTTGAATCGGAAGCCTGTTGGCTGTGGCTGAGGGTTAAACCTGAATCCTGTCGGTTGACCTTGGAAGTTAGGTCTAAAACCTTGGGGTTGGTTAGGGGTTAAAAACCGATTATTTTGAAAGTTTGTGGGTGTCTGGAACCGTTGTTGTGGGGTTATACCAAATTTGAATTGTGGGGGTGCTGATGGCACAGGGTTGAATGCTAGGGGCTTATGTTGTAACGCACGGGTTTTATTTTTCGCGTTGTACTGCGCCAGGAAATTCACTTCTTCTGTAACTATACTTAGTGCGCTTTCTAAGTTTACGCACCCTTTCAACCTCACAACCCTGATTAAGTCTTCAGGGAGATTGAAAAGGAAAACGTTTAGAGCTAGGTTGTCGTAAACGATCATCTTGGCGGCTTTGACCCCCTCGTCGGTAATTAGATTAACTTTAGCAAATAATGTACTACGCGTATGTTGAATACGGTGGCAAAAATCTATGTAAGTTTCTTGAGGTTTAATTTTTAATTGGTCTAGTTCTATTGCAATGCATTCTTCGGACCTTGGATCACCAAAGTGCTGAATGAGAATTTCCTTTAGTCTGTCCCACGAACAAATATCGTCTCTTTCACTTAAAAGTTTGGCGGCATTGCCACAAAGCCTGCTCGATATCGCATGGAATACATAGCACTTCTGTGCTAGCGAGCACGATGGTTGCACATATGCATTGTGTATATAATTGGCCTTTTTTATGAATAGATTTAATAGGCCTTCGTCTCCATCAAACTTTGGAATGATGGATAATAATTCTGACTGGATAGTCCTAATCTGTTCCATTTTTATACTATTTCTATCACTATACTATAACGCGATTTATTTCTAAAATACTTGAGGATCTTCTCTCACTATATTAATACACAATTTATTCCAATAAACTTAAGGAGATAAAATAACTACTAAAACAAAGTGCCGAAAACCGGAATAGGACAGGAACAGACGGGAAAATGCGAAAAGGTTTACTCACATAGTCACCGCTCTCATCCCTCCAGTCTCGATCGGCGGGCAGCGTAGTCTTGACAAATTTATTTGTTTGGTTCTTGATCCCGTGAAAGTGCGATGGCGGCACAGGAACAGGACGACCTCGGAGCGATTGCAGGAATCGTCGGTAGCCTGAACACACACAGGATCCCAGCCGTCTGCGCCAGTCAAAAATAGAGCTTCCCTTTTTATGTTTTTAAAACTATTTATTTTACTCAATTTAAAATTACTTTAATTAAACTAATTTACAACTACGTGTTCGATACACGACGCTTAGATTATGATTGATTCACATATCTTAAAGATCACCGAGCTAAGGTCTCACGCTGCGGTAGGTCGCAGCTGCGGGGGTTCCGCGAATGCGCTCAGTATTGTCTTAGTCATCACTACGTTCGCGGTTCGACAAAGACAAATGAAGCATCGGGACGCATAACTAGCTGAAGAGTTTGTTTGTTTATTTGTTTGTTTGTTTGAACGCGCTAATATCAGGAACTACTGGTCCGAATTGAAAAAATATTTTTTTGTTGAAGAGACCATTTATGGAGGAAGGCCTTAGGCAACATCACGCTGCAACTAATAGGAGCGAAGAAACAATAGAAAATGTAGAAAAAACGGGGAAAATTATTCATCTCTGAGGGCTTCCGTTGCGTGCGCTGCGAAAACGGTTCAAGATATCAAAAAAATGTGTATGAAAGAATTATTTCTCTTTTAAGGTTAACTCACTAGAACCGTTTTATGGTAATAACTATTCCACGCGGACAAAGTCGCGCGCACCAGCTAGTCATTAATACAGCAACATAAGCAAAACAATATTAGTTCCACATAACAGAGATTAGTTCAGTATGTTATACATCAACTTTAAATTTTCAAACATTTGTCTATGTAGCTTTTGTACATGTACACTTGTAAGTAAAACTTGAATATTACTTACATCATTGATATCCAAGTCCACCTCAATATTTTCCACCTTGATGGTGACTTCGGGGTCCATTTTTACACTAATGTCGGGGTCCAGAGCTGGTATATCTGGGTCCGGTCTTTGGCCAGTTTCTCTTCTAAATCTGGAATGCAATAAACATTACCTTCATAATTTAAAGTGCATTTGAAAGCCTTACATTGATAGAGCAACAGATCATCATGTTTTTTACTGGGGAGGTAGTATTCAAAATTCAAAAATTCAAAATTATTTATTGATGTAGATAAATGTACATACATGAAATGGCGGCTCTAGATACCAAACTAGGCGTTAGCCTGTATCTTGGTACCTAGTCCTTCCCAGTAGAAACATTGTTTGTGTACATGTTACATAAAATTGATAATTAAAAATTAATTTAGCACAGTCTACAAATTATATAATTGTATAATTGGGTACTGCTTAGTAAAAATCATGATAAAAAGTAATATTATTAGCATAGCACTTGTTTTTCGTTTTTCTGTTTGTCTAGTATGGCAGTCATTAAGCCATGTCAGAGGTCCTTAAGGCTTTATAAACTTTATAAACTCTCAACACCAGAGTTGACCACTCTCATCTGATAAGAAGATCTTACTATACCTAACATATGTTTGTGTGAAATTGTCTATGTTACTTCTACATGACGGATTAGTGAAGCTATTTCTATGAAATTTGGTATAAAGGTTGATTAGACTGTAGCTTAGAACAAAGATGACTTTCTATCTCACATACTAAGATACTGCTAGTCATTGGAAAAAATAAAATAGAAACTACACACTTACAAAGATTTACTAATAAATAAAAAGATAACTATACTAACTAATGAATAAAAATCTAAATATCTTTGAGTTTTATACTTAAAGGTGATTGACTGACATAGTGATCTATCAACACACAGCCCAGACAACTGGATGGATTGAGCTGAAACTTGGCATGCAAGTAGATGTTACATTTGGATTCTGAGGATTTTTGGAAATGCCTCTTTTAAAGGGTAAAACAAGGGATGCAAGGTATACTTATTAAAGGGAGTGAAGCCATGGTACCCAAAAGTCTTACCATAATTATATAATAAAAAAGTTGAATATGTATAAAATCTCAAATAATTTTACCTTTGAAAGGATCTTCCTGCATTTTCTTTTTTTTTCTTCTTCTTCTTCTTTTTGATTTCATAGCACATCTCCTCCTCAGGTAGGAAGGAGGTAGGATCTTTCCGGCCATCTGCCTCTCTCTTCAGTTTGTGCAATGTCTCTTCCATGCTTTACTGAAAGAATAAAATTAAAGAAATTTTATAATTAAGTAAATAGCTTGTTAAATAAATAAATATTTCGGGACATTGCACACAGCGCCATCTAGCCCTACACTAAGCAAACGCTAGACGTGGGTACTAGATAACGGATATAATACTTAAAAAAAAGACAAAGGCTCCAGTCAAATGTTTTTACTTTTAACGCGCCTGAACGCGCGTTTTTAAAAGATAATTTTATAAGTTAAGAGTTAATACGAGCGCATCTAAATCAGGGAATAAACAAATTAACAACAAAAGCGCAAAAAAGATGCATTAGATCAATATGTAGACTAAAAAAGAGAGCAACATGTAAAGAACATTTTATTAAATTAAAAATTCTTACTGTTCCTTGTCTATATGTAAGTGAAGTAGCAACATTTGTTAAATATAATCCTCAACTATTTAGGATGAGGCCCGAGGGTAGCAGGTATGAAGGACAATTGTACACCACACCGTCACATACATCATATCTAAGTAATAGTGTTTTTTGTATGGCCACAAACATATACAACAAATTACCAAAGAAATTTAGATTGGTAGATGATTTATTAATCTTTAAACGCAAATTAAAGGAGTTCTTGCTACGTAAAGCATATTATTCTATCAAAATGTTCCTTAACGATAATGATGATATTTGATAAATCGATTTCACATTGACATTTTGTTATTCCAATAAACTGACATATTGGTATATTACCTTTGACATATATTATCATGTAAATCTTATATCATCACTTTATGACTTTTTTTTCTTTTTTAATTGAATTTGTTTTGTGTAGTGTGTCATCAATTGTATTATTATTAAAATGTATTCTCATAATTATGTATTCGATTCAAATAGTTCTAAGGACAGTCTGTAAGCCCAAATGGGCAGTAACTAGAGGACTCATATCACAAACATGACGAAGCTCTGTAATTTGAACATCTGTATATACCTAGTTTACCAGACAATAAAGATTTCATTTCATTTCATTTCATTTCATTTCATTTCATTTCATTTCATTTCATTTCATTTCATTTCATTTCATTTCATTTCATTTCATTTCATTTCATTTCATTTCATTTCATTTCATTTCATTTCATTTCATTTCATTTCATTTCATTTCATTTCATTTCATTTCATTTCATTTCATTTCAAATTATGAGTGGTTATAATCGTACTTTTAAAATACAACTGAACTCATTGTTATAAAAAAGTAGGTAAATTCGTCCGTTTGTGCTCAATACGAATATACATTTCACTAACATAAATACCTAAATAAAGACTGACCTATTAGCTCAGTCACTAGATTGTATGCTTTCGGTGCTAGGGGTCGCGGGTTCAACTCCCACACTACACAAGTACCTACTTAATTATCCATTTTCAATTAACCATTATTTGAGCTGAGTCTGGGTGTTTCTATGCATAATAATAAGTGTACGTATTTACAAGAGTATTTACCTAAGTACCTATTATATCCGTTATTTAGTAGCGATGACTATAATAACAGTTTTCTTATATATCGCACTCATAATACAATAGTGTTATAACTCAAAATACATCGAACTTGACATGATATAATATTCTTATGTAAAATTTAATTCCTCACAAGTCAATAAAACTGTCGTAAAACTAGTGCAAAAAATGAATAAGAGATGACACTATAAGGCATTATTAATGACTGACTGGTCGCTACATCCCCGCCCGCAATATTGTGTCATCTTCAGTTGCAACCAATAGTGACGAAGGAAGCACGCGCCGCTTGGCGCAGTATTTCGAGTTGCATCGATATTATTGAATCAGGTATGTAAAAATTATATCTTTGTTTTGAATTACTACACTATTGTTGATTAAATCCTTAACATGCTTGTGTTGTTATTCGAATTATTACACTATTACTGATTCACATAAGCAATATTTAAAATAATATTTTTACTTAAAACACTATTATTGATTCAGGAAATAATTTTTGATATAAGACCGTTTTTGTTGAATCATACCTTAAAGTCATTTTTGTTTGTTTTATTTACATATTAGTCATAATATCTATTTGTAAATTAAAGTATTATTTTAAACTTAATCGAATGTTTAACAGTGTTATAAGAAAAATACGTACTAAGTATGATAATTTCATAAATTTCGAGTTACTACAGTCTTTGTGACAGACGCGCATCAAGTATGAATAAATAAATATTTGATATTTAATATTTATCTTTGTAGGTTCATTATGCATCGTGGACGTTTACTTGGTGGTATAGCAACAAATACTACAAGTTGTCCATTGATTTCCATCAGTACAACTGATGGAAATCAATGAAGTTGTCCCAATGAAAAACAGAAAAAAATGAAAAAAACTTCCCAAAATGTCCCAATGAAAATTTACTTGTCAGGAATTTGTCACCATCATTATTGTCATTGGTGAGTACAATCGAGGAACCTACTACCCAGAGAGAAGTTGGCGACGCGGACGTTACGTAAGAACAATTGAAACTTTCGGTAGCATCATAATCTACAATTCTTCCAGTACTTCAAGAAATTGATGTAAACAGTTCAGGCATGGTTAGTAATGTTAATCCGGTTACTGAATCCAAGCAAAGGAAATATTACATTTCACCCATTCATTCAGATCAGAGTGACTTTGATGACTCTGACCATGATCCACATTTCGTTCCTGATTCACAAAGTAAAACTCCCATACAACTCCAAGGTCAAAGAACCAAATCTAGTTCTTCTTCGAGTAGCTCTTCTTCAAGTTGCTCTTCTTCAAGTAGTTCTTCGTCAAGTGGCTCTTCTTCAAGTACCTAATTCAGATGAAGAAGTCACCTCAGAAAACAGTCTCGTTGCTGGAACCAGTGGGTTGTCTACTGAATCAAATATTTCGTCAATAGAATAAAAACTGTCATACTAGAGGCAGGAAGAGGGTGCGTAACGTCGAAACCTGGAAGCACCAGGTAGCCAATCGACTTCGGAATACTGGGAAAGCATATGAATCGGCGAACAAAAAACAAGTACCATCAAGAAAAATGGGTCCGACATGTGTTGAAGAATGCAGGTTAAATGTAGTTCCAAAATAAACGAGACATCAAGGCAGGAAATATTAAAAAAATATTGGAATCTAGGAGACATAGCAAAACAAAGACAAGGAAATGTTTTTAATCCGTATCATTGTTTGTATTTTTTGTTTAAACATTTTAACTAAGTATGTAATGTACACTATTCGGTGTACTCTACTGTGTTCAAATATCTTTTCTTACTTAACGACGTTTAATTTGGTTAAATGTTAAGTAGACATTGTACTGAAATTGCTATATTATTAGGAACGACTGTTTTTATTTTAGAAGATGTGTTTTATTTTAAAGGGATTGTTTAAATTCGTTATGATATATATTTTTTTTGTTTATATGTCTAATTTTCATGAGCACTGTAAATATTTTGATTAATGTTTTGATTGAGCAATTGAATATAAAATCGATAGAATAAATGTAAAAATATATTTTTCATTTTAGAAGGTATGTTGAAAGACAAAAACGTGTACCTTTAACATTTACCTATTTTGTGATCAGTATCAGACATTACTAGGTTTACCTATGTTTGACTGCTTAGCGATAAGTTAAGGCATTCCTAAAGTAAATTTCCTATTAAAAACACTTAAACAATTAATCTGGTTTTATTAAACCTTTTGTTTAGCCTACCTTTGTTATTTATTTTGTTGTAAGTACAAAAAAAAAACACTTAAAATAGTAGAGAAAATGGATGATTCAAACAGTCATAACACAAAATATTTCATCAATAACGATGTAATTAAAAATAATATATTATTTTGAAAACTGTGTTTGGAGTAATACTGTCTTAATTCAAAATTCTTAAATAACTTCACTATTGCATTATATTTTCAATATGAGTTAACATATAATAATCTTCATTTAATTTTAAAATCTCATACCGCTTATATTTTATTTTTATCTGTAATAGAGTGAGTAATGAGTTTTTCTTTGATTCTGAAAAAATGCCGATTTTGAGTTACAACACTATTGTATTATTAGTGCGATATGTAGAAACACCCAGACTCAACACAAATGATTGCAAATTGAAAATGGACAATTATTTGTGTTGTGCAGGACTCGATCCCGTGTCCGTTGGAACAAGAAACACACATTCAATATAACAGTCAAACAAATAAGTATAGGATAAGTTGGCGCGCGCGGGCGGGGCCGTCGTCCGCGTACACCCAGGGCAGGCGCAGCACCCTGTACGCGGACGCAGTCAGCTTCACGGGGGCGCTGCCCGCCGGCGCCGGCACGAACACCGGCCCGCCCGCACCGGCTGCACCTGCCCGCCACCCACACCACTTACACCTTCTAGCTACCTACAAATATCTAAAAATATATAAAACTCAAAGGTGACTAACTGACGGACTGATATAGTTAGTGATCTATCAACACACAGCCCAAACTACTGGACGGATTAGGCTGAAATTTGGCATGAAGGTAGATGTTACGACGTAGTCATCCGCTAACAAAGGATTTTTGGAAATGCCACTTTTAAAGAGATGAAATAGGGGATGCAAATTTTAATTTCAATCTAATTGTTGGTTATCTAGGTACCTACCTATTTTATTGTGAAGTTACAGATTCTGAAAAAAAGTCTAGTTATGGAAATTCATTCTGTGTTTTAAACCTACCCCTGGGCACAGTCCACAACTGTAGGTAGGTATATAAATAGTTAGGTACTTACCTACCTATTTATTGATTAATTATAAGATTATTAGAAAATTATAATTAGGTAGGTACATAGGTTATAAAAAACAAACAATATTAAGAGATTAGTTTATGAGAAAACTTTATTAGATAAATAATAAGTAATAGGTAGGTCTTGGGAATAAATTGAAATTATTTTAATATTGTTTGGAATATGTTTGCATGGAAAAAAACTCATCTGCAAGTGCTCTTAAGAAAAAAACTTTCAGAAGACTTGATAACCTCCTTTTTTCGAAGTCTGTGAAAAATAAACTATTTGGTGTGTACTAAATGGATATATTTCTAAAAAAAAATATGTCAATAATACATTAGCAAAGTTGGTCCATTAGTGCAATATATATTGCCTAAAGTTAACATGTTATAGTTACATTAAGGCTAAACGCAGGCTTCAGCTAAGCACCGCGAGTCGAGAGATGGTGCTGTTTTTCTAAGATTGGCGTATTTATTTATTTTAAAGAATCTGGAGCCAAAAAGACTGGTTTAAATTAAACCGCGAGTTTGACCCCTTGTTTTTTACATGTGACAAACATCATTGAAACCATATATTACTAAAATTTAGAGAAATCGAGTTTTTTCATAAAAATTTTGCGGCGCTACAGAATACACAATAGTAGACAAATTTCTGACACGTACATGCAAACATTGAAAATTTGAAGTAACTGTATATCAATTTCTACCATATTACATATGTTCGAATAGCGTCGCTCTGTAGAAGCTTGGGTAAGGAATCGGGAGGTCGTTGGTTCAAATCTCGTACGATACAGTATTTTTGCTAATTTATTTCCTTTATTTTTCTCCAATAATCCGTTGTACCTGTGCTACCATTATTTATTTTTATGTTAGCGGCGCGACACAGTTTTCTTTTATGTAATTTTAACTGCGACTAGGACTAATGTAATCTTAGTCTAATCCAAGGTCTAATCTATCTCCAAATCAAATACATATCTATTATCTATTCGGGATGTTTGAGATTTTATTTTCCTCAGATATCCCTGCGATCACAGATCCATAATATCTTGACAATTCACAACATACAAAAGAGGGGAGCCCAAGATGGGATTTTGGGATTCATTACATTATTCGGAAAAGGATTACAAAAAATATATAATCGGACGATTTCCACAAGTTGAAGTATCAAAATTTCGACGATTTAGATTAAGGGAAGGAAAAATAATAATATAGTAAGTTTATCTATTTTTAAGAAGTGGATTATGATAGCAGGCAAGAAGGCAAGTGCTGTCTAGACGTAGATCCCTATGAATAGGGATCTAAGTCTAGACAACGCAGCTGTGTCAAGAGTGAAATTTGTTCCAATGATATCCGACCTACGGTAGGAGATTGCAAAATGAAGAATAATGGCTGCGAGTTTACGTCATATCCAAATCGTCCAATTATTGAATAAGAGATTTCTTTTAAAGTTATTACTTAACAGTTATTTTAAAATTTTGATGCCCACAATTATAGTTTGCTTTCCTCTTTTCCAACCCTTACGTACAGCCTTCCCCACTACGCTTACAATCAGATTAACATAAATCTGTATTTTAAGAATACGGGGTACATGGATGATGTCTGATGCGTTCGAGTATCTCCACGCAGCAGTTTTTTCCTCTTTGGAACCTATAGAGGACTCCCCCACCTATAAAAAGGTTTATAGTATATTATTTAAAAAAAAACGTTAATTTGGCTTGTTTTGTGGGAATATACTTCATCTACTAAACTTATACATATACCTATAGTCATGTCATATAAATACACTGGAATGTAATAACTCTGATTCATGTGGTATCTAAAACAACTCCTTTAAAGAAAGGGTCGAATCAAAGGTTTGTTACTTGAAAACACTACCTACATATCCAAACATAAACACCATAACATCAATCAGCAAAAGAAAATGAAACAACAGGCTCGAAACTGAGGAAATTAAATTAGTTTGACAAATGGATTACTTACACTCGATCAAAGTAAGTCACTTATTGTCCGGTCAGCAATATTTGAAAACGAGTAGGAAGAAAAATTTTTAAGACATAATTAAATAAAAAAAATTAACAACTGTATTTTTATAAAACACTAGTGGACTCCCGCGGCTTTGCATTATTACGAAATAAAATGCTATGTTTTAAACTTATGATAATCCGTAGAGCAATTTTGGTGTGATGCGCGTTTAAATAAACAGACAAAAGTTTTATACATTGTTGGGACGTATTTTGCTATCAACTCGAAGTAACTATCATAAAACATTTTTTTTTCTATCTTCAATGTATAGACCATCTTCAGATTCATTATAATGTATTTTGGTTTTACGTTCAAGCAATCTATGGTCTCGACACAATATGCTTGATTTATTTAAAGTTAATTAATTATTATTTTACATGCCCATTCCTTTGTTGTTTTTTTCTTGTAAGTACATCCCAAAATACCGCTTATTATGAAACGACGCGAACTTAGGCGAGCGCAACCAATAATTACTAAATTAAAAGATTACAGGCTAGTTTTCAAAACGACTCCCTAAATAGATAGATAGATAAACTCTTTATTGTAACACACATTGACAAAAAAAAGACAAACAGAAACACGCTAATAGTGATTTCTTCCAGGCAACCGTAGGATGGACAGGAGTCGAAAGAAATATAAAGGATGGGGTGTTCAAAAAATGAGAAAATATATACAAACAATAAAATATTCAATATTATATATATAATAACAAATAACACATATTACATATAAGTGCAAATAACTATAAATATTTTAATATTAAAACTTTCGTGAGACATTTTATCAAAAGATTAATTAAACGGTTTTCACTCACGTGTAGATCACGTAAATTGTTTACGCGTTTCGGATGTTATGACATCCATCTTCAGAACGAACGTTCTTGGATCCATGATTCATGGATGTCATAACATTTAATTAATCTTTTGAACTATGAATATATACAACATATACATATTATACCTACATACTATAACGTCAGAAGGAGACAACTATAAACACACGAATTCAACAGCAGATTATTGAGCTATTGAGTTTAGGTACCAGTTTTTAACCTGAGTGTTGAAAGCTTCGAGAGTCTGAGCTTGCTTGATACACAAAGGCAAGGCGTTCCACAAATGAACAGCTCTTGCTGTGGAAGAATTTTGATATAAAGAGGTTCTGGCCTCAGGAGTCTTAAGAATAAGCGTACCCGATGACCTCAGATTTAGGGAGTGGGAGTCATGCACATAGGAAAATTTACATAACGTTAAAACAAATAATGTTAGTTTGCTGACCAAATAAAATGTTTAGCTTACATATTCATTGATACCTCTGAAATAAAGGCAATCTTAATATGGAATCTAGTTCTTGTTGAAGTTCAGTGTTGAATGCATGAAAATTACGTGTTTTTCTATTACCTATTTAAAACATGTGTAAATGGATTGCCATTGTGTATTTCTTATTATTCGTCGCTAAGATTGTGGAATGTGTTTATGTAAGTTTTTTAATGTTTTCATAAATATGTACGTAGGTACCTCTTGGTGTCATTTGAAAGCCAGTTCCATTTTAGTACAGATATGCTCCTCATTGGGACGAAGGTACAAAAAGAGAACTTAAATAGACTAGAACTTAATATTTGTATAAAAAAATAAATTTGTGTTTACAAATAAATAAATAAATATAGTTACCTACTAGGTAGTCTCTTCATCATCTTCTTCTTCTTTACCTTATACCACTATGCGGGGTTGGCACAGCAAAGCTATTTGCTAATTCCATGTAATTCGATTCGCTGTGTAAGCGAAGATGGCTTGCACATTATATTACTCTATGGCTTGCACACATTTCCTCATTTGTACAGGTCATCAAAGTTTTTCTAGTTTCCTCATAAATGCTTTATTTATTAAATACCGAAGCTTTCTCTATTCACCAACTAAATAAATAATATCTTCAGATTCCAGAAGATGACGACAAAAACACAGAGAGCAATGAAAAATCAGAGGAAACTGCAAGAAATCAAGAAACACACAACTCGAACGAAACCTCTGAAACAACTATTATCAATGATGATAAACTTGGCGATGAGCCCGAACAGTACGATAGATCAGAAAGAGTTAAAGAGACAGAAGAAGATTCAGCTACAGAAGAAACTAATCGTAGATTTGCCGATAGTAAAGAATCAACAGTATTTGTTGGGAGTTTAGCTAAAACTCTACATGATGCATTGAGTGGTGAAAACGTATCTGAGGACGTAACAGTTGCTAGGACTGCAGCTGACAACCACCAGGAAGAATCAACAGAAACTACTGATCCTGGAGAAATATTTGTATATACTCCGCAACAAAGTCAAGACCCAGTATTAGATTTAAAGGCAAGAACAGGCCGAGTAGACGAAGATGATAAGGAAGAAAGAGACAATGGTAGTTACCATGATGAAGCAAGAATAGGACACTTGCCTCGAGACAATGCTAATAACAATAGAAGATCTGGTTATGAGGCTCCCGGTGAGGATAACGATGATGATTGGAAACTTACAAATCCACAACAGAGACGTATACCAACGTCAGGACCAAGTGGACAATCATTTAATTGTACGTACCTACCTTCACATATTTGAAGTCCATGACTATATATTTTCTTTGGTTTAATTACGAGTGCTTACGTTTCTTCCAGATCAACATATCAACGAGAATCGATATCCATCTACCAGTTGGAAAAGCAAAATAAGACCTGAGAACAACTACCACCACTCTCCAAGACTGTCTCCCATTTACGAAGGTGGCAAAAGCAGGGAACTGCTTTATCCATCGTATAACAGCCGCGAACACATGGGTCAGACCAATTCTTATTCAGGAAATCTGATGAAGTCCTATTTTGGGTTGCATTACCCGAACAGACAGTTGTTTACTGGTAGATCACGAGAAATGTGTTCTTCATGCAACAAAGACAATTTCAGGCCAATAGAAAGGGCCAGATCAGGAGATATATACAGCTCGCCAGATGATCACGGATATAGAAGATCGATTTATCAACAAAATGATGCAAAACCATTGGATAAGGCTAATGGTAGATCAGAAGATCACGATCCTTCTGCTGCAAATGACTATCCACTACAACTAGATCATAATGAAAATACAGATGTAAACAGAGCCCATAGTAATTCATGGTCACACGAAACGATGGATCCAGGTAAAAACGGAAGACTTTATTCAAAAGACGTAGAAGGAAGTTTTCCACCAAAAATTGGTCCATTAACTAAAATGTTGATGAATTTACCATCGTATAATTTACCAAGAAATAGTCAAATGGCACGAATGGGTTTGGCAAGAGCATCGAGGTCAATTTTATAAAATAAGTAAATTAAAATGTGTTGAATTAAACTGTACCTAAACGTAATATCCTCCTTCCTAAAATTTACCTATAACGCTTTTATTTAAAATAGTTTTTGAACTTAGTAGGCTAAATAATGCTATAATCTGATAGTAAAAAGAACTAAGTAGGTACTCAGGTGATAGGTATTTAATAAACATGGAAAAATGTCTGCACAACTTAATATTGCTGAATTTGCTGATGATGATGATATTTTAATATGCATGTCAAAAAAGATTTATTGTAGTCAATGATTTTATGTCCGATACTGTCAATGTCAAAAAAACAATGTTTTGTTTTTATTTCCGCGAATTCGGAATTTCGCGTTTTATTGTATTTGCATTTTGCAATGCCGATTCATTATTTCTCTGTTCAGTAAAATTATAAATCGTGTTCAGCTTAAAATGGGCAAAAGATACTATTGTGATTACTGTGATAAAACTATGTCCTGTGCTCCTTCCATAATACGCACACACAACACCGGACTTCTGCATCAAAAGGCAAAACTTGACCATTATCAGAAATTCAAAGGTAAGACGAGTTTGTATTATGTATTTGTTGTATTTATTTTATACTTATTGTGCTTGTTCGTGGCTACGATCGCTTTAGTTTTTTCATATCAAATAGGATAGGCTGCAGCAATGCTTAACATCAGGCAGGTGGTTATCAAACGCAAACCTATCCCACGTAGAAAAATCAATTTGATTTATTTGCGAACGTACCTAGGTACCTACGTACAGATCTATAGGTTGTGAGCATATTGTTGCGAAGCTTCTCCGCATTCCACGTTCCGGCATGCAAAACTATGGTAGTTAATATGGTGGGTATTTATTTTGAAATCATTTATAATGCGGAACTCTTTCTTATCACAGAACCTTCATACTATAAACCTCAAAGATCTAAGTATTGCATGTTAGCTACATTTGGTGAGACAAGGTTAGGTTAATTTTTTATGAAAAATATGTCTCACCTATTTATTTCGCAGGCATGGTTGGTTAAAATTTAATTGAGTGGATAAAACCTGAATTAAACATGAATTCCCTTTTAATATCAGACTAAATCCAGAGTGTGTAGGTAATGCTAAGACTGCCCAGGTAAACTTAGGTTTACCACTTCACCTAGCTACATTTATGTAGTTATACCTACTTATTTACATGTTATGGATATGTAACCATGCAAAGCTGAGCTTAGTGGCTATATACTTAATAAATGATAATTTAATTACCAATCTATAAATAAGATTTTTCATATTTCATTTCTGTTGTTTGTATAACAAACACTCTTTGATTTCAGATCCGGAGACCATCTTAGCAGAAGAGTCTGTGAAGAAGTGTTGTGCTCGGTTTCCGAAGGGCCAGTGTCAATATGGAAGTGTATGCATGTTCTCACACTACACACCAGAGGCTATTATATACTTGGAGAACTATGGTAAATATAAGTAATTATATATATCAGGTAAGCACACTCCATCTTAGCCCATAGCCTTTGCTTGCTATCAGGCAAACTATGGCCAACTGCAAACCCGTTCAAGTTAAAAAAAATATCCTTCTCCAGCCCAAATCATGTTCCTCATTACTGAAAGACATCCTCCTCATGTTCTAAGCTTCATTACTGATGGTCTGTACTCCCTTCAAAATTTATTCATTTCATGTGTTTCATTCAAGTTCTCTTGGGCAATGAAATACTTAAATATAAAAGTTCCAATTCCAAGATATTGCGTACATTTAGCCCCATACTAAACAAATATTTGTGTCATTGGTATTAGATAATGGATATCACATATATAATATATATGATAATGGATATATTATACACTGGAACGACCACACTCAACACAAATAATTGTTTAGTGAGAATAGACAGTTATTTGTTTTGTGAGAGAATTGAACCCATGACCCCTGGTACTGAAGACCTACTACCTAATGAGCTACCAGGCTAGTCAAGGAAAAGAAAATGTTTGCTAGGGATATTTTGTTCCTCTATAATCAGCTACTGAGCTGTTTTAAAAGTTTATCACATATATGTACAAACTAATGAATAAAAACATTGTAAAATTTCAGTGGCCACAAAAAACTTGGCTAACACAATAGAAACCCAGCCCTGCTTCCAAGACCTGTACAACAAGCTTCAAACAGACAGAAGAGTGACAGACGATAACAGTACAATACTAGTGGACAAAAATGGAGTTTCACATACATTACCCTGGCAATACAATGAAGAGTTCAAAAGTTATGGAGAAAATCTACCTCCGAGCTTACAGCAAATGAATGTAGAAGATTTTGCCAATGTGACCTTTGATAGTTGGGGATAAAATGTGAGATTGGTTTTGAGTCAGTATTTTTAATGTGAGTGTTTTAGATGTATGTCTAGAATAGTGGTTGTTAAACATGTCAGAGGATTAAAGGGTGGCTTAAAAACTCTCAACACTAGAGTTGGCCACTCTCATTTGATAAGCTCAAGATGGGCTCATTATAAACTATATTATATCTACATACAATATGGGTAAAACCAGAGCCATGTAGTTGTATTAATAGTTAGGTATTTGGGAAACTCTGGTGGTAGAGTTTTCAAATTGCCCTAAGGGTCTCTGACATGGATTAATGACTGTTAATGTTAGTAGAATTTCATTATACCTACATTGTATAATGTTCCATACACAAAATTACTTGGTGAACATATTACAATACATTATTTCTTCAGAGATAATGAAATAAATGATATGAATATATAAATTCATACTATTGTTGTTGGCACAGAATAAATATAAATTAATTTTTCTTTGATTAATTTTTGTTTGTTTTATTTTAGGTATATTATATATTTTAATATTATGTTTAGGACTTGTAAATATTAGTCAGTTACTTTATGTTTTATAAGTTATGAATAAATATTTTTTATGCCTTCAAGTTTTTTGTAGCTGTTGTTTATGAATAAATGAATATAATTAAATTATTAAATAAATTAAATGTGTTGTAAATGTAGAAGAGTATTCGTATTCATTTATATTCGTAAAGCCTGTATTCTTAACAACAGTACAAACTAAATGAAAATACATTGTTTAGGTATGATGACTAACTTTGAAAAGTACCTAATATTACTTTTGTTTTAATCTTTGTGGAAAATGTAAACAAAGGTTTAATAATATTTTCTTTAGCTTGTTTTTCTGGTGTATAGTACACTTTCCTAAACTATAGAATACATCATCTTAATTGAGATATTAGATATCAATCAAGAAATATAAAACTTTTAACTTTTTTCTTTAAGTATTTTGTTATTCAGGCAAAGCATATATTTTATTATGTATTTTTGTATCTTTTTAAATTTTATTGGAAAATTCAATTTGCTTCTATTCTCTCGGCAACAATGACAAATCATTATTGTACTGTTGTTTAAATTCTCCTTCACTTCATCGTTATTCCATTTGTGCTTGTATTTTGGTAGTTTTACTGCTTTAGCGGACTTAATGTAATAACGCAATCCATGATGGTAATTGTAATCAATTTTATATGAATCTGGATCTAATTTATTTAAATCATTATTCGATGCTTTTAAGACTGGGATGTCATTATTTTCATCAATTTGAGCGTTGGCTGTTCGTTTGAATCGTAGCAATGTGGGATCAGCATCGTAGTCGGTGAAATCTGTTTCTTGAAATTCGCTTTCATCGAATGAATTGGTTTGAGGCTCCGATGAATTGAGTTCGGTAATTAAACATAACTGAAACGGGTAAAGTAAATAATTTTCTTTTCAGCTATAAATTAAATATTTCTTGTTTTATTTGGCGGGATTAGAGACATTTTTATTTTAGCTTTAACTTTTTTATTATAAAAATAGAATGTATGTTTATTATGCTTAAAAATGCATAGGTACCTACATAATACAATACAATACAATATAACTTTATTATGCACACCAAAAATAAATTACAATATGAAATGAGCTTAAACTATAAAAGAATGCACAAGTGGGCGGCCTTATCACCTTGAGTGAACTCTTCCAGGCAACCTTAGCAAGTAAACGCAAAACATAATCACACAAAGAAAAAAAAATGTATGTAATTATTCCTGTAACAGCTTAATCGATTTGGATCTAATTTGGTACGGATATAGGTTATAAATAGTATATTTGATAAACATATATATTTAAACGAGTAAAACCGGAAGGTAAAACCAGGCAATAAATTACAAAAAAACTCACTGCGATTGTAATTATATAATATAGGCTCTTATATAGTATCGGCAGAAAACTAACACTTTTCATGGCATTAGAAAATTTGAGTTAAAAGTCTTAAAACTGCTATAATATCGGATTTGCATCAAGTATTTACGATCGCTTGCGATTACGAATTAAGTTAGTTCTAATGACTTTACTTACCTACTAAGTACCTACATATCTAATTAAGGTTGGTAATATACCTATACATTAGAATAACCGCAGGGAGCACCTAGGATTCAATCTGCGCAGGACCGGGACGAGTGGCGTACAAGAAGAGAGGCCTATGCTCAGCAGTGGGCGATAGTGCTGATTATGATGATTTTCCCCTTAGTGTGACTAAGAAGGGTGATATAGGCTCTTATATAGTACCTAATCAAATACCATAGGTTTATTTTTATCGCAATAGATAGATAAATTCTTTATTAAAACACTACATACATAAAAAACAATAGGTACAAAAAAACATTGAAAATAAAATTTGCGTTTTAATTGGCGGCCTTATCGCTAAGAGCGATCTCTTCCAAGCAACCAATCTGGCAGGGATATATTCTTCAAAATAAGTGAGTTGGACGAGGCGTTTAAGATAATAAATGAAAAAGAGATCAAACAGTTTATACTAGGTACTTATATATGAATAAACATAAACAAATATTACAATAATGTACATAATATATACAATATTTTGTAATTGAATGGTAACTCATTTGTTTAATTGCGACTATTTTAGCAATGATATTCTATATAAACTGAGGTAGAATTTCTAGATGCGTTATACCCCGTTCTGTGTGGCGAACTCAAACTAAGCGAATTAGCCTGGACGGCTCAGTCGCCTCGATGCTGTGAACATACGTTTATCCCTTTCTCACGACCGGGTTTTATATATCTCTGATCTCTTTTACTTTCCTTCGCCACGTGCTAGGGCGACTTTCAATGAGTATAACGTCTCTATAGTAAAACCTCATTGTATTTTAGGTACTTTGTATTCTTTATTTTAATCAATTAGTCATTTGTAGGTACTCGTGTGAGTATTTCTACTTCTAGTTTGTACCTACTGCATAAGTACATTTTAATGATTAACAAGTTAATTAGCATAGGCATAGCATTAGGCATTTAAACAAATTGAATAGCATATTTACTTCCTGATTTTATTGGCTAAATGAAGTTTATGTTTGATCAATAAAGCTTATCAACCAGTTAAGGCAAGTTTAATGTGAACCAAATTAAATTTGATGCAACTCTAAGAAGTATATTTATGGAAACCATGAAAATATATGGATTTCTGCAAATAATTATTATTTCAGTAAGAATTTATATCTATCGATACATATAATAAAGCTGAAGAGGATCTAATACTCACAAGATATTTTTTTCTTTAAGTCATAACACGTTTCAGCAGTTTTTCTAATTTTTGGGTTCATCTGTCTCTGATTGTCTGTTTATTTATTTAACGCTCATCACGCAAAGACTGCTGAACGGATCATCATGATTTTTGGTAGGTATGTATGATTATTGTTAAAAATTGTCTTGTTCTGAAATAATGCAAGCGAAGCCGTGGGCGTCCACTTGTATTATAAATTATATTAAAATGTCGATTTTTGTGCATTATCTGTATTATAATATTAGTGCGAGTACCTACCTAGGTACAATAATAATGTGATGAAAAAAAACTAAATTCTTTCTCTGTACCGTTTCAGATATGTTTGTTACGTAAACTTAATGCTTCCAAACCGGATGGTAATTTATCGCCCGGACACCAGTTTGGAAACCCCGTTGTTATCGATGATAATTCGAACTCAACATTACAAAGAATAAAAAGATCAGTCGATGTTCAAACTAACAAATTAGATAATGATGATGATTTTAAAAGAAAAACTAAAAAAACAAAGGATTTAGAAAAAGATAAAAATTACTTGGACCTATTGGATCGAGAATACCAATACGATGATGATTTGGATAACTATATTAATGAAAATGCCGAAATAACTTACCCGAACGATTTAAATCCCGAATTAGTTCATGACGAACTAATGCTTAACATGAAAAATGAAAGTGATAAACTTGGTTTACTGCCTAGAGAAAAGAGACAAATAGATTCCTCTCAAGACATATCGAGAATTAACAAAAAACGTCTAACTAAATATGCTGACGTTCTAAAGAACTCTGACATCGACGATGGTAACATGCAAATAAATTTGCGCCGAAGGATCCCGGTTAATAAAGCCTTAATTAGTAAACACAGCATCGATGCAAAAGCAAAAAGGAAAGAAAAGGCAAGAGTTGACAAAATTTATCAAGATAAGATCAAGGAAATTTTGAAGTTTCTGGTACCAAACTATATGACTACAAATTTTATGCATGACGAAATGAAAAGGATGACGAGGCAAGGCGCAATGGGTGATCAATTGTGGGCACTAGTCGAACATTTAGAAAAACCGGAATATGCAGACCTCAAGAACAATGTATTGAAGTGCTTCTGGAAAATAGCTGATAAATACAAAATGAATTTGCCAAAAGATATTTATAAGAACGGTGTACCTAATAAATTGGCGATCGACCCGTTTGTAGATCCGTATGTATATGGATGAATAAACATAATAATTAAAATAAACATTAATTTTTAGCCTTTTAAGGATTCATTAAAACAAAACTGTTCAACTTTTATGAACCAAAACCGTAGCTGCATATTTAAATCATAGCATTTTAAAAGCACCTGTGGCTGCTGCGATACAAGGGTACCTAGTGCAGTAGCCACTGGTACCTAACTCTAATATAAGGTCTATTTAAATCAAATTTAAAACTCTGATAAATAAGTTATCTCTTAGGTAAGTATTCTATTAGGTAGGTATTCTAAAAAATTAACGGAAATTCTATTAGGACCCGTAAGCGTGATATTTATAAAGAGTAGTGGAAATCATTCCATCCTTTTCGCACTCGCCCTTGGGATCCCACTGCTGGGTATAGGCCTCCCTTTGTATGTGCCATCTATAGCTATATCCATGCAATCAGTGGAACAGTTTTTTCACTAGGCTTCTTAGGAACTATTACAGCTAGGGTTGAATTTACACAGTCGAGGTGTTTAATTTTGTAGCTTCATCATCAAACACATATATACAATAATTATAAAATAAAAGTTAAGGACAGCTTTCATACAATAAGGTATTTTTGTTCTATTTCATATTGGCTGGTTATTTACTAAGTTTAGGTTGTCAACAGTATACAGCTTTCTATGTATAAAATTTATGTAGGTACCTACTTATAAAAAAGTATCAAGTAGGTATTTTTAGGGTTCCGTACCTCAAAAGGAAAAAACGGAACCCTTATAGGATCACTTTGTTGTCCGTCTGTCCGTCCGTCCGTCCGTCTGTCAAGACCCTTTTTCTCAGGAACGCGTAGAGGTATGAAGCTGAAATTTATATCAATTACTCAGGTCTACTGTCCCTTGAAGCTGTGAAAAAATCAAACTTCTAAGCCAACGCAATCAAAAGATACAGCCATTTATGCCGCAAATTTTCGACACTTGCAAGGGAATCAAAACCTACAGGGTGCTTCCCGTGAACTCAGAATCTTGAAATTTGGTACGAAGCAACGTCTTATAGCATAGATAAAGGAAAAATTACGAAAACCATAAATTTTTAGTTACATCACAAAATATTTAACCTTGCAGGTTTGTACGGAACCCTCGGTGCGCGAGTCCGACTCGCACTTGGCCGGTTTTTTTATTTATTCTTCTTATTGAATGAGAGTGGCCAACTCTGGTGTCGAGAGTTTATCAAGCCGCCCTAAGGGCCTCTGACATGGCTGACGCTTTTTATTTATTGAAAGAGCCACTTACTTAATCACTACATGCTTATAGCCAATATAATCTGTAATCAATAAAATTAATTGATTACAGTCATTAGTTTGTTAATTAATTGGCTAATTAATAGTACCTAGTAACTCGATTAAGTTAGAGATAGAATTTGTAATACAACACTTTTATTAATAAATGAATGTGACGATACTGACTATACATTTTAAAAACTTAAAAGGGAATAACTATTATTTCAACCATGAAAGAAAGGGCAATTATGTTGTTTATTATAATAGTAAGTATTATTTTATTTCATACAAAGTATTTTGTACCTAGTAAAACCTGAAATATTACTGTTATAACATTAACTTCCTAGTACGAGTAGGTATAGTTACTTATTTCGGTGTAATGATCCATTCCGTCAAGAAGCGAACAAATAAACAAACGCTTTTTTATATTTTACATAATATGATGTAGATTGAACGACTTTACAGATTAACGTTAACATCGTCGTAATAAAAGCAACCACCAACCTGAACATCGTTGGACCGGGCACCAATCTAAGCGGCCTCTTTAATAAAATTTTCCTAAAAGGCAGCGGGGAATGGATACCTAACCTCATACCCGACATGACTTTCAACGACAAAACGAGAGACAGAAAACCCGGAGTGGACGCCCAAGTAGGAAGACGATCTTTGAAGCAATTCCTAGCAGATAAAAGGAAGTATTTGTTTGAAGCCGCAGACTCGTTCCTGCAGCCTCTATATCAACCCAAGAAAGAGGGCATTGCTCAAATAGTACTCAATGCAATCGGTCTAAAAACATTACCTCAAAAACCTACCCGCAGAGAAGTTGTCCACGCACAGCATCACCACGTGAAAATAGACGAGGAGAAATTCCTAGTGAACCGACAACACGTGAGAAAGATGACAGAACTAAGATATTACATGGAACACAATTTCAAAGCAGTCGACCATTTCTACCACGAGCTGAAGAGGATCCAAAAAACCAGCGTCGTTATTGACGATTTGAGGAAAATGGTGGATTGGATCGGCAAGCATATTGGAGGAGGGCCTGGGATAAAACAGGCGTTCAAATGTTACCACGATAGGAGATTTAAGGATCCAGCCAAACTTGACATGTGGAAGAACAGGGTACCGAACAATGTCTACATCGATCCATTTAAAGACCCGTATGAATATGGAGTGGATTGGTAATAAAATCGGTTGGAGCTTTAGTGTTTTTTCTTATCGTAGTCCATTGCTTAGTGACCATTTTTTTGTTAACTTAATCTCTCTCTTCGAGTCGTATTTCCTCATGACTGAGGGTCGTGACTCCCTTTATTAGGGGAGTTTTCTTGGGCAGATACATCGTGGTGGGCGCCCAGGTCCTTCTACGGAAGACGCATGTCCTCGGATAT
This sequence comes from Macaria notata, assembly GCA_927399415.1. NCBI lineage: Eukaryota > Metazoa > Arthropoda > Insecta > Lepidoptera > Geometridae > Macaria > Macaria notata. The sequence continues at coordinate 3,736,012 of OV656750.1, read as the reverse complement.
TGTGGTCCTCAAACATGTCGGTTTCCTCACGATGTTTTCCTTCACCGCTAAGCGAGTGAAAATCCACACATAACTTGAAAATACAAGTCATTGGTGTAGGGCCGGATTCGAACCAGGGTGCGTCTGGATGAAAAGCAGGCACTGGAACCGCTGAGCCACACTCGCTTGTTAACTTAATACTAAGTTGTAATTTTAAGCTTGTAATATCTTCTTCTTATCGAATGAGAGTGGCCAACTCTGATTTCGAGAGTTTATCAAGCCGCCTTTTTCGGTCACCCATCCAAGGACTGACCGCACCGACCTTTGCTTAACATTGGTAATCGCATGCGATTGCCTCCGCTAGCTGAGATACGGGCGCTTCAAATAATATAATACACACTGCTTGCCGTAACTTTCTACTTTATAGCAATAAAAGACACTAGGAACTCCTTCATTTAATTTTGCTAATAGTTAGGTATATCACAAGAAAAAAATGCCAATAAGAATATAACTGAAGAGGGTTGAAAGTCTGAACATTGAAGATATTTGAAAAAAAATGTTAGGTGATTAAGTACCTACTTCCAATTGATAGCTGTGTTCTGCTTTTCCAAGAATTTCTAGAAATTAAATAAATTTAATTACATAATTTCTTCTTTATATTATTTGTCTGTTTATTTAAACGCTCATCACGCAGAAATGGCTAAACGGATCATCATGATTTTTAGTACGTAGGTAGTATGAGGTCTTAGGAGTGTCATAGGCTACCTTTCATCCTGAAATAATGCGAGTGAAGCCGCGGGCGTCCACTAGTCTTACCAATAAAAAGTTGGTATTTAACAGTTTGTTTTGTTCTGAAGAAAATAATATTAATTGCTACTTACCTAACTTCAAAAATAGTATGTCGCTTGTTTAAAATTATTCTTTTTTATTGATAACATAAAGCAGTTTTGGATTCTTTTTGTTTAATCCTTTGACATATTCGTATATCGGAGTGCCAGGGCTTAGTTTCACCTTTAAACTTTCCTGTGAAAGAAATAAGATATAATAAATAAGACGATTTGTTACATGAAGAGGAAATGTTTGTGAAAAAAAAACGTAAAAAAAACCATGAAACGTCTTTACGCATCACATAGGTATCTACTTATATGTATACCTACGAGTTACAAAATAATAAATGCCAAACTTACCAAGTGACAGGGTCACGCTTGTCATATAGGTATAACATTTTATTTTGTACTAGGTTGTGTTTCAACCAACGACATTAATAATAAGGTATTATTAATGTCGTTGGTTTCAACTATATAATTTACGTAGATAGGTTTAAGGCCTAAGTTTGAAAAAACCTACCATGTTCTTATCTGGTGGCCCACTCCTCAGTGCAAGGGGGTCTGCAACGTCTTCTTGCCAGTACGAGTTCCAGAATTCCTAAAAATAAACATTAAATCACATTGTCAAACATCCCTATTTTTCTTGGGTACGTTCCTTTTTTGCGCTGTACTCTTGATCAGGCGTATTCGTCTATTTATTTCAAGTAGGTGCATACATGGCTGTACACATTTTGAACGTCAAATTAAACCGACAATATATTGTATAATTTGTAAATTTGATTCTTATACGAATATAATTTCAAATAAAATAAAAATAAAATAAATAAATATTCCGGGACATTGCACACAGCGCCATCTAGCCCCACACTAAGCAAACGCTTGTGTCGTGGGTACTAGATAACGGATATATTACTTATATAATTTTCTTTTGTAAATACATACTTATTATACATACAAACGACCAGACACAACACAAGTAATTATATTTTTTTTTAAAGTACATAAATACTTGTGTCATGCGGGAATCGAACCTGCGACCTCTAGATTAGAAGGCAGAGCCACAACCAACTAAGCTGACAGGCCTAAATAATTATTAAATCTTGATTAGACGTTACAGCAATTGGCCTGTTCCAGCATTGTAGTTTTTTTCTTTTTCTTCTTAATTAAATTTAGCACACAGATAAAATAATCTCTGCTGCCGCTACAACGTTAACAACAAACAAACAAACACTACACGTTCAAATATAATAATATGAACTTTAGTTATATTATATAGCAGGTGGAAGGACCTGGGAGCCCACCACGATGTATCTCAAACGAACTCTCCTGACGAATTAATTCTGCGGGGGAGTCACGACCCTCAGTCATGAGGAAATATAACTTAGAATAGAGAGCAGGTAGGATATAGTTTCTTACACCAGATCGTAGAGCCTTATTTTTTGATGGAGATGTAAATTCTTCTGGGTCAATGGGCTCCAAAGCTTCTAATCGCGCCGATTCTTTGGCCACTGCTAAAACTATCTCTGGTGGTGCCTATAAATAAATAAATATACGACATAATATCATACAGCGCCATCTAGCCCCATACTAAGCTCACGCTTGTATCATGGGTACTAGGTAACGTATATACGCATATCTATATACTTTTCTTTAATAAATACATACCTTCTTATTAGATATACATAGAAACGACTCAACACAAGTAATTATACATTTTTAAAATTCATAAATACTTGTGTCGAGTGGAATCGAACCCGCAACCCCTTTATTAGAAGGCAGAGCACCTACCAACTAAGCTAACAGGCCACTCAATTAAATTATTTTATTGAAAGTAAAAACACAAATCCATTTTACACATATACAATTTCTTGTCACAATATTTGTGTTTTTTTTCTTGTTGGGACATTTATGTAGCATGTCTAATTTTAATTTAATTAGTATTCTTTGACCATACAGCAAGTAAATTCGTATTGGAGTGGCCAACAACGGTGTCACAGTATTCAAATCGCCTTAAGGGCCCCTGACATTACAACGACTGCTGTACTATAGGTACTACCTACAATTTCACGTGTCATCTGATTGACTGATATAATGATCTATCAACGCACAGCCCAAACCACTGGACGGATCGGGCAAAATTTGGCGTGCAGGTAGATGTTATGACGTACGCACTCGCTAAGAAAGAATTTATGCCACTTTTAAAAGGGTAAAATAGAAGATGCACGTGTTCTTCCCACATTTTTTTATAAATTAAATATTTCAGTATGACTACACACCTATTTACTGTAATAGTTGCTACCTACTTATTAATCTTTCCTTTTTAACGTACCAATTTTGGAATAAGGCGGTTAGGCTGTTGTGTATTTGGGATTTGATTTTTGTGTTCTTTCTGAAAAAAATAAAATAATCTTAGAAAATCGCAAGACAGTGATTATCTGTAGATTTAATAAAGCTGACTCTTCAGCTCAGGTCAAAAATCTGAAAACTACTAGAAGATACTAGAAAAAAAATGTTTGTATACTTAAAATCGATAAATTCATCAGTTTTTATAATGTTTGTCTGTTTATATAAACGCTCATCACGCAATAACGGCTGAACGGATCATCATAATTTTTGGTAAGTACGTAGTTAGTGTGAGGTCTTAGGAGTGTCATACGCTTTTTATCCTGAAATGGCTATTACCATACTTTTTAACATGAAATAATGCGAGCAAAACCGCGGGTGTCCACTAGTTGGCGTAATAAAATGTTACTTAGATTATGAATAAGGTAAGTACAATTTGTAGTAGATCGTTTAATAATCTTTTCCCAGGGGTCTTCAAATCTAGAATGAATAGGTTTCTTCTAGGCAAGCGTGTAACATCTTAGACTACAATGACGCTTCACATCAGGCAGGTTGTAGTCAAACGTAAGCCCATTTCGTGATAAAAAAATACCGAACCAACTTACATCGTCAATTTTCTCTACCATGAACCGTCTGCCCAAATCAGTCAGTCTGTATTGACTCGGCTGGTAAATATGTAGATTCGTTCCCAGTAACTGTGTCAGGTCTCCCACTTTGATTTCATCCTTGTATCTCTGCACTTCACTTGAGCTCATCTTATTCTGAAAGTACAAACTGTCAAGTAAGTAGGTAACTATTAATTATTCATTGACATTGATTTCCTTGTAAACGAAACTCTGGAGAAATATGTATAGTTTTTCCGCTGTGACTGCTCCTAAACCGGCTCTTATGATCTTAAGAGCTTTATTTCTCCAGTTTCTCCAATGAATTTCCGCAAAGTAACGCCTGATCAGATAACAGAGGTCACCCTCCAATGCGATGGGTTGACGATATTAGAATAATCGCAGGCAGCACCTGGATTCAATTCTGCGCAGGACCGGGACGAGTGGCGTACAAGAAGAGAGACCTATGCTCAGCAGTGGGATAACAGGCTGATGATGATTGAGCGCCTGATCCAATCTTATTGATTTCCTTATTTTGACTGGCCTTTCAGGTCAGTCAGTTGGACTTGGTAGATTGTCTGCCTTCAGTGCCAGGGATCACGAGCTCGGTTCCCGCACAACACATATAATTAGCCATTTTCATATAATATGTATGTACCTAAATGTATTTACAAAAGAGAAGTATATAAGGTATTATATCCATTATCTAGCACCCCTGACACAAGCGTTTGCTTAGTACGGTGCTAAAGAGCGCTGTTGTGATATGCCGTAAAGTCTTTAATTTTATTATTAAAAAAAAAACTAAAATATAGCACTCCCTTACCGGGTCGTTCCGGGCATTACCGGATAGGAATTGCTTCCCTTGTAATTCATTGTCTGATTCCCCAGGATCAACTTTCAAGCCGTTCGGCGATGGTAGAAACATGTATAAGTTCTTCTTGTTGCCAGGTCTTTTAGGGTAGCCTATTTCCCAGACAGGGTAGCTAGGATCGTATATAGGAAATCTAGGCAGGCCAGGTTCTCCGTCCTTGTTTCCCCAAGTTGCTGGCAAGCGTGCTGGGGAGAAAGTATTAAAAAGTATTCTCTTGAGTCGTGTTTCCTCATGACTGAGGGCCGTGACCCCCGCAGAATTAATTCGTAAGGGAAGTTCTCTTGGGATACATCGTGGTGGGCGCCTAGGACTTTCCACGGAAGAGACATGTAGTCTGTGGAAAGACCTTTTTATGCCCTCAAACATGTCGGTTTCCTCACGATGTTTTCCTTCACCGCTAAGCGAGTGCAAATCCACGCTTAACTCGAAAATACAAATCATTGGTGTGGGGCCAGATTCGAACCAGGGTGCGTCTGGATGAAAAGCAGACACTGGAACCGCTGAGCCACACTCGCTCATAATAATTCATAAGATTAATATACATTTACCCGATAAGAACCAGATCAATCTCGATTTAAAGATCGCTGGATTTATAGATATAATATCTTACCCAGCGGATGTATCCAGAATCCATCCTTATCAATAACTAGTTTCGTTTGGACTCCTTTAAAGGGTCCTTTGACAAAGCTTTCATCGTAATTAATATTTTTTTCAGTACTAACTCCTTTGTTAAAATCGTCGTCACCTGTCCCGTAGTCGCTAGATGCTGCATTACTACTCTCTTCTAGTTCATTTGTCTGTAAAACCATTGAGAATTTTTACTAATGGGGTATACCGCACCACTAGGGTTGCTATTGTAAAGTGAAGCCCAGATGTTCTCATAAATAAGCAAGCCACATTAATTTGGGGCTGTGATCGCTATATCGTCAGCCCCCTTTGACAAGAGGAGTATTTTAGTGAGCGTACTGACGCTCACTTATAGAATAGAAAGAGCAATGTATGAGATTGACGTAAGAATTCCCCCTCGCGGAGCGCGTCACGTTGTCAATTCCATACATTGCTCTTTCTATTCCATAAGCCATAAGTGAAAGACAGTACGCTCACTTAAATAAGTCTATTGTTTTAGGGGGGGCGTTTGAAACGTCAAAAATGACAACCCTAATTTAGCCCTATTTTGTGTATTTTGTACGATGTCGGTACCTATAGGTTCGCCTTTGACCAAACGCGAACACGCATATTGAAAGCTGTTGTTCACAGAAAACACAGAATAGAAAAATCCTAAGTGTTGTCATTCTACATAAGTGGCCGGATCTTGCCGGATAAAGTGTGTGGTGAAATTCGAGTTTTTATTAGTGATTTTGCGTAAATAAACTTACGCTTATATAAACAGGTTTTGGATCACCGGGTTGTATCGGTTTAAATCTGGGAAAGCGGGTCGTTGTTGATGTTGGTGGTAATGTTGTTGTACTTGTTCCATGTCTGGGTCTACATTTTTTACTGTCAACCTGGAAATCCGTGAGACTTTTCACACTTTCAACCGAGTTTTTACTTAAGGGAGTATCGGCGTAAGAGGGAGGAGTCCTAGCCCTATACCCTTTTTTTTCGTTCAGGAAATGCATTTACGCATCCCCGCACTCTCCCCGGGGAGGCAGCGGGGTATGTCGGGCTCGGAGCTACTCCACTACCGACTAAAACCTACCACGATGTCCCTTCACCTCGGCAAGGACGGGTTTCGCGGGCAATCGAGCATTACTCCTCCGCAATTAGGAGGCCTATACCCTGCAGTGGGTCTCATAAGGCTGATGATGATGATGATGGTGATGATTCGTATGTGCGACTTTATAATATTGACAAAATTTGATGTGTTTTTAAAGAGTGAGTTTGTATGGATGTTGGATCCTAAATAATACAATGTATCGCACCTGCTTTCGGACCACACACTTTTAAAACCGTTATAGTATTCTTAATTGGTATCTATCATTACCTACCTACTATAATCGCATTGTCCAATAATCATGATTTTAAATCATGATAGGTACTTATGTAGTTACTGCCTGTATGCAATAACTTTTAGTCTACTATATAAAAATAAGTCAGGTTTTCCTTCTCGACGCTATAACTTCAGTAACGCACTAACCGCGATTTCCACGGTTTTGCGTTCATTGGATAGGGCTCCGTGAGGTTTTTTAAAAGAAATGAAGACATCTGGTGGCGAAACGGAGTTCGCCGAGTTTGCTAGTTCTGTATAAAAATACCTATCTATATGATAGCTTACTAAGAATTAAATTTAACTTAAGCTTTAAGAACTTAAATTTAAAAATATATCTCGTTGTTCTTAAAAGGATAATAAATGAAGTAAGTAGGTACATAATATTATGTTAATTTTGGCTTGTTATCTCGTTAGGTTAAAACGACTGTTCTTGGCTTGAATTCATTTATTTATGTAATCCTTATTTGTCACACCATTGACAAGGAAATTGCTAATAATGATGTAAAAAATCTTACTAACCTCAGTTAATATGTTCGTGTTCAAAGTCAACAGTAATATTGTTACATAAATTTTCATTATATCTACTTGATCCTTTGAAATAATGAAAATTTATGTGCAGATCTATCGAATAGAAATGTTATTAAAACTTCTAGATAGATAAGGAATCGATTTTAATCAGAAATCAATTATTTTACCTATAAAATATAACTAGGAAAAGATTCAATTTGAAAATAGAAAAAACAATTGATTAATAAATAGCTCTGTTGTTTTAAGTATACGGGCAACAGCACAAACAACAATAACTTATCCACAAAAAAAACTTTCAGAAGACTTTGACAACCTCCTTTTTTTGTAAGTCGGTTAAAAAAACAAAGCAAGTCTCACAAAAAAATAACATAAGTTAGGTAGATATACCTTACTTTTTGGAAGTTGTGAGTTTAGACTAATTTTTATCATATCTAAATAGCTGCGGTAAGTAACCTCCTATGCCAAGATCTTTGATGCTATACATCTTCGGTTGGTAAATGTGGTGGACACCAAATAACTGGGTGAAATCACCTGCTTCGATCTCTTCATTGTACCTCTTTCTTTCCGTGGAACTCATTTTATTCTGAAAAAAATTGAAAATATTAAAGATAAAGAATCTTTATTGATAGGTACTGTAAAGTTGTAACATACATAGGTATAGGTATAAGTACTAATATCATAGAATATGCTACACAAATTACAATATCTCATAAATTGAATTAATAACATTTTGTTTTAATAAAAAATGTCTACTTTTATTAATAAAATGATGAACATATTTGTTATGAAATCATGACAAATATTTATAAACTAGTGAACGTCCGCGGCTTCGTTCGCATAATTTTGTGATAAAAAGTAGCCTAATGACACTTCTAAGACCTCATACTATACTTACATATAAAAATCATGATAATCCGTTCAGCCCTTTTTGCGTTATGAGCGTTTTAAATAAACAGATAAAAACACAAAAATTCTAAAAACTGCTGAAACGTGTTCTGTTATGGATTTAAAGTATATACCCAAAAAATTTTTTCTAATATTTTCTATGTTCAGAATTTTTGAACCTCTTCAGCTTTATTATGATAAACAAGGTTCATAACACAGGTTTAATGTAGCTTCACCATCATTATCATCAACGGCCTTTGAGATATTACTACTTTGAGATAGGTCTCCCTTTGTGTGTGCCATCTGCTAAAAACTTTTTAAAACTGCTCAAACGGAAGAACCGATTTGGGTGAAGTTATTGTGAAGGTTACCTATACAGATAAAATAAGCACAGGCTAGTTTATATCTTTTTTTTTGTACTTTAGATAGGCTCACGCTTGACTACAACTTGCCTGATGTTAAGCAACGTTGTAATCTACGATCTAGCGCGCTTGCCTAGAAGAAACCGGTTAAAATGTGTAAAACCACTAGACCTCACTAGTTAAAAGCAGTTTGATAAATTTTAATATCAACACAAGACTCAACCACTCTCGTTAAGCGGATGAGTGTAACCTACAAATAAAAAATATTATCGGAACCCTATTCAAAGAACTTTATGTATGACCTAACTACTTACCTACTGAATCAATCGTATTGACATTTGGGTCAATAGTTTCAATTAAGGCTTTAAGGTCTTGTACCTTCGTCTTCCAACTATCGTCTAACTCTTTTGATGTCTTCTCACTAGGTTTTCCGCTACCAATGCCTTGGTCATGTTCTATGGAACTTGTTTTAACATTTTTCGCATCTGTTTCAGATATTTCGTTGTGATACGAAGTAGGTTTTCCAGATTCATTGGCAATTGGTTCAACTCTATCATCATCATCATCATGTATTTCTGATATTTTGTTATTATTCGACGTGTCCGAAGGTAGAAAGTCTTTAGATTCATTAGAATTTTGTTCAGCTCTATTATCATCATCTATGTAAGATATTTGGTTGTTAGAAGAAGGTTCTTCATGAGCTGAATCTTCGGGACCATTATCTGCAGCAAAATATGTTAACTTACATAAGATGGTAAATTGTAACCGACATAATGAAAAAAAAGTAGGTTAGTTCATTTGTGATAGTAAATTTAGTAGGTAAGAAAGAAAGAAAGAAAATATATTTATTGAGACACACACAAAACTTTAACCTATTTACTTACTAACAAGGATTTTTTATATCATCCCTCTCTTTCCCTCTACTAAACTTAGGTACATGCTAAGAATGTGATGTCCCAATACAGCCGCAACTCAGCCTAATGCTGGCGGCACACACAGGGGGCCACCAGCGCTGATCTTCTGTTGCGGCTGGCGGCGACGTCATGCACACCAAGTGAGCATAAAGACTAAATACTATAACTAAACTAAGGCACAAGTACGGAAAGAAAATTTAATGCGATTTTGATTGGTAGGTAGGTACTAGACTATTAGAAGGAATTGTAAAACCATTTAAAGCCTCTGACATGACTCGCCATTTTGGACACTCATTCAACAACTAGTATAGGTAATTACTTACTAGTGATACTTACTTAACAAAAACCTGTTAATTTACTAATTTATTCTAATTAACAGGTTTTTGTTAAGTAGGTAAGTATTGTCACTCATTTATGAAATTGATTTTATAGCAACAAGACAAAAAATACCATAACGTGATTTCCACAACGGTCCATTCTTCTTGCTATTTTCTATAAGTTCGTTGATGTCAGTTATTTTGAAATCAGTTTCCATCAACTCGAATGAAGAAGCGAGCTGTTCTTCGGGGAACTGGTGTATTGGTAATTGTGGATCTGTGGTCGTTTCTACTTCTGAGCGCTGGAATATGAAGTTTTTATTTCAAATCAAATCAAAATACTTTATTGTAGATACTTACACCAATAACAAAAAAACACAAGCATTAAGAAATTTAGATCATAGTATTGGGCCAGAGGGCAGCCTCATCACTTGGAGTGATCTCTTCTAGGCAACCTAGTTTGGAAAACAACGTTAGTTTTTTGTTTACTTTTTGGCGTGCCTGCTCACCATAGCAGGCTTGCACTGGAGTGTGAAGTGAATTATCCGTGCCGTTATGTGCTATAGTAAAATGTTATCATATAAAATTAAATGATACTTAACCAAATCAAAAAATATAATATCCATCTATGTACTTACATTATATTCCTAGTCAAAGTTACAAATACCTACCTACTTAACTATTTAGGTCCTATAATTACACATTTTAAACCATTATTAAAATTTGTGCTTATGTATGCAATTTCGTATCAGAGTGGCCAACTCTGGTGTATAACAGCACAAAAAGAATGCCACATTCTGGTCACCCATCCAAGGACAGACCGCGTCTATAGTTGCTTAACTTATTGGTAATCGCACTTAACTGAGCTATGGTAAAAATAGGCTAGGTACCTTTAAAACTTTGGTTTGGTTTGGTGGTTTATAAAACTTTGGTTTGTATTGTTATACTATAACTTACCAGGATTATAGCAGTGTAATATTCGTTTTCAACTGGTATCCATAATGGTCTGAGAGCCAAATCACAGTTAATCTCAGTATTGATAAAATTCAGAGTTAAAAACCAGAGCAATTCAAAACATACCATAATTTTCACTGTAAATGTTTCTGTATAATTTTACGGCTATCATAATGTTACTGAATCAATAAAAGTGTAATAAAATATTATTTGCAAAATGCATAATATTTTGAAGTCATTTATATCAACGAAACAAATTGTAAAGACGTAGCTGTCAATGAATCGCTTAACCTCACTGCCAACTGTCATTTGTTTTCATTGCTATCATTTTGTGATTGTGAATTTTTAATTTTATTTTCCTGTCTGTCCTCGATCTTGCATTTATTGCAATTTGCTTTTATTGGGATATATCATAACGTAATCTCGCAACTACGTTGCATAACAATGCCCGTAGACCTAGTTTCTGTCTCGGGCCCTTCGTTGTGAAACTAATGCATTCGCAAGTGAAGTGAAATATTACTCACGAAATCTTTGTTTTTGGTGTTAAATAATGTTTGGTAGGCCTAGATGTAGAGAATGGACGCCCCTGGCGACCCAGCAGCTTCGCTTGAGAAGTCTTATACAGGTAAACCTCATTGAAAGTCATGAAAAAAGTTATTCCTTTGTTGAGACTTCAAGTTACCTACATACAAACAAACGCCCACGCGAAGACGCTCGTCAGGGCTAAATAATTGAATCATAATTTATTATAATCTAACATCTTTCTGTATCATCTACGTAACTGCAGCTTGAGTTCAACTGCATTTTTTATCTACTACCAGTTCATTGTCATACCTACTCTTTGCTGTGATGAAATAGATTGTGATGAGATAAAAACTAAGATATTAATCTATCAACATTCTGTGTGTTTGACCCAATGTAGCATTGGTAGTACTTTTGTACCTAATACTGTTCCTAAATTACAGTACATAATAAGATAATATAAATAAAATGACACATACTTACTAATATTAATAAATTTTTAAGCCTAGTTGAACCGAACTTTCTTTTAACCACTTTTGACAACAGCACATCAGGTTATAGTATAGACTGTTTGCAGAAGAATAACATAGAAAAAAGGTGCTCTTTTATTCTGACATTTTCCTTTTATTTTTTTATAGTAAAATACATAATTAAATCTTAATTCTAACATAATAAATCTCAAAGGTGACTGACTGACATAGTGACCCATAGCACATAGCCCAAACCACTGGACAAATTGGGCTGAAATTTGTCATGCAGATAGATGTTATGACGCAGGCATCCACTAAGAAGAATCCAGAAAGGATTTTTGGAAATGCCACTTTCAAAAGGGTGAAATAGGGGATGTAAGTTGTATCATATATTTAAAATAGAGCTGGGTGGGACACATGGTTAGGAGAACTGATAACAGATGGAGTAATAAAGCAGTTACAGAGTGGTGGCCTAGAACTGGCAGGCGAGGAGTGGGTCAACGACATTGTCATAGTCGAGGGTCCAACCTGGATGAGGTCTGCACAAGATTAACGCAGATGGCACATGCAAAGGGAGGCTTATACCCAGTAGTGAGATCCGAAGGGCTGTGGATGATGATGATGAAGCTGTACCAAAGAAAACTTGAATAAATGACTATGTTTATTTCCAGATAGTGGGCTACAATATTAGACCGCCCGAGTGGTGCCAGCTCCCATGCAGCTTCTACCTCACACTCCACCACACCACAATGTCAGCTCCATTCTACACGAGTGAGAGGATCTGCTCACCACATCCTAAGTGGAAGGAGATTGATTCAGGTATATAACTAAAAATAAATAAATATTCCGGGACATTGCACACAGCGCCATCTAGCCCCACACTAAGCAGACACTTGTATCGTTGTTACTAGATAACGGTTGTAATACTTATATACTTTTCTTTTGTAAATACACACTTATTATACATACAAACGACCAGACTCAACACAAGTACTTAATTATAATTTTTTTAAATTCATAGATACTTGTGTCACACGGGAATCGAACCTGCAATTGCTCAAGTCTCATGAATAAGTAATTTAACTAAAGCACAATAACAATACCACACAGATTCTACTTAATTTAGTAAAAAAGATCAAAACCTTATTGAAGTCATTGACTGGAAAGACCTTCACATGTTTGGGTCAGTTACTGTCTTAATGAGAACTAACCTGTTTTATTAATATTATTCTTCTAAAACAACATCAATAGCATATATATACATATATTGTCGACGGGGGAAAGCGGAAACGTCGTAACTTGGATTTTGGGTTAAATCACCTTTTACTATATTGTTATGTAAAAAAAAAAACCGCGTCGAATGGTCTATGTCTCGTTTTTCTATGATAATTTTTTGTAACGATACGACCTGGGATTTTTCCCAAGTTTTTGCACTGATAATAAGAAAATTTGTCGTAACTAGAGCAAAATCTGCAATTTTTGAAAATAAAACAGATACGACAATACGTCAAGTATAAAAAACAGTTACTACTTTTTTATTCATAACGCAATATTGTTTTGATTAAGATACGACATTTCTGTCGCCCAAAAAATTAACGTTGACAGAGATACGACAATTCTGCTCCTTGAAAATAATGTGTAATTATATAGATACAACAATTTCTTACGTACTGGTGCATGCATAAGAAACAGTTATTACATTTTAAACATTACATTTTAATGTAAAAATCATACTTACACCAAACAAATAGAGTTTTGTTTTGTATACAGAGATCAGTAACGCCACTTTACCTCCCTCCCGCCCCTCTATCGTGCCATCGCCTTCTATTCATACGCCGTTTCAACCGCGACTCAGTTCATGCGCGAGCGTCGATTTGAGAAAGCGTGTCTGTTGCTGCGTTGCATAACTTTACGAAATAGTGTTTACGAGTTGTGTACAAGTCTAAAAGTGTTATAATACAACTTCAGGAGCTAAGGTGAGTGAAGGAATAGTAATAATTAAGTATTTTTTTATGTTTCGAGTTGCAGAGCTCAATGTTTTTTATGGTAAAGGAATCATAACAGTAGATTGTTGGCTAGGTATTATTTGTAATTGTAGTAAAACAAATACCTAAGTATTGAAGATAGTTTGTTGTAGATGTCTCAAAATCTACTTAGGTAGAACAACTATTAATAACACCAAAAATAATAAGTTACTAGTTTCAAGGTTAAAGGAATCATAACAGTAGACAGTTGTTTTAAGATTGTTGGTTAGGTATTATTTGTAATTGTGGTTAAAATAAGAATAAAACAAATAAGTATTAAAGATAACTTGTTTTAAATATTATCTGAAAATCTACTTAGGTAGAACAATTATTAATAACACCAAAAATAACAAGTTACTTGTTTCAAGGTGCTAGTAGATAACTAACGAGTTACTATTACGTGTTTTTTTTCCAAACATTGAATTTTCACTGGTACCTACTTACTTTTTTTGAGGAATTACTGTTTTAGTCATTTTAAAATTTTAGTAGGAATATAGTGAAAAATAGAATTGATATTCGCGTCTGTTTGACTGTATTAATTATCTGCTTCGAAACAATTATCAGTATATTTTGAAATACGAGTACTTGCCTGTTTAAGTTGACAAAAATAACTAAAACTATTTTAACACTTAATGCTAGTGGTAAGGTAATTTAATTACGTATAAAAACAGGATTTTTTGTATATAATCTTTTTGGTTACTTCGTTTCAGATGGCAAAACGTCGGCGATGGAAGGATGAGTTGAAGACAACATTGTTAAATGAAGAAGACCAACCAAAAAAGAAACCTAAGATTGATGTTTTGGAAGAAATCGTGTATAAAGATGGAATAAAAGTACGATCAACTTCGTACCGTAAGAAAAGTTTTAAATGTTCGCCAGAACAATTGCCTCTTCCAACTACTCCTCACCAGTCTAAACCAGCCCAAGTAAGTGTCCAAGACCTTACTCCCACCTTTCGCAAACCGAAATCATACATGTCTGAAACAAAGCGAGTTATTGAAAATATATTTTCAGCGAAAAATAAAACAAGTGATGATTTTGTACAGACGCCAACAAACTTGGAAACGCCCTTAAATACAAATAATATGTCTGATTTGATTCAAAACACGAGCAACGCATCTTATAATTGTTATGTGTCTTTTGATTCTGACGAAAGTCTAGTGAGTCCAGAAACACATACTGAAAATTGCGGAACACATTTCGAAAATACTCGATTTGATAATAATGGAATGTTATGTGAAGTAAATGCATCAACAGACTACGTTTTTGAAACAAATAATTCCTTGCCGGGTAGTAGTCAAAAATCTTGCCCTGTTTTTTCTGAAACAAAACAATCTTTACCCCTCACCAAAGAAAAATCTCCTAACACTGCTGAATGTACTCCTAAGTATCAAGTACCTTCAAAACACAAGAAATCTCCTTGCACTGCTGAATATTCCTGTGAAAATAAAAGCTGCTCACCTAACACACACCTGAAGTATCCTTGCATAGCTGAAAATACTTCTGAAAATAAAGGCTGTTTTCCTAACACACACCTGAAGTCTCCTTGCATAGCTGAAAATTCTACTGAAAATAAAGACTGCTCACCTAACACACACCTGAAGTCTCCTTGCAATGCTGAAGGTTCTCTTGAAAAAAAAAAAACTGATTGCTTACCAACCGCACAAGAAACTTCTCATAGCGCTGCTGAAGACTCTCCTAAAAATAAAGATTGCTTACCTAACACATACTCGTATCTTAAGTCACCTTGCACTGCTGAAGATTCTCTTGAAAATGAAAAAAAAACTGATTGCTTACTAACTACACGACAAATATCTCCTGACGCTGTTGATGAATTTTGTATTTCAGAAACTTTTAAGGATTGTTTACATAATGCACAACAAAAGTCTAATTTCACAGCTGGAAATTCACCAGAAAATACAGTTTGCTTACCTAATGCCCATCAAAGGTCTTCTTACAGTAATGAAAATGCTTCTGAAAAAAAAGATAACGTACCTGACATTGATGACAAATACATAACTGTTGATTCTAAAATCCAAGTCTCAAGTTCAATTTTAAGCGATACTTATATTGAAGCAAACAACAGCACTCAATCTCAAGAATCTAGCGAAGAAACCAGTACAAAAAGAAATCAAAGGAGTTGCAGAAAGAAATTAGGTTTTGATAAATGTTACATAGATTTTTTTGAAGAAGAAGATGCTGACACATTGCTGCTTAATGAGGCATTTCCATCGGAAGAATCAAGCTGCTCGTTCGATAATAATGAACCTTCTGATGATTCAGTATCAAGCAAGACGAAAAAAACAAAAACAAAAAAGAAACAAGGCAAGAAACTGAAGAAAAAAAGTTCAAACCAAAATGACAAAAAAAATGTAGAAAAAAGAGATAAGAAAACACCCAAGGCAATAAAAGTCAATGAACCACAACAAGAAGAAAACGAGCTGTTAACAAAGAGTAAGCAAAAAAAAAAGATAAAAAAAGAAAATAAATTAAAAAAAGCTTTTGGTCAGACTTTTATAAATGAAAAAGGGCAAGAAGTTCCACCGAAATCAATGAAGCCTAATCCCTGTAAAGATGTGAAATGTAATCGAAACTGTGGAGATATTCCAGATACTAGGCGTCAAGAATTATTTAATTTTTATTGGAATCTTAGTAGTTGTCAACGGCAAAGGGATTGGATAGCTAAAACCGCAATCCGTAAAAAAACAGCGAATCATACTACAGATAAAGGCGAATCATCAAGAAGGAAATTTTCATTCGAATATTATATAAATGAAGGGGAGGGACGGAGACAAGTATGTCAAAAATTTTTAATAAACACGCTAGATATTACCCAGAGATTTATAGTATATACTTTAGATAACGCAGTTGAAGGGTTTGCAAAATTAGATGAAAGAGGAAAGAATGGAGGTTCAAACAGAACTTCAGAAGACACTATAAACCATGCTAAAAAATTCATATCATCTCTACCTTTGGTACCATCACATTACTGCAGGAAGGATTCTAACAAACTCTATTTGCCAGATGATTTCAAAAATATGTCTAATTTATATCGGATTTACGAAACAAACTGCACTGAAGAAGGTTTGAAACAAATGTCTTTCAAAGTTTTCTCAAATTGGATAAAAGATAATTACAATATTGGTATTCATGTTCCTAAGAAAGATAAATGTATGTTGTGTATGACACAGACATATGATGTAAAAAACTTTGATGAAATGTCTAAATATAATGACCACATAAGAGAAAAAGAAGAATCCTATAAAAGGTTTAAATGCCACCAAAAGCTTAATGATGTTGATTCCAGTGTAATATGTGCAAGTTTTGACATGCAAAAAGTCCTTAATACACCGCATGGTGACAATATGGCATTATACTACTCTAGAAAAATAGCTGTGTACAATCTCACTATTTATGAAAGTAATACTCAGATGGGATTCTGCAATGTATGGACTGAAGTTGATGCTCGTCGTGGGGCTAATGAGATATCCACCTGTATATTTAATTACCTTCAAGAAGTAGACCAACGAGGAAATGTGAAGACTGTTCTATTGTACTGTGACTCATGTTATGGACAAAATAAAAATAAAACTATGTTGAGTATGTTAAGATATTTTTTGTCCATAGCTGTCAATATAGAGGTAATTCAAATCAATTATCTCATACCAGGTCATACCTACATGCCAGTTGATAGCATGCACTCTACTATAGAGCGTGCTGTAAAGAAAACAACCGTGTGGGCGCCTTCTCAATGGCCTACTATCGTAGAAATGGCACGTAAAAAACCAGGTCCATATCGAGTCTCTATTTTAGAAGGCAAAGACTTTATGGGATTCGAAGAAATTGTGAGCAAAACATTGAAGAAGAATCAACGAATTCAAATTTCGAAACTATGTATTGCAACATTTAAAAAGGCGAACCCAGACATTATGTTAATAAAAAAATCTATGCTCCCAGATGCGGAAACAACATCAGTTTCCTTATGTAGCTTAGGAAATGCGCAACCAAAACTTTCCTTATATTTAACTCAGCTTCCAATTTCAATTCAAAAATATAAGGATCTTAAAAAGCTAGTGGACAAACAAATTATTCCCAAACGTTTCGCTCAAGAGTATTTGAATCTAAAGCATGACAAGAAAATTAAAGACGTTTTTGTTGAATCAGAGGAAGAAGAAGAAGATTGTGATTGAAAATAAAAATGTTAAAAACGAAGTTCTAATATTTTTAAGTAATTTTCTATGTTCCTAATAATTTAAATAAATAATTATACTGTTTTCCCAGTTTATAATGATTATGTTTTGTTTACTCTGTTTAAACTAAGAAAAGATGATTGGTTTTTGTTTTATTTCATTAATTTCTTACATTATAATGTTGATTACTTACATTTCCAAGTTGTAAAACTTACGAAAAAGATAAAAGACTTTCCTGTTTATTTTATTTTTAAGTTTATTTGCTGTAATTTGTTATCATAACATTCTTTTTTACTCATTAAACATATTAAATTTAAGATACAGCATTTAATTTTATGAACATCTGTAGTAATTTTTGTAGTTAAAACAAAACCTTTTATGTAATTTAATAAAATAAACGATATACAGCTAAATGAAATATGTTTCGGCATTGACACATTTTAGATACAGCAGATCCGTCGCTCAAAAAAATATGTCTTTTTAAGTTGGCCATACATTTCACCTCACAGTTATAACATTTCTGCTGCCTAAAATGTAAACATCAATTGGCGTAACTTATGAAAAATCAATTATAAACTAACTTTACGTCAATTTAGACAAAGACATCAAATAGGCCTTAGATAAATATAGGTACATTCCAACTTACAACTTTCTATCTCTATAAATATACAAGTTATGAATTTTCATAATAGTTTTTTGGCTCTAGTGTAAACTTGGGTTTTTCTAGATACGACGTTTCCGCTTTCACCCGTCGTTGTGTTAGTTGATCTGTTTGTTTGCTACTCTTTCATGCTACAAAAGGCCTTCATGATTTTTGTATAAGTGGAACTTCCCTAACAAATTAATTCTGTGGGGGAATCACGACCCTCAGCCATGAGTAAATATGACTCAAAGAGAGAGAGTATAAGTGTATTGAAAGTATTTTTTTTAACAAATACAGGTTTGCACTTGACTACAGCTTGGTAAATAGGTTTGACCTAAGATGGAATGTGCTTACCCAATAAGAACTGGCAAAACTTGTGACATGTACAAAATACAGATATATGTTTATGTATATATTCCTTTTATTCCAATATGTTGCGAATTTTTATCGCCAAACAACGCAAGAGATGTCGCGGGAATTGGTTAGTAGATTATATACTAAAATAATGATAAGAAATGACACACATTTAGTAGTAACTGGTTTTGTCTATCTATAAGTCATAATATGATTATTGCTTTAATTACTAAACTCGTAAGGTCATAACTAAAGTTTATAATAGTGTTTATATCGACCTGATTGTGTGATAATTTACTAACTACATAGTATTATTTTTTTTTTTTACTTGAACGGGTTTGCACTTGACCATAGTTTACCTGATAGCAAGTAAGGCTATGGCCTAAGATGGAGCGTGCTTACCCGATAAGAACCGATTCACTCTCTTTTTGAAGATCGCTGGATTATAGTGCGTGGGGAACAGAGAGCCAGGCAGGGAGTTCCACAACCTAGCGGTACGAACAATAAAGGTGGAGGCGTACCGTTTCAAAAGGTTACGTTTTACCGTTCGTTTTTTTTACCGTTTTTACCGTTTTTTTTTTATTATTAAATATAGTTATGAAGAAATATCCATTTTTACCAATGACATTTTAATTGTGGCATCACATGTTCAACAAATCAAACCTATTAAATTTAGCAAGTTAAATGTGGCTACTTAAAGATGTGCAAATATGCATCTGCTTGTATTAGATCTATAGATAGGCTTTAAAGTAAAATTAAGATTAATTTGAAAATAACAGAAGACGTAATAATTTACGAAGCATTTTTTCTAATATGTCTCCACACTGAAAAAATGTACATTCCGACATATTGGTCCAGAGGAATTGCTAATCAAAATTGTGTTAACAATTTTTAGGTGGGATAGATTTACATTTGACTACAGTCTGCCTGATGTTAAGCATTGCTGCAGCCTAGGGTGTAACACGCGTACCTAGATGGTTCCTAGTAACTCTAGATTTGAAGACCCCTGGATTGTAATTCGCAGGAAACACAGTTTCCGGTAAAGTGTTTTATAGATTCGCTCGTCTGTACGACAAACATTTTATTTTTACATTGAATAGGCCAACGTTTGACTACAGCCTGCCTGATAAGCACCACTGTAGTCTAAGATATTACATGTTTGCCTAGGAGAAACCTATTTACTCTGGAATTTAAGACCCCTGGGTTATAGTTTTCAGGAAAAAGGGCTCCCTGTGTTCGACAGTAAGTGTAAATAAAAATGAATGTCCTAATTTTTCATGAAATTGTAGACACCTACTATAATCTGTCTGGGCTAAATTCGGCTACGCTAAAATAGGTCATACATGAACTACATTTAAAATTGATATGACACATCCAGTTTTATCACTTACGTCATAACTAAACATTCGGGGAATAGGAATTTAGTTTTTTCTGTTTCTAAATTAATGTTGTTGGCCTACAAATTATGAGACATAATTTCATTAATTATATGCTGCCATATTTAATTTTATTTATTTACAAGTAGTTTGTATTTGAAAAAGCTAGAAGATTTTTATTAACCTTTTAAACAGCTCGAAAGGTTAAGTAACCACAATTATTATTGTCAAGTATCTTTAATATTTATATGTTGGTTGAGAATGTCATTACAGTTAAATAGGTACATAATGTATATATATCAATATGAATACACTTTGAACCACTATGTGAAATGTCCCAGAATATTCTTCTTCTTATCGATTGTGGCCAACTCTGTTGTCGAGAGTTTATTAAGCCGCCCTAAGGGCCTCTGACATGACTTAACGACTGCCTTACTAGACAAACAGCCGGGACCTACAATTTAACGTGTCATCCGACCCACCGAAACGCTCAGAATGTACGTATGTTATACTTATATTACTTATGACGTTTTGCTTTGTCCACAGAAATAACCCAACGAATGTCCTCAACAAACATCGTCATCAGGATATGGTGTCACATTGCTCAAGAGGAAGGCTCACCCCCACAAGACATGGTCATACAGACCTGGGGCGTCTATCTCAGCGGTCTTCGATACATCGGCGCCAATCTTGCGTCAAACTTCAACTCAGATTGCTTCAAAAGCAACACACTAGTATTTCAAATGCTAGGCGGATACTTTTGCTCATACAAAAGTCTAAAACTAGATATAATACCCCCAGAAAATGAATTAGAACACGGATCGCACTCCAGTGATTCGTCCGGAAGAACGAATCTGTCGAAAATAGCTCTCGACTCGCGAATGATTTTGAACCATAAGTTAAAAGAGTCAAGGTCTGTTTCGCCGAGCAAATATTCTAGAAAAGACGACAAAGAGTATTCGAAAAGCCATAGTCCAATCGAAAGAGGTTTCCAACAAAACTTTGCGACGCTAAGAAACTCAACCAGTCTCAATATCACTCACAAAGATGCGAAGAGAGAAGATAATGCTTACACGAACATCTACGAACACTCGCCAGATAATTTGGACGTGAAAGAGTTTAACGCGACCGATCTAAACGTATACGACAGCTCGGTAAAGAGTTCCCAAGAAGATATTACAAGCAAAATCGATTTAAGCGAAACGGCAGAAAACTATGATTTGAGAAACGAGTCAGATGGTGTACCGAAATACAGATATTTGGCTTTGAATTTCCTCAAGTCTGAGATAAGACCAAGCTACAACGCGACAAAATTACAAAAGCTGCATTTGCTACAATATTCTATAAAGAAACGCCAAGAAGCGGTGCAAGAAATTAAAGAACGGATTTATAAAATATCAGCACTGAGTGAAAGGTTTACTAGAATAGACGAAGATGTTAAAAAGTGTCAGTTTAGACAGAGAAACCTGTTTTCTGCGGATGAAATGGAAGGTTTGAGCAGTAAGTCGTCGTCGCAGAGTGATTTGAGTGGTAGCAAATCGAGGGACGAGAAACCCGTGTCGAATGGACCAAGGCTGGCGTTGAAGTTAAATGATCTCTTATCTTTTAAGGTGAGTGAAACCAAATGTATTTTTTAACATATTACTCATGCAATTAGATTAATTAATCAATTAAGGACTAGTAGATGAGCCTTTTGCTTTTCCCATAGTTTAAGTTGTTCCAAGGAGTGACAAATACAAACCAATGATTAACTTAAACATTGTTGGAATGATTCATATTTTTAAGTACCTACCATTTTTAGTAGAAAAATTTGCACCATTCCGGCGTGAAATAGGAACAAACAGACCAACAAACTAAGGAACACTTTCGTTTCTACAATTAATAAAAAAAAAGAAGAGATCGTAATTAGCGATGAGGCCGCCATATCTGGCACTATAATAAGTTGGTTTTCCAATGAAATTTTCCTATTATTTTGTGTGTAACCTATAAAACAAAGATAATAAAATTACATACAGAAACTACTCTAGTGCCACAAGTGGCAACCTTATTGTTTTACCAATTCCAGGCTATCCCTCTATTTACCTTTTATCTATCTTTAACAGCATGAGTTTATTTTACTAAAAACCTTCTTGATCCATTCACGTAAAAATAATTGAACCAATTGATACTTCTTTTTTTTTTGCTATATTGTCCCACTCCTGTGCAAAGGTTCCATCATCATCATCATTATGCTTCTACAAAATATTACTTTTACCAATTCCAGGCAAAACCCTCCCCATTCCAGCGAGCTGAGCACGTCCGTCTAACCAAACAGTTGGAGGTGCTCCGCTTCAAGCGCATCATACTGGCGGGGGAGCGAGACAGCAAGCTGGCCAACATACGGAGGTTGAAAGAGAGGCACGCCAAGCTGGCTGAGGAAAACCAGGACGTTGGTAAGAGGGGGGCTTACACTGTATAGTAATTTCGCTAAGTCATGTCAGAGGCCCTTAGGGCGGCTTGATAAACTCTCGACACCAGAGTTGGCCACTCTCATATGATAAGAAGAAGTTTGTAAGATGTATTATCCTAAGACCTTTAAAGCGAGAGTGAACCGGTTCCTATCTGGTTAGCACGATCCATCTTAGACTATAGCTATTGCTTACCATCAAGCAAACTATGGGCAAGTGCAAACCTGTTTTATAGAAAAAAAAGTAAAGTACATACATATTATGGTCACCGCCATCACCGCTAGATGTCACTTTTAACTATCTTGTCTAACTAACCTATCCTACGTAAAAAAAATATACAAATCCTTTTTTTTTAATTTACGACCTTTTCGATTCGATTGTGCGTTGATTACCAGTAAACCCTGTATGGATCGTGACTGATCTTATAACATTTCTACTGTAAGAATGTGTCGCCAGTACAATGAATATGTTAAAAATAACAATAACACTATTAAATTGATGTATTTGATCTTAATATGTCAAAATTTAAGGCAGACGTTAGAAAAATTATATTCACTGCACAAAATATACATATAATATTTACCTAATTTTTTTTTTATTGTATGTTCGTCGATTAATCCACCAACATATAAAAGTCGGAGATGTTGTCCAACAAACACTGATCACATCAAACAAATTTTGAAGCGAAGTTTAATCTATAAGTAAAGTAGCAGTATATATATTAATATAATGCGTGTCGAGGTTTGCGTGGGGTAAGGGTTGGGGTATGTACAATAAAACGGGTTCCTTATATATCTAATACGTATATATATTTAGTTTTATTTCATTAAGTATCTTTTGTTCAAAATTTTTAATTTAATTTTAAAGTGCTTAACAAATTATCATATTATAATATATACAAATTTTAAGGAGTATAGCTCAGCTCAAATTATTTAAACCAACAACTGTCCATGCACACCAAGCTGTATAGTCTGTTCTGTGTATAAATAAATAAATAAACTAGAAATAAAACCAGTACATGTAATTAAATTCCAGGTACAGAGTTAATGCAAAACTACCACGCCCTCTCGCGGCGCTCCGACGCGATGAAGGAAACTCGACAGGCTTGGTCTGCGCTCAGAGAGCTGGCGGCGAGATCACACGCGGCACTGGCCAGTAGGAGATACGAGCTGTTGCAGCAGTTGCATGATATATTCTACATACAACAGGTACCTGTATAAATTTATTCAAATTATTTTGAATGAAGTTACGTGCAAGAGAGAGATTTGAGAGTTGAGATTTGAGTTTACTGTGCCTGTGGTACGATTGGTCGCTGCGTTTTTGTTCATTTGTTACAGAAAAATGTAGAAAAGCAAGATAAAATAATTCATGGCAGTATTTAATGACGTTATTTATTTGACCATTAACACTGGTGCTTGTATATATATTGTAAATAATTTATGCCTGAATAAAGATAATTGAAAATTGAATTGAAATTGAATGACTTTATTTAATTTATTGACTAGTGGATGCCGGCCGCTTCCCATACTTTGTATTAAGACAAAAAATTACTCATGTCTTATAATGAAGTCACGATTATCGCTGGCTTGTAGCGTGAAAGCGAAACAAACAGATCAAACTTTTTATAATAGGATGATAATATAATTTAACTAATATATTTTTTTTATCTCACAGACAGACCCGATAACATGGACAATCTGCGGCATCCCGCTCCCTATCTGCGGCGACGACCACTCGCACCGCGTGCCTCTCTCCAGCGCGGCCGCGGGTCTCGCTGCGCAGGCGGCGTGCTTAGCTGCTGCCGTGCTCAACCAGCCGCTGCGATACTGCATCACGTTGAAAGGGGACCACTCTACTGTGTTGGATGTTACGCCGGACTTGCCTGATCCTAAGTAAGACTTTTTAAAATTCAGATATGACTACTTTTGAAAGTCGCCTAAAACGACGTTCAAAAGTTGAGTTGATGTATTCCAATTTGGTCAAAATTCATCAACAACATTGACCCTTGAAGTACAAACAGGTGTACATGACTGACTTGGATATTCAAAGAATACAGTCCTGTTAGCGTAGTGTAATCTAGATGGCGCAGTGTGATATGTCCTCAAATATAAAAAAAAATACACATTGTATGGTGTAAAACAGCTGTTTTGCGAACGAATGTTGTCCTTTAAAGGATTAACCTTTCAAGGCCAACTTTGGTTCGTAAAAGTTGGTTAGTATCCAGTAAGTGAGTTAGCAGTAATGTACGTAAAAACATAATAAAAGTATTAAAAAAATCTGTATTTCCTTTCCAGCATCCCTCTGTTCACGCGCGGCGGTGACGTCACATTGTTCCGCTACGGCATGTTCCTGCTGAACAAGTGCATCGGCCAGCTGTGCTTCGCGAGAGGTCTGCCTATAGCGGACATCAGGCCCACCTTGTACAATCTCCAGCGACTGTTGACCTCCCATAGCAATGTGTGAGTAGTCATATCTGTTAGTATACTCTGTCTGTGTCTGTGAAAAAAGCGAGTGTGGCTCAGCGGTTCCAGTGTCTGCTTTTCATCCACATGCAACCTGGTTCGAATCCGGCCTTACACCAATGATTTGTATTTTCCAGTCATATGTGGATTTGCACTCGCTTAGCGGTGAAGGAAAACATCGTGAGGAAACCAACCAACAAATGGGAGGACCTGGGCGCACACCACGATGTATCTTCACAAGAAAACTCCCCTAACGAATTAGTTCTGCGGGGGAGTCACGACCCTCAGTCAAGAGGAAATACGACTCACAGAGAGACAAACAGCCAATCACAGATCTCCAAAATGCTTCTAGAAAGCAGCCTTATTTATTTACAGGCCTGCCGTATACAATTTTCATCAGTTGCAAGCGTCTTATGAATATATTTTGTAAGTTTGTAATATTTTGGGGTTTTGAAGTTTTCGTGTTTGTAGCTTTTTTGTCTTTGTTCATTGTATTGTCTATTTCATTATCTCTGGGTACTTTCACATATATTATTTTCAACTAAGCTAGATTTTTTAAATACCTTTATTAATAGAGTGTGGCTAGCATTTCACTAAATAAATAATTACTACTTTTTGGTGACATTTGTTGCATATAATATTTTATCTTTGACCTATTTCTAAGTTTTAATGATATTTAAGATCTGTAGACTTTTTAGCACTAATAATGTAAATAAATGTATTTTTATAATGTTATTTGATAAACCAACTTAGAACGATTCAGTATCATATTTACATGCATCATATTACATTTAGAAATAATAAAGTTAACACCAAGTAAAACAATGAAACCAAGAAAAGTATAATTAGTCCATTGAAATGTTACAATTTTAGGTTGTTAAGTTACAAAAAAAAAGCATTTTGGACCTTGTTCTCAAACGTATTTTTGTTTCTCTTTTTTGCCTATAACTTCTTTAATTTTTGATTTTGGGCAAAAAGTTATAGAAACATATTTGTAGGCAAACAATTTGCTACAAATTATGTCTTAACAAATTTTTTGTAAGATGCATAGTTTCCGGGATATCGCGAAAATAGCGTTTCCACCCCTTTTTCCAAGATGGCGGCCGGGGGATGACCCTACAAACTTGAAGTTAAGCTTCTATTGACCCCCCAAACATGCCCCTATAATAAAATTGCGTCCTCTAAGAAATGCAAAGCTCATGTAACATTTCAATGAACTAAATATATGATTGTATAACAGAACTGTCTTGTCATTCTATTATCACTGTAAAGTCTGTCATAAATAAATCTTCTGAAAAACTTTAACTTAAACTATAAACTATCATTAGAAAAATAAACATGAACCTATTAATACAAGTACTAGACATAGACAAAATTCAAATACATTTAGTCTCTATTGAAACAAACCTTTTTACCCACGCCACATTGACAGTTGCTATACAACACGGTAGCTCACATACCCACCTCCATCTCGCTCTCTCTCGTCCCGTCTGACGCTTGCTGTCTCTCTCGCAGGTCGGACGCCACAAAGTTGTACGGGCTGCGGTGGCTTTCTGACAATCATTGCCCGACTTGGACTCAGTCGTTGCGGAGTCTGGTCGCTTCCGAGAAGAAGTATAGGCCTTTCAATCGGTTTAAGGTGAGTTTTTGGGCTTTGCATGTGTTTATACGTGTATATGTGAGTGTCGTCAGATGAAGAGAAAAAGAAAAAGAAAATATATGCCTATACACACACATAGTTAATGTTGTGTGACTTGGCCATTGACTTGTACCCATTAACGTATAAATAATGTTCAACGGCCAGTCATATAACATTAACTATAAAAATTAAGAAATCGCAGTAGAAACCTTAGACTTGGCACGACCTTGTCTAGATTTCATTACTTTTTAGAGATAAACAAGCAGCTCCATCTTAAGATAGTAAACGGGCGGTTCGCCTAAACGGCTACTTTTATCCGTTCGAATGCTAATGGAAAACAACCTTAGAAACTACTTGGGTGGTAAATATATAAACTACAAATAATATCTTAAATTGTTAGTATCTAAATAACGTCTAGAAAACAGTACTATGTGGTACGGTTTTTTAGAAAATCAACAGCAAAATATAATGCGGACGAGTGCATTACTATGACACATTTGAGATAATATGTATCATCAATTTGCCTATCTTCGTTTTTTAACAGTACCTAAGTCCGTATGAGAGTGGCCAACTCTGAGGTCAGAGTTTTCAAAGAGACTAGAATGAATTACTATCGTAACATGACAAACAACCGGCACCTACAATTTACCGTGTAAACTACCTTCGGATAAAAAAATCACAATTCTGGTAACATTTCAGGACGCAGTGGACGGGCAGTCCCCCCAGTCAGCGATGATCAAACGACATCGACACTCTCGGAGCGTCGGCAGTTACCATGACGACCAGGTATGTACTTATTTTATATGATTGTCAGTATAAAAAAAGACTTTATCTCACTTTTTCAGTAAAAAGTGTGCTAATGAACCTACAAAGTACTTACTTTATTCTAAAGATACGTTCTTGTAAGAGTGGTGAACTATTTGTGACGAAAGCTTTAAAAAATATTGCATGCAGTTTTTGCAAAGAAATACAAATTGTGATCATTTAGCTAGATATGCTCATACTTGTCTACAACTTGCCTGATATTGACACAAATTACAGTTAAAATTTGCCATATTATATCCACAACCTAACACTTAGGTACAAAATTGATTAGTTGATAATAGTCTCTAAAACATATTTTTTTTCTACTTTCCAGGAATTACCAAGACTCGACCAGTCAACCACCTCGATAATGGGAAGCGAATCCAACATCTACAACATGAAACTGTCACAGGCTGACGACGAACTACCCACAAAACTGAAAAAACAAGTTTCAGACTCGGAAATAATGAGACTCGCCGAGGAAAATCAAGGAAACAAAGTCATTTTCACAATAGGCGGCGACGATTCGACTTTACAACATTTAGAGTCCAAATTAGTACGAATTTCCACAAACAACGATGATGAACTCACATGTGCAACCTGCTTAGATGACAACGTGAAAAGAATATGCTCAGAAATAACAGATTTCTGCTCAAAAGATTCGCTAGAAGCAGAATTATGTGCGAAAGAAATACACGAAGGGTTCGACGTAGCTAAATATATGGCGTCGAAAGTGGACAGTGCGTGTGCGAGTGGGATGGGGGATATTAACTGTGAGAGTGAAAGAGACAGTGTTATAGATTGTGCCAAAGCGTTGACAGATGTCAGGATCGAGGAGACAGGGGCGGCCATCTTGGATGCGGCAGTGATCACACAAAATGGCGACCAATGATATTGTTTTGTAGGTTTTGTGATATTTCCACCGGTTGCGGCTGATTGAATGAAATTTTTGGCTCAGACTCTCTAGATTTAAAGCAGATGTCCTTTCTTAGTAAAGGTATATATTGCATACAGTATTTTAACGTTAATTAATGTTGTGTTATACAATGAACAAAAACTTATTTATTTATAATGGTATTGGTACTCAAAACCATACGGTAAACTTACGATATGGTAATAAATCTTCCTATAAGTGGCATAACTATAAAAGTTCTAGCTAACCCGGCGAACTCCGTTTCGCCACCAGATGGCTTGGTTTTTTTTTATAAGCTTCACGGAGCCCGAGACCTTTCCAACGAATGCAAAACCGTGGAAATCGGTTCGTGTGTTCTGGAGTTATAGCGTCAGGAAGGAAAACCCGACTTATTTTTATATAGTAGATTACATAAAGTCATTTGAAAATAGATAATAGATACATAAATAGTGGTTGACTCTTCATATATTAAAATTGCACCATTTGTTAGTACCATTCGTAAGCAACTGCTTAAATCTGACTGCCCAATACTACTAAAATCATACGGCTAAGAAATTTTCGGCTCTTCTTATCGAATGAGAGTGGCCAACTCTGGTGTCGAGAGTTTATCAAGCCGCTCTAAGGGCCTCTGACATGGCTTAACGACTACCGTATTAGACAAACAGCCGGGAACTACAATTTAACGTGTCGTCCGACCCACGGAAGCGCCCAAAATCGAGAAAAGGTTGTTTCTATAAAGATAAAATACTGAATGCAATGTAACTTTGCTGTTGTCCCATATTAGTATAGTCGGCAGTTTATTTACAATTGTAAATAATTTCTATTGTATTTGATTGACAACTTATTTGTTGGCTACTGTAATATGTTTATAATTATAATTTCAAATGTTTTTTGTTGAAAGCGGGCTAAAGTATAGACTCAATTTAAATGTATTTTAGGTTTAATTTATTATTAGCTTTTTATCTGCGTGATTCCTACTTAATCCAAATTCGTTGAAACATATAATATTAATATATGGCTTATATTATAATAATGATAATAAATTTCCTTTTCTCTGTGATTTTTAAATTAAATTTTACTCATTCGATTTTTAATTATATTATTTAGGTTGTTGAAAGGTGTTTGTTTTATAAGGTTATTGTTTTAATTGCAAATTGACTCGTATTCTGGTAAAAAAATCCTAAAATCAACCACTAATTTAGTCGAATTTTACTTTTAACTTTTACGATTTTTTACGATTTTTAATTTTTTTTTGGAGTAAAGTCCATGAAAAATTGTTTTGATCGTAATTTAAATCATAAAAATCCGAATTGGGATCAATATAAATTCGATAACGAAATAACAATAGTATGAGTACAGAAGTTCTATATCACGAAGTCTAGCGAAGTGCTTCAAAAACTTATTATTACTTATTATCTCATCGAGCTAGGATTATACAGAGTCACAAACATGTCCGACCCAAAACTCTGCCCACGCTACTCGTTAACAGACTTTTGCATTACCTATCTCTTTTGCACGTTCTTAAAATATATGAGAGCGAAAGAGACAAGCAGTCTTTTGTTTGCGCTCGCTGACGATGTTAGCGTTCGGACACTTCGGACACTTTAATCCTTATAACTCAATCCACTATAATCCTAGCTCAATGTTATATCTATACAAAAGCAAATGGTTACATTGCGCGCCATGTGAAAAAACCTTAGTAAATAAAATTTGCCATTGCTTCATACTGTAGCGCCTATTATCAGGGTGAGATTGTTCAGCAAGGTGTTTCTCAAATTTGGAAAGTTTTCACTCTAAAAGAAAACGCCACTCATAGTAAAAATGGAATTTCTCTGATTGTTAAATCACTATTAATCCACACTTACATAGCTGAGCTGTTATAATGAAAATTGCTGTGAATCTAAAATAAACTGTAATTACATATTTTTTTGGAAAATGATGTGTGCAAGTATGAAAAATAGATTAAACTGAATTTACTTTCTAATTAATTCTTATCACGGATGAACAATGGATAACACCGCGAAGCTACACTAGTTAACTCAAAAAAAATCAAACAAACTTCGTGAGATAGAAAATCCGTAGAGGCTATTTACATAGATGATATTTACGGCGGGTTTACGTGTTATATTTTATATCTTGCCTAGATTTAATTTATTTATAATATTTGTATGTTTTTTAGGTTTGATTTAAAAGCTTATAGAAACGGATACATGTTTGTATCGAAACAATAATTCAGTAATAAAATTGTGCCTGTAATATAAAGTCACTCATGTAAATTGTAAATAATTATTTTAAATAAGTAGTTTTATGATATGTCACAATATATGTTATTATTTATTTGAATATCCTAGATTGTGTTTTATTTTTACTTGTAAAGCTTATATTTTATAGCATACATTCATAACATGTTCTCTTATTATAATCATCTTCAGCCCTTTTTAGACTAATATCGTATAATTTAATAGATAATCCTCTTTGTTTATATAAGTGGTATCTATAAATGGCGGTGAAAATCATTCATCCTTTTCTCACTAATGAAGGAGCTTTATTGTGCGAGAAGGATGCAAGAAATGCGTTTTTTTTACAAGGAATAATAAAGGTTTGCAATTGACCGTAATTCGCCTGATCAATCATTACGGTGTAGGATGGAATGTGCTTACCCAGTAAGAGATTAAAATATGTAGTTAGAGTTTACTAATTTGTAAGTAGTTTTCTTTAGTTTTCGTTACTTTCCTTCTCCCACCGGACTCTGCGGTGAGCAGACGTGTCTGACTAGTCTCCGTATACTTATTTTACACTCTCAACAAGTAATACACGAGTAATTGACGAAGAAGCTAGCATCACCAGCGATCTGTGCCTTGAGTAACTATCGGTGAGTGCTGCGGAATCATACAAGATCATTTCGACGGTTCCACGTAGTTGTACCTACTTGTGAACGGGCGCAGCACTGAAGCGTGCGCATACCGCGAGCTGCGCAAGCGACACGTCGCGACTGAACACGTAAGTTGATCGGCCGGCCGCCGCGCGGTACTCGCCCCGCGAACCGCCGCCGCGCTGCCTGTCACTGCCTACTCGATCCGCTACCTACCGCTGCGGCCGCGATGACGTCACTAAAGCGTACCCCGCCTTCGACACCGCTGCGTACACAGCGCATTACGATGGCGCATGGACACTCGGACTCTAATATTAGCAAGTCTTCGTCCGCAGCGGCCCTCGCCGTGTCGGATGCATTTAAGCAGGACCACGCATCGAGCGATAGTAATATTAACTTATCATTAAAACGCAAACGGGATGACGTTGAAATTACGAAAGATGAAATATTAAATATAATATCCGACATGCAAAAACAGCATGATGAAAAGTTCTTGTTAATTCAAGAGCAGCAGGATAAAAAGTTCGAAGCGTTGATGGAGAAAATACAGGGAGGTATTAATTTGAACACCGAACAAAATAAATGCATCTCTAGCTCACTCGATTTCATAGCACAGAAATATGAAGAGCTAACTCTGAGAGTTAATATACTTGAACAAGAAAAATCTGACTCTAAAAAATATATTCGTACTTTGGAAAGTAGAATCGAGTATATGGAACGCAGCTCGCGTAGTTCAAGCTTTGAGGTGCGGAATGCACCAAAAAAAGATGGTGAGACGAAAGATGACCTCATAAACACGCTTACAAAAATTGGCACTGCCCTTAATGTCCCGCTCCAGGCGTCAGATGTGCGTGACGTGTACCGCGTTAACAACAAAAATGAAAAAAATCAGCCTATTATAGCTGAGCTAACGTCAGTCGGATTAAGAGACAAAATTATAACTTCCGTGAAGAACTACAACAAAAAATATGCAACAAACAAATTTAACACGAGTAATCTCAAATTGGAAGGCCCATCTAAGCCAATTTTTATTTCTGAAAGCCTGACGATACAAACAAAAAGACTGTTTTTCCTAGCTAGAGAGTTTGGAAAAGCTAATAGTTTTAAATACTGCTGGGTGACACATGGAAAGATTTATTTAAGAAGAGCTGATGGAGCACCTTTCGTAAAAATAACAAGCGAAGAATATTTGGATAATCTAAAAAACAAGTGACTAGTTATACACTTTTATGTCATAGTATTTTTTGTTAATGTACTTGCACTTTTTGCATATAGTCTGGAACACTTAAATTGTAACTATACTATAAATAACACTACTACAGTCACACTAACTATACAAAAACAAACACACGTAGCCATGACACGTAACATACAAAACCAAACACACACAGCCATCACACCTAACATACAAAACCAAACACACACATCCACCACACCTAACATACAAAACCAAACACACACAGCCATCACACCTAACATACAAAAACAAACACACACAGCCATCTCACATAACATACAAAACCAAACACACACAGCCACTACACCTAACATACAAAACCTAACACACACAGCCATCACACGTAACAAACAAAACCAAACACACACAGCCATCACACCTAACATGCCAAACACAAATGTACCACCAAAGTTACTTCACGTATCTATGATAGATATTGCATGTATATATTTTTATATTTTGATTACCGATTGGAAACATCTTCGAGGTATGGTTGTAGATAAGGGAACATCCCACATATACTTAGTTTTGACATTGTCATGGAATATTGTCAATTTTACATCAATCTTAAATTATGGATGATAATTCCTTTATAATAACTGAGGTTGACATTTCTGATTCTATACAAAGTTATGTAGGGTCAGGTAGGCAACAGTGGCTCAGTCGGATACAGTGGCTCACTCATGTTAAAGCCCGAAAAACGCGCGAAATGTTTCCTTCCTTGTCACACAGTACTAGCGTGTGAACCCCAAACAAGGTTGAACTAGTCGGTCGGCAGGTCAAGCGCCGTACGGTGGTGTGATGGAGTTTTTTTGTTTTCGTGCCCACAAAATTACTCTTTTAGGTGAGTTTCTTTTGTTTTCATACATCAGATTGTGATAATTTGTATTGCCTTTTATATTCACCAATTAGTTAATACTATAGTGTTATCATTCATGTAGTTATTTATCGTAATTAATATTTGATTCGAATTTTGTGATCATATATATTCAAAATGGCGGAGTCGTCGACAGTGACTCAATTCTAAGAAGTACACAGTGACTCGTGAGTCACTGTGTACTACCAACATGTTATTGATTTTTAATTTTTAATGACCGAATAAAGACAACACTTTTATTTTAAATAATTTGACTTAATTGAGTTGATTAAATCTTTTTTAATTTTACTTATAGTATGCCGCGACCACAAACTGCGCGAAAAATTGGAAATACACCCCACGAAAATATTAAAGAGGGCTTGAAATTAATCAGAAATGGGGAATATATTCGTAAGGCGTCAAAGAGAGCTAATGTTCCTTTTGCCACACTCAAGAGATATTATTGGAAAACCAAAGACAGTGCTTCACTTGAAGAGTTGTTACCCTCACAGCTGCAACCTAACTATTCAGTCAACAGAGTCTTTACTGCAGAACAAGAGACTGTCCTTGAAAACTATTTTACGCATTGTGCTCTTTTATTTTATGGGTTAACCGCGAAAGAAAGCCGGAGGGTGGCATATCAGAGTGCCAAAATAAATAATTTGAAAATGCCTGCCTCATGGGAGGAGAAAGAAATGGCTGGTAAAGACTGGTTAATCTCATTCAGGCGCAGACACAACATCACGTTGAAAAAACCAGAAGCGTGCAGTCTTGCCAGAGCCACAGCCTTTAATAAAAGCAATGTCTCTAAATTTTTTGATAATTATGAGAACCTGATTTCTGGAAGTCCTAACTTTGCAGATGGAACCAGAATATTCAATCTGGATGAGACATCTACGACCACGGTGCAAAAACCTCAGAGAGTTCTCGCACCTATTGGTCGGAAAACCATAGGAAAAGTGACAAGCGGCGAGAGAGGGACGTTGGTTACAACGTGCTGTATAGTGAGCGCCAGTGGAAATTTCTTGCCTCCAGTCATGGTCTTTCCTAGGAAAAATTTCAAAGATCACATGATCAAGAACACGCCACCCGGAACTCTTGGATTGGCCACACCTACCGGATGGATGAATACAGCGCTCTTTCCAGAGGTAATAAAACACTTCATTAAACATACGAATGCTACCAAAGAAATTCCATGCATTTTAATCATGGATAACCATGAATCGCATATGAGTTTAGAACCCTAGACTTGGCAAAAGCTGCAGGAGTGCACATTCTAACACTTCCTCCTCACACATCGGCCAAATTGCAGCCGCTTGACGTAGGCATCTATGGACCTTTCAAAACATTCTACAATGCTGCAATCGACTCCTGGATGTTAAGAAACCCTGGAAAACCAGTGACAATATACGACTTGGGCGAAATAATTGGATCTGCTTTTCAAAAAGCTATGACACCAAGAAATATAACGAACTCTTTTTCAAAGTGTGGTATCTACCCATTCGATCGTCACATTTTCAGTGATGAAGACTTTTTACCCAGTTCAGTAACAGATCGTCCTAATCCAGAAGATCTTCGAGATGTAGATGCTTCGACACCTGACTCTATAAGTTTGCTTGAGGAGTTTGCTGCAGCAATAACACCTGAAATAAGTTCTGCTGGACCATCTGATACACGAGCTTCGACTGAAAATCCTGGACAAAAACATCTGATCCATCAAATCAATCAATTTATGAAAACCAGCCTAATGACTCTAGCCCTATTACGCCTAAAAAGCAACATATTTCGGAAAGTGTGACCTATGTAGTGAACGAACCAGAATCTACTGTGGATAACATACTGATCAATACTGAATCACCATCTACCTCGGCCGTAAAACCTATTTTCAAATCGCCTTTTGAATTTAGAGACCCTATAAAAGCTGGACCAAGAAAAACAAATAGAAAACGTAGAAAACCTGGACGTAGCCTAATACCTACCGATACACCTGAAAAAGCTATCATAGAGCAAGAAAGGAATATGATTAAAAGAAGAAAAGAAACCAAGAAAAGAAAAACTTCACGCCCTCAATTAGAGGATATATCCTTAGTTTTTTATTTTTGTAAAAGAAACACTACTGTCTTTTGATTTTCAATATAAAAATAATTTGAAGTATTGATCTTTCATTTTATTTTATGGTTGAGTCACTGTGTACTATTAGAGCCACTGTGTACACCCAGGTGTACACAGTGGCTCAATTCCCGATGTTTAGTTTTTGGCTTGTCATTTTATTTGAGTAACATTTAGTATTATTTTAATAATGCAGTTTCAAACTATAATACCTAAACATCAACGTGTACTAGTTTCAGATAAATCCAATGATAATTTTTTAAAAAATCACCTATTTGAAAAAATCCGAGTCACTGTTGCCTCCTTGACCTACTCAATACCGTTCAGGAATGCAAAGCGACACTGTATTCGGATAAAACGATTATTTCAGACACTCTTAGCATATATACAGTTAACATCAGAAGTATTAATTGTAATTTCAAATATTTTCTACCGATAGTATCAATTATTGATATTCCAGTTGACATTTTTGTTTTCACCGAGTGTTGGACGAATCCTAATAATGAACCACCTAACATCAATGGTTATAATATGTATTGGACACAGCGGTTTTTCAACCAAAATGATGGAGTCGTAGTATATGTCAAAAATGACTTACAAGCCACTGCTTATGAATATGACTGTGCTGAAGGAAACTGTCTTGTACTAAATGTTAAGCCCGATTACACAATATTATGTAGCTATCGCCCATATTGCTTTGCTGATCCAAGTAAATATATAGAATCGCTAGATAAAATACTAAATAGCACATCTACTGCTACTATTATCTTAACCGGTGATATAAACATTGATACAACAGAGAACAATCTTACAAAGCCAGCACAGACATATTTAAACATGTTGGCATTCCATGGGCTAAGACAAGGTATAAAACAGGTTACTCATGGCAAGACATGTTTAGATCATTTCATGATAAAATCACCCTATGTATGGAAGACGGTAGTTTTTGGAGATAAAATTACTGATCATAATTCAATATTACTTTTTGTTGAAAATGCTAAAACAAATAAAATAGTTACTCAGTATAAAAAAGTTGTAATAGATTTCGAAGCCTTTAATGTTAGTTTATCGGAAGCAAAATGGATGGATATATATGAGTTAAACGACATTAACATAGCTACAGAATTATTTACAAATAGACTAATTAATTTAATAAACCTACATACACAAATTAAAATAATTTCTAAAAAGAATCAGCCACTTAAACCATGGATCTCTAAAGGGGTAGTCAAATGTATACGAAAAAGGGATAAGTTACATGAACATGAACATGAACATAGGTACCGCACCCAGCCAGGACAAGCCTGCTCCGGTCAAACCGGCATACCGGGGGGCACGAGGTTGTGGAGCGTGGTTTTGTGCTAACGCTCCGGGATGGTAGTCGACCGGCTATGCAGCCAGACGCCGATTTGGAGAAGGTTGTTATTAAGGATAGGGATAAGCGTTAGTAAAAAATGGTGTTCGTTGATTATTGAGTTGACCCATCTTGGGGTTTGTTAGTGTTTGGCTTTGCAAGCACTATCTTAATACGTTCGCTGTGTAATGTTGGTCCTATTGTGTGTAATCATAACCACGTCGGGTGTAGTAGGTGGATCTTAAATGTGGGTCGAATAGATCCTATGTCGCTAAGGGATTGTTCTTGTGTCATCTGACGGCCTTTCCTGGGGTATGGTTGGTGCCTGCCTGTTGGTATGTCGTTCTGTTTCCTCATCAGATTCGCTGTCGGTTTCTGCCATCTTATAGATCTCCCTGGCAGCTCTTATAAAGTCTCCTTTGTTTTTCGCCATGTCCTGCCAGTCAGATGTTTTCCTGGGGTCCATATCATGAGATAAAGAATCCTTCCACGTATAGTTAGGTCTACCAACTTTAAGATCTTCCGTTGCTTCGATCTCTTGCAAACGGCGCCGGCACTCTTTAAGTGTATTTCTAGCCTCTATATCTTGAGGGTGATGCTTATAATGGAACTTCGCCTTCTGTAGGTTTGTAATTGCCTCTTCTCTAGCCTTAGAGTACCTTCTTTCATGTTTGATAGTCTTATTGGCCGCCATCTTCATGACGTTTGTTATCACTTCCCACGATAGCGGCTCTTTTCGGTTTTCGCCGTTCCTGCTCTTTTTGGTTTCCTCCAATAAAGTCTCTTGGTTTTTTTTTTTTTTTTTTCGAGTGGTGTTACTTTGAAGCATCTCGTAGTTTAGGGTTTTGTAGTCAAACTCGCTCGCAACGCCGGCCCTGGCTAGTCCTATTGGAGGTCCCGTAGAGTCCCTATTGGAGTTTCACGTGAGGGCAGGGCGACCTAACTTTGAACAAAAACGCGCCACGCTATCAAATTACGTTCGCAGCGCAGCGTACGTTCGTAACCTACGCGCAAGCCAAATTGATATTTAACGTTTCGATTTACGGTTCATATTTCACTGTTCGAGTCTCTCAAAGTTATCATGGTTGCCATTAGGAATGTAGATTTAGTACAATAATAAAATTGTATTATTTTAGTGTTTATACTTAATCATCAGTAAATTATGTTTCGATAAATTAATACTTTATCAGTAATAATTTTTATGTGTTATTATAACAAAGTATGTATTAACAATTTTTTTTTTTCCTAAAATGTTTACTAAATTAATCCTGTTTTTCTCGAATTCAACTATAAATTGCTTATTTAAGTAGCTAGATATACCTATTGATACAATACAAACAAATTTTTCATACTTTGGGGAGTGATGTGCCGTTTGACCCACGACTGTCGATCGTACTTTACTGTGCCCTCCGCTCGCTGCGTGTTCGGAACAGGGAGATAGGTTTCTGTTGTATTATTTATTCTGTGGTGAGGGGCTTCAGGTTTCCCCATATGATTCTATGGTCAGATAGGATTGTTTTTTCACCTTTGATGTAATTAAAAATCTGGTTGTTTTTGGCATCTGTCATTATATGGTATATTTGCGATGTTTTGTTTCCCAACGTCCAAGTCAGTTTACAGCTGCGCCGGCCGAATGATGTGTCCAATCGGAGATTTTCCCGTTTCGTTACTTGTTTGGTGTGGGAGATTTTTGCCTCTTTGATTTTTATCGCGAAGTTCATGTGGGCGTTGAAGTCACCTAGTATGATTGTTATTGAGTTCCTTGGTTTGTTCTTGGTCAGTTGTAGTAGCCGAGTCGCGTCGCTAGCTGCTGGTGACGTTGAATTGGACCTGTGCGTTGTAGTAATGAATAGAGAGGCTCCACTGCTTGTATCTATTGAAGCAACCATATTGTTTGTGTTTGCTTTAGTCCAGTTCAGCCTTAGGCCGCTGCTTTTTCTTATGAGAATAGCTTGGCCTCTTCTGTTGTTGTTTCCGCTTAGGTGCCACGTATAGTGACTAGATTCGTAGGTCCCGGATTTGAAGTGAGCTTCCTGTAGGCAGGCAATATGGATAGATTTTCCGTCTAGAAACTCGTCAATCTCTCGTTTTTTAGTCAACGTTGCGGCGCCTCTAACATTCCATGTGGCAATGTTTATGTTTTCATTTACTACCTGTTCTTGTTGTTTGGTGTGGCCTGGGGCGGGCAAGTCTGCATCCGGACTCATCTGGTATTCTCCTCTGGGGTGCTGGTTCCAAGACTAAGGTAATTTTGCGTGGTGCTTGTACTTATTACTCCTAGGTGATTTTCAAAGCAATCAAAGTGGTTCCCAGAAATTATTAGACCTATGCTACCTGCGGTGTCGTTTGGTGCCTTAGGAGAGAAACATACTGTTTCTTGTAGCGGGGCTTTTTGAGAGATTTTGACGTTAATACTATAATATTCCGCTGCCGCTATAAGTATGTCTGTGCCGCCCCATGTGCCATCTTGGTATTGTGATAGAATGTAGTTCCTGATTTGTTCGCTTTGTGCTGAACTATCTAGATTACTTCTGATCGCTAGGTACATTTGTGGATCGTTTTGGTTTTCCTCAACGTGGCGTGCGAGGTCTCGTCGAATGTGTTGGTGGTCAAAGGTTAGGCCATACAAGTCGTTAATTTGGTGGGCTATACGCGCGATACAAGCAGTTGCCGTCTCCTGGTATTTTTACGATAGGGTCCCTATTTCCATATCGGCTTTGTGCCTTACCGTGGCGGTATCGCAGAGGACGGGTTGTCGTGGCTAGCTCGTGATATCTTTCAGGTATGCGCGTGCTTGAGGCTGTGAAGGAAGCTTATATACTATGTATTACTTATTAGTTAACTGGTATATCATGCACTATACTAGTTCCCTTTTGCCTTTAACGGAAAAGGGGAGTAAGTAGCACTCGAGTGAGTACTTGGGTCTCGTCTAACAACTCTAAGTACTTGCACTTAATACCTGCTGTTTATTTGGAATAAGTCTATTAATTACGCTTTATGTACTAGTGTGTTATGTGTATAAAACAAACGTCTGGGCTTTATTGTACGTAGAAAAAATGACTACAATTAGAAGCAAATTTTGAGCTATGTTTAACAAAGGATGACCCACCCGACAATAGAGCCTCCCCGCTGTGGCGGAAACCAGCAGATGATTTTAAGAAGGGTTTTTTTGGTTGTATTGTTAATGGTCTGATTTATTGCTTAGTTTTACGACTCGGTATTTGTTTTGGGAATGGATAGCGTAATATTTCACGCGCCTTTCCAAAATCTCAAGTCATTGTCCAAACGGGCCTGCCGATGTGTGTAGTTTTTACTCGTATTTAGGCTTTTGTGTTTGCCTTGGGAAAGCAGATTGTCTGTGTTTTCGCATACGTTACGAGTAATTACGTCCGTGGTATGAGATCGCGTAATCCAGTATACCCTTGTAAATTTAGCAGGTTTTTACTGCAGTTTGTGTAAATATGTATTTTGAAATCGGATAAGCTAGTTACGCGTAGGTTTGATCTATAAGTAACCGATGTGACCGTACGGTGTTGGTTGCTGGTATGGGCTGCTTGAAAACAGACTTGTCCCTCGTGGCAGACGTCTAGACAATATCCCAGGATATTGAGGAAGGAGAGACCGAAGAAAAGGGGTTTAGACCACGTGTGGCTAATATGGAACAAGCTCACCGAGTTTTCCCCCCGTTGGAGTGGGCTTCCCCGCGCTGGGCGCTGGTACCGGTGGCCTCTGATGACGGGTCACGTACACTGGTTGTCACTCACTGATACATGCAAAGATTATAAACACGCGTTGCACGGCACTTGATTATAGTCACTTTTCGCGGGGCCAGGGAATTGATTTGCTCGCAGCCATTGCGCTAGCCGCTGGCAGATGTTGTGCCTATTGTTTACTGGATCAATTGTATTGACGAGGCTCTATTGACCGCTCCCGAAAGCGACCGCTCGTCACGGCGTCCAAGACGAGACTCCCCATACGAAAAAGGGATAAGTTACATAAAAAAACTAAATTAGCACCTAATGATGAAGATAAAAAGAAAAAATATACCAATTATAGAAATATATGTAATAATATAATAAAAAAATTAAAGAATTAATACTACAAAAATAAACTACATAAAAGTAACGGAAACATTAAAAAAACTTGGAATGTAATTAAAGAGGTATGTGAAATTAAAAAGTTAAAAACTCCATCTAGTGACCTACTACTTAATAACCACAATCCTACTGAAGCTCTTGATATGGTAAATAATTATTTTACATCAGTTGGTGGACTATTAGCTGACACAATACTTAAAAAAATGAGTATAACAGAAAATGAACTTGCGGCTCGTGTAGGGGACTGTAGGTCTCCTTCATTTTCAATGGCTTTTGTTCCTACAGATATGTATGAGGTCAGATCTGTAATACTGGCTCTTAAATCAGACAGCTCTCCGGGATGGGACAAAGTTACAGCTAATATTATTAATAAATTCTTGTACATTTTAATTGAGCCCATCACCTTCATATGCAACTTCAGTCTAGATACCGGTGTTTTCCCAAAAGGTTTTTTCAAAAGAGCAGTTATATGTCCTATTTACAAGGCAGGGGACAAAAGTAACCCATCAAATTATAGACCTATCTCTCTTTTATCTACATTGTCCAAAATTTTGGAAAAATTAGTCAAGAAGCGTGTAATGACTTACCTCGAAAAAAACAACCTCCTACATGCGAACCAATACGGTTTTAGGGAAAAGAGGTCAACTGAAGATGCCGTCCTAAAATTAACATCATCAATTACTAATTATATGGATAAAAGAAATAAGTGCGTTGGGATATTTTTAGATCTCCAGAAGGCATTCGACACGGTGTCAATTAAAATTCTTTTAATTAGATTAGAAAAAATGGGCATTATAGGGTTGCCACATAAATGGTTGACAGATTACTTATCAAACAGATCGCAAATAGTGCGTGTTGATGGGTTTGAAAGTAATGATGCCAGCTGCTCTTTTGGAGTGCCGCAAGGAAGCACGCTGGGGCCTACACTATTCCTCATATATATTAATGAATTGTGTGGGCTTGAGCTACCGGGGACTGATTTAATCATGTTCGCAGATGATACAATTTTGTTGAGCCATCATAAAACTTGGCCTAAAGCCAAACAAGACGAAATCAATTGGCACGGAAAGATTTTTCCAAATCACAATGATTCCATACGAATCTTTTAACAAATTTATTCATCAGAAAAATCGGAACCGTTCCGTGAGCCAAAAGCTAGCGGATTCGTTTCCGTCGATGATAAATTCGATTTTGTTTTTTCATGATATTTAACCCGATTTACACATAATTATACATTGATTTATTTCTATTTATAATTATTCATATGAAATCTACAGTAAAAATGGTAAAATTAGCCTTAACCCTTTACCGCATGGATTTTTAGATTTGGCTCAAATTAATTTATATGATTCTATAGCCTAATAGGTAGGAAAAAAAAATTTTTTTTTGACTATTAGAAACCGAAATAATTGACTCGAAACCCAAAATCTCATATTTGATACAACATGCAGTCGTGGGTACCGATGTATACGGTGGCATATATGATACAACATGCAGTTAAGGTAGTTTTCGTGTAAAGTATATATATATTTATATTTAATCAAGATGTTATTATTTTTTAAATAAAAAAGATTCATATTTTACAGGTTTATTTAATGCAAAACGGTATGAAAATCTTTAAAACAATTACGTTCTTTGTTTAAACAAAAAAAACATTCACATTTACTACAGTAAATGTAAGATAGGCGTGAACAATTTTTGCATCTCTGCCGTTTGTCTCCCCAGTTAGGCCAATGTCCAATAGCGTCGTATACTACTTCTTGCGGAGGCAGTTCAATACGTCGTTTCCTTTTATTTATGATGGCATGTTCTAGAGCAGGGCGCCCTCGGCCTCGGGTAGTTGGAGTAAAAACTCCTGCCGTTTCCCGCATCAAAACATCAGCTATGTAGAGTTTAAAATCTAACAACGACATATACACTTCATTGTATATGTCGTTGTTAGATTTTTGTTTGTTTCGGCGACGCCACAACAGCCAGCTATTCACACATGTCATATCGACCATGTGGAAGAATATGCGATGATACCATTTTTTGCTTTTAATTTTTATTCTGTAGAATCCCAACATTGCGTCTAATAAATCAACCCCGCCCATATATTTATTGTAAATTTCTACAGATTTTGGACGAGGAACTTCAATTATTCGCTTTTCTTTTTTGGAAAATCGTTTCACAGGAGCCATGGGTTCCTTTCCAACATATGAAGAACATAAATTAACGACTTTATTGTCAACCCAAGTAGTCACACTTAGTTGAACTCCATCTATTTCCGTGGATTTTTCTATGCAGTGACCTCTTTCACATTTCAGCAATGCTGTATTGCTTGGCAGATCTATGTCTTTCGCTCTTTTTAGTTGAATTGTACCTAATGGTAGAATTCCAATGCCATGCAGATGTGCCATAAGCGGAAGGCTGGTATAAAAATTATCGATGAACAGTTTGTGGTTCAAATTTTGTGTCACCGTGGCTAAGAGGTAATGCACATGAACTTATAAAATCATATTTAAGCGGAAGAACTCAACTCACGTCTGTCAGTAGATTATGTCCAACAACAATTACCTTAAAGGCATATGAATCAGATAAAAAAGATATGCGATATGGAGTCCCACAAGGTAGTGTGCTGGGGCCATTGCTATTTCTACTATATATCAATGACTTTTTTTTTTTTTT
The DNA here is from genome assembly GCA_927399415.1 of Macaria notata. Classification (NCBI taxonomy): domain Eukaryota; kingdom Metazoa; phylum Arthropoda; class Insecta; order Lepidoptera; family Geometridae; genus Macaria; species Macaria notata. The sequence continues at coordinate 3,692,404 of OV656750.1, read as the reverse complement.
TTGTTATGGCTTTTGCGAATATATGAGTTCGCAATATCAATGACTTTGTAAAAGCTACCAGACATCCTATGACATTATTTGCAGATGACAGCACAATATTATTCATTCATGACACATTATTTAATTTAGAATCTGACATTAGCTATACTTTGACATCTCTTATCAATTGGTTGAATAATAATAATTTAAAAATTAATATTGAAAAGACTAACTTAATGTATTTTAGAAATAGACATAATGACAAATTAAATTTCGATATTCTACATAACAGTAAAAAAGTAAATGAGGTAGACACCACACGTTTTCTAGGACTGACAGTAGATAACAAGTTGACATGGGAATCCCATATAAATACTTTATGTAAAAGACTGCATCAATTTGCTTATGCACTGTATCAACTACGGAAGGTTGCCAGTGAGAACACATTGTTAACAGCTTATCATGGTCATGCAGCTTCAATATTAAGATATGGAGTAATATTTTGGGGTGATGCCACCAATAGTATACAAGCATTCCGAGCGCAAAAACGATGTGTAAGAGCTATCTGCGGACTAAGCCGAAGGGCCTCGTGTAAGAAACATTTTAAGCGGCTAAAGATATTAACTTTACCATGTATTCAAATATATGAAATTTCAACTTTTATTAAAATGAATCCTGAACATTTTACAATGTGGCCAGCTGACAGTAGGCATGCAGGGAAAATACGAAACATACCTACCAATACTGCATACCTCAATAAAAGTGTATTTGGGATGGCTCCGAGGATATACAACCACATTCCCAAGAGTATTAGATGTAAAGATGACCTTAATGTTTTTAAATGTATGCTAAATGAACTATTATTTAAAAAAGCTTACTACAGTGTTGATTTGTTTTTCAAAGATAAGTTTAAATAAGAATGTATTCTAAATCAAATTATGTAACTTTATATTATTAGTTGTAAAGTCTGTAAGCCTATCAGGTGGAAACTAGTGACACAATACGCTATAAATGTTTGTCTAGTTAAGCAACATATTATATACTGTAACACCTTAGCACCTAGTTTCACAGACCAATAAATCATTCATTCATTCATTCATTCATTCATTCATTCATTCATTCATTGAAGAAGTAACAAACGTAGCATAGACAGACACTGCAATTATTATTATTATTTTTACATTAGATAGGCTCACGCTTGACTACAACTTGCCTGATGTTAAGCAACGCTGTAATCTACGATCTAGCGCGCTTGTCTAGAAGAAACCGGTTTACTCTCGACTTATTATTATTGTTATCTATTTTATGAGTAGGAAGTAGGATCATGGTACCTATGTGTATCATCATCATAGGTACCATGTAATGTCCACCTACAATTTATTGAATTTACATGTCGTAACTAAAACTTAGTTCAAGCCAGTGTTTTGCTGAATACATAATCCATTTCATAAAGTCAAACTTTGCGGTGAAGGGTTAGTTCAACTAGTTTGAAGGATTCGTTGGTCAGAGGTTTAAAATTCCTAAATTATTGGTTGTATCAAAACTTTCCTGAAATTTACTCCACGCATTTGATTTACTACATTTGACTAGTACCAACGCGATTTCTCAGTTTGTATATTATTAATGCTTCTTGACTTGAATTCTGAGTATATATGAAAATACTTTTTTGCATAAACCTTTTTGATAATAATTATTGTAAATAAAGTATATCAGAAAAAAAAGAAAAAAAATAATTAATCATATAATAATAATTTATTGTATCGTGTGTTAAACGTACAAAAAGAAAAAGTTAGTTTGTACAATAACGTAAATGTCATTTGTATCTAGCAGTCAATGTTAGCCAACGACAACAACAACCTATCTTCCCACTTGACATTGGCAGAATTGCGAACTCATATATTCGCAAAAGCCATAACAAAAAAAAAAAAAAAAAAAAAAACAGATACCGGAAAATTGAGAAAATTTGTACGAGTTTTTATGAAATTAATATCTTAAAATCTAATTTGATTGATACAACAAAACAAAATGACTTTTTTTGAGGATACACTGATTATTCTTATATCCCAGGTAAGCGCTGCAACATTGTATTGTAAGTAGATAAAAGAGGTTAAACTTTTAGTTTCCGAAACCGCTGATTCTATAACTTTCTAGTTAAGTATATTATTCGAATCACACGTTAATATGTTCATAATAACCAGAATACCATGAATTTGTATTGTAGCTCGAAATATATTTTCAGAAAATTAATTTGTTGGTCCTGAACAATGATGATTGGATATATCAACAACTGATCATAATTTGTATCATTTCAGACAGTTTTCTTCGTCGGTGGTTGGATATTCTTCGTGAAACAGCTGTTCAAAGACTATGAAGTGCATCATTTGTTGGTACAATTGATATTCTCAGTAACGTTCGCACTCAGCTGCACAATGTTTGAGCTGATCATATTTGAAATCATTGGCTATTTGGATTCAAGGTAATAGTAATTCTTCTTTTTATCTCGAAAGAACTATATATTTTTTACATGAGATAGGCTCACGCTTGACTACCACTTGCCTGATGTTAAGCAATGTTATAATCTATGAACTGTATTTGAGGTGCAGTTGCCTGTGCACTTCATACAAACTGTGGTATAGTTAGAATCAAAAACTAAGAAAGATAGACTGATTTATATCTCCAATTGTTGGTATCTAAGCAAAGATCTCGCCTCTAGAAAACCAGAGGCATAGGCAGAGCCGAGTCACACTGTGATGGCCCTGTACACAATACAATTTTCGGGCCCCCTTTCTTCAGCTACTCTGACAGACTAAATCATGTGTTTTTTTACTCTAATCTGCTTTACTTTACTCTACTTTAAGTTTAATCTGGCTTAGGCATAGGTTTTGCAGCTTTTCCTCAAAAAATACAATACAAAAGTTATTTATTACCATTTTACAAATATTATAACCTTAATTCTATTAACTTATTTTAAGTAGGTAAGTAAATGACTATTAACTGCAGTGAGTGAAAGGTTCCTAAGTGGTTACGTGAGCCCTGCACTAGGTTTGAGACCTGTATCATAGGCGCTCTCACAAATCAAACTGTCCATTGTAGTTTGTTTCAGTGTGAATGCTTTGATAATAGTATGAACAAAAAAACTAATAATAATAATAATTTACATTTCAGAAAGTAAATTTGCAAAGATATAAAAAATAGGTTCTGGCTTGAGTTGACTAACATGGAATTGTGTGTGTGTGTGTGTGTATAAGTGCATGTGTTTGAGTGTACTAGAGTGTGTTTAGTTATATGTGTTTATTGTTTCAGTTCGCGCTACTTCCACTGGAACCTGGGCCTCTACTCCCTCCTGTTCATGGTGATAGCTCTCATACCATTCTACATTGCATACTTCTGCATCAGCAATGTTAGATTTGGTAAGTATCTTCCTTGAGTTGTAATAATAAAATAATAATAAATATTTCAGAGCATATCACACAGCGCCATCTAGCCCCATACTAAGCTTACACTTATATTGTAGGTACTAGATAACAGATATAATACTTATATACTTTTCTTTTGTAAATACATATTTATTATACATACAAATTATTTATTATAAATAAAAAATAGCCTTTATATCCCTATTAAAAAGTTTTACATTACAATTTTTGATGTCACTTTGTTCATTAAAATATTATAATTCAAATTTATTAATTACTGAGGGTAATAACTCTCCCACAAGGTTGATACATTAGAGAAGTTCTCTTGGGCAGCTATGTCTCGGTGAGAAAGCTAGTTATTCCACACTCCTGGTTCTTATTTATAGTATAATAGTAAGATAATCCTGAAATAGTAGCCTATGTATTATTCAAGTCTAATCTATCTCTACCAAATTGTTTCTAAATTGGTTCAACCATTTGAAGCATCAGAAACAAACAGACACTTTCATAATTTTTTGACTTATTTTAGTTCAAGATAATTTATAAGCTAGTAGATGTCCGACTGGCTTCACTTAGAACACAAAGTAACCTATGTGCCTCACAGAACCCTATACTATATTTAATCATACATAAAATCATGATAATCTATCGCTCCATTGTGGCATGAAAGTGTAACAAACAATCATACCTTCTCAGTTATATGTATAATGTTTTTTTTATATTACAGTGTCCCAAAACGCAATCAGGCCCCTCACATTGTTTGTGTGGTTCATTTATCTTTACTTCTTTTGGAAGATTGGTGATCCATTCCCTATAATGAGCCCAAAACAGGTATGTAATAATTAAAACTATGTGCTTTTTTGGAACAAAACTTGATTTAAGACCTTTCAGAAAGTACTGAACTAATTTGATATCCCTAGAATACATAATTAATTAATCTAACAGAAAAAATATTATTATATAATTATGGGTTAATTGTGTGACATAAACTTAGAGAAAATCTAAATAAATATCTTAATGTTAGGTAAACTTCACTTATAATACAAATATTTGACATAGTTTTTTATTTTTACAAATACTTGACTTAAATACATATTAATTTCGGTCAGAATAAATACAATCTCTCTCTCTTTGAGTCCTATATCCTCATGACTGAGGGTCGAGACTCCCCCGCAGAACTAATTCATTAGGGGAGTTCTCTTGGGCAGATACATTGTGGTGAGCGCCCTTCTACGGAAGACACATGTCCTCGGATATTGTGGTCCTCAAACATGTCGGTTTCCTCACGATGTTCACAATATCTATACTAAAAAAAATAGTCATATTGATATCACACTTACTTTCTGAAAAATCTGTAGACATACATAAATACTTGAAGCTGTGCTTGAAGTTAAGTGTTAACGTGCTGTCGCCCGAATGCTATTTCCATACAAACTGTTGTATAGTTAGACTCAAAAACTAAGAAAGAAAGACTTATGGTTTATATCTCTAATTGTTGCTATGTATAGAAACTTCTCGGCTCTAGAATACCAAAGGCATATGTTTTGTACTTTTGAAGATTTCGGGAAAAAACATTTTGTATGAAAACATTTTTTTTATAAACTTTACTAGACAGTAAATACGTAAAAAACCAGGCTATTTTTTCACGCAATAACAATAATTTCTCCCATACTTCCAGGGTATATTCTCGATAGAGCAGGGTGTGTCCCGGATAGGAGTGATTGGTGTGACCGTGATGGCGCTGCTCTCTGGCTTCGGAGCTGTCAACTATCCATACACTTCCATGGCTATATTTATTAGGTACTATACAGTTATTTTTTTAAATTTTATCATACAGTTCTTTCTCCTAGGCAAACATGCAACATCTTGGACTACAGTGGTGCAGGCAGGCTGTAGTCAAACGTTGGCCTATTCCGTGTAATAAAAAAAACATGCAAGAGTGTCCAACTCTAGTGCTGAGAGTTTTTAAACCGCTCTAAGGGTACCTGACCTGGTTTAGCGACTGCTGTGCTTTGACAAACAGCCGGGACCTACAATATAACATGTCATCTGACCCACGGTAGCGAACAAGATGGAATGCCACTTATGGTATTTTAACGTAATCTACTAGTATATAAAAATAAGTCCTTCCTGACGCTATAACTGCGGTCGCACGAACCGATTTCCGCGGTTTTGCATTCGTTGGAAAGGTCTCAGACTCAGTGAGGTTTATAGCAAAGAAAATTCAGGAAAAAATTTAACTGAAAAGCGGGATACGAAATGTTACAAAAAACGAAACCATCTGGTGGTGAAACGGAGTTCGCCCGGTTTGCTAGTAACTTATAGATTTTACATGTTATAATTAACTAAAAAAAGTAAGTATTATTAAGTCAATGCATAATTAAACTGAATTTCTATTGCTATTATTCAAGAACTACCCGTGGGAACTTAAAATGAGTTGATAGACTCAGAATTGAATTGATAGAGTTTTATATTAGTACTTTACATAGTCATTATTTCTAAGAATTTCCTTCAAAATAAAAGTTTTTTACCGTTTTTTTTCAGGCCAGTAACTCAAGCAGATGTGCTTTCAATAGAAAAAAAACTCCTTCAAACCATGGATATGATATTAGTAAAGAAGAAAAGGATAGCGCTAGCTGAAGCAAACAGCTTTGGAGCGAGACAGCAATATGTGGATCAGAGTAATGTGAAGAATAGAGGGTTTTGGACCAACATTTGGTCCAGTGTTGGCAGTTATGCCAACCCTTTGGGCCAGGGCACTGAAAGTAAGTAAATGAATTATGTTTTAATTGGAATTATTATTATTCTAAATATATAAGACTGAAAGGTGACTGACTGACTGATATTTATTTATTTATTTATTTTATTACTTATGTACTGACAGCTTAAGCCAACACGTACATTAAGCCAACTATTATTATATATATTATAACTACCTACTATAATAATGCTAAAGCATTTGGGTAGAACATATTATAAACTACGTTACTTAAAAATTTACAACAATCACAACGAAATTTCCTATATTTAGAACAGAACACATCTATGTCTCTGTTCTGAGCAATCATTGCATTGAGCAAGCTAATGGCTTGAGCAGACGGCGCGTACTGCGAGGTACATGTGCGCGCGCGCAGCGCAGCGAACAACGGACGCACACCACACTCTCGCGGCGGCCGCTGCCGAGTCGGCGCCAGCAAGGCGAGGCGAGCCAGCACATCGGGATTATGTATCTGACCGTTCAGCAGCTGATAAAAATGGAGTAAAAGTGCACATTTACGCCTTAAAACTAAAGTGTCGATGCCCACCATACCCGAGACAAACAGAGAGGGATACAAAAAGGTACAAAGATATAGTGATCTATCAGCGCACAGCCCAAACCACTGGACGGATTAGGCTGAAATTTGGAATTTATGACGTAGGCATCCGCTAAGAAAGGATTTTTGGAAATGCCACTTTTAAAGGGGTGAAATAGGGGATGCAAGTTTTACTTCTTAATGCGAGCGAAACCGCGAGCACCCACTAGTATATTATGTGACTAGCTTATTTTATTTAAAAGTATGGGCGTGATGGTAAGTGGCAGAGTAGATATAGCACACCCTAGAAAGACATGGATGTATTGTGTGAATGAGAATATGTGCGCGAGAGGAGTGAATGTGGAGATGACGAGAGACAGAATGAAATGGAAGAGAAACATGCTGTGCCGACCACACATAGTGGGATAAGGTAAGGTAAGGGAAAAAAGGTATGTCTTCCTTGTTAGCTTAGTTGGTAGACAGTCTGCCTTTAAATATAGAGGTTGCGGGTTCGATTCCTGAATTATACAAGTAGTAATTATATGTACATTCAATTTGTAATTATTTGTATTGTCTGGCAGTTTTGTATGTATAGTATGTATTTACAAAAAGTAAGTAAAGTTAACATTAAGTTTTTATGTATTTTACCCGTTTTCTAGTATCTATGACACAAGCGTTTGCTTAGTATGGGGCTAGATGGCGTTGTGTGTATTTATATACCTAAATCTCTCTTCCACAGACATCGGCCAACTCCGTCAAGAGATATCCGGCCTAGAAGAGTTGTCCCGTCAGCTATTCCTCGAGGCGCACGACGCTAGGACCATGAGGGAGCGAGTGGATTGGTCAGCAACCTTCCAGGGGAAATACTTCAACTTCCTCGGGTATTTCTTCTCGCTCTACTGTATTTGGAAGATATTTATTGTAAGTTTATTTTTTTCTTATTTCAGTACAGTACATAATTTTTTTTCTTATTTAAGTACATTAAAAATGAAATTGAGTGTGTCAAAATTTTGGTCGCTTAGTTCCTCACTTACACCGTAATGAAGCGACAGATGCTAGTGTTTTTTGACGTGACGGTAGTAACGGATCTTGGAAGTATACTAGGTTATTTTTATTAAGTATCGGGTCTAGAAGAATTATCTCGTCGGCTATTCCTCGAGGCGCACGACGCTAGGACCATGAGGGAGCGAGTGGATTGGTCAGCAACCTTCCAGGGGAAATACTTCAACTTCCTCGGGTATTTCTTCTCGCTCTACTGTATTTAGAAGATATTTATTGTGAGTACACATTTTTGAGCCACAAAAGAATAAGTAAGGTGTTATAAGTATGACGTGTTCATGTATCTATCTATCTATCTGTATATTGTACCAGGGTAACAGTGGATGTTTTTATATATTATCTGTGTTGCTAGTTTTTTAAACTAATTCAATATAAAGTTTTCTTACACATAAAATAATTATAAAGGTTTACAAGTTCAAAAGTTTTACCCCAATGGTGGGAGTTGAAATACTTTATACATACATGATTGATTGATTGATTGATTGATACTTTATTGGACACAAAAAACATAATACACAAACAGAAAAGAAAATTAATTAAAACTAATGCCACAAATGGCGGCCTTAATAATATATACATGATATTATAGGTAGGTATATATTTACCTTTAGAGACCTATTGCCAGACACCTATGTAATCTACATAGTGTTTATTGATCAGGAAGAATGGCCTAAAATACACACACTGAGATTTCATCTTACACACACACATGCAAATTAAAATAAAATGTATCTTTATTCCAGTGCACAATAAACATAGTGTTCGACCGCGTGGGCAAGAAGGACCCCGTGACCCGCGGCCTGGAGATAGTGGTGCACTGGCTGGGACTCAACATAGACGTGGCGTTCTGGTCGCAGCATGTGTCGTTCATACTGGTTGGGTGCATTGTGCTGACCAGTATACGAGGTCTGCTGCTCACTTTAACTAAGGTAGGTATTTGATCAGTATAAAAAAATATAAGTGTTTTGCTGACAATTAATACAGAGATGGTTGGGACATATCTGTATGAATTATTTTGCCACCAAGTAATATTTTGCAAACACAATTTTTTCGGAAATAATATGTACATACATATTTCCGAAAAAATTGTATATTACATACTATTATTTACGCTTGTTTAAGACTAACACTATATACATATATATGTTACGGTAAATGTAAGTAATCGGGAATTATGTATAATTACCGCTAATTATACATAATTACCAACGCACCCGGTAAATGTAGTGAATTATCCACATTTACCGGTAATTATATATAATTACCATACCCCTTTGGTAAATGTAGTAATCAAACATCAGAATCAAAATGTTTATAAATAAATACAAGTAAGTATAAATAAAATAAATAAATCGCACGAGTAGAGTTTCGGCAAGGAGGCACCGTTATACATTTGAGGTTCCAAAGACTCCCCCTGAATTATAATTTGTCGGTCTTCAAGTCGAGAGTAAACCGGTTTCTTCTAGGCAAGCGCGCTAGATCGTAGATTATAACGTTGCTTAACATCAGGCAAGTTGTAGTCAAGCGCGAGCCTATTTCATGTAAAAAATCTCTTGTTTTAATTATAACTAGCTGTGCCTGTGACTTCGTCCACAACAATTACAATACAACACGGTTGAACGAATTTTCCTGAATATTCACATATTAGTATATTTTGTTTTTATTGGACTGTATTCCATATATACTAATATTATAAAGCTGAAGAGTTTGTTTGTTTGTTTGATCGCGCTAATCTCAGGAACTACTGATGTGAAAAAATATTTTTGTGTTTAATAGACCATTTATCAAGGAAGGCTTTAGGCTATATAACATCACGCTGCAACTAATAGGAGCGAAGAAACAATTAAAAACGGGGAAAATTATTCATCTTTGAGGGCTTCCATTGCGTGCGCTGCGAAAACGGTTCAAGTCGTGGGTAACAGCTATAATTTATAAAGCTGAAGAGGTTGTTTGCTAAAATAAATATGATGCCATTCCACGCGGACGAAGTCGCAGGCACAGCTAGTAATAATATAACATGGTACGACTTCAACCTCAGATCAACCTCTTTTCATGTTTAGATATAAACAACAACAACTAAAACATATTTTCTCTGTTTCCCACAGTTTTTCTACAAAATCTCTTCGTCAAAGTCGTCGAACATTATAGTGTTAATTCTCGCACAAATTATGGGTATGTATTTCTGTTCATCAGTTCTTCTGATGAGAATGAACATGCCACCGGAGTACAGGATTATTATAACACAAGTGCTGGGAGATTTACAGTTCAACTTCTATCATAGATGGTTTGATGTGATATTCTTGGTGAGTGCTTTGACTAGTATTTTCACCCTGTATTTGGCTCATAAACAACCTTCTGTTAATTAAGTTGAATTTAAAAATTATTTTGTTAAAGTTGTACGTTTGAACGGCGCCACTGTCGTTTTTTTTTCATTATTTATAGTTCACTTACTTACTTTTAACTACAAGGATATCAAACTAAAATTCTTTACATCTCTCATGTTCGGTAAGTAGGTCCTTATTACCCCCAAATGAGGCTTGTAAGTAACCAATTAGCGCTCTAGGGTAATAATGTAGCTAGAAAAGCCCTAGGGCGGTAAGTAATTTAAAAAAAAAACATTTCACTCTTTACCTAGTAGACAAATTCAAATTCAATTCTTGTAATACGGGTTTTTTCTACTTACCTCACAATCGAGATGTAAAGCAGAGTAGTTAGCTTGGGTGTAAGCATCAATTGCACCCTCGAACTATAGGCGCCCTCGCTGCGCTCGTGCGCCTAACTATCTCGGGCTGCAATTGATGCCTTACAGCCCTCGGCTACTAATCTACTATTAAAATCTTGACAGTAAATTTGTATATTGCTCTTAAATGTGTATGTTTAAGCGCGCAACACACAAGAAATCCTATTAATCACGTACAAAGTTTTGAAAATTAGTGAAAACACTTGGCATTGATCAAGTAATCATTCATTTGTCGTTATTTTTGAGTTGGTAAGTTTTACTAGTGGTAGAATCTCTGGTGTCACAGTTTTTGGCCACATTGCGATAACTTAAAGATCAATTTCATTGTGTTTATTTTATTGATGAAATTATTTGTAATGTCAATTATTTAGTTGTTTGGTTGTTAACAAAAAAGTGAGGTTGTTGTAAAAAAGAATTTTTGTAAGCTAACGTTACTTTACTGTTTGCTTGATGATAAGCAATATAGTCTTGAAACTATTGTAAAAAAAATTGTTATTATATTCTGTACAAATTTAGATAAAATCAAAATTATGGTAAAATGTGGCAATGTTATTTTTAAGTAATGTTAATTTATTCGCAAAAAAAACCTACAGAAACTGTATTTTGAAACTATTGTAACTAAAAATTAATTTTACGTTATGATTTCTATTATTAATTTAAGTAAAAAGTCAAACTTAAATAAATAAACTAAGTGTATATAAAAATATGTGTATATGGAAGACTGAACTTGTATGTATATTACTTATGTTAAATATACTTGAAGTACTACTTACTTTACTGATTTTAATTTATCTTATCTTTCAAGTTTATCTTATAATTATATAGGTTGTTTCTCCATTAAAGATTTTTTATTAAAATAGCTATTTGGTATAAAATAGTTCAATATTTTATTTGTGAGAAAAGTTGTTTCTAGTCTTTTTCGTGAAAAAAAGTAAGTACATATGCACAATTCTGTGGGTTTCTGTTTCTAATATTACAAGCAAATATTCTTTACTTAAATAGAATCAATAAAACAAGAATCTTTTATTTTAAGAGTTTATTTAACAATCATTAATTAATCTTACATAAACTATATCGAAATAGTTGAAATAGAAAAATGTTTTGCTTGGAAAGGCCACCTTAACTAGAATAACTTACAATTACGAAGAAATATTAACTGTTTTTTTTTCAAATTTTCTTCAGTTTATCAGCTATTTTGACTACAAAAGATTTGATATATTTTCAGAAGAAAATCGAAATCATACCAATATTATGTCATTTTGATATTATTTATACTTATTACAAAGATTTTAATTTTACAAAAATACTATCAGATTTAGCACTTTTACTTTGGTACTTTAATTTCACAAATTACGTTTAAATTTTACTGAAATTTAAAAGTTCAAATGTACAATACAGTGTTAGTAAGTAGGTAAATTACAATTTGGTGTTGTTCTTTATTTGAGCATAAATACATTCATTTCAACAATAAATCCACATTAATTGGGCATTATTGAAAATAATTGAAGGAGTTTGTTCTGTAAGTCCGTATATAGTAATTGTCCAAATGAATATACCTGCATTTATATTTAAATAAAATGAAGGTATATTTCTGGTTTCTTCTAGGCAAGCGCGCTAGATCGTAGATTACAACGTTGCTTAACATCAGGCAAGTTGTAGTCAAGCGTGAGCCTATCTAATGTAAAAAAAAATATTTCAAATTACCAGATATAAGGAGGAATTTTCATTAATAAGCACATAGCAATATACACACATATTAAAAGTTCATAAATATTTGGTTTTACAAAGAATAAATACCTACCATACAAAAGATGATATCAACAATTTTAAACAAATAACTGTAGGTAATTAGTTGTAGCAAATATATGCAAAAATACTAGCATCAATTTAAACTTATCTCAATAGAGATGCATGAATATAAAACTAATACAATAAGAACAATTAATTACAGCAATAATGAATTATTAAGTGCAAGAAAAATAAAACGATCACTGAACAAAAATTGACTCCATAGAAAAAAAACATACATACAAAAAATCGTCTCAATAGATATAAAGTCATAAATACAAAAGTAACAAGTACCACAAAAGCGTCACAGAACAAAGGCCCTTATATGTACAAAAATAAGGTCTACTCTCCCATGAGGTCCTCGTACTGTTTCCGGAAGCAGTCTCCCACCGGGAAGAAGTCCCAGCATCGCTGCGTGTACATGTTCCATACGTAGGTCTCTTGACCTGGAACAGACATAAATACATATAATTATTTATTCATATTATAGCACATAACAGTTATCAAATCTTATCTTAAAACAATAATAAAATATAAAAACAAGTGAAGGAAAACTAAACATACTACTTCTAACTACTTCAAAAAGGGGCACTTAGAAAATCTTTAGAAAAGCCTAAAGATAATCTAAAAATTATAAAAAAAATCTTAAGACCAAGTTTATCTGGATAAAAAAGGTCATACTACATTCGAACAATTTAACAATTTATATATGTATATATTAACTTACTAGTGGCTTCTAGTTTGCTTAGTTCGCATTATTTGGGAATAAAAACTAGCCCATGTCACTCTCAGGACCGCATACTACCTACTTACCAAAAATCATGTTTTTTTTTTATAACTTGAACGGGTTTGCACTTGACCATAGTTTACCTGATAGCAAGTAAGGCTATGGCCTAAGATGGAGCGTGCTTACCCGATAAGAACCGATTCACTCTCGCTTTGAAGATCGCTGGATTATAGATGTTGCTTTCAGCCGTTTTTGCATGACAGACAGATTATAAAAACGACTAAAATGTGTTTTGCTAGCAAAAGCCCGTTGTGTAGCTTTAAAGATCTAAGTATATATTAAATTAGATAGATAGATAGATAAACTCTTTATTGTAACACACATTGACAAAAAAAAAGACAAACAGAAACACAAAAGACTTAAAAAAAAATAGTGCCACAACTGGCGGCCTTATCGCTAATAGCGATTTCTTCCAGGCATACTTTTTTTTTTTTTAATTACTGACATACATACCTACGTACATATTAAATTAAGTATTAAATATTCCGGGGCATTGCACACAGCGCCATCTAGCCCCACACTAAGCAAACGCTTGTGTCGTGGGTACTAGTGGCTCTGCCTTCTAATCTAGGGGTTGCTGGTTTGATTCCCGCGTGACACAAGTATTTACTACTCGTATGCATTTTAAAAATATATAATTACTTGTGTTGAGTCTGGTCGTTTGTATGTATAATATGTATGTATTTTAATATTAAAACTTTCGTGAGACATTTTATCAAAAGATTAACTAAAACGGTTTTCACTCACGTGTAAATCGCGTAAATTGTTTACACGTTTCGGATCTGCGTGCTGCCGCGGTCGCAGAACATACGTTCTGAAGATGGATGTCATAACATCCGAAACGCGTTTATCTTTTGATAAAATGTCTCACGAAAGTTTTAATATTAGAATACATACATATGATACATACAAACGACCAGACTCAACACAAGTAATTATATATTTTTAAAATGCATACGAGTAGTAAATACTTGTGTCACGCGGGAATCAAACCAGCAACCCCTAGATTAGTAGGCAGAGCCACTACCAACTAAGCTAACAGGCCAGTCAAATATCATTGACAGACAGACAGCGGAGAGCGACTTTGCTTTATACTACATATACAGGGTAATTGGTAACTAACGCATAACCTTTTAAGGGTGGATTTAGTACATCTATACCAACAACTTTTGTACTAAAACTTTTGGAAATTCGTAAAAAAAAAATCAGCTGTTCCATACATTTTGTCGAAAATCTTCCATACTTTTGTATGGAAAGCTGTTTTTTTTTCACGAATTTCCAAAAGTTGTAGGTATAGATGTACTAAAGCCACCCTTAAAATGTTGTGCGTTAGTTACCAGTTACCCTGTATAGTGATATACAAATATAACTGTATACCTATACTTAATATACTGTACCTGTATACTCTGTATCCGGCTTGTTGATGAGATGCATGAGGAAGAACATGTAGTTGGCGAGGTTGTGCTCGCGCTGCACGTGCGTGTCGAACCCGTGCGGGACCTGCAGGAGGGCAGACGAGTGTCAGCTGAGCCATACTGTGTTTATACATCTATTATCTCAAATACAAACACAAAGTTATTTATTCACTGAAAGTATTACATAAAACCTTAAAAACTAATATATACATAGATATAGAGTCACAGTTTTTTTACTTGTGAAGGTTCTTGTGAGCCCTGCACTAAGCACACATCTAGCACTATACAAATAAATAAAATAAAAAACGTTAAGGTTTTACAAAAAGAACTTAGAATTAAAAGCATTCCGAACTAATTTTACACTGTCTGGGGAACCAATGGGCACCCGGATTATATTATCAATATTATTCGGATAAGTATTGCATTCATAGTGTTTTAAAAGGCACTAATAAAGAAAATTAAAAAAAAAACAACTTTAGCTGCGTCCGCCACCGTTGCGGTAAGATGCGTAAACTAACATTGCAACGTATCTATTAAAATTCATCTTTGCCATGTTATCGATTTAAAGTATACACAAACAATTTTTGATCGAATAACTTCAAAGTGCAGGTTTTTGACCATTTGCATCATTATTTATTTTACTTAGGTATATTGTAACACATTCAATTCAATTTTCAATTTCAAAATATCTTTATTTACATAAAAATTAAGCTTAATGTACAATGCCAGTGTAGATTTTAATCCTAGGAATACATTGCAATGATATTAATATATTCTTCAAGTCATAACACTCATCAAGAATTTATAGCTAGGTATTTTTAAGAAATTGTGTATAAAGTGGTGGTTAGGTACTGTTCTATTATTTGAAAGGATTTATTACAGATTTATGTAAGCTTATTTTAGAATTTGCGTTACATTTATTAAAACTATATTTCGTTATACAATGAAACGGCTAGCCAAATTGGCGGTAGTATGATATAATTTAACGCTCCGGTCCGGTCGCCGGTAAACAACAAGAACGTCGTCGCATGTGTTGTCACTCACACAAGCACACGCGGCCCGAGCAGCGCTCGCGCATGCATGCCGCTCTCGGCTGATACGCGCGGTAATACGGCCGAGAACAGCATGCAAGCTCGCCGCGCCCGACCCTCGTATACCTGAGGATGACGCAGCCTATTCATCGCGAACGCATGAAATAAAAAAGTGATGTGGCAACTTGTATCGATTGTAAGTATCGTTAAACTCGATGTTGTTTATTCTGGTTTGACAAATATTTCTAATTAGATTATTACTGTGCTTGGGTAACATGCGTAGGTAAAATTTTTCTGATAATTTATAGATGAAGACATCAATTTTGGGCAGCCCAATTTTTAAATGTAGTTTATGAAGATTAGTTCGGAAAGGTGTACGGAAAGCGTATTTAAGAGCTTTGTTTTGTATGACTTGTAATTTGTGTATATTTGTTTTGCAAGTACTACCCCATACTGGGCAGGCATACGTGAGGCAGGGTCGAATCAGGGTGCGGTAGATACGGAGTTTAGTG
This sequence comes from Macaria notata, assembly GCA_927399415.1. Classification (NCBI taxonomy): domain Eukaryota; kingdom Metazoa; phylum Arthropoda; class Insecta; order Lepidoptera; family Geometridae; genus Macaria; species Macaria notata. Next base: position 3,676,384 of record OV656750.1, on the reverse strand, counting down.
TCGCTACTTAGGCAGGACCGTCTATTCATAAGAGGGTTCAAGGAATTTAGCGCTTTGGCTCCTTTTATGCAGAGTTTCTGGGTATTAGCTGTCCAGTTAAGCTTTGTGTCAAGAGTTGTACCCAGGTACTTAACTGTACGACTCCAAGGAATAGAATAGTTTTCTATTCTAAGTCTTCGAGTAGGCAGACGTCTCTGTCTAGTGAAAAGGATGGCTTCGGTCTTAGAAGTGTTTATCTTTAGCTTCCATGTGTGGAAGTATTGAAGCAAGTTTTCTAGAGCTAACTGGAGGCGACTAATGATGAGGTCAATGTCTGATGAAGAGGTATATGACGCCGTGTCGTCGGCGAAACAGGCTATGCTAGTCCGAGGCTGTACTGGTATATCGTTTAGAAATAATAAGAAGAGGTAGGGACCTAAAATGGAACCTTGTGGCACTCCAGCAGGCACAGGCATGATTTGCGAGGTGTAAGTATCAACATGGACTCTGAAACTGCGGTTTTCGAGGTAAGAGTATATAAGCTTAACCAAGGGCATTGGCAACTTAAGCGTGATTAGCTTATGTAGGAGAGCCTGGTTGTAACACATTATAAGTAATCAAATCATCTTAAACCTAAACTTATGTATACCTATATATAGGTATATATAGATAAAATAAACAGTTCTCACTACATACATACACAATTACAAATTACTAATCTAAATACGATACATAAATAAATATTCCGGGACATTGCACACAGCGCCATCTAGCACCACACTAAGCAAACGCTTGTGTCGTGGGTACTAGATAACAGATATAAAACTATATACTTTTCTTTTGTAAATACATACTTATTATACATAGAAACGACCAGACTCAACACAAGTAATTATACATTTTTAAAATGCATAAATACATACAGTTCGCGAAAACTTTATGAGCTCTCGGAACACGCACGCTACTGGCTGCGCAGTACGCATATTATAGGTACCCGAGGGACGGGACAGGGCGTCGGGGAGGGCACCGGCCCCCGCGCCCCGCGCCGTATCCCCGCTCGCGTCCCGTTGCGCCGTGCCTTAGTGTGAGTGCTACGTTCGTACACAACACTTAATATCTTACTGCACGTAAAAAATACCTAAAATCTAAACACTTTTTGATAGGCATAAATGTACTGTTTTTTTTAAATCTTCCAATAATGATTGTGCGCTCAACTGTACCATGCGCGGTTACGTACTCGGGCCTAACTTCAGAGGGCTCATAAAGTTTTGCGCGAACTGTACTTGTGATACGCGGGAATCGAACCCGCAACCCCTAGATGAGAAGGCAAAGCCACCATCAACTAAGCTTACAGGCCAGTCGAACGATGGTATTAAAAACAGTTTTATTACATGTATAGAATAGATATAGATACCCACCTTATCAAAGTAGTCCTTATTAATGCCGCATATGAAGCAGTTACTCTCCATGTCCTCCTTCACCGACTCCAGCTGGTCGCGGAGCTCGCCGAACGCGTCGATGATCAAACCTGGGGGTGGAACATGGTTAAAAAAGAGGTTTTTTTTTCGGCTTAATTACCCCCGCGTTGCGGAGGCCCTTTGTTAGGGTTATTTCTGGTATTGTTTTAATGTTAATAGGTGACCTTAATGGTCGGTAACTTGTTTTGATTTATTACTCTGATACTCTTGCCTAATTTTTTTTAAACTATTTTATCAACATGTGTACATAAAAAAATAATTAAGATTTATTTGGATAACATGTACCCTACCCTACCAATTTATTTCAAAACAACAAAAATTAATAGTAACTCCAAATAATAATAAAAAATAAACATTATATATATTTACATCATAAAAAAAAAGAAACTAATCTACTTCCCTACCCTACCCATAGTATATTGTATATACTATATACTCTCTTGCAGGGTATTGGTAACGGTATTTTACAGTAGACAAAAACATGTCGGTGCTCAATCAATAACAATTAGATATTCGGTGTGTATGGACGCACCGAACAATTGTTATTGATTGAGATAAATAAAAAATAATAAATTAATATTCCGGAACATTGCACCCAGCGCCATCTAGCCCCACACTAAGCAAACTCTTGTGTCGTGGGTACTAGATAACGGAAATAATATCTACATTATATACTTTTCTTTTGTAAATAAATACATACTTATTATACATACAAACGACCAGACCCAACACAAATAATTATAAATTTTAAAATGCATATATACTTGTGTCATGCTGGAATCGAACCCGCAATCCCTAGATTAGAAGGCAGAGCCACTACAAACTAAGCTAACAGGCCAGTCGAAATCAAAAGCAGACGCTTTAACCGCCGAGACACGTTCGCTCGGATGAAGCCATACCTTCTAATATTAGTATAATAACACGCATATTATGTGTTTGTCTTACTTTCCTGAATGTGTTCGTCTGTAATTTCTTGTCACAAAATAAATAATTTTCATTTCATTTTATTAGCTGTTATTATGTACTCACCCTGCAAGATAGCGAGCAGGATGACAATGATGAAGAAGAAGAAGGAGATATCGAAGATGATCCTCCACACTTCGCTGTCGTCTCCGTCAGGAGGCTCCAACTCGTCTCCGATACCACCGCCGGCGCGCACGCCCTTGTACAGGTTGAATACGAAGCACTGGAAGGAGAGATACATTTTTTATTAATAAATATTGAATATGAAGCACTGGAAGAAAAAAATCTAATACATTTTTCGGGACATTGCATACAGCGCCATCTAGTCCCGCACTAAGCAAACGCTTGTGTCGCGGGTACTAGATAACGGATATAATATTCATATACTTTTTGTTTGTGAAAAGTGGCATTCCATTTTGGGCGCCTCCGTGGGTCGGATGACACGTTAAGTTGTAGGTCCCGGCTGTTTGTCTAGTACGGCGGTCGTTAAGGTCTTAAGAAGCCCTTAAGGAGGCTTGATAAACTCTCGACACCAGATTTAGCCACTCTAATACGATAAGAAGAAGAAGAAGATAAGTATTTCTCTATTTAGATACTCAGTATTCATTTATTTATTAAAACATGAACTAAACCAATGTCATCATACCGCCAGTCCGATGGTCGGATGACCGACCGCCAGTCCATTTCTAAACAATTTGGTAGGAGATTAATCAGACAAGCTGGAGACCGTACTATGTGGCACGTTGGAGAGGAGGCCTATACTCAGCAGACTCAGCAGTGGGTGAACACGGGCTGACATGATGATAAAACCAATTTACAGTTTTTTTAGCTAGATATATAGAAAACTGAAGCGCGCTAGATCGTAGATTACAACGTTGCTTAACATCAGGCGAGTTGTACTCAAGCGTGAGCCTATTTTGATTAAAATAAATAAATTTATTTATTCACTTAATTACAACGGTTACAACCAATTACATTAATTAATAAATGAATTATCAACATACTCAAGTAGCAAATTAATTAGATATCTTTAAAATTAATATTAATATGTAAATATAAGTTTACTTCATACCGAGAGCATGTCGTGACAGTTCTTGTTGACCTCGTCGTCCTCCTCCTGCACGTAGAACTTGCGGAAGAAGTTGAACGCGATCACCGTGTAGATGTACACTATGATGGTAAGCAGCATCACCGTCAGCACCAGCTGGGGACAGACAATACATTCGGAGTTAGATAAATATTATGATGATTTTTTTTTTTTTTTATTTCTCATAATGTTTAACGCATTTTCTGCCCTCCTTTTTTATAAGACTATATATGCCCCATTTTTTAATTTAAAATTACGAAGCGTATGGAAAGCGCATTCTTACATTCCGGGCATATCGTTAATTCTCCGTAAAAGCAAAGACGCGCTATGAGAAGACAAAGCGTAAAACGACTTAAAAAAATTGAGGTTTTCAATTTGTTTGAACGTTTCATTTTAATTAGCAAAGATTTGTGTCGGAATCTTCCACGCAGAATCTAAAATCAAATAAAATAACAAGACATTTTTTGACAATAAACTTACCTCTGTGTTGGTACATTTAATCATTACTCGTATATTATATATTTTTATTTTTAGTTATTTTTTTTTACTATTAAGTATTCAGCCATATAAATTAATTTAGTTGTATATGAATTAGTAGTAGTAGTATGTAAATTAGTATAAGGAATATAGATTTAGGAAGTAGATATTGTAAGAAAAGTGCTATGGCCTAAACTTCAAACAAGCAACAGGGTCACATACTCAATCTTTTTTTAGAATTAGTTCTAAAATGTAATATTGTATTGTGTACAGCATAATAAATTAAATAAATAATCTCTATCAATAGAATTTGAAAATTAACTTATAAAAACAGCTTCTTTTGGCAGGAAGTTATCTACATTGTCAAAAATGAAGCCTGTTTCCTTAAACAGCCCCAGCTCCCCTTAAACAGTCCCAAATTCCCTAAAATCAACATTAATCAAGTAATCAGCATTATGCTGAGTTGGGGCAGACTTATTTATTTATTTAGTATATAATGTAAGTGTGTATATTTGGTAAATCTGTCTCAATAAATGTTTTTTTATTTCTATTTTAAATTGCCCCAAAACCCTATTGCGCGAACTCCCCTAAAACCGCCACAACTCCCCTAAACCATACCTGTTTCCCGTTATGCGTGACAGACTGCAGGATGGTGCGCAGAGTCTTGAAGCCTACAGCGACATCTAGCAGATGCGCCGCGAAGAAGAAGTTGTTGAAGTTACCCATCACGGAGAATGAGAAGTACCAGAGGGAGTACAGGAACGAGTTGTCTGTGATCGTGACGCCTGCCTTCCACACCTGGTAGCGCCAGTCGATGGTTAGGATGCTGGAAATTAGACAATATTAAATTAGTTTAACAATATGATGCGCGACTCATATATATATTACGGTCAATAAGAAGTGTGCTGTGAACTGCTTTCGATTCAAGGAGCTCAATGTTTTTGTTGAATTGGCAAAAATAGCACACCTTTACCTATAATAATGAGAGTAAGAGATGGTGTCGAAGTCGTACGTCTAAGAATACTTCACACGCACCTTAGACCTTAAACCAAAAGAATCATTACCTAGACTTAGGTAATGATTCTTTTGGTTACTCTCAATCTTGGACCACCGAGATACAGGCCCAGGCCTAGTTCGGGGTTCACAAGAAACTCACATTAACATTAATTAAGTAATTAATATAATTTAGTAATACGTCAATATTTTTGTGATTGTACCAGTGTTTTTTGGCAAATAAAATATCTTTATCTACAAAAATAAAATGATTAACACTTTGTTTGTGGACTTCCTGTTAATAGTTTTAAAGAATCATAACGTTGTAAGTCAATAAATTGAGCGTCTGATTTGAGCATGCGCCATCAAACCGCCACTTGTAGCTTACATTATATCAAGTTTTAAATAAACTTAAATAAACCTTCTTATTTACGAACTTGTCCCAGAAGTCAATCCTTCTATAATTACATGACCTTTATCAGTAGGATTCGCTTTCTTTCTCCAGAAAAACAAGATTCTTCAATGAAACCTACGCGTCCTAAATCAATCTTAACTCCTTTAAAACTATCCCAACTCTCCTAAATCTGCCGTGAGTTACCTAAGAATGCCCGAAGTCCCTAAAACTACCCCAAATTTACCCTAAATCCCCTAAAATAAACTAAACAACTCACTAGTTCAACAGTCCCTTAGTCCCTTCATCCTCCTGCGCCGCGAAGGAAGTCTTCTCCATTCCCAGCATGTTAGAGATGGAGTCGAAGTCGTACGTCTCGGAGTACTTCGCGCGGACCTTCTTCTTAACGAACTTGTCCCAGTAGTTGACCGGGAACGATCTGGAAGTGTAAGTAGAAAATGAGTAAAAACATATGAAGGTAAGTCCAAATACATTTTTCTTCCTTTAAAAAGAGAGCTATGATTTTTAAAGATGGATTTAAAAAAACATGTGTACATGTAAGCATAAAAATTCGAGGGTTATTTTTTATTGAGGGTTTTTTTTGTACTTTACCTAATTTAGCGTCCGCTTTAAATAAATAAATATTCCGGGACATGGCACACAGCAATGTCCAACTCCACACACTTTCTACACTTGACTAATTCTGCGGGAGAGTCACGACCCACATCCACGAAAAAAATTGGAGGGTTCTTTTTTATTCAGTTCTTTAGCTAATTTAGCATTCTCTTTCTATACTTGACCTACGTGTAAGCGAAAAAAAATTACAGGATTTTTTTTATTGAGTACTTTACCTAATTTAGCATCCTCTTTCTACACTTGACTAATTCTGCGGGGGAGTCACGACCCTCAGTCATGAGGAAATACGTGTCAAAGAGAGACGAGCTAAATAACTGTTTTTTACTAACTTAGCAGATATAACAAGTTTGTCCCAGTGACTCTTAAGGTCGTCGTCCTCAGGTTGTTCCGCGATGTAAAGTCCGTCGAACTCCAACTTGCGAGCTATTTCCTTCTCCCGCTTGAAGATGGCTAGCGGGACCTGCGGATAGAGGACTCTCATTAAGAAGAAAGAAACATTTATTGTGGCAGAAAATAGATTTAACACAAATCAACAATTAATTAAATACCTAAATAAATATTCCGGGACATTGCAAACAGCGCTATCTAGCCCCACACTAAGCAAACGCTTGTGTCGTGGGTACTAGATAACGGATATAATACTTAAATACTTTTCTTTTGTAAATACATACTTATACATACAAACGACCAGACTCGACACAAGTAATTATAAATTTTAAAATGCATAAATATTTGTGACACGCGGGAATCGAACCTGCAACCCCTAGAGTAGAAGGCAGGCTACCAACTAAGCTAACAGGCCAATCCCGGAAAAAATATTTATTTTAAATATTTATTTTAAATCATTATTACACAAAAAATAGGATAAAATCTGGAACAACACAGCCCCAACTCAGCATAATGCTGGTTGTGTGGAGGCAACCAGCGCTGGTCTTCCGTTGGGCTGGCTGTGACGTCACAGACAAACAGACAAGATCTACATTAGTAAAGTAATAAGAGTTTTCAAATCATCCTAGGGGCCTCTGACATAGCTTTACGATTGCCGTGTTATGTCAAACAGCCGGGACCGTTGAACGTGTCATCCGACCCACTGAAGCTTCCAAAATGGAATGCTACTTTTTGGTCTATCCTTGGAACAAAGTTTACGCTGTACTAGTTTTAAGTGTACTATAAACATCTTATGAATATGTGGAAAAATCGATCGAAAATTGGCTTAAACATCAATAATACCACTTGAATAGGTACATATTTTTTCTTAGCAAGGCAGATTCTTAAGATTGTAGTATCCAATGATTAAAAAAAAATCCTCATCTATATGTGCCACTTGTATTTGTACCTACCTTGAGGCCTGCCAGCTAGACGCACCAAGGGCGCTACTTACCTTGAGATGGTAGTATCCAATGAGTATAGCGAGCGACACGATGGAGTGCAGCACGGCGGCCATGTTGATCACATGCTCCATGTAGAAGAAGTCCTCGTCTATATGTACCACTTCTATGGGGTCGTCTTCGTCTTCTCCACTTCCTGAAATTTTACACAGGATAAATGTAAATATTTTTTGCTACTGAACAGACAATACAACTTAAGCGCCCGTAGCTCAGCTGGCGGAGGCAATCGCATGCAATTACTAATGTTCAGCAAAGGTCGACGCGATCAGTCCTTGGATGGGTGACCGAAAAGTTTCAAGCCATTTTGGGCACTTCCGTGGGTCGGATGACACGTTGAATTGTAGGTCCCGGCTGTTTGTCTAGTATGGCGGTCGTTAAGCCATGTCAGAAATAGCTGTAACTTCAGCATTTCTTATATTTTGTTTAATCTAAATTAATTTCAATTTTGATTAGCTTTGTTTCTGTAAAATGAGTTTTCCAACCTATTAAAAAAATGTTTCCCTGAAGGAATCAGCTGCTACAACACGAGAGACTTTCTCTCAGCGTAGCAGCTGCTCGACATATCTTTTGTTTTCTAAAATGCCCTATTTTAAATTACATTATTAATAAGTGTTAGTATTATAAGAATTTGTGTGTCCAATAAACATTTTTATTATTAATATTATTATCTAAATATAAAAAACTCAAAGATGACTGACTGACTGATATAGTGATCTATTAACGCACAGACCAAACCACTGGACGGATTGGGCTGAAATTTGGCATGAAGGTAGATGTTATGACGTAGGAATCCGCTAGGAAAGGATTTTTGGAAATGCCACTTTTAAAGGGGTGAAATAGAGGATGCAAGTTTTACTTCTTAATGCGAGCGAAGCCGCGAGCACCCACTAGTTATAAATAAAACAATTACCGTCTCCACTGCCCGAGCCAGCTCCAGACCCGGATCCGCCGGAGATGATGTCTCCGATACCGGAGCCTTCGTTGTTGTCCTCGTCCAGAGTAGACACCTGACGAGTTGGGGACATTTATTAGCACTTTTCAAAAACATACTGTTACCAGTATATAAAATACTTAATATACCATCACATATAGAAATAGAGTACTTTATGTGATCGAGGTATGCTCACTGCTAATATATAACATGTAAAGGCAGAGGATCGTATCGTGTTAATCCCAAAAAAATTAGGCTATTTCTACTGCGCGTCATGTGAACGGGTCTTTAAAACGAAGTTTAGATTGACCGGCCACTTGAGAGCACACGATCGACGATCGTTTTTGTTGTCCAGTCGTATCCAACAGCATAATCATTGTGAAAATAATGCTAGAAGAGCTAATCGCGCAAAGCTTTGATCTCTAGGAGTACGCACATTGCGTCTCAGAGAGGCGCGCGGGCTGCGCAGTTTGTACTATCGCATACATTCTGAGAGGCCATAAACTTTGCGCTATCTGTAGGGGAAGGCAGATAGGATTCGTACACCTTTTACTGATAGAAAAGCTTTTGCTTATAGCAAAGTAACTTTCATGCTATTGTACCTACACCCTATATATTTGACTACAGTTACAATAAGTCTTGAGCTGATATCAAATACAGTTATGAAGCAACAGCAACATATCAAAAAAATTTAAAACGTACGAACCTACCCCATACGCGGGGTAGTTTCGTACATAGAGAAGGGTGCATTCGCACGTAGTGGGGAGCATACATACTTACACAGTAAATAAAAAAATCATTTTTATATGAAATTACCTATTTATTGAGATCAAAATTAACAAATACATTAATAACTTCTCCAAATCTAAGCCTACTTGTGACAGTGCTCATCATCATAATCGGGTGCCATCGTCACATAGAAGTTTGGAGGTCAATTGGCATAATTTTCTGCGATCCCATGCTGTTTTTTTTAAAAGGAATGGGTTTGCACTTGACCGTAATTCGCCTGATGGTAAACAATCATTACGGTCTAGGATGGAACGTGCCGGTAAGAACCGATTCACTCTCGCTTTGAAGACTCAAAGGCTTTTTTTGGCTTTTTTTAGCTGGACAGTGCTAATGAGTCTTTAATATAAATAAACGTATCTCACCTTATAGAAGAGCAGCACGAAGTTGATGCAGAAGGCGAGCACGAGGGCCACGTACTTGAGGTTGTAGAAGTTCCTCGCGAGGAAGGATACCGCGCGCCGCGTGTACTGGGACAGGTCGATCTGGGACAGCGCGGAGGGAGCCGGCCCGTGCACTGTCTGCAAACACATAATAAACCTTAGCACCTCAAATATGCCTGTTATGATAATAATATTAAATTGATTGTGTCAACAAGTTATGAAGCCACATTTAAAGTAATCTCACACCGCAACAGTAATGCTCTCAAGTAATGCTAGATGTGGGCACCTGCGATACAAGTTTCATACTTAGTGCAGGGCTCACAAGAGCACAAATTAACCTTTAAAACCCTATTATTACGCACAGCTATGTATTATTCTAAGGTTTCATGTAATCGTTTATGTAAATTATTAATTTGAATTTGATTATGTTAGTACACCCGACAGGGTATAAACTAGAGATACTTATAACTATTTTTAAGACCACTGTTAAGAAACCTAGTTTTACTGACAATAAATGATTATTACTGATAAACAATAATGTTTCTGGACATCTCATTTTGCAAACTAACGTAAGCCAATCCACTTTATTATACGAAGATTTGAAAGTCTGAACATTGAAAATATTAAAAAAATGTTACTTGGAAGTGATAGAAGAACACGTTTTAATAATTTCTAAAAATATTAATCTGTTTAATTAAACACTTATCACGTAAAAACGTCTGAACGGATGTAGGTAGTATGAGGTCTTAGAAGTGTCATATGCTACTTTTTATCCGGAAATGATGTGAGCGAAGTCGCGGGTGATAAAAAGTACCTGTGACACTTCCAGGACCTCATACTACCTACGAGTACATACTAAAATCATGGAGAATCGTTCAGCTGTTTTTGTGTGATACGCAACTAAATAGTCAGTCAAAAAATCTAAACACTTCTGTTATTAATTTAAAGTAATTATACCCAAACAACTTTTTTTCTAAGTTTTTAAAGTGCAAAAACTATTCTAACAACTAGCCGAAGTGTTCGGTAGACCGAACACAATATTAAGACTAGCTGTTCCCGCGACTTCGTCCGCGTAGGGATAGTTATTTTGGGCATCATATTTATTTTTGCAAACAACCTCTTCAGTTTTTGTAAATTATAGCTGTTACCCACGACTTGAACCGTTTTCGCAGCGCACGCAACGGAAGCCCTTAAAGATGAAAAATTTCCCCCGTTTTTTCTTTCAATTTTCCTTTGATTCTTCGCTCCTATTAGTATCAGCGTGATGTTCTATAGCCTTCCTCGATAAATGGTCTATTCAACACAAAAATATTTTTTCAATTAGCACTAGTAGTTCCTGAGATTAAGTGTATATGATGTAGCAATTTTTTCGTTATAATTTGTGAGGTATCTTGAAAAGGTTTAGTAAACCAGCTATTTAAGCTCCTTACCTTTTTAGATCGACTAGGTCGTTTCCAATATCCGGGAAGCTTTAAATGTAAGCAATGGCAGAAAATGTGTACAATGATTACTAAATGTACAGAACAAAATAAATGTAGACGCCTATACATGATTTATGGATATGCGACTTCAAGTAATGACAATGTAAGACGATATGTAGTAAATAAGAACTCACAAATAGTACCTACAGTTAAAAGCCAAAGTCCAAGTAGCACTTTTTTTTCTAGCATAATAACTGGTAACGGTTTCTCAAAATACTGTCACAATATAATCTAATTGTAATCTCATATATGTAAGTCTATATGAAAATAAGTCGGGTTTTCCTTCCTGACGCTATAACTCCAGAACGCACCAACCAATTTTCACGCTTTTACATTCGTTGGAAAAGTCTCGGGCTCCGTGAGGTTATATAAAAAAACGAAGCCATCTGGTGGCGAAACAAAGTTCGCCGGGTTTGCTAGTCTCTGATATGTAAGTTCGTTTTAGTATTTCAATTTAATTTTAACGGTCTTTATAGATTCATAACTTATAAAACTAGTACAACACAAGTGTACATTTTAACCCGTGTAATATTTAAGTATTTAATCAAATTGAAACCATGAGAGCTACAGATATACATTTTTCAACACACAAAAAGCTTTTCTAAATTACTGGCAGTCAGATCAGACAGGGTCAAACCTAAATACATATAATAATAAATGAAAAAAAGGGACAGATACAGAAGGCAGTGATCCTTGACACGGCTCGTATTGTCCGGAGGTTCCTGTCTTTGTAGCCTCTACCACCGGTAGCTGGCGTCCTGCCCCGTTGCCGGCGGCATCACTAGTTTTAAGTTTTTTTATACATACATATATTGTAAAAGAAATAAAAATTGTTGTAAATAAATGAATACAGAATGAAAAATAATTAAAAATATGTACCTTTTTACTCTCAGCTTCGATAGCCGACATGGCTGCCTGTTGAGCTGCTTGCGCCTCCATGCGTTCTTGTGCTTGCTTCTTTGCTTGCTCACCGCTGGAAATAATAATATTTAATTATTAGATATGGTATTTGCTGGTCTGTTAGTTATTTTTTTAACGCCGTTTTAAATCGATAAATCATGCTGACTTTTGGCATAAAAATATGTATGAACTTAGATCGTTCTAGAGATGATGAAGATTATATTAGATTATTAAACGAATATTAGTTGGGGCGATTCTTGATGTTATCTTATAGGCTTGGATACTAGTTTCAACACCACAGCGTTGCTTAACATCAAGCAAGCTGTAGCCAAATGCTACACGACATACAAACGTCAAGTCTGCAACGGTGTGCACCAACATACCCTGTAGCCAAAGTTTTTTTTATAAATAATATACACAAATATAGCTTTTCAAGATTAAGAGACACCAAGGACTTTTTGACTGAACCCCTTATGAATTATAACGTACCCCAACAAGTCGATGAGAGAGGGAGGTCGTTGTTCCTCGGTGTGCTCTCCAGAGTCGTCTGGTGACGCGGGCTCCTCTTCACCTGACGATGGAGACGATGTGCTAGGCGACTCGTGCGGTTTTACTTGGATTCTGCAAATGTACGCGAAAATATTGCTTTAAGACATTATTCTAACTAAACTATCTGTTCTAAATCTCACAACCAAACATTATTTACCATTTATTTCCCAAACTTATGTCGTGAACTTAATAATATGTATCCAAACACGCTTTCCAACTCTAATGAGATGGTGAGTGGAGTTCCTTGTTCCGAATGCTTATAAAATGTTAATAGCTCTTGTTTGTCTGCTCTTGTATGGGAGAATAAAAAATGGCTTTTTGTTTGGGCGCTTTCCTCGGTTGGATAAAGCGTTATATTGTAGGTCCCAGTTTGTCGTTACACGGCAGTCGCAATATTAAAGGGCCTAAGGGCGGTTTCAAAACTATCAGTGCTACAGTCGATCACTGTCATACGATAAGATGAATGTAAGTCAGATTTTTTAAAATGTGACACGATATATTTAAATTTTAATAGACACCAGCGGGCCTACCGCCTAAGGGTAAACTGTATCAATTGCTATCGTTTATGACGTCATTTGGTACCGCAAATTATTGAAATGACGTCATAAACGATAGTAATTGATATAATTTACTCTTATGCAGAAAGCCCGGGTTGGAACTTACATAAAACACAATCTGTTTAAGCAAATAATATATGAGAAGATATTTGAATAAAAATGAAAAAAAATGTACGTAATATGTACGTAATATGTACGTATTTGAGGATCAATATCTTCTTATATATAAAAATGAATCGCAAAATGTGTTGGTAAGCGCATAACTCAACAACGCCTGGACCGATTTGGCCAATCCTTTTTTTTTATATTCGTTGAAGTTCAAGGAAGGTTTTTATGGAGAGAAAAAATTGAAAGACTAAAGAGTAAAAGAGTCAACAGACAGGACGAGGACTGTCGGGTCAGGTCCGCTAGTTTTTAATTATTAATGTGTAGCAGTACTCACTGGCCGTTGTCCTCTTTAGTGATATCCAGTCCGAAAGCCGACACCTGCATCTGTCCGGTGTCATCCGCGGGCGGAAGCGCTGGCAGGTGTCTAGAGGGACCTGAGTGGGATACTTTATTTAGAATAGAATAGAAAAATCTTTATTGCAACACACTATATTAATTTAAAAAAAAATACTTATCCTATAATATAGTGCCACAAGTGGTGCCACATATTTATATTTAGTTCAATATCTTTAGTTTATTTGTGTTAAATTCATATTTTATTAATATTATTATTTGTAACATGTAAATTAGTAGGATTTTCTTTTATTTTTTCTGTTTAGAAATAGGTTTTATTTTGAAGTATTATTTATTTGTACGCCACCGACCAAACTGATCTCTTTCACCTGCTTTCTTACTAAGGTTGCCTGGAAGAGATCACTCAAAGTGATAAGGCCGCCCACTTGTACATTTATTTATAGTTAATGTCCTTTTATATTGATTATTTATTATGATGTGCAATAAACATATATTGTGTGTTTGTATTTAGTGATATCTCTTTGAGTCGTATTTCCTCGTTGTATTTCCTCATGACTGAGAGTCGTGACTCCCCCGCAGAATTAATTCGTGAGGGAAGTTATATTGGGCAGATACATCGTGGTGTTCTTTAGTGATAAGGCTGCTAGCTCTTGCTTATTAAATTATTTATTATCTGAGTCATTAAAACTACTAGTGTAGACATATCGGGTCTTGATATCATGTTATTTTTATGACACATTGTAACAAAATTGAATAAAATACTGTAAGTAAGTTAAGTACCTTTAAATTTATTTGTTGCAATTCCAATACAGAAATGTTTCGATGCTAAATCAACAATCACAAGTTTTTGCACCATTTTAACAAATTTGTGCAATTTTTTGTTCTATATTTTTCTTTTCTTTTATTTTTTATAAAGGAATTGGCACTATTTTGCTTTAGTATACGAAGCGTACTGAGCGAACTCTACCTAGTAGCAACATCAATAATTCTTGCAAACAAACCAAACCTAATCATAATCAAGAATTGCACTCAGCGCTGCTAGCACACATCATAATGTCACAATATGCACGTTAACCCACAACAATGTAATGTTATGTATTTCACCTTGTTTTGCTTGCTACACAAATTATTTTTGTACCTTAGTCGTGTTTTGTTATTTTATGATTTTGCTTAATATTTATAATTAAATTAATTGTAATTTTTGTATTAAATGTATTATTTTAATAGTTTCACTTTAGTTTCAACTTACTGAACATTGGATTTGTCTATAATCATGTTGTGCACGCATGTGTTTGATGCACAGAATGGATCAATACCTTTAAAATGTTATGCTGTCACTCATGTAATTTCTGTGTTGTGTGCCTAATAAAATAAATATATATTTCAACAGTCTATACCTAATTGTCTATTTATTTTGCACCGTGGGAGATGTCCCGGAACATTTAAATATTTTATATTTATTTATATATGTATACGAGTATGTCCACTTTACTATAAGATTTAGAATAAATAAACTATAAGCGATTATGCACAAATGAAAATTTTGACAGATTTCCTTTCCTTCACTTTTTTTTCTTCTGTCGTAACAATTGACTGGTTAAATTTGGAGTGAATCAGCAACAGTATTGATTCTGAATCTATGCTAACATACTGGTATGCCTTATTCATAATCAAGACCAAATAAAGCTGCATTGTGTGATCAATTTAGGACGTAACCGACTCATACAATAAACTTAGTACATATATTTGTTATGTTATTATATTTGACTCGACGAGAACTGTTTTTTCAATGAGATATTTATCGAATAACAGCGTGTTCGTTTATTCTAGTTCACCTTTTTGCTGCTTAGTATCGTTTCTTTTTTGCCTTTTTACTTTTGTCTTAGTACGGCAGTCGTTAAGCCATGTCAGAGAGGCCGTTGAGGCGGCTTGATAAACTCTCGACACCAGAGTTGACCACTCTCATTCTATAAGAAGAATAGGTATCGTTTGTTTAATAATAGGTTTTTTTAAACCAAGAAACCACTTTTATTACTAGCTCTGAAAAGATTTGTCTTATGTAGTACTGAAACGCCACTTGAGGCACAAGCTTAAAAATATATGTTTTTTTACTTTATGATTTCCAATTTATTAAATCATATATTATGTAAAGCAAATACATTAATTGCGAAAACCACATTTAATTTAAATTAGCTAATTAATAAATAAACACTGAGTCTCATTCTAATATAAACACAACGAGTTATTACAACAATTTCTATCCTTTTTCCTCTAAGCGAACTAAAAAAGGATAGCTATATGTTTTTATTACTAAAAAATTACTTTACATCAGAATTGGACTCAAAAACGTACCCGTTAATCCCAAAAGCAGATTTTTAATCATTGTTACCGTTAATTCATTATTATTGCCAATTTGTATTAAATGAATGAAAATTTTGAAAAAACGAATTAATGTATGTATTATTATATAAGTATACATACAGAGTTATAGTATAATGTTACTAGAAACCTGCGTTTGGCGATTTAGTGTGTTGATCTCAGTTTGGTCACCGAAACTTCTGCTCTTTTATAAAATCCCTTTTCTAGCTACTAAGTTATAAGTAAATGAAATAAACGTGTAGTCAATTCAGCTAAATATGCACATAATATGGCTCCCATCCCAATGTCAGTAAGAACATTGAAAGTACTTCCCTGACTTGCAAACTTTACTTGACTAAACAAGTGTCTTATTTTCATCCATATTAATTTGAAAAGAATTCTATAAAACACGATCTCAATGAATAAAATTAATTTCTCATTCCATTTAAAATAACCCAAACTCGACCATATAGATAGATAGATAAATACTTTATTAAAACACCACAAATGAAAAAATACAAAAAAAAACATACAAATTAGAATCAGCGTCTTAATTGGCTGCCTTATCGCTAAGAGCGATCTCTTCCAGGCAACCAATATGGCAGGGATATATCCTTCAAACGAAACGAGTAGGACGAGGTGTTTCATATACCCTAAAACCTTCCTAGCCCGGTTTTTCTCTCATTTCTTATTCTCAAGCTATATAATGGCGATTTTATTTTTTATTTTATTTAGTTTGGTACAGTCACAGACAATTAGATATAAGAATATATACTAAACACTTTTAAGAATAATATTGAACTAAGAGTCCAATTACGACTATACACAGCTTTGTTAAATGATAATAAACACTACATAATATTTGTTATAAACAATTTTAGGATATATACTACTACATAAATCGGAATAAAAATAAGATTTAAGATTTCATTCATATACATCCCCCGAATGCCCTGCAAGCAGCGCCAAATAACTATCCGTTGTGTGAAGTATCCGTTAATATCTATTTAATCTCCTAAATTACTATTAGAACCTCTAAATTCTACTAACTATGACCGCAATTCTATTACACACAACGACTTCTACTAAATCTGACTCGATTTCTACCAACCATGACCCCATGTAGTTACATACATACTTATTAAATTTAATTAATCATATTCGGCGTAGCTGTAAGATGCATTTATTGTAATGGTATAAATAATAAATGAATAATAAATTCTACTACCTACAGACGATCCCAATTGTACTAATCATTAACCTAATTTTTTTTTAACTTGAACGGGTTTGCACTTGACCATAGTTTACCTGATAGCAAGCAAAGGCTATGGCCTAAGATGGAGCGTGCTTACCCGATAAGAACCGATTCACTCTCGCTTTGAAGATCGCTACTAAAATAACCCTAAAGAAATGCATTCTAAACTCCCAACTCTCTCAACCTAATTCCCCTAACCCTTAACCCCCGGTGACCAAACCGCAAGCGTGGAAGCCGCACACGGTACCTCGTCTATAGTCTTACTTGAAGTCAGCAACCTGTGTTTCAACTGACCGATTTTCTCCTCCTCAGTGGGCTCCGGAGGAACCTCCTCCACTTGAGGGCCTCGCATCAGGCCGAGGAGGACGCCGAATATGTACCTGGCGGGGAATATACTCATATAAATAATTAAATAAAATAAATATTTCAAGCCATATCACACAGCGCCATCTAGCCCCAAGCTTACGCTTGTATCATGGATATTAGATAACGGATATAATACATATATACTTATTATACATAGAAACGATCGGAATCAACACAAGTAATTACACATTTTAAATATTTATAACTACTTGTGTCATGCGGGAATCGAACCCGCACCCCTAGATTAGAAGGCAGAGCCACTACCAACTAAGCTAGCAGAGCAGTCCATATATAGCCATACTAGTGGGCGCCCGCGGCTTCGATTGCATTTCAGGATATAAAGTAGCCTTAGACACTCCTAAGACCTCATACTACCTACATACCAAAAGTCATGATGATCCGTTCAGCCGTTTTTTCGTGATGAGCGTTTAAATAAACAGACAAACAGATAACCAGACAAATATTCTAAAAGTGGTAAAACATGTTCTGTTATAGATTTAAAGACTTTTTTTCTAATATCTCGTTATGTACAGATTTTTCACCTTCAGTTTTATTATCTTATCTGTGTAGATATTCATATTCAGGTTTTATACTAGGTAATACATAATGATAAAATGAACGAAAAGCTATAAATGCTAAGTAACTAAAAATCTTACACATCTAAAATATTTATGAACTAAGAAATGAAAATTAAAAACATTTTGTTTTCAGCTATTTTACACAAATTTTTGGCAACAAAAATGTAAAACGGACAAATAATAATGAATTGTTTGTAAAGTTTTGACATTAATAAAGGCAGAGAAGTATTTGCGTGTAATTTCGTGTAAGGGCTAGTTTACGTGCATTTTATGTGCAACTGAGTACAGTTAAAAAAAAAATCTAAATATATAAACTCAAAAGTGACTGATTGACTGACTGATATAGTTATCTTACAACGCACAGCCCAAACTACTGGAGCGATCGGGCTGAAATTTGGCATGCAGATAGATGTTATAACGCAGGCATCCGCTGAAGAAGGATTTTTGGAAATGCCACTTTTAAATGGGTGAAATAGGGGATGCAAGTTTTACTTGTTTATGCGAGCGAAGCCGCGAGAGCCCACTAGCTGAGTAATAAAAGGATAGGAAAATCAAATCTAACTATTATACATTGCAAAATAGTACTGTAAGAACAAAAAAAAATAGGCACGTCATGGCAGGGTTTGCTAATTTTAGAATACCCATTATTAACTATGCTATAATTTTATTATTCTAAATCTAAATCAGTCACAGTTAAAAGCTCAGGGCGTGTAAATAAGAATATACTGTTTTGTGTAATGATGTATACAGAACAGACAATACATAATACTTATATAACAATTTATTATGTACATGGATGCATTTACCAATGACTGTGCCACATAACCACAATGGTGACGCGTGAAAAGAGGACATACATCATCATTCTCAGGAATTTTCTCCCTAAAGTTCGGTCAGAGAACCAGAAGAATTTCATATGATGGCTTGTATGTCTGTCTCTGCTACTCTTGTAGTTATATATATTTTACCGTTACACTCCCAAAAGGCAGCAGTTACAGCGATTTTCCGAAAATATTTTTTTATTACATTAAAAAATTTTGTATGTAAATAATGTAATTTATTATATAAATATACATAAATAAGACAATTATTTTATTATTAAATTGACATGTAACTATATCTTGTTATTAATAAATTGAGTTTGAGTTTAAATGTTAAATACATACTTCTTCTTATCCAATGAGAGTGACCAATACTGGGTTTTGGTCACCCATCCAAGCCCTGACCGCGTTAGTCGACAAATGCTATGACTTACGTTAAGTTGATAGTAAGTATATGTATATATAAAATATTAATAACAAAGACAGGCAACAGGTCAGAGTAAGAAATTCTACCCGTCCTGCGACCGGATTTTAAATAGTAGGAGACAGATATTGCTAGTTTGCAAATGTATATAAGTATAAATAATACCGTAATACCTAAACTCAGTTATTAAAACGGACATAATATAAAAAATACAACTCATTGAACCCGTCTGTCATTGTTTCTCTCTAATAATTTTGTCTCTTTTCAAGGGTAGCGAAATTAACAAAATGATGAAAATCCAGCGCATATATAATTATAACAATAATAAAACCAACAGTAAAATTATTCTAACAAAGTTTTTGACTTGCATTTATTTATTTATTAACCTTCCAAGTTGTCCAACGGACACAAACACACAATAGCAAATTATAATAGAAACACAAATCCAATTAAAGGGCAACACGGGTAACAACACAATATACATACATAAACTATGAACACAAAAACACTACACCTACATCAACAATACACATACTCACAAACCTACACTTAACTTACTTAAAACAGAATATACTACACAATTTCATACTTAATAACAGTAACACACAAGTCAAACAAAGAACTCGCTGCTCAGCCGCCGCCTCAACGAAGACAAGCTGGACCCGAATGGATCCAGCCCCAACCGTTTGTCAGCAGCATTGTAACTCACACTCGCTCTCACCAGAAATGCATTCTGGGTATAGTTGGCATGTTTGAAATGAAATGAAATGAAATGAAATGAAATGAAATGAAATCTTTATTGTCTGGTAAACTAGGTATATACAGATGTTCAAATTACAGAGCTTCGTCATGTTTGTGATATGAGTCCTCTAGTTACTGCCCATTTGGGCTTACAGACTGTCCTTAGAACTATTTGAATCGAATACATAATTATGAGAATACATTTTAATAATAATACAATTGATGACACACTACACAAAACAAATTCAATTAAAAAAGAAAAAAAAAGTCATAAAGTGATGATATAAGATTTACATGATAATATATGTCAAAGGTAATATACAAATATGTCAGTTTATTGGAATAACAAAATGTCAATGTGAAATCGATTTATCAAATATCATCATTATCGTTAAGGAACATTTTGATAGAATAATATGCTTTACGTAGCAAGAACTCCTTTAATTTGCGTTTAAAGATTAATAAATCATCTATCAATCTAAATTTCTTTGGTAATTTGTTGTATATGTTTGTGGCCATACAAAAAACACTATTACTTAGATATGATGTATGTGACGGTGTAATGTACAATTGTCCTTCATACCTGCTACCCTCGGGCCTCATCCTAAATAGTTGAGGATTAGATTTAACAAATGTTGCTACTTCACTTACATATAGACAAGGAACAGTAAGAATTTTTAATTTAATAAAATGTTCTTTACATGTTGCTCTCTTTTTTAGTCTACATATTGATCTAATGCATCTTTTTTGCGCTCTAAACACTTTAATTTGGTCAGTTGAGTTCCCCCAAAACATTATTCCGTATCGCAATATCGATGCCACGTGACCATGGTACGCCGTTAACAGGGTCGAGTCATTTGCTACCTTCCGAAGTTGAAAGAGCGCATATGCGAATTTATGTACTCTTTTGCATACAATATCAACGTGTTGCTTCCAATTTAATTTATTGTCAATGTTAACACCTAAAAATCGCGTTATCTCAACTTCTTCAATTTTTTCATTCTTATAATGTATATCAAAGTTAACATTGTCATTATGCCTGTTTCTAAAATACATTATATTTGTTTTACTGACATTAATTTTGAGGTTGTTATTGCGTAACCAGTCAATGATATTTGTTAATGTCGTACTAATGTCATATTGAAGATTGTTTAGCGTGTTATGTTTGAATAGGATAGTACAATCATCGGCGAAAAGGGTCATATCATTATCTGTCACATTAGGCATGTCATTGATATAAATTAAGAATAGTAGCGGGCCTAGTACACTGCCTTGCGGGACCCCATATAATACTGGACAAGTTTTAGATTTATACGTTTTAAGTGTCAAAGTTTTTGGACATATGCTACTAAGTTCTGTCATTTGTTGTCTATTATTTAAATATGATTCAATTAATTTGTTCGCGTTGCCTCGGATACCATAAATATTTAATTTTTTTAACAATAAACCGTGGTGAACATTATCGAAGGCTTTGGACATATCCATATACATAGCTATAACTTTACGTTTTTTATCTACGTCAGTCATTACCTTCTGAAGGAAGTTATAAATCGCCATATTAATTGTTTTCTCTCGTCTAAAGCCATATTGATTGCTTGAGAAAAGATTATTATGTTCAAAATAACTATAGATTTTACTGTACATCACTTTTTCTATGACTTTAGAAAAAATAGGAATAAGCGCTACTGGACGATAATTACTGACATTGGTTCTTTCTCCCTTTTTATGAAGAGGTTTCACTATAGAAGTTTTTAATGCTTCAGGGAATACACCATGCTCCATACATATATTTATTATGTGACTGATTGGAGCAGATATATGAGATGATACGCATTTTATAATGTCAGTACAGACACCATCCGACCCAACGCTTCTTGTATTATTTAAGTCTCGTATTACTTTATAAATGTCTAACGGTATAGTTGGTGTCAAAAATAAGGATGTGGAAGCGTTGAAATTACTCAATGACGAGCACGCAGTTTTGCTATTAACACAACCCTGCCCAACACGTAAAAAGAACTCGTTAAAATAGTTGGCCATCTCGACAGGATCTTTAACTGTATTTCCGTCATCATTAACTATATGTGATACTGTCACATTAGGATAACACGCTTTTTGCTTATTTATTACGTCCCACGTAGCCTTCGATTTATTCTGAGATTTTTGTATATAATAATTATTTTGCACTCTCTGTGTTAGATTGATAATTTTTTTAAATCTTTTTGTATATGATTTTAATTCATTCTTTGACGACTCTGTTCTAGTAGTTCTGTAGTTCCATAGAAGGCTAATCTTTTTACGGGCGCAAGTTTTAATTCCTTTTGAAATCCATGGCTGTCTTTTGATATGACTACATTTCATTCTGATTTTCGGGAAGCACATGTTATAAAGAAGTACAAAGATTTCATGAAAGTTATTGAAGGCTGTATTGGGATCACTACAATCATACACGTCGTGGAAACTAAGATTGCTGATTGCTTCCAAAAATTTTCGTTTATTATCGCGACTGTAATTTCTTTTGTAAGTATACCAAGACTTGATCCGACAGCTTTTTTTAACTGGGATTTTAAAAAACTGCGCACTGTGATCTGATAATCCTAATTCAATTATGTCACCCGAACTCCCTCTGACGTTATGGATTACATTGTCTATACATGTACCACTCCGAAGCCGCGTTGGAACCGTAAAATTAAAATTTAAATTGTGTTTGGCTATAAGTTCTTTAAACTCTTTTACCCTTGGAATATTCTCTAAAATGTTAATATTAAAATCTCCACAGACTATAACTTTAAAGTTAGCTTTTGAACAAAGTTTAGTTAAGATTGCCTCAAATTGCAGAAAAAATGAGCCAGTTTTATCTTTCTTTTTATTTACTGATCTATATACACAGACTATATAAACTTTATGCTCTGGTAGCTCTATTGCACAACATTCAATAGTATTGGGTATTGAAAAATTATCATTTATGTCATTAACATTATTGTATTCTATATCATTCTTTACTAATATACATGCGCCACCATTTCTCCGAGATCTACAGGAAAGCGCTGCTAATCTAAAGTTTGGTATCATTAACAAATCGGAGTCTTCACGTTTCATATTATGTTCTGTCACGCATAGAACGTCAATACATTTACCTTGGGTTGTTAAGTTATCTAAAGCTACCGCTACTCTACTTGCTTTGTTCATCAATCCATCTACGTTCTGATGCAATACATTAATTGTATTATACACGAAATAAATTACTATGAGAGTCAACATTCACAGAACTATTGTTTGCGATTTGAATGTCATTATTGTGATTGTTGCTGTTGATGTCAATTACGGAGTCACTTTTATTAATCAGGTCAATATTATTAATATTTGTAGCCGTAGTACTGCATGTCAGATCTGTGGATTGATGTACAAAATCCGTTTGAATACATTTATCTTTCTTTGTTACATTTTGTTTCATTTGTTGTTTAATACCTTCTAAGTAATTTTTGTGTTGTAGATAATAATTAATTCTTAATATTTCCCTGAGCAACATTTGAGCTACATATACTGACATATAACGGCGGGGTAGGCGTTGTCTAGAGTAATTCATGTCAACAAACGACGAGTTTCGATATTTACCACTAATGAATCTCATTTCATAATTCAGTTTTATTTCATTCAGTGACTTATTAAAAGGTATTTCCATTAATATGACATTTGTATTGTTTTTGTATTGAAGCCATTGGTTAAGGTTGAGCTGAAATTCATACGGGTTTACTTCATTTGTGCCGCCCATTACAATAACATAGTCTTCTTTGTCAAAATCATATACTTCCTTCGCCGTCGATTCGAAAATGTTTCCAATTGTGGCTCCCGGCTTCCTTAGACATTTTACGTTAAAATTATCACCTAATAGTTTCTGTAACTCTTCTCTGACATCGCGACCTTGTTGATCAGCTATAATTAATACTCTTTTCACAGGTTTCATAAAGTTACTTTGTATTTTAGAATCCTCGGTTATCGCATTCCCTCGTTTAACATATTGGTTGTTTTCTCGGCTTTCCTCTGTCTTATGGGTGTTTCCTTCTTTTTCCGGAGTCCCTGGTAGCGTTTTATCTGCATTTTCAGACTGATTATTTTGATCCTTTGGTATAATAGAGGATACTGCAGCTGGTAACTCCTGCGTGTCTTGTGCCGTTGTTGCATTATCCTGTAACTGATGGTAATTGTGGCTTGCTTGTGTTGAGTTGGTATCACTGTCGATGGACATCTCAAGACGACTGCTATCGAACACAGCACGTCGTTTTCGCTTTCTTCCACTGGTTTTTGGAGAGGGTGTGTCGCAAAATCCAACCCTTTTGTACGTCAACCAAAGATTTTTGTACTTGTCTAGTTCAATTTTTAATGCATTGTTCTCCATCATTAACTTATCTACTTCATTGTCTGCTGCTGATAATTTTACTCTTAGATTCTCAATTTCTTTTGTCTGTTCAATTTGGCTTTCGTTCATAGAATTATAAGGTAAGCTTTGTGTAGTTATCTCAAGTAACGATGAATTACTTGAATCGGTGAGATTTGTTAATGATTGTGACCTATATTGTCGAAATGTAACATGTTCCGTGTTATGACTCTGGTCTAAATTATTCTCCATATTTGTTTGTTTTAATGTTTCGTGTTTCTATTACATATTATAATACTTTATTATTTTATCTGTTCTATAAAAATTGTATTGTATTCTCACTAAAGATTCATGCTAAAGATTCGCCTTATACTGTCGTGAGGAGTTGGAACATTACTTAATTAAAAAAAAGAAATCTATTTTGTCTATGATTTCTTAATTTGTCGTCTGTCAGATGTCAGTGTCATAATGTCAATAACGTCAGTGTATTGAAAATTCGCAGTTCGATTCGCGCATTTTCTGCCGATTACTGATGATTTTTACAG
This sequence comes from Macaria notata, assembly GCA_927399415.1. Classification (NCBI taxonomy): domain Eukaryota; kingdom Metazoa; phylum Arthropoda; class Insecta; order Lepidoptera; family Geometridae; genus Macaria; species Macaria notata. The sequence continues at coordinate 3,651,480 of OV656750.1, read as the reverse complement.
TTTTTGATAAAGAAAATAGTTGCCAAAGTGAAATATTTGCTCACAATAATGATCGTTAAATCAAATTCCACGAACATTCAATAATTTTCCATGTGAGATTGTGTTAAAATGTGCGCTCACCGGCAGTTGAATTTGCTCTTGATATGTTCCTTGGTTATTTTCTTCGATGTATATTGCAAGTAAGTCTTGCAATAATGAGAATTCACTCTGTTAGGAATTTAATTTGATAGCACCTTAGATTTCACTGTTTACCTGGCTAGGGATACCAGCCCAAAAAAAAAGTTTAGGCGGAATATACAAGGTGTAACAGAAGGGTGTGACAATACTTATACTATACATACCTATGTATATATAGAATACAGCCCACTAGGTTTCAGAATTCTAAGTGTCATAGATTTCGAGTAATCATAAGTTGAACTTTCATTAAAACTTTAAGACTTGCAACCCTACATCTTTTCATTTTGAGCGTTTATTGACTTTTCTTTCATTGACAAATGACACGGCGCGGCGGTGTCTCTCTGAGAGCGCGAGAGAGAGAGAATACGTTGCGTTAAAACTAATGCTAGAACGGGATGAAAGAATGTGTGCTTATTTCGGTTTCGTCACTCGCTAGGGCTGCCACGAAATCAAGTGCAAAATATTATCTAATTTTTGTATGGTAAAAATTATATGCGATTTAATTTTTCATATTTTGGTATATGACTCCTTACATGATATATATGTATACTCTTTAATATTGTCACAACCTTCTGTTACACCTTGTATAATAGAGGATTAAAGCGACCTCGAAATGGAGTACAGTTTAGGTTAATCTCCTCGACAAGCTCGGGGCAATCAACTAAGTTAGTTGCTATTTATAGCAAAAATATTATATCAGCAATTTTCCTTCTATTTACCAAGGGAAGTAAAGTAGTATAAAATTTCTTTGTTAAATGGGTTCATAAATTGACAAGGCCTTTCTACAGCCGCAATATTGAGCAATCATCACCTTTATTAGTTTTAGACAACATTTCAACATTTGCTTTATGTAAATTTCAAATATAGACAAGGCCCATTTACAGCCGCTACATAATAATTATGTACTAATTCTGAAATAATGTGAATAAGCTACCAATTCTAGTTTTAAATTTTACCATGTGTATGGCAACCTTAATTATGTAACATTATCTGTGAAGCGCGTTGGCGCGGTAAATTTAAATTTAAAATTCTCATTCCTCGCTCTGTGACTAACTTCATGCAATATGCAATTGTAACAAAATGAAACACATTGCAGTTTTAATCTTGATAATTACTATCAATAAATTTTCTTATCTAATATATGTAGATACTTAATAATATAGCACAAATAGTATATTTAAAAATGTAAAGTTGATTGTACCTAGAAGTAAGATAACGACGAGTCTGTTTTGAAATTAAGTATCTTGGTTATGTATAACTGTGATATTATATTATGACACTATGGACAATAAAAAAATTCTATTCTATTCTAATGGAACTTATTGCAAAAACTAAGATAATATTTTGATCTGTACGGCACCTTAATTCGATAACATAGGTATTTCATAAAACGCTTCTGAATATATTCTATACGAGATATGTATTCTTCGTACAGAGGGTTCCACACCTGTGACGCGTACTCGAGCTTTTGTTCTAAATGTTTTAGCTTTTTTAAACGAAGCAGAGCTACGCATCATAAACCCTAGCGCCCTAGATGCTCTCTTTACTATGTTATCTACATGCTCGTCAAATAATAGTTTCGAGTCATGGATTACCCCCAGATCACGGATTATCACACGGATCAGATTACGGAGATTAAGGTATTTTTTTATATGATATCGTTTTGCAAACTAGCAACATCCCAAACTAACTCTTAACTAGTCACTATTATAAAGTCAAAACTCACCTAACAACAACCAGTACGCCGTATCCAATATAGTAGAACAGATAGAAGAACATCTTGAAGAATCCCACCGCCAGCTCCGCCGGAGGCATCTGCTGCATGTCAGCGATCTTAGCCTTTATGTTGGACGGAGATAGAGACGAGAATGCCGTGGAGAAACCGTCCTTGATGGACTGCAGTCCGCGACGGAATGGGTCTTTGCCGGCTCTGGAAAAGAGATAAATAGAATAAGATATTGTTATATTTTACAGCTTAAAAATAATAAATTAACAACCCGCCCCTAATCGTTCCCGGTGCAAATAAGCCCATCAAGCTCGCTGCGTTTCCGCGCTGGATGGCAATAGATAGCCGTTGCACCTGAAACAAACCAGAGCGGGGATCACCGGTCGTAACTCTAAGGTTGCAAAGACTTTCATCGGGGAAATTGGGCATAAACTTAGAGTTACGACCAGTGACCCCCGCTCTGGTTCGTTTCTGGTGCAACGGCTATCTATTGCCATCCAGCGCGGAAACGCAGCGAGCTTGATTGGCACATTTGCACCGGGAACGATTAGGGGCGGGTTATTTAGCTAACTTGACATTAAGAAAATTCCGTAGATTTATATTTTTTGTAAGGTTGTATATATTTTAGATTATATAGTTGTTAATTTATTATTTTTAAGTTAATTATAAAGTTTAGTTTTTAATTTATTATTTCCCTATGTGTTTTCGTTTTGTAAGTTATTGAATAAATATTATATTATTTTGTTTTACAGCTAGATCATGAACCTCGTTTAAACAAGAGGCAATTTTAGGTTTAGATAGACCGAAAACGTATGTCATTTCTAAGATGGCGTCCTCGCAACATAGCAATATCAATTTTAACGATTAAATTGTAAATCTTCTAAATAATTATCATTAAATGTCTACAATGTATAATGCTAGGCACAAGCCTCTATCCTGCTATGACGTTTAATCATATTTGTGTGACAAATTTCATAATTAGTTGATTACACCTACCTTTCATCATCATCATCTCCCATGTACATATAACTGGCCTCCCTGTTCTTGGGTCCGCCAGCTGTTTCCTCCGACGCGGCCATGAGACCGGAAGCGTGCGTCATTTCAAAGATGGCGTCCTCACAGAAGTTGACGAATGCTTCTAGTTTCTCTTTATCGCCACCTTCTGTTACTATGCTGTAGAAGAATGCTCGTTTGGATTCCTGGAAGAAGCAAAAATGTTTTTTTTTTTTTTCAAATAACATATATATACAAATATAAGAGTGGTTACAATATATAAAAATGATCTTAATAAGATTCGCTTAAAAACGTAAAAACGTCAATATCAACATTTTAATCAAATATGTGTACCTATTTTGAGAGAAAAAAAAACAGCTGTTCCGTACTAAAGCTTTGCCGACCCACATAAAAATTTGCGGATAAATGTTTTTAGAATATAGTGTGTGTACTCATGCCAGTACATTTGTGTAACATCTAAATATATAAAACTCAAAGGTGACTGACTGACTGACTGATATAGTGATCTATCAACGCACAGCCCAAACCACTGGACGGATTGGGCTGAAATTTGGCGTGAAGGTAGATGTTATGACGTAGGCATTCGCTAAGAAAGGATTTTCATGAATTCTACCCCTAAAGGGATAAAATAGGGGATGAAAGTTTGTATGAAACTATGTCAATTTTAAACCGATCGGGCTAAGACTTTGCATGCATAAAGCTACTATGACGTAGGCGCTCGCTATGAAAAAGTTTTGATAAATTCTACCCCTAAGGGGACAAAATAGGGGGTGAAAGTTTGTATGAAACTTTGTCAATTTTAAACCGATCGGGCTGAGACTTTGCATGCATAAAGCTACTATGACGTAGGCGCTCGCTATGAAAAGATTTTGATAAATTCCACCCCTAATTGAGATAAAATCTATACTAATATTATAAAGCTGAAGAGTTTGTTTGTTTGTTTGAACGCGCTAATCTCAGGAAATACTGGTGTGAATTGAAAAAATATTTTTGCGTTTAGTAGACCATTTATCGAGGAAGGCTTTAGGCTATATAACATCACGCTGTAACTAATAGGAGCGAAGAAATAATGGAAAATGTGAAAAAAAACGGGGAAAATTATTCATCTTTGAGGGCGTCTTTTCGTGCGCTGCGAAAACGGTTCAAGATATCAAAAAATATGTATCAAAGAATTATTTCTCTTGAAATGATCTAACAAAATGTCTGCAACAGTATATGTCTATCTATTAAGGTTAACTCAATAAACCCGTTTTTATGGTAATAACTATTCCACGCGGACGGAGTCGCGGGAACCAGCTAGTACTAGCGGGCTAGTACCAGTATATTTGTGTAACATACCAGTACATTTGTGTAACATACCAGTACATTTGTGTAACATACCAGTACATTTATGTAACATACCAGTACATTTGTGTAACATACCAGTACATTTGTGTAACATGTCAGTACATTTGTGTAATATAGCAGTATAGTACCTTAATCTGCGGTTTCTCCCACTGTTCAATGTTAGATTCCTTGATCTCGAAGTAGACGCGCTCGATGCGCTTGGAGCCGCCCATGATCTCGATGCGACCCAGGAACGGCTCGAAGTAGTTCAACACTGAACCCGCTGTTTCCAGGAAACGGGCCAGTCTGGAATAGAGGAAAGAGTTCAATTATTTCTTAGCACTATTGGAAATTAATAAGTTTTTACACCCAGTTTTGGTGATTCAACTTGATGGACAATCTATGACAAAAATTCATGTTTTTCGTCTAGTTTAGCCTAGAGTTACGTATTAACTCTAGAGTTACGTATTAACTCTAGATTTGAAACCCCCTGGATTGTAGTTCACAGGAAACACGGGCTTCATAAAGTTACTTATCCAACGGTTGGACGGTATCCAAGGTCTTGTCTAGCTTGATCCATTAGAACGTGTTGCATAATGCTCTTTGGCATTCTTCTTTATAAGACTTACTACTTACCGCTGGCGCAGCGACCCAAAGTGAGTGTTGGCCTCCGATACAAGAGATCGCCACACCGGTCCCGGTCTTGAGCCGCTCCCCGCCAGTCAGCTACTTGAAGCACGCGTAGTTCTGACCCCACAACGTCCTTCCAGCGGTACCTCGGCCGACCAACGGGACGACGGCCACTCGGGACAGCTAGATAGGCACCTTTATAAGACGAGTCTTATAATACTCACCTAGGTTCATTAGGCATGTGCTCGGACAGGTTGGTGAGTAGCACGGCCAGGTTGAAGCCGATCTCCTTGGCCGGCTCGTGGAAGCGGTCGCAGAAGCCCACGTAGTCCAACTTGCCGTCGTGGTTAGTCTCACAGCACGCCAGCAGGAACTCTATCTCTTCACTGAAAGAACATGAAATAAAAATGTAATAAAAAGGAAAAGTAAGAAAAAAATACATTTAATTACTTCGAAATATCACTCAAAGGAAGAAAGAAAAAAGAAAAAAAAAAGAAAAAAAGAAAGAAATCCGCCAAAAAAAAGAAAGAAAAAGAAAAAGAATCCACTAAGCAAGAAAAGATGATTAGAATTGCCAGTTTTAAAGGGGTGAAATAGGGGATGCAAGTTTTATTTTATAATGCAAGCGAAGCAGGGGGGGGGGGGAAACTTAGAACAAAATACAAATATAAAAATACAGTGCTGCTAATCTATATTTCTTGACCGCAAACGAAATAGTAGATGTCGCGTTAGTTAAAAAAACATACATAGTTTAAGCCAAAGAAGAAAAAAAAGCCAATCATAAGGGACACTGACTGACGTTTGAAAAAATATTTTTTGAAAACTTCAGTTGAAAAATCAAGGGTATATTCTTTGGAAAAATCCAAGATCTTTTGTGCGAATTTGTTTGTGATTTCTTCATATTCATATCAATAACTAGTGTGCTACAGTATCTTTTAATGTGATAATATACAGTTGGTGTCCAATGTTAGCCGGGAAAATACTTTATTGTGATGGTGACGATACAATCAAAATGTCGGTGCAAAATTAATACTAAAGACATAATAAATATTACAATGGAGTAAAATAATATTCTGCGTTTTATTTTAACTTCGAAGTTCACTTTTAAATGCGAGGTTTTAAAAATATGGCAACTGCCTAAGTTTGCTCCTTGATCCCGTATAATAATCATCTTTAACAAATTGAGTCCATAAGAGTAGTAGTTTTTTTTATAAATTACATGAAATAATAAACGTTTTTAAAAATGTACGTTCTATCAACATAGTGATGTTACGATTGAGATATCGATATATTGTTTAGTAACCATTTTTACACGGGTATAATGTAGCATTCTAATGTAGTATAAATATAGATTGGTATGAAATGATATGGAACAATGACTGTGACTTTTATTTTTATTTATTTATTAATCAAAATCGGATTCATCGTCGCCGTCACTCGAGCTATCGCCGACATTTATAATTAATTGTTGATTCGTATTATCTATCCCACGTGTTTATCCCACTCTGCCATTGTAGTTTCTTGTGTTTTTTTAATTACATTTTGCGAGTTTTCCGCAGTTACTTCCACACATGCATTTTTTAATAAATCAAGCATTTTGTTTGCCATGAATGGGGGTTTTGTGTTATTTCGAGCAGCGTGTCCTTTTACTTGAGCCTATATTAATTCAATGGCATTGTATTGACAATAATAGGGTGGAAGTCTAAGAACCCCATGACCATGTTCTGCAGCTATTTCGTTGATCACATATCGAAATGAATCGATATCGTGTCCACTATAATCACTTGGTCACAACACTATTACTGACAAATTAGATCTGTCAAAAAGAAAATAAATGATTGGAACTATTATAGGTGTTGTATTTATATTTTAGGCCATAGGATGTATAAGTAGGTACGTATATATACAATATTATTTTTGGTCAAGAAATACAGAGGGCGCTTCAATTTGATTGGCATTAAATTAACACTAGATGGCTCTCTATTCCTGGTATATTATATTACTCTATGAAGCGAAACCTCAAGGCTCGAGCTCAACCGCGGCGCCGGCGGTTGACAATCTTGTGGAAATTGAGTAGTTCTTGGTTCAGTTCGCTTGAACAGTATCGATTTATTCATAAATTAGACACAAGTAAACTCACGGCGTATAACTCTTCTGTTGCTCCATCTTCTCCTTGAAGTCCTTAGGCAGCACCCAGCCATCATTATTGGCGTCTATCTCTTGGAAGCTCGCCGAGGACGTCAGGTCTTTCAGTTTCAGGAACATGTCGAAGTATTTGAGGATCAGCTCCACGTTGGAGGCTGATTCTACTAGAGTGTCCACCATCTGCTTGCCGATAGTACCTGACAAAAGAAAGTTACACTGATGATCTTTCTCCCTTTGAAGAGTCGTGAGAATCTGGCCCTACATCAATGACTTGTATTTTCAAGTTATGTGTGGAATTGCACTTGCTTAACGGCGAAGGAAGTTATCGTGAGGAAACCGATATGTTTGAGGACCACAATATCCGAGGACGTGCAAGGACTTGGGCACCCACCACGATGTATCTACCCATGAAAGCTCCCCTAACGAATTAATTCTGCGGGGGAGTCACGGCCCTCAATCATGAGGAATACTACTCAAGAGACAAAAAGAATCGTAACTTCCTGAATGAATTCGTTAGGGGAGTTCTCTTGGGCAGATACTGGGCGCCCAGGTCCTTCCACGGATTGCTGATAAGAGTAACTGTACCAAAACTAAGTGTGTAAAATATGGTAGCAGCACTTGTATTGTTCAAGTTATTTGACTTTTCTCTAACAAAATAACAACAGTACAAATATATCAAAAACAAATACTTGCGCTTTTATTATGTGCATACGTAACGTACTAATAAATAAAATCCGGTAGCGGATCAGGAAGATATTTAAAGTGCATTTAATTTGATCAAATCACACTAATGTTATACGAGCGAAAATGGCTGAACTGAATTTTAATTAAATTCAGTGTAGAGGTAGGCAGACTATATATTGGATTAACACAAGCTATATTTTATCCTGGATTAATACCGTCTTCTTGGAGATAAACTAGTATGCCATGTTACATGCACAAAGTAAGAATGTTTCAAGTTCAGTTACCGAAATGTAAACTAGAAGTCGCTCTACGGGTCTGGAACACGCTAACGTTACTCCAGCGCATTTTTAAGGGGTTGTACATGATATGTAACTTATTAGGGATGATCGATATTAAGAAAACATCGATGTTGACATCGATGTTAACATCGAATCAAAAGTATCGATGTACGATAAAAATCGATTGAAAAACATCGATATCTGAAAAAAAATTTGGATTTTTTTTAAATAAAATAAAACCTTCTATTATTGTTATGATAATTATATATTGTTATTGTAATAACAAAAGTTAAACAAAAATATTAACAACTCCAGTATCTTTTGTCCACACTTTGTAAAAAAATTAACTTTGACAGGTTTTTTCCCTTCACAGTGTCAGTCATGTAATGTAGTGCATCCAAAATACGCTAGATGACGCCCAAAATTTTTCTTTCGACATGTTTATTCATAAAACATCGATGTGTCGATAATATTGAAGTCATAACATCGATGTCAAAACATCGATGTTTTCCAGCTAAACATCGATGTTTATTCAACATCGATGAATATCGATCATCCCTAACTTATATGGAACAATATAATATTCATGAAATATTTTTCGTAAGCGTAGTAACTGACTATAGTCACTACGCCAATGACACTTGGATGGGTGCCCGAAAAGTGGCATTCCATTCTGGGCGCTTCCGTAGGTCGGATGACACGTTAAATTGTAGGTCCCGGCTGTTTTTCAAGTACGGCGGTCGTTAAGCCATGTCAGAGGCCCTAAGGGCGGCTTGATGAACTCTCGACACCAGAGTTGGCCACTCTCATTCGATAAGAAGAAGAAGATCACATAGACTACTTTAATCCTGGATAAACATGATTTATTCCGGGATTAAAGCCATTCAAAGTCTGTAAAGTATAAAAGCTTGCTCACCATAGACCACGTTTCTTTCGAGCATGGAAAATATCATGGTGATAATGTCCTTGCTTTGTTTGTGGCTGTGTTTTGTTTGTTCGTCATTTACGCCGGAACGGTTCAATGGATTTCAATGAAATTTTGCATGGAGATAGATAAAACACTAGACTATCATATAGACTACTTTGATACCAGATAAAATGGTAGTAATCCGGAATGAAAGCCATGAAATAAATATATGTTGATTACTCCTCATGTTTTTTTTACGTGGGATATGTTTTATTTTTTACATTAGATAGGCTCACGCTTGACTACAACTTGCCTGATGTTGAGCAACGTTGTAATCTACGATCTAGCGCGCTTGCCTAGAAGAAACCGGTTTACTCTCGACTAGTTTACGTGGGATAGGTTTACGTTGGACTACAGCCTGCCTGATGTTAAGCATTGCTGCAGCCTAGGGTGATCATGTTATGTTTGTAGCTGTGTTTTTTTATTTGCTCGGCACTTTTACTGATTTCAATGAAATTTTGCATGGTGACAGTCGAGACATTGGAGTTATATATAGCCTACTTTTATATATGCATATATAAAACTCAAAAGTGACTGACTGACTAATATACTGATCTATCAACGTACAGCCCAAACCACTGGACGCATCGGGCTGAAATTTGGAATGAAGGTAGATATTATAACGTAGGCATACCTACGCTAAGAAAGGATTTTTGGAAATGTCACTTTTAAAGGGGTGAAATAGGGGATGCAAGTTTTACTTCTTAATGTGAGCGAAGCCGCGAGCAACCCACTAGTCCCAGATATGGTGGTATTAATCCGGGATGAAATCCATACAAAGGCTAATGCTTGCGTACCATTAACCACGTTTCCTTCCAGCATGGACAGCATCATGGTGATCATGTCCTTCTGCAGGTTGAGCAGCTCCTTGAGCAGGTCCACCTGCGAGGAGTGCTTGGACAGCTTGTCCTGCATGTGCGAGAACAGGAACAGGAACCCGCCCACCGCGTCCCACAATCTGGAACACGAGGTAATAATTATTAGTATAATAATAATAATAAAATCATTTATTGACACAAATAACATTTTAAAATATACAATAGTTGTAGCCTGTAATATAATCTTATAAAATATGTGTAAAGTAGGTACATTTTATTTGTGCAATGAATTGGACCGGTTCTTCTGAACTAAGCAAGAATGCTTGTGTCTCAGGAGAACCGCACCCCCAGGTGAGTTTACAATAGGTGTGCTAGTTAGGCTTCATCCATAATCTAAAAGTATCAAAGTTAACATTAAATTTTTTATCTATTATTATCTGTCTGTTAATTATATAAATATATATATATGTATGTACTTATATTAATATTTTTATTAATTTTGTTAAAAGTACCTTTGTAAGTGCGTACGTGTATGTGTGTGTGTGTGTGGACATTAGACATTGTAACTTCTAAAATTTTATTAAAACTAAATGTTATTAATTCAATTTGACGTTGAGACTTGTAATTTATGTAGCATATTCTATGATATTTGTACTGATATACCTATACCTATGTATGTTACAACTTTACATTATCAATAAAGATTCTTTATCTTTATATTCGATTCCCGCATGACACAAGTATTTATGTACTTTAAAAATTTATAATTACTTATGTTGAGTAGGGTCGTTTGTATGTACTCGTATAATAAGTATGTATTTACATTAGAAAAGTATATAAGTATTATATCCGTTATCTAGTACCCACGACACAAGCGTTTGCTTAGTGTAGGGCTAGATGGCGCTATGTGCAATGTCCCGGAATATTTATTTATATTCGTTACTAGTGGACGCCGGCGGCTTCGCTCGCATTATTTTGAGATAAAAAGTAGTCTACGACGATTCTAAGACCTCATACTAAAAATCATGATGATGCGTTCAGCCGTTTTTGCGTGGTGACCGTTTAAATAAACTGACAAACAGAGACACAGAGAAACAGACAAAAAATATTAAAACTGGTGAAGAATTGAGAGCTCCATCATTGAAGTCGGTTAAATAGGAGTTATGGAAGACCGAGTACCTTTGCACAATGAAAAAATATAGAAGAATTGAGAGCCTATTTTTTTTTAAGTCGGTTATAAAGAAGTTCACCTGGAGTGTGCAAGCGCCTGTTGGTTCTGCGTGCAAGGTCCCTGTATGACCTCAGTGAGAGTGTTGAACACCTGCGACGCCACTCCTATCGCTTTAAAGAAGTTCGCCTTGCCGGCCGGGTCGATCAGTTCCTGAAATGTAGAAAGAAACAAAACATTAAAAAAACAATCTTATATTAAGTAATCATTAAACAAAAAATATGGAGAGATTTGAAAAGATTATTCTAAAAGCTCATTTCTAAGCTGGCAAAGCGCTGTAACTGCAGGGAAGTCATAATCTTCAGTCAAACGACTCAAAGAGATACAAAGAGAGAGAGAAAAAGAGAGTAATAAAAAACACGTTTTAAAATTAGCGCTATCTAGCGGCCATAGTGTTCAAACCTTGCTGGAGTAGTGCCAGTAGAAGTCCATGATGGACTCCTGCAGCCGCAACAAGTAGTCCACGGTGCAGATGACCACGTTCACGGTGGTCGTGTTGCCGGCTTGCGTGCGGAGGTAGTTCTGCCATTCTGGAGGGAGAAAATCAATTTAAAATAAATAAATAAATAAGCCTTTAATACTGGTTTACAATATTCGTTATTAACTAAAAGCTATTCTTTGATTTAGCATAAACACAGTGTTAAATCGTTCATCAACCGTAACCGTCACTCACATAAATCGCCGTACGCGCCGACGAGCGTTTCGATACGTTCTAACTATCGTATATAGTGTATAGAGTGAGTGAATAGTATATTGAGTGTCGTCATTGGGGCCGAGTTTGAAGTATGTGAGTTCGACCGCCACGTTTATAATTATGGTCAAATCAATATTTTTCGACCGATAAGTCCGAATCAAGATTGTTCGAAACCCATCTCACATAGGAACTTTTATCTGTATTTTATTTAATCTTTCCTTTGTTACATTTGTCCATTCTTGAACTTTATGGGTTGCCCATTCACTCCGCGACCATGTAGTGATAAACTAGTGTCCATTTCTATGAAATATGTATATGCAGTTCAAAAGTTATCCGCACACTTTAATCCACGCTCGAAAACAAAGTTTTTTTTCTTATGTTTCACATATACTACGAGTAGGTACTTTAATTTAAGGCCAGAAAGATAAAGTATTAACCTGGTGGAGAAAATCAACCCCTTCAATAGAAGAGCTATTTAGTGTGAAACGGATGGAATGATTTTCAGCGCTATTTATGAAACGCATTTTTTTTAAACAGCTACATAGGTACCCAAGTTGTGTCCCTCGCAGGTGAGTTGTATGAACCGGAAGAGTGCACACGTGAACTCTGCGTCGTGCATGTTCTTCTCGCCCGCAGCGCCCTCTAGGCCCACACCCAGACCTGGAAACAAAATAAATAAGGACACATAAAACCTACGAAGAAAATACAACAAAAGAAAAATATAAAAATGTGACTATTTAGTTACTTAAATAAGATATTGAATCTGGCGTTACTTTGCGGAAATCCATTGTAAATGAAACTCTGTAAAAAATATAAAGTGTATTTCCCCTGCGCCTGCTCCTTAACCGACTTCAAACAACAAACTTGATGGTTTTTGCGTGTGTTCCTTCTTAAAGGAAAGTTATTATATATTTCTCCAGAGTTATTTATTAAACCAAAATACGTACCTTCAGCCTTAGTATTCCTCTCAAACGCGTCCAGATCCAGCACCGAGCAGGAGTTCATGAGACCAGCTATCGATGTGAAGAAACCCACGTCTTTCTTGTCTTTCAGGTGATTCAGCATGCCCTGGAAAATACAAACTCATTTTTAACCGACTTCCAAAAAAAGGAGGTTACCAAGTCTTTTGAAAGTTTTTTTTATGAAATATGTAAATACTAATTGTGTGTTCTGTATTTGTAGGATAACACTTGCCCATTACTTGTCATAACGAAAGAAACACTGGTTAGCGTTAAATTAAAATTTCTAAGCGGTTTCGCCTGTAAAGTCTAGTACTAATATTCCTATTAAATTACACATCCTTTACGGTTATTAACATAATCAGTAATACTTGATTTTTTCTACTAGATATCAAAAATGTGATAAAACCTGTATGTAAAAGAGAAATCTAGTTCTACATCACTGAGAGAATGATAACAACCAGTTCAGTTGTTTTCTAGATAACCTCGAACAAGCAAATTAAGAAAATTTTCCTTTACACCATCAATTAACACTCAAATGTCATCTGTATGTCAATATTGCCCCCCCCCCTGAGTATTTTTCAAGATTAGGTATCTCGAACAAACAAACAATTTACTTTTCACCATCAAATAACACTTGAAACTGATGACTATCATCTAGTAACCCTTTAACAATACTTTATTAATATCACATTAGTTACAAGTCTATAACCAAAATTCGGAAAACACATCTTCATTCCTCTTCACCATCGAATAGCACTCAAAAGTCATCAAGTAAGCCTTACCATCTGTATGTCAATGTTGCCCCCCCTGAGTATGGAGATGCCGAGCTGCAGCGTGCCCATCACCATGTCGCTGGGCATCCCCTTCGAGGCGGAGATGTGCAGGAGCACCATCTCGGCCACGCCGCGGTCCGCCAGCCGAGCCTGGTGGAACAGCAGCTTCTGTTTCTCCATCTCTTGCTCCTGTACAGAAATAACATATTCAAAAGCATGTGAAATATGGACTACGGAACGGTTATATACATCTGCCTCTTGGATTGCATTTCCTCATGACTGAGGGTCGCGTTTCTCCAGCATACCTAATTCGTTAGGGGCGTTCTCTTGGGCAAACACATCTTGATGGTTCTCTCTCTAGGTACATCCACATTTGTTGATAGACAGACTCAATCAAATTCAGCAATTAATTCAACAACAAATAATTGTATCTCTAGGAATCGAACCCGTAATCACTTAATTAGAAGGCAGACAAACTATCAACAGAGCCAAAAGCCTTTGTCTGGTAGGTTTGGTAAGATAATGAAAATTACAGATGTAAACTTTTATACCAGCCGAGATTAATATTCTACAACAGTTTAACAACCTTTACAATACATACCATCAAAGTATCCATAGAATTCTGCATGCAATCAGAATAATATTGAGTTATTAGTTTAACAACGTTGAAGTGCTTTACTAAGTACCCTACTGGCCATACAATACTTTTGTAACCTATATGGAAGCAATTTTGTACCAAATTCGTAATTGCGATACCGACATATGATAGCATAATCATAACTAAAACTCATTCTTCTCTGCTCCCCCCCCTCCTCCTCCTTCTCTTCCCCTCCTCCTTCTTCCTTATCCTCTTCCCAAGACCGACAGACGACAGGGAGGATACTCCTTCATTTTTTTTTGATACGTTAGCAGGATCAGATATTGCTCACTCCAATTTTGTACCGCTTTATTTGGACCTTGCACGCATTAACAAGAAATAATATCTATCTCGTTTCAACTCACATGTATACCGCTCTTGCCCTCCTCTTCCACTTCGGGCTCCCCGCCCCCCTCTTCATCTTCCCCGCCGCCCTCCTCCTCCTCCTCTCCACATGATTTGGCTATGATGTGTGCGTACGACATGTAGAGGGGATCCTCCTGTGCAATGAAAAAAGAGTTTAGCGAGTAGTTCTGGATTCCATAAAAAATATATACAAAAGAAACAGAGTAGGTACGTCGATCTTAAGAAAAACAAAGCACTAAACACATAAAAATATGTGAAATCTGTTACAACGCAAGATAATAAATCATAATCATTTTAAGACATTTATAGCGTGCCAAAAATAAAGAAGAAATGGGCTACTTTTTATCCCGACACAACGCGAGCAAATACACAAAACGTGTCATCCGACCCACAGAAGCACCCAAAATGGAATGCCACTTTTCGGTCACCCATCCAAGGACTGACCGCGTCGACCTTTGCTTAACATTGGCATACGATTGCCTCCGCTAGCTGAGCTACGGACGCTTCAAATGCTTGCTGTCAACATATTACCTGCTGCTTCTGTTCTCGCCCAGAACCTACGGACTCGAAGATACGAACCGAGGCTAAAGAGGAAGGTCGTGGTAGCCAGCGACTGACACTGGGCTCCACCAGACAATTTAATATAAGGAGATGGATTTAATGGAGTGCACACTTTACAACAACAATTTCACAGACCTTACTGCTTATAGTAATACTGATTGTAGATAGAAAATAATTAAAACAAAAATATATATTACCTGCAAAGCCCCGGAGCGCTCCGTCATGGCTCCGCGACAGAAGGTGGTGACGAGCTGGGTGAGAGGATCCGGCTTGCCTTCCTCTTCCACCACGTCGCTCTTCTTCAACTCTGCGTCTTCGAAAGATTGCTGGCAGGAAAATATAATTATGTTTTAGTAAAAAAATATAGCGATATTACAAAAGAGATAGATCGAAGGTTTGTAACAAGGTATGAGAAATTATAGGTCCGGTTTACATTTTATTGTAGGTACACATGTAATACATGCAGGTTTCAATTGTTGACCAGATTCATTCATATTTAATTGAGATTTTAGCATTGTACAT
The DNA here is from genome assembly GCA_927399415.1 of Macaria notata. Lineage (NCBI taxonomy): Eukaryota > Metazoa > Arthropoda > Insecta > Lepidoptera > Geometridae > Macaria > Macaria notata. The sequence goes on along the minus strand of OV656750.1, from coordinate 3,635,972 downwards.
ATAGCACAATTGGTTTTGAATAGATTGATTTCATGATGTAAGATTAAGTGATTGTTATTTAAGTAAAATTAAGAAATTGTAAATATGAATTGTAATGTACCTACATACTTTATTTTGAATGGACTGATTATTATTTTACTTTTGACAACTTATTATATATATTTTAATTATTATATGACATTGTTAAGTGATTGAGTGAGTATGAAATAGTTAATGTAATTGGTTGCGACCGTTTTAATTATTATAAAATAAAATAAATAACAGAAGAGAATTTGTTAAATATGTACATTGTTCATATTGTCCCTATTACTGTACCACAGTTAGGCTCATAATGAAGAACTGTTTGATACTTTAACGGGGTAAAAAAACTACATAAACATAAATTTCTATGGGTTTTGCGACTTTAGCTCACCTGTGACCTTTTGCAATAATCATACTATTTTAAATTGCACCCGTAGGGAACGAATGTACCTACTTTACGTAGGTTTACAAAAATACATTTATTTTCATATTCATAGAAAAGAATGATATTGTACTGTGTAATCTCACCGTTAGATCTTCTATCATGATCTCCTGACCAATGTTCTCTTCTTCAAGCCACAGCTCGTAGTACGTCCGAGCGAAGATGTTGCAAGCTCGATGTCTGCAAATTAAACACACACATGTTTCAATACATTTGTATTAAAGGATTAAATATTGAAGTGTAGTGGAATGGACCGTCATGTTTAGAACTTTGATTTTGTATCCTGAGTAGTGCCTTAAACAATTTAAGCAGACTCGTTATGATCTCTGATATTTACTTACAGAATCAATAATTTTCTACTAGCTACGGATTAATTCTCCAATTTTCACTTGTGTTTTTATCCTGACCCTCGGCTAGAATCCCACCCTACACCAATGCCTAGTTTTTCAACTTACGTGTGGATTTGCACTCGCTTAACGGCGAAGGAAAGCATCGTGAAGAAGTCGACATTGTGATAATTACATTTATTCTTTACAATTACTTACCGACTCAACTTATAAAGGTGTATAGATCGCAAGCAAGCGATAGCGGCTCTCTTCCGAGCAGCGCACAGAACTCGCTTCCAGTTACTGGAACGCTGCTTCGGTTTAGTGGCCTGGTTAGTTCCAACGCAGCATGCGATTAAAGTATAGGGAATCACAACAACAGTACTCACTACACTCAGTTTTAGGGATGTTTTAGGTAACTATCGACTCGGCAAATATATCTAGTCAGTTTAGTATAGTACATAACAGCAAAAGTTTATAAAAAACCAAACAACCAAACATAAAAATGTAGTCTACAATCTCCTCTCCAATTCATCCAATCGTCTTAGATTTATCAAAACCAGGAAAGGCGTTTATATCAAATCTATAAACGCCAAACCGTGGTAGATGTTTATACCAATTGGGACAAAAACCCAAGTTTTAGTAACGACCTGGTAACGAACCAAGCATAATTTCTTACTCAGGAACACTGTTGTTAGAAAAAAAAAAACACTAAGTATTATTAGTAGTAACAAAGTACAATAGTAATACATCACTCCACATAATTTATCTCGGAGGAAGGACAAGCCTGGAGTCATAGTAATAAATTGAACGTGTTCTGTATGTCTGCACTCTTTCGACTTATGTGCGCACCAACGCGGAAGAAAGAGATAACTAGTTACTATATAGATCACCTTCAAATGACAGTGTAGCCGTTTTTTAATACCTCAATTTAGTGATGTGCCTACGACGTACGAAATAAAAAACCGAAACCGAACCGAAACATACATTCTGTTCTGTCACGTTAACGATTATTCTAGTAGTTTCGCTAACTAAACCATATTAAAGTGACGTAATTGTAACATGTTTTCAAAATCGATCTTTTAGGCATAGTTAGAACTAGGTGAGAAAACCTGGAAAAGGATTGTGTAGTTCGAAATAAATAAAATAACTCAGATAACTTTTGTAGGTTTTTATTTACTGACGCTTAAACAATACAGTTTTATTTAAAAAATTACGTACTTTATCTTGTGGTTGTATAAGTTGCTTAGTCATATAATGAATTTTCGTTTTTAAGTATGTCTCGGCTATGGCTTTTATGAGTAGATTTCTATGATTATCAATATTCCACTGATCAATACTATGTTGAAATAATTGTTCGAATAAATTACTACTATTGGCAAAACCGAGACCCGATTTTAACCGAATTCAGAACAATTGTGCACAACACTATAAACCAAACTTTTGCGTATTTTTAACATATAATGGCAAAATTTAATTGTTTTCCTCCAAAATGAGGTTCTAAAAGAGTAGAAATTTGTTATATTTTAATATTTTGATTCAGTTTTGTATTGTTTTGTGGAAAATGATAAAAAACTCTAACCTGTGAAATGACAAGCTCTGGATTTCGTCACTTTTCTTCGAAGCATGGCTCTTACAGCCATAGGAAACGCACGCCATTTGTTCTTCAGTAGAAAACACTTCTCAAACAAACTCATTTAACCAAATATTCCAAAGATTTACGGTATATTCGCCAAAAATCCAAATCCACAGCTAGTATCCAAATTGGTTACTCGAGCTAGAAAAACCGGCTTCACTAACGTAAAGGGCCGAACAGATTGTATATAGTTGTCTCTTTTTAGCACACTAAAAACATTCATTAAAAAGAGAGGTTCCGATAGTGCGCCACACTTCAACTTATTACTATGTCTCCAGGCTTGTCCTTCCTCCGAGTAATTTATAAACCTGGGCAGAAAATGCAGTGACAGTTGTCTGAAGCAAGCAATGACAAATTACAACCATCAGTTCATTAATAGTAATAATCATGTAACATACACACAAAAAAACATTCAGAAGAATGAAAAACTTCGTTTTAAAAAATCTCGATAAGTAAGTTCAACACAGCACTGCATATAATTTATAAACCTGGGCAGAGAATGCAGTGACAGTTGTCTGAAGCAAGCAATGACGGCTCGCTTCCTCTGTATCGACACCACCGAGCGATACACGTTCTTGCTCATTTGTTGCGGGTGGTCGATCTATGTGTAACACAGGGGGTACATTAAATGAACTACGATATAAGCAAGTCACTTTGACAAGAAAGAAAGAAAAAAGAAGAAGAAAATCATAACGCCAAGTGAGTGCTGGTTGGTCTGATTGTACATATCTCACGCCGTAACGGAGCGATATATAGAACATCATGATTTATGATACGGTGATAGTAAAGTCTTGAAAGTGACACAAGCTATTTTTTATCCTTTTTAACGTACAGGGTCCTCAGAGTGACATAGGCTATTTCTTATCTCGATACATTGCGAGTGAGGCCGCGGGCTTCCACTAGTACCATTATAAAAGAAAACATTGTGTTTTTTTATTGCTTTGTTCCTACGTCACATCGCATTGCAGCAAATCGACAGATCATCGTGACTATTTTTATGGTGGTAACATTTGTTTAATCCCTTAGCAAACAGTGCCCAATTATTTCAAATCAAATTTAAGTATCAAAACTCACCATATGCAATCCAAAAAGCACTTTACTCATAGCTACGATCCTCTCCACTGTATCATCGATGATCTTGGCTTTATTCTCAGCAGTTTCTATGGTTATATTGGTCTTGCTCTTGGACCCCAGTTTGCTGTACAAGTAATGTTGCCAGGACATCTCGTCTGCCGGGTCTATCTTGTCGGGTAGTGTAAGTTGGGTCTTTGCGAATTCGGCTACGTCTTGTTCGGACATTTTCTGTAATGGAAAAGAATAAATGTAAAGAAAAGAAATGTTTGATTGACATTAATGAAGTTAAAATATTAAAGATAAAGATAAAGAATCTTTATTGATAATGTAAAATTGTAACATACATAGGTATAAGTACTAATATCACAGAATATGCTACACAAATTACAATATCTCGTCAAATTGAATTTATAACATTAGGCTTTTATAAAGTTATAATAGTTTATAATAGTTAAATTATATTAGTTTGCAAACATTCGAGCGAGAACAAAACTTCAGTTGAACCGCCACCGAAGCCAATTTTCTTAGGAGTAACCTTTTATGGGTGTGGCTCGGCGGTTTAAGTGTCTGCTTTTCATCCTAACGCACCCTTGTTCAAATCCAGCCATATACCAACAACTTATTTATCAAGTATGTGTGGATTTCCACGCGCTTAGCGGCGAAGGAAAACATTCCGACGTAATCGACATGTTTAAGGACGACAAATTCGAGGACATGTATCTTCCCTGGCAGGACCTGGACACCACGATGTATCTGGCATAGAAAGCTCCCCTATAGAATTACCTTGAGGAACCTATCCTTGCAATGCTGCACCAGCTCCTGCTCCCTGCCCGCGAACAGGTTGAGTCCGACCGGCAGCAGACGCTTGAGACACGCCACCATGAGTGACGCTTGCACCTCCTTGTCCTTGTCGCGCTTCTTGTCGCGGTGTTTCTTCTTTTTCTGTAGTGAAAGTTGCTTTGGTTAGAATTTTATCAATAAAAAAAAAAACAATTTGTATAAGCAATGGCGATTCCTGCATATTGATAGAATAGAATATTCGTATTTCGCTACATTTTATGCCAAACTCTGTTGTTTCGGCACAATACTTTGCGCTACACTCAAATACTTTCCGCTCCACAACCGAACTTTTACGAAACCTAAATCATCATCTATTACACTCAGAGTTCAATTATTTCACAAGAAACATGGAAAATAGGCAGAGTTGAAAAGTTTCATCAAATATTTAACAAAAATAATGGCCGTTCGTAGTAACTGGTTGTCCAAAGCCTGAACTTTTGTAAGCCAAAGGCTTACACATGTATGGTCAATTAAAACGCCTATTACATAAACATACTCAACAGTTAAACGATCTAAACGACAAAAATTGTTTGCTAAATAGAAAATATACGATGTGGGATCAATATTTGGTGTGTTATCCGAACTCTACTCTGAGGAGGCTAGACGATCTTCGGCCTGGTAAAGTCTATCTGCGGGTTGCAGATCGTCCGAGAACTTTGCCACGGATATTGGTGGGATAGAATTAGCTATACTTAAGTTAGCGTTAGCATTAATCTATATATATAAAAAACTCAAAGGTGACTGACTGACTGACTAACTGATATAGTGATCTATCAACGCACAGCCCAACCAACTGGACGGATTGGGTTGAAATTTGGAATGAAGGTAGTAGATGTTATGACGTAGGCATCAGCTAAGAAAGGATTTTTTTTAAATCCCACTTTAAGGCATTGGTCCGACCGGCGACGATGAACGAGAAACGAGTAGAACTAGAAACGATAAACGAGTTGGCGATCAGCGGGAAGCGAGTGTAGTTTCGATAGTTTTGTCGCCGGGCTATAAGCGAGTGTGTAAGTGCGACGAGCGATTACTCGCGCCACTCGCTCAGTCCTGTGCCGCACTGTATAGAAATGATGAAGCGGGCGATTATCGCTGAACGAGTATTGCTGAGTGTATATTTTTGAAAGCTCGTCGCTTAGCGATAAAACTATTAAAGCGAGTCGTCGCCGGCAGTGTGAACAGTCAGCGATTAACTATTTGTATATGCATCTCTTTTATTTACACGGAATGTTATACCTATCTATTGTACGTTTCTTGAGCAAGAAAATAGTCGATAGTTAATCGTTTACTCGCCGTTGGTGGTCCCAACCACTGCCTTAAAGGGGTGAAATAGGGGATGCCAGTTTTACTTCTTAATGCGAGAAAAGCCGCGAGTACCCCTAGTTAAGTATAAAAAATAAATCAAGTACAGTCAAGAAGGCGTAAGCTGAGCTTTGCATTTGTGTGGGTGAAGTATGGCAGGTGGGCGGGGGAGTGAGATGGCGCTATCGCACGATGGAGAAGCCGATTGTCTCACCTACACTATCTATGTACACCCACACAAATGCAAAGCTCAGCTTACGCCTTCTTGACTGTACCTAACTGTAATTGTTATTAGGCAACGATGACGCTGGCATAAATGTTTAGTTGAAAGCCCCTAAATTTGAATTGAATAAAATATCCTTAACAATTCCTTCAGGAAAACAGGATGTTTTATAATTGGACCACCAAGATACAGGCTAACGCCTAGTTTGGGGTCTACTGTTAATACTATAACCCTATTGTATTGTAAATTAACTAAATTATGAATATTGTAAAGTGTAGTAAGTTTTGAAATGGCAAATAAACATATTTCTATCATATACAATGTTAAATGGCAATGCAACAAATGGTACGTACCTTCCCCCCCGCCTGCGGCGTGCCGTCCACCACCGCCGTGGCCCGCCTCGTGGCAGTCGGCATGATGAGCACCTAGCAGACATTACTCACGACACAATGAGAGCGCTCTTTAGTTAATACACATGTACATATTGTATGGGACATTGGGAGTACAGTTTTATCCGAAATTTTATAACCAGTGATAGTGATTTGCGCTTCGTAACCGCTAGATGGCGACTAATTTAAAGATACAACTTCAAAAACAACAATCATTAGGTTTAGTCAATAACAATTTATTTATAGGTAGATATAGCTACAAAATTATACAGCTGTTTATGTAAAGGTGAAATACTAAGGATATAGTAAACTATCTGAAGCTAACTGAAGGGCGCAAATAGTAATTTATTTTTTGACTTACTATACTTACAACAGTTTTTATGAAATACAAGATCAAACTAACTTTTTTTCTCGGATAAGACTGTACGTTATGATGAACATCAATATTTTGGAATAACTTACAGAAAAGACAATGTCTTACAGATTGAAAATTGGGGCTGTAACTACCTCTTACGGTCAGTTTTTGGCTAAAGATTTTTTTTTAATTTTAAGGCAAAATATAATGTGTTTTACAAATGAAATTAAGCGCAGGTTCTAAACCATGAACATTGCAATTATTATCGTTAATTCTTTTAAAAAGATATTGAAATAAAGATTTTTTTTATTAATTTCTCATAGATTTGTTTCATGGTAACCATTACTTTGGGAAAGTGATAGTATATTCAGACCGCCACAAAATTGATGACAACAATGCAAAACAAAGAAATGAACAAGTTCACGAATGAAAATAAATTTCGCACAGCAACATGTGGACAAAATGACAACAAGAGAAGGCAGTCTATACAATACAATATCATTTTAGCAATAAAAATATACCCGATCGCAAGTCATGACCGTCTTAAAGTTTGTTCTAATTATTTTTTATTATAAGTACAAATAAATTCTGTAAAATACCAATACTCAACCCTCTTTATTTTTTCATGTGGTTTAAAAAGTGACTTATCTGCAATTTGATATAAAGGAATAGCGCCAAAAATTTATGAAATGGTCATTTTAAATGTTACAAAATATTAAATAAAAAATTATAGAATTAAGAACCTCTATCATTTAAAGTGAATATAAAATAAATTAGAACGAACTACGCCCACAATTTTCAACACAAAATGCTTCGAAGATACAAGAACAATATAACTTTGCAAAGTAAAGAGATACGTTACCATGTTATCAATCTCATTGGCTGAAATAAAGTTCTGTTCTTCTTTCAAGAAGTACTGACTCTTCGACCAAATATTGAATATCTCTGCGACGTGATTGTAAAGTTCTTCGGCCTCTGAAAAAAAAACAATAAAATAAAATTGCATGTAGATGGTTTTCATGCCATCATGACAAAGCGGGTAGCATCCTTGATGCGGCGGGTGTCCCGAAAGTGATATAATTTCAATAGTCTCAGTCTTGCGCAGATTGAATTGCCATGTTACAATTAGCATTGTCTTAAAGATACATTCTTCAATAGCTTGTGCTTCCTCCAGATAATATCAGATATATAGATAATGTAATTACTTTAATCTCAACCATACCTGTAACATTATTCCTAAGCCAGTGGTTCCTCTGCAGATCCACATACTTGATGAGTAGCGGGTAGAAGGAGTAGATGTCCCGCACCAGTAGCTGCCAGTCTTCTTGTATCTGAGACTCCACTTGCGACGTGTCGTCGGTTGAGGACTGGTGTAAGAAAAGATAGTTATCAATAAAATGAAGAAAAAGTACAAGTCTCATCGTACAAGGAGGTTAAAAATAAAAAAGCAGATCGAGAATCGTGAAAGCTCTAAAATGTTACAAAGAAAATGAATCAATAAAATATACATATGTTGTGTTTCTGGTTTATAAACCAGTATAGGGTTTCATTATGATTATATTTCCTCAGCGGAAAAAGTCTACGATTTTCAAAATTGCACAATGTAACTTAAAGATAAATGCCTATTTTTACCTCGATTCAAATGTGTGTGCATAGCGATATTTTATTGAAACATGTAAGTATACAATATACATACATATTACCTTAATAAACTCTATGTAACTTTCCTCCTTACTTTAATTGAAGACGGAAGCATTTGACATCACTGACCTTAATAAACCCTCTGAAACTGTCTTCCTTATGGTAAATGAAGGTGAATCTATGACTACACTGATTTTAAAAAACAAGAGATAGCACATACCTTGATAAACCCTAACTTTACCCATTATAATGATTGAAGACGTACCTAAATAAAACTGACTTGACCAAAGCATTAGACATCACTGACCTTAATAAACCCTCGCAAGCTCTCCTCCTTGTGGAACATATTGTCGGTCCTCTTCCTGACCCTCTCCGCGAGGGGCAGGAAGGACTCCCGCAGCAGTTCCTCGGAGCTGTTGATAATGATCTGCTGCGTGTAAGTGGCGATGCGAGTCATCCAGGGAGCGCTCTCGTTACCGATGTTCTTCTTTATCAGTTTGAGAACGTTCTTGAGGAGCTGGTTCATGTGTTCTGATGTCACCATTGTTACGTGGTTTCTGCAAAGAAAAAACAAGTTTTTTATTCAACATTGCTATATATGTACACGAATACAGCACATGCTGAGTTGGGGCCGGATTGTGACATGAAACGTGTACCTACTTGTATATATCTTTATCTTGTATTGTTCTGTATCTCTTGTTGTTTCGTGTTCCAAAAAATGTATATAAAAAAATGTAATATAAACAAATGCTGGCAGCAAAGTAAAGGAACATTGGTTTCGTCAACTTTTTCGGCTATCAAAAATATTACAATAATAAACAAGTCATCTATATAAAAATATTTGTTCGTTCTTCAAGCTCAAACCGTTTCATAAATTTGCTACCATAATTATAAATACCAAATCATAAATTTGCTAGTTATTTAGTAGGCATACAGATTTAACTCAAACCTAATAATAGTAATGGTAGTATAGATTGCCTTTTCTAATGCAGTAATATTATAAACGAGAATATTAAATGTCCCTTCCTCACGTTTAAACGGCTCAACCCAATTGAATAAATCTTGCAATAAATATAGACTGTACTATGAGCTAACACGTGATCTAATCTTTATCCCGGATTAACGCAGGATTGTGGATGAAAAGAAGCGAGTGTAGCTCAGCGGTTCCACAGTGTCTGCTATTCATCCAGACGCACCCTGGTTTGAATCCCGCCCTACACCAATGACTTGTATTTTCAAATTATGTGTGGATTTGCACTAATTTAACGGTGAAGGAAAACATCGTGAGTAAACCGACATGTTTGAGAACCACAATATCTGAGGACATGTGTCTTCCGTGGAGGGATCTGAGCGCCCACCACGATGTACGAATAAATTATGCAGGGGAATCACGACTCTCATTCATGAGGAAATACAACTCAAGAGAGCAAGAGAGTGGATGAAAAAAGGAAACTCACCCAGCAGTGGGAGTAACATTATCAGGTCCCTGCGCCCACCAGAAGGGCAAGTATGAACACAGCAGCGGCAGAACCACGTCTATAATATGCGGTGCTTCGTTGTACGTCTTCTCGGACTCCACGAACTGGTCCACCTCGGAGAGAATGGTCTCGAGTGTCGGCATCGATTGCTCCATTTTGGCCATTATGTCTGGAAATTGTAAGAAAACAAGAGACGATTTAAAGAAATAAACCGACTTCATAACATTTATACTACTTGCCTACGGTTGCCTGGAAGAGATAGCTTTCAGCGATAAGGCCGCCATTTGAGACATAAGATTGAAATTTTCTCTTGTTTGTATTGTGTTTTAATTTCTTTGTGTGTCCAATAAAGCATTAATCTATCTAATCTATAACTTTACTTTACTTTACTTATGAAATCATTAATTACAGATACCGTGTTCAATGAAAATTAATCGGTCATAATTGTCGAGTGTTAATTTATTTCGTATAAGAAATCTAGTTTCTGGAATAACAATATTTTAAAACCACACACCGAGGGATTTGTGGAGAAACAAGGACGCAACAAATTTACCAACCTTGCTTAAAAACCTGTTTAGATCATTCAAACAAAATTTTATTCCATTTCAATAATCTAATACACTTACTTTTTTAAGTTATTTTAAAAACTAATGAAAATGAATAGGTAGGTACATTAAAATATATACTTCTGAGTTAACCACCAATAGCATAAAAATACAACTTCTTTCCTTCTTCTTCTTCTTCTTATGGTGCCTTTCCAACTAGTGAAGGCTGGCAGTCAGCTCTGCATACTTCATTTTGTTCATTGCCAAGCGAAACAATTCTGCGGCACTTCTGATCCCGGTCCATTCTCGAATGTTCCGCAACCAGGACTTCTTTCTGCGACCGACTCGTCTTCTCCCCGCAATTTTTCCCATCATTTTTCCTTCATCAGGCAAAAACGATTACAACTTAAGATATTCAACTACCAACCTTGTGCTTCCAAAGAGTGGTCAGCTATCCTGTTAAGCAGAGAGAACTGGTTATGTTTATTCAGATGCGGTTCCAGGAATGCCACCGGGAACGTAGAGCTGAACGCACCCAGACAGGAACCCTGCGGAGGAAGGGAGTTTTAAAGGATTGTACAATATAATATGTGTTTCCTGCGATCTACAATCCAGGAGTCTTCAAATCTAGAATTAATATGTATCTTCTAGGTAAGCGGGTTTACACCCTAGGCTGCAGCAACGCTTAACATCAAGGAGGCTGTTACCAAAGGTACACTTATTCCACGTAAAAAATAAATCTATTCAATATTCTACACATAGATATGTATATTTTTTCGTATAACTATGTAATATATATATATATATATTGTGTTATTGAACTATTAAGACGTAAAGTACCTAGCAATATTAGAATTGGGAGATGACTCTAGCCTTGTAACACAGCATAAAGGCTGTCATAAGATCAGAGGACTCGTACAATTTTGGGTTAGTCCAACTAGTTATACTATTAGTTATACAGTATAACAAAATTACTTAAATTATAAAATACTTATGATTACGGCAAATCAACATTTTCCATTTATGGTTCGATTATGGCACACATCAGGCAACTTCTTGTACGTGCGTGACGTCACAGCCAGCCCCAACGGAAGACCAGCGCTGGTTGCTTCCACACAACCAGCATTATGCGGAGTTGGGGCTGTGTTGTGGCGGATTTTATGTTTGTTTGTTTATTATGTTCTTACTCGAGTTTGTTTTTCTGTTAAATCTGTCACAATAAATGTTTTTTTTCTTTCTATACAAGCTATAGGTTATCCAACTATACCCCATTTTACATATAATAACACTTACTAAAGCCGGCTTGTTCCTGTCAATCTCAGTCTTCAGATATTTGCGCTCGTGTGTGAGCGTCGCATCCGTGCCCAGCGCGTACAGAGAACCCAACATCTTGTAGGAGGCCACTTGGATCTCGTCCACTGGAACAAGCAAATACACATACATATGTTTGTTAGACATATTCTAACAGCACAAGTGCCGCCATCAGCCGCCGGATTTTCGCGCCTAGCAGTTAGTAGACCGTAGCCTAGTTGATAAAGGCGTTCTTTACGGTGATCAGAATAACACAGGTTCGAATCCTGTCGGTTGTAATTATTTTCGCTGATTTTCCAATAAAAGTTGAAGTTAATATGCGTGGTTTAGCACTTGATAAAAATAACTCATAACAAGCAAATTTATATGTTTTCATTAGTGTACTAATTTGAGATTATGGATATTAAGATGGTAAGAGGAGCCTTTCTCATAATTATTAGCATAGCTTATAAAAATAAGTCACTTTATACGTATTTTTTGTAATGAACGGTCAGAAAATACAGTTTTGAATTGGGATTGGACAAGCTCAATGACTCCCCTAACTCCCCTAGCTAAAATATTAATAATCCAGCATTTCTTTGTTCAGATCCATCGTAAGCACTTCAAAAATACACGTTCTACATAGTAAAGTTACATATTTATTTTGAGTCATAATATATTATTACATTATGGCCGAGAATTGTGTTGCCCTTCAATTTCAACAATAAATGTTCTTTGCCATAAAAGCAATTTTGATGGCGCATAAAATTTTTATATCAATTTATTCTAGAGCAAATGTTTCCCTCGATATGAGAATTTCAAATGTGGTTTCAACTAATTTTTGGCCTCGTGCTGGTTGAAATATTGAGCTTCAACTTGGTAAGTTATCATTATCATCCTTATTTTATAATATGACTAGCTGTGCCTGCGACTTCGTCCGCGTGGAATAGTTATTTTAGGCATCATATTTATTTTTGCAAACAACCTCTTCAGCTTTATAAATTATAGCTGTTACCCATGACTTGAACCGTTTTTGCAGCGCACGCAACGGAAGCCCTCAAAGATGAATTTTCCCGTTTTTTGCCCGTTTTTTCCACATTTTCCATTGTTTCTTCGCTCCTATTATTTGCAGCGTGATGTTATATAGCCTAAAGCCTTCCTCGATAAATGGTCTATTCAACACAAAATTATTTTTTCAATTCGGACCAGTAGTTCCTGTGATTAGCGCGTTCAAACAAACAAACAAACTCTTCAGCTTTATAATATTAAGTATAGATTAGCTGGTTTGGTATTTGTTTTTTTGTGATGTTACCTGCGTTTACGAAATGTGATGTAAAATATTTGCATTTGGATAAGGTCCTATCTCAATATCAAATATTTATTAAATTGATTTAACTATTGGGGAGTAATAAAACAACAAATACTGTAAATATCTTTGCCCATTATACAATGACGAATACTGCGAAGTTTCATAATTTCTGCATTGTTTCAGGCAAAAGATTCAAGATCTCCAAATGAGCCGAACAACCGCGAAACGGAAACTATTTTCGCCGGCGTCATCAAAAACATATCTCGAGTTAACACAGTGCTACAAGAGCTCATAAACAACTACGAACAACTACAAAAAATATACAAATCTCAAGAAAATTTCGATGTGCAATCATCAGACGGCGAAATTGACGAAGTTTATAAAAGTAAGAAGAAGAAGAACGTAGAAGATGGCGATAGTGGTAACGTGGGTAATTCCAGAAGTAATAATATGGTGACGGCTACTGTTCGTAGTACGCCGGGAAAGGACGGGTATCCCGCGACGCAAATGATATGGTCTGACGACGATAAACCCAAGGATAACAGCGAAATAATCAGCTCCAATGAAGACTCTGATATAGCTAAACAAGCAAATAAAGAAGAACCAAACACTGAAATAGAAATGAAATTACAGCAACCTACACCCAGACAAGTAGAGATTGCGACTGTCGAAGATAAAGTAATTAAAGTCAAGAAAAAACGTAAACCTAAAATCACAGAAGAAACAACCAAGACGGAAGCCGAAGTAATATTTATTGATATGCATTCATCGACTACCAAAAAGAAGAAAGCAAAACCAAGTCTAGAACCGATGATTGAAGTATCATTCAACAAACCAAGTTCACCGATAATTGAAACAACATCACCAGACTCTCCAGCACCCGATTACAAAACTAGGTACAGTAAAATATCACCCGAAGATAAATTGGAACCAATAAACAAAAGACGAAAGAAAAAGAAACCTCTTCACCCGAGAACAGAGCAAGAAATTGAACCAATCAGGCCAAGAGAACCTAACATTGATTTCGTTCCGATAAACGTGAGTTTGTCAAATCCAACCACAAAGACTGTAGCGACAAAGATGCATTCAGAACTATTACCACCCAAAAACATTTGGGACGAGATTATAAATAACAAGCCTATTGAATTACAAACACAGAGCGAGATGACACTGGCTAAAATGCGCAAAGCTGGCAAAGAGGAATTCAATTTGAAAGAAAAAATCAGTCAAAGAAGTCGAGACAAAGTTCAAGATAATGAAAAGAGAACTGCTTTGATTTTTCTGGCGAAGAATAACAAGGTATGTGTTACGTTAGATAGATGAAAGGGATTTGGTGACAAAAAGGGGAGCTTTGACATATTCCTCAGTTACTTCTTAAAGATATTGATGACTATAATGCTATATACTAATACACCCGTAGCTCAGCTAGTGGCGGCAATGATAATCAACTAGTTTCTTGGTCAGTTTTTGGATGAAGGACTTTAAAGTGGCAAACTATTTTGGGCACTTTCGCGACTCAGATGACACGTAAAACTGGGTACCACGGGTTTGTCAGTGTGCGGCAGGTATTAAGCCATGTCAGAGACTCCTAGAGCTGAATAAAAATTCTGGCACCTGAGTTGGCTTCTTTCATACGAACTAACTACTTATAATGCAATTAATTTTAAATGTATGTATTATTTGTAGTCTGATACTGTGAAAGCGACAATCTCCGAGAGTCATTCAGAAGAGAGTGAGAAAGAAGAGTTGCAAGCAACAGTACTGAGGGAAGCTTACGGCGATGCTTGTTTGAAACTTGTCGTCAGGAAATGTTATAAGGTAAAAAACTCTTTCTGTTGCTTCTTAGGATTTAGTACCCAATGAGTAACAATGAGGACGTATGTAAAATCTCGGGTACTACTAGGCCTGCGATGTCTCTCTATCTATATGACACCATGTCCAGAACCATGATAAAAATATAGGCACATATACCAGTACAAATGCGTAATGAACTTGGAAACTCTCTATATATATACTCAATTATTGGTATCGAGTTTGGTTGTTTCTATGTAAAATATGTATTTACAAAAGAAACGTATTATATCCGATATCGAGTACTCTTGCCACCAATGTTTGCTATATTTGGGACTAGATGGCGTTGTGATTATCGTTCTGATTTTTTTCATACTAAAATTCGTCACTTTCATAAATTTTCTTTATTCTTTTTTAGGCATGCAAAGAAGCCGGTAAGGTAGTTTGCAGCAGGTACAAATGCAAAGGCTCTTATAAGAACAGTTACGCCAATAACTCCAAAACTGGATGCCTAAAAAAATTCAACGTTGAGACTAAAAACAAAAATGGAGACAAAGCTAAAAATAATGATTCTAATGATGATGAAGGGGACTCAGTTTTCGAAAGGGCCAGTCAGAAATCTGGTAAATATTAGTCGTGACCTTGGCTTTAGTGTTTTATTTATAAAAGTATTGCAACTTTTGTAAGACAATATCAGCCAGTGTGATTCACAGCTGAAAATAAACATAATACAGCATCTGTATTGTATTTCGATGGCAGGGTCATAATTCAAAGGTGATGTCCAATTTGACACGGAATTCCACCACAGTAACTCTATTGCAAACCATAAATGTCATTTATTCGTGGAAAGAGCGGGGCGCCCACTGCGATAGATTTGTTTACGAAAACTTTCCCAAAGGATCAAATCTGCGGGAGTCACGATCCTCAGTAATGAGGATTACGCGTGTAAGAGGTCTTAGAAGACAACATTATTTCAGAAAGCAGCGAGTCACCGGAGAAGTTTGCAAGGGTCAATGCTAACGAGTACTTGAGAGCGTGTCTACCGCACATACAGGCGGAGACCAGGAGGGCAGGGGTCGCTGATATTGTAAGTTAAATTGCATTAAAAATGAAAGGCTTTTATGAAATTAGCGAAATCATGTCTCAACTGCAAGAACGTACCATTTTTTTACTATACAGTAGAACACCTTTTGGCTTAGAGCTATATTAAGCTATCTAAAAACCTATCAGTAACACATTTCGGAAAAGGCAAAATAATGCAGATGATTCGAAACGAAACAACATCAAATATTATGCCAAAGCTAAGAGTGCAATTTGTAATGATTACTACATTTTTTATTCTTCAAAGCGAGAGTGAATCGGTTCTTGCTGAGTAAGCACGTTACATCCTAGACCGTAATGATTGCTTACCATCAGGCGAATTACGGTCAAGTGCAAACCCATCCTTGTAAAACACATTTTTGGAACTAAACAGTCACCGTCGCCTCATCACATCGATATCGTTTCTAACCCTCTTTTTACTTCTCCAGGACTTCGTAAACAGCACCTACCACCTCCCGGCGCAACCGCCACCGACCTTCAACATTCTCCGCGACAAATACGAGCGAGCTTGCAAGAAGATCTCCTTCGACAAATGCCGAGAAGCTTGCAAATTCGCGTACACTAAGACCTGCGAGTCGTTCACGTGCAACAACTCCAGGAAACGTGCGTATAGGAAGGCGTGCGCTACTAAATGTAGGTCTTCGTATAAGAGTGGTAGAGGGAGAGCGAGCTCTAGTGATAGCTCGGGGAGTGGCTCCAGCGGTGACAGTTCGGGCAGTACTTAGTCATATATGGCATTGTGTATAAAAATACAGGTATTATATTTGTCAAAGTGTTTGATTTTGTTTGTTTGTACTATGACTAAAATAAAAAGTAATGATTGGATCAGCTTTCTGCTATGAAAACTGTTTTTTTTTTACATAAGACAAGCTCATGCTGGACTACAACTTGCCTAATGTTCAGCACCGTTGTAATATAAGATCTTGCGCGCTTACCTAGAAGAAACCGGTTTCCCGGATGAACATTTAGTGCATCTGTTTAGTAACAGAAACCCGGGGACACAAATACAACTAAGCCACAAATACACTACACCTCTTTTATTTTGAAGTTGGTTAAAAATATTATTATGTACGCGTACTTGCGAATCATATTCACACGTTTTTTACTCTGGATGGTAAAGCATTTGACCACCGGACACTTATAACAAGACTATGGCCGACAGTGGCTCATGCCTCTACTGGAATGGCAGTGGTTCTCAAACAAGGTTACAAGAGCACACAGTTACTCACGTAGTAAGTCAGCCCCGTACTCGCAGTTGGCGAGGTGGTCGAACATGGAGGTGAGCACGGGCAGCAGCACCCCGTTGATGTAGCCCAGAGACGTGGACGTCTTGAGGTGCGTGCCGCGGAGGTGCGCGTATTTACCCTGGAACATTAGGTTAATTGTTGAACAGTTATTACAGTTTCAAACGAATAAGTTATATTTTCCAAGTGGTAAAACTAGAACACAAATTATTGTAGTATTATAATTATGTATGCTTATTAGTGATTAATCAAAATATTCCACAGGATTTATATCTAAATCTTACTGCTCTTGGTTGAACAGGTGGTACAAAATTCACAAAAACTTCCGTCTCTTGAGCAGTATAATTGTAAAAACATGTATCTAATAATTAACACTAACGTATTGTATTACACTAAGTCTAGTCCACGGAAGGAACTAATTTTTAAAACAGGTGCCTCTACCACTGCGAGACTGGGATATTATTTGTTTTTTTACTGACAATAAACAAGTTTGAATAGTATTAACCCCGCCCCTTTGATCTATGCTGCCGATGGTCTGTACTCTACAAAAATGATCTTGTATTTCTTGACTATATTTCTCTTAGATAAGATATTTAATCAGGTGTTACATTTCAGAAATCCATCGCAAATGAAACTTTGTAGATATATGGATATATATGTAGTGTTTTTCTGTTGCGAGTGTTCCTAAAGCCGGTAAGGCAAAAAAACTCGCAGTCCAATATTTCCGTACCTCCTGCAAGTTGAGTATAGTGTGTCCGAGGTCGTCGGCCACGTTGTTGAAGAAGGTGAGCATGGAGGTGCGGATGAACTCGGGGCAGTTCTTCACCAGCGACTTGGCGTCGATGCCCTTCACCAGCACCTGCAGGCAGCGCACCGTGATGCGCACGTCGGGACCGAACGCTGCCAGTCTGCGAAATAAATATGCAGCA
Organism: Macaria notata; assembly: GCA_927399415.1. Classification (NCBI taxonomy): domain Eukaryota; kingdom Metazoa; phylum Arthropoda; class Insecta; order Lepidoptera; family Geometridae; genus Macaria; species Macaria notata. The sequence goes on along the minus strand of OV656750.1, from coordinate 3,618,036 downwards.
GTTATTTATTTAGTAGTGGACTGCGGCCCGCGGCTTCGCTCGCATTATTTCAAAAGTAGCGTATGACACTCCCAAGACCACATACTACCTACATACCACAATTCATGATGACCGGTCCAGCCGTTTTTGCGTGACGAGCGATTATATAAACAGACCAACGGCTACTCGTGTTTCGTTATAAAACTTGTTTTTTGTAATATCTTCTATGTATACATTTTCATCCTCTTCAGCTCTATTATATTATATAAAGAAATCACAAAGCTCCAAACGTCCCTGGCATACATATTTCTAGTATCAACGTACTCATCGAGACAAATCAAACGAGATGAAACTTGAAGAGGTCATGTCGTTTAATTTCTAAATGACCACCTTTGGGCAAATACTACTTTTACATATATTTTTCCCCATAATTAGACTCTGGTTACTATATTCTTCACCAAGACATGATCCAAACCTGCGTCATTCCGCTTTTAAATCTAAAATCTACTTAACGATGATAGCCTAAATGTGTTTGGCCACATCAGTTTATCAGTATACAATAATTACCAAGCAATAGACCAAAATAAATGTTTGTAATAAAGATGTAGCCTTACATATATATGCAGGTTTAGGTATAATATTAATCTTAGCCATGATTTAAATTTCTGCCGTCAGCTTTTCCAAAATAAGGCATACCTAGATCTCAATTAACTAGCCAGTTTAGAAAACAAAGGCAGTGATTTCTTCGTTTTCTTTCCAAATAGATGTTCCAGCATTTTGATCACTGTAGTCAATGCTATAAACCAGTTAAAAAGTGAACACAGTATTCTAATTATGTTACAGTATGTCACAATGCTATGTTGCTATTTACAATTTACATTTATACAATTTAATTTAGGCTTCACAGAATATTTACATTGTGTGTCCTGACTACTGCTGTAGGATTCCCTGTGTTGCAGTAGCCAGGGTTCTTCCGTGGAAACTAATATTATTAGGAGAGTAGATATACCTATAGAAAGTACAGAATGGCTATTATAATTACTTATGTTTATGTTCTATCTCATATATATTAATTATGTGTAAGTTTATATGTCACAGTTTATGCTAAATTTGAAATTTATTTATTTATTTATTTATAACGGTACACATAACAGAATGAGTTCATATATAAGCCAAATACACATTCAAAACTGATTTTGAACCAGAACAAAAAAATAAAATATTACATTAGGTTATAAAAGAATTAATAGATTAATAATAGAATTAAAATTAGGACTTCAATTACATTGCATTAGTAATAGCTAGATAGATAATTCTTTATTGTCGCACACATATAAAACAAAATTAATAAAAGTTAATAATATAGTAATAAGATAATATAGTAAGTAAACTTACCTAGATCTCAATAAACTAGCCAGCTTACAAAACAGCGAAGCAACCATCTCTTTCTCCTTCAGACTGGCTGCTCCGACGTTGTTGGTGGCTGTGGCCACTGCTATGAAGTAGTTGCGGTGCGTTGAGAAGTACTTCTCCATTAGGGGGAGGACCACCTGTGAGGAATAATTAGAATGAGATTGGCTTAATTTAATTAGTGGAATCCGTGGAAGGACCTGGGCGCCCACCACGATGTATCTGCCCAAGAGAACTCCCCCAACGAATGAATTCTGAAACCCTCTAGTCACGACAGACGATGAGGAATACAACTTTAACTGGATTTGAGATTTAATAAGCACAAAGATGATCTTAGTTGAATATCTGATTTGGAAATTACTGTAATCTATGCTAATATTATAAAGCTGAAGAGTTTGTGTGTTTGAACGCGCTAATCTCAGGAACTACTGGTGCGAATTGAAAAAATATTTTTGTAATTAATAGATGTCGTAAATCATCACACTATCCCACCTAGGGCCTCTCGCGGTCCCTTCCTTCGGCGTTACTTAGAGTAATCGTATTTACACTATCTCGCTCTCGCACTTGCAGCCCGCGTCTCGCCCCGCAAGGCGGGCCGTTTCTATTATAAGCGCCGGCACATGGCGTGATCCGGGAGTCCGGAGAGAGATTGTCGCGCGAGCGCAGCACCGTCGCTGTTCATTTGTACCCACTGAACTGTAAACCAGGGTCTCATTTTTGTGTGTAGGAAGTCCCGTTCCTCATATAGACCATTTATCGAAAAAGGCTTGAAGCCATTAAAAATCACGCTGCAACTAATAGGAGCGAAGAAATAATGGAAAAAGTGAAAAAAACGGGGAAAATTATTCATCTTTGAGGGCTTCCGTTGCATGCGCTGAGAAAACGGTTCAAGATATCACAAAAATATGTATGAAATAATTATTTCTCTCAAAATAATCTAACAAAATGTCTGTAACAATATATGTCTATCTTTTAAGGTTAACTAACTAGAACTGTTTTTATGGTAATAAAATAACTATTCCACGCGGACGAAGTCGCGGGCACTAGCTAGTTTCCTATATATGACAAATGTTGTATTTTACAATCTAGTTGCCTAATTATTTTGAAACTTTTAACATCGAAAGATTTTTCCTTCAAATCACATTAATTTAACCCCAGATATGATTTTCGATGAATTCGATATTTTAAACTTAAATATTCCTAACTACCTATGTTTTTTTATGTACAGCCTATCTATCTATTAATATTTAAACCATGCACATTTTTAGATATATTGGCAACACTCAGTTTATAAAAAACAAACATAGATTATAGGATAGGTAAATGTAGAGTTATATAGAGTTGTAAATAAATACCTTCTTGAAATATTTCAACTCCGATTTGTGTTGCTTGTAATTTGATAAAAGTAGACATAGTGGAGTTAGATGTTGTGCATTATGAAATATAAGTGTAACTTCAAAATACAAGTAGATAACATAAAATAACATCCAGTTGAGCATTATCTAATAAAAAAAACTTAATCATGCTTTTCAACCAGAAATATTTTTAGTTAGGCTGGGGTTTAAAAACTACAGAAAGTACTCCAATCAAAATATAACTTTTCATACATGCGACTATGCATTTAACTAGAGTTTATAATATATTTTAATAATTAAATTAGTAAAATTTATTTCCTTTAATGCAAAAGGCCAATAAAATTTCTTAACACTAATTAATCGTCAAAAGATTATAGTCAGTAAGAAAAAAGTCACAGAGACAGTTAAGTCAAGAAGCGAGTAGGAAAAGTTAAGAAATTATAATTACAAAAAATATAACCTAAAAATACAGACAACATACCTTTGAGAAGAACTTAATATCCCTCGTGCTAGTCTTAAAGCTAGGTCGTCTACTGAAGGTCGTAGACGGTTTTAACAGCTTCATATTAATTGTTGCTCTATCGATATATTGTATCAACTTCTCAAGCAGTGAGTAAGCAAATCTAAGCTCGATCACGACTCCAGTGGTAGTTTGTTCTGTGTCAGATTGTGACACCTTGCTGGGTCTGTGAAGTTTGTATCCCTGGTATTGGAGGTATTTGAGGAATTCTTGAGAACGTTCGCGATCTTTTTTCTTCTCCTTGTCGGTAAGAAGGTCGTAGGGAACGAGTTGTGGGTGGATGCCTCCTGTAATAAAAAAAAAACATTTGACGACAAAATTATCATTATCATCATCCACAGCCTTCTTTATCCAAATTCTGGGCATAGGCATCTCTTTGTATTTGCCGCGTCGATCTTGTTCAGATCTCACCCATAGTGGACCCGCGGCAAATTAATAGACTATTACACCCAAATTTCACGCGCAATTTCAGCACATATATAAATTTTATCTTTATTTTTATTACATACTTATATGAATACATACTTTTCCTTTTACTCTTCTTTGTTGCCCAGATAACGAGATCTGCGACTGAAAATTCTTACACACTACCATTCTCCATTTCTCCGAAAGTCAGAAGTTTGGTCATACCTAGTTTATTTTCCCTTAGTCACATAAATTCTTCAACTATACAAGCGTTTGCTTAGTGTAGGGCTAGATGGCACTGTGTGCAATGTCTCGGAATATTTATTTATTTTTATTTATTTATTTCTCTATTTATTTATAACTCCATTAGTAACTAGTACTTCCTTCTTCTTCTTCGCCCAGATATCGTGTGCATTATCTGCCAATCTCTCGTCAACGTAAGATTGATTATATGTTACCTCTTACTTCTATTCAATATCAACAGCGGAAGATCCCAATACCTTACCTCTCTTTCATACTTATGCTTAAGTCAACATAGTTGTCTCTTACCTCCATTAGCCCTTACCTTACCTTTCTTTCATACTTATGCTCAAGTCAACATAGTTGTCTCTTACCTCCATTAGCCCTTGTCTTACCTTTCTTTCATACTTATGCTCAAGTCAACATAGTTGTCTCTTACCTCCATTAGTAACCAGTTCTTCCTTCTTCTTCTTCGCCCAGATATCGTGTGCGTTGTCTGCCAGTCTCTCAGCCATGTTCTGCATTTCTCTCGACAGCGTGAGATTGGTCATGTCGACTGGATGCGGGTTGTAGTTGAACGGTGTTGCTGAGTCAGCCTGCAAGATTTTTTTTTTATTAAATAAAGTTTTTATAGTATTGATATAAAGAAATGATTTCGTCGTAATCATCATCAACCTATAGTCGTCCACTTCTGGACATAGGCCTCTCCCAAGGCACGCCACTCAGCCCGATTTTATGCTTCTCGTCTCTACCTATTTCCTGCTATCGTCATGATAATGATCATTTTATTAGGACACAATTAAGATGGTACTATACGATGTTATCCGCTTGCTGCACTCAACTCATTCGAGTTTTTTGGATTCGATGCCCTGCAGCTACAAAACGTACCACAAAAAACGAGACTTTGAATCTTTGGCAACAAAAAGTACCACGGGCGGGAGCTGCTTACATTTGCTTCTCCTGCTCTTTCTAACGGTTCTAGAGCAAAAATATTATCGCTATCCTTATCTACTTGAAATCGTTCATTCAATTCAACGTCAACCGACTCAATTTGTTACTTTATCTGTACCGAAATAAATTTCGAAACATCAGTCGGGTTCGCCGCGCGCCGCTTGACAAACGCTGAAGTAAATTACCGAAATTAAGTGTATTTGTGTTAATAATATACGAAAAGTGTTTAGATTTAAGTGTGAAAACTATTAATCTACATGTTTAATGGGCGAAACTTGTGTAAGTGTGATAATTATTAAACAAATCTTTAGATTTAAGTACCGTGTACCCATGCGGCCGCCGACAAGTGGTAAGTTTTTACCTTTATTTATGCAGTTAATGTGGTGTTTGGCTTTACTAGCACAATAATTATTGTGTATCTATTTAATAACAATATTTTTTTGCTATGATTGATCCATAAATTAAACCATCTTACAAAATATCACCCAAAATACATCGTTTGTGCCTAAGGCCGGGCGGCCATCTTGTCGTATTGTACGACGGAATTTGCTAAGTAGGGTCAAACCACACTGCTAGTTACCGGACGAGCCGGCCACTTGCCGACAAATTGGCCGGATGCGTGGATTCAAAATTAACTTGTTTTTTTACACTTATGGCTGTTGTTGAATGTGAATGGTGGATATTTTAATTTTTATTATTTGCACTATGCTTGATGCATTGGTTGAGGATGATGATGGTGATAAAAAAATAGTTAAGCAACAATACTTCGTATCCATATTTTTTTATTACTTTTACATTTTTTTTACCTAAAATGTGTATTTGAATCAATTTACCTATGTGGGATACATTTTGAATACAAAATTGTAAACATTCTGTACATATTTTTATCCGGCCGATTCTTGCCAGTATGCCCGCCCGCGACGTGGGTTTCGACCCTGATGCGTGCTTATTTTTACGTTCTGATTTCTTGGAATTGTAATAACTTATTGTACATAGATTTCAAAACATAATGTAAGGTATCATAAGATTGTAAATAGATTTGTTGTAGTTTTATTTTAAAAATGTCTGATGTTGTCGGCTGAACAAAACATCTTGTAAATGTAACCTCTAATTGTTAAGAATTTGGTAGGATGGTGAACTTTTTCGAATATTTTTCTGTAACTTCTTGGTATAAAGACATTATAATTTTTTCAATGGTTCGTTATGAATGTAGGTATGTAAAAATACCAATATTTTTGTAATCCAAGCAAAAGCATAGCTAAAAAAAAATATTACGTCGGCGCATCAAATTGCCGCGCCGCGATAAAAAATGCTGTTTTGTTTCGTGCTTATAAATAAATATTTTTGTACTATACCACACGATTTTTATTTTTTGTTAGATGCTAAATATATTTGTAAACATATTAGGAACTTAAAAAACATAGGTCATTTATCAAATATTGTAATTATTGAATATTTCCTACCTTATAGGTCTGATTTTGGTGGTTTTTGTCGGTATGAACCGGACTAGGAACTAAAAGGGACAATAAAATTTAATAAATTTTACATCAAAAGAAGCGTTAATTCAATAGCATTTAAAATAATTATATAGATGGTGCACAAGTGGCCTGGTCGAGCCACAATTGCCGTTTTTGTGGACGGCGCGCGCGGGCCCTGTTTGTTCTGGGGCATCGAATCCAAAAATCTCGCATGAATCGAGTGTCGCAAGCGACTCGACTTTTTGGTGGTACGTTTTGTAGCTACAATGCAGCAAGCGGTTATATAGTAGGTATATTTGTGAGGTCTTTGGCTGTGACGTAATGACTAAGAAGACAATAAGATATTGAATCTAACGTTACTTGCAAGAATCCATTGCACGAGTATCTTTGAAAAATATCTAGTGATGTTCCAAAACATTAGAATTGTTTCAATGTTACGACATATTCAACATCTTATTGTCTTCTTTATCTTTATAACATAACATATATGAACATAATAATAAAAGCTTTAATTTCCTTTTATATAATGACGAATTCATATGCAAGCATAGTCAAGATTTAAGAAGAAGGAACAAAACTTGGACTATTAAGTTGTACAACTAATGCAAAGATAACATAAACAGTTATAAAATATATAGTAAGACATAATACTGAAGGAAGAGAAAAAGACAGAAATCGAGAGTTGGTAGATATGTATAAGAACATATATAAAGTATATACAGAAAACACAAGGAAAGAAGAAGTTTCTAGTCATCAAAATAGTTTTCTCAAGCGTATAATATACAAATCAGTTAATAGGAAAGCTACAAGTAGATCTAATAAAGGACAGTAGATAGATGGGTGTGCATTTTGTATAGTGCCTTACCGTGGTAACCTCAGGGCCACGCTGTGCGGGATATGAAAAACAATATGCAAATGTTAACACATTGTGAGGTTAATCTTTTAATAGAAAATGAGTGAAAATAATCACGACCGGCAGGATTCGAACCTGCGTATTTCTGCTACCGTCAGAACGCCTTAAACAACTAGGCTACGGTCTACTATTTACGCTCATTTTCCGATAAGAGTTTGTCAAACAACCAAAGTGCGGGTTTAGCACTCGACAAAAATAACATTGTGTGGTAAATACATATATAGTGCAAATGATTACCCAGTTTTATAGAGAAAACATTTGTGAGTTCATTTGGTTACTGGCAAACGTATTGTGATTTTATTTATGCTTATTTTTTATTTATTTATTTAGACTCGAGCGGACGAGTAATTTACTTTACACTTACAAAATAATAATAAAAACTTTCAGACGACTTGATAACCTCCTTTTTTGAAGTTGGTTATTAATATAAAACGTGGTAGGTAACATCTTGTTAAATAATTACAAATGTTTTCTTTATTAATTGGATATAGTTTTCACGAAGTAGGTATAAACATAAAGGTACATTTTGATCTGGTAGATTACATGCTTTACTTATTGATAAACAAAAGGTGCAATTATAAACATTCTTAATAATATTTTCTGCATATCTTGTGATTCAGATTTTTATACGTCAAACATAATAGTAGTAGAAACATATAAGGAGCATGCGGTAGGCATAAAAACCGACAATATTTCTACCATTGGCTTAGTAAATAGGTATATACCGGTTCTTTCTCAGTAGTCTCCTCCTGAGCGCATGCAAATTATGATTTATATTGCGTTTGCAATTACATAAATACAGTGTAAACTCTTTATAACGTTATCCTTTATAACGATAAACTCCCTATATATAAAGTTGAAGTGAGCAAAACTTGGTTGGTTTGCGATAAAACCCACAAATTGAAACACTCTTTATAGCGATACGCCACTCTCTATTACGAAGAATTACGAAGAAATGTGTTCATATTTTTAACCAGTAAATATTTATAATTGGTATTATTGTTTATGTTATGTTATCAGGTAACAAAAGACTTTGAAGCTCCGGAACATCCGAGGTCGGTCTAGCTTTTGTTATCCTTAATAGCCTTGAACACGTGCAGTTTGACGCATTGTTTTCTCGGTTGTGATTTTATTCGACTAAGCATACGACTGATAATACGATAGGGTACCTATCGTATTACCTACATTGAAACTGTTAACATGGCGTTTTTTTTTGTTCACTCCATATAACGATAACTCTCTATAACGACAAAAATGCTCAGTCCCTTGAGTTTCGTTATAAAGAGTTTACACTGTATACTTAAATATTATTGCATTATTATACGAGATGCGACGCGACGCCTAAATATTGTTAAAAGTCTATCTTTCAATATAAGTGCATAGTACATACTGTTTTGCATGCCACCCTCAAAATGGAAACTATAAATTAATATATACTAAGTGTCGCCATCTGCCTCGTTTGAGTACCAGGTTCATTTCATTAGATATATGTAGGTATAATTTGTGCGGGTGTTGCAAGCAAACTAGTCTAATATCCAACTGTCTAGTGTGAACCATACTTGAATATACTAGTTTGCTTAGTATGAGGCTAGATGGCGCTGAATGCAATGCCCCATTATATTTATTCACTTACTACTTGCTCCTTCAAACTTGATTAAGTCGTCACCAAACATATTATAATAATATTGGCGTAATAAGTTGGTCCAACATGTATCTCCTTCTCTTGTCTATTGTTGCCAATATTTTACTTTGTTACTTGTATTGTATTTTTTTTATCATACTCACATTAATATTATTAAGACGAAAGTTTTTGCGTGAATGTGTGCCTTTCCTTTACTCTTCGTGTCAGTTTTGTTGTTGGACCGTCCTAAAAAATACAAAGAACACTGGTTCTATGTATTTTTTAGCCCTTACTATCCAGTATTTTGTTCTTGGGCCATGCTCAGTACCTGCTTTACTTCTTTTTCCTGCTTTTTTTTGGTCCTATATAACTACTAACTCTTTATATAATAGTTGTATAATACTACAGACTACTCACGCCCCCCGACTTGGACTGGCGGCGCATGGAGCTGCGGTTGGTGGAGGGTATGTCGACCTCCGAGTGCTCCACCGACCAGCCGATAGCAAGCAGCGCCTTCAGGGACTCGCGCACCGGCTCCTTGTAACGCTCTTTCTCCTGAAAACGTTTGAAAGAGTATTACAAATGATTACAAATTACTAAGCACTTGTAGTAGGTAGGTTAATTAATGTCAACACACATGGGGAAGTGGTGCCCCTGAGATACAAGCCTAGCTTAGTTCAGAGGCACCAGTTCATAATTAAATTGTAGCATTGACAATATTTTAGTTGTAAGTTTGATTTCTTAGTCTTAACTAAAAATTTTGTAAATTAAATTCAATAAAAAACTTCTATTTTTTTTTTGACAAATACAATTAATTTAGTGCTTTTCAATGAGTGAGAGTGCATTGGTAGAAGTATATTACGTAATCGGTACCGTTTCAGTAATTCAATTCCTAATCCTTAAAATATAATCGATAAGCACTATTTTTTTAACACAGAGCTAATTTTAAAATCCTCATGCATTAAAATAAGTTTTATAATAGCTCAATAAATAAATAATATAAATCTTATACTAACATAATTTTGTTGAAAACGTGGTTTGAATATTAGTCGAAAACTTGGAAAATAAAAAGTTTGTTCTTGTTGTTCAAACTAATGTCTTCAAGATCAAATATAACTAGTCTGGTTGTTTCTATGTATAATAAGTATGTATTTATAAAAGAAAAGTATATAAGTATTATATCCGTTATCTAGTACCCACGACACAAGCGTTTGCTTAGTGTGGGGCTGGATGGCGCTGTGTGCAATGTCCGGGAATATGTATTTAATTCGTATTTGGGACGTTGGTTTGTGTCATAAGCTAATTGTGTAGTCTAATATAGATATGTACTTACATAATCATTGAGCATGTTGTATGGCTTGAGACGAGGATGTGACTTCTGGCTGTCAGACCATGAGTCTCCATACACCCAGCCGTTCTCGATTTTCCTAATAAATAAACATTACAAAAAATATTTCATGTGGTTAATAATTTTTTTTTTTTACACGAAATAGGCTTTTGACTATAGCCTGCCTGATGCTAAGCACCGCTATAGTCTAAGATGTAGCACGCTTGCCTAGAAGAAACCTATTAACTCTAGATTTGAAGACCCCTGGGTTATAATTAACTGGAAACAGGGCTCCAGGTAGAGAGTTCCATAGTCTCGCCGTCCTTACTACGAAGGACTACGTGAAAACATAGGAACATTTAATCCTTGCTTGTGATTGCTTTTATAATCACTGATAGGTATCTAAGGGTGCCATTTTAAATCCGGGCGTTTCTGTGCGGAAAATGTGATTGAAATGCAATTTTATGAGTTAATTTGTACTTAGTAGCAACTCGTATACACCTATAAAAAATAGCTTGTGTCCCGTGGTACTGACTGTATTAGGACATAGCAACAGACATTCGCTACCTATGCTAGTCAGCAGGGCGGCGAAACTTGGAAAAAAATGTGAATACAGAAATATAGTGCTGCTAATCTATAATTCTTGACCGAAAACGAAATAGTAGATGTCGCTTTAGTAATAAAAACCATACAAAGTTAAGGCCAAAGAAGAAAAAAAAAGAGTCAATCAACAGTGACAATGATTGAAGTTTGAAGAAAATAAATTTTGAAAACTTCAGTTGAAAAAATCCATAATCTTGTGCGAATTTGTTTGTATTTTATTTAGTGATTTTTTCATATTAATATCAATAATTAGTGTGCTACAGTATCTTTCAATGTGATAATAATGTATAGTTGGTGTCCAATGTTAGCCGGGAAAATACTATAATGTGATGGTGACGATACAATCAAAATGTCGATGCAATGTTATTATTACAAAATAGTAAAATAATATTCTGCGTTTTATTTTAACTTCTAACATATACCTTATATATGTAAGAAGCAAGTTGTAGGTGTTGTTGTATTTATATTTTAGGCTATAAGATGTATACGTAAGTATGTATATATTATTTTTGGTCAAGAAATGCAGAGGGCGCTTCAATTTGATTGGCATTAAAATTACACAAGATGGCTCTCTATTCCTGGTAAGTATATTATATTACTCTATGCTAGTCAGTATCTTTACAGATTTTGGCTCTTTTATTATTTAATTATTGCAATAGTTCAGTTAAATTAAAGGCCGGTATTCTGCAAAATTAAGGCACCAGATTGTCTGATAGTTGCCACTCTTATGCGAAATTAAACACAGATTTTATGTATATTAGAAACAATGAATACTTTTACTTTTATCACTTACCTAGATGCCCAAGCATCGTGATAATGTTCGGAGAACTTCTGCACGATGGTGTTGAGATCATTGTTGAGAGCCACCGACGACGTGTTGATCGGCTGCGGGTCGTACTGCGGGTTGTCTGACGCTGGGAAGATACAATAAACTAGGTAATATTGGTCGAGGAAGGAGAAGAACTTGTAAAAATATTTTTTTCGTCTGTCTTTGTTACAATGCAATTACATTGTTTCACTTCTTTCGAAACTTTTCCAGCTCCGCGTATTGGTAGTTCTTTTTATCGAATGAGAGTGGCCAACTCTGGTGCCAAGAGTTCATCAAGCCGCCCTAAGGGCTTCTCACAAACAGAAGGGACTTACAATTAACGTGCCATTCAACGGAAGCGCCCAAAATGGAATGCCACTTTTCGGTCACACATCTAAGAACTGACCGCGTCGTTTGCTTAACTTTGGTAATCGCATGTGATTGCCTCCGCTAGCTGAGCTACGAGCGCTTCAATAGGTAACTAACAACTATATACAGTGACATCTAAAAAGATAACTATCTTTTTAGATGTCACTTTATGGGAAAAACTAGATTTATCATTTACTAGTGGATGCTCGCGGCTTCGCTCGCATTAAGAAGTAAAACTTGCATCCCCTATTTCACCCCTTTAAAAGTAGCATTTCCAAAAATCCTTTCTTAGCGGATGCCTACGTCATAACATCTACCTTCATTCAAAATTTCAGCCCAATCCGTCCAGTGGTTTGGGCTGTGCGTTGATAGATCACTATATCAGTCAGTCAATCAGTCAGTCAGTCAACTTTGAATTTTATATATTTAGTTTCTGTCGTCAATGCCTTCGCTGTTAGAGCATACTCATCATTCGTTGGTTAATTTTAAAGGATATATTACACGAAATAGTTTGTACATAATCTATAAGAAATAAGCAAATGCGCTTAGCATTTTGCGCGATAAGCTGAACAAAGTGTATTTAGATATTTCTTACCGGTGCCAGTTTGTTCCTTTCCATAGAACTCGTCGTCGTAGTTCTTAGAAAGAGAGTAGTCGGGAGGAAGGGCGCATCCTGCAAAAATAAATAGGTATAGTTTATATGTATGTAATGTGTCTAACTCAAGCCTATCAAACAGTACAAGTTTTTTAGGGACGAAACGTTTTAATTGGTGAGACAAATTTTAACTGAAAGAAGATAAACTGTAACTCTTGAAAGTCAGTTGCTTTAGTTTTTACATAGTTTGAGTTGTTTCGATTGATTTAGAGAGTGGTTAAAGCGGAGAGACATTTCCAATGAGTGTGAATGAAGTGTAAGAGTAAATAAGTGAGTGAAGTGTAAAAATGAATGAGTGTAATAGCGAGTGAAAGTATTACACTTACCGATAGCAATCAGACAAGGCAAAGCCTTCCCAAACAGCTCAGGCTCATAGTCCATCTTGGAGAGAGAGTCGAAGATGTTAGAGAACAGCATCATGGTGAGACGTTTCTCCTCATCGGATGACGCGCCGTACACTCCCTGCCCGCCAGTACTGCCGTAGTACTTGGCGCAGCGCTCGTAGTGGAGGGTTAGAAGCTGAGGAAAAATATCATTGTTAATGCTTATCAAGGTAATGGTTAACATTTACATAACTTAGCCATTAGTTGTCCATTTCTGAACATGGGCTCCTACTATTTTTTTCCATGACTCGCTATCTTCTGCTCTAGCCATCCAGTTGTGTCTAGCCTTCCGGATGTCATCAACCCATCGTAACGGTGGGCGGCCTCGTGGTCTCCTATCTGCACATGGTCTCTACACAACTATCATATTTACATACCTATAATACATGAGAAATTTAAGAGTGATGCTTTTATCTTTGCGCCATTCTTCTTGGTTAATATACATGGAATATGGTATAAAAAAGCAACTGATTGAAAGAAATACGTTTCAAGGCAATTCAGGCTAGAAATGCGTTTAAAAGGATTGAAATAAATGAAATGAAATAGTTTATTGTCAGGCAACTAGGTTATTAAAGGTGTTAACACTCTTATAGCATAATCTAGGAACTAGGTTAGTTATAAGACAAGAAGGATCTCTAGCCGCTGCCCGTATAGGCTTACAGACATTGTGTTTTAAGTTAAAAAGTAGGTAATTTAATCTAATATCTAAAACAAACAATGCAGATGTCAAGATTAATTTTTAGAGAATGTCAACCAGAATTGTCATTGTATGTTGTCCCTATCTTTGTCTTCCAGGAACAATTTTACAGAATAGTAGGCTTTACCCAGTAGATATGCATTTAAAGTTTTTTTTAATTTTGGTATTTGGTCGATACTTCTAATTTTCTTAGGTAGTTGATTGAATATTTTAGTAGCCATGCAAAAAACGCTTTTGGACAAGTATGCAGTATTAGACCGTCTTGCATATAGTTTATGATTTTATGATTATTAGCAATTAATTTCTTGTCATACTCCATATGACATACAGCAATTGTTGTAAGTTATTCGACGTAAATAATAATGGTAATCAGGTATATCTAACAGAAGATAACTTCCGCGAACTTGCAAGATGTGGAACGATCTACCCCCTGAGGTCTTTCCACGGAGCTACAATATGGGGAGATTTAAAAAGGGTATTCTCAAACACCTCTCTAAGCTGGCAAAGTGCTGCAGCACCTCTGGAGTTGCAAGTGTCCATAGGCGACGATGATTGCTTACCATCAGGCAGATCGTCTGCCTTTATGCCACATTTAAAATAAAAAAGATAATAAACACTTTGTTATGATTTACATTTGACGACAGACGTAGGTATTCAATCCATGCCAAAATTTAATGTGTAGGCCATAAAATATATAACCATTTGAAAATTGCAATTGCTATATGACAGGTTTTACACATACCCTGAGTGCCACAGTAGTATACTCTGAGAGCCTGGACACGTCGACGGTGAGTTTCCTCAACAACTTCAGCAACATGGAGGGTTGCATCGCAGATGTGAGCGCTACTAGGAAGTCAGACACCGCTTCACGCTGCCCCTTGGTCAGCATGCGGTTTTTGGATAATCTGTAATTTTTTTTAATTAATGAATATGCATATTATTAAAACCGTTTAGTTAACATATTGCAAAAATGTCTCACGAAAGTTTTAATATCAAAATTAATTAATTACTGAAAAGTCAGTATTTCAGGGTACTTAAACAAATAAACGCTTCATTTTGGTGATATGTAAGTACTCGTTTTTGTAAATTTCTGCACAACTGCATCTTTATTATTCTTATTCCTGGCGAGGAAGAAAAATATTACCTACCTATTCTATTTTGAACAACCACAAACAAATGGATATGATTAAATATTATACTTCCTGATTACGTGGGTCTATCTGGTATAAAATAAAACAGCTGGCATGGCATGGCGTGGTTGTGACAAGATAAGACACTGGTTCGATCCTCATCAATCTACTATTTTTGCTATATTATTGTTACCTGTAGACAGTATGCAATGTAGCGTCGAGTAGAGATGCATAGTTCTCAGCCTCGTTGTAGAAGTTGGCATGCTTGATGAGAAGCGGCAGGATGGAGTTGCCGATGTAGCGGTTCATAGATAGAGCCATGTCGGATTCGCAGCCGTCGTTCTGAAAGGAAAACAATACATTTACATTTGTCTTAAGTATATTTAATCTATAGCTATCTAGTACCCACGACACAAGCGTTTGCTTGGTGTGGGGCTAGATGGCGCTGTGTGGAATGACCCGGTATCATGCAGATATACTATGTTACTGAGCACGTCTGTCCGTACCTTACGCTTCGCTCGCGTGGATTCGGGATTAAAGTAGACATGTCACATTAGTTACGTTTGGAAGCAGTTTGTATATAATTTACAAGCTTTGTGATAATGATCTCTTAGCTTGCGGAAGCAATCACATGTTGTTATAGCTAGTGGAAGCTTTAGATATTTCTATAATAGCTTTATGTAAAATGATACATACCGCCTAAATTTAGTTCAGTTATATTTTCAAAGAAATTTCTTGGCAGTGAAAATTTTATCTGATGGTTTATCTGGATTTTTTATTTTAATTATTTTTTACTGCGATACGAGTGCTTGAGTTTTGTGATTAAATGATTTTGTGAATACCAATGTTTCTATTATAGTACGTGTATGTATGTATGTATAGAGCATGGTTTGTATTGCCTTTTGATTTTCACTTTTCCAATAACAAGCCTGCGTGCTCGAAAATCTACTCACCACATAATACGTTCCACATTTTGAGAGAGCTGTCTAAAGCATATAATGTTTAATTCAAGTTATTTTTAATGATGACCGAGAATTGTGGCTTCACCAACTAGAGCTAAGTTTATAAGCAGATATAGACTATTTATAATGAGTAAAACACTAGTGTAACTTTACCTATATAGGTAGGTATATAGCCGTGGGTACACACAGGGAGTGAAAATTTTATAGTACAGAAACGTGTCAAAACTTTAAAGATAATGTGCTTTTACAGAATCTTAAACATTAAACAAGTAATTAAAAAATAATAACATAAATAAGTCTCCAAAAATAACCTACATACATGTGCATGTGTTCTGTAATGTTTTTAAAGTAAATAAATGTTAATTGATTTTTTATTTATAATAAGTGTACAAAAAGTAATAATAATCATAATCATCATCCCCTTACAAACATGCTTGGAAGAGCGAACTTTTATTGTGAAATTCCTAGAAGTAGGAGGACCAATGTCTTATTTCTGTCATTGCATAGTTAGACTTAAAAACGAAGAAAGATAGACTGATGGTTTACATCTTATATTGTATCTAAACAAAGATCTTGACTTTAAAAAACCAAATGCATAGGTATTGTAATTATTCAATCAATTAATCAATCAATCAAATATAAGTACTTTATCGTACACCAAAATAAAGGACACAATGAACATAAAAAGGTGGAAGGTAATCAGGGACATTGGGCGACCTTATCACTAAAGCAAAGTGTAGGAAGACCTGTGCAACGGTGTCTCATTAGGCTGATGATGATCACTAAAGTGATCTCTTCCAGGATATTATTAAGTTATATAAAAAAAACTGTTTTTTTCCGTGAAATCTCCATTTTTCGTTAAGTGTACATATATTCAACTCACCCTATCCAGCATAGTAGCGGCCCTCAGGTCAGGCAAGAAGGCCTCCTCCAGCAGGCGGTAGAACAGCTCCTGCGTCTCGATGCCGTACACTCGCTCCAGGAACAGGCCCACGCTCTGCTTGTGCCCGGGGATGAGGCCCGACGGCATGTCTGGGGAGAAATAAAATAGAATTAGTATTTTACCAACGTTACTTTGATTGTTTTCTCTTCTGAGTCGTATTTTTCGTGACTGAAGGCACGTTCTGGGCAGATACATCGTGGTGGGCGCCTTGGTCCTTCCACGGGAGGACGGACACATGTTGTAGGATTTGGTCCGAGGTCCTTCTTTCCTTCACCGCTATACGAGTGTAATTCTATTGTGTTAAAGATACATAAATATTAACACATATACCAGTACTTGTAACAAAGCCAAAATAAAGAAGGGGAATACAATAATAATTTGGACGTTCTCGTCCAAAAATTCGTCCGTAATTCTTTACGGAGGAATTTCGCTTGCCTGCGAAACCCGTCCTTTCCAAGATGAAGGGAATCGTGGTAGGTTTTAGTCGCTAAGAGACTCATTAGCTCCGAGCTCGTCTTACACCTAGTACTGTAGCCCCCCCCTCTCCCTAGCCCCTTACCAGATTTAGGTCTCTCCTCCCCGGCGGCCGGGTTGTTGAGAGTGAACCGCAGACTCAGCACTCCTTGCAGGTCTTCCAGCGGCACCAGCGAGCGGAGGATGGCGCGCGCGCGGAGGGACTCGTTCTTGCCCTGAACATATAGGATTATTTATATACTCTTTGATATAACCAGTGCCACTTCAAATGTTACTATTTAAGTAAAGCTTGAGTTTCGAAATATTGTTGCACTTGTACGTTATTCCCTCCATCTCTATGACTTTTATTCCTCACTAGCGGACCCGACAGATTTCGTCGTCCTGTCTGTTGACTATTTAGTTAGTCAGAAAACGTTTGTATGGGAAAAAGAAAAGGGCGGTTTTTACGGATTTTCCGGCATTTTTTCGATTTTTTCTCGCCGTAAAAACCATCCTTGAACTTCAACAAATATTAAAAAAAAAATTTGGACAAATCGTTCTAGGCGTTGTTGAATTATGCGCTTACCAACACATTTTGCGATTCATTTTTATATACAACTAGCTGCTCTGCCCGGCTTCGCTCGGTCACGCGTTATATACTTAAAACCCGTCCTCTTAAAACACTATCTGTTAAAAAAACACAACAACCCCGTTGCGTAGTTTTGGAGATCGAAGAATGTAAGGGCCGCCCGTACACCGCCTGCTGCATATTTAAGTAAGTATTAACATTTTAATTTAATTATTATTTCATTTCTCGTCGTAAAAACCATCCTTGAAAATCAATGAATATTAAAAATAAAGAATTAGCCGAATCAGTCCAGGCGTTGTTGAGTTATGCGCTTACCAACACATTTTGCGATTCATTTTTATTTATAAGAAGATAAGAAGATTTCTGACCAACGTGACACCCAGTTTTAGTGATATTTTTTTTATCAGTTTTTGTGGAACTCCTTGAACCTTGAACTCCTCCTATTCCCCTGGAACTATAATTTACCGGTTTTAAAGTTGAGAGTGAATCAGTTTCTGCTAGACAAGCGCGCTAGATCGTAGATTACAATGTTGCTTAACACCAGGCGATTTGTAGACAAGAGTGAACCTGTCTTGTTTAAAAAAAACAAACATACCAGCTTCTCCACGATGTTTCCTTTGTCTTACACACAACGAATAGTAACCAGTACTCTTGTAAATCACATACCAGTGCAATGACCCCCGCGTCAGGCGCGCACCGGCCGAGCAGGTCCACCAGCGTGCAGTAGAAGTTCAGTATTGCGGCGCCTGTGTCGATGTAGTCTTCATCCTCCTCCGACTCCGGCAGGGGGTGGCTAAACTGAAATACGAGGGGGGAGGGGGTATTATGGGATGGCTAGGTTGTGGTGCTTGTGACTAGTTGGAACTGAGAGTCGAATGCTGTTTCTTAGCAAAAATCTTTAATAGTAGATTATGCATTAAGGGGATAAAGCAGTGTATTATGTATCGGGCGATATTTTGAACCCCAAGGACGAGGGATCCTAGGGTTAACTCACGAGCGAAGCGAGGGAGCTACAGAGTTAACTCTCGAGCGAAGCGAGAGAGTTAAAGCTAGATTCCCGAGGCCGAGGGGTTCAAACACGCCCGAGACAAATACACTGCTTTATCCCCAAAATGCATACTCTACTTTATCTAAACACTGGCAATATAATAATAAGGCAATAAAACATAAAACAAATAAAAAGAAAGTACTTAAAAAAAACGCTATTTTGTTACAAAATAACACAAAGATTTGCAGTTTAGCGCCTTTTCGTTCTATTTGTTTTTTTTTTGTAGTGGCAAATTCTTCTTCATGCAGGTTTCTATGAAAAGTTTTCATTCTAATTTTGAAGTAATTCTTCTTGGTGTAGGGCTCTATGAAAAGTTTATATTCTAATTTTGACGTTTGGTCATGGATTGCAAAGAGCTCGTTTATTCAATGTTGATTGCATTCCAAATTCAAAGTATTCCCTAGGGGATTATGAAATTCAGTACATTTATAATGACCCGGCTAGACCATAGGACAGAAATGACTTGCTTAAGTTGAGTTTGCCATAATATGCCATTGACGAGCAGGTGTTACATAAACAAATTAACTAGGTACTATAATATTGTATAATTTCTATTAAATATATAGACCGCTACCACTCTTCTATATTTGTTTCGACTTTTGTATCAATCATGTTAAAGCGCGAATGAATTAATTGATTACTCATTGAATTATTTATTGAAGCACAAGACACAGACAAGCTGTAATAAGTCAATCGTATAACTTGTTACATCGTGACTATACCTTGTTTAAATAATTTACTGACTTATTAAACACGGTTGTATCAAAAGTCTTGTATCTCTTTCTTGCGTTGGAAACTATCGCCAAAAATAAAGTTTCACACCACAATCCACAAGAAAACATAAACATGTATACTTATTCGTGTGTTATATGTGTTTATTGTGTTATTGTTTCGTTTGTTGTACGTAGTTCGAGTCGTCACCCGTCGGTCTCAACTGAAGACCAGCGCTGACTGTTCGCAGTCAGCACATGCTGAGTTGAGGCCGGCTCGTGACAGGAAATTATGTATGTGCAAAATGTGTTTGTCTTACTTTCCTGAATGTGTTCGTATGTAATTTCTTGTCACAAAATAAATAATTTTATTTTCACTTCATAATCAGAGTACCTACAACTCTTAGAAAATGACATAAAAAAGTCCCTGAATTGAACACTTACATTGATATCTCCATCCTGCTCCAGATCCCTGAGTTTCCTCCTGTCCGCGATCCTCTCGCTCATCTTGTTGGCGTCCACGATGGCCTTGAGTAGGCCTTCGCCCTCCCCGCGCAGCGCCGGCCCGAGGCACTCCGGCCGCCGGATGAGTAGACGAATGACCAGGTTAGCGTTCTCTTCTACGCTTTCGCCGTTTACCTGGAGAAGATAAGAAAATTGCATTGCATTATTATTACTTATTTGAGCATTGCTTATTGAGCAGACTTTTTATAGTTTCGAGGCTGTTCTCGATGTCGATAACCGATGCAATTATTAGATTTATAACATATTATGTATATACATTAGAATAAATTTATATTGGTACTTGTGCACATGTGTGTTCATGTATATCGTAATAATTTTGTCATAAATTTACAACATATAATGTATTCTGTGACTTGTAAGACTTTTCTTATGAATAAATGCAAATACAAATACAAATAAAAATCATTTATTCATAACTCCATAGTTACAAGTCAGAAGTAGATACATGTACATGTATTGTTTAAACTAAACTTAATAAAAATTTAAAAGTATTGTAAATAAAAAAATATTATTAAATACAATGCAATGTAGATTATGTCAAAATTATAAATGTCAATAATATCAAATATAAGTCAAAAGAATCTTTAGGTACCTAGGCTTATTCATATGTCCGTGCTGTGAGAATTAGGTACTCATATGTTTAATTACTAATGTTATGTCAAGTTTGAGGTAATCGTCTAAGTCATAAAATAATTTCTCGACCAGTTACTTTTTTATCCTGGTTTTGAAGCATGCGGTGGAGGGTGCATCTGTCAGGGTGGCGGGCAGCCGGTTATACACCGCGGGCCCGAGTATGTATACCATCCTCTCTGACTTCACTGGTCGATGTGACGGCGCGGCGTTACAAGTAGGTCAGCTTTTACGTCGCTACGCAATCCCCATGTTCCCTGGACAACCCTGCGTTGGTAAGTCTCCAGATGTTCGTGTGTGAACAGTGCAATCCGGTAGATTAATTCACAATGACTTTGAGTTTAATTCTTATCGTATTAAAATGACAAATGATTGAAACCAAATATAACATTAAATTCCATGAACACAAACGTGATTTGGCAAAATAATTGTACCATAAACTGGATATAATGTTTCGTCTATAAAATAAAAGCTTCAGATATAAGGTTTTATAATAGCCATTTCTTAAACAAACCTTACGAAACTTAATTAGTACGAAGTGAACGAATTATTTACAACTATTAGGTAATTTACTTTGCAGCTTACTTAGAACTAGTTTAGTTTAGAAACTTGAGCACAATTTTCTTTTGAAAAGTCGGTAATATTTTTTGCAGGTAGGTTATCGGAAGATATCACTTAAAAACTTGAGCACAATTTTCTTTCGAAAAATCGGTAACATTTTTTGCAAGTAGGTAGATACGAAATTATTTCGACTTACCCAGATTATCTTCGGCATCTCATGACGATTTAAAAATGAACAAATTTTATTCCAAAATGGTGAATCCGTTGAAACTTGTGACTTTTTTATAAAATGAATAATATATTTAATTTAAATTTTGAAGTTGCGCTTAAGAGCATGACGCGTGCGTTGGTTGCCGTGCACGAAAAAAGAATGAGGACGACATCCAAGATGGTTACCAAGATGGCTTCCAAGTGAAGTTAGAAGGACTTAACTTGACTTGTATTGACTATAGTCAAATCAGTCTCTAAATACGTGCAAATGTTGCCTGTAGGATAAAAGTACTACCATGTTTATTATATCTGAAGCATGAAACTTACTCATATAATATTGATCGAACTTCACTTTGTAAGTTCGTTTAATCATATATTATATATAGCATTTTACTTTATCAGATAAATTAAATTTATTACTTAAAATTTTCACTGTCAATTCTCTTTTTAACAGACTTCAAAAAAGAAGGTTATCAGTCTTCTGTAAGTTTTTTTTACGTTGATATCTATCAGATTATATATATGAGTAATTACACCTACATAAATATAGAACTTATATATGTATGTACTTGTAATACTCACCCAAACGCAGAACCGCAAGAAGTCCAAATAACGTTCTCCCTCCACCGGGTCCCAACCAAGATCCGGGTATCCTTTCTCAACCAGTTCAGAGTTGCTTTGCAGACCGCAACGAGAGAGGTAAACTGCTATCTTCTCTAGGTAGTGCTCTCTGGAACAAGCATTAAAATATTTTAGGACAATTCACACAGCGCCATCTAGCCCTACACTAAGCAGTCGTGGGTACTAGATAACGGATATAATACTTATATTTTTTTAAATATATACCTACTTATCATATACATAGAAACAGCCAGACCTAACACAAGCAATTATAAATTAATTTATAATTGCTTGTGTCACGCGGGAATCGAACCCGCATCCCTAGATTAGAAGGCGGAGCCACTACCAACTAATCTAACAGGCCACAAATAAACAGTAAGCAGTTTGTATGTGTGAAAGTGTGAGGTATCATGCATACAAACCACCTCGTAGATTGAGATTCAGATAAGGTTATCTTTCATCATATTCAAATTCAAATTCATTTATTGCACTCATGGGTTGCTATGCAGATGGTAAATACATAAAAATACAGAAACATTCGCCACAAGCTTACCTTTCGGTGTGCAACTAACGTAGGCATACTCACATCATTATTACTACACATAGGATACACAAAACTGATCATTGTAAGTTATTTAAGAAATACAAAACAAACACATTTCTAGCATTTAAAACATAAAACTAGATATTGAAAATGAAAATTGATTGTTGAAAAAGTTGTAAATAAAAGGACCATAGAGAACATAAACGTCAAAAGCAAAATTACTGGTTCAGGTTTTCAGGTATTCAGGTTAAGGTTTTAGATATATCTATTACACAATAAACAAACTTTATGGAAATACCATTCTAAGTGTCATTGGGTTCACGAGAGCTTTCAGAAAATATTATTGGTAAGAATTTATCTAATCATGAGCATTTTGTCCACTCTTGAAAGTCAAGTATTTGACCACTATAATGCCAAAAGAACTCAATTACCGATATAGTCAAAGTTGGAGGTTGTTTGTACTGGAAAAAAACTGATTCTAGAAGAGGCTAACGGAAAACCATTAGATGCTTGGGCTAGGCACGCATTTATTTTTGTTTTGCTTACCTGAGAGCCAAAGCCAGTTCAGTGTTCTCCATCAAACTTGAATAAGCGACATCTAGCGGCGTGGATCCTCTCAGCGAAGGTCTCGATAGGAGAATGTTGGAGTTTTCCAACAAGAAGTCGAAATGGTCGAACATGGCTTTCTGGTTTTGTCTGCCAGTTCTGCAGAAGTAGCAGAGGAACCGACAGCATGCCACCACCATCTCGTGAGACGTGTCCTGGGAAAATAAATTTAGTAGATAAGGTATCGAATCAGCCGTTACTTTGCGGAAATTCATTGTAAATGATACTCTGGAGAAATATATAGTGTTTTATCGCAGCGGAAAAACACTATATATTTCTCCAGAGTTTCATAAATGTAGTAGTTAAATAATAGCCGTTTTATGACTCGGGCATAAAAAAAGCTATCTCTGCTTGTAGTGCCTGAATTTACTAAGCTAACTTTTTTATGTTTATTTTAAACCTTTTTATATCAAAATAATGCGAGCCAAGCTGCGGGCGTACACTAGCTTCCAAATAAATGCATGAAAGTAGTAAGTATAGTACCTTCTCCTTAATATCCTCCTGCGGCTGCTGCGGCGAGGCGGGCTGCGCGTCCGACTGCGCCTGCGCGCGCCGCCCGAGCGTGTTCATCATCACAGCCATCACGTTCTCGTGCACGCGGAGCACTCTGCAGGAAACACACAAAACGTTAACAGGCTATAGTGTGGTTTTACGCGGCGCCACCGTCGTGTTTCACTATTTATGTATGTCATCAGATATCAAAGTAAAATTCTAAAAATCACGACGAACACTTTGTAGTTTTCAATTAAACTGCACCTTAGTTTAATAGTTAATTAAAGTTGCCTTTTATGATGCGCGTCGAATATAATTTCATCCTTTCGCACAGTATAGCTCCTCTATTAGATAATATGCATTGCATGATTTTCACAACTCTTTGTAAAAGTCACATTTAATGAAACATGTCACAAGCGAATTCTAAGCCTGTTGGTATTATCATCACAATCGCGAAAACGGATTCGATCGGCCATTTTAATTTTTGCAATAGTAGGTAATATATACCGTTTATCGTCTACAACTCACCTGATCAAATCAGGGTGCTGGAAGAATGTGTGGTTGTTGACGAGTTTCCTGAAATTAAATATAAAGTCAGATAGTTTTAGGAATGGAACAACAGCGACTAGCATATAAATATAAATTTATTTAAAAAGGGTATTCTCAAATACCACTCTGAGTTAGCAAAACGATCTAACATCTTTAGGGCTGCAAGTGTCAATAGGTGACGGTGATTGCTTACCATCATACGGGTCGTCTGCCTTTTGGCTACTTTTTTATACAAAAAATATATTCTCTTCATAACTCACGTACGATTTTACTCATAAATGGGTGGCCGAAGAGTGGCATTCCATTTCGGGCGCTTCTGTGGGTAAACTCTCGACACCAGAGTTAGCCACTCTCATTCGATAAGAAGTAGACTCATAAATTAAACTCACCAAAGTCTCTTCCTCATGAGTTCCTCTTCTTCCTGGCTCATCTGTACGGGCAGCAGGGCTCTGATCTGACTCAACCCGACCCACATCTCGGCGACATCTTGTTTGGTCTTCGCGTTGATGACGTAGGTCTTCTCTAGAGCTCGAATCAGTTCGCCGATTGCATCATATTGACGGACAAGAAGACTGGAACAATGACAATTTGGCATTATATTTTGGTCACGATTATATAAAAGAGACAAATGGCGAATTAGGATAAAATAAGTAAGTGGTTATTTTATCCAAAAGTTCACTTTCGCATAAAATAAATGTATTTTATGTGTTCAAGATGTAATATAAATTTAAAATCAAATATTGGCGCATGAAAGCAAAATTTAGACACATTTTGTACGGTACATACTTAGAGTTACATATTCACTCGCATTAGTAGTATGGCGTGATTAACTTATTTAGTTTTATATTTTACTATACGAACACAATTTATTTTGGTAATAATTCAGTATTAGACTAATTACTGCAAATTGAAAAAACAGACGAATTTAAAACTTACTTTGTCGATAATCATGGCTGTTTTGGGAAAATATATAAAAAAGCTTAGTTCCACAAAGTAATATGCTTACCTGAACATTTCCCTGACAAGTTTGGGTGTTTCAATCTGTGATTCCTCCGCCCAGGTGACGATGGTACCGATGAGGACCTTACGGAACTTCTCTTCTGGCGTCTTCTTTGTGGGTTCTTCAATCGCCTGCAAAGAATAATTTATATCAGTTACAACCTACGGCACACTTATTTATTTTATTATTTTATTTATTGTACTTGGTTGTGATTTTCTGTCACAGGTATATGAGTGTTAGTTTACTATTAAGTAATTCGGGGAAATAAGATTAGGCTTTTGTCAAAATATCTGACATGGCATTTTTTCATACTACTTTAGAGAAAAATATAGTAAAATGTTAACAATCTTTCAGCAAATCAACTTCTTTGGTTTTTTTTTTACATTAGATAGACTCACGCTTGACTACAACTTGCCTGATGTTAAGCAACGTTGTAATTGTTTGGTCTACCAAAGAAGTGGATTTGCTGAAAGAAGTTGTTGTTGTATTGTACAAAGGATTGCAAGAGGTGAGTAGAATAGTAGAAACCCACAAAAAAATAGTTTAAACGAAAGTTAAGTTAGTTACTGTCTTAAGTTAAATTAAATTTCCAAAAAACTAGTGTGCTCATAGTAGGTATATGTAGAGTTAAACTGTAAACTTACTTTGGCTTCCTCTTCCAGTTCCTTCACAGTATTGATAAGACTATACAGCTTGCCAAACGCACCCGGCTTGGCTTCTGGCTCCGCTGACTCCTGAAAAAGTCAATAGAAATATTGTTTTAAATATTTTTTACTAACTAATCACACCTTATGGTATTTTTAAAACCTGAAAGACTCTCCCTGATTTGGCACTTGTGTCACGCTTATATTTTATTTACATTATATGAATTTTATGCCTTATCTCCATAGCAATAAAGTTGATATCCCACTCACATCTGGGTCAGGTTCCTGCAGTGCGTTCAGAGACACATGAGCCATGAGACTCTCGTGGAACTCGTTCATTCTCGCGATCAGTTCTTCACCGCACGGACAATTCTCGCTGTCCTCCTCTTGGTCGAGGTGTTTGAAACCTGCGGAAGTGAGACAGGAAATAAGTTTGTGTGACAATGGCAAACACTGTTTTTGAGTTTTTCGGACAGAGTGATGAGTCTTTGACGTATCATAGAATGTAAACAAAACCATGGAACTATATTTAAAACGGATGTGGTAATTCAAACAAAGAGGACTTACTCTTATGTACGATACGTTTTTTTTTATACGAGCTACAAACCCATTTTAAATAGTGGCACTTCTTTGTAACCTTAGTCACCATCTATGGATTGACTGCGTCGACTGTTGTTTAGCTTTGGTAATGGATTACAGCTTACTTTAGCTACGTACGGACAGTATTTCATATTTATCTATCTATTCCAATTCCGTGGAAGGACCTGGGCGCCCACCACGATGTATCTGCCTAAGAGAATCCCCTAATGAATTAATTCTGCGGGGGAGTCACGACCCTCAGTCATGAGGAAATACGACTCAAGAGAGAGAGGAAGGTACTCACTCAGTATAGCGTTCATCTGCTCCCTGGGCGGGCAGCGGAACTCTCTCGTCTTCTTGGCGGCCACCGCGCTCGGCAGGTCGGACTGCTTGATTTCTGTGTAACGTCTGGGAAGTAAATAAGTTATTAGTCATTTTCACGACACCTGTTAATTTTTTTTTTACGTGGCATTTACTTTTGACTACAGCCTGCCTGATGTTAAGCATTGCTGCAGCTTAGGGTGTAACACGCTTACCTAGAAGATACCTATTAACTATAGATTTGAAAACCCCTGGATTGTAGTTCGAAAGAAACACAGCTTCTGGTAAAGTGTTCCAAAACTTTGCCGTCCGTACAATAAACGTAGAGGCAAAGCGCTGTACTTACATTACGATATCCGAAAAGTCATCGAATAGTATGTTATAATTTCAACGTATCGGTTGTACTTCACATATCTCAAATCGACAGATAACGATACTCTGAATTCATTCGAAGGTTCGCTAGCGTTAAGTTTCATTCAGAAATTGATAAAAAAAGGCAAAATTAGGACATTGAGCGGTGTTTGATCACACATTAAAAACTCTTAAAGCATTCGAAACTTACCTCAACTGATCAGTCTGCAGATCCCCAACAAAGTCATGTGCGAAAGCAATGATAGCCTCCACCCTGTGCCTCAGTTGTATATCATTCAGATGTTGTAGAAGGTAGCACATCTGTAGCTTGGCTCCTTCCGCCATCTTCATGTGGAGAAGACCTTTGCGGTGCTCGTCTTTGCCCTCTGGGAAATCAAATTTAATATGATAATGTTAGCAAATAAAGCCAATTTTTAAATTGTCTGCAATGATCAAACTTGAAACGTCAGATTCAGATTTAGATATTTATTCATAACAAACAGCAGTTACATGTCAATAATTAAAAAAAAAACAACTTTAGTCATAATCAAAGCTTAAAAAAAAACTTATTGATGCTCGAAGGAAAAAAGCCAGGGCAATGTCATATTTCCTCTTGTGTTATGCGGGAATCGAACCTGCGACCCTTTGATTAGAAGACAAAGCCACACTGCCAACTAAGCTATCAGGCTTATTATTTCATAAGACATAATTTAATCTCTCAAATTAAAATGACCTTTATCGAAGGTAGGGTCCCATGTCTCCGGGTTGATCATGATGAGCAGCTTCTCCACATCCTCGTCTCGCATCATGCCCACCAGCAGCAGCCGGTCCACCAACTTGATCAGGGGCCTGGAAATAAACGGTACAAGTTACTTTACAAAAAAAAAATAAAAAAAATGCACTTTGATTAAACAGGGGCAGAGAAATGCATCTCTTTATCAGTATAATTATCTTTATATTTTAAATGGGGAACATGTATATCTAAAATACAAGCTCCTGCTTAGCTTAGATATGCAGGTCTGCATAGATAGCTTAATAATTAAGGAAAACTTGTTGCTATAATGTTAGAAATTGTCATAGATTAAGCTAACACTGTAAAACAAAAAAAAAGATAAAAATTATTTATTTCCACTAAAACATGTTATCATTTTCACATTAAGTATATAAAGTATCTAAATTACTCAAGTTCAAATTGGGGTCCTGTCTACTGCTTTGGGATTCCCTGTGTTGCAGTTTCCAGGGTTCTTCCAGTGTGTCAATTATTGAAATTAAAATTAAAAATTAACATTTTAACTGTTTCAAATAAAAAGATTTTTATTTATTTATGATGTCCCCATATCATGCGAAACGAAATTGATAATAATATATTCAAAGGGCAGCCGGCACTTTACAGGAAACATAACTTTTGAGTACAATGGAATGCACAAAGCATCCGCCCGAAGCGAGCTGAATTTGAAACTCTTCTTTATCAAGAAAAGATACATGATATAGCTATTGTGTCAGAAACTTGGTTTGATCCTGGCAGTTATTTTCGCATTTGTGAGTTTAAAGTACATTACCGCATAGCGGTTATATGTATAAACCTCCGAGCCGTTTCCGGCTACGGCGACCGTTTTCTGCACATATAACACGACAACGTGTGTTGTCAAAAAAAAAAGAGTTCTTAGAGCGTAGCTGGCATGCTCTCCAATGGCTTACGTAGCCAATTTTAGTGGTAAATGTCCGCTTGCAATGCGTACAAGTCAGGACGCCATTTTCTTAAATAACTGTCAAAGACGTTGTACTCAATCACACTTACCTAAACCTACTTATACCACAAGAACTACTAGAACATAACCTATATTTACAAGAACAAGTTCTCATTAGTGCCATTGTCTGGTGCCCTGGTACTTCAGATTAGTCATTCAATAGTAAAATTACGAGTACAGACTTACCTTCACGAAAAACTTTCAGTGGAAGTCTAGAGAGACCTCCTAGTATATTCCGGTACCCTGTTACTTTGGTATAGCTATTCAGTTGTGAACGGCAAATACAAATTTCACATGGTATGATCTGCCTTCTTGCTTTTGCTCCATGCCTGGTTTTTTTAACCTCTTTATTTTAGTAATGAATAATTATACTTACAGGAACAAGTTCTCATTAGTGCCTCCCACAGGGTCCCTGTTATGCACCTGGTTGGTCTCCACGGCGTCTGCTAACGCTTGCATCACGAACTCACGGACTACTTCCAACGGGAAGTATGGTGAGTACAGGTTGCTTATGTCGGTTATGCTTTCCCTGGAACAGAAGGAAACAATTCATATTTAGGATATTGAATCAGGCGTTTTTTGCGGATATACATTCTAGATGATAACATTGCTTTTTAAATATTTTTCCAAAGTTTTCATCTAATTAAGTATACCTTATAATGTTTTTTTCTTTTTTTGTTTAAAATTTCAACGCTTATGTTTGGCGAT
Organism: Macaria notata; assembly: GCA_927399415.1. Lineage (NCBI taxonomy): Eukaryota > Metazoa > Arthropoda > Insecta > Lepidoptera > Geometridae > Macaria > Macaria notata. Next base: position 3,588,398 of record OV656750.1, on the reverse strand, counting down.
TCAGCGAGGTAACGCCGCCAGCATTTTAGGCACCTTGCCCGCAGATTCCGATTTAAGTGTAGTATATTATTTGTAAGTTTGTATATATTCTAGTTTATATAGTTGTTAATTTATAGTATTTTTAAGTTTATTATAAGGTTTAGTTTTTAATTCGTTTAATTAGTACGATTATTTCTCTATGTGTTTTGTAAGTTGTTTTGAATAAATAAAAAGTATATTAGTATTAATATTTGTAGTTATTAGTCAACGATCCTTAGTTTTTCGGATGCGATTAAGTTTATAGTTTTAAGAGAAAGTTTGTTAAATTTTTAACATTTATTTATATGCGTCATACTCGAAGGTTTTTCTCACACCTTCGAGTGGAAATATGGCCCGTATATATTACTGACATGATATTTATATAGTAAGTGAATTATGGTTTTTACTTAGCTCTAATTTATATCATTCCTTCTTTTTAGTGGGCTGAAGATGTTAGCGCAAGACAGGGAGTATTGGCGTAAGAGGGAGGAGGCTTATACCCTGCAGTGGGTCGCATTAGGCTGATGATGATGATGTTTTTTATTACTCACGCAATATCCGTCATCTTCATCTGCGGTCGCACACTCTCAGTATTGAGCGAGCGCAGACTGTGTCCCATCTCTGGCTCCGAGTACAGAGCCTTGAGTTCAGCACCGAGTGGGATCACAAACTCGTTCTTGCAGGTTTCCCTGGAGAAAATATGATGTTAGTGTATATTGGTTATTAGCGCCATCTAGATGCACTAAATAGAAGTAGCGCAGTAGAAAATAATGATTTAGCGCATCTTTGTATAGGATCTTTATTCGCGTTGCAGTATTTTGCAGAAAATTACTTTTGGCTTTAGGATTTTAGATGGTATTGCTATGTCACATTTGACATAATTAACTACATGTAAATAAGTGCCACGATAGTTTCCTAATGTGAACTTTATTATTTTTTTAATTTGATCAAACTTAAGGACGAACACATGTACATATGCAAAATCTGCTGAACTTTTGCCCAGGAAACAACGTCATCTGATTCAATCTCAAAGTGTCGAGAGTTTTCAAGCCACCCCATGAGCCTTTGACTACCAGATTTACTTACATAGTGGTAGCATGCGACTCCAGATGCAGTGCGATGAGTAGATCGTAGAAGCCCTGTCTGAGCGGGCCGGACATGTACTGAGACTGGATGGCGTACAACAGCTGCTTTTGGTCCACGTGCGTACATAGCGCGTGCGCAGCCCTGGAAATAATGTTTTATAAATGTTACATTTTTGATAGGAACCTTTACTACTGTACTAACAGCTTAAGCCGTCGCTTCATCAAGCGTAGGCCTCAGGTAGGGTACTAGTGTATATTACCATAATTTAACCAATAAATTTTGTGTTTAACTTTTCTTTATTGTTAGGTATAACAGACTAGTGGGTGCTCGCAGCTTCGCTCGCATTAAGAAGTAAAACTTGCATCCCCTATTTCACCCCTTTAAAAGTGGCATTTTCAAATATCATTTCTTAGCGGATGCCTACGTCATAACATCTACCTGCATGCCAAATTTCAGCCCGATCCGTCCAGTAGTTTGGGCTGTGCGTTGATAGATCACTATATCAGTCAGTCAATCAGTCAGTCACCTTTGAGTTTTATATATTTAGGTTAAGCCAACACGTACATGAAGCCAACTACTGCAACAATGTTAAAACATGGCAAACTCGCGAAATTTACAAAAAAAAATGGCCAATTGATAGTAAATTCCTATTTCCAAAAGTCTGAAATTTTAGTGTGTGTTCCAATTTTACTCATTCATTAAATTCCTTCTCTACTTTGTTTCCAATAGAAAGGTAGATTAAATACTTTATTAAAAACTACAAAAAACATATAAATTAAAATTCCACGCATAGGGTATATGCATGGACTTTTTTTACATGATATAGGCTTACGCTAGACTACAACTTGCCTGATGTTAAGTAACGTTATAATCTACGATCTAGCGCGCTTGCCTAGAAGAAACCGGTTTACTCTCGACTTGAAGACCGACAAATTATAGTTCAAGGGGAATAGAGATTCGGGCAAGGAGTTCCACAGTTTGGCTGTTCGCACGATGAAAGTCGAAGCGAAACGCTTGGTGCGAGTCTTCGGAACCTCAACTGTATAACGATTAATTTATATTGGTCTACGAATGTTTACCTGTAGTTGCTCTGGTAGCACAGCGCGGCGTACAGAGTGAGCGTGTGCGAGTGGAAACTTAGCAGCTTGTCCATCTCTATCAGCTCCAGGATGTCGATGCAGCGGTCCTCCTCTGTAACATCCATAAAGAGATAAATTTTTTGGACGACGAATAAAACCATTTTATTGCAAAATTAAACCCTAACATTTGTGTTTTTTTTTATTGAAATTCCACACATATAACTCCCTCCGCCGAAGCAAGGGACATTATTAAGTCTTATATTCTGATTTAAAACTAAATAACTGCTATTTACAAAGCTCTGGAGTATAAAAGTGTCTTAGCCGGTTAACGTTATTCTTCTATGATTTAGGTACTACAAATTTAAATATAATACATTTGTGTTCATGCCTTTGGTATAGTTATAACCTTTGTGTTTTATATCACGAAATCTATACAATACATAGGTACGGATTTGACGCGATGATCAGAACAAAACATGAAATAAAAAGTTTCAGTTTGGAGCAAATAATGTAAATGTAACGCAAAATTTGTTGTACGAGTTTACACTGGCAAACTCTATGGATAATCTACACAAACTCTTCTGTAAGCGGAATATGGAGCTGTATAGGATCCAACTACTCTATCTAAGTCTAGGACAACCAAACTAAAGTATTATCGTCACGCTCGTTCATGATATAGATAACTAGTGGATGCTCGCGGCTTCGCTCGCATTAAGAAGTAAAACTTGCATCCCCTATATCACCCCTTTAAAAGTGGCTTTTCCAAAAATCCTTTCTTAGCGGATGCCTACGTCATAACATCTACTTGCATACCAAATTTCAGCCCAATCCGTCCAGTGGTTTGGGCTGTGCGTTGATAGATCACTATATCAGTCAGTCAGTCAATCAGTCACCTTTAAGTTTTATATATTTAGATATTAAATGATGAACATAGTTCTAATAATATTTGGCACAATAAAAAACTTTGAAACTGAAATTCTTCGTATATTACGAGCACATTATAGTGATTCTAGTAAGACATAGTAGTGGTAGGGTCACGGCCCTCAGTCATGAGGAATTACGACCCAAAGAGAGAGAGAAGAACATACCCGGTATATGCAAAGCCAGCATGGACACTGCATCCTCACACAGCATAGACCAGCCACGGATGTCGGACAGCTTCAGCGCGTGCACCTGCAGAGACTGGTTTGGTACCTGCAACATAACACATGTCTCTTTAGCCGTATTTCTTCATAACGAACATACCTCCCGCACAAAGTAAACTCTAGGGGGAGTTCTGCAAAAAAATTATATACAAAAATATTAATAATAAAAATGAATGATAAATTTAACTAAATATTATTCTTAGATTTTTTCTGTATTTTTTTTACTTGGGATATAAAGTAGCCTTTGTCACTCCCACAGCTTCATACTACCTACATATTAAACATCATGTTAATTCGTTTAGCTGTTTTTGTGTGATGCGCGTTTAAATAAACAGACAAAAACTCTACAAACCGATTGAAACACTTGCGCCTGCAATGAAAATGTGTGAGAGAGATAAAGAGAAAAAGAAAACATCTTACCAAAAGAAAACCTGTAAGTAATAATAATAAATATATCTTTATTACACACCAACATGAAAGAAATATATGCAAGTAATGTTTTGTTTGGGAGCGGATAGTCAAGAAATGTGTTGATGAATTAATCAATCAAGGAATGTCACTTACCCTAGCCTACTCAAGTGGGGATCGAACCCACGACCTTAAGCTTACTGTCATTTTCTTAGCCTGCTAAATAGGGACATTAATGTCTTACCAAACGGAAAATCAGCTAATAAAATCACTTTACGAAAGTTTTCTTCAGGAATGGATTGAAAAATAACGTCAAAGTAGACTATAAATCCACTTACCCTAGCCCACTGATGTGGCTTCAAGCACTGCACCTTCAGCCTGGGCGGGAACTGCGGTATGACGTGCTTGTCGCTAGTGGGCAGCACCGCAGCGCTCAGCGGCAGGCTGGTGGCGGACCTGCCCAGCTCGATCTGGAGGATCTCCTTGGATGTGGCCTCCACGAAGATGGCCGGGAATAACTTGGTTTCCGGTTCCATCTGCAATGAAATAAAATAAATTAAAATTGGCTTATTTTGCATAATTCTAAACCTTAATTGGGGGGACTTGACAAACAAAAGTCTCTTGTCCAGCAAGAGGAGGCAGAAATTCTATTAAAAAAAAACCTTAATTGGGTATAGTATTCATTTTGGAGCATGACTCTCCATCCGCCGAGTCAAACCACTGGTGGGTTTAACGATAATCTGCATTCCCGTTTAACCTACCACACTAGATTGATACAATTTGTTACCAATTGCGGATACATAATATATTTCATTGTTGAACAAATGTAGCACGAATGGTTTCGTAATCTTTACAGGTGACTAACACTTAAAAATGCAAGATAAAAAAAATAATTTATTCAAATAAAACATACGAACATCTTATCCTGTACTAGCTGATGCCCGCGACTTCGTCCGCGTGGAATAGTTATTACCATTAAAACGGTTCTAGTGAGTTAACCTTAAAAGATAGACATATACTGTTGAAGACACTTTGTTAGATTATTTAGAGAAATAATTCTTTTATACATATTTTTGTAAAATATTGAATCAGGCGTTACTTTGCGGAAATCCATTGTAACTGAAACTCTGGAGAAATGAGTAGTGTTTTTCCGCTGCGACTGCTCCTTAACCGACATCAAACAACAGACTTGATGGTTTTTAGGTGTGTTCTTCCATATACCACCGCCACACCTCACCTCCTAACCAATGTGGCCTCCGTGGATGTCAAGATCTTACTTACACCGCACCTTGTGTCTTGAAGCTTTGTTGTTCTCCTTCGGCAAGATGTTTTCGTCGACACGTGTTTCGCCTCTCCACGAGGCATCCTCAGGACGTGTTGACTCCTCGAACGTCGGTCCGAAAGTGAGCTCGGCGAGCAACGACCGCTCCTTATATAACGTAATATAAATAAATAATAAAATACATAATATGATGTCATACGATGTGTCATTGCTTGGCCGTTACTATTCAAACTCAATAACGTAACCGTCGTTGCGTCATCGCTCGCGTGTTTACCAAATTAGGTGGTGTTTGTTCCATTACCAATGAAAGTTCGTAGCAATGGTGATGATAGCAAGTTTGTTTGGTCGTTCAGCAACGTAAGAGGTTGACCCTGGTGTTTCAGTATTTGCAGCTGCTCCCACACGCACAAACGGAATCCTTTATCGCATATTTGCTTAATCTGGTACGTGTCGTTATTTTGCAAAGTATGTCCGGTGTCTAATAAATGTTTCGCAAAGTGTTCCTATGGGCTGCCATATGTTCTTTGTATCTGGTCTCGAAATTTCTTCCTGTCTGACCTACATACACAGCATTGCACTCGTCACACACCAATTTGTAAACCCCAGACTTCCTGGCATCTTCCAACCGGTCTTTACCATTACACAGGTGACGTAAATTATCCGTTGTTTTATAAGCTGTATTGACTTTTAGCCGCTTTCCGCAATATTTTAGCGACCCGTTCTGACATTGGCCCCATGTAAGTAACCTATGTAGGCTACCCACATATCTGTTCGGCCTGTCCGGTGGTATCGCATATAACATATTGCGAACCTGCTGCCTTGTCTTACTTCTCACCAACCTGTCCACCATGTGTTTTCCGTATCCGTTGTCAGTTGCGATTTGATATATAGTGCTCAACTCTTCTTGATAACTTTCTCTTGTCAATGGCACCGTTAATAGTCTATTACATATTTTTGTGATATCTTGAACAGTTTTCTCAGCGCATGCAACGGAAGCCCTCAAAGATGAATAATTTTCCCCGATTTTTCCACATTTTCCATTATTTCTTCGCTCCTATTAGTTGCAGCGTGATGTTATATAGCCTATAGCCTTCCTCGATAAATGGTCTATTAAACGCAAGAATTTTTCAATTCGCACCAGTAGTTCCTGAGATAAGCGCGTTCAAACAAAAAACAAACAAACAAACAAACTCTACAGCTTTATAATATTAGTATAGATTTGGGTTTGAACTCGCGATCTTCCGATCAACACCGTATCACTAAACTAACCAACACACCTTGCACCTAATGACTCTTGCTTGGAACGCTTCCTTAGCACCGGTGGCTTATTCCAGCCGTGGTCAAACTTGAGCTAAACCAAATCAAACTTACAAAAATCGTACTCTGTTTGAGATTTGAACGCGTGACCTTCAAATCAGCAATCTGATTAACAAGAAGTGTTAGCTCACCCTGAAATTGAAGCTAGTTTCTTTCCCTTCGCATGTAAAAGACACGGTTCCCGAGAAAGGGTCCACAGAACACTCAACGAACATGCTCAGAACTGGAGTAAAGTTTGAGCATATCCAAATTAAACTTAAGTAAGTATAATAATATCGTGCTCTTATAGAGGTTTGATTGAACCCACGATCTTTGAGATCAGCACTATTTTTTAAACTCACCCTGAAATTGAAGCTAGTCTCCTTCCCCTCGCACGTGAACGACACGCTGCCAGTGGAAGTGTCCACGGAGCACCCTACGAACATGCCTTGCGACGCGCCCTTCGCTCCGGTGGCCTCTGCCATCACTTCGTTGTACAGCTCGTCTGCACGCACCATGTAGCAGGATTGACGGTTTACACTGGAGATTAAAAAAAAAATTAAGAAAACTTTAGCGGTGGTAAATTTAAGTATTAGGCTATCATTTTACGTCGAAAATTACGCCGAAAAATTATCTCGACGTGATACAGTACAGTGATTTAGAGATGGTGGTTAAAAATTATTGGTCCTATGCAAAAGTAAGGATATTAATATTTTTTTTTCATGATATAGGCTTACGCTTGACTACAACTTGCCTGATGTTAAGCAACGTTATAATCTACGATCTAGCGCGCTTGCCTAGAAGAAACCGGTTTACTCTCGATTTGAAGACCGACAAATTATAGTTCAAGGGGAATAGAGATTCGGGCAAGGAGTTCCACAGTTTGTCTGTTCGCACGATGAAAGTGGAAGCAAAACGCTTGGTGCGAGTCTTATTACACAAATAATTGTAAAGGTAATAACTCAAACATAAAATTACAAAATTAGGTGGTTCAGATCAGTACCTGAAGCACCTAATTTTGTTATTTTATGTAATTCAGTGATTACAATCACAGGTTATATAAACCATATGAGGAACTCCTTAAGACAACTAATAAGCGCTTGCACAGTTCACTCAGCTCAGCCCGCAACAGATGATGGCAGCACTTTGTCACATTCTTCAATAGCATAAACAATTTCATTACTATTGCATATTCTGTCAGCCATTTTCATTTAAATTACAAACAAATGTATTCGATTTAGGTAACTCAACTAGTTATTTTTAGAACTTATAGCACTTTGTCACATTTTTCAATAGCATAAAAAATTTCATTACTATTGCATATTCTGTCAGCCATTTTCATTTAAATTACAAACAAATGGATTCGATTTAGGTACCTCAACTAGTTATTTTTAGAACTTATCAAACACATTTATTTTGTGCAAAACTTGTTACAAATATATGAATCTTCACATTTAGATCAAGCTGTGTACACATGTCTTGGAATTTGTTCTGGATCGAAACCAGCTTAAAATGTTTATTAAGTTCATTTAAAAACATAATTCTGTTTTGTGTGCCATTATTAATAAATAAATATCATACCTCTCAACAACTCGATCGTATTCGTCTGTAATGATGACCGAAGACTTGGTCACCTTGTTCTGGTTGAAGTCCTTAGAATGCAGGTGGTACTGAGTGGTCACCCATCCAACGTACACGTGCGTCGGGTCTTGACCGGGGAATATTCTGGAAGGAGATTATTGCAAATTAAACAAACTAACAGAGATTTCTCCAGACAGTTGAAGATATTATCAATTTCAGACACATTTTGCACGAGGCCATTTATGTCTAACTAGTGGGTGCTCGCGTTTCACCCCTTTAACAGTGGCATTTCCAAAAATCCTTTTTAGCGGATGCCTACGTCATAACATCTACCTTAATTCCAAATTTCAGCCCAATCCGTCCAGTGGTTTGGGCTGTGCGTTGATAGATCACTATATCAGTTAGTGAGTCACTTTTGGAGTTTTATATTATTTAGATTTCATTTCAAATAATAATTTATCTTGATACAAGATTAGGAAGTTTCTAAGTATGGTTATTTTATGGTCAAGAGGTTGCTGGTTCAATCTACATACATTTTATTAATTTAATAATAAAAGTCATCATATTCAGTTGTTTGAATCCATAATACAAGCGTGTGCTTAGTATGGAGCTAGATGGCGTTGTTAAATTTTCCGAAGCACTCATTGATAAGTTCCAGACAATCAGCATCAAATATTTCATTGCCGTTTGTCTCAGTGGTAATTGCTCCTAGTTTGCTTAGTACGAGGCTAGATGGCGCTGTAAAAAAAACCGAAACATTTTTTCACAAAATAAATCTTACCTGACACCATAGAAGTATTCATTGATAAGTTTCAAACAGTCACCATCAAAGATCTCATTGCCGACGGTCTCCGTAGTAGCTGCTGCTAAGTTTGTTGTTGTCATTTGCTTGCGATCTTGTGTTGGTGTCGCCATCTGTGAATAGAAAATAAACTGTTTAGTATTTTGTGTTATTATATATGACGGAGGAGGGATCTCCATATTGTTTTTAAAAGGTTGTAACGTCAGCACAGCTGACGTCACTCCAATAAATCTTTCAAAATAACTTGTCAATTTTCGTATATTTCAACGGGCAGCGTATCGGCGACCAAGAGAGGTCCGCACTGCGCGGCGGTTCGAGCAAGAATGATGAGCCGACGACAGTGCGGCCGCTTTCATAGGTTACCGCCCAAGTGCGCTCCCACGCACGTGGTCGTTGTTAACCGTTACAATTTTAAATATTGAGTAATAACATGCGATTTATAAATAATTGTGCATTGTAGAAACACGTAATTAATTACATTACTAAAATTTACAAATAGTTTTTAAAGGGCAATTTAAGTTTTACAAATCAATTTAAATCATCAATTTAGCTTATTAAGTTAATGAAAACTAGTTATTATAATAATTAATCAGATAATTAAGACTAATTATTAGTTGTTATTGACTAATTGTCTTCTCGCGCTATATATTTAATGTTTCTGACTAGCGAGTTATTTAGTACAGTTCAAAACAACCTCAATCAAATCGCAAAGCACACAATCTAAATATTTTATTTTATTAATTAATATACCAGCATTTGAATATCAACTAAAGAAAATAGAGGTTATATTTTTTATTTAAAGCTTCTACTATAAGTAAGCAACTAATTTTAATATTTTATTAATTCACGTATCACTAAAACTTAACTTGTCATATAGTTACATTATTATTTATTTCATCTAAGTAACTAATTTGTTTTAATATCTTATAACTAAAGGTTTAGGTTAGGTACGCGTCGCTTAGCGATATTTTTTTTTGTCGCCTAGCGAAGTAAGTGGATATCTCTCTTAAGTCTTATTTCCTCATGACTGATGGTCGTGACTCCCCGCAGAATTAATTCGTTAGGGGAGTTCTCTATAAGTTACAAAATAATATAAACCCTACAATACATATCAAGGTTTAGTCTTTTATTAGTCTAGTATGATATTAGTTTTTAGGGCACACGATAAAACTTACATTGAGCCCCGTCTGACTGCCGTACAAGTTGGGTCTACTCGCTCGGGCCATGCCGTTATTGTACCTCTGATTCGCCTTCGGGGGCAAACAAAACACGGGTCAAATAACAACACACAGATAAGGAAAAACTGAATGGAAAATATAATATTAAAAAATCATAGAAAATGGCTTTTTGAGATATGGTTTTGCGGTCCAATTTTTAAGGGTGTATTTTTTTAAATGGTGACAGAAACACACAAAAACTGTTATGGACAGGAGTAAAAACCAAGTAAAAGAGGTGAACACAAAAAGGCTTAAAGGTCACATTTCTTGCTTTAAAACACTTTTGGACAAAGAATTAGATAATTAACTGAACATTATAAATTAAACAAAAAACTTACAACAAAGGATGCTAAATCTTTTTTTTCTTTGAATAAGTTTTTATCGAAGAGACAATATACGCGCCATCCCACGATATCTCTACCGGAACGCGGTAAACTAGGTTTCTTCTCAGTAATGATTAAAATAAATATAAAAAAGAACACATTTATCTTACCGAAGACACGTTAATATGCCCTTCTGCAGTCACATTATGGTGTTTCTGGTGTTTTGGACTTGCGTGGACTATTTTGGAGCAGTTATGTTTCTATGGCATAGTTTATTAGAAGGTGTAAATATCTTACCGAGGACACTTTGATCTGTGGATAAGGTTGTCTCATGGTTGCCCCTCGTTCCGGAGACACCTCGGTATCGCTAAATGGGTGATGTTTTGGACTACCCAGTCTTTACTTACTTTCTTATAGTAAATAAAAGAAACACATTGAAGAGAACAAATATCTTACCGAAGACACTTTAATCTGTGGGTTAAGTCGGTATTGCCGAATAGATGATGTTTTGGACCATCCAGTCTTAGTTTAAATTATTATCACAAAAGATTAAAATAAAAGTTAAAGAGGAACAAAAATATCTTACCGAGGACACTTTAATCTGTGGGTTAGGTCGTCTCATGGTGGCCCCTCGTTCCGGAGACACCTCGGTATCGCTGAATGGGTCGGGAGTCTTGGACTTGCGAGTTTTAGCACGGTCGCCGCTCTCTCCGCGCTTGCTGCGGAAGAACCTGGTGGGTTTGGAGTTAAAGTTAGTTAAAGTCAAAATATGATGTCACATTAAATTTACTGTATTATACCTAGCTCCCGTAAGGCATGATTAAATTAAGTTGTAATAGCCGGCTAGCACTTACGTCAATAATTATGACGAAAATTAGCTCGACAAGTTTCAGAAACTGAGATTTCTATCATCAGGAGGACGAGTCAGCACGCGCGGCCCGGTTGGCCGCTCACTCTTTCACCATTACTCAGGAAAGGGTTGTGTGGCCATTTGGCTTAAAAAGTAATTGTTTTCAGCGATTACTGGGTAAGGAACTCCTTGCCCGAATCTCTATTCCCCTTGAACTATAATTTGTCGGTCTTTAAGTCGAGAGTAAACCGGTTTTTTCTCGGCAAGCGCGCTAGTACGACGTAGATTATAACTTTGCTTAACATCAGGCGAGTTGTAGTCAAGCGTGAGCCCATCTAATAAAAAAAGGACTGGGGTTAGAAAAAATATGTACTTACTTGAAAGGCGATCGGCCTCGTTTATCCTTCTTATCGTCAGGACTGAGTGTCTGAGCCCCCAGTTCATACTTCGCCATCTCTGCTTCACTTGTAGAACGATGCATGCCGTTCACTTGGCCAGATCCTGCACGGGAATACAGACTTTAATGACATTAAAATAACATTTTAATTGGCTTAGCAAGTTGATTGGCAGATTAGACTTATTCTCAGGATGAAAAGTCGCCAGACTTTCCAATAATGCGCAAAATGTTGTCATTGATGGAATGATATTTGATTGTTCATAATGATGTTATAAGGTCAATCTTTGAATTTTTGATTGATTTTTTATACTGGTGGTTTTCCAACTTGAATGTTCGTAAGACATACTGGTTTAGTATTGTACATTTTCGTATGGCTGTCGATGTTAAAATATGTTAACGATTCAATGCAGTCATTTGGTTTGTTGCAACTGTTAAAAATGATCTCCGATATGCTTGGCGAAAGAATTTTATTAGATTTTAGTATTTGGCGATATGGTGTATTTTAGAGTGATTTTCAAAATAACGATATAAGCAATTTAATATTGAATGAACAACCCAAAAATCATTCCAAATCTATATAGACCTTTAAAAGTAATGCACGAGATTAAACTGTAGGCACTTCCAAGTTTAGCGCGAATATCTGCGGCCTCGAAAAGTTTTGCATAAAATGTAACTTTCTGCTTTATGTAATTATTTTATACACGTAAAAGCTAGACGACATCACAAGCCACAAAAACACCACAGTCCTATAATTAACCTGGTTGCAACCCATATCCCTGAGTGCCTCTAGGAATGGACCCTTTTCTGGGCGGTCTTGAAGGCAGCCGCTTCATCTTCGACGAAGGAACTTCTTCCTGGTTGTCCTCGTAGTGAAGACCTTGAGGTGAGGGACAAATAAACACGGGTGAATAAGCTAGTAGGATGTCTAAGGGATTTAGTCAAGTAGGGAGAAATTATATACAGCTAAGGGTAAATGCCCACTACATTACATACGATATAAGAAGACATGTCCAAATTAGGTTATAGAACCGGGAAATCCCGGTACCGAAAATCCCGGAATTTTCGGTGCTGGCCAAGAACCGGGAAATGCAACTTTGCCGCCTTTTTTTTTCAAAACATATTTTTTTCTATGTAATTATACTCCTTTTATAAGCACGATATAATGCAATACAAATATGCTGAGCCATTTATTGTCAATATTACAGTATTCTCATTAACAAAGTTGCCTTTTCAGAGAGCATTTTATTTCTGGTACAGCAAGACAGTGGGCATTTACATCGAAACTAAAATTGGAAAGAACTAATAGTTCTGGGACAAAAAAAAATATTTACAGCATTATGAAACAAAAATAGATCATCAAACTAATAATACTATTCTACAGCTTTTAGTAGTCCAAACTTTTAAGTAGCAAAAACAAGGGATTTATTTATACAGGACTTAAATTGAGTTAAAAAGACAAAACATCAGCAACACACAAAAACGGGACAAAGTATACAAAAGGATTTTTGTGCTAGAATGTGACATATCGAGAGGATTCCGTGAAAAGTCGAATAATTATCTTACAAATGTACCGGAAACTTAAATCTATACAAAGTTTCATTTTACATACTGTGGCAAGGGTGATGTTGGCTTTGGCTACTTATTTACGTATATAAAAAAATAATATTTTGTCTCTGTGATGATTTTTACCGCCCAATAAAACAGCAATCTATAAGAATTCTAGACTCGCCTATTGTTTTTTTTAAATAAAGATCTCTAAAAGCTAGAATAAAAATATCTGCTGGACATAACCGTATGAACCAATTATCAAAATAACTCGCGCTTAAACCTTACGACTGTGCGAAAGAAGACTTAAAATAACTCCCTAGAGAACTCCCCCAACTATTTAATTCTGCAGGGGAGTTACAACCCTCCGTAATGAGGAATACGACAATAATTTCGTTCTTATTATTTAATTGCACATTTCTTTACTTTTTAACCCAACTGCTACAAAATACTTGAAAATACGTTCAAAAACTTTACCAAGCCAACATCCCACTGGCCACCAATGAATGAATGAGTGAATGAATGAACCTTTGATATCGTTCATGGTGAACCCACTCCTCATGATCTGGTCGATGTGTGCGGGCATCTGGGCTTCCACTGCCTCCTTCATGAGGATCTGTTGACGCTCCTTGATCTCTACCCAGCGGTGGGCTTTCTCTTGTTCACTGTGAGAACGTGTAAAGTTAGGTTACTTTTTGGTACTGCTATCTATCCCGGCTTTTAGAACAGCGATCAGTTTTATTTAATGTCCACACAGTATCATTAATAGACAAAGTTGCAGCCATTGACAGCGCGTGGAAATTTATATGTAATTTTTATTGAATCACGCTTAGTGTTGCTCTAAATACTGGGAGTCGTAAATGGAGTTGTCAATTAATCATGTATGACATTCAAGTGGAAAAGAAGTCTAATATTTGAAAGAGGAAGGTTTATGTAAATATTACGTAAGTTTATTCCAACCATGTCACAGAAAAATATATACGAGTATTTATTTATATCCATCAAAAATGTATCAAATAATTTCAGCAAATTTATAAAAATATAATAATAATAGTAATAAAATAATAATATTAATAATAATAATATTTTATAACCGCAGGGGCGACTTTATGGCGAGTCGTCGGTGAGTGGCTTCACCGCGGACCCCGATTCCCTGGGGGCTAAATGAGACCCCCTGCCTCCCGGCTTGCCTTAATTGGCCGACCGGGAGTGGAAGACGCAAGAGCTAAGTACCTAAGCTCCAGGGTGGAAGTGTTAAAGGGCATAACGCCGCTAGTACCGCTCAGAGAACGCGCAGCACACCTCTCTACACCCTAAGCCACTCACATCAATGTTGCCCTTCCGGTGCCATCTTAGGCTGCCTTTTGTGGAGGGCCCATTTAGTGAGTGGCAAGTCATCACCCTCTATAATTTTTATGAATGAGGCGTAACTGGCGGGTGCCGTTCCTCGTACAATAGACCAGTTTAATTAAGTCAATGAACAACTCAACACAATAGCCTGTAACATCAATACCATGTCTGCAATAGTAATTTTATTAACCTAACATCCTCTTTCTGTAATTTTGTACTTAATTTTAAGTATAGTATTGTAAAAGGCCTCTCAGTGTTGGCTACGGCCCCACTGATGCCTTAAAAATACCGGGCGTAAGGCCCGAGAGTCTGTGAAGGAATTAAAGATAATAATAATAATATAATAAATCCTTTATTGTTTCAACTTACGTGTTACGTACATACATGATTGTATAATGACAATAACAAAGTTTATGCACTACGTTGGTAGGTGTACTAAGCTCTGTACTAGGTATCACAAAGTTTTTTCATGTCTATAGCTGTATTCGTTAAAGTGTACCTACATTAGTAAATCAAACTCTACTTACGTAATAAACTCAGCTTGGCATATAACGGGCAGTGATAGTCGGAGAAACTCCCAGTTGGCTTTCTCCATCGTCTCGAATGTGTTGTGTGATATTTTCAAACAGGGCGGGGTTTCTGCAAATGTATGACAACATAGATAGCAGAACACGTTCTATAATATTTTTTCTAGAACTTTGTCTGTTTGTTTACCTGTGTCTCTGTTCGTCTGTTTATTTAAATGCTCATCACGCAAAAACGGCTGAACGGATCATCATGATTTTTGGTATGTAGGTAGTATGAGGTCTTACAAGTGTCATAGGCTACTGAAATAATCGGAGCGAAACCGCGGGCGTCCACTAGCATAAATAAAAAATTGCAGAATATTATCGTGCGTGACTTTTGTCTTGTTATATAACCGTTAAGCTCATTAAAACTTCTAAATTTGTGTGTTTGACTCCCAAAAACGAAATAGGATGAGTAGTTGTATATTTTTCTTCTTATCGAATGAGAGTGGCTAACTCTGGTGTCAAAGAGAGTTTTTAAACCGCCCTAGGGGCTTCTGACATGGCTTATTGACTGCCGAACTAGACAAACTGCCAGGACCTATAATTTAACGTGTCATTCGACTCACGGAAGCGCCTAAAATGGAAAAGTGTATACTGATAATAACTGGAAGAATGCCGTGGAGTCAGATCTACGCGTGCTTCAAGTTGTTGACTGTAGTATCGGAGGCAAGACTCAACTTCAGGTCACCAGCCAGCACATTAAGTAAGAAGTACAACCCGGTCACATTACCTCGAGACCTCGCTGGAATGGAAACCTCCCGCCCCGTCTCCTTTCACCTCCCCGCGCTCGCCACGGCGCGTCAGTACGGTTAGCCCTTCGTTGCTAGTTCGATCCTACTAGAGGATGCTAGGATGCTAGCGGACCATATCAGAGCGCCGACGCGACATGACGCCATCGACGCCAGGTCTCGAGATAATGTGACCGGGTTATATATTGTTATGTAATGTTATTTATTCCGTAATAATTATAATTTGAATAAATAAATATTGATAAATGGATATTTGACTCTCACCAGAGCCAGCTGGTATCCTGGTGACGTCGATCCTGGTGTCTGGCATCTCGTCTGTGTTCTCGAAGATGGGCTGGTCCTTGGTGTACCAGTGCGTGACGTCACGGTTCATGTTACTGGAAATAAATGTAGAAATATTATGCACTTTTTATTTTGCAGATTTATACATTTATTGTCAAACTAAATGATAATGACGATATTGGAATAATAAAATTTAGTTGTTGCAGCACTAATGTGCAGATAATTATGAGTTACTCCTTCATGATGTAACTACTAAACCATTGCTAGACGCGTTCTTGTAGCTCCAAATTAAGATTAGTTTTCTATTAGGCGTCTTGTCCGTTATTAATTTACTTCATACGTTTTGATAGCAACTCTACTCAATAAGTCATTCATGTAGAAGGGTAAAATATCAGATTATAGCAAGTCAATCAATCAATCAATCAATCAATATAGCTTTAATTTAGTTGTATTAACCGGCTAGCACTTACGTCAAAAATTACGTCGAAAAATTAGCTCGACAAGTTTCGGAAATCTGAGGTTTCCATCATCAGGAGGACGAGTCAGCACGCGCGTCCCGGTTGGCCGCCTCGTCCAGACTGGTTCGCCGACTCGCTGCCTCCTGATGATGGAAACCTCAGATTTCCGAAACTTGTCGAGCTAATTTTTTGACGTAATTTTTGACGTAAGTGCTAGCCGGTTAATACAACTAAATTAAATCATGCCTTACGGGAACTATAATACAGCAATATAGCTTTATTGTACACCAGAAAACATTGGGCGGCCTTATCACGTAGAGCAAGTCTTTGGCCAAACTTGCTATATAAATGGTCAAAATTCAATATACTTACACACAGAAAGGCTCGTTTCCTTCTTCAACAAACGCAAGTAGTAAAATACTTCAGACTGTTTACATCCTGTTCGTAAGTAATTCTGGCTTTCTGTCCAACGCCCAGTATAACTCGGAACAAAATTCACCTGAACGTCTCTCGTTTAAAACACGTTGTAATGTATGTATAGAAGAGTAAAAGCCCTGATGTCTTACCCTGCGGTACTCCTTTCTCTATATTGTATAAGTGATCAGAATTAGCTAACAATTGATAAAGATTATATCTACTTACACACAGAAAGGCTCGTATCCCTCCTGAAGACCGCAAGTAGTGAAGTACTTTAGGCTATTGACATCTTGTCCATATGTCAGTCTTGCTTTCTGTCCAACGCCCAAAGTACAAGCCGGTACAAAGTTGTCTCCTTGAACGTCTGCGAATGTTGTTTCGCCTCCCAGAGCATCCATCAGCAGTTCACCGTTTAGGGAGAAACCTGGAGTGGAGAGTTGTGTTAGAAATTGTATTTTTATATAAAGAAATGTAGTTTTTTTATTAGAGTCTTTTGATGATCAATGGTCATAATAACTTGTGTATATGTATGTACTGTTAATGTTTTTGGTGGTTTAGATTTCTTCATGGAATGTCACTCTGCTAATATTTTTAAAGCTTCATAGAACCGATTGATTCTTTTTTTGATTTTTCTTTTTTTAATCATTCAGTTGGCTGTAATTGAATTTTGGATAGGTACTTATTTTTTTTTAAACCTGCATATAAGGAAAATGACCAATGATAAGGTGACAAAATTTGTTTTTCTTTGTGATTCTTGAAAAATAGTACAGAAATTACTCTATGTGGACTATTCTGTCTAGACAATATAGTTGCTTTATTTAATAAAAACATAATATACAAGTTAGTAAACTCAAAAAGCCAAACTGTTACTAATTCTCTCGTGTAATACACACTGCAAAAACTACCTTCAACGTTATGTGTTATTTTTTTTATAGTCTAAATATTATTATGTTATTTACAAGAAGAGATAAGCCAGTAGAATGTAAGGTTATATTTTGCCACTAAATCTAGGTTTATCTATGTCTAACTTCTAAGCTAAATTTCTCGGTTAATTCAATAGGGAAGATAGTATAGGGTTACTAGTCTTATTTTCATTCAATTTAATCATTCAATTTAATCATTAAAGTTACTATTGAGGTTCTCTAATCAATATGTGGATTCCTAAGTACTTTATTGTTTTGTGTACTATGGATAAAAACTTGCTTGGTAGAACTAAAGTCCAGTCACAATACACGCAGATTTTAGACGTTAATCTATGTAGGCCTGACTCTGTTGTTTTTGTGAAAATTTGTCGCCATCTCGTTATTGTATTTTGTGCGAGCGTGACAACAATATTTAACGCAATGGCTACAGAGATAGGAACACACAGACCAACGTCCAAAATTCTTCATATTTTGACCGGACTATAAAATTGTTTATCTGACTAATAGGTTTGTTGATAAATTACTAGGGATTGCAATCTCCTAAAAAACGTTTCATATCGCATAAGATCATGCTCATATTCAAAATTTCAAAATTTTTCAAAATTCAATTTCAAAATTATTTATTGATGTAGATAAATGTACATACATGAAATGGCGGCTCTAGATACCAAACTAGGCGTTAGCCTGTATCTTGGCGTTAGCCTGTATCTTGGCGTTAGCCTGTATCTTCTTTATTATTAAGAATGTCTATTAATGATATCTAGTCCCATAGATATTTGCTCCTATCAACTAATACTATCAATGAAGTGCGATTCTATCAAAAAAGAGCAAGCAAGAAGCGATGCGATGCGGTGTCCTGGCTAATTTATTGTCGGTAAGTATTTGCAAGCATGTCCAAGCGAAATTGCGGGCAAGTGATAGTTATAATTTTGATGTTTAACGCCTTAATTATAAACTTGAATTAATCAGTGATGAGTTGATTAGCGTTTTGTCCTTAAACAATGTTAGTTTTGAAAACAAATCACTTATCAACTGCTCACCAGTCGATTTAAATTGATAATCTAAGGCGATTAGTGGCAGAAACATCCTTAGTTTAAGTTAAATTTCTTTCTTCTATTTCTGTTAAAGGGTCTCTTTTATAACTTTAGTAATTTATCTATGTATTTTTTGTTTGTAATTAAAGTACGTCAAATTTGCTAAGCTAAGTAGTTGTAAGCAGTTACTAAGCTTCTTTTGCATAAGCCTATCTAGAGATAAAATTATTCTTCCACAACAAATGTAAAAATCTAATTAAAATTTGAGCAGCAATTCGACTTAGAAATTTGTAAGCAACACAGGCTGATTATAATTATTTCCGAACAAAATTAAATGCGTGATTAATTAATTTAATTCAAGTGTAAAAAAGCCTAAGTTACAATCGCAGCAAAAATATAAACAAAAATATTGCTTAATCTGACACACCGTTTTAAAAACAAAAGCGCAAAGCGTTAGAGTTCAAGCAAGATAACTCTGCGCGCGGATAAAATTGGAACTAAAATGTTCTGGTTGTAATTTGATCAGAGGCAGAGGCCCTTAGCATAAGTGCTGCCGCCAGTCGCGCGCAAAGTTATGTTGTGCGGGCTCTAGTTGCGTTGCAAATAAAAGAAAAATGTTTCTGCCACAGAATATACAAGCCAACTATTCGAAAACATATTCGATTATTCGAATGATATTTACTTATCGTTTTATCGATTAAATCGAGAAACACGCCAACAACATCACCGACTGCCCATTGCTTGCCAAAGGATTCTGTACTACCGCTGAACACTTTTTCCTCCTTGAAATTAAAAATATGCTACTGTAGCCATCATTTTAAACCTTATTAATGCTATAAAAGCATTTATTTATTTACTACTATATTTACTTTATACGCCTTACATTTTTGAAAAGATAGTAACATAGAACAGATTTCATAAAAGGAATTTTAAATTGAAAACGGTTACCAAAATAATTTGAATCGAAGTTTCTGGCTCACGTAAATTAATGTCATGGACTATTTCATAGAGTTAAACGTAATACATATAGTAATAGTAAGATATCATGTTATAATATTCATATTTTAGAGATTCGCTGTCAAGCCTTCCAATCTAAGGCAAAAAATGCAAGTTCGAATCCTGCTGTTTGTAATTATTTCGTTAACCGTTCTCTACATCATATGTTATCATTATAAAACAGGAATCACATTTTTATAGACACTAGATTTACACAAAGGAATACAAAAACATAAAAAACTGCCTAAAATACACATTTGCTTGGGAAAATCAGACCACAAATGAGAGAAAATAAGGTTCTTTACAGAAAATATTATTGATTACAGCATGTTACCAACAGTTAAACACATAAATATATAGGTGCCTATATACCTGTACATAGTGCTGCTCTGATATATCTGTACAAATATTTGTGTACTAAGAAATTAAGGTAATTTAAGCATTTTTTTTTCTATTTGACAATACCGAATAGTATTTTAGCACAAGTAACAAACCGAAACGTATTCTTACTCGTACATTGGTAAAATCGCAATATTAAATTTGTTTCAGATGAAATTAATAAAAAGATTGCAATCATCATTTTATATCATGGCGACCATTTTGGCTACGGAAAAATTGGATTCCAACATCGTTGTTATTTAATTACATAACGTAAATACCTATAGTTGAAGCTAAATAGGCTCACGCTTGACTACAACTCGCCTGATTTAAATAAATAAATAAATATTTCAGGACATATCACACAGCGCCATCTAGCCCCATACTAAGCTTACGCTTGTATCATGGATACTAGATAACGGATATAATACATATATACTTTTCTTTTGTAAATACATACTTATTATACCTACATAGAAACGACCAGACTCAACACAAATAATTACAAATTTAAATGTTCGTAATTATTTGTGTCATGCGGGAATCGAACCCGCACCCCTAGATTAGAAGGCAGAGCCACTACCAACTAAGCTAACAGAGCAGTAACAGATTTAACCAGCATTGCAGTCTGTTTTTGTTACTTTCGGATCATTTCGGCGTTTGTTTAGCAATATTTTCAAGTACATAACACTCAAAATTGCGGCAATGCCGCAGAAGCCACTTAAGAAAATTTTAAGTTGAATATTATTTGTCAATGTTCATTTATTCATAAAACATATTTATACGTCAAATTTCATACAAATAATATAATAGTACAATGTACTTTGTACGTTTCATTATTTGTCTACTTTGTAGAACTCTTCATATTTATAAAAAGCCTGTTCTATGAGCCATACTTTTAATTAGTCAAGAACGTAGCGTTCGGACACTTTCCTGCGCTTTTTTGTTTGAGATTGTGTAGCTGTGTAATCCTAGCTCAATGAAGGCGCAGTATATCAGAGCAGCACCAATCTACCATCATCATCATCATCATCCTCACTCACTGATGGTCTGGTCGACTACGTCCAGAAAGCAGCCCACGATGTCTCCCACTTTGAGCTGCAGACCGAAGGTGTCGGTCGCACCGCCGTGCACTTTGATCGACTATAGTGCATACCAACTTTATTATATGCTAGTGCGTTTTTCGGCGATATATATTATATATAAGACTAAAATTAAGAATAACCTACATTTGGGCACATCCGTGAAAATATATTAAATGTAGTTAAATTAAAATGTAGTCTCCATCTGTCAACAATGTCACGCGCCTCTACATATTTATAAGAATGGGGTGGTGTATTTTTTAAATTATCAATTTCAAAATCTCTTTGGGGAGTCCGTTTCTACGCAATAAAGTAGTGCAATTTAGCTGTATAATTAATGTATAGGAAATACATATTCTAGCATTTTTTTACATGTGATAGGTTCACGATTGACTACTATCGCGCTTACCTAGAAGAAACCGGTTTACTCTCGACTTGAAGACCGATAGTCTAATCGTGACATACAAATATTTTGCCAATTAACAATGCAGATTTCTTTTTAATAGTGAATTAATTTAGAACAAATAGATTGCTGTCCGTAGCCTCAGAATTGCAGCACGTTAATATAACATACCTGCATATAATTTATAACAATTTAGGTATACCGGATTTTTATATATACTTGTAGAGGGCAAAATACCTATCCTACTTTATACTAAGTATGTCCATTTGTCTAGTTTTAGAGATAGAAGGGTGCATCTTACATTGTATCCGTCGAAGGCCCAGGAGTTCTCATCTTGTCCCAGCATCATTCCGGGAGGCATGTCAGCGTGAGCCCAGCCCACCTGGAATATTTAGAAAAAAATCTTATAGTCTTTATCTTTTTAAGTTTGGTGTCACTTTATTTTGCATCAAAGGCTTCAATATTGACACAACTATTCATATACCCGGACATGAAACACAAACAACATAAAAACCCCCACCCGTGACTTGGGCAGGGTAGCCTACGAGAGGGTAGTACCTACATATCTTTTCAAAAATTTCCTAGAGTAAAAAAGACATGGAAAACTTGTTGGAATAAAACTTTGATTGGTGTACAGAACCGTCTCTAAAAGGCTAAAACTAGGCTAATATTCCAGTAACCTTATAAAGTAGATACATATAAACGCCTTAACCAAGTAGGCTACGGTCTACTAACTGCCAGGCGCGAAAATCCACACTCATTTCCATACATTTTAAACTAAGCGGCTGATGGCGCCACTTGTGCTGTCAGAATATGTCTAACCTCCTCATATTCCAATAAAAAATTAAGTTAGAACAAATAAAAATATATCTCACCCGCATTGGTCCCGCAGTAAGTATTTCGAACTCAAAGTACCATTTCCCCGAGCTGACTGCGTAGTTCTTCTCAGCGCGGTATGTTCTGAAGTCGGCTTGCTTCTGTTTAGACGCCTCTGCTAATAGCGCTGGAAGGTATGATAGCAACATGTTCGGTTAAGACACTATTCAATAAAATATATGCAATCTGTATCAGAATATTAGACTATTTATTTATTTACCTACTTAAATACAACGGTAACAACCAATTACATTAATAAGAAATGTATTATCAACACATTTAAGTAGCCAATTAATTAGATATCTTTAAAATTAAAATGTATCATTTTACTATGTTTATGATATTCAAATACAAGAGCAAACATTCCAGTAGTCAGTTGAACGAATCAATTTTTAATACGGAACAGGCTTAGTAATGACAGACAGAATAACATGTCTTTGCATTTATTGCGATACAATTTAAACAGCGCCATCTAGCGCCAATATATGCGAACAATTATATAACCTATCTTCATATTTTTCTCCATAAGTTGGCTCTAAGTTGTTCCACATCGAGCAAATTCCTTTATATCATAGAAAGATTATAGTATTAACGTAGTGAAATAACGTTTTCAACATCACGTGATAGCGTTAAATCTTTTCACTTTACACGAAAGCGTTATATTGATATACAGCGCCATCTACCGCCAATCACCACGAACTACCAAGAAACTTATCAAGTGACTGTATAACTTACCTTCATTATTATTCCTAGTTAGTGTTTCTAAATTTTACCCGAAAAATTAGCAAATCACTTTTATATGTGAGAAAACGCTTTCATAGTCACGTGACGACGTAAATTCACTTTGACACTCACACGAAGGCATTAACTAACAGCGCCATCTATGGCCATTTACGCGAACTATTATCAACCTACCTTCATGTTGTTCCCCAGTGGGTGGTTCCAGGTTGTATCCATACACCAGCAGCGTGCGGACTGTCTCCGAGGCAGTGTCTCTGTTTGCCTTCTTGATTGCTTCGTCTACTTTGGGATATGGTACGAGATGGGGCGAGCGGTGCATGTCGGGGTCCTAAAATATATGACACCAGTCAATCGAAGCGGTAATGTAAGGACATGTATCTTTTATGGAAGATCCTGGGCACCCATAACAGTATGTAACTGCATAAGAGAACTCATCTTGCGAATCAATTCTGAAAGGGAATCGGCGCTCCGTAATGTAAAATAGTATTTTCTTTTTCACAATTACTTCATAAATTTAAAGCTTGCTAAAAACAAGATATAGTGGTAGTTGATACAGAAACATTTTGTTCACTCAAAAAGACTTTCTATAGTGTAGACGAATTTTTTTCAAAGTAAAAATAAAATGCTTTTGCAATAGTAATTGACGAATTTTAGTTGCGAAATTTTTATAATGAATGCAATTTGCCTGTAAATTTTGTAATGTGATTATTTTGGATTATGATTATTTAATAAAAAAAATCTTGTAATTTTTTTTTAATTCACTTATAATTTATCCAATTATCAATAAAATGTTTATCTATTTATCAGTAAGTAAATAAGACCTATATTGATTTCTGCAACAGCTGCACAGATTTGGCTGAAATTTTGAAAAGGAATAGCTTGTTTGTTACGTATTTGACTAACTTGTAGGTTACTGTTAAATTTAATTAAATCTATCAGTTTATCAGCCAGATTTCTTATCAAATTGGAAGGTTGAGAATTTGCTTGAAGACAAACAGGATGTGAATTCTCCAAAGCCAAAAGCCTGTGCTCTGTGGCTCCTAAATTTAAATCGGGATACCAGATTTAAAAAGTATACCTCATTGAGTCCATAAGTCCATCCCTGCTGAATCCTCTCTCTCGCCCACAAGTTGTGTGTGTTCTCGGCCAACTGGTCGACCAACTCGTCCATTTTTGGAGTTAAAGTGACGGCGCTCAGGTCGAGTGGTGCTGGCTTGTAGCCGTTTGACTGGGAAATAACAAATAAAATATGAGTTTGTGCTGTACTGTTTTCTGACATCAAAGATATTTTTTTTTTCATTTTATAATGGGTTCATGTACATTTAAGCTAGGTTGTCCATGATTCTTGATATTGGCCTTTCATTCTCTCATATCTCGGGAAATCTCAAGGAAGTTGTTATTACTAGTAAAAATAACACCTATCTAAAAATCGAGAACAGACATATGTGAAATTAATGAAAAAGTTGGAGGGGACCCAATAATTACCTACTTAATTAAAAGAGGTAATAAGAGTTAGCAAGAGTTTATTGTTATTAATGAGTGAAGCGGTTCTTATCGGCTAAGTACGCTCCATCTTAGGTATAGCCTTTGCTTACTATCAGGCAAACTGTGGTCAAGAGCAAACGCGTTCTAGTAAAAAAAAAACGAAACCTAATATTAAGGTGGACTTCGGCAGCCAAATTTCCATACATTCTGTGTATGTTTATATTCTAATAAATTACATATACTAAAATTTACCAATTTACAAATAAATGTATTATTTACTGTCTTGGAGTAATACGAAGAGGTTAGATTTATACGTAATTTAATAATTCCAGTGGTCAACCCAAGAAATCTTGTTACTCAGATTCATAATGTACTTACTAGGAAAAATCAAAGGAGGTTAGGTGATACACATTAAAAAAAAAATTCAGATGACAACCCAAGGAGGTTTTGTAACTCATTTTCCATTTTGTACTCTATGTAGCTTGAAGGCTTCATCATACATAATTAATGAAAACACACTTTTATCTCGAGCTGGCCAAATTAAGCAAAAGGCAATGAATTTGGGCTCTAAAAGTTGATAAAAAATCAAGGATCTCGTCTCTAGACATTCAGCAATGTAACTGTTTTGTTAACAAAAAAACATGTTTTTGTGTAAAGTAGCGCCATCTAGCGCCCATGGAACGCGAATCGTGTCAGGCTACTG
The DNA here is from genome assembly GCA_927399415.1 of Macaria notata. Lineage (NCBI taxonomy): Eukaryota > Metazoa > Arthropoda > Insecta > Lepidoptera > Geometridae > Macaria > Macaria notata. The sequence continues at coordinate 3,562,923 of OV656750.1, read as the reverse complement.
CCCTGTTTAATGAGTACAAATATAACTTAGCTCGCAATATCCTAGCTAGGTACAATGCTAACAATTTGTTCTCACCTGCATGAATGGTTCGTTCGGCAGTCGCACGTTGCGGATACGCGCCGGGGGCTTGTCTAGCGCGATGTAGTATCCCAGCGCTAGAATGGTTCTGTGGACATACAAGATAATTACCAATTAAATATTACATAAGAGTACCTAAATATAGTATACGAGAAAATTGAATGAGAAAGTGCAACCCTGATGATTTTAAAATTACTCGTAGAAAAGTAGCAAATAGCTTAATGTTTGTCGGAAACCAAACAGCCTAGACCTACAGCTAACCGTGTTTTGATCACATTTGATCCATTGGTACTTAGTCCACCGAAACAACTAAATAGTAAGTCACTTTGTACTTTTAATTAGCTTACTTTTCTTTACTTGATTTAGTATTTTTTTTCTTTCTTTTGTTTTACTTCTTTAAGTAAGATACTTACTTCAAGGTCTGCACAGCGAGTTGTATATCGTATCGTTTCTCGGCGGGCGGGAGGCGCTCGAACGGAACTAGGCACGGGTGGATCTTGTGCAGGTCTTCTCTCTGGTCTCCGTACATCCAACCTGCCTCGATCTATAGAAAGAAAACGATAATGTAAATTTCTAGATTCTTAAGTCTTTTTCTATATTATAAGTCTTCGTGCAATGAGAAGTACCATTTTAAGACATTTGACATTTCAAAAAGTGAGGTTTTTTATTACTTGAGATAAGTTTGCGGTTGACTACAGCCTTCCTGATGTTAAGCATTGCTGCAGCCTAGGGTGTAACACGTTTACCTAGAAGATACCTATTAGTTTTGAAAACCCCTGGATTGTAGTTCGCAGGAAACAAAGCTTTTGGTAAAGTGTTCCCAAGCTTTGCTGTCCGTACAATAAACGTAGAGGCAAAGCGCTGTGTTCGCCACTTCGGCACTTCCACCATAAAACGGTGTCTACCTGCGGACTTTCTGCTTGTTCGGTTATAGAAAGGAGCTGAGGGAATCAGTTCTTGTAGCTCCATGGAATCTAGGTTTGCTTAGTTTTAGAACATTTGGACCTCACGGTACACTAGCGCCTCTAGCGATGATCTTAAACTCATTACGTTGCTATGTGAATACTAATAACACTTGAGTGTGTACAGTGTACACACAGTTTAAGCAAATAAGAAGTAGAAGTGGTCACTCATTGAAACATAAGCTGCATCAACAGTTGCCCAACTTTGTATGAATATGAATATTTCAGTCGACTAACAGTTAATAGTTTAGAGTAAAACTTGAAATTTTATGATATAGTTAATCTTATACTAGAACATACCTTGTTCATCGCCCACATTTCATGGATGTTTTCAGCGAGCTTGTCTCTGATTTGTTCAATATAAGATGGCAACGTGATCTGTAACACGATAAAGGTTAAAACTATTTACAAATTTAACGTTACATATGAAAGAAAAGAAGAGAGGGCGTTTAAATTGTTTCTAATACACAAATAATAGTAAAAGTTGACCATATATATGAATATCAGAGGTATAAATGAGACGAATATTTTAGCTCTGAAAGGTTTAGAAGTATTTATTATACCTAGTATATTATTATTAGAGAGAGAATTATGTGTGCGTGTGTGTGTGTGTGTGTGTGTGTCTGTGTGTGGTGTGTGAGAGAGAGGTAACTCACCGCCACAGTATCAACAGGTGTTGGCACAAACGCAGTATCGTCCTGCACTAGCGGGGGCCCAGCCAGAGCTCGCTTGTTCAAGTTGCCGAAGTAGAAACATGGTTCTAGGCTCAGCACTTGTTGAGGCAAGAGACTCTCTACTAGAGGTGAGTAGCCTTCGGGTGCTGCGTAGCGGAGGCGACCGTGCTCCCCGCCGAGGAGGAAACGGCAACTGGAAAGGAGAATAAATAAATAAATAAATATTCCGGGACATCGCACACAGCGCCATCTAGCCCCGCACTAAGCAAACGCTTGTGTCGTGGGTACTAAATACCTAACGGATATAATACTTATATACTTTTCTTTTTGTAAATTTTCCTGCCACTAGGTGGAGTGAGGACATCATAAAGGTAGCAGGGAACAGGTGGAGACGAGAAGCACAAAATCGGGCTGAGTGGCGTACCTTGGGAGAGGTCCAGAAGTGGACGACCGTGGGCTGATGATGATGATGATACTTTTCTTTTTGTAAATACATACTTATTATACATACAAACGACTAGACTCAACACAATAAATTATACATTTTAAAATTCATAATACTTGTGTAACGCGAGAATCGAACCCGCAACCCCCAGATTAGAAGGCAGAGCCACCACCATCTAAGCTAACAGGCCAGTCAATATGTGTGAGGTAGTAAGGTCTATTTCCGTTTGATTATCATGTGAAAAAGGCACACTTGGGTGTTTTTTCTATGATAAGCGTTAGTAGAGACAGAACAGAAAGACTACCTAATAAATGTATAAGATCGACATAAACTTCCGCTCCAGTAAACAGATATACTTGCATTTGTAACTATGCATGTATAAGGATTCGTAAGAGAAATTTGCAATTACAGTGTGTCGTTAAATTTGTTAATTGCCACCATCCCTACTTTTTTTTTAACTATAACGTGTTTGCACTTGGCCATAGTTTACTTGATAGCAAGCAAAGGCTATGGCCTAAGATGGAGCGTGCTTACCCGATAAAAACCGATTCACCCTCGCTTTGAAGATCGCTGGATTATAGTTTGTGGGGAACAGAGAGTCAGGCAGGGAGTTCCACAACCTACTTTATTTTTCTCAAAGGAAGACCAGTGTTAAGTTGAAGTTTGGCTGGCTTCCTAGTATTTCACTAAGCTAATTAAATTATTCTTTTGTTTCCATTGAATTTCTTTTTTTTAATGAATCGTGACATGATTAAACATGACATGCATTAACAACAGGCACACATTTTTCACTAATTAATACAGGTAACACCGCAGGGCACTGCTAGGCTTTATTTGCGAGGGATAGCTTTATGTTTGACTACAGCCTGCCTGATGTTAAGCATTGCTGCAGCCTTAGTTTTCAGGTTTTTCAGATTCAGATGTAATTTATTCACATATAAAATGGGTAAGTACAGTAGATCTTAACCTTTTCTTATGTTTAAATTCTTACCTGAGTTTACTAGAACAGCTGATGACAGGGAAGAACATTCCTTCCAAGTTGAAGTTAGTGAAGGACCCGGTCACTCGCACGCCATTGAACATAAAGTTAATAATAGGCACTGTCAAGTCCAATGCGCAGCCGACGACGTCACCTGCGAATAAAATTAAAAAAAGTTTAAGATAGATATAAGTAAGTAGGTACCTAGCTATAGGACATAAATTGATGCTTTGAACAAGACCTATTTATGCATTTGGAGCCATATGGGCATAAACCACATTACTATATATTCTTATTTAGAAAGAAAAAAAGAAAGAAAACATTTATTGTAACAAACACAAGTAATTACCTACATAATAAACAAAATCTGCCACAACACAGCCCCAACTCAGCATAATGCTGGTTGTGATTTATACATTTATCCAGAATATTTAGGATAAATTTATCCATACTCATGACAAATTATAATAGTTTTGCTAAATGTTCGATAGTAAATAAGGTTCTGCTCACACAAAACTCGGTTCATCATAAGTAAGAGTCATTTGTTAGGAGTAACTCTGTAAAACAAGTTATTTATTGTACAAAATTCCTTACCTTTCCTAATATAAGGTTCCTCAGCATGTGTCCGGTTGACAGGCGTCTTTCGTCCCCCGGACCACAGGAATGCTCCGTCGAACCCATACGAAGAGAGGTCATCTCCAACTCCGTTGCCTCCCCATTTCTCACCACCACCGGGGTATGGGACGTAGCTGCAGTCAAATAGAGCAGAAATAAATTTGTCACTATTATAGCCTAAGGATTTTGTAAAATAAACGAATTTTGATTTGATTTTTTTGACAATCATAATAAATAGCTTTTTAACTTTTCTACGACACAATCTTTTAGATATTACTTGTTAAATTCAATATGAGAAAACCTGTTAGCAAGATATAATACTAAGAATTTATACAGTTTTATAATACTTATAACAGTAATAAATTTTGAAAAGAAAACACAGTCCAATTTAATGTTCATAATGCTGATAAAAAAAACCACTCAGGCATCCCACCGAGCTAGTGTATTCAGACGCGAAAGTCTTAAACGTGAGGCAAATATACTTGCTCAAGGTAACGATGGTAATGCACAGAAACGGGTCTTTTCAAACTTCTTCTGCATCACCTAAAAGAAGACCCCCTCGTGCTACTCAAGCCAGATTCAACACCACTTTTGCTCAACGCTTTCCAGAGTTCAGATTTCCTTACATCTACAACAAAATGTCTTCACTTTGCAACATCCGCGATAAAACTACCAAACAAGCCAAAAGTATCTTACAAAAATACCTCATATCACTCACTTACAATGAAACTGAACAATTACTTAACATTATTAAATAACTACTTATATGTACATACATAGAAACGCAACATTAACACTTACTCATCCCATACACTCACACACCTTCACACATCTACACTCATGCATACACACACATACATACACTTCCGAAACCATGTGTCAACAAGTTATGAAACCACATTCAAATTAATCTCACACCGCATCAGTAATGCTCTCAAGTAATGCTAGATGTGGGCGCCTGTGCTACAAGTTTCATACTTAGTGCAGGGCTCACAAGAGCACAAATTAACCTTTAAAACCCTATTATTACACACAGCTATGTATTATTGTAAGGTTTCATGTAATCGTTTATGTAAATAAATTATTTGAATTTTGAATTTGAATTTGATGCAAAATTACATAAAGTAAGCTATCAACTAAGTACTGCTATTACAACAAACACCTACAATTTAATATTATAATTAAAATTATTAAAATGACTTAGTTCTTAGAGGTTTCCCACCAATGTGGTGGTTTGACGACATAAGACAAACCACAGTGAGCACCTGCAGCAGTGGGCGATAACAGGCTGATGATGAAATGGTGTTCTAAGTTGTTGTGTATTATGATAAATCAAAGATGTTTATCTTGGGATTGTCCAGATACAGATGCAGATCAATTACCTTCAGAAGAGTTGCCCATACAACTACCTGACCCGAGTCTTTGGCCTGATATCATTGGAGTACCGAGTTGATTTAAGTTGAAGATATGTTGTGTATTACCATAAATGTCATTTTCTTATAATGAGGGTACTCAATAAAGTTTTAGTTATGTTTCTGACTCAACTGTGTGTGTTATTATAATTACAACAAACACCTACAATTTCATATTATAATTGAAATTATTAAAACAATTATTAAAATGACTTAAATATGTAGTGTTTTTAGAGGTTTCCCACCAATATGGTGGTTAAATACGGTTGACGACATAAGATCTGCAGCAGTGGGTACTTAAATGTTTAAAATGTTTAATGGATATTATTAAGATGGCAAACTAAACTATTATAAGTAAAATAGTGTTTAAGTAGATATTGTAAGAAAAGTGCAATGCCCTAAACTTCAAACAAGCAACAGGGTCACATAATTCAATTTTTTTTTAGAAAAAGTTCTACCTAAAATGTAATTATGTAGACCTACATAATAACAGGCTGATGATGATGAAATGGTGTTCTAAGATACCTATATAGTTTTATAGTCAACCACTTACCCAGTAGTATTAGCCCACCCTATCCTCAGGTGAGGCATCATATGTGTTGTCTTCTCAATATGGTCCATAGTGACTTCAAAGTACCATTTCCTGTACACTGCAGAGCCTTCCACTCTACCCACGAAGATGTTTGGACGGACACTGGGAAAGAAAATGAGTGTTATTCTTACATAGATACATGGTTTATTTAAATGCTTCAACTATTGGTTGGTCCTTATCACTTTTATGAGATAAAATTTAGTTACACCATTCATGGAAATTAAGTACCTACCTAATAATTGTTTTTGAAGAGAATAATATTTATGCATATAAAATATTTAATTACAACAAAATGGGGAATGTTTGACTACCTCCATTTATTTGATCATTGATTTGTAAGATAGTCTGTTATAAAGATTGTAGGTAGGCCTTTTTATTTCAATTAATAAATGTGCTCGTTAGGTAACTATTTGTAGGTAGGTACTTCTAAAATCTGCAGGTTTCAGCTAGGGGGAGCCTATCCCGATGGAACTGTTGGTAGACTCGAAGGTTGGTGATATTCGAGTATAGAAGACATCGTCACTGCTATTTTCATCACGTATAAATTATCGTCCACTATTAACACCAAGCACATGACGGAAAAGCACAAAGTTATATTTTCTTGTGATCTGTAAGGATTTGTACGTTTTAATAGAAATGAAGTGAACCCAAGAGAATTTAACCACTACCGACGTTCGTAAGTGAACTTGAACTTCAACTTTTTAATATGGCTTCTGTACCCTTTTTTTAAAAAGGGTAATAGTATTCTTTGATTTTGCCAATGTCACGTAACGGATAAGCTAAAAAACAATTAACAAACGCTGAAAGAAATGAAGTGAAAAAAAACGTAAAAACTTCGTAAAAATAACAGTGGTTTGAGTGGTTAATTTCTCTGTGGTATAATAACAGATTTAACCTTCGAGCTTAACTTTTTGAAGTTTTGACTAACTTTGACTGTGACATTAAGATAGTGGTCGAAAACCAATGCATGAATTAAACCGCCACACACCCATAAAGCCAAAAAGCTTTGTACTTAGTTTTAATTAAATATTTATCTTGCTCAAAATAATCTTATTCTAAACTGGAGAATACCTAAGAGATATTTTTACATGCTCCACTAAAGCACTTAACATCATAGAATAAACGTACCTACAGTCTGTCTATAAAGTCGTGAAAAGAATGTTTGAGGAACTAACATTAATCATGTATCTGGCAGCACCATCGATCTCCATCAGTACATCGCTCGGAGGAAGGACAAGCCTGGAGACATAGTAATAAGTTGAAGTGTGGCGCACTATCGGAACCTCTCTTTTTAATGAATGTTTTTAGTGTGCTAAAAAGAGACAACTATATACAATCTGTTCGGCCCTTTACGTTAGTGAAGCCGGTTTTTCTAGCTCGAGTAACCAATTTGGATACTAGCTGTGGATTTGGATTTTTGGCGAATATACCGTGAATCTTTGGAATATTTGGTTAAATGAGTTTGTTTGAGAAGTGTTTTCTACTGAAGAACAAATGGCGTGCGTTTCCTATGGCTGTAAGAGCCATGCTTCGAAGAAAAGTGACGAAATCCAGAGCTTGTCATTTCACAGGTTAGAGTTTTTTATCATTTTCCACAAAACAATACAAAACTGAATCAAAATATTAAAATATAACAAATTTCTACTCTTTTAGAACCTCATTTTGGAGGAAAACAATTAAATTTTGCCATTATATGTTAAAAATACGCAAAAGTTTGGTTTATAGTGTTGTGCACAATTGTTCTGAATTCGGTTAAAATCGGGTCTCAAAATCGAACTTATATTTCGAAACCAGTCAATCCAGCATGTTTATGTCCGTCATAAATATATTTATTCGTAGATCTATCGTTATACAATTATTTCAACATAGTATTGATCAGTGGAATATTGATAATCATAGAAATCTACTCATAAAAGCCATAGCCGAGACATACTTAAAAACGAAAATTCATTATATGACTAAGCAACTTATACAACCACAAGATAAAGTACGTAATTTTTTAAATAAAACTGTATTGTTTAAGGGTCAGTAAATAAAAACCTACAAAAGTTATCTGAGTTATTTTATTTATTTCGAACTACACAATCCTTTTCCAGGTTTTCTCACCTAGTTCTAACTATGCCTAAAAGATCGATTTTGAAAACATGTTACAATTACGTCACTTTAATATGGTTTAGTTAGCGAAACTACTAGAATAATCGTTAACGTGACAGAACAGAATGTATGTTTCGGTTCGGTTTCGGTTTTTTATTTCGTACGTCGTAGGCACATCACTAAATTGAGGTATTAAAAAACGGCTACACTGTCATTTGAAGGTGATCTATATAGTAACTAGTTATCTCTTTCTTCCGCGTTGGTGCGCACATACCTAAGTCGAAAGAGTGCAGACATACAGAACACGTTCAATTTATTACTATGACTCCAGGCTTGTCCTTCCTCCGAGGTACATCGAATATCGGATTTGTGTTGTGGGAAATTTTCCTTTATTGTTTTGACTAAGCTGCAATAAATTAGGAATATAGTACGCAGAAAAATTACAAAAATGACTAAAGTAAATCGGATTGGCACGCGGGAAGTGATTTTTAAAGTTTTCCAGCGATGTTTCGTGGAGTGCGAAGCTGGACGAATTTTGTGGGATTTGGACGATGTTTATGGACGAACAGCATCTATGACGGGTATGTAATCGTGTAACTATTTATTTCTAATCTGCCTGAAGTTACAAATTTACTGAATTTACAATTCAAAACAAGACCAAAAAAGGCATTGTTTACATTGCAAGTTTTTAGGTTAGATTGGAATTGTTAGTAGGTCATGTAATAGTCTAACCACAATTTTTGATACTTATATAAAAAAAACTACCAACAATTATGAATCTGAATTATATGGATTTATGTCAATAAGGTCATCACCTTATAATTATACGAGTATTAATAATATTGAATGTAATGGAAACAATTTTCCATTACATTCAATATTATTATAATAAATAAAAATCCGATGTTAAAAGATGACCCACCTCATGACACTGTTACTATACCCAAACTGGGTCATAATTTTGTTCTTATATTATATATGATTATTGTTATATCTATTTAAGTGTATATTATGATTGCAATAAACCATTGAGTATTACATTTTATTTTTCAGGAAAAGCAGAGAGTACAGTTAGGCGGATAGTCAATGAAGGTTTTAAGAATGATGGAAAGTTTGAAACTCCTGGGAAACACAGGAAAGGCCGACCAAAGAAAGAAATGGACAATTTTAATATTTGTGCACTGCACCAGAAAATCCAATTCTTTTATACATTCCAAAAAGAGGTAATCATTTTCATCTTTATATATTTTCATGGTTTTGTGTGTATGCTTAAAAAAGCAACATGCCAAATTATAGGACCAGTAAGAGGTGTAATCAATGGAAACCTTAAATATTTCAGGTACCAACCAATTTCAATAGCATCACACCTGAAACAGAAAAGCTGTTGCCGTCACGTCAAGACAATCGAAAACGAGTACTACGAGCGAGGACATCACCTGTATCGAGACATAGACAAATTGATAATTCGCTTAGGCGATGATAGCAGTAGTGGCGACAGCAGCTGTAGTGATGACTGTGCTGCTGATGAAAGTGGAAACAAAACGTTTTTAGATGTAGAATATTTGGAATCTGATGATGATTGAGAGTGGATTATCATAGTTTTTTAGCGTCATGTTCTAGCTATTTTAAAGCAAAACTCTAAATAATAACTAATTGTTAGATAAAATTTAATCCGTAAATATGTTGTCCTTGTTTATCATTATTGTTTATGTGTAACTAATACTGTATTCTCTCTCTAACTTAAATTTTTGTAATTATTAATCACATTAATGTTGTTCAAGCTGTGTACACATATTTTGGAATTTATTCTGGATCAAAACCAGTTTTAAATGTATATTTAGTTCATTTAAGAACACATTCTGTTTTGAAATAAATGTTAACCCACATAAACTTTTAAACTAAATAAAACAGAAACAAAATATTTTTGTCTTTTATTTATTTGCTCATTTTACTATATTGAACTGCAAGTATCAAATCGTTTTGGTCACACTTCATGGGTTGCTACATGCACCTCAGCAGCGCCATCATTTAATTTCCCGACTTTATAGACAGACTACCTATTTCATAAGCGGCAGTGTTGATTTTCACACAGTAGGTTATTAGAAACTCTTTTGCTTATAACAAAGTGTACCTTACGACGGGAAGCAATAATGCACGTCCAAATAATGCGCGGCCCGATATTGCGCGGTCCTGGATTGTACGGGAAATAATTGGTGTACATGGCATCGTTTTATTGGGGCGTGCAATCCAGGGCCATGAAATACAGGCCTGTACAAGCTTGGTACGGACGATAAAGCACGACACCGTATTGTACAGCACGATAAATGGTGTACATGGCATCGTTTTATTGGGGCGTGCAATCCAGGGCCATGAAATACAGGGTTGGGGTGTACTTTACGGGACGCTAAACCTAACCTAACCTGTTGTAGTGCAAGTGTTGGACTCGAAGTCACTTGTCTGTGACAGAAGGTAGATTAGGTTCGTTAGGTTGCTTTCTACCACGCACATGCGACGACGAGCGAAGCGAGGAGGAGCCAAGTCCTGTTGTAGTGCAAGTGTTGCACGGGCAAATATTTAATGTACATGGCATCGAATTATCGGGGTGTGCAATATTGTGTCGTGCATTATCGCCCGTACCGGTTTGGTTCGGGGCGATAATTGCCGTCACGATAATGCGCATCCAATATTGTACGCCCCAATAATTGGATGCCAAATGGCATCGGAATACTTCCCGTACAATATAGGGACGTGGAATACAGGTACGTGCAATAACCGGACCCCTTACGACTACTACCTTATGACTTATTTTACCTCGACACATGGTCCACTAAAGCAGTTTGTAGCAGAAAATTCTTCCCCGGCAGAAGGTAGTAGTCACAAATGAAGAGCGGACAGCTACCTCCGTTACCGACGCAGTCTTACCAAAATACGTCAATGAAAATCGTAACTACCTTTTGTTACACATTATTGTAGAAGACTCCAGTTTGCCTATAACGAAATGTACCTTATACGTATATTATTAAGATTTATTTTACCTCGACACATGGTCCACTAGAGCAGTTTGCAGCAGTAAATTCTTCCCCGGTAGAAGGTAGTCACAGATGTTATTCTGCGAAGAGCGGACCGCCACCCCGTTACCGACGCAGAGTGAGCAGAGAACGTCAAGAACTTTTGGGTCTCGACCGTGCTTCTCAAGTAGCGAGATGATCACTTTTATGTGTTCGTCCTGGAAAAATAAGAAAGATGGTTGGTAAATTATTATGTATGTATTTTAGAGTTTGACATTTTTTGTATTTTTACTGTAATCTTTGACATTTTTAATTTTATTAGTAGACATTTGATTTTAATAACTCGGTATTTGGTTTGATTATTGTTTGACATGCCTGCTATGTAATAATATTAATTTAATTTTATCTTTAATGTGTATGGACTCAAAGTCTGAAATAAATGACATTTATTTATTTATTTTATTTATTATTCTTTAAGAAGGCCTGTACCAACAGAGTACCTACCTAGTAGGTAGGTACGTGAGTATAATAAAAGTTGGTAGTCTGTTAGTTTTCAAACCATCTCAAGGGCTCTCAAGAACCAATGACATGTCTTACAAACAAAATGTTGTACTACTATTATTTCGAAAAATAGTTAGGTACTTGCCGGCCTACAATATTATATATTAAAGTATTAGAATCTGTCCTATAAAAACACCCAGATATAATAATATATGTAATACCTAGTTTATTTTCCTATTTTCATAGACACCCAACAAAGGATAGCCGTGACAATAGGTTGTTGCTCAATTTTAAGACCTATTATCCTGCACAGTCAAACAAGCTGCCATAAATGTAAGCAAATGACTACCTATATAATATTTAAACGTAACTAGATTATTATATTTTAACTTTATAATCTACTGGCAAACCCGGCGAACTCCGTTTCACCACCAGATGGCGCTGTATGTGAAAAATGATTTTCCCGGTTTTCCCGCTTTTCTGATGAATTTTTTCCTGCATTTTCTTTGTTATAAACCTCACGGGGCCCTCACGTGGAAATCGGTTCGTGCGTTCTGGAGTTATGGCGTCAGGAAGGAAAAGCCGACTTATTTTTATATAGTAGATAAGTAGAAGATTACTCACTCGCATCATGTTCAGAGCTTCAGGCGAGTCGATGAGCACGCAATGTAGTACATCCAACATGCCCGTGCCTTCACCAGAAGCTTGCGAGCCGAGTCGAGAGAACAGCCAGTTGAGACGGTTGGAGTTCGCGAATTGGGCGCAGTTGGTGTGGTTGCCTTTGATAATGGCGGCTGAAAAAAGAAAAAAAAGTTTATTTTATATAAAATAGTTAATACACACATAAAAAAAACGCTTGTTTAATTGTATCTATCCATTAATTGTTAAGTGATAATTACTTCCTTTGTGTGTAATTCTGTCAATAGGTGTCTGAGAATAGATTGTCATGACCTGTTCCAAGCTCATACTAAGCATTTTAACGCATTAAAAAAGCAATCGTAAGACGTAATTCCTTAAAATAATAACGTAATTAAAAAAAATCATTTAATGAAAGAATCACAGAGAATTAAAAATCAAAATATTCCATAACATGAAGCCGAGCAGCGCTGGAATGAGACACATTGATGAAGCATGGAGGAGGCCTTCACTCATCTCTGAGTGCCGTGACGTCACACACACAACTCAATATTATCACAGTTGAAGGAAAAATCTTATAAATTTAGTATACTAGTATAATTATTTATAACTGTTTAACGTCATGTCATGGCAAATAAAGGCTTTTTTATTTTTATAAGACGTAATTCCAAGTCGTACTTTGTTGAATAGTGAATCTCCACTTTGGTAAGTACTTATATTTTGCTCAATAAAAGTGCGATAACATTTTGTTTGCGTTTGTTCTTCGTCTAAGAACCCAATAGTTCTCACACTTAGTTTTTACCACAGATATCAGCTAAAAGATTTTTCCAAATTTCCATTTTTCACATACAGAACACTCAAGTGCTAAGCCTTTTAAAACGCCTGTGATAAAGCAAAGTTTCAGAACTTGTATTTGCCACTTACCTAGAAGTTGGTACAGGTATCCAGAGATCATTTCCCAGCTCTGTCCAGACTCGTCTCCCGCCAGGAAGCCAGCCAGGAAGCCCTGGGAGGTGATGACGTTGATCTTGTCAATGGCTTCCAGGATCAGGTTCAAGATACCCTCTTCTTGGAACAGATCCTGACGGTTTCTGAGCGCACGGAACCTGTTTTGTTTCTCTTCGTGTTCTGTGGAAAGGATACACTTAAGTAAATCTTTCAACGCGCCAAACTCTGGTGCAGTTTTGGACTGCCATTGGGTATAACACTAAATACTGAAGCACTATAACGAAGAAAACGTAAATCATAATGTTTCTTAACCTTACAATAACGCGCCGTACAGGGCAAGGCGAACTACATAATCACTTCTTAACAGTAATCACGTTCAGTCAGCCAAGTTGCAAGCACAAAAACACTTTAGTTTAAACAAATAATCAGTTTTAATTGGCTGTACAAAGATAGGGCATTCCAACTGAGAACAAGAAGTGCCTAACCATTTTTTCCCATGATGCTAGTTTTAGTTCTTGAAGGTGTGTTTTTACCAAATTCGGCCTTTAATCTTATTTTTTTATTTATTTACATTTTAATTAAAACGGCGTGAGCCAATTACATTAATTAATAAATGATGATATAATAATTACAATACAGAGAACAAAATTAATAATACAAATAATTAAAATTGAGATAAAACGTCATTCTGAATTAAAATATTAATGTGTCAAAATCTTAAACATATTATGGTCAACATTTTATACATTTTGATATCTATCTAATACCCTTATTATAATAAGTACATACATTACTAGTATTATATTGGGAGATGACTCTGGCCTCGTAACACAGTCTTACGGCTACCACGAGGTCAGAGGATTCACATGTTATTGTACAATATTTACGTCAAATAAACGAATTTTGTATTTGTATTCGTATTTTGTATACATTCATTAATTTCGTTCGCAAAACATGAGACAATAATACAAGGTCCAACACCTTAACACCTAAGGTCCAATAAGTAGACCCTTACCCATATCCTCTTTGAGTCCTTACCCATATCCTCGTCAGGTTGCGCGAAGTAGTTGATGAGATCTTCGAGACACATCACCATCTCGCCGAGGTTCACTGACGCGAAGAACATGGAGTGGCGGCGGTTCTCTTGAAGGGTTTCCAGGCCACTGGAAAGGAGAATTTTATTCAATAATCGAGCGAGCTTTTGTTAGTGTTTTTGCATAAGCTATGTCTTTTCACATGTTCGCTTTTCGTCTAATAAGTATAGTAGGTAAATCTAAGCGTATTTATTTATGCAGTACACAATACGATGTAACATTTAAGAACTCAACAAATTATAATTATCACAGTACCTTAACAAATTAAAAATTCAAAAATCCCGCTTCAAAATGCATAGTTCTGGACCAAATGCTATGGCAATAAATGTATACAATAATTTATTATATAATAAATTACCCAACCAAACAAAAAATATTGACAAAACCAACATATTCGAGAACAAATTAAAAGAATTATTGATACAAAAATGCTACTATACAGTTGACGAATACATTAATGACGACAATTTAAATGTTGTTTTCTATACAAACACAATATAATAAAAAAACAAATAGACCGGCCCGCACACAATTTACAATTAAAATTATTTGGGTATATTATGTTCTTCATGTACCAAATTATGCATAAAAGATCTGCAACATTTTATTGAAAACACAATAGTGAAATTAATGATTTGAATTTGACTTTGAACTTATTCTAAAAAAAATTGAGTTGTCTGTCGCCGTCGCTAGGAAGTTTATGGCATAACACTTTTTTCAATATCTACGTATTTACATAGTGTACCTAATGGTTTAAATATCGAAACCTTGTGTTCTTACTTCATTAATTGCAATGGGCCAGCGTAATGATTTATACTCAATTTAAATTGAAAATTTAATTGCTTTTTACTAGGCAGGCTGTAAAGTCTTGCTTTATATTTCCATCCTTCAATATGATAATAGTAAAAAGCAACTCACTTGATAAACTTGGTGAAGAGAGAAGAGCACTTCCTAATAACTCTAGCAGTCCTGGACTCTTCTTCTTGGGACCGGGAGAAGTCCAATCCGTCGTCCATTTTACCTTCTTCGTGGAGGATAGCTTGCTTCTCTTCCACTTTACCGACGCCTTTCTTTTTCGTTTCGTACGACTGCGGAAAAACAAATCTATAGTAGGTACTTATTGAAAAAGGTCATAATTTCAAACAGAGTGATCTTGGAATCTATAAGTTGTGTCCTAGTTCTTTTGACAGTCACAGCAAACGTGTTTCGTACCAACGTTATTTTTAAACGTACATGACATAATGTGATATGAATTAAATTTGTATGGAAGTATCGCGAATATATTGGCAAATATTTAATTTTCTACTGACTACGTAGAGTTTATTAATTGAAAGAGTTTTCTAAGCCTTTAATGAGAGATACGCCCTCAGACTGTTTTTTTATATCTATGGTTTTTATATGTATAAAATCGTTAATCGTTTGCTTTGTGTAAGACAAGAAGGTGCTGGAATATCCCAGAATATTGAGAACTAGTAGACGCCCGCGGCTTCGCTCGCATCATTTTGACATATATAGGTTTAAAATGAACATAACTTTTTTTAATTACGTACCGTTTGAAATGAAATAAACACTAAATGTTAAGTTAAAAATGCACCAACATGTTAGTGAAAACCGTAGATTAATCGGTTCAGCCGTTTTCGAGTCTATAACGAACAAACATACCGGCAGACACACAGACAAACAGTTTTATTTTGAAACATGATTTATGTGTTCTATTGCATCAATGAAGACCCCTCAACTATTTTTTTTCAATTATCTTTAATGTACAGACACCGACCTGTTACAGCTTTATTATGTGTATAGATTACTATAGATTACATATGCACTGACCTTATAAGACAACCAGAGGCTGGTCTCCGCATGCTGCACGATAACCGTCGAGTCACCGTACTTAATGATGGGTGCTCCAATTACTTCCAGGTCCTTGTCTTCTAGGACTTGCTTCTGGTCGTCCTTTTCTTGGCGGAGGCAGAACGCGCAGGAGGCTGTTGTGGCTTCCTCCCTGAAAAGTTAAAAAAAAGAAATAAAGCGCATATTTTTTTTATGAATATAACAATGTTTAAGGTGTTTTCTAAACAGTATATAAAAACATATTTGTAATTTACACGTAAGTAAGTGAAAATAACCGTAGGAGATGGACCAGTTAGAACTATGCCTGTGCCTCCCATGGTCTTTTATTTTTGCAATCGTGATAGATTGAAAGAAAAAAAAAACCTAACTACGAAAGCGACCTTTTTGTAACAAAAGCTGCATTTTGTAAGTATTATATTTTGAATAGTAAAGACCTTTTCGGCCGGATGCCGCCGCCCGCCCACTTGGTGCGAGCTAGCGATACTTGACAAATCTCATCTAAAGCGAGCTTTTTCTTGGAAGAATTGCGTTTTATATGAAACCTACATTTAAGTGATTCTTACAACTATTTTTGTATGAAACGCTAATTGTATCGCTATTCGTAAGAAAAACTGTGATTACTAACCTGCTAACCAAATACAGCTCATTCTGGTCATTGACCCCGAGGTACCGGCCCGTAGTGATGTGTCGGATGCGCATGGGATGGTACCAGTTGATGAACCCGCCCGCCCACTTGGTGCGAGCTAGCTCGAGGCGCCACAGCGAGCGGGCCTGGGACATCACTGACCCGCCTTCGTACACTACGATACTGAAAATAAGAGAATAATGTTTAGAAAGCGCCCGTAGTCAAGTGCAAACCCATTACTTGTAAAAAAAAAGTTCAGCTAGCGGAGGCAATCGCATGCGATTACCAATGTTAAGCAAAGGTCGACGCGGTCAGTCCTTGGATGGGTGACTGAAAAGTGGCATTCCGTTTTAGGCGCTTCCGTGGGTCGGATGACACGTTAATTGTAGGTTGATAACTAACATTGTCAGATAGTTTTGAACGATTGGCAAAAAGGCGGACGGCCTGCCTGATGGTAAGCAGGCACCGTCGACTATGGACATTTGCAACTCCGAAGGTATCGCAGTGCTTGCCAGCTCAGAGAGGTGTTTTGGTTTTACAGATGGTTTAGAACGATAAAGTTATAGAGTTACAGGAGTGATAGATAGATAGATAGATAGATAAATACTTTATTAAAACACCACAAACGAAACAACACACAAAAAAAAACATACAAATTAAAATCAGCGTCTTAATTGGCGGCCTTATCGCTAAGAGCGATCTCTTCCAGGCAACTAATCTGGCAGGGATATATTTTTGAAACGAAACGAGTAGGACGAGGTGTTTTAGATATTAAATAAAATAATGAAAAATAGAGCAAATGTTGATACTTCTTATAAACATAAACAAATATAACAATAATATATACATTTGGTCCTTGCCACAGGAGATCTCAGGGCTGGCAGCTATTTTTCTCAACGTTTGAGTCTTTGCATTCAAAGAGGAAATACTGCCAGCATCCTGGGTTCCCTGCCGCACAGCGACAACATGGACGGTGTGCTGAACTTTTTGTAAATATCTGTTTTGTATAAGTTTTCTGTATTTTTAAGTCATTTTTGTATTATACTTATAAATCAAAAATATACATACATACATACATACATAATAGCATAATACAAGAGACAAAAAAATAATAACAAATATAGCAACTTATGTCAGAACCAAAGAAGATAAATACAATTTCTTTACATTGTTTTTGAAGACATCTAGTGACGGTGCTTTTCTAATATCTAGCGGCAAAGCGTTCCATAGTTTCACGGCGTGCACAGAGAAAGAACTACCATACGAAACTTTTTCGTGTGTCGGAGTGTTCAATTCTTTACTCTATTGTTCAACCGAGGCTTTCTAAAGGAACTTTCATTTGAGAGACTGTTTGATTCCAACTGGAACAGTTAAGTTCTGACCACAATGAGACGGCGAGATTGAATAACTTCTTATTGTATAAGCTCGTTCCTTTCAAAATCATAATCGTCGCTTATCATCAGACTAAATACGGTAAAACGTAAATTCATTCTTATAAAAAAGTAATATTCCAGTATCATACTCAGACCACATATTTTATAAGCGACAAGGTCAAACAAATTTCTAGATATTATGTGTCTAAAAAAGCGAATAGTATCAAAACCTTTTAATACTTTTCGTAAAAAATACTACTTACTTCTGTCCGCCATCTTTAGACCACGTACTAGGTATGGTGAGACATTCATCGCCCCCGTGGAAGAACCTCAACACATCTCCTCCGAAGACATATCCCACGTATTTCATGCGCGATATACCGGTGCCGTAGGGCTGCACCGACCAGTGGGTTACGTGGAAGGACGCGTTGACTATAGACACTTCGTTTTCTTTTGTTGTGTGCTGAAAAATGGTAAAATAAACATTAAAATAGAAATGTTACACGGCTGATTTATCGATTCAAGTTGCAGAAAAATCTTTTAAATTATAGAGGTGTTTTCTTTTTCAAAGATTTAATTTGGGTCATTAGTCATTACTGCTATGTATAGAATTGAATGACAAATTTATTAAAAAAATGTGTTGTAATTTTTTTATATAAAGTACATTCCTGCAACTCGGTGTAATAAAGGCATGGACGAGATACATACAATAAAACCTACTAACAATAGTTTTTGATATACAATAATAACTAGAACCAAATTTCAACGATGCATAAATCTCATGCATAGGATAGGTAGGTATATGGGTACAACAGCACTAACACAGTATGATACAAGTGAAATTGTATAATTTGTAAACATGTATAGTCAGCTGTTTTAATGACATCGAAATGGACACTTTGACGCTGATTTGCCATAAGTGACAAAATGATTCTATAATGTTTGGTGTTAGCAACAATTTTCAAATACATATTCACAATAATTACGGCCTCACCGATAGTAAAAACATAAATTCAGCTTTTTGTCGCGAGGTTAGTGTTGTTGTATCCATTTTCTTTTGACCCTAGAGTAAACATTACGTATTATAAGCAGTTTTTTTGCTAGCAAAGTTAAATCAACGAGTGTTTTTTTGTATTTTTTTTCACGAAATAGTCTTACGTTTGACTATAGCCTGTCTGATGTTAAGCACCGCTATAGTCTAAGATGTAGCACGCTTGCCTAGAAGAAACCTATTTACTCTAGATTTGAAGACCCCTGGGTTATAATTAACTGGTCAATTATTATTTTTCTCACATTTTATCTTCAAAGCGAGAGTATATCGGTTCATATCGGGTAAGCACGCTCTGTCTTAGGCCATAGCCTTTGCTTGCTATCAGGTAAACTGGTCAGGTAAACCCGTTAAAGTTAAAAAAATTAAAAATGATCAAGTAATCACTATAGATTTAGGTTTGTAAATATAACAGATCATAGGAAAAATATTAATTTATCGCCAGCATTCACCAATCAGAGTAATTAAACGTTATTTATGGAATAACATCAACCTCATGGGTTTCTTCTGTGATTGGTGAAATCGTTTGCCACTGAAAACTTTTCGCAGAGACAAAATAATGGCTGTACGACATAAATTGCATGGCTCCCGAATAAATTTCCATTAACAACCGGTTAGTTAATAAGCATTTTGTCTTTTTCATGTTAAAATTATCGACGCGACCACAAGCAAATGATACGTTTAACGATCACTCTCTCTCTTTGAGTCGTATTTTCTCATGACTGAGGGTCGTGACTCCCCCGCAGAATTAATTCGTTAGGGGAGTTTTCTTGGGCAGATATATCGTGGTGGGCGCCCAGGTCTTTCCACGGAAGACGCATGTCCTCGGATATTGTGGTCCTCAAACATGTCGGTTTCCTCACGATGTTTTCCGTCACCGCTAAGCGAGTGCAAATCTACACATAACTTGAAAAATAAAAGTCATTGGTGTAGGGCGGATTCGAACCAGGGTACGTCTGGATGAAAAGCAGACACTGGAACCGCTGAGCCACACTCGCTTACAACGATCACTAATTTAAGTTTATTAGGAAGACGGATTATATTATTATATCCATATTGTATCGTCATTATTTTGCCTCTGCAATAAGCTATTCAATGCGAAGATATTTATTGTATTATATGAAGTGTGTTATAAGTTTTTTGTGAGTACTCACCAAGTATCTCTCAGTGGCAACAGATACAAGAATCAAGTCGTCTCCAACTCGGACTTTCTCTCCCTCAGATCTGAAAGTAGATAAAATATGTCAATTTAATATTATATTCATATTCATATATTTTCATAAAACCAATTTACACGTCAAATTAAAATAAAATACATATTGTATAGTCTTATGTCCTATGAATAACTTAGGTTTATCTAAGTTACAAAAACATTATAGGTATATTTAATATAATATATAGGTACATCGAGTAAAAAACATACTTAAATTTTCAATTTAAAAAATTCATCCAGGTCATAGAACGAGCTACCTTACTAAATAGTTACTGCCCGAAGCCATAGTTGTGTGTACCAATGCGCAATGGGTTGAATACTGAAAACTCAATTACAGTTGCGCTATTACAGCTTTATATATATCTAGATTTTTTATATTTCTAATCGATAAAATCTACGAGATTAGCGAGCAACATATGTGTTTATTTGCGGGCTCATATTAGTAATATTCGACATTTGGCATAAGTAGACATGCTTAGAAGGACTATACACAAGACTAGTGGGTGCTCGCGCCTTCGCTCGCTTTAAGAAGTAAAACTTGCATCCCCTATTTTTACCCCTTTAAAAGTGGCATTTCCAAAAATCCTTTCTTAGCGGATGCCTACATTTTAAAATCTACCTTCATTCCAAATTTCAGCCCAATCCGTCCAGTGGTTTGGGCTGTGCGTTGATAGATCACTATATCAGTCAGTCAGTCACCTTTGAGTTTTATATATATAGATAACTGGTAAGAAATGGATGCTTTTAGTACGCCAAATACTTAAATGTTCTATGACCGCGCTTACTAGTCAGCTAGGTTTTCTGTTGAGGCTCCTTGTTGGTTGGGGTTCCTTTAGATATATGTAGGTACATAAATCAAAATTATTACAGAAAGTAATTATCTTAAGTTTTTTCTATCATTTCTTCATTTTATATTCTAAGACTATTAAAATTAGTCTCACCATTGTTTGCTAGCAGGATGCTCTTGCAGACCAAGGTCAAAGGCAAACTTGTCCTGGGATGATGTCGACAAGCATGCTAGGCACTGTGCAGGAGGCGTTACGACCCCCAGTAATGAGGAATACAACTACAGATGTGTACTTACACATTCGTGCATCATTTCGCGACTGTGCCACGCACTAGGCCCCTGCCTGTGTTATGTAGGCTTGCGATCTTGTGATTTTGTTGGTTTTTAGTAGGTATTTACTTATTAACAGTAGTCTCACCGTTGCTTGCTCGCAGGATGCAGCGTCCACCAGCAAGCCTCTCCCTGCGAGTGCTCTTGCAGACCGACGTCAAAGGCCAACTTGTCCTGGGATGATGACGTGGACAGGCAGGCCAGGTACTGTGAAAAAGTAGATATAATATGAAAATGTATTTAAACATATCGTCTATAATATTAGTTCAGTCCATGATTGGCAGCCTATCTAATTTTGTTTTATATCTATTCGCTTCAGTCGTATCTCGTAAATAAGGCTCTAAATGGAGTCTACATGAAACCTGTTACGTGTTATAATATATCTAGTGTTGTGTGTTTTATTAAATTTCATATAAGGTATGTGAAGTAGTTTGAAGGGATCACCAGTGTTAAAGTCAACTAGTCTTATATCAGTATTCACGTAGCGCCCGTAGCTCAGCTAGCGGAGGCAATCGCATGCGATTACCAATTTTTAAGCAAAGATTGACGCGGATGTGTGACGAAAAGTGGCACTCCATTTTGGGTGCTTCCGTAGATCGGATGACAAGTTAAATTGTAGGTACCGGTTGTTTGTCTAGTACGGAAGTCGTTAAGCCATGTCTGAGGTCCTTGGGGAGGCTTGATAAACTCTCGACTCCAGAGTTGGCCACTCATCATTTGATAAGAAGAAGAAGAAGTAGTAGTAGTAGTTACGTATTTACGTAGTTTGTTCTTTATAATGTAACAATAATTCGAAGATATTACTAACTTATGACGTATATATCTGGGATCCGCATGAAGAGAAGTACAAAGAAATGATTGAAAAAGTACAAAGAAAGTTTGCTAGATATTTGTACAAAAAGTTATACGGCTTCTACCCTTTTCTGTATCCGTCTCTCTTCGTCTATGGTATGGTAGGTATGTATGCGTTGGAAGTAAGGCGAAAATGCAGTTTGCTATCGCATTACTTCCAGCTCTTGCGCGGATCCATCGACGATCCTAGTGTTCTATCCCGGTTGTCGCTGGCGGCGGGAGCGCGTGCGGCGCGCGCATGCTGCCCGCGCCGCCCGCTGGCTATGCCGTGCGGGGTGGTGCGCACCGCCACGGCGCGGTACGCTCCCACAACACATGCTGTCAGTCTGCTTAACGACATGCTTGCACAGATGCCAGATCTTGATATATTCCATTCGAAATTTAAATTTATATTACAATGTTGTAGTATATTTATTTGTAATAATAGGAAAATTTACTATAAGTCTAGGTATAGGGATTAATTTTAATATAAGTATATTTTTAAGGTTGGCCCACAGCACGCTTTGGGAAACTGTAAGTGCTGTGGGCAAGTGAACAATAAATAAATAAATAAATAAATATAAAGTATGATTTATTCAATATATGAAATAATTACCATAAATTGTTAACAAACCTGCTGAATAGGACTAAAAAGTAATTAAAACTTACCATATCACTGTTAAGATGTCGTAAAAGAATGGCATTGCCGTATAGCAACGTCCTGTGACCAGAGCCCGTGCCTTTGCCCTGCAATAAACAAAATATCTTAGTTTAAACCTTCTCCCTTACGTAGAAATATAATTTACTTAGTTTTAGTACAGAAACTCTCTACTCTTGGAAACTTCTTTGAAAATAGCCTTAAATTCTGTTACAGATTGATATACACTTTTGAGATATGAAACCACTCGTTTCTTTGCTGATTTTCTAGTGTACTAAGTCTTCCATTTAAATTTGAATTGATTTAAAGGAATTTAAAGGTTTTACACAGTTTACTGCAATTTAGCGTGAAAACGCAGCAAGTTTGATGAAAGATTAAGGGCGAGCTATTGAAAAAAATATGATTACTTGTATCTGTGTATGAAATATACTGTATGGGTATTCAAATTGTCGAAATCTGCAGATAGTAACGTTGGTTATTATTATATGTACAAATGAAATAAAAGTGCATGAATCAAGTTGCAGAAATTAGCGGGCTACGGCGTAGGATCATAATCTGCTACGAGCGTAGACCCTCTACGATCGAGTCGTAGATCGCCTACGTGTTATAAAGTAAAAACAAAATGTTAACTTAATTTATATTTATAAGTTTTATATATTTTTATGCTAAAAGCCATCACTGTTATAGTTATTTTATATCCATAAACTATAGCTCTCAATTTTTTTTATATATTTTTAAGATTTACGTTAGAAGTAGTATGTATAGTTTCCTTAAATAGTTTAAATTAAATGTCGAAATATAATGATGTAATATATAAATTAATAAATAATTTACTTGTTAGATATTATTGTGAAGGAAAATATAATGTGGTCAAATGAGTATCAGACAGTGAAGGGCCACTCTAAAGTTAAATTTGAAAGAGCTATAAGGTTTGACCTCATGAAAGTCATGACAAGGCGCTTTTTTAACAACACACCGACCCCTTTTCACGGAAGTTTAAGTATTTCTGAAAAAATATTGCCTGAAAAGGGACGATCTTTACAATGTCATAAAAATATAATCAAGCGCCTGGATCGTAGATTACAACGTTGCTTAACATCAGACGAGTTGTAGCCAAGCGTGAGCCTATATAAAAAAATATATAACGTATGTTTATTAAATTATTATTGAAGATAGTAAAAATAATGATGTAAAAGATTTACCACGAGTTGAGTTTATAAGAAAAAATATGGATTAAAAACGAATGTTATACAAATATTTTTAAAAGAGAACGATATTCTGGTCCTTTTCAAAATACCAATTTGGAAATTGTAAAATTTGTTTTTACTCATATATTTAAGTTATGGTTTTTACAAGCGAGACTAAGACGGTTTTTTTTAAATGCCAAACTAGTTAGAAAATGCGGTAAAAAGGGGGTTTTAATGTTATTACTAAGCTTTTTTCAATAATAAAACGTTTATATTATTATGTTAATATATTTTCTTAGAATACTACAAATACTAACTACCAAAACTATTTAATAATATTCATTAACTGAAACATGCTCAAAACTAAAACAGAAATGCGTTAAAACTAATCTACAGTGGAAATTCTAAAGTGAAGTTAAAAATAAGGTCTATTTTCTAAAAAAAAAAAGTAGCAAGAAATAAAATTATTTTCAAATAAGATGAACTTACTAATAAACCTAATTTTATACAAAATACATCAAATCAATAATATATGTAGTCAGAACTGTTTGAAAATATATGAGAATAATGCATATAGATTTGAATTACATGGAAAAAAATCAGATAGTTTGAACATTTTTTACTTCACGTATCACTAAACTGCGGTTGTGGCACGAAACGTGTACCTGTATATATGTTTATATTTTATTGTGTTGTGTATTTATTGTTGTTTCGTGTCCCAACAAATTGATTTAATTCTTATTCTTTATTCTTAAACTTCCATCAAAAGATCATTAAGCTTTTTTAATTATAATTATAATGATGACAAAATGATCATTATTTTTAGTAAACAGTTAAAATTAAACGGCACAAGATCCAATGAAATTAGTGATAGAGTAAAAATTTAGAATTTCGATACATTCCATAATGTTTATGCCAATCAAAGTAAATGATAAGAATCATGCAGTTTACCCTCGCTCGGTACTTACTAAATTGTGGTTCCCCTGCAAAATTTATAGAGCCGAATGTCGATAAATTATTCACAATTTTGATATAGTTTATTGTTAAACACAAGGCTTTATTTAGGAAACAATTAAAACTTTCTGGAAAATTTCAGGACATATCAGACAGCGCCATCTAGCCCCATACTAAGCAAACACGCTCGTGTCATGAGTACTAGATAACTAGGTAACGTACATATATAACATATGTCTTTTAAATATCATAAAAAGTAGTCTGAATTAAAGTCTCTTTTTTTTATACATATACGCTTTTTAAGATTGGTAAAAAAAACCGATATTAATATATATTATAATTAATATATTATTATTAATATATTAATTTATCGATTCCAGAACCTAAAATTAATTTTTGTGTAGATCATGGAAATACAAAAAATAATCACAACAGTTTCTTAAAATAATATGCTGTTTGAAAATATAATTTACAAAACCTTGACCATATTATATAAATAGCGTTTAGTTTGAATTTTTCCTAGATGTAATTTTATAATTAATAGTAAAGAAAGTTTTAATATATTCCCAACAAAGATGTTAACATCAAAAAGCATTCAAGAGATTTGCCATTTAAAATCTTTAAAGGTCATTAGACATATAACAATATTCAATAAACGGGATTTAGTCAACATAATATCCGAAAATTATTTCAAAAAAGGGTGACAACAGATACAATACGAGGAAGATAAAAACCACTGTTAAAATTACAGGTATCTTTATAACGAGTACACGTAAAAATATACATTTAAACATTATCAGGTTTTTGTATTTTACTTACAGTTTCAGAACCAGCCGCCGTCACCAATTCCTGAAGGGCTCTCACTGATAAAGCCTGAAAAATACAAAGGAAGAATTAGGAAAAAAAGAAGCTTTTCAACATTAAGTACTATTCAGATTTTCTTTGAGAGAAAGGACATTGATTGCTTTAAATTAATTGGTATAAATTTATCACTTTCCTATAGAAATTAAATTTGTCATCATCATCATCAACAGCCCTTGGGATTCCACTGCTGGGTATATGCCTCCCTTTGTATGTGCCATCTGCGTGGATCTTGTGCAGACCTCTTCCAGGCTGAACCCTCGACTTTAACGATGTCGTCGACCGATGATGATAGTGAAATTAAATTAAGTTTGTATAATAAGACTGTTTTTATAATAAGTACTAATATATTTTCCACTAATATTATAAAGGCCAAAGTTAAGTGCTACAATTTAATTATGAACTGGTGCCTCTGAACTAAGCTAGGCTTGTATCTCAGTTCAGTTCATGTAATTGTTCTTGATGTGATGAATGAAATGTATACGCGAGATCATTTATTTTTTGTCAGCGTAGCAGCTGCTCGACATTATATATTATGTGTTTAGAGTTATATGCACATTTGTATGTATCATTTAGTAATTAACTAACTAACTAGGTTGGCTCAACGACCCAAATCGGATCTTGGCCTCCGACACCAAAATACGCCATTTATCTCTGTCCTGCAGCTTATTCTAAAGCTTCCATCGTCCCTTCGAACTAGCCCTAGATTTTTTCGGAGTACTTTTCCTTCAGTGACTAGAAGCTTCGTCTTTTTATTTAGTAATTAGTAGTATCAATAAGGTTTTTGTGTGCAATAAAACATTTATTTATTGAGTTTCTTATTATAATATCTAGTGACCTCAAAACGTAACATCCTATAAATCTACATAAAACAAATGAGCGATGTCACGTCTGTTCGTCCTTCAAACCAATTATAATCGTAAATCAAAGCCTTGGTACAAGAAAAGTACATTACGGGAACCTACTTGGGACGTGATGGAATGTACTGAAAGTGGGGCGACCTTACGCTTGCGAAGGTCTTTATTGTATACGATACGATACTGGAATCGTACATAATATTGGCCAGGGACTAGAAGTAAAATATAGTAATAGAATAAAAAAACCGAAGCTAGGATTAAATTGCTACAACAGATTTTGTTGCTATTATTTTTTTATTGCTTAGGTTTATAGGTTCTCCTATGATCTGTTATTGCTTTAGATAAAAAAATACAATAATAAAGTCTAACGACAAGATTTCAAGTTGTTATTGACAACAATAATAGACAAACATTTTTTTGCTACAACTTACTTATAGCCTTTTTAAACGAATTAAATTTAAGAAAACTGGGGTTTGTGTTAATTTAATCACTGACGCAATGGATAAAACGATTTTTTACAAATTTAACTCTAAAAATGTAATCAACAATCGGAGTGATTAATAAAAAAAAATACTAATCGTATCGTGTGACTTTAAAAGAGCTTTATACATTTTCCGGACGCTAAGTTTTTTCCCATTATTAGTCCTGTAGACAATGATGGATGGTCCAATTCACACTTTCTGAGTGAAAAGGAACTTTCAAGGACCGTTGACCAATTTTACGCTTTTTTGCTACAAAAAAAACAACGAGAGAGCAGTAAGTCAATTTTGTCTATCTAATTCTTTCTTTTACTAAGATTTAAATTAATGCAATCGCTCTTCTAAGGGAAAGTAAATCCATGCTATCGCAAAAGAATGCATCATCATAAACTGCAAACAGCGCTTACTAATTTGCAATTTGTGACCGAGCTAAGTATAATTAAAATAACAATGGAGCAGTGCAACTTTTACTGAAAATATTCGTCATGAATTCATTATCATCATCAGCCCGTAATCGCCCACTGCTGAGCATAGGCCTCTCTTGTACGCCATTCGTCCCAGTCCTGCGCAGATTGAATCCAGACGCTCCTTGCGATTTTTCTAATGTCGTCTAATCATAATCATATCATGAATTATTGAAAAATAAAACCGTGAATCAGAGACCAACACCTCTAAATAATGAAATCCCTCGTCCAATTAACGCATTTTGACATTTTTGGTATCTAACTTCTGTAATACAATTTGAGAATGTTATTTTTGTAGGATACTTTCTAAGGTCAATAAATTGTTGCATGAATAATCTGCACCCCAAAAAACCCCCGGCTGCAAAAAATCAACTTGCTGCGGCCAAAATTCGGCCGCCATTTTGACGACGCCATCTTGGATTTTTGCAACCACCATGATACGTCCCTCCAAGCCCTCTTAATTGTGTGCCTTTTGTATGTTGACTGTTGCTACAGTAGGGCCCCAAAAGTGATATACTTAGGCCACTTTTTATCATAATAACACGCGAGCAAATCGGTTACCACCTATAAGTTATTTTATAAAGAGCCACTTATTCTTGACATAATTTAAAAACCATAACTAATCAAGTCTTAAATAACTTAATACTTTTTTTTTCAACCTATAGGTACTGTTCCCACTCTTGGGAAAAGTCGCCCCCAACTCCCTCCTTGAATCTCGGTCGACAACCGCCTCAAGCCAGCCACTCCGAAACTGGTCGAGATCGTAATATAATAAATACATACTATAAATAATAAAAAAATACTGACCTGTTCTATAACAAACACGCACTGCGATAGATCCGGCGGTATGTTCTTATCGGCGATGTTTTCAAGGAAGCAGTGCCGGTTACCGAACCCTTCCGCCGCGAGACACACTCGCTCCCCCGTGGCCGTGCACGAGAGACATACCATGTCTTCCTGAAATGTTATAAAAATACATATTTGAAATATATGGCAGGATTTCAATATAAATAACAAGAAATAAAATATAAAAACAAGGGAAAAAAACTAAATATAAGTACTACTACTACTAACTACTACAAAAAAGGGGCACTTAGAAAATCTCTAGAAAAGCCTAAAGATAATCTAAGTGCTCCAGCCCACTACCAGAGGGCAGCGTGCCCAGCATACTGGCCGCATTACCACGCTGGATGGCAATGCTTATACGATGAGCCAGGAAAAGACCAGCATTTTGGTCACGCGTCGCGTCAACCAAGCGCTCCGAGAGGTTTCGGAAAATAGTATGGGCTCCCGGACCCCACGGCCCCAAAGTCTCGACTCCAAAAGGCTCAAATATGTAACCTCGGCCGAGGTTAGCAGATTTGCATATTTACAAGAAATTGATTTTACAACATTTATTTTTGCGGACTAAATTTGATTGACTACCCTTATTAGACTAAAGTAACTACATAAGAATAATGCAATCTGTCAAATATAATACATTACAAAATTCATATCTCAAACTTTTATTGAAAAATATAAACTTTTATTGAAAATATAATGTCTTAGGCCCTTAGGTCGGCTTGATAAACTCTCGACACCAGAGTTTACCACTCTCATTCGATAAGAAGCAGAATGGGGAATGAAATGTTACAAAAATAATTAAATAAAATTAAAACATATCTATTTCTCTTCACAGATTCTCGGGCCTTACGCCCGGTATTTGGGGCCGTAGCCAACACTGAGAGGCCTTTTACAATATTATACTTAAAATTAAGTAAAAATTACAGATAGAGGATGTTAGGTATATAATATATATAAATATACATATGTATATATAAATATATATAAATAAACATATCTATATTGTTACGAATACTACATAATAAGAAATTGAGACGATACGCAAAGCTCACAACAACGATTCATGAATTTTATTTCACAGCTTCGTGCGAGTAGGTCGTAGCTTGTATGACGTGAATATTAACTTTCAGAATAATACAGAAGCTGTAAAAATATGCAAAGTGAAAGACTTAAATGGATTTGACTCCAGGATTTTTCTTTTTGTTAAGATTACCCGTATTAGATACCTTATTACTAAATATAGCTTTTGAATATGAGTTAATAGTGTAACTTAGCTTTACTAACACTACAAAATGAAAGTTTGTGGTTAGTTATTCTTTCGATAAGCTCAAAAAGAAAAACCAACTTGAAGACATTTCAGGAGAATAAATATTATGCATATCTATACTAATATTATAAACCTGAAGAGTTTATTCGTTTGTTTGAACGCGCTAATCTCAGGAACTACTGGTGCGAATTGAAAAAATATTTTTATGTTGAATAGACCATTTATCGAGGAAGGCTTTAAGCTATATATGCTGCAACTAATAGGAGCAAAGAAACAATGGACAATTTTTATGCAATTCATTCTTTAAATCTAAAAATCAAAACTAAATTAGGATTAATAAATAGGCTACCAAGTTTTAGACTAACGAGAATGACACCAAGGAACTTCACATGCGTGTGGAGGAGATAAGGGATTTAGGAGTGACGATGGACATTGAGTTGAAGTTCAATAAGCATATAACAGAGGTGTGCGCTAAGGCTTACAAATCATTAGGGTTTGTGATGCGTCAAGCTGCCAGATTCCAAGACCGAAATGCGATAATTATGCTCTTCTATGCTTTTGTTCGCAGTAAGTTGGAGTATAACTCTATTATCTGGGACCCGCACGAGAAAAAGTATACTCTTATGGTGGAGCGTGTCCAGCGGAAATTTGCCAGATACTTGTATAAGAAGTTGTACGGATATTATCCCTTTTTGTATCCCTCTCTGTTTGTCTCGGGTATGGTGGGCATCGACACTTTAGTTTTAAGGCGTAAATGTGCACTTTTACTCCATTTTTATCAGCTGCTGAACGGTCAGATACATAATCCCGATGCGCTGGCTCGCCTCGCCTTGCTGGCGCCGACTCGGCAGCGGCCGCCGCGAGAGTGTGGTGTGCGTCCGTTGTTCGCTGCGCTGCGCGCGCGCACATGTACCTCGCAGTACGCGCCGTCTGCTCAAGCCATTAGCTTGCTCAATGCAATGATTGCTCAGAACAGAGACATAGATGTGTTCTGTTCTAAATATAGGAAATTTCGTTGTGATTGTTGTAAATTTTTAAGTAACGTAGTTTATAATATGTTCTACCCAAATGCTTTAGCATTATTATAGTAGGTAGTTATAATATATATAATAATAGTTGGCTTAATGTACGTGTTGGCTTAAGCTGTTAGTACATAAGTAATAAAATAAATAAATAAATAAAAAAAATATCACCACTATTTAGGCAGCTTTTCAAATACTATTTTTTAACACGTAATAAATAGGCTTACGTTTGACTATAGCCTGCCTGATATTAAGTACCACTATAGTCTAAGCTAAGGTGTAGCACGCTTGCCTAGAAGAAACGTATTTACTCTAGATTTGGAGACCCCTGGGTTATAATTATCTGGGAACAGGGCTCCAGGTAGAGAGTTCTATAGTCTCGCCGTCCTAACTATGAAGGTAGAAGCAAAGCGCTTCGTGCGAGTCGTTGTCAAAATACTAAAATTGATTGTAAGCCATTATACATATTGTTGTACTAATTTGTATCTATAAATGAAGTAATCTTTGGTTACAACACAGACCCGGCTTTCCGTTAGTATTTTCTTATTCCATTCTCTTTTCATTTTATAGAGGAGCGTTCTTTTAGTTACAAAGCAAGTTCTTGCTATTAGAGATATTTTTATTGTATCCAGTACTCTTGATTATGAAAGTCACTTATTAAGTAGTCTTATTAAAAAAATGTAGGTCCCGGCTGTTTGTCTGGTGCAGCAGTCGTTAAACCGTGTCAGAGGCCCTTAGGGCGGTTTAAAAACTCTCGACACCAGAGTTGGCCACTCTCATACGATAAGAAGAAGAAGTCTATCAACGCACAGCCCAAACCACTGGACAGATTGAGCTGAAATTTGGCATGCAGGTAGATGTTATGACGTAGGTATCAGCTAAGAAAGGATTTTTGGAAATACCACTTTTAAAGGGGTGAAATAGGGGATGCAAATAATACTTCTTAATGCGAGCGGAGCCGCGAGTATCATCTAGTGTATGATAAATAAGTTCTATTATTTAAAGGTGGATAAATTATAAATGTACCTAAGGAAATAAGTAAATTCAACCTTACAAGCTTTTATATTTTTAATATTAGCGTTTATTTGACACTACATTTTAGGTTTGATTTCAATCTACCAACTCTCCAACTTTCTGAATTTAATAATGTAGGCTTACAAATAAATATACAATACGTTGAGATAAAACTTTGGCATGAGTTTCAATGAAAAATACAATGCTTTAGAGGCCAGTGTTCTCTTAATGATTTAGCTAGGGTTGACACTTTGTATTTAACTTGCCTTTTTAAATGGTTCACTAAAAAAAAATGATGTGAATTGGTTGTCATATAATGGTGATATTTTATTCTGTGTTGGGACGATCTTTTTATTTTTTAAACAGTATTTAAGGACATTATTGCAATAAAGTCCAATTCCCATACCAATAATAATAATAATAACCGCAGGGGCGACTTTATGGCGAGTCGTCGGTGAGTGGCGTCACCGCGGACCCCGATTCCCTGGGGGCTAAATGAGACCCCCTGCCTCCCGGCTTGCCTTGATTGGCCGTCCGGGAGTGGAAGACGCAAGAGCTAAGTACCTAAGCTCCAGGGTGGAAGTGTTAAAGGGCATAACGCCGCTAGTACCGCTCAGAGAACGCGCAGCACACCTCTCGACACCCTAAGCCACTCACATCAATGTTGCTCTTCCGGCGCCATCTTAGGCTGCCTTTTGTGGAGGGCCCATTTAGTGAGTGGCAAGTCATCACCCGCTATAACTTTTATGAATGAGGCGTAACTGGCGGGTGCCGTTCCTCATACAATAGACCAGTTTAATTAAGTCAATGAACAACTCAACACAATAGCCTGTAACATTAATACCATTTCTGCAATAGTTATTTTATATACCTACCTAACATCCTCTTTCCGTAATTTTGTACTTAATTTTAAGTAAAGTATTGTAAAAGGCCTCTCAGTGTTGGCTACGTCCCCACTGATGCCTTAAAAATACCGGGCGTAAGGCCCGAGAGTCTGTGAAGGAATTAAAAATAATAATAATAATAAAATCATTTATAAACACAAATAACATTTTAAAATATACAATAGTTGTAGCCTGTAATATAACTATAACCAATAAAAATATCAACTAAGTAGAACTAAGTTATTGTTCATTTATAGTGTTGAGAGTGTTTCATACCACACAGGGGCATCTGATATGGCTTTTACTTGAATGAACCTCAACATTACATGCAAAACATATGTTATTTTCAAAAAATCTTAAGGAAGAAGAAACCCATAGTACATATGGTGTCCATAGTACATCGATATGAGTGTTTGTTAGACATATTCTGACAGCACAAGTGACGCCATCAGCCGCTCAGTCTGAAGTGTATGGAAATGAGTGTGGATTTTCGCGCCTGGCAGTTGGTAGACCGTAGCCTAGTGGTTAAGGCGTTCTGACGGTAGCAGAAATACGCAGGTTCGAATCCTGCCGGTCGTGATTATTTTCGCTCATTTTCCAATAAAAGTTTAAATTAAAACAACCATAGTGCAGGTTAGCACTTAATAAATTAACCCAACGTATGGATTTGTAATTTTTTTACATACAATTATTATCATTCTCCATAATCGTTTTATACCACAGTCATCAATCAAATCTGTATAATTTCTACTATTCACTCTCGATCCCTTCTGATCAAAATTCCACCGATCACTAGCTGAATAAAATATTGTTTAGGAAAGGTTCCTACATACTTACCGGCAGTTTAAACACACTTGATATTATGAGTAAGTTTGTATGAAAGTGTCCCACTCTAGTGTCAGAGTTTTCAAACCGCCCTAAAGGCCTCTGACATGGCTGAACGACTTCCGTACGACGAACAGCTGGGGCATATCTTGGCAAAGTATATTAACGAAACTTAAACTTTTTTATCACCTTTGCACAGGCAATAATATACCTATTATTATAATACATTTATTGCCATTTTTTTCTATCTATATACTCCTTGCCTAATGCACATAAAGATTATTATTTTACATAAAGAATTATGAATTGCAAAACTTGTAATTAATTGTATTGAGTCTGGTCATTTCTATGTATAATAAGTATGTATTTAGAAAGGAAGTTATCTAAAAGCGTAAATGTATCATGCTTGTATCATGGGTACTAGATAACTTCTTTTCTATGTATTAGATTATATTATATT
Source organism: Macaria notata (assembly GCA_927399415.1). NCBI lineage: Eukaryota > Metazoa > Arthropoda > Insecta > Lepidoptera > Geometridae > Macaria > Macaria notata. The sequence goes on along the minus strand of OV656750.1, from coordinate 3,529,052 downwards.
ATACATAGAAACGACCAGACTCAACACAAGTAAGTTTTTGTTTTGATTCTTGTGCATGTTAACCTTTCTCCCTGTTTACCTGTTCGACCTAACGCGTTATACCTATTTAATTCACCAGGTAAGGCCCAAATACCAACCATTACGGGTAATAGCTGTGTGAGTGCCCGTTACGCCTTAAACTTTATTTGTTTACGTTTCGTTTATTTCTGCGGCTTTTTGCACAATTCAGGACACACTAAAACTAGTTCCTATAATTATTTTTGTCACCGAATATGGTGCGTTAGTGACTCAACTGTCCCAAGATTGATTTTGGAAAATATAAAAAAGTGGGAGTTTTGATTTAAAAAACCAGTAAGTATTTCATTGAACTGTTTGCTAACAAAACGTACTTTCAATTGTGTATATTTAATTTCTCCCAGAAATAATATTCAATTGTTTATAGCTTTCCACAAAGTTGTGGAACTCCCTGCCAGACTCTGTTCCCCGTGAACTATAATAATCCAGCGATATTCAAAGCGAGGGTGAATCGGTTCTTATCGGATACGCACGCTTCATATTAGGCTATAGCCGTTGCTTACCATCAGGCAAACTATGGCAAGTGCAAGCCGTTTTAGTTAAAAAATAAAGTTTTGTTCGTATAAGCTACGTTTTCAAGTTTTTTATAAGTGTAAAGTATCTGCCAGCCCTGTGTTTAGTTAGTGAGCCATCAATTACCGCGTCTATTCATGTGGAAGGCCCTTTCAATTCCAGCGCCTTCAGCACTGTCTCTCTGGCATTTTGCATATTTATGGCGGCCATTTTGTATAAATAGAAGAAATTGTGGCCATATTTTATATCAATTACGTAGGCCCAGGCATCATCAGTCTCTAGTCATCTTTGGTGACGCAGCAATGGTGGCTTAGCAACCAGCTATATAGTTCATTAATAATTAACGTCAATGTATCAAAATAAAAAAATACACTATTACAAAAATAGGGATGTCTAAGCACACTTTAGTTTTTAATGCAAGATAGGCTCTCGCCCGAATCATTTTAGTAGTTTACGATCTAAAATGCTAGCCTAGAAGAAATCGATTGTACTCTAATCTATATATATACACTCAGAGTTTTCTTAATCAAAGGGCTTATCTTTTTGATATACATCAAAGGTTAAAAGGGTCCGAATTGAAATAAGGAAATTCGTTAAGAAAACGGGACGCAAGTTTTTGAGTAATTGCGGAAACCGTTCTCAAGTTTGCGCACAATCTGTTTGAGCTATAACCACTATAACAGACCTGAATTTCATGCAATTCACTTTAATGAAGCATTTTTAGGCTTTAATTGCAAACGACTGAAGCTCCTAAATTAGGACTAGTAGGTGCTTGCGGCTTCGCTCGCATTAAGAAGTAAAACTTCCACACCCTATTTTCACCCCTTTAAAAGTGGCATTTCCAAAAATCCTTTCTTAGCGGATGCTTTCGTCATAACATCTACATTCATTCCAAATTTCAGCCCAATCTGTCTAGTGGTTTGGGCTGTGCGTTGATAGATCACTATATCAGTCGGTCAGTCAGTCCCCTTTTTTTAGTTTTATATATTTAGATTCTTTTGGGCATACGTTTGATTAGCTACCAACATGAAAATGGAATCATCTTATGTCATAGTATCAACACAAAAGTGAGTTTGTGTGTTTCTCGATGACTCAAAGTAAAGACGAATTTTCATGATTTTCGGTAATAGAAGTAGTAACGGTTGTATGAGCGTTGAATAATTATTTTGAATATTTTTGTTCACCTTCTTATCGAATGAGTGAGGCCAACTCTGGTGTCGAGAGTTAGTCAAGCCGCCCTAAAAGCCCCTGACATGGCTTAACGACTGCCGTACTAGACAAATACATATTAATGATATTACAATAAATAAATCGATTTGTAGTAAGCTTAAAAAAATCATCCAGAATTTTCAACGTAAAACCTTGGCAGTGGCATTAACCTCAAAGTTGCTGGTTAAGTTACTTAAGCGGATCAGAATTCAGGTAAGGGTGCTAACTGAGATAGCACTTTTTGCCGGCAAGATACATTGTTATATATATATATAATTTAGAAAATAAGATACTACTTTTTAGATTAACTTTCTTATTTGAAACAATTTTATTTGTTTTTCTGGTTTGTTGGTTTCCATTTCGTATGAAACTAACGTAAAGTAAGTAAGTAGTACGTAAGTTTCAAATTGCTTAAACTTTGAGTAACAGAGCTAATAAAGTTCAATCATTTTAATCCAAAAACATGTGTCTTCGGTGGAATGACCTGGGCGCCCTCCACGAAAAAGAACTCCCCTAACGAATTAATCCTGCGGGGGAGCCACGACCCTCAGTCATGAGGAATACGACTCAAAGAGATAATACATTTCTAATTCAAGTGTGTAAACAATTATTATAGAATAATTAAAATTCAAAATGTAACTTACCGTGCGCAAGAATGAAACATCATCTTGCTCGCTTGCTCCCCCCTCTGCTTCCGCCATCTTGGATTCTCTGTCTCACTCTAGCTATCAGATTTGTTTATCCTCTCTTCCATACCACGGGAAATGCATAACTGAAAACAAGGAAAAATACAAAATTAGAATTTTAAAGTAAATTTATTACAAAGTTAAGTCCTTTTAAATAAATAGTACAACGCCGATTATATTATTAACCGACTTCATTCATTTATAAGTTTTACTACCAAGGATCGAAACATAATAATAAAAAACAACGTTCAGAAGAATTCAGAACTTCCTTATTTGAAGTCGGTTTCATTCGTAGTCTTTTAACTTCAATCTATTTACAGTATTGTTTTTACATGGAATAGATTTACGTTTGACTACAGCCTGCCTGATGTTAAGCATTGCTGCAGCCTAGGGTGTGACACGCTTACCTAGAAGATACCTATTAACTCTAGATTTGAAGACCACTGGATTGTAGTACGCAGAAAACACGGTTTAAACTGCTAATTGCGTAAGAACCTATAATAGTATACGTAACTCTAAGCAATTTAAACATAGTTCACAAAAAGGGGATTTATAAGCGACAATATAAACTTATGGCTGGTCATATGACTCTGCGTCCACGTAGCTAGGTACCAACCGTCTCCGTTGTAGTATGTTAGTATTCGGAAAGCTCGCAATCACTAAATTTTTCCTTATAGTCACTCTCATTGATCACTGCAAGCTTGCATCCCGTATCAACTTCAAAATCTATCGGCGTACTATTACATAAAGGTTCACTACATACGGTTAGTCGTCCTCGCCGCTGACCACGATATTGAAGATATCGCTATCTTCGTCCTCGGACTGCAGGTCGACGTAAAAATGATTCCTTCGCCGATCTTTACTCGATTCACTGCCGTTATTATCACTATACGACCGCTCACTTTTACACATGGCCTTCAGATGGCCCCTGGGCCCGCACTGATCACAATTATAACGCCTATACGACACTGATCCGGTGCGTGTTGGCGGCCACATCGCCAACATTGGTCTCGCTGCCCGCGGCGCGCCGCCGGGCCCGCTGCCGCCGCACCTATGCGGTGCACGGCCGAGGGGCCCGCGGCCGCGTCCGCCGCTGCCGAGCCTGCGCCCGGCGCCCCGCCGCTCGAGCAGCTCGCCCCCGCGTGCCGCTCCGCAGCCTCCAGCGCCAGCGCCAGTTCCACCGCCCGCCTGTACTTCAGCTCCTTCTCCGCGAACAACCTACTACGCATCTCGTCACTCGCCAGCCCGGACACGAACTGGTCTCGCAGGTTCTCTTCCAGCTTGTCACTGAATTTGCAAGTGCTGGCGAGATGCTTGAGATGTTGTAGGTATAGGTTGAGTTCCTCTCCTGGTCCTTGTCGACGTTGCCGAAAGATATGCCGTTCCGCAATATCTGAGCGTCTGGGTTCGAGATGTTGTTCGACGATGGTGACTAATTCCGTGAATGTTTTGTTTTCGGGTCTATCCGGAGCACACAAATCGCACATTAAATCGTACGTAGCCTCGCCCACCACGGTGATGAGCGTAGCCACGTGCAGCGATTCTTTAATCTCATTTAGTAGGATAAACTGCCGAACACGATTCACGTACACGTTCCATTTCCGCGAAGAAAGGTCGAAACTATCTATTTTACCATAAGGCATGGTAATTACCGCGCAAAATCTATTTTTTTTCTCGTCGCCAGTAAGATATGCGTAATGAAACAGGGCGAGCGGTATGATAACTGGTTTATTGAACGAAATGAAGGTATCAAATAACATAAGTACCCACAATACTTTACAATTATGAAACTGAAAATGGAAGTAATAAGCCGGAATCATGTCGCATCGCGTTTATCTTGTAAACTGATGTAAAATGTATAAAACAATCTCTTTGCTGGAATCAACTCGACGGGCTGTATATCACGTGAAATGAGCGCGTGTAAAAATACTAGCTGTGTTTTTAGGCGGCACGCTTATATAGAAGTCTATTAGACGCTCGCATTATCTATACTAATATTATAAAGCTGAAGAGTTTGTTTGTTTGTTTGAACGCGCTAATCTCAGGAACTACTGGTGCGAATTGAAAATTATTTTTGTGTTGAATAGACTATTTATCGAGGAAAGCTTTAGGCTATATAACATCACGCTGCAACTAATAGGAGCGAAGAAATAATGAAAAATGTGGAAAAAACGGGGAAAATTATTCATCTTTGAGGACTTCCGTTGCGTTCGCTGCGAAAACGGTTCAAAATTCAAAGAATTAACGCCCAAAATAATTATTCCACGCGGACGAAGTCGCAGGCACAGCTAATATCAGTATAAAAAAAGAATTTTTGAAATCAGTTCATAAATTTAATTACGGAGTCACCGCGTATCATATCCACAAAAAAAACTTTTAGAAGATAACCTCCTTTTTTTAGGTCGGTTAAAAAGTAGCCTATGACACTCCTAAGACCTCATACTACCTACGTGCTAAAAATCATGATGATCAGTTCGACCGGATCCGTCGTTTTTGCGAGTTGAGCGTTTAATTAAACAGATGAACAGATGAAAATTAGAAAAACTGCTGAAACGTGTTTTTAACATCGTTTTAAGGTAAACGCAAACATTTTTTTTACAGATTTTTGACCCTCTTCATGTTTGTTATTTTTTTTACCTATTACCTGAGAAGGTGTGCGGCCAATATACTGAACACGTTGCCCTGGCAGTGGGCTGAGGCACTTAGACCATCTTTGGGATGTTTTAAAGAATTACTAATTTTATATTGTAGTAGTCAGAAGTAGGTTTAGTTTTCACCCTAACACCACCATAAATAGTAATTTGTGCTAAACTTATTATGTGCCTCAATAGAGTTTTATTTTATTTAATTGAGAGGCTCGGCGAAAACTTCCACTTATGAGTCAAAATAAAATACACAAACAAACTGACAGATCAACGAACGAAACACTACTTCCCGCGCGCGGAACTGAATGTCCCCAGTACACTGGCAGCGTTAGCTCGCTGAATAGGGAACGCGTAGTGTCAGGAAAGATCCCGAACTATCCCGCATACGGCGCCCGAGGTCCTGAATGAGTTAATATATTTTCTGAAGCTACGTTTTTCAAAGTTTTCTAAGATGGAAGGGTGGTCATGACGAGCAAGCGCTATGTCGCATAAATGTAGACCTATGCACGTAGCTTTTTTGTCATGAAACAGATCATGAGATCCAGTAATCAAATGCGGGTATTTCCTAACAAAACATTTGTTTCAAGTAAGTTAGACATGTCTTTTATTTATTAATACACTAACATTTCTATTTCTTTCGATTTTGATCATTATTAATCATTATTATATCACACAAAATCTCAAAATCTCATGCCTAAGTATTCCGTGTTCTGTAATATGTAAGATTGCTTAATTTTAATCATTGTTCCCTAAAGTTTGGAGCTCAAAATCCCCTGACCTCAATACAGAGACGTGCGAACAACAGTAGCGTTTAAGACTTAAAATGCTATCAAAATTTTATGGACTTCGTAAAATCTGTTGTTAACAAAACTCTTTCTGAATTTCAACCCTATTCCTCTACTTTTAAGATTGAAACTTTTATTAGACTATACATTTTTAGTTTAGAAAATGAGTTAACCAATTTTATGCAATTATAACCATTGTTCCAATACAGATAGAGTTCAAATTGGTTTTAGAAACAACAGGTTGCGGTTTACTCGATTTATTAGATACTCGGTTGTCCAACATAACGGGGACAGTAATAAATAACGTTTCATGTCTGAATTTGGGTTTAGCAACGTTCTGTTTATTGTCAGATACTAAATAAGAGTAGGGTACAAGGCTACATAAAGAGATGGAGGCCTATGTCCAGTACTGGGCATCAGTCAACTAAAACTGTAGACTTAATTTTCTCTTTTCTGCGTACATAATATATTGTACAACTAGGATAAGACGTTAGTTATGTAACTTTTCTAAATATAATATTTATTTATTTTTAAATCTTAATTGACTTTGGTGAGCACAAACGACACCAATAGTTTTCTAAACCGCGGGCACTTGTTGATAAATAATAAACAAACGCATAAACATTAAATGGCAAAATTACTCAAGTTTCTTAAATTATATCCCAGGGGTCTTCAAATCCAGAGTAAATAGGATTCTCCTAGGCAAACGTGCTACATCTTAGACTACAGTGGTGCTTCACATCAGGCAGGCTGTAGTCAAACGTTGGCCTATTCAATGTAAAAAGAGCGATTTCATCCATTTTGTTCACGCTTATCACGATCACAGTATTCTCCTTAAATAAAGCAAATTCCCGAGGTAAGCCCAAACCGCAAGCCTTCGCTGCCATCTTTTGAATTATTCTTTGAGGCTCTGTGCAAACTTAATTTTACCACTCGCAAACAAATTCATACATCATTTTGTTTAGAAAAGTCGTTTCGTGACCCGCAATGCTATCTTGGTCACGCTTTCTATGAGTCCAACATGGTAAATTGAACTTTAACCACCTAGTATTAGAAGTGTTTTTTTAATAAAGAATATGGAGAACAAGTTTCTTCGCTCATATTTTGCTGAACAATTTTAATAATTGCATAGTTTGTTCAGAAATTATAGCGCAAATGACGTGGAGAAAAATATTCCCAAATGATGTGAGCAATGCTGGTATTTTGATGTTAAAGTTTATTTGGGATTTCCATATTTTTAGTCTGAGAATGAATACAATTTTAAAAATAATGTATTATTCTTAAAATGTTGGTCATACTCAGACTTTGGCTTCAACGAAGAAATTTTAGAAGGAAATCTTGCATGAAAAGGATTAAAGTAAATATTTCTTTCGTTTATATTTTAAGCATATAAGGGTTAAAACAGCGATAGAGGACTTTGTTTTACACTATGTAGTCATATGGTTTCTAACATAATGTACTGCATTCGTAAAGATGGCCGCCGCGTTAAAAGTGTAAACAAAGATTTGCTCCGCGTAAAAATGATAATTAAATAGTAGATTAGACGTAAAAGTGATGAAAAACTAACTTCTATTAGGAACTCATGGCCTACGATATGAAATACGTGAAAAACAACAAAATTGGACTGTGATTTTGTGATGGGACTGGGACTGTGATTTTATACGCTGTGCGCTGCTAAGCGCGACAAACGCGTCATGGCTACGCTGCATTCTCCTCCAGGCACGCGAGCCACGAATTCAAGTACGAGCAATACCGCAACAACTAAGTGTTCTCGGTGCAGTAAAATAATTATTAACGAGTTGCTGGCTTTCATAAGCCACAAGGTTGACACCCTACCGGAGACCGGGATTATTAAGATATGTTTGAGTGCCTACAACTCGGACGAAATTGAGAACGCAAGAGCGATTGTTTACGCCAACCTAGCGCCTACTAAGAAATTTCTACGTAGAAAGGAAGGATCTGAGCAGAAGAGTTTGCAAGAAATTATAAAGATCGTAAAGGAAACAGATACTGAAGTACAACCGACATTCGTGGTTCAAAACCTTAACAAACTTCCCCCCGTTAGTTTTGACTACATAGACATAACGACGTTCCTCAAAGAACTGAGCATCTTGAAAAATGATGTGGCCAGTATTAAGTCGAAACCGGATACCGTGTGTGATAATGCAGCTACGAGCTCTGATATAAATCAACTTAAAACCGAAATTAATGACCTTAAAAGTTTAATTCATGAGTTACGCGAAGCTCGGCCAATAAGTACAGAAAAATCTACTGACGACCTATCTCAAGATACACGCATCACTAATTCTGTCACAAATTCGAGCGAGCTTCGTTTCGAAACAACCGGTTTGAGTTCGGAAGCGAGTGCGGCCGCCGCGCGACAGGGCGGGCCGAGCGCTGCTTGCCTACTGTCGAGTGCACGCGCACTGCCTCGAGTCGGCCCCGCGCGCGCGCACCGCCCCCGCGCGCCTGCCTTGTCTACACAACAGCTGACAGTGGACATTGAACCCGTTTTTTCGCATATACCTACGTATAGAGATATTGCTATGGCGGCTCGCAGCGATAACGTTGATGACGAAGGGTTTACTATAGTGACACGGAAAAAACCTATGCCATACAAATATAAAAATACTAGAGGTACACTACAAAGCTCTAAACTACAGGCGGCGGACACATATTCCTACATATACATTTCACGTGCGCATAAAAGCACTACTGAAGAGGATATTAAAGGACATATACAGGAACTGAAGGAAGATTGCCTAGAAGTAGAAAAGCTGACTCAAACTAGAGAGACGAATTTTAATTCGTTTAAAATAAAAATACTGTCCACAAAGTTAACTACTTTCTTGAAGGATGACTTTTGGCCTCAAGGTTATGTATTTCGAAAATTTAGACAACCGCGGTCGAACGTAAACAATACCGATTCGCCTAACAAATAAGTATGGATGTACAAAATAAGCAGATAAATAATATACGACTCGTCTCTTTTAACTGTCATTCACTTAAAAGCTGCCTACCTGCTGTGAGCGATATATGTAGGTCTGCGGATATAGTATGTATACAGGAGCACTGGCTGATGCAGCACGACCTGGGCATCATTAACAAGATTGACAGCGAGTTCAGCTGCTGCAGCAAGTCATCTGTGGACCCGACGGTGGTGCTGCGCGGCCGCCCCTACGGCGGGACGGCGGTTATGTGGCGGACCAGCCTGTTCTCGCGAGCTGACGTCATTCCTTGCCAGAGTGACCGAGTTATCGCTGTGCGCCTATCGCAGGGTGATCGTAGCCTTTTGATTTTCTGCGTTTACATGCCTACTGACGACCTGGATAACCTACCAGAATTTACGGACTGTTTGGCGCAAGTTAGTGCGGCGATAGAATGCGCATATGTAGAGAGTGTCCTAGTGTTAGGTGATTTTAATGCGCATCCGAATACTCTTTTTGGCAAAGAGCTAACGGACTACTGCCGTGAGCAATCACTAGTGTGCGTAGACCTAGACAGACTTGACCCGGACACGTTTACGTACGTGAGTGGGGCGCGCGGCTCGTGCCGGTGGCTTGACCACTGCCTCGCCACCGACGCCGCGGCCCGCCTCGTGACGTCAGTGCGTGTTCGACTCGACATTACGGGTTCTGACCACTTTCCTCTAGTCATAGACTGTAATTTTAATTCGATTAGCCGTAAGACAACTAGCTATGATAATAATATTAAGAATTTGAAAAAATATGTTTGGGGTACAAGGGATCGGAAAGAAATTTTAATGTATTCGGAATTATGTGATGATAAGTTTTTTATGTTAATGGACAATTTTGACAAAATTCTATATGAAATGGACTGTAAAGACACAGATTTAGTATGTAACAATGAATGTCATTATAAGAGTATAGATGTTTTTTATAGTGGTATTGTTGGTACGTTGCAGTCATCTGCTGAACATACGTGTATGGCTGATAATAGCTCGAAGTCTCGGAAGTCAGCTAGAGTAATTGGTTGGAACTATCATGTCAGGCGCCATCATGCTAAAGCCAGAGAAATGTTTTCAGTTTGGGTATCGTATGGTAGACCTCGCTCGGGATATCACTTTGATAACATGACTGCTTCTCGGAGGGAGTTTAAGGCCGCGCATAAATATGTACTAAAAAATCAAGACAGGATAAAAATGGAAGTACTGGCCAGACATCGTGCTAATAATAATTTCGTTGAATTTTGGAAAGAAACAAAAAAATTAGATAATAGAAGTAGTATACCAATTAACGTAGAAGGAGAAAGTGATAAACAGAGTATTGCCAATATTTTTCGTAAACATTTTAATGTAGCTAATAATAGTACAAACAATAAAACTGCTTCTTCTAAGATCTGTCGAGACTCGGAGCCTCTCCGCGTTGACATATCGCCGAAAAATATTGAAGACATTTTGAGGAGTATGAAGCGCGGGAAGTCTCCGGGCCATGATGATCTTAGCATAGAACACTTACTTTTTGCGGGTAGGTACATATGTCATGTTTTGGCGCGGCTTTTTAATCTCTGCGTGAAGCATTGTTACTTACCTACGGATTTGATGCGTACTCTAGTAGTACCTATTCCAAAAAATAAAACGGGTGATATCTCGAGCGTGTCTAACTACAGGCCTATCTCTCTGGCAACAATAGTGGCCAAGGTGCTGGAACGGGTTCTTCAAACCCACATATTGACCTTACCAATCGACGATGGCCAATTTGGATTCCGGCCACAACTTGCAACTGACATGGCGGTATTCTCTTTAAAGGAGGTAGTCAAGTATTATACTGAAAACGAAACTACAGTGTACGCATGCTTTCTTGACTTGAGCCGGGCTTTTGACACAATAAAACACGACCTCCTTTGGACAAAAATGCACGGCTCGAATGTCCCCCCTGAGGTTGTTGGCCTGATGGAGTACTGGTACAACAATCAGACCAACAGCGTCAGATGGGATACGGAAGTTTCAGACAGCTACAGACTGTCTTGTGGTGTGAGGCAAGGTGGGATCACCTCGCCAGACCTCTTTAACTATTATGTGAATAACCTGATTGTGGAACTGAGCAGCACGCCTGTCGGGCTCAGATTGGATGGCAGATATGTCAACAATCTGAGTTACGCTGATGATATGGTGCTGCTGAGTCCCACAATCAAAGGTCTGCAGAATCTTCTCGGTGTCTGTGAGCAGTATGCTCGAGAGCATAATCTCACATACAACGAAAAGAAGACTGAAATGGTAGTCTTCCGGGCGGGTAGTGGTCCTCTAAATATACCACCACTGAAATTAAATGGGCAGCCTGTCAAAATCGTCGAGAGTTTCAAGTATCTTGGCCACATTGTGACGTCTGATATGAAAGATAATGATGACATTGAGAGACAAAGACGAGCTTTATGCGTGGTCGGAAACATGATAGCCAGAAAATTTTATAATGCTGCGCCTGACGTGAAAGTTACCCTATTTAAGTCATTTTGCCAAACGTTTTACACATGTCAACTCTGGACTAATTACACGAAAAAATCGCACAACTCCATCAGAGTTGCATACAACAACATCTACAGGCAGCTCATGGGCCTGTCGCGGAGCTGCAGTGCATCCGGTATGTTTTTTGACGCACGCATTGACAGCTTTAATGCTATACAGCGCAAGAGGATTGCTTCTTTTATGTCCAGAGTTGACATTTGTAAAAACAGTATTATTAAGAGTCTGTCTGACCGCATGCACATGACTGCAACATACCGGCAATGGTTGGATATTGTCACGTAATCTGTATTTCTACATAATTCAATTTATGCTTTTATATTGTACCTTTGTGTGTGAACCTTTCTATGGACCCTGCTGTCTGAAATAAAGACCTATTATTATTATTATTATTATTATTATTATCTCGGTATTCATTTATTAACAACTATTTTTAAATTTTTTACAATATATGTATAAAAAAATAACAAATATCATAAAAAACTTAAAACTAGTGATGCCGCCGGCAACAGGGCAGGACCCAAGCAACCGGTGGTAGAGGTTACAAAGAAAGGAACCTCCGGACAATACGCGCCGTATCAAGAATCACTGCCTTCTGTATCTGTCCCTTAACCCAACCTTCCAAGGAGAGCCTCTTAAGGTGTTGATCGAGGCTCTTCGCTATAAGACCGTTCACCGAAACAACTATCGGGACAATTATCGTCGAATCAACATCCCACATGGCGGTAATCTCATGTGCCAAGTCAAGGTACTTGCTGACTTTGTCCTTCTCGGCTTTCACGAGATTCTCGTCATGTGGTATGGTGATGTCAACAATAACTATATTATTAGGTATTATTATAAAGAAAATAAGATTACTTACCAATGTTAAGCAAAGATAGACGCAGTTGGTCGTTGGATGGGTGATCAAAAAGTGGCATTTCATTAGGGCACTTTCGTGGGTTGGATGGCTCGTTAAATTGTAGGTTCCAGCCGTTTGTCGTACGGCAGTCGTTATACCATGTCAGAGGGCCTTAGGGCGGTTTGAAAACCATGATACGACTCAGGAGAAATTATTTACCAATAAACATCTGTATTTGTATCTGATCGCTTATACCACCAAGCGCTTTGCTTCGACTTTCATCGTGCGAACAGCCCAACTGTGGAACTCCTTGCCCGAATCTCTATTCCCCTTAAACTATAATTTGTCGGTCTTCAAGTCGAGAGTAAACCGGTTTCTTCTAGGCAAGCGCGCTAGATCGTAGACTATAACGTTGTTTACCATCAGGCAAGTTGTAGTCAAGCGTAAGCCTATATCATGTAAAAAAAAACGATAACGAAAACCCCAGTTCCTTGACCCCGGAGCTAATATGTTGAAAGTTTCAGATCTAAGCAACTGATACAGATCTCACTCAAAGTCTACGTGAATTGGGTTCGTAAAGTTTAAGAGGGGCAGGGAAACTTTGGGGATCAAATAACCTACTTGCGTTACTTAAGATTTTCCTTCTACCGAGGTTAAAATAAGTTTTTTTGGTAATGAAATTGTGCTTATAAAATTCTGATATGGGTCTCAGTAACCCGAAATAAATGAATTTTAATTTTTTTAATATAAAAAGCTATTAAGCTAAAGCTAAGCTATATATCCGACTCGATTGAGACGGAAATCAATTGGCACGGAAAGGATTTTTCCAAATCACAATGATTCCATACGAATCTTTTAACAAATTTATTCATCAGAAAAATCGGAACCGTTCCGTGAGCCAAAAGCTAGCGGATTCGTTTCCGTCGATGATAAATTCGATTTTGTTTTTTCATGATATTTAACCCGATTTACACATAATTATACATTGATTTATTTCTATTTATAATTATTCATATGAAATCTACAGTAAAAATGGTAAAATTAGCCTTAAAACTTATATTTTAAATTTCTACCATTGTATTTAATTTCTACCATTTTTACTACGAGCGGATCGGATCATATCCGACTCATTGTGAAACACCATGCAGGAGTCATTTTTACTATCAACTCAGAATCTCTATCGAGTCGTATTTCCTCATGACTGAGGGTCGTGACTCCCCCCAGAAGTTTATGTATGTGTTAGTAGGTATGTTGTCTGTCAAATGGCTGAACCAATTTGAATTAAAATTATGAAATTAGGCATGAAGATAACTCGATGAGTTAAGGTTACTTTAAATCCCAGATTAGCGCGAGTGACACCACAGGGCATTTGTAGTCGATAAAATATAATAACTTAATACAGTTAAAAAGCTTGAAATAAGTAGCTTCCACTACAAAAGCTTTTTCTTTAATCATACAAAGTACACAATTGTACATAAGTAGCTTCACATACAATTTAACACAAACACACAAACATTCATTAATTATGACAAAGTACAAGGTGGTTGAACTTGTGTGAATCGTAACTCCAAAATAATGTAAGAGATACTTTTAAGAGATTGCGTATTAGACATAATTTATTGCGTAATAGATGTCAAAGTTGCTTGAACTGTCTAGCTCCCAAATTTATTTCAAGATATGTTTTGTTGAGAGCTGCCATATTTTTTGTTTTATGCGTTATTTATCCCAACGTCTATAAAACTAGATATTCGTGCTTTTCAAAATTCAAATTCAAAGTCATTTATTTTTTGGACATTAGTCCATAATTATAATAGAGTCATGTGGGTCAAGTGTGCGCATTTAAACTTTGGCGTTTCAAAAACTCTAAAATTATTTGTAGAATGAAACAAAATTGTGTTAATTAGTAAGACTGTTTATTTGCAATCAACTTAGACACAATAATAGTATTGTCAGTAGCTTATATTTGAAGAAACTATAAAAAACAAAGACCGTTCCTTCGCGCACACTTGCCCCAGTGTAGGGGTATGTGTGCGCAGCACTGTGGGTAAGGGTACGCAACAACAAAAAAAGAAATAATGAGCTATATATTTTTAGATCATAAACAATATTATATCATCATCATCATAAATTTAAGGGCCGGGCCCTTGTCTGTGGAGTATGCGCCATCCTTTCCGGTCTTCTGCCAATTCCTTGACCTCCTTATACGACATGACACCCGCCTTTTCTTTTATTTGGTCCATGTATGATCTTCTCGGCCTTCCTCTTCCTCTTCGGGCTTCCAATTTTCCTTCCATGATGTTTCTTATAAATTCGTCATGTCGTATAAGGTGGCCAACCATCTTCCCTCTTCTGTTTTCAATAGTTGCCAGTATTGTACGGTGTTCTTGGACCATGCTCAGCACTTCTTCATTGGTCTTTCTTTCTGTCCAACTAATTTTCTCCATCCGCCGCCAGCACCACATTTCAAAAGCTTCTATTCGTTCTCTATCTCTTTGAGTCATGGTCCAAGTTTCGCTTCCATAAAGAGCAATACTCCATATGTAAGATTTTATGAGCTGTTTTATATAATTATTCATTTTAATAATTCATTCATATCTAATAATAATTCATTTTAAAATATCACCTTTACATAAAGTTACAAATTATATGTTTGATCATACCATAAGATTTTTATTTCTTTTACACAGAATAATCAGGAATTTGACTATATTATCAAAAGTGATATCTGCACAAGCACATACTGTGGTTAAAGATGGTCAATGTTTGTACTGAATTGAAACTGATTCCTAAATAAGGCTGCCGTAACATACTGTTATGTGTTTACTTCTATTTAAGGTACCAATAATTCAATTTTATTCTGAGTAAATGGTTAAATGGTACCAATAATGAGGCACCGTTTCACACTGGAGGTTCAAAAGACTCGCTTCAAGCGTTTTGCTTCGACCTTCATCGTGCGAATAGCCAAACTGTGGAACTCCTTGCCCGAATCTCTATTCCCCTTGAACTATAATTTGTCGGTATTCAAGTCGAGAGTAAACCGGTTTCTTCTAGGCAAGTGCGCTAGATCGTAGATTATAACGTTGCTTAACATCAGGCTAGTTGTAGTCAAGCGTGAGCCTATCTCAAGTAAAAAAAAAGTACCGATCTATATCGAAAATTTGATTTATTAATAATAATAAATAAGTAAATAAAAAAAACGTAGACGTTTGTCCGCAACACTCTTTCACAACAAAAATCATTTTAAAGTTTCCAGAAGTTACACCTCAACTAAATTATAAGATTTGTGGTCAGTGTTGGTTGCTGTATTTGTGGTGTTATTTACAATGGCGTTCATGCTTTAAAACAGCTGTTTTAAAGTTTTTGTTATTGTTTATATTTTTTGACAATTTGGAAGCTTTCTGTTTACTGTCCCTCCTGGGATCTCAAGCTAACCAGTCGTGTGTTTTTCGAGAAATTTCATAAATTTAAACTCCAATATTCACTTTAAAAAAATAGGACATCATAAACTGTGAAGAGATTGAAGATCGCTACCTGCCTCCTGTGCCTCTGTCAGCCTGGTACTTCACCCCACCACTGTGAGTGCAAATTCATTCAATAGCTCCGCCCCAACGAATTGCAAACCTCTTAGCGTGACGTCACCTACGCTCCGCCTGCGCGATCAGCTGTCATTGGGTCAACAACCATTTAGTGGGTCACTCACACATCGCCACAAGCTACAGGCCACGCCTGCGCTAACGCAGTGTATTACACCAGCTACTCACACACATACAGATCGCCGCTGCTCCGGAGCTCCGGCCATCTTGTCGTCGGAAGGATTTAGGCCTACTTTTTTGCCGCCGGGAATCGTCACTCACAATATGGAATATACACAGACTTCACATACCGACGAAAGTTCGGCACCAGGTCAAGGCTTACAAAAGTCGCCCCCTAAAGCTAAAAAAATTAAAAAAAGGCCTAGAATAGAAGTAGATTTTGATGAGATGGACTCCTTCAAAGAAGAAATGAGGTCTATGATATCTACTATGTTGGGGACTTTCACAAAAAAACAAGGTGACAGAATGAGCCAACTGGAGCGGCAGATCAACGAAGTTAAACTACACACTACAGCTATAGCTGATATAGAAAAGTCTGTTGGCTTTATATCATCCCAAGTAACAGACATACAGGAAAAAATAAAACATTTAGAAAAAGATCGCAACAACATGAAAAAAGAAGTTGAAGGCCTCAGGGACAGGATTGACCTCATGGACAAGTCTTCTCGGAAGACTTCAATTGAAATAAGATCAATTGCCAAAAAACAAGGAGAAAGAAAAGAAGATCTCTTTAACATGGTCAAGTCACTACTAAAAACTTTGAACATTGATTTCTCCTCTGCGGACCTCCGCGACGTATACAGAATTCCTAGCAAGGCCGACATAAACAATACCGCCCTCATCGCTGAGTTCTCGAACACGCTATTAAAGGAGACAGTGTTGAATAAGACTAGACTTTATAACAAAAATAGCGACACGAAGCTCCAGACACGGCATCTGGGTATCTCTGGTAATTCTGCTCAAATATTCGTGTCGGAACTGCTCACCGATAAAACTAAGAGACTATTCTACTTGGCTCGCGATTTAGCAAGGACAGAAAACTACTCCTTTTGTTGGACGTCTAATGGAAATACCTACCTTCGCAAAAAAGAAGGAATGCCTCACATTATCATCAAAAGCGAAGAACAAATTCAGGAGTTGAAGAAATCAGCGGCATCAGCACAGCGTCAAGCGTGACTTCTGTCAACCGACTCAGAGAACAACTTAGACCTAATTAGCAAAGTTAGTTTAATATATAATGCATGTTATTTTACTAGAAACTATCTAAAGTATACAAAGTTTCAACACAAATTACTAGTGATTAGCCCAAATATTGAAACTGTATTATTATTCTTTCAATGTGCCCAATGTAATACTCACACACTAATCTACACTTACACTAAAGATATATATTTATGTTACTCCTACAGTATACCTAAGACCCTAACCTACTACACGAATATATATTATATTATCCCTACTCTAATAACATACTATAATATCAAAAATCCTAACTACTCACTATGTTTGTTTAAAATTGCGTTCTGCCTAAATATACTTTCAACTTACCTATTTACTTGCTATGAAGCACCTAACTATGAAGTAGATCTATTCATGTCGTTAGCACACAGCCGCACTAGCCGCTCAAAAACAATATTTATATCACCTCGCACGTATTGCCATGTAATTGATCTTTCACATACACATATCATACACAAAAAGATAATCTATTTTCATACCCGTATAACAGCCACCCTCCAATGCAAATATAATAGAATCCATACTATATTTGCTTTGTTTACGTGCGCTGAAATAGGGCAATTGGCCTGCAATAATCACACGTCCTGCCGTGAACAGCGACCGCTGCAACTGAATAGAAATCCTTATCGCTCGACTCGCTGGGCCCTAATTACTCACACTTCTAAGAAACCTGTTATATGTATGTACGTGTTGCTATGCAAACCAACAATAACTAGCTACTACTCTCGCACTTTTTATTTCTTTTATACTACGTATTATGGATAGTAAACAACTATTACGTGAAATAGATGAACTGGAGGTCACAAATAGTAACTATTGTTTTATACCGGAAATGTGTAAATTGTTCCTAGATTTAGATAATGATTCAAAAGATTTAACTATCCTTACTCAAAACATACGTAGTATACGCGCGAATTTTAAATATCTTGTGCCATTTTTATCACGTCTATCGTTTATACCTAGTGTTATAATCCTAACAGAAAGTTGGACGGACAATACTTTTACAGGAATAGTTCTAGACAATTATTATTGTCACCATACAAAAAAATCTACAAATAGAAATGATGGCATTGTAGTTTATACAAAAATTGGCCTTGAAATTAGCATTACTGAGCCACCTTGTCACGATGCAAACTGTCTAATTATTAACATCTCTAACTACTACAATATAGTTGCTATATATAGATCGCCTTCAAAATATAACATTAAGTCGTTTACAGATTCACTTGACACTATTTTGCGTTCAATACCTAGATCTAACTGTATTCTTACTGGTGATATGAATATAAACGTATTACCAACACCAGTTGATACCCGGGCGGAGAATTACTTAGAATTGGTAACGAGCTATGGTTTCTTGCCAGCTCATCAATTTATTACACACGACAAACGCTGCCTAGACCACGCATTTATATGCACAAAGTTTCCGTCCTCTGCTGTAGTATGTTCTTCTGAGATAAGTGATCATGACGCTGTATTACTAAGGATATCGGGCACTCCTCCAGTACCAGAAGTAACTAAAAAAGAAGTCACAAAAATACACTATGATAAAGTTATCGAAAAATTAGAAAAAAATGATTGGCTTAAAATATATGACATAAAAGATACAAATTTAGCATTACAATATCTAGTAGAAAACATAAGCGACGCTGTTGAGTCTAGTAAAACTACTAAAATTGTGCCTAACTCTAAATTAATAAGGAGAGAATGGATTACTAAGGGACTACTTAAGTGTATGAAAAAACGAGATAACCTTAGACGCTACTCAAAAAGGAACCCTAATGATTTAAATGCTAGCACAAGCTATAAAAACTACCGGAATATTTGCAATAACATTTTACAAAACTTAAAAAACTACCATGACTGTAAGAAAATAGAAGAAGGAAGTGGTGACAGTAAAAAGATTTGGAATGCTGTTAAAGACGTGTGCTATCTAAAAACTCTAAAATCACAGCATTGCACTCTCTTAAAATTGCGTCCTACCCCAATAGAATCACTCAATCATATTAATCAATACTTTGCATCAATAGGGAACTCGTTGGCCAATGACATACTAATGAAATTAAACACAACAGAGCTGCAACTCTCAAACAATTTGACGACGACCGAACCACCGTCAAAATCATTTTTCCTTACGCCTACAGATGCCTATGAGATAAATAAGATTATAAGCAATTTAAAAGTTAATTCCGCACCGGGTGGAGACAATGTAAGTAACCAACTTTTAAAACTTGCTAAAGACATATTAATAGGCCCTATTACACACATATGTAACCTCAGCATCGAATCAGGCATCGTTCCAGATGCCTTAAAGGAAGCATATGTTTGTCCCATTTTCAAAGCTGGTGATGAACTGCAAGTTGCCAACTATAGACCAATTTCCCTTCTTAGTTCCATCTCAAAAGTTCTTGAAAGAGTAGTAAATAAGAAATTAGTAAACTACCTTGAAAAAGAGAACTTACTTTCCCCGAATCAATTTGGTTTCCGCTCAGGCAAGTCGACAGAAGATGCCGTCACAGCTCTGGTGGATCACGTGTCATTTAACCTTGACAGAGGTCAAAAATCTGTGGGGGTATTTCTTGACCTTGCTAAAGCATTCGATACCGTTTCAAGGTCAATACTACTCAAAAAACTAGAAAAAAAGGGGGTTAGGGGAACGGCCTTGAAGTGGTTTGAATCTTACCTCACAAATCGCAAGCAACGCGTCAAAGTTAATGGCCAATTAAGTGACCTTACAGAAATAGATTATGGCGTGCCACAGGGTAGTGTGCTTGGCCCTACTCTTTTCTTGACGTACATTAACGATTTGTGCGATATGAAATTAAAAAATGGCAGCCTATTCTGTTTCGCTGACGACACGAGTATAATCTTTTCTCATAAGACCTGGAAAGAAGTCAGTGAAACTGCAGACGAAGGGTTAAGGAAGGTGTCAAACTGGCTAAGCCATAACTTACTTACTCTTAATGTCACAAAAACTAAAATAGTGGCTTTTAGAGTTTCAGCTCGAACTATGCCCAAAGACCCACTTTCCATCAAACTCCACCTACACACATGTCATGATAGTAATCAGTGTGAATGTCCAATACTAACGCAAGAAAAGAACTATAAATATCTCGGAATCCACATTGACGAACTTCTTTCCTGGACCAAACAAATAGAAGTACTTGTAGCGCGATTAAGAAAACTACTATTTATTTTCAAAAGACTTAGAAGCATTGCAAACGTGAACGTTATAAGAATGGTATACATTTCACTCTGTGAATCTATTCTGATTTATTGTGTAAACACTTGGGGTTCAGCCGGTACAACCAACCTACTTAAAATTGAGCGGGCTCAACGCGCTGTTCTAAAAGTTGCGTATAATAAGACATTTAGATATCCCACAGAACTTCTGCACGAAGAGACGAATCACCTTACGGTTAGGAAAATATACATCAAATCAGCAGCACTGCGCTTCCATCGCTCAGCAATGCAAACGAGACGTAGGACTCGCGAAGGTATACGTAACTTATCAAGATGGCCAGTAATTAAAGTTAACACACAAATAGGGATGAGATCCTACAATTTCCGAGGACGCTATATTTACTGTGTACTTAATAAGATATTAAATATAGAAGAAGATAGTAAATACAAAGCAAAACACAAAATAACAACTCACCTGATGGGTCTAACTTACCAGGAGACAGAAGAATTAATAAGAATAGTAGAATAACTTCAACCAAATACAAACACTCACTCTTATCCACACATTCGTCACACACACTCACACATACCTACACGTCCCACACTGGGTAACCCCCGGCGTTCGGGACTATCACCTACCTACTTGATACATTATATACTATGCCAATTTTCACTGAGTACCACAGTCACTCTGTACTCTTTTAGCAAAATTACGATTTCTAATTTTATATAATATCAATCATAATTCATAATTATCTTACCTCTTAATGAAATCTTATGATGATATACTGATATTATTATTATTAAGGCCTAACTTACTTACTGTACTTAAATAGCCTAACTTACCTATTAAAAAATTAATATAAAAACCTACTAATATAACTAACAATCATTGTCACAACTCTATGCTGAAGTGAATTTAAATTGCAAGAACTTTCAATTGAGCCTTCAACTGAAAAAAACACAATTGTATAATTTAATTTTTGTTCAACGGAAGAACCCTGGCACCGCGACACAGGGAATCCTACAGCGGTTGTCAAGGACACCTACAATGTAAACAAATGTATTAAGGCAAATAAAATTATTTTATTTTATCTTTTTTATCTTACTAACAGCTGGGACCAGTTACCATGGCACCAAGCCGTGGCGCCAAAAATTTAACCATGTGCGCAGTGCGCAATGATAATACGCATGTGCAAACGAGTTAACAAGATTGACAAAAGACATTTAGAAGTTTGCTGTCACAACATTGTGAAAAGAAAATATATTATCTATCTAGTGCAGTGGCTTATACTACAGTTACTCGGCCCCAGTCTCCTCCGCAAGATGCGTTTTTTACCCCGGAATGCAGTGACGAGGAGGAGGCCGTGGAGCCACCACAGTCCTCTCAATCGCCCCCACCAGTGTCTGTCCTGCTGCCTGCCCCGCCGCCGGTCTCGCCGCCGGCCCCACCACCAACAGTGCTGGTGCAGCAGCAGCCGCCATCACAACCAAACATAACAAAATGTAATCTGTGTCCAGGGCGGCAGTTTAGAGGGCAACGTGGTCTCAAAATTCACATTGGTAAAGTACATAACAATTCAAATTATTTGAGCCCCGAAAGTGATAGCCATACTTCCGATACTAGTCCTCCACCCCTTAGTATTACTTTTGCTAAACATATTAACAACCTCAACACTAATATCCGTGTAGTAAAGAGAATACCAAGGGGAGCGAGAATACAATTAGCTAAGGCATTATCACTGGCCCTAACTAATTACATTGACAATCACAACCAAAATCCACAGTCTTGGCAAAATATCCTCACTTTTGCTTACAGTCATCTCCATGCCCCCCCAGATAACAAAAAATCACTCACTTCAATTTTAAAATCTAATTGTGAACCTAATAATTCACATTTACATTTAAATTGTGTCTCCCATGCCAAAAAAACGTCATCAAACCGCTATCGCATCATAGAAAATAAGGTAATGGACGGTGATATCCGTAATGCTGCCAGAATTTTATTTTCTGATGATACGATAGCACCTAACTCTAATGAAACTGTTGATGCCTTGCGCGACAAACATCCGTCGGCTATACAGGCACCAGTACTACCAAATCCTCCTTCCTCATCTACTCCAGCATTGACGGTTAACGCAGAAGACGTGCTTAACACAATTATGTCCTTTCCGAACGGTTCTTCTGGAGGTATCGACGGAATCACTCCCCAACATTTAAAAGACCTTGTGAGCGCTTCAGCCGGTGATGCTGGCCGCGCTCTTTTATGTGACCTTGCAAAATTTTTCAACTTTTTATTCGCAGAATCACTTTGTGACTCATTCAAACCATTCTTTTTTGGGGCTCGTCTTTGTGCATTTAATAAAAAGGGTGGCGGTATACGACCCATAGCCGTTGGATGTACGTTTCGCAGATTAGCTTCAAAACTTATCTGAACATGAACATGAACATAGGTACCGCACCCAGCCAGGACAAGCCTGCTCCGGTCAAACCGGCATACCGGGGGGCACGAGGTTGTGGAGCGTGGTTTTGTGCTAACGCTCCGGGATGGTAGTCGACCGGCTATGCAGCCAGACGCCGATTTGGAGAAGGTTGTTATTAAGGATAGGGATAAGCGTTAGTAAAAAATGGTGTTTGTTGATTATTGAGTTGACCCATCTTGGGGTTTGTTAGTGTTTGGCTTTGCAAGCACTATCTTAATACGTTCGCTGTGTAATGTTGGTCCTATTGTGTGTAATCATAACCACGTCGGGTGTAGTAGGTGGATCTTAAGTGTGGGTCGAATAGATCCTATGTCGCTAAGGGATTGTTCTTGTGTCATCTGACGGCCTTTCCTGGGGTATGGTTGGTGCCTGCCTGTTGGTATGTCGTTCTGTTTCCTCATCAGATTCGCTGTCGGTTTCTGCCATCTTATAGATCTCCCTGGCAGCTCTTATAAAGTCTCCTTTGTTTTTCGCCATGTCCTGCCAGTCAGATGTTTTCCTGGGGTCCATATCATGAGATAAAGAATCCTTCCACGTATAGTTAGGTCTACCAACTTTAAGATCTTCCGTTGCTTCGATCTCTTGCAAACGGCGCCGGCACTCTTTAAGTGTATTTCTAGCCTCTATATCTTGAGGGTGATGCTTATAATGGAACTTCGCCTTCTGTAGGTTTGTAATTGCCTCTTCTCTAGCCTTAGAGTACCTTCTTTCATGTTTGATAGTCTTATTGGCCGCCATCTTCATGACGTTTGTTATCACTTCCCACGATAGCGGCTCTTTTCGGTTTTCGCCGTTCCTGCTCTTTTTGGTTTCCTCTAATAAAGTTTCTTGGTTTTTTTTTTTTTTTTTTTTCGAGTGGTGTTACTTTGAAGCATCTCGTAGTTTAGGGTTTTGTAGTCAAACTCACTCGCAACGCCGGCCCTGGCTAGTCCTATTGGAGGTCCCGTAGAGTCCCTATTGGAGTTTCACGTGAGGGCAGGGCGACCTAACTTTGAACAAAAACGCGCCACGCTATCAAAATACGTTCGCAGCGCAGCGTACGTTCGTAACCTACGCGCAAGCCAAATTGATATTTAACGTTTCGATTTACGGTTCATATTTCACTGCATACAGTTCGAGTCTCTCAAAGTTATCATGGTTGCCATTAGGAATGTAGATTTAGTACAATAATAAAATTGTATTATTTTAGTGTTTATACTTAATCATCAGTGAATTATATTTCGATAAATTAATACTTTATCAGTAATAATTTTTTATGTGTTATTATAACAAAGTATGTATTAACAATTTTTTTTTTTTTTTCTAAAATGTTTACTAAATTATCCTGTTTTTCTCGAATTCAACTATAAATTGCTTATTTAAGTAGCTAGATATACCTATTGATACAATACAAACAAATTTTTCATACTTTGGGGAGTGATGTGCCGTTTGACCCACGACTGTCGATCGTACTTTACTGTGCCCTCCGCTCGCTGCGTGTTCGGAACAGGGAGATAGGTTTCTGTTGTATTATTTATTCTGTGCTGAGGGGCTTCAGGTTTCCCCATATGATTCTATGGTCAGATAGGATTGTTTTTTCACCTTTGATGTAATTAAAAATCTGGTTGTTTTTGGCATCTGTCATTATATGGTATATTTGCGATGTTTTGTTTCCCAACGTCCAAGTCAGTTTACAGCTGCGCCGGCCGAATGATGTGTCCAATCGGAGATTTTCCCGTTTCGTTACTTGTTTGGTGTGGGAGATTTTTGCCTCTTTGATTTTTATCGCGAAGTTCATGTGTATCTGTGAGTCCTATGTGGGCGTTGAAGTCACCTAGTATGATTGTTATTGAGTTCCTTGGTTTGTTCTTGGTCAGTTGTAGTAGCCGAGTCGCGTCGCTTGCTGCTGGTGACGTTGAATTGGACCTGTGCGTTGTAGTAATGAATAGAGAGGCTCCACTGCTTGTATCTATTGAAGCAACCATATTGTTTGTGTTTGCTTTAGTCCAGTTCAGCCTTAGGCCGCTGCTTTTTCTTATGAGAATAGCTTGGCCTCTTCTGTTGTTGTTTCCGCTTAGGTGCCACGTATAGTGACTAGATTCGTAGGTCCCGGATTTGAAGTGAGCTTCCTGTAGGCAGGCAATATGGATAGATTTTCCGTCTAGAAACTCGTCAATCTCTCGTTTTTTAGTCAACGTTGCGGCGCCTCTAACATTCCATGTGGCAATGTTTATGTTTTCATTTACTACCTGTTCTTGTTGTTTGGTGTGGCCTGGGGCGGGCAAGTCTGCATCCGGACTCATCTGGTATTCTCCTCTGGGGTGCTGGTTCCAAGACTAAGGTAATTTTGCGTGGTGCTTGTACTTATTACTCCTAGGTGATTTTCAAAGCAATCAAAGTGGTTCCCCGTAATTATTAGACCTATGCTACCTGCGGTGTCGTTTGGTGCCTTAGGAGAGAAACATACTGTTTCTTGTAGCGGGGTTTTTTGAGAGATTTTGACGTTAATACTATAATATTCCGCTGCCGCTATAAGTATGTCTGTGCCGCCCCATGTGCCATCTTGGTATTGTGATAGAATGTAGTTCCTGATTTGTTCGCTTTGTGCTGAACTATCTAGATTACTTCTGATCGCTAGGTACATTTGTGGATCGTTTTGGTTATCCTCAACGTGGCGTGCGAGGTCTCGTCGAATGTGTTGGTGGTCAAAGGTTAGGCCATACAAGTCGTTAATTTGGTGGGCTATAAGCGCGATACAAGCAGTTGCCGTCTCCTGGTATTTTTACGATAGGGTCCATATTTCCATATCGGCTTTGTGCCTTACCGTGGCGGTATCGCAGGGGACGGGTTGTCGTGGCTAGCTCGTGATATCTTTCAGGTATGCGCGTGCTTGAGGCTGTGAAGGAAGCTTATATACTATGTATTACTTATTAGTTAACTGGTATATCATGCACTATACTAGTTCCCTTTTGTCTTTAACGGAAAAGGGGAGTAAGTAGCACTCGAGTGAGTACTTGGGTCTCGTCTAACAACTCTAAGTACTTGCACTTAATACCTGCTGTTTATTTGGAATAAGTCTATTAATTACGCTTTATGTACTAGTGTGTTATGTGTATAAAACAAACGTCTGGGCTTTATTGTACGTAGAAAAAATGACTACAATTAGAAGCAAATTTTGAGCTATGTTTAACAAAGGATGACCCACCCAACAATAGAGCCTCCCCGCTGTGGCGGAAACCAGCAGATGATTTTAAGAAGGGTTTTTTTGGTTGTATTTTAATGGTCTGATTTATTGCTTAGTTTTACGACTCGGTATTTGTTTTGGGAATGGATAGCGTAATATTTCACGCGCCTTTCCAAAATCTCAAGTCATTGTCCAAACGGGCCTGCAGATGTGTGTAGTTTTTACTCGTATTTAGGCTTTTGTGTTTGCCTTGGGAAAGCAGATTGTCTGTGTTTTCGCATACGTTACGAGTAATTACGTCCGTGGTATGAGATCGCGTAATCCAGTATACCCTTGTAAATTTAGCAGGTTTTTACTGCAGTTTGTGTAAATATGTATTTTGAAATCGGATAAGCTAGTTACGCGTAGGTTTGATCTATAAGTAACCGATGTGACCGTACGGTGTTGGTTGCTGGTATGGGCTGCTTGAAAACAGACTTGTCCCTCGTGGCAGACGTCTAGACAATATCCCAGTATATTGAGGAAGGAGAGACCGAAGAAAAGGGGTTTAGACCACGTGTGGCTAATATGGAACAAGCTCACCGAGTTTTCCCCCCGTTGGAGTGGGCTTCCCCGCGCTGGGCGCTGGTACCAGTGGCCTCTGATGACGGGTCACGTACACTGGTTGTCACTCACTGATACATGCAAAGATTATAAACACGCGTTGCACGGCACTTGATTATAGTCACTTTTCGCGGGGCCAGGGAATTGATTTGCTCGCAGCCATTGCGCTAGCCGCTGGCAGATGTTGTGCCTATTGTTTACTGGATCAATTGTATTGACGAGGCTCTATTGACCACTCCCGAAAGCGACCGCTCGTCACGGCGTCCAAGACGAGACTCCGATTAGCTTCAAAACTTATCTGTCGGAAAATCTCATCTACACTAACACCATATTTTCAGCCAGTCCAAGTTGGTTTTGGTAGTACTGGAGGCTGTGAAGCAGCAGTTCATTCCGTTCGCACTATCCTATCATCAGATAGTGAAGCAGATGTACTTCTGAAAGTCGACGTGAAAAACGCTTTTAACTCCTTAGACAGATGCACCTTGCTAAACGAGGCTTTTGCTCACATACCTGAAGCATACAACTACATCTGGCAATGCTACAATTTTAATTCAAAGCTTTTTTATTACGGAGAAGAGATATCTTCTGAAGTAGGTGTTCAACAAGGAGATCCTCTTGGACCGGCGCTCTTCAGTCTAGGTATTCATCCCATCATCTCAAGCCTCTCTTCCAAATTAAACGTGTGGTACCTGGACGATGGCACCTTAGTGGGCAAAGCTGATACAGTTTTAAATGATCTTCAAAGTTTGATCAACAATTTCCAAAAAATAAATCTGACTTTAAATTTTGATAAATGTGAGTTACACCTGTCAAAAAAATTCAATAATCATGAACGTACTAACCTGATTGAAAGTTTTCAAAAAATAGCTCCAAATATACAAATTCTTGATTCCAAATCACTTTGCCTTCTAGGTGCCCCAATTTGCGAGGATAGTATCGGGCCCTTTTTAGAAAATAAATTAAAGTTGCTTACGGAAAATATTCACAGATTGGGTTATCTAAATTCACACATTGCATACACCATACTTAAATCTTGCCTTTTTGTACCAAAATTTACTTACGCTTTAAGAGCTTGCCCAATCTGGAAACATTTAGATGTTTTACAAGACTTAGATACCACGCTAAAAACAGCATTGGAAAAAATTCTAAATTTGAACCTCGCATCGAACTCTTGGACACAAGCAACTTTACCTATTAGAACGGGTGGTATCGGCATTCGCAAAATTTCTAGTGTTGCACTTCCTGCCTTTCTGTCTTCTGTGCATGGCGTATCTCAACTTTGTTCATCTATTTTGAAATCATCGTCAGTTGAGATAAATTGTGCGGCAGAGGCAGTGAGAGAGTGGACATCTCTCTGTACCAATGTTGACATCCCTAAGGAACCATTCTGCCAAAAACTTTGGGATGCTCCATTGGTACAGAAGCAATTTAACTCTTTAAAACAAAATTTAATAGGTGACAACGATCGCGCAAGGCTTCAAGCAGTGTCTCAACACGAATCTGGCCAATGGCTACATGCCCTCCCTTCTGCCAACCTCGGTACACTTTTCGACAATGGCAGTTTCAGAATCGCTATCGGCTTGCGAATTGGAGCTGCTATTGTCGAACAACACAGTTGCACATGTGGTAGCGATGTCGATAGGAAGGGCCTCCACGGACTTTCATGCCTTCGCAGTGCAGGCAGATTCTCCCGCCACGGCTCGCTGAATGATATAGTGAGACGGGCACTTGCACTGTCAACGTACCATCAGTTCTTGAACCGATTGGCATGGTCCGTGACGATGGTAAGCGCCCCGATGGCCTCACACTGATTCCCTGGGAGCGGGGAAAAGCTCTTGTATGGGACGCAACTTGCGTCGATACACTAGCTCCTTCTCGCCTCAGTGGAACAGTACAAGCGGCAGGAGCCGCGGCGGACGCAGCAGAAGAAGCCAAGCGGCGAAAATATACATCATTATCGACTGATTATATTTTCGTACCGCTTGGCTTCGAAACTTTTGGTCCGTGGGGAAAAAGCACGAAGTCTTTTAAAAAAATTAAATAAAATGTTGATTGACATCACTAGAGACAAGAACGCTGGCTGGTTCCTTGCGCAAAGGATTTCTATAGCAATCCAGCGTGGGAATGCAGCCAGCGTTCTTGGCTCCATACCACATGTAGATTGTTTAAATTTAGTTTAGATGTAAATACTCTTTTTTAGTTCTATTAGTGTTAATATGTGTAAATATTGTTTCTTATTATTTTAATAAAGTAAATAATAAACATTTTAGGACATATCACACAGCGCCATCTAGCCGCATACTAAGCTACAGTAATATTAAATATTATTAAACGTGATTAAAAAAAAATCTCATATTTATTATATTTCCCTATCTAACCCTAAAATAGGAAGAATTCCACACTCGCGAGAAATGTACGAAAAATACGAATATAATATTTACGTATTCCGATATATGCGAGCGACATTTCTGTTGGATATCTCAAAAAGCTATCGTTACGTAGATGATGTCTGCTTTATATCTTTGTATGAGATCTACGGGTAAGAGAGGAATTTGTATTAGTATAGACATACTGAGGCAGAGAAAGAGTAGGTCGTCCGGCAGCGAGATGGGTCGACGACATTGTACGAGTCGCGGGCTGTTTATGGATGAGGTCTGCACAAGATTGACGCAGCTGGCACATTCCAAGAGAGGCCTATGCCCAGAAGTGGGATAGAGAAGGTTGTGCATGATGATGATCATGATACTTTATGGAGGTATGTTACTATAAGATACGGTGTGGGTAAACTTTTATTGTTAAAAATCACTTATATTTTTAGACTGAAGAAATGACATCCCATTATCTAACATCATCATCATCATCCTTAGCCCACTTTTGTTTGTTTGTTTGTATATGTATATGGTATATGTCTTGAAGTGCTAAAGTAATACAAGCTATGACGCGTCAAATCTACGCGGTGTCTTCTTCTACAGGTAACAGGTTTATTTACTTAATAGTGGTGTAAAGTAGACTAATATTATAATTTAACTAAGTGCATATTTTTTAGTGGAAAGATTATTTTGGGACAAAATGTGCAGTATTTAAAAACAAAACCAAAACAATAATATTATCTACACAGTTCTACAGTATTGTACAAGTAAACCCCAAAACATTCATACGTATCTGTTACAGATCCAACAAGCAAAACGCGCACATTGTACAATTGTGTGTTAAGTTCAAAAAGGCAGACACGCAGTGCGGCAGTGGTGGCAATTGACCGGGTGAATTCATACCCGCGGGATGTACATGGAAACTCGGGATTACTGGAGGGTTTTACAATACTAACTTTTTATTTTCTGCCATTCAAATGTGTTATTTTTATTTTAAGGTGTTGCCCGAACAAATGTTTTAGATTTAAAATTTAAAAATAAAAATCTAGCCTTGAGATTTTACAAGATCACTTTTAGCAATAAGGCCGCCATTAGTGGCAAAAGCATAAGTTATTTTTAATTTGTGCAGCATTCAAGAATTTTCTAAACAGAATTCTTTCTGCACTTTTGCAAGTTGTATGATAAAACTTTTTGCATGGATTTTTTGTAAAAGTAACAGCTTACAAAAGTTATGTGGTTAGTGAATAGATACTATACCAGTTTATTTCAGCCATTTAACTATTTAAGCTACAATGCATGGGTTAGCTCTTGGCCGTAATTCGCCTGATGGTAAGCAATCATTACGTTTTTTTTTTTTTTTTTTTTTTAACTTGAACGGGTTTGCACTTGACCATAGTTTACCTGATAGCAAGTAAGGCTATGGCCTAAGATGGAGCGTGCTTACCCGATAAGAACCGATTCACTCTCGCTTTGAAGATAAAATATTAGATAACGTAAATAAAATATTAGATCAGAGATTCAAATTCATGTGATTGTTTACAGTAAACAATATATCTGTCTAGACCTAACATAGGTCAGACATTACTGAGTCATTCGAATACGAAGCTATATCTATTTAAAGGTCGAACTAGACATCCTAATAAATACTGGAAATTTGCTAGTTTGAAATTATTTTATGAGCCTGTTATAAAAACAGTTATAGGGTAAATTATAAAGTCTTTTATAAAAAAATTAAATAAAATGTAGATTGACATCACTAGAGACAAGAACGCTGGCTGGTTCCTTGCGCAAAGGATTTCTATAGCAATCCAGCGTGGGAATGCAGCCAGCGTTCTTGGCTCCATACCACATGTAGATTGTTTAAATTTAGTTTAGATGTAAATACTCTTTTTTAGTTCTATTAGTGTTAATATGTGTAAATATTGTTTCTTATTATTTTACTGTTATAGGGTTAGGTGATAAACATATATGAGGCATAAAATCCGGTAGGTTAAACTAATGATGGTTTTTGTGAAAAAAACTATTCTATAATAATGAGTTCAAAGTATATTTAGAAGTAAAGTTTTTTATCAAATGGGATAAAGATCTACCTACCAAAAAAATAAATACTGTACATTACATGTTGTGAAAAGTTGTTTATGAATGATGACAACACGTATTATTTTACAACTTAACTATGAGGCACGGCATAATAGTTAAGTTTAATGCCCCTTTAAATTGAATAGATTAAAAATGTACAACCCAACCCAAACAACAGATATTTCCTTTTTTAAAAATCATCTCAAAAGTATACCTTAATACTTGTTTCCAAAACATTTCGCCGTAGGTACTTAATCAGATATTCAAAACAACATCAGCCAAGTCCTTATCTAGAACTGTTGTATTATTCAGCCGCTCCGTACAAATACCACCAAGCTCAATAAATCTAGTGTTCTTCAGTTCTAGGTGTACAAGTGAAGTATAAGTGAAGATTTTATTTGTATTGTAACTTTTTTGTAATGAATTTCATGTTATCGTATTAATATTTCACATATGGGATTGTTAATTATGTTTTATTTCTCTTCTTTATCTAAATATATAAAACTCAAAGGTGACTGACTGATTGACTGTTTGATATAGTGATCTATCAACGCACAGCCCAAACAACTAAGCGAGTGCAAAGCTACACGTATGTATAACTAAATAATACAAGTTATTATGTATTTTTATTTATTTATTATGTATTATTTAAATTGTTTTACTTTAGTTTAACTTACTGATTTTTGGATCTGTTTGTAATCATGTTGTGCACGCATGTGTTTGATGCACAGAATGGATTAGATTACCTTTAAAGTGTTATGCTGTTACTCATGTATTTTATGTGTATTGTGTTGTGTGCCTAATAAAATAAATAAAAATAAATTAGCATAGGGCTGGATTCAAACCAGGGTGCGTCTGGATGAAAAGCAGACGCTGAACCGCTGAGCCACACTCGCTTGCTTAATAACCCTGTAGATTCTAGATTCTAGTGCAAAGCCTCGCGCAAGCACGGGCACATTTGTAGTAATAACCTTGACATTTATAGGAAGCAATGCAGCTCACTTAAGTAGAGTTTATTGTACACGGAATGCAGGAGTTATAAAATCATATAGTACATACTGTACATTAGGTTTGTGAATCTGGACTTTATATATTTAGATTACTTTAGTAACTATAATAAGAAAAAGAAATTATCAACAGTAAATCAGTTGATCACCTGAATAAAGAACAAGGTTAGTTCGTGTGAGTTCAAGCGACTAATCTAGGCCAATGTTATGCACTGTATTCAACTGACTGAATGCTGTCGATCTATGACACGGCATGTGATGCGACCTTTGGCAGAGTTCGTATGAGAGTAGTGAACTCTGGTGTTGGAGGTTTTCAATGCCTCAGAGATCTGTCTTTCGAACCTTATTAACAAAACTGTAATAAACCGCAGAACTGCAATCTGATATTTCACATGCCCCACAAAATGCCACAATACAAATAGGTACGATCGATCGACAATATTATGAGAAGAAATATATTATGTGCTAAAGAATATGCCTTTAGAGCCATTTATGAATATAAACCAGCCATATATG
Source organism: Macaria notata (assembly GCA_927399415.1). NCBI lineage: Eukaryota > Metazoa > Arthropoda > Insecta > Lepidoptera > Geometridae > Macaria > Macaria notata. The sequence continues at coordinate 3,496,584 of OV656750.1, read as the reverse complement.
TATAAATATACATAAACAAAATAAACATACAAAAATGAGGCACCAATATTTAATATTCAACCACCGAACCGAACATCATAGGGGAGTTCAAGGCTCAGAGACTTCGCTGGATGGGCCATCTAGAAAGAATGGGGGAAGATCGTCATGCCAAAAAAGCGTATCTTGGAATCCCAAGTGGTCGACGCCCTGTCGGTCGACCCAGATACCGCTGGAGAGACGCCGTGGAAGCTGACTTGCAGGAACTTGAAGTTGCAGACTGGCAAGTGGCAGCCCAAGACCGGCGAAGGTGGCATTCTCTTGTGCTGGAGGCCAAGACCCACTTCGGGTCGCTGCGCCATAGGAGTAAGTAAGTAAGTAAGTAATATTTAATATTCCACTTACGACGACGACACGACACGACACTTAACCAAGCAACCAAAATTAACACACTTGCAGTTTTAATAAAACATCGAAATAAATAATTGGCATTTCAAATTTAAAAATAGCATACCTACAAGCATCACCATAGTAAGAACTACTATAAATATACTACAAAAGAGTGCCAAGAGAATGTTTCACGGCGATAGATTGAATTGAATCATTGGCCCTAGACAAGGCTACAAGTTTATAAATATGAATGGTTGACTTAATGCTCAGATTATCATTTATAGATTACTATGAAATGTGATCGGGGAATAAGACAATTTTGGTACACACAGTTTTCTATGTAAATAATTCCGCACCTTTCTGATAATAGTTTGATACCGCTAGCAATATCAGTCGGCATGGAAATCTCATATCTATTGACATATTAATATGTTAGATATATTACGTCCTCAATGGAAGGTACCGGGGCGTGTCTGTGCTCAGTGTACTGCTAGATGTAAGTTTTAAACTCCTGTACTAAATACATAGAAGAGGGAAGATGGTTGGCCACCTTATACGACATGACAAATTTATGAAAAACACATTGAAGGAAAATTGGAAGCCCGACGAAGAAGAAGAAGGCCGAGAAGGTCATACATGGACCAAGTAAAAGAAAAGGCGGGCGTCATGTCGTATAAGGAGGTCAAGGAATTGGCAAAAGTTCGGGAAGGATGGCGCCTCCACAGACAAGGGCCTTGCCCTTTAATTTGCGATGATGATGACTAAATACATAAATCTAAGTACTAACTATATTTATTCTGGCATTATAAAAGAATTCGTATTTGTGTTGAATTTTTATTAGTTTGTTCCTATAACGCCACGGATTTCCACGTAAAATTAAAGCACTTAATTAGATTAAGCGTGTTGCTTTAAATTGTAATTATTTTTAATTGTTTTGAGAAGACCAAATGTTATACGAGGGTTATAAACGTTTTTTAACATTTGAAAACTGTTGACACCAGAGATTTTAGCTCTCAACATTTACTAGTTAGTTTAATATTGTAAAGTTATTGTTTCATACATCGCATTGCAAAGTAGGTAATTGCAACCATAATAAAACATGCAAATCAATATTTATGTGCAATTATACACCATATTATAAAGGAATAAAGTATAATTTTCTATAACAGCGGTACTTGAATGTTAATGTTCAGTTTGTTCATTTATTAAATGGGGATCATGTCATGATTGTAGATAATATCTACAGTTCTTATGCCAAGACCACTTTATATAAAAATATTGTAGCATCACTAAATATCTAAAAAAAGGTTTAAAGAAAGGTTTTCCTTTGTCACTGCCTCCCATTCCGATTCTCAGCGCTCTTCTCGTTTCCTTCACTTGAAATTTCCTGAGTTTAGCCATCCCAATCTCTACTATCACTCCTCTTTCACTGTGCAAGCTGTTCGCTTGTGGAATGACCTGCCACGTAATATCAAGCAGGCTAAATCCTTGCCCATATTTCAGAGCTTGGTTTTTAATCATTACATTTCTACTTTGTGATGTTAGTTGGTGCGTGCAAGTCTTTTTACTTGAAATATGTTCTGCTTTCTTTTATTTTTGTGTGATTTCCTTCAATGTATATATTTCCTTTAAATATCAATAATATGTAGTTTTGTGTGTAAGTAGGTATGTTTGTATATTGTTTACTTTGAATGTTATATTTGTTATCGTGTTTTATTTTTAAATTATTTAATATTGTGTTAAGTACGCCAGCTTTACGGATTTCCTCTAGTGTTGTCCAAACTAGGTTACCTGGAAGATATCACTTTAGTGATAAGGTCGCCCAATGTCCTTGGTTACCTTCCACCTTTATGTTAAATATGTTCTTTTTTATTTGGTGTACAATAAAGTATATTTGATTTGATTTGATTTGAATATCTGGCTGAGAGAACACGAATTTACAATTGCATTATCGTATTTCTTTCTAAAACAATTTAAACACCTAGTCCAAAAAATACTCATGGATTGCAATAGATTTTTAATTAAGTAATAAATTATACTAAAAGAAAACCTCGCGAGCAAAGCCGCGGGTAGATAGAAGCTTGTAATTTTAACGAGACGTGTTTGATAAGGTTACATGAAAACTATAGGTTAGAATAATACAAAACTATGGTACATTTTGTATGTACTCGTAGATACACTACGGCGTAGAGGCTCTTCAACGTAGAGGTGCTACACATTTTTACTACGTATAGATTATTAGATTTCAGATATCATTTGTTTGCACGTAAAATAGGTACAGGAGACATTAATGAATTTAAAGTATCAGTAAGGAAGCCTTCGACCGGGACGCATGGAGGAAGTTGGGGGAGACCTTTGCGCAGGAATGGGACAGTATAGGTAAGTAAAAAAAAACCACGCATAAGGTACGCAAATATAAAATTATTTATGTACCCTTTACAAAAAACTATAACTACAACGTTTTACGTTATTTATTAAAGTTGCGAGTATAATAATAGCTTTACGAAGGTAAAACAAATAAACAGTTATTTCCGTTGTCTATTGAAGAATCAAAGCTTTTAGCTTTTTGTCTCACCAAGCACTAGTTGAAACAAAAATAGCAAAGCAGGAATTATGTACGCTAATGCAGGATCCTTATGTCCAGTGGGTTTTAGTAAGATGATGATGATGAAATGCTAAATTGTTTTACTAACTCTAATCATTTTTACATATACATACCTACATACAAATACACACTAATTACATGTTTATTACTACAGTGAACTGCGCTTTTGCAAATTGTTTTTCTGTATAACGAATCCCTCGTTGCTTCCTCATAACTTGCATGATGTTAAGTTATTTTTAGATTTACATATAAACACACATGTTACGTACTAACTTTTTACTGGCCTGCTAGCTTAGTTGGTAGTGGCTCTGTCTTCTTATCTAGGGATTCCGGTTCGATTCCCGCGCGACACAAGTATTTATGAATTTTAAAATTTATTATTGCTTGTGTTGGGTCTAGTCGTTTGTACGTATAATAATAAATAAGTATTTGCAAAAAAAAGTATATAAGTATTATATCCGTTATCTAGTACCTACCCACGACACAAGGCGTTTGCTTTGTTTGGGGCTAGATGGCGTTGTGTGCAATGTCCCATAATGTTTATTTTAACTACTAGAGAACTGCGCAAGTGCAAGGTTGGCGCAGTATGCATACATTTCCCCCGGGGTCACTGCTACAAGGCACTGATATAGGTTGCATGTCTATTTAGATACTAGATAATGTATTTTTCGAAATCAAATAACAAAACCTGATCTTTTGTAAACTAAAACGGTTTTCCACATGGCCATAGTTTACCTGATAGTAAGCAAAGGCTAAAACGTACATATAACCTTGTAACTTGTAGACGCTCGCGACTTTCCTCGCATGATTTAGGAATAAAAAGTATTCTATGTCGGCGTGTTCTGTCAAGACTTATGTTTCGTCAAACTTTGAACTAAATGACCAATGGAGTTCGAGACAATTTATGTGATGATTTCTGTAATTCAAAATATGATACTATTTTTTTTACAATACGTAATAGTCTCACATGACTTGAGAGTCTATGATATCATATGAACTATTTGGTACATTTTGCATGTTTTAAAAGAGAGTACATACATATTATTCCAAAGGTCACAAGCTCAGTAGTTTGTGTAAGTCAGATATAGCTGAAATCACGTTTATTCAGATATGTAAAAACAATTGCATGAGGTAATAAAGGTTGCATAAAAGTCGAGTGGAATATTTAAAGATAGATAGATAGATAGATTAACTCTTTATTGTTGACACATATTAAAAAACAGTACATAGAACAAATTGCACCTTAACTAGTGCCACAAGCGGCGGCCTTATCGCTGAAAGCGATCTCTTCCAGGCAACCTTCAGCTGGAGAGAAATAAGCAAAAGAAATAAAGAAGAATGTGGTGTACAACAAAAAGGAAAAAAGAAATTTTACTAATATATATATATATACATATAAATACGCAATACACATACTTAATATAATAAAATTAATGTTTATATACAAATACATATAATACACAACAAAATATTTAAAGGTGATAGTAGTAGAAATAATAACAGCAATTTTCACTGAAGGGAAGCGAGATAAAATTCCTTTACTTGTTAGTTTAGTGTTTTAATTTTCATTTATTATTATTGCATATTGCAATAGGTTTCAATTCTTTTACACTTTTAAATGAATCACTGTAAGCAAATATAACATACAATTGAGAAAAGCAAGAGAAGAGAATTTATTATATTTAAGCAACATACATTTTTAGCTAAAATTGGGATTGCAATTTTCATTTGCAGAAAGCAAGAGGTTTAAAAAATTCTAAAGATTATTGTTTTGTCTGCCTTAGCTTATCAACACAAAAGAAAAACACATGAACAAAAAAGTAGCTTACTAGTTTATTGTTACGAAATAGTCGATAAAAGTAACTGCCAAGATACGAGACAACACAGTAAAATAGTTAGTAAAGTTCTATAAACCACAAACTGCCAAAACTAAGTCATGGTTATCTGATACTTTGTAATTAAACGAAGGGCAAACAATGGCCTCCAAGAAACGTTAAAAGTCTTGCCAAATAGGGACATGTGACGTCAGGAAGGCTATTTACTAGTAGACATCTGTACTTAGATACATGTGACTTATATGCAAACTCGTGCATGCTCGCGGCATCGCTCGCATTAAGAAGCAAAACTTGCATCCCCTATTTCACCCCTTTAAAAGTGGCATTTCCAAAAATCTTTCCTTAGCGAATGCCTAGGTCACAACAACTATCTGTATGCCAAATTTCAGCCCGATCCGTCCAGTAGTTTGGGCTGTGCGTTGATAGATCACTATATCAGTCAGTCAGTCACCTTTGAGTTTTATATATTTAGATATGACTTTCTTGTTAAATAAAGAAATATTAATTTTATTGCAATAAAATAACGATAACTATAAATGGATAACATAGGAATTTGTTTTTCGTTTAGTACTCGTTTTAGTAGTTTAAAGAATATTTGTCTTTTTTTTAACGGATCATTATGATTTTTGGTATGCAGGTAGTATGAGGTTTTGGAAGTGACATAGGCTACTTTTTATTTCGTAATGATGTGAACGAAGCCACTGGCGTCTACTAGTACAAAATTTATAGGTCAGATGTAACATAACTCTCGGCATATCAATTCCTTTAGGCGATATTTTACGAGCGGGTTACCCATCTATACACAGACATTAAATTAATGTCAAAAAATTGTTCAACGACTTTTGTAAATTTGCAAAAAACAATAAGTGTTCTACACATAAAGTTCATCGATTCACAATATTTATGGGAAACCAATTCTTTTCGAAACTTTTTGAATTGATAGCCGTCCTCGAAAAGTAACTTTGTATACATACGAGTACAACAAAAAGCTATAGCAAAAATAATAAGCATAAGAAAAATTTAGTTTTGATAATAAAACTGAGTAAACAAATATCGCGAACACTTCTATTTATTGAGTATGAATACTGTACCATACTTCATAAAATTTGGTCAAAAACATAAAAAACATTGGGTAGCTTTCATAACTTAGGGAAAAGAAATCGAAACTTATTAGATCAATCCTAGGTAACTGATTCTAAGTGGATTCCGTATGAGAGTGCCCACATAACTTTACTACTTATGTCAAACTAGTGGGTGCTCGCGGCTTCGCTCGCATTAAGAATTAAAACTTGCATCCCCTATTTCACACCTTTAAAAGTGGCATTTCCAAAAATCCTTTCTAAGCGGATGCCTACGCTATAACATCTACCTCCATTCCAAATTTCAGCCCAATCCGTCCATTGGTTTGGGCTGTGCGTTGATAGATCACTATATCAGTCAGTCAGTCAATCAGTCAGTGGCCTTTGAGTTTTATATATATAGATAATCCGTTACTTTGTTTTATAATATCTAGTAGATAATAAAAAGAAAACAGTGACCCTTCGCACTATTTCCACAGGTTTCGTATCTCGAGGGTAATGTGGTAAGTTGCGGTAATAAGGAAACGAAGGGTCAGAACTTGGACGAAATAATTGAGAGACTCCATATTTTTATTAATTGTTTTGTTATTTATTTAACTAATTCTCAAAAAACATGGTTTGTAATGTTATTCAAGCAAAATTGTATAACTTATCTCAGATATCATAATCCTACACCTAGACCCTGATGCGTTCATTTTAAATGTACATATATTGATATTGCTGTACATTATTATATTTTACTTAAATGTAATTTTCAATATCATGTTATTCTTTTGTACGAGTATGTTCCCTATGAGTAGCTTCATATGCAATCTTATTATAATTTATATTTTTAATTTTAATTTTTTTATTTATTTATATTCTACAATAAATATCTTTGACTTTGAAAAAACCCAATATGTTTATCAAGAATGTAATCTATATACAACCAAAACTAAATATGTAAAATTTGAACTACTGGAATGTGCAAAAGGAATTTAAAAAAACATAGAAGTGTTATGATATATTACATTTCTATGTACTGTTTTAATGTTCCAATGTTCCCATATATATGGGAACATTGGTACATTATTTATGTACATTCAAAAATTAACACGTAGAATATAAATATGATGTGATTATATCACAGCGTTATGGCAATTAATTTATAAAAAAAATATGAAAGAAATAAATGATTTTACATTATGAGGTGTTTTTTGGTTATGTTCGTGTTTTATCTCGTTGGGTCAGGATGAGGTATTAGGACGAGCTGTTTGTTAAATCAAGTACATACAAGTATCCACTGGGAAAGGAATTTTAGTAGAAATTTTGTTACATTTGGTAAAAATTGAAAAAGCCCACAGGTATACGCAGTGAATAGCTGAATAGAAGGTTATTTAGACAAGTTTTTACTCTTATATTGAACTGTGTGTTACTAACTCACCTAACGAATTAATTCTGCAGAGGAGTCACGACCCTCAGTCATGAAAAAATACGACTCAACAGTGTTGGTGTTACTAAAATAAACCGATATTACACAATACTATTCTCCTTGTATCACGATCGGATCTTAGCTTGTGACAAAGTTTTATCACTGTAATGATTTTCAAATGTATACAACTAATTCAGTAATTTATGCTTATCCTTAAAAAAATCAACGATAAGCCTCAATCTAGCAGTGATTACTGCAAATATCGTTTCTGGTTATATCATCTAGTGGTCAAATACCTCAACTGTTAAATGTAAAATAAGTAATTAAACAGACGTAACGGGTATAGCACCTCTTTTTGTAACAGAAGCTAAAACATGATCTTTGCAGGGTATTGTTTACCTTCAACAAGGTCAAATTTTCCAGAGTTTGAGGAAAAAATAACGAATCTGCAATATTAAGGAAAAATCAGAAAGGACAAACTGTCTTTCCTTTGTTGGGAATGAAATTTCAGCTTGCAATATAAAAAAATAATTGAACCCTTTTTTATCTAAGTAGAGTTTTTATAATAATTGTCTTTACGCTTGTTCACAATTAGACCAATAAAAAAAATTAAGTCCGTCTCGTAAAAAAATTACCCTTCATTTTGACCCACTAAAGAGAAAAGACACTTTTTATAATAGCAAACTAATTTTGCAATCTACTTACCTAAAACATTATTAAAAAACATTGCTAACCGCGTTAGAAAACCTGAACCAACAGATCTACGGTTGCTTCATTCAATCTTGTATGTGTGTATCATTTATCTACCTTTATACTATGTATCGATATACATCTCGCTTCTGCGTGTATCCGCAATGGTTTGATATATTGGTATCCCTCGAGTGATAGGTACGTGTCGGCCCGACGGTTAATATTTTATTTACAGCTCAGTACCTAGGTAAATAGGTGAGATTTGAGAGCAAATGCCAAAAGGACTCTTCTAGATTACCCTAAAAATATAATCCGTAATGATTGCGAATTTATTATATCGCAAAAAATAGCATTCCATTTGGGCATTTCCGAAAGTTGCGTAAACGATTAAATTGTAGGTCTCAAATTCTTTCTCTATTAAAATAGGTAATATTGATAAAATCAAAATGTTTGTACAGAGTTGTTTGTGATGTAGTAAATAAATGAAAATTACTCGACCAATTTTTTAAGCCCTAAATTCAATGGAAACTGTATTTTGTAAAAAAAATACGGGAAAGATTTATATATAATAATAATAAACATACAATTAAAGTACCTATCGCCTAAATAAAATTACTAAAATCAATATAAAAAAACAGATCAAATAATCTATAGAACATATAAATAAGTAAAAGGAAATAATAAGCCAGAGCTACCCCTAGTGGGCAATAAAAGCTATCAACTCGTGGATGTAATCATAAAAGAAGGTGCGATGACCGAATAAACACATTCGGGGGAGGCACATCTTTTTCCTTGACAACATATACTAAAACTATGTCAAATAGTAAAATGAGTGTATGGTTGTTATAACGTCATCTTGCAAGGTAATAGATAAATATAATAATAGTGCTCGCGGCTTCGCTCGCATTAAGAAGTAAAACTTGCATCCCCTATTTCACCCCTTTAAAAGTGACATTTCCAAAAATGCTTTCTTAGCGAATGCCTACGTCATAACATCTACCTGCATGCTAAATTTCAGCCCGATCCGTCCATTAGTTTGGGCTGTGCGTTGATAGATCACTATATCAGTCAGTCAGTCAATCAGTCAGTCACCTTTGAATTTTACATAAATAGATGTATTATATTCGTTATCTAGTACCCATGACGCAAGCGTAAGCTTAGTATAGGGCTAGATGGCGCTGTGTGATATGTCACGAGATATTTATAATAAATTTATAACCCCGTTTTAACGCGGGTAACGCTACAAGATCACTGCTAGTATGACATATGTGTGACCCACTCAAGTTAATCAGGTCAAGTTAATTTGTGAGTAAATCACAGTCATACAAAATGTAGACTACTCGTAGATTAGTTTGGTGTTCTAATTATACAACGGAAACATAACTAGCTCGGGACTAGGGGCAGCACTTCTGCTATAAAAAACAAGTATACTAAAGATCACTCCGTAGTTGTATTCCTCATGACTGAGCGTCGTGACTCCCCCGCAAAATCAATTCGTTAGGAGTTCTCTTGGGCAGATACATAGTGGTGCAGGTCTTTCCACGGAACACTCAAGATATATTCTCTAAATAGTTTACTAAGTAACCATTTCAAATACATAAAATTAAATAATTTAATTCTGACCAAATTGGTTTAAATGTTACATACTCTACCGAATATAGTATGTAGAAAACTAAGAGTTAAGGTTAAGTTAAGAACTTTTTAGTTCCGATTTTATCAACGCGCAGAGCTTTTATGCTCCGAATTGAAGCTCGATTTAGACACGCACAACTATGGCACTCGTAGTACTATTAATAATTCTGTGAACTTTTGAATCTCTGACATTATGTATAGGTACCTATGTATACTCTAATAAATAATCAAATATATGGTATAAACTAGTGGGTGCTCAATGCTCGCAGATTCGCTCGCATTAAGAAGTAAAACTTGCATCCCCTATTTACCCCTTTAAAAAGGGCATTCCTAAAAATCCTTTCATAACGGATGCCTAGGTCATAATATCTACCTTCATTCCAAATTTCAGCCCGATCCGTCCAGTGGTTTAGGCTGTGTGTTGATAGATCACTATGTCAGTCAGTCAGTCCTTTGAGTTTTATATAATTTATATTGGCGCATAAAAGTTTTCATTGATATGAGCCCAATACTTTAATAGATGTTATTTTACTAACGTATGCTTATTATACCAATTAGAAATCTGTATGTTTTTTTTTAAATCTATCCATACGACGTACTTGCTTGTTTTGTCAAATGTGTATACGTTATTTATGTCGTGGAAACTTTAGCATCATTACGCCGCGCGGTTTGAAAACTATTAACACCAGATTAGGCCACTCACATACGAAAAAGAAGGAGAAGAAACATCAGTAAATATATATAGTTTATTATTATTCCTTATTTTTTTGTTTACTTATCAAATTATATTGTGGTCTCCTTTACAAATTCACAGTATCCATCCCCATCGAATTCCATAAAACCCCTGACAACGGCGAATTATGTAAAGTAGATGGCTTCTATCGGAATCAAATCTCGACCAGATAAAGTTGACCCCGGATATTTACCCGTAGTTTTGGTCACAAAGTAGGTATTTAAGGAGCTGGTGTAACTTGGTAACATCACGAACATTTAAATGTATCTCTTGCCATAATTTTTTTTGTATTGGTGATGTTTAAAAAAACGAGTGTGGCTTAGCGGTTCTAGTGTCTGCTTTTCATACAGACGCACCCTGGTTCGAATCCGGCCCTACACCAATGACTTGTATTTTCAATTTATATGTGGATTTGTACTCGCTTAGTGGTGAAGAATGACATCGTGAGGAAACCGACATGTTTGAGAACCATAATATCCAAGGTCATGTGTCTTCCGTGGAAGGTCCTGGGCGCCCACCACGATGTATCTGCCCAAGAGAACTCCCCCAACGAATTAATTCTGTGGGGGAGTCACGACCCTTGGAAATGACTAATACGACTTAAGTGAGATTGGTGATGTATTTGCATTTTTATTTATGTTATTATTGGAAATTGTGTTTGTATATTGTTACCATCATGAATACATAAAACAAAATAAAATTTATTATTAAAAGTAATGAACGACCGCGACTTTGCTCGGATTTTTTCAAGATAAAAAGTAGCCAATGACACTACTAAGACCTCATAAACATTAAGTTCCGTTCAGCCATTTTTGCGTGATGACCGTTTAAATAAACAGAGACACAAATAACAGACAAAAATTCTAGAAATTGTTGTGTGTTTGTATGTGTTCTGCTATTAATTCGAAATATCTCCAAACATTTTTTTAAATATCATCAATGTTCAGACTTTCGACCCTCTTAAGCTTTATTATATGTAAAGATAGATAGATATATATGTTGTGTCATCGGGAGAAAATTTTATAATGACAAACCTTGTGTTTTGTATTTCAAAACCCAGCCCAGTTTATAAATATGGACCTATATTAGGCGACTTCGACCTCATGTCAGTCAACTCATCAGACAACTTGTTGATGTATTGCCAAGAATATTTATAAAAAAGATTTATTAATATAAATAAACTAAGGTACAAAGTTATTCATGAATTCAGGGAAACATTTATCATTGTTTTTTAACCAATATACTGAAAATAGAGTGAGTCCCATGTTGTTATTAGCTGACTTTTAAAAACTATGACGAGGTTTTTTTTAACAAGGAATGGGTTTGCACTTGACCGTAATTCGCCTGATGGTAAGCAATAATTACGGTCTAGGATGGATGCACGATTCTGGAATGGAACTGGCTCATAAATGTATAAATAAATAAAAAAATAAAAATTTCGTTTATTGCTCCAAAAAAAACTATACTTACATGCACTATAAACACCGCACTAGGCGAACCTGTGTCGCGGTGTAATTGAATATTCAGTTAATTTAAGAACATAATTTTGTTTTGTGTGCCATAATAAATAAATAAATGAGGACGACAGAACACACATTTCAGCGTTTGACGATACGAGTACATACAGAAAAACAAAACACCATTATTGAAATATTAATAAACATTGAGTAAAATTTACTCAATTATAAAAATTTACATTTATTTTTATGAAAACCTGAAAAATATCAGATGACGTATCGTATACGTACCTGGTTAAGTTTTTAAAGTTAGTCCAAAATATCTCACGCATCTCCTATAAATACTTGGTCTGAGCATATTTACCCCCAAAGCTATAGGCTATTGATTGCCAGCAGCCTGTCGGTTTATCTTATCTACTGGTCGCAACCTACTTTCACAACTTTCAGATCTACATTACATACCTAGATACATTTATATATTCTGCTATATTGACTGTTTGTATTTTGATTGAGTATAAAACATAGCTATTATATTTTTCATAATGTAATTACAACGTTGTGTCCCGAATTAGTAATTTAATAGGACTCTTAAATAAATTGATGTTATAATTTTAAAATAAATCGGTCTAATAAAATAAAAAAGCCTATTTATTCCCATTTAATTTACCTAGTTGTGTTATTCCCACTTCTTAAAAATCATTATTGATTGTTAATTGAACTATGTTAGTGTAATCGGTCCACTGCAAGTGATAAATTAGACACAGAAATAATTTCAAAAACTATTAAAGCGAATTTGATGAAACTTGCACCGTAATCTCCATACAAGTCTTTCAATTCCATTCAATTCTGACCATCGAACGAATGCAAGTCGCAGCAAATATGGACGGTGTGCTAAGTTTCTGATGATGATGATGATGGAATATATGAAGAAATCTGTGTGACTTTTAGAATATTTATATTCTTTAAGAAGTCTGTAAAAACTTTCATAACAAACCGCCACTTGTTCGTATTCCTACAAGGTTCAAACGGGGCATTTACGCCCGAGATTAAGCTCGGTAAATTAAGGACATAACTCCCTTAGCGCGTAATGAACCTTCCCTTAATGCTTTCCATTGTTTGTTGGTGCTAAGGGCGGAGGTACATCTTTCATCGCCCTTGAAAAAGAAAAATACTATTAAAAATAATTTAACTTGGCTTGAAATATTTATTTCCAAGTCTTCTTCTTATCGAATGAGAGTGGCCAACTCTGGTGTCGAGAGTTTATCAAGTCTATCTAAGGGCCTCTGGCATGGCTTTACGACTGCCGTACTAGACAAACAGCCAGGCCCTACAAATTAACGTGTCATCCGACCCACGGAAGCGCCCAAAATGGAATTAATTTCTAAATGAATCTACAATATTTATTTATAGTGGTTTGCTAGTAACTAATAACATCTTTTGAAGGTGATTAAATTCTTATAAAACATACAAAACATTGTACTACGAGATTAAAGAATTTGGAAAAATAACACTGTACCGAGCATTTTAAATATATTTTTTCGAAAAATTTATTATTTTTTGTGTCATTATCCAAATCATATCACGAAAATGGTTGATATGCACGTGAGGATGTATGATGCCCATGTCTTTAGTTTGCTTTACATAACAGTACTTTTAACGCGTCATTAAACAACTGCTGAACATATTAGGCTTGAGCGCTTCCGTGTGTTAAGTAGTTACCTATTTGTTCGTCCCGAATCTGAATGGGAAAAAATAATACGGCTGAAAGATTTATTTGTGTTTAACATTAGCATAGAAAATATTAAATTGGTTTCTAAACACTATAATTTACACAAATCTCAAATATTGCCCATCTATTCATTCCTATTTCCTCACTAATCTTGCTAACTAATGTAGCCATGTGATTACATGCATCATGTATGTGCTATGCATGCCTACTTGTATTCGTGAATATGCATGAGATTTGATGCGACAACGCGACCCGGGATTCTAATGAAATTGTGCTTTCAGTTCTATGTATTTCAGGAAAGATATGTACATAACATACTTCTGTACTGAAAACAAGCATATATGTACATGTATATAATAGTTTGCACTTATGTAAAAAAATTGGTTGCCTGTAAAGTCGGTATACGGGCGAAAGTTTTACGTGACAACGTAAAGTGGTAAAATAATTTTAATGTGAATATTCATTCGTATAGTAGGAAGAAGGATGAAATAATAGTAACAATTTAAAACATTTATTTATACAAAGAATTATATTTAAAACATTAAACTTTTTATGTCTGTCTCTCTCGCTCTTAGGCGGGCTAACCATGCCCGAGTGGAAGGGACGCGTGCCTCTCACTCGCTCTCATTGTGAGCGCATAACGTGAGCGGAGCGTAACGCAGTTTCTTGAAGTGTCACCCGGCAAACCAATTTATAAGACGTTGTCACGTCAAAAGTTTATAAGCTAAGTATATAATGTTCGATTTATTTTTATTAAGTTTTCTTTGACCTGGTGGTCAAATGCCTCATTCTACTGTACCTACATAATATAAAGATAAAGAATCTTTATTGATAATGTAAAGTTGTAACATACATAGGTATAGGTATATACGTACCTAGGTACATATGTATTTAAAAAGTATATGTGTGTTTATTTGCATGTTTGTTTGTTTTTCTATCCTTTTTTCTTTGCCTCATCAATGGAGTGATAAATCATCATGGATTTTGTTATGATGGAAGCTAACGGTCCCAAAGTGAGAGGTTTTTAAGAATTAGGTAAAATGTCGCCTGATAGTAAGCTCTTGCAGTAATTACTTTATCTGGAATCATTTATTAATCGGATTTAGTGTCTGGTTAAATCTATATGTATGTACAAATATTTAGATAACACAATAGAAATATTGAAAAATTCAACGTCTATACAGCCGCAGCTGACTATTTTATAAAACTCATTCATAGACACGATTATTTTCTCATCAAAACGAACAGAACACTAAACTAATTAAACTCTAAAATACGAGCGGTTTTAATTTCGTTTGTACTTTTTACTGTCCACTCCACTTCTCGCTGGCACGAACCCAAAAGTAAATTTTACACTAACATCGGATGTTTGTGACACTTTCGCGAAAAAGTTGTAAGGAATGTGATGTTTCAGTATCTGAGTTTAGAAAAGATGAATCCCATTGAGGAAAACTTATAGAGTTAAAAAAATTACAATGTATGTCGCATCTTGAAAAAACCTTCAGATCTTCTTCTTATCGAATGAGAGTGTCCATCACTGGTATCGGGAGTTTATCAAGCCGCCCTAAGGGCCTCTGACATGGCTTAACAACTGTCGTACTAGACAAACAGCCGTACTAGACAACCTTCACATAAATTGTGAATCTCAATCTTTTTTGGAGTTGGTTATAAACAAGCGCCCATTTAGTTCAGCTAGAGGAGGCAACCACATGCAATTACTAGAAATATTAATGTTAAGCAAGTGTCTACGTGGTCATTCGTTTGGATGGGTGACCAAAACTGGCATTCCTTTTTGTGCGCTTGTAAGTTCCGGCTGTTTTTCATAGTACAGCAGTCGATAAGCCATGTCTGATGCCCCAAGGAACTTACTTCAAAATACGAACATAATTTCGTCTTTTTTAAAAATCTGCCCAAGCGGCTGCTGGACAGAACTAACGATCCGAGAACTGACGCTTACCTCGGTCAACGCTTAAGTTTGGCGATTCAGTGAGGTATCGCTGCCAGCCTTTTAGGCACCTTGCCCGCAGATTCAGATTTATGTTTCGAATATTATTTGTAAGGTTGTATACATTTTAGTAGTTAATTTAGTTGATATTGTTGTGCTGTTTTTTTTGTTTATATCCTAACTTTGTTAATACATTTTGTTGTTGTTCGTTATTCAATTATTTACGTCAGTTTAAACTCTTTGTTTAATACGAGTATTGTTTATTACATAAAATGAATTATTAAATTATTTGAATTCAATATAAAATTTTAAAAAAACCTAATAATATAAGCTACCCACAAAACTGAACCAACACATAAATCTCAATTTGATTTGATTTATTAAATAGCCTTCCTTCAAAACACTGCATCGCATGAAAAAATCATAACAAAGGAACTTGCGAAAACCGAATTCACGAAAAATGCGCAAACTATACTAATTTGAATTATAGCCAGACAGGCCCTGACAATGCTTAATCGTACACGGAAAATAACTATTAGCACAATTTTAACCAAAACCATAATCATACCTCTTTTTTGTTCCACCTTTTATGAGTTAAATCCTTTTTGGTCACTTTCACAATCACTATGCCACTGTTAACAAAACACTGGTAAGAAAAAAAAATGTGGTTAATTATGTTTTTGTTTTATGCAGTTTTTTTTTCACAAACGATGTAAGGTGGTGTGCGTGCGTGCGCGGCGAAGTGCCGCAAGTGACTGACGCTTAGCACTTGTGCTCTGTACTCTGTGGCTCAGCTAAAGTAAAAGCGAATTTCCCGGTTGTCCTCATATTTTACTTGTGAGGCAGAATTCGCGGCATGTTTGTGGATTTTGGGTCGCTTATTTGACAGTTTTTCGTG
Source organism: Macaria notata (assembly GCA_927399415.1). Taxonomy (NCBI): domain Eukaryota; kingdom Metazoa; phylum Arthropoda; class Insecta; order Lepidoptera; family Geometridae; genus Macaria; species Macaria notata. The sequence continues at coordinate 3,480,204 of OV656750.1, read as the reverse complement.
ATATTGTAGCTTATTGGGATGGGTACTTTTAATTACAGTATTTTTAAGTTTGACATGCTGACCGTGTTATGTTTTCCACATGTAATGGAAAACTGCGACTTTGGAAAAAGAATATGAAATGGAAAAAAACACGTCAGTGATTAGTAATTTGTTTGTGTTTATATTTACCAGAATTTATAAAGCCACGTATGTCCTACAGACTAGACTAAAATAGCTAGTTATGATTTGTCAGTTCTGGGCAAGCATTCAATTTTGTACGCTGGCGGAAATTCAGGTTTTGTAGCATGAAATGTGCGTACATTTGTATCAGAATGCTGATTGAAGAGAATCGAAGTATGCGACCGCGATTCATTCATTTGGAATAAATAAGGGGATAAACTATGTGACAATTGTGATGAGAAATTGTGGTGATCTTGTAGGAATTGTTTCAAACCGCCCTGGGGGTTTCTGTTACGCTAAGGACTTACGGAGCGGTTTTTTCAGTTTTTGGTTAGCAGACTGATTAAAGCAAACAGTCACAAGAACTTTATTTTCATTTAAACAGGGTTTTCCTTTAGGCAGTAAATATAAATTAATAAATAAAAATAAATCTACACCTATCACACATACGCACTATAGATTTTTTTTTATTGCAGGCTTATTATTTTAGTAAGTAAGTATTTTTTTTATTCCTCCTCATTTATCATTATTTTATGCACGGGTTAGTTTACAGCCCCAAAAAATAATTCTACTTTTTATTTGTATGAGCATTAATATTTTTTATACTATTAATGAATTTACGGGCATCATCGCATAAAATATAAACGAGATTATGTATATGGCACGTTCAGCTTTTATATATAACTAAGAAGTATTTTCCTGGGCCAAGACAATAAAATCTGTGTAAAGTCAAACTACGCGACATCGGCAACTCAGCTGGATCGTTTTCTAATTCCGATGTGTCATTCAATTATACGAATTTATCACTTATGTCCTCGGAGGAAGGACAAGCCTGGAGACATAGTAATAAGTTGAAGCGTGGCGCACTATCGGAACCTCTCTTTTTAATGAATGTTTTTAGTGTGCTAAAAAGAGACAACTATATACAATCTGTTCGGCCCTTTACGTTAGTGAAGCCGGTTTTTCTAGCTCGAGTAACCAATTTGGATACTAGCTGTGGATTTGGATTTTTGGCGAATATACCGTGAATCTTTGGAATATTTGGTTAAATGAGTTTGTTTGAGAAGTGTTTTCTACTGAAGAACAAATGGCGTGCGTTTCCTATGGCTGTAAGAGCCATGCTTCGAAGAAAAGTGACGAAATCCAGAGCTTGTCATTTCACAGGTTAGAGTTTTTTATCATTTTCCACAAAACAATACAAAACTGAATCAAAATATTAAAATATAACAAATTTCTACTCTTTTAGAACCTCATTTTGGAGGAAAACAATTAAATTTTGCCATTATATGTTAAAAATACGCAAAAGTTTGGTTTATAGTGTTGTGCACAATTGTTCTGAATTCGGTTAAAATCGGGTCTCGGTTTTGCCAATAGTAGTAATTTATTCGAACAATTATTTCAACATAGTACCTATTGATCAGTGGAATATTGATAATCATAGAAATCTACTCATAAAAGCCATAGCCGAGACATACTTAAAAACGAAAATTCATTATATGACTAAGCAACTTATACAACCACAAGATAAAGTACGTAATTTTTTAAATAAAACTGTATTGTTTAAGCGTCAGTAAATAAAAACCTACAAAAGTTATCTGAGTTATTTTATTTATTTCGAACTACACAATCCTTTTCCAGGTTTTCTCACCTAGTTCTAACTATGCCTAAAAGATCGATTTTGAAAACATGTTACAATTACGTCACTTTAATATGGTTTAGTTAGCGAAACTACTAGAATAATCGTTAACGTGACAGAACAGAATGTATGTTTCGGTTCGGTTTCGGTTTTTTATTTCGTACGTCGTAGGCACATCACTAAATTGAGGTATTAAAAAACGGCTACACTGTCATTTGAAGGTGATCTATATAGTAACTAGTTATCTCTTTCTTCCGCGTTGGTGCGCACATAAGTCGAAAGAGTGCAGACATACAGAACACGTTCAATTTATTACTATGACTCCAGGCTTGTCCTTCCTCCGAGCTTATGTCTATGTAGATACGATCTTTATTGGCATGGCGTTAATGAGCTTAGTATAGATATAAATAGAGTGGTCTTGATGAGACAGACAGATTGTTGTAGAGTATATTTTATAGTAGTCATGGCCTGTGGTTTTACTCGTATAGAAAAACTGGCCTTACCCTATAGTTTTTAGCGTTTCTCTTTCGACATCTACTCATATAATTAAGCTGGAAGAAAGTATGGCCATTGAAGATATTTAAAAAAAATTGTATGACTTCGAATTGATTGCAGAACACTTTTCAACAATTTCTTGAAATTTTGTCAGTTTATCTGTGTTTCTATTTATCTATTTGCTCATCGCGCATAACTGGCTGAATGGATCATCATGATTTTAGGTGGTATGAAGTCTTAGGAGTGTCATATGCTGCTTTTTATGCTGAAATAATGCGAGCAAAGCCGCGGGCGTCCAATGCATAGTTCGATCTATCTCTGTACGTATTGCAAATTTGTTGAGCCGTTTATGTGTACAGCAGGCCTAATACACGTTGAGAAATTTACAAAGTAATAAATAACGAATAAGTTTAATAGAATTTAAACGAATATTAGGTAGTTTTTTTGTTCTATGAGATATTTTCTTCTATTTCATTGTAAAAATTGCTATTTAAATGGTTTTTTGCAAGGCTTATAGGTGTAGGTCTCGATTAAAAAATGCCTAAAATTTCTAAAAATTTAGCGCGAGAAGTTACCTAGACCTAACTATTAACCTTGGCGCAGACAGTTAACTTTACATTTAACCCAGATTTTCAACTTCAGGGTTTGTCAAGGACAATATTGCATGTACAGAAGGTTATATCTTTAGAAATTACCTAGTAAATAGTTAATTTCTCCTTCTACATATATTTATAAACCTCTTGAATCACTATCAATTCAAAAAATCCATCAAAATCTATGGCGGTTTTTATATATTTTAATAAAAAAATACTATATATATCATATATTTATATTAAACATTTAGAGATCTTAATAAGATTAAGCATAGAGACATACAGGCGACGGAAAGCGTCTTTGTTTTATACATAGTGATTGCTTCTGTGTACATATATCAGTTCATATGATAGTGGCAATTTTAGTGTCGAGGATTTTCGAAGTTCAACTAATCTAGGAGTATTTGTCATAGATTAACAATTCTTGAGTCTATAGTAAAAAGTTAGTACCTACAATTTAACGTATCATCTGACTCACGGAAACTTAGAGACACATTTTACGGAGGTTTGTGTGACGCCAAATTTTGCCTCTCTTCAAGATTATTGACTCTCACGCATCAGATTCCAATATAATGGATGGTACGGCGACCCATCCCTTTTAAGACGTTTATTGTGTAACTTTTAATAATCTATATATATAGGTATATATATATAACTCAAAGGTGACTGACTGATTGACTGACTGACTGATAGTGATCTATCAACGCACAGCCCAAACCACTGGACGGATTAGGCTGAAATTTATAAATGAAGGTAGATGTTATGACGTAGGCGTCCACTAAGAAAGGATTTTACGAAATGCCACTTTTAAAGGGGTGAAATAGGGGATGCAAATTTTACTTTCCAATGCGAGCGAAGCCGCGAGCACCCACTAGTCATAAATAAAAACAGTGCACTGAGCCATGTCGCTTCTAATTCGTGCTAAGGTCTCATTACAAGCTTTTAAAACTTTCAGCTATGTTAAACCCTAGGTTTACTCTGACTAAATAAACTTTCAGTGTGTTTTGAAGGGTCATTGCCTCTAACAACAAGTTTAGGCGTGTGAATGAGAATTGTATTTGTGAGGTTGTGTATAAATAGTCTAATAATTTAAGGATTGATTTTAAAAGTATTTGTTCGTTTTTATGTTTTTTATCATGATGATGTTTGTTTCTGCTCTTCCCGTAAAAGACAACCAATTTGCATGAAATTTTGTGCAGGGAATTATAATATGATATACATACTTAGACAGAAAACACATTAATATAAAACAAAACAAAAAACAGGAAAAAACATGGCAGGGAACAGGGTGCAAGTAAAATGAAGTTATGTGGTTAAAACCAATGATATTCTATATAAACTGAGTTAAAATCACCGGATGCTACTAGTGTTATTCTACATAATTGAATTGGCAAGAGCTTTAAAAGCTCCGACGGTGACTCAAAAGACAACATTTATGTCTTTTGATGACGAGCATAAGCCAGTGCTACATGCTAGGTTTGGAAATTCAAAACTTGGAGAGCCAGTAAGTATAATAAAATTTCATACAATAAACCAAATAGATTTATTAATTTCTTATATACAAAGCACTGACATCAGATCACGTAGAGAAAAAGTCTAGGAAAGTAACTAAATTTTATTCGAGAGCTTTTATTAATTTCTATGTTGTACCTCCTTCAAACAGACAGTTCAAATTGTAACATCCCTGTTTTTGTCTGGGCGAACAATAAATTAGCATCATTTACTATCAATCATTAAATCGAGTTAACCTTAACGTAAGGCCATCAAAAGGTGACCAATTTATAGCTGTGAGCTCTAAAAATATAAAAAGATTCACCCTCAAAGCATTATTGGCACTTCAATGGATTAATGATGCGTGATATAGTCAATCAACTCAACATACTTTGGCATTTTGGCCTACAGACGAAGGCAAATATAGCTAAATAAACCTCTAAATAACCTATCGCCTTGGTAGCAAACTATTCAGCAGTTATATAACTTAACTCCCTTTTTTGACACAAACAAAAGTAAGTTCTGTCACTTGCAGATTAAAGTTGAAAATTGTACTCACCACATGCGTTGTACGCATAAAATTAGTAACCAGTGTTTTCCAATCACCGCTGTATGCACTGTTCACACATTTTCTCACTCAAACACAAGCACTGAAGAAACTTAGTAAAACCAAATTTCGAAATCAGCCAGGTGGCCTTTCCAGTCGATATCGAACAAAGAAGAAAATCGGTTTTTGTTCCGTCCGGGGCTGCCCAAGCGCCGGACTATATGAATTTAGAACGAACGGGACCGCGCATGCGTGCGGATCTTGCTATTTATATTTTCGCTGGGTGGCCGGTTGACCAGTTTCACATGAGCTAGCCATTTCATACATTGACAAGAAAGACAGCTCAATTTATTTTGGTCGGTTGTATTTTGACGGTGAAATAAATACAAATTTGAACCCGGCCGAACTACCTGGTGTTTCACAATCTCATTAATTCTTGACTGTCTGATTGGTCTATTCGTCATTGGTCTAAAATATGGATGCTGCTACAAAAATATTCATTCAAATTTGAGATCCATTTCCTTTTTACAAGTCGGTTAAATTGGGAGAAAAATCTAACCAATACCACGAATTTGTCGATTACACTATCGGAACAAAATACTATAATTATATTATATTAGGTCCTTACATTATTATGAAATTGGCGTTTTGTATGGGAGGAACAAAAGTCGAATATTTTTTAATATGATATATTTAATTAATCAAAGTATGAACCATTGTTTTCTATGCACTTTTCCCATCTCATAGGTAGTTCATTGATCCCTTTACAAAAGAAACAGTCGGACGGGAATCAATAAAATCTTTGAAGGCGATTTGCCTACATTGCTTACCTACACTGTTTGTTGTCATACCACTTGAATTTGTACACAAATTGAGGGTAGTTAGATATTAAAATAAAATAAAAACATTGTTTGTGTAACCTAGCTCATAAGACGTAATTTTAATTAATTAGAAACATGCTGGGAGATGACTCTGGCCTCGTAACACAGCCTAACGGCTATCATGAGGTCAGAGGATTCGAAACATTTTGTGACAAAATTTCTTTGGCAAATAAATGATTTTGTATTTGTACTTGATTTGGACTGCCCCATCGGAGTTGAATTATTTCCCTTGCATGAAGTTATCCAAATTTCGAAAAAAAATGGTTATTTGATAGAACTATACTTATTATGAATTTGCTTTTTTTTATTTATTAATTAGTTAAAATAATGTGGACGCGAATTACTACACTGAATTTATGAAACTAGCACTTTGCGTCCACAGTGGACGCGAACTCGTCCATTTACGTTTTCGTTAGTTGTTTATTTTTATGTAATTAAAATATCAATAGAAATTGGGATTCCGTTCATTTTGAAATTAGTATTACACGCTTGTAATACCCAATTTGCGTCCACATTATTATGAGTGTAGAAACACACAAAGATCTATAATAACACGTGGACGCAAACTATTTGTATGGGATATACTAATCTTGTAACAAATCGCGTCCATTTTATGAAATACAGATGATAGCATCAATATTTTCTTTTAATTTTTAAATGATGTCAATCAACATTTTATTTTATTTTTTTTATAAAAGACTTAGTGCTTTTACCCCACGGACCAAAAGTTTCGAAGCCAAGCGGTACGAAAATATAATCAGTCGATAATGATGTATATTTTCGCCGCTTGGCTTCTTCTGCTGCGTCCGCCGCGGCTCCTGCCGCTTGTACTGTTCCACTGAGGCGAGAAGGAGCTAGTGTATCGACGCAAGTTGCGTCCCATACAAGAGCTTTTCCCCGCTCCCATGGAATCAGTGTGAGGCCATCGGGGCGCTTACCATCGTCACGGACCATGCCAATCGGTTCAAGAACCGATGGTACGTTGACAGTGGCAAGTGCCCGTCTCACTATATCATTCAGCGAGCCGTGGCGGGAGAATCTGCCTGCACTGCGAAGGCATGAAAGTCCGTGGAGGCCCTTCCTATCGACATCGCTACCACATGTGCAACTGTGTTGTTCGACAATAGCAGCTCCAATTCGCAAGCCGATAGCGATTCTGAAACTGCCATTGTCGAAAAGTGTACCGATGTTGGCAGAAGGGAGGGCATGTAGCCATTGGCCAGATTCGTGTTGAGACACTGCTTGAAGCCTTGCTCGATCGTTGTCACCTATTAAATTTTGTTTTAAAGTATTAAATTGCTTCTGTACCAATGGAGCATCCCAAAGTATTTGGCAGAATGGTTCCTTAGGGATGTCAACATTGGTACAGAGAGATGTCCACTCTCTCACTGCCTCTGCCGCACAATTTATCTCAACTGACGGTGATTTCAAAATAGATGAACAGAGTTGAGATACGCCATGCACAGAAGACAGAAAGGCAGGAAGTGCAACACTAGAAATTTTGCGAATGGCGAAACCACCGGTTCTAATAGGTAAAATTGCTTGTGTCCAAGAGTTCGTTGCGAGGTTCAAATTTAGAATTTGGGTGGAAGCTGCTCGCGTCCGTAGGATCTCCCATCTTATCCTTACCTAGAATACCACCCTACACGTGCCCCCCGGGTGGTGCTAAACGAGCAGCAACGCCGAGCAATGGGCGGCGGTCAAATAACCCATAAACAGGTCACCACGGACCTCAAGGGACTAAATCCCCTTAAAAAGAGTGGACTTGTCGCCTTGGGAAAGTGACAAGAAGTCTTCCCAAAAACCAAATATGAAAATGTCTGATAATAACGAGTGCGATATGTCATGCGATCCGGCTAACCCCCGGCGCCCGCAGGTTCCCGGGCCTGCAGGTGTGAAGACTGCTCTGGGGTAGGCGACCAGGCCCCAGTTCTAGTGAATGCTACTGGCAGCGGTACGAGTAATAGCACAAACAGCACAAAAAAATATGTGCAACAAGCTTTTCATCCCAGCTTGTTTCTGAAAAAGGATAAGACAGCTTCATTGGGCAAACAGCTTCCCCAAAGTGATAGCATTAGTCCTGTCTCTAAAAATAAGTCCCCTAAACAGACCGATTGGTTTACAATGTCGGCAGGGAGGAATCCAAAACGCCATAGGATGGATGACAGTCCCCCTTATGACTCCATTGAAACTCACAACAGATTCTCCGATTTACCACTTGATGGTAATGAAAGTGATACCGCAACAAACAGCACCCAAACTCAGAATAAAAAGGTAGTGAAGCCTCCCCCAATTATTCTGTACGGAATTGATGATGTTCACAAACTAACTGCAATGCTAACAGAATCAGTGCAAAAAGAGAAATTCTCCTTCAAGTTGGTAAACAGAAAGCAGCTTAGAATCAGTAGCCAAGATGCAGAGACCCACAGAACGTTGATCCAGATCAATTCAATTTTAAAATATCTTTATTTACATAATAAATTATAAAATTTGTACAGACCAGTGTTTGTTCTTAATCCTAGAAGCACAAAACTTGATTGTTATCACTATTCTTCAAGCAAATTTTGCTTTTTGCGAACTGTTTGCTGGGAGTTTTATGTAAATTTAGTAAAAATGGGGGTATTTATCCAGTTATTACCACACGACGCCAATTTCGATAATAAAAGAAGAAATTGAATCCACTGGCAACATAATAACTGGAGAAATAATCAATGCCAGATACGGACCGGAGAAAAAACCGACATCCACCTTCTTTGTTACGTTACTCCAGAGCCCTAACAACATAAAAGTAAAAGAATTAAAATACATTTACAACCAGTCCATAAAAATAGAAGACCCTAAGAAAAAGAACTCCATTGTACAATGTCAACGGTGTCAACAATATGGCCACTCTAAAAACTATTGTATGCGGCCATATAGATGCGTGAAATGTGCACAAGAGCACAAAACGTCAGAATGTCCTAAACGAGATCGTACTACACCCGCACTTTGCGCTCTCTGTCAAGGAGCCCATCCAGCGAACTATAAAGGATGCGAGGTCTACAAGGAAATATTAGTGAGACGGTCGAAACAGACTACCTACAGACAACATAGAGAGCAAGTCATTTACAATATGAAAAAGGCAGCCAGCTCTCCACAACAAACTGCAGCAAAAAATAAGACCCAACAACCATCCAAATCTGCAACACCTGTAGTCAAACCAGCAAAACCTTCCTTGAAGCGTGTTGAAAAGAGGGAACAACATAGAAAAAGTGATGCAAGAGAAAAGGAAAAAGAAAGGACCACTCCTCTCAACAACCAGATCCGGCCTTACAACCAAATCCTCAAAGGGCGTGCAACAGCAGCAAAGCAAATCTTGGACGAGGATATTCAGCCTGTTAATACTGACGTCATAAACCAAGCAGAGTCTAAAGCTCAGTCAACAATTGAACAATTGCTTGCTAAGCAATCAGAAAAGTTCGAAGCTATCTTACAACAAATGAACACTCTAATGAGCCTTCTAGTTAGACTCATCGACAGGCTGACTCAATGATCTCACTCAGAGTGGCTACCTGGAACATTAATGGGCTTTCACCCAACGTACAAAGCCTGAGTTTATTAATAAAAATGAACCTAGATATTATACTCATATCCGAAGCACATGGTACAGCGAAAACGAGTTTCAAAATTGATGACTTTGATACCTTTTTAACAAATCACCCAGACGGTACCGCTCACGCAGGGGCTGCCCTTCTGATAAGAAAATCTGTTAATTACCATGTCCTCCCAGAGTACAAAACAAACGAAATTCAATCCTGTTCTGTTTGTGTAATGGAAGACACTGGGCCTATAACATTTTCGTCTGTGTATTGTCCACCGAGACACACTACAATAAAGGAACATGACTTCTCGGAGTACTTCAAGACCCTCGGAAACCGCTTCATCGCAGGAGGTGATTGGAACGCTAAACACACATACTGGGGATGTAGAACCACCACTACACGAGGAAGGCAACTTAAATTGTGTACGGATAAAAACCATCTACAAGTCTTAACAAATCGTTCTAGAATACAACTCAGTCATTTGGTCACCCTATTACAAGGTGCACATAAACCGCATTGAACGTGTTCAGTCTAAATGTTTAAATATGCTCTTTTTCAGACTAGGCTTGAATCGACAAGTCCGGTCCTATGTCAATAGATTAAAGCGAATTAAATTAATGTCTCTTGAAGATCGCCGCAAATACTCCGATTACATATATTTATTTAAAATTATTCATGCCCAAATTGACTCACCCTCACTCCTGTCTTGTATCAACATCAACATTAATATAAACCCTAATTCGCGCAGGCCCCAAAATATATTCTCTCTCAGTGTTTATAAAAATAATACATCTCTATACAACCCATTAGTTAGAATGTGTCGCCAATACAATAGTATCCTAGCGAACCACCATCAGTCACTGGATGTATTTAATTGTGTGTTATCCACATTCAAGCGTAATGTTCTAGCTATTTTAATGCAAAGCTATGCATGATCACTAATTTTAAGATAAAATTTAGTCTGTAATTATGTTGTCCTTGTTTATCGTTGTTGTTTGTTAGACAGAGAATACAGTACCAGTTAGGTACTGTATTCTCTGTCCAACACAGGTTTTTGAAAATAATAATCAAATTCATATTGTTCAAGCTGTGTACACTCACCTGAGGAATTTGTTCTGGTTCAAAACCAGTTTTGAATGTGTATTTGGCTTATATATGAACTCATTCTGTTATGTGTACCGTTATAAATAAATAAATAAATAAATAAATAAATGGAGACCATACATATTGGCCAAAAGATCCCAATAAAAAGCCTGATCTCCTAGATTTCTATCTCTCCAAAGGTCTATCTGGATATTATTTTAAGGTGGACTCATGTCTCGATGGAGACTCAGATCACACGCCGGTACTGCTTACATGCTCAAGCCTTCTAATAGAATGTAACGAGCCCGTGACACTCTGCAACAAAAAAAAACCGGCCAAGTGCGAGTCGGACTCGCGCACCGAGGGTTCCGTACAAACCTGCAAGGTTTACAAAGAGTTTATGAGGAAATGGGTAGTAAGTTTAAAATTATTAAAAAAAAAAATATTTTGTGATGTTACTAAAAATTTATGGTTTTCGTAATTTTTCCTTTATCTATGCTATAAGACGTTGCTTCGTACCAAATTTCAAGATTCTGAGTTCACGGGAAGCACCCTGTAGGTTTTGATTTCCTTGCAAGTGTCGAAAATTTGCGGCATAAATGGCTGTATCTTTTGATTGCGTTGGCTTAGAAGTTTGATTTTTTCACAGCTTCAAGGGACAGTAGACCTGAGTAATTGATATAAATTTCAGCTTCATACCTCTACGTGTTCCTGAGAAAAAGGGTCTTGACAGACGGACGGACGGACGGACAGACGGACAACAAAGTGATCCTATAAGGGTTCCGTTTTTTCCTTTTGAGGTACGGAACCCTAAAAACAGACTGGGACGCATTTTGTGACTTTCTAGAAACAGAAATCGAGCTAAAAGTTGCCTTGAAGACGCAAAATGATATAGAAGATGCAGCAAAATACATAACTTCACTTATTCAAGAAGCATGTTGGCGTTGTACTCCACAAATTAAATGGACCAATCGGGAAAATATTCCACTCTACATAAAAAAGATGATTTCTGACAAAAGAAAGCTTCGAAGAACGTGGCATCAGAGTCGCCTAAATGAGGATAAAAAACTGCTGAACGAGGCAACAAATACCCTCAAAAAGGTAATCCAAGAATGGCACGATTCAACGCTAAACACAAAATTAGAAGGTCTGACTGCAACAGCAGCAACAAACTACTCTCTCTGGAAGTTTACTAGGAACATGAACGGGCCACAAACAATGAAACCGCCACTAAAAACCGATACTTGGGCTAGGACAGCTCAAGAAAAAGCGGACGTGTTCGCGGCACACTTGGCCCAAGTATTTACGCCAAACGACATGACCAGTAACACAGACATAGACCTATCAATAAGCGAAGTGATAGATCAACCATTCCAAATGGATTTACCACCTAGACCAGTAACAGTGACGGAGGTATGGAAAACTATAAGAGAACTAAAGGACAAGAAAGCGCCTGGCTTTGACTTGATTTCTAAAGAAGTACTCAGAAACCTTCCACGTAAAGCTACAGTTTTCCTTACTATGCTGTACAACGGAATACTTAGAGTCCAATATTTTCCACGTCTCTGGAAAGTCTCATCAATTATCATGATACATAAGCCTGGAAAGCCACCTTATGAAGTTAGTTCATACAGGCCTATTAGTCTTCTCCCAACGATGTCAAAAGTATTCGAAAAAATTCTTTTGAGAAGACTTAATCCAATATTGGAAGAGAACAAAGTAGTTCCTGATCACCAGTTCGGCTTTAGGCAACGGCACTCCACGGTAGAGCAAGTACCTACATAGAGTCTATGAGCACATAAGAAAAGCCCTAGAACAAAAAAAATATTGCTCTTCCGCATTCCTCGATATCCAACAAGCTTTTGACAAAGTCTGGCACAGAGGGCTGCTATGCAAAATAAAAACAAATATACCGCATAGCTACTTTCTTCTTCTGCAGTCTTATCTGTCCGACAGACTATTTCAAGTACGAGAAATGAACGCTACATCACAATTCTACGACATCAAAGCAGGAGTTCCGCAGGGATCTGTACTGGGCCCTGTGCTCTATACCATCTACACAGCTGACCTCCCCCACGTCGATGACGTCACCATAGCCACTTTCGCCGATGATACCGCAATCCTGGCAAATCACACATGTCCACAACAGGCATCCCTAAATCTACAAAATGGCCTAGACAAGATAACCGGTTGGTTAAGTAAATGGCGCATAAAGGCGAGCGCATCCAAATCTGTACAAGTAACCTTCACACTCCGAAAAGAAAACTGTCCGCCTGTACAACTAGAAGGCACAACGCTACCTCACAAAGAAAAGGTAAAATACCTAGGTATGCACCTGGATCGACGGTTAACCTGGAGAGACCACATTGCAGCAAAGAGAGATGAACAGATAAACAGATAATTTTACAAGATTAGGTATCTTGTTTAGGTAGCTTTTTTTATTTGTTTTGAAGAACTTGTCTATTGAATAGTATTTTTCTTGAACGAGCCACTTTTTTAATTTATTTTTAAATATGTTGTCTGACATTGAATTCCTAATAACAGCTGGAAGACAATTGTATGCGTCCGGTCCTTTCACGTGAGTCAAGTTCCCGGCGCGAACGAGGCGCACATGCTGCGTGGCCAGCTTGTCTGCGCAGCGGAGCTCCATCGTACCCGAGTACAGGTCTCCACGCGTCTCAAAGAGATCCAGATTAGACCTTACATGTAGAGCCCATTGGTAAATAACCATTGATGGCAGAGTCATAATTCCCAGTGACTTAAAGCGTGGTCTCGCCGACGTGCGACGCGACACTTGAGCTATTGCTCGTATCGCCCGCTTCTGCATCCTGAAGGCACGCAGCCTGTCGGCGGCGTGCCCCCAGAGTTCGGCTCCATATTGCAGGACCGAATGTACAGTTGCGAAGTAGCACGTCCGCACTACGTCGGCAGAGACCACTCGTGAAAGTCTCCCTAAGGCGAAGCATGCACTTCCCAACCTCGCACAGAGTTTGTCTATATGAGACGACCAAGTAAGCCCGCGATCTATCTCAAAGCCCAGAAACGTAGTAGAGGCTACCTCTCCTATCGAGTTTCCGTCGATCATTACTTTAATTCGCTCTCTTGTTCGACCTGACAATGAGAAATACATAAAATGCGTCTTTTTTAGGTTCAAAACTAGGCCGTTTTGATTAAACCATTGCGCTAATTCACTCGCTGTTTGATTCAGACGATTTTGTAAATCAGATGATGTCTTGCCGGTTACGACGGCTGCGACATCATCAGCGAACATAAACGACTCTCCCGAGACGATAGAGTCAGGCAGATCGTTTAATAATAAAGAAAAAAGAATGTTCGACACGGAGGATCCTTGAGCAACACCCATTTCTGTCTCCATCGGCTCAGAGCGCGTGTCTCCGCCGTCTCCAACAACAACTTGAGACCTGCCGTGCAATAGATTTGTAAATAACGCATGGACGGGGCCATTTATACCGTAGTGCTCTAGCTTGGCAGCGAGTACGCTGTGGTCCGCGACTTCAAATGCTTTAGATAAATCGCAGCAGAGCACAGCGACTCGCTGCTTCCGGTCGCACGCTTCCATCACACGCTTAATCACCTCACGCGCGAGATGAGTTGTAGACCGCCCCGCGCGGTAAGCATACTGCCTGTCGGAGAGCGCTTCGGTAGAGGCTAAGTATTTTGTAAGCCGCGAACTCAATCCGTTTTCAAAAATTTTTGAAATTGCTGGAATAATAGAAACGGGTCGATACGAGTTTAGATCGGTACGTTTTCCTTTCCCCTTGAATAAAGGCGATATTTTGCTTATCTTCATCGCGCTAGGGTATCTACCAGCTCGCATACACCGATTGAATAACTCAGCTAGAAGCGGTGCAAGCTCTACTTTCACTAGACCGATGAGTTCCATGGATATATCGTATATATCCTTCGTCGGTTTCTGAGGTATTCGATTGATTATCCGATAGACCTCATCGGCCGTAAAAGGAGCGAGCCTCATGCTGGTATCCGAGGGCGCGCGCGCGGCGTCGAGCGCCGCCCTGACTAGAGGAAGGGCGGCGCGCGGCGCCCCGCACGCAGCTGCTGCACTTACAAATCTGGTGTTCAACGTGTTTGCTGCTAGCTTTTTTGAAGCAAATATATCACCCTTTTCATCTCTCACCACATCTGCAAATCCTACTATTGATTTTTTACTTACGCCTCTTTCAGTATTAATTATACGCCAGATAGCTTTAGGCTTACTTGCGCTGTCTAAAATCATATTCGTGTAGAATGTAGATTTTTTATCACATAATACCTTGTCATACAGCGAACTTAATTCTTCGTGAAACGACACAAGGTGCTCGTTATCCGGGAACTTTTCCGCAAGCTGCATAGTTTCATGCAGTAGGGATTTCATATTTAAAATGTCGTCTCCGACCCAAGATGATTTTTTAACGTTTTTACGTTTTAATGGGAAACACGTATGAAAGTTCGACTTCAAAACATTAACTACTGCAGTCGCTAACTTTTCCGGAGAGTTCAAGTATTTAGTAAATATGTTATCCCAGTCTACACTACTCACAGCTGCGGCAAAGTTCATTCGATTCGCTTCTGAGAAATTTCTTACCAGTACCATTCTCGGCGGAGGCTGTTTCGGCTGGCAGACGAGCTCGGTGCGCACCGCCAGGTGGTCGCTGAGCGGGTCGTCGGGCGTGTCGCGCGAGGTGTCCACCGCGCTCGCCGAGTCCAGCCCCGCCCCCCTGTTACTATACACGTGGTCGAGACACGTCGCGGCAGTGTCACACACTCGCGTCGGGAACTCCACTAGATTGGTGAATTTGTTGACCGACAGCATATCGGAAAGGTGATTTTGATTAATACAATTTGTTGCTAACCAATTGATGTTTGTATCACCTATTATAATAATTTCTTTTTTATTAGCAGTGGCTCGTTCAAGAATAGGTTCAAAATATTTTAAAAAGGTGCTAGATGTAACTAGATTTGTCCGGTAAATACATAATATAATAATGTCATAAGTTAGAAGTTCTATAGCCGAAACTTCGCAATACAATTCTGTCGATAGATTTGCAAACTCTAAACATTCGACTGCTTTTATACCGTCTTTCACGTAAAGACATGATCCACCGTGACCAGTGTGTTTCCTACAAAAACAAGATACAAGACTAAAGCCATCTATGTTAACACTTTTTAGGTTATCAGTAGTGTGCCAATGTTCGGTAATTCCAAGTACATCACAATTCAACTCCTTTTTAAGTAAGACTTCTAGACGGTTTACTTTTTTTACACTTAGTGATCTAATATTTTGTAGGCAAACGACAATTGTATGGTTCGGCTTCGTTCCATTCGCTATTTTTTCCTTACGTGAATTATTAACGCGAGTCAGACGTAGAGGAGCGGTGGTCACTTTAGCTGGCATGAACGGGTCACTCGTCGGCGGCGCGGGCGGCGCTGTAAGGGCCGCGCGGGCGGCGCTGCGCGGAGGAACGACGGGGCGCACCTCCCGCGCGCCCGCCGCTTCCACGAAACCACTCGCTGGCGCGCGTTCCTGGCGGCCAGTTCTCAGCCGATAGGAAAAACCTGTAGTGGCTGTCTGGAACTGTAATGGCGAAGGAAGCGTAAAACGCGTGAGCGAGCTTCAACTTCTCGACGTGGTAGCTGTCGCATGATTTCTTCCGCCTCATATATGATTTGATATTTTCAGCTGTCATTTCCGGCGCGAAAAAACATGTGTGTATTTTTCGTACTCTATATTATTAGGTCGTTCTACTGTCTTCAACTCTTCATCCATCTCTCCACGTCCCTCGATCACAGTCAAGCGGCGCTGCCGTTGACTTCTCTTGCGATTATCCACTTTCACCCATCCTTCTTCATCGGTAGCGGTGTCGAAGACAGCCACTTTAGGAATGGCGACTGATTGTGTTAGTGCAGCCTGCGACATACGCACCGACGGAGATTCGAGATTTTCAGGTGCAGAATGCGACTTAACTTTCCTGGCCAGTGATGACGATTTTACCTTTTTGCCTCGAGAACGGAGCGGGCGTTTTGAAGTCGTCATGGAAGCAGCTGGAGACGTTGCTAGCCGAGTCTGTTCCTGAACGTCAGTCGTTGCAGTCGAGGTGGTAGTCTGTACACTTATCGTCTTCATCGTTGGTGCACTTTTAGGCGAAGCGAAAGCGGAAATAGGAGTAGACTCTGAACGGCTGAATTTATCGGAGATAACTTTGAGTGTGGCGGTATTAAGATCCTCGTACTTGGCTAACATACCGATGAGTATCTCCATTTGGTCAGCGTATTTATCTAGTCGTGTCTCGTGTCCCGTAATCGTGGCCATAGCTTCACGCAATTTGCATTCATAATTCTCTATGATAAGGACAGACCTGCTCAGCCTAGTGTCATAACAGGCAATCTCTTCACTAAACTGGCCTCTCATGGACGACAGCTCGTTGCGCATTCTACACAGCTCGTTTAAGAGCGCAGCTTCGCTCGTTGCGCGGTCATTATCATCATCTAAATGAGGTTTACAAACTTTTGGTCGCTTTGTTACATAATTTGATTCTTTGCACTGCTTCGAAGCCGCGACGGGTGTTGAACTATTGTCACCACCTTTTTTTGCATTGCAGCAACATTCTGGGCAAATCCACTTGCATTTTTCATCCACTGACAGCCCCTTTGCACCTATGCACAGCGTGTGATATTTTTTAGAACAATTCTTCAAGCTACAGCTTACATA
Source organism: Macaria notata (assembly GCA_927399415.1). NCBI lineage: Eukaryota > Metazoa > Arthropoda > Insecta > Lepidoptera > Geometridae > Macaria > Macaria notata. The sequence continues at coordinate 3,463,011 of OV656750.1, read as the reverse complement.
TTCCTCCGAATGTATAATGTTACTACAACAGGCTGAGCATTCCATTGCTAAGTTATATCCAATAGTCGTAGCTGGCGTAGGGCATTAAAGATACGGCGAAATAGCGCGCCAATGTTACGCGCGTAGGCAGTGTAGTAGGTAGGCACAGAATGAGTTACAGTTGTCGCGCCAACGGGACTCTCGTAGGCAGTTTAGTTAGGCAGGCACAGAATACGTTACAGTTAGTACGGAGTGGTGGCGCGGCGGTCGTAGCGGAGCGCGGGCGCTGGGTGGCGGGGCGCGCAGGCTAGGGGCGGAGCGGTGCGCGGGGCGCGAAGTTGTGAATCACCTCACGGCCCGGCGCGATCAGCGACAGCGACTGCTTGCGGCGATTTAAAAATATTAACCGTTGGCTAATATTTCAGCTCTTCTCTTGCTTATATTGTAGCTTCCACTCGTCCGATTTCCATGCACGTTGCGTCACTGTATCCGATTTTTTTGCGGCTTCACAGTTGCATCCTCGGAGGAAGGACAAGCCTGGAGTCATAGTAATAAATTGAACGTATTCTGTATGTCTGCACTCTTTCGACTTATGTGCGCACCAACGCGGAAGAAAGAGATAACTAGTTATTATATAGATCACCTTCAAATGACAGTGTAGCCGTTTTTTAATACCTCAATTTAGTGATGTGCCTACGACGTACGAAATAAAAAACCGAAACCGAACCGAAACATACATTCTGTTCTGTCACGTTAACGATTATTCTAGTAGTTTCGCTAACTAAACCATATTAAAGTGACGTAATTGTAACATGTTTTCAAAATCGATCTTTTAGGCATAGTTAGAACTAGGTGAGAAAACCTGGAAAAGGATTGTGTAGTTCGAAATAAATAAAATAACTCAGATAACTTTTGTAGGTTTTTATTTACTGACCCTTAAACAATACAGTTTTATTTAAAAAATTACGTACTTTATCTTGTGGTTGTATAAGTTGCTTAGTCATATAATGAATTTTCGTTTTTAAGTATGTCTCGGCTACGAGAGACCCGATTTTAACCGAATTCAGAACAATTGTGCACAACACTATAAACCAAACTTTTGCGTATTTTTAACATATAATGGCAAAATTTAATTGTTTTCCTCCAAAATGAGGTTCTAAAAGAGTAGAAATTTGTTATATTTTAATATTTTGATTCAGTTTTGTATTGTTTTGTGGAAAATGATAAAAAACTCTAACCTGTGAAATGACAAGCTCTGGATTTCGTCACTTTTCTTCGAAGCATGGCTCTTACAGCCATAGGCAACGCACGCCATTTGTTCTTCAGTAGAAAACACTTCTCAAACAAACTCATTTAACCAAATATTCCAAAGATTCACGGTATATTCGCCAAAAATCCAAATCCACAGCTAGTATCCAAATTGGTTACTCGAGCTAGAAAAACCGGCTTCACTAACGTAAAGGGCCGAACAGATTGATATAGTTGTCTCTTTTTAGCACACTAAAAACATTCATTAAAAAGAGAGGTTCCGATAGTGCGCCACACTTCAACTTATTACTATGTCTCCAGGCTTGTCCTTCCTCCGAGGTTGCATCAATTATAACGATGCACAAGCGGTTTCGACTACTAATTTATTAAAATGTGTCACAAGCGAGCGAAGCGCGGTGGTGCTCTCATGACGTGCGGCTAGCGAACTGAAAATAAGATACCAAGGTTACTCTTGGCTTCTTGGTCGTAACAGCAAGTTATCAACAGATAACAAACTCCTGATTTACAAGAGCGTGCTAAAACCAATCTGGATGTATGGAATCCAATTGTGGGGAACCGCTTCGAAGACCAACATAAGTATTATCCAAAGGATGCAAAATACTATACTCAAAACAATCAGTGGAGTATCATGGTACACAACGAACGCTGAGATCCACGAAAACTTAAACATGAAGACCGTGATTGAAGAAGTTGGGGCAATCACAAATACTTACACCACCCGCTTGGCAAGACATCCCAACATCCTCGCAGCGAATCTGACAACCAGACAGTATGAGCCCAGGCTTAAACGGAAAGCAGTAATACCCAGCGACTGAAACCAGTGAAAGGCCCTGTCCTGCCACTTTAAAATAAAAGGAGAAGCACTCAATGGAGAGCTCACTTACATGACAGAATCACTCAACAGATCTGCTTATAGTGAAAACACTGATTGTAGATAGAAAACAGATAAAAAACAAAAAAAAAAAAAATCCAATCATTTACGCTGGCTGGTTCATTGCGCAAAGAATTTCTATAGCAATCCAGCGTGGGAATGCAGCCAGCGTTCATGGTTCCATACCACATGTAGATTGTTTAAATTTAGTTGTGGTGTAAATACTCTTTTTTAGTTCTATTAAGTGTTTATATGTGTAAATATTGTTTTATAGTAAACCACCCTGTGTCGTTGCCAACTCGTGCCTCTCGTGGCCGCCCTCCTAGACGATACCTAGATTAACTATCTCACTCTGGAGCTCACACTCGCTATCTTCCGTCTCAGTCATTCACGCCACGCGTTCTAGAAATTCAAACACTGCGACAGTCCGGCTACGATACGACTGTGACGGGATGTACTCGTGCGCGCTCCCCGAACCCTCGATTTGATTCTGTGTTGTGACCAATACAATCATCTTCTGACAGTTTCTCTTGTTTTATTGTATAAGGAACCCCGCCTCCTTATACTGGCGCCCAACTAATAAATGGGCAGTGCGCGCGTGTCAACAAGTCGCGAAACACGTGCGTATTTGCGCGGGTGCAATGGGCAGCACGTGCACATGAACTCTCGCGCCGCGTAGTTACCTATCCGTGCAACGCCCGCACCACGTGTTTTGTTGTGAACTGTTCGGACTCCTTTGTGCTAAGTGAACATGGAAACACGAAGCCGAAGTAAAGTACGCCCCGCCGAAGACGCACATGCGTTCCCTCCTTCCGGCGCGGACGCAACAAGTAAAAACCACACCCTTTCATCCGGTCAAGCCGAAGACACGACAACGACGCCACAGCAGCCTCGCCGTGTTCCACTCTCGGTGCAGCCGATGACGTCCACTCCAAACGAGACGACGTTTACGCAGGAAAGTGTGACTACTTTAATTTCCGCTATGCAGAAATCGCAGGCCGAAAGCTTTAAAAATATCTTAGAATCTTTACTAAGCCAACAAGAGCGATCAAATATTAGTACTCTTGCCAGATGTAAAGCTACGTTCAGTGGCGCACCACAAGAATCCGTCTCTACATTCATAGACGCTGTCGACAGCTATGTAGAATGCTGTGGTGTTTCAGACTCAAACATAATTAAAGGCCTATCTATGCTGCTAACTGCCGATGCCGCGACTTGGTGGGTAGGGATACGCCCGCAAGCCAACACATGGCCCGATGCACGTAGAAACCTACTGAGTGCATTCGGAGATCGTCGCCCGCATCATAGAATATACCTAGATATATTTGCGAAGCCGCAACGTCGAGAAGAGAATACCGACTTATTTGTTGCGAAGATAAGAGCTAATTTTGCAAAGTTACCTCAAAACGATTTAAGTGAAAACGCAAAATTAGATATTACTTACGCTCTTCTACATTCGAAAATAAAATGCAAATTACGCCGCGAAGAAATCTTCTGTTTTCAAACGCTACTTCAAAAAGCGCGAGACATCGAAGATAGTTCAAGCGAAGAACATAATGCGCCATCTACCGATAAAGCGCGCGGAAAAAGTATGAGCCAAAACGACGCGCGAAATCCATCAAGCACGCCCCCGCCGCAACCCGCTGTGGGCGCGTGGCAACGTTCGTTTCCCGCGCCTTCGAGAAGCGACGCCGCCGCGCGATACCTACCGCCTCCGCAACCCGCTGACATGCCACGGTTGCCTAGCGACGGAGCGAAAAGTTCCCGTGCCGCTGACATTCCCGCCGCCAATATCGAGAAGAAATACCGACCTAAGTGCATCTACTGCAAGCGTTTCGGGCATACTTCGGACACTTGTCGTAAGTTGGCGAGTCGAGGTGAGTCGAACCATACTAACCTTTCCGCGGAAATAAATGGTGTCAGTGTTAGTAACAAAGAAAGTTTCTATAGTGCCGAAATTTCAAACGCGCCAAATAAGTGTTTAGATTTGCCTAATCAGTGCATAAAACCTAACTCGTCAAATAGGTATTTGAACGAAAGAGACACTAACAATAAGTGTAAACTAACTGATAATCGTTCTGTGTATTTACGTTCGACGAATGACGCATGTAACAATTTCGAAAATTGTTTGAGCCGCCGACGTGTCGTTGACCTGCCCCTGCCGAATGCCGAATGCCGGGATGAGCGTACGTTAGAGAATAATTTAAAATCGGCGAGTTTTGGAAATATTACATGCGACATTCAAAAAGAAGCTAATAATGTGTGCTATCGTAATTGGATTTCTCATAAATCCACATGTGCATGTACTCACATTGATGGTTTTACTAATTCCGATTTTGTATGTGATGTTAAATCGAAATATTGTTGTTGTCACAAAATCGAAGCGAGCCCAAATAATAATTCGAGAGCTAGCTATTCAGGAAAATTACCTCTGTATAATAATTCCGATTTTGTATGTGATGTTAATTCAAAGCATTGTTGTTGTCACAAAATCGAAGCGAGCCCATATAATAGTCCGAGAGCTAGCGACACGACACAAAATGTTTTTTCGTGTTTTTGCATGTCATGTTGTGTTAAAAATACTAAAACAAATACTAACAACGAATACAACGGTGAATGTTTAAAAATGAATGTACAATACGATAAAATTACTGTAAATAATAATGGTGAAGGGAACGCTATTTTTGATGAATGCTTGTATACTGGTGATATTTTTGCGTCTGAGGAAAGTCGCGAGAGGCCGATTTTTAAAATAAAAATTTTGGGTGTTAATGGCACGGCTTTGGTTGATACAGGTGCTAAACGTTGTATTGCTGGTCATACACTCTATGCCCTCCTTCTCAGAAAGGGTCACCCTCTCGTCCCCTCAACGCGTCGAGTCAAATTTGCTGATGGGCATGTGCGGATCATGGATGTACTTACCACTACTTTAACGGTAAAGTTGGAACACAAAACCATTAGGGTTCCGTTCCTTGTTTTCCCAGATTCAAACAATAACGAGACTCTACTAGGCATTGATTTCATCAAAGCAGCAGGCGTGAAAATTGATTTTCAAAAAGAGGTATGGAATTTTAGTGGTGAAAGTACTTCACACAAACTACTCTTTGAACCTACCTCACGCCAAATTACCTGTGCCGCCGCGAACATTCTCCGTGATGACGAAGGTTCTCATCTCAGCTCAGCGGAGCGCACTGCGCTCTCTGAAGTCCTAGTCAAACATGGTAAGATTTTCGAAGCAGGGGGAGGTCCAACTCCGTTCGCCGAGCACTGTATCGACACAGGTAACCACCCTCCCATAGCAGTACCACCATACCGCCTCACTCCGGCAAAGAAACAATTAATGCAACAAGAAATTAATAAAATGCTATCCGAGGACATTATTGAAGAATGTGAGTCGGCATGGTGTTCACCAGCTCTGATGGTGCCGAAGCCTGATGGTAGCATTAGGTTTTGCGTTGATTATAGAAAATTAAACGCAGTCACCAAGGCGGACAATTACCCAATACCTCGCATAGATGAACTTCTACAGTCAACAAAGCGGAACTGCTACATGAGTACATTGGATCTCCGTGCTTCCTATTGGCAGGTCAGTGTCAGAGAGTGCGATAAAGACAAAACAGCTTTCATATCTCCTCTTGGTACGTACCGGTTCAAAAAGATGCCCTTTGGTCTGAAAAACGCGCCTGCAACCTTTCAGCGCCTTATTGACAGACTCCATTCTTGCGCTGCCTTAAAAGACCTGACAATACTCACCTATCTCGATGACATTTTGCTCGTCTCTGAGGGATTCCAGAAGCATCTGGAAGACTTGGACCTGCTGTTTAGACGCCTGGAAGAGTTCCACCTGCAGGTAAACCGAGAAAAATGTTTTTTTGCCCGAGAGAGTGTGAGGTATCTTGGTCACATCATCACGCAAGATGGCATCTCGGCTGATCCTGAAAAGGTAAGCGCAGTACTGGACATGAAAGAACCTGCGAACTTAAAGCACTTACGAACTTTTCTTCAAACGTGTTCGTGGTTCAGAAAATTCATGCCAAATTTTTCAAAAAATGCCGAACCACTAACGCGTTTGACTAGGAAAAATCAAGTTTGGTCTTGGGACTCCGAACAATCCCAAGCTTTCAATGAGCTAAAACGACTACTCACTTCTGCACCTGTTCTGGTTCAACCTGACTTCAATTGCCCTTTCGTTCTTCGAACAGACGCGAGTAACTACGCAGTAGGAGCAGTTCTTCTTCAGGGTGAAGGTAATAACGAAAGGCCAATTGAGTATGCAAGTCGACTCCTCAACGATGCGGAGCGCAACTACTCGACAACTGAACGAGAGGCGCTTGCCGTGGTTTGGGCAGTTGAGCGTTTTAGATCATATATCGACGGCCATCCCGTAACCGTTGGCAGTGACCACCAAGCTCTTCGCTGGCTGCTCTCTTTAAAGTCGCTAACAGGTAGGTTGGTCCGTTGGGCCCTCAAATTACAGTCATTTGACATCAAGTTCGAGTACACACCGGGAAAAGCCAACGTTGTAGCAGACACACTTAGCAGACCCATATGCTCCATCGAAACTCGCGAGGACTGTGGTATTTGCACCGTTACATGTGACCTGCCGACGAAGTCCCCTGGTCAAATAAGACAGGAACAACTTTCGGATCCCGAGCTGACGAAAATCGTCAAGGAACTTGAAGGTAATGATGAGGTTGCCTCTCAAAGATGGTATGAACGAGGTTACCTTATGAACCAAGGAGTTTTATATAGATACAACCCGGATGCTGAAGTAGATTCCCCTCAGTTAGTCATTCCGGCTGATCAAGTAGATGAAGTCCTGAAGAAGCTACATGATTCGCCTCTGGCAGGCCACCCCGGAATAGACCGCACATACCAAAAGGTATCTCAGCTTTATTATTTCACAGGAATGCGCCGCTTAGTAACTGATTATGTCAGGTCGTGCATTCATTGTCAACGATATAAGGCATCAAATACAAAACCGCCTGGTCTCCTCCAAACTCCTGTTCTGAATCAACGGAATGAAGTCTTAGCCATAGACCTTTTTGGCCCTCTACCACCGGGAGAACAGGGGGAGCGTTGGGTATTTTTAATTGAAGACACCGCGACACGATGGATAGAAATATTTCCCCTTAAAGACGCTACAGCTGAAGCATGTGCGTTAGTTCTAATTGAAGAATTCTTTCTACGTTTCGGGTTGCCTCGTCGGATCATATCTGATAATGGCGTCCAGTTCGTGTCCGCAGTCATGCGTCAGTGCATGTCCCTCCTCGATATTAAACAAAACTTTGTTCCTCTCTATCATCCCCAGGCAAATCCTGCGGAGCGTAAGAACAGAGACTTAAAAGCTATGTTAGCTTATCTTGTGCAAGAAGACCACACCTCCTGGCCTAAGAAGTTGCCACTTGTTCGTTTCGCTTTAAACGGCTCTAAATGCCGAACAACAGGGGTATCACCAGCTTATTTGACTTTTGGCAGAGAAATGAGATCGCCCACGGAAGTCACACATGACCTTAGGACCATTCTTAGTAAAGAAAACTTTGTCCCTCAAATAACGCCATACCTTAGGACGTTTGTTAACTCACTCTCAGCGATACGCGAGCGTGTCGAGATTGAACAAGATAAAACCAAAGAGTACGCTGATCAATCTCGTCTTCAAACAAAAACATTGAAGGTAGGTGATTTGGTATTACTTAAATCCCGCATCCTCAGCAGCGTTTCAAAGAACATAACTACCAAATTCGCTCCAAAACGTGATGGGCCATACCAGGTTTCGGGCATAGTAAGTCCAACCACTTATATCTTGTCCAAAGTAGACCATCCTAGTGAAGTTCTAGGTAAGTATCACATTCAGGACCTTACTGCTTACAAAGGTACGAACGACAGCTCACCGGTTTCGCCTGTTATCCCAAAAAGGAAGCGAGGCCGTCCGCTTACTGAAGGCAAGAAGCTAGTCCAGGAGCGAGGGCGTACTCCTGAACTAGAGGGGGAGGATATAGTAAACCACCCTGTGTCGTTGCCAACTCGTGCCTCTCGTGGCCGCCCTCCTAGACGATACCTAGATTAACTATCTCACTCTGGAGCTCACACTCGCTATCTTCCGTCTCAGTCATTCACGCCACGCGTTCTAGAAATTCAAACACTGCGACAGTCCGGCTACGATACGACTGTGACGGGATGTACTCGTGCGCGCTCCCCGAACCCTCGATTTGATTCTGTGTTGTGACCAATACAATCATCTTCTGACAGTTTCTCTTGTTTTATTGTATAAGGAACCCCGCCTCCTTATAGTTTCTTATTATTGAATAAATTCGCTACTGATATATTATGTAGGCATTTTTAAAATTTTGTTTTTTATAAATTTAGATAAAAGAAAAAAAAATTAAAGAAGGCTCTTTAATTCTTTTTTTCTGTTTAAGATGAGTTCATCAAAGCTAAGAAACAAGAAGGAAAAGGAAACATATTTTGAAGCAAAATTGAAGAAAGCAATAAGCGAATGTCGGAAGAAAAATAAATTTATAAGACAAATTCGCAAAGATTATGGTAATCCCAAGACCACAATATAATAAGATTAAATCGAATATATGTAAGAAAAAATATTAGATTTTTTTTTTTGATTTAAGGTCTTACTATGCTGAGAATAATTAGTACCTAAGTATTTTAATTATTTTTAAACAGCTTTATAAAATGATCATGATGTTGATTTTTAAGTAATTATATTCTTGAATAAATCAATTATTAAGATCCAGTCTTTTTTTAATTTCCTTAAAAATATCACCCCCACATACCTTATTTAAGCTGGTGGACGCAAAATGGTCCACGGGTGGACGCAATTTGGATTTTGTGGACGCAAACTAGGTGAAAAGCCAAATTTCGAAAAGCCAAAGATGTTTCGAACAAAACTAAAACTTAATATTAAAATCTCGGAGGAAATATCAAAATGGAGGGAGCCATAGAGACGTTGCCGCTCTTACGTCTGTGTGTAAAGCACTTGAGTGTGTCTTTGTCTTTCCTTCAGAATGAAGCTACGAGTAAAAGAGATAGCAAATTTACATGCTGGCAACGCCGCACCGTGTCTTTTTATGACCGACTAGTAGGCCAAAACATTGCGTTTGTGCTTTAGGATTTTAAAGAATATCAAGTGATTTTACGGTGTTACAGATTTGTTTAAACCAGATAAACCATTTATTTGTAACCAAAAGCTTACACGTCAATAAGAAATTACAATTCTACATAACATTAATTTAAAGTTAAATGTAAAACTATGTCGTGCTCAGCAGTGTCATGTTCATCAAGAACTACAAAAGGAGGTGTAAAAGACCCGGATTTGTCATTTCATTCGTAAGTTGGTGACAATGTATAAGTCATTGTAAATGCTAAATTAATGATGTTTTTAGCCAAAATGCTATTGTACCATCATATTAACAATCTACCTAGTTTATATACATCCATGTGATTTGGGTCAAGATAGGTAATGTCTAAAACTGTCTTATTAAAACAGCAAAAGTGTTAAAAGATAATTTAAGCATCAATTCTAGTGATGCCTTACCATAGATTTTAGTTTTATCGTATATCGATAAGAGATATATCTTCCAATCTTGATAAAAATTGTGCCTAAGAACATGTACTGTAATATCATAACTAAATGTATTTTTTTTACACTGAATTATGTACATATCGTTTCCTTTTTCTTATAACGTAGGTACAACTAATTTTAAGGTTTCCAAAATGTCCAGAAATGAGAAGTGAGTGGATCAAAGCTGTTAGGCGTGATAACTGGGAGCCAACAAAATATTCCAGACTGTGTTCGAAACATTTCGAAGAAACCTGTTTCATCACCGGATTACAGATAAAAAGTATCTAGTATAATCTATTATGGATAAAGAGTCTTCAGATTTGTTGCGTACCATAACCACTCAAGCGCTGGCGCAACGCGCTAGCCTAGCCGTAAAGCGCTGCGCGGGCGAACAAATTACCAACCGCAAAATACCGCGTATGGTTTATCAGTTTTTTCCGTTTTTACCTAATTTTCAGTAATTACATTAATGTCCTACAAGTTGTTTTGGAATGTAGACAGATAGGGCTTTATATTAATGTGCTTTGTTGATATAGTTACGAATGTTTTAATACACATAAATCACGTGAACTAAAAATATTTTGATTATTACGTTCACCTGTTGTAAATAATTTATATTTCTGAACAAAACAGCAATACAGTAAAAAAATATTTTTTTTTCGATAGAACATATTCTAGGCTATTATAGAACAAAAAATAAAACATAACTGTTTATTTTAAAAAAAGTTGATTAAAGTCATAAAACTGAGCGACTTGTAGTGATTTCTAGAGGACGGGTCGGCGCGCTAAATGGAAACCAAAAATAAACAACGTAATACTCATAGGTTTGTTTTACAAAATATTAATCTATAACATGGTTTATATTTCGTATAGCCTCATGCTTTGATATAATATTCACAACATGGTAGTACTTTAGTCCTACTGGCAACATTGCACGTCTTTAGAGAGAAAAAAGAAAATATATTTTTTCCTACCTAATGGTAACACCCCAGCGGTGTCGCTCCTCATTCTTTTGTCGTGCAAGGCAACGCACAGTCGAAATTTCTACCTTCAATTTTAAAAGTTAATACTTAATACCAACCTTCAATTTCTACAAAAAGTTAAAAATGCCGAAACGAAGTGCCGAGGAAAAGCTTCGTCACTACTACAATAAAATCAGGAAATTACAAGCCAAGAAAGAAGGGAGATATCGTCGCATCATTTACTCATCGTCATCGGACAGTGAAAAAATCGGCGACGGCTCCGCGGAAGTGTCTCGTGGCGGTGACCTTCACCTAGTAACGCCACCGTCTCAGCCCGGGCGTGAACAACCGGTTTTAGTACTACCTTACTTTTATGAGGATAAATCTATATGCCCCGCTACAATAGTAGAAGACTACCTATTTGTAACTAGAAAAATAAGACTGCCTTCTATAAATAATTTCATATTAACCTTTAAGCAACCGCATAAATCAGCTTCGACTCAAACCATCAGTCGATGGATTAAGAGAGTTCTGGGTGAGAGCAGCATAGATGTATCAATCTTTTCTAGCCATAGTACACGACATGCTTCAGTTTCCGCAGCTCGAGCTGCGGATGTTTCCTTAAATACAATTCGCAAAACGGCAGGATGGACAAGTACGTCACAAACGTTTGCCAAATTTTACAACCGGCCGATAGTAAATGAAACTTCTTTTGCGAGATCAGTTTTGCAACTTAATTGATTGTAATGTTATACGTTATGAGATGATAACTTGTTTGTGTATAGTTTACAAGTTAAACATAATTTCCAATAAAATGTGATATAATTTGTAATCGTATCATTGAGATTACCATACATGTTAAAATATGATTATGTAATAAAAGTTGTTTGTTATTACTTTGTAAAAACAAAATCTTTTATTTCTCACACAAAATTTTGGCTCTAAACATCTACCATGTTGTGAATATTATATCAAAGCATGAGGCTATACGAAATATAATATATGATTAAACGAACTTGCAAAAGTAAGTTCGATCAATATTATATGAGTATAAAGCCTCATGCGAAGATATACTTATCTTCCCACCCACCACAAAAACCCATAAGTATATTGAAAATTTTGTGTTATTTTTTAATTTCTCTTAACAATGAGGAGCGACACCGCTGGGGTGTTACCATTAGGTAGGAAAAAATATATTTTCTTTTTTCTCTCTAAAGACGTGCAATGTTGCCAGTAGGACTAAAGTACTACCATGTTGTGAATATTATATCTTCGCATGAGGCTTTATACTCATATAATATTGATCGAACTTCACTTTTGCAAGTTCGTTTAATCATATATTATATAAAACTAATTGAAAATAAAAAATAAATTAATAAAAAAAATATGTAAATACCTCGATAAAAATCATTCAATGCCTTGACTACGTGTAAAAATTGCACAAATGACACCATTCACAGTTTTGTGGTTATCACATTAGTAGTTTAGTAACACAATAACATTATTATCACACAGGAAACTAAGTGAAAAGTTTTATAAAATGTAATAACTTATCTTCAAAAAAACAGAAGAAATCACTACAAATATTACAAATAAAAAAACTAGTCGACGCGACTGAAATAGGCCACTGTAGAGGCCCGCAGCGCTTTAAGCCATGAAGTAAGGGCGCATTCTCAGCGTAGCTAGCTAGACAGGTACGCACGGTTCAGCTGAGCTGGTAGATGAAGGGGTTCCAAAAATGAAACATTTTTATAAGAACCAAGGACGTTTATTCGCCTACATGGCTACGCTAATACTAACTTACAAAACAATACTTAAAACTAAACTTAGTTACAATACTACCTGCGTACAAAAAAGGGACAGCGTGCACATGTGTGGGTCGGGAACGGACCGCGCGGCTGGACATTGGAGCCGTCTCCAGTGTTGATAAAAAAACATTGGTTATTGCAGATGGCAGGACATAACTCCTCCGTCCATAAGAATGAAATTTTACGATGATGAGTAAATCAGAGGAAAATTACATTAACATTTTTTTTAAATGTCCATTAAATAGATATCTGTGTTATAATGTGTTCCGTTTCAACAATTATAATCAAAAATCAGTTTCACATATTTGAATAGCAAAATGGGTTTTATACAATTTAACAGAATAATACAAATAATAGTTACACAGAACTAAAAGGTCATGAATCGAAATATTACACAATGACATGTATATAAACTAATATTTTTTTCTTAATAGCTTTAGAAACAATAAAAATCATTTAAATCTGTCTACACAAAATTAACAAAGAAAGACTATAAAAGATGACAGTAAAGTAAAACATTTAAATTAGAAATTAGTGAAAACGCACAGGGTTGTATCAAAATATAAAAAAACGAACTCAATTAAAATTGACTATAACATTGAGACAAAATATTTGATTCAAATCAATTAATGTGATATTCCATAGTTATACCTAATTGAAATGAATTATGTTTTAAAATGACATGATAATTAAGATGTGGCAAATTAAATATTTTATGATTAATTCGGAAATTGAATATCTACTATAAATGGTATATGTGTGTTAACAGATAGCGGTATTATAAAATTAATTGTTACAACTTGTTATCAATTACATAATTTCACTTCGATGGTTGTAATGAATAAATCAACTGATAAAAACTTAAATTTTTTGCATATGAAACATTGTTACCGCAAGAGTACTTATAATTTATTGGTATTACTTAAACGATTTTAATAGAATTACACATAAAGTAAAATTATACAAAGTTTTACATATAGGAATGTTTTACAAGTATGATGTTAGATGAATATGAGGTTGACCTGTTATTATAAACAAAAGTTAGTACAATGTATATAAAATATTTCAATGCAAATGTAAAAATAATTAGAGCAAGTGGTACAGTCTATAATTTATAAACAGGTTTGGGCAGATTTTACATACAATTATAAGTTAGGTACTTGTTAGAAACTGCATTTAACATTTTATGGGGCCATTTTATAGAACAACAAATGATTGTTTTTACATGGATATGCGAATAAACACATAGGCAATGCAATTACGGAGAAAATTAAATAGTTAAACTAAATTTACATTTAAAATTTTAGAAAACGAACACAAAAACCTGTTATAATTGTCCATTGTCTGTTCTGCATTTTTTTTTCTCTTATGTAACGTTGTTTAATCACTCCAGTAACGTTATCACAAATACGTTTTTAAAGTACGGCACTGATTGGGATTTCACTGTTGTAGATTAAATATTTCACTAGTTTTAATTTAACGGCTTGCACAAACACTTTTATGTAGGGCAATTTCAACCGCCACCAGAGCTGGAACTTAGTTGAAATATCAGGAGACATCATGAAGGCGACAGGCAGAGTTACCTGCATCACTTTTAGGATAGGATTGGATAGGTTTTAGGAACATAAACTGTTTTACGTATGGGGCAACCATCTAGTAATTAAAATTATCTCAACTTGACAGAAATACTGACATTATTAACTCAAAACAGTAGTATGTAACTAAATTAATACCTAACACACAAAATTACATTATACTTACACATTATAACTTCACTAAGGTGGCTAGATTTTGTAGCCTCATCTAATGCTAGAGCTTAATTCTACTTAGCTAAGTCGCTATTGACTCCGCCGATTTCTAGTGCAGAGTGCAGCGACAACTTGTAAGCAAGCGATGCTTGTCTCACTCCCAAGTTACCTAGTCTAAACTTACATAAGTCACTATGCATCCCGCCGATTTTTGTGCAGTATGCAGTGACAACTTGTAAGCAAGCGATGCTTGTCTCACTCCCAAGTTCCCTAGTCTAAACTTACCTAAGTCACTATGCATCCCGCCGATTTTTGTGCAGTATGCAGTGACAACTTGTAACACGAGCGATGCTAGTCTCAGTTACAAGCTCCCTAGCCTAAGATCTATCTAAGTCGCTATTGATCCTGCCGATTTTAATGCAGAATGCAGCGACAACTCGTAAGCAAGCGATGTTTGTCCCACTTACAGAGTTCGCGGAATAGGTAGGAGGTCATGGGATTAGTGATGGGTACTACTCACATGCCGTCGCAAACCCTCCATGAGTATAGCTGCCGGCGCCGTCCTCTGCTCCAAAATCGAACCAATTTCTTCAACAGCTGCACACGCGTCCAGGAGTCGTATTTCTTTGGTTCGCGGATTCAGGTTCCAGAACTTCGTGACATACACCGGCTGATGATGTCACTAAAGAAGTCTGGACTTCCTTTTATCCGCACCGGCTGCGCCAGACAGGTAAGCACGGTTCAGCTGTGCTGGTAGATGAAGGGGTTCCAAAAATGAAACATTTTTATAAGAACCAAGGACGTTTATTCGCCTACATGGCTACGCTAATACTAACTTACAAAACAATACTTAAAACTAAACTTAGTTACAATACTACCTGCGTACAAAAAAGGGACAGCGTGCACATGTGTGGGTCGGGAACGGACCGCGCGGCTGGACATTGGAGCCGTCTCCAGTGTTGATAAAAAAACATTGGTTATTGCAGATGGCAGGACATAACTAGCTGCTTAAAATGATGCTAGCGTGTATGCTATGGATTATTATGCACTTGTGTGTTCATTTATTTTTCCAAAGCCAAATACTCAAATAACTTAACGTGTTGATGAAAGATCATAAATATTGCTAACAAAACTGGCACTTGTTTGTAGCCTCAGCCTCTCAGTGGTTCCGTGCCATGAAATATTATTTATATTTCCTTTATACTTGTTCTGTCTTAGGTTTAAAAATAAATCTGGTCTCAAAATAAATATAAAAAATAGTAATTAATTAAGAAAACAAATTAAAATAATAATAATATGTTGTTAAAATATGAATATTACCGACCAGGAACTTAAAATATCAACCGAACCCTAAAACCTAAGCAACAAAAAGTACGGTAAAAACTATAAATACAAAAAGCTATATGCAGATGTGTCATGAAATTTGTGCCTTAACCCTACAGCAATAGAGACGAATACAACTTTCGTTATTCACCTTAGCCCATGCTGATGCAGGTTCAAGTGTTTCATTACACTTGAAGCATATTCGTCATAGGAAGGTTGTTAGTAATACAGTAACCATTGTTTATTATAAGGTATGTTTGTACTTTGATAATTAATGTCTCTGTGAACACGCAAATAATTTTAACAGATAACACACCTTTACTTTTGTAATGGCCGACACTGGGCAACTACGGTTGCCCGCAGCGCTTTTGCTAGTTTGTACCTGAAGTAACAATCCTACAAAATATAAATTAATCCCGTATTAAACTGTAATATTTTGTTTTATCTATATACGATTATGTTTATAAAATATGTTTGTAATGGATATTGCTATTAAACATGTTTTGAATTCATTTGCCAACTACTTAAAGGCGTATCGCAGAGACAACATTTTTTCAAAATACTTTTTTTATTCAAATTTAACCACATTTTTTAAATCTAATACGGTGGTATGACAAACAAAAGTACAAAATCAATATGTCTAAAGAAAAACAGTAATAAAAACACTTATTTCATATTTTAAAAATCCAAGTTCTTGGCGTGTATTTTCATCTGCACTTACAAAATTCAAAAGGTTGCCAGATATATTTTTTTCTCTACGTCCATTGATATTTTGCTTCTAAATAATAGTGTTGCTCAACCTATAACGTTTTTAGTCGATTATAATCGTGTGTCACTTTAAACAGACGACTGAGTGGCTTTTTCACATCACTTGAACCTAAATCAGCTGTAGGCCACCGCGGTTGCCTCCATCGCTTTATCGAGCATCGCGCGGGCAACCACGGTTGCCTGCATCGCTTGAGTGAAGATTTGCTTGTGAGATTAAGCCTTTTAAGCCAGATTGCCAGATTACCTATCTTATAAAATAATTAATAAACAATTTATATAAAATACATGCATTTTTATTCACTTCACCAATATTCCATCGATAGATAGACTTGATGGGAATGTCACATCACTAGTCACACACACTAATGCAACTCTGTAACTGCACACTAGCAAAAAGTGGCCACGCTCAAAATCTCTATGGCTCCCTCTGGATTTAGGTTAATATATATTAATAAATACTCTATTATTTCAGAACAACAACTTCAACTATTATTTCACCACAACCCTATATAAGAAGTAACACAATTATATACAAATAACACTATTAGGGTGATGGCACCAGTAATGGACACTTTAAGAATAGTGTTCCGTTAACTTTAAAATAACTTTTTGTTTTTTACTCTTGTACCAATAGTGATTAGTTTAATGGTCTTATGTTATCCTTAATAAAGGTAAGGCTATCATTATATTAATAAAACAGTTTTATTTTGAGAATAAAATAACCATAACCAAGTCGAGCTACTTTTCGACGCAATTACGGAGGTAGACGTAAGCTAGCCGTTTATTAAAATTAAATGAATTTTAAAGTAACTTTAAAATGATAACTTGTCAAATGCGGCCAGCTATTATAATGATTAGCGTGATATGCTTGGAAATATTGAACGATGATTCCCAAGAAACCGATCTGGTCTATCAAGCTTTGAATAAGAAAGGCTTGATATTTTAGTTATGTACATATCAAATTGGAATGGATTCACCAAATCACTTCCATTTCACCTAGATACTTGATCCTTCCAACATTGAAGAAGAGTCCAACATCTCGTATATATGAAGAGCACGGCCGCTCAGTAGGTACTGCGCCGCACGCGCTGCCGCTGCATTTGTGAGCCTGTGTGAAGTAGCACGCAGGCTGTGCGTTTGCTGCCGAAATCCTGATCTGCTGGAGACGACATGATACGATCTTCGCCAACCCGATTATCGATGAGCTACCGGGCCCCGCGAAAACATTGTTAACCCGTATGCTATTGACAAATAGCACTTATTCACGCACTATGACAGTCTCTCAGGTTTCCCGAAAGTTGGAAATTAAATATTTCAGAATAGCACTTAAGCACTCACTATCACAATCCATTAGGTTTTTACGAAAAATCGTTGTATTTAAATAACACAAAATTGAACTTAACACGCACGAAATAGTCCACAGTTCATACGGCCTTTCAAAAAATGCCGTTATATTCACATTTAAAAATGTCCGAAAAAGCACTAAACTGCGCACTCAGAGTCCATGCGGTTTTTAGAAAACGCTGTTATATTTAAAGTTCAAAAATATTGCGGTATAACACTTCATCGCGCACTAAAAATCACTATGCTAGGTCTTTCCGAAAGACTTCTAGAAAGATTGTTCGGATAACAACCGATAAAGATTCTTTAAAACTTGAAAATTAAAAAGAAATTGCTCGAGACGATTCAAAAACGTGCGTTCAGTTTGAGAAGTAACGACGCTATGACGGAAACTGATCCACCACCCTCTCTGGCGACAGTGGCGACCAAAGTGAAAAGTTGGTGACAGATGCTCTGATTGGACGACAAGGTGATTGGAGACTAGGAAGGCGCTGATTGGTCGAAACTAAAGGGAAGTATACCTACTACGCATCTCTCATTGTTTATGCTGGGCATCGTCACATGCCTAATAATACTATAATTATATTATAAAAAAGATTGATTTTATTACATTTAATAAACACTGTTTCAGGTGATTATAATCTTCTTGACAAATACATACATTCGCTGCAAGAAATTTACTTGACAACATGTCAAGATTTACCAAAATAAAAATCATGTGAAAGCAAGCGCGTTATAATATTTCTTAGTTTATTAATTAAAATATTCCCTTTTTCAATACCAAAACCATGGGAAAATTAACAGATTACTCATTGATATCATGATCTAAGTTATTTTTAAATAGTTTCAGTACTAAAACATGTGAAATACAAGATAGTGAACATAGGCGCGAAAATTTCGATATACATTATTATAAAGTTTATTGTTTTGATTTAAATACTAGTGTTATATTAAAAAAACTCTTGCCTAAATGTTCGGAGGAGATGACGGTAACTTCTTTAATTAGTATTTCACTGAACATTCACTAAGAGGCAATCATATGTAGAATAACCGCAGGGAGCGCCTGGATTGAATCTGCGCAGGTCCAGGATGAGTGGCGTACTAGAAGCTAGTAGCTAGCGTATGCTCAGCAGTGGGCGATATTCAAAATTCAAAAATTCAAAATTCAAAATTATTTATTGATGTAGATAAATGTACATACATGAAATGGCGGCTCTAGATACCAAACTAGGCGTTAGCCTGTATCTTGGTACCTAGTCCTAGATAAGAGGTTGATGATGATGATGATACAGGCAATCGCCACTTTCTGTGTCGATTTATGAGAAGTGGTGGTCAAATGTAGCAGACATTTTGTAGGATAATAACACTGTCTGAACATGCTCATTATTTAAAAAAAAACTATTCGACCTGTTAAAAACATAACATTCATATGTAGTTGTCAACGTCATCGACAGTGTCATTATAGACATTCTTATTGTGTTCGGTCTGTCAACTGTCAATTTAATTTTGCTTTTTATAATGTAGATATTGGTTCCTTTATCTGAGGGAGGCTTTTATTCATAACCTAACCTCGACGACAGTGTGTAAATTACTTTGACGATCCATCCTGGTAAATTATATTAATCTTTTAATGTGTGACTATCAAAGCAATCCTTAATTTGATTTTGCTCTATAAATCCGGGTACACACAGGTGAAACACCATATGTTTGTGATATGTGTAACTATGAAAGCTCTGATAAACGAGGTTAGAAGAGGCACATACTGAGATACACAGATGAAAAACCATTTAAATGTGATAAATGTGACTATAGCAGCAGAAGAACTAGTGATTTAAAAATACATAAATCAAAACAAACAGGTAAAAAACTATTCAAATGTGCCATGTGTGATTATGCAAGCGCTGTTCGAACATGATTGATGAAGCACATGTGGACACATAAAGGTGAAAAACCATTTAAATGCGATGAATGTGACTATGCTGCCTCAAAAAGATCTTAGAAATGCACAAACTAACACACACAGGTGAAAACCCGTTTAAATGTGATAAATGTGACTATGTATGTAAGCTTAGTAATAATTTACAGAGACACAAACTAACACACACCAGTGAAAGACCATTTAAATGTGATGTATGTGACTATGCATGTAAGCGAAGTGATAGTTTAAAGACCCACAAACTAACACACACAGGTGAAAGACCATTTAAATGTGATGTATGTGACTATGCATGTAAGCATAGTAGTAGTTTAAAGACCCACAAACTAACACACACAGGTGAAAGACCTTTTAAATGTGATGTATGTGACTATGCATGTAAGCGAAGTGATAGTTTAAAGACCCACAAACTAACACACACAGGAGAAAACCCGTTTATATGTGATGTATGTGACTATGCATGTAAGAAAAGTAGTAGTTTAAAGACCCACAAACTAACACACACAGGTGAAAGACCATTTAAATGTGATGTATGTGACTATGCATGTAAGCATAGTAGTAGTTTAAAGACCCACAAACTAACACACACAGGTGAAAGACCTTTTAAATGTGATGTATGTGACTATGTATGTAAGCATAGTAGTAATTTAAAGACCCACAAACTAATACACACAGGTGAAAACCCGTTCAAATGTGATGTATGTGACTATGAATGTAAGCAAAGTGGTAGTTTAAAGACCCACAAATTAACACACACCGGTGAAAGACCATTTAAATGTGATGTATGTGACTATGCATGTAAGAAAAGTGATAGTTTAAAGACCCACAAACTAACACACACAGGTGAAAGACCATTTAAATGTGATGTATGTGACTATGCATGTAAGAAAAGTAATAGTTTAAAGACCCACAAACTAACACACACCAGTTTAAGACCATTTAAATGTGATGTATGTGACTATGTATGTAGGCATAGTAGTAGTTTAAAGACTCACAAACTAACACACACAGGTGAAAGACCATTCAAATGTAACTTGTGTAACTATGCTGCCAGGAACAGTTATCGTTTAAAAATACACATACTAAAATACATAAACAGAATAAAACATTTAGATGAAAAACTAACACACAAATGAAAAAACCATTTGAATATAATATGTGTAAACATACTAAGTAATTAATAATAATTTTAGTTCTCTCCACATCATGAAATTAATGAAAAACATATTTTTTCTTTTTAGAAATAAGGCTCTTTAATCCCTAGTTTATGTTATGTAGGTATAATGTGCTGTTAGCCATGTTGTCCTATAATTTGATTTGTGTTTTTATTATAACTTGATATTGTGTGTTTGTGTAACTTTTAAGTTAAATAAATAAATGACTTGCCTTTTCTCATATGTTGTGTGAAATCATTCTGTCTGTACACAAATTATTTAATTTTGATATTGTACAAAATAAGTCTCAAATGTATTTATACCTTGTCAAGTGTCAATGACCTGAGTTATAACATAAATGTATATACTTACCTGACATCTGTATCACAACATTAAATTTTAAAGAAGAATTTATGTACATGTCTAGTACCTATATATTATAATCTTAATAATGTTAAGTTTATTATTAAACTCAAGTTATATTTTAATGATGCAATATCAACTTGCGTAAATGGCAAAATTGTGTCCATACCGCAGAGGCCATAACCAAGATTAGAATAGAACTTGTGTAAACTCAACCTAAAATAGACTAAGTACTTTATCTTTTTGAATTTGAACATGATAATAATATTTTTATAATAAAAACTGATTATTGTATACTAAGCAGTTTCATTTACAAGTTCAACCAACCCACTTTCTTCCATGTAGTTATTACTAGGTATTTCACAAATTATGAGACCAGTGAAGTATCCACTTTACTCTCCATACTGGGGATGATAGAACATGATCTGTTTCATCTGGCCCAGTAAGCATAGCCTTCAGTGCCAGGTGTCTCGGTTTCGATTCCTGCACAACACATATAATTGTCTTTGTTCAATATTCAATTATTTGGTTGAGGGTCGTTTCTAAGTAATGTTTTATTACAAAAGTAAAAGTTCGACTATCTAGTGGGTGTTCGCGGCTTCGCTCGCATTAAGAAGTAAAACTTGCATCCCCTATTTCACCACTTTAAAAGTGGCTTAAAATAGAATAATCCCTTAAACTGCCTACTTCTAGAGCTAAAATACTTTTTTTTTTCGCGGCATCTCCGCTTTGTATAGCAGCTCATCTTTTGAGCAAAGTAGCAGCCAGCATTCTGGAGACCTGTCACTACCACCAAGCGCTTGGCCAGGTCCAGGTACAAGTCCAACGCAGCTGGACTGGACTGGCCGCCCATCTTCCAGGGAATTAGGGTCATGCCGTCAGGTCTTTTACCGTCGTCGCGCATCAGACCACTGGGTTCTAAGACCGATGGGACGCCAGCACTGACAAAAGCCCGACGGAAGACTTCACTTCGCTAGCGTGACGCGGTAAACGCCCTTTTTTAATATTCTTTACGTGTTGTGTCTAGTGATTATTAAAGAACATTGTGAACCGTGGCAAATACATATAAAGTACCTAAAGGAGTTCCTGGACAAAACAGCTTGTAGATTTTATGTTTACCACGAAAAATAATAAAATTATAAGTAAAATTAGTATATTTAATGAATTTTAATCAAGTACCTTCTATATGAATTTAAGAAAAAATATTATATTTGCGTACCTTATGTAAGGTTGTAATGGTGAAACTTTATATTAATCTGGGGGCACGGCAGTGCCCCCGCCAAGTCGAGCGCGAAGCAAACTGCCGTACCATCCTTTACTGGAACCATTTCGCGGCATTTTCAGCCCCCTATTTGAGAGCCTCTGGATAGGATTAAAACGTTAAAATTTTCGTCATCTAGAAATTCGTAATAACACACTTGAAATCCAGAATTTCAAGTTGGTAGATCAATTAGTTCCGAAGTTATGCTAATGCAAAGTTTCGCATTTTCGACACTGACTCACTCACTGATCATCAAAATAGAACTAGTACTTCCCATACACCTAAGAGAGCTGAAATTTGGTACAGAGGTAGATTTTAGCGCCCACATAAAGGAAAAATTATCAAAACAAGATTTATGGAAGATCTGGACTACCTGGTGACCCTGATGAGAAAACGTAAGAGTACAGCCAAATTAGCGTTTTTATGAGAAATATGACAACGCAGTACATGCGACGTCAAAATGAGCGGGATGCGAGGCCGAAAGCCGAGTATTACCATCACTTTGGCCATCAGACCTTGGAGTACCTACCATAAGGGATCTCGAAAACTATAATAGCGGGTTGGTGCTTGAACTAAATATGATGAGAACTGGTGGTATGTATCGGATCTTACAAAATCATTATCATCCTCAGCCAACTTTCTACTGCATTCAATTTTCTATATTACTTATTATATATAATTGGATTACCATTCATTCATATATATATACATACATATATACACTGACATAGTAGTTCTCCGGGAAGGAGTTTTAATTTGGAAATTTCAAGGATACGGTCGTATAGAGGATGCTCCAATGAGAAGAGGAAAAATCCGAAACTTGGAGAAAGTGGAACTGGTCATGGAGTAGGGTAGGGGATCTCGGAACCTATGACACTTGGAGGGGGGGTGCTTGAACTAATTTTGGTAGGAACTGCTTGTAGGTTCCAGAAAACCAAAAAACAAGATGGCCGCCATACAAAAAAACATGGCCGCCATACAAATTTCAAATGAATGTAACTCTGGAACGGTTGGAGATAGGTGGGGGGTGTTCGACCAAATGTCATAGAGGGCCGTGGGGGACGTTTGGAAATGGTTGCAAAAATCCAAGATGGCGTCGTCAAAATGGCGGCCGATTTTCAAAATGGTCGCAGGGGGCTGATTTTTTGCACCCGGGGGTATTTTGGGATGCAGATTCCATATCTGAAATCGAAATTCCGAAATGTCAAAAAATAAAGATGGCCGCCATACATGTGAAATTTTCGAAGGGGTGGGGAGTAGATCTCCATGTTGCTGGGGTGCAGGGTTGACGTTTTTGGTGCCAGTGTATACGTATGGGTTCAGAATGTATAGAATAAATTAAAAGTTGGTGATTGGTGGAACTTACCCTGGAGTACATAAGGGATCTCGAAAACTATAAGAGATAGGGGGATGATGCTTGAACTAATATTGGAGAGAACTGCATGCAAGTTTTAAATCATACAAAAAATTTTTGGCTCTCATACAAAATTTTTTTTTCTTCATCCAAATCCCATACATTTTTCTAGGGATGAACAAAACGACGGAGAAAGTACTGCAGTGAGGCCGAAGGCCGAACTGCAGTACTTGCGACGTCAAAGTGAGGGGGATGCGAGGCCGCAGGCCGAGCATCACCTCCACTTTGACCATCAGACCTTGGAGTACCGAAGGGATCTCGGAAACTATAAGAGATAGGGAGGTGGTGTTTAAACTAATATTTGAGAGAACTGCATGCATGTTACCAATCATACAAAAAATTTTTGGCTTTCATACAAATTTTTTTTTTCTTTATACAAATTCCATACATTTTCCTAGGGACGACCAAAACGACGGAGCAAGTGCTGCGGTGAGGCCGAAGGCCGAACTGCAGTACTTGCGACGTCTAAGTGAAGGTGATGTGAGGCTGAAGGCCATCACTTTGACCATCAGGCCTTGGAGTACCCCATGGGATCTCGAAAACTATAAGAGATAGCGGGTTGATGCTTGAACTAAATTTGATGAGAACTGGTTGTATGTATTGGATCATACAAAATCATCATCATCCTCAGCCAACTTTCTACTACAACTACTCTATATAGGTACATAATATATTTTATCCGTTTGATAGTTACTGATTTCTTACAACTTCGTGACATTTTGACTACATTTTTCATCATCATCATCTACAGCCCTAAACAAATTGGACACGAGTTTTTTTTTAATATATATCCCACCGAGTTTGATGATTAGTTGGCGTTTCCACATTCATATGGTGATTTAGTTGCATACAACTACCGAGATCATCAAAAGTCACATTATCTAATATCATCATCATCATCCTTAGCCCACTTTCTACCGCATTTTATCTCTTTACTCATCTCTTTCCCCTTCTTCTAGCGCCAACTTTTTTTAAATGCAATACATATACAAATACTATTTAACTTTCTTATACAAAAAATTAAAAGTCCAAACTACCAATAACACGCCGGGCCGCATGCGCGGCCCAAAATTACTAGTTACATATTATATATAATTGGATTACCATTCATTCATATATACATACATACATATATACATACATATATACACTGACATAGTAGTTCTCCGGGAAGGAGTTTCGTGGGGTGCATGTGTCATATGTCATCGTATAGAGGATGCTCCAATGAGTAGAGGAAAAATCCGAAACTTGGAGAAAGTGGAACTGGTCATGGAGTAGGGTAGGGGATCTCGGAACCTATGAGACTTGGAGGTGGGGTGCTTGAACTAATTTTGGTAGGAACTGCTTGTAGGTTCCAGAAAACCAAAAAACAAGATGGCCGCCATACAAAAAAACATGGCCGCCATACAAATTGCAAATGCTCGTAACTCTGGAACGGTTGGAGATAGGTGGGGGGTGTTCGACCAAATGTCATAGAGGGCCTTGGGGGACGTTTGGAATTGGTTGCAAAAATCCAAGATGGCGTCGTCAAAATGGCGGCCGATTTTCAAAATGGCCGCAGGGGGCTGATTTTTTGCATCCGGGGGTCTTTTGGGGTGCGGATTCCATATCTGCAATCGAAATTTCGAAATGTCAAAAAATAAAGATGGCCGCCATACATGTGAAAATTTCGAGGGGGTGGGGAGTAGATCTCCATGTTGCTGGGATGCAGGGTCGACGTTTTTGGTGCAACTGTATACGTTTGGGTCCAGAATGTATAGAATAAATGAAAAGTTGGTGATAGGTGGAACTGACCTTGGAGTACCAAAGGGATCTCGAAAACTATAAGAGATAGGGGAATGATGCTTGAACTAATGTTGGAGAGAACTGCATGCATGTTTTCAATCATACCAAAAATTTTTGGCTTTCATACAAAAATTTTTTTCTTCATACAAATCCCATACATTTCCCTAGGGATGAACAAAACGACGGAGCAAGTACTGCAGTGAGGCCGAAGGCCGAACTGCAGTACTTGCGACGTCAAAGTGAGGGGGATGCGAGGCCGCAGGCCGAGCATCACCACCACTTTGACCATCAGACCTTGGAGTACCGAAGGGTTCTCGGAAACTATAAGAGATAGGGAGGTGGTGTTTGAACTAATATTTGAGAGAACTGCATGCATGTTACTAATCTTACAAAAAATTTTTGGCTTTCATACAATTTTTTTTTTCTTTATACAAATCCCATACATTTTCCTAAGGATGAACAAAACGACGGAGCAAGTACTGCGGTGAGGCCGACGGCCGAAATGCAGTACTTGCGACGTCTCAGTGAAGGTGATGCGAGGTTGGAGACCGACCTTCAAACCGGTCAGACCCTGGAGTACCCCAGGGGATCTCGAAAAGTATAAGAGATAGGGGGATGATGCTTGAACTAATATTGAAGAGAACTGCATGCATGTTTTCAATCATACAAAATTTTTTTGGCTTTCCTACAAAAAAAGTCATAAAATTTTCAAAAATTTCTTAATTTTATCTCATTACCCTTTTACTAGCGCCAATTTTTTTTTAATGCCATGCAATACTTATACTAATTCTATTTCTTATACAAAAAATAACAAGTCCAACACAGTCCCAAAAACACTCCGGGCCGCATGCGCGGCCCAAAATTACTAGTTACTATTATATATAATTGGATTACCATTCACTCACTGACATAGTTGTTCTCCGTGAAGGAGTTTCGTGGGGTGCAAGTGTCATATGTCATCGTATAGGTGTGATTTATGGGACCACGAGAAAAATCCGACACTTGGAGAAAGTGGAACTGGTCATGGAGTAGGGTAGGGGATCTCAAAAGTGGTAAGACTTGGAGGGGGGGTGCTCGAACTAATTTTTGTAGGAACTGCTTGTAGGTGAAGGAAAACCAAAAAACAAGATGGCCGCCATACAAAAAAACATGGCCGCCATACAAATTTCAAATGCTTGTAACTCTGGAACGGTTGGAGATAGGTGGGGGGTGTTCGACCAAATGTCATAGAGGGCCGTGGGGGACGTTTGGAAATGGTTGCAAAAATCCAAGATGGCGTCGTCAAAATGGCGGCCGATTTTCAAAATGGCCGCAGGGGGCTGATTTTTTGCATCCGGGGGTATTTTGGGGCGCAGATTCCATATCTAAAATCGAAATTCCGAAATGTCAAAAAATAAAGATGGCCGCCATACATGTGAAATTTTCGAGGGGTTGGTGAGTAGATCTCCATGTTGCTGGGGTGCAGGGTTGACGTTTTTGGTGCAAATGTATACGTTTGGGTCCAGAATGTATAGAATAAATGAAAAGTTGGTGATAGGTGGAACTGACCTTGGAGTATCAAAGGGATCTCGAAAACTATAAGAGATAGGGGAATGATGCTTGAACTAATGTTGGAGAGAACTGCATGCATGTTTTCAATCATACCAAAAATTTTTGGCTCTCATACAAAAAATTTTTTTCTTCATACAAATCCCATACATTTCCCTAGGGATGAACAAAACGACGGAGCAAGTACTGCAGTGAGGCCGAAGGCCGAACTGCAGTACTTGCGACGTCAAAGTGAGGGGGATGCGAGGCCGCAGGCCGAGCATCACCACCACTTTGACCATCAGACCTTGGAGTACCGAAGGGATCTCGGAAACTATAAGAGATAGGGAGGTGGTGTTTGAACTAATATTTGAGAGAACTGCATGCATGTTTTGAATCATACAAAAAAATTTTGGCTTTCATACAAAAAAATTTTTTCTTCATACAAATTCCATACATTTTTCTAGGGATGTACAAAACGACGGAGCAAGTACTGCGGTGAGGCCGAAGGCCGAAACGCAGTACTTGCGACGTCTAAGTTAAGGTGATGCGAGGCTGGAGACCGACCTTCAGACCGATCAGACCCTGGAGTACCCCAGGGGATCTCGAAAACTATAAGAGATAGCGGGTTGGTGTTTGAACTAAATTTGATGAGAACTGCTTGCATGTTACTTATCATACAAAAAAAAATTGGCTTTTATACAAAAATAGTCTTCATAAATTTTCAAAAATTTCTTCATTTTATCTCATTACCCTTTTACTAGCGCCAATTTTTTTTTAATGCTATACTTATACTTATTCTATTTCTTATACAAAAAATTATAAGTCCAAACTACCAATAACACGCCGGGCCGCATGCGCGGCCCAAAATTACTAGTTATTACTATTATATATAATTGGATTACCATTCACTCACTCACTCACTGACATAGTAGTTCTCCGGGAAGGAGTTTCGTGGGGTGCAAGTGTCACATGTCATCGTATAGGTATGGTTCATGGGACCACGAGAAAAATCCGAAACTTGGAGAAAGTGGAACTGGTCATGGAGTAGGGTAGGGGATCTCAAAAGTGGTAAGACTTAGATGGGGGGTGCTCGAACTAATATTTGTAGGAACTGCTTGTAGGTTCCAGAAAACAAAAAAACAAGATGGCCGCCATACAAAAAAACATGGCCGCCATACAAATTTCAAATGTGAATTTCTCTGGAACGGTTGGAGATAGGTGGGGGGTGTTCGACCAAATGTCATAGAGGGCCGTGGGGGACGTTTGGAAATAGTTGCAAAAATCCAAGATGGCGTCGTCAAAATGGCGGCCGATTTTCAAAATGGCCGCAGGGGGCTGATTTTTTGCACCCGGAGGTATTTTGGGGTGCAGATTCCATATCTGAAATCGAAATTCTGAAATGTCAAAAAATAAAGATGGCCGCCATACATGTGAAAATTTCGAGGGGGTGGGGAGTAGATCTCCATGTTGCTGGGGTGCAGGGTTGACGTTTTTGGAGCCAATGTATACGTATAGGTCTAGAATGTATAGAATAAATGAAAAGTTGGTGATAGGTGGAACTGACCTTGGAGTACCAAAGGGATCTCGAAAACTATAAGAGATAGGGGAATGATGCTTGAACTAATGTTGGAGAGAACTGCATGCATGTTTTCAAGCATACCAAAAATTTTTGGCTTTCATACAAATTTTTTTTTTCTTCATACAAATCCCATACATTTCCCTAGGGATGAACAAAACGACGGAGCAAGTACTGCAGTGAGGCCGAAGGCCGAACTGCAGTACTTGCGACGTCAAAGTGAGGGGGATGCGAGGCCGCAGGCCGAGCATCACCTCCACTTTGACCATCAGACCTTGGAGTACCGAAGGGATCTCGGAAACTATAAGAGATAGGGAGGTGGTGTTTGAACTAATATTTGAGAGAACTGCATGCATGTTACCAATCATACAAAACATTTTTGGCTTTCATACAAAATTTTTTTTTCTTTATACAAATTCCATACATTTTCCTAAGGATGAATAAAACGACGGAGCAAGTACTGCGGTGAGGCCGAAGGCCGAAATGCAGTACTTGCGACGTCTCAGTGAAGGTGATACGAGGTTGGAGACCGACCTTCAGACCGATCAGACCCTGGAGTACCCCAGGGGATCTCGAAAACTATAAGAGATAGCGGGTTGGTGTTTGAACTAAATTTGATGAGAAATGCTTGCATGTTACTAATCATACAAAAAAATTTTGGCTTTCATACAATTTTTTTTTTCTTTATACAAATTCCATACATTTTCCTAAGGATGAACAAAACGACGGAGCAAGTACTGCGGTGAGGCCGAAGGCCGAACTGCAGTACTTGCGACGTCAAAGTGAGGGGGATGCGAGGCCGCAGGCCGAGCATCACCACCACTTTGACCATCAGACCTTGGAGTACCGAAGGGATCTCGGAAACTATAAGAGATAGGGAGGTGGTGTTTGAACTAATTTTTGAGAGAACTGCATGCATGTTTTGAATCATACAAAAAATTTTTGGCTTTCATACGCTGAAGGCTGAGTATCGCCATCTCTTTGATCATCAGACCTTGGAGTACCCCAGGGAACACGAAAACTATAAGAGATAGAGGGTTGGAGCTTGAAGTATATATTATGAGAGCTGGTTGTATATTTTGAATCATACCAAATCATCATCATCTTCAGCCAACTTTCGACTACTTTAAATCTGTATACTTATACATTTTATCCGTTTGATAGTCACAATTTTTTTACAACTTCGAGACATTTCGACAAAATGTTTCATCATCATCATCTACAGCCCTAAACAAATTGGACACGAGTTTTTTTTGTTAATATATAACCTACCGAGATTGATGATTAGTTTGCGTTTTTAAACCCATATGGAGATTTAGTTGCATTCGACTGCATTGGTCATTCTAAGTCACAGATTATCTGACTTCATCATCATCATCCTCAGCGTACTTTTTACCGCATTATATATCTTTAGGTACCTACCTATTTTCTATCGCCAAATATTTTTTAAGGAATATTTATTTATACAAATACTATTTCAATAACAAGTCCAAGACAGTCCAATTAAACGCTTCGATGACGGAGCAAGTAGGTACTGCGGTGAGGGCGAAGGCCGAAACGCAGCACTTGCGACGTCTACTTGAAGGTGATGCGAGGCTACTGGAGACTGACCTCCAGACCGATCAGACCTTAGAGTACCCAGGGGATCACGAAAACTATTGTATCTATGATTGGTAACATACAAGCAATTCTCATTTCATTTAATTCAAACACGAACTCATCATGAGATAGCGGGTTCGTGTTTGAATTAAATGAAATGAGAATTGCTTGTATGTTACCAATCATAGATACAAAAAAAATTGCGAGTATGGATGCGAGCCCCAAGGCCGAGTATTACCATGACTTTGATCTTAAGATCTTGGAGTACTTGGGTACCTACCTACCTCAAGGGATCTCGAAAATTATAAAAGATAGCGGCTGGAGGTTACATTTCGGGGACGAGAAGATTGCGGTGTCCTTTTTGTCATTCGTGGTGGTCTTGTCAATGTGACAGGTAGGTAAATATCATGTTAGGTAACGTTTTATTTGTTATACGTTATACGTTTGTGGGGACGAGAAGACTGTTTCCAGTGTCCCTTTTGGCATCAAAGTTAGTATTTTACATTTGTCAGATTAAAAGCTAAATGTCGTATCGTTCAATAGGTTTGTGGGCAAGAGAAGGCTTATTTCGGTCTCTTTTTTGACAATAGAGATGGTCTTGTGAATATAACAGTTAATTAATGTTGGGTTCCTTTTACTTTTTGGGTTTTCGTGGTCAAGGATACGGTTCTGATACCATTTATTATTGCTAAACTTGTTACATAAGTACGTATCAGAGCAAAGCTTGCTATGTTTTATAAAAGGGTAGTGAGGCCTACGGTATCACTAAGCTATTATTTTTCTCTATTTGGGTAATTATGTACGTCCGCACTGTTCGATTTATACAATAAATACAAGCAAACAAAAACATAGGTAGGTATGTAATTTCGTAGCACTAACATCAATTGATTTACCGCATTACCTATAAAATACCATATCTATATGTGTCGAGTTAAAATGTATGCCATCTATGGTTATTCTCATCATCATAAATTTAAGGGCCGGGCCCTTGTCTGTGGAGTATGCGCCATCCTTCCCGGTCTTCTGCCAATTCCTTGACCTCCTTATACGACATGACACCCGCCTTTTCTTTTATTTGGTCCATGTATGATCTTCTCGGCCTTCCTCTTCCTCTTCGGGCTTCCAATTTTCCTTCCATGATGTTTCTTATAAATTCGTCATGTCGTATAAGGTGGCCAACCATCTTCCCTCTTCTGTTTTCAATAGTTGCCAGTATTGTACGGTGTTCTTGGACCATGGTTATTCTGATGTACTAAATATAAAAACCAACAAAATAATAGCCTCAATTTTGTTCTGAAATTCTACAGCGCGCTATCTAGCTATTTATTCAGACATTGATTAGGTTCTTACGTGTATTAGGTATCTATTGTATATGTAATCATAAAAACATGAGTACCTACATATATGCAAACTGATTGCCAGCACAAGAAAATATTGCACTAAAATCACGATAGGTACCTATGTACTACCTAAACAATTTTGATATTATATTGTTACCTACCTACTTGAGTTAGCTACAAGAATTGGTAATATCAGGTGATTTACAGCTAAGTGTAAGCCTCTATTTGAGTTAGCAAAATGAATATGTAACATCAGGCGAGTTATGGTGAAGTGTACCTACATAAGCATATCTAGCATTATATTAAAATTAAAACAAGTAGGATTAAGAGGATATACTTACCAAACTTTTAAACTTCCAAATAATATGTACCTAAGTTGTTTTTGTATAAGAATTTGATTTCATTAAAACGACAGAAAAATAAACCCTTTATTTATTTTTACACTTTTTTCTAACTAAATGTTTATCTTAAATCTAAAGTTTGTTAATAAATATGACATCTGGCCACATTCTGATGAATATTAATGATCTTCTGAACTTTTAGCAACATTTTCCTTCCTTTTATGGACTCCATACTACATGTGAAGATAGCATAGTGGTTAAGATTTAAAATTAGTATAATAGGCTCTTTGGTGACATTGTATGACAACGGTTTACAAATTGTTTTGGTGTTAGTTAGTTATTATATACCGTATGATAAACCTTATAGCATAGTTTAAATTGGTTTTTTAAACATTACTATTACAGACTAACAGGTAAAAAAGATCAATTAACATTTCTAAACAGGTTGGTAGAGCTGAGCTGAATAGGTTAGAATAGCTAAATAGGCTGAAGATTGCACGACGGCACGACGTAAGGTTCGACGAAGTGGAGGTGTATATACTCAGCAGAGGGTAGACACAGGCTTGATTAAAAAGTTCTTCAGCATTATAGTTTCATAAATCAAGCAGCAACTGAAAATGAAAATTAAATAAATTAAAACAAATAGGATTTAAAAATTTAATCGAAACCTCACATAATGTCTTACAAGTAGCTTCAAATAGTACTTTTCTGAAGTACCTATTTGGATGCCCATTCTTTTATGAAATTAATATACTGTTTCCTAAGTAGGTTTGATACATACCTATGTTAATATAAATAGAATTAAATAGGCTATCGGCATTCTACAGCATTTAAACATATTAAAAAACAATTGTTTATATCAAATTATGATAAACAATATCATATTCAAAACATACAGATTAAATTGAGATCTTTTTGATAACACATTGTTTGTAAGCAAATTTGTATAAATGTGATAATTTTGAAAGGTGTTAATAACTTCCAAATGCCAATATATATTCACATATTGATAATGATTTCTATTCTAGGACCTCCCAGTAGTAGTATGCTAATGTAATTTTGTCTTTTTCCATGGCCATTAAGGGATTGGTCAACGAAATGAACAGACACATAAATTAACTTGGTTAACTACAAAAACTTACAAAGAATCAAATAATAAACGGCATAAGTACTCAAAACTCGATCGCGTTTATATGTTTGTGCCTTTTGAGCTCCACCTCAAAAGGCACAAACATATAAACGCGATCGGGGCCGTGGGGTCCAGCTGTGTTGGATTTGTATTGGGACCAGGCCAAGTGTTTGGTGGAAGTGACAGGTTTCCAGAATGCTGGTTGCTACTTTGCTCAAAAGGTGAGCATTGCTATACAACGCGGAAATGCCGCCAGCATTTTGGGGACTTTTCCTTCTACTACAGGCATTTTAGATTAAGTATTTTAAGTTTTTATTGTATAGTTTAATTTTGTGTGTTTTAATAAATATACCAACTATCAAATAATACTTACAATTTCAAATGTTGTAGGATACAATTTGAGGTCATCCAGCATGATGCATTGATGTGTTGCTTTTTTGTATTTCTGAAAAGCATAAAATTACTCAAGATTAATATATGAATGAAAAATATTATTGATATATGAATTATTAATATATGAATTTGCCTAATATTGAAAAGACAGATATAATGCAGTTTCTGTGGTAACTTAAATGATTACATTTGTAGGTAAGTTATAATAATACAATAAATCAGAATGAGGCATAACTGGCGGGTGCCGTTCTTCATACAATAGACCAGTTTAATTAAGTCAATGAACAACTCAACACAATAGCCTGTAACATTAATACCATGTCTGCAATAGTTACTTTATATACCTAACATCCTCTATCTGTAATTTTTAATTAATTTTTTAAGTATAATATTGTAAAAAGCCTCTGTGTTGGCTACGGCCCCACTGATGCTTCTTAAAAATACCGGGTGTAAGGCCTGAGAATCTGTGAGGTGCAATAAATCATAGGAACTGTATACAGAAGAAATAATAATGAGAGTGGGGTCAGATAGCCAAACATATTATCTTTATTCAATCCTAAAGTCCGGGCTGCACTTTTTATAATTACTGTGTTTGTATTGATTGATTAGACACAGAGTGAAATTACATCTTTCTATTTTTGTTAATTGAAACTTGAAAACTAACTACAGCTTGCGTGTATGTTAAAGTCATTAAAAATGGGAAAAAAAATAGCTCACATTGAAGAATGAGAGCAATTAATATCAATTTATACTTACATAAACAATTTTCTTTCACAACAACCTGATGTGTGTCTTTGCCTTAGTTCTTGGAACAAGTCACCTCCTCCTGCCAATTTGTGACTCCCAGGTCTCAAAGGTCTGCTTTCATTCCACTGCATCCTTCCATGCATTATTTGCTCACTAAAATCATTATCGATTTGATTTGATTTGATAGTGATTTATAACCTCCAAAACTATCCATTTTCTTGTGATAGGTATTTGCATAGCTGTGCAGTGTTTGTCACTTTAACAACACGGGAAATGGGCCTAAAGGCAGCGGCCATTCTTATTTCTTATTTAAGATGAAATTAAATAATTATTTCATCAGATTTCGATACGTAAGAGCACGTTTTTTCAATAAAATTTGAAAATGTGTCAACAAAGCAAAGCCATTGACAAATTTGACAATGACAGCCAGATTGACTTGGAACGTTCAAAAATTGTTCATCATAAGTCAACAATGGTGAACTTGATAAATGAATAAAAATAAGTAATACATTTTTAATCTACTTTAATAATTAAATTGAATAAAAAAGATATAAGGTATTGTAATTATCCAGTATTTCAGTTTTTTTGGTAAAAAAACAAAAAAAATATGTGTATAAAAAATTAGACAAGGATATTTAAACGGGTTTCGTTTAAAAATTCAAATTTTTCATACCTACAACATTACAAAATTTGTGGTGCACTATTTCAAATAATAATTTATTTGTGGTGTTTTACATACAATTTATAACTGATATATATATTAAAATATTAGTTACGTTTATTTTCACAATTTCTAATATCAAGCTGGTAAAAACAGATTTTTATTTAACCAAATGTTGTTTCGCGCCAAAAAAATTGTGGTTAGTTTTCTTATGTTGGTATAAAAGTTGCCGATTTTAGAAGAAAATATAATATTAGGAATCATTCTGTTACAAATTTTGTCTGTTTAAGGTGATCATCTATTATTTTGAAAAATTCACAAAATATTATAAAACCGTGTTAAAATGTGTTTGTGATGTGTTTTCAGGTGCAGAAGTAATTTGGAGATCACAGAATATCAAGGTATATATAAAATAATCATTAATCAATGATTAATGGATTTTTGAAGTAATTTTCTTGTCTTGGCGTCATGACGCCATTATCTATTTCAAACGGTTTTTTGTGTTAACTTTTTACGATTAATAGGAATAAATATGTTGTTTTAATTGTGTTAATGTATTGTATTTATTACATTTTTGTATCGGCATTATTTACATACACTTTTAATTGAAGTGTGTCACAAATGTGGATATCAATTCGTCCGTGGATTCAATATTTTCATTAGAATAGGTATTCAAATTTAAGTATATAAAATGTAGCGAGCTATAGATTAGATGTAGCTGCTAATGGCATATTAAAACGGGAAGCTTAAACTCGGAAGTGCGTCAAAATCGGCTGTTAATTAAGCACAATAATACATGTTTTACAACGATGTTCATTTGTTTTGTAATTTTTTCCCAGATGAAACGCGGATATACTTCGACTCCTGAAGATTTGCAGCAAACTCCACGTCGGTTCCATCCTGACATTACCGCCGTTGCTGCAGGTATTAAAAAGTGATTTTGGTTTTATGATTGAAGTTTAGGTAGTGAACAAATATTTGACCTCGCCATATTTTTTTGAGCTCAGTTAGGTAAGTTTGTACAGTATCTAACTAGGTATTGTACCTATTTGTGTAGAATGAAAAGTTTTGTAAAACCTTAGATTTGCAAGATCTTTATTAAATTTTAGGATAACATCAGAGGTCAATGAATTTTCTCTCAGTCTCGCTTTCCTTGCTATGATTAAAATTAGTACCTAATAGGTAGTTGATAACATGTTTAGAACCTATTCCTATTGATATCTAAATCAAAGACAGTGAAACATAGTCTTGGGTAAATTGTGAGCGAGTGATTGAAAAGATAGGTTTCATTCTTCGGATATGAACGGCTCAGTATCTCATTAATCATAAATAAATCATAAATCATAGTGTTTATTAACCTTACGACATCGCGCCGTACAGGGCAAGTCAATTTACATAAGTTGGTTGAAATCAAATTCAAATTACATACAACTGTTGGTTATATTTGACGATCTGAGTAACGACCGCACAGCCGACTCGTGAAGGTCGGTGCTTCACGTGCCGACGGACGATGGTTCAAATCCCAGGACGGCCAACACTAATTTTGCGGAAAATTTGAATTTTTGTGTAGCTGTACATATTTTTGCTATTTTTTTTATTATTTTTATTTTTTTACACACAAATTTAACGAAGAAATATCTCTCTTCACTTTGTGTCATATCTTTACATCTTTTGTGTCCTTACCATACGGTTTCATTTACCTCGAATTCGTTTCAAAATATATCTATGAATCGTTGACAGGACCGACCGAACTACGATCAAATAATATAAAACTCATCATTGACCAATCAGTGCGAAAAGAGGCCCGCAGCTGTCAGCGCGCATGCTCTGTATAACGGTCGGGCCACCATACGGACAACGAAATTTGAACTTTCACTGTATGAATTTAGGGCTTAGATTGCTTTATTGTGTATTTCGTACAAAATTACGGTGAACGAACAAGATATGAGAGTTGATTTCATCCGTCAAGATAAGAAGAGTGAAACTTATCTTTTCAATCACTCGCTCGCGAGCCGTTTTCGATCGGCCCGTCCGTCACACAATAGGTATATGGGAAATTGGACTCTCAGTCGTAGCTTTAGGGTTTAGATTAATTTGCTTTTAGTGCGTGTTCGTTCAAAATAAGGTGAGATACTGATATGAAAGAGCGAAACATATTATCTTTAACTCGCAAAGATATGAACCAATATTTTCTTTTCGCTGATATGATCTGCCCACCTCTACAATTAATATGTGGGATATAAATACTGTATTCAATGACTAATTACGAGTATTATTATTACGGAGATCAAAATCATATTGGCTTTGCTATTTAGTTCACAATAACAAGCATAGATGGCGCTAAGAACATGCCAAAAAATAATGTTTACTTGGTGTCTAACTATTTGTGTAGAATGGAAAGTTTTATAATACCTCTGTAAGATTTGCAAGTTTTTCATTCAATTTTTAGGATAAAATCAGAAGTCAAAGAACTCTCACCCAGTCGCTCCCCTTGCTATGTTTAAAATTACTAAATAGGTACAACATAAGGTTCACTATTGATATCAAAAATACTATAAAATGTCTACATTTTATTAGGTATTTATTTGTTGAGTTTATTAATTCTAAATTAGTTCTTCCAAGCTGCATGGTGCTCAGGGTCTGATGGTGAAATAAATAGATGCGGAATAGGATCTCGGTAATTAAGCGACATAACCCTGTATAAGTAAGCAATAGCTAAGGCAAATCATACTTTTTTTTACTATGTCTACAACTAATATTTGCATTTTTATCAGGAGAGACACATCAAGGCAATGCCGAAAGGTACAAGGGCTTTTCTAGACAATGCACGGCAAATGCATTTATAGCTATTCTTCACGCGAAAACCATATCGAATGTTTTAGATTTCGATTTCAATTACGTCCTGTCAGAGGGCGACAAACTTTATATGGAATTAGAGCCGCGTATCCCCGCTTATGTAGAGAGTAGGTATTTATCAGCTGATGAATTACCGACTGATTTGAGAATCGGTAACGTAGATTATAAAGTAGAGTGCAACTACTTAACCACGGATTTGTATCCAACGTGCAAAAATAATGAGGATATTTATAAGCTACGTCTAAAAAATACTTTAGACAACTTAGTATTTGATGAAAGTTGGGACGACAGTAAAGATGGTTGTCTTTTCACTGGTGGTGGGTACACGGTCGCATTTTGGACACGCAGATACACACTAAATAATGAAACGAATAGGAAATATTATTTGTTCAATAGTCATGCAGTAAACGTCTTAAATGAAAGTAGTTCAGATGGTGTGGCCAGAATTTTTGAAGTAAATTCAACACAAGCCTTAGCGAATACTCTGATCAAATATAGCTGTAGGTACGAAGATCACTATGAATTAAATAGGATATCGATTGTTAGCCCAGCCACACCAACATTGTTGTTAGATTCTGATTTGACCCAATGCAGCTCTGTCGAACCAGATATTGAAATAATAGATTCGCAACGAACTTCTTGTAGCAGAAGTTCCGTTTCTCATACTGGGCTGGTGTTAAGCAACGTTGTTGCATCTTTGACTGACGTTCCAACTCAAACTTCAGTTAGTGTAAATAGTGACAAATCATGCTCTATTTTAACTACACCACCATCTTATGCTGGTGTAGTTAAATTGAGAATGCCCTCAATTACTGCCACAAAAAAAAAGACAGCCGCGCCAATAAACACTTTTAAATCGATTACAGATAATCAACCCGTGGTAGTAATTGAAAAAGTAGGCGATCTAAAATTAAAATATTGTAAACCAGTAGTTGCGCTAGAGCCATTGGAATCATTGCAAAATAAACCAAGTGCTTCCGTTAAACGAGGGCGACCCAAAAAAGTTAAAAAAGGGCCTAATAAATCAAAAGCCAACGCACACCTGGACGCCGTAACTAAATACGCAGCTAAAAAGCCTGAAATAAATTTAAAATCGGTACAAACATATACTTCTAAAAACCCCGACGTTAACAGAATTTCAGTAGATAAATACACTACTACACACCCACAAATAAATCGTGACGCAGTTAGGAAATACACAGAAAAAAATCCAGGTGTGAATTTACAAGCCGTAAAAAAATACCAAACTACACACCCACAAATTACACAACAGACGAGTGCACAATATAATCAATCATCGAGGAATGTCGACATTTCACTCCGTAGGTCAAGTAATATGATAGGCGAGAAACGGGGTGACGAATTAAATTCTGTTAAAGCGTTCTCTCTCAAAAACCAGTCACTCAAATCACCAAACACGTACATCTGTCAACATTGTCACGCTCCTCTGTTTGAAGAGGAACGTTCTAGGTCACAATGGTGTTGCTCTTCAGGCGCGAACAATGTCTTATCGCTCGAACCTTTAACAGAAGATTTTTATTCGCATCACAGTTTTTTGCAACGACCGCGCGCTTACAACAATTTATTTGCATTCTCAGCTTTAGGGACTACACACGGTTTTCAACATCCAGATGGCTTATCCTTCATTAAAATTCAGGGTCGTACATACCACCGCGTCTTTGATTTAGCTTACAATCAGAGTGTAAATAATATAGGAATGTATATTAATGACAATTCTGAACGCGAGAACTTAGCTAGCAATAGGAATTTAGATTTAGATATCGTACGGTCGATTACTCACTTTTTACATTCAGTTAATCCGTTTATAGAATGTTTTAAAAGATTAGGTGCAGAGGCTTCCGATGAAGCGTATATTATGTTTCAGAAAACTTCACGAGCTACCCATGGAAATATTTTAGGCGACATGCCCATGTTTAGTTCGGAAGTGGCCGCAATTATTAGCACTGATAGGGAACAGTACGTGCCACGCTCTATTGCCTTATGGAAAGTGGGAGAGAAAAAACCGCATACCGTTGACATTATGCACAATTTGTACGAACCTTTCGGCTACCCGCTCCTCTATCCAGCTGGTAATCCAGGGTGGTACTGTACGAAGCTAGACCGCAACGGACACAAGCTAACTCAGGCTCGATACGTCAGGTGTCTTCTTTTATCAGAAAGTCGGTTTTCTCAACTCGGTCGGCTATCCGAGGAATGGATGGTCGATATGTATTGTAGAATCAGTGAAGAACGTTTGCGTTATATACTTAACATGCAGAAAAATAGTTTTGAGATTAGAATGGCACCGTTGAATGAAATACAAAACGATGAAAGCATTCAAGGTGAAGGTATAGTCCCTGGCCGTGTGTACCTTCCATATTCATTTACTGGGGGGCCACGTTACATGAAAGTAAAATATTTAGATTGCATCGCGTTGGTTAATAGAATGGGACCTCCCTCGTATTTTGTTACATTCACATGTAATCCCAATTGGCCAGAAATACAAAATTCTATTCCAGCTGGCCAACGCCCCGCTAATCCATTAATTTGTGCAAGAGTTTTTAATTTACGCCTCCTTGCTTTAATTAGAGACATACGATCCGGCCTTTGGTTTGGAAAAGTAGAGTATTTGACTCATGTAATTGAATTTCAAAAAAGAGGTCTTCCTCATGCCCACATTTGCTTTAGAGTCGAAGGGGGAGGCCCAAAGAATAACTTGGATATTGATAAGGTGTGTCGCGCCGACATTCCTGATGATAAGGAAGCCGAAGGCAGATTGCGTCCAGCTGTCTTAAAGCACATGATACATGGGCCGTGTGGGCGAGACAGAGACAATTTGCCGTGTTACGATAGAGAAAAACAAAAATGTAACAAACGCTTCCCAAAAAGAGAAACCGACGTAACATTTATAGATGATAGAGGTTTTGTACACTTGCGTCGTAATAGTAATAATGAAGGCGTAATTAAATTCAGAAATCGAGAAGTTACAGTGAATGAAACATGGACGGTACCATACAATGCCAGTTTGCTTTTAAAATATGATGCTCACATTAATATCGAAGTCTCCTCGCACCGGAACGTAGTTAAATATCTTTTCAAATACCTGACTAAAGGGCCTGATGAAGCGCGTGTTGCCGTTGTTGAGGAAACAACTAACGAAATTGAAGATTACGTCACGAAAAGATATATAGGCTCCAGCGACGCGGCTTGGAGAATATTAGAATTTGACGTAACTTCCCGTGAACCTAATGTTAAGCAACTGGCAGTCCATCTAGACCACAGACAGACAGTATATTTCAAACCTGGCCAGGAAGCGAATGTCAACCGCGAATCGTCCGATTTACTCACATACTTCAACAGACCGTTAGGTGCAGAATTCGATAGTTTAACATATGTAGAGTTCTATGAAAGGTATATTGTGCATCCGAAAAAACCCACCACCAAAGTTACTATACATGAAACAACAAACGGCAAATACGTTACAGAGAGACAAAGGGGAATCATGGTTTGTAGATTATTTTGGGTCAGCCCTACGCGCGGCGAACAATTTTATCTTAGATTACTATTAAATGCGTTTCCGTGCCGTGGATATTCGGACCTCTTAAATCTTGGTGGCCTACAGCATGAAAATTTTCAAGAGGCGTGTAAAGCTGTTGGTATTTGTGACAGCGAAACAGAATACATTACCTGCATGACAGAAGCAGTAACTTTCTTCACTGGCCACCGTCTGCGCAGGTTTTTTGTTTTGTTGGCTGTAAACGGTGCTCCAGTTGCGCTACTGTGGGACACATTTAAAAATCAACTTTGCGAAGACTATTTGCACAGATTCCCCAATGAATTCGAAAAATCATACAGCTTGGGGTTGAGGGACATTAGTAGGTGGTTACAAAAGCATAGTTTGAGTCTAGGCGACCTAGGTCTTCCGGAGGTTGATGACGAATCAACAGAACTAGATAGGGAGCTTGTTGAGTATGATGTAGAACATCAAAAGTCTGTTGTCGATGAATGGTTACCCAGGCTTTCATCCGAACAACGATCAGTGTTTGACTATATTAGGAAACTTTGCACAGATGACAATTTCCGCGAATCAAATCCTTGCGCCATTTTCATAGACGGTCCGGCAGGTACAGGAAAAACGCAATTGCTTAACACTATATCAGCATTTGTTCGCGGTTGTTTAAAGTCAGTAGCAATTTGTACGGCATCGTCAGCAATCGCGGCACAAAATTTGGAGAACGCTTCTACCGCACACTCAATGTTCAAATTTCCATTAGACGTCATAGACGATTCTACAAATTGGAATTTGAGCAATTCAACTCAGAGGGGACAATTAATTCATCAAGCTCAAATCATAATTTACGACGAGGCCCCTATGGCACATAAATATTTGATTCACATGCTCGACAGATCTTTGCAAGACCTCATGAAATCAAAAATAATATTTGGAGGTAAAATAATAATTTTTGCAGGAGATTTTAGACAAATCCCGCCAGTAGTTGTAGATGCCAAAACTGATTCAGATATCCTAAATTCATCATTGAAAAAGTCCCCGCTATGGCCACAGATTAAAAAATTCACATTGATTGCATCGCAAAGATGTCGAGACGATATTGAATACGCAAAGTTTATTCTTGAACTGGGGTCCAATGAGCTGCCCACAATTTCATTACCTGTCGGTAGAAGCATTCACAAAATCGTCTCTTTACATATGATCGATCACGTAACTGAATTAGATGACTTAATAGACTTTGTTTTCCCATACGCAATATTACCAGAAATTGACGTAGCATCACTACGCGCAATACTTTGTACCCGCAATGATGCCGTTCGCGAAATAAATTCAATTATATTAGATCGCGTGTCAGGAGACTTGCTCCATTTTTACTCGAGTGATAGAATTGCCAATGATGACGCGGACCAACTGTACCTCGGACCCGATTTTCTGAATAGAATCCAACCCCCGGGGGTTCCTGAACACGATTTGAAGCTTAAAGTAGGATGCGTCTGCATGATTATTAGGAATCTTAGTTTTGCAGACGGCTTAGTTAACGGGACTAAAGTAATAGTAGTAGACACATCGGCGCATTTGATTACAGTCCGTAAAAGAGGTTGCTACGAGAACATACCTTATTTAATACCTCGCATCCTCTTTAAGGCACCTATAGAACGGGGTAGCCCATACGAGATGGAACGTCATCAATTCCCTCTCCAGGTGTCATATGCTATGACCATTCACAAGTCGCAAGGGCAAACTATTTCGAGGGTGGGAGTGGATTTGCGTTCTGATATATTTAGCCACGGCCA
Organism: Macaria notata; assembly: GCA_927399415.1. Classification (NCBI taxonomy): domain Eukaryota; kingdom Metazoa; phylum Arthropoda; class Insecta; order Lepidoptera; family Geometridae; genus Macaria; species Macaria notata. The sequence goes on along the minus strand of OV656750.1, from coordinate 3,419,977 downwards.
ATTGTACGTAGCTCTAGGTAGAGTGCAAGATAGGGATTCAATCAAAATATTAATAAATGACAATCGCGTAATCGATGGGAAACCCTGTGCAAATAACAAAATTATATCGGAATTAATCAAGTAAATCAGCTACGACTCTTGAAAGTTATATAAAATTGTTCGTCTCTCTTCATTTCGGTCGGTAAATTATTTTAAATCATGTTTTGTCGTGTATTTGACGAAAAGTCCTTTTTTAAATCATGTATTTTTCTACACTTTACATACAATACACTGACAAATATATGACTATAAAATATTTTAGTTGTGTAGGTTTATGTCAGTAAATCCGTCAATAATACTGACCAAAAGTTTCATAGTTCGGTCAATCTCCAGTACATTCATTAGGAATAAATCCAGACTTACATCCAATAAGTGAATTCTGCGGTGAATGAATGTAAATTGATCGTTGCATAATTGTAGCTACAGTTTAGTTAGATCTGATGGCATACGAATAAAGGTAATTGATATAAGTAAGTAACGACAGTAATAGTTGGTTAGGGTTTTTGATCACATACCGAACAGATTAGCATATGATTAAGTTTATCATGAGTTTTGGTTTAGAACTCAATGTATAGATTGAATACGCGTGGTGTGTACTCATCCATTCGTTTAGACACACAAACGCATACTTACATCATGTATCCAGACACATGCATACTTCACTGAACTTCTCTACTGTACCGTTCGTACTACATGCTCATCCCAGTGAGACCACCACAAACGTCACGACTTTTTGACCAAATCACATTACGCTTTTCATCTATACATTTGGTTCCACCATACTCTGTTGAACTTATTTATGTGCGAATATCGTTCGGTATGAGATTATTAACCTAATAACTTCTATTATTGCCCTTATTTACTTTTTATCAATTACCAATTCGAATGTCATTCGATCTAACAAACGCCGCTCTGTTATTTACCGATTAATTTATATTCATTTACTAACGCTTTCCTTGTCTGGCTGTGTGCCTGTATATCTATTAATGATACACTCGATTTTAACTTACTCGAGGCCGAGGTTTGTGGCATTGGCTATCTTGCTTTCATGAATTTCTATATAACTGACATAATTTATAGATCATTATCATATACTATTCCATCATATTTAGATTGGGTAGTAACGCATGTTTAGATTAGATAGATGGTAACTTTTTGAGTTACCATTTGTACTTTTAGACGTCGTTTATTATAAATTAAGTCAAATTATTTATTTTATATAGTGGTAGATTTAAAGATAGCCATAGTAAGTAGCTGTTAGTATTTTTAAGCAGAACTTTGTTCTATAGACCTGAAATAAATTAATTTATGTATGTATATTATATAATAGTAGGTATATAGTAAATTTTAATACATAGTTATTCGTAAATTGTATAATGTATTATTTATTTAGATATACGATATAGATAGAACACACATTGACACGATTAACTTCAACTACACTAATTCACTCATTACACTAACCAATAGAACAAGTATTATCAAATAGAAGTAGATAGAATGTAAATAGTAAGTAGTTAGTGTGGACTAGGCCTACTTGGGGATACCACATTAAAATAAAACGACGTCAGAGTCATACCTCCAAATTTTTTTCAATTTTTTTCAATAAATTTGAAAATAATTTAAGGTGCGTCGGAAATTGACTCATCGTGTATCTATTTCGTGGTTGTTGGCAACTAACACAAACTTAGAATTTGTTTATTTGTTTTATTGAAAACTAATACCCTTGAAGATTTGTGTCAGTTACCAATAACCATTACCATACATTAATTAAAGCGAAAATTTCTAATGATTTACAGATCACCGGTCACAAGACTTCATCAATGGAGATTTCGCGGCAGTATACTACAGAAACATTTGCACTAAGGAATAACAACACAAACACAGGTAAATTTTAGCCTACCGTTTGACTTCTCATAAAATTAATAATATATGTAACATACACTAACGAATATCATCAAAATCGATTCAAACGTATGTGTAGTTCTATGTACGTGTCAAGAATATGTTAAAATAATATTCGTAAACAATCAGAAACTAATTTAGATACAATATTTTTACAATATTGAGTTGCATAGGTATAAGCCAACAGCATAATATAATACGATAACCTATTGAAGTCTTTAGTTTAATTTCAATAATTATTAATTTTCATAAATACCCCTATATGAAATAGCATAATAATACTATATTAAATTAAAATTAAAATACGTATGATTATAATAAAATAACACAAAATCATCTATCCATTGTATTTACGAGTATAATTCAGTAATGATTTACATTCATGTTGGTAATTATAATTATTTTTTACAGATCGAGGAATCAACAGTCACGTCGTCGGCCGCTGGAACACCAGTCCTGTGTCAACTAAAATATTTTTTTAACAATAATTATGTGATGTTTATTGAAAAATTGTATTTGCAAATATTAAATAATATATGTTTGAATGTCATGTTTTTATTTTAAATTAATAAATACATCTATGATCAAATATTAAATTGGAGAATTTATTAGACAAATCAAAATGTCATAGGTAGGTGAACAATTATAACTCACTTTATATAGGTATTAATTAGGTGCATGTTAACAGAGAGTAGTCAAGTCAAAAAATACATACACTATGCTAATGCCAATTTAACTTAAATGCGTAAACTGGTTTTTTCTTGTAGGTAGGTACTTTATATTATAATAAGTAGGTATCAAATTTGTGTACTTAACAAATTTCATTTTTATAGGAATTACGAAACATTTTCACTCCCTCTGATCTGCTTAAAACAAATAGGTAAGACAAGTTATTTATACATACCTACCTATATATTTCCTACAGAGTTAGATAATTTTATTGACAGTTCCATCGCCATAATAAAATGGCGATTTAGTATGAAACAACTGCAGTGGTCATTCAAAGTCACAGACTACCAAACATCATCCTCAGCCCACTTTTTTTTCATTTTATCTCTTTACCCTTTTTTTAGCGCCAATTTTTTTTTATGCAATTCTAATACAAATACTTTTTCTAACCTACCGAGATTGATGATTAGTTTGCGATTTCAAACCCATATGGAGATTTAGTTGCATTCGACTGCCTTGGTCATTCTTAGTTACAGATTATCTATTATCATCATCATCCTAAGCCCACTTTTTACCGCATTTTGTCTCATTACCCTTTTACTAGCGCCAATTAATTTTTAAATGCAATACTTATACTAATTCTATTTCTTATACAAAAAATACTAAGTCCAACACAGTCCCAAAAACACTCCGGGCCGCATGCGCGGCCCAAAATTACTAGTTACTTATTATATATAATTAGATTACCATTCATTCATCCATACATATATCTATACATACATATATACACTGATTGACATAGTAGTTCTCCGGGAAGGAGTTTCGTGGGGTGCATGTGTCATATGTCATCGTATAGGTATAGCTCCAAGGACCTAGGGAAAAATCCGAAACTTGGAGAAAGTGGATCTGGTCATGGAGTAGGGTAGGGGATCTCGGAACCTATAACACTTGGAGGGGGGGTGCTTGAACTAATTTTGGTAGGAACTGCTTGTAGGTGAAGGAAAACCAAAAAACAAGATGGCCGCCATACAAAAAAACATGGCCGCCATACAAATTTCAAATGCTCGTAACTCTGGAACGGTTGAAGATAGGTGGGGGGTGTTCGACCAAATGTCATAGAGGGCCGTGGGGGACGTTTGGAAATAGTTGCAAAAATCCAAGATGGCGTCGTCAAAATGGCGGCCGATTTTCAAAATGGCCGCAGGGGGCTGATTTTTTGCATCCGGGGGTATTTTGGGGTGCAGATTCCATAACTGAAATCAAATTTTCGAAATGTCAAAAAATAAAGATGGCCGCCATACATGTGAAAATTTCAAGGGGGTGGGGAGTAGATCTCCATGTTGCTGGGGTGCAGGGTTGACGTTTTTGGTGTCAATGTATACGTTTGGGTCCTGAATGTATAGAATAAATGAAAAGTTGGTGATAGGTGGAACTGACCTTGGAGTACCAAAGGGATCTCGAAAACTATAAGAGATAGGGGAATGATGCTTGAACTAATGTTGGAGAGAACTGCATGCATGTTTTCAATCATACCAAAAATTTTTGGCTTTCATACAAAAATTTTTTTTCTTCATACAAATCCCATACATTTCCCTAGGGATGAACAAAACGACGGAGCAAGTACTGCAGTGAGGCCGAAGGCCGAACTGCAGTACTTGCGACGTCAAAGTGAGGGGGATGCGAGGCCGCAGGCCGAGCATCACCACCACTTTGACCATCAGACCTTGGAGTACCGAAGGAATCTCGGAAACTATAAGCGATAGGGAGGTGGTGTTTGAACTAATATTTGAGAGAACTGCATGCATGTTTTGAATCATACAAAAAATTTTTGGCTTTCATACAAAAAAATTTTTTCTTCATACAAATCCCATACATTTCCCTAGGGATGAACAAAACGACGGAGCAAGTACTGCAGTGAGGCCGAAGGCCGAACTGCAGTACTTGCGACGTCAAAGTGAGGGGGATGCGAGGCCGCAGGCCGAGCATCACCTCCACTTTGACCATCAGACCTTGGAGTACCGAAGGGATCTCGGAAACTATAAGAGATAGGGAGGTGGTGTTTGAACTAATATTTGAGAGAACTGCATGCATGTTACCAATCATACAAAACATTTTTGGCTTTCATACAAAATTTTTTTTTCTTTATACAAATTCCATACATTTTCCTAAGGATGAATAAAACGACGGAGCAAGTACTGCGGTGAGGCCGAAGGCCGAAATGCAGTACTTGCGACGTCTCAGTGAAGGTGATACGAGGTTGGAGACCGACCTTCAGACCGATCAGACCCTGGAGTACCCCAGGGGATCTCGAAAACTATAAGAGATAGCGGGTTGGTGTTTGAACTAAATTTGATGAGAAATGCTTGCATGTTACTAATCATACAAAAAAATTTTGGCTTTCATACAATTTTTTTTTTCTTTATACAAATTCCATACATTTTCCTAAGGATGAACAAAACGACGGAGCAAGTACTGCGGTGAGGCCGAAGGCCGAACTGCAGTACTTGCGACGTCAAAGTGAGGGGGATGCGAGGCCGCAGGCCGAGCATCACCACCACTTTGACCATCAGACCTTGGAGTACCGAAGGGATCTCGGAAACTATAAGAGATAGGGAGGTGGTGTTTGAACTAATTTTTGAGAGAACTGCATGCATGTTTTGAATCATACAAAAAATTTTTGGCTTTCATACGCTGAAGGCTGAGTATCGCCATCTCTTTGATCATCAGACCTTGGAGTACCCCAGGGAACACGAAAACTATAAGAGATAGAGGGTTGGAGCTTGAAGTATATATTATGAGAGCTGGTTGTATATTTTGAATCATACCAAATCATCATCATCTTCAGCCAACTTTCGACTACTTTAAATCTGTATACTTATACATTTTATCCGTTTGATAGTCACAATTTTTTTACAACTTCGAGACATTTCGACAAAATGTTTCATCATCATCATCTACAGCCCTAAACAAATTGGACACGAGTTTTTTTTGTTAATATATAACCTACCGAGATTGATGATTAGTTTGCGTTTTTAAACCCATATGGAGATTTAGTTGCATTCGACTGCATTGGTCATTCTAAGTCACAGATTATCTGACTTCATCATCATCATCCTCAGCGTACTTTTTACCGCATTATATATCTTTAGGTACCTACCTATTTTCTATCGCCAAATATTTTTTAAGGAATATTTATTTATACAAATACTATTTCAATAACAAGTCCAAGACAGTCCAATTAAACGCTTCGATGACGGAGCAAGTAGGTACTGCGGTGAGGGCGAAGGCCGAAACGCAGCACTTGCGACGTCTACTTGAAGGTGATGCGAGGCTACTGGAGACTGACCTCCAGACCGATCAGACCTTAGAGTACCCAGGGGATCACGAAAACTATTGTATCTATGATTGGTAACATACAAGCAATTCTCATTTCATTTAATTCAAACACGAACTCATCATGAGATAGCGGGTTCGTGTTTGAATTAAATGAAATGAGAATTGCTTGTATGTTACCAATCATAGATACAAAAAAAATTGCGAGTATGGATGCGAGCCCCAAGGCCGAGTATTACCATGACTTTGATCTTAAGATCTTGGAGTACTTGGGTACCTACCTACCTCAAGGGATCTCGAAAATTATAAAAGATAGCGGCTGGAGGTTACATTTCGGGGACGAGAAGATTGCGGTGTCCTTTTTGTCATTCGTGGTGGTCTTGTCAATGTGACAGGTAGGTAAATATCATGTTAGGTAACGTTTTATTTGTTATACGTTATACGTTTGTGGGGACGAGAAGACTGTTTCCAGTGTCCCTTTTGGCATCAAAGTTAGTATTTTACATTTGTCAGATTAAAAGCTAAATGTCGTATCGTTCAATAGGTTTGTGGGCAAGAGAAGGCTTATTTCGGTCTCTTTTTTGACAATAGAGATGGTCTTGTGAATATAACAGTTAATTAATGTTGGGTTCCTTTTACTTTTTGGGTTTTCGTGGTCAAGGATACGGTTCTGATACCATTTATTATTGCTAAACTTGTTACATAAGTACGTATCAGAGCAAAGCTTGCTATGTTTTATAAAAGGGTAGTGAGGCCTACGGTATCACTAAGCTATTATTTTTCTCTATTTGGGTAATTATGTACGTCCGCACTGTTCGATTTATACAATAAATACAAGCAAACAAAAACATAGGTAGGTATGTAATTTCGTAGCACTAACATCAATTGATTTACCGCATTACCTATAAAATACCATATCTATATGTGTCGAGTTAAAATGTATGCCATCTATGGTTATTCTCATCATCATAAATTTAAGGGCCGGGCCCTTGTCTGTGGAGTATGCGCCATCCTTCCCGGTCTTCTGCCAATTCCTTGACCTCCTTATACGACATGACACCCGCCTTTTCTTTTATTTGGTCCATGTATGATCTTCTCGGCCTTCCTCTTCCTCTTCGGGCTTCCAATTTTCCTTCCATGATGTTTCTTATAAATTCGTCATGTCGTATAAGGTGGCCAACCATCTTCCCTCTTCTGTTTTCAATAGTTGCCAGTATTGTACGGTGTTCTTGGACCATGGTTATTCTGATGTACTAAATATAAAAACCAACAAAATAATAGCCTCAATTTTGTTCTGAAATTCTACAGCGCGCTATCTAGCTATTTATTCAGACATTGATTAGGTTCTTACGTGTATTAGGTATCTATTGTATATGTAATCATAAAAACATGAGTACCTACATATATGCAAACTGATTGCCAGCACAAGAAAATATTGCACTAAAATCACGATAGGTACCTATGTACTACCTAAACAATTTTGATATTATATTGTTACCTACCTACTTGAGTTAGCTACAAGAATTGGTAATATCAGGTGATTTACAGCTAAGTGTAAGCCTCTATTTGAGTTAGCAAAATGAATATGTAACATCAGGCGAGTTATGGTGAAGTGTACCTACATAAGCATATCTAGCATTATATTAAAATTAAAACAAGTAGGATTAAGAGGATATACTTACCAAACTTTTAAACTTCCAAATAATATGTACCTAAGTTGTTTTTGTATAAGAATTTGATTTCATTAAAACGACAGAAAAATAAACCCTTTATTTATTTTTACACTTTTTTCTAACTAAATGTTTATCTTAAATCTAAAGTTTGTTAATAAATATGACATCTGGCCACATTCTGATGAATATTAATGATCTTCTGAACTTTTAGCAACATTTTCCTTCCTTTTATGGACTCCATACTACATGTGAAGATAGCATAGTGGTTAAGATTTAAAATTAGTATAATAGGCTCTTTGGTGACATTGTATGACAACGGTTTACAAATTGTTTTGGTGTTAGTTAGTTATTATATACCGTATGATAAACCTTATAGCATAGTTTAAATTGGTTTTTTAAACATTACTATTACAGACTAACAGGTAAAAAAGATCAATTAACATTTCTAAACAGGTTGGTAGAGCTGAGCTGAATAGGTTAGAATAGCTAAATAGGCTGAAGATTGCACGACGGCACGACGTAAGGTTCGACGAAGTGGAGGTGTATATACTCAGCAGAGGGTAGACACAGGCTTGATTAAAAAGTTCTTCAGCATTATAGTTTCATAAATCAAGCAGCAACTGAAAATGAAAATTAAATAAATTAAAACAAATAGGATTTAAAAATTTAATCGAAACCTCACATAATGTCTTACAAGTAGCTTCAAATAGTACTTTTCTGAAGTACCTATTTGGATGCCCATTCTTTTATGAAATTAATATACTGTTTCCTAAGTAGGTTTGATACATACCTATGTTAATATAAATAGAATTAAATAGGCTATCGGCATTCTACAGCATTTAAACATATTAAAAAACAATTGTTTATATCAAATTATGATAAACAATATCATATTCAAAACATACAGATTAAATTGAGATCTTTTTGATAACACATTGTTTGTAAGCAAATTTGTATAAATGTGATAATTTTGAAAGGTGTTAATAACTTCCAAATGCCAATATATATTCACATATTGATAATGATTTCTATTCTAGGACCTCCCAGTAGTAGTATGCTAATGTAATTTTGTCTTTTTCCATGGCCATTAAGGGATTGGTCAACGAAATGAACAGACACATAAATTAACTTGGTTAACTACAAAAACTTACAAAGAATCAAATAATAAACGGCATAAGTACTCAAAACTCGATCGCGTTTATATGTTTGTGCCTTTTGAGCTCCACCTCAAAAGGCACAAACATATAAACGCGATCGGGGCCGTGGGGTCCAGCTGTGTTGGATTTGTATTGGGACCAGGCCAAGTGTTTGGTGGAAGTGACAGGTTTCCAGAATGCTGGTTGCTACTTTGCTCAAAAGGTGAGCATTGCTATACAACGCGGAAATGCCGCCAGCATTTTGGGGACTTTTCCTTCTACTACAGGCATTTTAGATTAAGTATTTTAAGTTTTTATTGTATAGTTTAATTTTGTGTGTTTTAATAAATATACCAACTATCAAATAATACTTACAATTTCAAATGTTGTAGGATACAATTTGAGGTCATCCAGCATGATGCATTGATGTGTTGCTTTTTTGTATTTCTGAAAAGCATAAAATTACTCAAGATTAATATATGAATGAAAAATATTATTGATATATGAATTATTAATATATGAATTTGCCTAATATTGAAAAGACAGATATAATGCAGTTTCTGTGGTAACTTAAATGATTACATTTGTAGGTAAGTTATAATAATACAATAAATCAGAATGAGGCATAACTGGCGGGTGCCGTTCTTCATACAATAGACCAGTTTAATTAAGTCAATGAACAACTCAACACAATAGCCTGTAACATTAATACCATGTCTGCAATAGTTACTTTATATACCTAACATCCTCTATCTGTAATTTTTAATTAATTTTTTAAGTATAATATTGTAAAAAGCCTCTGTGTTGGCTACGGCCCCACTGATGCTTCTTAAAAATACCGGGTGTAAGGCCTGAGAATCTGTGAGGTGCAATAAATCATAGGAACTGTATACAGAAGAAATAATAATGAGAGTGGGGTCAGATAGCCAAACATATTATCTTTATTCAATCCTAAAGTCCGGGCTGCACTTTTTATAATTACTGTGTTTGTATTGATTGATTAGACACAGAGTGAAATTACATCTTTCTATTTTTGTTAATTGAAACTTGAAAACTAACTACAGCTTGCGTGTATGTTAAAGTCATTAAAAATGGGAAAAAAAATAGCTCACATTGAAGAATGAGAGCAATTAATATCAATTTATACTTACATAAACAATTTTCTTTCACAACAACCTGATGTGTGTCTTTGCCTTAGTTCTTGGAACAAGTCACCTCCTCCTGCCAATTTGTGACTCCCAGGTCTCAAAGGTCTGCTTTCATTCCACTGCATCCTTCCATGCATTATTTGCTCACTAAAATCATTATCGATTTGATTTGATTTGATAGTGATTTATAACCTCCAAAACTATCCATTTTCTTGTGATAGGTATTTGCATAGCTGTGCAGTGTTTGTCACTTTAACAACACGGGAAATGGGCCTAAAGGCAGCGGCCATTCTTATTTCTTATTTAAGATGAAATTAAATAATTATTTCATCAGATTTCGATACGTAAGAGCACGTTTTTTCAATAAAATTTGAAAATGTGTCAACAAAGCAAAGCCATTGACAAATTTGACAATGACAGCCAGATTGACTTGGAACGTTCAAAAATTGTTCATCATAAGTCAACAATGGTGAACTTGATAAATGAATAAAAATAAGTAATACATTTTTAATCTACTTTAATAATTAAATTGAATAAAAAAGATATAAGGTATTGTAATTATCCAGTATTTCAGTTTTTTTGGTAAAAAAACAAAAAAAATATGTGTATAAAAAATTAGACAAGGATATTTAAACGGGTTTCGTTTAAAAATTCAAATTTTTCATACCTACAACATTACAAAATTTGTGGTGCACTATTTCAAATAATAATTTATTTGTGGTGTTTTACATACAATTTATAACTGATATATATATTAAAATATTAGTTACGTTTATTTTCACAATTTCTAATATCAAGCTGGTAAAAACAGATTTTTATTTAACCAAATGTTGTTTCGCGCCAAAAAAATTGTGGTTAGTTTTCTTATGTTGGTATAAAAGTTGCCGATTTTAGAAGAAAATATAATATTAGGAATCATTCTGTTACAAATTTTGTCTGTTTAAGGTGATCATCTATTATTTTGAAAAATTCACAAAATATTATAAAACCGTGTTAAAATGTGTTTGTGATGTGTTTTCAGGTGCAGAAGTAATTTGGAGATCACAGAATATCAAGGTATATATAAAATAATCATTAATCAATGATTAATGGATTTTTGAAGTAATTTTCTTGTCTTGGCGTCATGACGCCATTATCTATTTCAAACGGTTTTTTGTGTTAACTTTTTACGATTAATAGGAATAAATATGTTGTTTTAATTGTGTTAATGTATTGTATTTATTACATTTTTGTATCGGCATTATTTACATACACTTTTAATTGAAGTGTGTCACAAATGTGGATATCAATTCGTCCGTGGATTCAATATTTTCATTAGAATAGGTATTCAAATTTAAGTATATAAAATGTAGCGAGCTATAGATTAGATGTAGCTGCTAATGGCATATTAAAACGGGAAGCTTAAACTCGGAAGTGCGTCAAAATCGGCTGTTAATTAAGCACAATAATACATGTTTTACAACGATGTTCATTTGTTTTGTAATTTTTTCCCAGATGAAACGCGGATATACTTCGACTCCTGAAGATTTGCAGCAAACTCCACGTCGGTTCCATCCTGACATTACCGCCGTTGCTGCAGGTATTAAAAAGTGATTTTGGTTTTATGATTGAAGTTTAGGTAGTGAACAAATATTTGACCTCGCCATATTTTTTTGAGCTCAGTTAGGTAAGTTTGTACAGTATCTAACTAGGTATTGTACCTATTTGTGTAGAATGAAAAGTTTTGTAAAACCTTAGATTTGCAAGATCTTTATTAAATTTTAGGATAACATCAGAGGTCAATGAATTTTCTCTCAGTCTCGCTTTCCTTGCTATGATTAAAATTAGTACCTAATAGGTAGTTGATAACATGTTTAGAACCTATTCCTATTGATATCTAAATCAAAGACAGTGAAACATAGTCTTGGGTAAATTGTGAGCGAGTGATTGAAAAGATAGGTTTCATTCTTCGGATATGAACGGCTCAGTATCTCATTAATCATAAATAAATCATAAATCATAGTGTTTATTAACCTTACGACATCGCGCCGTACAGGGCAAGTCAATTTACATAAGTTGGTTGAAATCAAATTCAAATTACATACAACTGTTGGTTATATTTGACGATCTGAGTAACGACCGCACAGCCGACTCGTGAAGGTCGGTGCTTCACGTGCCGACGGACGATGGTTCAAATCCCAGGACGGCCAACACTAATTTTGCGGAAAATTTGAATTTTTGTGTAGCTGTACATATTTTTGCTATTTTTTTTATTATTTTTATTTTTTTACACACATATTTAACGAAGAAATATCTCTCTTCACTTTGTGTCATATCTTTACATCTTTTGTGTCCTTACCATACGGTTTCATTTACCTCGAATTCGTTTCAAAATATATCTATGAATCGTTGACAGGACCGACCGAACTACGATCAAATAATATAAAACTCATCATTGACCAATCAGTGCGAAAAGAGGCCCGCAGCTGTCAGCGCGCATGCTCTGTATAACGGTCGGGCCACCATACGGACAACGAAATTTGAACTTTCACTGTATGAATTTAGGGCTTAGATTGCTTTATTGTGTATTTCGTACAAAATTACGGTGAACGAACAAGATATGAGAGTTGATTTCATCCGTCAAGATAAGAAGAGTGAAACTTATCTTTTCAATCACTCGCTCGCGAGCCGTTTTCGATCGGCCCGTCCGTCACACAATAGGTATATGGGAAATTGGACTCTCAGTCGTAGCTTTAGGGTTTAGATTAATTTGCTTTTAGTGCGTGTTCGTTCAAAATAAGGTGAGATACTGATATGAAAGAGCGAAACATATTATCTTTAACTCGCAAAGATATGAACCAATATTTTCTTTTCGCTGATATGATCTGCCCACCTCTACAATTAATATGTGGGATATAAATACTGTATTCAATGACTAATTACGAGTATTATTATTACGGAGATCAAAATCATATTGGCTTTGCTATTTAGTTCACAATAACAAGCATAGATGGCGCTAAGAACATGCCAAAAAATAATGTTTACTTGGTGTCTAACTATTTGTGTAGAATGGAAAGTTTTATAATACCTCTGTAAGATTTGCAAGTTTTTCATTCAATTTTTAGGATAAAATCAGAAGTCAAAGAACTCTCACCCAGTCGCTCCCCTTGCTATGTTTAAAATTACTAAATAGGTACAACATAAGGTTCACTATTGATATCAAAAATACTATAAAATGTCTACATTTTATTAGGTATTTATTTGTTGAGTTTATTAATTCTAAATTAGTTCTTCCAAGCTGCATGGTGCTCAGGGTCTGATGGTGAAATAAATAGATGCGGAATAGGATCTCGGTAATTAAGCGACATAACCCTGTATAAGTAAGCAATAGCTAAGGCAAATCATACTTTTTTTTACTATGTCTACAACTAATATTTGCATTTTTATCAGGAGAGACACATCAAGGCAATGCCGAAAGGTACAAGGGCTTTTCTAGACAATGCACGGCAAATGCATTTATAGCTATTCTTCACGCGAAAACCATATCGAATGTTTTAGATTTCGATTTCAATTACGTCCTGTCAGAGGGCGACAAACTTTATATGGAATTAGAGCCGCGTATCCCCGCTTATGTAGAGAGTAGGTATTTATCAGCTGATGAATTACCGACTGATTTGAGAATCGGTAACGTAGATTATAAAGTAGAGTGCAACTACTTAACCACGGATTTGTATCCAACGTGCAAAAATAATGAGGATATTTATAAGCTACGTCTAAAAAATACTTTAGACAACTTAGTATTTGATGAAAGTTGGGACGACAGTAAAGATGGTTGTCTTTTCACTGGTGGTGGGTACACGGTCGCATTTTGGACACGCAGATACACACTAAATAATGAAACGAATAGGAAATATTATTTGTTCAATAGTCATGCAGTAAACGTCTTAAATGAAAGTAGTTCAGATGGTGTGGCCAGAATTTTTGAAGTAAATTCAACACAAGCCTTAGCGAATACTCTGATCAAATATAGCTGTAGGTACGAAGATCACTATGAATTAAATAGGATATCGATTGTTAGCCCAGCCACACCAACATTGTTGTTAGATTCTGATTTGACCCAATGCAGCTCTGTCGAACCAGATATTGAAATAATAGATTCGCAACGAACTTCTTGTAGCAGAAGTTCCGTTTCTCATACTGGGCTGGTGTTAAGCAACGTTGTTGCATCTTTGACTGACGTTCCAACTCAAACTTCAGTTAGTGTAAATAGTGACAAATCATGCTCTATTTTAACTACACCACCATCTTATGCTGGTGTAGTTAAATTGAGAATGCCCTCAATTACTGCCACAAAAAAAAAGACAGCCGCGCCAATAAACACTTTTAAATCGATTACAGATAATCAACCCGTGGTAGTAATTGAAAAAGTAGGCGATCTAAAATTAAAATATTGTAAACCAGTAGTTGCGCTAGAGCCATTGGAATCATTGCAAAATAAACCAAGTGCTTCCGTTAAACGAGGGCGACCCAAAAAAGTTAAAAAAGGGCCTAATAAATCAAAAGCCAACGCACACCTGGACGCCGTAACTAAATACGCAGCTAAAAAGCCTGAAATAAATTTAAAATCGGTACAAACATATACTTCTAAAAACCCCGACGTTAACAGAATTTCAGTAGATAAATACACTACTACACACCCACAAATAAATCGTGACGCAGTTAGGAAATACACAGAAAAAAATCCAGGTGTGAATTTACAAGCCGTAAAAAAATACCAAACTACACACCCACAAATTACACAACAGACGAGTGCACAATATAATCAATCATCGAGGAATGTCGACATTTCACTCCGTAGGTCAAGTAATATGATAGGCGAGAAACGGGGTGACGAATTAAATTCTGTTAAAGCGTTCTCTCTCAAAAACCAGTCACTCAAATCACCAAACACGTACATCTGTCAACATTGTCACGCTCCTCTGTTTGAAGAGGAACGTTCTAGGTCACAATGGTGTTGCTCTTCAGGCGCGAACAATGTCTTATCGCTCGAACCTTTAACAGAAGATTTTTATTCGCATCACAGTTTTTTGCAACGACCGCGCGCTTACAACAATTTATTTGCATTCTCAGCTTTAGGGACTACACACGGTTTTCAACATCCAGATGGCTTATCCTTCATTAAAATTCAGGGTCGTACATACCACCGCGTCTTTGATTTAGCTTACAATCAGAGTGTAAATAATATAGGAATGTATATTAATGACAATTCTGAACGCGAGAACTTAGCTAGCAATAGGAATTTAGATTTAGATATCGTACGGTCGATTACTCACTTTTTACATTCAGTTAATCCGTTTATAGAATGTTTTAAAAGATTAGGTGCAGAGGCTTCCGATGAAGCGTATATTATGTTTCAGAAAACTTCACGAGCTACCCATGGAAATATTTTAGGCGACATGCCCATGTTTAGTTCGGAAGTGGCCGCAATTATTAGCACTGATAGGGAACAGTACGTGCCACGCTCTATTGCCTTATGGAAAGTGGGAGAGAAAAAACCGCATACCGTTGACATTATGCACAATTTGTACGAACCTTTCGGCTACCCGCTCCTCTATCCAGCTGGTAATCCAGGGTGGTACTGTACGAAGCTAGACCGCAACGGACACAAGCTAACTCAGGCTCGATACGTCAGGTGTCTTCTTTTATCAGAAAGTCGGTTTTCTCAACTCGGTCGGCTATCCGAGGAATGGATGGTCGATATGTATTGTAGAATCAGTGAAGAACGTTTGCGTTATATACTTAACATGCAGAAAAATAGTTTTGAGATTAGAATGGCACCGTTGAATGAAATACAAAACGATGAAAGCATTCAAGGTGAAGGTATAGTCCCTGGCCGTGTGTACCTTCCATATTCATTTACTGGGGGGCCACGTTACATGAAAGTAAAATATTTAGATTGCATCGCGTTGGTTAATAGAATGGGACCTCCCTCGTATTTTGTTACATTCACATGTAATCCCAATTGGCCAGAAATACAAAATTCTATTCCAGCTGGCCAACGCCCCGCTAATCCATTAATTTGTGCAAGAGTTTTTAATTTACGCCTCCTTGCTTTAATTAGAGACATACGATCCGGCCTTTGGTTTGGAAAAGTAGAGTATTTGACTCATGTAATTGAATTTCAAAAAAGAGGTCTTCCTCATGCCCACATTTGCTTTAGAGTCGAAGGGGGAGGCCCAAAGAATAACTTGGATATTGATAAGGTGTGTCGCGCCGACATTCCTGATGATAAGGAAGCCGAAGGCAGATTGCGTCCAGCTGTCTTAAAGCACATGATACATGGGCCGTGTGGGCGAGACAGAGACAATTTGCCGTGTTACGATAGAGAAAAACAAAAATGTAACAAACGCTTCCCAAAAAGAGAAACCGACGTAACATTTATAGATGATAGAGGTTTTGTACACTTGCGTCGTAATAGTAATAATGAAGGCGTAATTAAATTCAGAAATCGAGAAGTTACAGTGAATGAAACATGGACGGTACCATACAATGCCAGTTTGCTTTTAAAATATGATGCTCACATTAATATCGAAGTCTCCTCGCACCGGAACGTAGTTAAATATCTTTTCAAATACCTGACTAAAGGGCCTGATGAAGCGCGTGTTGCCGTTGTTGAGGAAACAACTAACGAAATTGAAGATTACGTCACGAAAAGATATATAGGCTCCAGCGACGCGGCTTGGAGAATATTAGAATTTGACGTAACTTCCCGTGAACCTAATGTTAAGCAACTGGCAGTCCATCTAGACCACAGACAGACAGTATATTTCAAACCTGGCCAGGAAGCGAATGTCAACCGCGAATCGTCCGATTTACTCACATACTTCAACAGACCGTTAGGTGCAGAATTCGATAGTTTAACATATGTAGAGTTCTATGAAAGGTATATTGTGCATCCGAAAAAACCCACCACCAAAGTTACTATACATGAAACAACAAACGGCAAATACGTTACAGAGAGACAAAGGGGAATCATGGTTTGTAGATTATTTTGGGTCAGCCCTACGCGCGGCGAACAATTTTATCTTAGATTACTATTAAATGCGTTTCCGTGCCGTGGATATTCGGACCTCTTAAATCTTGGTGGCCTACAGCATGAAAATTTTCAAGAGGCGTGTAAAGCTGTTGGTATTTGTGACAGCGAAACAGAATACATTACCTGCATGACAGAAGCAGTAACTTTCTTCACTGGCCACCGTCTGCGCAGGTTTTTTGTTTTGTTGGCTGTAAACGGTGCTCCAGTTGCGCTACTGTGGGACACATTTAAAAATCAACTTTGCGAAGACTATTTGCACAGATTCCCCAATGAATTCGAAAAATCATACAGCTTGGGGTTGAGGGACATTAGTAGGTGGTTACAAAAGCATAGTTTGAGTCTAGGCGACCTAGGTCTTCCGGAGGTTGATGACGAATCAACAGAACTAGATAGGGAGCTTGTTGAGTATGATGTAGAACATCAAAAGTCTGTTGTCGATGAATGGTTACCCAGGCTTTCATCCGAACAACGATCAGTGTTTGACTATATTAGGAAACTTTGCACAGATGACAATTTCCGCGAATCAAATCCTTGCGCCATTTTCATAGACGGTCCGGCAGGTACAGGAAAAACGCAATTGCTTAACACTATATCAGCATTTGTTCGCGGTTGTTTAAAGTCAGTAGCAATTTGTACGGCATCGTCAGCAATCGCGGCACAAAATTTGGAGAACGCTTCTACCGCACACTCAATGTTCAAATTTCCATTAGACGTCATAGACGATTCTACAAATTGGATTTTGAGCAATTCAACTCAGAGGGGACAATTAATTCATCAAGCTCAAATCATAATTTACGACGAGGCCCCTATGGCACATAAATATTTGATTCACATGCTCGACAGATCTTTGCAAGACCTCATGAAATCAAAAATAATATTTGGAGGTAAAATAATAATTTTTGCAGGAGATTTTAGACAAATCCCGCCAGTAGTTGTAGATGCCAAAACTGATTCAGATATCCTAAATTCATCATTGAAAAAGTCCCCGCTATGGCCACAGATTAAAAAATTCACATTGATTGCATCGCAAAGATGTCGAGACGATATTGAATACGCAAAGTTTATTCTTGAACTGGGGTCCAATGAGCTGCCCACAATTTCATTACCTGTCGGTAGAAGCATTCACAAAATCGTCTCTTTACATATGATCGATCACGTAACTGAATTAGATGACTTAATAGACTTTGTTTTCCCATACGCAATATTACCAGAAATTGACGTAGCATCACTACGCGCAATACTTTGTACCCGCAATGATGCCGTTCGCGAAATAAATTCAATTATATTAGATCGCGTGTCAGGAGACTTGCTCCATTTTTACTCGAGTGATAGAATTGCCAATGATGACGCGGACCAACTGTACCTCGGACCCGATTTTCTGAATAGAATCCAACCCCCGGGGGTTCCTGAACACGATTTGAAGCTTAAAGTAGGATGCGTCTGCATGATTATTAGGAATCTTAGTTTTGCAGACGGCTTAGTTAACGGGACTAAAGTAATAGTAGTAGACACATCGGCGCATTTGATTACAGTCCGTAAAAGAGGTTGCTACGAGAACATACCTTATTTAATACCTCGCATCCTCTTTAAGGCACCTATAGAACGGGGTAGCCCATACGAGATGGAACGTCATCAATTCCCTCTCCAGGTGTCATATGCTATGACCATTCACAAGTCGCAAGGGCAAACTATTTCGAGGGTGGGAGTGGATTTGCGTTCTGATATATTTAGCCACGGCCAATTGTACGTAGCTCTAGGTAGAGTGCAAGATAGGGATTCAATCAAAATATTAATAAATGACAATCGCGTAATCGATGGGAAACCCTGTGCAAATAACAAAATTATATCGGAATTAATCAAGTAAATCAGCTACGACTCTTGAAAGTTATATAAAATTGTTCGTCTCTCTTCATTTCGGTCGGTAAATTATTTTAAATCATGTTTTGTCGTGTATTTGACGAAAAGTCCTTTTTTAAATCATGTATTTTTCTACACTTTACATACAATACACTGACAAATATATGACTATAAAATATTTTAGTTGTGTAGGTTTATGTCAGTAAATCCGTCAATAATACTGACCAAAAGTTTCATAGTTCGGTCAATCTCCAGTACATTCATTAGGAATAAATCCAGACTTACATCCAATAAGTGAATTCTGCGGTGAATGAATGTAAATTGATCGTTGCATAATTGTAGCTACAGTTTAGTTAGATCTGATGGCATACGAATAAAGGTAATTGATATAAGTAAGTAACGACAGTAATAGTTGGTTAGGGTTTTTGATCACATACCGAACAGATTAGCATATGATTAAGTTTATCATGAGTTTTGGTTTAGAACTCAATGTATAGATTGAATACGCGTGGTGTGTACTCATCCATTCGTTTAGACACACAAACGCATACTTACATCATGTATCCAGACACATGCATACTTCACTGAACTTCTCTACTGTACCGTTCGTACTACATGCTCATCCCAGTGAGACCACCACAAACGTCACGACTTTTTGACCAAATCACATTACGCTTTTCATCTATACATTTGGTTCCACCATACTCTGTTGAACTTATTTATGTGCGAATATCGTTCGGTATGAGATTATTAACCTAATAACTTCTATTATTGCCCTTATTTACTTTTTATCAATTACCAATTCGAATGTCATTCGATCTAACAAACGCCGCTCTGTTATTTACCGATTAATTTATATTCATTTACTAACGCTTTCCTTGTCTGGCTGTGTGCCTGTATATCTATTAATGATACACTCGATTTTAACTTACTCGAGGCCGAGGTTTGTGGCATTGGCTATCTTGCTTTCATGAATTTCTATATAACTGACATAATTTATAGATCATTATCATATACTATTCCATCATATTTAGATTGGGTAGTAACGCATGTTTAGATTAGATAGATGGTAACTTTTTGAGTTACCATTTGTACTTTTAGACGTCGTTTATTATAAATTAAGTCAAATTATTTATTTTATATAGTGGTAGATTTAAAGATAGCCATAGTAAGTAGCTGTTAGTATTTTTAAGCAGAACTTTGTTCTATAGACCTGAAATAAATTAATTTATGTATGTATATTATATAATAGTAGGTATATAGTAAATTTTAATACATAGTTATTCGTAAATTGTATAATGTATTATTTATTTAGATATACGATATAGATAGAACACACATTGACACGATTAACTTCAACTACACTAATTCACTCATTACACTAACCAATAGAACAAGTATTATCAAATAGAAGTAGATAGAATGTAAATAGTAAGTAGTTAGTGTGGACTAGGCCTACTTGGGGATACCACATTAAAATAAAACGACGTCAGAGTCATACCTCCAAATTTTTTTCAATTTTTTTCAATAAATTTGAAAATAATTTAAGGTGCGTCGGAAATTGACTCATCGTGTATCTATTTCGTGGTTGTTGGCAACTAACACAAACTTAGAATTTGTTTATTTGTTTTATTGAAAACTAATACCCTTGAAGATTTGTGTCAGTTACCAATAACCATTACCATACATTAATTAAAGCGAAAATTTCTAATGATTTACAGATCACCGGTCACAAGACTTCATCAATGGAGATTTCGCGGCAGTATACTACAGAAACATTTGCACTAAGGAATAACAACACAAACACAGGTAAATTTTAGCCTACCGTTTGACTTCTCATAAAATTAATAATATATGTAACATACACTAACGAATATCATCAAAATCGATTCAAACGTATGTGTAGTTCTATGTACGTGTCAAGAATATGTTAAAATAATATTCGTAAACAATCAGAAACTAATTTAGATACAATATTTTTACAATATTGAGTTGCATAGGTATAAGCCAACAGCATAATATAATACGATAACCTATTGAAGTCTTTAGTTTAATTTCAATAATTATTAATTTTCATAAATACCCCTATATGAAATAGCATAATAATACTATATTAAATTAAAATTAAAATACGTATGATTATAATAAAATAACACAAAATCATCTATCCATTGTATTTACGAGTATAATTCAGTAATGATTTACATTCATGTTGGTAATTATAATTATTTTTTACAGATCGAGGAATCAACAGTCACGTCGTCGGCCGCTGGAACACCAGTCCTGTGTCAACTAAAATATTTTTTTAACAATAATTATGTGATGTTTATTGAAAAATTGTATTTGCAAATATTAAATAATATATGTTTGAATGTCATGTTTTTATTTTAAATTAATAAATACATCTATGATCAAATATTAAATTGGAGAATTTATTAGACAAATCAAAATGTCATAGGTAGGTGAACAATTATAACTCACTTTATATAGGTATTAATTAGGTGCATGTTAACAGAGAGTAGTCAAGTCAAAAAATACATACACTATGCTAATGCCAATTTAACTTAAATGCGTAAACTGGTTTTTTCTTGTAGGTAGGTACTTTATATTATAATAAGTAGGTATCAAATTTGTGTACTTAACAAATTTCATTTTTATAGGAATTACGAAACATTTTCACTCCCTCTGATCTGCTTAAAACAAATAGGTAAGACAAGTTATTTATACATACCTACCTATATATTTCCTACAGAGTTAGATAATTTTATTGACAGTTCCATCGCCATAATAAAATGGCGATTTAGTATGAAACAACTGCAGTGGTCATTCAAAGTCACAGACTACCAAACATCATCCTCAGCCCACTTTTTTTTCATTTTATCTCTTTACCCTTTTTTTAGCGCCAATTTTTTTTTATGCAATTCTAATACAAATACTTTTTCTAACCTACCGAGATTGATGATTAGTTTGCGATTTCAAACCCATATGGAGATTTAGTTGCATTCGACTGCCTTGGTCATTCTTAGTTACAGATTATCTATTATCATCATCATCCTAAGCCCACTTTTTACCGCATTTTGTCTCATTACCCTTTTACTAGCGCCAATTAATTTTTAAATGCAATACTTATACTAATTCTATTTCTTATACAAAAAATACTAAGTCCAACACAGTCCCAAAAACACTCCGGGCCGCATGCGCGGCCCAAAATTACTAGTAATAAAACGAACTAAGGGAATAAAGAGAGTATATAGTCTTCATAAAATTTTCAAAAATTTCTTCATTTTATCTCATTACCCTTTTACTAGCGCCAATTTTTTTATAACTAATACTTACAAATACTATTTCTTATACAAAAAATTAAAAGTCCAAACTACCAATAACACGCCGGGCCGCATGCGCGGCGTGTTATTGGTAGTTTGGACTTATAATTTTTTGTATAAGAAATAGTATTTCTAAGTATTAGTTATAAAAAAAATTGGCGCTAGTAAAAGGGTAATGAGATAATATGAAGAAATTTTTGAAAATTTTATGAAGACTATTTTTGTATGAAAGCCAAAATTTTTTTGTATGATTAGTAACATGCAAGCAGTTCTCATCAAATTTGGTTCAAACACCAACCCGCTAACTCTTATAGTTTCCGAGATCCCTTCGGTACTCCAAGGTCTGATCGGTCTGAAGGTCGGTCTCCAACCTCGCATCACCTTCACTGAGACGTCGCAAGTACTGCAGTTCGGCCTTCGGCCTCACCGCAGTACTTGCTCCGTCGTTATGTACAACCCTAGAAAAATGTATGGAATTTGTATGAAGAAAACATTTTTTTGTATGAAAGCCAAAAATTTTTTGTATGATTCAAAACATGCATGCAGTTCTCTCAAATATTAGTTCAAACACCAACCCGCTATCTCTTATAGTCTTTGAGATCCCATGGGGTACTCCAAGGTCTGATGGTCAAAGTGGTGGTGATGCTCGGCCTGCGGCCTCGCATCCCCCTCACTTTAACGTCGCAAGAACTGCAGTTCGGCCTTCGGCCTCACTGCAGTACTTGCTCCGTCGTTTTGTTCATCCCTAGGGAAATGTATGGGATTTGTATGATGAAAAAAAAATTTTGTATGAAAGCCAAAAATTTTTGGTTTGATTGAAAACATGCATGCAGTTCTCTCCAACATTAGTTCAAGCATCATTCCCCTATGTCTTATAGTTTTCGAGATCCCTTTGGTACTCCAAAGTCAGTTCCACCTACCACCAACTTTTCATTTATTCTGTAAATTCTGGACCCATACGTATACAATGGCACCAAAAACGTCAATCCTGCACCCCAGCAACATGGAGATCTACTCCCCACCCCCTCAAAATTTTCACATGTATGGCGGCCATCTTTATTTTTTGACATTTTGAAAATTTGATTTCAGTTATGGAATCTGCACCCCAAAATACCCCCGGATGCAAAAAATCAGCCCCCTGCGGCCATTTTGAAAATCGGCCGCCATTTTGACGACGCCATCTTGGATTTTTGCAACCATTTCCAAACGTCCCCCACGGCCCTCTATGACATTTGGTCGAACACCCCCCACCTATCTCCAACCGTTCCAGAGTTACGAGCGTTTGAAATTTGTATGGCGGCCATGTTTTTTTGTATGGCGGCCATCTTGTTTTTTGGTTTTCTGGAACCTACAAGCAGTTCCTACCAAAATTAGTTCAAGCACCCCAGCTCCAAGTCTCATAGGTTCCGAGATCCCCTACCCTACTCCATGACCAGTTCCACTTTCTCCAAGTTTCGGATTTTTCTCGTGGTCCCATGAACCATACCTATACGATGACATGTGACACTTGCACCCCACGAAACTCCTTCCCGGAGAACTACTATGTCAGTGAGTGAGTGAGTGAATGGTAATCCAATTATATATAATAGTAACTAGTTAATTAATTAATATTATATATAATTGGATTACCATTCACTCACTGACTGACTGACATAGTAGTTCTCCGGGAAGGAGTTTCGTGGGGTGCAAGTGTCACATGTCATCGTATAGGTATGGTTCATGGGACCACGAGAAAAATCCGAAACTTGGAGAATGTGGAACTGGTCATGGAGTAGGGTAGGGGATCTCAAAAGTGGTAAGACTTAGATGGGGGGTGCTTGAACTAATTTTGGTAGGAACTGCTTGTAGGTGAAGGAAAACCAAAAAACAAGATGGCCGCCATACAAAAAAACATGGCCGCCATACAAATTTCAAATGTGAATTTCTCTGGAACGGTTGGAGATAGGTGGGGAGTGTTCGACCAAATGTCATAGAGGGCCGTGGGGGACGTTTGGAAATAGTTGCAAAAATCCAAGATGGCGTCGTCAAAATGGCGGCCGATTTTCAAAATGGCCGCAGGGGGCTGATTTTTTGCATCCGGGGGTATTTTGGGGTGCAGATTCCATATCTAAAATCGAAATTCCGAAATGTCAAAAAATAAAGATGGCCGCCATACATGTGAAATTTTCGAGGGGGTGGTGAGTAGATCTCCATGTTGCTGGGGTGCAGGGTTGACGTTTTTGGTGCAAATGTATACGTTTGAGTCCAGAATGTATAGAATAAATGAAAAGTTGGTGATAGGTGGAACTGACCTTGGAGTACCAAAGGGATCTCGAAAACTATAAGAGATAGGGGAATGATGCTTGAACTAATGTTGGAGAGAACTGCATGCATGTTTTCAATCATACCAAAAATTTTTGGCTTTCATACAAAATTTTTTTTCTTCATACAAATCCCATACATTTCCCTAGGGATGAACAAAACGACGGAGCAAGTACTGCAGTGAGGCCGAAGGC
The DNA here is from genome assembly GCA_927399415.1 of Macaria notata. Taxonomy (NCBI): domain Eukaryota; kingdom Metazoa; phylum Arthropoda; class Insecta; order Lepidoptera; family Geometridae; genus Macaria; species Macaria notata. The sequence continues at coordinate 3,395,324 of OV656750.1, read as the reverse complement.
CGAACTGCAGTACTTGCTCCGTCAAAGTGAGGGGAATGCGAGGCCGCAGGCCGAGCATCACCTCCACTTTGACCATCAGACCTTGGAGTACCGAAGGGATCTCGGAAACTATAAGAGATAGGGAGGTGGTGTTTGAACTAATATTTGAGAGAACTGCATGCATGTTTTGAATCATACCAAAAATTTTTGGCTTTCAAACAAAAATTTTTTTTCTTCATACAAAACACATACAGTTTCCTAGGGATGAACAAAACGACGGAGCAAGTACTGCAGTGAGGCCGAAGGCCGAACTGCAGTACTTGCGACGTCAAAGTGAGAGGAATGCGAGGCCGCAGGCCGAGCATCACCACCACTTTGACCATCAGACCTTGGAGTACCGAAGGGATCTCGGAAACTATAAGAGATAGGGAGGTGGTGTTTGAACTAATATTGGAGAGAACTGCATGCATGTTTTCAATCATACCAAAAATTTTTGGCTTTCATACAAAATTTTTTTTTTCTTCATACAAATCCCATACATTTTCCTAGGGATGAACAAAACGACGGAGCAAGTACTGCGGTGAGGCCGAAGGCCGAAATGCAGTACTTGCGACGTCTCAGTGAAGGTGATGCGAGGTTGGAAACCGACCTTCAGACCGATCAGACCCTGGAGTACCCCAGGGGATCTCAAAAACTATAAGAGATAGCGGGTTGGTGTTTGAACAAAATTTGATGAGAACTGCTTGCATGTTACCAATCATACAAAAAATTTTTGGCTTTCATACAAATTTTTTTTTCTTTATACAAATCCCATACATTTTCTTAGGGATGAACAAAACGACGGAGCAAGTACTGCGGTGAGGCCGAAGGCCGAACTGCAGTACTTGCGACGTTAAAGTAAAAGTGATGCGAGGCTGGAGACCGACCTTCAGACCGATCAGACCCTGGAGTACCCCAGGGGATCTCAAAAACTGTAAGAGATAGCGGGTTGGTGTTTGAACCAAATTTGATGAGAACTGCTTGCATGTTACCAATCATACAAAACTTTTTTTGCTTTCATACAAAAAAAATCTTAATACAAATTTCATACAAATAATTTAGGATGAACACAACTACGGAGCGAGTGCTGCGGTGAGGCCGAAGGCCGAGCCGCAGTACATGCGACGTCAAAGTTAGCGGGATGCAAGGCTGAAGGCTGAGTATCGCCATCTCTTTGATCATCAGATCTTGGAGTACCCCAGGGAACACGAAAACTATTAGAGATAGAGGATTGGAGCTTGAAGTATATATGATAAGAACTGGTTGTATGTTTTGAATCATACCAAATCATCATCATCCTCAGCCAACTTTCGACTACTTTAAATCTGTTTATACATTTTATCCGTTTGATAGTCACAGATTTTTTACAACTTCGAGACATTTCAACTAAATGTTTCATCATCATCATCTACAGCCCTAAACAAATTGGACACGAGTTTTTTTTGTTAATATATAACCTACCGAGATTGATGATTAGTTTGCGATTTCAAACCCATATGGAGATTTAGTTGCATTCGACTGCCTTGGTCATTCTAAGTCACAGATTATCTGACTTCATCATCATCCTCAGCGTACTTTTTACCGGATTATATATCTTTAGGTACTTACCTATTTTCTATCGCCAAATATTTTTTAATGAATATTTATTTATACAAATACTATTTCAATAACAAGTCCAAGACAGTCCAATTAAACGCTTCGATGACGGAGCAAGTAGGTACTGCGGTGAGGGCGAAGGCCGAAACGCAGCACTTGCGACGTCTACTTGAAGGTGATGCGAGGCTACTGGAGACTGACCTACAGACCGATCAGACCTTAGAGTACCCAGGGGATCACGAAAACTATATGAGATAGCGGGTTCGTGCTTGAATTAAATGAAATGAGAATTGCTTGTATGTTACCAATCATACAAAAAAAATTGCGAGTATGGATGCGAGCCCCAAGGCCGAGTATTACCATGACTTTGACCTTAAGATCTTGGAGTACTTGGGTACCTACCTACCTCAAGGGATCTCGAAAATTATAAAAGATAGCGGCTGGAGGTTACATTTCGGGGACGAGAAGAATGCGGTGTCCTTTTTGTCATTCGTGGTGGTCTTGTCAATGTGACAGGTAAATATCATGTTAGGTAACGTTTTATAGGTTTGTGGGGACGAGAAGACTGTTTCCAGTGTCCCTTTTGGCATCAAAGTTAGTATTTTACATTTGTCAGATTAAAAGCTAAATGTCGTATCGTTCAATAGGTTTGTGGGCAAGAGAAGGCTTATTTCGGTCTCTTTTTTGACAATAGAGATGGTCTTGTGAATATAACAGTTAATTAATGTTGGGTTCCTTTTACTTTTTGGGTTTTCGTGGTCAAGGATACGGTTCTGATACCATTTATTATTGCTAAACTTGTTACATACGTATCAGAGCAAAGCTTGCTATGTTTTATAAAAGGGTAGTGAGGCCTACGGTATCACTAAGCTATTATTTTTCTCTATTTGGGTAATTATGTACGTCCGCACTGTTCGATTTATACAATAAATACAAGCAAACAAAGACATAGGTAGGTATGTAATTTCGTAGCACTAACATCAATTCAATTGATTTACCGCATTACCTATAAAATACCATATCTATATGTGTCGAGTTAAAATGTATGCCATCTATGGTTATTCTGATGTACTAAATATAAAAACCAACAAAATAATAGCCTCAATTTTGTTCTGAAATTCTACAGCGCGCTATCTAGCTATTTATTCAGACATTGATTAGGTTCTTACGTGTATTAGGTATCTATTGTATATGTAATCATAAAAACATGAGTATCTACATATATGCAAACTGATTGCCAGCACAAGAAAATATTGTACTAAAATCACGATAGGTACCTATGTACTACCTAAACAATTTTGATATTATATTGTTACCTACCTACTTGAGTTAGCTACAAGAATTGGTAATATCAGGTGATTTACAGCTAAGTGTAAGCCTCTATTTGAGTTAGCAAAATGAATATGTAACATCAGGCGAGTTATGGTGAAGTGTACCTACATAAGCATATCTAGCATTATATTAAAATTAAAACAAGTAGGATTAAGAGGATATACTTACCAAACTTTTAAACTTCCAAATAATATGTACCTAAGTTGTTTTTGTATAAGAATTTGATTTCATTAAAACGACAGAAAAATAAACCCTTTATTTATTTTTACACTTTTTTCTACCTAAATGTTTATTTTAAATCTAAAGTTTGTTAATAAATATGACATCTGGCCACATTCTGATGAATATTAATGATCTTCTGAACTTTTAGCAACATTTTCCTTCCTTTTATGGACTCCATACTACATGTGAAGATAGCATAGTGGTTAAGATTTAAAATTAGTATAATAGGCTCTTTGGTGACATTGTATGACAACGGTTTACAAATTGTTTTGGTGTTAGTTAGTTATTATATACCGTATGATAAACCTTATAGCATAGTTTAAATTGGTTTTTTAAACATTACTATTACAGACTAACAGGTAAAAAAGATCAATTAACATTTCTAAACAGGTTGGTAGAGCTGAGCTGAATAGGTTAGAATAGCTAAATAGGCTGAAGATTGCACGACGGCACGACGTAAGGTGTATATACTCAGCAGAGGGTAGACACAGGCTTGATTAAAAAGTTCTTCAGCATTATAGTTTCATAAATCAAGCAGCAACTGAAAATGAAAATTAAATAAATTAAAACAAATAGGATTTAAAAATTTAATCGAAACCTCACATAATGTCTTACAAGTAGCTTCAAATAGTACTTTTCTGAAGTACCTATTTGGATGCCCATTCTTTTATGAAATTAATATACTGTTTCCTAAGTAGGTTTGATACATACCTATGTTAATATAAATAGAATTAAATAGGCTATCAGCATTCTACAGCATATAAACATATTAAAAAAAAATTGTTTATATCAAATTATGATAAACAATATCATATTCAAAACATACAGATTAAATTGAGATCTTTTTGATAACACATTGTTTGTAAGCAAATTTGTATAAATGTGATAATTTTGAAAGGTGTTAATAACTTCCAAATGCCAATATATATTCACATATTGATAATGATTTCTATTCTAGGACCTCCCAGTAGTAGTATGCTAATGTCATTTTGTCTTTTTCCATGGCCATTAAGGGATTGGTCAACGAAATGAACAGACACATAAATTAACTTGGTTAACTACAAAAACTTACAAAGAATCAAATAATAAACGGCATAAGTACTCAAAACTCGATCGCGTTTATATGTTTGTGCCTTTTGAGGTGGAGACATTGGGGCCGTGGGGTCCAGCTGTGTTGGATTTGTATTGGGACCAGGCCAAGTGTTTGGTGGAAGTGACAGGTTTCCAGAATGCTGGTTGCTACTTTGCTCAAAAGGTGAGCATTGCTATACAACGCGGAAATGCCGCCAGCATTTTGGGGACTTTTCCTTCTACTACAGGCATTTTAGATTAAGTATTTTAAGTTTTTATTGTATAGTTTAATTTTGTGTGTTTTAATAAATATACCAACTATCAAATAATACTTACAATTTTACAAAACGACGGAGCAAGTACTGCGGTGAGGCCGAAGGCCGAACTGCAGTACTTGCGACGTCAAAGTGAGGGGGATGCGAGGCCGCAGGCCGAGCATCACCTCCACTTTGACCATCAGACCTTGGAGTACCGAAGGGATCTCGGAAACTATAAGAGATAGGGAGGTGGTGTTTGAACTAATATTTGAGAGAACTGCATGCATGTTTTGAATCATACAAAAAATTTTTGGCTTTCATACAAATTTTTTTTTTCTTCATACAAATCCCATGCGTTTTCCTAAGGATGAACAAAACGACGGAGCAAGTACTGCGGTGAGGCCAAAGGCCGAAATGCAGTACTTGCGACGTCTCAGTGAAGGTGATGCGAGGTTGGAGACCGACCTTCAGACCGATCAGACCCTGGAGTACCCCAGGGATCTCGAAAACTATAAGAGTTAGCGGGTTGGTGTTTGAACCAAATTTGATGAGAACTGCTTGCATGTTACTAATCATACAAAAAAATTTTGGCTTTCATACTAAAAAAGACTTCATAAAATTTTCAAAAATTTCTTCATTTTATCTCATTACCCTTTTACTAGCGCCAATTTTTTTTTAATGCAATACTTATACTAATTCCTTTTCTTATACAAAAAATAACAAGTCCAACACAGTCCCAAAAACACTCCGGGCCGCATGCGCGGCCCAAAATTACTAGTAATTTTGGGCCGCGCATGCGGCCCGGCGTGTTATTGGTAGTTTGGACTTATAATTTTTTGTATAAGAAATAAAATAAGTATTGCATTAAAAAAAAATTGGCGCTAGTAAAAGGGTAATGAGATAAGATGAAGAAATTTTTGAAAATTTTATGACTTTTTTGTATGAAAGCCAAAATTTTTATGTATGATTAGTAACATGCAAGCAGTTCTCATCAAATTTAGTTCAAACACCAACCCGCTATCTCTTATAGATTTCGAGATCCCCTGGGGTACTCCAGGGTCTGATCGGTCTGAAGGTCGGTCTCCAACCTCGCATCACCTTAGATGAGACGTCGCAAGTACTGCATTTCGGCCTTCGGCCTCACCGCAGTACTTGCTCCGTCGTTTTGTTCATCCTTAGGAAAACGTATGGGATTTGTATAAAGAAAAAAAATTTTTGTATGAAAGCCAAAAATTTTTTGTATGATTCAAAACATGCATGCAGTTCTCTCAAATATTAGTCCAAACACCACCTCCCTATATCTTATAGTTTCCGAGATCCCTTCGGTACTCCAAGGTCTGATGGTCAAACTGGAGGTGATGCTCGGCCTGCGGCCTCGCATCCCCCTCACTTTGACGTCGCAAGTACTGCAGTTCGGCTTTCGGCCTCACTGCAGTACTTGCTCCGTCGTTTTGTTCATCCCTAGAAAAATGTATGGGATTTGGATGAAGAAAAAAAATTTTTGTATGAAAGCCCAAAATTTTTTGTATGATTGAAAACATGCATGCAGTTCTCTCAAATATTAGTCCAAACACCACCTCCCTATCTCTTATAGTTTCCGAGATCCCTTCGGTACTCCAAGGTCTGATGGTCAAAGTGGAGGTGATGCTCGCCCTGCGGCCTCGCATCCCCCTCACTTTGACGTCGCAAGTACTGCAGTTCGGCCTTCGGCCTCACCGCAGTACTTGCTCCGTCGTTTTGTTCATCCCTAGGAAAATGTATGGGATTTGTATGAAGAAAAAAAAAAATTTGTATGAAAGCCAAAAATTTTTGGTATGATTGAAAACATGCATGCAGTTCTCTCCAACATTAGTTCAAGCATCATTCCCCTATCTCTTATAGTTTTCGAGATCCCTTTGGTACTCCAAGGTCAGTTCCACCTATCACCAACTTTTCATTTATTCTATACATTTTGGACCCAAACGTATTCATTTGCACCAAAAACGTCAACCCTGCACCCCAGCAACATGGAGATCTACTCCCCACCCCCTCGAAATTTTCACATGTATGGCGGCCATCTTTATTTTTTGACATTTTAAAAATTTGATTTCAGTTATGGAATCTGCACCCCAAAATACCCCCGGATGCAAAAAATCAGCCCCCTGCGGCCATTTTGAAAATCGGCCGCCATTTTGACGACGCCATCTTGGATTTTTGCAACCATTTCCAAACGTCCCCCACGGCCCTCTATGACATTTGGTCGAACACTCCCCACCTATCTCCAACTGTTCCAGAGTTACGAGCATTTGAAATTTGTATGGCGGCCATGTTTTTTTCTACTCTAGTTCTGCGCCAATTTTTTTTTAATGCAATACTTATTTTATTTCTTATACAAAAAATTATAAGTGCAAACTACCAATAACACGCCGGGCCGCATGCGCGGCCCAAAATTACTAGTTACTATTATATATAATTGGATTACCATTCACTCACTCACTCACTGACATAGTAGTTCTCCGGGAAGGAGTTTCGTGGGGTGCATGTGTCATATGTCATCGTATAGGTATGGTTCATGGGACCACGAGAAAAATCCGAAACTTGGAGAAAGTGGAATTGGTCATGGAGTAGGGTAGGAGATCTCAAAAGTGGTAAGACTTAGATGAGGGGTGCTCGAACTAATATTTGTAGGAACTGCTTGTAGGTGACGGAAAACCAAAAAACAAGATGGCCGCCATATAAAAAAACATGGCCGCCATACAAATTTCAAATGCTCGTAACTCTGGAACAGTTGGAGATAGGTGGGGAGTGTTCGACCAAATGTCATAGAGGGCCGTGGGGGACGTTTGGAAATGGTTGCAAAAATCCAAGATGGCGTCGTCAAAATGGCGGCCGATTTTCAAAATGGCCGCAGGGGGCTGATTTTTTGCATCCGGGGGTATTTTGGGGTGCAGATTCCATAACTGAAATCAAATTTTTAAAATGTCAAAAAATAAAGATGGCCGCCATACATGTGAAAATTTCGAGGGGGTGGGGAGTAGATCTCCATGTTGCTGGGGTGCAGGGTTGACGTTTTTGGTGCAAATGAATACGTTTGGGTCCAAAATGTATAGAATAAATGAAAAGTTGGTGATAGGTGGAACTGACCTTGGAGTACCAAAGGGATCTCGAAAACTATAAGAGATAGGGGAATGATGCTTGAACTAATGTTGGAGAGAACTGCATGCATGTTTTCAATCATACCAAAAATTTTTGGCTTTCATACAAATTTTTTTTTTTCTTCATACAAATCCCATACATTTTCCTAGGGATGAACAAAACGACGGAGCAAGTACTGCGGTGAGGCCGAAGGCCGAACTGCAGTACTTGCGACGTCAAAGTGAGGGGGATGCGAGGCCGCAGGGCGAGCATCACCTCCACTTTGACCATCAGACCTTGGAGTACCGAAGGGATCTCGGAAACTATAAGAGATAGGGAGGTGGTGTTTGGACTAATATTTGAGAGAACTGCATGCATGTTTTCAATCATACAAAAAATTTTGGGCTTTCATACAAAAATTTTTTTTCTTCATCCAAATCCCATACATTTTTCTAGGGATGAACAAAACGACGGAGCAAGTACTGCAGTGAGGCCGAAAGCCGAACTGCAGTACTTGCGACGTCAAAGTGAGGGGGATGCGAGGCCGCAGGCCGAGCATCACCTCCAGTTTGACCATCAGACCTTGGAGTACCGAAGGGATCTCGGAAACTATAAGATATAGGGAGGTGGTGTTTGGACTAATATTTGAGAGAACTGCATGCATGTTTTGAATCATACAAAAAATTTTTGGCTTTCATACAAAAATTTTTTTTCTTTATACAAATCCCATACGTTTTCCTAAGGATGAACAAAACGACGGAGCAAGTACTGCGGTGAGGCCGAAGGCCGAAATGCAGTACTTGCGACGTCTCATCTAAGGTGATGCGAGGTTGGAGACCGACCTTCAGACCGATCAGACCCTGGAGTACCCCAGGGGATCTCGAAATCTATAAGAGATAGCGGGTTGGTGTTTGAACTAAATTTGATGAGAACTGCTTGCATGTTACTAATCATACATAAAAATTAAAAAATACTAAGTCCAACACAGTCCCAAAAACACTCCGGGCCGCATGCGCGGCCCGGCGTGTTATTGCTAGTTTGGACTTTTAATTTTTTGTATAAGAAATTGTATAAGTATTGCATTAAAAAAAAATTGGCGCTAGTAAAAGGGTAATGAGATAAAATGAAGAAATTTTTGAAAATTTTATTAAGTCTATTTTTGTATGAAAGCCAAAATTTTTTTGTATGATAAGTAACATTCAAGCAGTTCTCATCAAATTTAGTTCAAGCACCAACCCGCTATCTCTTATAGTTTTCGAGATCCCCTGGGGTACTCCAGGGTCTGATCGGTCTGAAGGTCGGTCTCCAACCTCGAATCACCTTCACTGAGACGTCGCAAGTACTGCGTTTCGGCCTTCGGCCTCACCGCAGTACTTGCTCCGTCGTTTTGTACATCCCTAGAAAAATGTATGGAATTTGTATGAAAAAAATTTTTTTTTGTATGAAAGCCAAAAATTTTTTGTATGATTCAAAACATGCATGCAGTTCTCTCAAATATTAGTCCAAACACCACCTCCCTATCTCTTATAGTTTCCGAGATCCCTTCGGTACTCCAAGGTCTGATGGTCAAAGTGGAGGTGATGCTCGGCCTGCGGCCTCGCATCTCCCTCACTTTGATGTCGCAAGTACTGCAGTTCGGCCTTCGGCCTCACTGCAGTACTTGCTCCGTCGTTTTGTTCATCCCTAGGAAAATGTATGGGATTTGTATGAAGAAAAAAAAAATTTGTATGAAAGCCAAAAATTTTTTGTATGATTCAAAACATGCATGCAGTTCTCTCAAATATTAGTCCAAACACCACCTCCCTATCTCTTATAGTTTCCGAGATCCCTTCGGTACTCCAAGGTCTGATGGTCAAAGTGGAGGTGATGCTCGGCCTGCGGCCTCGCATCCCCCTCACTTTGATGTCGCAAGTACTGCAGTTCGGCCTTCGGCCTCACTGCAGTACTTGCTCCGTCGTTTTGTTCATCCCTAAGAAAATGTATGGGATTTGTATGAAGAAAAAAAAAATTTGTATGAAAGCCAAAAATTTTTTGTATGATTCAAAACATGCATGCAGTTCTCTCCAATATTAGTTCAAGCATCATTCCCCTATCGCTTACAGTTTTCGAGATCCCTTTGGTACTCCAAGGTCAGTTCCACCTATCACCAACTTTTCGTACCACCACCATCAGACCTTGGAGTACCGAAGGGATCTCGGAAACTATAAGAGATAGGGAGGTGGTGTTTGAACTAATATTTGAGAGAACTGCATGCATGTTACCAATCATACAAAACATTTTTGGCTTTCATACAAAATTTTTTTTTCTTTATACAAATTCCATACATTTTCCTAAGGATGAATAAAACGACGGAGCAAGTACTGCGGTGAGGCCGAAGGCCGAAATGCAGTACTTGCGACGTCTCAGTGAAGGTGATGCGAGGTTGGAGACCGACCTTCAGACCGATCAGACCTTGGAGTACCGAAGGGATCTCGGAAACTATAAGAGTTAGCGGGTTGGTGTTTGAACCAAATTTGATGAGAACTGCTTGCATGTTACTAATCATACAAAAAAATTTTGGCTTTCATACAAAAATAGTCTTCATAAAATTTTCAAAAATTTCTTCATATTATCTCATTACCCTTTTACTAGCGCCAATTTTTTTTATAACTAATACTTAGAAATACTATTTCTTATACAAAAAATTATAAGTCCAAACTACCAATAACACGCCGGGCCGCATGCGCGGCCCGGAGTGTTTTTGGGACTGTGTTGGACTTAGTATTTTTTGTATAAGAAATAGAATTAGTATAAGTATTGCATTTAAAAATTAATTGGCGCTAGTAAAAGGGTAATGAGACAAAATGCGGTAAAAAGTGGGCTTAGGATGATGATGATAATAGATAATCTGTAACTAAGAATGACCAAGGCAGTCGAATGCAACTAAATCTCCATATGGGTTTGAAATCGCAAACTAATCATCAATCTCGGTAGGTTAGAAAAAGTATTTGTATTAGAATTGCATAAAAAAAAATTGGCGCTAAAAAAAGGGTAAAGAGATAAAATGAAAAAAAAGTGGGCTGAGGATGATGTTTGGTAGTCTGTGACTTTGAATGACCACTGCAGTTGTTTCATACTAAATCGCCATTTTATTATGGCGATGGAACTGTCAATAAAATTATCTAACTCTGTAGGAAATATATAGGTAGGTATGTATAAATAACTTGTCTTACCTATTTGTTTTAAGCAGATCAGAGGGAGTGAAAATGTTTCGTAATTCCTATAAAAATGAAATTTGTTAAGTACACAAATTTGATACCTACTTATTATAATATAAAGTACCTACCTACAAGAAAAAACCAGTTTACGCATTTAAGTTAAATTGGCATTAGCATAGTGTATGTATTTTTTGACTTGACTACTCTCTGTTAACATGCACCTAATTAATACCTATATAAAGTGAGTTATAATTGTTCACCTACCTATGACATTTTGATTTGTCTAATAAATTCTCCAATTTAATATTTGATCATAGATGTATTTATTAATTTAAAATAAAAACATGACATTCAAACATATATTATTTAATATTTGCAAATACAATTTTTCAATAAACATCACATAATTATTGTTAAAAAAATATTTTAGTTGACACAGGACTGGTGTTCCAGCGGCCGACGACGTGACTGTTGATTCCTCGATCTGTAAAAAATAATTATAATTACCAACATGAATGTAAATCATTACTGAATTATACTCGTAAATACAATGGATAGATGATTTTGTGTTATTTTATTATAATCATACGTATTTTAATTTTAATTTAATATAGTATTATTATGCTATTTCATATAGGGGTATTTATGAAAATTAATAATTATTGAAATTAAACTAAAGACTTCAATAGGTTATCGTATTATATTATGCTGTTGGCTTATACCTATGCAACTCAATATTGTAAAAATATTGTATCTAAATTAGTTTCTGATTGTTTACGAATATTATTTTAACATATTCTTGACACGTACATAGAACTACACATACGTTTGAATCGATTTTGATGATATTCGTTAGTGTATGTTACATATATTATTAATTTTATGAGAAGTCAAACGGTAGGCTAAAATTTACCTGTGTTTGTGTTGTTATTCCTTAGTGCAAATGTTTCTGTAGTATACTGCCGCGAAATCTCCATTGATGAAGTCTTGTGACCGGTGATCTGTAAATCATTAGAAATTTTCGCTTTAATTAATGTATGGTAATGGTTATTGGTAACTGACACAAATCTTCAAGGGTATTAGTTTTCAATAAAACAAATAAACAAATTCTAAGTTTGTGTTAGTTGCCAACAACCACGAAATAGATACACGATGAGTCAATTTCCGACGCACCTTAAATTATTTTCAAATTTATTGAAAAAAATTGAAAAAAATTTGGAGGTATGACTCTGACGTCGTTTTATTTTAATGTGGTATCCCCAAGTAGGCCTAGTCCACACTAACTACTTACTATTTACATTCTATCTACTTCTATTTGATAATACTTGTTCTATTGGTTAGTGTAATGAGTGAATTAGTGTAGTTGAAGTTAATCGTGTCAATGTGTGTTCTATCTATATCGTATATCTAAATAAATAATACATTATACAATTTACGAATAACTATGTATTAAAATTTACTATATACCTACTATTATATAATATACATACATAAATTAATTTATTTCAGGTCTATAGAACAAAGTTCTGCTTAAAAATACTAACAGCTACTTACTATGGCTATCTTTAAATCTACCACTATATAAAATAAATAATTTGACTTAATTTATAATAAACGACGTCTAAAAGTACAAATGGTAACTCAAAAAGTTACCATCTATCTAATCTAAACATGCGTTACTACCCAATCTAAATATGATGGAATAGTATATGATAATGATCTATAAATTATGTCAGTTATATAGAAATTCATGAAAGCAAGATAGCCAATGCCACAAACCTCGGCCTCGAGTAAGTTAAAATCGAGTGTATCATTAATAGATATACAGGCACACAGCCAGACAAGGAAAGCGTTAGTAAATGAATATAAATTAATCGGTAAATAACAGAGCGGCGTTTGTTAGATCGAATGACATTCGAATTGGTAATTGATAAAAAGTAAATAAGGGCAATAATAGAAGTTATTAGGTTAATAATCTCATACCGAACGATATTCGCACATAAATAAGTTCAACAGAGTATGGTGGAACCAAATGTATAGATGAAAAGCGTAATGTGATTTGGTCAAAAAGTCGTGACGTTTGTGGTGGTCTCACTGGGATGAGCATGTAGTACGAACGGTACAGTAGAGAAGTTCAGTGAAGTATGCATGTGTCTGGATACATGATGTAAGTATGCGTTTGTGTGTCTAAACGAATGGATGAGTACACACCACGCGTATTCAATCTATACATTGAGTTCTAAACCAAAACTCATGATAAACTTAATCATATGCTAATCTGTTCGGTATGTGATCAAAAACCCTAACCAACTATTACTGTCGTTACTTACTTATATCAATTACCTTTATTCGTATGCCATCAGATCTAACTAAACTGTAGCTACAATTATGCAACGATCAATTTACATTCATTCACCGCAGAATTCACTTATTGGATGTAAGTCTGGATTTATTCCTAATGAATGTACTGGAGATTGACCGAACTATGAAACTTTTGGTCAGTATTATTGACGGATTTACTGACATAAACCTACACAACTAAAATATTTTATAGTCATATATTTGTCAGTGTATTGTATGTAAAGTGTAGAAAAATACATGATTTAAAAAAGGACTTTTCGTCAAATACACGACAAAACATGATTTAAAATAATTTACCGACCGAAATGAAGAGAGACGAACAATTTTATATAACTTTCAAGAGTCGTAGCTGATTTACTTGATTAATTCCGATATAATTTTGTTATTTGCACAGGGTTTCCCATCGATTACGCGATTGTCATTTATTAATATTTTGATTGAATCCCTATCTTGCACTCTACCTAGAGCTACGTACAATTGGCCGTGGCTAAATATATCAGAACGCAAATCCACTCCCACCCTCGAAATAGTTTGCCCTTGCGACTTGTGAATGGTCATAGCATATGACACCTGGAGAGGGAATTGATGACGTTCCATCTCGTATGGGCTACCCCGTTCTATAGGTGCCTTAAAGAGGATGCGAGGTATTAAATAAGGTATGTTCTCGTAGCAACCTCTTTTACGGACTGTAATCAAATGCGCCGATGTGTCTACTACTATTACTTTAGTCCCGTTAACTAAGCCGTCTGCAAAACTAAGATTCCTAATAATCATGCAGACGCATCCTACTTTAAGCTTCAAATCGTGTTCAGGAACCCCCGGGGGTTGGATTCTATTCAGAAAATCGGGTCCGAGGTACAGTTGGTCCGCGTCATCATTGGCAATTCTATCACTCGAGTAAAAATGGAGCAAGTCTCCTGACACGCGATCTAATATAATTGAATTTATTTCGCGAACGGCATCATTGCGGGTACAAAGTATTGCGCGTAGTGATGCTACGTCAATTTCTGGTAATATTGCGTATGGGAAAACAAAGTCTATTAAGTCATCTAATTCAGTTACGTGATCGATCATATGTAAAGAGACGATTTTGTGAATGCTTCTACCGACAGGTAATGAAATTGTGGGCAGCTCATTGGACCCCAGTTCAAGAATAAACTTTGCGTATTCAATATCGTCTCGACATCTTTGCGATGCAATCAATGTGAATTTTTTAATCTGTGGCCATAGCGGGGACTTTTTCAATGATGAATTTAGGATATCTGAATCAGTTTTGGCATCTACAACTACTGGCGGGATTTGTCTAAAATCTCCTGCAAAAATTATTATTTTACCTCCAAATATTATTTTTGATTTCATGAGGTCTTGCAAAGATCTGTCGAGCATGTGAATCAAATATTTATGTGCCATAGGGGCCTCGTCGTAAATTATGATTTGAGCTTGATGAATTAATTGTCCCCTCTGAGTTGAATTGCTCAAATTCCAATTTGTAGAATCGTCTATGACGTCTAATGGAAATTTGAACATTGAGTGTGCGGTAGAAGCGTTCTCCAAATTTTGTGCCGCGATTGCTGACGATGCCGTACAAATTGCTACTGACTTTAAACAACCGCGAACAAATGCTGATATAGTGTTAAGCAATTGCGTTTTTCCTGTACCTGCCGGACCGTCTATGAAAATGGCGCAAGGATTTGATTCGCGGAAATTGTCATCTGTGCAAAGTTTCCTAATATAGTCAAACACTGATCGTTGTTCGGATGAAAGCCTGGGTAACCATTCATCGACAACAGACTTTTGATGTTCTACATCATACTCAACAAGCTCCCTATCTAGTTCTGTTGATTCGTCATCAACCTCCGGAAGACCTAGGTCGCCTAGACTCAAACTATGCTTTTGTAACCACCTACTAATGTCCCTCAACCCCAAGCTGTATGATTTTTCGAATTCATTGGGGAATCTGTGCAAATAGTCTTCGCAAAGTTGATTTTTAAATGTGTCCCACAGTAGCGCAACTGGAGCACCGTTTACAGCCAACAAAACAAAAAACCTGCGCAGACGGTGGCCAGTGAAGAAAGTTACTGCTTCTGTCATGCAGGTAATGTATTCTGTTTCGCTGTCACAAATACCAACAGCTTTACACGCCTCTTGAAAATTTTCATGCTGTAGGCCACCAAGATTTAAGAGGTCCGAATATCCACGGCACGGAAACGCATTTAATAGTAATCTAAGATAAAATTGTTCGCCGCGCGTAGGGCTGACCCAAAATAATCTACAAACCATGATTCCCCTTTGTCTCTCTGTAACGTATTTGCCGTTTGTTGTTTCATGTATAGTAACTTTGGTGGTGGGTTTTTTCGGATGCACAATATACCTTTCATAGAACTCTACATATGTTAAACTATCGAATTCTGCACCTAACGGTCTGTTGAAGTATGTGAGTAAATCGGACGATTCGCGGTTGACATTCGCTTCCTGGCCAGGTTTGAAATATACTGTCTGTCTGTGGTCTAGATGGACTGCCAGTTGCTTAACATTAGGTTCACGGGAAGTTACGTCAAATTCTAATATTCTCCAAGCCGCGTCGCTGGAGCCTATATATCTTTTCGTGACGTAATCTTCAATTTCGTTAGTTGTTTCCTCAACAACGGCAACACGCGCTTCATCAGGCCCTTTAGTCAGGTATTTGAAAAGATATTTAACTACGTTCCGGTGCGAGGAGACTTCGATATTAATGTGAGCATCATATTTTAAAAGCAAACTGGCATTGTATGGTACCGTCCATGTTTCATTCACTGTAACTTCTCGATTTCTGAATTTAATTACGCCTTCATTATTACTATTACGACGCAAGTGTACAAAACCTCTATCATCTATAAATGTTACGTCGGTTTCTCTTTTTGGGAAGCGTTTGTTACATTTTTGTTTTTCTCTATCGTAACACGGCAAATTGTCTCTGTCTCGCCCACACGGCCCATGTATCATGTGCTTTAAGACAGCTGGACGCAATCTGCCTTCGGCTTCCTTATCATCAGGAATGTCGGCGCGACACACCTTATCAATATCCAAGTTATTCTTTGGGCCTCCCCCTTCGACTCTAAAGCAAATGTGGGCATGAGGAAGACCTCTTTTTTGAAATTCAATTACATGAGTCAAATACTCTACTTTTCCAAACCAAAGGCCGGATCGTATGTCTCTAATTAAAGCAAGGAGGCGTAAATTAAAAACTCTTGCACAAATTAATGGATTAGCGGGGCGTTGGCCAGCTGGAATAGAATTTTGTATTTCTGGCCAATTGGGATTACATGTGAATGTAACAAAATACGAGGGAGGTCCCATTCTATTAACCAACGCGATGCAATCTAAATATTTTACTTTCATGTAACGTGGCCCCCCAGTAAATGAATATGGAAGGTACACACGGCCAGGGACTATACCTTCACCTTGAATGCTTTCATCGTTTTGTATTTCATTCAACGGTGCCATTCTAATCTCAAAACTATTTTTCTGCATGTTAAGTATATAACGCAAACGTTCTTCACTGATTCTACAATACATATCGACCATCCATTCCTCGGATAGCCGACCGAGTTGAGAAAACCGACTTTCTGATAAAAGAAGACACCTGACGTATCGAGCCTGAGTTAGCTTGTGTCCGTTGCGGTCTAGCTTCGTACAGTACCACCCTGGATTACCAGCTGGATAGAGGAGCGGGTAGCCGAAAGGTTCGTACAAATTGTGCATAATGTCAACGGTATGCGGTTTTTTCTCTCCCACTTTCCATAAGGCAATAGAGCGTGGCACGTACTGTTCCCTATCAGTGCTAATAATTGCGGCCACTTCCGAACTAAACATGGGCATGTCGCCTAAAATATTTCCATGGGTAGCTCGTGAAGTTTTCTGAAACATAATATACGCTTCATCGGAAGCCTCTGCACCTAATCTTTTAAAACATTCTATAAACGGATTAACTGAATGTAAAAAGTGAGTAATCGACCGTACGATATCTAAATCTAAATTCCTATTGCTAGCTAAGTTCTCGCGTTCAGAATTGTCATTAATATACATTCCTATATTATTTACACTCTGATTGTAAGCTAAATCAAAGACGCGGTGGTATGTACGACCCTGAATTTTAATGAAGGATAAGCCATCTGGATGTTGAAAACCGTGTGTAGTCCCTAAAGCTGAGAATGCAAATAAATTGTTGTAAGCGCGCGGTCGTTGCAAAAAACTGTGATGCGAATAAAAATCTTCTGTTAAAGGTTCGAGCGATAAGACATTGTTCGCGCCTGAAGAGCAACACCATTGTGACCTAGAACGTTCCTCTTCAAACAGAGGAGCGTGACAATGTTGACAGATGTACGTGTTTGGTGATTTGAGTGACTGGTTTTTGAGAGAGAACGCTTTAACAGAATTTAATTCGTCACCCCGTTTCTCGCCTATCATATTACTTGACCTACGGAGTGAAATGTCGACATTCCTCGATGATTGATTATATTGTGCACTCGTCTGTTGTGTAATTTGTGGGTGTGTAGTTTGGTATTTTTTTACGGCTTGTAAATTCACACCTGGATTTTTTTCTGTGTATTTCCTAACTGCGTCACGATTTATTTGTGGGTGTGTAGTAGTGTATTTATCTACTGAAATTCTGTTAACGTCGGGGTTTTTAGAAGTATATGTTTGTACCGATTTTAAATTTATTTCAGGCTTTTTAGCTGCGTATTTAGTTACGGCGTCCAGGTGTGCGTTGGCTTTTGATTTATTAGGCCCTTTTTTAACTTTTTTGGGTCGCCCTCGTTTAACGGAAGCACTTGGTTTATTTTGCAATGATTCCAATGGCTCTAGCGCAACTACTGGTTTACAATATTTTAATTTTAGATCGCCTACTTTTTCAATTACTACCACGGGTTGATTATCTGTAATCGATTTAAAAGTGTTTATTGGCGCGGCTGTCTTTTTTTTTGTGGCAGTAATTGAGGGCATTCTCAATTTAACTACACCAGCATAAGATGGTGGTGTAGTTAAAATAGAGCATGATTTGTCACTATTTACACTAACTGAAGTTTGAGTTGGAACGTCAGTCAAAGATGCAACAACGTTGCTTAACACCAGCCCAGTATGAGAAACGGAACTTCTGCTACAAGAAGTTCGTTGCGAATCTATTATTTCAATATCTGGTTCGACAGAGCTGCATTGGGTCAAATCAGAATCTAACAACAATGTTGGTGTGGCTGGGCTAACAATCGATATCCTATTTAATTCATAGTGATCTTCGTACCTACAGCTATATTTGATCAGAGTATTCGCTAAGGCTTGTGTTGAATTTACTTCAAAAATTCTGGCCACACCATCTGAACTACTTTCATTTAAGACGTTTACTGCATGACTATTGAACAAATAATATTTCCTATTCGTTTCATTATTTAGTGTGTATCTGCGTGTCCAAAATGCGACCGTGTACCCACCACCAGTGAAAAGACAACCATCTTTACTGTCGTCCCAACTTTCATCAAATACTAAGTTGTCTAAAGTATTTTTTAGACGTAGCTTATAAATATCCTCATTATTTTTGCACGTTGGATACAAATCCGTGGTTAAGTAGTTGCACTCTACTTTATAATCTACGTTACCGATTCTCAAATCAGTCGGTAATTCATCAGCTGATAAATACCTACTCTCTACATAAGCGGGGATACGCGGCTCTAATTCCATATAAAGTTTGTCGCCCTCTGACAGGACGTAATTGAAATCGAAATCTAAAACATTCGATATGGTTTTCGCGTGAAGAATAGCTATAAATGCATTTGCCGTGCATTGTCTAGAAAAGCCCTTGTACCTTTCGGCATTGCCTTGATGTGTCTCTCCTGATAAAAATGCAAATATTAGTTGTAGACATAGTAAAAAAAAGTATGATTTGCCTTAGCTATTGCTTACTTATACAGGGTTATGTCGCTTAATTACCGAGATCCTATTCAGCATCTATTTATTTCACCATCAGATTCGAGCACCATGCAGCTTGGAAGAACTAATTTAGAATTAATAAACTCAACAAATAAATACCTAATAAAATGTAGACATTTTATAGTATTTTTGATATCAATAGTGAACCTTATGTTGTACCTATTTAGTAATTTTAAACATAGCACGGGGAGCGACTGGGTGAGAGTTCTTTGACTTCTGATTTTATCCTAAAAATTGAATGAAAAACTTGCAAATCTTACAGAGGTATTATAAAACTTTCCATTCTACACAAATAGTTAGACACCAAGTAAACATTATTTTTTGGCATGTTCTTAGCGCCATCTATGCTTGTTATTGTGAACTAAATAGCAAAGCCAATATGATTTTGATCTCCGTAATAATAATACTCGTAATTAGTCATTGAATACAGTATTTATATCCCACATATTAATTGTAGAGGTGGGCAGATCATATCAGCGAAAAGAAAAGATTGGTTCATATCTTTGCGAGTTAAAGATAATATGTTTCGCTCTTTCATATCAGTATCTCACCTTATTTTGAACGAACACGCACTAAAAGCAAATTAATCTAAACCCTAAAGCTACGACTGAGAGTCCAATTTCCCATATACCTATTGTGTGACGGACGGGCCGATCGAAAACGGCTCGCGAGCGAGTGATTGAAAAGATAAGTTTCACTCTTCTTATCTTGACGGATGAAATCAACTCTCATATCTTGTTCGTTCACCGTAATTTTGTACGAAATACACAATAAAGCAATCTAAGCCCTAAATTCATACAGTGAAAGTTCAAATTTCGTTGTCCGTATGGTGGCCCGACCGTTATACAGAGCATGCGCGCTGACAGCTGCGGGCCTCTTTTCGCACTGATTGGTCAATGATGAGTTTTATATTATTTGATCGTAGTTCGGTCGGTCCTGTCAACGATTCATAGATATATTTTGAAACGAATTCGAGGTAAATGAAACCGTATGGTAAGGACACAAAAGATGTAAAGATATGACACAAAGTGAAGAGAGATATTTCTTCGTTAAATTTGTGTGTAAAAAAATAAAAATAATAAAAAAAATAGCAAAAATATGTACAGCTACACAAAAATTCAAATTTTCCGCAAAATTAGTGTTGGCCGTCCTGGGATTTGAACCATCGTCCGTCGGCACGTGAAGCACCGACCTTCACGAGTCGGCTGTGCGGTCGTTACTCAGATCGTCAAATATAACCAACAGTTGTATGTAATTTGAATTTGATTTCAACCAACTTATGTAAATTGACTTGCCCTGTACGGCGCGATGTCGTAAGGTTAATAAACACTATGATTTATGATTTATTTATGATTAATGAGATACTGAGCCGTTCATATCCGAAGAATGAAACCTATCTTTTAAAGATAAAAAAAGGGGAGGGGATGATGTTTGGTAGTCTGTGACTTTGAATGACCACTGCAGTTGTTTCATACTAAATCGCCATTTTATTATGGCGATGGAACTGTCAATAAAATTATCTAACTCTGTAGGAAATATATAGGTAGGTATGTATAAATAACTTGTCTTACCTATTTGTTTTAAGCAGATCAGAGGGAGTGAAAATGTTTCGTAATTCCTATAAAAATGAAATTTGTTAAGTACACAAATTTGATACCTACTTATTATAATATAAAGTACCTACCTACAAGAAAAAACCAGTTTACGCATTTAAGTTAAATTGGCATTAGCATAGTGTATGTATTTTTTGACTTGACTACTCTCTGTTAACATGCACCTAATTAATACCTATATAAAGTGAGTTATAATTGTTCACCTACCTATGACATTTTGATTTGTCTAATAAATTCTCCAATTTAATATTTGATCATAGATGTATTTATTAATTTAAAATAAAAACATGACATTCAAAGATATATTATTTAATATTTGCAAATACAATTTTTCAATAAACATCACATAATTATTGTTAAAAAAATATTTTAGTTGACACAGGACTGGTGTTCCAGCGGCCGACGACGTGACTGTTGATTCCTCGATCTGTAAAAAATAATTATAATTACCAACATGAATGTAAATCATTACTGAATTATACTCGTAAATACAATGGATAGATGATTTTGTGTTATTTTATTATAATCATACGTATTTTAATTTTAATTTAATATAGTATTATTATGCTATTTCATATAGGGGTATTTATGAAAATTAATAATTATTGAAATTAAACTAAAGACTTCAATAGGTTATCGTATTATATTATGCTGTTGGCTTATACCTATGCAACTCAATATTGTAAAAATATTGTATCTAAATTAGTTTCTGATTGTTTACGAATATTATTTTAACATATTCTTGACACGTACATAGAACTACACATACGTTTGAATCGATTTTGATGATATTCGTTAGTGTATGTTACATATATTATTAATTTTATGAGAAGTCAAACGGTAGGCTAAAATTTACCTGTGTTTGTGTTGTTATTCCTTAGTGCAAATGTTTCTGTAGTATACTGCCGCGAAATCTCCATTGATGAAGTCTTGTGACCGGTGATCTGTAAATCATTAGAAATTTTCGCTTTAATTAATGTATGGTAATGGTTATTGGTAACTGACACAAATCTTCAAGGGTATTAGTTTTCAATAAAACAAATAAACAAATTCTAAGTTTGTGTTAGTTGCCAACAACCACGAAATAGATACACGATGAGTCAATTTCCGACGCACCTTAAATTATTTTCAAATTTATTGAAAAAAATTGAAAAAAATTTGGAGGTATGACTCTGACGTCGTTTTATTTTAATGTGGTATCCCCAAGTAGGCCTAGTCCACACTAACTACTTACTATTTACATTCTATCTACTTCTATTTGATAATACTTGTTCTATTGGTTAGTGTAATGAGTGAATTAGTGTAGTTGAAGTTAATCGTGTCAATGTGTGTTCTATCTATATCGTATATCTAAATAAATAATACATTATACAATTTACGAATAACTATGTATTAAAATTTACTATATACCTACTATTATATAATATACATACATAAATTAATTTATTTCAGGTCTATAGAACAAAGTTCTGCTTAAAAATACTAACAGCTACTTACTATGGCTATCTTTAAATCTACCACTATATAAAATAAATAATTTGACTTAATTTATAATAAACGACGTCTAAAAGTACAAATGGTAACTCAAAAAGTTACCATCTATCTAATCTAAACATGCGTTACTACCCAATCTAAATATGATGGAATAGTATATGATAATGATCTATAAATTATGTCAGTTATATAGAAATTCATGAAAGCAAGATAGCCAATGCCACAAACCTCGGCCTCGAGTAAGTTAAAATCGAGTGTATCATTAATAGATATACAGGCACACAGCCAGACAAGGAAAGCGTTAGTAAATGAATATAAATTAATCGGTAAATAACAGAGCGGCGTTTGTTAGATCGAATGACATTCGAATTGGTAATTGATAAAAAGTAAATAAGGGCAATAATAGAAGTTATTAGGTTAATAATCTCATACCGAACGATATTCGCACATAAATAAGTTCAACAGAGTATGGTGGAACCAAATGTATAGATGAAAAGCGTAATGTGATTTGGTCAAAAAGTCGTGACGTTTGTGGTGGTCTCACTGGGATGAGCATGTAGTACGAACGGTACAGTAGAGAAGTTCAGTGAAGTATGCATGTGTCTGGATACATGATGTAAGTATGCGTTTGTGTGTCTAAACGAATGGATGAGTACACACCACGCGTATTCAATCTATACATTGAGTTCTAAACCAAAACTCATGATAAACTTAATCATATGCTAATCTGTTCGGTATGTGATCAAAAACCCTAACCAACTATTACTGTCGTTACTTACTTATATCAATTACCTTTATTCGTATGCCATCAGATCTAACTAAACTGTAGCTACAATTATGCAACGATCAATTTACATTCATTCACCGCAGAATTCACTTATTGGATGTAAGTCTGGATTTATTCCTAATGAATGTACTGGAGATTGACCGAACTATGAAACTTTTGGTCAGTATTATTGACGGATTTACTGACATAAACCTACACAACTAAAATATTTTATAGTCATATATTTGTCAGTGTATTGTATGTAAAGTGTAGAAAAATACATGATTTAAAAAAGGACTTTTCGTCAAATACACGACAAAACATGATTTAAAATAATTTACCGACCGAAATGAAGAGAGACGAACAATTTTATATAACTTTCAAGAGTCGTAGCTGATTTACTTGATTAATTCCGATATAATTTTGTTATTTGCACAGGGTTTCCCATCGATTACGCGATTGTCATTTATTAATATTTTGATTGAATCCCTATCTTGCACTCTACCTAGAGCTACGTACAATTGGCCGTGGCTAAATATATCAGAACGCAAATCCACTCCCACCCTCGAAATAGTTTGCCCTTGCGACTTGTGAATGGTCATAGCATATGACACCTGGAGAGGGAATTGATGACGTTCCATCTCGTATGGGCTACCCCGTTCTATAGGTGCCTTAAAGAGGATGCGAGGTATTAAATAAGGTATGTTCTCGTAGCAACCTCTTTTACGGACTGTAATCAAATGCGCCGATGTGTCTACTACTATTACTTTAGTCCCGTTAACTAAGCCGTCTGCAAAACTAAGATTCCTAATAATCATGCAGACGCATCCTACTTTAAGCTTCAAATCGTGTTCAGGAACCCCCGGGGGTTGGATTCTATTCAGAAAATCGGGTCCGAGGTACAGTTGGTCCGCGTCATCATTGGCAATTCTATCACTCGAGTAAAAATGGAGCAAGTCTCCTGACACGCGATCTAATATAATTGAATTTATTTCGCGAACGGCATCATTGCGGGTACAAAGTATTGCGCGTAGTGATGCTACGTCAATTTCTGGTAATATTGCGTATGGGAAAACAAAGTCTATTAAGTCATCTAATTCAGTTACGTGATCGATCATATGTAAAGAGACGATTTTGTGAATGCTTCTACCGACAGGTAATGAAATTGTGGGCAGCTCATTGGACCCCAGTTCAAGAATAAACTTTGCGTATTCAATATCGTCTCGACATCTTTGCGATGCAATCAATGTGAATTTTTTAATCTGTGGCCATAGCGGGGACTTTTTCAATGATGAATTTAGGATATCTGAATCAGTTTTGGCATCTACAACTACTGGCGGGATTTGTCTAAAATCTCCTGCAAAAATTATTATTTTACCTCCAAATATTATTTTTGATTTCATGAGGTCTTGCAAAGATCTGTCGAGCATGTGAATCAAATATTTATGTGCCATAGGGGCCTCGTCGTAAATTATGATTTGAGCTTGATGAATTAATTGTCCCCTCTGAGTTGAATTGCTCAAATTCCAATTTGTAGAATCGTCTATGACGTCTAATGGAAATTTGAACATTGAGTGTGCGGTAGAAGCGTTCTCCAAATTTTGTGCCGCGATTGCTGACGATGCCGTACAAATTGCTACTGACTTTAAACAACCGCGAACAAATGCTGATATAGTGTTAAGCAATTGCGTTTTTCCTGTACCTGCCGGACCGTCTATGAAAATGGCGCAAGGATTTGATTCGCGGAAATTGTCATCTGTGCAAAGTTTCCTAATATAGTCAAACACTGATCGTTGTTCGGATGAAAGCCTGGGTAACCATTCATCGACAACAGACTTTTGATGTTCTACATCATACTCAACAAGCTCCCTATCTAGTTCTGTTGATTCGTCATCAACCTCCGGAAGACCTAGGTCGCCTAGACTCAAACTATGCTTTTGTAACCACCTACTAATGTCCCTCAACCCCAAGCTGTATGATTTTTCGAATTCATTGGGGAATCTGTGCAAATAGTCTTCGCAAAGTTGATTTTTAAATGTGTCCCACAGTAGCGCAACTGGAGCACCGTTTACAGCCAACAAAACAAAAAACCTGCGCAGACGGTGGCCAGTGAAGAAAGTTACTGCTTCTGTCATGCAGGTAATGTATTCTGTTTCGCTGTCACAAATACCAACAGCTTTACACGCCTCTTGAAAATTTTCATGCTGTAGGCCACCAAGATTTAAGAGGTCCGAATATCCACGGCACGGAAACGCATTTAATAGTAATCTAAGATAAAATTGTTCGCCGCGCGTAGGGCTGACCCAAAATAATCTACAAACCATGATTCCCCTTTGTCTCTCTGTAACGTATTTGCCGTTTGTTGTTTCATGTATAGTAACTTTGGTGGTGGGTTTTTTCGGATGCACAATATACCTTTCATAGAACTCTACATATGTTAAACTATCGAATTCTGCACCTAACGGTCTGTTGAAGTATGTGAGTAAATCGGACGATTCGCGGTTGACATTCGCTTCCTGGCCAGGTTTGAAATATACTGTCTGTCTGTGGTCTAGATGGACTGCCAGTTGCTTAACATTAGGTTCACGGGAAGTTACGTCAAATTCTAATATTCTCCAAGCCGCGTCGCTGGAGCCTATATATCTTTTCGTGACGTAATCTTCAATTTCGTTAGTTGTTTCCTCAACAACGGCAACACGCGCTTCATCAGGCCCTTTAGTCAGGTATTTGAAAAGATATTTAACTACGTTCCGGTGCGAGGAGACTTCGATATTAATGTGAGCATCATATTTTAAAAGCAAACTGGCATTGTATGGTACCGTCCATGTTTCATTCACTGTAACTTCTCGATTTCTGAATTTAATTACGCCTTCATTATTACTATTACGACGCAAGTGTACAAAACCTCTATCATCTATAAATGTTACGTCGGTTTCTCTTTTTGGGAAGCGTTTGTTACATTTTTGTTTTTCTCTATCGTAACACGGCAAATTGTCTCTGTCTCGCCCACACGGCCCATGTATCATGTGCTTTAAGACAGCTGGACGCAATCTGCCTTCGGCTTCCTTATCATCAGGAATGTCGGCGCGACACACCTTATCAATATCCAAGTTATTCTTTGGGCCTCCCCCTTCGACTCTAAAGCAAATGTGGGCATGAGGAAGACCTCTTTTTTGAAATTCAATTACATGAGTCAAATACTCTACTTTTCCAAACCAAAGGCCGGATCGTATGTCTCTAATTAAAGCAAGGAGGCGTAAATTAAAAACTCTTGCACAAATTAATGGATTAGCGGGGCGTTGGCCAGCTGGAATAGAATTTTGTATTTCTGGCCAATTGGGATTACATGTGAATGTAACAAAATACGAGGGAGGTCCCATTCTATTAACCAACGCGATGCAATCTAAATATTTTACTTTCATGTAACGTGGCCCCCCAGTAAATGAATATGGAAGGTACACACGGCCAGGGACTATACCTTCACCTTGAATGCTTTCATCGTTTTGTATTTCATTCAACGGTGCCATTCTAATCTCAAAACTATTTTTCTGCATGTTAAGTATATAACGCAAACGTTCTTCACTGATTCTACAATACATATCGACCATCCATTCCTCGGATAGCCGACCGAGTTGAGAAAACCGACTTTCTGATAAAAGAAGACACCTGACGTATCGAGCCTGAGTTAGCTTGTGTCCGTTGCGGTCTAGCTTCGTACAGTACCACCCTGGATTACCAGCTGGATAGAGGAGCGGGTAGCCGAAAGGTTCGTACAAATTGTGCATAATGTCAACGGTATGCGGTTTTTTCTCTCCCACTTTCCATAAGGCAATAGAGCGTGGCACGTACTGTTCCCTATCAGTGCTAATAATTGCGGCCACTTCCGAACTAAACATGGGCATGTCGCCTAAAATATTTCCATGGGTAGCTCGTGAAGTTTTCTGAAACATAATATACGCTTCATCGGAAGCCTCTGCACCTAATCTTTTAAAACATTCTATAAACGGATTAACTGAATGTAAAAAGTGAGTAATCGACCGTACGATATCTAAATCTAAATTCCTATTGCTAGCTAAGTTCTCGCGTTCAGAATTGTCATTAATATACATTCCTATATTATTTACACTCTGATTGTAAGCTAAATCAAAGACGCGGTGGTATGTACGACCCTGAATTTTAATGAAGGATAAGCCATCTGGATGTTGAAAACCGTGTGTAGTCCCTAAAGCTGAGAATGCAAATAAATTGTTGTAAGCGCGCGGTCGTTGCAAAAAACTGTGATGCGAATAAAAATCTTCTGTTAAAGGTTCGAGCGATAAGACATTGTTCGCGCCTGAAGAGCAACACCATTGTGACCTAGAACGTTCCTCTTCAAACAGAGGAGCGTGACAATGTTGACAGATGTACGTGTTTGGTGATTTGAGTGACTGGTTTTTGAGAGAGAACGCTTTAACAGAATTTAATTCGTCACCCCGTTTCTCGCCTATCATATTACTTGACCTACGGAGTGAAATGTCGACATTCCTCGATGATTGATTATATTGTGCACTCGTCTGTTGTGTAATTTGTGGGTGTGTAGTTTGGTATTTTTTTACGGCTTGTAAATTCACACCTGGATTTTTTTCTGTGTATTTCCTAACTGCGTCACGATTTATTTGTGGGTGTGTAGTAGTGTATTTATCTACTGAAATTCTGTTAACGTCGGGGTTTTTAGAAGTATATGTTTGTACCGATTTTAAATTTATTTCAGGCTTTTTAGCTGCGTATTTAGTTACGGCGTCCAGGTGTGCGTTGGCTTTTGATTTATTAGGCCCTTTTTTAACTTTTTTGGGTCGCCCTCGTTTAACGGAAGCACTTGGTTTATTTTGCAATGATTCCAATGGCTCTAGCGCAACTACTGGTTTACAATATTTTAATTTTAGATCGCCTACTTTTTCAATTACTACCACGGGTTGATTATCTGTAATCGATTTAAAAGTGTTTATTGGCGCGGCTGTCTTTTTTTTTGTGGCAGTAATTGAGGGCATTCTCAATTTAACTACACCAGCATAAGATGGTGGTGTAGTTAAAATAGAGCATGATTTGTCACTATTTACACTAACTGAAGTTTGAGTTGGAACGTCAGTCAAAGATGCAACAACGTTGCTTAACACCAGCCCAGTATGAGAAACGGAACTTCTGCTACAAGAAGTTCGTTGCGAATCTATTATTTCAATATCTGGTTCGACAGAGCTGCATTGGGTCAAATCAGAATCTAACAACAATGTTGGTGTGGCTGGGCTAACAATCGATATCCTATTTAATTCATAGTGATCTTCGTACCTACAGCTATATTTGATCAGAGTATTCGCTAAGGCTTGTGTTGAATTTACTTCAAAAATTCTGGCCACACCATCTGAACTACTTTCATTTAAGACGTTTACTGCATGACTATTGAACAAATAATATTTCCTATTCGTTTCATTATTTAGTGTGTATCTGCGTGTCCAAAATGCGACCGTGTACCCACCACCAGTGAAAAGACAACCATCTTTACTGTCGTCCCAACTTTCATCAAATACTAAGTTGTCTAAAGTATTTTTTAGACGTAGCTTATAAATATCCTCATTATTTTTGCACGTTGGATACAAATCCGTGGTTAAGTAGTTGCACTCTACTTTATAATCTACGTTACCGATTCTCAAATCAGTCGGTAATTCATCAGCTGATAAATACCTACTCTCTACATAAGCGGGGATACGCGGCTCTAATTCCATATAAAGTTTGTCGCCCTCTGACAGGACGTAATTGAAATCGAAATCTAAAACATTCGATATGGTTTTCGCGTGAAGAATAGCTATAAATGCATTTGCCGTGCATTGTCTAGAAAAGCCCTTGTACCTTTCGGCATTGCCTTGATGTGTCTCTCCTGATAAAAATGCAAATATTAGTTGTAGACATAGTAAAAAAAAGTATGATTTGCCTTAGCTATTGCTTACTTATACAGGGTTATGTCGCTTAATTACCGAGATCCTATTCCGCATCTATTTATTTCACCATCAGACCCTGAGCACCATGCAGCTTGGAAGAACTAATTTAGAATTAATAAACTCAACAAATAAATACCTAATAAAATGTAGACATTTTATAGTATTTTTGATATCAATAGTGAACCTTATGTTGTACCTATTTAGTAATTTTAAACATAGCAAGGGGAGCGACTGGGTGAGAGTTCTTTGACTTCTGATTTTATCCTAAAAATTGAATGAAAAACTTGCAAATCTTACAGAGGTATTATAAAACTTTCCATTCTACACAAATAGTTAGACACCAAGTAAACATTATTTTTTGGCATGTTCTTAGCGCCATCTATGCTTGTTATTGTGAACTAAATAGCAAAGCCAATATGATTTTGATCTCCGTAATAATAATACTCGTAATTAGTCATTGAATACAGTATTTATATCCCACATATTAATTGTAGAGGTGGGCAGATCATATCAGCGAAAAGAAAATATTGGTTCATATCTTTGCGAGTTAAAGATAATATGTTTCGCTCTTTCATATCAGTATCTCACCTTATTTTGAACGAACACGCACTAAAAGCAAATTAATCTAAACCCTAAAGCTACGACTGAGAGTCCAATTTCCCATATACCTATTGTGTGACGGACGGGCCGATCGAAAACGGCTCGCGAGCGAGTGATTGAAAAGATAAGTTTCACTCTTCTTATCTTGACGGATGAAATCAACTCTCATATCTTGTTCGTTCACCGTAATTTTGTACGAAATACACAATAAAGCAATCTAAGCCCTAAATTCATACAGTGAAAGTTCAAATTTCGTTGTCCGTATGGTGGCCCGACCGTTATACAGAGCATGCGCGCTGACAGCTGCGGGCCTCTTTTCGCACTGATTGGTCAATGATGAGTTTTATATTATTTGATCGTAGTTCGGTCGGTCCTGTCAACGATTCATAGA
Source organism: Macaria notata (assembly GCA_927399415.1). Classification (NCBI taxonomy): domain Eukaryota; kingdom Metazoa; phylum Arthropoda; class Insecta; order Lepidoptera; family Geometridae; genus Macaria; species Macaria notata. The sequence continues at coordinate 3,365,362 of OV656750.1, read as the reverse complement.
TATATTTTGAAACGAATTCGAGGTAAATGAAACCGTATGGTAAGGACACAAAAGATGTAAAGATATGACACAAAGTGAAGAGAGATATTTCTTCGTTAAATTTGTGTGTAAAAAAATAAAAATAATAAAAAAAATAGCAAAAATATGTACAGCTACACAAAAATTCAAATTTTCCGCAAAATTAGTGTTGGCCGTCCTGGGATTTGAACCATCGTCCGTCGGCACGTGAAGCACCGACCTTCACGAGTCGGCTGTGCGGTCGTTACTCAGATCGTCAAATATAACCAACAGTTGTATGTAATTTGAATTTGATTTCAACCAACTTATGTAAATTGACTTGCCCTGTACGGCGCGATGTCGTAAGGTTAATAAACACTATGATTTATGATTTATTTATGATTAATGAGATACTGAGCCGTTCATATCCGAAGAATGAAACCTATCTTTTCAATCACTCGCTCACAATTTACCCAAGACTATGTTTCACTGTCTTTGATTTAGATATCAATAGGAATAGGTTCTAAACATGTTATCAACTACCTATTAGGTACTAATTTTAATCATAGCAAGGAAAGCGAGACTGAGAGAAAATTCATTGACCTCTGATGTTATCCTAAAATTTAATAAAGATCTTGCAAATCTAAGGTTTTACAAAACTTTTCATTCTACACAAATAGGTACAATACCTAGTTAGATACTGTACAAACTTACCTAACTGAGCTCAAAAAAATATGGCGAGGTCAAATATTTGTTCACTACCTAAACTTCAATCATAAAACCAAAATCACTTTTTAATACCTGCAGCAACGGCGGTAATGTCAGGATGGAACCGACGTGGAGTTTGCTGCAAATCTTCAGGAGTCGAAGTATATCCGCGTTTCATCTGGGAAAAAATTACAAAACAAATGAACATCGTTGTAAAACATGTATTATTGTGCTTAATTAACAGCCGATTTTGACGCACTTCCGAGTTTAAGCTTCCCGTTTTAATATGCCATTAGCAGCTACATCTAATCTATAGCTCGCTACATTTTATATACTTAAATTTGAATACCTATTCTAATGAAAATATTGAATCCACGGACGAATTGATATCCACATTTGTGACACACTTCAATTAAAAGTGTATGTAAATAATGCCGATACAAAAATGTAATAAATACAATACATTAACACAATTAAAACAACATATTTATTCCTATTAATCGTAAAAAGTTAACACAAAAAACCGTTTGAAATAGATAATGGCGTCATGACGCCAAGACAAGAAAATTACTTCAAAAATCCATTAATCATTGATTAATGATTATTTTATATATACCTTGATATTCTGTGATCTCCAAATTACTTCTGCACCTGAAAACACATCACAAACACATTTTAACACGGTTTTATAATATTTTGTGAATTTTTCAAAATAATAGATGATCACCTTAAACAGACAAAATTTGTAACAGAATGATTCCTAATATTATATTTTCTTCTAAAATCGGCAACTTTTATACCAACATAAGAAAACTAACCACAATTTTTTTGGCGCGAAACAACATTTGGTTAAATAAAAATCTGTTTTTACCAGCTTGATATTAGAAATTGTGAAAATAAACGTAACTAATATTTTAATATATATATCAGTTATAAATTGTATGTAAAACACCACAAATAAATTATTATTTGAAATAGTGCACCACAAATTTTGTAATGTTGTAGGTATGAAAAATTTGAATTTTTAAACGAAACCCGTTTAAATATCCTTGTCTAATTTTTTATACACATATTTTTTTTGTTTTTTTACCAAAAAAACTGAAATACTGGATAATTACAATACCTTATATCTTTTTTATTCAATTTAATTATTAAAGTAGATTAAAAATGTATTACTTATTTTTATTCATTTATCAAGTTCACCATTGTTGACTTATGATGAACAATTTTTGAACGTTCCAAGTCAATCTGGCTGTCATTGTCAAATTTGTCAATGGCTTTGCTTTGTTGACACATTTTCAAATTTTATTGAAAAAACGTGCTCTTACGTATCGAAATCTGATGAAATAATTATTTAATTTCATCTTAAATAAGAAATAAGAATGGCCGCTGCCTTTAGGCCCATTTCCCGTGTTGTTAAAGTGACAAACACTGCACAGCTATGCAAATACCTATCACAAGAAAATGGATAGTTTTGGAGGTTATAAATCACTATCAAATCAAATCAAATCGATAATGATTTTAGTGAGCAAATAATGCATGGAAGGATGCAGTGGAATGAAAGCAGACCTTTGAGACCTGGGAGTCACAAATTGGCAGGAGGAGGTGACTTGTTCCAAGAACTAAGGCAAAGACACACATCAGGTTGTTGTGAAAGAAAATTGTTTATGTAAGTATAAATTGATATTAATTGCTCTCATTCTTCAATGTGAGCTATTTTTTTTCCCATTTTTAATGACTTTAACATACACGCAAGCTGTAGTTAGTTTTCAAGTTTCAATTAACAAAAATAGAAAGATGTAATTTCACTCTGTGTCTAATCAATCAATACAAACACAGTAATTATAAAAAGTGCAGCCCGGACTTTAGGATTGAATAAAGATAATATGTTTGGCTATCTGACCCCACTCTCATTATTATTTCTTCTGTATACAGTTCCTATGATTTATTGCACCTCACAGATTCTCAGGCCTTACACCCGGTATTTTTAAGAAGCATCAGTGGGGCCGTAGCCAACACAGAGGCTTTTTACAATATTATACTTAAAAAATTAATTAAAAATTACAGATAGAGGATGTTAGGTATATAAAGTAACTATTGCAGACATGGTATTAATGTTACAGGCTATTGTGTTGAGTTGTTCATTGACTTAATTAAACTGGTCTATTGTATGAAGAACGGCACCCGCCAGTTATGCCTCATTCTGATTTATTGTATTATTATAACTTACCTACAAATGTAATCATTTAAGTTACCACAGAAACTGCATTATATCTGTCTTTTCAATATTAGGCAAATTCATATATTAATAATTCATATATCAATAATATTTTTCATTCATATATTAATCTTGAGTAATTTTATGCTTTTCAGAAATACAAAAAAGCAACACATCAATGCATCATGCTGGATGACCTCAAATTGTATCCTACAACATTTGAAATTGTAAGTATTATTTGATAGTTGGTATATTTATTAAAACACACAAAATTAAACTATACAATAAAAACTTAAAATACTTAATCTAAAATGCCTGTAGTAGAAGGAAAAGTCCCCAAAATGCTGGCGGCATTTCCGCGTTGTATAGCAATGCTCACCTTTTGAGCAAAGTAGCAACCAGCATTCTGGAAACCTGTCACTTCCACCAAACACTTGGCCTGGTCCCAATACAAATCCAACACAGCTGGACCCCACGGCCCCGATCGCGTTTATATGTTTGTGCCTTTTGAGGTGGAGCTCAAAAGGCACAAACATATAAACGCGATCGAGTTTTGAGTACTTATGCCGTTTATTATTTGATTCTTTGTAAGTTTTTGTAGTTAACCAAGTTAATTTATGTGTCTGTTCATTTCGTTGACCAATCCCTTAATGGCCATGGAAAAAGACAAAATTACATTAGCATACTACTACTGGGAGGTCCTAGAATAGAAATCATTATCAATATGTGAATATATATTGGCATTTGGAAGTTATTAACACCTTTCAAAATTATCACATTTATACAAATTTGCTTACAAACAATGTGTTATCAAAAAGATCTCAATTTAATCTGTATGTTTTGAATATGATATTGTTTATCATAATTTGATATAAACAATTGTTTTTTAATATGTTTAAATGCTGTAGAATGCCGATAGCCTATTTAATTCTATTTATATTAACATAGGTATGTATCAAACCTACTTAGGAAACAGTATATTAATTTCATAAAAGAATGGGCATCCAAATAGGTACTTCAGAAAAGTACTATTTGAAGCTACTTGTAAGACATTATGTGAGGTTTCGATTAAATTTTTAAATCCTATTTGTTTTAATTTATTTAATTTTCATTTTCAGTTGCTGCTTGATTTATGAAACTATAATGCTGAAGAACTTTTTAATCAAGCCTGTGTCTACCCTCTGCTGAGTATATACACCTCCACTTCGTCGAACCTTACGTCGTGCCGTCGTGCAATCTTCAGCCTATTTAGCTATTCTAACCTATTCAGCTCAGCTCTACCAACCTGTTTAGAAATGTTAATTGATCTTTTTTACCTGTTAGTCTGTAATAGTAATGTTTAAAAAACCAATTTAAACTATGCTATAAGGTTTATCATACGGTATATAATAACTAACTAACACCAAAACAATTTGTAAACCGTTGTCATACAATGTCACCAAAGAGCCTATTATACTAATTTTAAATCTTAACCACTATGCTATCTTCACATGTAGTATGGAGTCCATAAAAGGAAGGAAAATGTTGCTAAAAGTTCAGAAGATCATTAATATTCATCAGAATGTGGCCAGATGTCATATTTATTAACAAACTTTAGATTTAAGATAAACATTTAGTTAGAAAAAAGTGTAAAAATAAATAAAGGGTTTATTTTTCTGTCGTTTTAATGAAATCAAATTCTTATACAAAAACAACTTAGGTACATATTATTTGGAAGTTTAAAAGTTTGGTAAGTATATCCTCTTAATCCTACTTGTTTTAATTTTAATATAATGCTAGATATGCTTATGTAGGTACACTTCACCATAACTCGCCTGATGTTACATATTCATTTTGCTAACTCAAATAGAGGCTTACACTTAGCTGTAAATCACCTGATATTACCAATTCTTGTAGCTAACTCAAGTAGGTAGGTAACAATATAATATCAAAATTGTTTAGGTAGTACATAGGTACCTATCGTGATTTTAGTGCAATATTTTCTTGTGCTGGCAATCAGTTTGCATATATGTAGGTACTCATGTTTTTATGATTACATATACAATAGATACCTAATACACGTAAGAACCTAATCAATGTCTGAATAAATAGCTAGATAGCGCGCTGTAGAATTTCAGAACAAAATTGAGGCTATTATTTTGTTGGTTTTTATATTTAGTACATCAGAATAACCATGGTCCAAGAACACCGTACAATACTGGCAACTATTGAAAACAGAAGAGGGAAGATGGTTGGCCACCTTATACGACATGACGAATTTATAAGAAACATCATGGAAGGAAAATTGGAAGCCCGAAGAGGAAGAGGAAGGCCGAGAAGATCATACATGGACCAAATAAAAGAAAAGGCGGGTGTCATGTCGTATAAGGAGGTCAAGGAATTGGCAGAAGACCGGGAAGGATGGCGCATACTCCACAGACAAGGGCCCGGCCCTTAAATTTATGATGATGAGAATAACCATAGATGGCATACATTTTAACTCGACACATATAGATATGGTATTTTATAGGTAATGCGGTAAATCAATTGATGTTAGTGCTACGAAATTACATACCTACCTATGTTTTTGTTTGCTTGTATTTATTGTATAAATCGAACAGTGCGGACGTACATAATTACCCAAATAGAGAAAAATAATAGCTTAGTGATACCGTAGGCCTCACTACCCTTTTATAAAACATAGCAAGCTTTGCTCTGATACGTACTTATGTAACAAGTTTAGCAATAATAAATGGTATCAGAACCGTATCCTTGACCACGAAAACCCAAAAAGTAAAAGGAACCCAACATTAATTAACTGTTATATTCACAAGACCATCTCTATTGTCAAAAAAGAGACCGAAATAAGCCTTCTCTTGCCCACAAACCTATTGAACGATACGACATTTAGCTTTTAATCTGACAAATGTAAAATACTAACTTTGATGCCAAAAGGGACACTGGAAACAGTCTTCTCGTCCCCACAAACGTATAACGTATAACAAATAAAACGTTACCTAACATGATATTTACCTACCTGTCACATTGACAAGACCACCACGAATGACAAAAAGGACACCGCAATCTTCTCGTCCCCGAAATGTAACCTCCAGCCGCTATCTTTTATAATTTTCGAGATCCCTTGAGGTAGGTAGGTACCCAAGTACTCCAAGATCTTAAGATCAAAGTCATGGTAATACTCGGCCTTGGGGCTCGCATCCATACTCGCAATTTTTTTTGTATCTATGATTGGTAACATACAAGCAATTCTCATTTCATTTAATTCAAACACGAACCCGCTATCTCATGATGAGTTCGTGTTTGAATTAAATGAAATGAGAATTGCTTGTATGTTACCAATCATAGATACAATAGTTTTCGTGATCCCCTGGGTACTCTAAGGTCTGATCGGTCTGGAGGTCAGTCTCCAGTAGCCTCGCATCACCTTCAAGTAGACGTCGCAAGTGCTGCGTTTCGGCCTTCGCCCTCACCGCAGTACCTACTTGCTCCGTCATCGAAGCGTTTAATTGGACTGTCTTGGACTTGTTATTGAAATAGTATTTGTATAAATAAATATTCCTTAAAAAATATTTGGCGATAGAAAATAGGTAGGTACCTAAAGATATATAATGCGGTAAAAAGTACGCTGAGGATGATGATGATGAAGTCAGATAATCTGTGACTTAGAATGACCAATGCAGTCGAATGCAACTAAATCTCCATATGGGTTTAAAAACGCAAACTAATCATCAATCTCGGTAGGTTATATATTAACAAAAAAAACTCGTGTCCAATTTGTTTAGGGCTGTAGATGATGATGATGAAACATTTTGTCGAAATGTCTCGAAGTTGTAAAAAAATTGTGACTATCAAACGGATAAAATGTATAAGTATACAGATTTAAAGTAGTCGAAAGTTGGCTGAAGATGATGATGATTTGGTATGATTCAAAATATACAACCAGCTCTCATAATATATACTTCAAGCTCCAACCCTCTATCTCTTATAGTTTTCGTGTTCCCTGGGGTACTCCAAGGTCTGATGATCAAAGAGATGGCGATACTCAGCCTTCAGCGTATGAAAGCCAAAAATTTTTTGTATGATTCAAAACATGCATGCAGTTCTCTCAAAAATTAGTTCAAACACCACCTCCCTATCTCTTATAGTTTCCGAGATCCCTTCGGTACTCCAAGGTCTGATGGTCAAAGTGGTGGTGATGCTCGGCCTGCGGCCTCGCATCCCCCTCACTTTGACGTCGCAAGTACTGCAGTTCGGCCTTCGGCCTCACCGCAGTACTTGCTCCGTCGTTTTGTTCATCCTTAGGAAAATGTATGGAATTTGTATAAAGAAAAAAAAAATTGTATGAAAGCCAAAATTTTTTTGTATGATTAGTAACATGCAAGCATTTCTCATCAAATTTAGTTCAAACACCAACCCGCTATCTCTTATAGTTTTCGAGATCCCCTGGGGTACTCCAGGGTCTGATCGGTCTGAAGGTCGGTCTCCAACCTCGTATCACCTTCACTGAGACGTCGCAAGTACTGCATTTCGGCCTTCGGCCTCACCGCAGTACTTGCTCCGTCGTTTTATTCATCCTTAGGAAAATGTATGGAATTTGTATAAAGAAAAAAAAATTTTGTATGAAAGCCAAAAATGTTTTGTATGATTGGTAACATGCATGCAGTTCTCTCAAATATTAGTTCAAACACCACCTCCCTATCTCTTATAGTTTCCGAGATCCCTTCGGTACTCCAAGGTCTGATGGTCAAAGTGGAGGTGATGCTCGGCCTGCGGCCTCGCATCCCCCTCACTTTGACGTCGCAAGTACTGCAGTTCGGCCTTCGGCCTCACTGCAGTACTTGCTCCGTCGTTTTGTTCATCCCTAGGGAAATGTATGGGATTTGTATGAAGAAAAAAAAAATTTGTATGAAAGCCAAAAATTTTTGGTATGCTTGAAAACATGCATGCAGTTCTCTCCAACATTAGTTCAAGCATCATTCCCCTATCTCTTATAGTTTTCGAGATCCCTTTGGTACTCCAAGGTCAGTTCCACCTATCACCAACTTTTCATTTATTCTATACATTCTAGACCTATACGTATACATTGGCTCCAAAAACGTCAACCCTGCACCCCAGCAACATGGAGATCTACTCCCCACCCCCTCGAAATTTTCACATGTATGGCGGCCATCTTTATTTTTTGACATTTCAGAATTTCGATTTCAGATATGGAATCTGCACCCCAAAATACCTCCGGGTGCAAAAAATCAGCCCCCTGCGGCCATTTTGAAAATCGGCCGCCATTTTGACGACGCCATCTTGGATTTTTGCAACTATTTCCAAACGTCCCCCACGGCCCTCTATGACATTTGGTCGAACACCCCCCACCTATCTCCAACCGTTCCAGAGAAATTCACATTTGAAATTTGTATGGCGGCCATGTTTTTTTGTATGGCGGCCATCTTGTTTTTTTGTTTTCTGGAACCTACAAGCAGTTCCTACAAATATTAGTTCGAGCACCCCCCATCTAAGTCTTACCACTTTTGAGATCCCCTACCCTACTCCATGACCAGTTCCACTTTCTCCAAGTTTCGGATTTTTCTCGTGGTCCCATGAACCATACCTATACGATGACATGTGACACTTGCACCCCACGAAACTCCTAGTAATTTTGGGCCGCGCATGCGGCCCGGCGTGTTATTGGTAGTTTGGACTTTTAATTTTTTGTATAAGAAATTGTATAAGTATTGCATTAAAAAAAAATTGGCGCTAGTAAAAGGGTAATGAGATAAAATGAAGAAATTTTTGAAAATTTTATTAAGTCTATTTTTGTATGAAAGCCAAAATGTTTTTGTATGATTAGTAACACGCAAGCTGTTCTCATCAAATTTAGTTCAAACACCAACCCGCTATCTCTTATAGTTTTCGAGATCCCCTGGGGTACTCCAGGGTCTGATCGGTCTGAAGGTCGGTCTCCAACCTCGCATCACCTTCACTTAGACGTCGCAAGTACTGCAGTTCGGACTTCGGCCTCACCGCAGTACTTGCTCCGTCGTTTTGTTCATCCCTAGGAAAATGTATGGGATTTGTATGAAGAAAAAAAAATTGTATGAAAGCCAAAAATTTTTTGTATGTTTCAAAACATGCATGCAGTTCTCTCAAATATTAGTTCAAACACCACCTCCCTATCTCTTATAGTTTCCGAGATCCCTTCGGTACTCCAAGGTCTGATGGTCAAAGTGGTGGTGATGCTCGGCCTGCGGCCTCGCATCCCCCTCACTTTGACGTCGCAAGTACTGCAGTTCGGCCTTCGGCCTCACTGCAGTACTTGCTCCGTCGTTTTGTTCATCCCTAGGGAAATGTATGGGATTTGTATGAAGAAAAAAATTTTTGTATGAAAGCCAAAATTTTTTGGTATGATTGAAAACATGCATGCAGTTCTCTCCAACATTAGTTCAAGCATCATTCCCCTATCTCTTATAGTTTCCGAGAACCCTTCGGTACTCCAAGGTCTGATGGTCAAAGTGGTGGTGATGCTCGGCCTGCGGCCTCGCATCCCCCTCACTTTGACGTCGCAAGTACTGCAGTTCGGCCTTCGGCCTCACTGCAGTACTTGCTCCGTCGTTTTGTTCATCCCTAGGGAAATGTATAGGATTTGTATGAAGGAAAAAATATTTTGTATGAAAGCCAAAATGTTTTTGTATGATTAGTAACACGCAAGCTGTTCTCATCAAATTTAGTTCAAACACCAACCCGCTATCTCTTATAGTTTTCGAGATCCCCTGGGGTACTCCAGGGTCTGATCGGTCTGAAGGTCGGTCTCCAACCTCGCATCACCTTCACTTAGACGTCGCAAGTACTGCAGTTCGGACTTCGGCCTCACCGCAGTACTTGCTCCGTCGTTTTGTTCATCCCTAGGAAAATGTATGGGATTTGTATGAAGAAAAAAAAATTGTATGAAAGCCAAAAATTTTTTGTATGATTCAAAACATGCATGCAGTTCTCTCAAATATTAGTTCAAACACCACCTCCCTATCTCTTATAGTTTCCGAGATCCCTTCGGTACTCCAAGGTCTGATGGTCAAAGTGGTGGTGATGCTCGGCCTGCGGCCTCGCATCCCCCTCACTTTGACGTCGCAAGTACTGCAGTTCGGCCTTCGGCCTCACTGCAGTACTTGCTCCGTCGTTTTGTTCATCCCTAGGGAAATGTATGGGATTTGTATGAAGAAAAAAATTTTTGTATGAAAGCCAAAATTTTTTGGTATGATTGAAAACATGCATGCAGTTCTCTCCAACATTAGTTCAAGCATCATTCCCCTATCTCTTATAGTTTCCGAGAACCCTTCGGTACTCCAAGGTCTGATGGTCAAAGTGGTGGTGATGCTCGGCCTGCGGCCTCGCATCCCCCTCACTTTGACGTCGCAAGTACTGCAGTTCGGCCTTCGGCCTCACTGCAGTACTTGCTCCGTCGTTTTGTTCATCCCTAGGAAAATGTATGGGATTTGTATGAAGAAAAAAAATTTTTGTATGAAAGCAAAAAAAATTTGGTATGATTGAAAACATGCATGCAGTTCTCTCCAACATTAGTTCAAGCATCATTCCCCTATCTCTTATAGTTTTCGAGATCCCTTTGGTACTCCAAGGTCAGTTCCACCTATCACCAACTTTTCATTTATTCTATACATTTTGGACCCAAACGTATACATTTGCACCAAAAACGTCAACCATGCACTTCAGCAACATGGAGATCTACTCCCCACCCCCTCGAAAATTTCACATGTATGGCGGCCATCTTTATTTTTTGACATTTCGAAAATTTGATTTCAGTTATAGAATCTGGACCCCAAAATACCCCCGGATGCAAAAAATCAGCCCCCTGCGGCCATTTTGAAAATCGGCCGCCATTTTGACGACGCCATCTTGGATTTTTGCAAATATTTCCAAACGTCCCCCTCGGCCCTCTATGACATTTGGTCGAACACCCCCCACCTATCTCCAACCGTTCCAGAGTTACGAGCATTTGAAATTTGTATGGCGGCCATGTTTTTTTGTATGGCGGCCATCTTGATTTTTGGATTTCCTTCACCTACAAGCAGTTCCTACCAAAATAAGTTCGAGCACCCCCCATCTAAGTCTTACCACTTTTGAGATCCCCTACCCTACTCCATGACCAGTTCCACTTTCTCCAAGTTTCGGATTTTTCTCGTGGTCCCATGAACCATACCTATACGATGACATATGACACTTGCACCCCACGAAACTCCTTCCCGGAGAACTACTATGTCAGTCAGTGAGTGAGTCGTAATCCAATTATATATAATAGTAACTAGTAATTTTGGGCCGCGCATGCGGCCCGGCGTGTTATTGGTAGTTTGGACTTTTAATTTTTTGTATAAGAAATAGAATTAGTAAAAGTATTGCATTGCATTAAAAAAAATTGGCGCTAGTAAAAGGGTAATGAGATAATATTAAGAAATTTTTGAAAATTTTATGACATTTTTTGTATGAAAGTCAAATTTTTTTTGTATGATTAGTAACATGCAAGCAGTTCTCATCAAATTTAGTTCAAACACCAACCCGCTATCTCTTATAGTTTTCGAGATCCCCTAAGGGTACTCCAGGGTCTGATCGGTCTGAAGGTCGGTCTCCAACCTCGCATCACCTTCACTGAGACGTCGCAAGTACTGCAGTTCGGCGTTCGGCCTCACCGCAGAACTTGCTCCGTCGTTTTGTTCATCCTTAGGAAAATGTATGGAATTTGTATAAAGAAAAAAAAATGTATGAAAGCCAAAAATTTTTTGTATGATTGGTAACATGCAAGCAGTTCTCACCATACTTAGTTCAAACACCGACCCGCTATCTCTTATAGTTTTTGAGATCCCATGGGGTACTCCATGGTCTGATGAACAATGTGGTGGTGATGTTCGGCCTCCGGCCTCACATCGCCATCACTTCAACGTCGCAAGTACTGCAGTTCGGCCTTCGGCCTCACCGCAGTACTTGCTCCGTCGTTTTGTACATCCCTAGAAAAATGTATGGAATTTGTATGAAGAAAAAATTTTTTTGTATGAAAGCCAAAAATTTTTTGTATGATTGGTAACATGCAAGCAGTTCTTACCATACTTAGTTCAAACACCAACCCGCTATCTCTTATAGTTTTTGAGATCCCATGGGGTACTCCATGGTCTGATGAACAATGTGGTGGTGATGCTCGGCCTCCGGCCTCACATCGCCATCACTTCAACGTCGCAAGTACTGCAGTTCGGCCTTCGGCCTCACCGCAGTACTTGCTCCGTCGTTTTGTACATCCCTAGAAAAATGTATGGAATTTGTATGAAGAAAAAAATTTTTTGTATGAAAGCCAAAAATTTTTTGTATGATTCAAAATATGCATGCAGTTCTCTCAAATATTAGTTTAAACACCACCTCCCTATCTCTTATAGTTTCCGAGATCCCTTCGGTACTCCAAGGTCTGATGGTCAAAGTGGTGGTGATGCTCGGCCTGCGGCCTCGCATCCCCCTCACTTTGACGTCGCAAGTACTGCAGTTCGGCCTTCGGCCTCACTGCAGTACTTGCTCCGTCGTTTTGTTCATCCCTAGGGAAATGTATGGGATTTGTATGAAGAAAAAAAATTTTTGTATGAAAGCCAAAAATTTTTGGTATGATTGAAAACATGCATGCAGTTCTCTCCAACATTAGTTCAAGCATCATTCCCCTATCTCTTATAGTTTTCGAGATCCCTTTGGTACTCCAAGGTCAGTTCCACCTATCACCAACTTTTCATTTAATCTATACATTCTGGACCCAAACGTATACATTTGCACCAAAAACGTCAACCCTGCACCCCAGCAACATGGAGATCTACTCCCCACCCCCTCGAAATTTTCACATGTATGGCGGCCATCTTTATTTTTTGACATTTCGGAATTTCGATTTCAGATATGGAATCTTCACCCCAAAATACCCCCGGATGCAAAAAATCAGCCCCCTGCGGCCATTTTGAAAATCGGCCGCCATTTTGACGACGCCATCTTGGATTTTTGCAACCATTTCCAAACGTCCCCCACGGCCCTCTATGACATTTGGTCGAACACCCCCCACCTATCTCCAACCGTTCCAGAGTTACGAGCATTTGAAATTTGTATGGCGGCCATGTTTTTTTGTATGGCGGCCATCTTGTTTTTTGGTTTTCCTTCACCTACAAGCAGTTCCTACCAAAATTAGTTCAAGCACCCCCCATCTAAGTCTTACCACTTTTGAGATCCCCTACCCTACTCCATGACCAGTTCCACTTTCTCCAAGTTTCGGATTTTTCTCGTGGTCCCATGAATCATACCTATACGATGACATATGACACTTGTACCCCACGAAACTCCTTCCCGGAGAACTACTATGTCAGTGAGTCAGTGAGTCGTAATCCAATTATATATAATAGTAAAGTAACTAGTAATTTTGGGCCGCGCATGCGGCCCGGAGTGTTTTTGGGACTGTGTTGGACTTAGTATTTTTTGTATAAGAAATAGAATTAGTATAAGTATTGCATTTAAAAATTAATTGGCGCTAGTAAAAGGGTAATGAGACAAAATGCGGTAAAAAGTGGGCTTAGGATGATGATGATAATAGATAATCTGTAACTAAGAATGACCAAGGCAGTCGAATGCAACTAAATCTCCATATGGGTTTGAAATCGCAAACTAATCATCAATCTCGGTAGGTTAGAAAAAGTATTTGTATTAGAATTGCATAAAAAAAAATTGGCGCTAAAAAAAGGGTAAAGAGATAAAATGAAAAAAAAGTGGGCTGAGGATGATGTTTGGTAGTCTGTGACTTTGAATGACCACTGCAGTTGTTTCATACTAAATCGCCATTTTATTATGGCGATGGAACTGTCAATAAAATTATCTAACTCTGTAGGAAATATATAGGTAGGTATGTATAAATAACTTGTCTTACCTATTTGTTTTAAGCAGATCAGAGGGAGTGAAAATGTTTCGTAATTCCTATAAAAATGAAATTTGTTAAGTACACAAATTTGATACCTACTTATTATAATATAAAGTACCTACCTACAAGAAAAAACCAGTTTACGCATTTAAGTTAAATTGGCATTAGCATAGTGTATGTATTTTTTGACTTGACTACTCTCTGTTAACATGCACCTAATTAATACCTATATAAAGTGAGTTATAATTGTTCACCTACCTATGACATTTTGATTTGTCTAATAAATTCTCCAATTTAATATTTGATCATAGATGTATTTATTAATTTAAAATAAAAACATGACATTCAAACATATATTATTTAATATTTGCAAATACAATTTTTCAATAAACATCACATAATTATTGTTAAAAAAATATTTTAGTTGACACAGGACTGGTGTTCCAGCGGCCGACGACGTGACTGTTGATTCCTCGATCTGTAAAAAATAATTATAATTACCAACATGAATGTAAATCATTACTGAATTATACTCGTAAATACAATGGATAGATGATTTTGTGTTATTTTATTATAATCATACGTATTTTAATTTTAATTTAATATAGTATTATTATGCTATTTCATATAGGGGTATTTATGAAAATTAATAATTATTGAAATTAAACTAAAGACTTCAATAGGTTATCGTATTATATTATGCTGTTGGCTTATACCTATGCAACTCAATATTGTAAAAATATTGTATCTAAATTAGTTTCTGATTGTTTACGAATATTATTTTAACATATTCTTGACACGTACATAGAACTACACATACGTTTGAATCGATTTTGATGATATTCGTTAGTGTATGTTACATATATTATTAATTTTATGAGAAGTCAAACGGTAGGCTAAAATTTACCTGTGTTTGTGTTGTTATTCCTTAGTGCAAATGTTTCTGTAGTATACTGCCGCGAAATCTCCATTGATGAAGTCTTGTGACCGGTGATCTGTAAATCATTAGAAATTTTCGCTTTAATTAATGTATGGTAATGGTTATTGGTAACTGACACAAATCTTCAAGGGTATTAGTTTTCAATAAAACAAATAAACAAATTCTAAGTTTGTGTTAGTTGCCAACAACCACGAAATAGATACACGATGAGTCAATTTCCGACGCACCTTAAATTATTTTCAAATTTATTGAAAAAAATTGAAAAAAATTTGGAGGTATGACTCTGACGTCGTTTTATTTTAATGTGGTATCCCCAAGTAGGCCTAGTCCACACTAACTACTTACTATTTACATTCTATCTACTTCTATTTGATAATACTTGTTCTATTGGTTAGTGTAATGAGTGAATTAGTGTAGTTGAAGTTAATCGTGTCAATGTGTGTTCTATCTATATCGTATATCTAAATAAATAATACATTATACAATTTACGAATAACTATGTATTAAAATTTACTATATACCTACTATTATATAATATACATACATAAATTAATTTATTTCAGGTCTATAGAACAAAGTTCTGCTTAAAAATACTAACAGCTACTTACTATGGCTATCTTTAAATCTACCACTATATAAAATAAATAATTTGACTTAATTTATAATAAACGACGTCTAAAAGTACAAATGGTAACTCAAAAAGTTACCATCTATCTAATCTAAACATGCGTTACTACCCAATCTAAATATGATGGAATAGTATATGATAATGATCTATAAATTATGTCAGTTATATAGAAATTCATGAAAGCAAGATAGCCAATGCCACAAACCTCGGCCTCGAGTAAGTTAAAATCGAGTGTATCATTAATAGATATACAGGCACACAGCCAGACAAGGAAAGCGTTAGTAAATGAATATAAATTAATCGGTAAATAACAGAGCGGCGTTTGTTAGATCGAATGACATTCGAATTGGTAATTGATAAAAAGTAAATAAGGGCAATAATAGAAGTTATTAGGTTAATAATCTCATACCGAACGATATTCGCACATAAATAAGTTCAACAGAGTATGGTGGAACCAAATGTATAGATGAAAAGCGTAATGTGATTTGGTCAAAAAGTCGTGACGTTTGTGGTGGTCTCACTGGGATGAGCATGTAGTACGAACGGTACAGTAGAGAAGTTCAGTGAAGTATGCATGTGTCTGGATACATGATGTAAGTATGCGTTTGTGTGTCTAAACGAATGGATGAGTACACACCACGCGTATTCAATCTATACATTGAGTTCTAAACCAAAACTCATGATAAACTTAATCATATGCTAATCTGTTCGGTATGTGATCAAAAACCCTAACCAACTATTACTGTCGTTACTTACTTATATCAATTACCTTTATTCGTATGCCATCAGATCTAACTAAACTGTAGCTACAATTATGCAACGATCAATTTACATTCATTCACCGCAGAATTCACTTATTGGATGTAAGTCTGGATTTATTCCTAATGAATGTACTGGAGATTGACCGAACTATGAAACTTTTGGTCAGTATTATTGACGGATTTACTGACATAAACCTACACAACTAAAATATTTTATAGTCATATATTTGTCAGTGTATTGTATGTAAAGTGTAGAAAAATACATGATTTAAAAAAGGACTTTTCGTCAAATACACGACAAAACATGATTTAAAATAATTTACCGACCGAAATGAAGAGAGACGAACAATTTTATATAACTTTCAAGAGTCGTAGCTGATTTACTTGATTAATTCCGATATAATTTTGTTATTTGCACAGGGTTTCCCATCGATTACGCGATTGTCATTTATTAATATTTTGATTGAATCCCTATCTTGCACTCTACCTAGAGCTACGTACAATTGGCCGTGGCTAAATATATCAGAACGCAAATCCACTCCCACCCTCGAAATAGTTTGCCCTTGCGACTTGTGAATGGTCATAGCATATGACACCTGGAGAGGGAATTGATGACGTTCCATCTCGTATGGGCTACCCCGTTCTATAGGTGCCTTAAAGAGGATGCGAGGTATTAAATAAGGTATGTTCTCGTAGCAACCTCTTTTACGGACTGTAATCAAATGCGCCGATGTGTCTACTACTATTACTTTAGTCCCGTTAACTAAGCCGTCTGCAAAACTAAGATTCCTAATAATCATGCAGACGCATCCTACTTTAAGCTTCAAATCGTGTTCAGGAACCCCCGGGGGTTGGATTCTATTCAGAAAATCGGGTCCGAGGTACAGTTGGTCCGCGTCATCATTGGCAATTCTATCACTCGAGTAAAAATGGAGCAAGTCTCCTGACACGCGATCTAATATAATTGAATTTATTTCGCGAACGGCATCATTGCGGGTACAAAGTATTGCGCGTAGTGATGCTACGTCAATTTCTGGTAATATTGCGTATGGGAAAACAAAGTCTATTAAGTCATCTAATTCAGTTACGTGATCGATCATATGTAAAGAGACGATTTTGTGAATGCTTCTACCGACAGGTAATGAAATTGTGGGCAGCTCATTGGACCCCAGTTCAAGAATAAACTTTGCGTATTCAATATCGTCTCGACATCTTTGCGATGCAATCAATGTGAATTTTTTAATCTGTGGCCATAGCGGGGACTTTTTCAATGATGAATTTAGGATATCTGAATCAGTTTTGGCATCTACAACTACTGGCGGGATTTGTCTAAAATCTCCTGCAAAAATTATTATTTTACCTCCAAATATTATTTTTGATTTCATGAGGTCTTGCAAAGATCTGTCGAGCATGTGAATCAAATATTTATGTGCCATAGGGGCCTCGTCGTAAATTATGATTTGAGCTTGATGAATTAATTGTCCCCTCTGAGTTGAATTGCTCAAATTCCAATTTGTAGAATCGTCTATGACGTCTAATGGAAATTTGAACATTGAGTGTGCGGTAGAAGCGTTCTCCAAATTTTGTGCCGCGATTGCTGACGATGCCGTACAAATTGCTACTGACTTTAAACAACCGCGAACAAATGCTGATATAGTGTTAAGCAATTGCGTTTTTCCTGTACCTGCCGGACCGTCTATGAAAATGGCGCAAGGATTTGATTCGCGGAAATTGTCATCTGTGCAAAGTTTCCTAATATAGTCAAACACTGATCGTTGTTCGGATGAAAGCCTGGGTAACCATTCATCGACAACAGACTTTTGATGTTCTACATCATACTCAACAAGCTCCCTATCTAGTTCTGTTGATTCGTCATCAACCTCCGGAAGACCTAGGTCGCCTAGACTCAAACTATGCTTTTGTAACCACCTACTAATGTCCCTCAACCCCAAGCTGTATGATTTTTCGAATTCATTGGGGAATCTGTGCAAATAGTCTTCGCAAAGTTGATTTTTAAATGTGTCCCACAGTAGCGCAACTGGAGCACCGTTTACAGCCAACAAAACAAAAAACCTGCGCAGACGGTGGCCAGTGAAGAAAGTTACTGCTTCTGTCATGCAGGTAATGTATTCTGTTTCGCTGTCACAAATACCAACAGCTTTACACGCCTCTTGAAAATTTTCATGCTGTAGGCCACCAAGATTTAAGAGGTCCGAATATCCACGGCACGGAAACGCATTTAATAGTAATCTAAGATAAAATTGTTCGCCGCGCGTAGGGCTGACCCAAAATAATCTACAAACCATGATTCCCCTTTGTCTCTCTGTAACGTATTTGCCGTTTGTTGTTTCATGTATAGTAACTTTGGTGGTGGGTTTTTTCGGATGCACAATATACCTTTCATAGAACTCTACATATGTTAAACTATCGAATTCTGCACCTAACGGTCTGTTGAAGTATGTGAGTAAATCGGACGATTCGCGGTTGACATTCGCTTCCTGGCCAGGTTTGAAATATACTGTCTGTCTGTGGTCTAGATGGACTGCCAGTTGCTTAACATTAGGTTCACGGGAAGTTACGTCAAATTCTAATATTCTCCAAGCCGCGTCGCTGGAGCCTATATATCTTTTCGTGACGTAATCTTCAATTTCGTTAGTTGTTTCCTCAACAACGGCAACACGCGCTTCATCAGGCCCTTTAGTCAGGTATTTGAAAAGATATTTAACTACGTTCCGGTGCGAGGAGACTTCGATATTAATGTGAGCATCATATTTTAAAAGCAAACTGGCATTGTATGGTACCGTCCATGTTTCATTCACTGTAACTTCTCGATTTCTGAATTTAATTACGCCTTCATTATTACTATTACGACGCAAGTGTACAAAACCTCTATCATCTATAAATGTTACGTCGGTTTCTCTTTTTGGGAAGCGTTTGTTACATTTTTGTTTTTCTCTATCGTAACACGGCAAATTGTCTCTGTCTCGCCCACACGGCCCATGTATCATGTGCTTTAAGACAGCTGGACGCAATCTGCCTTCGGCTTCCTTATCATCAGGAATGTCGGCGCGACACACCTTATCAATATCCAAGTTATTCTTTGGGCCTCCCCCTTCGACTCTAAAGCAAATGTGGGCATGAGGAAGACCTCTTTTTTGAAATTCAATTACATGAGTCAAATACTCTACTTTTCCAAACCAAAGGCCGGATCGTATGTCTCTAATTAAAGCAAGGAGGCGTAAATTAAAAACTCTTGCACAAATTAATGGATTAGCGGGGCGTTGGCCAGCTGGAATAGAATTTTGTATTTCTGGCCAATTGGGATTACATGTGAATGTAACAAAATACGAGGGAGGTCCCATTCTATTAACCAACGCGATGCAATCTAAATATTTTACTTTCATGTAACGTGGCCCCCCAGTAAATGAATATGGAAGGTACACACGGCCAGGGACTATACCTTCACCTTGAATGCTTTCATCGTTTTGTATTTCATTCAACGGTGCCATTCTAATCTCAAAACTATTTTTCTGCATGTTAAGTATATAACGCAAACGTTCTTCACTGATTCTACAATACATATCGACCATCCATTCCTCGGATAGCCGACCGAGTTGAGAAAACCGACTTTCTGATAAAAGAAGACACCTGACGTATCGAGCCTGAGTTAGCTTGTGTCCGTTGCGGTCTAGCTTCGTACAGTACCACCCTGGATTACCAGCTGGATAGAGGAGCGGGTAGCCGAAAGGTTCGTACAAATTGTGCATAATGTCAACGGTATGCGGTTTTTTCTCTCCCACTTTCCATAAGGCAATAGAGCGTGGCACGTACTGTTCCCTATCAGTGCTAATAATTGCGGCCACTTCCGAACTAAACATGGGCATGTCGCCTAAAATATTTCCATGGGTAGCTCGTGAAGTTTTCTGAAACATAATATACGCTTCATCGGAAGCCTCTGCACCTAATCTTTTAAAACATTCTATAAACGGATTAACTGAATGTAAAAAGTGAGTAATCGACCGTACGATATCTAAATCTAAATTCCTATTGCTAGCTAAGTTCTCGCGTTCAGAATTGTCATTAATATACATTCCTATATTATTTACACTCTGATTGTAAGCTAAATCAAAGACGCGGTGGTATGTACGACCCTGAATTTTAATGAAGGATAAGCCATCTGGATGTTGAAAACCGTGTGTAGTCCCTAAAGCTGAGAATGCAAATAAATTGTTGTAAGCGCGCGGTCGTTGCAAAAAACTGTGATGCGAATAAAAATCTTCTGTTAAAGGTTCGAGCGATAAGACATTGTTCGCGCCTGAAGAGCAACACCATTGTGACCTAGAACGTTCCTCTTCAAACAGAGGAGCGTGACAATGTTGACAGATGTACGTGTTTGGTGATTTGAGTGACTGGTTTTTGAGAGAGAACGCTTTAACAGAATTTAATTCGTCACCCCGTTTCTCGCCTATCATATTACTTGACCTACGGAGTGAAATGTCGACATTCCTCGATGATTGATTATATTGTGCACTCGTCTGTTGTGTAATTTGTGGGTGTGTAGTTTGGTATTTTTTTACGGCTTGTAAATTCACACCTGGATTTTTTTCTGTGTATTTCCTAACTGCGTCACGATTTATTTGTGGGTGTGTAGTAGTGTATTTATCTACTGAAATTCTGTTAACGTCGGGGTTTTTAGAAGTATATGTTTGTACCGATTTTAAATTTATTTCAGGCTTTTTAGCTGCGTATTTAGTTACGGCGTCCAGGTGTGCGTTGGCTTTTGATTTATTAGGCCCTTTTTTAACTTTTTTGGGTCGCCCTCGTTTAACGGAAGCACTTGGTTTATTTTGCAATGATTCCAATGGCTCTAGCGCAACTACTGGTTTACAATATTTTAATTTTAGATCGCCTACTTTTTCAATTACTACCACGGGTTGATTATCTGTAATCGATTTAAAAGTGTTTATTGGCGCGGCTGTCTTTTTTTTTGTGGCAGTAATTGAGGGCATTCTCAATTTAACTACACCAGCATAAGATGGTGGTGTAGTTAAAATAGAGCATGATTTGTCACTATTTACACTAACTGAAGTTTGAGTTGGAACGTCAGTCAAAGATGCAACAACGTTGCTTAACACCAGCCCAGTATGAGAAACGGAACTTCTGCTACAAGAAGTTCGTTGCGAATCTATTATTTCAATATCTGGTTCGACAGAGCTGCATTGGGTCAAATCAGAATCTAACAACAATGTTGGTGTGGCTGGGCTAACAATCGATATCCTATTTAATTCATAGTGATCTTCGTACCTACAGCTATATTTGATCAGAGTATTCGCTAAGGCTTGTGTTGAATTTACTTCAAAAATTCTGGCCACACCATCTGAACTACTTTCATTTAAGACGTTTACTGCATGACTATTGAACAAATAATATTTCCTATTCGTTTCATTATTTAGTGTGTATCTGCGTGTCCAAAATGCGACCGTGTACCCACCACCAGTGAAAAGACAACCATCTTTACTGTCGTCCCAACTTTCATCAAATACTAAGTTGTCTAAAGTATTTTTTAGACGTAGCTTATAAATATCCTCATTATTTTTGCACGTTGGATACAAATCCGTGGTTAAGTAGTTGCACTCTACTTTATAATCTACGTTACCGATTCTCAAATCAGTCGGTAATTCATCAGCTGATAAATACCTACTCTCTACATAAGCGGGGATACGCGGCTCTAATTCCATATAAAGTTTGTCGCCCTCTGACAGGACGTAATTGAAATCGAAATCTAAAACATTCGATATGGTTTTCGCGTGAAGAATAGCTATAAATGCATTTGCCGTGCATTGTCTAGAAAAGCCCTTGTACCTTTCGGCATTGCCTTGATGTGTCTCTCCTGATAAAAATGCAAATATTAGTTGTAGACATAGTAAAAAAAAGTATGATTTGCCTTAGCTATTGCTTACTTATACAGGGTTATGTCGCTTAATTACCGAGATCCTATTCCGCATCTATTTATTTCACCATCAGACCCTGAGCACCATGCAGCTTGGAAGAACTAATTTAGAATTAATAAACTCAACAAATAAATACCTAATAAAATGTAGACATTTTATAGTATTTTTGATATCAATAGTGAACCTTATGTTGTACCTATTTAGTAATTTTAAACATAGCAAGGGGAGCGACTGGGTGAGAGTTCTTTGACTTCTGATTTTATCCTAAAAATTGAATGAAAAACTTGCAAATCTTACAGAGGTATTATAAAACTTTCCATTCTACACAAATAGTTAGACACCAAGTAAACATTATTTTTTGGCATGTTCTTAGCGCCATCTATGCTTGTTATTGTGAACTAAATAGCAAAGCCAATATGATTTTGATCTCCGTAATAATAATACTCGTAATTAGTCATTGAATACAGTATTTATATCCCACATATTAATTGTAGAGGTGGGCAGATCATATCAGCGAAAAGAAAATATTGGTTCATATCTTTGCGAGTTAAAGATAATATGTTTCGCTCTTTCATATCAGTATCTCACCTTATTTTGAACGAACACGCACTAAAAGCAAATTAATCTAAACCCTAAAGCTACGACTGAGAGTCCAATTTCCCATATACCTATTGTGTGACGGACGGGCCGATCGAAAACGGCTCGCGAGCGAGTGATTGAAAAGATAAGTTTCACTCTTCTTATCTTGACGGATGAAATCAACTCTCATATCTTGTTCGTTCACCGTAATTTTGTACGAAATACACAATAAAGCAATCTAAGCCCTAAATTCATACAGTGAAAGTTCAAATTTCGTTGTCCGTATGGTGGCCCGACCGTTATACAGAGCATGCGCGCTGACAGCTGCGGGCCTCTTTTCGCACTGATTGGTCAATGATGAGTTTTATATTATTTGATCGTAGTTCGGTCGGTCCTGTCAACGATTCATAGATATATTTTGAAACGAATTCGAGGTAAATGAAACCGTATGGTAAGGACACAAAAGATGTAAAGATATGACACAAAGTGAAGAGAGATATTTCTTCGTTAAATTTGTGTGTAAAAAAATAAAAATAATAAAAAAAATAGCAAAAATATGTACAGCTACACAAAAATTCAAATTTTCCGCAAAATTAGTGTTGGCCGTCCTGGGATTTGAACCATCGTCCGTCGGCACGTGAAGCACCGACCTTCACGAGTCGGCTGTGCGGTCGTTACTCAGATCGTCAAATATAACCAACAGTTGTATGTAATTTGAATTTGATTTCAACCAACTTATGTAAATTGACTTGCCCTGTACGGCGCGATGTCGTAAGGTTAATAAACACTATGATTTATGATTTATTTATGATTAATGAGATACTGAGCCGTTCATATCCGAAGAATGAAACCTATCTTTTCAATCACTCGCTCACAATTTACCCAAGACTATGTTTCACTGTCTTTGATTTAGATATCAATAGGAATAGGTTCTAAACATGTTATCAACTACCTATTAGGTACTAATTTTAATCATAGCAAGGAAAGCGAGACTGAGAGAAAATTCATTGACCTCTGATGTTATCCTAAAATTTAATAAAGATCTTGCAAATCTAAGGTTTTACAAAACTTTTCATTCTACACAAATAGGTACAATACCTAGTTAGATACTGTACAAACTTACCTAACTGAGCTCAAAAAAATATGGCGAGGTCAAATATTTGTTCACTACCTAAACTTCAATCATAAAACCAAAATCACTTTTTAATACCTGCAGCAACGGCGGTAATGTCAGGATGGAACCGACGTGGAGTTTGCTGCAAATCTTCAGGAGTCGAAGTATATCCGCGTTTCATCTGGGAAAAAATTACAAAACAAATGAACATCGTTGTAAAACATGTATTATTGTGCTTAATTAACAGCCGATTTTGACGCACTTCCGAGTTTAAGCTTCCCGTTTTAATATGCCATTAGCAGCTACATCTAATCTATAGCTCGCTACATTTTATATACTTAAATTTGAATACCTATTCTAATGAAAATATTGAATCCACGGACGAATTGATATCCACATTTGTGACACACTTCAATTAAAAGTGTATGTAAATAATGCCGATACAAAAATGTAATAAATACAATACATTAACACAATTAAAACAACATATTTATTCCTATTAATCGTAAAAAGTTAACACAAAAAACCGTTTGAAATAGATAATGGCGTCATGACGCCAAGACAAGAAAATTACTTCAAAAATCCATTAATCATTGATTAATGATTATTTTATATATACCTTGATATTCTGTGATCTCCAAATTACTTCTGCACCTGAAAACACATCACAAACACATTTTAACACGGTTTTATAATATTTTGTGAATTTTTCAAAATAATAGATGATCACCTTAAACAGACAAAATTTGTAACAGAATGATTCCTAATATTATATTTTCTTCTAAAATCGGCAACTTTTATACCAACATAAGAAAACTAACCACAATTTTTTTGGCGCGAAACAACATTTGGTTAAATAAAAATCTGTTTTTACCAGCTTGATATTAGAAATTGTGAAAATAAACGTAACTAATATTTTAATATATATATCAGTTATAAATTGTATGTAAAACACCACAAATAAATTATTATTTGAAATAGTGCACCACAAATTTTGTAATGTTGTAGGTATGAAAAATTTGAATTTTTAAACGAAACCCGTTTAAATATCCTTGTCTAATTTTTTATACACATATTTTTTTTGTTTTTTTACCAAAAAAACTGAAATACTGGATAATTACAATACCTTATATCTTTTTTATTCAATTTAATTATTAAAGTAGATTAAAAATGTATTACTTATTTTTATTCATTTATCAAGTTCACCATTGTTGACTTATGATGAACAATTTTTGAACGTTCCAAGTCAATCTGGCTGTCATTGTCAAATTTGTCAATGGCTTTGCTTTGTTGACACATTTTCAAATTTTATTGAAAAAACGTGCTCTTACGTATCGAAATCTGATGAAATAATTATTTAATTTCATCTTAAATAAGAAATAAGAATGGCCGCTGCCTTTAGGCCCATTTCCCGTGTTGTTAAAGTGACAAACACTGCACAGCTATGCAAATACCTATCACAAGAAAATGGATAGTTTTGGAGGTTATAAATCACTATCAAATCAAATCAAATCGATAATGATTTTAGTGAGCAAATAATGCATGGAAGGATGCAGTGGAATGAAAGCAGACCTTTGAGACCTGGGAGTCACAAATTGGCAGGAGGAGGTGACTTGTTCCAAGAACTAAGGCAAAGACACACATCAGGTTGTTGTGAAAGAAAATTGTTTATGTAAGTATAAATTGATATTAATTGCTCTCATTCTTCAATGTGAGCTATTTTTTTTCCCATTTTTAATGACTTTAACATACACGCAAGCTGTAGTTAGTTTTCAAGTTTCAATTAACAAAAATAGAAAGATGTAATTTCACTCTGTGTCTAATCAATCAATACAAACACAGTAATTATAAAAAGTGCAGCCCGGACTTTAGGATTGAATAAAGATAATATGTTTGGCTATCTGACCCCACTCTCATTATTATTTCTTCTGTATACAGTTCCTATGATTTATTGCACCTCACAGATTCTCAGGCCTTACACCCGGTATTTTTAAGAAGCATCAGTGGGGCCGTAGCCAACACAGAGGCTTTTTACAATATTATACTTAAAAAATTAATTAAAAATTACAGATAGAGGATGTTAGGTATATAAAGTAACTATTGCAGACATGGTATTAATGTTACAGGCTATTGTGTTGAGTTGTTCATTGACTTAATTAAACTGGTCTATTGTATGAAGAACGGCACCCGCCAGTTATGCCTCATTCTGATTTATTGTATTATTATAACTTACCTACAAATGTAATCATTTAAGTTACCACAGAAACTGCATTATATCTGTCTTTTCAATATTAGGCAAATTCATATATTAATAATTCATATATCAATAATATTTTTCATTCATATATTAATCTTGAGTAATTTTATGCTTTTCAGAAATACAAAAAAGCAACACATCAATGCATCATGCTGGATGACCTCAAATTGTATCCTACAACATTTGAAATTGTAAGTATTATTTGATAGTTGGTATATTTATTAAAACACACAAAATTAAAGTATACAATAAAAACTTAAAATACTTAATCTAAAATGCCTGTAGTAGAAGGAAAAGTCCCCAAAATGCTGGCGGCATTTCCGCGTTGTATAGCAATGCTCACCTTTTGAGCAAAGTAGCAACCAGCATTCTGGAAACCTGTCACTTCCACCAAACACTTGGCCTGGTCCCAATACAAATCCAACACAGCTGGACCCCACGGCCCCGATCGCGTTTATATGTTTGTGCCTTTTGAGGTGGAGCTCAAAAGGCACAAACATATAAACGCGATCGAGTTTTGAGTACTTATGCCGTTTATTATTTGATTCTTTGTAAGTTTTTGTAGTTAACCAAGTTAATTTATGTGTCTGTTCATTTCGTTGACCAATCCCTTAATGGCCATGGAAAAAGACAAAATTACATTAGCATACTACTACTGGGAGGTCCTAGAATAGAAATCATTATCAATATGTGAATATATATTGGCATTTGGAAGTTATTAACACCTTTCAAAATTATCACATTTATACAAATTTGCTTACAAACAATGTGTTATCAAAAAGATCTCAATTTAATCTGTATGTTTTGAATATGATATTGTTTATCATAATTTGATATAAACAATTGTTTTTTAATATGTTTAAATGCTGTAGAATGCCGATAGCCTATTTAATTCTATTTATATTAACATAGGTATGTATCAAACCTACTTAGGAAACAGTATATTAATTTCATAAAAGAATGGGCATCCAAATAGGTACTTCAGAAAAGTACTATTTGAAGCTACTTGTAAGACATTATGTGAGGTTTCGATTAAATTTTTAAATCCTATTTGTTTTAATTTATTTAATTTTCATTTTCAGTTGCTGCTTGATTTATGAAACTATAATGCTGAAGAACTTTTTAATCAAGCCTGTGTCTACCCTCTGCTGAGTATATACACCTCCACTTCGTCGAACCTTACGTCGTGCCGTCGTGCAATCTTCAGCCTATTTAGCTATTCTAACCTATTCAGCTCAGCTCTACCAACCTGTTTAGAAATGTTAATTGATCTTTTTTACCTGTTAGTCTGTAATAGTAATGTTTAAAAAACCAATTTAAACTATGCTATAAGGTTTATCATACGGTATATAATAACTAACTAACACCAAAACAATTTGTAAACCGTTGTCATACAATGTCACCAAAGAGCCTATTATACTAATTTTAAATCTTAACCACTATGCTATCTTCACATGTAGTATGGAGTCCATAAAAGGAAGGAAAATGTTGCTAAAAGTTCAG
Source organism: Macaria notata (assembly GCA_927399415.1). Lineage (NCBI taxonomy): Eukaryota > Metazoa > Arthropoda > Insecta > Lepidoptera > Geometridae > Macaria > Macaria notata. The sequence continues at coordinate 3,337,782 of OV656750.1, read as the reverse complement.
AAGATCATTAATATTCATCAGAATGTGGCCAGATGTCATATTTATTAACAAACTTTAGATTTAAGATAAACATTTAGTTAGAAAAAAGTGTAAAAATAAATAAAGGGTTTATTATTCTGTCGTTTTAATGAAATCAAATTCTTATACAAAAACAACTTAGGTACATATTATTTGGAAGTTTAAAAGTTTGGTAAGTATATCCTCTTAATCCTACTTGTTTTAATTTTAATATAATGCTAGATATGCTTATGTAGGTACACTTCACCATAACTCGCCTGATGTTACATATTCATTTTGCTAACTCAAATAGAGGCTTACACTTAGCTGTAAATCACCTGATATTACCAATTCTTGTAGCTAACTCAAGTAGGTAGGTAACAATATAATATCAAAATTGTTTAGGTAGTACATAGGTACCTATCGTGATTTTAGTGCAATATTTTCTTGTGCTGGCAATCAGTTTGCATATATGTAGGTACTCATGTTATTATGATTACATATACAATAGATACCTAATACACGTAAGAACCTAATCAATGTCTGAATAAATAGCTAGATAGCGCGCTGTAGAATTTCAGAACAAAATTGAGGCTATTATTTTGTTGGTTTTTATATTTAGTACATCAGAATAACCATGGTCCAAGAACACCGTACAATACTGGCAACTATTGAAAACAGAAGAGGGAAGATGGTTGGCCACCTTATACGACATGACGAATTTATAAGAAACATCATGGAAGGAAAATTGGAAGCCCGAAGAGGAAGAGGAAGGCCGATAAGATCATACATGGACCAAATAAAAGAAAAGGCGGGTGTCATGTCGTATAAGGAGGTCAAGGAATTGGCAGAAGACCGGGAAGGATGGCGCATACTCCACAGACAAGGGCCCGGCCCTTAAATTTATGATGATGAGAATAACCATAGATGGCATACATTTTAACTCGACACATATAGATATGGTATTTTATAGGTAATGCGGTAAATCAATTGATGTTAGTGCTACGAAATTACATACCTACCTATGTTTTTGTTTGCTTGTATTTATTGTATAAATCGAACAGTGCGGACGTACATAATTACCCAAATAGAGAAAAATAATAGCTTAGTGATACCGTAGGCCTCACTACCCTTTTATAAAACATAGCAAGCTTTGCTCTGATACGTACTTATGTAACAAGTTTAGCAATAATAAATGGTATCAGAACCGTATCCTTGACCACGAAAACCCAAAAAGTAAAAGGAACCCAACATTAATTAACTGTTATATTCACAAGACCATCTCTATTGTCAAAAAAGAGACCGAAATAAGCCTTCTCTTGCCCACAAACCTATTGAACGATACGACATTTAGCTTTTAATCTGACAAATGTAAAATACTAACTTTGATGCCAAAAGGGACACTGGAAACAGTCTTCTCGTCCCCACAAACGTATAACGTATAACAAATAAAACGTTACCTAACATGATATTTACCTACCTGTCACATTGACAAGACCACCACGAATGACAAAAAGGACACCGCAATCTTCTCGTCCCCGAAATGTAACCTCCAGCCGCTATCTTTTATAATTTTCGAGATCCCTTGAGGTAGGTAGGTACCCAAGTACTCCAAGATCTTAAGATCAAAGTCATGGTAATACTCGGCCTTGGGGCTCGCATCCATACTCGCAATTTTTTTTGTATCTATGATTGGTAACATACAAGCAATTCTCATTTCATTTAATTCAAACACGAACCCGCTATCTCATGATGAGTTCGTGTTTGAATTAAATGAAATGAGAATTGCTTGTATGTTACCAATCATAGATACAATAGTTTTCGTGATCCCCTGGGTACTCTAAGGTCTGATCGGTCTGGAGGTCAGTCTCCAGTAGCCTCGCATCACCTTCAAGTAGACGTCGCAAGTGCTGCGTTTCGGCCTTCGCCCTCACCGCAGTACCTACTTGCTCCGTCATCGAAGCGTTTAATTGGACTGTCTTGGACTTGTTATTGAAATAGTATTTGTATAAATAAATATTCCTTAAAAAATATTTGGCGATAGAAAATAGGTAGGTACCTAAAGATATATATAATGCGGTAAAAAGTACGCTGAGGATGATGATGATGAAGTCAGATAATCTGTGACTTAGAAGATATCATATCCGAAGAATGAAACCTATCTTTTCAATCACTCGCTCACAATTTACCCAAGACTATGTTTCACTGTCTTTGATTTAGATATCAATAGGAATAGGTTCTAAACATGTTATCAACTACCTATTAGGTACTAATTTTAATCATAGCAAGGAAAGCGAGACTGAGAGAAAATTCATTGACCTCTGATGTTATCCTAAAATTTAATAAAGATCTTGCAAATCTAAGGTTTTACAAAACTTTTCATTCTACACAAATAGGTACAATACCTAGTTAGATACTGTACAAACTTACCTAACTGAGCTCAAAAAAATATGGCGAGGTCAAATATTTGTTCACTACCTAAACTTCAATCATAAAACCAAAATCACTTTTTAATACCTGCAGCAACGGCGGTAATGTCAGGATGGAACCGACGTGGAGTTTGCTGCAAATCTTCAGGAGTCGAAGTATATCCGCGTTTCATCTGGGAAAAAATTACAAAACAAATGAACATCGTTGTAAAACATGTATTATTGTGCTTAATTAACAGCCGATTTTGACGCACTTCCGAGTTTAAGCTTCCCGTTTTAATATGCCATTAGCAGCTACATCTAATCTATAGCTCGCTACATTTTATATACTTAAATTTGAATACCTATTCTAATGAAAATATTGAATCCACGGACGAATTGATATCCACATTTGTGACACACTTCAATTAAAAGTGTATGTAAATAATGCCGATACAAAAATGTAATAAATACAATACATTAACACAATTAAAACAACATATTTATTCCTATTAATCGTAAAAAGTTAACACAAAAAACCGTTTGAAATAGATAATGGCGTCATGACGCCAAGACAAGAAAATTACTTCAAAAATCCATTAATCATTGATTAATGATTATTTTATATATACCTTGATATTCTGTGATCTCCAAATTACTTCTGCACCTGAAAACACATCACAAACACATTTTAACACGGTTTTATAATATTTTGTGAATTTTTCAAAATAATAGATGATCACCTTAAACAGACAAAATTTGTAACAGAATGATTCCTAATATTATATTTTCTTCTAAAATCGGCAACTTTTATACCAACATAAGAAAACTAACCACAATTTTTTTGGCGCGAAACAACATTTGGTTAAATAAAAATCTGTTTTTACCAGCTTGATATTAGAAATTGTGAAAATAAACGTAACTAATATTTTAATATATATATCAGTTATAAATTGTATGTAAAACACCACAAATAAATTATTATTTGAAATAGTGCACCACAAATTTTGTAATGTTGTAGGTATGAAAAATTTGAATTTTTAAACGAAACCCGTTTAAATATCCTTGTCTAATTTTTTATACACATATTTTTTTTGTTTTTTTACCAAAAAAACTGAAATACTGGATAATTACAATACCTTATATCTTTTTTATTCAATTTAATTATTAAAGTAGATTAAAAATGTATTACTTATTTTTATTCATTTATCAAGTTCACCATTGTTGACTTATGATGAACAATTTTTGAACGTTCCAAGTCAATCTGGCTGTCATTGTCAAATTTGTCAATGGCTTTGCTTTGTTGACACATTTTCAAATTTTATTGAAAAAACGTGCTCTTACGTATCGAAATCTGATGAAATAATTATTTAATTTCATCTTAAATAAGAAATAAGAATGGCCGCTGCCTTTAGGCCCATTTCCCGTGTTGTTAAAGTGACAAACACTGCACAGCTATGCAAATACCTATCACAAGAAAATGGATAGTTTTGGAGGTTATAAATCACTATCAAATCAAATCAAATCGATAATGATTTTAGTGAGCAAATAATGCATGGAAGGATGCAGTGGAATGAAAGCAGACCTTTGAGACCTGGGAGTCACAAATTGGCAGGAGGAGGTGACTTGTTCCAAGAACTAAGGCAAAGACACACATCAGGTTGTTGTGAAAGAAAATTGTTTATGTAAGTATAAATTGATATTAATTGCTCTCATTCTTCAATGTGAGCTATTTTTTTTCCCATTTTTAATGACTTTAACATACACGCAAGCTGTAGTTAGTTTTCAAGTTTCAATTAACAAAAATAGAAAGATGTAATTTCACTCTGTGTCTAATCAATCAATACAAACACAGTAATTATAAAAAGTGCAGCCCGGACTTTAGGATTGAATAAAGATAATATGTTTGGCTATCTGACCCCACTCTCATTATTATTTCTTCTGTATACAGTTCCTATGATTTATTGCACCTCACAGATTCTCAGGCCTTACACCCGGTATTTTTAAGAAGCATCAGTGGGGCCGTAGCCAACACAGAGGCTTTTTACAATATTATACTTAAAAAATTAATTAAAAATTACAGATAGAGGATGTTAGGTATATAAAGTAACTATTGCAGACATGGTATTAATGTTACAGGCTATTGTGTTGAGTTGTTCATTGACTTAATTAAACTGGTCTATTGTATGAAGAACGGCACCCGCCAGTTATGCCTCATTCTGATTTATTGTATTATTATAACTTACCTACAAATGTAATCATTTAAGTTACCACAGAAACTGCATTATATCTGTCTTTTCAATATTAGGCAAATTCATATATTAATAATTCATATATCAATAATATTTTTCATTCATATATTAATCTTGAGTAATTTTATGCTTTTCAGAAATACAAAAAAGCAACACATCAATGCATCATGCTGGATGACCTCAAATTGTATCCTACAACATTTGAAATTGTAAGTATTATTTGATAGTTGGTATATTTATTAAAACACACAAAATTAAACTATACAATAAAAACTTAAAATACTTAATCTAAAATGCCTGTAGTAGAAGGAAAAGTCCCCAAAATGCTGGCGGCATTTCCGCGTTGTATAGCAATGCTCACCTTTTGAGCAAAGTAGCAACCAGCATTCTGGAAACCTGTCACTTCCACCAAACACTTGGCCTGGTCCCAATACAAATCCAACACAGCTGGACCCCACGGCCCCGATCGCGTTTATATGTTTGTGCCTTTTGAGGTGGAGCTCAAAAGGCACAAACATATAAACGCGATCGAGTTTTGAGTACTTATGCCGTTTATTATTTGATTCTTTGTAAGTTTTTGTAGTTAACCAAGTTAATTTATGTGTCTGTTCATTTCGTTGACCAATCCCTTAATGGCCATGGAAAAAGACAAAATTACATTAGCATACTACTACTGGGAGGTCCTAGAATAGAAATCATTATCAATATGTGAATATATATTGGCATTTGGAAGTTATTAACACCTTTCAAAATTATCACATTTATACAAATTTGCTTACAAACAATGTGTTATCAAAAAGATCTCAATTTAATCTGTATGTTTTGAATATGATATTGTTTATCATAATTTGATATAAACAATTGTTTTTTAATATGTTTAAATGCTGTAGAATGCCGATAGCCTATTTAATTCTATTTATATTAACATAGGTATGTATCAAACCTACTTAGGAAACAGTATATTAATTTCATAAAAGAATGGGCATCCAAATAGGTACTTCAGAAAAGTACTATTTGAAGCTACTTGTAAGACATTATGTGAGGTTTCGATTAAATTTTTAAATCCTATTTGTTTTAATTTATTTAATTTTCATTTTCAGTTGCTGCTTGATTTATGAAACTATAATGCTGAAGAACTTTTTAATCAAGCCTGTGTCTACCCTCTGCTGAGTATATACACCTCCACTTCGTCGAACCTTACGTCGTGCCGTCGTGCAATCTTCAGCCTATTTAGCTATTCTAACCTATTCAGCTCAGCTCTACCAACCTGTTTAGAAATGTTAATTGATCTTTTTTACCTGTTAGTCTGTAATAGTAATGTTTAAAAAACCAATTTAAACTATGCTATAAGGTTTATCATACGGTATATAATAACTAACTAACACCAAAACAATTTGTAAACCGTTGTCATACAATGTCACCAAAGAGCCTATTATACTAATTTTAAATCTTAACCACTATGCTATCTTCACATGTAGTATGGAGTCCATAAAAGGAAGGAAAATGTTGCTAAAAGTTCAGAAGATCATTAATATTCATCAGAATGTGGCCAGATGTCATATTTATTAACAAACTTTAGATTTAAGATAAACATTTAGTTAGAAAAAAGTGTAAAAATAAATAAAGGGTTTATTTTTCTGTCGTTTTAATGAAATCAAATTCTTATACAAAAACAAGATGGCCGCCATACAAAAAAACATGGCCGCCATACAAATTTCAAATGCTTGTAACTCTGGAACGGTTGGAGATAGGTGGGGGTTGTTCGACCAAATGTCATAGAGGGCCGTGGGGGACGTTTGGAAATGGTTGCAAAAATCCAAGATGGCGTCGTAAAAATGGCGGCCGATTTTCAAAATGGCCGCAGGGGGCTGATTTTTTGAACCCGGAGGTATTTTGGGGTGCAGATTCCATATCTGAAATCGAAATTCCGAAATGTCAAAAAATAAAGATGGCCGCCATACATGTGAAAATTTCGAGGGGGTGGGGAGTAGATCTCCATGTTGCTGGGGTGCAGGGTTGACGTTTTTGGTGCCAATGTATTCATATGGGACCAGAATGTATAGAATAAATGAAAAGTTGGTGATAGGTGGAACTGACCTTGGAGTACCAAAGGGATCTCGAAAACTATAAGAGATAGGGGAATGATGCTTGAACTAATGTTGGAGAGAACTGCATGCATGCTTTCAATCATACCAAAAATTTTTGGCTTTCATACAAAAATTTTTTTTCTTCATACAAATCCTATACATTTCCCTAGGGATGAACAAAACGACGGAGCAAGTACTGCGGTGAGGCCGAAGGCCGAACTGCAGTACTTGCGACGTCAAAGTGAGGGGGATGCGAGGCCGCAGGCCGAGCATCACCACCACTTTGACCATCAGACCTTGGAGTACCGAAGGGATCTCGGAAACTATAAGAGATAGGGAGGTGGTGTTTGAACTAATTTTTGAGAGAACTGCATGCATGTTTTGAATCATACAAAAAATTTTTGGCTTTCATACGCTGAAGGCTGAGTATCGCCATCTCTTTGATCATCAGACCTTGGAGTACCCCAGGGAACACGAAAACTATAAGAGATAGAGGGTTGGAGCTTGAAGTATATATTATGAGAGCTGGTTGTATATTTTGAATCATACCAAATCATCATCATCTTCAGCCAACTTTCGACTACTTTAAATCTGTATACTTATACATTTTATCCGTTTGATAGTCACAATTTTTTTACAACTTCGAGACATTTCGACAAAATGTTTCATCATCATCATCTACAGCCCTAAACAAATTGGACACGAGTTTTTTTTGTTAATATATAACCTACCGAGATTGATGATTAGTTTGCGTTTTTAAACCCATATGGAGATTTAGTTGCATTCGACTGCATTGGTCATTCTAAGTCACAGATTATCTGACTTCATCATCATCATCCTCAGCGTACTTTTTACCGCATTATATATCTTTAGGTACCTACCTATTTTCTATCGCCAAATATTTTTTAAGGAATATTTATTTATACAAATACTATTTCAATAACAAGTCCAAGACAGTCCAATTAAACGCTTCGATGACGGAGCAAGTAGGTACTGCGGTGAGGGCGAAGGCCGAAACGCAGCACTTGCGACGTCTACTTGAAGGTGATGCGAGGCTACTGGAGACTGACCTCCAGACCGATCAGACCTTAGAGTACCCAGGGGATCACGAAAACTATTGTATCTATGATTGGTAACATACAAGCAATTCTCATTTCATTTAATTCAAACACGAACTCATCATGAGATAGCGGGTTCGTGTTTGAATTAAATGAAATGAGAATTGCTTGTATGTTACCAATCATAGATACAAAAAAAATTGCGAGTATGGATGCGAGCCCCAAGGCCGAGTATTACCATGACTTTGATCTTAAGATCTTGGAGTACTTGGGTACCTACCTACCTCAAGGGATCTCGAAAATTATAAAAGATAGCGGCTGGAGGTTACATTTCGGGGACGAGAAGATTGCGGTGTCCTTTTTGTCATTCGTGGTGGTCTTGTCAATGTGACAGGTAGGTAAATATCATGTTAGGTAACGTTTTATTTGTTATACGTTATACGTTTGTGGGGACGAGAAGACTGTTTCCAGTGTCCCTTTTGGCATCAAAGTTAGTATTTTACATTTGTCAGATTAAAAGCTAAATGTCGTATCGTTCAATAGGTTTGTGGGCAAGAGAAGGCTTATTTCGGTCTCTTTTTTGACAATAGAGATGGTCTTGTGAATATAACAGTTAATTAATGTTGGGTTCCTTTTACTTTTTGGGTTTTCGTGGTCAAGGATACGGTTCTGATACCATTTATTATTGCTAAACTTGTTACATAAGTACGTATCAGAGCAAAGCTTGCTATGTTTTATAAAAGGGTAGTGAGGCCTACGGTATCACTAAGCTATTATTTTTCTCTATTTGGGTAATTATGTACGTCCGCACTGTTCGATTTATACAATAAATACAAGCAAACAAAAACATAGGTAGGTATGTAATTTCGTAGCACTAACATCAATTGATTTACCGCATTACCTATAAAATACCATATCTATATGTGTCGAGTTAAAATGTATGCCATCTATGGTTATTCTCATCATCATAAATTTAAGGGCCGGGCCCTTGTCTGTGGAGTATGCGCCATCCTTCCCGGTCTTCTGCCAATTCCTTGACCTCCTTATACGACATGACACCCGCCTTTTCTTTTATTTGGTCCATGTATGATCTTCTCGGCCTTCCTCTTCCTCTTCGGGCTTCCAATTTTCCTTCCATGATGTTTCTTATAAATTCGTCATGTCGTATAAGGTGGCCAACCATCTTCCCTCTTCTGTTTTCAATAGTTGCCAGTATTGTACGGTGTTCTTGGACCATGGTTATTCTGATGTACTAAATATAAAAACCAACAAAATAATAGCCTCAATTTTGTTCTGAAATTCTACAGCGCGCTATCTAGCTATTTATTCAGACATTGATTAGGTTCTTACGTGTATTAGGTATCTATTGTATATGTAATCATAAAAACATGAGTACCTACATATATGCAAACTGATTGCCAGCACAAGAAAATATTGCACTAAAATCACGATAGGTACCTATGTACTACCTAAACAATTTTGATATTATATTGTTACCTACCTACTTGAGTTAGCTACAAGAATTGGTAATATCAGGTGATTTACAGCTAAGTGTAAGCCTCTATTTGAGTTAGCAAAATGAATATGTAACATCAGGCGAGTTATGGTGAAGTGTACCTACATAAGCATATCTAGCATTATATTAAAATTAAAACAAGTAGGATTAAGAGGATATACTTACCAAACTTTTAAACTTCCAAATAATATGTACCTAAGTTGTTTTTGTATAAGAATTTGATTTCATTAAAACGACAGAAAAATAAACCCTTTATTTATTTTTACACTTTTTTCTAACTAAATGTTTATCTTAAATCTAAAGTTTGTTAATAAATATGACATCTGGCCACATTCTGATGAATATTAATGATCTTCTGAACTTTTAGCAACATTTTCCTTCCTTTTATGGACTCCATACTACATGTGAAGATAGCATAGTGGTTAAGATTTAAAATTAGTATAATAGGCTCTTTGGTGACATTGTATGACAACGGTTTACAAATTGTTTTGGTGTTAGTTAGTTATTATATACCGTATGATAAACCTTATAGCATAGTTTAAATTGGTTTTTTAAACATTACTATTACAGACTAACAGGTAAAAAAGATCAATTAACATTTCTAAACAGGTTGGTAGAGCTGAGCTGAATAGGTTAGAATAGCTAAATAGGCTGAAGATTGCACGACGGCACGACGTAAGGTTCGACGAAGTGGAGGTGTATATACTCAGCAGAGGGTAGACACAGGCTTGATTAAAAAGTTCTTCAGCATTATAGTTTCATAAATCAAGCAGCAACTGAAAATGAAAATTAAATAAATTAAAACAAATAGGATTTAAAAATTTAATCGAAACCTCACATAATGTCTTACAAGTAGCTTCAAATAGTACTTTTCTGAAGTACCTATTTGGATGCCCATTCTTTTATGAAATTAATATACTGTTTCCTAAGTAGGTTTGATACATACCTATGTTAATATAAATAGAATTAAATAGGCTATCGGCATTCTACAGCATTTAAACATATTAAAAAACAATTGTTTATATCAAATTATGATAAACAATATCATATTCAAAACATACAGATTAAATTGAGATCTTTTTGATAACACATTGTTTGTAAGCAAATTTGTATAAATGTGATAATTTTGAAAGGTGTTAATAACTTCCAAATGCCAATATATATTCACATATTGATAATGATTTCTATTCTAGGACCTCCCAGTAGTAGTATGCTAATGTAATTTTGTCTTTTTCCATGGCCATTAAGGGATTGGTCAACGAAATGAACAGACACATAAATTAACTTGGTTAACTACAAAAACTTACAAAGAATCAAATAATAAACGGCATAAGTACTCAAAACTCGATCGCGTTTATATGTTTGTGCCTTTTGAGCTCCACCTCAAAAGGCACAAACATATAAACGCGATCGGGGCCGTGGGGTCCAGCTGTGTTGGATTTGTATTGGGACCAGGCCAAGTGTTTGGTGGAAGTGACAGGTTTCCAGAATGCTGGTTGCTACTTTGCTCAAAAGGTGAGCATTGCTATACAACGCGGAAATGCCGCCAGCATTTTGGGGACTTTTCCTTCTACTACAGGCATTTTAGATTAAGTATTTTAAGTTTTTATTGTATAGTTTAATTTTGTGTGTTTTAATAAATATACCAACTATCAAATAATACTTACAATTTCAAATGTTGTAGGATACAATTTGAGGTCATCCAGCATGATGCATTGATGTGTTGCTTTTTTGTATTTCTGAAAAGCATAAAATTACTCAAGATTAATATATGAATGAAAAATATTATTGATATATGAATTATTAATATATGAATTTGCCTAATATTGAAAAGACAGATATAATGCAGTTTCTGTGGTAACTTAAATGATTACATTTGTAGGTAAGTTATAATAATACAATAAATCAGAATGAGGCATAACTGGCGGGTGCCGTTCTTCATACAATAGACCAGTTTAATTAAGTCAATGAACAACTCAACACAATAGCCTGTAACATTAATACCATGTCTGCAATAGTTACTTTATATACCTAACATCCTCTATCTGTAATTTTTAATTAATTTTTTAAGTATAATATTGTAAAAAGCCTCTGTGTTGGCTACGGCCCCACTGATGCTTCTTAAAAATACCGGGTGTAAGGCCTGAGAATCTGTGAGGTGCAATAAATCATAGGAACTGTATACAGAAGAAATAATAATGAGAGTGGGGTCAGATAGCCAAACATATTATCTTTATTCAATCCTAAAGTCCGGGCTGCACTTTTTATAATTACTGTGTTTGTATTGATTGATTAGACACAGAGTGAAATTACATCTTTCTATTTTTGTTAATTGAAACTTGAAAACTAACTACAGCTTGCGTGTATGTTAAAGTCATTAAAAATGGGAAAAAAAATAGCTCACATTGAAGAATGAGAGCAATTAATATCAATTTATACTTACATAAACAATTTTCTTTCACAACAACCTGATGTGTGTCTTTGCCTTAGTTCTTGGAACAAGTCACCTCCTCCTGCCAATTTGTGACTCCCAGGTCTCAAAGGTCTGCTTTCATTCCACTGCATCCTTCCATGCATTATTTGCTCACTAAAATCATTATCGATTTGATTTGATTTGATAGTGATTTATAACCTCCAAAACTATCCATTTTCTTGTGATAGGTATTTGCATAGCTGTGCAGTGTTTGTCACTTTAACAACACGGGAAATGGGCCTAAAGGCAGCGGCCATTCTTATTTCTTATTTAAGATGAAATTAAATAATTATTTCATCAGATTTCGATACGTAAGAGCACGTTTTTTCAATAAAATTTGAAAATGTGTCAACAAAGCAAAGCCATTGACAAATTTGACAATGACAGCCAGATTGACTTGGAACGTTCAAAAATTGTTCATCATAAGTCAACAATGGTGAACTTGATAAATGATTAAAAATAAGTAATACATTTTTAATCTACTTTAATAATTAAATTGAATAAAAAAGATATAAGGTATTGTAATTATCCAGTATTTCAGTTTTTTTGGTAAAAAAACAAAAAAAATATGTGTATAAAAAATTAGACAAGGATATTTAAACGGGTTTCGTTTAAAAATTCAAATTTTTCATACCTACAACATTACAAAATTTGTGGTGCACTATTTCAAATAATAATTTATTTGTGGTGTTTTACATACAATTTATAACTGATATATATATTAAAATATTAGTTACGTTTATTTTCACAATTTCTAATATCAAGCTGGTAAAAACAGATTTTTATTTAACCAAATGTTGTTTCGCGCCAAAAAAATTGTGGTTAGTTTTCTTATGTTGGTATAAAAGTTGCCGATTTTAGAAGAAAATATAATATTAGGAATCATTCTGTTACAAATTTTGTCTGTTTAAGGTGATCATCTTTTATTTTGAAAAATTCACAAAATATTATAAAACCGTGTTAAAATGTGTTTGTGATGTGTTTTCAGGTGCAGAAGTAATTTGGAGATCACAGAATATCAAGGTATATATAAAATAATCATTAATCAATGATTAATGGATTTTTGAAGTAATTTTCTTGTCTTGGCGTCATGACGCCATTATCTATTTCAAACGGTTTTTTGTGTTAACTTTTTACGATTAATAGGAATAAATATGTTGTTTTAATTGTGTTAATGTATTGTATTTATTACATTTTTGTATCGGCATTATTTACATACACTTTTAATTGAAGTGTGTCACAAATGTGGATATCAATTCGTCCGTGGATTCAATATTTTCATTAGAATAGGTATTCAAATTTAAGTATATAAAATGTAGCGAGCTATAGATTAGATGTAGCTGCTAATGGCATATTAAAACGGGAAGCTTAAACTCGGAAGTGCGTCAAAATCGGCTGTTAATTAAGCACAATAATACATGTTTTACAACGATGTTCATTTGTTTTGTAATTTTTTCCCAGATGAAACGCGGATATACTTCGACTCCTGAAGATTTGCAGCAAACTCCACGTCGGTTCCATCCTGACATTACCGCCGTTGCTGCAGGTATTAAAAAGTGATTTTGGTTTTATGATTGAAGTTTAGGTAGTGAACAAATATTTGACCTCGCCATATTTTTTTGAGCTCAGTTAGGTAAGTTTGTACAGTATCTAACTAGGTATTGTACCTATTTGTGTAGAATGAAAAGTTTTGTAAAACCTTAGATTTGCAAGATCTTTATTAAATTTTAGGATAACATCAGAGGTCAATGAATTTTCTCTCAGTCTCGCTTTCCTTGCTATGATTAAAATTAGTACCTAATAGGTAGTTGATAACATGTTTAGAACCTATTCCTATTGATATCTAAATCAAAGACAGTGAAACATAGTCTTGGGTAAATTGTGAGCGAGTGATTGAAAAGATAGGTTTCATTCTTCGGATATGAACGGCTCAGTATCTCATTAATCATAAATAAATCATAAATCATAGTGTTTATTAACCTTACGACATCGCGCCGTACAGGGCAAGTCAATTTACATAAGTTGGTTGAAATCAAATTCAAATTACATACAACTGTTGGTTATATTTGACGATCTGAGTAACGACCGCACAGCCGACTCGTGAAGGTCGGTGCTTCACGTGCCGACGGACGATGGTTCAAATCCCAGGACGGCCAACACTAATTTTGCGGAAAATTTGAATTTTTGTGTAGCTGTACATATTTTTGCTATTTTTTTTATTATTTTTATTTTTTTACACACAAATTTAACGAAGAAATATCTCTCTTCACTTTGTGTCATATCTTTACATCTTTTGTGTCCTTACCATACGGTTTCATTTACCTCGAATTCGTTTCAAAATATATCTATGAATCGTTGACAGGACCGACCGAACTACGATCAAATAATATAAAACTCATCATTGACCAATCAGTGCGAAAAGAGGCCCGCAGCTGTCAGCGCGCATGCTCTGTATAACGGTCGGGCCACCATACGGACAACGAAATTTGAACTTTCACTGTATGAATTTAGGGCTTAGATTGCTTTATTGTGTATTTCGTACAAAATTACGGTGAACGAACAAGATATGAGAGTTGATTTCATCCGTCAAGATAAGAAGAGTGAAACTTATCTTTTCAATCACTCGCTCGCGAGCCGTTTTCGATCGGCCCGTCCGTCACACAATAGGTATATGGGAAATTGGACTCTCAGTCGTAGCTTTAGGGTTTAGATTAATTTGCTTTTAGTGCGTGTTCGTTCAAAATAAGGTGAGATACTGATATGAAAGAGCGAAACATATTATCTTTAACTCGCAAAGATATGAACCAATATTTTCTTTTCGCTGATATGATCTGCCCACCTCTACAATTAATATGTGGGATATAAATACTGTATTCAATGACTAATTACGAGTATTATTATTACGGAGATCAAAATCATATTGGCTTTGCTATTTAGTTCACAATAACAAGCATAGATGGCGCTAAGAACATGCCAAAAAATAATGTTTACTTGGTGTCTAACTATTTGTGTAGAATGGAAAGTTTTATAATACCTCTGTAAGATTTGCAAGTTTTTCATTCAATTTTTAGGATAAAATCAGAAGTCAAAGAACTCTCACCCAGTCGCTCCCCTTGCTATGTTTAAAATTACTAAATAGGTACAACATAAGGTTCACTATTGATATCAAAAATACTATAAAATGTCTACATTTTATTAGGTATTTATTTGTTGAGTTTATTAATTCTAAATTAGTTCTTCCAAGCTGCATGGTGCTCAGGGTCTGATGGTGAAATAAATAGATGCGGAATAGGATCTCGGTAATTAAGCGACATAACCCTGTATAAGTAAGCAATAGCTAAGGCAAATCATACTTTTTTTTACTATGTCTACAACTAATATTTGCATTTTTATCAGGAGAGACACATCAAGGCAATGCCGAAAGGTACAAGGGCTTTTCTAGACAATGCACGGCAAATGCATTTATAGCTATTCTTCACGCGAAAACCATATCGAATGTTTTAGATTTCGATTTCAATTACGTCCTGTCAGAGGGCGACAAACTTTATATGGAATTAGAGCCGCGTATCCCCGCTTATGTAGAGAGTAGGTATTTATCAGCTGATGAATTACCGACTGATTTGAGAATCGGTAACGTAGATTATAAAGTAGAGTGCAACTACTTAACCACGGATTTGTATCCAACGTGCAAAAATAATGAGGATATTTATAAGCTACGTCTAAAAAATACTTTAGACAACTTAGTATTTGATGAAAGTTGGGACGACAGTAAAGATGGTTGTCTTTTCACTGGTGGTGGGTACACGGTCGCATTTTGGACACGCAGATACACACTAAATAATGAAACGAATAGGAAATATTATTTGTTCAATAGTCATGCAGTAAACGTCTTAAATGAAAGTAGTTCAGATGGTGTGGCCAGAATTTTTGAAGTAAATTCAACACAAGCCTTAGCGAATACTCTGATCAAATATAGCTGTAGGTACGAAGATCACTATGAATTAAATAGGATATCGATTGTTAGCCCAGCCACACCAACATTGTTGTTAGATTCTGATTTGACCCAATGCAGCTCTGTCGAACCAGATATTGAAATAATAGATTCGCAACGAACTTCTTGTAGCAGAAGTTCCGTTTCTCATACTGGGCTGGTGTTAAGCAACGTTGTTGCATCTTTGACTGACGTTCCAACTCAAACTTCAGTTAGTGTAAATAGTGACAAATCATGCTCTATTTTAACTACACCACCATCTTATGCTGGTGTAGTTAAATTGAGAATGCCCTCAATTACTGCCACAAAAAAAAAGACAGCCGCGCCAATAAACACTTTTAAATCGATTACAGATAATCAACCCGTGGTAGTAATTGAAAAAGTAGGCGATCTAAAATTAAAATATTGTAAACCAGTAGTTGCGCTAGAGCCATTGGAATCATTGCAAAATAAACCAAGTGCTTCCGTTAAACGAGGGCGACCCAAAAAAGTTAAAAAAGGGCCTAATAAATCAAAAGCCAACGCACACCTGGACGCCGTAACTAAATACGCAGCTAAAAAGCCTGAAATAAATTTAAAATCGGTACAAACATATACTTCTAAAAACCCCGACGTTAACAGAATTTCAGTAGATAAATACACTACTACACACCCACAAATAAATCGTGACGCAGTTAGGAAATACACAGAAAAAAATCCAGGTGTGAATTTACAAGCCGTAAAAAAATACCAAACTACACACCCACAAATTACACAACAGACGAGTGCACAATATAATCAATCATCGAGGAATGTCGACATTTCACTCCGTAGGTCAAGTAATATGATAGGCGAGAAACGGGGTGACGAATTAAATTCTGTTAAAGCGTTCTCTCTCAAAAACCAGTCACTCAAATCACCAAACACGTACATCTGTCAACATTGTCACGCTCCTCTGTTTGAAGAGGAACGTTCTAGGTCACAATGGTGTTGCTCTTCAGGCGCGAACAATGTCTTATCGCTCGAACCTTTAACAGAAGATTTTTATTCGCATCACAGTTTTTTGCAACGACCGCGCGCTTACAACAATTTATTTGCATTCTCAGCTTTAGGGACTACACACGGTTTTCAACATCCAGATGGCTTATCCTTCATTAAAATTCAGGGTCGTACATACCACCGCGTCTTTGATTTAGCTTACAATCAGAGTGTAAATAATATAGGAATGTATATTAATGACAATTCTGAACGCGAGAACTTAGCTAGCAATAGGAATTTAGATTTAGATATCGTACGGTCGATTACTCACTTTTTACATTCAGTTAATCCGTTTATAGAATGTTTTAAAAGATTAGGTGCAGAGGCTTCCGATGAAGCGTATATTATGTTTCAGAAAACTTCACGAGCTACCCATGGAAATATTTTAGGCGACATGCCCATGTTTAGTTCGGAAGTGGCCGCAATTATTAGCACTGATAGGGAACAGTACGTGCCACGCTCTATTGCCTTATGGAAAGTGGGAGAGAAAAAACCGCATACCGTTGACATTATGCACAATTTGTACGAACCTTTCGGCTACCCGCTCCTCTATCCAGCTGGTAATCCAGGGTGGTACTGTACGAAGCTAGACCGCAACGGACACAAGCTAACTCAGGCTCGATACGTCAGGTGTCTTCTTTTATCAGAAAGTCGGTTTTCTCAACTCGGTCGGCTATCCGAGGAATGGATGGTCGATATGTATTGTAGAATCAGTGAAGAACGTTTGCGTTATATACTTAACATGCAGAAAAATAGTTTTGAGATTAGAATGGCACCGTTGAATGAAATACAAAACGATGAAAGCATTCAAGGTGAAGGTATAGTCCCTGGCCGTGTGTACCTTCCATATTCATTTACTGGGGGGCC
This sequence comes from Macaria notata, assembly GCA_927399415.1. Lineage (NCBI taxonomy): Eukaryota > Metazoa > Arthropoda > Insecta > Lepidoptera > Geometridae > Macaria > Macaria notata. The sequence goes on along the minus strand of OV656750.1, from coordinate 3,320,116 downwards.
ACGTTACATGAAAGTAAAATATTTAGATTGCATCGCGTTGGTTAATAGAATGGGACCTCCCTCGTATTTTGTTACATTCACATGTAATCCCAATTGGCCAGAAATACAAAATTCTATTCCAGCTGGCCAACGCCCCGCTAATCCATTAATTTGTGCAAGAGTTTTTAATTTACGCCTCCTTGCTTTAATTAGAGACATACGATCCGGCCTTTGGTTTGGAAAAGTAGAGTATTTGACTCATGTAATTGAATTTCAAAAAAGAGGTCTTCCTCATGCCCACATTTGCTTTAGAGTCGAAGGGGGAGGCCCAAAGAATAACTTGGATATTGATAAGGTGTGTCGCGCCGACATTCCTGATGATAAGGAAGCCGAAGGCAGATTGCGTCCAGCTGTCTTAAAGCACATGATACATGGGCCGTGTGGGCGAGACAGAGACAATTTGCCGTGTTACGATAGAGAAAAACAAAAATGTAACAAACGCTTCCCAAAAAGAGAAACCGACGTAACATTTATAGATGATAGAGGTTTTGTACACTTGCGTCGTAATAGTAATAATGAAGGCGTAATTAAATTCAGAAATCGAGAAGTTACAGTGAATGAAACATGGACGGTACCATACAATGCCAGTTTGCTTTTAAAATATGATGCTCACATTAATATCGAAGTCTCCTCGCACCGGAACGTAGTTAAATATCTTTTCAAATACCTGACTAAAGGGCCTGATGAAGCGCGTGTTGCCGTTGTTGAGGAAACAACTAACGAAATTGAAGATTACGTCACGAAAAGATATATAGGCTCCAGCGACGCGGCTTGGAGAATATTAGAATTTGACGTAACTTCCCGTGAACCTAATGTTAAGCAACTGGCAGTCCATCTAGACCACAGACAGACAGTATATTTCAAACCTGGCCAGGAAGCGAATGTCAACCGCGAATCGTCCGATTTACTCACATACTTCAACAGACCGTTAGGTGCAGAATTCGATAGTTTAACATATGTAGAGTTCTATGAAAGGTATATTGTGCATCCGAAAAAACCCACCACCAAAGTTACTATACATGAAACAACAAACGGCAAATACGTTACAGAGAGACAAAGGGGAATCATGGTTTGTAGATTATTTTGGGTCAGCCCTACGCGCGGCGAACAATTTTATCTTAGATTACTATTAAATGCGTTTCCGTGCCGTGGATATTCGGACCTCTTAAATCTTGGTGGCCTACAGCATGAAAATTTTCAAGAGGCGTGTAAAGCTGTTGGTATTTGTGACAGCGAAACAGAATACATTACCTGCATGACAGAAGCAGTAACTTTCTTCACTGGCCACCGTCTGCGCAGGTTTTTTGTTTTGTTGGCTGTAAACGGTGCTCCAGTTGCGCTACTGTGGGACACATTTAAAAATCAACTTTGCGAAGACTATTTGCACAGATTCCCCAATGAATTCGAAAAATCATACAGCTTGGGGTTGAGGGACATTAGTAGGTGGTTACAAAAGCATAGTTTGAGTCTAGGCGACCTAGGTCTTCCGGAGGTTGATGACGAATCAACAGAACTAGATAGGGAGCTTGTTGAGTATGATGTAGAACATCAAAAGTCTGTTGTCGATGAATGGTTACCCAGGCTTTCATCCGAACAACGATCAGTGTTTGACTATATTAGGAAACTTTGCACAGATGACAATTTCCGCGAATCAAATCCTTGCGCCATTTTCATAGACGGTCCGGCAGGTACAGGAAAAACGCAATTGCTTAACACTATATCAGCATTTGTTCGCGGTTGTTTAAAGTCAGTAGCAATTTGTACGGCATCGTCAGCAATCGCGGCACAAAATTTGGAGAACGCTTCTACCGCACACTCAATGTTCAAATTTCCATTAGACGTCATAGACGATTCTACAAATTGGAATTTGAGCAATTCAACTCAGAGGGGACAATTAATTCATCAAGCTCAAATCATAATTTACGACGAGGCCCCTATGGCACATAAATATTTGATTCACATGCTCGACAGATCTTTGCAAGACCTCATGAAATCAAAAATAATATTTGGAGGTAAAATAATAATTTTTGCAGGAGATTTTAGACAAATCCCGCCAGTAGTTGTAGATGCCAAAACTGATTCAGATATCCTAAATTCATCATTGAAAAAGTCCCCGCTATGGCCACAGATTAAAAAATTCACATTGATTGCATCGCAAAGATGTCGAGACGATATTGAATACGCAAAGTTTATTCTTGAACTGGGGTCCAATGAGCTGCCCACAATTTCATTACCTGTCGGTAGAAGCATTCACAAAATCGTCTCTTTACATATGATCGATCACGTAACTGAATTAGATGACTTAATAGACTTTGTTTTCCCATACGCAATATTACCAGAAATTGACGTAGCATCACTACGCGCAATACTTTGTACCCGCAATGATGCCGTTCGCGAAATAAATTCAATTATATTAGATCGCGTGTCAGGAGACTTGCTCCATTTTTACTCGAGTGATAGAATTGCCAATGATGACGCGGACCAACTGTACCTCGGACCCGATTTTCTGAATAGAATCCAACCCCCGGGGGTTCCTGAACACGATTTGAAGCTTAAAGTAGGATGCGTCTGCATGATTATTAGGAATCTTAGTTTTGCAGACGGCTTAGTTAACGGGACTAAAGTAATAGTAGTAGACACATCGGCGCATTTGATTACAGTCCGTAAAAGAGGTTGCTACGAGAACATACCTTATTTAATACCTCGCATCCTCTTTAAGGCACCTATAGAACGGGGTAGCCCATACGAGATGGAACGTCATCAATTCCCTCTCCAGGTGTCATATGCTATGACCATTCACAAGTCGCAAGGGCAAACTATTTCGAGGGTGGGAGTGGATTTGCGTTCTGATATATTTAGCCACGGCCAATTGTACGTAGCTCTAGGTAGAGTGCAAGATAGGGATTCAATCAAAATATTAATAAATGACAATCGCGTAATCGATGGGAAACCCTGTGCAAATAACAAAATTATATCGGAATTAATCAAGTAAATCAGCTACGACTCTTGAAAGTTATATAAAATTGTTCGTCTCTCTTCATTTCGGTCGGTAAATTATTTTAAATCATGTTTTGTCGTGTATTTGACGAAAAGTCCTTTTTTAAATCATGTATTTTTCTACACTTTACATACAATACACTGACAAATATATGACTATAAAATATTTTAGTTGTGTAGGTTTATGTCAGTAAATCCGTCAATAATACTGACCAAAAGTTTCATAGTTCGGTCAATCTCCAGTACATTCATTAGGAATAAATCCAGACTTACATCCAATAAGTGAATTCTGCGGTGAATGAATGTAAATTGATCGTTGCATAATTGTAGCTACAGTTTAGTTAGATCTGATGGCATACGAATAAAGGTAATTGATATAAGTAAGTAACGACAGTAATAGTTGGTTAGGGTTTTTGATCACATACCGAACAGATTAGCATATGATTAAGTTTATCATGAGTTTTGGTTTAGAACTCAATGTATAGATTGAATACGCGTGGTGTGTACTCATCCATTCGTTTAGACACACAAACGCATACTTACATCATGTATCCAGACACATGCATACTTCACTGAACTTCTCTACTGTACCGTTCGTACTACATGCTCATCCCAGTGAGACCACCACAAACGTCACGACTTTTTGACCAAATCACATTACGCTTTTCATCTATACATTTGGTTCCACCATACTCTGTTGAACTTATTTATGTGCGAATATCGTTCGGTATGAGATTATTAACCTAATAACTTCTATTATTGCCCTTATTTACTTTTTATCAATTACCAATTCGAATGTCATTCGATCTAACAAACGCCGCTCTGTTATTTACCGATTAATTTATATTCATTTACTAACGCTTTCCTTGTCTGGCTGTGTGCCTGTATATCTATTAATGATACACTCGATTTTAACTTACTCGAGGCCGAGGTTTGTGGCATTGGCTATCTTGCTTTCATGAATTTCTATATAACTGACATAATTTATAGATCATTATCATATACTATTCCATCATATTTAGATTGGGTAGTAACGCATGTTTAGATTAGATAGATGGTAACTTTTTGAGTTACCATTTGTACTTTTAGACGTCGTTTATTATAAATTAAGTCAAATTATTTATTTTATATAGTGGTAGATTTAAAGATAGCCATAGTAAGTAGCTGTTAGTATTTTTAAGCAGAACTTTGTTCTATAGACCTGAAATAAATTAATTTATGTATGTATATTATATAATAGTAGGTATATAGTAAATTTTAATACATAGTTATTCGTAAATTGTATAATGTATTATTTATTTAGATATACGATATAGATAGAACACACATTGACACGATTAACTTCAACTACACTAATTCACTCATTACACTAACCAATAGAACAAGTATTATCAAATAGAAGTAGATAGAATGTAAATAGTAAGTAGTTAGTGTGGACTAGGCCTACTTGGGGATACCACATTAAAATAAAACGACGTCAGAGTCATACCTCCAAATTTTTTTCAATTTTTTTCAATAAATTTGAAAATAATTTAAGGTGCGTCGGAAATTGACTCATCGTGTATCTATTTCGTGGTTGTTGGCAACTAACACAAACTTAGAATTTGTTTATTTGTTTTATTGAAAACTAATACCCTTGAAGATTTGTGTCAGTTACCAATAACCATTACCATACATTAATTAAAGCGAAAATTTCTAATGATTTACAGATCACCGGTCACAAGACTTCATCAATGGAGATTTCGCGGCAGTATACTACAGAAACATTTGCACTAAGGAATAACAACACAAACACAGGTAAATTTTAGCCTACCGTTTGACTTCTCATAAAATTAATAATATATGTAACATACACTAACGAATATCATCAAAATCGATTCAAACGTATGTGTAGTTCTATGTACGTGTCAAGAATATGTTAAAATAATATTCGTAAACAATCAGAAACTAATTTAGATACAATATTTTTACAATATTGAGTTGCATAGGTATAAGCCAACAGCATAATATAATACGATAACCTATTGAAGTCTTTAGTTTAATTTCAATAATTATTAATTTTCATAAATACCCCTATATGAAATAGCATAATAATACTATATTAAATTAAAATTAAAATACGTATGATTATAATAAAATAACACAAAATCATCTATCCATTGTATTTACGAGTATAATTCAGTAATGATTTACATTCATGTTGGTAATTATAATTATTTTTTACAGATCGAGGAATCAACAGTCACGTCGTCGGCCGCTGGAACACCAGTCCTGTGTCAACTAAAATATTTTTTTAACAATAATTATGTGATGTTTATTGAAAAATTGTATTTGCAAATATTAAATAATATATGTTTGAATGTCATGTTTTTATTTTAAATTAATAAATACATCTATGATCAAATATTAAATTGGAGAATTTATTAGACAAATCAAAATGTCATAGGTAGGTGAACAATTATAACTCACTTTATATAGGTATTAATTAGGTGCATGTTAACAGAGAGTAGTCAAGTCAAAAAATACATACACTATGCTAATGCCAATTTAACTTAAATGCGTAAACTGGTTTTTTCTTGTAGGTAGGTACTTTATATTATAATAAGTAGGTATCAAATTTGTGTACTTAACAAATTTCATTTTTATAGGAATTACGAAACATTTTCACTCCCTCTGATCTGCTTAAAACAAATAGGTAAGACAAGTTATTTATACATACCTACCTATATATTTCCTACAGAGTTAGATAATTTTATTGACAGTTCCATCGCCATAATAAAATGGCGATTTAGTATGAAACAACTGCAGTGGTCATTCAAAGTCACAGACTACCAAACATCATCCTCAGCCCACTTTTTTTTCATTTTATCTCTTTACCCTTTTTTTAGCGCCAATTTTTTTTTATGCAATTCTAATACAAATACTTTTTCTAACCTACCGAGATTGATGATTAGTTTGCGATTTCAAACCCATATGGAGATTTAGTTGCATTCGACTGCCTTGGTCATTCTTAGTTACAGATTATCTATTATCATCATCATCCTAAGCCCACTTTTTACCGCATTTTGTCTCATTACCCTTTTACTAGCGCCAATTAATTTTTAAATGCAATACTTATACTAATTCTATTTCTTATACAAAAAATACTAAGTCCAACACAGTCCCAAAAACACTCCGGGCCGCGCATGCGGCCCGGCGTGTTATTGGTAGTTTGGACTTATAATTTTTTGTATAAGAAATAGTATTTCTAAGTATTAGTTATAAAAAAAATTGGCGCTAGTAAAAGGGTAATGAGATAATATGAAGAAATTTTTGAAAATTTTATGAAGACTATTTTTGTATGAAAGCCAAAATTTTTTTGTATGATTAGTAACATGCAAGCAGTTCTCATCAAATTTGGTTCAAACACCAACCCGCTAACTCTTATAGTTTCCGAGATCCCTTCGGTACTCCAAGGTCTGATCGGTCTGAAGGTCGGTCTCCAACCTCGCATCACCTTCACTGAGACGTCGCAAGTACTGCAGTTCGGCCTTCGGCCTCACCGCAGTACTTGCTCCGTCGTTATGTACAACCCTAGAAAAATGTATGGAATTTGTATGAAGAAAACATTTTTTTGTATGAAAGCCAAAAATTTTTTGTATGATTCAAAACATGCATGCAGTTCTCTCAAATATTAGTTCAAACACCAACCCGCTATCTCTTATAGTCTTTGAGATCCCATGGGGTACTCCAAGGTCTGATGGTCAAAGTGGTGGTGATGCTCGGCCTGCGGCCTCGCATCCCCCTCACTTTGACGTCGCAAGTACTGCAGTTCGGCTTTCGGCCTCACTGCAGTACTTGCTCCGTCGTTTTGTTCATCCTTAGGAAAACGTATGGGATTTGTATAAAGAAAAAAAATTTTTGTATGAAAGCCAAAAATTTTTTGTATGATTCAAAACATGCATGCAGTTCTCATCATATTTAGTTCAAACACGAACCCGCTATCTCTTATAGTCTTTGAGATCCCCTGGGGTACTCCAAGGTCGGTCTCCAGCCTCGCATCACCTTCAATTAAACGTCGCAAGTACCGAATTTCGGCCTTTGGTCTCACCGCAGTACTTGCTCCGTCGTTTTGTTCGTCCCTAGAAAAATGTATGGAATTTGTATGAAGAAAACATTTTTTTGTATGAAAGCCAAAAATTTTTTGTATGATTCAAAACATGCATGCAGTTCTCTCAAATATTAGTTCAAACACCAACCCGCTATCTCTTATAGTCTTTGAGATCCCATGGGGTACTCCAAGGTCTGATGGTCAAAGTGGTGGTGATGCTCGGCCTGCGGCCTCGCATCCCCCTCACTTTGACCATCAGACCTTGGAGTACCGAAGGGATCTCGGAAACTATAAGAGATAGGGAGGTGGTGTTTGAACTAATATTTGAGAGAACTGCATGCATGTTTTGAATCATACAAAAAATTTTTGGCTTTCATACAAATTTTTTTTTTCTTTATACAAATCCCATACGTTTTCCTAAGGATGAACAAAACGACGGAGCAAGTACTGCGGTGAGGCCGAAGGCCGAAATGCAGTACTTGCGACGTCTCAGTGAAAGTGATGCGAGGTTGGAGACCGACCTTCAGACCGATCAGACCCTGGAGTACCCCAAGGGATCTCGAAAACTATAAGAGATAGCGGGTTGGTGTTTGAACTAAATTTGGTGAGAACTGCTTGCATGTTACTAATCATACAAAAAATTTTTGGCTTTCATACAAAAAAAGTCATAAAATTTTCAAAAATTTCTTCATCTTATCTCATTACCCTTTTACTAGCGCCAATTTTTTTTTAATGCAATACTTATTTTATTTCTTATACAAAAAATTATAAGTCCAAACTACCAATAACACGCCGGGCCGCATGCGCGGCCCAAAATTACTAGTTACTATTATATATAATTGGATTACCATTCACTCACTCACTCACTGACATAGTAGTTCTCCGGGAAGGAGTTTCGTGGGGTGCATGTGTCATATGTCATCGTATAGGTATGGTTCATGGGACCACGAGAAAAATCCGAAACTTGGAGAAAGTGGAATTGGTCATGGAGTAGGGTAGGAGATCTCAAAAGTGGTAAGACTTAGATGAGGGGTGCTCGAACTAATATTTGTAGGAACTGCTTGTAGGTGACGGAAAACCAAAAAACAAGATGGCCGCCATATAAAAAAACATGGCCGCCATACAAATTTCAAATGCTCGTAACTCTGGAACAGTTGGAGATAGGTGGGGAGTGTTCGACCAAATGTCATAGAGGGCCGTGGGGGACGTTTGGAAATGGTTGCAAAAATCCAAGATGGCGTCGTCAAAATGGCGGCCGATTTTCAAAATGGCCGCAGGGGGCTGATTTTTTGCATCCGGGGGTATTTTGGGGTGCAGATTCCATAACTGAAATCAAATTTTTAAAATGTCAAAAAATAAAGATGGCCGCCATACATGTGAAAATTTCGAGGGGGTGGGGAGTAGATCTCCATGTTGCTGGGGTGCAGGGTTGACGTTTTTGGTGCAAATGAATACGTTTGGGTCCAAAATGTATAGAATAAATGAAAAGTTGGTGATAGGTGGAACTGACCTTGGAGTACCAAAGGGATCTCGAAAACTATAAGAGATAGGGGAATGATGCTTGAACTAATGTTGGAGAGAACTGCATGCATGTTTTCAATCATACCAAAAATTTTTGGCTTTCATACAAATTTTTTTTTTTCTTCATACAAATCCCATACATTTTCCTAGGGATGAACAAAACGACGGAGCAAGTACTGCGGTGAGGCCGAAGGCCGAACTGCAGTACTTGCGACGTCAAAGTGAGGGGGATGCGAGGCCGCAGGGCGAGCATCACCTCCACTTTGACCATCAGACCTTGGAGTACCGAAGGGATCTCGGAAACTATAAGAGATAGGGAGGTGGTGTTTGGACTAATATTTGAGAGAACTGCATGCATGTTTTCAATCATACAAAAAATTTTGGGCTTTCATACAAAAATTTTTTTTCTTCATCCAAATCCCATACATTTTTCTAGGGATGAACAAAACGACGGAGCAAGTACTGCAGTGAGGCCGAAAGCCGAACTGCAGTACTTGCGACGTCAAAGTGAGGGGGATGCGAGGCCGCAGGCCGAGCATCACCTCCAGTTTGACCATCAGACCTTGGAGTACCGAAGGGATCTCGGAAACTATAAGATATAGGGAGGTGGTGTTTGGACTAATATTTGAGAGAACTGCATGCATGTTTTGAATCATACAAAAAATTTTTGGCTTTCATACAAAAATTTTTTTTCTTTATACAAATCCCATACGTTTTCCTAAGGATGAACAAAACGACGGAGCAAGTACTGCGGTGAGGCCGAAGGCCGAAATGCAGTACTTGCGACGTCTCATCTAAGGTGATGCGAGGTTGGAGACCGACCTTCAGACCGATCAGACCCTGGAGTACCCCAGGGGATCTCGAAATCTATAAGAGATAGCGGGTTGGTGTTTGAACTAAATTTGATGAGAACTGCTTGCATGTTACTAATCATACATAAAAATTAAAAAATACTAAGTCCAACACAGTCCCAAAAACACTCCGGGCCGCATGCGCGGCCCGGCGTGTTATTGCTAGTTTGGACTTTTAATTTTTTGTATAAGAAATTGTATAAGTATTGCATTAAAAAAAAATTGGCGCTAGTAAAAGGGTAATGAGATAAAATGAAGAAATTTTTGAAAATTTTATTAAGTCTATTTTTGTATGAAAGCCAAAATTTTTTTGTATGATAAGTAACATTCAAGCAGTTCTCATCAAATTTAGTTCAAGCACCAACCCGCTATCTCTTATAGTTTTCGAGATCCCCTGGGGTACTCCAGGGTCTGATCGGTCTGAAGGTCGGTCTCCAACCTCGAATCACCTTCACTGAGACGTCGCAAGTACTGCGTTTCGGCCTTCGGCCTCACCGCAGTACTTGCTCCGTCGTTTTGTACATCCCTAGAAAAATGTATGGAATTTGTATGAAAAAAATTTTTTTTTGTATGAAAGCCAAAAATTTTTTGTATGATTCAAAACATGCATGCAGTTCTCTCAAATATTAGTCCAAACACCACCTCCCTATCTCTTATAGTTTCCGAGATCCCTTCGGTACTCCAAGGTCTGATGGTCAAAGTGGAGGTGATGCTCGGCCTGCGGCCTCGCATCTCCCTCACTTTGATGTCGCTAGTACTGCAGTTCGGCCTTCGGCCTCACTGCAGTACTTGCTCCGTCGTTTTGTTCATCCCTAGGAAAATGTATGGGATTTGTATGAAGAAAAAAAAAATTTGTATGAAAGCCAAAAATTTTTTGTATGATTCAAAACATGCATGCAGTTCTCTCAAATATTAGTCCAAACACCACCTCCCTATCTCTTATAGTTTCCGAGATCCCTTCGGTACTCCAAGGTCTGATGGTCAAAGTGGAGGTGATGCTCGGCCTGCGGCCTCGCATCCCCCTCACTTTGATGTCGCAAGTACTGCAGTTCGGCCTTCGGCCTCACTGCAGTACTTGCTCCGTCGTTTTGTTCATCCCTAAGAAAATGTATGGGATTTGTATGAAGAAAAAAAAAATTTGTATGAAAGCCAAAAATTTTTTGTATGATTCAAAACATGCATGCAGTTCTCTCCAATATTAGTTCAAGCATCATTCCCCTATCGCTTACAGTTTTCGAGATCCCTTTGGTACTCCAAGGTCAGTTCCACCTATCACCAACTTTTCATTTATTCTATACATTCTGGACCCAAACGTATACATTTGCACCAAAAACGTCAACCCTGCACCCCGGCAACATGGAGATCTACTCCCCACCCCCTCGAAATTTTCACATGTATGGCGGCCATCTTTATTTTTTGACATTTCGGAATTTCGATTTCAGATATGGAATCTTCACCCCAAAATACCCCCGGATGCAAAAAATCAGCCCCCTGCGGCCATTTTGAAAATCGGCCGCCATTTTGACGACGCCATCTTGGATTTTTGCAACCATTTCCAAACGTCCCCCACGGACCTCTATGACATTTGGTCGAACACCCCCCACCTATCTCCAACCGTTCCAGAGTTACGAGCATTTGAAATTTGTATGGCGGCCATGTTTTTTTGTATGGCGGCCATCTTGTTTTTTGGTTTTCCTTCACCTACAAGCAGTTCCTACCAAAATTAGTTCGAGCACCCCCCCTCTATGTCTTACCACTTTTGAGATCCCCTACCCTACTCCATGACCAGTTCCACTTTCTCCAAGTTTCGGATTTTTCTCGTGGTCCCATGAACCATACCTATACGATGACATATGACACTTGCACCCCACAAAACTCCTTCCTCCTCCTTGGCATTAGCATAGTGTATGTATTTTTTGACTTGACTACTCTCTGTTAACATGCACCTAATTAATACCTATATAAAGTGAGTTATAATTGTTCACCTACCTATGACATTTTGATTTGTCTAATAAATTCTCCAATTTAATATTTGATCATAGATGTATTTATTAATTTAAAATAAAAACATGACATTCAAACATATATTATTTAATATTTGCAAATACAATTTTTCAATAAACATCACATAATTATTGTTAAAAAAATATTTTAGTTGACACAGGACTGGTGTTCCAGCGGCCGACGACGTGACTGTTGATTCCTCGATCTGTAAAAAATAATTATAATTACCAACATGAATGTAAATCATTACTGAATTATACTCGTAAATACAATGGATAGATGATTTTGTGTTATTTTATTATAATCATACGTATTTTAATTTTAATTTAATATAGTATTATTATGCTATTTCATATAGGGGTATTTATGAAAATTAATAATTATTGAAATTAAACTAAAGACTTCAATAGGTTATCGTATTATATTATGCTGTTGGCTTATACCTATGCAACTCAATATTGTAAAAATATTGTATCTAAATTAGTTTCTGATTGTTTACGAATATTATTTTAACATATTCTTGACACGTACATAGAACTACACATACGTTTGAATCGATTTTGATGATATTCGTTAGTGTATGTTACATATATTATTAATTTTATGAGAAGTCAAACGGTAGGCTAAAATTTACCTGTGTTTGTGTTGTTATTCCTTAGTGCAAATGTTTCTGTAGTATACTGCCGCGAAATCTCCATTGATGAAGTCTTGTGACCGGTGATCTGTAAATCATTAGAAATTTTCGCTTTAATTAATGTATGGTAATGGTTATTGGTAACTGACACAAATCTTCAAGGGTATTAGTTTTCAATAAAACAAATAAACAAATTCTAAGTTTGTGTTAGTTGCCAACAACCACGAAATAGATACACGATGAGTCAATTTCCGACGCACCTTAAATTATTTTCAAATTTATTGAAAAAAATTGAAAAAAATTTGGAGGTATGACTCTGACGTCGTTTTATTTTAATGTGGTATCCCCAAGTAGGCCTAGTCCACACTAACTACTTACTATTTACATTCTATCTACTTCTATTTGATAATACTTGTTCTATTGGTTAGTGTAATGAGTGAATTAGTGTAGTTGAAGTTAATCGTGTCAATGTGTGTTCTATCTATATCGTATATCTAAATAAATAATACATTATACAATTTACGAATAACTATGTATTAAAATTTACTATATACCTACTATTATATAATATACATACATAAATTAATTTATTTCAGGTCTATAGAACAAAGTTCTGCTTAAAAATACTAACAGCTACTTACTATGGCTATCTTTAAATCTACCACTATATAAAATAAATAATTTGACTTAATTTATAATAAACGACGTCTAAAAGTACAAATGGTAACTCAAAAAGTTACCATCTATCTAATCTAAACATGCGTTACTACCCAATCTAAATATGATGGAATAGTATATGATAATGATCTATAAATTATGTCAGTTATATAGAAATTCATGAAAGCAAGATAGCCAATGCCACAAACCTCGGCCTCGAGTAAGTTAAAATCGAGTGTATCATTAATAGATATACAGGCACACAGCCAGACAAGGAAAGCGTTAGTAAATGAATATAAATTAATCGGTAAATAACAGAGCGGCGTTTGTTAGATCGAATGACATTCGAATTGGTAATTGATAAAAAGTAAATAAGGGCAATAATAGAAGTTATTAGGTTAATAATCTCATACCGAACGATATTCGCACATAAATAAGTTCAACAGAGTATGGTGGAACCAAATGTATAGATGAAAAGCGTAATGTGATTTGGTCAAAAAGTCGTGACGTTTGTGGTGGTCTCACTGGGATGAGCATGTAGTACGAACGGTACAGTAGAGAAGTTCAGTGAAGTATGCATGTGTCTGGATACATGATGTAAGTATGCGTTTGTGTGTCTAAACGAATGGATGAGTACACACCACGCGTATTCAATCTATACATTGAGTTCTAAACCAAAACTCATGATAAACTTAATCATATGCTAATCTGTTCGGTATGTGATCAAAAACCCTAACCAACTATTACTGTCGTTACTTACTTATATCAATTACCTTTATTCGTATGCCATCAGATCTAACTAAACTGTAGCTACAATTATGCAACGATCAATTTACATTCATTCACCGCAGAATTCACTTATTGGATGTAAGTCTGGATTTATTCCTAATGAATGTACTGGAGATTGACCGAACTATGAAACTTTTGGTCAGTATTATTGACGGATTTACTGACATAAACCTACACAACTAAAATATTTTATAGTCATATATTTGTCAGTGTATTGTATGTAAAGTGTAGAAAAATACATGATTTAAAAAAGGACTTTTCGTCAAATACACGACAAAACATGATTTAAAATAATTTACCGACCGAAATGAAGAGAGACGAACAATTTTATATAACTTTCAAGAGTCGTAGCTGATTTACTTGATTAATTCCGATATAATTTTGTTATTTGCACAGGGTTTCCCATCGATTACGCGATTGTCATTTATTAATATTTTGATTGAATCCCTATCTTGCACTCTACCTAGAGCTACGTACAATTGGCCGTGGCTAAATATATCAGAACGCAAATCCACTCCCACCCTCGAAATAGTTTGCCCTTGCGACTTGTGAATGGTCATAGCATATGACACCTGGAGAGGGAATTGATGACGTTCCATCTCGTATGGGCTACCCCGTTCTATAGGTGCCTTAAAGAGGATGCGAGGTATTAAATAAGGTATGTTCTCGTAGCAACCTCTTTTACGGACTGTAATCAAATGCGCCGATGTGTCTACTACTATTACTTTAGTCCCGTTAACTAAGCCGTCTGCAAAACTAAGATTCCTAATAATCATGCAGACGCATCCTACTTTAAGCTTCAAATCGTGTTCAGGAACCCCCGGGGGTTGGATTCTATTCAGAAAATCGGGTCCGAGGTACAGTTGGTCCGCGTCATCATTGGCAATTCTATCACTCGAGTAAAAATGGAGCAAGTCTCCTGACACGCGATCTAATATAATTGAATTTATTTCGCGAACGGCATCATTGCGGGTACAAAGTATTGCGCGTAGTGATGCTACGTCAATTTCTGGTAATATTGCGTATGGGAAAACAAAGTCTATTAAGTCATCTAATTCAGTTACGTGATCGATCATATGTAAAGAGACGATTTTGTGAATGCTTCTACCGACAGGTAATGAAATTGTGGGCAGCTCATTGGACCCCAGTTCAAGAATAAACTTTGCGTATTCAATATCGTCTCGACATCTTTGCGATGCAATCAATGTGAATTTTTTAATCTGTGGCCATAGCGGGGACTTTTTCAATGATGAATTTAGGATATCTGAATCAGTTTTGGCATCTACAACTACTGGCGGGATTTGTCTAAAATCTCCTGCAAAAATTATTATTTTACCTCCAAATATTATTTTTGATTTCATGAGGTCTTGCAAAGATCTGTCGAGCATGTGAATCAAATATTTATGTGCCATAGGGGCCTCGTCGTAAATTATGATTTGAGCTTGATGAATTAATTGTCCCCTCTGAGTTGAATTGCTCAAATTCCAATTTGTAGAATCGTCTATGACGTCTAATGGAAATTTGAACATTGAGTGTGCGGTAGAAGCGTTCTCCAAATTTTGTGCCGCGATTGCTGACGATGCCGTACAAATTGCTACTGACTTTAAACAACCGCGAACAAATGCTGATATAGTGTTAAGCAATTGCGTTTTTCCTGTACCTGCCGGACCGTCTATGAAAATGGCGCAAGGATTTGATTCGCGGAAATTGTCATCTGTGCAAAGTTTCCTAATATAGTCAAACACTGATCGTTGTTCGGATGAAAGCCTGGGTAACCATTCATCGACAACAGACTTTTGATGTTCTACATCATACTCAACAAGCTCCCTATCTAGTTCTGTTGATTCGTCATCAACCTCCGGAAGACCTAGGTCGCCTAGACTCAAACTATGCTTTTGTAACCACCTACTAATGTCCCTCAACCCCAAGCTGTATGATTTTTCGAATTCATTGGGGAATCTGTGCAAATAGTCTTCGCAAAGTTGATTTTTAAATGTGTCCCACAGTAGCGCAACTGGAGCACCGTTTACAGCCAACAAAACAAAAAACCTGCGCAGACGGTGGCCAGTGAAGAAAGTTACTGCTTCTGTCATGCAGGTAATGTATTCTGTTTCGCTGTCACAAATACCAACAGCTTTACACGCCTCTTGAAAATTTTCATGCTGTAGGCCACCAAGATTTAAGAGGTCCGAATATCCACGGCACGGAAACGCATTTAATAGTAATCTAAGATAAAATTGTTCGCCGCGCGTAGGGCTGACCCAAAATAATCTACAAACCATGATTCCCCTTTGTCTCTCTGTAACGTATTTGCCGTTTGTTGTTTCATGTATAGTAACTTTGGTGGTGGGTTTTTTCGGATGCACAATATACCTTTCATAGAACTCTACATATGTTAAACTATCGAATTCTGCACCTAACGGTCTGTTGAAGTATGTGAGTAAATCGGACGATTCGCGGTTGACATTCGCTTCCTGGCCAGGTTTGAAATATACTGTCTGTCTGTGGTCTAGATGGACTGCCAGTTGCTTAACATTAGGTTCACGGGAAGTTACGTCAAATTCTAATATTCTCCAAGCCGCGTCGCTGGAGCCTATATATCTTTTCGTGACGTAATCTTCAATTTCGTTAGTTGTTTCCTCAACAACGGCAACACGCGCTTCATCAGGCCCTTTAGTCAGGTATTTGAAAAGATATTTAACTACGTTCCGGTGCGAGGAGACTTCGATATTAATGTGAGCATCATATTTTAAAAGCAAACTGGCATTGTATGGTACCGTCCATGTTTCATTCACTGTAACTTCTCGATTTCTGAATTTAATTACGCCTTCATTATTACTATTACGACGCAAGTGTACAAAACCTCTATCATCTATAAATGTTACGTCGGTTTCTCTTTTTGGGAAGCGTTTGTTACATTTTTGTTTTTCTCTATCGTAACACGGCAAATTGTCTCTGTCTCGCCCACACGGCCCATGTATCATGTGCTTTAAGACAGCTGGACGCAATCTGCCTTCGGCTTCCTTATCATCAGGAATGTCGGCGCGACACACCTTATCAATATCCAAGTTATTCTTTGGGCCTCCCCCTTCGACTCTAAAGCAAATGTGGGCATGAGGAAGACCTCTTTTTTGAAATTCAATTACATGAGTCAAATACTCTACTTTTCCAAACCAAAGGCCGGATCGTATGTCTCTAATTAAAGCAAGGAGGCGTAAATTAAAAACTCTTGCACAAATTAATGGATTAGCGGGGCGTTGGCCAGCTGGAATAGAATTTTGTATTTCTGGCCAATTGGGATTACATGTGAATGTAACAAAATACGAGGGAGGTCCCATTCTATTAACCAACGCGATGCAATCTAAATATTTTACTTTCATGTAACGTGGCCCCCCAGTAAATGAATATGGAAGGTACACACGGCCAGGGACTATACCTTCACCTTGAATGCTTTCATCGTTTTGTATTTCATTCAACGGTGCCATTCTAATCTCAAAACTATTTTTCTGCATGTTAAGTATATAACGCAAACGTTCTTCACTGATTCTACAATACATATCGACCATCCATTCCTCGGATAGCCGACCGAGTTGAGAAAACCGACTTTCTGATAAAAGAAGACACCTGACGTATCGAGCCTGAGTTAGCTTGTGTCCGTTGCGGTCTAGCTTCGTACAGTACCACCCTGGATTACCAGCTGGATAGAGGAGCGGGTAGCCGAAAGGTTCGTACAAATTGTGCATAATGTCAACGGTATGCGGTTTTTTCTCTCCCACTTTCCATAAGGCAATAGAGCGTGGCACGTACTGTTCCCTATCAGTGCTAATAATTGCGGCCACTTCCGAACTAAACATGGGCATGTCGCCTAAAATATTTCCATGGGTAGCTCGTGAAGTTTTCTGAAACATAATATACGCTTCATCGGAAGCCTCTGCACCTAATCTTTTAAAACATTCTATAAACGGATTAACTGAATGTAAAAAGTGAGTAATCGACCGTACGATATCTAAATCTAAATTCCTATTGCTAGCTAAGTTCTCGCGTTCAGAATTGTCATTAATATACATTCCTATATTATTTACACTCTGATTGTAAGCTAAATCAAAGACGCGGTGGTATGTACGACCCTGAATTTTAATGAAGGATAAGCCATCTGGATGTTGAAAACCGTGTGTAGTCCCTAAAGCTGAGAATGCAAATAAATTGTTGTAAGCGCGCGGTCGTTGCAAAAAACTGTGATGCGAATAAAAATCTTCTGTTAAAGGTTCGAGCGATAAGACATTGTTCGCGCCTGAAGAGCAACACCATTGTGACCTAGAACGTTCCTCTTCAAACAGAGGAGCGTGACAATGTTGACAGATGTACGTGTTTGGTGATTTGAGTGACTGGTTTTTGAGAGAGAACGCTTTAACAGAATTTAATTCGTCACCCCGTTTCTCGCCTATCATATTACTTGACCTACGGAGTGAAATGTCGACATTCCTCGATGATTGATTATATTGTGCACTCGTCTGTTGTGTAATTTGTGGGTGTGTAGTTTGGTATTTTTTTACGGCTTGTAAATTCACACCTGGATTTTTTTCTGTGTATTTCCTAACTGCGTCACGATTTATTTGTGGGTGTGTAGTAGTGTATTTATCTACTGAAATTCTGTTAACGTCGGGGTTTTTAGAAGTATATGTTTGTACCGATTTTAAATTTATTTCAGGCTTTTTAGCTGCGTATTTAGTTACGGCGTCCAGGTGTGCGTTGGCTTTTGATTTATTAGGCCCTTTTTTAACTTTTTTGGGTCGCCCTCGTTTAACGGAAGCACTTGGTTTATTTTGCAATGATTCCAATGGCTCTAGCGCAACTACTGGTTTACAATATTTTAATTTTAGATCGCCTACTTTTTCAATTACTACCACGGGTTGATTATCTGTAATCGATTTAAAAGTGTTTATTGGCGCGGCTGTCTTTTTTTTTGTGGCAGTAATTGAGGGCATTCTCAATTTAACTACACCAGCATAAGATGGTGGTGTAGTTAAAATAGAGCATGATTTGTCACTATTTACACTAACTGAAGTTTGAGTTGGAACGTCAGTCAAAGATGCAACAACGTTGCTTAACACCAGCCCAGTATGAGAAACGGAACTTCTGCTACAAGAAGTTCGTTGCGAATCTATTATTTCAATATCTGGTTCGACAGAGCTGCATTGGGTCAAATCAGAATCTAACAACAATGTTGGTGTGGCTGGGCTAACAATCGATATCCTATTTAATTCATAGTGATCTTCGTACCTACAGCTATATTTGATCAGAGTATTCGCTAAGGCTTGTGTTGAATTTACTTCAAAAATTCTGGCCACACCATCTGAACTACTTTCATTTAAGACGTTTACTGCATGACTATTGAACAAATAATATTTCCTATTCGTTTCATTATTTAGTGTGTATCTGCGTGTCCAAAATGCGACCGTGTACCCACCACCAGTGAAAAGACAACCATCTTTACTGTCGTCCCAACTTTCATCAAATACTAAGTTGTCTAAAGTATTTTTTAGACGTAGCTTATAAATATCCTCATTATTTTTGCACGTTGGATACAAATCCGTGGTTAAGTAGTTGCACTCTACTTTATAATCTACGTTACCGATTCTCAAATCAGTCGGTAATTCATCAGCTGATAAATACCTACTCTCTACATAAGCGGGGATACGCGGCTCTAATTCCATATAAAGTTTGTCGCCCTCTGACAGGACGTAATTGAAATCGAAATCTAAAACATTCGATATGGTTTTCGCGTGAAGAATAGCTATAAATGCATTTGCCGTGCATTGTCTAGAAAAGCCCTTGTACCTTTCGGCATTGCCTTGATGTGTCTCTCCTGATAAAAATGCAAATATTAGTTGTAGACATAGTAAAAAAAAGTATGATTTGCCTTAGCTATTGCTTACTTATACAGGGTTATGTCGCTTAATTACCGAGATCCTATTCCGCATCTATTTATTTCACCATCAGACCCTGAGCACCATGCAGCTTGGAAGAACTAATTTAGAATTAATAAACTCAACAAATAAATACCTAATAAAATGTAGACATTTTATAGTATTTTTGATATCAATAGTGAACCTTATGTTGTACCTATTTAGTAATTTTAAACATAGCAAGGGGAGCGACTGGGTGAGAGTTCTTTGACTTCTGATTTTATCCTAAAAATTGAATGAAAAACTTGCAAATCTTACAGAGGTATTATAAAACTTTCCATTCTACACAAATAGTTAGACACCAAGTAAACATTATTTTTTGGCATGTTCTTAGCGCCATCTATGCTTGTTATTGTGAACTAAATAGCAAAGCCAATATGATTTTGATCTCCGTAATAATAATACTCGTAATTAGTCATTGAATACAGTATTTATATCCCACATATTAATTGTAGAGGTGGGCAGATCATATCAGCGAAAAGAAAATATTGGTTCATATCTTTGCGAGTTAAAGATAATATGTTTCGCTCTTTCATATCAGTATCTCACCTTATTTTGAACGAACACGCACTAAAAGCAAATTAATCTAAACCCTAAAGCTACGACTGAGAGTCCAATTTCCCATATACCTATTGTGTGACGGACGGGCCGATCGAAAACGGCTCGCGAGCGAGTGATTGAAAAGATAAGTTTCACTCTTCTTATCTTGACGGATGAAATCAACTCTCATATCTTGTTCGTTCACCGTAATTTTGTACGAAATACACAATAAAGCAATCTAAGCCCTAAATTCATACAGTGAAAGTTCAAATTTCGTTGTCCGTATGGTGGCCCGACCGTTATACAGAGCATGCGCGCTGACAGCTGCGGGCCTCTTTTCGCACTGATTGGTCAATGATGAGTTTTATATTATTTGATCGTAGTTCGGTCGGTCCTGTCAACGATTCATAGATATATTTTGAAACGAATTCGAGGTAAATGAAACCGTATGGTAAGGACACAAAAGATGTAAAGATATGACACAAAGTGAAGAGAGATATTTCTTCGTTAAATTTGTGTGTAAAAAAATAAAAATAATAAAAAAAATAGCAAAAATATGTACAGCTACACAAAAATTCAAATTTTCCGCAAAATTAGTGTTGGCCGTCCTGGGATTTGAACCATCGTCCGTCGGCACGTGAAGCACCGACCTTCACGAGTCGGCTGTGCGGTCGTTACTCAGATCGTCAAATATAACCAACAGTTGTATGTAATTTGAATTTGATTTCAACCAACTTATGTAAATTGACTTGCCCTGTACGGCGCGATGTCGTAAGGTTAATAAACACTATGATTTATGATTTATTTATGATTAATGAGATACTGAGCCGTTCATATCCGAAGAATGAAACCTATCTTTTCAATCACTCGCTCACAATTTACCCAAGACTATGTTTCACTGTCTTTGATTTAGATATCAATAGGAATAGGTTCTAAACATGTTATCAACTACCTATTAGGTACTAATTTTAATCATAGCAAGGAAAGCGAGACTGAGAGAAAATTCATTGACCTCTGATGTTATCCTAAAATTTAATAAAGATCTTGCAAATCTAAGGTTTTACAAAACTTTTCATTCTACACAAATAGGTACAATACCTAGTTAGATACTGTACAAACTTACCTAACTGAGCTCAAAAAAATATGGCGAGGTCAAATATTTGTTCACTACCTAAACTTCAATCATAAAACCAAAATCACTTTTTAATACCTGCAGCAACGGCGGTAATGTCAGGATGGAACCGACGTGGAGTTTGCTGCAAATCTTCAGGAGTCGAAGTATATCCGCGTTTCATCTGGGAAAAAATTACAAAACAAATGAACATCGTTGTAAAACATGTATTATTGTGCTTAATTAACAGCCGATTTTGACGCACTTCCGAGTTTAAGCTTCCCGTTTTAATATGCCATTAGCAGCTACATCTAATCTATAGCTCGCTACATTTTATATACTTAAATTTGAATACCTATTCTAATGAAAATATTGAATCCACGGACGAATTGATATCCACATTTGTGACACACTTCAATTAAAAGTGTATGTAAATAATGCCGATACAAAAATGTAATAAATACAATACATTAACACAATTAAAACAACATATTTATTCCTATTAATCGTAAAAAGTTAACACAAAAAACCGTTTGAAATAGATAATGGCGTCATGACGCCAAGACAAGAAAATTACTTCAAAAATCCATTAATCATTGATTAATGATTATTTTATATATACCTTGATATTCTGTGATCTCCAAATTACTTCTGCACCTGAAAACACATCACAAACACATTTTAACACGGTTTTATAATATTTTGTGAATTTTTCAAAATAATAGATGATCACCTTAAACAGACAAAATTTGTAACAGAATGATTCCTAATATTATATTTTCTTCTAAAATCGGCAACTTTTATACCAACATAAGAAAACTAACCACAATTTTTTTGGCGCGAAACAACATTTGGTTAAATAAAAATCTGTTTTTACCAGCTTGATATTAGAAATTGTGAAAATAAACGTAACTAATATTTTAATATATATATCAGTTATAAATTGTATGTAAAACACCACAAATAAATTATTATTTGAAATAGTGCACCACAAATTTTGTAATGTTGTAGGTATGAAAAATTTGAATTTTTAAACGAAACCCGTTTAAATATCCTTGTCTAATTTTTTATACACATATTTTTTTTGTTTTTTTACCAAAAAAACTGAAATACTGGATAATTACAATACCTTATATCTTTTTTATTCAATTTAATTATTAAAGTAGATTAAAAATGTATTACTTATTTTTAATCATTTATCAAGTTCACCATTGTTGACTTATGATGAACAATTTTTGAACGTTCCAAGTCAATCTGGCTGTCATTGTCAAATTTGTCAATGGCTTTGCTTTGTTGACACATTTTCAAATTTTATTGAAAAAACGTGCTCTTACGTATCGAAATCTGATGAAATAATTATTTAATTTCATCTTAAATAAGAAATAAGAATGGCCGCTGCCTTTAGGCCCATTTCCCGTGTTGTTAAAGTGACAAACACTGCACAGCTATGCAAATACCTATCACAAGAAAATGGATAGTTTTGGAGGTTATAAATCACTATCAAATCAAATCAAATCGATAATGATTTTAGTGAGCAAATAATGCATGGAAGGATGCAGTGGAATGAAAGCAGACCTTTGAGACCTGGGAGTCACAAATTGGCAGGAGGAGGTGACTTGTTCCAAGAACTAAGGCAAAGACACACATCAGGTTGTTGTGAAAGAAAATTGTTTATGTAAGTATAAATTGATATTAATTGCTCTCATTCTTCAATGTGAGCTATTTTTTTTCCCATTTTTAATGACTTTAACATACACGCAAGCTGTAGTTAGTTTTCAAGTTTCAATTAACAAAAATAGAAAGATGTAATTTCACTCTGTGTCTAATCAATCAATACAAACACAGTAATTATAAAAAGTGCAGCCCGGACTTTAGGATTGAATAAAGATAATATGTTTGGCTATCTGACCCCACTCTCATTATTATTTCTTCTGTATACAGTTCCTATGATTTATTGCACCTCACAGATTCTCAGGCCTTACACCCGGTATTTTTAAGAAGCATCAGTGGGGCCGTAGCCAACACAGAGGCTTTTTACAATATTATACTTAAAAAATTAATTAAAAATTACAGATAGAGGATGTTAGGTATATAAAGTAACTATTGCAGACATGGTATTAATGTTACAGGCTATTGTGTTGAGTTGTTCATTGACTTAATTAAACTGGTCTATTGTATGAAGAACGGCACCCGCCAGTTATGCCTCATTCTGATTTATTGTATTATTATAACTTACCTACAAATGTAATCATTTAAGTTACCACAGAAACTGCATTATATCTGTCTTTTCAATATTAGGCAAATTCATATATTAATAATTCATATATCAATAATATTTTTCATTCATATATTAATCTTGAGTAATTTTATGCTTTTCAGAAATACAAAAAAGCAACACATCAATGCATCATGCTGGATGACCTCAAATTGTATCCTACAACATTTGAAATTGTAAGTATTATTTGATAGTTGGTATATTTATTAAAACACACAAAATTAAACTATACAATAAAAACTTAAAATACTTAATCTAAAATGCCTGTAGTAGAAGGAAAAGTCCCCAAAATGCTGGCGGCATTTCCGCGTTGTATAGCAATGCTCACCTTTTGAGCAAAGTAGCAACCAGCATTCTGGAAACCTGTCACTTCCACCAAACACTTGGCCTGGTCCCAATACAAATCCAACACAGCTGGACCCCACGGCCCCGATCGCGTTTATATGTTTGTGCCTTTTGAGGTGGAGCTCAAAAGGCACAAACATATAAACGCGATCGAGTTTTGAGTACTTATGCCGTTTATTATTTGATTCTTTGTAAGTTTTTGTAGTTAACCAAGTTAATTTATGTGTCTGTTCATTTCGTTGACCAATCCCTTAATGGCCATGGAAAAAGACAAAATTACATTAGCATACTACTACTGGGAGGTCCTAGAATAGAAATCATTATCAATATGTGAATATATATTGGCATTTGGAAGTTATTAACACCTTTCAAAATTATCACATTTATACAAATTTGCTTACAAACAATGTGTTATCAAAAAGATCTCAATTTAATCTGTATGTTTTGAATATGATATTGTTTATCATAATTTGATATAAACAATTGTTTTTTAATATGTTTAAATGCTGTAGAATGCCGATAGCCTATTTAATTCTATTTATATTAACATAGGTATGTATCAAACCTACTTAGGAAACAGTATATTAATTTCATAAAAGAATGGGCATCCAAATAGGTACTTCAGAAAAGTACTATTTGAAGCTACTTGTAAGACATTATGTGAGGTTTCGATTAAATTTTTAAATCCTATTTGTTTTAATTTATTTAATTTTCATTTTCAGTTGCTGCTTGATTTATGAAACTATAATGCTGAAGAACTTTTTAATCAAGCCTGTGTCTACCCTCTGCTGAGTATATACACCTCCACTTCGTCGAACCTTACGTCGTGCCGTCGTGCAATCTTCAGCCTATTTAGCTATTCTAACCTATTCAGCTCAGCTCTACCAACCTGTTTAGAAATGTTAATTGATCTTTTTTACCTGTTAGTCTGTAATAGTAATGTTTAAAAAACCAATTTAAACTATGCTATAAGGTTTATCATACGGTATATAATAACTAACTAACACCAAAACAATTTGTAAACCGTTGTCATACAATGTCACCAAAGAGCCTATTATACTAATTTTAAATCTTAACCACTATGCTATCTTCACATGTAGTATGGAGTCCATAAAAGGAAGGAAAATGTTGCTAAAAGTTCAGAAGATCATTAATATTCATCAGAATGTGGCCAGATGTCATATTTATTAACAAACTTTAGATTTAAGATAAACATTTAGTTAGAAAAAAGTGTAAAAATAAATAAAGGGTTTATTTTTCTGTCGTTTTAATGAAATCAAATTCTTATACAAAAACAACTTAGGTACATATTATTTGGAAGTTTAAAAGTTTGGTAAGTATATCCTCTTAATCCTACTTGTTTTAATTTTAATATAATGCTAGATATGCTTATGTAGGTACACTTCACCATAACTCGCCTGATGTTACATATTCATTTTGCTAACTCAAATAGAGGCTTACACTTAGCTGTAAATCACCTGATATTACCAATTCTTGTAGCTAACTCAAGTAGGTAGGTAACAATATAATATCAAAATTGTTTAGGTAGTACATAGGTACCTATCGTGATTTTAGTGCAATATTTTCTTGTGCTGGCAATCAGTTTGCATATATGTAGGTACTCATGTTTTTATGATTACATATACAATAGATACCTAATACACGTAAGAACCTAATCAATGTCTGAATAAATAGCTAGATAGCGCGCTGTAGAATTTCAGAACAAAATTGAGGCTATTATTTTGTTGGTTTTTATATTTAGTACATCAGAATAACCATGGTCCAAGAACACCGTACAATACTGGCAACTATTGAAAACAGAAGAGGGAAGATGGTTGGCCACCTTATACGACATGACGAATTTATAAGAAACATCATGGAAGGAAAATTGGAAGCCCGAAGAGGAAGAGGAAGGCCGAGAAGATCATACATGGACCAAATAAAAGAAAAGGCGGGTGTCATGTCGTATAAGGAGGTCAAGGAATTGGCAGAAGACCGGGAAGGATGGCGCATACTCCACAGACAAGGGCCCGGCCCTTAAATTTATGATGATGAGAATAACCATAGATGGCATACATTTTAACTCGACACATATAGATATGGTATTTTATAGGTAATGCGGTAAATCAATTGATGTTAGTGCTACGAAATTACATACCTACCTATGTTTTTGTTTGCTTGTATTTATTGTATAAATCGAACAGTGCGGACGTACATAATTACCCAAATAGAGAAAAATAATAGCTTAGTGATACCGTAGGCCTCACTACCCTTTTATAAAACATAGCAAGCTTTGCTCTGATACGTACTTATGTAACAAGTTTAGCAATAATAAATGGTATCAGAACCGTATCCTTGACCACGAAAACCCAAAAAGTAAAAGGAACCCAACATTAATTAACTGTTATATTCACAAGACCATCTCTATTGTCAAAAAAGAGACCGAAATAAGCCTTCTCTTGCCCACAAACCTATTGAACGATACGACATTTAGCTTTTAATCTGACAAATGTAAAATACTAACTTTGATGCCAAAAGGGACACTGGAAACAGTCTTCTCGTCCCCACAAACGTATAACGTATAACAAATAAAACGTTACCTAACATGATATTTACCTACCTGTCACATTGACAAGACCACCACGAATGACAAAAAGGACACCGCAATCTTCTCGTCCCCGAAATGTAACCTCCAGCCGCTATCTTTTATAATTTTCGAGATCCCTTGAGGTAGGTAGGTACCCAAGTACTCCAAGATCTTAAGATCAAAGTCATGGTAATACTCGGCCTTGGGGCTCGCATCCATACTCGCAATTTTTTTTGTATCTATGATTGGTAACATACAAGCAATTCTCATTTCATTTAATTCAAACACGAACCCGCTATCTCATGATGAGTTCGTGTTTGAATTAAATGAAATGAGAATTGCTTGTATGTTACCAATCATAGATACAATAGTTTTCGTGATCCCCTGGGTACTCTAAGGTCTGATCGGTCTGGAGGTCAGTCTCCAGTAGCCTCGCATCACCTTCAAGTAGACGTCGCAAGTGCTGCGTTTCGGCCTTCGCCCTCACCGCAGTACCTACTTGCTCCGTCATCGAAGCGTTTAATTGGACTGTCTTGGACTTGTTATTGAAATAGTATTTGTATAAATAAATATTCCTTAAAAAATATTTGGCGATAGAAAATAGGTAGGTACCTAAAGATATATAATGCGGTAAAAAGTACGCTGAGGATGATGATGATGAAGTCAGATAATCTGTGACTTAGAATGACCAATGCAGTCGAATGCAACTAAATCTCCATATGGGTTTAAAAACGCAAACTAATCATCAATCTCGGTAGGTTATATATTAACAAAAAAAACTCGTGTCCAATTTGTTTAGGGCTGTAGATGATGATGATGAAACATTTTGTCGAAATGTCTCGAAGTTGTAAAAAAATTGTGACTATCAAACGGATAAAATGTATAAGTATACAGATTTAAAGTAGTCGAAAGTTGGCTGAAGATGATGATGATTTGGTATGATTCAAAATATACAACCAGCTCTCATAATATATACTTCAAGCTCCAACCCTCTATCTCTTATAGTTTTCGTGTTCCCTGGGGTACTCCAAGGTCTGATGATCAAAGAGATGGCGATACTCAGCCTTCAGCGTATGAAAGCCAAAAATTTTTTGTATGATTCAAAACATGCATGCAGTTCTCTCAAAAATTAGTTCAAACACCACCTCCCTATCTCTTATAGTTTCCGAGATCCCTTCGGTACTCCAAGGTCTGATGGTCAAAGTGGTGGTGATGCTCGGCCTGCGGCCTCGCATCCCCCTCACTTTGACGTCGCAAGTACTGCAGTTCGGCCTTCGGCCTCACCGCAGTACTTGCTCCGTCGTTTTGTTCATCCTTAGGAAAATGTATGGAATTTGTATAAAGAAAAAAAAAATTGTATGAAAGCCAAAATTTTTTTGTATGATTAGTAACATGCAAGCATTTCTCATCAAATTTAGTTCAAACACCAACCCGCTATCTCTTATAGTTTTCGAGATCCCCTGGGGTACTCCAGGGTCTGATCGGTCTGAAGGTCGGTCTCCAACCTCGTATCACCTTCACTGAGACGTCGCAAGTACTGCATTTCGGCCTTCGGCCTCACCGCAGTACTTGCTCCGTCGTTTTATTCATCCTTAGGAAAATGTATGGAATTTGTATAAAGAAAAAAAAATTTTGTATGAAAGCCAAAAATGTTTTGTATGATTGGTAACATGCATGCAGTTCTCTCAAATATTAGTTCAAACACCACCTCCCTATCTCTTATAGTTTCCGAGATCCCTTCGGTACTCCAAGGTCTGATGGTCAAAGTGGAGGTGATGCTCGGCCTGCGGCCTCGCATCCCCCTCACTTTGACGTCGCAAGTACTGCAGTTCGGCCTTCGGCCTCACTGCAGTACTTGCTCCGTCGTTTTGTTCATCCCTAGGGAAATGTATGGGATTTGTATGAAGAAAAAAAAAATTTGTATGAAAGCCAAAAATTTTTGGTATGCTTGAAAACATGCATGCAGTTCTCTCCAACATTAGTTCAAGCATCATTCCCCTATCTCTTATAGTTTTCGAGATCCCTTTGGTACTCCAAGGTCAGTTCCACCTATCACCAACTTTTCATTTATTCTATACATTCTAGACCTATACGTATACATTGGCTCCAAAAACGTCAACCCTGCACCCCAGCAACATGGAGATCTACTCCCCACCCCCTCGAAATTTTCACATGTATGGCGGCCATCTTTATTTTTTGACATTTCAGAATTTCGATTTCAGATATGGAATCTGCACCCCAAAATACCTCCGGGTGCAAAAAATCAGCCCCCTGCGGCCATTTTGAAAATCGGCCGCCATTTTGACGACGCCATCTTGGATTTTTGCAACTATTTCCAAACGTCCCCCACGGCCCTCTATGACATTTGGTCGAACACCCCCCACCTATCTCCAACCGTTCCAGAGAAATTCACATTTGAAATTTGTATGGCGGCCATGTTTTTTTGTATGGCGGCCATCTTGTTTTTTTGTTTTCTGGAACCTACAAGCAGTTCCTACAAATATTAGTTCGAGCACCCCCCATCTAAGTCTTACCACTTTTGAGATCCCCTACCCTACTCCATGACCAGTTCCACTTTCTCCAAGTTTCGGATTTTTCTCGTGGTCCCATGAACCATACCTATACGATGACATGTGACACTTGCACCCCACGAAACTCCTTCCCGGAGAACTACTATGTCAGTGAGTGAGTGAGTGAATGGTAATCCAATTATATATAATAGTAATATGTTAAATACCACAAATAAATTATAATTTGAAAACGAAATTAATTTCATGTATCACTGTCAATCTGTCATTGTCAATGACATGACATAACTCATTTCAAATTTTATTATGAAAAAAAATTCTTTTCTTTTACATACCTACCTAAATAAATCTTATAAAATTAACTATTAATTTCATCTTCGAAGTCTTTTATACAGAAGAATGAAGAAAAGCGAAATGTAGGCCCTATTTCCAAGTTTTTATTTTAACACCCCGCAGTCAAATCACTGCGAGCGATCTGGTACAACACGTTGTTGTACCAAAAATTGGATAATTTTTAAAGCTAAAACTCTTTGTATGTAAGTATAAATTGATACCTACACAAGTCCTTTGACCCATATGAATTCGTACTGCAGTATAACTGTGTTCTCCAATGTCAACATTGTCCTCTCTATTAGAATAACCTAACATATAATCATTAGTGTTCAAGTTTCAATTTGTAATTAGTCGTTCCAAACTTAGTATAAAACAACAATTTAGATGATAGATAGACTGATGTTTGATAATGATTTCAGTGAGCAAATATCGCGTGGAAAGACAATGGAATGGAATTTGAGTCACAAATTGGCAAGACTTGGTCACTGGTGGTGCCTTGTTCCAAGAGCTAAGACAAAGACACACTTCAGGTTGTTGTGTCTAAGGGAAATTGTAAATGTGAGCTATCTTTTTTCCCTTATTTTAATGACTATCATACAAGCAAGCTGTGGTTAGTTTTCAAGTTTCAATTAACAAAAATAGAAAGATGTAAATTGAATCCGTGACTAAACACTCAATACAAACACAAATGTAGGTGGTTCTGATAATATACATATATAGGCATTTGGAAGTTATTATTATTAGTTGAATAAACAAAAAAAATAACAGCTTCCGAATTTATAACATTCATACAAACTTTCTTCGAAACAACATCTTATAAAAAGGATTTAAATTTCATCTGTATGTGTAAATGTGATATTATTTATCATAATTTGATAAACAAAACCATTTATATGTGCCTGTAAGCTGTAGATTGATGATAAAGATAAAAGTTATTTATTGCATTAATTTATACCTAGGTACATTTAATTGTAAGCAAATGTGGCTCAACAGTTCCAGTGTCTGCTTTTCATCCAGATGCACCCTGGTTCGATTCCACCCACACCAATGACTTGTATTTTCAAGTTTATGTGTGGATTTGCACTCGCTTAATGGTTAAGGAAATCATTGTGAGGAAACCGACATGTTTGAGGACCACAATATCCGAGGACATGTGTCTTCTGTGGAAGGACCTGGGCGCCCACCACGATGTATCTGCCCAAGAAAACTCTCCTAATTAATTCTGTGGGGGAGTCACGACCCTCAGTCATGAGGAAATACTACTCAAAGAGAGACATTTAGTTGTTCATTAATTATGTTTAGAATTCATGCTTCCATGTACCTCGGTAGGCCTCTGGGTCCTGCACTAGGTCTGCTTGCACAGCCTGTATAGCAGGACCTCAGATTACTTCCCTCAGGACTGTGTTACAAGTGTGTTTTGAACATTTTTATACACACAAGCAATCTTTAGCCGAAAGCTATGACATACATTTGTATGAGTATAAATTACTTACTTTTACACAAACTTTGCTTAAAAGTATGACATGTATTTACAATGACCAATAATTTGGACACTAATTTTAGGTTTAATACTTTAAAAAAAATTGGATGAATGTAAAATGTAAACAAAAGCTAGTGAAATCCGAGGGTAAACATTTTAGCCTATATGATTCTATTTATATTAACATAGGTAAATATGTGTCCAATCAACATAGGAAACAGTACCTACTAATTGTATAAAATAATGGGCATCCAAATACTCCAGAAAAGAACAAAAAGCATGACTGAGAGGCAATGTAGCTACATACTTGAGACATTATGTGAGGTTTTGGTTTAATTTTGAAATCCTACTTGTTTATTTTAATTTATTATATTATTAGTTACAGATGCTGCCTGATTTATGAAACACTACAATGCTAAAGAACACTATGTCAAGCCTGTGTCTACCCTCTGCTGAGTATAGACCTCCTCATTGTGTTTCTCAGTACAATCTCCAGCCCATATTTAATTCTTTTTTTTATGCAGGATAAGTTTACGTTTGACAACAGTCTGCCTGATGTTAAGCATTGCTGCAGTCTAGGGTGTAACATGTTTTCCTTATTCAGCTCTTACCAACATGCATAGAAATGTTATTTGATGTTTTTTTATCTGTTTCCTTGTAACAGCAATGATTGAAAAACCAATATGCTATAAAATTTGTTAAAAAATTACATAATATAATAAAATTTGTTAAATAAGTAACGACATAAAAAATGTTGCTGAAATTTTAGAAGATCATTAATATTCATTAGAGAGTGGCCAGACGTCATATTAATTTACAAACTTTAGATACAAAAACATGAATACCTGGAAATGCCCACAGTGAAGGAGGAAATTCAAAGACAGAGCAAGAGATACAAAATGAGATTAGAGAGGCACACAAACGTACTTGCAACAAATCTTTCAAAAAATGAGTCGGTAAGACGGCTTAAGAGGCCCCAGATTGCTGATTTAAACAAAGAAGGGATGGGGGTCACTGGACTGCAAACCTGAAAAGCCTGCACACAATCAACAGCACTGCTTATGGCTCCGCCGATTGCAGCGAGAAAGGAAATTGGAAAATTAAAAAACTTTTGATTTAAGTGTAACATTTAGTTAGAAAAAGTGTAAAAATAAATAAAGGGTTTTATTTTTCTGCAGTTTTAATGAAATCAAATTCTTATACAAATTTAACCTCCAGCTGCTATTTTTTATAATTTTCGAGATCCCATAAGGTAGGTACCTACTCCAAGGTCTTAAGGTCAAAGTCATGGTAATATTCGGACTCGCACCCTTACTTTGAAGTTGCTCCGTCGTTTTGTTCTTCCGAAGACATTTGTATAAGTAGGTACAGACATTTTTTTGTATAAAAGCAAATTTTTTTGTATGATTGGTAACATACAAGCAGTTCTCATTACGTTTAGTTCAAGCACCAACCGGCTATCTCATATAGTTTTCGTGATCCCCTGGGTACTCTAAGGTCTGATCGGTCTCCAGCCTCGCATCACCTTCAAGTAGACGTCGCAAGTACTGCGGTGAGGCCGAAGGCCGAAACGCCGGTCGTAGAAGCGTTTTATAAGACTGTCTTTGACTTGTTATTTTTGGCTTAAGAAATTGTATTAGTAATACATTAAAAAAATTGGCGCTAGTAAACGGGTAAAGAGATAAAATGCGGTAAAAAGTTGGCTAAGGATGATGATGATGATGTAAGATAATCTGTGACTTCGAATGACCAAGGCAGTCGAATGCAACTAAATCCCCATATGGGGATGAAAACGCAAACTAATCATCAATCTCGGTACTTAGGTTAAATATAAAAAAACTTGTGCCTAATTTGTTTAGGGCTGTGGATGATGATGATGATACATTTTGTCAAAATGTCTCGAAGTTGTATACAATTAACGGATAAAATTACACAACAACAACGGATACAGATTAAATGTAGTCGAAAGTTGGCTAAGTATGATGATGATTTTGTATGATTCAAAACATACAACCAGTTCTCATCATATTTAGCTCAAGCACCAACCTGCTATCTCTAATAGTTTTCGTGTTCCCCTGGGGTACTCCCAGTTCTGATGGTCAAAGTGATGGTGATACCTTCAGCTTTGCATCCCATCGCTCACTTTGAAGTCGCATGTAGAATATAGAAAATTATATATAGAGAAGATTGAATGCAGTAGAAAGTTCGCTGAGGATGATGATGATTTTGTATGATCCAATACATACCAAAAAATATTATTTGTATTAGTATTGAAATAAAAATATATGCCGCTAGAAAATGGTAAAGCGATAAAATGCGGTAAAAAGTGGGCTGAAGATGATGATGATGTTAGATAATCTGTGACTTTGAAAAAAATGATCTCGGTAGTCGTATGCATCTATACATATATTATCATATGAATTTGGTAACTCAAACTAATCATCAAACTTGGTAGCATATAATATTTATTTTTTATATATTATATAAAAAATACTCGTGTCTGATTTGTTTTTGGCTGTAGATGATGATGATGAAAAATGAAGTCAAAATGTCTCGAAGTTGTAAAAAATCAGTAACTATCAAACCGATAAAATATATATACAGATTTAAAGTAGTCGAAAGTTAGCTGACGATGATGATGATTTTGTATGATTCAAAACATACCACCAGTTCTCGTCATGTTTAGTTCAAACACCAACCCGCTATCTTTTATGATCCCTAGTGGTACTCCAAGGTCTGTTGGCCAAAGTGATGGTGATGCTCGGCCTTCAGCCTTGCATCCCGCTCATTGTGACGTCGCATGTACTGCGGCTCGGCCTCACCGCAGCACACAGCGTTTTGTTTCTCCTATGTCATATGTATGAAATTTGTATGTTGACTTTTTTTGTATGAAAGCCAAAAAATTTTTGGATGATTAGTTACATGCAAGCAGTTCTCATAATATTTAGTTCAAACACCAACCCGCTATCTCTTATAGTTATTGAGATCCCTTGTGGTACTCCAAGGTCTGGTAGCAAATTAAAATTAATCGTAAAATAATTTTAGGTCACATGTAACTCTGTACACAATACTATCTCCAGACGCGACGCTACTAGGCTTCTGTACGGATTAAATTAACAACAGCAGTTGAATAGTACTTAAATTGATGGATAGCGGTACTTTGTTACAGAGAATAGTGGAGGGTGCAGCGATTCATTAACGATCGAAATCTATATGGAGTCTGTATGATACAGGCTTTACGAACATTTCAAAACTACCTACGCAAGTCATTGAAAAACTGTTAAGAAAATTTTATTACAAATAAGAATGTAAAACGAGGGTAGAAAACTACTATCTTCAATAAAAAATCATATCGTCTAAACCGAGCCTAATGTCGTCTCGACAGAAGTAGGAACATTTTATAAGCAATAGAAAGGCTAAAAAATATGCGATAGTAATTGTATGTATATATAATTGGATTACCATTCACTCACTCACTCACTGACATAGTAGTTCTCCGGGAAGGAGTTTCGTGGGGTGCAAGTGTCACATGTCATCGTATAGGTATGGTTCATGGGACCACGAGAAAAATCCGAAACTTGGAGAAAGTGGAACTGGTCATGGAGTAGGGTAGGGGATCTCAAAAGTGGTAAGACTTAGATGGGGGGTGCTCGAACTAATATTTGTAGGAACTGCTTGTAGGTTCCAGAAAACAAAAAAACAAGATGGCCGCCATACAAAAAAACATGGCCGCCATACAAATTTCAAATGTGAATTTCTCTGGAACGGTTGGAGATAGGTGGGGGGTGTTCGACCAAATGTCATAGAGGGCCGTGGGGGACGTTTGGAAATAGTTGCAAAAATCCAAGATGGCGTCGTCAAAATGGCGGCCGATTTTCAAAATGGCCGCAGGGGGCTGATTTTTTGCACCCGGAGGTATTTTGGGGTGCAGATTCCATATCTGAAATCGAAATTCTGAAATGTCAAAAAATAAAGATGGCCGCCATACATGTGAAAATTTCGAGGGGGTGGGGAGTAGATCTCCATGTTGCTGGGGTGCAGGGTTGACGTTTTTGGAGCCAATGTATACGTATAGGTCTAGAATGTATAGAATAAATGAAAAGTTGGTGATAGGTGGAACTGACCTTGGAGTACCAAAGGGATCTCGAAAACTATAAGAGATAGGGGAATGATGCTTGAACTAATGTTGGAGAGAACTGCATGCATGTTTTCAAGCATACCAAAAATTTTTGGCTTTCATACAAATTTTTTTTTTCTTCATACAAATCCCATACATTTCCCTAGGGATGAACAAAACGACGGAGCAAGTACTGCAGTGAGGCCGAAGGCCGAACTGCAGTACTTGCGACGTCAAAGTGAGGGGGATGCGAGGCCGCAGGCCGAGCATCACCTCCACTTTGACCATCAGACCTTGGAGTACCGAAGGGATCTCGGAAACTATAAGAGATAGGGAGGTGGTGTTTGAACTAATATTTGAGAGAACTGCATGCATGTTACCAATCATACAAAACATTTTTGGCTTTCATACAAAATTTTTTTTTCTTTATACAAATTCCATACATTTTCCTAAGGATGAATAAAACGACGGAGCAAGTACTGCGGTGAGGCCGAAGGCCGAAATGCAGTACTTGCGACGTCTCAGTGAAGGTGATACGAGGTTGGAGACCGACCTTCAGACCGATCAGACCCTGGAGTACCCCAGGGGATCTCGAAAACTATAAGAGATAGCGGGTTGGTGTTTGAACTAAATTTGATGAGAAATGCTTGCATGTTACTAATCATACAAAAAAATTTTGGCTTTCATACAATTTTTTTTTTCTTTATACAAATTCCATACATTTTCCTAAGGATGAACAAAACGACGGAGCAAGTACTGCGGTGAGGCCGAAGGCCGAACTGCAGTACTTGCGACGTCAAAGTGAGGGGGATGCGAGGCCGCAGGCCGAGCATCACCACCACTTTGACCATCAGACCTTGGAGTACCGAAGGGATCTCGGAAACTATAAGAGATAGGGAGGTGGTGTTTGAACTAATTTTTGAGAGAACTGCATGCATGTTTTGAATCATACAAAAAATTTTTGGCTTTCATACGCTGAAGGCTGAGTATCGCCATCTCTTTGATCATCAGACCTTGGAGTACCCCAGGGAACACGAAAACTATAAGAGATAGAGGGTTGGAGCTTGAAGTATATATTATGAGAGCTGGTTGTATATTTTGAATCATACCAAATCATCATCATCTTCAGCCAACTTTCGACTACTTTAAATCTGTATACTTATACATTTTATCCGTTTGATAGTCACAATTTTTTTACAACTTCGAGACATTTCGACAAAATGTTTCATCATCATCATCTACAGCCCTAAACAAATTGGACACGAGTTTTTTTTGTTAATATATAACCTACCGAGATTGATGATTAGTTTGCGTTTTTAAACCCATATGGAGATTTAGTTGCATTCGACTGCATTGGTCATTCTAAGTCACAGATTATCTGACTTCATCATCATCATCCTCAGCGTACTTTTTACCGCATTATATATCTTTAGGTACCTACCTATTTTCTATCGCCAAATATTTTTTAAGGAATATTTATTTATACAAATACTATTTCAATAACAAGTCCAAGACAGTCCAATTAAACGCTTCGATGACGGAGCAAGTAGGTACTGCGGTGAGGGCGAAGGCCGAAACGCAGCACTTGCGACGTCTACTTGAAGGTGATGCGAGGCTACTGGAGACTGACCTCCAGACCGATCAGACCTTAGAGTACCCAGGGGATCACGAAAACTATTGTATCTATGATTGGTAACATACAAGCAATTCTCATTTCATTTAATTCAAACACGAACTCATCATGAGATAGCGGGTTCGTGTTTGAATTAAATGAAATGAGAATTGCTTGTATGTTACCAATCATAGATACAAAAAAAATTGCGAGTATGGATGCGAGCCCCAAGGCCGAGTATTACCATGACTTTGATCTTAAGATCTTGGAGTACTTGGGTACCTACCTACCTCAAGGGATCTCGAAAATTATAAAAGATAGCGGCTGGAGGTTACATTTCGGGGACGAGAAGATTGCGGTGTCCTTTTTGTCATTCGTGGTGGTCTTGTCAATGTGACAGGTAGGTAAATATCATGTTAGGTAACGTTTTATTTGTTATACGTTATACGTTTGTGGGGACGAGAAGACTGTTTCCAGTGTCCCTTTTGGCATCAAAGTTAGTATTTTACATTTGTCAGATTAAAAGCTAAATGTCGTATCGTTCAATAGGTTTGTGGGCAAGAGAAGGCTTATTTCGGTCTCTTTTTTGACAATAGAGATGGTCTTGTGAATATAACAGTTAATTAATGTTGGGTTCCTTTTACTTTTTGGGTTTTCGTGGTCAAGGATACGGTTCTGATACCATTTATTATTGCTAAACTTGTTACATAAGTACGTATCAGAGCAAAGCTTGCTATGTTTTATAAAAGGGTAGTGAGGCCTACGGTATCACTAAGCTATTATTTTTCTCTATTTGGGTAATTATGTACGTCCGCACTGTTCGATTTATACAATAAATACAAGCAAACAAAAACATAGGTAGGTATGTAATTTCGTAGCACTAACATCAATTGATTTACCGCATTACCTATAAAATACCATATCTATATGTGTCGAGTTAAAATGTATGCCATCTATGGTTATTCTCATCATCATAAATTTAAGGGCCGGGCCCTTGTCTGTGGAGTATGCGCCATCCTTCCCGGTCTTCTGCCAATTCCTTGACCTCCTTATACGACATGACACCCGCCTTTTCTTTTATTTGGTCCATGTATGATCTTCTCGGCCTTCCTCTTCCTCTTCGGGCTTCCAATTTTCCTTCCATGATGTTTCTTATAAATTCGTCATGTCGTATAAGGTGGCCAACCATCTTCCCTCTTCTGTTTTCAATAGTTGCCAGTATTGTACGGTGTTCTTGGACCATGGTTATTCTGATGTACTAAATATAAAAACCAACAAAATAATAGCCTCAATTTTGTTCTGAAATTCTACAGCGCGCTATCTAGCTATTTATTCAGACATTGATTAGGTTCTTACGTGTATTAGGTATCTATTGTATATGTAATCATAAAAACATGAGTACCTACATATATGCAAACTGATTGCCAGCACAAGAAAATATTGCACTAAAATCACGATAGGTACCTATGTACTACCTAAACAATTTTGATATTATATTGTTACCTACCTACTTGAGTTAGCTACAAGAATTGGTAATATCAGGTGATTTACAGCTAAGTGTAAGCCTCTATTTGAGTTAGCAAAATGAATATGTAACATCAGGCGAGTTATGGTGAAGTGTACCTACATAAGCATATCTAGCATTATATTAAAATTAAAACAAGTAGGATTAAGAGGATATACTTACCAAACTTTTAAACTTCCAAATAATATGTACCTAAGTTGTTTTTGTATAAGAATTTGATTTCATTAAAACGACAGAAAAATAAACCCTTTATTTATTTTTACACTTTTTTCTAACTAAATGTTTATCTTAAATCTAAAGTTTGTTAATAAATATGACATCTGGCCACATTCTGATGAATATTAATGATCTTCTGAACTTTTAGCAACATTTTCCTTCCTTTTATGGACTCCATACTACATGTGAAGATAGCATAGTGGTTAAGATTTAAAATTAGTATAATAGGCTCTTTGGTGACATTGTATGACAACGGTTTACAAATTGTTTTGGTGTTAGTTAGTTATTATATACCGTATGATAAACCTTATAGCATAGTTTAAATTGGTTTTTTAAACATTACTATTACAGACTAACAGGTAAAAAAGATCAATTAACATTTCTAAACAGGTTGGTAGAGCTGAGCTGAATAGGTTAGAATAGCTAAATAGGCTGAAGATTGCACGACGGCACGACGTAAGGTTCGACGAAGTGGAGGTGTATATACTCAGCAGAGGGTAGACACAGGCTTGATTAAAAAGTTCTTCAGCATTATAGTTTCATAAATCAAGCAGCAACTGAAAATGAAAATTAAATAAATTAAAACAAATAGGATTTAAAAATTTAATCGAAACCTCACATAATGTCTTACAAGTAGCTTCAAATAGTACTTTTCTGAAGTACCTATTTGGATGCCCATTCTTTTATGAAATTAATATACTGTTTCCTAAGTAGGTTTGATACATACCTATGTTAATATAAATAGAATTAAATAGGCTATCGGCATTCTACAGCATTTAAACATATTAAAAAACAATTGTTTATATCAAATTATGATAAACAATATCATATTCAAAACATACAGATTAAATTGAGATCTTTTTGATAACACATTGTTTGTAAGCAAATTTGTATAAATGTGATAATTTTGAAAGGTGTTAATAACTTCCAAATGCCAATATATATTCACATATTGATAATGATTTCTATTCTAGGACCTCCCAGTAGTAGTATGCTAATGTAATTTTGTCTTTTTCCATGGCCATTAAGGGATTGGTCAACGAAATGAACAGACACATAAATTAACTTTGTTAACTACAAAAACTTACAAAGAATCAAATAATAAACGGCATAAGTACTCAAAACTCGATCGCGTTTATATGTTTGTGCCTTTTGAGCTCCACCTCAAAAGGCACAAACATATAAACGCGATCGGGGCCGTGGGGTCCAGCTGTGTTGGATTTGTATTGGGACCAGGCCAAGTGTTTGGTGGAAGTGACAGGTTTCCAGAATGCTGGTTGCTACTTTGCTCAAAAGGTGAGCATTGCTATACAACGCGGAAATGCCGCCAGCATTTTGGGGACTTTTCCTTCTACTACAGGCATTTTAGATTAAGTATTTTAAGTTTTTATTGTATAGTTTAATTTTGTGTGTTTTAATAAATATACCAACTATCAAATAATACTTACAATTTCAAATGTTGTAGGATACAATTTGAGGTCATCCAGCATGATGCATTGATGTGTTGCTTTTTTGTATTTCTGAAAAGCATAAAATTACTCAAGATTAATATATGAATGAAAAATATTATTGATATATGAATTATTAATATATGAATTTGCCTAATATTGAAAAGACAGATATAATGCAGTTTCTGTGGTAACTTAAATGATTACATTTGTAGGTAAGTTATAATAATACAATAAATCAGAATGAGGCATAACTGGCGGGTGCCGTTCTTCATACAATAGACCAGTTTAATTAAGTCAATGAACAACTCAACACAATAGCCTGTAACATTAATACCATGTCTGCAATAGTTACTTTATATACCTAACATCCTCTATCTGTAATTTTTAATTAATTTTTTAAGTATAATATTGTAAAAAGCCTCTGTGTTGGCTACGGCCCCACTGATGCTTCTTAAAAATACCGGGTGTAAGGCCTGAGAATCTGTGAGGTGCAATAAATCATAGGAACTGTATACAGAAGAAATAATAATGAGAGTGGGGTCAGATAGCCAAACATATTATCTTTATTCAATCCTAAAGTCCGGGCTGCACTTTTTATAATTACTGTGTTTGTATTGATTGATTAGACACAGAGTGAAATTACATCTTTCTATTTTTGTTAATTGAAACTTGAAAACTAACTACAGCTTGCGTGTATGTTAAAGTCATTAAAAATGGGAAAAAAAATAGCTCACATTGAAGAATGAGAGCAATTAATATCAATTTATACTTACATAAACAATTTTCTTTCACAACAACCTGATGTGTGTCTTTGCCTTAGTTCTTGGAACAAGTCACCTCCTCCTGCCAATTTGTGACTCCCAGGTCTCAAAGGTCTGCTTTCATTCCACTGCATCCTTCCATGCATTATTTGCTCACTAAAATCATTATCGATTTGATTTGATTTGATAGTGATTTATAACCTCCAAAACTATCCATTTTCTTGTGATAGGTATTTGCATAGCTGTGCAGTGTTTGTCACTTTAACAACACGGGAAATGGGCCTAAAGGCAGCGGCCATTCTTATTTCTTATTTAAGATGAAATTAAATAATTATTTCATCAGATTTCGATACGTAAGAGCACGTTTTTTCAATAAAATTTGAAAATGTGTCAACAAAGCAAAGCCATTGACAAATTTGACAATGACAGCCAGATTGACTTGGAACGTTCAAAAATTGTTCATCATAAGTCAACAATGGTGAACTTGATAAATGAATAAAAATAAGTAATACATTTTTAATCTACTTTAATAATTAAATTGAATAAAAAAGATATAAGGTATTGTAATTATCCAGTATTTCAGTTTTTTTGGTAAAAAAACAAAAAAAATATGTGTATAAAAAATTAGACAAGGATATTTAAACGGGTTTCGTTTAAAAATTCAAATTTTTCATACCTACAACATTACAAAATTTGTGGTGCACTATTTCAAATAATAATTTATTTGTGGTGTTTTACATACAATTTATAACTGATATATATATTAAAATATTAGTTACGTTTATTTTCACAATTTCTAATATCAAGCTGGTAAAAACAGATTTTTATTTAACCAAATGTTGTTTCGCGCCAAAAAAATTGTGGTTAGTTTTCTTATGTTGGTATAAAAGTTGCCGATTTTAGAAGAAAATATAATATTAGGAATCATTCTGTTACAAATTTTGTCTGTTTAAGGTGATCATCTATTATTTTGAAAAATTCACAAAATATTATAAAACCGTGTTAAAATGTGTTTGTGATGTGTTTTCAGGTGCAGAAGTAATTTGGAGATCACAGAATATCAAGGTATATATAAAATAATCATTAATCAATGATTAATGGATTTTTGAAGTAATTTTCTTGTCTTGGCGTCATGACGCCATTATCTATTTCAAACGGTTTTTTGTGTTAACTTTTTACGATTAATAGGAATAAATATGTTGTTTTAATTGTGTTAATGTATTGTATTTATTACATTTTTGTATCGGCATTATTTACATACACTTTTAATTGAAGTGTGTCACAAATGTGGATATCAATTCGTCCGTGGATTCAATATTTTCATTAGAATAGGTATTCAAATTTAAGTATATAAAATGTAGCGAGCTATAGATTAGATGTAGCTGCTAATGGCATATTAAAACGGGAAGCTTAAACTCGGAAGTGCGTCAAAATCGGCTGTTAATTAAGCACAATAATACATGTTTTACAACGATGTTCATTTGTTTTGTAATTTTTTCCCAGATGAAACGCGGATATACTTCGACTCCTGAAGATTTGCAGCAAACTCCACGTCGGTTCCATCCTGACATTACCGCCGTTGCTGCAGGTATTAAAAAGTGATTTTGGTTTTATGATTGAAGTTTAGGTAGTGAACAAATATTTGACCTCGCCATATTTTTTTTTTAGCTCAGTTAGGTAAGTTTGTACAGTATCTAACTAGGTATTGTACCTATTTGTGTAGAATGAAAAGTTTTGTAAAACCTTAGATTTGCAAGATCTTTATTAAATTTTAGGATAACATCAGAGGTCAATGAATTTTCTCTCAGTCTCGCTTTCCTTGCTATGATTAAAATTAGTACCTAATAGGTAGTTGATAACATGTTTAGAACCTATTCCTATTGATATCTAAATCAAAGACAGTGAAACATAGTCTTGGGTAAATTGTGAGCGAGTGATTGAAAAGATAGGTTTCATTCTTCGGATATGAACGGCTCAGTATCTCATTAATCATAAATAAATCATAAATCATAGTGTTTATTAACCTTACGACATCGCGCCGTACAGGGCAAGTCAATTTACATAAGTTGGTTGAAATCAAATTCAAATTACATACAACTGTTGGTTATATTTGACGATCTGAGTAACGACCGCACAGCCGACTCGTGAAGGTCGGTGCTTCACGTGCCGACGGACGATGGTTCAAATCCCAGGACGGCCAACACTAATTTTGCGGAAAATTTGAATTTTTGTGTAGCTGTACATATTTTTGCTATTTTTTTTATTATTTTTATTTTTTTACACACAAATTTAACGAAGAAATATCTCTCTTCACTTTGTGTCATATCTTTACATCTTTTGTGTCCTTACCATACGGTTTCATTTACCTCGAATTCGTTTCAAAATATATCTATGAATCGTTGACAGGACCGACCGAACTACGATCAAATAATATAAAACTCATCATTGACCAATCAGTGCGAAAAGAGGCCCGCAGCTGTCAGCGCGCATGCTCTGTATAACGGTCGGGCCACCATACGGACAACGAAATTTGAACTTTCACTGTATGAATTTAGGGCTTAGATTGCTTTATTGTGTATTTCGTACAAAATTACGGTGAACGAACAAGATATGAGAGTTGATTTCATCCGTCAAGATAAGAAGAGTGAAACTTATCTTTTCAATCACTCGCTCGCGAGCCGTTTTCGATCGGCCCGTCCGTCACACAATAGGTATATGGGAAATTGGACTCTCAGTCGTAGCTTTAGGGTTTAGATTAATTTGCTTTTAGTGCGTGTTCGTTCAAAATAAGGTGAGATACTGATATGAAAGAGCGAAACATATTATCTTTAACTCGCAAAGATATGAACCAATATTTTCTTTTCGCTGATATGATCTGCCCACCTCTACAATTAATATGTGGGATATAAATACTGTATTCAATGACTAATTACGAGTATTATTATTACGGAGATCAAAATCATATTGGCTTTGCTATTTAGTTCACAATAACAAGCATAGATGGCGCTAAGAACATGCCAAAAAATAATGTTTACTTGGTGTCTAACTATTTGTGTAGAATGGAAAGTTTTATAATACCTCTGTAAGATTTGCAAGTTTTTCATTCAATTTTTAGGATAAAATCAGAAGTCAAAGAACTCTCACCCAGTCGCTCCCCTTGCTATGTTTAAAATTACTAAATAGGTACAACATAAGGTTCACTATTGATATCAAAAATACTATAAAATGTCTACATTTTATTAGGTATTTATTTGTTGAGTTTATTAATTCTAAATTAGTTCTTCCAAGCTGCATGGTGCTCAGGGTCTGATGGTGAAATAAATAGATGCGGAATAGGATCTCGGTAATTAAGCGACATAACCCTGTATAAGTAAGCAATAGCTAAGGCAAATCATACTTTTTTTTACTATGTCTACAACTAATATTTGCATTTTTATCAGGAGAGACACATCAAGGCAATGCCGAAAGGTACAAGGGCTTTTCTAGACAATGCACGGCAAATGCATTTATAGCTATTCTTCACGCGAAAACCATATCGAATGTTTTAGATTTCGATTTCAATTACGTCCTGTCAGAGGGCGACAAACTTTATATGGAATTAGAGCCGCGTATCCCCGCTTATGTAGAGAGTAGGTATTTATCAGCTGATGAATTACCGACTGATTTGAGAATCGGTAACGTAGATTATAAAGTAGAGTGCAACTACTTAACCACGGATTTGTATCCAACGTGCAAAAATAATGAGGATATTTATAAGCTACGTCTAAAAAATACTTTAGACAACTTAGTATTTGATGAAAGTTGGGACGACAGTAAAGATGGTTGTCTTTTCACTGGTGGTGGGTACACGGTCGCATTTTGGACACGCAGATACACACTAAATAATGAAACGAATAGGAAATATTATTTGTTCAATAGTCATGCAGTAAACGTCTTAAATGAAAGTAGTTCAGATGGTGTGGCCAGAATTTTTGAAGTAAATTCAACACAAGCCTTAGCGAATACTCTGATCAAATATAGCTGTAGGTACGAAGATCACTATGAATTAAATAGGATATCGATTGTTAGCCCAGCCACACCAACATTGTTGTTAGATTCTGATTTGACCCAATGCAGCTCTGTCGAACCAGATATTGAAATAATAGATTCGCAACGAACTTCTTGTAGCAGAAGTTCCGTTTCTCATACTGGGCTGGTGTTAAGCAACGTTGTTGCATCTTTGACTGACGTTCCAACTCAAACTTCAGTTAGTGTAAATAGTGACAAATCATGCTCTATTTTAACTACACCACCATCTTATGCTGGTGTAGTTAAATTGAGAATGCCCTCAATTACTGCCACAAAAAAAAAGACAGCCGCGCCAATAAACACTTTTAAATCGATTACAGATAATCAACCCGTGGTAGTAATTGA
This sequence comes from Macaria notata, assembly GCA_927399415.1. Lineage (NCBI taxonomy): Eukaryota > Metazoa > Arthropoda > Insecta > Lepidoptera > Geometridae > Macaria > Macaria notata. The sequence goes on along the minus strand of OV656750.1, from coordinate 3,275,274 downwards.
AAAAGTAGGCGATCTAAAATTAAAATATTGTAAACCAGTAGTTGCGCTAGAGCCATTGGAATCATTGCAAAATAAACCAAGTGCTTCCGTTAAACGAGGGCGACCCAAAAAAGTTAAAAAAGGGCCTAATAAATCAAAAGCCAACGCACACCTGGACGCCGTAACTAAATACGCAGCTAAAAAGCCTGAAATAAATTTAAAATCGGTACAAACATATACTTCTAAAAACCCCGACGTTAACAGAATTTCAGTAGATAAATACACTACTACACACCCACAAATAAATCGTGACGCAGTTAGGAAATACACAGAAAAAAATCCAGGTGTGAATTTACAAGCCGTAAAAAAATACCAAACTACACACCCACAAATTACACAACAGACGAGTGCACAATATAATCAATCATCGAGGAATGTCGACATTTCACTCCGTAGGTCAAGTAATATGATAGGCGAGAAACGGGGTGACGAATTAAATTCTGTTAAAGCGTTCTCTCTCAAAAACCAGTCACTCAAATCACCAAACACGTACATCTGTCAACATTGTCACGCTCCTCTGTTTGAAGAGGAACGTTCTAGGTCACAATGGTGTTGCTCTTCAGGCGCGAACAATGTCTTATCGCTCGAACCTTTAACAGAAGATTTTTATTCGCATCACAGTTTTTTGCAACGACCGCGCGCTTACAACAATTTATTTGCATTCTCAGCTTTAGGGACTACACACGGTTTTCAACATCCAGATGGCTTATCCTTCATTAAAATTCAGGGTCGTACATACCACCGCGTCTTTGATTTAGCTTACAATCAGAGTGTAAATAATATAGGAATGTATATTAATGACAATTCTGAACGCGAGAACTTAGCTAGCAATAGGAATTTAGATTTAGATATCGTACGGTCGATTACTCACTTTTTACATTCAGTTAATCCGTTTATAGAATGTTTTAAAAGATTAGGTGCAGAGGCTTCCGATGAAGCGTATATTATGTTTCAGAAAACTTCACGAGCTACCCATGGAAATATTTTAGGCGACATGCCCATGTTTAGTTCGGAAGTGGCCGCAATTATTAGCACTGATAGGGAACAGTACGTGCCACGCTCTATTGCCTTATGGAAAGTGGGAGAGAAAAAACCGCATACCGTTGACATTATGCACAATTTGTACGAACCTTTCGGCTACCCGCTCCTCTATCCAGCTGGTAATCCAGGGTGGTACTGTACGAAGCTAGACCGCAACGGACACAAGCTAACTCAGGCTCGATACGTCAGGTGTCTTCTTTTATCAGAAAGTCGGTTTTCTCAACTCGGTCGGCTATCCGAGGAATGGATGGTCGATATGTATTGTAGAATCAGTGAAGAACGTTTGCGTTATATACTTAACATGCAGAAAAATAGTTTTGAGATTAGAATGGCACCGTTGAATGAAATACAAAACGATGAAAGCATTCAAGGTGAAGGTATAGTCCCTGGCCGTGTGTACCTTCCATATTCATTTACTGGGGGGCCACGTTACATGAAAGTAAAATATTTAGATTGCATCGCGTTGGTTAATAGAATGGGACCTCCCTCGTATTTTGTTACATTCACATGTAATCCCAATTGGCCAGAAATACAAAATTCTATTCCAGCTGGCCAACGCCCCGCTAATCCATTAATTTGTGCAAGAGTTTTTAATTTACGCCTCCTTGCTTTAATTAGAGACATACGATCCGGCCTTTGGTTTGGAAAAGTAGAGTATTTGACTCATGTAATTGAATTTCAAAAAAGAGGTCTTCCTCATGCCCACATTTGCTTTAGAGTCGAAGGGGGAGGCCCAAAGAATAACTTGGATATTGATAAGGTGTGTCGCGCCGACATTCCTGATGATAAGGAAGCCGAAGGCAGATTGCGTCCAGCTGTCTTAAAGCACATGATACATGGGCCGTGTGGGCGAGACAGAGACAATTTGCCGTGTTACGATAGAGAAAAACAAAAATGTAACAAACGCTTCCCAAAAAGAGAAACCGACGTAACATTTATAGATGATAGAGGTTTTGTACACTTGCGTCGTAATAGTAATAATGAAGGCGTAATTAAATTCAGAAATCGAGAAGTTACAGTGAATGAAACATGGACGGTACCATACAATGCCAGTTTGCTTTTAAAATATGATGCTCACATTAATATCGAAGTCTCCTCGCACCGGAACGTAGTTAAATATCTTTTCAAATACCTGACTAAAGGGCCTGATGAAGCGCGTGTTGCCGTTGTTGAGGAAACAACTAACGAAATTGAAGATTACGTCACGAAAAGATATATAGGCTCCAGCGACGCGGCTTGGAGAATATTAGAATTTGACGTAACTTCCCGTGAACCTAATGTTAAGCAACTGGCAGTCCATCTAGACCACAGACAGACAGTATATTTCAAACCTGGCCAGGAAGCGAATGTCAACCGCGAATCGTCCGATTTACTCACATACTTCAACAGACCGTTAGGTGCAGAATTCGATAGTTTAACATATGTAGAGTTCTATGAAAGGTATATTGTGCATCCGAAAAAACCCACCACCAAAGTTACTATACATGAAACAACAAACGGCAAATACGTTACAGAGAGACAAAGGGGAATCATGGTTTGTAGATTATTTTGGGTCAGCCCTACGCGCGGCGAACAATTTTATCTTAGATTACTATTAAATGCGTTTCCGTGCCGTGGATATTCGGACCTCTTAAATCTTGGTGGCCTACAGCATGAAAATTTTCAAGAGGCGTGTAAAGCTGTTGGTATTTGTGACAGCGAAACAGAATACATTACCTGCATGACAGAAGCAGTAACTTTCTTCACTGGCCACCGTCTGCGCAGGTTTTTTGTTTTGTTGGCTGTAAACGGTGCTCCAGTTGCGCTACTGTGGGACACATTTAAAAATCAACTTTGCGAAGACTATTTGCACAGATTCCCCAATGAATTCGAAAAATCATACAGCTTGGGGTTGAGGGACATTAGTAGGTGGTTACAAAAGCATAGTTTGAGTCTAGGCGACCTAGGTCTTCCGGAGGTTGATGACGAATCAACAGAACTAGATAGGGAGCTTGTTGAGTATGATGTAGAACATCAAAAGTCTGTTGTCGATGAATGGTTACCCAGGCTTTCATCCGAACAACGATCAGTGTTTGACTATATTAGGAAACTTTGCACAGATGACAATTTCCGCGAATCAAATCCTTGCGCCATTTTCATAGACGGTCCGGCAGGTACAGGAAAAACGCAATTGCTTAACACTATATCAGCATTTGTTCGCGGTTGTTTAAAGTCAGTAGCAATTTGTACGGCATCGTCAGCAATCGCGGCACAAAATTTGGAGAACGCTTCTACCGCACACTCAATGTTCAAATTTCCATTAGACGTCATAGACGATTCTACAAATTGGAATTTGAGCAATTCAACTCAGAGGGGACAATTAATTCATCAAGCTCAAATCATAATTTACGACGAGGCCCCTATGGCACATAAATATTTGATTCACATGCTCGACAGATCTTTGCAAGACCTCATGAAATCAAAAATAATATTTGGAGGTAAAATAATAATTTTTGCAGGAGATTTTAGACAAATCCCGCCAGTAGTTGTAGATGCCAAAACTGATTCAGATATCCTAAATTCATCATTGAAAAAGTCCCCGCTATGGCCACAGATTAAAAAATTCACATTGATTGCATCGCAAAGATGTCGAGACGATATTGAATACGCAAAGTTTATTCTTGAACTGGGGTCCAATGAGCTGCCCACAATTTCATTACCTGTCGGTAGAAGCATTCACAAAATCGTCTCTTTACATATGATCGATCACGTAACTGAATTAGATGACTTAATAGACTTTGTTTTCCCATACGCAATATTACCAGAAATTGACGTAGCATCACTACGCGCAATACTTTGTACCCGCAATGATGCCGTTCGCGAAATAAATTCAATTATATTAGATCGCGTGTCAGGAGACTTGCTCCATTTTTACTCGAGTGATAGAATTGCCAATGATGACGCGGACCAACTGTACCTCGGACCCGATTTTCTGAATAGAATCCAACCCCCGGGGGTTCCTGAACACGATTTGAAGCTTAAAGTAGGATGCGTCTGCATGATTATTAGGAATCTTAGTTTTGCAGACGGCTTAGTTAACGGGACTAAAGTAATAGTAGTAGACACATCGGCGCATTTGATTACAGTCCGTAAAAGAGGTTGCTACGAGAACATACCTTATTTAATACCTCGCATCCTCTTTAAGGCACCTATAGAACGGGGTAGCCCATACGAGATGGAACGTCATCAATTCCCTCTCCAGGTGTCATATGCTATGACCATTCACAAGTCGCAAGGGCAAACTATTTCGAGGGTGGGAGTGGATTTGCGTTCTGATATATTTAGCCACGGCCAATTGTACGTAGCTCTAGGTAGAGTGCAAGATAGGGATTCAATCAAAATATTAATAAATGACAATCGCGTAATCGATGGGAAACCCTGTGCAAATAACAAAATTATATCGGAATTAATCAAGTAAATCAGCTACGACTCTTGAAAGTTATATAAAATTGTTCGTCTCTCTTCATTTCGGTCGGTAAATTATTTTAAATCATGTTTTGTCGTGTATTTGACGAAAAGTCCTTTTTTAAATCATGTATTTTTCTACACTTTACATACAATACACTGACAAATATATGACTATAAAATATTTTAGTTGTGTAGGTTTATGTCAGTAAATCCGTCAATAATACTGACCAAAAGTTTCATAGTTCGGTCAATCTCCAGTACATTCATTAGGAATAAATCCAGACTTACATCCAATAAGTGAATTCTGCGGTGAATGAATGTAAATTGATCGTTGCATAATTGTAGCTACAGTTTAGTTAGATCTGATGGCATACGAATAAAGGTAATTGATATAAGTAAGTAACGACAGTAATAGTTGGTTAGGGTTTTTGATCACATACCGAACAGATTAGCATATGATTAAGTTTATCATGAGTTTTGGTTTAGAACTCAATGTATAGATTGAATACGCGTGGTGTGTACTCATCCATTCGTTTAGACACACAAACGCATACTTACATCATGTATCCAGACACATGCATACTTCACTGAACTTCTCTACTGTACCGTTCGTACTACATGCTCATCCCAGTGAGACCACCACAAACGTCACGACTTTTTGACCAAATCACATTACGCTTTTCATCTATACATTTGGTTCCACCATACTCTGTTGAACTTATTTATGTGCGAATATCGTTCGGTATGAGATTATTAACCTAATAACTTCTATTATTGCCCTTATTTACTTTTTATCAATTACCAATTCGAATGTCATTCGATCTAACAAACGCCGCTCTGTTATTTACCGATTAATTTATATTCATTTACTAACGCTTTCCTTGTCTGGCTGTGTGCCTGTATATCTATTAATGATACACTCGATTTTAACTTACTCGAGGCCGAGGTTTGTGGCATTGGCTATCTTGCTTTCATGAATTTCTATATAACTGACATAATTTATAGATCATTATCATATACTATTCCATCATATTTAGATTGGGTAGTAACGCATGTTTAGATTAGATAGATGGTAACTTTTTGAGTTACCATTTGTACTTTTAGACGTCGTTTATTATAAATTAAGTCAAATTATTTATTTTATATAGTGGTAGATTTAAAGATAGCCATAGTAAGTAGCTGTTAGTATTTTTAAGCAGAACTTTGTTCTATAGACCTGAAATAAATTAATTTATGTATGTATATTATATAATAGTAGGTATATAGTAAATTTTAATACATAGTTATTCGTAAATTGTATAATGTATTATTTATTTAGATATACGATATAGATAGAACACACATTGACACGATTAACTTCAACTACACTAATTCACTCATTACACTAACCAATAGAACAAGTATTGGCTTTCATACAAAATAGTCTTCATAAAATTTTCAAAAATTTCTTCATTTTATCTCATTACCCTTTTACTAGCGCCAATTTTTTTTATAACTAATACTTACAAATACTATTTCTTATACAAAAAATACTAAGTCCAACACAGTCCCAAAAACACTCCGGGCCGCATGCGCGGCCCAAAATTACTAGTAATAATAGGGTAAATGAGTAGATCTCCATGTTGCTGGGGTGCAGGGTTGACGTTTTTGGTGCAAATGTATACGTTTGGGTCCAGAATGTATAGAATAAATGAAAAGTTGGTGATAGGTGGAACTGACCTTGGAGTACCAAAGGGATCTCGAAAACTATAAGAGATAGGGGAATGATGCTTGAACTAATGTTGGAGAGAACTGCATGCATGTTTTCAATCAAACCAAAAATTTTTGGCTTTCATACAAAATTTTTTTTTCTTCATACAAATCCCATACATTTCCCTAGGGATGAACAAAACGACGGAGCAAGTACTGCAGTGAGGCCGAAGGCTGAACTGCAGTACTTGCGACGTCAAAGTGAGGGGGATGCGAGGCCGCAGGCCGAGCATCACCACCACTTTGACCATCAGACCTTGGAGTACCGAAGGGATCTCGGAAACTATAAGAGATAGGGAGGTGGTGTTTGAACTAATATTTGAGAGAACTGCATGCATGTTTTGAATCATACAAAAATTTTTTGGCTTTCATACAAAAAAAAATTTTCTTCATACAAATTCCATACATTTTTCTAGGGATGTACAAAACGACGGAGCAAGTACTGCGGTGAGGCCAAAGGCCGAAACGCAGTACTTGCGACGTCTAAGTTAAGGTGATGCGAGGCTGGAGACCGACCTTCAGACCGATCAGACCCTGGAGTACCCCAGGGGATCTCGAAAACTATAAGAGATAGCGGGTTGGTGTTGGAACCAAATTTGATGAGAACTGCTTGCATGTTACAAATCATACAAAAAATTTTTGGCTTTCATACAAAAATAGTCTTCATAAAATTTTCAAAAATTTCTTCATTTTATTTCATTACCTTTTTGCTAGCGCCAATTTTTTAAATAACTAATACAAATACTATTTCTTATACAAAAAATAACAAGTCCAACACAGTCCCAAAAACACTCCGGGCCGCATGCGCGGCCCAAAATTACTAGTTACTATTATATATAATTGGATTACCATTCACTCACTCACTCACTGACATAGTAGTTCTCCGTGAAGGAGTTTCGTGGGGTGCATGTGTCATATGTCATCGTATAGGTATGGTTCATGGGACCACGAGAAAAATCCGAAACTTGGAGAAAGTGGAACTGGTCATGGAGTAGGGTAAGGGATCTCAAAAGTGGTAAGACTTAGATGGGGGGTGCTCGAACTAATATTTGTAGGAACTGCTTGTAGGTGACGGAAAATGAAAAAATAAGATGGCCGCCATACAAAAAAAAATGGCCGCCATACAAATTTCAAATGCTCGTAACTCTGGAACGGTTGGAGATAGGTGGGGGGTGTTCGACCAAATGTCATAGAGGGCCGTGGGGGACGTTTGGAAATGGTTGCAAAAATCCAAGATGGCGTCGTCAAAATGGCGGCCGATTTTCAAAATGGCCGCAGGGGGCTGATTTTTTGCATCCGGGGGTATTTTGGGGTGAAGATTCCATATCTGAAATCGAAATTCCGAAATGTCAAAAAATAAAGATGGCCGCCATACATGTGAAAATTTCGAGGGGGTGGGGAGTAGATCTCCATGTTGCCGGGGTGCAGGGTTGACGTTTTTGGTGCAACTGTATACGTTTGGGTCCAAAATGTATAGAATAAATGAAAAGTTGGTGATAGGTGGAACTGACCTTGGAGTACCAAAGGGATCTCGAAAACTATAAGACATAGGGGAATGTTGCTTGAACTAATGTTGGAGAGAACTGCATGCATGTTTTCAATCATACCAAAAATTTTTGGCTTTCATACAAAATTTTTTTTTCTTCATACAAATTCCATACATTTCCCTAGGGATGAACAAAACGACGGAGCAAGTACTGCAGTGAGGCCGAAGGCCGAACTGCAGTATTTGCGACGTCAAAGTGAGGGGGATGCGAGGCCGCAGGCCGAGCATCACCTCCACTTTGACCATCAGACTTTGGAGTACCGAAGGGATCTCGGAAACTATAAGAGATAGGGAGGTGGTGTTTGAACTAATATTTGAGAGAACTGCATGCATGTTTTGAATCATACAAAAAATTTTTGGCTTTCATACAAAAAATTTTTTACACTATACAAATCCCATACGTTTTCCTGAGGATGAAAAAAACGACGGAGCAAGTACTGCGGTGAGGCCGAAGGCCGAAATGCAGTACTTGCGACGTCTCAGTGAAGGTGATACGAGGCAGAAGGCTGAGTATCACCATCACTTTGACCATCAGACCTTGGAGTACTACAAGGGATCTCGAAAACTATAAGAGATAGCGGGTTGGAGTTTGAACTAAATATCATGAGAACTGCTTGCATGTAACCAATCATACAAAAAAAATTTGGCTTTCATACAATTTTTTTTCTTTATACAAATCCCATACATTTTCCTAAGGATGAACAAAACGACGGAGCAAGTACTGCGGTGAGGCCGAAGGCCGAACTGCAGTACTTGCGACGTCGAAGTGATGGCGATGTGAGGCCGGAGGCCGAGCATCACCACCACATTGTTCATCAGACCTTGGAGTACCCCATGGGATCTCAAAGACTATAAGAGACAGCGGGTTGGTGTTTGAACTAAATATGGTAAGAACTGCTTGCATGTAACCAATCATACAAAAAAATTATGGCTTTCATTCAATTTTTTTTTCATACAAATCCCATACATTTTCCTAGGGACGAACAAAACGACGGAGCAAGTGCTGCGGTGAGGCCGAAGGCCGAACTGCAGTACTTGCGACGTCTAAGTGAAGGTGATGCGAGGCTGAAGGCCATCACTTTGACCATCAGGCCTTGGAGTACCCCATGGGATCTCGAAAACTATAAGAGATAGCGGGTTGATGCTTGAACTAAATTTGATGAGAACTGGTTGTATGTATTGGATCATACAAAACCATCATCATCCTCAGCCAACTTTCTATTACAACTACTCTATATAGGTACATAATATATTTTATCCGTTTGATAGTTACTGATTTCTTACAACTTCGTGCCATTTTGACTACATTTTTCATCATCATCATATACAGCCCTAAACAAATTGGACACGAGTTTTTTTTTTAATATATATCCCACCGAGTTTGATGATTAGTTGGCGTTTCCACATTCATATGGTGATTTAGCTGCATACAACTACCGAGATCATTAAAAGTCACATTATCTAATATCATCATCATCATCCTTAGCCCATTTTATACCGCATTTTATCTCTTTACTCATCTCTTTCCCCTTCTTCTAGCGCCAACTTTTTTAAATACAATACATATACAAATACTATTTCTTATACAAAAAATAACAAGTCCAACACAGTCCCAAAAACACTCCGGGCCGCATGCGCGGCCCAAAATTACTAGTTACTATTATATATAATTGGATTACCATTCACTCACTCACTCACTGACATAGTAGTTCTCCGGGAAGGAGTTTCGTGGGGTGCAAGTGTCATATGTCATCGTATAGGTATGGTTCATGGGACCACGAGAAAAATCCGAAACTTGGAGAAAGTGGAACTGGTCATGGAGTAGGGTAGGGGATCTCAAAAGTGGTAAGACTTAGATGGGGGGTGCTCGAACTAATATTTGTAGGAACTGCTTGTAGGTGACGGAAAATCAAAAAACAAGATGGCCGCCATACAAAAAAACATGGCCGCCATACAAATTTCAAATGTGAATTTCTCTGGAACGGTTGGAGATAGGTGGGGGGTGTTCGACCAAATGTCATAGAGGGCCGTGGGGGACGTTTGGAAATGGTTGCAAAAATCCAAGATGGCGTCGTCAAAATGGCGGCCGATTTTCAAAATGGCCGCAGGGGGCTGATTTTTTGCATCCGGGGGTATTTTGGGGTGCAGATTCTATAACTGAAATCAAATTTTCAAAATGTCAAAAAATAAAGATGGCCGCCATACATGTGAAAATTTCGAGGGGGTGGTAAGTAGATCTCCATGTTGCTGGGGTGCAGGGTTGACATTTTTGGTGCCAGTGTATACATATGGGTCCCGAATGTATAGAATAAATGAAAAGTTGGTGATAGGTGGAACTGACCCTGGAGTACCTAAGGGATCTCGAAAACTATAAGAGATAGGGGGATGATGCTTAAACTAATATTGGAGAGAACTGCATGCATGTTTTAAATCATACAAAAATTTTTTGGCTTTCATACAAAAATTTTTTTTCTTCATACAAATCCCATACATTTCCCTAGGGATGAACAAAACGACGGAGCAAGTACTGCAGTGAGGCCGAAGGCCGAACTGCAGTACTTGCGACGTCAAAGTGAGGGGGATGCGAGGCCGCAGGCCGAGCATCACCACCACTTTGACCATCAGACCTTGGAGTACCGAAGGGATCTCGGAAACTATAAGAGATAGGGAGGTGGTGTTTGAACTAATATTTGAGAGAACTGCATGCATGTTTTGAATCATACAAAAATTTTTGGCTTTCATACAAATTTTTTTTTTCTTTATACAAATCCCATACGTTTTCCTAAGGATGAACAAAACGACGGAGCAAGTACTGCGGTGAGGCCGAAGGCCGAAATGCAGTACTTGCGACGTCTCAGTGAAAGTGATGCGAGGTTGGAGACCGACCTTCAGACCGATCAGACCCTGGAGTACCCCAAGGGATCTCGAAAACTATAAGAGATAGCGGGTTGGTGTTTGAACTAAATTTGGTGAGAACTGCTTGCATGTTACTAATCATACAAAAAATTTTTGGCTTTCATACAAAAAAAGTCATAAAATTTTCAAAAATTTCTTCATCTTATCTCATTACCCTTTTACTAGCGCCAATTTTTTTTTAATGCAATACTTATTTTATTTCTTATACAAAAAATTATAAGTCCAAACTACCAATAACACGCCGGGCCGCATGCGCGGCCCAAAATTACTAGTTACTTATTATATATAATTGGATTACCATTCATTCATCCATACATATATCTATACATACATATATACACTGATTGACATAGTAGTTCTCCGGGAAGGAGTTTCGTGGGGTGCATGTGTCATATGTCATCGTATAGGTATAGCTCCAAGGACCTAGGGAAAAATCCGAAACTTGGAGAAAGTGGAACTGGTCATGGAGTAGGGTAGGGGATCTCGGAACCTATAACACTTGGAGGGGGGGTGCTTGAACTAATTTTGGTAGGAACTGCTTGTAGGTGAAGGAAAACCAAAAAACAAGATGGCCGCCATACAAAAAAACATGGCCGCCATACAAATTTCAAATGCTCGTAACTCTGGAACGGTTGAAGATAGGTGGGGGGTGTTCGACCAAATGTCATAGAGGGCCGTGGGGGACGTTTGGAAATAGTTGCAAAAATCCAAGATGGCGTCGTCAAAATGGCGGCCGATTTTCAAAATGGCCGCAGGGGGCTGATTTTTTGCATCCGGGGGTATTTTGGGGTGCAGATTCCATAACTGAAATCAAATTTTCGAAATGTCAAAAAATAAAGATGGCCGCCATACATGTGAAAATTTCAAGGGGGTGGGGAGTAGATCTCCATGTTGCTGGGGTGCAGGGTTGACGTTTTTGGTGTCAATGTATACGTTTGGGTCCTGAATGTATAGAATAAATGAAAAGTTGGTGATAGGTGGAACTGACCTTGGAGTACCAAAGGGATCTCGAAAACTATAAGAGATAGGGGAATGATGCTTGAACTAATGTTGGAGAGAACTGCATGCATGTTTTCAATCATACCAAAAATTTTTGGCTTTCATACAAATTTTTTTTTTCTTCATAAAAATCCCATACATTTCCCTAGGGATGAACAAAACGACGGAGCAAGTACTGCAGTGAGGCCGAAGGCCGAACTGCAGTACTTGCGACGTCAAAGTGAGGGGGATGCGAGGCCGCAGGCCGAGCATCACCACCACTTTGACCATCAGACCTTGGAGTACCGAAGGAATCTCGGAAACTATAAGCGATAGGGAGGTGGTGTTTGAACTAATATTTGAGAGAACTGCATGCATGTTTTGAATCATACAAAAAATTTTTGGCTTTCATACAAAAAAATTTTTTCTTTATACAAATCCCATACGTTTTTCTAAGGATGAACAAAACGACGGAGCAAGTACTGCGGTGAGGCCGAAGGCCGAACTGCAGTACTTGCGACGTCAAAGTGAGGGGAATGCGAGGCCGCAGGCCGAGTATCACCTCCACTTTGACCATCAGACCTTGGAGTACCGAAGGGATCTCGGAAACTATAAGAGATAGGGAGGTGGTGTTTGAACTAATATTTAAGAGAACTGCATGCATGTTTTGAATCATACAAAAAACTTTTGGCTTTCATACAAAATTTTTTTTTCTTTATACAAATCCCATACGTTTTCCTAAGGATGAACAAAACGACGGAGCAAGTATAAGAGCAAGCAAAAATAGTCTTCATAAAATTTTCAAAAATTTCTTCATTTTATCTCATTACCCTTTTACTAGCGCCAATTTTTTTTATAACTTATACAGTCCAAACTACCAATAACACGCCGGGCCGCATGCGCGGCCCAAAATTACTAGTTACTATTATATATAATTGGATTACCATTCACTCACTCACTCACTGACATAGTAGTTCTCCGGGAAGGAGTTTCGTGGGGTGCAAGTGTCACATGTCATCGTATAGGTATGGTTCATGGGACCACGAGAAAAATCCGAAACTTGGAGAAAGTGGAACTGGTCATGGAGTAGGGTAGGGGATCTCAAAAGTGGTAAGACTTAGATGGGGGGTGCTTGAACTAATTTTGGTAGGAACTGCTTGTAGGTGAAGGAAAACCAAAAAACAAGATGGCCGCCATACAAAAAAACATGGCCGCCATACAAATTTCAAATGTGAATTTCTCTGGAACGGTTGGAGATAGGTGGGGGGTGTTCGACCAAATGTCATAGAGGGCCGTGGGGGACGTTTGGAAATGGTTGCAAAAATCCAAGATGGCGTCGTCAAAATGGCGGCCGATTTTCAAAATGGCCGCAGGGGGCTGATTTTTTGCATCCGGGGGTATTTTGGGGTGCAGATTCCATATCTGAAATCAAATTTTCGAAATGTCAAAAAATAAAGATGGCCGCCATACATGTGAAATATTCGAGGGGGTGGTGAGTAGATCTCCATGTTGCTGGGGTGCAGGGTTGACGTTTTTGGTGCAAATGTATACGTTTGGGTCCAGAATGTATAGAATAAATGAAAAGTTGGTGATAGGTGGAACTGACCTTGGAGTACCAAAGGGATCTCGAAAACTATAAGAGATAGGGGAATGATGCTTGAACTAATGTTGAAGAGAACTACATGCATGTTTTCAATCATACCAAAAATTTTTGGCTTTCATACAAAATTTTTTTTTCTTCATACAAATCCCATACATTTCCCTAGGGATGAACAAAACGACGGAGCAAGTACTGCAGTGAGGCCGAAGGCCGAACTGCAGTACTTGCGACGTCAAAGTGAGGGGGATGCGAGGCCGCAGGCCGAGCATCACCACCACTTTGACCATCAGACCTTGGAGTACCGAAGGGTTCTCGGAAACTATAAGAGATAGGGAGGTGGTGTTTGAACTAATATTTGAGAGAACTGCATGCATGTTTTAAATCGTACAAAAAATTTTTGGCTTTCATACAAATAATTTTTTTCTTCATACAAATCCCATACATTTCCCTAGGGATGAACAAAACGACGGAGCAAGTACTGCAGTGAGGCCGAAGGCCGAACTGCAGTACTTGCGACGTCAAAGTGAGGGGGATGCGAGGCCGCAGGCCGAGCATCACCACCACTTTGACCATCAGACCTTGGAGTACCGAAGGGATCTCGGAAACTATAAGAGATAGGGAGGTGGTGTTTGGACTAATATTTGAGAGAACTGCATGCATGTTTTGAATCATACAAAAAAATTTTGGCTTCCATACAAAAAAAAATTTTTCTTCATACAAATTCCATACATTTTTCTAGGGATGTACAAAATGACGGAGCAAGTACTGCGGTGAGGCCGAAGGCCGAAATGCAGTACTTGCGACGTCTCAGTGAAGGTGATGCGAGGTTGGAGACCGACCTTCAGACCGATAAGAACCTGGAGTACCCCAGGGGATCTCGAAATCTATAAGAGATAGCGGGTTGGTGTTTGAATTAAATTTGATGAGAACTGCTTGCATGTTACTAATCATACATAAAAATTTTGGCTTTCATACAAAAAAGTCATAAAATTTTCAAAAATTTCTTCATTTTATCTCTTTACCCTTTTACTAGCGCCAATTTTTTTTTAATGCAATACTTATACTAATTCTTTTTCTTATACAAAAAATAACAAGTCCAACACAGTCCCAAAAACACTCCGGGCCGCATGCGCGGCCCAAAATTACTAGTTAATATTATATATAATTGGATTACCATTCACTGACTGACTGACTGACTGACATAGTAGTTCTCCGGGAAGGAGTTTCGTGGGGTGCAAGTGTCATATGTCATCGTATAGGTATGGTTCATGGGACCACGAGAAAAATCCGAAACTTGGAGAAAGTGGAACTGGTCATGGAGTAGGGTAGGGGATCTCAAAAGTGGTAGGACATAGATGGGGGGTGCTCGAACTAATTTTGGTAGGAACTGCTTGTAGGTGAAGGAAAACCAAAAAACAAGATGGCCGCCATACAAAAAAACATGGCCGCCATACAAATTTCAAATGTGAATTTCTCTGGAACGGTTGCAGATAGGTGGGGGGTGTTCGACCAAATGTCATAGAGGGCCGTGGGGGACGTTTGGAAATAGTTGCAAAAATCCAAGATGGCGTCGTCAAAATGGCGGCCGATTTTCAAAATGGCCGCAGGGGGCTGATTTTTTGCATCCGGGGGTATTTTGGGGTGCAGATTTCATAACTGAAATCAAATTTTCAAAATGTCAAAAAATAAAGATGGCCGCCATACATGTGAAAATTTCGAGGGGGTGGGGAGTAGATCTCCATGTTGCTGGGGTGCAGGGTTGACGTTTTTGGTGCTAATGTATACGTATGGGTCTAGAATGTATAGAATAAATGAAAAGTTGGGGACAGGTGGAACTGACCCTGGACTACCCCAAGGGATCTCGAAAACTATAAGAGATAGGGGGATGATGCTTAAACTAATGTTGGAGAGAACTGCATGCATGTTTTCAATCATACCAAAAATTTTTGGCTTTCATACAAAAATTTTTTTTCTTCATACAAATCCCATACATTTCCCTAGGGATGAACAAAACGACGGAGCAAGTACTGCAGTGAGGCCGAAGGCCGAACTGCAGTACTTGCGACGTCAAAGTGAGGGAGATGCGAGGCCGCAGGCCGAGCATCACTTCCACTTTGACCATCAGACCTTGAAGTACCGAAGGGATCTCGGAAACTATAAGAGATAGTGAGGTGGTGTTTGAACTAATATTTGAGAGAACTGCATGCATGTTTTGAATCATACAAAAAATTTTTGGCTTTCATACAAAAACATTTTTTCTTCATACAAATTCCATACATTTTTTTCGGGATGTACGAAACGACGGAGCAAGTACTGCGGTGAGGCCGAAGGCCGAAATGCAGTACTTGCGACGTCTCAGTGAAGGTGATGCGAGGTTGGAGACCGACCTTCAGACCGATCAGACCCTGGAGTACCCCAGGGATCTCGAAAACTATAAGAGTTAGCGGGTTGGTGTTTGAACCAAATTTGATGAGAACTGCTTGCATGTTACTAATCATACAAAAAAATTTTGGCTTTCATACAAAATAGTCTTCATAAAATTTTCAAATATTTCTTCATTTTATCTCATTACCCTTTTACTAGCGCCAATTTTTTACGATTTACTAAATCCAAACTACCAATAACACGCCGGGCCGCATGCGCGGCCCAAAATTACTAGTTACTATTATATATAATTGGATTACCATTCACTCACTCACTGACTGACTGACATAGTAGTTCTCCGGGAAGGAGTTTCGTGGGGTGCAAGTGTCATATGTCATCGTATAGGTATGGTTCATGGGACCACGAGAAAAATCCGAAACTTGGAGAAAGTGGAACTGGTCATGGAGTAGGGTAGGGGATCTCGAAAGTGGTAAGACTTAGATGGGGGGTGCTCGAACTAATATTTGTAGGAACTGCTTGTAGGTGAAGGAAATTCAAAAAACAAGATGGCCGCCATACAAAAAAACATGGCCGCCATACATATTTCAAATGCTCGTAACTCTAGAACGGTTGGAGATAGGTGGGGGGTGTTCGACCAAAGGTCATAGAGGGCCGTGGGGGACGTTTGGAAATGGTTGCAAAAATCCAAGATGGCGTCGTCAAAATGGCGGCCGATTTTCAAAATGGCCGCAGGGGGCTGATTTTTTGCATTCGGGGGTATTTTGGGGAGCAGATTTCATATCTAAAATCGAAATTCCGAAATGTCAAAAAATAAAGATGGCCGCCATACATGTGAAATTTTCGAGGGGGTGGTGAGTAGATCTCCATGTTGCTGGGGTGCAGGGTTGACGTTTTTGGTGCAAATGTATACGTGTGGATATAAAATGTATAGATTAAATGAAAAGTTGGTGATAGGTGGAACTGACCTTGGAGTACCAAAGGGATCTCGAAAACTATAAGAGATAGGGGAATGATGCTTGAACTAATGTTGGAGAGAACTGCATGCATGTTTTCAATCATACCAAAAATTATTGGCTTTCATACAAAAATTTTTTTTCTTCATTCAAATCCTATACATTTCCCTAGGGATGAACAAAACGACGGAGCAAGTACTGCAGTGAGGCCGAAGGCCGAACTGCAGTACTTGCGACGTCAAAGTGAGGGGGATGCGAGGCCGCAGGCCGAGCATCACCACCACTTTGACCATCAGACCTTGGAGTACCGAAGGGATCTCGGAAACTATAAGAGATAGGAAGGTGGTGTTTGAACTAATGTTTGAGAGAACTGCATGCATGTTTTGAATCATACAAAAAATTTTTGGCTTTCATACAAAAAAAAATTTCTTCATACAAATTCCATACATTTTTCTAGGGATGTACAAAACGACGGAGCAAGTACTGCAGTGAGGCCGAAGGCCGAACTGCAGTACTTGCGACGTCAAAGTGAGGGGGATGCGAGGCCGCAGGCCGAGCATCACCTCCACTTTGACCATCAGACCTTGGAGTACCGAAGGGATCTCGGAAACTATAAGAGATAGGGAGGTGGTGTTTAAACTAATATTTGAGAGAACTGCATGCATGTTTTGAATCATACAAAAAATTTTTGGCTTTCATACAAATTTTTTTTTTCTTTATACAAATTCCATACATTTTCCTAGGGACGACCAAAACGACGGAGCAAGTGCTGCGGTGAGGCCGAAGGCCGAACTGCAGTACTTGCGACGTCTAAGTGAAGGTGATGTGAGGCTGAAGGCCATCACTTTGACCATCAGGCCTTGGAGTACCCCATGGGATCTCGAAAACTATAAGAGATAGCGGGTTGATGCTTTAACTAAATTTGATGAGAACTGGTTGTATGTATTGGATCATACAAAATCATCATCATCCTCAGCCAACTTTCTACTACAACTACTCTATATAGGTACATAATATATTTGATCCGTTTGATAGTTACTGATTTCTTACAACTTCCTGACATTTTGACTACATTTTTCATCATCATCATCTACAGCCCTAAACAAATTGGACACGAGTTTTTTTTAAATATATATCCCACCGAGTTTGATGATTAGTTGGCGTTTCCACATTCATATGGTGATTTAGTTGCATACAATTACCGAGATCATCAAAAGTCACATTATCTAATATCATCATCATCATCCTTAGCCCACTTTCTACCGCATTTTATCTCTTTACTCATCTCTTTCCCCTTCTCCTAGCGCCAACTTTTTTTAAATGCAATACATATACAAATACTATTTAACTTTCTTATACAAAAAATTAAAAGTCCAAACTAGCAATAACACGCCGGGCCGCATGCGCGGCCCAAAATTACTAGTTACTTATTATATATAATTGGATTACCATTCATTCATCTATATATATATATATATATACACTGACATAGTAGTTCTCCGGGAAGGAGTTTCGTGGGGTGCAAGTGTTATATGTCATCGTTTAGAGGATGCTCCAATGAGTAGAGGAAAAATCCGAAACTTGGAGAAAGTGGAACTGACCATGGAGTAGGGTAGGGGATCTCGGAACCTATGACACTTGGAGGTGGGGTGCTTGAACTAATTTTGGTAGGAACTGCTTGTAGGTTCCAGAAAACCAAAAAACAAGATGGCCGCCATACAAAAAAACATGGCCGCCATACAAATTTCAAATGCTCGTAACTCTGGAACGGTTGGAGATAGGTGGGGGGTGTTCGACCAAATGTCATAGAGGGCCGTGGGGGACGTTTGGAAATGGTTGCAAAAATCCAAGATGGCGTCGTCAAAATGGCGGCCGATTTTCAAAATGGCCGCAGGGGGCTGATTTTTTGCATCCGGGGGTATTTTGGGGTGCAGATTCCATATCTGAAATCGAAATTTCGAAATGTCAAAAAATAAAGATGGCCGCCATACATGTGAAAATTTCGAGGGGGTGGTGAGTAGATCTCCATGTTGCTGGGGTGCAGGGTTGACGTTTTTGGTGCAAATGTATACGTTTGGGTCCAGAATGTATAGAATAAATGAAAAGTTGGTGATAGGTGGAACTGACCTTGGAGTACTAAAGGGATCTCGAAAACTATAAGAGATAGGGGAATGAAGCTTGAATTAATGTTGGAGAGAACTGCATGCATGTTTTCAATCATACCAAAAATTTTTGGCTTTCATACAAAAAATTTTTTTCTTCATACAAATCCCATACATTTCCCTAGGGATGAACAAAACGACGGAGCAAGTACTGCAGTGAGGCCGAAGGCCGATCTGCAGTACTTGCGACGTCAAAGTGAGGGGGATGCGAGGCCGCAGGCCGAGCATCACCACCACTTTGACCATCAGACTTTGGAGTACCGAAGGGATCTCGGAAACTATAAGAGATAGGGAGGTGGTGTTTGAACTAATATTTGAGAGAACTGCATGCATGTTTTGAATCATACAAAAAATTTTTGGCTTTCATACAAAAATTTTTTTTCTTTATACAAATCCCATACGTTTTCCTAAGGATGAACAAAACGACGGAGCAAGTACTGCGGTGAGGCCGAAGGCCGAAATGCAGTACTTGCGACGTCTCAGTGAAAGTGATGCGAGGTTGGAGACCGACCTTCAGACCGATCAGACCCTAGAGTACCCCAAGGGATCTCGGAAACTATAAGAGATAGCGGGATTGTGTTAGAACTAAATTTGATGAGAACTGCTTGCATGTTACTAATCATACAAAAAAAATTTGGCTTTCATACAAAAAAAGTCTTCATAAAATTTTCAAAAATTTCTTCATTTTATTTCATTACCCTTTTGCTAGCGCCAATTTTTTAAATAACTAATACAAATACTATTTCTTATACAAAAAATACTAAGTCCAACACAGTCCCAAAAACACTCCGGGCCGCATGCGCGGCCCAAAATTACTAGTTACTATTATATATAATTGGATTACCATTCACTCACTCACTCACTGACATAGTAGTTCTCCGGGAAGGAGTTTCGTGGGGTGCAAGTGTCACATGTCATCGTATAGGTATGGTTCATGGGACCACGAGAAAAATCCGAAACTTGGAGAAAGTGGAACTGGTC
This sequence comes from Macaria notata, assembly GCA_927399415.1. Lineage (NCBI taxonomy): Eukaryota > Metazoa > Arthropoda > Insecta > Lepidoptera > Geometridae > Macaria > Macaria notata. Next base: position 3,255,477 of record OV656750.1, on the reverse strand, counting down.
ATGGAGTAGGGTAGGGGATCTCAAAAGTGGTAAGACTTAGATGGGGGGTGCTCGAACTAATATTTGTAGGAACTGCTTGTAGGTTCCAGAAAACAAAAAAACAAGATGGCCGCCATACAAAAAAACATGGCCGCCATACAAATTTCAAATGTGAATTTCTCTGGAACGGTTGGAGATAGGTGGGGGGTGTTCGACCAAATGTCATAGAGGGCCGTGGGGGACGTTTGGAAATAGTTGCAAAAATCCAAGATGGCGTCGTCAAAATGGCGGCCGATTTTCAAAATGGCCGCAGGGGGCTGATTTTTTGCACCCGGAGGTATTTTGGGGTGCAGATTCCATATCTGAAATCGAAATTCTGAAATGTCAAAAAATAAAGATGGCCGCCATACATGTGAAAATTTCGAGGGGGTGGGGAGTAGATCTCCATGTTGCTGGGGTGCAGGGTTGACGTTTTTGGAGCCAATGTATACGTATAGGTCTAGAATGTATAGAATAAATGAAAAGTTGGTGATAGGTGGAACTGACCTTGGAGTACCAAAGGGATCTCGAAAACTATAAGAGATAGGGGAATGATGCTTGAACTAATGTTGGAGAGAACTGCATGCATGTTTTCAAGCATACCAAAAATTTTTGGCTTTCATACAAATTTTTTTTTTCTTCATACAAATCCCATACATTTCCCTAGGGATGAACAAAACGACGGAGCAAGTACTGCAGTGAGGCCGAAGGCCGAACTGCAGTACTTGCGACGTCAAAGTGAGGGGGATGCGAGGCCGCAGGCCGAGCATCACCTCCACTTTGACCATCAGACCTTGGAGTACCGAAGGGATCTCGGAAACTATAAGAGATAGGGAGGTGGTGTTTGAACTAATATTTGAGAGAACTGCATGCATGTTACCAATCATACAAAACATTTTTGGCTTTCATACAAAATTTTTTTTTCTTTATACAAATTCCATACATTTTCCTAAGGATGAATAAAACGACGGAGCAAGTACTGCGGTGAGGCCGAAGGCCGAAATGCAGTACTTGCGACGTCTCAGTGAAGGTGATACGAGGTTGGAGACCGACCTTCAGACCGATCAGACCCTGGAGTACCCCAGGGGATCTCGAAAACTATAAGAGATAGCGGGTTGGTGTTTGAACTAAATTTGATGAGAAATGCTTGCATGTTACTAATCATACAAAAAAATTTTGGCTTTCATACAATTTTTTTTTTCTTTATACAAATTCCATACATTTTCCTAAGGATGAACAAAACGACGGAGCAAGTACTGCGGTGAGGCCGAAGGCCGAACTGCAGTACTTGCGACGTCAAAGTGAGGGGGATGCGAGGCCGCAGGCCGAGCATCACCACCACTTTGACCATCAGACCTTGGAGTACCGAAGGGATCTCGGAAACTATAAGAGATAGGGAGGTGGTGTTTGAACTAATTTTTGAGAGAACTGCATGCATGTTTTGAATCATACAAAAAATTTTTGGCTTTCATACGCTGAAGGCTGAGTATCGCCATCTCTTTGATCATCAGACCTTGGAGTACCCCAGGGAACACGAAAACTATAAGAGATAGAGGGTTGGAGCTTGAAGTATATATTATGAGAGCTGGTTGTATATTTTGAATCATACCAAATCATCATCATCTTCAGCCAACTTTCGACTACTTTAAATCTGTATACTTATACATTTTATCCGTTTGATAGTCACAATTTTTTTACAACTTCGAGACATTTCGACAAAATGTTTCATCATCATCATCTACAGCCCTAAACAAATTGGACACGAGTTTTTTTTGTTAATATATAACCTACCGAGATTGATGATTAGTTTGCGTTTTTAAACCCATATGGAGATTTAGTTGCATTCGACTGCATTGGTCATTCTAAGTCACAGATTATCTGACTTCATCATCATCATCCTCAGCGTACTTTTTACCGCATTATATATCTTTAGGTACCTACCTATTTTCTATCGCCAAATATTTTTTAAGGAATATTTATTTATACAAATACTATTTCAATAACAAGTCCAAGACAGTCCAATTAAACGCTTCGATGACGGAGCAAGTAGGTACTGCGGTGAGGGCGAAGGCCGAAACGCAGCACTTGCGACGTCTACTTGAAGGTGATGCGAGGCTACTGGAGACTGACCTCCAGACCGATCAGACCTTAGAGTACCCAGGGGATCACGAAAACTATTGTATCTATGATTGGTAACATACAAGCAATTCTCATTTCATTTAATTCAAACACGAACTCATCATGAGATAGCGGGTTCGTGTTTGAATTAAATGAAATGAGAATTGCTTGTATGTTACCAATCATAGATACAAAAAAAATTGCGAGTATGGATGCGAGCCCCAAGGCCGAGTATTACCATGACTTTGATCTTAAGATCTTGGAGTACTTGGGTACCTACCTACCTCAAGGGATCTCGAAAATTATAAAAGATAGCGGCTGGAGGTTACATTTCGGGGACGAGAAGATTGCGGTGTCCTTTTTGTCATTCGTGGTGGTCTTGTCAATGTGACAGGTAGGTAAATATCATGTTAGGTAACGTTTTATTTGTTATACGTTATACGTTTGTGGGGACGAGAAGACTGTTTCCAGTGTCCCTTTTGGCATCAAAGTTAGTATTTTACATTTGTCAGATTAAAAGCTAAATGTCGTATCGTTCAATAGGTTTGTGGGCAAGAGAAGGCTTATTTCGGTCTCTTTTTTGACAATAGAGATGGTCTTGTGAATATAACAGTTAATTAATGTTGGGTTCCTTTTACTTTTTGGGTTTTCGTGGTCAAGGATACGGTTCTGATACCATTTATTATTGCTAAACTTGTTACATAAGTACGTATCAGAGCAAAGCTTGCTATGTTTTATAAAAGGGTAGTGAGGCCTACGGTATCACTAAGCTATTATTTTTCTCTATTTGGGTAATTATGTACGTCCGCACTGTTCGATTTATACAATAAATACAAGCAAACAAAAACATAGGTAGGTATGTAATTTCGTAGCACTAACATCAATTGATTTACCGCATTACCTATAAAATACCATATCTATATGTGTCGAGTTAAAATGTATGCCATCTATGGTTATTCTCATCATCATAAATTTAAGGGCCGGGCCCTTGTCTGTGGAGTATGCGCCATCCTTCCCGGTCTTCTGCCAATTCCTTGACCTCCTTATACGACATGACACCCGCCTTTTCTTTTATTTGGTCCATGTATGATCTTCTCGGCCTTCCTCTTCCTCTTCGGGCTTCCAATTTTCCTTCCATGATGTTTCTTATAAATTCGTCATGTCGTATAAGGTGGCCAACCATCTTCCCTCTTCTGTTTTCAATAGTTGCCAGTATTGTACGGTGTTCTTGGACCATGGTTATTCTGATGTACTAAATATAAAAACCAACAAAATAATAGCCTCAATTTTGTTCTGAAATTCTACAGCGCGCTATCTAGCTATTTATTCAGACATTGATTAGGTTCTTACGTGTATTAGGTATCTATTGTATATGTAATCATAAAAACATGAGTACCTACATATATGCAAACTGATTGCCAGCACAAGAAAATATTGCACTAAAATCACGATAGGTACCTATGTACTACCTAAACAATTTTGATATTATATTGTTACCTACCTACTTGAGTTAGCTACAAGAATTGGTAATATCAGGTGATTTACAGCTAAGTGTAAGCCTCTATTTGAGTTAGCAAAATGAATATGTAACATCAGGCGAGTTATGGTGAAGTGTACCTACATAAGCATATCTAGCATTATATTAAAATTAAAACAAGTAGGATTAAGAGGATATACTTACCAAACTTTTAAACTTCCAAATAATATGTACCTAAGTTGTTTTTGTATAAGAATTTGATTTCATTAAAACGACAGAAAAATAAACCCTTTATTTATTTTTACACTTTTTTCTAACTAAATGTTTATCTTAAATCTAAAGTTTGTTAATAAATATGACATCTGGCCACATTCTGATGAATATTAATGATCTTCTGAACTTTTAGCAACATTTTCCTTCCTTTTATGGACTCCATACTACATGTGAAGATAGCATAGTGGTTAAGATTTAAAATTAGTATAATAGGCTCTTTGGTGACATTGTATGACAACGGTTTACAAATTGTTTTGGTGTTAGTTAGTTATTATATACCGTATGATAAACCTTATAGCATAGTTTAAATTGGTTTTTTAAACATTACTATTACAGACTAACAGGTAAAAAAGATCAATTAACATTTCTAAACAGGTTGGTAGAGCTGAGCTGAATAGGTTAGAATAGCTAAATAGGCTGAAGATTGCACGACGGCACGACGTAAGGTTCGACGAAGTGGAGGTGTATATACTCAGCAGAGGGTAGACACAGGCTTGATTAAAAAGTTCTTCAGCATTATAGTTTCATAAATCAAGCAGCAACTGAAAATGAAAATTAAATAAATTAAAACAAATAGGATTTAAAAATTTAATCGAAACCTCACATAATGTCTTACAAGTAGCTTCAAATAGTACTTTTCTGAAGTACCTATTTGGATGCCCATTCTTTTATGAAATTAATATACTGTTTCCTAAGTAGGTTTGATACATACCTATGTTAATATAAATAGAATTAAATAGGCTATCGGCATTCTACAGCATTTAAACATATTAAAAAACAATTGTTTATATCAAATTATGATAAACAATATCATATTCAAAACATACAGATTAAATTGAGATCTTTTTGATAACACATTGTTTGTAAGCAAATTTGTATAAATGTGATAATTTTGAAAGGTGTTAATAACTTCCAAATGCCAATATATATTCACATATTGATAATGATTTCTATTCTAGGACCTCCCAGTAGTAGTATGCTAATGTAATTTTGTCTTTTTCCATGGCCATTAAGGGATTGGTCAACGAAATGAACAGACACATAAATTAACTTGGTTAACTACAAAAACTTACAAAGAATCAAATAATAAACGGCATAAGTACTCAAAACTCGATCGCGTTTATATGTTTGTGCCTTTTGAGCTCCACCTCAAAAGGCACAAACATATAAACGCGATCGGGGCCGTGGGGTCCAGCTGTGTTGGATTTGTATTGGGACCAGGCCAAGTGTTTGGTGGAAGTGACAGGTTTCCAGAATGCTGGTTGCTACTTTGCTCAAAAGGTGAGCATTGCTATACAACGCGGAAATGCCGCCAGCATTTTGGGGACTTTTCCTTCTACTACAGGCATTTTAGATTAAGTATTTTAAGTTTTTATTGTATAGTTTAATTTTGTGTGTTTTAATAAATATACCAACTATCAAATAATACTTACAATTTCAAATGTTGTAGGATACAATTTGAGGTCATCCAGCATGATGCATTGATGTGTTGCTTTTTTGTATTTCTGAAAAGCATAAAATTACTCAAGATTAATATATGAATGAAAAATATTATTGATATATGAATTATTAATATATGAATTTGCCTAATATTGAAAAGACAGATATAATGCAGTTTCTGTGGTAACTTAAATGATTACATTTGTAGGTAAGTTATAATAATACAATAAATCAGAATGAGGCATAACTGGCGGGTGCCGTTCTTCATACAATAGACCAGTTTAATTAAGTCAATGAACAACTCAACACAATAGCCTGTAACATTAATACCATGTCTGCAATAGTTACTTTATATACCTAACATCCTCTATCTGTAATTTTTAATTAATTTTTTAAGTATAATATTGTAAAAAGCCTCTGTGTTGGCTACGGCCCCACTGATGCTTCTTAAAAATACCGGGTGTAAGGCCTGAGAATCTGTGAGGTGCAATAAATCATAGGAACTGTATACAGAAGAAATAATAATGAGAGTGGGGTCAGATAGCCAAACATATTATCTTTATTCAATCCTAAAGTCCGGGCTGCACTTTTTATAATTACTGTGTTTGTATTGATTGATTAGACACAGAGTGAAATTACATCTTTCTATTTTTGTTAATTGAAACTTGAAAACTAACTACAGCTTGCGTGTATGTTAAAGTCATTAAAAATGGGAAAAAAAATAGCTCACATTGAAGAATGAGAGCAATTAATATCAATTTATACTTACATAAACAATTTTCTTTCACAACAACCTGATGTGTGTCTTTGCCTTAGTTCTTGGAACAAGTCACCTCCTCCTGCCAATTTGTGACTCCCAGGTCTCAAAGGTCTGCTTTCATTCCACTGCATCCTTCCATGCATTATTTGCTCACTAAAATCATTATCGATTTGATTTGATTTGATAGTGATTTATAACCTCCAAAACTATCCATTTTCTTGTGATAGGTATTTGCATAGCTGTGCAGTGTTTGTCACTTTAACAACACGGGAAATGGGCCTAAAGGCAGCGGCCATTCTTATTTCTTATTTAAGATGAAATTAAATAATTATTTCATCAGATTTCGATACGTAAGAGCACGTTTTTTCAATAAAATTTGAAAATGTGTCAACAAAGCAAAGCCATTGACAAATTTGACAATGACAGCCAGATTGACTTGGAACGTTCAAAAATTGTTCATCATAAGTCAACAATGGTGAACTTGATAAATGAATAAAAATAAGTAATACATTTTTAATCTACTTTAATAATTAAATTGAATAAAAAAGATATAAGGTATTGTAATTATCCAGTATTTCAGTTTTTTTGGTAAAAAAACAAAAAAAATATGTGTATAAAAAATTAGACAAGGATATTTAAACGGGTTTCGTTTAAAAATTCAAATTTTTCATACCTACAACATTACAAAATTTGTGGTGCACTATTTCAAATAATAATTTATTTGTGGTGTTTTACATACAATTTATAACTGATATATATATTAAAATATTAGTTACGTTTATTTTCACAATTTCTAATATCAAGCTGGTAAAAACAGATTTTTATTTAACCAAATGTTGTTTCGCGCCAAAAAAATTGTGGTTAGTTTTCTTATGTTGGTATAAAAGTTGCCGATTTTAGAAGAAAATATAATATTAGGAATCATTCTGTTACAAATTTTGTCTGTTTAAGGTGATCATCTATTATTTTGAAAAATTCACAAAATATTATAAAACCGTGTTAAAATGTGTTTGTGATGTGTTTTCAGGTGCAGAAGTAATTTGGAGATCACAGAATATCAAGGTATATATAAAATAATCATTAATCAATGATTAATGGATTTTTGAAGTAATTTTCTTGTCTTGGCGTCATGACGCCATTATCTATTTCAAACGGTTTTTTGTGTTAACTTTTTACGATTAATAGGAATAAATATGTTGTTTTAATTGTGTTAATGTATTGTATTTATTACATTTTTGTATCGGCATTATTTACATACACTTTTAATTGAAGTGTGTCACAAATGTGGATATCAATTCGTCCGTGGATTCAATATTTTCATTAGAATAGGTATTCAAATTTAAGTATATAAAATGTAGCGAGCTATAGATTAGATGTAGCTGCTAATGGCATATTAAAACGGGAAGCTTAAACTCGGAAGTGCGTCAAAATCGGCTGTTAATTAAGCACAATAATACATGTTTTACAACGATGTTCATTTGTTTTGTAATTTTTTCCCAGATGAAACGCGGATATACTTCGACTCCTGAAGATTTGCAGCAAACTCCACGTCGGTTCCATCCTGACATTACCGCCGTTGCTGCAGGTATTAAAAAGTGATTTTGGTTTTATGATTGAAGTTTAGGTAGTGAACAAATATTTGACCTCGCCATATTTTTTTGAGCTCAGTTAGGTAAGTTTGTACAGTATCTAACTAGGTATTGTACCTATTTGTGTAGAATGAAAAGTTTTGTAAAACCTTAGATTTGCAAGATCTTTATTAAATTTTAGGATAACATCAGAGGTCAATGAATTTTCTCTCAGTCTCGCTTTCCTTGCTATGATTAAAATTAGTACCTAATAGGTAGTTGATAACATGTTTAGAACCTATTCCTATTGATATCTAAATCAAAGACAGTGAAACATAGTCTTGGGTAAATTGTGAGCGAGTGATTGAAAAGATAGGTTTCATTCTTCGGATATGAACGGCTCAGTATCTCATTAATCATAAATAAATCATAAATCATAGTGTTTATTAACCTTACGACATCGCGCCGTACAGGGCAAGTCAATTTACATAAGTTGGTTGAAATCAAATTCAAATTACATACAACTGTTGGTTATATTTGACGATCTGAGTAACGACCGCACAGCCGACTCGTGAAGGTCGGTGCTTCACGTGCCGACGGACGATGGTTCAAATCCCAGGACGGCCAACACTAATTTTGCGGAAAATTTGAATTTTTGTGTAGCTGTACATATTTTTGCTATTTTTTTTATTATTTTTATTTTTTTACACACAAATTTAACGAAGAAATATCTCTCTTCACTTTGTGTCATATCTTTACATCTTTTGTGTCCTTACCATACGGTTTCATTTACCTCGAATTCGTTTCAAAATATATCTATGAATCGTTGACAGGACCGACCGAACTACGATCAAATAATATAAAACTCATCATTGACCAATCAGTGCGAAAAGAGGCCCGCAGCTGTCAGCGCGCATGCTCTGTATAACGGTCGGGCCACCATACGGACAACGAAATTTGAACTTTCACTGTATGAATTTAGGGCTTAGATTGCTTTATTGTGTATTTCGTACAAAATTACGGTGAACGAACAAGATATGAGAGTTGATTTCATCCGTCAAGATAAGAAGAGTGAAACTTATCTTTTCAATCACTCGCTCGCGAGCCGTTTTCGATCGGCCCGTCCGTCACACAATAGGTATATGGGAAATTGGACTCTCAGTCGTAGCTTTAGGGTTTAGATTAATTTGCTTTTAGTGCGTGTTCGTTCAAAATAAGGTGAGATACTGATATGAAAGAGCGAAACATATTATCTTTAACTCGCAAAGATATGAACCAATATTTTCTTTTCGCTGATATGATCTGCCCACCTCTACAATTAATATGTGGGATATAAATACTGTATTCAATGACTAATTACGAGTATTATTATTACGGAGATCAAAATCATATTGGCTTTGCTATTTAGTTCACAATAACAAGCATAGATGGCGCTAAGAACATGCCAAAAAATAATGTTTACTTGGTGTCTAACTATTTGTGTAGAATGGAAAGTTTTATAATACCTCTGTAAGATTTGCAAGTTTTTCATTCAATTTTTAGGATAAAATCAGAAGTCAAAGAACTCTCACCCAGTCGCTCCCCTTGCTATGTTTAAAATTACTAAATAGGTACAACATAAGGTTCACTATTGATATCAAAAATACTATAAAATGTCTACATTTTATTAGGTATTTATTTGTTGAGTTTATTAATTCTAAATTAGTTCTTCCAAGCTGCATGGTGCTCAGGGTCTGATGGTGAAATAAATAGATGCGGAATAGGATCTCGGTAATTAAGCGACATAACCCTGTATAAGTAAGCAATAGCTAAGGCAAATCATACTTTTTTTTACTATGTCTACAACTAATATTTGCATTTTTATCAGGAGAGACACATCAAGGCAATGCCGAAAGGTACAAGGGCTTTTCTAGACAATGCACGGCAAATGCATTTATAGCTATTCTTCACGCGAAAACCATATCGAATGTTTTAGATTTCGATTTCAATTACGTCCTGTCAGAGGGCGACAAACTTTATATGGAATTAGAGCCGCGTATCCCCGCTTATGTAGAGAGTAGGTATTTATCAGCTGATGAATTACCGACTGATTTGAGAATCGGTAACGTAGATTATAAAGTAGAGTGCAACTACTTAACCACGGATTTGTATCCAACGTGCAAAAATAATGAGGATATTTATAAGCTACGTCTAAAAAATACTTTAGACAACTTAGTATTTGATGAAAGTTGGGACGACAGTAAAGATGGTTGTCTTTTCACTGGTGGTGGGTACACGGTCGCATTTTGGACACGCAGATACACACTAAATAATGAAACGAATAGGAAATATTATTTGTTCAATAGTCATGCAGTAAACGTCTTAAATGAAAGTAGTTCAGATGGTGTGGCCAGAATTTTTGAAGTAAATTCAACACAAGCCTTAGCGAATACTCTGATCAAATATAGCTGTAGGTACGAAGATCACTATGAATTAAATAGGATATCGATTGTTAGCCCAGCCACACCAACATTGTTGTTAGATTCTGATTTGACCCAATGCAGCTCTGTCGAACCAGATATTGAAATAATAGATTCGCAACGAACTTCTTGTAGCAGAAGTTCCGTTTCTCATACTGGGCTGGTGTTAAGCAACGTTGTTGCATCTTTGACTGACGTTCCAACTCAAACTTCAGTTAGTGTAAATAGTGACAAATCATGCTCTATTTTAACTACACCACCATCTTATGCTGGTGTAGTTAAATTGAGAATGCCCTCAATTACTGCCACAAAAAAAAAGACAGCCGCGCCAATAAACACTTTTAAATCGATTACAGATAATCAACCCGTGGTAGTAATTGAAAAAGTAGGCGATCTAAAATTAAAATATTGTAAACCAGTAGTTGCGCTAGAGCCATTGGAATCATTGCAAAATAAACCAAGTGCTTCCGTTAAACGAGGGCGACCCAAAAAAGTTAAAAAAGGGCCTAATAAATCAAAAGCCAACGCACACCTGGACGCCGTAACTAAATACGCAGCTAAAAAGCCTGAAATAAATTTAAAATCGGTACAAACATATACTTCTAAAAACCCCGACGTTAACAGAATTTCAGTAGATAAATACACTACTACACACCCACAAATAAATCGTGACGCAGTTAGGAAATACACAGAAAAAAATCCAGGTGTGAATTTACAAGCCGTAAAAAAATACCAAACTACACACCCACAAATTACACAACAGACGAGTGCACAATATAATCAATCATCGAGGAATGTCGACATTTCACTCCGTAGGTCAAGTAATATGATAGGCGAGAAACGGGGTGACGAATTAAATTCTGTTAAAGCGTTCTCTCTCAAAAACCAGTCACTCAAATCACCAAACACGTACATCTGTCAACATTGTCACGCTCCTCTGTTTGAAGAGGAACGTTCTAGGTCACAATGGTGTTGCTCTTCAGGCGCGAACAATGTCTTATCGCTCGAACCTTTAACAGAAGATTTTTATTCGCATCACAGTTTTTTGCAACGACCGCGCGCTTACAACAATTTATTTGCATTCTCAGCTTTAGGGACTACACACGGTTTTCAACATCCAGATGGCTTATCCTTCATTAAAATTCAGGGTCGTACATACCACCGCGTCTTTGATTTAGCTTACAATCAGAGTGTAAATAATATAGGAATGTATATTAATGACAATTCTGAACGCGAGAACTTAGCTAGCAATAGGAATTTAGATTTAGATATCGTACGGTCGATTACTCACTTTTTACATTCAGTTAATCCGTTTATAGAATGTTTTAAAAGATTAGGTGCAGAGGCTTCCGATGAAGCGTATATTATGTTTCAGAAAACTTCACGAGCTACCCATGGAAATATTTTAGGCGACATGCCCATGTTTAGTTCGGAAGTGGCCGCAATTATTAGCACTGATAGGGAACAGTACGTGCCACGCTCTATTGCCTTATGGAAAGTGGGAGAGAAAAAACCGCATACCGTTGACATTATGCACAATTTGTACGAACCTTTCGGCTACCCGCTCCTCTATCCAGCTGGTAATCCAGGGTGGTACTGTACGAAGCTAGACCGCAACGGACACAAGCTAACTCAGGCTCGATACGTCAGGTGTCTTCTTTTATCAGAAAGTCGGTTTTCTCAACTCGGTCGGCTATCCGAGGAATGGATGGTCGATATGTATTGTAGAATCAGTGAAGAACGTTTGCGTTATATACTTAACATGCAGAAAAATAGTTTTGAGATTAGAATGGCACCGTTGAATGAAATACAAAACGATGAAAGCATTCAAGGTGAAGGTATAGTCCCTGGCCGTGTGTACCTTCCATATTCATTTACTGGGGGGCCACGTTACATGAAAGTAAAATATTTAGATTGCATCGCGTTGGTTAATAGAATGGGACCTCCCTCGTATTTTGTTACATTCACATGTAATCCCAATTGGCCAGAAATACAAAATTCTATTCCAGCTGGCCAACGCCCCGCTAATCCATTAATTTGTGCAAGAGTTTTTAATTTACGCCTCCTTGCTTTAATTAGAGACATACGATCCGGCCTTTGGTTTGGAAAAGTAGAGTATTTGACTCATGTAATTGAATTTCAAAAAAGAGGTCTTCCTCATGCCCACATTTGCTTTAGAGTCGAAGGGGGAGGCCCAAAGAATAACTTGGATATTGATAAGGTGTGTCGCGCCGACATTCCTGATGATAAGGAAGCCGAAGGCAGATTGCGTCCAGCTGTCTTAAAGCACATGATACATGGGCCGTGTGGGCGAGACAGAGACAATTTGCCGTGTTACGATAGAGAAAAACAAAAATGTAACAAACGCTTCCCAAAAAGAGAAACCGACGTAACATTTATAGATGATAGAGGTTTTGTACACTTGCGTCGTAATAGTAATAATGAAGGCGTAATTAAATTCAGAAATCGAGAAGTTACAGTGAATGAAACATGGACGGTACCATACAATGCCAGTTTGCTTTTAAAATATGATGCTCACATTAATATCGAAGTCTCCTCGCACCGGAACGTAGTTAAATATCTTTTCAAATACCTGACTAAAGGGCCTGATGAAGCGCGTGTTGCCGTTGTTGAGGAAACAACTAACGAAATTGAAGATTACGTCACGAAAAGATATATAGGCTCCAGCGACGCGGCTTGGAGAATATTAGAATTTGACGTAACTTCCCGTGAACCTAATGTTAAGCAACTGGCAGTCCATCTAGACCACAGACAGACAGTATATTTCAAACCTGGCCAGGAAGCGAATGTCAACCGCGAATCGTCCGATTTACTCACATACTTCAACAGACCGTTAGGTGCAGAATTCGATAGTTTAACATATGTAGAGTTCTATGAAAGGTATATTGTGCATCCGAAAAAACCCACCACCAAAGTTACTATACATGAAACAACAAACGGCAAATACGTTACAGAGAGACAAAGGGGAATCATGGTTTGTAGATTATTTTGGGTCAGCCCTACGCGCGGCGAACAATTTTATCTTAGATTACTATTAAATGCGTTTCCGTGCCGTGGATATTCGGACCTCTTAAATCTTGGTGGCCTACAGCATGAAAATTTTCAAGAGGCGTGTAAAGCTGTTGGTATTTGTGACAGCGAAACAGAATACATTACCTGCATGACAGAAGCAGTAACTTTCTTCACTGGCCACCGTCTGCGCAGGTTTTTTGTTTTGTTGGCTGTAAACGGTGCTCCAGTTGCGCTACTGTGGGACACATTTAAAAATCAACTTTGCGAAGACTATTTGCACAGATTCCCCAATGAATTCGAAAAATCATACAGCTTGGGGTTGAGGGACATTAGTAGGTGGTTACAAAAGCATAGTTTGAGTCTAGGCGACCTAGGTCTTCCGGAGGTTGATGACGAATCAACAGAACTAGATAGGGAGCTTGTTGAGTATGATGTAGAACATCAAAAGTCTGTTGTCGATGAATGGTTACCCAGGCTTTCATCCGAACAACGATCAGTGTTTGACTATATTAGGAAACTTTGCACAGATGACAATTTCCGCGAATCAAATCCTTGCGCCATTTTCATAGACGGTCCGGCAGGTACAGGAAAAACGCAATTGCTTAACACTATATCAGCATTTGTTCGCGGTTGTTTAAAGTCAGTAGCAATTTGTACGGCATCGTCAGCAATCGCGGCACAAAATTTGGAGAACGCTTCTACCGCACACTCAATGTTCAAATTTCCATTAGACGTCATAGACGATTCTACAAATTGGAATTTGAGCAATTCAACTCAGAGGGGACAATTAATTCATCAAGCTCAAATCATAATTTACGACGAGGCCCCTATGGCACATAAATATTTGATTCACATGCTCGACAGATCTTTGCAAGACCTCATGAAATCAAAAATAATATTTGGAGGTAAAATAATAATTTTTGCAGGAGATTTTAGACAAATCCCGCCAGTAGTTGTAGATGCCAAAACTGATTCAGATATCCTAAATTCATCATTGAAAAAGTCCCCGCTATGGCCACAGATTAAAAAATTCACATTGATTGCATCGCAAAGATGTCGAGACGATATTGAATACGCAAAGTTTATTCTTGAACTGGGGTCCAATGAGCTGCCCACAATTTCATTACCTGTCGGTAGAAGCATTCACAAAATCGTCTCTTTACATATGATCGATCACGTAACTGAATTAGATGACTTAATAGACTTTGTTTTCCCATACGCAATATTACCAGAAATTGACGTAGCATCACTACGCGCAATACTTTGTACCCGCAATGATGCCGTTCGCGAAATAAATTCAATTATATTAGATCGCGTGTCAGGAGACTTGCTCCATTTTTACTCGAGTGATAGAATTGCCAATGATGACGCGGACCAACTGTACCTCGGACCCGATTTTCTGAATAGAATCCAACCCCCGGGGGTTCCTGAACACGATTTGAAGCTTAAAGTAGGATGCGTCTGCATGATTATTAGGAATCTTAGTTTTGCAGACGGCTTAGTTAACGGGACTAAAGTAATAGTAGTAGACACATCGGCGCATTTGATTACAGTCCGTAAAAGAGGTTGCTACGAGAACATACCTTATTTAATACCTCGCATCCTCTTTAAGGCACCTATAGAACGGGGTAGCCCATACGAGATGGAACGTCATCAATTCCCTCTCCAGGTGTCATATGCTATGACCATTCACAAGTCGCAAGGGCAAACTATTTCGAGGGTGGGAGTGGATTTGCGTTCTGATATATTTAGCCACGGCCAATTGTACGTAGCTCTAGGTAGAGTGCAAGATAGGGATTCAATCAAAATATTAATAAATGACAATCGCGTAATCGATGGGAAACCCTGTGCAAATAACAAAATTATATCGGAATTAATCAAGTAAATCAGCTACGACTCTTGAAAGTTATATAAAATTGTTCGTCTCTCTTCATTTCGGTCGGTAAATTATTTTAAATCATGTTTTGTCGTGTATTTGACGAAAAGTCCTTTTTTAAATCATGTATTTTTCTACACTTTACATACAATACACTGACAAATATATGACTATAAAATATTTTAGTTGTGTAGGTTTATGTCAGTAAATCCGTCAATAATACTGACCAAAAGTTTCATAGTTCGGTCAATCTCCAGTACATTCATTAGGAATAAATCCAGACTTACATCCAATAAGTGAATTCTGCGGTGAATGAATGTAAATTGATCGTTGCATAATTGTAGCTACAGTTTAGTTAGATCTGATGGCATACGAATAAAGGTAATTGATATAAGTAAGTAACGACAGTAATAGTTGGTTAGGGTTTTTGATCACATACCGAACAGATTAGCATATGATTAAGTTTATCATGAGTTTTGGTTTAGAACTCAATGTATAGATTGAATACGCGTGGTGTGTACTCATCCATTCGTTTAGACACACAAACGCATACTTACATCATGTATCCAGACACATGCATACTTCACTGAACTTCTCTACTGTACCGTTCGTACTACATGCTCATCCCAGTGAGACCACCACAAACGTCACGACTTTTTGACCAAATCACATTACGCTTTTCATCTATACATTTGGTTCCACCATACTCTGTTGAACTTATTTATGTGCGAATATCGTTCGGTATGAGATTATTAACCTAATAACTTCTATTATTGCCCTTATTTACTTTTTATCAATTACCAATTCGAATGTCATTCGATCTAACAAACGCCGCTCTGTTATTTACCGATTAATTTATATTCATTTACTAACGCTTTCCTTGTCTGGCTGTGTGCCTGTATATCTATTAATGATACACTCGATTTTAACTTACTCGAGGCCGAGGTTTGTGGCATTGGCTATCTTGCTTTCATGAATTTCTATATAACTGACATAATTTATAGATCATTATCATATACTATTCCATCATATTTAGATTGGGTAGTAACGCATGTTTAGATTAGATAGATGGTAACTTTTTGAGTTACCATTTGTACTTTTAGACGTCGTTTATTATAAATTAAGTCAAATTATTTATTTTATATAGTGGTAGATTTAAAGATAGCCATAGTAAGTAGCTGTTAGTATTTTTAAGCAGAACTTTGTTCTATAGACCTGAAATAAATTAATTTATGTATGTATATTATATAATAGTAGGTATATAGTAAATTTTAATACATAGTTATTCGTAAATTGTATAATGTATTATTTATTTAGATATACGATATAGATAGAACACACATTGACACGATTAACTTCAACTACACTAATTCACTCATTACACTAACCAATAGAACAAGTATTATCAAATAGAAGTAGATAGAATGTAAATAGTAAGTAGTTAGTGTGGACTAGGCCTACTTGGGGATACCACATTAAAATAAAACGACGTCAGAGTCATACCTCCAAATTTTTTTCAATTTTTTTCAATAAATTTGAAAATAATTTAAGGTGCGTCGGAAATTGACTCATCGTGTATCTATTTCGTGGTTGTTGGCAACTAACACAAACTTAGAATTTGTTTATTTGTTTTATTGAAAACTAATACCCTTGAAGATTTGTGTCAGTTACCAATAACCATTACCATACATTAATTAAAGCGAAAATTTCTAATGATTTACAGATCACCGGTCACAAGACTTCATCAATGGAGATTTCGCGGCAGTATACTACAGAAACATTTGCACTAAGGAATAACAACACAAACACAGGTAAATTTTAGCCTACCGTTTGACTTCTCATAAAATTAATAATATATGTAACATACACTAACGAATATCATCAAAATCGATTCAAACGTATGTGTAGTTCTATGTACGTGTCAAGAATATGTTAAAATAATATTCGTAAACAATCAGAAACTAATTTAGATACAATATTTTTACAATATTGAGTTGCATAGGTATAAGCCAACAGCATAATATAATACGATAACCTATTGAAGTCTTTAGTTTAATTTCAATAATTATTAATTTTCATAAATACCCCTATATGAAATAGCATAATAATACTATATTAAATTAAAATTAAAATACGTATGATTATAATAAAATAACACAAAATCATCTATCCATTGTATTTACGAGTATAATTCAGTAATGATTTACATTCATGTTGGTAATTATAATTATTTTTTACAGATCGAGGAATCAACAGTCACGTCGTCGGCCGCTGGAACACCAGTCCTGTGTCAACTAAAATATTTTTTTAACAATAATTATGTGATGTTTATTGAAAAATTGTATTTGCAAATATTAAATAATATATGTTTGAATGTCATGTTTTTATTTTAAATTAATAAATACATCTATGATCAAATATTAAATTGGAGAATTTATTAGACAAATCAAAATGTCATAGGTAGGTGAACAATTATAACTCACTTTATATAGGTATTAATTAGGTGCATGTTAACAGAGAGTAGTCAAGTCAAAAAATACATACACTATGCTAATGCCAATTTAACTTAAATGCGTAAACTGGTTTTTTCTTGTAGGTAGGTACTTTATATTATAATAAGTAGGTATCAAATTTGTGTACTTAACAAATTTCATTTTTATAGGAATTACGAAACATTTTCACTCCCTCTGATCTGCTTAAAACAAATAGGTAAGACAAGTTATTTATACATACCTACCTATATATTTCCTACAGAGTTAGATAATTTTATTGACAGTTCCATCGCCATAATAAAATGGCGATTTAGTATGAAACAACTGCAGTGGTCATTCAAAGTCACAGACTACCAAACATCATCCTCAGCCCACTTTTTTTTCATTTTATCTCTTTACCCTTTTTTTAGCGCCAATTTTTTTTTATGCAATTCTAATACAAATACTTTTTCTAACCTACCGAGATTGATGATTAGTTTGCGATTTCAAACCCATATGGAGATTTAGTTGCATTCGACTGCCTTGGTCATTCTTAGTTACAGATTATCTATTATCATCATCATCCTAAGCCCACTTTTTACCGCATTTTGTCTCATTACCCTTTTACTAGCGCCAATTAATTTTTAAATGCAATACTTATACTAATTCTATTTCTTATACAAAAAATACTAAGTCCAACACAGTCCCAAAAACACTCCGGGCCGCATGCGCGGCCCAAAATTACTAGTTACTTATTATATATAATTAGATTACCATTCATTCATCCATACATATATCTATACATACATATATACACTGATTGACATAGTAGTTCTCCGGGAAGGAGTTTCGTGGGGTGCATGTGTCATATGTCATCGTATAGGTATAGCTCCAAGGACCTAGGGAAAAATCCGAAACTTGGAGAAAGTGGATCTGGTCATGGAGTAGGGTAGGGGATCTCGGAACCTATAACACTTGGAGGGGGGGTGCTTGAACTAATTTTGGTAGGAACTGCTTGTAGGTGAAGGAAAACCAAAAAACAAGATGGCCGCCATACAAAAAAACATGGCCGCCATACAAATTTCAAATGCTCGTAACTCTGGAACGGTTGAAGATAGGTGGGGGGTGTTCGACCAAATGTCATAGAGGGCCGTGGGGGACGTTTGGAAATAGTTGCAAAAATCCAAGATGGCGTCGTCAAAATGGCGGCCGATTTTCAAAATGGCCGCAGGGGGCTGATTTTTTGCATCCGGGGGTATTTTGGGGTGCAGATTCCATAACTGAAATCAAATTTTCGAAATGTCAAAAAATAAAGATGGCCGCCATACATGTGAAAATTTCAAGGGGGTGGGGAGTAGATCTCCATGTTGCTGGGGTGCAGGGTTGACGTTTTTGGTGTCAATGTATACGTTTGGGTCCTGAATGTATAGAATAAATGAAAAGTTGGTGATAGGTGGAACTGACCTTGGAGTACCAAAGGGATCTCGAAAACTATAAGAGATAGGGGAATGATGCTTGAACTAATGTTGGAGAGAACTGCATGCATGTTTTCAATCATACCAAAAATTTTTGGCTTTCATACAAAAATTTTTTTTCTTCATACAAATCCCATACATTTCCCTAGGGATGAACAAAACGACGGAGCAAGTACTGCAGTGAGGCCGAAGGCCGAACTGCAGTACTTGCGACGTCAAAGTGAGGGGGATGCGAGGCCGCAGGCCGAGCATCACCACCACTTTGACCATCAGACCTTGGAGTACCGAAGGAATCTCGGAAACTATAAGCGATAGGGAGGTGGTGTTTGAACTAATATTTGAGAGAACTGCATGCATGTTTTGAATCATACAAAAAATTTTTGGCTTTCATACAAAAAAATTTTTTCTTTATACAAATCCCATACGTTTTTCTAAGGATGAACAAAACGACGGAGCAAGTACTGCGGTGAGGCCGAAGGCCGAACTGCAGTACTTGCGACGTCAAAGTGAGGGGAATGCGAGGCCGCAGGCCGAGTATCACCTCCACTTTGACCATCAGACCTTGGAGTACCGAAGGGATCTCGGAAACTATAAGAGATAGGGAGGTGGTGTTTGAACTAATATTTAAGAGAACTGCATGCATGTTTTGAATCATACAAAAAACTTTTGGCTTTCATACAAAATTTTTTTTTCTTTATACAAATCCCATACGTTTTCCTAAGGATGAACAAAACGACGGAGCAAGTATAAGAGCAAGCAAAAATAGTCTTCATAAAATTTTCAAAAATTTCTTCATTTTATCTCATGACCCTTTTACTAGCGCCAATTTTTTTTATAACTTATACAGTCCAAACTACCAATAACACGCCGGGCCGCATGCGCGGCCCAAAATTACTAGTTATTACTTTACTATTATATATAATTGGATTACGACTCACTGACTGACTGACTGACATAGTTGTTCTCCATGAAGGAGTTTAGTGGGGTGCAAGTGTCACATGTCATCGTATAGGTATGGTTCATGGGACCACGAGAAAAATCCGAAACTTGGAGAAAGTGGAACTGGTCATGGAGTAGGTTTGGGGATCTCGGAACCTATGACACTTGGAGGGGGGGTGCTTGAACTAATTTTGGTAGGAACTGCTTGTAGATTCCAGAAAACCAAAAAACAAGATGGCCGCCATACAAAAAAACATGGCCGCCATACAAATTTCAAATGCTCGTAACTCTGGAACGGTTGGAGATAGGTGGGGGGTGTTCGACCAAATGTCATAGAGGGCCGTGGGGGACGTTTGGAAATGGTTGCAAAAATCCAAGATGGCGTCGTCAAAATGGCGGCCGATTTTCAAAATGGCCGCAGGGGGCTGATTTTTTGCATCCTGGGGTATTTTGGGGTGCAGATTCCATATCTGAAATCGAAATTCCGAAATGTCAAAAAATAAAGATGGCCGCCATACATGTGAAAATTTCGAGGGGGTGGGGAGTAGATCTCCATGTTGCTGGGGTGCAGGGTTGACGTTTTTGGTGCAAATGTATACGTTTGGGTCCATAATGTATAGAATAAATGAAAAGTTGGTGATAGGTGGAACTGACCTTGGAGTACCAAAGGGATCTCGAAAACTATAAGAGATAGGGGAATGATGCTTGAACTAATGTTGGAGAGAACTGCATGCATGTTTTCAATCATACCAAAAATTTTTGGCTTTCATACCAAAATTTTTTTTCTTCATACAAATCCCATACATTTCCCTAGGGATGAACAAAACGACGGAGCAAGTACTGCAGTGAGGCCGAAGGCCGAACTGCAGTACTTGCGACGTCAAAGTGAGGAAGATGCGAGGCCGCAGGCCGAGCATCACCACCACTTTGACCATCAGACCTTGGAGTACCGAAGGGATCTCGGAAACTATAAGAGATAGGGAGGTGGTGTTTGAACTAATATTTGAGAGAACTGCATGCATGTTTTGAATCATACAAAAAAATTTTGGCTTTCATACAAAAAAATTTTTCTTCATACAAATTCCATACATTTTTCTAGGGATGTACAAAACGACGGAGCAAGTACTGCGGTGAGGCCGAAGGCCGAACTGCAGTACTTGCGACGTCTCAGTGAAGGTGATGCGAGGTTGGAGACCGACCTTCAGACCGATCAGACCCTGGAGTACCCCAGGGGATCTCGAAAACTATAAGAGATAGCGGGTTGGTGTTTGAACTAAATTTGATGAGAACTGCTTGCATGTTACTAAACATACAAAAAATTTTGGATTTCATACAAAAAAAAGTCTTCATAAAATTTTCAAAAATTTCCTCATTTTATCTCATTACCCTTTTACTAGCGCCAATTTTTTTTAATGCAATTCTTATACAAGTACTATTTCTTATACAAAAAATAACAAGTCCAACACAGTCCCAAAAACACTCCGGGCCGCATGCGCGGCCCAAAATTACTAGTTAATATTAATATTATATATAATTGGATTACGACTCACTGACTGACATAGTAGTTCTCAGGGAAGGAGTTTCGTTGGGTGCATGTGTCATATGTCATCGTATAGGTATGGTTCATGGGACCACGAGAAAAATCCGAAACTTGGAGAAAGTGGAACTGGTCATGGAGTAGGGTAGGGGATCTCAAAAGTGGTAAGACTTAGATGGGGGGTGCTCGAACTAATATTTGTAGGAACTGCTTTAAGGTGACGGAAAACCAAAAAACAAGATGGCCGCCATACAAAAAAACATGGCCGCCATACAAATTTCAAATGGTCGTAACTCTGGAACGGTTGGAGATAGGTGGGGGGTGTTCGACCAAATGTCATAGAGGGCCGTGGGGGTCGTTTGGAAATGGTTGCAAAAATCCAAGATGGCGTCGTCAAAATGGCGGCTGATTTTCAAAATGGCCGCAGGGGGCTGATTTTTTGCATCCGGGGGTATTTTGGGGTGCAGATTCTATATCTAAAATCGAAATTCCGAAATGTCAAAAAATAAAGATGGCCGCCATACATGTGAAATTTTCGAGGGGGTGGTGAGTAGATCTCCATGTTGCTGGGGTGCAGGGTTGACGTTTTTGGTGCAACTGTATACGTTTGGGTCCAGAATGTATAGAATAAATGAAAAGTTGGTGATAGGTGGAACTGACCTTGGAGTACCAAAGGGATCTCGAAAACTATAAGAGATAGGGGATTGATGCTTGAACTAATGTTGGAGAGAACTGCATGCATGTTTTCAATCATACCAAAAATTATTGGCTTTCATACAAAAATTTTTTTTCTTCAAACAAATCCTATACATTTCCCTAGGGATGAACAAAACGACGGAGCAAGTACTGCAGTGAGGCCGAAGGCCGAACTGCAGTACTTGCGACGTCAAAGTGAGGGGGATGCGAGGCCGCAGGCCGAGCATCACCACCACTTTGACCATCAGACCTTGGAGTACCCCATGGGATCTCAAAAACTATAAGAGATAGGGGAATGATGCTTGAACTAATGATGGAGAGAACCGCATGCATGTTTTCAATCATACCAAAAATTATTGGCTTTCATACAAAATATTTTTTCCTTCATACAAATCCTATACATTTCCCTAGGGATGAACAAAACGACGGAGCAAGTACTGCAGTGAGGCCGAAGGCCGAACTGCAGTCATTGCGACGTAAAAGTGATGGGAATGCAAGGCCGCAGGCCGAGCATCACTACCTTTTTTTCCATCAGACCTTGGAGTACCCCATTGGAACTCAAAAACTATAAGAGATAGCGGGTTGGTTTTTGAATTAAATATGATCAGAACTGCTTGCATGTAATCAATCATACAAAAATTTTTTGGGTTTCATACAAAATTTTTTTTTTCTTTATACAAATCCCATACATATTCCTAGGGATGAACAAAACGACGGAGCAAGTACTGCGGTGAGGCCGAAGGCCGAACTGCAGTACTTGCGACGTATCAGTGAAGGTGATGCGAGGTTGGAGACCGACTTCAGACCGATCAGACCCTGGAGTACCCCAGGGGATCTCGAAAACTATAAGAGATAGCGGGTTGGTGTTAGAACAAATTTGATGAGAACTGCTTGCATGTTACTAATCATACAAAAAAATTTTGGCTTTCATACAAAAATAGTCTTCATAAAATTTTAAAAAATTTCTTCATTTTATCTCATTACCCTTTTCCTAGCGCCAATTTTTTTTAATGCAATACTTATACAATTTCTTATACAAAAAATTAAAAGTCCAAACTACCAATAACACGCCGGGCCGCATGCGCGGCCCAAAATTACTAGTATACTATTATATATAATTGGATTACGACTCACTCACTCACTGACTCACTGACATGGTTGTTCTCCGTGAAGGAGTTTAGTGGGGTGCATGTGTTATATGTCATCGTATAGGTATGGTTCATGGGACCACGAGAAAAATCCGAAACTTGGAGAAAGTGGAACTGGTCATGGAGTAGGGTAGGGGATCTCGAAACCTATGACACTTGGAGGGGGGGTGCTTGAACTAATTTTGGTAGGAACTGCTTGTAGGTTCCAGAAAACCAAAAAACAAGATGGCCGCCATACAAAAAAACATGGCCGCCATACAAATTTCAAATGCTCGTAACTCTGGAACGGTTGGAGATAGGTGGGGGGTGTTCGACCAAATGTCATAGAGGGCCGTGGGGGACGTTTGGAAATGGTTGCAAAAATCCAAGATGGCGTCGTCAAAATGGCGGCCGATTTTCAAAATGGCCGCAGGGGGCTGATTTTTTGCATCCGGGGGTGTTTTGGGGTGCAGATTCCATATCTAAAATCGAAATACCGAAATGTCAAAAAATAAAGATGGCCGCCATACATGTGAAATTTTCGAGGGGGTGGTGAGTAGATCTCCATGTTGCTGGGGTGCAGGGTTGACGTTTTTGGTGCAAATGTATACGTTTGGGTCCAGAATGTATAGAATAAATGAAAAGTTGGTGATAGGTGGAACTGACCTTGGAGTACCAAAGGGATCTCAAAAACTATAAGAGAGAGAGGAATGATGCTTCAACTAATGTTGGAGAGAACTGCATGCATGTTTTCAATCAAACCAAAAATTTTTGGCTTTCATACAAAATTTTTTTTTCTTCATACAAATCCCATACATTTCCCAAGGGATGAACAAAACGACGGAGCAAGTACTGCAGTGAGGCCGAAGGCCGAACTGCAGTACTTGCGACGTCAAAGTGAGGGGGATGCGAGGCCGCAGGCCCAGCATCACCACCACTTTGACCATCAGACCTTGGAGTACCGAAGGGATCTCGGAAACTATAAGAGATAGGGAGGTGGTGTTTGAACTAATATTTGAGAGAACTGCATGCATGTTTTGAATCATACAAAAAATTTTTGGCTTTCATACAAAAAAATTTTTTCTTCATTCAAATCCCATACATATTCTTAGGAATGAACAAAACGACGGAGCAAGTACTGCGGTGAGGCCGAAGGCCGAAATGCAGTACTTGCGACGTCTCAGTGAAGGTGATGCGAGGTTGGAGACCGACCTTCAGACCGATCAGACCCTGGAGTACCCCAGGGGATCTCGAAAACTATAAGAGATAGCGGGTTGGTGTTTGAACTAAATTTGATGAGAACAGCTTGCATGTTACTAATCATACAAAAAAATTTTGGCTTTCATACAAAAAAAGACATAAAATTTTCAAAAATTTCTTCATTTTATCTCATTACCCTTTTACTAGCGCCAATTTTTTTTAATGCAATACTAATAATACAAGTCCAAACTACCAATAACACGCCGGGCCGCATGCGCGGCCCAAAATTACTAGTTACTATTATATATAATTGGATTACCATTCACTCACTCACTCACTGACATAGTAGTTCTCCGGGAAGGAGTTTCGTGGGGTGCAAGTGTCATATGTCATCGTATAGGTATGGTTCATGGGACCACGAGAAAAATCCGAAACTTGGAGAAAGTGGAACTGGTCATGGAGTAGGGTAGGGGATCTCAAAAGTGGTAAGACTTAGATGGGGGGTGCTCGAACTAATATTTGTAGGAACTGCTTGTAGGTGACGGAAAATCAAAAAACAAGATGGCCGCCATACAAAAAAACATGGCCGCCATACAAATTTCAAATGTGAATTTCTCTGGAACGGTTGGAGATAGGTGGGGGGTGTTCGACCAAATGTCATAGAGGGCCGTGGGGGACGTTTGGAAATGGTTGCAAAAATCCAAGATGGCGTCGTCAAAATGGCGGCCGATTTTCAAAATGGCCGCAGGGGGCTGATTTTTTGCATCCGGGGGTATTTTGGGGTGCAGATTCTATAACTGAAATCAAATTTTCAAAATGTCAAAAAATAAAGATGGCCGCCATACATGTGAAAATTTCGAGGGGGTGGTAAGTAGATCTCCATGTTGCTGGGGTGCAGGGTTGACATTTTTGGTGCCAGTGTATACATATGGGTCCCGAATGTATAGAATAAATGAAAAGTTGGTGATAGGTGGAACTGACCCTGGAGTACCTAAGGGATCTCGAAAACTATAAGAGATAGGGGGATGATGCTTAAACTAATATTGGAGAGAACTGCATGCATGTTTTAAATCATACAAAAATTTTTTGGCTTTCATACAAAAATTTTTTTTCTTCATACAAATCCCATACATTTCCCTAGGGATGAACAAAACGACGGAGCAAGTACTGCAGTGAGGCCGAAGGCCGAACTGCAGTACTTGCGACGTCAAAGTGAGGGGGATGCGAGGCCGCAGGCCGAGCATCACCACCACTTTGACCATCAGACCTTGGAGTACCGAAGGGATCTCGGAAACTATAAGAGATAGGGAGGTGGTGTTTGAACTAATATTTGAGAGAACTGCATGCATGTTTTGAATCATACAAAAATTTTTGGCTTTCATACAAATTTTTTTTTTCTTTATACAAATCCCATACGTTTTCCTAAGGATGAACAAAACGACGGAGCAAGTACTGCGGTGAGGCCGAAGGCCGAAATGCAGTACTTGCGACGTCTCAGTGAAAGTGATGCGAGGTTGGAGACCGACCTTCAGACCGATCAGACCCTGGAGTACCCCAAGGGATCTCGAAAACTATAAGAGATAGCGGGTTGGTGTTTGAACTAAATTTGGTGAGAACTGCTTGCATGTTACTAATCATACAAAAAATTTTTGGCTTTCATACAAAAAAAGTCATAAAATTTTCAAAAATTTCTTCATCTTATCTCATTACCCTTTTACTAGCGCCAATTTTTTTTTAATGCAATACTTATTTTATTTCTTATACAAAAAATTATAAGTCCAAACTACCAATAACACGCCGGGCCGCATGCGCGGCCCAAAATTACTAGTTACTTATTATATATAATTAGATTACCATTCATTCATTCATCTATACATATATATATACATATATACATACACTCATTGACATAGTAGTTCTCCGGGAAGGAGTTTCGTGAGGTGCATGTGTCATATGTCATCGTATAGAGGATGCTCCAATGAGTAGAGGAAAAATCCGAAACTTGGAGAAAGTGGAACTGGTCATGGAGTAGGGTAGGGGATCTCGGAACCTATGAGACTTGGAGGTGGGGTGCTTAAACTAATTTTGGTAGGAACTGCTTGTAGGTTCCAGAAAACCAAAAAACAAGATGGCCGCCATACAAAAAAACATGGCCGCCATACAAATTTCAAATGCTCGTAACTCTGGAACGGTTGGAGATAGGTGGGGGGTGTTCGACCAAATGTCATAGAGGGCCGTGGGGGACGTTTGGAAATGGTTGCAAAAATCCAAGATGGCGTCGTCAAAATGGCGGCCGATTTTCAAAATGGCCGCAGGGGGCTGATTTTTTGCATCCGGGGGTATTTTGGGGTGCAGATTTCATATCTAAAATCGAAATTCCGAAATGTCAAAAAATAAAGATGGCCGCCATACATGTGAAATTTTCGAGGGGGTGGTGAGTAGATCTCCATGTTGCTGGGGTGCAGGGTTGACGTTTTTGGTGCCAATGTATACGTATGTGTCCAGAATGTATAGAATAAATGAAAAGTTGGTGATAGGTGGAACTGACCTTGGAGTACCAAAGGGATCTCGAAAACTATAAGAGATAGGGTGATGATGCTTGAACTAATATTGGAGAGAACTGCATGCAGGTTTTCAATCATACAAAAAATTTTTGGCTTTCATACAAAATTTTTTTATCTTCATACAAATCCCATACATTTCCCTAGGGATGAACAAAACGACGGAGCAAATACTGCAGTGAGGCCGAAGGCCGAACTGCAGTACTTGCGACGTCAAAGTGAGGGGGATGCAAGGCCGCAGGCCGAGCATCACCACCACTTTGACCATCAGACCTTGGAGTACCCCATGGGATCTCAAAAACTATAAGAGATAGCGGGTTGGTGTTTCAACTAAATATGGTAAGAACTGCTTGCATGTTACCAATCATACAAAAAATTTTGGGCTTTCATACAAACATTTTTTTTCTTTATACAAATCCCATACATTTTCCCAAGGATGAACAAAACGACGGAGTAAGTACTGCGGTGAGGCCGAAGGCCGAACTGCAGTACTTGCGACGTCTCAGTGAAGGTGATGCGAGGTTGGAGACCGACCTTCAGACCGATCAGACCTTGGAGTACCGAAGGGATCTCGGAAACTATAAGAGATAGGGAAGTGTTGTTTGAACTAATATTTGAGAGAACTGCATGCATGTTTTGAATCATACAAAAAAATTTTGGCTTTCATACAAAAATTTTTTTTCTTCATACAAATCCCATACATTTCCCTAGGGATGAACAAAACGACGGAGCAAGTACTGCAGTGAGGCCGAAGGCCGAACTGCAGTACTTGCGACGTCAAAGTGAGGGGGATGCGAGGCCGCAGGCCGAGCATCACCATCACTTTGCCCATCAGACCTTGGAGTACCGAAGGGATCTCGGAAACTATAAGAGATAGCGAGGTGGTGTTTGAACTAATATTTGAGAGAACTGCATGCAGGTTTTGAATCATACAAAAAATTTTTGGCTTTCATACAAATTTTTTTTTTCTTCATACAAATCCCATGCGTTTTCCTAAGGATGAACAAAATGACGGAGCAAGGTCTGCGGTGAGGGCGAAGGCCGAAATGCAGTACTTGCGACGTCTCAGTGAAGGTGATGCGAGGTTGGAGACCGACCTTCAGACCGATCAGACCCTGGAGTACCCCAGGGGATCTCCAAAACTATAAGAGATAGCGGGTTGGTGTTTGAACTAAATTTGATGAGAACTGCTTGCATGTTACTAATCATACAAAAAAATTTTGGCTTTCATACAAAAAAAGTCGTCATAAAATTTTCAAAAATTTCTTCATTTTATCTCATTACCCTTTTACTAGCGCCAAATTTTTTTAATGCAATACATATACAAATAAATACTATTTCTTATACAAAAAATAACAAGTCCAACACAGTCCCAAAAACACTCCGGGCCGCATGCGCGGCCCAAAATTACTAGTTACTATTATATATAATTGGATTACCATTCACTCACTCACTCACTGACATAGTAGTTCTCCGGGAAGGAGTTTCGTGGGGTGCAAGTGTCATATGTCATCGTATAGGTATGGTTCATGGGACCACGAGAAAAATCCGAAACTTGGAGAAAGTGGAACTGGTCATGGAGTAGGGTAGGGGATCTCAAAAGTGGTAAGACTTAGATGGGGGGTGCTCGAACTAATATTTGTAGGAACTGCTTGTAGGTGACGGAAAATCAAAAAACAAGATGGCCGCCATACAAAAAAACATGGCCGCCATACAAATTTCAAATGTGAATTTCTCTGGAACGGTTGGAGATAGGTGGGGGGTGTTCGACCAAATGTCATAGAGGGCCGTGGGGGACGTTTGGAAATGGTTGCAAAAATCCAAGATGGCGTCGTCAAAATGGCGGCCGATTTTCAAAATGGCCGCAGGGGGCTGATTTTTTGCATCCGGGGGTATTTTGGGGTGCAGATTCTATAACTGAAATCAAATTTTCAAAATGTCAAAAAATAAAGATGGCCGCCATACATGTGAAAATTTCGAGGGGGTGGTAAGTAGATCTCCATGTTGCTGGGGTGCAGGGTTGACATTTTTGGTGCCAGTGTATACATATGGGTCCCGAATGTATAGAATAAATGAAAAGTTGGTGATAGGTGGAACTGACCCTGGAGTACCTAAGGGATCTCGAAAACTATAAGAGATAGGGGGATGATGCTTAAACTAATATTGGAGAGAACTGCATGCATGTTTTAAATCATACAAAAATTTTTTGGCTTTCATACAAAAATTTTTTTTCTTCATACAAATCCCATACATTTCCCTAGGGATGAACAAAACGACGGAGCAAGTACTGCAGTGAGGCCGAAGGCCGAACTGCAGTACTTGCGACGTCAAAGTGAGGGGGATGCGAGGCCGCAGGCCGAGCATCACCACCACTTTGACCATCAGACCTTGGAGTACCGAAGGGATCTCGGAAACTATAAGAGATAGGGAGGTGGTGTTTGAACTAATATTTGAGAGAACTGCATGCATGTTTTGAATCATACAAAAATTTTTGGCTTTCATACAAATTTTTTTTTTCTTTATACAAATCCCATACGTTTTCCTAAGGATGAACAAAACGACGGAGCAAGTACTGCGGTGAGGCCGAAGGCCGAAATGCAGTACTTGCGACGTCTCAGTGAAAGTGATGCGAGGTTGGAGACCGACCTTCAGACCGATCAGACCCTGGAGTACCCCAAGGGATCTCGAAAACTATAAGAGATAGCGGGTTGGTGTTTGAACTAAATTTGGTGAGAACTGCTTGCATGTTACTAATCATACAAAAAATTTTTGGCTTTCATACAAAAAAAGTCATAAAATTTTCAAAAATTTCTTCATCTTATCTCATTACCCTTTTACTAGCGCCAATTTTTTTTTAATGCAATACTTATTTTATTTCTTATACAAAAAATTATAAGTCCAAACTACCAATAACACGCCGGGCCGCATGCGCGGCCCAAAATTACTAGTTACTATTATATATAATTGGATTACCATTCACTCACTCACTCACTGACATAGTAGTTCTCCGGGAAGGAGTTTCGTGGGGTGCATGTGTCATATGTCATCGTATAGGTATGGTTCATGGGACCACGAGAAAAATCCGAAACTTGGAGAAAGTGGAATTGGTCATGGAGTAGGGTAGGAGATCTCAAAAGTGGTAAGACTTAGATGAGGGGTGCTCGAACTAATATTTGTAGGAACTGCTTGTAGGTGACGGAAAACCAAAAAACAAGATGGCCGCCATATAAAAAAACATGGCCGCCATACAAATTTCAAATGCTCGTAACTCTGGAACAGTTGGAGATAGGTGGGGAGTGTTCGACCAAATGTCATAGAGGGCCGTGGGGGACGTTTGGAAATGGTTGCAAAAATCCAAGATGGCGTCGTCAAAATGGCGGCCGATTTTCAAAATGGCCGCAGGGGGCTGATTTTTTGCATCCGGGGGTATTTTGGGGTGCAGATTCCATAACTGAAATCAAATTTTTAAAATGTCAAAAAATAAAGATGGCCGCCATACATGTGAAAATTTCGAGGGGGTGGGGAGTAGATCTCCATGTTGCTGGGGTGCAGGGTTGACGTTTTTGGTGCAAATGAATACGTTTGGGTCCAAAATGTATAGAATAAATGAAAAGTTGGTGATAGGTGGAACTGACCCTGGAGTACCTAAGGGATCTCGAAAACTATAAGAGATAGGGGGATGATGCTTAAACTAATATTGGAGAGAACTGCATGCATGTTTTAAATCATACAAAAATTTTTTGGCTTTCATACAAAAATTTTTTTTCTTCATACAAATCCCATACATTTCCCTAGGGATGAACAAAACGACGGAGCAAGTACTGCAGTGAGGCCGAAGGCCGAACTGCAGTACTTGCGACGTCAAAGTGAGGGGGATGCGAGGCCGCAGGCCGAGCATCACCACCACTTTGACCATCAGACCTTGGAGTACCGAAGGGATCTCGGAAACTATAAGAGATAGGGTGGTGGTGTTTGAACTAATATTTGAGAGAACTGCATGCATGTTTTGAATCATACAAAAATTTTTGGCTTTCATACAAATTTTTTTTTTCTTTATACAAATCCCATACGTTTTCCTAAGGATGAACAAAACGACGGAGCAAGTACTGCGGTGAGGCCGAAGGCCGAAATGCAGTACTTGCGACGTCTCAGTGAAAGTGATGCGAGGTTGGAGACCGACCTTCAGACCGATCAGACCCTGGAGTACCCCAAGGGATCTCGAAAACTATAAGAGATAGCGGGTTGGTGTTTGAACTAAATTTGGTGAGAACTGCTTGCATGTTACTAATCATACAAAAAATTTTTGGCTTTCATACAAAAAAAGTCATAAAATTTTCAAAAATTTCTTCATCTTATCTCATTACCCTTTTACTAGCGCCAATTTTTTTTTAATGCAATACTTATTTTATTTCTTATACAAAAAATTATAAGTCCAAACTACCAATAACACGCCGGGCCGCATGCGCGGCCCAAAATTACTAGTTACTATTATATATAATTGGATTACCATTCACTCACTCACTCACTGACATAGTAGTTCTCCGGGAAGGAGTTTCGTGGGGTGCAAGTGTCACATGTCATCGTATAGGTATGGTTCATGGGACCACGAGAAAAATCCGAAACTTGGAGAAAGTGGAACTGGTCATGGAGTAGGGTAGGGGATCTCGGAACCTATGAGACTTGGAGCTGGGGTGCTTGAACTAATTTTGGTAGGAACTGCTTGTAGGTTCCAGAAAACCAAAAAACAAGATGGCCGCCATACAAAAAAACATGGCCGCCATACAAATTTCAAACGCTCGTAACTCTGGAACGGTTGGA
Source organism: Macaria notata (assembly GCA_927399415.1). Taxonomy (NCBI): domain Eukaryota; kingdom Metazoa; phylum Arthropoda; class Insecta; order Lepidoptera; family Geometridae; genus Macaria; species Macaria notata. Next base: position 3,223,631 of record OV656750.1, on the reverse strand, counting down.
GATAGGTGGGGGGTGTTCGACCAAATGTCATAGAGGGCCGTGGGGGACGTTTGGAAATGGTTGCAAAAATCCAAGATGGCGTCGTCAAAATGGCGGCCGATTTTCAAAATGGCCGCAGGGGGCTGATTTTTTGCATCCGGGGGTATTTTGGGGTGCAGATTCCATAACTGAAATCAAATTTTCAAAATGTCAAAAAATAAAGATGGCCGCCATACATGTGAAAATTTTGAGGGGGTGGGGAGTAGATCTCCATGTTGCTGGGGTGCAGGATTGACGTTTTTGGTGCCATTGTATACGTATGGGTCCAGAATTTACAGAATAAATGAAAAGTTGGTGGTAGGTGGAACTGACTTTGGAGTACCAAAGGGATCTCGAAAACTATAAGACATAGGGGAATGATGCTTGAACTAATGTTGGAGAGAACTGCATGCATGTTTTCAATCAAACCAAAAATTTTTGGCTTTCATACAAAATTTTTTTTTCATCATACAAATCCCATACATTTCCCTAGGGATGAACAAAACGACGGAGCAAGTACTGCAGTGAGGCCGAAGGCCGAACTGCAGTTCTTGCGACGTTAAAGTGAGGGGGATGCGAGGCCGCAGGCCGAGCATCACCACCACTTTGACCATCAGACCTTGGAGTACCCCATGGGATCTCAAAGACTATAAGAGATAGCGGGTTGGTGTTTGAACTAATATTTGAGAGAACTGCATGCATGTTTTGAATCATACAAAAAATTTTTGGCTTTCATACAAAAAAATGTTTTCTTCATACAAATTCCATACATTTTTCTAGGGTTGTACATAACGACGGAGCAAGTACTGCGGTGAGGCCGAAGGCCGAACTGCAGTACTTGCGACGTCTCAGTGAAGGTGATGCGAGGTTGGAGACCGACCTTCAGACCGATCAGACCTTGGAGTACCGAAGGGATCTCGGAAACTATAAGAGTTAGCGGGTTGGTGTTTGAACCAAATTTGATGAGAACTGCTTGCATGTTACTAATCATACAAAAAAATTTTGGCTTTCATACAAAAATAGTCTTCATAAAATTTTCAAAAATTTCTTCATATTATCTCATTACCCTTTTACTAGCGCCAATTTTTTTTATAACTAATACTTAGAAATACTATTTCTTATACAAAAAATTATAAGTCCAAACTACCAATAACACGCCGGGCCGCATGCGCGGCCCAAAATTACTAGTTTTTTTACTATTATATATAATTGGATTACGACTCACTCACTGACTGACATAGTAGTTCTCCGGGAAGGAGTTTCGTGGGGTGCAAGTGTCATATGTCATCGTATAGGTATGATTCATGGGACCACGAGAAAAATCCGAAACTTGGAGAAAGTGGAACTGGTCATGGAGTAGGTAGGTGGATCTCCGAAACGAGATGAGGTAGGCTCCAAGTGTTCAAAGTAACTTTGGAGGGAACTGCTTGTAGGTGATGAAAATGTGGAAACAAGATGGCCGCCGTGCAAAAAAACATGGCCGCCATACAAATTTCAAATGTGAATTTCTCTGGAACGGATGGAGATAGGTGGGGGGTGTTCGACCAAATGTCATAGAGGGCCGTGGGGGACGTTTGGAAATAGTTGCAAAAATCCAAGATGGCGTCGTCAAAATGGCGGCCGATTTTCAAAATGGCCGCAGGGGGCTGATTTTTTGCATCCGGGGGTATTTTGGGGTGAAGATTCCATATCTGAAATCGAAATTCCGAAATGTCAAAAAATAAAGATGGCCGCCATACATGTGAAATTTTCGAGGGGGTGGTGAGTAGATTTCCATGTTGCTGGGGTGCAGGGTTGACGTTTATGGTGCAACTGTATACGTTTGGGTCCAGAATGTATAGAATAAATGAAAAGTTGGTGGTAGGTGGATCTGACCTTGGAGTACCAAAGGGATCTCGAAAACTATAAGACATAGGGGAATGATGCTTGAACTAATGTTGGAGAGAACTGCATGCATGTTTTCAATCATACCAAAAATTTTTGGCTTTCATACAAAAATTTTTTTTCTTTATACAAATCCCATACATTTCCCTAGGGATGAACAAAACGACGGAGCAAGTACTGCAGTGAGGCCGAAGGCCGAACTGCAGTACTTGCGACGTCAAAGTGAGGGGGATGCGAGGCCGCAGGCCGAGCATCACCACCACTTTGACCATCAGACCTTGGAGTACCCAATGGGATCTCAAAAACTATAAGAGATAGCGGGTTGGTGTTTCAACTAAATATGGTAAGAACTGCTTGCATGTTACCAATCATACAAAAAATTTTGGGCTTTCATACAAAAATTTTTTTTCTTTATACAAATCCCATACATTTTCCTAAGGATGAACAAAACGACGGAGCAAGTACTGCGGTGAGGCCGAAGGCCGAACTGCAGTACTTGCGACGTCAAAGTGAGGGGGATGCGAGGCCGGAGGCCGAGCATCACCACCACTTTGACCATCAGACCTTGGAGTACCCCATGGGATCTCAAAAACTATAAGAGATAGCGGGTTGGTGTTTCAACTAAATATGGTAAGAACTGCTTGCATGTTACCAATCATACAAAAAATTTTGGGCTTTCATACAAAAATTTTTTTTCTTTATACAAATCCCATACATTTTCCTAAGGATGAACAAAACGACGGAGCAAGTACTGCGGTGAGGCCGAAGGCCGAACTGCAGTACTTGCGACGTCTAAGTTAAGGTGATGCGAGGCTAGAGACCGACCTTCAGACCGATCAGACCCTGGAGTACCCCAGGAGATCTCGAAAACTATAAGAGATAGCGGGTTGGTGTTTGAACTAAATTTGATGAGAACTGCTTGCAAGTTACTAATCATACAAAAAAATTTTGGCTTTCATACAAAAAAAGTCGTAATAAAATTTTCAAAAATTTCTTCATTTTATCTTATTACCCTTTTACTAGCGCCAATTATTTTTTAAATGCAATACTTATACTAATTCTATACAGTCCCAAAAACACTCCGGGCCGCATGCGCGGCCCAAAATTACTAGTTTATATATATAACTGTATTCTACTCAATAAATAAAAAATATGAAATATATATATATATATATTAGTCCACGTCCTGTCAAGAAGAAGTGATATCCCACCAAAAACATTCTGTAAAAAATTTGCCAAGTCTCGATAGAGCTGCTTGTTTATCTCTAAAAAGTAATGAAATCTCTAGAATTAGTTAAGCCAAGTCTAAGGTTCCTTACTGCGATTTATTTATTATTATAGTTAATTTTATGTGACTTGGCTGTTGACTTGTAAGTAGTAGATTATGATTAATTAAAGTTTAAGGGAAACATAGAAACAATAACCAGAGTTCTAACGACAAATTAAGATAGATTAGGAACAGAAAAAATAGTAAAGTGGACTCTACATAATAGGCAAAAACTTTAGAAGATTTGAATAAATCTGCAAATAAATTATAGTAAATCAACTTGTATCCACTAAACGTGTAAGGAATGTTCAACGGCAAAGTCACGTAAAATTAACTATAATAATAAATAAATCGCAGTAAAATATCTATGTTAATAACAATAACTAAATTAAACCAAAAATAACGGTTTTTTAACGTCGTCAAATCAATTAACCAAACATTACGACAAAACCAGTGAATATTAATTGCTTTTGTGAGACCCTGGTTACTGGAATTCTGTCTAGGACGGAATTTTATGGATAAATGATTTTATGAACATACGATTTTATATTTGAAACTTCTTAACCCTCGAACTTATAATTTATGTTTTTACTTCATTTTAATAACTACTCAAGTACTCACCTACTTTTGTACCTACTTTTTCTTAAAAAAATAAGTAGTTCTATTTAAGACTTTAATACTACACGTAACAAAATGGTCTACAAATAGAGAATGAGCATGCAAAATCGCGCCGTGGCGCAATAAGATTCTATTGAACAAACATTATGTACGTATGTAACTTTTATTTTATTTTTCATGAGTAATACCTAGGGGAGATGTGCTTAAGATGACATAGTCAGATAAGATGACACACTAGCAATATCGATTTAAATATTCGCGCTATAGGTGTACCTGCGATGTTTTAGAGACGGTCCGCAGGTGTCGCTAGTGTTGCAGTTCAATATGGTGGACAGAATCGCACATTGCGCATGTAGCAATTTTTTTTGTGAATTAGTGAACAAAAAAAGATTGATGACGTTCTGGTTTTGTTGGGAAATTACTCGTAAGGTAAGAATTATTTAGTTGAACTATTTTTTTATGAAATCTATCATTATATTATGACCAAAATATTGATACAAGCATATTCTAACCTAAAAATTGTTTTCACGACAATTTAATTACATTTGCATTCACTATTGGGTAAGATGACATACCAGACGTGGGTGTAAGATGGCATACCATGTCATCTTACCCTTATACAATAGGATTTTGTCTGTTCCTCTCCACAGAAATACGGCAACTGAGTTGTGAACAGAACTATTTACAACGCATAATGGCAATCAGAAAATCAAAATACCTATATCCAAATCAGAATAAATTTTATTTCTATTCTATTCCTACTTACCTAAGACCTATCAAATTCGTTTTTTTTTGCTTTCTTTACAGGATGCCCGGCAATTACAAACGTACCTCGACACGGAAGAGCTGGTCACAAGAAGACATGGCTAAGGCTATAGAAGCTGTAAAGGAGAATAAGATGGGTTGGCTTTTAGCATCTAAATATTTTAATGTGCCACAAGCAACACTACGTCGCCATTATTATAGTACTCCAGAAAACCTTGGTCGTTTTAAACCGACCTTCAGCGCAGATATGGAAAAAGCCATAGTGGCTCATGTGCTCGAGTTTGAAAGTCGACTTTTTGGGTTTAATACGACCGAAATAAGAAAATTAGCATTTGAATTTGCGGAAAGATTGGGGCTTGATCACAGATTTGATAAGAATGAAAAAATAGCTGGCTGGGATTGGCTGAAAGGGTTTCGAGAACGCAATCCAAATATCTCACTTAGAGCTCCAGAGCCAACGTCAGCTGCAAGAGCAAGGGCATTTAACAAGCCTCAAGTAATGAAGTTTTTTTCTCTTTTGGAAAAAGCAGTGACTGATAATGGGATTCAGGCGCATAGAATATACAATATGGACGAATCTGGGCTTAACACTGTTCAAAAGCCCCCAAAAGTTTTTGCATCCAAAGGAAAAAAGCAAGTTGGTGCTGTCACTAGTGCTGAACGTGGCGAACATTTCACAGTCGTTGCATGTGCTAATGCCATTGGAAACTTTGTTCCACCTGCACTGATTATACCAAGAAAAAATCACAAGGCGGAATACTTTGATGGTGCTCCACCAGGCACTTTGGAGCTGTGCTATCCCTCTGGTTATATGGTCGGTGACCTATTTCTTAAGTGGATGCGCCATTTTGTGTCTTTTGTGAATGCTTCTGTCACAAATAAGGTGTTGCTTATTCTGGACGGTCATTCCAGCCATAAAAATCTGGAAGCACTTGAATTTGCCAAAGCCAATGGCGTGATAATGCTCTGTCTTCCTCCGCATTGCACGCATCGAATGCAGCCCACTGATGTATCCTTTTTCGGTCCACTTCAGGCGTATTATGACCGAGAGATGGCCACCTAGATGAAGAACCATCCTGGCAGAACTATAGGCCTGTACCAAGTTGCTCAAATTTTTGGAAGAGCTTACGAAAATGCAGCCTCAGTCAGGAATATAACGAGTGGTTTTGAAAAAAGCGGAATTTATCCCTTTAACCCACATATTTTTCCAGAGGACATGTATTTACCCAGCGAAGTTACAGAAAATGAAATAAATAATGATGACGGGTCGGTTGCCGGTAGTTCATGTCAGCCCCAGCTAAATCGTGAAGAGTCCGTTTCCTCAGAATCTACTGACGCTGACGAAGAGATGGAAGTTGCAACAGACAACTTTTCTCAAGAAGTTGAAAGTCGTCGCTCATCTCCTACAATTTTGACGGCAAATGTTGTCGCACATTTGCCACAAGATCATGACGTTAATATTTCATCCGTGTCCCGGTCAATGCTTCTAGAATCTGGTTCTAAGCAACCCACTACAACCAACGAACCGATGGATGTCACCAGTGCTCCGAAAACAGGTGCCACATCTCGAGAAGTTGAAAGAGGTCCATCATCTCTTAAAACTTTGTCAGCAAATGTTGTTGCGCATTTATTACAAGATCATAACGTCAATATTTCATCTCAATTCAAGCCAATGCTTCTAAAGTCTGGTTCTAAGAAATCCACTAATGCCAACGAACAGATAGATGTTACCACTACTCCGGTAAATAACTACCAAGAGCAGATAAAATATGGAACTGTTCCAGAAGCTATATCTGCAGACGGCAAAGACCCACCATCGGTTAACCAACCCAGTAATGTTATCGAACCTATCAACATCGCTTCTGTTCCGGACAATAATTATCAAGGGCAAATAGCAGATGCAACTGTTCCAGAAACTATCAGAGAGGACGATAACGAACCACCGTCATGTAGCAGTCAAATTTTACCTGGGGAAGATTTACTTTCTACCACGAAGAGTATACTTAAGGAAATTTCACCACTACCGAAAGCTGCTTCTACAGGAAAGTCAAGAACAAACAGAAAAGTTGGTGGATCGCAGGTTCTCACGGCTAGTCCATTTATGAATGACATTAAAGCAGCAGTGCAACAGAAAAAAGAAGAGGAAAATCGCAAAGCCCTAAAAAAACAAAAACAAGATAATAATCGCAAGCCCCTAAAAAAACAAAAGCAAACCAAGCGCTTTATTTTTAAGGATGATGACGTGGAGCCTGAGCCCGCACCTAAAAAACGCAGAACCAAGCGAGTTCGAAAGCAGCCAAAGCGGGCTATTTTGGATGATGATGAGGACCTCGGAGAAGTCGAGGATCCTTACGCTAATGAGGATGAGGAGGAAAATGATCCAGCCTGCATTTACTGCAATGAACTATTTAGCCAATCTAGACCAAAAGAACATTGGGTGAAGTGTCAACTGTGTTCCAATTGGTGTCATACACTATGCGCAGGCATATCGCCAAAAATTAAACAGTTTACCTGCGAATTATGCTCGGTAAATTAATATTGTTAAAAGGGTTAACACTAATTTGCAGGTAAACTGTTTCTTTTTTTTGATACATAATGAACCTCTAATATTTTTAACAACTTTTGTAAGAGTTGACTTTAAGAGCCGGCTAAGGGTTAAGACGACATATCATCAAAGTCTAAGATGGCATACTATGTCATCTTAGGCCATTGATATGTCATCTTACACTCGTCGACCTAAGTGCGATTTTTAATTGTTTTTTGATTTTATGTTATGTTTGTTGTACTTAAACTGAAGCAATTCCAATGTTTATGAAACGTTTATGAATATACGCTAGATTCTGATCTCACATGACTTCATTTATTTGAAATATTTATCCTGAAAGAAAAAGTATGTCATCTTAAGCACAATTCCCCTACAATTGTAATAATAATTAATATAACAATAAGTAAATGAAAGTTAAAATATAACTTACGCTAGCTTAATCTAGGTCTGCTACAAATCACAATACAATATTCAGAGCGCGGCGGCCGGCAGAGATTCCAATGTAACTCTGTATAGTGTTTCACAGAAGAATTGCATTGCATTGCATTTCGGAGTGTGCGGAGGAATTGCATAATTTAATTCCTGCAGCCCCATTTCACCATCGCACGAGTAGAGACACGGCAAGGAGGCACCGTTATAGGTACCTACAATTGAGGATCCAAAGACTCGCATCAAGCGTTTTGCTTCGACTTCCATCGTGCGAAAACCCAAACTGTGGAACTCCTTGCCCGAATCTCTATTCCCCTTGAACTATAACTTGTCGGTCTTCAAGTCGAGAGTAAACCGGTTTCTTCTAGGCAAGCGCGCTAGATCGTAGACTATAACGTTGCTTAACATCAGGCAAGTTGTAGTCAAGCGTAAGCCTATCTAAAGTAAAAAAAAAATTTGGAAAATAGTTTAGGTTTTTGGAAATCATAAAAAACAGTATTTTTTTGTGAAATATGTTTTTTACATTTACTGTAAATATGTAGGTTTTTATTATGGAATTTAATTTTATAATTTTTTAGGGACCCTTGCGGCCTTCCCACGGAACCCCAGGGTTCCGCGGACCACCTTTCGGGAACCGCTGATATAGGCGATCATTATAAGTAAACGTAGTAGGTAAGTACATCCGTTATCTAGTGGACACAATGTGGGGCTGGTGACGGTGTGTACAATGTCCCGGAATATTTATTTATTTATATATTCATTATTTTTTATTACAATTACTTACTGCATAAAATTAACTGTTTTGAAAACAATTTGATAATGTTCTGTTCTTAGACTTAGCGCCTGCATAAAAACATGGAGCAGAATAAAACGGCAGGATAAGATGATCTTGTTGTGCTCTTCTCGGCGGCGTCACGCCGTCGACAATGTGGGCGGGGCCTATACCCGCTCAAATACCTAAAACTCCGGACTTTCCGGGCCTTAAAGACATCGTTGTCTAACTTTTACTCGTTATATAAGTATTTTGTAAATTGATTACCAGGATAAATTAATTATACCAAAAACTTGTCTCACTCATACTGAATATAAATAAAATTGCATTGTAAAGTTTATGTAACTTTCCGTTTCACGTATTATGAAGAACTCGCTTGTATAAGGGTCGGCACATATCTCTAGCGCTGGCCGATACGTGGAGGGGATTGCTGCGCCTGTGTACTGTCGCGCACACAATACATTATATGTAACTATTATTTTGGACATCAATATTATCTTTTCTTAAATAGAATTATGCAAAATAAATAAAAAATAAACTCTTAATCAAAACTCAAATTTACAGTGTTGCTGTCCGAATGATTGAGTAAAGTATTTGTAACTTCGTGAATCTCAATTTTGATTTGTTTCGGAGAATCAATTAATTAGATAGATACACTATTTCAAAAAAATCACGTCATTAAACATTTTCCTTGCCTGACTTTTCAAAACAGTATTTGTTCTTCTAATCAAAGTTCTTGCTGCTGCTGTTGCTGGTTCGATTCCCGCATAACACAAGAAATTATGCATATTAAAATTTGTAATTAGGTATTTCTTTTTAGTCTGGTCGTTTCTATATATAATAAGTACCTATGTATTTACATATTATATCCGTTATGTAGTACCCATGATAAAAGCGTAAGCTTAGTATGGGGCATGATGGCGCTGAGTGATATGTCTTGAAATATTTATTTGTTTTATGCATATTTACTTTAGTCACAAACAAACTTAAAAGTTTAAATTCAACAAATAAATTCATACGTAACAAAAATAGTTATTGAATAATAAAATTAATAACGCGACTGTACCACGGGATGTGCGCGGGGTGGCGTATGTACGCGGGGAACGGCAAGCGACTGGACAGCCAATCAGCGCCCCGCACGCCCGCCCTTCATCCCGCTAGCCCCCCTCAGGTACCTTATTTTGTACTCCTGCGCAATAACGGTCACCGCTAGAGTTAGTTGCCGACTCTTATACAGGGGCAACATACGAGTACAACGCCATCTGTTGAGCATTTTTATACCATTTTTTATTTTTTAATTCAGCTGTCAGAAAAAGCCTCATTGGTTAGTTTTAAGTGCGGTCTCTTAAACGTAGGTAGTGGTTAATTTTTCTGTGACAGTCAGCGTTGCCAGATGTACGATTTAAATCGTATTCATACGATTTTTTGCCCGTTTTATTCATGTACGATCGAATCATCGAAATCGTACACGATTTGTACGACTTTTTAAAGATTTTGTATGACTGATTCTATGCCCATATTTTCGAACGGGGGTCCTAGAAAAGTCAACTATCAATGTCTTGTAATTGTTATTACCTATCAATATCATATACACCACGTCAGTCATGCATGATCAATCAATCAAAAAACCAAAAGCCACCAAATAAATGTTATTGGCCCATCACTATTCACCGAGTACTCCCATTAGTAGTCGAGGATTATCCTTTTATTATCGCGGCGGTTCATTCAACAATTCAGATATTATCCAACTGATTTCTGAATCCTGTGCTAGTTTGAAGACAGGGATATTTTACGTTACGGTATACCTATGCAATTTAGAACGTTTGCTTGTTTATGATTGTCGAATGTGGATTATGAGCGCTATTTTAGCTCAGTCAATTTAATAAAAACATGAATGAAAAAGTACATATTTACTAATATGTTTAGTTTTTCACCTTATTTTTCTATTAAGTATTCAATAAATTAATATTTTTTTAATTCATAAATTAAATTTAATTGTTGTTGTTAGTTGTTTACTAAACAGATGAATATTTTTCTATATATTTAGCTTAATTACTGATTTCAGCAACATTTTCCTGTTCAATTAGGGTTTCAACATTTTCAGGACGCAATCTCTTGATTTCATTATCTGTATAGGGGTCTTCTTTTTCTTCAGTTTCATTTGGTCTCTTCAATGTTGCTTTTTCATTTCTTTCTGGTTGCTTTTTATAATTACAACAATCTAATGTAGTCATTTCTACTTTAAAACTTTCTTTGTTATCTGTAATATTAAATAAATCCAGTGTTAATTACCAATACATTCATAACATTCCATTTTGGGCACTTTAATGGGTCAGATGACACGTTAAATTGTAGGTCCTGGCTATTTGTCTAGTAAGACAGTCATTAAGCTATGTCAGTGGCCCTTAAGGAGGCATGATAAACTCTCGACACTACATCTTGCCTGATGTTAAGTTGGCCACTCTCATTTGATAAGAAGATTCATTAACTACGAATAATAAATACTAAATAAATGTAACTAAACCAAAAAAAGAATACCACGAGATGGTCAACTGCCACCGCCCGCCGCGATTGAGTTGACGGGCGGGACTTAAGTAGTCACAATCTAATAATATTAATTGTTCGTAGGCTCTAAATATTATATCTTACCTCCATCATTAATTTCCAAAATAGAGTCTGTCTCGATTGAGTTCTCATGTTTCGTTTCAGTACCTGATTCACTATATGAATCACCTAAATTTGTCTGACTAGTAACTGAGCTATCTTTATTTTTACGAGACGATTTTTTCTTTTTCTTCTTTTCTTTTGTTTGGGGCATTCCATCAGGTAATATTGTGGTTACCTCCCATGAAGCTTTGCAATTTAATATATCTTCATATGATACCAGTTTCTGTGGGTCTCTCTCCGTTATAAGATGGTTGAATGGATCATCTGTAGAAAATAAATGGGTCACTGTTAATAACAAAAAATAAATAAATATATCGAATCATTTCACATAGCGCCATCTAGCCCCATACCCAACAAACTTTTGTATCATAGGCAAGATATCTATGTTTATCTGGAATTAAAAGAAGAATATATGTTTACCAAGGATTTAATCTACCTCCATACCAAATTTCATACAAATTGTTTAGCCGTTTAAACATGAATAAGTAATGTGCACACAAACTCACCAAATTTCAAACAGTACATTACATATAGTAGTTTATTTAATTAAATAGTACAGTTCGCGCAAAACTTTATGAGCTCTCGGAACACGCACGCTAGTGGCTACGCAGTACGCATATTAAAGGTATCAGAGAGACGGGACAGGGCGTCGGGGAGGGCACCGGCCCCCGCGCTCCGCGCCGTATCCCCGCTCGCGTCCCGTTGCGCCGTGCCTTAGTGTGAGTGCTACGTTCGTACACAATACATGCGCGCGTTGTAGACGAAAGTACAGTCGAGTGCAACAATGCATTTTCATTGCTATTGTAAATTTTTGTCACTGTTATTTGTTTTCGTTATTTTTATTTGTTTCTGTTATTGTTGTTATTAAGTTTTGTCACCGTTATATTGTATTTGTTATTTGTTTGTTCTATTACTGTGGTTTCTTACTGTTATCGAACTTTTTGGTTTAATTAAATATGCCTCGCGGACGCTTTAATGTGCTACGTCGCCAAACACGTAAAATGGTGTTTGATGTTTTCAACTTTATGAAAAAGGAAGCTGAAGACGGTCCACAGTATGACCTGAAAATGGTGCAAAAGCGAACTTACTTAAATAAATACCTACCTGTTTGTTCTAATATCTTACTGCACGTAAAAAATACCTAAAATCTAAATACTTTTTGATACCAACGCATAAATGTACGATGTTTTTTTTTAAATCTTACAATAATGATTGTGCGCTCAACTGTACCATGCGCGGTTACGTACTCGGGCCTAACTTCAGAGAGCTCATAAAGTTTTGCGTGAACTGTAGGATTGTAATATACTTGCCTGGCTCCGGGTCATCATTATAGTCGCCTCGCCAAATAGCAACCAAAATACTAATAATATAATATCCATCTTTTTGGTCCGGATGCTTCTCTCGGAACATGCCCATAATCTGCTTGGATCTCATCTTTTCTTCGCCAACTAGCAAATTTGTGATTTCTTTTACTAAAGCCCTCCTTGTAATATACATGAACAAATCCAGGTCAATACAATCGGAAAACTCATTCATGATTGGTTTCATGGCCCGGAGCAGTTCTTTCGTAATAATAAAAAATTTGGCATAAATATTAATGGGTTTCGTTATATTAATATAGTAACCATTTTTTAAATCTACCATTTTGTATATCTGTTTACCGTGTTTAGAGATTGATAGCTTACTGCATTTCTTTATTTTATTTCTTATTTTTAATTTGGTGTTCTCTGATTGGTCATTGTTTTGTTCTATTAGTGATTCAGTTTCTCGTTGCTCTGAAGTTATGTTGAGTTTAATATCAGTCAAGTCTCCTTCGCTCAGATTGGCATTAGGAATGATAGAGTTTTGGTCATCTTGAACTACATCCACCACATTTTCATTTGAAATATTTTCATTTTTGGTACTTTCACCAGGTAATATGTCAGTAATTTTAGGGCTTAATTCTTCTACATTCAAAGCTTTATTTAACTGTTCCTGTCTTTGTATTTGGATCAGCAAATCTGTTTCATCAAAATTATATTTTGAAGTTTCTTCTTCTTTTTGGTAAAATGTGTGTTCACTTCTTGTGTCTTCAGTATTTGTTGCTACAGGTCCAAAAAGCTGTAAATTAAAATGTAACATAAGTCAATATTGGTATTAATTATAATAAGTAATAATAATGATATTAGAAAGTTAGAGGGAAACATCTGGGCAAGAACAGCGCAAGACAGGGAGTATGGTGTAGGAGGGAGGCCTATACCCTGCAGTGGGTCTCATTAGGCTGATGATGATGATGATGAATAATAATGGTGGTCATAGTCATGTGTTTCCTATTGTTATAGAATAAATGATATTCAGTTCTCTGAGATTATGTGTTTATTTTAGCTTACATCATGTACCTATTGCATAAAATAATTAATGGTTTTGTTTATTGTTTTTGTCACACCATTAGATATTTACTTCCAGAAGTTACAACTGAAGTAGTGAGTGCTGATGAGTGTTTTTTTATTAGATAAATGTTCATAACTTTTTGCCCGTGACTGTACCTAATTAAATGAAATAATAACAGCTTAATTTTACCTGATATAGAAGGTGAGAATACATAAATAAGTAAGACTAGCAAACCCTGCGAACTCCGTTTCGCCAGTTTGTAGTACATGCTATTGCTATGTATCAGAGATGGCGCTGTATGTGAAAATGATTTTCGCTGTTTTCCCACTTATCTGTTGAAATTTTCGTGAATTTTCTTTCCTATAAACCTCACGAAACCCGACTTATTTTTTTTATAGTAGATTACATAAATTACTGACACTAATATTGTAATCAACTTACCAAATCCTTAAGTAGTTTTTTTTCTTCATTTACCACTTTCTCCTGTATAAGTAGCATTTTCTTTTTTCTCCGTATTGATCTCAGTTGGGACTGAAACATTTTAAAGGTAAAGGTACATATATTAGTATAAGCATACTCAGCTTGGCATTTTATTAATGACTAGTAGGTTCTCGTGGCTTTGCTCGCATTTAGAAGTAAAATTTACATCCTCGTATTCACCCATTTAAAAGTGGCATTTACAAAAAACTTTTACTAATGGATGCCTACGTCATAACATCTACCAACATGCCAAATTTCAGCCTGATCGGTCCAGTAGTTTGGGCTGTGTGTTGATAGATCACTATATCAGTCAGTTAGTCAGTAGCTTTTGAGTTTTATATATTTTTATATATATTAGACCACACAAACTGTACACCAAATATCAAATAAAATAGTGTTCTTACAATATTAAAAGCTCTGGAATCTTGTCATAGTTTAGGCTACTTTACATTCAAAAATAATGGACATAATATTATTACTCATCATCATTAAAGTGCCCACCAATGACTTAATCCATATCACTATAGTAATTATATTGAATGAATATAGATCATTGTAGATGTGCATCTGCATGTGTAATAAAAACAATAAAAATGTTGAGTGTTATAAAAACATTTTACAACTTTAGAAGAGTACAATAATAAATTACAAAATTTATTATTGTACTCTTCTAAAAAGCTAGCTACTATGCAAGGTGTTTTAGAAAGATGTAACGATACTTTTACTGATCATACCTAGATATAATGGGAATACATCCCAGAAGGTTTCAGTTCTAAATATCATAAATTATGAGGTAACAATTTACCAGAAGCTATGTTTCCTGCGAACTACAATCCAGGGGTCTTCAAATCTAGAGTTAATAGGTATCTTCTAGGTAAGTGTGTACACCCTAGGCTGCAGCAATGCTTAACATCAGGCAGGCTGTAGTCAAACATAAACCTATCCCATGTAAAAAAAAAACTATTTGAATGGTCACTAAAACTTGGAAAGTGCCAACCATAACAATAAACTGATAGACATACTACTTAACTACTTCTGGTTTAATTCATCAGCCTTTGGCTGAACCTAACATCAGGTATTTAACTAAACACTATTGCATTCAAAAATTAATATTACCACTGCCAAATTCTTATGGCTCTTAAACTGGGCTTTACTTAGATAGAGAGGACTTGATCAGCAACTTTTGTTTGAATCTAGATATTGTTAGACATAGAGACGGTCATTTGACCACAAAACACCCTGTTCTGGATTGAAACTGGCTATTAAATAAGACTGCCGGTACACACAAAACTCACACCCTGTGCAACAGGTTTGATATTAGATGATGGTAGTTATTTATACATATATAGAAAGATACCATGCCACCATGTTAAGCAAGCAAGGGAAAACCGGTATCAGTAAACAGTATCATAAAAACAATAGGTACCTATTATAGAGATTACCTAACCAACAAACGTAAACTTACTTTAGTGCGTTTGTAACTCTTCAGAATGTGTATTTTCTCCACCGGTACCTGGTGCAAATATTCTTCATCACTACTTGATTCCGATGAAAGATCGCTGTGAGAAGATGCTGTTTCAAAGAGCATTTTAAATTGAAACTTGATTAAACCAATATACCTACCTATCTATTGTTTTACCTTCTAGTAGGTAAGTTTTAAAGACAGCGCATATTACAAGAATAATGTTACACTTTTATGGTATAAAACTAGGATAATAACATAACAAATAATCTTTCCTTGTTCTTCTTTTCTTGATATAAATATTAATTAATACTAAAGAATACTATCACATACCCTTTTAAAAAAGGGACTATTTACTATTTTACATGTATGTTGTTGTTGTTTTTTTTTATATGTCCGCTGCAAGTCCGGTTATTGTACGACCAATAAGAGAACGGTGACAGATATTGTACGAGCAATAACACAATTTTGACAAAACATGTGTTCTGGAAATGGCACTCATTTCTTAATTCATTTTCGTTAATTTTTATCAATTATCTAGTTTATTTTACTTAGATAAGGTACCTTTTTTTCGTAATCTCTAAAGTGTGACGGTGCTATTATGGCTGCACTTTTTAGTTTAGGGGTAGGTACCGCGGCCATAGGTATTTTAAATTAGCAATGTATTTAAGGTACTAAATTGGAAAAGGATTAATGCTATTTTGGTTAAAATCGCTTCGTAAATAAGCTATTAGAAGGTACTTCTTGTAAAAAAAAGGATAAAAATGAGTTATTGTGGGTTATTCCTAATAGATATACCGTACCAACCTTTTAAGATATAGGTACATCGATATATCACGTAGAGTTCAGCTAGCGTTTGCAATGTAAGCGCAAAATAATTGTTTAATTAACTACGACTTCACATAAGAAAGTTTTAAGTTATCTGTGGTTCTCTAATATATTAAGTAGGTATGTTATCTATATAGGTATATAAAACTCAAAGGTAACTGACTGACTGATATAGTGATCTATCAACGCGCAGCCCAAACCACTGGACGGATTGGGCTGAAATTTGGAATTAAGGTAGATTTTAAGATGTAGGCATCCACTATGATAGGATTTCTGGAAATGCCACTCATGAAGGGGTGAAATAGGGAATTCAAGTTTTACTTCTTAATGCGAGCAAAGGCGCGAGCACCCACTAGTCATACATAAAAATCTCTCTTGAATCACTCTATTAAAATAAACTGTATCAAAATCCGGTGGGTAGTTTTAAATCTAAGCAAACAAACATACCTACATACAACAGACAGACGCGGGAAGCCAGTTTGATTTTTTATATTTTAATACGTACCTAAGTATTAAAAATAATAATATAATAAAAATGAAATTAATATTACATATTATCTTCTTTTTTATTGTCATTTTTACATAGGTAGGTACATTCATTAGTCTTATACAATATATATATAGACAAAATAAAATTTGAAACAAAACAAATGAACTTTAATGAACACACAAAAATATATAAAAAGCCTACCCCAGATCGCTCCAGGTGCATTACGCTCGCCGCGTTAAATGGCGATGGCTGACCTTTGCACCAAAAATGATCCGGAGCGGGTGTTCCTTGTCTTCTCATTGAACTTTCGGTCTCTTTAACCGATAGGAAGCCAGATATTCGCGAAAAACCGATTTTTGTGACCTTTGACCTTGAATATCTTGAGACGCGGACACGATAACGATTGTGACTTTTGAGACAACATTTAGAATGACAAAACAAAGGTTCATACCAATTTGCAGCTTATTATCTTTCATTCCGAGGTTGACCCCTTTTTTTACCTAATATGACTGGGCTAAGTTATAAAATAGTAGTTTATGCAACTGTCATATAAGTAAGAACTCGTTACTATTATGAAACTCGCTGCGCTCGTTTCATAAACTCACACTCGTGTTTTAATACCCGTGTTATATGCAGTTGCATACACTACTTTATCTTCACTAATGCAATTGATCAAACAACAAGAGTAAAAGCTGACAATAGTTAATTTTTCATATAATTTTCTAGATTTTTCTGGCAAAAGATTGTGAGTTACTTTTGTTGCCAATTCTAGAATATCCGGAGGCGTACAAATATCATCGTCGCTATCCATTTTTAACTTTTAATTTGTATATAAAAAACAAAACACATTGCGAAACATTAAATTCACGCGTACGTGTATTGTCACAGTAATTTTGCCGCCATTAAAATCTAACTATCTCTAAAGCGCGACCAACCTGATTGGCCCTGCAATCAGGTTGGTCGCGCTTTACCGATGTTATAATGAGCTATTACGATATCGATGTGGATATTATAGCATCATGTGAAATTGCTTAAATTGAGTGTTTTGTTGTCTGTGCTATAACAGTAGTAATTATAAGCCAAGTATTGGAAACATAAGTAGAATGTTACAACATTAGTGTAGATAAACAATATTATATAGGTATTCCAATTCAAATAAAAAAAAACTACTTTATCAAAAGGTAGTGTACCCAAAATGCTAATGTACATTAATGATAGTTATGATTTAGTAGCTAACTGGAAGATGAAGTTTGTGTAATGCATCAAATGTGTACAAATAGAACTAATTTCACAGTCACATTTTATGGTGAACCAAAACTTTATTACATACAGATTAAGTAGGAATTTTATATTATTGTACAATACAACAGGGTAGTTAAATTATCATCAGAAAAATTATAAACAAATTGAACAAGTACATACCTACTACTAGTGTTGTTTTATTTTAACAGTCTTCTTTTAAAATAAAGTTATTAATTTGTCCTGTATGTATGTGATGATATAATACAGGCAAAGCCTGAGACAAGTAGTAGTAATATTAAATATAATTACACAAATTTACCTAAGCTGTAACTTACACAATGATGTAGACATTGCTATAGATAATGATGATTTTACAGAATTAATTCATTTGCAAGATCTGATTCAATCAAAATATATTCCTCATCATTATTTGCAATAGAGATTTTAATTTCTTCCATCATTTGGTGTTTTGAGAAGTCATCTTTGAGCTGGTTCAATTGTGCTAAGGGTGCTAGTACAACCTCTTTATTTCTTGTGGTTTTATCATCGTGCATTCTCTTTGGTGCTTCACCTTCATTGCTTTTTAATTTAGATTCTGTTTTATCTGCTTTCTGACATTGCCTGTGAGATTTTTTATGTTTGTCCAAATATTTTTGTGATGTAAATTTAGCATGGCAGCCCTCACATTCTGCTTTAGGCAGTAGATGGTAAGCTCTCATATGATATGCTCTTCTTGATGATGAAATAAATGTACAATCACATTGAGAGCATCTATATGGTTTTTCTCCAGTATGAAGTCTTGTATGGTACAGCAAAGACTCTTTGGTAACAAACTTGCCTTGACAAGTAGAACAAGTGAAGTTTTTTTCTTTAGTATGCTTTACAATATGGGCTTTTAACCTGCTTTGAGCCCAAAACTTTTTGTTACACCATTTGCAAACATGTGCTTTATAATTGCCATGGTTATATTGTATGTGAACTCGTAGAGACATTTTCTGTGTATATTTCTTGCCACAATAGTCACATGTGTACTGAGCATCTATGGGTTTTGCTCTGCTTTCTTGTTTACAGACATTGAAATCTATATGTTTCTTGTAAGTAAAATCGTTCTTGTAAACTCTACCACAGTCTGGGCAGATTAACTGCAAGTTATGAGTGCTTTCATGGCGAATAAAAGTGGATCTGTTTCTGAAAATCTTTCCACACTCACTGCATACAATTTTGCAATGGTCTGTAGCCAAATGTTGAGACACTAATGTAGGTAAACTAAATGTTTTTGAGCATTTTGGACATTTTAAATGTTTGTTAGCATGTACTCTCATGAAATGGTCATGTAAACTTGAGATAGAAGAACATGTTTTTAAGCATCCTTTGCATCTTGGTATATCTTCATTCAAATCATGTATGATGTCTTCTATTATTGTATCAGTGACATCACATTCCTTTTTCAATTTATCTAAAGACAAAGGTATTATATTTGGTGCATTAATAAACTGATATCTCTTAACAGCTTCTGCTTTTGAGTGTAATTTTTTGCTGTCATAAGTTACTTCGCTTGTGAAGGTTTTCTCATTTAAGGCCACAAATAGAGATTCAGAATCTTTACTTTCTTGTTTTGTGATTATTAAGCTAGTGTTAATGGTATCTAGTGCTTGTGTGAGTAGTTTTATATTATCCTGGCAAGATTGAATGAAATTGTAAATGCTTAAAACTACTTCTAAACATGCTTCACATATTTTTTCAAATGCTGCCCAGTATTCACTCATCTGAAGAAAAAAAACATGATTTTTAAAGAAATTACATTACATCTAACTCTGACAGCTGTTATTCTTCTCTTGTAGTGTGAGGAAGAGAATAGAAATAGTAATCTTCGTGTTAAATGAGAGTGGTCAACTCTGGAGTCGAGTTTATCAAGCCACCCTAAGGGCCTCTGAAATGGCTTAACGACTGCCGTACTAGACAAACAGTTGGGGCCTCCAACTTAACGTGTCATCGGACCCACGGAAGAATAAGTAATAGGTAGGTATATAATTTACACCACATAAAATAGAAATTACAGAAACGGAAAAACTTGAATAAGTACATTATAGTGTTTTACATTGTGCGGCCTGATCGGCGTAGGCGATTTATTACAGACAACCGTTTAGATAGGCATAAACAGTAGAGAAAAGAAGCCACAACGAACAATGTTGTAGGTAACTTTATTTTATACATGTAACTTTTTCTTTGATAACGTACCTCCGTTCCGAGTATCGTCTGTAACATACTGGAAATAGTTAAATATTGCTCAGCTTCACCAAATTGTATATTGGTATCATTGTAAATAGTGTTTTGGTCAATTTTCAAACAGAGGCCACAGAAGTTGGTCTTTCCGTGTAGTATCGCGTTAAGGACTTTTGCTAATGAATACATATTTGTGATAGGTATTATAATTTGCACGGATTTACTATATAACAATCTGGTAAATTCATTAGAAACAAAGAAAACTTTGAGCACATAACTTCCCAAAAATCTGTAAATAAAATTTTTGGTAAAACTCACTCCAAGAACAAGAAAGAAAAAGACAAGAAAATACTTTGACAGTTAACAGTGACTGACACTGACTATTAAAGCTACTTTGACGCGCCTCACCCTCCTTTATTTATGAACTGTCAATGTCAAACATGCGTGGATAGGTGGATAGATTTCTTCTGAAATATTTGAACGAAAAATGAAAAATATAGGTACATACCTAAATTAAAATGAATAAATAAATACCTATCTAGATGAATTAGTATTGGAAAGATTCGTGTTTTATCGTGTGCGAATTATCCAACCTGAATTTGTGATTATCGTCGTTTGATTTCCATTCAGATAATCGGTAAGTACCTAAAACCACGTAACGTTTTCCTACACAGAAAAAACGCTTTTCTTTCATAAAATATAAGCATAGTATGTATTTTATGATAATAACACACATAAGTTAAACTTGGGAAATTTTAGACAATCTGGAATTATTCGGTTTATTTCATTTGTTGTGTATTGATTTTTAGTTCAAGGTAGGAAAAAGGTCACTGGCTGGTTACCGGTATTTTGCAGGATCGTATTAAGTAATATCTACCACATAATACCAAAAAAAACCTAACTAACCTTATATCTACTCTAAAAAGAATTTACAATTTTTTTATAAAACTAGTATTGTTCTCTAAGTTATAACAAACTTAGTTAGATATAAAAACTATATGAATACCTATCACTTAAAAGTTATCTAATACTTAATCTATGTACAGACATACCAATACAAAATTTGGCATAGTTTGTGTGTTTGGAACACTTAATAGATCATCACCTTCAAATTTATCAAATTCTGACAATATCACATACCTACATAACAGTTGAACTGATCTCCTCTATTTTATAAGATGTTGGTTAAAACATTATAGATAGGCAGTCTTATTTTAAATTTAGTTGTAATAACCGGCTAGCACTTACATCAATAATTATGTCGAAAATGAGCTCGACAAGTTTAGGAAAACTGAGGTTTCCATCATCAGGAGGACGAGTCAGCATGTGTGTCCCAGTTGTACAACTAAATTAAACCTTGCCTTATGGTAAAGACCAAATAATCCACAGACTGTACACACATATTATTATGATAAGATATGACAACATGTATACCTAATATTTCGGACTTTGCTCCCATACTGACCTTATACATACAAATATAAGATTAACATTATTAATCAACCTCAGTATCAAGGGTTAGTGAAGTTTATTAAATATTTTGACTGTAATTAATAACATTGAGTATAATTTAGTTAATTGAGTGTGTTTATCTGGCTACCTCAGTAATAAAGCAGTTTTTTCAAGAAGTTTTCTGTGTTTAGTACTTATACTCAAAAATGTTCTTTGCTGAATCATTATAAAGGCAGTTTTGCATAATTTTTGTAATGCAAAACAAGGTTATGATTTATTATAGCCTACTTTATAGTAGTCTGAAAGGAAAGTATAAAGAAAGTATAAAATTTATTTAAAAAATATTACAAACCAACTTCAAGTTTACTGTCACTAAAAAGTTAATAACTATTTTTTTTTCATTTTTGCTAGTTCGAAATTCAGAGTTAGGAGTGAAAAATCTATCTAATTATTGAAATTTACAATCCTATGAGTATTCTTATTGAAATCCATGATAGGTATTTGTTGACATTGCCAGTCGTAACAATGCCTATCAGGACCACTCTGCGAAGAGTGTTATGATTGAGAACAAGAAGATATTTTTAAATAACTAACTTACATACATATACATCTATCTATTCTAAACAAATTTTCTGGTCTAGGATAAAGTTTTAAATGTAATATGAATATTAGTAGAGGAACAGCAGAGATGTCATCATCATCATCAGCCTGTTATCGCCCACTGCTGAGCATAGGCCTCTTCTTGTATGTATGCCACTTGTCCCGGTCCTGTGCAGTTTGAATCTAGACATAACTACATATGTATATGATAATAATCATACAAAATTCTGTGTTCTAACTATACCAGCCTTTATCATCATCATTGTCAGCCTGTTTTTGCCTACTGCTGAGCATAGGCATCTATTTTTGTATACCACTCATTAAATTGGGTATATATGTGGATGCAGTTTTATTATCCTCAATTTGATTTGGTCTTCATACTTCCCTCTAGCTTTCAGAATTATGGCGTCAAAGTTATGATTGTTATATACATAATTACATATTAAATACTTAGCACTATAAGTATATTGTCACTCTCACATTTGTATGTAGTATTAAGTACATATATTCTAATTTCAGTCTCAAGTATTGGTATCTCATGTTAATATCTAAAGAATGCCATCCATTACTCCCCAATATTTGTCGCTACAAATATGTTTATCTGTTTGTACATGTATGTTTATCTATTTATCACTTGACATATTTATTGTCAACTAACTAGTGTTCTGTACTATATGTAGCCAATGTTATTGATAACCCTAAACAACCACCAAACCAAAAATTAGGAAAGATCAACAAACACACCAACAAAAAAAAACATTTTTATACAGTAAATTAAACTTTTATTGGAAAATGAGCGAAAATAAAATAAAAATATAATAAAAGTTTAATTTAAAACAACCATAGTGCAGGCTAGCACTTAATAAATTAACTCATAATTTTTATACAGTGTTTGGGCGCCCACCACACCTCAATGTATCTGCCCAAGAGAACTCTCCTAACAAATTAATTCTGTGGGGGAGTCGCAACCCTCAGTCATGAGAATACACGTATAAAAGAGAGAGATGATGATGTATGGTTAATATAATTGTATTCTTTATTTTTTGACTAAATAACCAAGCAACTTGACAGCCAAGATTAATGAGCGTAACCACAGGTTCCAACTAGTCAAACATACAAACACATAGTACAAAAATTTTAATTGCCTTCATAAATTGGCAAGTCTGCTGACTATAGCATGTGAGCCGCGAAAATACAGTCAGTTATGTAATATACTTGGCATTGCTATGGCCAATAAATTATAAGGACAATGTTTACTGGAATATGAGCTGTATTACTGAGGAATAAGGTGTAAGCTTTTTGTTGTTTTTTTATATATATTTTTGTGAATAGATGTCGAATGACGGGCTACGTAAAATGGTGACGCAATTTTAAACCTATGATCAAATACTGACTTGACGTTTCTGTACTATGAATAGAAAAGGGATTAAAACGAAATATTATAAACTAGTGGGAGCTTGCGGCTTCGCTCGCATTAAGAAGTAAAACTTGCATTACCTATTTCACCCCTTTAAAAGTGGCATTTCTAAAAATCCTTTCTTAGCGGATGCCTACGTCATAACATCTACCTACATTCCAAATTTCAGCCCAATCCGTCCAGTGGTTTGGGCTGTGCGTTGATAGATCACTATATCAGTCAGTCAGTCAGTCAATCAGTCAGTCAATCAGTCAGTCACCTTTGAGTTTTATATATGTATATATATATAGATTTTAGATTACCTACATCTAATCTATCTAAATATATAAAACTCAAAGGTGACTGATTGACTGACTGACTGATATAGTGATCTATCAACGCACAGCCCAAACCACTGGACGGATCGGGCTGAAATTTGGCATGCAGGTAGATGTTATAATGTAAGCATCCGCTAAGAAAGGATTTTGACTAATTCCACCCCTAAGGGGATAAAATAGGGGATGAAAGTTTGTATGAAACTTTGTCAATTTTAAACCGATCGGGCTGAGACTTTGCATGCATAAAGTTACTATGACGTAGGCGCTTCCTATAAATAGATTCTGATAAATTCCACCCCTTAAGGGATAAAATAGGGGATGAATGTTTGTATGAAACTTTGTCAATTTTAAACCGATCGGGCTGAGACTTTGCATGCATAAAGCTACTATGACGTAGGCGCACGCTATGAAAAGATTTTGATAAATTCCACCCCTAAGGGGATAAAATAGGGGATGAAAGTTTGTATGAAACTTGGTCAATTTTAAACCGATCGGGCTGAGACTTTGCATGCATAAAGCTACTATGACTTAGGCGCTGGTTATGATAAGATTTTAGTAAATTCCGCCCCTAAAGGAGATAAAATGAAGGATAAAAGTTTGTATAAATCTTCTTAGATTTTCCCATTTTTGTCTAGCCGAAGGGAAAAATTGCTCTTACAACAGAACTATTTGCATTGCGCATCGCAATATAGTGGAAGCCATTATATTAACTGGGTGTGCGAAAGGGGACATTGTATTTATACCACGAATCCCATTAATACCTAATGATATCCCGTTCGAATTTAAACGATTGCAGTTTCCCCTAAAAGTTTGCTTTTTCTCTCTCAAATTTGCAGTTATTGACTTGAGAGAACATTGCTTCTCTCATGGATAGTTTTATGTTGCTTGCTCACGAGTAATCCAATAGCTTTATAATTTTAGCGCCTACTGACAGATTAGTTAAAAATATTTTGTACAAAGAAGTTTTGTAGGCCCTAATTTTTGACACACGCTAAACAAAAGTATTTGCGACTTTTTATACTAACTAAATATACCTAATTAATAAGAATACTTCTTAACGCGAGCGAAGCCGCGTGCAAAAGCTAGTTTACTATACAGTTGTGTAATAGGCGACATATTTTCGTCATAATTCCACAGATTTTCCCTTTATTCCAGTGTACCAATTTAAACACAAAATAAAGTCACTAGACTGTTTAAACTTGATAAACAAAAACATGGATTTAATTACCTAAAAGACAATGTATCTTATGTTAATCAGGCAGACGGACTTAGCTATAGACATAGAACAATAATGGACTGGCCTTACAATTTTCTAGAGCTAGTTTAGGCTCTTAGAAAATGTTAGGGCTGCGGAGTGATTGATTGATTGTTGTTCAAGAAATCGGAGATCAGTCTCCTGTTTTAAATCTATTATGAATCTTCGGGCCGCTTCTCACTCAGACATGTATTTGCTGATTGTTGATTGTTCAGTGTTTTCTTTCAACCTTTACAATTCGCAAATAAATGCTTATATTATGACTATGACTAAATAAATCGAATTACATTTTTTTATGGGACCATTCCGGAAACCCCCATTTCACCATCGTACGAGTAGGGGTTCGGCAAGGAGGCACCGTTATACAGTTGAGTCCAAAGACTCGTACCAAGCGCTTTGCTTCGACTTTCATCGTGCGAACAGCCAAACTGTGGAACTCCTTGCCCGAATCTCTATTCCCCTTGAACTATAATTTGTCGGTCTTTAAGAGTCGAGAGTAAACCGGTTTCTTCTAGGCAAGCGCGCTACATCGTAGACTATAACATTGCTTACCATCAGGCAAGTTGTAGTCAAGCGTAAGCCTATATCATGTTAAAAAAAAAAACAATCCCCATCGAATTAAATAAAAAAAAATGAAATCGGTTCATAAATATAACGGAGTAATCGTGTAACATACCCACAAACAAACTTTCAGGAGACTTGCTAACCTTCCTTTTTCTTCGGTTAAAAAACCTTCATTCGGTGTTGCATTTTGAGGCAAATTGGTAAGGCCAGTCTTTTACTGTTCTATGTAGATGGTGTAAGTACGCATTTGTGTTGATTTGACTATCACAAACAAATAATGTTTGTCCGTTCACATCGGTACAATGACTTATTGCGCTCGATGGCATGATTTAAATGTGTTAGGGTTTCATAGATTTATAACTTGGTAGAACGGGTGATTCTTGAGAAAAGGGAGGTACCGGAATATATGAGATAATCACGTGAAACAAGATGAATGTGGCTAATATAATACCTTTGGTCACTTCACTACCAGCTGTTAAGAAAAATTGGCATCTAAAAGAAATGAAATCGATCTTTAGTTCAATCTTAACTCTTACTTTACTTAGCAACAGTACCAGTGTACCAGTAACTCTTACATTTACTGTACTTTTTATCGTTTTAATTTTTTATTGGGCTGTAGTGGAGTAGGTAATGGTCGTAAAGACTGAAATCTGATATTCGTAAAAATCTAGTAAATTTAGTTGTATTAACCGGCTAGCACTTACGTCAAAAATTACGTCGAAAAATTAGCTCGACAAGTTTCGGAAATCTGAGGTTTCCATCATCAGGAGGACGAGTCAGCACGCGCGTCCCGGTTGGCCGCCTCGTCCAGACGACGACGCGCGCTGACTCGTCCTCCTGATGATGGAAACCTCAGATTTCCGAAACTTGTCGAGCTAATTTTTCGACGTAATTTTTGACGTAAGTGCTAGCCGGTTAATACAACTAAATTTAATCATGCCTTACGGGAACTATAATACAGTAATCTAGTAAATTACTTCGTAGTCTTCATACCAATCTTAAACAGTTAAAAATTAAACAACTAATGTTACACTGCTGCAATTACTAGTATTTAAAGTAAAGTTACATTGCAAAACCCCATTACTGTCAAAATTACATGACTAGACAACCTTTTGTTTTGGTTAAGTCAGCTCATCAACCATTGTCACGACCCTCAGTAAGTAATCTATTACATATAATATAGCTGTATCAGGTCGGTGTCTAAACATTGAAGATAACTAAAAAAAATACTTGAGGGGTCTTTATTGATGCAATAGAACACAAAAATCATGTTTAAAAAAAACTGTTTGTCTGTCGGTATGTTTGTTCGTAATATACTCAAAAGCGGCTGAACCGATTTTTCTACGGTTTTCACTAACATGTAGGTGCATTTTTAACTTAAGATTTAGTGTTTATTTCATTACAATCGGTTCGTAAATAAAAAGTTATGTTCATTTTAAAATTAAGTGGTCATCGATATCCGCTGCCTATAGCCATTTTAAAGATTCGTGTTTGTCGACGTATGAACTAGATGGCGCTGTCTACGTTGTATCTAAAAATAATGCGAGCGAAGCCGCGAGCGTCCACTAGTAAGGAATATAACACTCGAAGAGAGATAATAACCATAGTGCTCACACATAATGATCATACTTTGACCTATTAATCATATTGTCTGGCTAGTCTATGTCCTGAAACGGGAAGCATTATTCTACTATGATTTATTTAGCAAATTTTTTGGCTCTACCTTGGTATCTCATTTCTATTTTGATCTGTGTGCCATTGGTCATTGTTATAGCGTGAGAGGGATAATTATTAGTCATTCATACGTCGTAGTTCTGATGGGTGTATTTGTTTGTGAATTCGTGTGAATGTGTGCCTATAAGTTAGTACAATGAAAGGAGCGAGCAGATCTGCGTTAGGTGAGATTAAAATAGCTTTACATATGTACACTTTGATCACATGATCAAATTATATATATATATAGTTGTTTATAGTTTTTTTTTTACCGAAATTTCACTTTTTTATCTATTAAAACGGGTTTGCACTTGATCATAGTTTTTTTTACATTAAATAGTAGCCTGCCTGATGTTAAGCGCCACTATAGTCTAAGATGTAGCACGCTTGCCTAGAAGAAACCTAGTTTATATGATTTGATAAGCAAAAGCTATGGCCTAAGATGGTGCGTGCTTACCCGATAAGAACTGATTCACTTTCGCTTTGAAGATCGCTGGGTTGTACTACGTATTGCTTTATTCTTTTAGCCGAATTCCTTGGCCTTATTGTGAATGAAAATAATTAAATATGCATAATTAAATTTAAGTATCTACTTGTGTAAAGAGTTTCCATGAAACGTGTACATACCTACTACTTACCTACTTATTTTGACCTCATTTTGCAGATTAAAGTCTTATGTACTAAATGTTGTTCTTATGTACTCAAATAAATTCCATTCAATTTCAAAATATCTTTATTTAAAATGTACAATGCCTGTGTAGATTTTCAAAATGTGATTGATTCAAAGATTAGATTAATTAAGGTAATATCTCTGAATTTTATATTATTTATAAGTCTTTGTCGATTGTGAATTTTTTTTTTATTGTTTCAATGCATGTATGTAGCCACGACTTAACAGTAACAAGGAAAACTACCGAGATTTTTTTATATACACGTGCAAGAGTAACTTGAAATACAATGTACTAATTTCATCATACAGAATTGAAAAACTATTTTATTCCTTCTTCAAAAGAATGTCACAAAACTCGATCGATATTTTATGGGAGCAAATAAATTGCCTATCTTTGGGTAATGAAGATAAGTACTCGTAAAATGAACAGTTCGACGCCGTAATTATTATATCTATATATATAACTCAAAGGTGACTGACTGTCTGATATAGTCACAGAAATCTAAATTAAAAGGTACCTGTTTATTTAGATTTCTGTGGATATAGTGATCTATCAACGCACAGCCTAAACCACTGGACGGATTGGGCTGAAATTTGGAATGAAGGTAGATGTTATGACGTAGGCATCCGCTAGGAAAGGATTTTTGGAAACGCCACTTTTAAAGGGGTGAAATAGGGGATGCAAGTTTTACTTCTTAATGCGAGCGAAGCCGCGAGCACCACTAGTACCTACCGTATAAAAATATACACGTCATCATGTGATAAGCGAAGGTGGGTGTGTACGGACCGGTCGGCCGCGCCTCCGTTACTCAGTACAAGTCGACGTCTGCGCGGGAACGCGCGCGCTCCATTTTATTTTTTCCCGCTAAAACTTTCCTTCTTTATTTTCGGCCAGTGCTGTGTCATGTGATAAAATAAAACCCTTGTGCGGATCTTCTCTTTGTCATACGAAATGGAAAAAGGTTTGTTTATTTCTGATTGCTGGTTTGATCAGTTTTTCGGCGTTCCAAAATTTATTTATCTTTTTGTTTAGCTAACGCTCTGTCATATATGTTTGTGTACTTACTCTTTTATGAGTATTTGAGTAAAATAAGTCTATCATACGTTAAATTGTAGGTCCCGGCTGTTTGTGTAGTACGGCAGTGGTTAAGCCATGTCAGAGGCCCTTAAGGCGGCTTGATGAACTCTCGTCACGAGAGTTGGCCACTCTCATTAGATAAAAATAAGAAGAAGTCTATCATTATTTAGTTATTAATTCAGTGACTTGTCCCTATATTGGCCTACTTTCCCTTCACACAGAAAACTTATATAATAAAAATACGTGTGACTATATTTTGTACGGCTTATCAAGGTGACCCGCTGCTTTTCCCTTATGCGGTAGTAACTTTAAATCCAGTTTTATGCGGGCTTTTATAAGTTTAATAAAAAAATATGAACATAATTGTCAAAAAATATTGTCACTTAGAGCCAAATGGAATTCAGTGGAAACAAAATGTTTAGTTTTCAGTTGTTTTCAATTGAGCGACGGAATGTGAATGTTTGATTTACTTTATAGTATGTACTACAAAATAAATATAAACGTTACACGTTAAGGCCACTTAAAAAAAACTTTCAAAAGACTTGATAACCTCCGTTTTTTGCAACCGGTTAAAAAACTGCATCCGATTACGATACTTTGTCGATATAATGAAACAATTATTACGAATATTCTGAAAAAATTACCGCAATCTACTTTTGATCAGTTTTAGTAAAGTTTTTGCATTCTTTGATAATTAATTAATGCCCATGACTGGCTAATTATTTTATCATTATTAATTCCCCCTCTGTATAAGCTTATCAATCATAGATAGCTTTTTACATTTATATTACTTATGTACTTATATACGTTTGTTTCTCGACGATTAAGATATCAAAACCGGAACTCCTAGCTAGTGTTTTTTGCACTATGAAACTATGTAGGTACTTAAGTATTTAAAAAAATAGCAAACTAAGTTAATTATACTCCTATTTTTATATTACTTACTAATGTGGCGCTGCGACCCACAGTGTAGACTGGCCTCCGACACGTGGAGACGGCACTTGTCTCGGTTCTGCGCCATCTCCTGCCACTCGGTAGCATGGAGTTGAGTGCAGATCTTCCTCTATCTGGTCCTTCCAGAGCGGTACTTGGGACGTCCGACTGGCCGTCGTCCCAAGTACGCTTTCTTCAGAGCACGATCCTCTCCCATCCTTTCCCCGTGGCCGAGCCAGCGAAATCTATGCGACAATTAATTAAGTCTATTTTTTTATTTATTAGCGAGTGTGGCTCAGCGGTTCCAGTGTCTGCTTTTCATCCAGACGCACCCTGGTTCGAATTCGCCCTACACCAATGACTTGTATTTTCAAGTTATGTGTAGATTTGCACTCGCTTAGCGGTAAGGAAAACATCGTGAGGAAACCGACATGTTTGAGGACCACAATATCCGAGGACATGCGTCTTCCGTGGAAGGACCTGGGCGCCCACCACGATGTATCTGCCCAAGAAAACTCCCCTAACGAATTAATTCTGCGGGGGAGTCACGACCCTCAGCCATGAGGAAATACGACTCAAAGAGAGAGAATTTTTATTAATCCTTAAAAATCCTATGTAAGTCCTACCTAACCATAATTTTCTTCCTGATAGAATGGATGTTTGCTTCTCAACCAATCATAAAACGAATTACGCATGATCTACCTTCGTCAACAGTGTCTTTTATGTGGTTCTCGTTTCAGGTAAACTAATGGTCGAATGCCTGACTCTATGAGAAAGATTAATCTAATTGCTCTTGGGACAGTGTGTTAAAAATATTTAATTTGATATCAACTGAGCTCTGTTCTTAAAAACAGCTGTTCTAATATTTCTTTCAAGGTTTTCCAAGTTATCTAACCGCTTTGACCTTCAACAGACTGTATATTTGGCATTGCTCCCGAATTTTCGCCAAAACCTTGACCCATTTCGCGACAAACGTAACCTTCCCCTTTGTTGCTTTGTTTGAATGCAATTTCAAGGATGTCTCCTGGATTGTTTTCTGTCTCCCGAGGGAATATACAAACAGAACTTTTATTGGAAAGACTTTATATAAAGCACTTATACTTAGGTAACCGAATATACTTATAATAATTTAGGTACATTAAATACATAGTTGCTTAGTGCCAAGCCCTTGATTGTTAAATTATTCGATAGTTGAGATTGTAATTATTGACGATATTTTCTTAGTTTTTAGGGTTCCGTACCTCAAAAGGAAAAAACGGAACCCTTATAGGATCACTTTGTTGTCCGTCTGTCCGTCCGTCCGTCCGTCTGTCAAGACCCTTTTTCTCAGGAACGCGTAGAGGTATGAAGCTGAAATTTATATCAATTACTCAGGTCTACTGTCCCTTGAAGCTGTGAAAAAATCAAACTTCTAAGCCAACGCAATCAAAAGATACAGCCATTTATGCCGCAAATTTTCGACACTTGCAAGGGAATCAAAACCTACAGGGTGCTTCCCGTGAACTCAGAATCTTGAAATTTGGTACGAAGCAACGTCTTATAGCATAGATAAAGGAAAAATTACGAAAACCATAAATTTTACGGAACCCTCGGTGCGCGAGTCCGACTCGCACTTGGCCGGTTTTTTTCTTTATGAAAATACTTGATGTCATCCTAAGCAGTTACTAAATGCATTTTAATAATGTCAGCCTATTTACTCTATTTAGTTACTTTTTTTTTTTTTTTTTTTACATTAGATAGGCTCACGCTTGACTACAACTTGCCTGATGTTAAGCAACGTTATAATCTACGATCTAGCGCGCTTGCTTACTTACTGCATTTTAACTGGAATTGTCTATTATTGTTAGTTCAGCATTTGACAATCTTTAAATAAATCATTTTTTACATAAGTCGTTTAAATTACGTTATATCATATATAATTACTACGAGGCTTTTATAGTCGTTATACATACTTTATTTACTCTTAACATTTATATACTTTTTTCACTTTTTTCACGATTTTCTTCCACGTTTCAATCGTGTTCACACACTCAACTATTACATAATCAAGATAATAAACTAATACACGTTTAATCGCATGGAAAATTCTAAGACATAAAGTTATTTATTATATATACAAGATTACGTCGCATTAATCTTTACTATCACCGTTGTACAATTTCTAGATACTGCTTATGCTTCTGATAAGGTTAATCGTTCTGACTTTGATGTTGACAGATTATAAAACATGTTAAACTCTAAGATTGCAACGTGAATACTTTGTTACTAGGTTTAATTGGCAATACAAGTGAATATAAAACGTAATGGCTTTTTCAAAGATAGTAAATACAAAGTGTTCATCAGGGCGGTATTATTGGGCCATATTTTTTATTTGTTTATGTTTTTGATTTTCGACAAAGATGAATTCAACTTGGACATTTTTGATATCTAGACAAGCTTACGGGACGTGAAGCTATGTTTTCAAAAACTAATTTAATTAAAACAATAGGTCAATTTTGAGGCTTTCATTAACTAAGGTTGTCCGATACTGAGGACCTAAGAATTACTTAAAATACGTGTGCTCGATACGGAGAGCTGATACGAACTGCCGAGCCGGCCTTATCGGTACTTACAAGTAAACTACGCTACCTGGGTGGCATGACGCCACCAGACGCAGCGTAAGCAGAGTCGTATTACAGAAACTGCTGACGCTGACGCAGCTTCCAGGTCTTCTTAACCTAATTTATTCTTAAGTTTAATTCCTTAACTTCCCTTTTCTTATCTTTAATTTAATTTATATTTTATCATTTTAACGTTTCTTTTGGTACGTTGCAATTATAATGTGGAGCTAGAAGGTCTTATTGCTTGTTTATCAGATTGCGAAATTCTGAAGCAATCGGTCTTTATAAATCGCTTAAATTTTCCATATCAATTAGTTCGGTTGCTGACCCCATTAAGGCACATAGCTAAGACGAATGATGACATCTAGCTTATTAAGATAGTTAGTGAACGGTCTTATAGCGAAGAGCCTCGATCAACACCTTAAGAGGCTCTCCTAGGAAGGTTGGGTTAAGGGACAGATACAGAAGGCAGTGATCCTTGACTCGGCGCGTATTGTTCGGAGGTTCCTTTCTTTGTAGCCTCTACCACCGGTAGCTTGGGTCCTGCCCCGTTGCCGGTGGCATCACTAGTTTTAAGTTTTTTATGATATTAGTTTTATTTATACATACATATATTGTAAAAAAAATAAAAATAGTTGTAAATAAATGATTACCAATATAGTTAGTATCAATAATATGTAACAAACATCAACTCATCGCGAATTCTTCTCGAGTAAGAATTACTAATCTATTAACGCTTTCAGCCGTTTCCTCGGTTTTGTGCCAAGTATTTTTTGTTGCATTTTTGTTAGCGTAGTTTATGTTGATAGTTATGTGTAATTATTTTGCTTTAGGCATTTTTTGTCTCGGAATTTTAGGGACGTGGGTCAACAATGTCATTATGTTTCAAGATCTCAAAAATTTGGGATTGTATGTTTTCTTCAAAATAGGTACGAAAACAATATGTTTATTATCATAGCAATTTAAAGGTGAAGTTAAGACGTAAATTTGTCGTCATGATGATGCTTATTTTCAAAAGAATTTATCATTATAATAGAGTTTATAGCTACGAAAAAAAATTGACACTTGAAGCAACCAAAACACGTTTCAAAACTATTGATTTCATCACTCTCGCTCGAAAAAATAATCTATGAACAAGAGAGATATTGTCAAAGTCAAATCGTTTATAGTATTATTGTGTTTTCAATTACATTATTATGTAATGTTGCAGTTCTTATGCATAAATTGGTACATGAAGAACACAGACGTATATACCATCAAAGGGTGTTTACAAAGAATTCTAATTGTGTGCGGGCCGGTCTATTTGTTTCAATACGTTTTAAAAATAATCTGAAAACAGACTTTGTACCTATTATATATATGGACACATTGTAAATCAAGCTTGAAATCGAATGGATTATTCTAAACTGCCAGGTTTAATGGTTTTCCTCAAACTATAACTGCCATTGAATGGTCTTGTCACAAAGATATACAATTTGCAATTTCATGTGTTCGTGCTAATTGGCTCAGTTATATTCACGTGTTGGTTTATTTTTAAAGTCATCAACATCATTCAGATCTATTGGAAACTCTCTTGAGTCGTATTTCCTCATGACTGGGGGTCGCTAGGGGATTTCTCTTGGGCAGATACATCGTGGTGGCCGCCCAGGTCCTTCCTACAATATACGAAGGACTACAATACTATAGGACAACCCAGGACTACAATATACGAAGACACATGTCTTCGTATATTGTAGTCCTCACAGTTTCCCTGATATTCGCGGGGGACATTGGCTTATAAAAGAACTATCTCGAAGAAAATATCGATAGCGAAATATCGTTCTATAAACAGTATACGTCATGTGTGACATGATACTTTAGATTTCTATCTGAGACTAAAGCAATTTTTATCGAATTGCACATACATCAGTGTCAGATAGCCGTTAAAGCAGACCCTCCTTAGACCGACTTATCTACTCGTTTATACGAGTACATCTTTAGTGTGTTTTTCGTTGCGAATTTTCACAGGGACGATATGTCATCCATTACGTAATTTTTTATGACCATGAACTGCAGAGTGCGTATGTACGTGTGAATATGGTGTGAACTGTGAATAGTACTTTTTACTTTTTTATTCTGTGGTTGAAATAAAATAAGGATTCAGACAGTTCAGGCGTTACTTTGTGTATTACCTTTGCAGATGTTTTGAATACTTTTAAATCCGCAGCTACTTCTCCTGGCTGTATTTAAATAATTAGCAATTAATTGGTTTTAGGTATGTTCTTTTAAAACAACTCGTTTCCCGTTTTACTAATATTTTAATGAACTTTATTGCCGAACG
Source organism: Macaria notata (assembly GCA_927399415.1). Taxonomy (NCBI): domain Eukaryota; kingdom Metazoa; phylum Arthropoda; class Insecta; order Lepidoptera; family Geometridae; genus Macaria; species Macaria notata. The sequence continues at coordinate 3,188,652 of OV656750.1, read as the reverse complement.
GTTGGTTCACTGCACAATATCGTTGTTTAAATCTAAAACATATAAAACTCAAAGGTGACTGACTGACTGACTGACTGATATAGTGATATATATCAACGCACAGCCCAAACCACTGGACGGATCGGGCTGAAATTTGGAATGAAGGTAGATGTTATGACGTAGACATCCGCTTAGGAAGGATTTTTGGAAATGCTACTTTTAAAGGGTTGAAATAGGGGATGCAAGTTTTACTTCTTAATGCGAGCGAAGCCGCGAGCACCCACTACACAGTTGTCATCATCTAGGCGTAATTTATACAGAGTTGTTTTCGAAACTACATAATATTCTTACCAGTTACCAATAGTTTTGAAACTCTATCAAACTACAATCACGCCTATCTTGTAATGCGTAGTAAACAATATGAAACTAGAGTGATCCAGTCTTCGCAATCAACGTCGGATAATCAAGCAGGTCTAATAGGGCTTCTACCAACGACGTAAGATTCAGAAGACGCCTCAATGTGGCGAAAAAATATAGATGTACAGTACATAATTGTTTAGTTTCATTTCTTATGTGAGAGACGCGATTGACCAAAAGACCTAAAAATACAGATAAATTATTTTTTGATGATTTTATTTTCAAGACGCAATTGACATATTCAGAAAAAAATACATTATCGTTTTTATATGAAGGTACGTTCATTGATCAAAGACATGTAGGTAGAGTATATCAAACAATTTCATTATTAAACTTATAGTTTATGAAAAGAAGGTCGTGGAACTCCCTGCCTGACTCCCTGTTCCCCACGCACCAGCGATCTTCAAAGCGAGAGTGAATCGGTTCTTATCGGGTAAGCACGCTCCATCTTAGGCCATAGCCTTTGCTTGCTATCAGGTAAACTATGGCCAAATGCACACCCGTTCAAGTACCTAAAAAAAAGAAAACATACATTAGTTGCTTTATGCGTAATGTTATACTGTGATAATTTTAGTTACAGGTCTCTTGGTAACATTATCTTTGATTTGTACACAGTTTTCCTGCTCAGTTACGTAGTGCGGTTGCTATATTTCCTTCTCAGAATTGACCGGGGATTTTCTCGTTAAATTAGATGCTCATGCAACGCAGTACCTACGTGACGTTCTCAATCAGATGTTGTTTATGATTGTTGTTTATTAAGTTTTTATGTGAATGCAAGGACATTTTTGCTATGAAATTGTAGATGAAGGCAAAGTATAAAATTAATAGGTACGCGATTGTTTTCTGTTTGACTGTTACACGTCTATGATGTTTCTAATTTATTTAATTTAATGTAATTTTAGTAGGAAATGTAATTTTTCATATATCCTTTTTAGTGGGTGATATAAATAGATTGCTCAGCTGCAATCATCATCATCATCAGCAACAGTGATAATATAGGTATACTCGAATAATACAGAGTAGGTACTTCTTAATAGACCGATACATTATGTCAGTCTTCTTCTTATAGATAGTTGAACATTATGTTAGTGAATATTATAACAAATTATATTACTCCAAAGTTTGGAACATCGCCGCAAGGTGGCCAGTCTGTCGGTCTTTTATCGAATACATTTCGGAGAGTGTGCAGAGGAGCTACATAAACTGATTCCCTTAGCTCCCTTTTATAACCGAACAAGCAGAAAGTCCGCAGGTAGACATCGTTTTATGGTGGAAGTGCCGAAGTGTCGAACACAGCGCTTTGCTTCTACGTTTATTGTACGGACGGCAAAGCTCTGGAACACTTTACCAGAAGCTGTGTTTCCAGCCAACTACAATCCAGGGGTTTTCAAATCTAGAGTTAATAGGTATCTTCTAGGTAAACGTGTTACACCCTAAGCTGCAGCAATGCTTAACATCAGGCAGGCTGTAGTCAAACGTAAACCTATCACACGTAAAAAAAAAAAAAAAAAAAAAAACTAGCAAACCCTGCGAACTCCGTTTCGCCACCAGATGGCTTCGTTTTTTTTATAAACCTCACGGAGCCCGATAGCTTTCCAACGAATGCAAAACCGTGGAAATGGGTTCGTGCGTTCTGGAGTTATAGCGTCAGGAAGGAAAACCCGACTTATTTTTGTATAGTAAATTATTTTCAAGGGTTTCAAACGTGTAAACCCGTATTAAAATAACTAAGCTAGCTTAATACGTTATCTAATTGCGACGCAGATTAGATTTTAATTAGTTTATGATTGGTTTATTGAACAGGATAGTGTTATCTGCTGTCTATTCCACTCTATTTATTTGCTTAGTTTTACACCTTACACGTGTTAAAGCCTTGAATGAAAATATTATTTGTAATTTGCCATAATAAATGATGAGAAAAAATAAAGGAATGGATGGAATTGGAGGATCCGGGAGACCTTTGCCCAGCTGTGGGACAGTAAAGGTTAAATAAAAAAATATGCTCTCAGTCATAAGGCGTCTATTTGTGGAATAAGTTTGAGATGTGTTTTTCTTGATGTTGTGTTTGGTTAACTTTTTTTTTTAACACGAATAATTTAAGCTTACATTTGATTACATCCCGCCTGATGTTAAGCACCGCTGTAGTACTTACGTTTTCCCAGAGAAAGCCTACTTTAGATTGAAAGAATCTTAATATTTCATTGATAATCCATGTCTCTAATATGATATTTTTTTTTAAACTATCGTGAGACATTCTTATCAATATGTGACTGTAACTCACGTCTAATTTCGCGTATGAAGATGGGTGTCATGTCATCACATTTGTAACTCTGTTATGTTATTAACCGACTTCAAAAAAGGAGGTTATCAAGTCTTCTGAAAGTTTTTTTTTCATATATTATTTGTCTCTGTTTCAGCGGGCGAGATGCCGGTGAGAGAGGGCCCCAAGCGGCCCCTCATCGGCTCCATCGACGATGGCACCAAGACTGTCCGGTTTGTTGTAAGTACCACATTATATTCATATTAACCACTAGCTGGTTCCCGCGATTTCGTCCGTGTGGAATAGTTATTACAATAAAAACGAGTCTATTGAGTTAACCTTAAAAGATAGACATATACTGTTGAAAATGAAAATGAAAATTATTTATTTTGTGTCAAGAAATTACATACGAACACATTCAAGAAAGTAAGACAAACACATTTTGCACATACACAATTTCCTGTCACAAGCCGGCCTCAACTCAGCATGTGCTGACTGCGAACAGTCAGCGCTGGTCTTCCGTTGAGACCGACGGGTGACGACTCGAACTACGTACAACAAACGAAACAATAACACATATAACACACGAATATACTGCTGATCTGCCCACGACCGCGACGAGCAAAGAGGCCTATGCTCAGCAGTGGGCAATAACGGGCTGATGATGATGATCATTAACTTTAATACAAAATTATCTTTCCTTTTAATGAAATGTTATAATGATATGCTGATATCTGAATCAGCAATCTGATCGATGTCCAAGTCGATCTATTTGTTTAAAACGTAAAATATTTTTAATATTGGCATGATAATAACTTATATAATAACTTAAGACAGAAGGTCCTTTAAGTAGAGACTAAATAGATTACCCGACTTGGTATGACATGGATCTCACAACTTTTTACGGTAGGAAGACTGAGCTGCGAGACTTGGGTTTTTTTACAGGATGTTTTTGATGGCATTATTATTACTATAAACAATTAAAATATAGACGGTGTGAATTTTCGTTTTACTTCAGATTTTTAAGTGTGAGACGCTTAATTTAAGCATTATTTATAATCTAAATAACCCGAAAAATATGTGCCATATCGTTTTACTACCACCTTTGAGAATTGGTTTAAAATACGACCACAAACATAATTAATTTATTATTTATTTACAATTTAATTAAAACGGCGTGAACCAATAACATTACATTAATAAATGATGATATAATAATTACATTACAGAGAACAAAATTAATAATACAAATAATTAAAATTGAGATAAATGGTCATTCTGAATTAAAATATTAATATGTGTCAAAATAATAATAATAATAATAATAAATATTCCGGGACATTGCACTCAGCGCCATCTAGCCCCACACTAAGCAAACGCTTGTGTCGTGGGTACTAGATAACGGATATAATACTTATATACTTTTCTTTTGTAAATACATACTTATTATATATAAAAACGGCCATACTCGACACAAGTAATTACAAATTTTAGTATTCATAATTACTTGTCTCATGCGGGAATCGAACCCGCAACCCCTAGATTAGAAGGCAGAGTCACTACCAACTAAGCTAACAGAGCAGTCAATCAAGGCAATCTTAAACATATTATGGTCAACATTTTATAAAGCAGAATTAGTCCATTATCAACATAACAACACGCTAATAATACGTTATTAATTTCAATTTTGATTAGCTTTGTTTCTGTAAGATGAGTTTTCCAACCTATTGAAAAAATGTTTCCCTGAAGGAATCAGCTGCTACAACACGAGAGACCACTTTCTCTCAGCGTAGCAGCTGCTCGACATATCTTTTGTTTTATAAAATGCCTTATTTTAAATTACATTATTAATAAGTGTTAGTTTACGAGTTTTTTTACATGATATAGGCTTACGCTTGACTACAACTTGCCTGATGGTAAGCAACGTTATAGTATACGATCTAGCGCGCTTGCCTTTTTTTTTTTTTAACTTGAACGGGTTTGCACTTGACCATAGTTTACCTGATAGCAAGTAAGGCTATGGCCTAAGATGGAGCGTGCTTACCCGATAAGAACCGATTCACTCTCGCTTTGAAGATCGCTGGATTATAGTGCGTGGGGAACAGAGAGCCAGGCAGGGAGTTCCACAACCTAGCGGTACGAACAATAAAGGTGGAAGCGTACCGTTTCGTGCGGGTCTTAGGAACTTCCACCATAAACCGGTGTCGTCCTGCCGTACCCCTACTCGCCCGGTGAAAGAAGGGCGCGGGCGGAATTAGTCCGTGCAATTGCCTAGAAGAAACCGGTTTACTCTCGACTTGAAGACCGACAAATTATAGTTCAAGGGGAATAGATATTCGGGCAAGGAGTTCCACAGTTTGGCTGTTCGCACGATGAAAGTCGAAGCAAAGCGCATATAAGAATTATAAGAATAAGAATTTGTGTGTCCAATAAACATTTTATTATTACTATATTCTTATTTTACTTTTTCTCGTTAAGTTCGAAGTTCATACGATGACGTTAAAGTTCTGACCATAGTTCATTATTTCTGTTTACACGTATTGTGAGTTATATAATGCGTATACATACCTATTACGTAGAGTACCTACTAAGGTTAGGTAGTACAAAGTTCAAACAGACCATCTGTAGACAAGCCTGTGTTTGTGACAATCCATTTTCTACAGTGTTAATAGTATCTGGGCGGGAGGGCAAAGGAGTATTGTTCGCTTGACCAGGAAACCCTTCCTTCCCGAGACGAAGAAACATCGTGGTAGGGTTTAGTCGGTAGTGGAGTCTCATTAGCTCCAAGCCAAACCTACACTATTGCCCCCTGTTTCCTTAGTTTAATAAAAAACACGTAATCGAATGCAAAAAGAACATATATCACACATAATCGGACACATATCAATATCCTTCTTTATAGTTTTTGGAAAATTCTTGTGCAAACATCTCTCTCTCTTTCTCTCTTTGAGTCGTATTTCCTCATGACTGAGGGTCGTGACTCCCCCGCAGAATTATTTCGTTAGGGGAGTTCTCTTGTGCAGATACATCGTGGTGGGCGTCCAGGTCCTTCCACGGAAGACACATGTCCTAGGATATTGTGGTCCTCAAACATGTCAGTTTCCTCACGAATTTTTTCCTTCACCGTTAAGCGAGTGCATATCCACACATAACTTGAAAATACAAGTCATTGGTGTAGGCCGGATTCGAACCAGGGTGCGTCTGGGTGAAAAGCAGACACTGGAACCGCTGAGCCACACTCGCTTTTTAACATACATCCATGTAAAGATACATACACTCACAAAACTTGACACACGTATTTAAAAGCCTGAATTGATCTTCACACTAAGAGTTTATCCACAGTATTGTCAATATCACAAACATATTGGTTCAAATTGGTAACCACCTTTTTTGTTAAAACATCATCACAATAAGGTCGTGTCAGAATATCAAACTTTTTTCTTAGCTGCTACTTATATATGGCTGCTTATTCCTTAATTGTATTTTTTTCTAGTAACCTAGTATTCTACTACTCCTCTATACTAATATTATAAAGCTGAAGAGTTTGTTTGTTTGTTTGAACGCGCTAATCTCAGGAACAACTGGTGCGAATTGAAAAAAAAAATTGTGTTGGATAGGTCATTTATTGAGAAAGGCTTTAGGCTATATAACATCACGCTGCAACTAATATGAGCGAAGAAACAATGGAAAATGTAAAAAAAACGGAAAATTATTCATCTTTGAGGGCTTCCGTTGCGTGTGCTGCGAAATCGGTTTCCAGATTTCAAAAATATGTGTATAAAAGAATTATTCTCCTTGAAATTATCTAACAAAATGTCTGCAACAGTATGTGTCTGTCTTTTAAGATTAACTCACTAGAACCGTTTTTATGGTAATAACTATTCCATGCGGACGAAGTCGCGCGCACAGCTAGTGTATTATATACTCGTACACACATTATGTAAGCTATATTTGGGCGTATGCGTGGTCAAGTTCATGTAATGTCAATTTATGAGTGTATGTAACTATGTTTACCTCGTTCACCCTTGACGGTAGTATGTCGAGTTAGAGAAAGATGTTTGTTACTGAGGGCAGCACTTTTGCTACGTATTCACCTTCAAGTTTTATCGTGGGCAGAATTGTTTAGTTACGATTTTGTCCGTGTGTAGAGTTATATTTGGTGGATAGAAGTAGTCTAAAGTTTTGTTGACTTGGGTTTTGTACCTAGCTATGCTATGTTTTTGACGAATGATTTGGATTGGTGTTATCTAGTCCGACATTATATTTGTTTATAAGTTTTGACTGTTGACCGCGCTCTCGCTGGGTAAAGTTATAGCTATTAAAATACACATACATTTATGTGGTAGGTTTAGTAGTAAAATAGCGACAAAACGTTTCTAAGAAAGAAAGATAGTGCCCTAAACGTTCCGCTTAACTCGCGCAAAATACCTTTAAGAACGCTATTTTATCTTTGTCTTTCTTTTTTTTTTCTTCATTATTAAATGGCCTTATTGAAACTTTAATACTATATCCACACATAAATTCTAGGATTTTTTGCACAATAAACAAATTATACAAATACATTTATTGGCGTAATAAAATTTACAACAATACATTTCGTGAAACCTCTGGCCTTGCGCTAGTGTAAGACAGTGTTACAATGCCAGAGTCTTCTACCAGATATGAGACTTACGTTTATTGCGTTCAAGATTTGGTAAAAAAATATTATAAATTATTCCAGATCTACGAAGCGGAGAGATCGGAAGAGCTGGCCTCGTACCAGATAGACAAGACAGAGGTGCAGCCGCAGGAGGGGTGGTACGAGCAGGACCCGCTGCAGATCATGCACCACATCGCGCTCTGCGCGGAGAATGCAGTGCACCAGCTCACTGAACTAGGTACATTCAAACAATACGTATAATCAACTAGTGGGTGCTCGCGGCTTTGCTCGCATTAAAAAGTAAAATAGTACATTAACGCATTAAAAAGTATTTCTCCCCTTTAAAAGTGGCATTTACAAAAACCTTTCTTAACGGATTCCTACGTCATAACATCTACCAGCATGCCAAATTTCAGCCCGATCCGTCCAGTGGTTTGGACTGTGCGTTACTAGATCACTATGTCAGTCAGTCAGTCAGTCAGTCACCTTTGAGTTTTATATATTTAGATTCCCAAAAAGCTTTATGACAAGGATAGGACTAGAAACTCAATCTTCACCGATTTATCATATTAGAGAGATAGTGATGAATTTAAAAAGCAGAGCCGATCTAGTACAGGTGTAGAGTTTGTGATCTTACAGTCAGAATTAGCAATTTGGGTCTACATGAGATCTGACGGTCAAAACAAGATTTTACCATGAAAATGTTTTGGTGGTAGATTTAATTCATTGTGTATTTTATTTATTTTGAAAGAAAGAAGAAAGAAAGAAAAACATTTACTGGAGCAAATAATAAGCAAATAACAACAAGCAAGAAATATAAAAATATATACCTATACTTAAAACTACTTAAATAAAATACATGCCACAATACAACCCCTACTAGGTAAATAATACATTTCTCATTTCTTCTTGTATCTGATTCCAGGATATTCCAAAGAAGACATAGTGACCCTGGGTATAACGAATCAGCGTGAGACGACCATAGCTTGGGACAAATATACCGGCCAGCCGCTACATCCTGCTATAGGTAAATAAATACATTTTAAAATTATGAATTTGAAGGTCTTTTGATAAACTTCGAAAAACGATGAGTACCTATTTATTCGGTCTTCATTTTTGTCAACGAAATTGAAAAAAATAAAAGTGATTGAAATGATTATTTATTTACTGTTTAGATGAACTTTAAGTTTTGATAATCAGCCGATTTAATCATACCATTTTTAAAAGAGAAAATGTGTTTTTGGTCGGTTCGTTTCGCTCTGAAAAACTCGCATGAAATAACTGAACTCGCTGAAATAACGATGAATATTGGTTAATTTTTCTTCCGAAAACATGTGCAATGCTGAGTTATTTCTCTTGTATAAAATAAACAAAAGTTATGTAAATATTATTCATATATCTATGTAGGTAGGTAAAGGATTTAAGATATGCATCTACATAGCTACTTTCTAAAGCCAAAGTTCCATTATCGCAAAGATTTCACACAGCACTGGAGGATAAACTATTTATCTCTAATAATAATAATAATAATTTATTTTGAGTCAACACTTATGAACTATAACAATATGTTCACTGCACTCCACACTAGGATAACCTGTGTTGTGGAGGGCTGGCTATGTTATTTATAAATAAATGTACAGTTTACAAAAATACATAGGAAATTCAGGTTCCACTCCGGTAGTGATGATTTTTGCTCATTTTCCAATGAAAAGTTAAAATTAAAAACACTTAATAATAAATAATAAATACAAATAAAAAAATAATAATTAATAATAAATTATGAATGAGGCATAACTGGCGGGTGCCGTTCCTCGTACAATAGACCAGTTTAATTAAGTCAATGAACAACTCAACACAATAGCCTGTAACATTAATACCATGTCTGCAATAGTTACTTGATATACCTAACATCCTCTTTCTGTAGTTTTGTACTTAATTTTAAGTATAGTATTGTAAAAGGCCTCTCAGTGTTGGCTACGGCCCCACTGATGCCTTAAAAATACCGGGCGTAAGGCCCGAGAGTCTGTGAAGGAATAATAAATACTAACTTCATTCTTATATCTTGTTTGCAGCCTGGAACGACATTCGCACAGACAGTACAGTTGACGCCATTTTAGCTAAAGTACCAGATAGAAATAAGAATTACTTGAAACACATCTGCGGCCTTCCTATATCGCCGTACTTCAGTGCTTTGAAGGTAAATAATCAATTTACATTTACATTAAATTACACTGGTAACTTAGGCATAATCTATTGAGGGTAGCTTTAATAAGTAACTTTTGAAGTCAAAGACAAAGTTATTCATTCAAAAGAAACGTCTTACGAGTCACAGAATATGTTGCAAATTTACAACAAAATGATTACGATACATGTACACAAGTACCATTATAAATTTATTCTAATTTCTATATAATTCGTTAAACGGTTCTTCTAATTTGTTCTACGGTTTTGAGTTTATCAAAGAAACTGTTCCTGATAGAAAGTGTATCGCTCCCTGCCGAAATGCACGAAGAATCGTCTTCAATGTGTAAAAAGTAGTTGACTTATATACCTAGTCTAATCTGTCTAGTCTCTGGAAAGATCTTGTCGCCTCCCACAATATATCTATCTATATTGACTGGCCTGTTAGCTTAGTTGGTAGTGTCTCTGCCTTCTAATCTAGGGGTTGCGGGTTCGATTCCCGCGTGACACAAGTTTTTATGAATTTTAAAATTTATAATTACTTTACTCACGTACCTGATTCCTACATGACTGCACCTGGCAAACTGTGTTCCCAATGAATGTACGTGTAAGAATAAGTATTTTTAGTCAATAAACAATTTGAATTTGAAACTTGTGTTGAGTCTGGTTGTTTATTTGTATAATAAAATAAGTATGTACCTATTTACAAAAGAAAAGTATATAAGTGCTATAATAAATAAATATTAAATATAAGTATTTCAGGACATATCACACAGCGCCATCTAGCCCCATACTAAGCTTACGCTTGTATCATGGGTACTAGATAGCGGATATAATACATATATACTTTTTTTTTTTTGTAAATACATACTTATTATACATAGAAACAACCAGACTCAACACAAATAATGACAAATTTGAATATGCATAATTATTTGTGTTATGCGGGAATCGAACCCGCACCCCTAGATTAGAAGGCAAAGCCACTACCAACTAAGCTAACAGAGCAGTCAATATCTGCTATCTAGTACCCACGACACAAGCGTTTGCTTAGTGTGGGGTTAGATGGCGCTGTGTGCAATGTTCCGGAATATTTATTTATTATATTAATTCTGCACTGTCGCGACCCTCAGTCATGAGAAATAATACACCAGCAAAAGGTAACAAAATATATTTGCTGTAGTAAACAGTCAGTTTCATAAAAAAATATACAAGAACTACTTATGTAAAATGTCCTGAAATATTTACATATATATATGTATCTAATGTATAATTTTACAGATGCGATGGCTGAAAGACAACGTCAAAGCTGTCAGACGAGCGAGCAGAGACAAGAGGCTTCTATTTGGCACTGTGGACTCTTGGATTATATGGGTAAGGTGTTTTTTTTAATCCCTTCATAGTTACATTTAACTTATTTACTAGGAAATGGTCCATAACAATCACAACCGAAGGATCGCTCCTACATTTTTTTACATTAGAAAGGCTCACGCTTGACTACAACTTGCCTGATGTTAAGCAACGTTGCAATCTACGATCTAGCGCCTAGAAGAAACCGGTTTACTCTCGACTTGAAGACCGACAAATTATGTACATTACATTACATCGTGTGGGATAAGCTCACGATTCCTTACATTTGACTTAAACCTGCCTAAACTATGTTATACTGTGCTAAACATTACTTTATTTAATGTAGCACGCTTGTCTAGAGGAATCCTTTTTGCATTAAATTTGCCGTTACTATAATCCTCAATAAGATATCATGTCCCAAAGGTCGAAATTTGTTCCAAAATCTAAATATTCTGTTGTACATATACTAAAGTGACCTTTATATTTTCAGAACCTGACGGGCGGTGTTCACGGCGGGCTTCATATAACCGACGTCACAAACGCGTCAAGAACTCTTCTCATGAATCTGGACACCTTGAACTGGGACCCCATGTTGTGTAGGTGAGGTATAAGCTTTTAATTTCTCTGTAATTTTACTAAATTTGGTAGTCTGGTCGGTGAATACGGATTTTGTACCATGATCTGTTTATTTCTGTTTCTCTCTTGTTTATGTGTTAATGACACCATTCAGTTGTGGCGGTGTAGAGTTACGCGCGTCAGCAGTTTCATACACCGCACACACAGTCTTCCCTGCGACTTGACGCGAAGTACATGTATGTAATATTGAGCTGAGTGAATACACGAAATAGTAAATTGAGAAATGTAGTTTCATGTGACGCACCCCAGGAGTCAGATATGCTGTCCACACCTACACAGGCACCTGTACACACACACACACCCATAGGGAAACAGTTATACAAAAAAAATACAACTTTTTTGAACGAGAAGAACATACATACACAGATTCCAAAATTATATATCTACATATAGTGACTGTTTGAGCTCAGATAATTTAGTATTCTACTACTCTATATATAATACTTTTTTTTTCTTTTTTTTTTACATAAATGTACATGCTTCTATATACTTACATAATATATGTGTGTATGCGTACGAAATGTACTAACATATGTACTTATTCAATGACCTAGGGCAAATAACTTAGATATGACGTAGCTGGTCTTTGGACTTTGGAACGTTTTGTACCTATGTTACTTAAGAAATCGCTTAAGGCGATAAGGCAGCCCATTTGTACGTTATTATTTGTTCATATTTTACTTTGTACAATATACTTGTGTTGGTGTGCAATAAAGATATAAATTATTATTATTATTACTTTAGACTTAGTAACAGTTTTAGTACTTATCTAACACGTCAAACAAAGGAATGGGTCATGTTCATTCTGGTAATATTTTAGATTAAGTATTTTAGTTTTAGAAATAGTTTAAGTTTTTATTGTATAGTTTAATTTTGTATGTTTTAATAAAAGTTCAACTTTTGTGGGGACATGTGTTTATTGGTCGCTCTGTTAAAGCATGAAAAAGGAACAAACAAGCCCATAAACTTTCTTGTATTTTTTTTCTACATAAGTGTGATATTGGTTAGGTTTTAGGCAGGGAATTATTTAATTAAAGATAAAGATATTTATTAATGATATAAAATGAATACTACAATATACCTATGTACAGTGTGTATCATATTATAAAATCTCGTCAGTAATATAATTCATAATTCCTTATCAATATTAATATTTTTAATTAATGTTATATATGTATTTTTTATGATTTTTTGCATACTTACACAGTATTAGTATGTATTGTCTATGTATTGCAGATTATTCGGTATACACCGAGACTGTCTGCCGCAGATCAGAAGCAGTTCAGAAATATACGGAGAAGTGAAGGACAAATCAATTCTGGATGGAATTGGAATATCCGGGGTAAGAAAATGCTTTAACATGAATTCTATATAAAGTCGCTTTCTTGAACATATGATGCAGAGAGGATTCCTCTAAGATTTTCCAAGGTTGATTCTCGAAGGCAAGATTCCAGGAAAAGAAACCCAGGACGTCAGAGAATGAAGTGGCTAGACGACATTAAAAAGTGGACAAAAAAGCTATCCGCATCTAAAAAAAATATGGCCAATTGACCTCCTAACTTTAATATGATGATGGCACCCGAAGGATGATTTTACATGAATTGATTCATGGTTCTTACAAAGATTTTTTTACAAATCCTCCGTGTCTCGTATTCCTTATTACTGAGGGTCATGGCTCTCGATAAATTTAATTACTGGGGAGTATTCTATATGATCGAAGTGTGTGCCTATTCTTTATTATGTTATTTAATATTTTTAAACTTCTATCATTCTATGTGTCTCTTTAACTTCTATTTTTAACTTACCGAATTTGCTATGAAATAGTAAATTGTTACCCTAGGGGTGAAAGTAACTTATTTAGTCCCGAGACGGGGTTTGGGGACAATAGTTCGAGGGACTAAATAAGTCTTTAACCCGAGGTAAGCACTGTGCTTTTCATCACAAATACGAGGAAAGTAAAAATAAAAACTTTAATTAGCTAAACGAAAATGAGTAAATTTTATTTTACTTTTAACAAAAACTTTGATGAGATATATATGAGTTTATGGTAAAATTAGAACAATTGGTTATTCCACTACCGCTTTAGCCTCTTCTCTTATAAAATCAGTCTTTAAATCCATATCAGAATCAGATGAGCTCATTTTATGGGTACAAATCTCTGCTTAATAAATCTTCAATCAATCATGCAAAATGTAAATACGTATCATGACATAGAACCTCTTTGAATGTAGGTGTAAGAACTATTTGGTTAAATGTAGGTATAGGAACTCTTTTCTTGTAAATAGGTTAGTAGAGTTCAAGCAGGATAACACTGCGCCTGCGCTGTGGTGGGGGGCCTAGTACCTGCGCTTTATGGCCATAATAGGGAAGCCAAAAGTGACCCAAAAGAAGGGCCCCTCAGTGCGCCAAACCGGATTTCGTGTCTGGAGCGCTGCTGAAGGGGCGGTCCGGTGGTGAGCTCGCCCGGACGGTGCGTCCCGCCCGGTCCCCTCTGGGGACAGCTGGCAGGAGGTGGACGCAAGTGGGCCCTCTCTACGTATGGAGAGGGTGCGAGGGTCAGGAAGGCGGCGATTGTTATTATAAACAACCGCCGACCTCCCTGAAGGCTCCTCTAGGCGACGGGCTAGGGGCGCCCGCCGCCTGCAAAACGAGCCCGATGCATGCACGGTGTCGTCAATGCGTTGACACACCGAACCGAGAGGGATGTGTATTTGGTGCATGGTACACAAGAGAGCGCAAGCTTTTGAGTAGAGTCCTGACATTAAAATGTTGGGACGTGAATCGCCAGGATGTGCTGCGGACGAATGCCTAGCTTCCCGGGCCCTGATTCGCGATTCCGAGGTGGCTATCCCAGGTTTTTGGTTGGTATTTCCGGATCCCACGCAACGGTGAGTCCAACATCACCACGAAAGGTCCTCCCCATGGCTTAGTAGTGGTATCTGTAAAAGGATTTTCATGGGTAAAAAAAAAAAGGATAACACTGCGCCCGGATAAAATTGGAACTAAAATGTTCTGATTGCAATTTGATCAGACTAGGCCAATTCTTTGCATAAGTGCTGCCGCCAGTCGCGCGCAGAGTTTTTACATGTTAATTTGACAGCTGTCAGTTGAAAGCGATTCTCCCTAGGGACGAAAAGTACTACTTTCAACCCACTCCTCAGGCAACTTCAGACCTACTTTCAGAGTATGAGTGATGAAAAATAACATAACATCATACTTTCACTGATACTCATGATTGACATTGGCAATTAAAAGGTTAAAGATGTTTATCATACATGTTTCAGATCCTCGGCAACCAGCAATCAGCCCTAGTGGGCCAGGGCTGCCTGCAAGCCGGGCAGGGCAAGAACACGTACAGGAGTGGCTGCTTCCTGCTGTACAACACGGGGCAGAGGCGCGTGCACTCCACACACGGTCTGCTCACTACACTGGCCTACAAGATGGGGCCTGACGCGCCGCCGGTTTATGCACTGGAAGGTATGTGCCACTACTGACCTTGGCATAATGACCTTGTCAAACTGACAATGATAACAAAGATTAACAATCTTTATTCATAATGTAAAGTTGCAACATACGTATAAGTGCTTATATCATATTATAAAAATGCCAACCTAACAATGTCAAACTGACCATCTTAATTGATTACTATTTGGTGCCTGATACACAATCATACACCAAAAAGCCTCGATTTGAATTGCCCCTTGATTAAACAATTAAGTTAAATCATACTAATGGCATTGTATAACATTTTCCAGGATCTATAGCAGTAGCCGGTGGCGCCATGAAGTTCCTTCGCGACAACTTGAAGCTGATCAAGAACGTGAAAACCGACACAGAGCATATCGCCGGGCAAGTGTTCTCTACGGGCGATGTGTACTTTGTGCCGGCGTTCAGTGGACTGTATGCACCTTACTGGAGGAAGGACGCGAGAGGGTATGTAGTATATAATGAAAAATGAAAATGAATGAAAATGAACGGGAGTGCCTAGGTTTGAATCTCACTTGGACCAGCAAAAATAAAAATGTTTTTTTTTTCATTTATACAGTACAGTCTAAATTGAATCTGAAAATTGTCAGAAAGATTAAATGTTTTATTTGACAATTTTTAGTAAAAAAACACAGTAAAATTGTGATTGGATATATTTCAATAGCCATTAAATATATATCTATTGATTATTTAACAATTTCATATAAGAAACATACACTCGAAGAACACCAACTTACATAACTGGGACCCTACAGTAGACTCAATAATCCATATAAATGTAGACACAGGAACGAACTAACCGACATGGCACGGGTGTACTCACCCAGTTTGTAGGTCACTAAGAATAATGTACAAAATTTATGATTAAATTATTATTATTATTATTTTTTTAATTTTATAAGCTTATGATGATGATATTATTCCCTGTTTTTTCATACCATTTACAATACATATATTTCTTATTTTATAGCGCTTTGTACTCGCCCTACCCGCGCAAGGACGCTAAAGGGTGAGGCTATGTGTCATGGAGAATATTGACACAGTGCAGTAGATATCATAATGTGATAATAATATGTTATATACAATCATTCATTTCATATATCTATCGTATTTTATCACCCAACTTTATGTCACCTTTTTGCCACCCGCCATATCGTGATGATTATGATGCGATACCAAAAGTCGACATGTTTTAATATAAATAAAACATTTCTTCGCTAGCACATTTGTGATTTGATTAATTCTTGCTCAGTAAACACATTTCAGTTAAAAATTGTTTGTTTGCAGTTAAACCTTCATTGCCATTATATGGAGCCATTTTTCTTCCTGTTTGTACAAAATACGTACACGTCAAATACATAGTTTAAACCTTATCAAAGTTTTGTTAAAATATATAAACTATATTTTCCAGGATAATCTGCGGGCTGACTGCGTTCACCACGAAGAACCACATCATCAGAGCTGCTTTGGAAGCTGTGTGCTTCCAAACTAGGTGTGTTTAGATAAAAAATAATTAAAAACCGACCGCACACGCTAGAATAGCAAAAACATGTTGAATAAAAAATAAAACCGAATAACTCTATGATTAAGTGTAGTTCATTAGAATTTTTATCAGTAAAAAGCTATCATTCTAACAAAAAGAGAATATTAAGGTAAACTCGGTTCATAATTGAGAGAGATTTGTTTATTTAATAAACTTAAGATTAAAAATTACTTCGTTTTCACATACATACAAATATATAATCAAATAAAAAACTTCTCATTTCAATTGATTGGATTTTTTATGCAACCTGACAAGATTATATAGATAGATATACACTTTATTAAAACACCAGCACAATACAGAAATTTACGAAAATAATATAAACTTAAGCCTAGTGTCTTAACTGGCGACCTTATCGCTAAAAGCGATCTCTTCCAGGCAACCAATATGGCAGGGATAAGACGCAAGTATAATGGTAGACGAGGTGCTTTAAATGTATGTGAAATTACATAAATACATAGGTACCTATCATAAAATAAACACCATTATAACGAAATACCATTTTTATTTCCAGGGACATATTAGAAGCGATGAACAAGGAGTGCGGCATGCCTCTCTCCAAGCTCAGCGTGGACGGCACCATGTCCTCGAATGACCTCCTCATGCAGCTGCAGGCGGATCTCATTGGCATTCCTGTTTGTAAGTACTCATTGCTCTATACCACTTTTAAGCCATATTCCTCATTACTAAGGGTTGTGACTCCTCCTCCGAATCAATACGGAGTTACAGGCCGATCTGATTAGCATTCCTGTTTGTAACTATTTATAAATACATCTCTGCCTCTATCTTCATCATCATCATGTCAGCCCGTGTTCAGCCACTGCTGAGTATAGGCCTCCTCTCCAACGTGCCACATAGTACGGTCTCCAGCCTGTCTGATCCGTCTCCTACCACTACTACTACTTGCGTAGAAATGTCATCCGACCTCCGGGCTGGTGGTCTGCCTCTGATCGTGTACTGCTTCTTGGATACCACTCGGTAACTGCTCGGCTCCATATAAAGACATCCCTCTCTATCTAACCCTCTTTCTCTATCTCTCACTCTCTTTCTCACTCTATCTCTCTCTGGGTCTGACTCTGTTTTGAGTCGTATTACCTAATGATTGAGGGTCGTGACTGAACTGAACTCACTGCCTGACTCCCTGTTCCCCGCAGAATATAATCTTGCGATCTTCAAAGCGAGAGTGAATCGGTTCCTACTGGGTAAGCACGTTCAATCCTAGATCGTAATGATTGCTTACCATCAGGCGAATTACGGCCAAGTGCAAACCCGTTCCTTGTTAAAAAAACTCTCTCTCTTTCTTTTTGCGTCGCATTTCTTTATTACCGAGGGTTGTGTTACCTCCGCTGAATTAATTC
Organism: Macaria notata; assembly: GCA_927399415.1. Lineage (NCBI taxonomy): Eukaryota > Metazoa > Arthropoda > Insecta > Lepidoptera > Geometridae > Macaria > Macaria notata. The sequence continues at coordinate 3,170,803 of OV656750.1, read as the reverse complement.
AGAAAAAAGGAATCGTTTGAGGGAAGCTAGCCAGTCATGTATGATACTATAAGCTGATATATAACTATGTATATTTATATGCTGTGGATATAATTAGCTATACAATACAGGCATGCTCTTTTTATACCTAAGTCCCACCTTAGAGCACAAGTAACTGTCTGTGTTCCTTTTCACAAAGAAAAAAAATTAAGGGCATCTGACTATTCTGAAATGAAATATGTATACTACATAAAATTATGTCCCGTTCTAGTCAACGGTCTTCTTCTTCTTATCGAATGAAAGTGGCCAACTCTGGTGTCGAGAGTTTATCAAGCCGTCCTAAGGGCCTCTGACATGGCTTAACGACCACTGTACTAGACAAACATCCGGGACATACAATTTAACGTGTCATCCGACCCACGGCCGCGCCCAAAATGGAATGCCACCTTTCGGTCACCCATCCGAGGACTGACCGCGTCGTCCTTGGCTTAACATTGGTAATCGCATGCGATTGCCTGCGCTAGCTGAGCTACAGACGCTACAACGGTAACGGACATTATGATTAGTTTGAAGACTAAACTCTTTTATTATAACTCTATTTTGATGCAAGAACAAACCAATGAGAATGTGCTGAGGGTTTCTTTAGTGTGGTAATTATAGTGATTTCATATAAATATACATAGATAAGTTATATGATAAAGTTTTGTTTAATTGCAGTGCGAGCGCAGTCGTGGGACATGTCCGCGCTGGGCGTGGCGGTGGCGGCGGGGGGCGCGGCCGGCGTGTGGAGCATGGATGCGTGGCGCAGACACGACACGCGGGCGGACACCTTCCTGCCCACCACCACTCATGATGGTACGTACAATCAAGCTGGGCGTGGCGGTGGCGGCGGGGGGCGCGGCCGGCGTGTGGAGCATGGACGCGTGGCGGAGACACGACACGCGGGCGGACACCTTCCTGCCCACCACCACTCATGATGGTACGTACAATCAAGCTGGGCGTGGCGGTGGCGGCGGGGGGCGCGGCCGGCGTGTGGAGCATGGACGCGTGGCGGAGACACGACACGCGGGCGGACACCTTCCTGCCCACCACCACTCATGATGGTACGTACAATCAAGCTGGGCGTGGCGGTGGCGGCGGGGGGCGCGGCCGGCGTGTGGAGCATGGACGCGTGGCGGAGACACGACACGCGGGCAGACACCTTCCTGCCCACCACCACTCATGATGGTACGTACAATCAAGCTGGGAGTGGCGGTGGCAGCTTGGGGCGCGGCCGGCGTGTGGAGCATGGACGCGTGGCGGAGACACGACACGCGAGCGGACACTTTCCTGCCCACCACCACTCATGATGGTACGTACAACCAATAAAAACTAGCAAAAAGATGTGGGTCAGTGGGGATCGAACCAGCGACCTTTTTGTTATGTTTGTTATGTTAGACTCTTCGCGTTATGTTTCTCATTACTGAGGACCGCGACTCCCCTGCATATTTTACTCATTGGGCAAGTTTTCTTCTTCGTAGGCCACACAAATCCTTGCACGGAAGACAATATGTTCTCAGATTGTGTGGTGCGTGATGCTTTCTTCACGATGTTTTCCTTCACCGCTAAGCAAGTGTAAATCCACACGTATGTAACTTGAAAAAACAAATAGAGCCGGATTTGAACCAGGTTATATCAGTACACGTACACACGGTTTCGGTACGTACAAAAATACTAGCAAAAATATTACTACTAGTGGGGATCGAACCAACTACCAGCTATACTTTGTAGAAATATTCGTCGCTGTTGATATTTACTTACACTTAAATTAAAATTGTTTTCTTTTATACTTAGTGTCTTTATCATGTGTCTCTGTGATACAGTTTCGTTCAATCATTAACACTCGCCATATTGTATTTCAGATCGCGACGCGCGTTACACCAAATGGAAGATGGCGGTGCAACGTTCTCTCGGCTGGGCGACTACCAAAAAATCAATCACTATGACAGGTCAGGCCAAACGAAAAGCTAGCATGTACCCACAGGATAGCGTAATATACCAGCAGGGCAGCGTAGACTCTCTCTCTCCACCCAACAGCAGGAAAAACTCAGACGAAATCGCCAATTTAGAGTTAGAAACACCCACAGAGCCGATAACGGACGACGGAGTTAACACATACGTAGAAGATCTACTCAAATATTCCGCGCGAAAGTTCTCAATCTTCGTCCCGGTTAACAAAAATGAACGCACCATACTAGACGACGCGGAATATTTCATGAATAAAAAGGAATGCGATTATGGCATGTGCGAGTGTTGCGATGTAGCCAAAAAGATGCCGACCAACTGGAAGTCTATCGAGGAAATCATAGAAAATGATCCGGAAATCATTTTCGATGCGGAAGACAATCCGATTATTGTGGAACCGGTTAAAGAACAGATCTTTGTGAACTCGGGCCCGTTAGGTACGATTAGTAAGAGGCTGCATTTGGAAAAGTTGCCCGCGTTGTTTCAGACTATTTGCAATAAATTCACGGACGTCGTCTGACTCTCTTTTACAATTACTCTTAGGTTTATGTCGTTGTCTGGCTGGCCGCCATCTTGTATTACGTGATTTAGAACTACCTTAAACTCTTTTCTGAATTATCTTTTTAGGACTTTCGTAGTCTGAGATAAAGATGACACTTGGTTTCGTCTCCTTGCTCGAAAATATAGTCTCAAACTTGCAATTTATTTAGAATCTATTAAAAATATATCCTACTAAGGTGGCAATGGCGTCTAAATGGCGTAAAATAAATTCGATTTATTTTGAGTAGGATAGTAGGTGGTTTTTTTTTGTTGTTTCTTTTATATTTATGTTTGCTTATGCATAAAGGAAGCAAAGAACGGTATTAATAATTATTGAATTATTTATAATATCAAAAAGACCGATGTCTGTTAGTATTTGAATGAAATGTGGTATTATTGTGATTGTTTTTATATGTTATGTTATTTATTTAAAAGAAACTTGTGATCGCTTGTGTGGTATGGTTTTGAAGGAAACAAGCAACAACATTCGAAATATTGGCCAAATATACTTAAAGTATTATAAAATTCGAATAAGTTGAAAGATGCTAAATTATAAACTTTATCAGTTCCTAATGTTCTTTAAAAATCGCTAGTATTCATTAGAAAATAAATACATAACTACGTATAAATAATTAAAATTGCATGAAATTGTTCCAAAGGCTTATAAAATTGATTATTAAAAACTATATATTACCTAATGTTTCTATTAAATAAGCAAGTAAAAAATAAATATAAAATTTTTTGAACGCAGTTTGTCAGGATATTCAAGTAAAAGTACTTCCATGTTGTAGCATGGTTAATATTACAATAAACAAAGTTTATGTATAAAGTTTATTAAACAACGTACATATAATTTTGTACAAAACCGACTATATTTCTGGATTGTCTCGTATTCATGATAAAAATATAGAAAAACCTATTTTTGTAGAATGTTACCCTGTTCTATAACAGATGGCACTAGTTGAATCAATTTTATTAATACCTAGTTAGTTTTTTCTAATTAAATTGTTAAAATTCTACTAACATAACAATAAGACTGGTATTAACTTGATTTATTGAATAAAAGTATTGTTTTTTTCCTTAATTGGGTATTATTTTTACTTTTAAGGTCACCTAAACTCACGTTATAAGAGGTCATACGCCATTTTATATAATAAGTACCTACATTGAAAAAGATACATGAAAAGGGATTATCTTAAAATATGTTATAAGTAACTGAATGATCTAAGTTTTACTAACAAAAAGGGTCTATTTTAGTTGTCGAATAAAGATTTTTTTTTATTTATTATCTATTAAAACTTTATGGACTAATTTAAGATTTTCAGAAAGTGTAATATGTAATTTTTTTTTTACTTAAACATATTGGAAGAAGAGTGCAAATAATCACCTGGGTTCGAATACTGCCGGTCGTGATTATTTTCGCTCGTTTTCCAATAAGTTTCAGTTACACAACTTAGTGCGAGTTTACCACTTTACAAAATAACTCTTTGGGCCTTATTACAAAACGTGGTTTAAATATAAGTCTAGACCAAGTCCGTTTTAGTTGTTCGAAAATTGTCTGTCTACTCATAATTATCAAACTGTCAAAATGTACTAATGTTAAATCAAAGTTCCAATTTTTGTTGACATTTTGATTGCTTGTATGTGATGTCTGAACAACAAGAACACATTTTTTATTTTTAAAGTCCTGGACTAATACTTAAACCGCGTTTTGTAATAAGATGGATTAGGTATAACATTTTGTTACAGTCATACATAATGTATTCTTCTTCTTATCGAATGAGAGTGGCCAACTCTGGTAGATTTCAAACCGCCCTAAGGGCCTCTGACATGCCTTTACGACTGCCGTACTAGACTAACAGGCTAACCTGCAATTTAACGTGTTAGCCGACACACAGAAACCCAAACTGGAATGCTACTTTTCGGACACCCATCCAAGTTTTGACTGCGTCAAACTTTGCTTAACTTTGGTAATCGCATGTGATTGCTACGCTAGCTGAGCTACGGGCGTTTCATAACATTATGTATTTAGGCACATTGATCAACCAATATTAATTCTAGGTAGGCTAAGATTCCTACGCAAGGTCTCCTTATAGGTATGTATAGTAAATAGAGATGGTTGAAGTTACACAAACATGTTTAACTTATTATTTCAATTTATATACATAATAAAACTACAGCCAGAAACTAAACCATATATCCCACGTATATAAAAAAAATACTGCTTGAAAAATGCACGTTTTACTAAATTGAACCATCTGTAAATGTGTTGTTATGAAAAAAATATGTAAGAAAGAGTAATTTTTTTCTTTTCTTTTTTTTTCAGAAGAGAGATACAGACTTCTAGCCTCAATACCAGCTACGTTATATCTTATGGGGAGTTTCACAATGCTAGTTGTATCAAATTTGTTACGAGAAAATGGTATTAGTTGATAAGCTGAATTGGACCTTAATGTATAAGTTATAACGATTATATTATTTATGGCAGCATGCTAACCACATTTTTTTACAAACTGATATATGGTAAGATTAAAAAAATTTGAAAAATATGTGATAATTCATACTTCAAAGAGATACTAAGTCACTTGATTTTATGATATTATAGATTTAATGAAAAAGTTTTTACATAAGAAACATTTTTATAAAAACAAAACTCTATACTTAGTTGTTCTTTTTGCTGGTTTTTTTCTGGATACTTCTAATTCGACGTATAATTATTTCCTTTTTTTAACCGACTTCAAAAAAGGAGGTTACCAAGTCTTCTGAAGTTTTTTTTATAGTTTTGAGCCTTGCTATTCAACAGTTTGTACAAAAATATGCGTTCGCTAAACTTACTTGAATTGATATTGTAATTTATTTAATTTTAATTTTTATTGAATATTGTATCTATTTCTCTTTGTTACATTGACTTGTAGGAAGGAGTTTTAAATTATAAAGTTACGATTTTTATATTCCAACTAAACCAACCATTAAAGCTGCTTTGTCAGTAGATTTCACTAAGTTGTACTTACGTTGAAAAAATCACAGCAAGTTAACTCTCAAGTTACTCAAAATATAATCTCTAATTATAAAAGTTAGGATATACCGACTTGACATTTTATTTGACTGACGAAGTAGCTCTATCATATTAATGAAACCAAAATTTATATCATTATGATATCACCTGGATATTGAAAATACTTTCCTGCAATTCTGTGTCCAATTGACAAAAAAATGACCAATCACAGTGAAGCATTTAAAAAACAATACATTTGCAGATAGATATACATATGTAGGTACAATATTGATATAATATGTGTGCTAACTAGTTTTATTTAATTGCCATTTTGTAATTGACTTTGTAGATGGTATATTTTTAAATTTTACGAAGCTTTTGATTTTAGATTGATTTGTACAATATTTATAAATCATTTTTGACATGCATTTTTGTTTATATTATTATTTGACATTATTTGTGCTTTGTAATTTAAATAAGAAATGACGTTTTGAAATTAAGCTAAAAATTATCTTTATTGTTCTTGTAAATTGAATCAATCAATAGGATTTTTTTATATATTAGGTACAATTATTTACTTTGGGTGTTATGGAAGGTTTTTTTAATTTGTAATATATTAGAGTTCTTGTATAACAAATCTTGCTAGTAGCCATACTATTTATATAAATTTTATTATGGTTTAAAGAACTGTAGGTGTTGTGTTAGATAAAATATGTAGCTAAAATTTTGTCAATACTAAATAGTGCAATATATAAAATTGTAAATCATGTTTATAATGGGGTTTTAAGTAATTAATTATGTGAAAACTATGCTTAGTGGCATGTGTCAATATCATTATATGTAACAAAATATAAAAGTAATGTAACATTAAAGTTCTATTAGTAAAGCAATTAAATTATCATTTTTAACTTTTGTAATAGTTATATGTGTAAAAATAATGCAAACAAAAAAAACTAGAATAAAATATGGGCCCTAAGGGTCTTATTACACAACTACTAGTTCAGAACTTTGAAAATATGCAGTCCGTTGCTGCTGTTCAAAACTTGTCTGTCTACTGTCATAATAATCAAACCGTCAAAATGTTTACAATGATAAACAATGTTCCAATTTGAAGTTAACATTTCATTGTTCGTATGTGATATTTGAACAACAAGAACCGACTCTTTATTTTCAAAGTCCTGGACTAAATTTAAAACCACGTTTTGTAAGAAGGCGGTAGGTTTTGATATTATTTTATGTCTCTAGTTAACAAAATCTTCGAGATATTATTTTTAAATATCATTAGACAAGCGAACTTTAAGATTTCTTGTACTTAATTTAGCGTTTAAATTTTAGAATGACAACAAACAGAACAAAAAAATACGTCTCTAAAAGTAACAAATAAAGTTTATAGAAATTTAACCAAATGTTGTGCTCTGTATCAAGAGTCTTTCATTTTATAATCTAGCTTTACATTTATTTTGTCATATGTTTACTGATTGTACGTAATTGTATTTTTGAATATATCATTTAAACTTTTATTGGAAAATGTGTGAAAATAATCACGACCGACAGGATTCGAACCTGCGTATTTCCGATCACCGTCCGGAACGCCTTAACCAACTAGGCTACGGTCTACTGACTGCCATCCTGCCGGTCGTGATAATTTTCGCTCATTTTCCAATAAAAGTTAAAGTTATACGACCAAAGGGTTTAGCATTTGACAAAATAACTCAAAACAAATATAAAATATACTTATAAATATGACAAAATAAAAAAATAAAATCATTATGGATAGGTTAATATGACATGAGTTGATATTAGAAACTAGCTTTTGTTTGACTTCTTTTTTTTAATTAGCATTTTATTAAGTACTGCCAAATGTTATGTTTAGGACTTTTGCATTTTTACGTATGTAGGTAGATATTTATTTATATGCTCATGATTTCTATTCCAGTGGTGCTTTTTACCAAATTTTAATTATGACTTTTATTTGGATTTGTATATAAGGATATTTGGATATTATTTGATCCTCGTTAAAATTAGGTACTTATCCATATTTTTTTTAGAAAAGTGTGGGTTGTGTTTTTTGCTATTTATTGAATAGAAATACGTATGGGTTAAATTGTTGTTTGTGTACTGTAATTGTTAACCACAAGGCTAAGAATAAGACGAAAAATACAATTTTCCAATAGCTTCCATTATGCGCATTTTTATATTTAATTTATATGCAGGCAATCGATGGAGAGAAAAACCATTCACGCAAGAGCTCTTTTATACAATCGAATTATGCATTATTGTTGGGAATTGTTAATAAAAAATAGCATTTATTAATCATGTTTTATCAAACCATAGGTGCTTATTCGTCATATGTGGTGTAATCTTTCCATAGAATTAAAAATGGTGCGGATATCAGTGTTGAAACATTTGTCGCTGTGTATTAAATTATTTGTCTGGTGTTGTTGTTTTCTTCTGTTGACTGCAATCCCTCACTCAAATTAAACTCATATGTAGGTCTAGGTACCTACTGATGTAACAATAAATGCTCAGAAAGTGTTTTCAGTTTTTGAGCTTTACTATACCTTCCTTGATCAAATGAAATCAGTGGACAATACGCCCATGCTAAAAATTATAAAATGGGTGGTCTCCATACTAATAGAGAAAACTGCATATTCCAAAATGCTGACCTTATTCATATTTGGCTTCAGAGTGTAAATGGCGTACCTACCTATCTAGTGTAGTGTAGATATGTTTGTGTCCACTGAGACTAAGAGGTAGGTACATACTGAATGTAAGATCCATTTAAAAATAACCTTACACGAAATAGTTACTATCTTTCACAGAAAGACAGTAAATATGGCTAGGTATTCCTATTTTCCGTGTCATTTTTGCGTAGGTACTGGTTCAGATATCATGGTAATCGGTTACGCAGTTTTTGAGAATTCAGGAGTAAGTAATGGACGTCGCCATATTACAAAAAACTAAGTTTGTATGTTTTTTAAACCGGTTGCCGTACTATTGCGAACAACCGAGACCTACAGTTTAATAGTACCAACGTTGTACCGTAGAAGTACCTAGGTAAAATAGCATTATCGCCCGATGCAAGTTATCATAGAGCAATATAATGAATCAAATAATTACTACATAATAAATTCAAGAATACCTAGCCAATAAAAATAATTAAATATGAATAAATACTTAAATTCATAGATGAAGGAGGTTGGATACCTAGTCCTGTGCTATGCAAAGAGGTTGGTTGAAGGAAGGAGTAACTAGCAAATGATCACGTTGAGTAATTGTATATGTGATGACTTATTATTTAAGCCTCATTTTACTGTTTTTGAGTTAAAATATTCTAATTACTATATTTTAATATGCGCGAATTGAACAATAAAAAGAATTTATACTATTTTTATTAAAAGTAGGTTAAAAACTCACTTTCCACTGCGTATTTTTAGGTTGGCAGCATTGTGGTGCGACGCGATGTTAAAAACGCGGGAAAGTCTTCAAAGAAGAGGCCGTCAGTCACATTCAATCAAGGCATTTCGTTTTCGTATTTGCTGCTGTGAAAAGTTTTTGTGGTTTTTAATTTTATCCTGAAGTTTGAACTTGTAATAAGGAATAATCACAGGTAATGCACTTCAAATTACAAGATTTCTTTAGTAGTTACCGCAATGATTAGTTGAAAATATTTTCTATAGCGTTTTACAAGTAAATTGCGTTTTTAGTTTGATCGCTATAGTTAGTAGGTATTTTGTTTTACATGTTATATCGCTAATTATGTGTGTATGAGCCTATTGAGTTATTTTTCCACATTCATAACCACCTTTCCTTCACATTTTCATACACATTAGAGTAAAAAATAAAACCCCCGTATTGAGTCTTTAAACTCGATCAAACTTTCTTATGAATTAAATTTGTTCGTGAAGTTAATATCCAACGTTATTGTTACCAGTTTGTTATCATATAATATACCTTAAGCCGCTTTTCCCCAATACAAAACTTGATAACCATAGTTTTTACGTTAAAAAATTTAGTGTTGTTTGCCGGCCATTATTGTAGGGAAAGGGAAATTGTGAATAATTGCGTCTCGCATCATTCAAGTGATTTCAAGGATTTTCATCCCTCTCTAGGTATATATTATATTATCTCCAAGAGTGATTTTAAGCCAATTTAAGTAAAATTTGAAAGCAAGATTTATGAAACTTGCTGGATAATAATCTCAAATAGATATACTGAGTTTGAGTAAATCTAGTTAATGTCCGAGCTTCACTCGCGTTACCTATAGAAATAAAATTATTTTATTTATACTTATCTTATTTTTTTTGTGGCCCGTGTTCTGTTAGTGCTTAGGTATATTAAGTACCTAGCCTATGTTACCGCTCCGCTGTAACGTGATATTGGAACAATTAGAGCATTTTTTATTTTATTTTTTACATGAGATTGGCTCACGCTTGACTACAACTTGCCTGATGATAAGCAACGTTATAATCTACGATCTAGCAAATAGAGCATTTTATGTTTTAATTCTTTTTTTACTAATAGTGTTTGTAATAGAATAATGTCGGTTGCATATCTCCGTGTCTAAGCGCCGTGTGGTTTATGTAATGTCTGCAGGATGCGTGCGTTGCGGCCGCGCGCGCAGCTCAGCTACTGCGAGACTGAGGAGCCAGAACTAGACGAGTTAATCTGTGAGTATCATCATCATCTGTAGCCAAGAGACCTTCCTCGGTCTTCAGCCACTCATTATCATCTCTCTTGAGTCGTACCTCCTCATGACTGAGGGTCGTGACTCCCCCGTGGAGTTAATTCGTTAGGGAAGTCTTGGGCAGATACATCGTGGTGGGCGCCCAGGTCCTTCCACGGTAGACACATGTCCTTGGATAATGTGGTCCACCAACATGTCAAATTCTTCACGATGTTTTCCTTCACCGTTTAGCGAGTGCAAATCCACACATAACTTGAAAATACAAATCATTGGTGTAGGTTGGATTCGAACCAGGGTGCGTCTGGATGAAAAACAGACACTGGTACCGCTGAGCCACACTCGCTTACCATTATCATCAGCCGACTTAATAACGTAACTTTAATCAACCGACTTTTATATCTGTAAGTAAGTATCTTCATCATCTACATCCAAGAGCCGGCCTCTTGTCTGTGGAACATCGCATAATTTTTTTTCGTGGGATAAGTTTGTGTTTGACTATAGCCTGCCTGATGTTAAGCATTTCTGCACCTTAGGGTGTAACACGCTTACCTATATGCCTATTAACTCTAGTTTTGTATCAGCTTCTGGTTAAGACTTTCTCATTCTTCAGCCAATCCTTACTATCAGACGAATTAATTACCTTATTCAACCGTCTTCTTAAAAAGAAAGTTATCATCATATTCCAGTACCAAGTAAATTTTAGTAACTGATGTTGGTAAGAGATGGCGCCACCGAAGCGCGCCGTATTAATCTCTGTTTGGCCGCCACTTGAGAATATGTTCGGTTTATGTCACAGAAGAATATGGTTAAATAATACAAATATGAGCCAGCGACACCTAGTTTGCTTTTTTATCATATGGCTTAAAAAATCTTAGATATTATAAGTAACATCGACATCATTTCAGGAATGGCGCCACTGGAGCGCGCTGAATTTTGGGCCCACCCTATATTATAAATGAGGCCAAAATCCGGCAAGTTTGGGTGGCGCCATCTCATTGCAACATTTGTTACTAAAATTTACTTGGTACTGGAAAATCGCTCATTCAGGTGTCAAGACATAGTCCATTAATTTTTCCGATTAACCATTGTCTCTTCTGTTGTTTGTCCCCCAGTTTGTGAAAAGTGCGCCGACTATGTGTACGAGTACTGCTCCATACATGGCCCCCTACTCATCGTACCGGATGATAAGGTAACCACTAAGATACGATCAACTAATTTAATAAAGGTGTCATTTTATGTTTTATAGCTTACTATTGCCCTTTCATGTTCCCTACATATTATCCTGCTCCCTACACATTGCCATGTTCCCTACAAATTGTACAGTTTCTTAAGTATTGCCGGTTCCCTACATACCTATATAGTTCAGTACCCTGCACAATACCCAATTCCCTAGAAATTGCCCTGATCCCTACGTATTTATCTATTCCTTAAATATGACCCCGTTCCCTACATATTTAGTGGTTCACTACCTATTGCCCTGTGCCCTACATATTACCCTATTCCTTACATATTACATTGTTCCTTACCTGCTGAACTGTTCACTGCACATTAACCTATTCCCTCCACACTGCCCTGTTCCCTATACACTGCCTTGTTCCCTCCACACTGCCCTGTTCCCTTCACACAGCTCTTTTCCCTACACACTGCCCTGTTCCCTCCACATTGCCCTGTTCCCTACACTACACACTGCCCTGTTCCCTACACACTGCCTCATGTCCCCAGGTCCCCGCGAAGCACAATTTCCCCCCCTGCGTCCCTCGCGCTGCTCTCACCATCCCGCATGTGTTCCTGCACCTCAACTACTCCTCTATACCAGGTTGGTTGCGTTACTAATGTTGCTTTAATGAAGTGTCCCATGCTTATTTTTATACAAATTGTAGTGGTAACTCGAATGGAATTAAATAATTGGAATTGCTTATGGAATGTTATTAAACATCGAATTGTAAGCATCTTAAATGTGAAAAATGCATATGTAATGACAATATTAATTTATAATAATTTACCATCTGACATTAAATCATTGCTTACCTACCCAATTCAAAAATAAAATGACAGAACTCTTGTTAGAGAAATGCTATTACAAAGTACAAGACTATTTAGGACCTCAAATATAACGATAGTAATATTAAATTGATTATGTGAGTACACCCGACAGGGTATGAACTAGAGATATCTACCTACTTGTAACTATTTTAAGACCAATGTTGAAACCTAGTTTTACTGACAATAAAATGATTATTACTGATTAAGAAAGAGCTCGCCTCTTGGTATACGTTTTATGTATGTAGGTACATGTTCTCATACAAAAATATTTTGAACTTTTTTTACAATATTATATAAAAGCACTTCTTTTGTAAGTATATTATTTACATATTTACACTGAAAAGAAGACTGTTTAATTTTATTCAGAGATTCAAAGCAATGGTAATAACTAACAAGCTGAAATACGACACACCAGTCCTGAGCATGGGTGGTGAAGGAATCGAAATGTCACGCGAAATGAAAATTCTAGGACTCACGATCGACAATGCTTTGACTTTTAATCAACACGTTTCAAATGTGTGTCGCAAAGCTCTGAATTTGAAACAAGCAAATGTCACGTGCTGCCAGAATATACTGGGGTCTACAGCCTGAGATAATCAAGATTATGTACGTAGCAGTTGTAGAGCCGATAATTTTGTACGCGGCTAGCGCATGGGGTCCAGCAGCTCGAAAAAGCAAAGCCCAAAAGCAATTGAACGCCGTTCAACGAGGGTTCGTTCAAAAAATCACCAAGTCATACAAGACGGTGTCGCTGAACGCGGCCCTTACACTCGCCGGATTGCTTCCATTGGACCTTAGAGTCTTGGAAGCAGCATCTTTATTTGAAATAAAGCGTGGTTATTCCCGACGAGTGATCAATGAACACGATATCGAAAAAAATATGGACTTTGTTCTGCTACCACATCCAGCTAAAACTAAATCACTCCAATTTGGTAGCGTGGCAGACGGTGCAGACTGGTTTCAGCAAAACGAAGAAGCCTACAAAATATTTACCGATGGAAGTAAAATTGAAGGTAAAGTCGGAGCCGCTCTTTCAGTATGGCAAGGCAAAACCGAAACACAATTTCGCAAGTTTCGACTAGAACCATTCTGCACCGTTTACCAGGCCGAACTGCTAGCACTTCAAAAGGCGGTAGAAATAGCTTTAAGAAGCAAAGTGGACGAGTGTAGTATATTCTGTGACTCGAGGTCAGCCCTTGAAACAGTGGCTTCTGGAGTTTCCCTCCATCCTCTCGCCGTAAAAATTAATGCAGCTGTCAATGCACGACCAGATAAAACAATACACTTCTTCTGGATCAAGGCACACATAGGACTGGAGGGAAATGAAAGAGCTGATATTCTTGCCAAGGAAGCTGCGTTGCACCGTAGGACAAGAGCTGATTATGAACAATGCCCGATTTCATATGTCAAGCGTCAAATACGCCTGGATACGCTTGACGAATGGAACCGGCGCTACAAATCAGGAGTGAGTGCGTCAGTAACCAAGCTCTTTTTCCCTGACGCTGTTGGAGCATATTCTATCCTGAAAAAGATGGAGCTCACTCCCATACTGGTACAGGTGTTCACAGGGCATGGGGGATTCTCAGAATACTTACACAGAGTCAAGCGCAAGGACAGTCCCGCATGCCCTTGTGACCCGGACATGAAAGAAACTGTTGTACATATCTTGACAGAGTGCCCCATACATGGGAAGGATAGAAATGACCTAGAAATTAGGTTAGGTATAAAGATAGAAACTGAATTACTGAATGAATTAGTGTGTAACAAAGATTATAGAAATAGTTTTTTGGAATTCTGTAAAAAAGCTGGTAAATCGGTAATCAATAGAAATAAATAGTATTAATAAAATCACTTAGGTATATCTTGAATGTATATACAATAAGTAATTTGTAAAAGACAAGAGAAAAAAAAACAGAAAACAAATAAGAAAAAAAAAAAAAAACAATAGCAACTCATTTTCTTTCCTTTACAATAAGTTATAAAAACACAACGGAGAAGGTGTAGTTTATATATAATGGAAGCTTGTAACAAATGAGCCAAGTCAACATTATGTTTTTTTAAGTTAGGTAAATGTGATATTGTAGGAGCAGGGCTGGGAGTGTTTGCAACCCTCACTCTGCCGAAGGGAGTGCGCTTCGGACCTTACCGCGGGGTCAAAACTACTGCAGCCACTTCCGACTACTGCTGGCAGGTTAGTGACATACTTTACAGACTTATGAAGGTCGATAGCATACATTGCCTTTTTTATTTGGTTAGGGATTAGCGGGCGGTCGAGCAATACTCCTCCGCGATTCTCGATCATTCTATACATTACCTAGGTATTGAATAAAAATAAATACGGAATAAGATATATATATATATATATATATATATATATATATATTTATTGTCACACATCGCAACAGAATAAAATTAAATATAATATCTACTCTAGTGCCACAAGTGGCGTCCTTATACTGATTACAGAGAACATATCATTGTTTTGCCAGAAAGTGTTGAATATATCGAATACAGTTGCGGTGTGAGAGTGTAACAAACTCACTTACAAATATATTACCATTCTCTACCTACATATATGATGCTGATATAATAACGAACATTGTGTCGGTGTATATCCTAGATGTACGGCCCCGGCCGCAAGCCCACGCACGTGGTGGACGCGTCGGACGGCGCGCGCTCCAACTGGATGCGCTTCGTCAACTGCTCGAGGCACTGGCCCGAGCAGAACCTAGTCGCCTTCCAGTACCAGGGCGAGCTGTACTACCGGTAGGTACTGGGGATACCCTGCGTGATGTTATACGAACCAGCGGGAACAACCAACACACAACTTGGATTCCAGTTTTTTTTTCGTCATTTTGAACGTGGTTCGAATCTAGCCCTACACCAATGACTTGTATTTTTAAGCTATGTGTGGATTTGCGCTCGCTTAGCGGTGAAGGAAAACATCGTGAGGAAACCGACATGTTGGAAGACCACAATATCCGAAGACATATGTGTCTTCCGTGGAAGGACCTGGGCGCCCACCACGATGTATCTGCCCATGAGAACTTTCCTAACGGATTTATTCTGCGGGGGAGTCACGACCCTCAGTCATGAGGAAATACGACTCATGACAGACGAAAGTTTTGTCAATAATTTATTTCATAAATAGCTTATAAAACTTGATTTGTTCGCATTTTACTACAACCATACCAACAATCATGGTGATTTCTCGCTTCCTTATGGTGAGAAAGCAGACGAACAGACCAATAACCACACTTTCACAAATAAAATATGAGCATGTTTCCAGGACTATCAAAATAATACCAAAATTCACTGAACTATTGGTGTTCTACGGCAGCGAGTTTGCAAACCACCTGAACATCGACCTCTCCAAATATAACGCGCCCAAATGTTACGCACAAAAATATGGTAAGAATTAGTTATTGGTGATAGCTATCAAATAGATCGCGTCATAATCTTGACAACAACTCGGCTAAATTGTTCCTGGTTCATGTAAAGTGACTTTTATAGAGAGCGGTACAAATAATTTCATCCTTTCAGCACAATATAGCACTTCCATCAGTGGGAAAAGATTGGTATAATTTTCGCAGCCCTTTATAAAAGTCACTTTTACTGGACCAGGTCTACCTACAATATAGGTACTTGGTAACCAGATGTAGCGATATCAATATCGACGACACATTATTGAAACAATATATTTTTAGACTGGTATTTCCTCTAGGGTTTCTTATTTACTCCAGTCAGCTATTTATATTGAAGAGCATTTAAATGAGACGCGGATTGTGATGGGACTTAATTAGATTTTTACTATTGACTTTTTAGTCATAAAGTTTTGGTCAGAGCGGTCGTGATTGCCACATAGCCATTAATTGTCGTAGTAGATTATTAAACCAAGTATCAATCAATATGTTTCACTCGATTGAAAATTACCTCGTTATTTCTATTTCGCAGTTTTATATTGAGCTAATATGTATTTAATTTTAGGAGCACCCCCACCGAAGAAGGCCAAACTAAATGCAACCATGAAAAAAATAGAAACCGTCAAACATGAAGAGAAAAAGAAACAAGCTGAAAAAGAAAAAGAAACGAGTGTCGTTAATTTAAATAGAGTCAATTCTGAAGCAAATATCAAACCACACACACTGATAAAGTCACACAAGGAAAACAAACCATATTCATGTACTGTTTGCGATTACAAATGCAGCCATGCAGGTCACTTAAAAACCCATTTCAAGACCCACACTGGAGAGAAACCATATTCATGTACTGTTTGCGATTACAAATGCAGCCTGGCAGGTAACTTAAAAATCCATTTCAAGACCCACACTGGAGAGAAACCATATTCATGTACTGTTTGCGATTACAAATGCAGCCAGGCAGGTCACTTAAAAATCCATTTCAAGACCCACACTGGAGAGAAACCATATTCATGTACTGTTTGCGATTACAAATGCAGCCAGGCAGGTAACTTAAAAATCCATTTCAAGACCCACACTGGAGAGAAACCATATTCATGTACTGTTTGCGATTACAAATGCAGCCTGGCAGGTAACTTAAAAATCCATTTCAAGACCCACACTGGAGAGAAACCATATTCATGTACTGTTTGCGATTACAAATGCAGCCAGGCAGGTCACTTAAAAATCCATTTCAAGACCCACACTGGAGAGAAACCATATTCATGTACTGTTTGCGATTACAAATGCAGCCAGGCAGGTCAGTTAAAAATCCATTTCAAGACCCACACTGGAGAGAAACCATATTCATGTACTGTTTGCGATTACAAATGCAGCCTGGCAGGTAACTTAAAAATCCATTTCAAGACCCACACTGGAGAGAAACCATATTCATGTACTGTTTGCGATTACAAATGCAGCCTGGCAGGTAACTTAAAACGACATTTAAGAATACACAGCGGAGAGAAACCGTACGCATGTGATATTTGTCAATATAAATGTTCAACATCAAGAAACCTGAATAAACATCTCAAACTCAAACATTTGTCATGAGTATTTCCTGGCTATCTATTCAATGTCATAATACGATACTTCTATTTGTACAATGTACAGACACAACATTTATATTTCTATAAGTAACAATATCTATACATATAAAAGAATTGGTATTAGTTACACCTTTTAAAACTTAAGAACGGCTGAAAATTGGTTACAGGAGAGACTTTTTATCCCGTTCTTTTTAATTGAATTGAATAAAATCCAAAATCTGCTTTTTTATTGCCTCTAAGGCGAAACAGAGTTCGCCGGGTCAGATAGTTTATTAGAAATATAATATGTACGATATTAATTGATTGACTAATGTAAATATTGATTTTGACGGTGGTTTTGTTAACTTCCAGATGTTTTTCGATGAATTAAAGGTTCAGATGTTGTTTTTAGTGTAAATATTTTGTTAAATAAGTTTTGCCAATGTGAACAGGAGTTGTTAAATGATAATTTTATTTAATTGTTTTTATGGTTGGTAGTTTTTTTTTTAAGTGTAGCTATTTGTCCACAGTATAATGTCTGCAACATGTCTGTGACGTGATATAAATAATCTACATAAGTACATATGCTATGATTTTAATTTTTGAATCTTTTTGTAAATAAACTGTTTGTATAAAATTACTAAATTTAGTTTGAAGGTGCCAGAAAATTGACTACAATTTCATACACTTGTTTTTTTATATTCTACCATAATATTGTATTATTTATATTTTTTAGCTATTTGTAATTCACATGTCTAGTTTTAGTTTAAAGTTTCGTGTTTTTTTAACTCGTTTAATATATTTATACGGTTTTGTTTTAACTTTAATTTTAATTATAATTTTATGTGATTCTCTCTTCGCAAAGTTTAATTTCGAAAACGAAACTACATATGATTAATTGAAGAAACGTGTTTAAATTTTATTAGTAATAAACTTCTGAGAATGTTTGTACATATTGTTTTTTATTTTTGATATACGTACCTAGGTAATAGTGATTATTTATTAGGTTCCTTAGTTGATATAAGCGGGGCCCGCGGTGTCCCTTCATAATATTAGTGAGATGTGAAGTGAGTCGAATTTTTCACACACATAGTCTTACGTAAGCTAATTGAGCTATAACACATAAATTTGTAGCAGTATATACACATATAAGTAGTTAGGTAGGTATTTGTAATTTCGAAGATGCTCGGATAACTATAAAACCTTATCAAACTATCACCATAGTGACACAGGCTACTTTTTATTACGATACAACGCAAGTGAAGCCGTGGACATCCACTAGCATGTCATAAAACATTCAAGAATCCTTTCATTTTCCACTCTTCACTCACCACCTCTATTGTGCGAATAAACAAACATAACTAGGAATGTATACTATTTCAGACGACTCAAGCACATGACTCAAGAATCAAGTACAGATTAAAGTAAAGCAGATATACAACTTCAGGCGGGAATGACTTTCCTTTTTCTCCATCATCATCATCTTTCTGTTCTGTGGTTTGTAGATGATTTCGTGATTGTGTTCACTCGGTGCCTGGCGAGCAGTCCAGCGTGGCCAGTAGCATACCTCACACCACGAGACCTGCACTCGTCGTGGCGCCGTGGGGTATACATCATCTATGTGTTCGCTCATTAAATACTGGATTTCCTGGGAAAATAGTGCAATGATTTCCCGTTGCCTTCTGCACCAATTCATTTTGGAAGTATTTGGTTTCACCAGGCTGCTGTACCCTCTTCTAGATGGTTGCCCTACTGGGTGCTAGGTTATACCGCCTTTGCTCGGTCGTCGTTGTCTAGCAAGGGGTACCACGGAGACAGACGGAGACTTCGCCGCCAGCTACCCTAAAACTACTTACAGGTGAGGATGACAATTGTGTCGTATAAGATGTTATTTCCGTTCTACCCTTAACCTTATACATAATAATGCATGTATGATAATTATGGTTGTGACAATTAAGGTTAAAGTAGTATCATTAATTCAGTATTAATTTATGCCACATATAATAGAAACGACATCGTCAAAGTCGAGGGTCCAACCTGAATGAGGTCTGCATAAGATCAACGCATATGGCGCATACAAAGGGAGGCCTATACCCAGCAGTGGGATGCCAAGGGCTGTGGGTGATGATGATAATAGAAACATCATGGTAAAAATAAGTAAGAACTGATAATACAGGAGTGATAGTCACATAGTCTGTCGTGATATGTATACAGTATAAATAAAAACCGCACCCTATTGAGCATAATACGAGTAAACTGAGTCAGTTACCCTTCTGTTTATTTATAGTTAGCGACACGGTCTGACTGCAAGTGGCTCTCACGCCGTGTCGTTAGTGTTAGTGTTGTGACGTTCACACTCTACGTGCATACTAATATGTATGTAGGTACCTACCTACGAGAGGCATGCATACACATATACAGACATTATTTGACATTGTGTAGTCGCAGGCTTGGTATTTGTAGCCTTAGTTGGGTAAATCTGGAAGACATAAATAAGGTTTCTTTTTAAATCTCGTATATATAAGTAGATTCTTTATGAATCTTATTTCCTCACGATGTTTTATTTACATTCTAATTCTCATTGATACTCAAGGCCACGGAGACAAAAACAACAAGTCCGCAGCCCGTCAAACTACCAAAAGGCTCGATTCCACGCCCTGTCAGTAGCGCGATGAGTCCTGTCAAAATCCTTTTCGATTTGTTTATTTTATATTTCCGTATTCCTTGAACGGTATCCAAGGTCTTGGCTAGCTTGATCCATTCATCCTTTTCGATTCCTTAAAAATCAGACGCACTTCTTCTGAGCTACATTTTCATACAGGAAGATAAATGTACAGAGAGGGAAATGTAGAGACACAATATGCTGTGACGACCCTACATACATTTGTCGGTCTTTAAGTCGAGAGTAAACCGGTTTCTTCTAGCCAAGCGCGCTAGATCGTAGGCTATAACGTTGCTTACCATCAGGCAAGTTGTAGTCAAGCGTAAGCGTATATCATGTAAAATAAAAATAAAAAGTAGTAGGATATCGTAAAGAAGATTTAAAAAATAATATTGCCTTTAAACTATCGTCAACTTTTATTTAACCGTATAATATTATGAAATGTTATCTTACAACGGATCTATATTTTCTTTAAACAGTTCGTAGAGATTATTCCTAAGTATAATAGTTAATAGGCAATTATGCCTAGTAGGTACAGAGATTATGCAAAAGCTTAACGTAAACCCACGTAAAAAAACACTTAGGTACTTATCCTTTTACACTTATTCTTCTTATCGAATGGGAGTGGCCAACTCTGGTGTCGAGAGTTTATTAAGCCGCCCTGAGGGTATCTGACATGGCTTAACGACTGCCGTACTGGTATCCTTTTACACTGATTTACGATGTTCCTTTTACTTTAGTTACTTTTAAGGGTGGCTCAAAACCTACACCTCAAAAATAATTCATATAAAAGTTATCATCCTTTGACGTTTCATGTAGATTATTTTATGAACGATTTCCCGGTACCTACCAAGTTAATTTGAGTAACAAATTTTGCTAAGAGATGGCGCCACCCATGCGCGCTGGAATTTTGCCGCTCATGCATAAAATATCCACGGATTTATTTACTAGGTACTTGCGACACCTAGCGTACTCTTTATAAAACTTTTTTTTACTACTAATCTTTTTACTTACTTATTGGAGATTTGAAATTCGCTAATTCTTTGAAAATAAAGTAAACGCATAGCTTTAAAACACCGTAAAAACGCATACCCTATGGTATCTACTACATGTAAACTAGCTTGCAAAGTACGTATGTACCTTAGACAAATGATATGTACCTATCCCACATCACTGGTATGTACCTACAATAAAGGAAAACTTTCCTTTTGCTCGCAGCAGACTGTTCGACAGAAGCGCGGCTAAACAGGAATGTCTCTATAAACAAAGCACTGTTTGGATTACAGTTGCTAGATAAGACAATTTACTTACATTTTTTTGGTACTTTATAAAAGTGAATATATAAAGTACAACAATATAATACAAAAACGTTTATTGGGTTCAAAAATACTTACATCTAGGTTCACTATATTAATACATACAAAAACAAGAGTAATTTCTTATAACAGTGTGTGGTCACCCGGACGAGATATTTCTGTTTCCCGGGTAAATTGTTAACCCTTTCAAGGCAGTCCATTTATGGATGTTATATTTTTAGTAAGTTAGTATTAGAGTTGCTAGCTCGTGACTTTCTCTGATTGACCTCTGTTCTACGATTTTAGTACTTACTATGACGAACAATTAAGCCCTTTTATCCAATGTTTCAATCGAATTTTTAATCGTATCACCTTTGGGATGGTATTTTCAAGACAAACAGACAAAATTTCTAGAAATTGATGAACGTGTTCTGCTATCAATTCGAAGTGCGTCCTAACATTTTTTTTACCTCTGAAATAGCTAAACGACTGCCGTACAAGACAAACAGCTGGGACCTACAATTTAACGTGTCATCCGACCCACGGAAGCGCCCAAAATGGAATGCCACTTTATGGTCACCCACCCAAAGACGGACCGCGTCGACCTTTGCTTAACTTTGGTAATCGCATGCGATTGCCTCCGCTAGCTGAGCTACGGGCGCTTCAAAAGTGGCCGAGCCAGCAGTTACTTTTTAGCAGACTAATAATAAATGTCATATCCAGGTCTCTCTAGGTCTTAGGTCCCGGAAGTCTAGCTCCCCTGGGCGCCAACTCGTCTGCCGCTTAATTACAGAGCGAGTAATGTCTGACTTGTCTACGCTGTTGTCGAAGCGAACTGAAACGCAACTGTTTACATCTTAAAGGTGCAATGTGCCGTATTTCCATGCCAACTTTTGTATAGTAAGGCTATAGAAAATGTTATTTATACCGGGAATAGAGAGTCCTGTCGTGTCTTTTTAATGCATATCAAATTGAAGCGATATTTGGAAATTTAAACTAAAAACAATAGCTTACTTATATTATCTTTAGGCTTTCCTAAAGGCTTTCTAAGTGCCCCTTTTTAGTAGTAGTTAGAAGCAGTATGTTTAGTTTTTCTTCCCTTGTTTTTATATTTTATTATAGCTTACATATACCTAGATGCATACATACTTAAATATTCATGTTATTACCTAATATATAAAAAAGTAAGGACCACTTTGCGCAACATGTTTGTACTTCTTGTTAATTTTGTCGTGTTATGTAATTTTTGGTATGGTGAAAAATAAGTAAGTAATATGGTACAGTAGGTATCTAAATGGTTGCGAAAGTGTCATAGGCTACATTTATTTCGAAAAAACGCGAGCAAAGTCGATGCTATCCACTAGTTTACATAAAACCTTTTAACTTGTACTAAAAAGCTAAAAGAGACAGACATAGTTTAGGTTAGTACTCAGAAGTCTGAAGGCTTCTTTGTGCAACTTTGAGAATGCTGGAATTCAGACGTAGCACGTCGCTTTGTGGTAAAATTGTACCTGAAAGTACTTCTCTGTAGGTATTTGATAGTACACGGTAAATTGTATCAAAAGTAAGCAAGTGGTTTTCAACTTATAAATCTTATTGCTTCGAGAAAAATCTATACTTAATATTATAAAGCTGAAGAGTTTGTTTGTTTCTTTGTTTGTTTGAACGCGCTAATCTCAGAAACTACTGGTGCGAATTGAAAAAATATTTTTGTGTTGAATAGACCATTTATCGAGAAAGGCTTTAGGCTATATAACATCACGCTGCAACTAATAGGAGCGAAGAAACAATGGAAAATGTGGAAACAAACGGGGAAAATCATTCATCTTTGAGGGCTTCCGTTGCGTGTGCTGAGAAAACGGTTCAAGAAATAAATAAAAAAATATGTAAGAAAAAAATGATCTACCAAAATGTATGCAACAGTACATGTCCATCTTTTAAGATTAACTTACTAGAACCGTTATTATGGCAATAACATTTCCATGTGGACGAAGTCGCTGGTGCAGCTAGTTAATTAATAAAATAAATATTTCAGGACATTCACACGCATGTATCATGGGTAGGTACTAGATAACGGATATAATACATATTTACTTTTATTTTGTAAATAAATACTTATTATACATAGAAACGACCAGACTCAACACATATAATTACAAATTAATATTCGTAATTACTTGTGTTAAGCGGGAATCGAGCCCGCAACTCTCGATTACATGGCAGAGCCACTACCAACTAAGCTTACAGGGCAGTCATAACTGTTAATGCGGTTAGTCTTTACAAAATTATGACCAATGAATCAAACTCTATTTTGATATAATCTGCCATTGTTCTAGCTTAAGCGGAGAAATATGAAACATTTTCATACTTAGGTGCTTGTGATTTTAAAGTATTTGATCTTTATATTGTAGTTGCTAAATCTGTTCCAAAGAGTGATCGGTTCTTACCGGGTAAGCACGCTCCATCTTAGGCCATAGCCTTTGCTTGCTATCAGGTAAACTATGTCCAAGTGCAAACCCGTTCAGTTAAAAAAAATGATTTATTCTAGTTGTAAACAAATAGACCACCTGGAAGATCGTATTTTCTTCAACACAGTAACAGAAAATCAGAGTTAATCAAAATTGTATCTTATTTAACTGCTGTTTACAAAAATATATCTTTTAACTTTTTACTATTGAATGTCTATACCCTTTTCTTTGCTCTTTCCTTCATTACTACACCGACAAAAAATCTAAAAAGTTTGCAACGAAAGTTAAAGATAGTCAAAATAATTTTTGAACAATTTTCCCATAAAATGCTGGAAAACAATTACCTTATACCTCTGGAGGTCTTTAGACAATGAAATAAGGACAATCTCTATATTTGCATGGCCCTCCCTTGGGGTATGGTAACCAAGCTACTTGAATAATAATATAATAGTAACGATAAGCGAGTGTGGCTCAGCGGTTCCAGTGTCTGCTTTTCATCTAGACGCACCCTGGTTCGAATCCGGCCCTACACCAATGACTTGTATTTGCAAGTTAGGTGTGGATTTGCACTCGCTTAACTTTGAAGGAAAACATCGTGAGGACACTGACATGTCTGAGGACCACAATATCCGAAGACATGTGTCTTCCGTGGAAGGACCTGGGCGCCCACCACGACGTATCTGCCCAAGAAAACTCCCCTAACGAATTAATTCTGCGGGGGAGTCACGACCCTCAGTCACGAGGAAATGCGACTTAAGAGAGAGAGAGAGAGAGAGAGAGAGAGAGAGTAACGGTAAATAATTAAACTGGATAATTTATATAAATAAACGTTACTAAGCGTTAACAGCCTTTGATAAAAATATAGTAAAATAGCCTGTTTCTCTTGGCTTCCTGAAAGTTTCATGATGAAGTTCATGTATATTTTCTGTTTTTTTATTTTATTTTATTGAAACATATTTGTGTTAACATTAATATATGCTTTGGTGTTCTTCTCACCCATATTTTTTAGTAGATCAAATCAGATTGCTCTGTGTTAAACACTACGAGCAATAAATGAAAGGATAAAAGAAATATCTTCAAATGCTTTGTATTTTAGTCACCGTAGCCTTTAATAATAAATGCAAAAGAGATCATTTCCTTGTTAGCCTCTTCGCACTGCTTCTAAAGAAATGGTATTATTTTATATAATTACTATAAGCGCCCCGCGGCGTTACTCGAGTTAATCCGGGATATAAAATAATGGTACTGTGTTAGGTTAACACAGTACCATTATTTTTAACTTGGTTAACACTGTTAACCAAGTTAATCCAAGCTATATTGTGTTAACTTGGTCTAATAGCACTAACTTAAGTTGTTTTATTACATGTATAAAACAGTTTATACATTAACATAATATGTAAAAAATTACAAAGAAATATACATATATATCTTTGTAAATTTTGTATATACTTATTACGTTTATATGTATTTATTGTGTCAATTTCAATACGTGTATCTATCTATTAATCTATTAAAATGTATGTACACCAGAGTTACCGCACTCTTATACGAATTTTCGTATCAGAGTGGGTAATTCTGGTGTCGAGAATTTTGAATCCGCTTTAAAGTTTACTATGCTTGATGTCTGCAGATATAAAACGACTATATAAAATCTGACACCAGATTTGGCGATTATCCACAAAACTTACTTAAGAAACAATAAGGAAGTACCTTTTAATTAATCCCCGTAGTTTCTAGGGTTATAGTGTTTATTTAATTGTTACGTTTATTTGTACAGATGGTTTGATTCACATGTACTACGCGTTTACTGTGATTGTCGACTGAATGAGATTTTATTTCCAGCAAATTGTACATTGATTTACATATATACCTAAGTATATATAAATTTATACTATACTAATATTATAAAGCTGAAGATTTTGTTTGTTTGTTTGTTTGAACGCGCTAATCTCATGAACTACTGGTCCGAATTGAAAAATTATTTATTTGTGTTAATAGACCATTTATCGAGGAAGGCTTTAGGCTATATAACATCACGCTGCAACTAATAGAAGCGACGACACAATGGAAAATATGGAAAAATCAGGGAAAATTATTCATCTTTGAGGGCTTCCGTTGCGTGCGCTGCGAAAACGGTTCAAGTCGTGGGTAACAACTATAATTTATAAAGCTGAAGAGGTCGTTTGCAAAAATAAATATGATGCCCAAAATAACTACTCCACGCGGACGAAGTCGCGCGCACAGCTAGCATTAATATAACCTGGATAGGCGGATTAAGAATTACCAGGGTCTTGTCTGTCTTCGTATCAAAATAACTACTCCACGCGGACGAAGTCGCGCGCACAGCTAGCATTAATATAACCTGGATAGGCGGATTAAGAATTACCAGGGTCTTGTCTGTCTTCGTATCAAAATAAGTACTCCACGCGGACGAAGTCGCGCGCACAGCTAGCATTAATATAACCTGGATAGGCGGATTAAGAATTACCAGGGTCTTGTCTGTCTTCGTATCAAAATAACTACTCCACGCGGACGAAGTCGCGCGCACAGCTAGCATTAATATAACCTGGATAGGCGGATTAAGAATTACCAGGGTCTTGTCTGTCTTCGTATCAAAATAACTACTCCACGCGGACGAAGTCGCGCGCACAGCTAGCATTAATATAACCTGGATAGGCGGATTAAGAATTACCAGGGTCTTGTCTGTCTTCGTATCAAAATAACTACTCCACGCGGACGAAGTCGCGCGCACAGCTAGCATTAATATAACCTGGATAGGCGGATTAAGAATTACCAGGGTCTTGTCTGTCTTCGTATCAAAATAACTACTCCACGCGGACGAAGTCGCGCGCACAGCTAGCATTAATATAACCTGGATAGGCGGATTAAGAATTACCAGGGTCTTGTCTGTCTTCGTATCAAAATAACTACTCCACGCGGACGAAGTCGCGCGTACAGCTAGCATTAATATAACCTGGATAGGCGGATTAAGAATTACCAGGGTCTTGTCTGTCTTCGTATCAAAATAAGTACTCCACGCGGACGAAGTCGCGCGCACAGCTAGCATTAATATAACCTGGATAGGCGGATTAAGAATTACCAGGGTCTTGTCTGTCTTCGTATCAAAATAACTACTCCACGCGGACGAAGTCGCGCGCACAGCTAGCATTAATATAACCTGGATAGGCGGATTAAGAATTACCAGGGTCTTGTCTGTCTTCGTATCAAAATAACTACTCCACGCGGACGAAGTCGCGCGCACAGCTAGCATTAATATAACCTGGATAGGCGGATTAAGAATTACCAGGGTCTTGTCTGTCTTCGTATCAAAATAACTACTCCACGCGGACGAAGTCGCGCGCACAGCTAGCATTAATATAACCTGGATAGGCGGATTAAGAATTACCAGGGTCTTGTCTGTCTTCGTATCAAAATAACTACTCCACGCGGACGAAGTCGCGCGCACAGCTAGCATTAATATAACCTGGATAGGCGGATTAAGAATTACCAGGGTCTTGTCTGTCTTCGTATCAAAATAACTACTCCACGCGGACGAAGTCGCGCGCACAGCTAGCATTAATATAACCTGGATAGGCGGATTAAGAATTACCAGGGTCTTGTCTGTCTTCGTATCAAAATAACTACTCCACGCGGACGAAGTCGCGCGCACAGCTAGCATTAATATAACCTGGATAGGCGGATTAAGAATTACCAGGGTCTTGTCTGTCTTCGTATCAAAATAACTACTCCACGCGGACGAAGTCGCGCGCACAGCTAGCATTAATATAACCTGGATAGGCGGATTAAGAATTACCAGGGTCTTGTCTGTCTTCGTATCAAAATAACTACTCCACGCGGACGAAGTCGCGCGCACAGCTAGCATTAATATAACCTGGATAGGCGGATTAAGAATTACCAGGGTCTTGTCTGTCTTCGTATCAAAATAACTACTCCACGCGGACGAAGTCGCGCGCACAGCTAGCATTAATATAACCTGGATAGGCGGATTAAGAATTACCAGGGTCTTGTCTGTCTTCGTATCAAAATAACTACTCCACGCGGACGAAGTCGCGCGCACAGCTAGCATTAATATAACCTGGATAGGCGGATTAAGAATTACCAGGGTCTTGTCTGTCTTCGTATCAAAATAACTACTCCACGCGGACGAAGTCGCGCGCACAGCTAGCATTAATATAACCTGGATAGGCGGATTAAGAATTACCAGGGTCTTGTCTGTCTTCGTATCAAAATTCATCCAAAATCTGTTGAGCCGTTTAAGCATAAAGAAATAACAAACACAGAGACATGCGCACAAACTTTCACCTTTATAATATTAGTGGGATTTTCTTGTTTTTTTTTAACCAACAACCAAAGCAGAGGATTCACCTTCAATTTACTTACTCGTATGGCGCAGCGACCCGAGCACAGTGAAAGAAAGTAGGTTTTTTTTTACATGATATAGGCTTACGCTTGACTACAACTTGCCTGATGGTAAGCAATGTTATAGTCTACCATCTAGCGCGCTTGCCTAGAAGAAACCGGTTTACTCTCGACTTGAAGACCGACAAAATTATAGTTCAAGGGGAATAGAGATTCGGGCAAGGAGTTCCACAGTTGGGCTGTTCGCACGATGAAAGTCGAAGCAAAGCGCTTGGTGCGAGTCTTTAAGAACCTCAACTGTCAAAGTCAAAGTCAAAGCATTTATTGCATAATTGTGTTATACATAAAGATACATTAATGGTGAGCAGATCTTATGCTAAGGTATCGAAGTCAGAGAAACACAATATACCCTAATTGGGTGTTTGCAATGTATTTTGGTTCGGTGCGGGCCGGTCTATTTGTTTATTTATTATATTGTATTTGTATAGATAGTCGTCATTTAAGTTTTCATCTTTTATAAATTCGTCAACAGAGTAATAACATTTATGTATTAATAAATTTTTAAGTGTTTTCTCAAATAAGTTAACTTTTTTAATGCTTTTTAGATAAGTCGGGAGTTTATTAGATAAATGTTGTTATGGCCATTGCAGTTGGGCCCGAGCTTTGCATTTTGAGGCGACATATTTTTATTTTTAATTTATTGGCATATTTGGTTCTTAGGGGATAATGGCGATTTTGATTTGCTTTGGTGAAAAAATCTGGGTATTTTTTTAAAAATTTACAAAGTTCTAGGATATATATACCTGTCACAGTAAGTAATTTATATTTTCTAAAGTATTGTTCGTGGAAGTGATGTTGAGATATGTTAGGAGCTTTAATGTTAGCGAGGATGCGGATTATTTTCTTTTGTTTCACGAATATATTTTCCACATCTGTGCTATTGCCCCATAATATAATCCCGTACCTGATCCAGGAGTATGCGTACGCGTAGTAAGCCGTTAATGCTGTGGGCTCGTCTGTAACGTGGCGTAATTCTGCAAAATGCATATATGAAACTAGAAAGTTTAGAATTGATCTTCTGTATATGGCATTTCCAGTTTATATGCATATCAATTTCTAGGCCTAAGAGCGTAGCCGCGTCTACACATTGTAAATTTTTATTATTATAAGTAAAATTTATGTCAAGAGGTTTTTTTTTGGTGTGGTCGAAACTGCATTAATTTGGTTTTGTTGAGATTGATTTCAAGATGATCACAATCACAAGTTTAGCCAGTCAATAATTATTTTAAATATGTCAGTTAGTTTATTATTCAAATTATTATTATTCTTACAAGATGTCAATATGGAAATGTCATCGGCGAATAGTACACAAAATTCATTTATTACTTTTGGGAGGTCGTTTATATAAATTAAAAACAATATGCATCCGAGCACTGAGCCATGAGGTATCGAGTGGTTTATTGTGAGAGGACTAGATCGGACTGTTTTTATGACACATGTGTTTTGGTCAAAGTTTTCTACTTCTACGTACTGCTGCCTATTTTCTAGATATGAGGTGAACCATTTATGTGTAATTCCACGTATACCGATGTGATAAAGTTTGTCAAGAAGTAATTTGAATTGTATTTTATCGTATGCTTTGCTCATATCAAGCAGAATCCCTACTGCGTACTTTTTGTTATCAATTAAATTAAGAATTTCTTGAATATATTTATAAAGAGCTAGAACGGTCGAGCGATTCCTCCGAAAACCTTCTTGTGCATTATCAAATATGTGGTACTTTTCACAAAATGAATTTATTCGCGTTTGCATAACTTTTTCAAATATTTTTGAGGACGTTGGCAGAAGTGCAATAGGTCTGAAATTATTTGGATCAGTTTTTGTTGATTTTTTGTGTATTGGTTTGACTAAAGCCACTTTTAGTAGGTCTGGGAAAGTGCCCTCCGTGAACGATTTATTAATAAGCAGATAATAAGGTAATGTTAATTCTTTTGCGCAATGTTTTATCAGTATGGGAGGTAATTCGTCAGTTCCGTAGCTATATTTGCTTTTAAGTTGTCTCAATATGTCATATACTTCTTGCGGCTCGGCGACCCGGAGGAACAGAGTATTGTGCGTGCGCGTGAGAGGCGGCCGCCCCCGCGCGCCCGCTCCCCCCGACCCCACAGACGCGAAGTACTCGTTGAAGGTGTCGGCTACTTGAGATGGTTTTTCTACTATCTTATTATCGATTTTTAATTTAATATTAACTTTTTGTTTGTTGGTGCTTTTATTTATGCGTTTATTTATGATTTTCCACATACATTTTGTCTTGTTATCAGATTTTTTCATTTCCAGAATATTTTGATTTCGCTTTGATTTAATTATTATCCGTTTTAATATTTTACATAAGTTTTATAATACTTAGTCAAGTGTGTGTGTTGGAAGTATGTAACAAACGATCTGAGCGTGCGTTTAATTTGACTGGATGTTTTTATACCGCGCGTGAGCCAGGCATGCTTCTTGTTAGGTTTAATTATTAATATTTTTTTCGGTACTGTATAACGGTCTTGGCCTGTAGAACAAGAGAATGCCACCTTCGCCGGTCTTGGGCTGCCACTTGCCAGTCTGCAACTCCAAGTTCCTGCAAGTCAGCTACCACGTCGTCTCTCCAGTGGTATCTGGGTCGACCGACAGGGCGGCGACCAAATAAATATTTTTTTATTATTATTTGATATAGGTACAAATACGAGTAAATTTATAACTAAAACTAGCTGGTGCCGGCGACTTCGTCCGCGTGGAATAGTTATTACCATAAAAACGGTTCTAGTGAGTTAACCTCAAAAGAAAGACATACATATTTTGTTGAGGACATTTTGTTAGATTATTTTATGAGAAATAATTCTTTCATACATATTTTTGTAATATCTTGAACCGTTTTCGCAGCGCATGCAACGGAAGCCCTCAAAGATGAATAATTTTCCCCGTTTTTTCCACATTTTTCATTATTGCTTTTCGCTCCTATTAGTTGCAGCATGATGTTATATAGCCTAAAGTCTTCCTCGATAAATGGTCTATTACACACAAAAAGAATTTTTCAATTCGCAGTAGTTTCTGAGATTAGCGCGTTCAAACAAACAAACAAACAAACTCTTCAGCTTTATAATATTAGTATAGATAATAATAACAAGTAAGAGTCACATCAGTACCAACTTATTTTTTTTATATCAAAAATGAATAGAAAATGTAGGTACTTACTCTTGTGGTCAAAACACATAGATATTTTCTATTTGCGCTTCTGAAGTATTTCCGCCAAAAAACTGGCCGTCGTAAAACTATCATATGCACAATAAAAGACGGAACAAGCGATAAAAAAACTCATATCCTCTTATGTTCTATGTAAGGTCACGTACACGGAACTAAGAATGAAAACTGAAAACTTACTGAAATAAACTAAGTAATAAAGTTAAGTCTCTCTTTTAGTCGTGTTTCCTCATGAATGAGGGTCGTGACTTTACAGCAGCAGATTTATTGCGTTAGGGGAGTTCTCTTGAGCAGATACATCGTGGTGGGCGCCCAGGTCCTTCCTCGGAAGACACATTAAAACAATATTCATTGAATAACTTATTCATATACTACGGTTTAAAGGTTCTTTAGACCTTACGTCTAAATGTTTTTATAAATCTTTGGATAGTCATAAGCCAAGGTCGTTACTATGTTATTGGTGACCAATATTTTATATGAAGATAACTGGAATATAATTAAAATTAATAAATAGTTTGGGCAGAAACTTGGAGTTACGACCGGTGACTCCCGCTCTGCATCATTTCTGTTGTAACGGCTAGCTATTGCCATCCAGCGCGGAAACGCAGCAAGCTTGATGCACATTTGCACCGAGAACGATTTTAATTAGTTCATTGCGTATTAATTGTGTGACATATTGTTTATCTGATTGAGTAATTTAATTTAAATAAATAGTAGTACTATTAGTTTAATTTAAATAAATAGTAGTGCTAAACCTAATCCTGCCGGTTGTAATTATTTTCGCTCATTTTCCAATAAAAGTTTTCTGTCATGGTATGAAGTGAAGAAGCCATAGTCTTAATTTAGGATGTCTAAATAATGGCCTGTGCCTAGTTAGGTATCCACTAGAAAATGAAAAAAATACTTAGCAAAAGATTTTACTGGAAATATTTCTTTTTTCATTTTTCTGTCGGAAATAAATTAAATAAAAAAATACTTTGTCCATCTACCTAAAAAAGTACCGTGTTGACAGTTAGCACGTTAATAGCATTTCTAATAGCGTTTAAGCTAATATTATTTTTTTATTATATTCTTTTCTGTTTGTTTTCTTTAAAATAAGTAAATTCCTATGCCCAACAATGGTGACAGAGTTGTCAAAGCGCCCTAAGGGCCACTGACATGGCTTAACTACTGACATACTATGACAAACAGCTTGTTCACATAAATAATGGTCACACTGTATCTATAATTCTACGCATAGTAAAAAAATTGTAGTACAACGTACTGAAAGAGTATTATTGAAACCAAAAGCTCGGATAAAATGAAAACATAATGAAGCATATATAACATGAACTAACATTTATACAAAAACTATTATTTAAAACCATGTTACCATTATTTGACAGTATTCAAAAGTGTTGAATACGCACAAATTAAATACTATAATTAACATATTTTGTTATCAGAATAATAGTTTTACTAATATAACATAATTTGTTTATACAGGTGTTAGATACCATTGTTATTTAAAACCAATTCTTGAAAATTTATGAAATTGTCTTAATTTCACAAGGAAAGGAAGAAAGGACACATTAAAAGAATGAAACTGGTTTTTATTCAGCACATTTGCGGGTTATACATAGATATTTTTTATATAATGTATATTAAAGAAATAAAAACTTAAAACAAACACAGGTAAGTATAAAGCAGGAAATACGCACTCAAAGAATGTTATCATCGGCGCATCTTCCTGAGAGCAACTTTTCTATAGAGTCCAAAATCTTCAGTATAGATTCTACTGCTTTAGCGATTTGTGATTGGCTATATGAAACTGCCGATTCTGAAGAGCTGGCTGCTGTAGCAGAATTGGCTCCAGAACAGGCAGATGAAGCAGAAGAAGCAGAGGAAGCCGAAATCCCAGAAGATCCAGAAGTTGGATTGGAACCTGATGAAGCAGAAGATCCGGAAGCTGCAGAAGATCCAGAACTAGCCGAGGCTCCAGAAGTAGCAGAGGATCCAGAAGTAGCAGAGGGTCCAGAAGTAGCAGAAGACCCGGAAGCTGCAGAAGATCCAGAACTAGCCGAGGCTCCAAAAGTTGCAGAAGATCCAGAAGTATCTGAGGATCCAGAAGTCGCAGAGGATCCAGAAGTAGCAGAGGATCCAGAAATCACAGATGATCGAGATGGAGCAGAGGATCCAGAAGTCGCAGATGATCGAGAAGGAGCAGAGGATCCAGTAGTCGCAGATGATCGAGAAGGAGCAGAGGATCCTGATGTAGAAGAAGCAGAGGACCCAGAAGTAGCTGAAGATTCTGAATCTTTACTAGCGTCTGCATTAGAATTAGCTTCAGAATTAGCATAAGCTTCATCTGTGTCAGGATAATATTGTTGTTGTCCATTTGTGTAGATATTTTGGTAATCAAACATGTCTTGATTATAAGGATACTGTTGATAGATAGATTTATCATTGTCATACGATCCATAATTTGGAGCTAACATTCCTGGATAGACGTAATTTCCTGGAGAATCAGATGATTTTGATGGGGTAGTGTTTCCAGAATCAGAAGGCGATCCTGATTTAGGAGAGGATCCAGATTGAGGAGAAGATCCAGATTTAGGAGTGGGTCCTGATTTTTTCGACGTACCAGATGTTGCAGATGATGATGCAGAGGACCCAGCTGTGGCAGAAGATTTGGAATCACCAGTAGAGCTAGAAGCTGCATTGGCATTTGAATCAGAAGTAGCGACTGAAGAGCCTGGATAGTATTGTTTTTGCTTACTAATGTATATGTTCTGGTCATCATCACTTCCTTGATTGTACGGATATTGTTGATAGATAGATTGGTCATAATCATTGAATTCATAACTTGGAGAGACTTTCGAAGGTTTATCTTTTCCTGAATCATCATTTGTTTCCGCGGTACTTGAAGACTCGGCTGCCGCAAATGAGCCTTGCTGTTTGTTATCGACGGTATTTTCTGTAGTGTCGTAAGGTTGTTGTTGCACGAATGGGCTTTGACCGTAATAGTTTTGTTTATCGTAGGGGTACTGACTATAGCCAGATTGGTCACCCCCATAATAGTCGGGATAAGGTCCATCACTAGAAGATTGGGAAGGTGACGAATTTTCTGAAGTATCAGATTTGGCTGCGGCAGCAGAAGAAGCAGCAGATGCAGAGGTATCTTCTTGCGCGTTATTTGGATAATATTTGTTTTGATCGTAGTTATTTGGGTACTGGTTGTAGAATGATTGGTCTTCGCCATAATTTTCTGTAGTTGGAGAGATAGTAGAATAGTACTGATCATCATTAGGAGCCTGTGTTTTACTATCATAAAGACCATTATTAGGTTGATCATTCCAACTGCTGGAGTCTTGGGCGTAAGGCGAGGGAGTAGTTTGTTCGTAAGTAGATGAACTGTATTTATTGCTGTCATCACCATAGATACCGGTGGAAGATTCTGTTGTTGATTGATTTTGACCTCGTCTGTTTTTATGCCATCTGTATCGTCGACGTAGTGGATATCTTCCTCGTTTATGGAAGTAGCCAGATTTGTTTGGTGAAGAACCTTTTTGTGTTTCAGATATCGCTGACGCCTGTGAATTAGCTTCAGCTTTATTGCCCTTAGTGTATGAATCTCCTTGGTCACTGTTATCCAAATCGTATGTTTTATCGTTTGAATCCGATGCTGTGGACTGGGTTGTATAGCTATTTTCATTGTAAGATGAAGGAGTTGTACTGCCATATTTGTTACTAGATCCATTACTATCGGAATCATCATTAGAGACCTCGAAATCATCATTAGGTGAGCCTGTAGACCGATCATAGTTTGATTCTCCGTCATTTTTCCAAAGTAGGGGGTTATGTTTAGGGTTGCGAAATTTATGCCAAAATCTATGTCTGCGTGTGTGATGACCATGTCTTTTGTTGCTTGCCAAATTTCCTTGTTGAGATGCGTCAGAGCTAGATTGTGCATCTGCAGTTGATTTAGCGACCTCTGTGTTTTCATACTGTGTATTATCATTGTCGTCATCTTTCTTATCAGATGCACCATCGTAAGTGGCCTCTGAGGGAGCTTGAGTTTGTGTATAATCATCATCAGAGCTAGGAGCAAGAGTTGTAGACTGCTCATCAGATCCCGATGACGGTATATCAGTAACAACACCATCAGAAGAGTTTGGCGATACATTTTCATAGGATGGCAATGAGTTTGTACTATCAGCATCATTATTCTGGCTATCATTGTTGGGATAGTTGTTAGGTGAGACTGATGGATAGTATCCATCATAAAGTTGTTGAGGATATAAATCATACTTGTTCTTAAGATAACCACTACTGTAAGGGTTGTATTTTGAATCATCGCTGGAAAGAGGCGATGTAGTGGAAGAATCTGAGTTTGGAACTATTCCTTGTGAATTTTCATCTGGATAAGGTGAATATATGTTGTTTAGGTCATAAGGACCCGCGTTGTCTTTGGAATAAGAATAAGCACTTGATTCTGCTTTTCTAGACGCTTCCGCGTCAGGCGTTTTGTCGACAGAGTTTTGTGTAGGGAGTTTGTTATCATCCTTTGGTTTCTCATCTCCAAAAACAATGGAACTACTACCACTCGTGCTACTAGCATCAGAAGATGATGATGTAGCTGCTTTGCTAGCATCGTAATCTGGTATTAATGCATCATTACCGAAAGCTCCATAGTTTCCATAATTATTCTGCCCATTGTAAGCGTTTGGCTGGTACGGCTGCAAGTAGTTGGGTTGGTTTCCGTTGTACAAGTTGTTGTAATAATTGTTATTAGGGAAATTATAAAGATTTGTTGTTCCACTCTGGGAAGCTGCACTTGACATTGCTTGAGCAGTAGATGACCCATCTAGATTTTTATTTCCTTGATCAGTCGGTATCTTATTGGGTCCTGTTGCAGTGGTAGGTGCAGAATCAATTGGTTGGCCATAGTTTTGTAATTCATAAGGATAATAGTTAGGCTGATATACTCCGTTTAGAGGTTGTTGGCCATATTTATTGGGAATGTAATTATAAGCACCATTGTTCTGTGCAGTAGACGAAGCCGCCGAGGATGCTTGAGAACTTGCACCATCAGAGTCAACATTCACTGGCTGTATTCCTTTCGAATCATCTACATTGTTAATGTTACTTGGAGTAAATACAGTATTTGATCCACCAGGTATGTACTGAGAGCTCAATGGTTTGTTGAATGGGGCTTCGTTGTTAGCAGGGTTAATGTTCCAGTTATTAATACCATAATATGGAGTTCCAAATGAACTTTCGCCAGCTGCACTAGAGCTAGATGAAGTGCTGGATGAAGCACCGTTAGAGCCAGGAATGTAGCCATAGTTTGGACCACCTAATCCACCTTGACCTTGGCTTGTGGAACTAGATGATGCACTAGATGTTGCGCTAGATGATGTTCCTGTATTGCTTGGTTTATATCCAGAATAAGTTCCAGGAGAACCGAAATTATATACATTATTTGGAACGCTGCTACCACCTTGGTTTACTGAGCTAGCTGAATCGGATGATGATGAAGACGTAGCTGATGAAGTCGTGGAGTCAGTATTGCTTGGTTTATCTCCATATTTTGGGCCATTTGATCCAATACCTGGATATCCATAATTTACAGAGATTAATCCTCCTTGGTCAGTGGTACTGGAGGCCGCAGTAGATGATGCAGACGATGAAGTGACAGCTGTCGCACCAATATTGCTTGGTTTGTATCCATAATCTGGACTACCTAACCCACCTTGGTTTACAAAGCCAGGTGAAGCTCCAGGTCCTTGTTTATAGCCATGATTGGGAGTGTTTAATGCGTCTTGGTTTGTATTAGTTGAAGTCGAAGATGATGCAGAAGATGACGCGGTAGATGATGTTTTGATATCACTTGGTTTATATCCAGAAGTATAGCTACTTAGTCCACCACGGTTTATAAAATCAGGTGAAGCGATAGCGACTGGACTATATTCATAACTTGGAACTTTGGAACCTCCTTGGTTTACAGCAGTAGAGGTAGCAATAGATGATGCGGCAGATGAAGTGGCAGATGAGGCACCGGTGTTGCCAGGTGTATATCCATAATTTGGACCGACTAATCCACCTTGATTTATAAATCCAGGTGTAGCGCTTGGATTATATCCATAACTGGATACGGGGAATGCTCCTTGGCTTGTTGTAAATAATGGCGAAGACGGTCCATAAGGCAAAACAGTAGGTGCTACAGTAACGCCGGAATTATATTCGTAAGTGGGAGTGCCTAATACAGGTTGGTTGTTAATATTACTTGATGAAGCACTAGATGATGCGCTAGCAGTGCTTTGACTGCCACTTAAACCTGGCAATTGATGATTATGTGGATAGTTTGGTAAGTAACTTGGTACTGGGCTTAAACCTGGCCTTCCATAGTTATAGTTGTATGATGGTGGTATTCCATATTGACCAGTTGGGTGGTACATCGGGTGACCGGCCGACTCAGTGCCTGGTAAATGTTCTAAAATATGAGAGAGTTCTTGGTCAGCTAATAATAGTGAAGACTCGAATTCTCCGGCAGTTTTAGTGTTTTTGCTAAGTTCTAACGCTTCTTCTACGTCCGCTTCTGCTGTTTCAACTTTCTTCAATACTATAAGCGTATTGTCTTTTTTGCCTGCTACTGGGTCTACGTGGAGAGGTTTGAATTTTAGATTTGGCGCTGCAGGTAGAATTATTTCTTTTAAGTCTTGAGAACCCAATTTGAGGGGTATAGAGTATGTGTTAATAGGTTTTTTCACCTGGCCATATTGAACTGGTTTGTTTTGGATGTTATTGTTGAATGTGATGGGGCTTTGTAAATTGAACGGTTGTTGGTTTACTGGTTTGTACAATGGGTTGAATCTGTTATTTCCTTGATAAGCATTTAGGTTTAAATTATTTTGCTGTCCATAGTTTATCTGATTGTTATTCAAGTAGCTCTGCTGTGAACCCATTCCGAACTTTTGGGTGGCTCCATTTTGGATAACACCTTGATTATTTTGTAAAGCTAAATTTTGTATTCCTCCATTTTGGAAAGCACCCTGATTTTTTCCGTTTGCACCAATTTGTATGGCTCCATTCTGGAAAGCACCTTGATTTGTTTGAATTGCACTATTTTGAGCAGCGCGCTGGTTTTGATTGTTGGATACACCGAAGTTGATATATTTATTCTGCCCGTTGTTTTGATTGTTATTGGTGATGCTCGTTCCAATGTTGAGTTGTTTAGAGTCGTGAGCTGAAGCCTCTAGGATTAAAATCGTTGAAAATACAACGAAGATCTGGAAAAATGTAAAATGAATAAAATTAATATGGCTAAAAGGTATTAGAACATCGTCATAATGATAAAGTTGGGTAACAAAAATGTTTTGAACATGTTTAATGTATGTAGATTAATGTCATATTATTACATTTTAATATTTATTCCTAGACTAGCTGTCCCGGCAGACTTCGTACTGCGTCAATCGATAAATAAAAGCCCTAAACTATTGTATAAATTATTATTTTTTCCTTTTCCACCTTCCCTAGATCTCCACGAACATTTCAAGACTAAGATAAGATAAATCCGTTCAGCCGTTCTCGAGTTTTAGTGAGACTAACGAACAGAAATTCATTTTTATATATAAAGTAATTAAATTATGCACAAAGCGAGTAAAGATTTGCGGTGTTTTTTCAATAAAAAGTAACCAACATAATAATAATATATACTAAGTACTATACTCTCACAACCTTAAACCTTCTCCATACATACTAATGAAATATAATAATATTGCTATTTGATAGTACACAAAAAAAAATTAAACAATAACGAGTAAATAAAAAACAATAATATATAAACTACTTATATTAAACAACACCCTAAATATTAATTAATTAATTTAAAAGCAGCAAAATTATTCTTCCAGAAACCAAATTTTATGGTTGGTTCCTTGCGCAAAGGATTTCTATAGCAATCCAGCGTGGGAATGCAGCCAGCGTTCTTGGCTCCATACCACATGTAGATTTTTTAAATTTAGTTTAGATGTAAATACTCTTTTTTAGTTCTATTAGTGTTAATATGTGTAAATATTGTTTCTTATTATTTTAATAAATTTAACTTTCCTTTTATAAATAAAGAATTTTATTTATCACAATTTAATAAAAACATCATTCTTTCATGTTTTTGTTTCGTATATTATTGTCTAAATTTAGTTTAGATGTGAATTTTTGTTCATATACGAGTATACATAGTTTTTAATATATTTTCAATTTATTACATAATTAAAACCATAAATTATAATAGTATTAAACTTATTAACAATTCAAAACTCACCCTTTCTGAGGTCTTCATGGCTGTTAAAATCTGCAGAGACCTGCAGTCTTCGAGAGAGTCAAAACCTCTATAATAATACAAGTTAACACTTCACAAGATCCACCACCTATTGCGGATATTTAGACGACTCGCTTTAATATTGCTATTGTTATTCTAAATAGAATACAACTGAACAAATTCATAATTCTTGTTAGACGTTAATGACGCTATAGCTTTATTACGCGTGCCCACTCGGAATCCGAAAGACTGGACGTTTTCAGCTGGAGTGAATGGTTTTGAAAACATCATTTTGATCTGATGTGTTCTTTTGCAATAAACAAAGTGGAACGATTTACTTAACGTATGGCTTTTTAAATATCTCGTGTTAAGTAGATTTAGAGTTTGACGTACGCAATCGAATCGGCGCGCGGTTAAGGTTTTAAAATCCTCCATTTGTCCATTGTATGTTCCTTTGTTAATAAATGATGCGCTTAGATTTATTCTGTAAATGTCTTGTCGAAAATTATAAAACGACATGGTACCTCCTTTGTATATGGCTGACAATAAACACATATTTCTGTAAATGTATTTCTTTTAATAGAGTACAATAGATTACCACGTGCTGATAGTCCTGGTAAAGAATAATAATTATAATAAAAATAATATTAATTGTTTTTTTACTGGTACTTATTCACGTATTTTATTTTCTTTCTGTGCTAAAAATAATGTTTATTGGGAGACAATATACTCGCACATACACATACCACTACTTGCTATAGTAAATATTTACTTGCTATAGTATTTTATGTATGCATATATTTATATTTTATGTTTCATTTATATTTACTTTTATGGATTCGTAACAGAAATAAAGAGTTCATTATTACTATTTAAAAGAGATGGTGATCTTTTTAAAATAATAATAATTCAAACTCAATGCAAAATTACTTCATTATATGTAGTGACAACCATACAAACACTCGAATTTTATTTCAATTGCTTTATACAAACAACATCCCTACTATACACGCACAATAAATAAGCTGTCAATAACTACCAAATAAATTGATTATATTTATATTTAGTACCTAAATCAAAAATTTGTTTAACCACCGTAAATAAAGGGTAAATTTTCATAATATTTTTGACAAAATTCCAACAATATGTTGGCAATGACGTTAAGAAGAAAAGGTTATGCGTAGATAAGACAAA
The DNA here is from genome assembly GCA_927399415.1 of Macaria notata. Taxonomy (NCBI): domain Eukaryota; kingdom Metazoa; phylum Arthropoda; class Insecta; order Lepidoptera; family Geometridae; genus Macaria; species Macaria notata. Next base: position 3,130,027 of record OV656750.1, on the reverse strand, counting down.
ATTAATTTGAACAGCTGCAATAAAACTGGTAAATAGAACATGATAATAATAGTAGAATTACTGGAATTAAGTGATCTATAAAATTAAACATCTTAATTTACATTATATAACAAAATAAATCGAAGGTTTCGTATGCATGTATGTTTGTATTTACGAAAACTAATCTTATAATTAACTAATTAATTAACTCTCATCACACGACACCAGAGTTGGCCACTCTCATTCGACATGAAGAACATAATTAACTAGGTTTTATCCAAAGCTAGTTATACAATATATAAACCTTCCTCTTGAAAAGCTCTATCTATTAAAACACTTGGATGGAAATCCGTTGTGTAGTTTTTAAGATCTAAGCATATGTACATAAATATTACATAAAGAAAAGAAAGAAAAAGATGGCGCTGTGTGCAATGTCCCAGGATATTTATTTATTTATTTATTAGAGAGACGCTAGAAGCTACTTTGCTTTATACTATGTACTGATAGTGATTGCGAAGTTTATAACTTTAATAAAAGTAATTTGCTTTAAGCATATATGGAATACCACCGCTTTATCATAAAGCTTTTTAGTCAAACAGACCGAAGCCCATGTCATTAGTTATTAGTCGAAATAGGAATTTAAAAATTTGAATCAGTGCTTATCGTAGGTCGTATTTACGCACTTATCTCAAAAACTTTTAAGCTTTGTTTTATTAAACTTGTCTTGTTCTCTAAGTTAAAACTTATCTAATTTAATACAAAAAGAATTAAATAAATAAAATAAAATTTGTTTATTTTGCATAATTTCGTTTTACAAAAAGATATTGGAATCCAAATCCTCCCGAAATAGTTTTCACTGTGTCTCGGGAGCCGATGGCTTCTCCCTGCTTACAATTAACACACAAATAAACAGAATGCTATTATTATTTATACTAATTACTACTAATATCTAAATAGTTTCTGAGCTACCTCTGAAGAAACTATGCGAGTAAAGTTACGTGATGCAGCTAGTGTCTTTATATTATTTTCAGAGGAAATCCTAAACAAATATCACATATCAAAGGCGAAGCATTTAATATAAGCCTGCTAAGCAGCTTCCTAAAGATGGTATTTGTATAGAAATGTATAAAATATATCAGTACATAAACTTTGCATAGTTGTGCTTAAAAACTGATAATCTAATTTAATAAAAACCTATTAGATAAGTTAAACGGTGTTTTGGCTTTTTTGTTAGTTATTATTTTTGAGAATAAGTAAAATGAATGAAAAAATGTCTAACGAATCTTTCTTTTATTCACATTTTGGGTGGGTTTGGGTGGTAAGGTGAAAATGAAAGTTGGTGTGTTTGTTTGTGTGATTCCGTCTTTAATAGTGCAGTAAAAGAAAGTAGTATTGTGGCAAAATTTCATGTACATTAATAAAACCTTTTTATTACCTTTTTTGCAGAATAGACGAATACGTCACATCTAAATATAAAAAAATAACACTTTTTTTATGTAAGATATACCCACCAAAAACATTCTGTAAAAACTAGCCAAGTCTCGATTGAGCTGCTTATTTATCTCTAAAAATTAATGAAATCTAGACAAGGTCGTACCAAGTCTAAGGTTCTTTACTGCGATTATTATCTATAGTTAATGTTATATGACTGGCTGTTGAACATTCTTTATACATTAGTGGGTACAAGTCAACGGCCATGTCACTAAATGATCTACCGAATTGAAATTTTGGATTTCAAATGTGTACCGGATGACGAGAATTTCAGCGTTCTAGTCCCATCCAGAGGTTTTCAAATAGGGCCCTGAAAATGCAGAGAAATGGTTAAAGGATGGTACGGCAGTGTTTGCTTCACGCCCGACTTGGCGGGGGCACTGCAAAAAACATCGTACTATGTTTTTTTGGAAGATATATTACTGTCTATAAATTCCACGGTGCACGCGTGATTTTATTGGAATAGGGGCATGAAACTGATATAAGAATGCGATAAGCTCGTGTTTGCCCAGTGGGCGGATGCGGAAATGCACGCAAATACTGTTTTATTTACTGAGCGAAATGTGAGTTTGAGCTAACTTATCAACAAACGCTCGTATTTGTTGACATCGTGAGGAAACCGCCATGTTTGAGGACCACAATATCCGAGGACATGCGTCTTCCGTGGAAGGACCTGGCGCCCACCACGTTGTATCTGCCCAAGAAAACTTTCCTTACGAATTAATTCTGCGGGGTAGTCACGACCCTCAGTCACGTGGAAATACGACTCAAAGAGAGAGTATTTGTTGAACTAAGTTATTTCTTGTGAGTGTGGGGAGCTCTGGTGTAGAGAGTTTTTATACTATCTAGATGTCTTTGATACCATGACGCACAGCTGGGATCTACCTAAGTACCTATAAAGTAGCGTTTTATGCGACCTCCTCCTCCTCCTTGAATCGTATCCCTCATGTCTGAGGATCGTGACCACCACCTCCCAGCACCTTCTCCTTGATGACTTCTTTCCACTTCCTTCTGTCCTCGGCAACATGCAATGCATTATAGACTGTAGTGTCTAAAGTAGTGCGAAATGTGACTTTGAGATTATGCGACCCACGACATGGATAATATTTTAGACCAATAATAAAACGTATTTTTTTTAAATACTGTAAGTAAGTAGATGATTCCTTGTACTGTCAACCTACTTAAACCTAAATTTTATAATTGTTATTTTATTATTTTTAAAAGTGGCATTCAGTTTTGGGCGCTTCCGTGGGTCGGATGACACGTTAAATTGTAGGTCCCGGCTGTTAGTCTAGTACGGCAGTCGTTAAGCCATGTCAGAGGCCCTTAGGGCGGTTTGAAAACTCTCACCACCACCAGAGTTAGCCACTCTCATTCGATAAGAAGAAGATTATGTTTAACAATCAGACATTTGGCCACTAGGCCATCTGAAGGGATATTCACATAAAATCTTCTCTGTAACTATGATAAGTTAAAATAAACATATTTGATTTAATTATTTGCTTGATCCATTGTTTTGACACGATGAATATAAAAATACTAATAATAAATTATACTTTTCTTCTTTAATGGTCAAATAACTGACTGACAATTGAACAAAAAAACTTACTTATAGGTACCCTGTATATACCTATATAAACGTATACATTATATAAATTCTACTATATATACGAATGTTGACAGTAACATAGCGTCACGTGTGTTACCGAATCCTCTCTCGGTTTGCCATACTTAATGTAAGTGTCATAACACCTAACATTTGAGTTAATACAGTGTTTGCACAATCAAATAACACCCATTTAATATTTTTCTATCTCCTATAAAAACTACATCATTATCTACGCGGTTTCGTTCGCGTTTTTTCGGCATAAAAGGTAGCCTATAACACTTCTACATACCAAAAATCATGATGATCCGTTCTGCCATTTTTGCGTGTTCCGCGTTTATAAGCAAAGAAATATATTAACCAACAAAAAATCCAAAAATTACAGAATCCTGTTCTGTTATAGATTTAAAGTAAGTACTTACGCCCTTTTTTTAATATCTTCTATTTACAGATTTCAGACCCTCTTTAGCTATAGCAATATAATGATTGCTATGAAAATTCTCTCAAACGTAAATATTATATAAAAATAACATTTTTGTTATATTTTTTTCGAAGTATCCTTTTTATTGGCAATTCTTACAAAGTATCTACGCATGTCTACGGCGTAGCCGCGTAGCACTGGCACAGGGTCTACGAACCTCTACGTGATACGTCATTATCATAACCTACTCTTGAACAAGTATGATTTGTCATATTACTTTTAGTTTAGGAGATAATACTATGTTTTATTACTGAAGTTAAAAAAAAAATAAGTATCAACATTAACCATCTTAGGTCATACCTTGGTAAACTATGCTCAAGTGCAAACCAGTTTTAGTTATAAATATACATATGAATAAGTTTGATTGAGACTGGCATACTCTGGTGTCGAGAATGTTCAAATCACTAATGTGACGTAGCTTAAGGACTGTCACGACTCACGATGCCACGACGAACTATTATCTACAATTCTACTTACTATGCTACCGAATTTATCTTTCATATTGAAACAATGGCGACTGCGCTTTCATAAAAGGGAAAAACTTTTTATATTACTTTTATAAAATCAAAAAGGCTACTATTTAGCTTATCATGTAGCCTTTGTAATTTTCTAGTCCCTACAATATCTCTATACTAGATGTAACCATAAGCAATCGATCAGATGCGCCGTGAAAAAGGGATAAAAGAATCTACAAAGACAAACACATATTTCACTTCATTAAGAATTTATTATATGCTCTAAATTACAAAAATACATCAACTAGAAAGAATTTAAACTAGTACCACAATTCAAAAATAATGAGTAATAAAATAAACCAGAACAATTCAGTAATAAAAATAATAATAAAACCAACCACTATCTCCTTTACTAATCGTGTTAGATTCACGTGACAATGACAAACACACTCACGTCATCTAAATAAGGCCATTATGAACTGAATACACGAAGTACAGCTTACACCTGTAATAGGGAGAGAGATCTTCTTAGATGAAAGATACATCGGTATGTTCGGTGTTCTTATTTGAGAGTCAAATTCATTATAATACTTACACTTTTGACTTTATTTTCTGTACTGGTTACAACTGTAATCCAAATTCAAACTCAAAATTATTTATTGCCATATAAAAATGTACACAAACAATATATCTCTAAAGCACCGTACTGGACGCCGCCGGTGCGTCTGTGTTACGGTGCTTAGCTCCTTCCGGGGTCTTTACTTTGGAAAGTATACATTTGAAAATTTACTTTTACAAAATTGAATGAAATAAGTTTTAGATTAAAATTAAACATAGTGAAACAATAAAGATAGATATCTTCGTTTGAGATGAGAGATATATCAGTATGTTTTGGTAACTTAATTTGGGAGCCAAATTCATTATAATACTAGTTATGTATTTATATTTTAATTTTTCTATATTCTTCACTTTTGATAAAGAGAAAAGCTTCGTTTGAAATTGAAGGTGAGACGGTATTTTTTGGCAGCGTGATTTGAGAGCCATTGCAATATTTTTACATTCTTAACTTTTAACTACAGAGTTGTGTTGGTTGTTAAATGAAACTAGCTCTCAATTGAGACAACTTAAACACAATACATCTTTACGTGCTGGGCAACATATCAAAATCCTTTGCTCCATATAGCGAAATTTATAAAAAAAACAAAATACTTTAGCTCTATATAGCGATTTTTAATAAAATAAAATTTAAATATTCTAGCAAAGCGAGGATACGGGTAACCGCACAGTCTCTGGTATATAATAAACACATAAATTTGTAAGGCATTTAGTAAATTTCTATAAACTTTGGCGATAATAATCAAGTCTAACCAAGGACGGGCGACCATCGAAATATTATCAACATTTAACTTCGAGCCACCTAATATAAACATTTGTATCTAAGCATAGTTTCAGAAAAACATATAAAGGGATAATTAATCAAATAATTGTTCATATCTTTCTTTTCAATTTAACGCGTACATTTTGGTAAAAAATAGAACAAAAGAAAGAAAGAAAACATTTGTTGTGATAGATTTTCAGAACCAGTAAGAAATATTTTTTCTTATTTAATCAATTAATAGTAGTATTCGTACAATTATTTATTTTATTTATTATTTTTAGTTTGTAATAACATATAGAATTAAAACAAATTCATCATCATCGGGTGCCATCTTCATATTGAAGTTCGGAGGTCAGTTGGCAAAACTTCTTGCGATCCCATGCTGCTTCTTTTAGATGCGGGTAGCTTAGCTTTGTCCATTTCTTGATGTCGTCTAGCCATTTCATCCTTTGACGGCCAGGGCTTCTTTTTCCCGGAATCTTGCCTTCGAGGATCAACCGTGGGAATTCATACAGGGATCCTCTTTGCATATGTCCAAAGAAAGCGACCTTACGTCTCATGACAATCGACATTAACTCTCTCTTGCGATTGGCTTTCTGCAGTACCTTGACGTTTGAAGTAAAGCTGGTCCAAGGAATCTTGAACATCTTACGTAAAGTCCACATTTCAAACGCCTGTATCCGGTCACAAATTTCTTTTAGCAGGACCCAGGTTTCGCATCCATATAAGAGGGTGGACCAAACGTAGCATCTCATGATGCGGTGTCTTTGTTTGAAATTAATTTTGGGGTCGCATAGAACTCTGGACATTTTGTGGAAAGCAGCTTTTGCTTGTCCAATCCTACACTTTACTTCTTCTAAGTGACAAAGGTTGGATGTAAAGGTTGGATGTAAAGATACGCCAGATAAAACAAATTGAACAAAGTAAAACATTCAATAGGTATTTGAATTTGTTGTTTACTTTTACAAAACACTGATATAGGTAGATAGCAAACTTACCACTTACCTGTTGCTATGATATTATTGCAGGCGTTATATTTTTCTTATTCAAACGACCGCATACTTTATTATTATATATGTATTGATGAATAAAAAGACAGTCTTCAACTGCATCATAACTTTAAATCAACAAAAACAGCGTGTTTTTTTTAAAAATTGACTTCTATAAATAGTTAATAAATACGTAATAATCAAAAATGCTTCTAATAAGCAGTAAAATAACGCTAACGTTTTTTAAAGTCCATTAAAATAAGAAAGAGATTACAAAGATATTTTAGTATGAAAATATGTATAAAGTGATAATAATAAATACTGCTTCTTAATTCTTAAGGAATTCATTATGTTTATAAATATTCATTCCTTCGTAGGAATTAATAAGGGCTTTCATTAGTAATAATGTAGAAAGCAATGTAAGAGTTAATTGTGTGATAGAAATAAAGGCTTTTTTATTTTATTTATTCATTTTTTATGCTTACGTTTGTGTGTGCCCTGTTTTTTTTCTATTTCATTTATTCATTAGTAATAATGTCATTACAGTAAACCCATTTCAAAAAGACATTAAAAACAGAGTATTTCTAAAGATCAAAGGTACAATCCAAAGGTGTAAATTGTAAACTCTGTAAATAGAGATGTGGACATATCCTTATTGTTTTTTTGGCCGGAAGAAAAAAAAATATCACAAATAACGTAGTATACATTTATCGATAGTTTTAATTGAAATGACCTTTGACCGAATCAATTTAAGAATAAATAAAACTGTTGGCGCCCCGCAGTTTTACTCGCATCAATCCGGAATAAAAAGTAGCTTAAATGTCTATTCCGAGCCTAGGCCTTCTATTTACTTACCCAATATATTTCAAAACGACTTAGCCGTTTAAGCGTTAAAACGGTACCAACATAATCACAATACACACAATTTCAATATTTCGCCTTTTCCCTTCTTCTTCGTATTGAGAGTGGCCAACCCTGGTGTTGAGAGTTTTTAAACCGCCCTCAGGGCCATTTGTTATTACTACTACTTGTATTATGAATTCTGTGTTACTACTGAGGTGTGTTTTCCCGACCAAATTATTACATTAATTACCGCCCAAAACATAATTTTCCACTTCCTATTTAAACTCATCCCTTGACCCGAGTAAAATTGCAGAGCGGACCTTTAACCCACTAAACCCACTGTTTTAAGATAAATTTGAACAACAATTTACAATGATTAAAACTCTTGCTCGCGGCCATTTTGGAGACACCTGGTTTCTGTGTTAAATCGGCTGTCGCAAATAAGAACCAGCGTTTAAATTATGTAATAGTAAGAAAGATCGTGACGACGAAAGTGGCCAACTCTGGTGTCAGAGTTTTTACACCGCTCTTACGGCCTCTGACCAGACTCACGGTAGCGCCCAAAATAAAATGCCGCTTTTTTCATAATAAGTAAAACAACAACATGATAACAAACTTATCTAGGTACATGTTGATGTCCCGTCGGTAAAGAAAACGAAGCAAATATTTTTAGTGTATTTTGTCACACGACAGTTAGAAGATTACATTAAAATTATGTTCTACATTATAATAAAGCTGAAGAGAGTTGAAAGACTGGATATAGAAGACATTAAAAAAAATTGTTAGCACAACATTTTCCATCAATTTATAGAATTTTCGTCTGTTCATCTCTGCATCTAATCATGTTTGTCAGTTTATTTGAACACTCATAATGATTTTTGGTATGTAGGTAGTATGAGAGCTTAGGAGTGTTATAAGCTCCTGAAATAATGCGAGCGAAGCCGCGGGCATCCACTAGTATTAAATAATTATACATAAAAGCTGTGTTCGATCTTTCTATATACATTTTGAATTGATAACCTCCCTTTTATGTTCGGCTAAAAGTTCTATTTTGTTAAATGTAGCTTATTTCTACACAATATTTTGTTGGCTCGTTCAGATGAAAATAATAACTTCTTTTTATATTGTGACAGCCAGCTTTTTTCGGTCTATTTATTTCAAAAGCATTGAGAATTCTAAATCTCTTCTTAAAAAGGTCATCTATTGAAACTAGTATATTTTGTTTTTTAGTTTGTCTGAATGAAGACGGGTTTTTTTTAATTTATATCTTATACATGATAATAAAGCTGAAGAAGGTCGACAGTTCAAAGTTGTACCTACAACATTTTTTTAAATACCTAACTATAAATATTGAAGATATTTAAATATATTTTTTTGGAATCATGTACTTCGAATTGATATCAGAACACGTTCCAACAATTTCTAGAATTTTTGTCTGTTTATGTGTGTCTCTGTTTGTCTGTTTATTAAACGCTAATCACGTAAAAATATCATCATGGTCTTAGAAGTGACGGTGTCAATTAGTAACAAAATAACTGTGAAAATTTGAGAATTAGATCTCACTAAACTAATAAACTGCTTGTGATTCTTATACAACCAATTAACGTAAAAATTACGTGAAACACTAATCATTAACAATTTAATTAAGTGCGTAAACTATGCTATTAAATATTATAAATTATTCAATTGCGATTATCTAATGTTAGAAAATCTTTTTACTCCTTATTATATTAAAGTTTTTATGTCTTATTTTTTTTTAATCTAAAATAAATACATTTATACAAATCCAATAGGGATTTAGTTTGTTCATAACTTCGATACCCTTTTCTATTATTCATGAGTGAAAGATGAAAGGAAAGTTAAATTTAGGTTTAGGTCACGTCTAGGTCAATATACAACAATATACATATACAGATACTAATATACTTGTACTATACATCTATGTTAGTGTTATATACACAAAGGTGACTGACTGACTAACTGACATAGTGATCTATCAACGCACAGCCCAAACCACTGGACGGATCGGGCTGAACTTTGGCATGCAGGTAGATGTAATTATTTATTGTGTTAATAATTAATTTTCAACACTAACCTATAGTAGATGGATCAGGCAGGCTAGAGACCGTACTATAGGGCACATTGAAGAGGAGGCCTATACTCAGCAGTGGGTGAACACGGGCTGACAAAGCCAAAGTTTAGCGTTAGTCACCACTAACCCAGATTGTACGTCTTTTTGCCAGCTATATCTATCTTCTATACATATATATTATACCTAGTTAAAGTAGTGAAACCGACGACACATTGAAAGAGGTGTTTTCAATGACTTCCCTATAAGTAATATGCACTAGTAATACATTTTTTCATCTAAAAGGTACATAATTCAACAATTGATACAATAAAAATTGTATTTGTAAAATATATAGCTGTACGTAAAAGTTACAAACAGATTAAAATGTAAGAAAAAAACGGCAATTTCATAGGTAAATACCTATTACTATAATAAAGCTGAAGAGGGTCAAACATCTGTACACAGAAGATAGTAGAAAATAAAGTTTAGGTTTACTTAAAACCGAAAACAAAACACGTTTCAGCAGTTTTTTTTTAATTTTGTCTGTTTATCTGTGTCTTTGTTTATCTGTTTATTTAAACGCAAAAATGGCTGAACATGATTTTTTTTTAAGTTTAAGGTCTTAGAAGTGTCATAGGCTACTTTTAATCTCAAAATAATTCGAGCGAAGCCGCGGGCGTTCACTAGTACTATAATATAGCTCGGGCCAGAAATCATTACGGAAACAATAAATAAATATTCCGGAACATTGCACACAGCGCCATCTAGCCCCACACTAAGCAAACGCTTGTGTCGTGAGTACTAGATAACGGATATACCTAATACTTTTATACTTACTAATATAGAGCTACAACGAAAATACTGCTTTCAATTGCTAAAAATACTCGTAACAATGCATCGTTTTTTGTGAGTTTGAATTTTCAGAGTCTAACATTGTTGAGTACATACGAGTACCTATGCTTATTATAGTAATTGATTAATTTGTTTAATATGTATAAAAACCAATTCAGACATTATCATTACCTTCAGCTCTCTTTCAACCCACTGCTAGGTATAGGCCTCCTCCCCTAAGTGTCATGAGTGACATTATATACATAATCATAATAAATAAAATAGCATTTATTGCCAATTTACAAATGATATAAATCTATTTATCTATATTTTCTAATTATATATCTTTAGGGCACCTGAAATTTGGTGAGGGCCTCTTCCATTACATAACAATAAATAAAATCGCTCGCTAACAGTAAGTAGATCGCTCTTAGCGATAAGGCCGCCAATTAAGACGATTTTTGTATTTTTTTTCTATGTGGTGTTTTAATTTATCTATCTAAAAATATGTATATATGCTTTTGTATTGGAAAAAATGTTAATTTACAATAGACAATCATAACACTCATAATATACATGTCATTAAACTATAACAATGTTAACTTACCCTATCAGATTTATAAACACCAGAGCAAATTAAAAATATGACTAACCTTACTCAAATGACAAGCTTAGCCTACTAAAATTAATCGATTGGTTATAATTAAAAACAAAATATTCGTTTACATACACTAGTAAACAAATGGGTTCGCCTGCGTTGTGTCGAGATAAAAATAAGTGACTTAACTAAATCCTGATGACCCGTCGCTCCGATGTGGCTTAAAAGTAGAATAAACAGATTCACAAACATTTACACTTTATATAATTATACTAACTATTTCTCTTTTGACGCCGGAACGAAGTAATAGATTTTATTTATTGACTTGACTTGATTTTACCATGGTTACAACACAAAGCAATGCACCCATTATGATTTGCCTGTGGTGTTAGTATCATCATCATCGTCATCCACAGCCTTCCTTTATCATACTGCTGGATATAGGCCTCTCTTTGAATGTGCCAGCTGCGTCAATCTTGTGCAGACCTTATCCATAAAGAGCCCGCGACTCGTACAATGTCGTCGACCCATCTCGCTGCCGGACGACCTACACCTCGTCTGCCTGTTCTTGGCCACCACTCAGTGACGGTTTGCTCCATCTATTGTCATTTCGTCTAATCACATGGTGTTATAAGTTATTTTTAAAGTGTTACTTATTTATAAAGTGCTAAACCCCTACTATGGTTGTTTATCTTAAACTTTTTATTGGAAAATGAGTGATAATAATCACTGCCGGCAGGATACGAACCATCGTGTTTCTGATTATTTGATTTTATTCCAATACTTTGCGAAACCACCGGCACCAACTAGTACAAATACAATTAATAGACCTAGCGTAACAAATGTAATTTATTAAACTAATTTATGTGATTATGCTAGCTTTTCAAACGGATCACTGTCAAATATTATCGATATGAAAATTCTAATATAAAAAGGAGTTGTAACAGGATGGTTACAGTAGCAGATTTTACTTCGTCTAAAATGGGTCTAACCCGAGTTTTACTGTTGCTATTTTGCGCTGTTCTCTCAGTCAGCTATGCTAGAAGAATTTGCGGCACTTATCAAAAAGGTAAGTTTTTTAGTTAGTTTAGAATTTGCATTTGCCTGTAACTTGCGTGATGGTAAGTAATGGCGTAATTACCCAGTAAGAACCAATAAAAAAGTTTAATTTCCCATGGAAAAAGTAGCGTTACACATAAACAAAACTTCGTTTCTTTTTCTTTTTATTCTTGTAAATTTAAAATAATACAATGATTTTTATATGACGTGTACTTTTTATATGACAATAAAGATATGGATATATATTTATTTCAAAACAACTAAAATTACTAGTAACACTTCCAAATAATAATAAAAAAATAAACATTATATATACATCATAAAAAAAAAAACTAATCTACATTTTCAAAAGGTAGCGTACCCAAAATGCTGGCTGCATTTCCCCGTTGAATAGCTAGACTAATCTTTTGGGCAAAGTACAAGCCAGCATTTTGGTCACGCGAAGCCTGTTTCAAACGCCCCGACAGATCTTGGTAGAGGTCAAGTGCGCTCTGACCCCACGGCCCAAGAGTTTCTACCCCAAGACAATAAATAGTTTTTGATTTTTTTTTTATTTTGAATGTAGAAATCGCACGAAAATCCCATGAAAATATTTTTGTTCGTTAGATGAATATTAAAAAGTGGTCTTACATACGTATACGGTTAAATATATTTATTGTCACTTGAAACATAAAATAGACACACAATAAAAAAACAAGAGTACAAATAAGAAGTTTCATGTCACAATCCGGCCCCAACTCAGCATATGCTGGATGCAAGCACCCAGCGCTGATCTTCCGTTGGGACCGGCGGGTGACGTCACGCACGTAGATATATCATAATACACGTAATAACATAATAACATAAACATAATACAGCGAAGTAGAAATACACGCACAAAATAATGAATACAGAAAAATATCACAAACAGATAGGAAATGTAATATAATGTTTGGTGCCTACGGTAAAGGCTGAGCAACATGTGATCAAGAACATAAAATAAATATTATCCTAGGCGTTATGGTTACCTATTAACTTTATAAGTGTTTTTTTCCTAATTTTACCGGTGAACCTAAAACAAAAACATGTTAAATCATATAGTTTTTAATCATATTTTTTAAATAACATCAATATTTGCCCTGTAGGTAAGTGCGCGTGCAGTCGTTTTTATTGAAAATAATATTTTATCCTATTTTTGAGATGGGTAATAAAAAGTATTATGTTACGGTTCCTTATTGGAGGCTTTATTGCTATTTTAATCTGATTTTCGGACCAAGTAAAAGAAAAGGCGGGTGTCATGTAGTATAAGGAGGTCAAGAAATAGGCAGAAGATCAGGAAGGATGGCGCCTCCACAGATAAGGGCCTCTCCCCTAAATTTATATGCATTAAAATAGTTTTTAAATATCTTTCATCATGTAATTTTTTGGTGTGCATTAAAGAAATATCTTATCTTATCTTATTTATGATGAAGCTTGATGAATCTGTTTTTGTTTTACAGGACCTCTTGAATCCATAATTCAGCCTCAACATGTGCCTGTAGTAATGCGAAGTGATCAGGGCAACATTACCATAGATCTTAATCCTCGCAAGATAAATGTAAGTTTTAGATTTTTTGATGCGGCCACTAGGTATGCTGGGCACGCTGCCCTCTGGTAGTGGGCTGGAGCACTAAGATTACCTTTAAAATTTATTTAGGCTTTTCTAAAGGTTTACCAAGTGCTACTTTTTATGTTGTAGTTAGAAGTAGTATGTTTAGTTTTTAGTCCCTTGTTTTTATGTTTTAGTTTTCGATTATATTAACAAACTTAGTTGGCGCAAAAATAATCGCGGCCGGATTCGAACCTGCATCTCTATTCACCTATGAATCATACGATGTGTAAATGAACTATGTTATACGGTTATATGTAGATACCCTCAATAAAGAAATCGTCTACATATTATTCAATTTTCAAAATAAATCGTGCGGCATTTTTTATCTATGCCATTAGAGAACTGTCATAATAATTATCCTCAGTTCGCTGCAGGGTATATATAAGCTTGCCAAACGTCAAAAGCAATTTTTTAGTTTGGCAAACTCCCTGTTTTTGTATCTTGATTTTTCTTCTATCACTTTAACCTATTTGAACTAAAATTTTAATCAATATTTAATTTTTATTTACAATAATAAAACATAAAAACAAGAGAAGAAAAACTAAACATACTACTTGTAATAGAACATAAAAATATTACTTAGAAAATCTGTGGAAAAGTCAGAAGATAATTTTAGTACTCCAGCCCACTACCAGAGGGCAGCGTGCCCAGCATACTGGCCGCATTACCACGCTGGATGGCAATGCTGATACGTTGAGCCAGGCAAAGGCCAGCATTTTGGTCACGCGTCGCGTCAACCAAAGTTAATTCAATTTTTTACTGACAGTTTTTGATTTGGTTGTCTTATGTATGTATAATATGTTTGTGTTTTTTAGCAAGGCGCCTACATATCCGGTCTTGGCTTGAAAGCCTGCTCGGAAACAAATGATGCGGGCCACCTTCGTGTTTGGTTTGGTGACGATAAGGTTTCTATTCAAAAACTTTCTAATTTCTGGCCGCCAAAACCTGATATTGATATAGATATAACTGTGTATTACACAGCGGTGGCGCCCCCCTTCAAACCACCGCCACTACAACCTGGTGATTTAGAACAGGTGAATGGACAATGAATATTGAAGCTTCACTGATTTGAACAGTCTATGAAAAATTTGATATATCGTTGTTTTTGTCTTTAAATAAATTTTGCAATTTTTTTGTATATTCTGGTGTAATTTTCAAATCGATGAAATCTTACTTGGTGAATAATAAATATTGGTATATATAACGAAATCTTTTATTTCTAGATTCTTTTATCTTTTTTATCATTTTTTCTTTATGCTTAAATTGCTGAACCGATTTAAATAAAAATTGGTTTAGGGATAGATTAGACTCTGGAATTAACAATAGGTATAAGTTACTTTTTTCCCCGGAATAACACAGGCAATATCGAGTGACACCGCTAGTTTTATATGTATTTATTCATACTTGCACCGTTTACAATTTAAAGAAAATTGACATGTGCCCTGAATTACAAGGGCAAAGTAAGTAACATTGATATAATATACCCAGTGTCATAACAAAAAAAAACTTTAATCGACATATGCTGAGTTAGGGCCGGGTTGTGATTTGATAATTTGTATTATGTATACATACCTACATAGTTAATTGTGTAGTTTTTCTTTGTGTTTCATATCACAATAAATTACTTTTGTTATTTTTTTTTCTACAACTCAATAAATATGACACAGATTTACTTAATTCATACATTTTTACATCATCGAATGAAAGTAGATTTAAACAAAAAGTGTTACTGAAAAAAGTAATTATTCTTATTAGTAATATAAATACATATTACCAATTTACATAATATGTACACATTTTTATTATCCGAATATGCATTATTCTAATCAAGCAAAAACTGTGCAATTCATATTTTGATACTAATATTACTTCCGGGACTTCCGGTTAATTCATGACCCCGCGGGGAATACTCTGTTTTATACAGTATGCAATATTATTTAGTTTAATAAAGCTCCTAGTTTAGCCACAATATAAAATGTTTTTTTAGACTGTGGTTTACCTGACTGAGGACACGAGATTATCAAATTATGATGATGATGCAATCCAAGCCGATTTCGGCTACGGCGAACGTATTTCCTAAAGGAATCATCTCAAAACTAAACCGCCTTTGAACATTACCTATAACTATGTAAATGGCATCCTCACATGTAGCAACTGTTCTAGAACATTCACCGCTAAAATAGGGTATATTAGTCATGTGAGGACGCATCAGTAACTTACCCGTAGGAAATACGATTATCAAATAAGGCATTAAGGACTTATAAACACCATAAACTCAGCTAGCAGAGCCCAACCTATTGAGATCGTAGATTATAGCGTTGCTTGACATAAGGCAAGTTGTACTCAGGCGTGAGTCTATCCCATGTAAAAAAATATTAAATACAACTTGGCAACTGTCGACGCAGTCAGTCCTTGAATAGGTGAAAAAAATGGCATTCCATTTTAGACGCTTCGTAGGTCGGATGACACGTTAAATTGTAGTTCCTGCCTGGTTTATATAAATGCGTCAAAAATTCCTATCCTAAGTACTTATCTGGTTTGGCAGAAAAAAAAGCAAAATATTTTGTTGTTAAAAGACGCAGATGTAAATTAAAACAATACGTATTATATTCCCATACATTTTATTTAACACATTTCAATATTAATAAATTTTAAAAATATGCAGAACTTTATCAGCTACCAAACTAATTATGCATCACAAAAATAAAAAATAATTCTGCAAAATATACCTTAATGTAAACATAATATATAAAAATAATCAATCAAAATATGTGAATTCTCTATATTAATACTCTTTGCAAACCGAGTGGCAGGAGATGGCGCAGGGCCGAGAGGAGTGGCGTCTCATTGTGTTGGAGGCCAGTCTACACTGTGGGTCGCAGCGCCACATTAGTTAGTGTTTTACATCTCTTTGACAACTTCCAAAAGTCCATTTTCTATCTGAGGTGGCTCAAACGGCGGGACCACGGGGCTCAAATAGCTGGTAATGTATAAATCAATATCAGGTATCAATATTATAAGCATAGGTAGCTTAGAAATGGTAACCTTGTTATTTTCATACGAAACAGTAAGTCGAATTTCAGGGATCATTGGCGAGCAAGCTTTTACTACCAAACCGGAGATGTAGACTCCCTGTAAAATAACATAACTTTATTGTAAATGTATTTACAAAAGAAATAAATAAATAAATATTTCGGGACATTGCACACAGCGCCATCTAGCCCCACACTAAGCAAACGCTTGTGTCTTGAAAAGTATATAAGTATTATATCCGTTATCTAGTACCCACGACACAAGCGTTTGCTTAGTGTGGGGCTAGATGGCGCTGTGTGCAATGTTCCGGATTTTTTTTATTTATTTTTTAGATTAAAAATGCAATGTTTTTATATAAATACTTCGTCCAATCTATTTAATTTAATAGTGGAGGACCGCGGCATCGCGCGCATTATTTTTGAATGAAAAGTAGCCTATGACACTTCTAAGACATCATTCTACCTACATACCAAAAATCATGATGATCCGTTCAGCCGTTTTTGCGTGATGAGTGATTAAATAAACAGAGACACAGATAAACAAAAAAATATATAAAAACTGCTGAATCGTGTTTTATTATCAACTAGCTGTGCCAGTGACTTCGTCCGCGTGGAATAGTTATTTTGGGCATCATATTAATTTTTAAACATATATATTTTTTTAAACCTCTTCAGTTTTATAAATTATAGCTGTTACCCACGACTTGAACCGTTTTGGCAGCGCACACAACGGAAACCCTCAAAGATCAATAATTTTCCCTGTTTTTTTCGACATTTTCCATTGTTTCTTCGCTCCTATTAGTTGCAGCGTGATGTTATATAAAGCCTTCCTCGATAAATGGTCTATTCAAAAAGATTTTTTCAATTCGCGTTTTGTGAATGCATTTCCTTCACGGAAAAAAAGGGATTTAAAAACCTACTAATATATTGTCCGGGAGTAGTTCTATGGTGATGCTGGTCTGTTCTGCTGGAAGTCGACTAGTTATATTCTTTGGGTAACCTTTTCGAGGCCCTGAAAAATGAAAACAGAATATTAATATAGTAAATGAAAATTATTATGGTTGTAAGAAGAAACTCACTAGCTTCTTACTGTCTCTAAATTATCACGACACAGAGGAACTGATTAGCCATTGTATATGAAGGTAGACAGAATTTCTTAACAACAATCCTTACTTTAAAATATTGTTAAGCAAAACAAATCAAATGTACGTCAAATAACTTTTCTGAAATATGCTTGTTGTATATCGGTCTAAATATTTTATTATATATACCTACAATAGATACCCATAAATTTAAATTACCTTAATTTTATATAATTTTGAAATTTACTCACTTAATACCTATAAATAATTGTATTAATTAATTAACTAACAAATAATATTTAAGCAATGCCTAACATATGTATTCTAAGTCAAATGCAAATTTTAATCAGTAATGATTTTTTAATTTTAATTTCAATAATTGAGACACTGGAAGAACCCTGGATACTGCAACACAGGGAATCCTAAAGCAGTAGACAGGACCCCAATTTGAATTTAAACTGGAATAATTTAGATACTTTTATATAATGTAAAAATGATAACATGTTTTTGAGGAAATAAATAAAAAAATAAATAAATAATTTGGACCATCCCCTGGCGTAGTGGTTGCTCGCTTGCTTTCAAGAATCAATCCCACGACACGACAAGCTCGTGGGTTCTATTCTCATGACAGTACTCGCGAAACTTCCGCAAGTAAAATTATTTAAATTCAAATGAATTGATTTCAGCTTATCATTTTGTTTGAATTTTGTATTTATTTGTGAAAATCACGTGAGCTTTAGTAAGAACTACGAGTTTCATTGTTGCACTATCGCTGGTCTATAAAAGTAAGTCAAGTATTACGATAATGATTAATTCTTATGTCGAGAGTTACCAACCCTAAGAGCCTCTGACATGGCAAAAGTTGGACATCAAATTTAAAAAGTAACTGATGACTTAACTAAAACATAATATTATAGCTATTTTATACATAAAAAATAATGCGGGGTCATCGCTGATAATTTCGAGTAAATGAATAAAAATAGATTTTTTCATTGGCATTTGTAGTTTTTTTTTTGCGGAAAACTCCGACCTATTTTCAGAATTCTATGCAGCTATTTGTCTTCTTTGGGATTATACCCATATTCCAATATTTTTTTCGTTGCAATTTTTATGTTTCTTAGCATCAAAGAGCGGCATCGAAAATAACTAAAAATTTGGATTTGCGCAGCAACAAAAAAAAAGATCAACTCGTAATGCCCCATCACCGACTAGTCAAATTGGAGAGGTCCGTCTATGTAGTAGGGCCCGCGGTATACAACCGCATACCTATTTCCGTCCGTGATGCAGCCTCGACCGCGTGCTTCAAGACCAAGCTTAGAGCTTGGTTGTTGACACAATCTTTTTATGATATTGATAAATATTTAAAAATTCAAATATAATTTAATTACATTTAAGTAATGTATTGTAGTGGATACTTAATTATATGTTTTTTTTTCTCATAAAAGTTGACGTGTAATACATAGATATTATAAGAATAGTTATGACATGTAATTTGTGGTATTATTAATAAATAATTTGTATTTGTATTTGTACCTCTGTTTGCGTTTTGCTGGCATTAGGCCCCCTCTTAACGACTCTGTACCATGACTAACAGTCGGGACCTAATAATATATGATCCACGCAAGCGCTCAAATGAAATACCATTCTTTGGTAACCCATCCAAAGACTGAACGCGTCGACAATTGCGTAATACTAATAATAACTAGATACAAAGAAATATACAGTTAAATAAATATTCAATAACTTGCTGGTGCGCGCGACTTCGTCCGCGTGGAATAGTTCATAAAAAACGGTTCTAGTGAGTTAACCTTAAAAGATAGACATATACTGTTGCAGATATTTTGTTAGATCATTTTAAGACAAATAATTCTTTCAGACACATTTTTTTGATATCTTGAACCGTTTTCGCAGCGCACGCAACGGAAGCCCTCAAAGATGAATAATTTTCCCCGTTTTTCCCACATTTTCCATTGTTTCTTCGCTTTTATTAGTTGCAGTATGATGTTATATAGCCTAAAGCCTTCATCGATAAATGGCCTATTTAACACAAAAAGAAATTTTCAATTCGCACCAGTAGTTCTTGAGATTAGCGCGTTCAAACAAACAAACAAACAAACAAACAAACTATATACACTAAAGTAAAAAAAAATATAAAAAAGTATGCATGCTACCTCCGCTAGCTGAGCCAAGATAGCTTCATAACACGACTTACCTAATTCATATACGCTGCAAGATTTCACACAGTTGACAGTAAGAGCAACGCAACATATCAAAAGTACGAAACGTGTAAAACCCATTTTGGTTGAAGTAAATATCCGCTAGCAAAAGTCTAAACCCAATGCATTTTTCAATGTTGTTTTACTCTTTTATACCAGATTTTTTATCCAGATAAGATTATACGGTAATTTGTTGGAAAGGCATGCAAAATGAAATAAATTAGTTTAAAAAATTACGTCAGTTCCACTATTGTTATTATAATTTTATCAGGTCCCTATGATAAAAATATTTTTTTACTATGTGTGTATGTATGTATGTTGTTGATAGTAATGGACGCTTCAATAACGTTGGAAATAACAAATAAATTAGTTTATATAACACCTGCTCGTCAATGGCATATTATGTGTCATGCAAACTCAACTTAAAGCAAGTCATTTGTGTCCTATGGTCTAGCCGGGTCTTTATAAATGTACTGAATTTCATAATCCCCTAGGGAATAATGACATTCGAATTTGGAATGCAATCAACATTGAATATACGAGCTCCTTTCAATCCATGACCAAACGTCAAAATTAGAATATAAACTTTTCATAGAAACCTGCATGAAGAAGAATTTGCCACAAAAAAAATAAAACAAATAGAACGAAAAGGCGCTAAACTGCAAATCTTTGTGTTATTTTGTAACAAAATAGCGTATTTTTTTTTAATTAAGTACTTTCTTTTTAATTGTATTATGTTTTATTTTTGCCTCGCAGTGTTTATATAAAGTAGAGTATGCATTTTGGGGATAAAGCAGTGTATTTGTCTCGGGCGTTTTTGAACCCCTCGGCCTCGGGATTCTAGCTTTAACTCTCTCGCTTCGCTCGAGAGTTAACTCTGTAACTCCCTCGCTACGCTCGTGAGTTAGTCCTAGGATCCCTCGTCCTTGGGGTTCAAAATATCACCCGAGACATAATACACTGCTATATCCCCTTAATGCATAATCTACTATTAAAGTGCAGTGTCCTAACGGAAATTGCAATTTTTTTGTTATTTCATACAAACTGGTTTGTACATTCATCTTCTTTACACTTAAAATGGCCAAATTAATTTGCATAAAATTTTGTATGACAACATATACCACTTCCAGATTAATTGTTCCTTAATACATTTTTATACGAGTTTAGGTTTACGTTTGACTACAGTTATTGAATAGATTTGTCTATAAGTATTTATATTATTTTGTATATGAATGTGTAATATGTATTAGTGTAGTACTAGCTCTTTATATATCTTCTTATTAATTTTAATTAACTCTACTACCAGTATGTCTAATTTAAAATATTGCTCTTCTTTGTATACGTCTCATCTTGTATGTTTAATGGCCTGCCTTCTTGTACGTGCGTGACGTCACA
The DNA here is from genome assembly GCA_927399415.1 of Macaria notata. Lineage (NCBI taxonomy): Eukaryota > Metazoa > Arthropoda > Insecta > Lepidoptera > Geometridae > Macaria > Macaria notata. The sequence goes on along the minus strand of OV656750.1, from coordinate 3,108,891 downwards.
GCCAGCCCCAACGGAAGACCAGCGCTGGTTGCTTCCACACAACCAGTATTATGCTGAGTTGGGGCTGTGTTGTGGCAGATTTTATGTTTGTTTGTTATGTTTTTACTCGTGTTTGTTTTTTCTGTTAAATCTGTCACAATAAATGTTTTCTTTCTTTCAAATAACAAAATATACTTATGCTTGCAATTCCATACAAACTAATTTAAACCAATTTTCCCAGTTCGTGGGTCGGTTGACACGGTAGAAAGAAGGTCCTGTTTATCATAGTACGTCAGTCGTTAAGCCATATCAGAGGCCCTTAGGGCGGTTTGATAAACTCTCGACACCATAGTTGGCCACTCTCATTCGATAAGAAGAAGATTGAAAAATAAAATGAAGAAACCTAATCAACTAACTATGAATGTTTTTGTAGAATAAAATTAAGATAGATGCTACGAACACAACTAATTATGGATTGTAGAAATTTATAATTACTTGTGTTAAGTCTGGTCGTTTGTATGTATAATAAGTATGTAATTACAAAAAAAAGTATATAAGTATTATATCCGTTATCTAGTACCCACGACACAAGCGTTTGCTTAGTGTGGGGCTAGATGGCGCTGTGTGCAATGTCCTGGAATATTGATTTATTTACGCTTAAAATGGCAAACCTTATTTTCATATAATTTGGTTTGACAACTGAAGTCCCGGAATATTTAAGTATTTACTTAATTCAAGCATCACTTTTCCCAATTAGAGAAGAACTAGAACTTGAACTAATTGTATTTGCTTAGAACAACAAAAATTAATAGTAACACTTCCAAATAATAATAAAAAAATAAACATTATGTATACATCTTAAAAAAAAAAATGTATTGTATTTGCTTAGTATTAATGTAAATACTAAATAACTAAATAATATTAAAAACTTTCTAAGGACTGTAGAAGACATAATAATGTTTAAAATCTTTTGTCAAAAAAATGTTCAGACATTTTATTTTTTAGCTTGTTCTTAACTGTATTACTGTAATCAAGATCACTGGAAGGGACAAGCTAACATAGCACGGGTGTGCCCTCTCCCAGTATGTTAGGTAGTAATTAAGAATTATTGTAACACTCTTTCTGAATAAATGAATTTTGATTTGAATTTGAATTTCAGCTGCAACGACACGCCAAGTTTTGAACTACAAAGCTTATAATCGTATTGACTAAGTAATGATTGTTTGAGCTAGCTATATCTATTCCAACAAAATGTCTACAAAACAGGCTTTACGCTTTCCTTAAATGAAAATCAAACAAACATTAAATTCGTGCGCGTCTGCAGTACTGAATGTTTGCATTATTTAGCAATTTAAACATTGATCGAGATTCTATAACCAATAATATTAGGGACTTGCAAATCGTTCAATGCCCGCCAGCCAGATTCATTATATTCATTCATACATTGTTTCATTCTTTGCTATTCTATTTTAGTACAGATATGAACCACCATAGTTTGTAAACATAAGGAACATGTTTCAGCACTTTTTATAAACACTTTTAGTTTATACACATAATCTACCTACATTAAATGTGGTTGAAATTGTAAAGTTAAGTAAAATAATATGTGTGTTATATTTTATTGAGTAGTAGAAAATAAAGGCTATTTTTATTTTATATATGAACCACCATATTACCGTGTTTACACTGATCGTGGATAACAATTCAGGTGATTTTCTTTTGTTTATAAAAAGCATACCTAGGGTTTTGTTTGACTACAGCCTGATGTTAAATACCTGGTAATCGAATTGCCCAACCATATTTTTTATTATTTAAGTTATGGTTTTAATGATTCATTGTAACGTTTGATAACTATGTAGCCTGCTTGGTATTAATTACCACTGAAGTTTAAGTTCTAGCACGCTTGCCTAATTTACTAAAAAAACCTATTCATTCTGGTTAAAAACGTTAAATCTGCAGGAGGCTTGGTCAAGAAGCCACGTCTATCTTACGATTACTATCCACAAATAACGATAGTTAGTATATATTTTTTTGTATTGCTATATTGCCGTAATCTATTGCTGTCACCGGACGATTGCTGGGCAAAGTGGGCAAAACGGTGTATTAGGTTTAAGTTATTCGTTGCCAATTATTTCTAAACACTCAGCAGTTTTTTTATATAAATATAAAAATCTTTATATACATTAATAAATATAAAAACAAGGGAAGAAAAACTAAACATACTACTTCTAACTACTACAAAAAAGGGGCACTTAGAAAATCTTTCAAAAAGCCTAAAGATAATTTAGGTGCTCCAGCCCACTACCAGAGGGCAAAGTGCCCAGCATACTGGCCGCATTACCACGCTGGATGGCAATGCTGATACGTTGTTGCTTTTACTCAGCAGTGGTACTAAATCAGCTGTGGATAATGATGAATATACATTCACGTCCAGCAGTTTATTGCTCAAACATCACTAAGTTACGCCATTGAGGGGTGAATTTTGTATTACCTATCCGATTACTGACGACCTACTGACCTGGCTGCTGCTGCATAATGGAATATAACTTGATTGTTGAGCCTTTGTTAAAGATGGATTAATAACGTTTATTCTACGGACGGCAAAGCTTTGGAACACTTTACCAGAAGCTGTGTTTCCTGCGAACTACAATCCAGGGGTTTTCAAATCTAGAGTTAGTAAGTATTTTCTAGGTAAACGTGTTAAACCTTAGGCTACAGCAATGCTTAACATCAGGCAGGCTGTAGTCAAACGTAAACCTATCACACGTAAAAAAAGGTGGATTGTATTAAACACAAAAAAAAAATTAAAATATTCTTGTATTTAGTATACCAACATGTCAAACATTATATACATTTACATCAAATGAATTATTTAGTCAAAATTTTACATAAAAAAAACAGACCAACGAACAAACGCTATTTCCCGCGCGCGGAACTGAAAGTCCCTAGTAGGCAGAGTTTCCTCGCTGAAAAGCGATCAAAACGCGCCAGGAAAGATCCGACACGACGATCCTGATAAATAAAATAAATATATCTGGGCAAAAGTATGAGTTTTAAGTACCATTTAGAAATAGTACATTTATTTTTTTATTCCTTGTTTTAGAAGGTGAATGTCCGAGTATATGTACCTATATGCATGTGTTTGGTATGATAGACATAATAAGTCAGCAATTGTTTATGATTTGAAATTCTGAAATTTTCAAATCAAATCAAATATACTTTATTGTACACCAAAAAAAAAGAACATATTTAAAATAAAGGTGGGAAGGTAACCAGAGACATTGGGCGACCTTATCACTAAAGTGATATCTTCCAGGTAACCTAGTATGGACAACACTAGAGGAAATCCGTAAAGCTGGCGTACGTAAATTTTATGTGAATGGAGATTTTTCTAAGCTATAGGATCTACAGATCCAGCCGGTAGTTTGGGCCGTTTATTTGTAGATTTCGATGTAAGAGACACGACTATGAGTATGTCCAAATCGTTCTTGTGATTGGGCACGGATACTTTCAACTTTTTGTTTTCATACGTGAAATGGCCGTCGATGCAGGCGTTTACAAAAACACCGGATATGTAGCAATCCTGCAAATAATGTACATCATATTATTAAATATTTCTGAGTGTGAATATACCTAAATATATAAAACTCAAAGGTGTCTGACTGATTGACTGATATAGTGATCTATCAACGCACAGACCAAACCACTGTACAGATCGGACTGAAATTTAGCATGCAGGTAGATGTTAAGACGTAGGCATCCGCTAAGAAAGGATTTCTGGAAATGACGCTTTCAAAAGAGGTGACATAGGGGATGCAAGTTTTGCTTCTTAATGCGAACGAAGCCGCGAGCACCTACTAGTCTTTTCATATTACAAAATTTAATTTGATTTACATTTTAGGATAAAAAAATTATTATTTAATAGACTAAACAACCAAATTAGCAGTAAGTATATAAAACAAAGCTAATATAAATTTATAATTACTTGTGTTGAGTCTGGTCGTTTGTATAAATAATAAGTATGTATTAACAAAAGAAAAGTATATGAGTATCATATCCGTTATCTAGTACTCACGACACAAGCGTTTGCTTAGTGTGGGGCTAGATGGCGCTGTGTGCAATGTCCCGGAATATTTATTTAAAGTTAAGGTAATTTTATATTCGCCTTTTTTGGTATATTTTACTTAACAAGAAATAAATAAATAAATAAATAAATAATAAATATTTCAGGACATATCACACAGCGCCATCTAGCGAAGAAAGAAAGAAGAAAGCATAAATTATTCATACATATATATATATTTCTTTTTATCAGTGCCTTAATTTAGAGTTTAATAGCTTTCTCTAACTTCGTTTCTTAGGTATACCCAATCACTTATTGTAGTAAAATACATAATTTAACTATGTAATTAAAAACTTTTTTAAACCGGTTAAAAACTTACCGTAAATTCTTTAGAAACTAGATCTATGACGGCTGTAGTCTCGCCTGAATGTAGTTTCGCTACAATTACCTTCCCTTTCCCTTCTAGAGGACCTATAATAATGGAAAATAGACTTTTATTAGTTCTTTTATTAGATAGATAAGGAGCTAACCCCATATATTGAAAATTTTGTTTTGCAAATCTAGTCTCTTCTCGATTCCCGAAATAATATTTACAAAACATGAACAAATTCAATTCAAATATAAAATATATGCTTTTTTAATCGTTTTCCTCATGACTGAGGATCGTGTCTCCCCGCTGAATTAACTCATTGGGGAAGTTCTCTTGAGCAAGTACCTACATCGTTTCATTCCATAGATAACACAATAAATGTACTCAAGTTTTATGACTGACGGTTTCCTAACGACGTTTTCCTTCACCACTAAGCGAGTGTAAATCCTTACCTTCTTTACTTACCTTTTTGATAATTGTTGCATATTGGTATACTAGCACAATTGACTGATGCAACGGCGAAAAATAATAGAAAACATCGCGTGAAATCCATTTTCTTATAAGCAATAACCTATTAGGTACTCAGTTATCTTAACACAAGGTTTTTAAATAAAATTTTTTGCTTAATTTTTTAGGCTTATATACTTGGAAGATTTATTTTACTAAAACTAATGACTGCCTTTGGATACACCCGCGTGATTTCGGGATGAAATATAGCGTAGGTGATTTATTGTGTCAAATCACCGATATAAAATAAATATTATAAATATAATATTCCAGGACATTGCACACAGCGCCATCTAGCCCCACACTAAGCAAACGCTTGTGTCGTGAGTACTAGATAATTAGTATATTAAAAATAAAACAAATTTAATAAAAATAACTTAAAACTAGTGCCGCCTTGCGCGAGTCTGGGCCCGAGCTACCGGTAGTCGAGGATCACTGCCTTCTGTATTTGACCCTTCTTTTTTTGTCCCAGGAAAACCTATTACAGGTACTTACCACCCAACCCCGGGGATGGCGGATGGTTATATGGGAGTCTCCGCCCCTCTTCATAAAGGGCGGCATACCCACTAAAAATCTGGGGTGTTCCACCTCCGCATCGTTGGTCCAGGGCCACGAAAGCGCGGTGCATTCATCCGCAGCCCTGGTGATGCTGGCCTGACAACCGGCCCCGCATCGGGGAGCTTCAGCTCAGGTTTTCCCAACTAACCCCAAATCCCCATGATATATGGAGAGATGAAATTAGTTGGGCTTACCCAACGTGAAGGTAGTCCGATCATCGCACCCCTCTGTATTTGACCCTTAACCCAACCTTCCAGCGAGAGCCTCTTGATCGAGACAAATATCAGGACAATAATGGTCTAATTCCATTTTCTATTCTTATCATACAAAAATAAAATTGCTCTGTTGCAATATGAGTGCGAACCTTACTCAATATCAAAGTAAAAGTGACCAACAAACAAATAAACCAACAGACATACTTTTGCTTTCAATGTATAGGGTATGAAGAGTGATGTATGACTAATAGTACGAGTACCTTAATTTATACACGTTCTAATGTACATAGGTAATAATTATTGAAACAATGGTGTTTACGTTATATAACACTAGTAGATTCCTGCGGGTTCCGACATCATTATTTCTATGTAGCCTTAACAAAATATAACTAAACATAAATTAAATCGACTAATGTATACAGATAAAACCTTAACCTTTTTTTTAACTAAAATCTAGAAGACAGGTAAAAAAAAAAGATTTAAAAAAAAGAGAAACTTGGGGGCATTTCCACGTTGGATTCTTATGTAGACAAGATGTACCAATAGTATTCTTTGATGAGGCTGCTGCTATACAGGGGTACCTAGTGCACTAGCCATTGGTAACTCTACATTAAGGTCAATTGAAGTAAAATTTAAAACTCTGTTAGCTAAGTTATCTTTTAGGTAAGAAATAAATACATTCTAATTGTAGTCTATGATATTAACAGGACTTTATTTTACCTATATACCAAAAATCATGATGTTCCGCAGACGTTTTTGTATGATGTGCAAACAATTTAACAGACAAACAAAGAAACATTCCATAGACAAAATTTAAGAAAAAACTGCTGAAACGTGTTCTGTTATCGATTTTGATACACCATTTTTTTTCGTATACCTTTTCATTTCGATTTTGGTTCTCTCTTTAGCTTAAATGCGTAAATTTATTAATTGAGACGTGGTGGCTTCCAAGATGTAGTACATAATGATATGATACTTGAGACCATACTTCTTTTTCTTCTTCTCAAATGAAAGTGGCCATCTCTGGTGTCGAGACTTTATCAAGCCGCCGAAGGGCCTCTGACATGGCTTAACGACTGCCGTACTAGACAAACCGCCAGGACCTACAATTTTACGTGTCATTCGACCCACGGAAGCGCCCAAAATGGAATACCACTTTTCGATCACCCATCCGCGTACTGACCGCTTCGACCTTTGGGACCATACGTCATTGCATAACATCATAATACCTACGTACCTAATAAGTATCAGATATTCGTTCAACAATATTTGTAATTCTATGTACACAGTTCCGATATAATTAATATTGCTGTAATAAAAATATAGGTAATTATAATAATAAGTAATTCTTTGATCCAAGTACATATTTTTACATTTCATTAACAAAAACTTGACAAGCTTGAAAGCCTTGGTTAACTTTTTCTAACTCAAGCCATTTTGCACTTGGCCTTAGTTTGTCTGATGGTAAGCAATAGCTTATATAATAGCGAGTGTGGCTCAGCGGTTCGAGTGTCTGCTTTTCATTCAGACGCACCCTGGTTCGAATCCGGCCCTACACCAATGACTTGTATTTTCAAGTTATGTGTGGATTTGCACTCGCTTAACGATGAAGGAAAACATCGTGAGGAAACCGACATGTTTGAGGACCACAATATCCAAGGACATGTGTCTTCCGTGGCAGGACCTGGGCGCCCACCACGATGTATCTGCCCAAGAGAACTGCCCTAACGAAATTAATTCAGAGGGGGAGTCACGACCCTCAGTCATGAGGAAATACGACTCAAAGAGAGAGAGAAGCAATAGCTATGGTCTAAGATGGATCGTGCTTACCTAATACGAACCGGTTGACTCTCGCTTTAAAGATCTCATGCCATCATAATACCTATATGTATTTTTTTGCAAAATGAATGGTTTTATATTGTACTATTAATTCAAATGGATTCAGTTATTTGTTTTTCTGTGTCGTGTATCAAATATCTGATATGAATAAACGTACTAACTATATGGGCATTTCTGTAGAACAATTCAAATGATAACTTTTTAGGTAGGTTGTTCAAGTTGCCGAAGTAGAAACATGGTTCTAGGCTCAGCACTTGTTGAGGCAAGAGACTCTCTACTAGAGGTGAGTATCCTTCGGGTGCTGCGTAGCGGAGGCGACCGTGCTCCCCGCCGAGGAGGAAACGGCAACTGGAAAGGAGAATGAGTGTTATGTAAAAATAATTAAATAAATAAATATTTCGGGACATTGCACACAGCGCCATCTAGCCCCGCACTAAGCAAACGCTTGTGTCGTGGGTACTAAATACCTAACGGATATAATACTTATATACTTTTCTTTTTGTAAATTTTCCTGCCACTAGGTGGAGTGAGCAATTAAAAAAGCAATTAAAATCAAAATCAAATCATTTTTTTAAATGAAATTAAATGTTACTATTTACAAAATTTGTAGCTTAAGACTAAGATAATTAAATTTACAACTAAAATAATTAAAGTGCTACAATTTAATTATGAACTGGTGCCTCTGAACTAAGCTAGGCTTGTATCTCAGGGGCACCACTTCCCCATGTATATTAAACTAGCTGTGCCAGCTACTTCGTCCGCGTGGAATACTTATTATTATAAAAACGGTTCTAGTGAGTTAATCTTAAAAGATAGACATATACTTTTGCAAACATTTTGTTAGATAATTTCAGGAGGAATAATTCTTTCATACATATTTTTTTAATATCTTGAACCGTTTTCGCAGCGCACGCAACGGAAGCCCTCAAAGATGAATAAGTTTCCCCGTTTTTTTCACATATTCCATTGTTTCTTCGCTCCTATTAATTGCAGTGTGATGTTATATAGCCTAAAGCCTTCGTCGATAAATGGTCTATTCAACACAAAAATAATATTTCAATTCGCACCAGTAGTTCCTGAGATTAGCGCGTTCAAACAAACAAATAAATCCTTCAGCTCTATAATATAAGTATAGATTGATTAACCTACTACAATTACAAAATATATAAGTTATCAGTACCGAAAAAATGCCAATATCACCGTAACAAAATAAACTAAGCATAAAGTATAACAATATCTAAACAAATAAGATCAATTCCATATGCTTATTGATTATATATGTCGTAGGATAATTCGATACTTCGAATCTTCGCGGAAATCCTAGGGGTTTTGCGAAAACGTGGATAATTAGACATAGGCGAAAAATTATCAAATCTTACTGGACAAAGTCAGGATTTTTGCCCCACCACTTGCACTACAACAGGACTTGGCTCCTCCTTGCTTCGCTCGTCGTCGCATGTGCGTGGTAGAAAGCAACCTAACGAACCTAATCTACCTTCTGTCACAGACAAGTGACTTCGAGTCCAACACGCACTACAACAGGACAGATAATTTTTCGCCTATGTCTAATTATCCGCGTTTTCGCAAAACCCCTAGGATTTCTGCGAAGATTCGAAGTATCGAATTATCCTACGACATATACATAATTAGCTGATTAGCTTATCACAAGAAAATAAGAGAATAAAGCTATATAAACGTAATCAATTTTATTTATGCATTGTAGTCAAAGTATCATTTGATTCGTTCAAAATGGGTTTGATTCGAATTTCAATGTTGTTATTTTTCGCTGCTCTTGCGGTAAGCAATGTAAACTCGTGTTTGAATTGGGAAAAAGGTAAATTTATACCAAAATTGGTTTTTATATTATTATTTTTGGTGGAGAAGACATTAATCACAAAATGGCCACAATACGTTAAACCAAATGCGCTTCGATTTATCATTGCATTTTTGGTTGCTTCCACATAACCAGCATTATGCTGAGTTGGGGCTGTGTTGTGACAGATTTTACATGTTTTTTTGTATAAACTAACAGTATACTCGTATTTTTTCTTTCCTTCTTTTTATATTAAATTGCATTTCCAGGTGATTTATCAATAGTACCATATGAAGTTATACCAGTTTACGGAAAGCTACGAGATGACGAACGTTCAGCCTCCATTCCACTTCGTAAACCTCTCCTAGTAAGTTTTTCAGCCACCATATCTCTCTTGAGTCGTATTTCCTCATGACTGAGGGTCGTGACTCCCCGCAGAATTGATTCGTTAGGGGAGTTTTCATGGGCAGATACATCGTGGTGGGCGCCCAGGTCCTGCCACGGGAGACACATGTTCTTGAATATCGTGGTGGTCAAACATATAGGTTTCCTCGCGATGTTTTCCATCACCACTAAGCGAGTGCAAATCCACACATAACTTGGAAATACAAGTCATTGGTGTAGGGCCGGATTCGAACCAGGGTGCGTCTGGATAAAAAAATAGACACTGGAACCGCTGAGCAACACTAGCTTTTTAGTAAACGGTAATAAAATTAACGTGTACTATACAACGTAAGTAATATATTAAGCGCCCGTAGCTCAGCTATGGAGGCAAACTTAAGCAAAGGTGACGCAGTCAGTTCTTGAATAGGTGACCGAAAAGTTGCACTCTATTTTGGGCGCTTCCGTGGATCGGATGACACGTTAAATTGTAGGTCTCGGCTGTTAGGCTAGTACTACAGTCGCTAAGCCATGTCAGAGACCCTTAGGGCGGTTTGGAAACTCGACACCAGAGTTGACTCTCATTTGAAAAAAAAGAAAACTATGGCCGAGTGCAAACCCGTTCAAGTAAAAAAAAAGAAGAAATAAAAAAAATATATATATTTCTTTTCTCTCTTTCAGGGATCTCATATATATGCACTCTCCGTAAAAGGCTGTGGTCCGAACGAAGCTAATCCTCCAGTCGATCTATGGTACGAAAATAACCACCTTAATGTAACACTAAAATTTGTGTACTGCTATACACCAGCGGAAGTAGATTTGGAAATAAAAGTATATGTTACCGTGGACCTGAAAGTCCCTGCTTTGGAAGATGGGCCTGTAAAACCAGTAAAAGAATAAAAACCAAAAAATAAGAAAAATAACTAAAAAAGGAGGAATTAAAGCAGCAACGGAAATTTTAAAAAGAGTTGGCAAATAAATGAAATAACGTTATTTTGAAAACTTAAGTTTTTATTACATAATTCAGACCACCACCCTGGAATTAATAGTTTACCTAGCATTGTATTTTATTATAGAGAGTTCAGATAGGTACTTGATAGTATAATGTACATATTTGAGAGCTATTTAATTTCAACATAAGCATTCTTCAAATTCGTCTTCACTGAAGTCGTGAGCATATTATATTGAATTCTAGGAACATCATTATATTATCATGTACCTACTAGTGAAAGTTCGCGGCTTCGCTCAAATTATTTCAGGATAAAAGTAGCATAACACTTCTAAAACCTCATACTACCCCCTTACCAAAATCATGATGATCCGTTTAGCCGTTTTTGAGTGATAGGCATTTAAACAAACAGACATACAGATTAACAGATTAATGCACTGAGTGCTCCTTCTTTTATGATGGTTCGCCATTTGCCTGGAAAGAGGTTCTTTGTTTGTGATTGTTTTAGTATCGGAACGTATGTATGTAAGATATAAAAACCTGTTACATATCCACGCTGCCTGCATTTTGCCGACGTAGCTTCGGTTCCCACCGCTTGCACAACATCGCATGTCGCGGAATGTCAACGCTGCAGTTTCATGTTACCAGCGTCCGGCGATTTAGACATAGGACACTCTTCATTCTAACATCGATGAAGCAAGTCAATTTAGTTATAGTTAATTGTAACTTTAATTTAAAATAAATAATTTTTAAGTAATCTTTTGCATTTTTTTTTAAAACTCCGGCCGCAGCCTCCGTAATTAACCTGTATCATCATCATAAATTTAAGGGCCGGGCCCTTGTCTGTGGAGTATGCGCCATCCTTCCCGGTCTTCTGCCAATTCCTTGACCTCCTTATACGACATGACACCCGCCTTTTCTTTTATTTGGTCCATGTATGATCTTCTCGGCCTTCCTCTTCCTCTTCGGGCTTCCAATTTTCCTTCCATGATGTTTCTTATAAATTCGTCATGTCGTATAAGGTGGCCAACCATCTTCCCTCTTCTGTTTTCAATAGTTGCCAGTATTGTACGGTGTTCTTGGACCATGCTCAGCACTTCTTCATTGGTCTTTCTTTCTGTCCAACTAATTTTCTCCATCCGCCGCCAGCACCACATTTCAAAAGCTTCTATTCGTTCTATATCTCTTTGAGTCATGGTCCAAGCTTCGCTTCCATAAAGAGCAATACTCCATATGTAAGATTTTATGAGCTGTTTTCTTACGTGTTTTGCAATTTTGGATTTTAGTAAATGTTTCTTCCGGTTGAATGCTGTTTTTGCTATGGATATTCGGGTTATTATGTCTTGAGTGCATCTTGAGTCTTCTGTTATTACGCTTCCTAAATATTTGAATGAATTGGGATTTCTATTGTAAATTTGGGATTTCTATTGTAAATTTGGTTTCAACCAATTAACCTGTAATGCTATATATTTATTATTATATTATTAAAACGAACAATAAAAACGGTGAAATTATTTACCGATCAGATGAATGAACAAAGCAAACAGCGCAAGCAATATGTCTAGTCTAACAATGTCTCTGACATCCATTGTCGGAGGAAGTATAGACGGAACAAAAAAAAAAGATAAACAGACAACAATCCTAGAAACTACTGAAACGTGTTCTGTTATCGATTTAAAGAATACAAACAATTTTTTTAAATAATATCTTCAATTTTTGACCTTCTTCAGCTGTATTATATGTATAGAGTATACCTATATTCTAGAAACATGATAATACTCGTATTGTCTTGTATAGAAGAAAATTTGCTAATTGTTTTTATTGCTTGTTGGTCAGTCAGTTTCTGACATGAAATTTTGAGGTTTCAAGTCGCAAACGAACAACTTATTATCGGCATTTTTGGTATGGTGGTAGTACAGATTTCAGAAATTTATATAGGTAAATTTGTATTCCAAAACAAAGTGAGCGAAGCAAGTAGCATCTACTAACATCTAAAGAAAGATTTTTATTTATTTATAATGGTACATACATTAAAAACTGGTTTAGATCCAGAACAAATTCCTAAGATAAGTGTACACAGCTTGAACAACAGAAATGCGATTAATAATTTGAAAAACCTGAGTTAGACAGAGAATACAGTACCTAACTGGTACTGTATATACAATTTAGTATAATTCAAATAATGAATATCTTTTATTCACTTATTATAGTCAGATTTCAAGAATTGTTAAAAGTAATTTTAGATAGATATGTCTTTAACATGTAAATTCATTTCGATACTAAATAATTTTCATTTTTATTGTCATTTTTTTCAATTCCTAATATTATACGCTCTAGATATCTTCTTGTGCTCATAATTTAATATCTTCATATTAATACAATATTTCTATATTGTTAAGTTTTTTGTTCCCCGATATCCTGTTATGTACAGTGTTATTTGAGAATTACAATTTATGTAGGTACTTCGAAAAAGATTCGAAGTAATAGTCTCTTCTAGATATGCGACTACAGAATGCTGCATATTTAGGCAGGCTGTGGTAAAATATGAGCATTCATAAATGTATTTTTTGCGTATTTTAAACTTAAAAAAAGGAGGTTATCAAGGTCTTCTGAAAGTTTTTTATTGTCATACAATTATGTACCTCTGGATGAGGTCTACACAAGAGATGCAACTGGCAAATGCAAAGAGAGGCCTATGCCCAGCTGTGGGATAATGAATCAGTTATTTCTGTTTAAGCGTGAATAAATAATAACAAACATTAAAGACATCACTTTTCATAAACACTTCCCATTTTTCCTTATAACCCTGTATGATTAGGTTCTTGTTCCCGCTACTTTCTGTAATATATCGCACGAGACACCGAGACAATAACTTGGGACTACTTTTATATATTCTGTCGCAGGCTGTGTTTACACCGTCACGGGATTAAACTATTAAATGAATTGTATTTTATTATTATGATATAATGACATACGCAAAAATAAACGTGAGTAAAAACCGTTATGGTAAATTGTTAACTGTTTTTGTTGTAAATTTCAATTGGATATAGCGACCTATCAGTCAAAATGCTTGCCTGTAAAGTGTAAAAAGTAGCTTAATATTAATAAAATTTTAAGAAATAATCAAAATGAACTCATTTTTTAATAGTATATTTCTATTTTCTTATAAAATAGGTGGTTTTAATTTGTCAGTCTTTAAGTCGAGAGTAAGCCAGTTTCTTCTAGGTAAGCATGCAAGATCGTAGACTATCGTTGATTAACATCAGGCAAGTTACAGTCAAGCGTGAGCCTATCAAAGTAAAAAAAAAGTTTTTCGTGGGATGGTAAGTCAAACCTCACCTTTTCAACCGTTAGAGTGTTTATTGATGTAAAATAAAAATACCTATAAATGTAATCGTGTTAATAATTCATACAAATTTATAATCCTGTTATAGTACGGTGTAAAGAAACCCTTGGATATGCTTAAACAATTTTACATTCTCTAAGTGAAAAATGCGCACGACGAGACGCTCCCACGGCTTTTATATTTATTGCAGCTAACTTTAATCTATAGAGTATATAATCTATGGAAACTTTGTTTCAGCGTAGAGGATAACGCCTGTCTTTTTCTTGAGAGCAAACCAACAAGACACTTAATATCATTTCATCAGGAGTCTTTGTAGAAATTTTGATGTCGTACTTATAACAAAAAAATATTGTAAGCTCTTCAATAACAAAACAAAGTTAATAAGAATCATTAATTAGTTTTCGTATATTGACTGATTTCTCGCAAAAGGCAATTTTACGTACTTAACGAGTTGTATTTATCTTTAAAGCTCCCGTAGCTCAGCTGGCGGAGGCAATCGTATGCGATTACCAATGGTAAGCAAAGGTCGACGCGGTCAGTTCTTGGATGGGTGACCGAAAAGTGGCATTCCATTTTGGGCGCTTCCATGGATCGGATGACACGTTAAATTGTAGGTCCCGGCTGACGGCTGATTGTCTAGTACGGCAGTCGTAAAGCCATGTCAGAGGCCCTTAGGGCGGCTTGATAAACTCTCGACACGAGAGTTGGCCACTCTCATTTAATAAGAAGAAGAAGATTTATCTTTTTTCCCGTAATTTACAGTTTTGTCTTAGACATCGTGGTGGACACTTAGGTCCTTCCACAGTGGACTTAAGATCTAGTTTTTTGTTGTAGATACATAATACCTTCTCAAAACATTGTATTAACAATTATTAAATGCCTTTTAAATAACATTTTATACTAAAAAAATAATTTAAAAACAACAACTTTGTACAATATTTGTAACTTTAACTACAATAATATCTGTGGCAGAATCCAACTTTTTAACTTAATGTTGTTTCCACTCAGTTCATGTTTAAACTGAAAACGATACGGTTTGTAAGTTCCTCTTTGTCGTTTTCAAGTTAGTTTTAAGTGGTTTTTATTACTATTTCAATGGGATACAATAAACTTAGCAGATGTTTACGAATTGGCTAAGGTTCTTTTAGGAACTTTTGATTGTGAATTGTTTGTATTATACTTAAATACATATTGAAGCATGCAATACTTTCCAAATTGTTGTGTTCAGAAAACTTGTGTTCAGAAGCCTAAAAGATAATAAAACTTTTAATAAATTGCAATTTATATAAGTACTTTGACATACCTACTCTTCTACGAGAATCTTTAAGCCATGTCAGAGCCCCTTAGGCCGGCTTGATTAACTCTCGAGACCAGAGTTGGCCACTCTCATTCGATTAGAAGAAGAAGAATGGCATTGATTTCTTTAACCCTCAATTGGGCGCGCCTAAAAAGTTGCATAAGCGGTCGCGTGGGGTGTTTGGCACCCCAGATTTAGGAAATTAAATTAATTAAATACGAAATACATGCCAAATCAGACTTTTATTAATTATAACATTTGAACTGACATATTAATCAACTTTTAAACGTATTTTTAACATAATTAAGTTTCTTTTATATATAAAAAATATTTTTTACTAATCCTAGTTTTTATCGTCACAATTTTGACAGACTATATTCATATGGTCATTGCACACATGTTTTTGGCATTTCGAACATTCGGTTTTTGTTTTCCTGTCATTACTTCTTGGACATACATGGCACCTTTAGTTTGATTGCGATCGGCCTGCTTCAGAAATAAATTCTTGGTCCTGTCACACAGTCACCTGGGGTGTCGTGCACCCCAAACACGCTCTCCGAGCCCAACCGTCCACGACAGAGCGTCGCTCGCAACTGAATCGTGTACGTTTTACGTGTTTACGAAGCTACCTAGAAGGCCAACGCATTAAATTCAAATTTTAAGAAGTTGTGAGCCTGGAAAACTGCTCTGGGGTGCATGACACCCCACGCGACCAATAAAGGGTTAAAATAAAGATTATTGAATTGTGTTGATATCATTCTTAAAAAAAAACTTGAATACCATACAAACTAAGTACCTACCTAATAATATCTTCAGCTAAGACAATGTTTGTCCAGTCCTAAACTGTACCTAAAGTCTAAGTAAACTCTTAGAGACACAATCTGACTAAAGTTCCTTACTATGCTAATCTTTATTGGAATCACCCAATTTCCCCGACAACTCCCCTAGCGCCGTTTAAGTAAGGCAGAATGACCCCAAATACCTAAAGTTCATGAAAGCGACTACTTATAGGACCCTAAGGAACCGTACAACGATATTATAGATAATAGATTTCTTCTTATTGAGCCTGGAAGAGATCGCTTTTAGGTATAAGGTTGCCTGGTAAGACAGTTTATGTTTTGTATATGATGTAAATGTCTCTATTGTAGCGGTGTGTTAAGACGGGGTGCTATGTGATATCGACATTTTATAAAAAAAAATGGAAGTACTTATAAGATAGAGCTACATTTTTTTCGGTTTATATAATTTTGATTCAGTCTTAACACAAAAAAACGCCAAAACACGATTAGGTATAGATCGTTCTATACTTTTATTTTTTGAAAAATAGTTGTTTTGAAAATATTTTTCACGGTTTTTTACAAAAGAAGTACAGAAATTTAAACCAATTTAATTATATCTAAAAGGTAATGCTATTATTTAGAGGAGTAGAAAACCATAAGGAGAATATTCTGAATTGCTGATTTTATATGAATATATTTCGTCAAAAACGTCTGCAAAACTGCTCTTAAATTGTGCAATATAAAATTGTTTGCGTGTGGACAAGACTCGTCGGCCGGAGCTATGCGCGCGATGCTCGCCCTTGCTTTCATGCGTGGAGTTGCATGCGAAAAAGCAACTGTAGGCATTGTTCCAAGCGCAAAGCGTTTTCGGGTGAAATTTCGTGGCCTTAAGATTATGTATTCTGTGCCTTAAGTAAGTGCTTTTAAATGCGTCTAGTAGTGGCTTAGGCTGTGTTTTCATCGCGATCACAGGCAAGAATGTATTAGGGTAGTAAACAGTTCAAACATACGATCTTCACCTTGAATAAAGCGTATATCTAAATATATAAAACTCAAAGGTAACTGACTGATATAGTGATCTATCAACGCACAGCCCAAACCACGGGATGGATCGGGCTTAAATTTAGCATGCAGGTAGATGTTATGACGTAGGCATCCGCTAAGAAAGGATGTTTGGAAATGCTTATTTTAAAGAAAAGAAACCAGATTTAATGCGAGCGAAGCGGCGAGCACCACCTAGTCTTTCTATATTATTTAACAGAATATATGTCTATATCTTTGTTAACGCTGACTAAAGTTCAGATTTTTTTGAAATGAGCGATGTGTTCCTTGTGACACAGTTGATGTTATTCTTAAGTTGATAACAATACAATAGTAGAAGGATAGATTAATAAATCTATTAGAAGTTTCTGAATTATGTAGTCTGTGGTTCCGAAGGATCCGTAAAAATGTTGGGGAAAAAGTTTAAATGAGTCAAGCTCGACGCCGCATAAGAAACGGTGATGGATCGACTGTCGATTCAGGACTAGGGGTGGGACAAATCAATAGCGGAAAGTCAAGACTTCGGTCCTTGAAATCGGTCTTGATTTGATAATAAAATTGACTTGACAGAGAAAGTAGTTCATTACAAGTTTCGTATTTTAATACTGTGTTTTGCTTTTATGATTTATACATTAAACAATATCTAAGAAAAGTACCTATATTCAGTTATTTAAAAGTTTTTATAATAATAACAGGCTAATTTGCAATGATACTAAAAAATCCTTAAATCTTGTAACTAAAATAATAATAAACCTTAAAATTAAAGTATGAAAATTAAATCCAAGATCCTGTTATATTTTTTTATTTTTTTATTGTTTGATGATTTTACTAATAACAGATATATAAATAAGTAAACATCAAAATTATACACTAAACAGGTCTTGTTTATATAATTTGTAATAAACATTAAAAATCCTATAGTAAAATTTTAATTATTCTCTGTTGTTTTATAATATGTCTTTACCTATGAAATTGCCGTTTTTTTCTTACATTTTAATCTGTTTGTAACTTTTAAGTACAGCTATATTTTAAGTACAGCTACATACAAACATTCAAAATGTTTGCATGGAAATATAATTTTTCTCAATTTCGTCATACAAATCGGCAATTTCATAGGTTCTACCTTACATATATACATTAAGTTGATATTAAAATTCTACACCAAGCTAGTCTTGTTTTGATAATTTTATAATAAACATTGATATATGAGACCAAGACTATCCTTCAAAAAGTTCCCTTCCCTACGTATGATACTTTTACCGCCCTGTTCCGAAATTAGATCCCAATAAAGCCGTATTTAGAGATTCTGTGAGAAATGATCTTACCTTCTATCATCTGAAACTCAATACTTGGTTTTTCTTTGTGTTTGTGTCATCGGCCTTTTTATATCAAAAATATATTTCAATCGCTATCGTTTCAAACATACTTTTCATTATAAACCTCTTTATAAAAGGTATCGTGTTTGATTGTGTTCAGTTTAACAAGTTTATTGATTGAGTACAATATACCTATTTATTTAGTATTATGTATTATTTTTATCCTTAATTATTGTCCGAGGACATGTGTCTTCCGCGGAAGGACCTGGGCGCCCACCACGATGTATGTGCACAAGAGAACTCCTCTGACGAATTAATTCTGCGGGGGAGTCACGACCCTCAGTCATGAGGAAATACGATTCACAAAGACATGAAGTCCCTATAAGCGTACAACGTACGGAGGTACGTATATGAGTAAAAATTCGCTCTGAGAAGCATATCGGGATGTCAATCCCATACATTGTCTTTCTTTTCCATTAGTATGCGTTGGTTCGCTTTTCCTCTTCTCTATAGGGGCAGACTATAACGGCCACCCATCCCAAAGGAGACCGCAACTGGGCTGTTGGTGCTTCATAAAATTATTCATTTTCAATTTTCTCTTTTCATAAGAATTTAAATATAATAACCTTTGTTACTACGATATCCTAATATAATCACTTAAACCCGTGACCATATACAAATAAAAACGTATAAGTACTTAAAATAATAAATTGACAATGTCATGGACAATTAAATTTTGAAATTGTTACTAAAGCAATATTAATATTTTCACAGTATATTTAAACGGTTTTTGTCAAATTCATTTTAAATTATGTGTTTATTTATATGCAAGTATCAGGGACATTTCATATTTCTCGATATAAGGCTTTACATGGATCTATAAGTGGGCAGATATATTGGATTTGCATTTGAGCAGCTTTTCATACTGGAATTTAGAAATTTGGACATGCATTTTGGTAAATAGTGTTATTTGACTTTACTGTTTACAAGCAGTGGCCGGGTCGTGACTCCCCCGCAGAATTAATTCGTTAGAGGAGTTTTCTTGCGCAGATACATCGTGGTGGGCGCCCAGGTCCTTCCACGGAAGACACCATGTCATCGGATATTGTGGTCCTCAAACATGTCGGTTTCCTCACGATGTTTTCCTCCACCGCTAAGCGAGTGCAAATCCACACGTAACTTGAAAATACAAATTATTGGTGTAGTGCCGGATTTGAACCAGGTTGCGTCTGGATGAAAAGCATAAACTGGAACCGCTAAGCCACACTAGCTTTTTTCTAACTATAACTATATAATCTGTTATGTATAACAAATTGTATATATTTTTCGATTTCAGCAAGATGAGAGTCTTAGTTCATTTACTCCGATCTCGAAACACAATAGGTTTTGTTCTCTTCGTATTTTATTGGCACTAATTACGTGTAAAAGTATGTGTTGGTTACTTCCTCCTTCACGTTTTTAAGAATAACGATGAATGAATTATCGTATATTTTCGTACGGTTATAATATTATGGGTTCTCAGAGTGTCTTATGCTCCTTTTCATCCCAAAACATAGGTTTGAGCCGCGAGCATCCACTATTTAATTTTGTATTTGTCTCTAATCAAGAATGGCTAGAATTTGACTACAATTTTTTATACAAAAGTGAGATTGATTAAGTAAATAGTTCGTTTGTTTCAGTGAGGAGCGCTTGTGACCTGTAAGAAGCCTAACTCAATGCAAAGATGCTTCACAGTCAAATAGCATCATTTTTTACTTGCATAGTTATATTAATTTATGATGCTGAATCATTGTGTAATTCTGTCACAAAAGGTATGTATTTTTTTTCATATGATTTTATTAAATTATTCAGTTTTCTTCTTCTTCTACTTATCGAATGAGAGTGACCAATCAAGCCGCCTTAAGGGCCTCTGACATGGCTTTACGACTGCCGTACTAGACAAACAGCCGGGACCTACAATTAAACGTGTCATCCGAACCATGGAAACGCCCAAAATGAAATGCCATTTTTCGGTCACCCATTCAAGAACTGATCGCGTCGACCTTCGCTTTACATTGGTGATCGCGAGCGATTGCCTCCGCTAGCTGAGCTATGAGCGCTACTTGTATATTTTTTTCTATTTTTATAATATAATATGATACAAAAAAATATGCAAGATACGGGTTAAAAGGGAGGAGGCGTATGCTTTGTAGTCTTGTGTGTCTCTAAGCTGAGCTTTTGATTTAAGCAAACTCTTAGAGTACGACGTAAATTATTATCTTATCTGATGGATTTTTTCCTTCTTTTTATTTTTTTTTTATTACAGGAAGAGCACAATATATACGGGGATATTTACCGGAATACACAAATGCAATATTACAACCCTATCAAGACATTGTTTCTGTTGATTTTAAGGTAATTCTGGCACCTTAACTTTTATTTTTATATACTTATATCTATTTTAATATCAACTTTATCATACAAAGACACCTGAAAAATAGTGCAGGTTTGTTTTTAGAAGCCTTGCTTGCGGGTTCGATTCCCACGTACAAAAAATACAAATACAAAAATCATTTATTTTCCAAAGATATTTTTCACAAAATGTTTCGAATCCTCTGACCTCGTGGTAGCCGTTAGGCTGTGTTACGAGGCCAGAGTCATCTCCCAGTATGTTCATAATTTAATTATAATAACGTCTTATGAGCTAGGTTACACAAACATTTTTTTTTTATTTTGTTTTAATATCTAACTACCCTCAATTTGTGTACAAGTTCAAGTGGTAAGACAACAAACAGTGTGGGCATGCAATGTAGGCAGTCACTCACACACGCACAATCGTACAACTCGCTCGCACCATCGACTTCATAATCAACTGACGCACGTGACACAAGTATTTATGAATTTTAAAATTTATAATTACTGAGTCTGGTCGTTTGTATGTATAATAAGTATGTATGTATTTACAAAAAAAAGTACATAAGTATTATATCCGTTGTCTAGTACCCACGACACAAGCGTTTGCTTAGTGTGGGGCTAGATGGCGATGTGTGCAATGTCCCGGAATATTTATTAAAAAACATACAGTAGCCCCAAAGCCAGAATCAATGTAGCCCCGTCAACAAAAGAACATCTACAACTACGAAACTAAAAACACATTTTCACTCAGTACAATTATCTTGCAGGATATAATACCCGGAGGTATAGAGATAATTATGTGTCAATTCGACGAAATGCCAGTCGATGTAAACTACCATTTTCAGAAAGGAAAGATAACGATAAAACGAGTAAACGGAGACCCGGCGTGGCCTGTCTTCTTTAATATAGCACTATTCCCTAATAAGCATGGACGCATGCCTTTACACGATGGACCAATTTGGATTGACAATTAAAAGAGCAAACACTTTATAATTAAACTACTTCATTTATAAATTTGCTTTCTGTATTGTACATCAACTATAGCTAGTGCTTCTTCGGTACCGATAGAGATTCATCTAGGATTATTTAAATTGCCTTACTGTTTTACTCTATATAAAACGTGGTTTAAATGTTAGTCCCGGACTTTGAAAATTAAAAAATGGTTCTTGTTGTTCAAACATCATAATATGTATAAACAATCAAATGTCAAATTCAAATTGGGACGTTGATTTATCGTTGGTTATATTTTGACAGTTTGATTATTATGACAGTAGACAGACATATTTCGAACAGTAAGAACGGACTGCATATTTTCAAAGTTCTGGACTAATAGTTAAACCACGTTTCGTAATAAGGCCCTTGGAGTTTATAATTCTGGGCTCGGCTTCATTAAAGGCCTTGACTGCGGCTCGGGCTATAATGACCAAACAAGTGACGTTTTGTCTTGCAGGGCATAGTAGCAGACGGGATAGAAGTAATAGTGTGTTCAATGGGTGACAACCCTAATAGGCAAGTGGAATGCTTGGTTGGTTTCTACAGAGGAGTTTTGACGGTGAGACGAAGTGCTGGAGATCCCTCTATACCTGTCAGTATAGCTGTGACAGTGTATCCTAACATACCTGGACGGTACCCGATGGGAGACGGTCCTCTTTGGATTGAATACCATAAAGGAGACTATTTGCGATAAAATATTGGTCGAATAAAAAAGTTTACGTGCGGTGTTTATTTTTAGCTGATAAGTAATAGAAAATACATTTATTAGAGAAAATTAATGCACAAATACATCAGAAATACTAATCTTCTATATAATAATATAATTCTCTACATAGAAAATATTCGAAAAAAATATTGTTTGGGTATGCCCTAAACCATACTCCACAGAACACGTCTCAGCAGTTTATTTTTTTTTTGCCTGGTTAGGTATTTATTTGCACATCACACAAAAACGGCTGAATGGATCGTCATGTTTTTTGGTATGCAAGTAAACTGAGGCTCTGGAAGTAACATAGGAAAAGAAATAATGTGATTATATGTGGTTATTATAATTATATGAGATGTGTCTAGAACGTAATGCACCGTCCATACCGGCTGCAGAACAGAAAACCGATGGGGTAGGCGAGTTCTTGAGTGAAGACCGCGGCTCGGCAAGCGTAGTGTAGGGCGCCTTGCCACTAGGTGGATAATTAAGGTAGCAGGGAAGAGGTGCAGATAAGAAGCACAAAATTAGGGTGCCTTGGGAGAGGCCTACGTCCAGAACTGGACGAGCTTAGGCTGATGATGATCTAGACCTGTACTAGGATGAACTGTGTTAATGAGCATATGTATTGTGTGCAAGAGGAGTGAATATGGATATGACGATGACTACACGCAGGGGTGCACGGCCTACAATAGTTAGTGGAATAGTATTACATATTAAAGAACATACATATATTATATTATGTTAAGAGTAATAACATCATTTTATTTTTCTACCTACATCACTGTTTTAAAATATCCTTGATTTATAATTACCCGTGCAATGGAACAATTATTATTGTGTATATTTAAGACAAATGAAGCGAAAAATCAATTAAAATTATAATGAAACGGTTAATAACGGAGAGTATTTAAATAGAAGCACATTTCAATAAAATTTACTCATAGACTTCATCAATCAATTTTGTCGATATTTTGCAATGGCGCGGGCACTTAGACTTTTGTTAGTTTTATGTATTTTAATATCTCTGGAATCAGTTATTAGTCAAGATAATTGTAAATATGTCTATGAACAAATAGCAGGTATGTATCAAAACAAATTGTTGGATATGGTTATTAAATTAGTGTTTTATTTAACAAAAAAAACTAAATGTGTTTTCAAAACTTAAATTCACTTCACACTTACTTACTTTGTACATGGCTTGGTTAACTTATACTACTCCAGGCCCATTTTAAATACTAAGGCTCACTTGCACAAGGATTTTTGAATTCCCTTAGTAACAAAATTATCTAATATGCCTAAATATGCTTAGGAGTCATTGTGCGAGAAGTGGGCCTAATTATAAGAGATTCTGATTATTTTAGGACAGTCTTATGGCTATAAAATGAGAAAAATAAGCGTTGAAATAATACCGCTGGAAAAAACTCATTCCATCCTCTTAGATGAAAAATATGGACTTCTCGTAAGTAGTCTACATTTAATTTAATTTCTTTAATTACCTATATATTTGTTAACTTATCCTTTCTAGCACTACAAGAAATGAACTTCATTAGATACATAGATACATAGACAAAAACAAAAAACTTTAGTAAAAGTTTTATAAAGTTTCAAACTCCGGGTGGCGCTAGCCACCTATATTATATTTGGTATACAGTTTGACTTTTAATATTCTGTCTTGTTATACATTTTTGAAGTTTCAATAGATAAATAAAAAAATCATAAACTGGTGTAGAAATGGACGGAAATAATCACGACCGCCAGGAGTCGAACCAGCATCAGGTATACGCCTTTAGGTTACTCTCTATTTCTAGCCAGACGCGAAAACCCATTTTTTTAAATTAAATTCTAGCATTTTCACGCAGCTTCGCAAGCGTTCTTAAATTTTTCACTTAAATTACTCTATCGATTACAAATTATGTTATTATTCAACAATTTTCTGTATGTTAAAGGTAACGGAGGTCATGCAAAATTCTAGGAGTGTAGGATATAATTATTTTGTTATGTTTCTTTATCTCGTTTCTACAGCAGTTTATAAGTAAAACCATAGTGCACGTTTAGCTGTAATTAATTAATTTGTTTACATAATAAATTGTTAATAACAACCATTTATTTTAGGGTGAAGGGCTCGTAACAGGCATATATGCATCAATCTGTAACTACGACCTGCCATTTGAAGATATGAAACTAACTTATCTAAACAGAGAAGAACTTAACGGAGAATACTTAATAGTGGAACAACCTGCCCATAATAACACAGTAATGTTGGATATATCTTATATAGTGTTGCCTATATATTCCCAGTTTGAAGCTCTGGAAAACGGAACTGTGTTAACTCCGCAGATTCCTATCACTGTTTGATTATTATAGAATTATTAATATAAACATTGTGTTTTTCGTGAAAAAATGAAGCCTACAACATTTTTTTTTTACAAGTAATGGGTTTGCTCTTGACCGTAATTCGCCTGATGGAAAGCAATCATTACGGTCTAGGATGGAACGTTGCATCATATACCCAGGTTTAACTAGAAAACGAAACGTAAAACGTTTAAACTGATATGTAAATTTAATCAATGACAGTCATCGTTCAACCAATCATAGAAAATCCAAGGGGCGATTGGCTTTTCTTGTCCGAGTGTAATCTTTTCTGAATTTGTGAAACATCCTACAGGTATTACAGGTATAATTCTCTTTTCTTATAGATGTTATAAACAATGCATAAAATAAAAACCAGTATAGAGGTATAATTTCTTTTATTTTCGAACCACCACAGATTGTATTAGACCATCAACCAGATCTATGTTAATCAGATAATATTAACAAAACAGATATTATATCTTAACAAGGCTCTAGACATTTTAAAGACCAAGACAATGACAACATAACAAGCTACACTGGAGCTATGTTTGTCGCCGTAACGAAGAGATGGATCATTTCGATTTTTGGTCTGATGATAGTGAGCGAAATGTCAGTGTCACAAGCAACTCTTTATACCGAAACAACGTGAACGAAGCCGCTGGCATTTTCTGGTTTAGAATTTAAGAAGTATATGTAAGTAAATAGACGTGGAAGGACGTGGGCGCCCACCACGATGTATCTGCCCAAGAGAACTCCCCTAACGAATTAATTCTGCGGAGGAGTCACGACCCTCAGTCATGAGGAAATACGACTCAAGAGAGACGTAAGTAAGTGAAGAAATAGTAGTGGTCTTTAGAAAAGTGGGTAGTTTTATATTTCTTTACTGTTTAATTTTGTTTGAAGGGTTAATCAGCACAGTTCCATCAGTAATGCATTGATACGGGCTAGCTGGCTTAGTGTCATAGACAACGGATAAAATGATCTTCGAAGGAGCATTAGGTCTTGTAGCGACAAGTTGTCCATTCATGTATATCACTTTCAAATTGCGCTGCATGTCGTCTGCGCAAACGGTGATGGAGATGCCAGTAGCACATTCACCCTGAAATTAAATAAATAATATTAACATTATTTCTTCCAGCGCTTGTTGCTTCCACACAACCAGCGTTATGCTGAGTTGGGGCTGTGTTGTGGCAGATTTTATGTTTGTTTGTTTATTATGTTCGTACTCGTGTTTGTTTTTCTGTTACAGAAAATGTTTTCTTTCTTTCTTTCTAATTAATAAGCGAGTGTGGCTTTGCGGTTCTAGTGTCTGCTTTTCATCTGGATGCACCCAGCAAACTCTGTTCCGCCTTAAAGGCAATAAATAAGCAGTGCCTATTTGGACTATATTCAGTTCTATTAAAATAACGGGATAAAAAGTATCCAATGTCCGTTTCCTGGTTCTAAGCTACCTCCCCACCAATTTTCAGCTAGATCCGTTCAGCCGTTTTTGAGTTATAAACGTCAAAGTTATTTATTGCGGAATATAGGTGGTTGTGAGATTACATTAGAATTCTATACACCCATATGGCGTGCATATTACAATCAAAATATAACATGAAATTAAATTTAAATATGTATATTTATGTAACTAACACCACTTTCTTTTATATGTATATATGTATGTATATAAACTTACGTACCGGTTGACATAGAGGTATATATTTGACGGTCTCTCCTGGCTGCATGATAGCAGATGTAGTTTTAATGGCTGATGTAAACTGTCCTAAAAACCAAATAAGCACATTTACATATTTATAATACACATACACACACATACATACACACATACATATACACATACATATTTACATATATATTTTTTTACATATTTTTTTTATTTATATATTTATAAATTCCTTATATTTGTTTAAGTACACCTCTGACCCTTTTCTTCTCAGCTAATCGTGTCCATCCAAAGGTTGCCTGGAAGAAATCTCTTAAGGCGATAAGGCCGCCCATATGTACGTCATCATAAATTTATCCTTTCATGTATTTCTTTCATGTTGGTGTGCAATAAAGACATATTATTATTATTTACAATTACGAATTCAAATTAATTTATTCAGTTAGTGAACACTAGGTGTATGAGATCTTCAAGTACCTACAATAAATAAAATAAATAAATATTTCAGGACATATCACACAGCGCCATCTAGCCCCATAAGCTTAAGCTTGTATCATGGGTACTAGATAACGGATGTAATACATATATACTTTTCTTTTGTTAAAATATACTTAATAGACATAGAAACGACCAGACTCAACACAAGTAATTACAAATTATAATATTCATAATTACTTGTGTTATTCGGGAATCGAACCCGCACCCCTAGATTAGATAGCAGAGCCACTACCAACTAAGCTAACGGAGCAGTCAAAAAAATAAAAATAGTTCAACCAGTTCCTTTCCTACCCTATAAAGGTTTACTAACAAAAAAAATAAAGACAAAAAAACTCATTTAAATTTATAGTTATAATACTTATTTTATTATGTGTAAAGCCATGGAAAATAGATAGTAACTATTCTTTTTTATGGTAAGTGTTAGCCAGGATTTTATATACATAGATCGCTATTACCCAGTTTGAGTTTGAATTCTTGAAATTTCTTCGTATATTTTTTTAAATAAATGTATGCAGGATTTCTGGTTACAAATGCAATACCCTTTTTAAGTAGCATCTGTATGTAGATAAAAAATCTTTTTTAAATTAAGA
Source organism: Macaria notata (assembly GCA_927399415.1). NCBI lineage: Eukaryota > Metazoa > Arthropoda > Insecta > Lepidoptera > Geometridae > Macaria > Macaria notata. Next base: position 3,081,239 of record OV656750.1, on the reverse strand, counting down.
ACATTACCGTATTTAGCAGTTATGAAAAAGGAAAACCACTAAGTACTAACATTTTTTTTTTTTTTAAATTTACATATATGAAGAAATTGATTTGTTTATGCATTTGATGTACAGTGGTAGATAAATGCAGTACAATATCTAAAATATATCTTTATTGAACACCAAAATAAATTAATCATTTCAAAAGGACTTAATCCTGCGAACAGCCAAACTGTGGAACTCCTTGCCCGAATCTCTAATCCCCTTGAACTATAATTTGTCAGTCTTCAAGTCGAGAGTAAACCGGTTTCTTCTAGGCAAGCGCGCTAGATCGTAGATTACAACCTTGCTTAACATCAGGCAAGTTGTAGTCAAGCGTGAGCCTATCTTATGTAAAAAAAATATATGAATAAATGCACAAGTGGGTGGCAATAAATATCCTTGTTAAATATTACTAATTAATGTTATTTACTTACCATAACTGGAGCTGTAACTATCAACACATTGCGATTGCGCTGATGCCAAAACGCAGATAAGAGGTACAAATACTACAAAACACTTCATTGTTGAAGATCCAATGCTACAACTGTACTAGACTTTTAAAATCCCTTTTATACTAACCCAACGTACACTTTATCTTCCTTCAAAAATTGATTTGATTTGGGTCTAATATATTTTTGACATTTCTGTAATCAGTGTTGTTAATTTATATCTGACATAATGTTAATAAATCTGCTTTATTTAACACGGTTGTTAATTATTAGGCCTTTTGATAAGGGAACATAAATTAGTTTGATAACATATAGTGTAATTCTTTGCATAGAAACATGTTATGAAATTTAAGATTTTTAAGTGTTTTTTTTTTATTTAAATTCTGTTGTAGTCATAAGTAGTATGTTTAGTTTTTTTTTATGGCGCTGTGAAATATATCTCGAAGTATCTGTTTACATATGTAAGTTTAAATTAAAAATTATCTCTATATCTAATTACTATAATAAACGTTTTTGTACATTATATTTGTTTCTCTTGGTGGCAAATATAGTATTTCTAGCTTGATAACTTGTCTTTCAGTGTAGATCTATTGCAGTATCCGTTTGAGATTACCAAAGCTAAACAACTGGCGTCGCGGTCAGTCAAAGGATGGGTGACCGTCCACATAAGCAAAGTGACATTTACATCTGAGCGCTTCCGCAGGTCAGAGATTATGTTTAATTGTAGGCTCTAACTGTGTATTATAGAATTGCAAATCTAGAATGAACAGTATAAAAACAACTGTTAGGGTAAATCAGAGGCCCTTAGAGCAGTTCCAAGTTTGACTAAAACATGTCCTAAAGATAAAGAAAAGATAAAGATATTTATTAATGTCATAAATTGAATACATAAAAATACCTTAGGTGAACACAGTATGCATCTGTATCTATACTAATATTATAAAGCTGAAGACTTTGTTTGTTTGAACGCGCTAATCTCAGGAACTACTGGAGCGAATTGAAAAAATATTTTTGTGTTGTATAGACCATTTGTCGAGGAAGGTTTTAGGCTATATAACATCACGTTGCAACTAATAGGAGCAAAGAAACAATGGGAAATCTGGAAAAAACGGGGAAAATTATTCATGTTTGAGGGCTTCCGTTGCGTGCGCTGCGAAAACGGTTCAAGTCGTTGATAACAGCTATAATTTATAAAGCTGAAGAGGTTGCCCAAAATAACTATTCCACGCGGACGAAGTCGCAGGCATAGCTAGTCATATTATAAAATTCTCATCAAAAACATAATTCATTTTCCGTAATAAAAGATTTAAAAAAATATTTTTTTTGTATGTGCATATTATGTAGATGAAATTTGGAACTGCTACCTTCATATTATGTATATATTTACTAGTTAACTACGAAATAACTGGCAAAAGAATGCAACAATAATTAATTATTCACGTTACTTTATCACCGTTAAATCGTCTGTTACAATTGCCCATACCTATATTTTACTGTATTTGATATAAAAAAGCGTCACATTTTTTTCTGTAACTAATTATATACTTATTGTATACTAAGTACATATATACAGGGTTTGTAATATTTAAAATCGTATTATTTATAAAAAAACAATTTATTTTCATATCTGTTTGCCTGATAGACATTGACAAAATGGATGAAATTCTGAAATAAATGACTTTTTCTATTCTAAAAAATAAGAGTGGAAAATTAATAAATTTTATTAGGTATAAGTTTTTCTTTCCAATTTTTCAGGAAAATATTTATAGTAGGTATATCTTGCTAACTGTACGTTCCTGCCTTTACTAAGTGCTAATGCATAAGTTAATTATCATAATACTGCGATCTTCAAAGCGAGAGTGAACCGTTTGTATTGGGTATGCACGATACATCTAAGGCCATAACCTCTGCTTACCACCAGGCAAACGTCAAGTGTGCTAACCTGTTTTAGTTAAAAAAAATTGGTTGCCTGTAAAGTCGGTATACGGGCGAAAGTTTTACGTGACAACGACTTTTATGTCTGTCTCTCTCGCTCTTAGGCGGGCTAACCATGCCCCAGTGGAAGGGACGCGTGCCTCTCACTCGCTCTCATTGTGAGCGCATAACGTGAGCGGAGCGTAACGCAGTTTCTTGAAGTGTCACCCGGCAAACCAATTTATAAGACGTTGTCACGTCAAAAAGAATAGTAAATACTAAAACCATTTTTGTAATCACTCTATTTGTGTTCTTACTTATTTGATTTAGAGTTTATAAATCTTTAAAATTGTTAAGATGTGATGTATGATATTGGTTAAGGTATTATGGGACTGACATGCCAATGTTGGCCAAAGCCCCAATAAATAAAATTATGAATAAAAAGAAAAAAAAATACCTTTAGTTCTCAGTAACTCTGTGGAGAATAGTGCGAAACCTTAACTCGCACTTGACTGCTTTTGACATGAAAGTTATTTGTATCAATAAATTGATTATATGCAAAGTTAATGCGATCTTATGTAGCCAGTAGAAGAATATAAAAGCCGCTTTAAATATATTTATTTTTGCATTTTATTTTATTCTTTTTATATATTATCAATATTATATAAAATTATTTTATCGTATAATCTAACAAAGATGAAGTGGTTTTTTCTCTCGTTGTTATTTTGCATGTTTTTGTGCACATTTGTAAGATCTCAAGTCTGTCGGGATAAATATAATCTATCTATTGGTAAGGTTTTCAAAGTTAACAACTATGTATTATTTTGTCCAACGGTTTTATACAATTTATATTTAAATGGATCAAATAAAGATATAATTTTATTGTCATTTTACAATACCTTGTTGTATATTTATTTTAATTTTTGTTCGCTTCGTTTTTTAGCGGGTGCTACTCAATTATTTAAGTTTATATATGATTATTTAAATTTATAATTATTGTTAATTATTTTAATTTATATATGTTTTTTTTATATTCATAATTTTTTTTATCGTATGGTCGTACTTGCCCAATAGAACTTCCCCTATGAACAATTATATGAGGGAGAGTTGAGGGTCGCGAGACCCTCATTAATGAAGAAGATGACTTAAAGAGGGAGAAATTAGTATGAGAGTATTAAAGGTTGTTTTTTATTCAAACTCTGATATCATTTTCTGAATCATCCATTCCTTCTATACACGCAATAAATAGATATACAATACAGATTTACAGAATTAATTTGTATTTATTTTCTATTTTTAGGTAAATTTTATGATGACCTTGAAAACAAATATGCCCAAGGCTTATTGGCGCACAACACAACCAGAATTCTATTATACACATTTTTGCCACGACATTTTGTAAGTAATTTCATTTTTACACGTCTTAGACCAAACTGCCAGTATGGCTGAGCGGTTTCAATGTCTGCTTTTTATCCAGACGCACCCTGGTTCGAATCCGGCTCTACACCAATGACTTGTATTTTCAAGTTATGTGTAGATTTGCACTAAATAGATCATAGGACGGTGAAGAAAAACATTGCGAGGAAACCAACCTGTAAGGACTACAATATCCAAGGACATGTGTCTTCCGAGGAAGGACCTGGGCGCCCACCACGATGTATATGCCCAAGAGACGAACCTCAGTCATGAGAAATACGACTCAAACAGTAACTAAATAACTGCATTTTAAAAATTTGAATTTACCACCCTTTTTATAAAACTACAAAACCTCTGCCTTTGGTTTTCTAGATCTTCGTTAAGACACCAAAAATTTGAGATTCAAACCATCAGTATATCTTTCTTAGTTTTTGAGTCTAAATATTCAATAATTGGTATGAAAATAGCGAAAAGCATGTTAAAAGCTACTTTTATAAAGAGTGCTTAGATTATGTGTTTTTTTAATTTACATAAATATATAAAACTCAAAAGTGACTGACTGACATAGTGATCTATCAAACCACTGGATGGATGAGGCTGAAATTAGCCATGCAGAAAGGATTTCGGAAATGCCACTTATGAAAGTAATGAAATACGGGATGCAAGTTCTACTTCTTAATGCGAGCGAAGCTGCGAGCACCCACTAGTTATATAAGTTTATTATGGTTTGTTTATTTTGAAGGATTTATTTGAGCGACAGGGTTTCACATACTTTATAAGTTATTCCTTTATTTGAATACCTATAATTGCTTTCACATTGAACTTAGTATTTCAAAAGTCATTTATTCATAATATTAACATGTCAAACATCATTAACATTTAAGTCACATTAAAATTAAAATAAATAAAGAATTTATTTACAATAATAAAACATAAAAAAACATGGGAAGAAAAACTAAACATACTACTTCTGACTACAACATAAAAAGGGGGATATTAGAATATTTAACAAGGTTAAGGTTATGTTTTTTTACGGTTCTTTTGTTTGTTATAGGTCGGCCAACCATATTTCACTGGTATAAAGGTAACAGTTTGCGCAGGAGACTACAGACGTGATGTCAAATTGACTTTAGACGGCGGTGACTTGGTCGCAACTAGACCGCAAGATGGTTCCGTGGCAATACTATATGTGACATATCAAATGGCACCACGCTATCCTGGACATAACTGGATTTCAGAAGATGATTATTTTAAAATATTAAACTAAACTAAATTTATCGTCCTCAAAAAACCTTATCTATCGACCTCTAAGGTATAAAAATATACTGAATTAAATAGATTTGCATTTTTGATCTGGTCCCTTTTAATGAACTACAAGAAAAGGAGTTAATATTCATAAATGCTTTGTACATTTAACATTATTTTACATTTATTTTAAACTACTATTTATTATTATTTTAGATTTATTTTAAACTAGTGGCTGCTCGCGGCTTCGCTCGCATTAAGAAGTAAAACTTGAATCCCATATTTCACCCCTTTAAAAGTGGCATTGCCAAAAATCTAAAAGATGCCTACGTCATAACATCTACCTACATTCCAAATTTCAGCCCAATCCGTCCAGTGGTTTGGGCTGTGCGTTGATTGATCTTTATATCAGTCAGTCAGTCAATCAGTCAGTCAGTCACCTTTGAGTTTTATATATTTAGATAGTTGTGTAAGGTTTCTTTTTCCTTTCTAAAGATTATGCGTGCATTACCAGTGTATCCATTACATTTATCACATAAGTTAATAAATCTACATTTGCTTGCAATTTACTGTTTTGATAAGGGGTTTGATAACATACATTTGTGTTGAGTCTGATCGTTTATAAGTATAATTTATTTATTTATTTACAGACTCAAAAACAACTTACAAACTAAAACTTATAATAAAAAAAACAAACTTCTATGTAAAAAAAATATTGTAAGTCTAATTTGTAGTCTGTACAACTTTCTTTAATAAGTTTGTATTTACGAAAGAAAAGTATTTATGTATTATATCCGTTATCCAGTACCTATGATACAAGCGTAAGCTTAGTATGGGGCTAGATGGTGCAGTGTGATACTTCCTGAAATATTTATTTATTATTTTATTATAACTCCATCTCCATTCCAACATCAAACAAGCCGGAAGTCAGCGGGACGTCACAGACTTATGGTGGAAGTACCAAAAACTCGCACGGAGTGCTTTGCTTCTACCTTCGTAGTAAGGACAGCTAGATTGTGGAACTCTCTGGAGCCCTGTTACTAGAAAATTTTTACCCAGGGATCTTTAAATTTAGAGTAAATAGGTGCAACATGTTAGAGTCAGTGGCGCTTAACATCAGGCAGGCTGTTAGTCAAACGTTGGCATATTTCGTGTTGAAAATAAATTTAAAATGATAAAGGTATCCAAGGTAAAAAACGCTTTATTTTTTGTACTAGCGGACGCCCGCAACTTCGCTCGCTTTATTCGGAATAAAAAATAGCCTATCTCACTCCCATGACATCGGATATACATACACACTCATACTACCTACATACCAAAAATCATGATGATCCGTTCAGCCGATTTTGCGTGATGAGCATTTAAATAAACAGATAGATCATAGAGATAGATTCTTTCTAAGCAAACCCAAACCTAAAGCAACAAATCAATATACTTCGAACCAACAATTGTTACGTACTTTTAACTGCATCAAGTAAATAAGAGCAAGTGCTACACGAATAAAGCTTTTAGTTCAAATGCTCTACAATGTCAAAATTCAATTTACTATCCCTCTTTGTGTTAGGGGAGAGTTGTTTGGGTAGCTGAATTGTGGTATTGGTAAGCGAGATTAGAGCAGTAACTCCCAGGCAAATATTGTTAACGATTTGTTATTTTAAATTGATTTAATATATGTTTTGTAAATATTTTACCAAAATCTAAGTTATTTTATAGAAATTGTTGAAACTAAATTATAATAAAGTTATTTAAAAATATATATTCTGTAATCAATACATAACTTTAAGTTAATTCAATTTTACATCGTGGCTGTATAGAAAGTTGGAACATGGTTCAATAGATATGTGAAAAGGAACTATTTTTTTTTATAATTTGACATCTGTCAGTTGAAAACGATTCTCCCTAGGGATGAAAAGTATTAATTTCAACCCGCTCCTCAGGCAACTTCAGACCTACTTTCAGAGTATGAGTTATGAAAACTATATAAACTAGTTCATAAAATGTGTGCTCACTAAGATAGGCACATCTGTTTCTCTTGTTCCTATTTGTCAGTACCGAGTGGGAACTCAAAGAGAACTGAATATAAGATAAATAGATGTTCCTATAAAACCTGAGGGGTAACCATGGTACAATAAAGCTACGACTCTCAAATATATTTATTACATAGGTAATTTCTTCGCTGAATCCGTATAAAAATCGTTGAGCAAGTGGGAATGTTTGTTTGTTTAAACGTTTTCAGCTTTCAGTTTCGTTTATTTGCACCTAAATGGATTATAAAGATTGTATTATATATAATTATATCCTCACATGAGGTACGCAAACGTTACCTTGATAACTTGGTTTATTAGAGAGTATGGCTCAGTGGCTTAGCGTTCGTCATAATATATAATATAATAACACCTTTTTTTTTATTTTTTTTTTTATTCATAATTTTATTTATTGGGGCTTTGGCCAAATAATAACACCTTGGTTCGATCCCAAGCCTACACATACATTTACTCTTAGCTGTTTTTTTTTACTTTTATCTAGATTTGCACCCGTTTACCGGTGAAGGAAAACATCTAAGAATCAACTCGAAGTTTGAATCGTTTTGGATGAAGTTTGGTTTGGAGGTACCTATATTAGAATCTCGATTAATTATTATATTTGGGTACGCTACCTTTTGAATAAGTATATTAGTTTGTTAATATTTATATGTTTTTTTTATTTGTAAGTGTTACTATTAATTTTTGTTGTTTTGAATTAAATTACCATTATTATATTAATCATTTACTCATAGGCTAATTCTCGTTCCGAATTAACGTGGGTAACCGCGGGGCGATAGTAGTTATGCACGAAAGGATGACGAATGCCTGTACAAAAACCATGATGGTGGATTTGAATTTGAATTTAATTTCATAGTAACACCCTTTAGCTCTCAACATCTCGAGCAGTGTTAAGTTTCTCTTATTTTTCCCTCCACAGTTTCACAGCGTATTTTTATTTATCCCCTACTTTAATAAGATCTGACAAATTGTGGCCACTTTCTGTGAAGTTGAGTAATTTAACTTTTGATTAGAATTTAGATGTCGCAGACGGTTAGATTGAGTTTTTGTCCGTTTCGGTGTTGCTTATTTAGAGTGTTTTTAACTGACTCCTAAATACAGTTTTGCTTGAGAACGTTATCTTTATGTTTTAATATGGATATGACTGTAAATATAGCCAGGCAATTTTAGCAATGATATGTTTCAGTATTCATTCATTTAGCAAAACATGAACCTAAACTAATTTACAATTTCTGGTCGTTTCCATCTATCTTTATCTATAAAACTCAAAAGTGACTGACTGACTGATATAGTGATCTATCAACGCACAGCCCAAACCACTGGACGGATTGGGCTGAGTTAATGTTATGACGTAGGCATCCGCTAAGAAAGGATTTTTGGAAATGCCACTTTTAAAGGGGTGTGATAGGGGATGCAAGTATTAATTCTTAATGCGAGCATTGCCGCGAGCACCCACTAGTGTATAATAAGAATGTATTTACAAAAATAATATACATATAAGCATTAAGTTTACCTAGTACCCACGACACAAGCGTTTGCTTAGTGTGGGGCTAGATAGCGCTGTGTGCAATGTCCCGGAATATATTTTATTTATTTTATTGTACAAAGTATACTTCTTTATACATTTTCTCCTCCTTGGGTTGATGTCCTCATTACATTGGGTCGTGAATCCCCATGGAATATTAGTTTTTTCGTTGTTAGTCCTGTCTTTGGTGATGTTACATTATGTGTTTATCTGTCTTAGGTTGAAATTCCTCATGACTGAGGGTCGTGACTCCCCCGCTGAATTACTTCATTAGGGACGTTCTTTTGGGCAGATTTATTGTGGTGGGCGCCCAGGTCCTACATTACGTATTTAAGAGATATTAAATGAGATTTTTCTATTTCGCAACAATTAATTTTGTTTTCAACACAATTTTCTTAGCTCTTAACCAATTAATTAAGCGCCGATTAACGAATCTGGACTCCTAAAGCAATTCTTTACCCTCAACTCAACGAAGACATGAGATCGACTCAACGCCTAATTATGGTGATATTATTCCAACACATCTTTTGCGATGTACAAATAAAACTCCCCTAAAGAATTAATTCTACGGGGGAGTCACGACCCTCAGTCATGAGACGGAACGACTCAATAGAGAGATCTTTTGCGTAAGATCAGCTGCACATAATTTAGCCTTTTTTATAATATCTTTTAAAACATACAATTTTTTAGTTTACGTTTTGAATTCATTGAATTGTTTTGTTTAATGAAACTTAAAACAATGTTATTTACATTTTTTTTTCAAATTGTTTTTTACCGTTATACAGTTGAGGTTCCAAAAACTCGCACCAAGCGTTTTGCTTCGACTTTCATCGTGCGAACAGCCAAACTGTGGAACTCCTTGCCCGAATCTCTATTCCCCTTGAACTATAATTTGTCGGTCTTCAAGTCGAGAGTAAACCGGTTTCTTCTAGGCAAGCGCGCTAGACCGTAGACTATAACGTTGCTTACCATCAGGCAAGTTGTAGTCAAGCGTAAGCCTATATCATGTAAAAAAAAACTATCACGTTTGAACTTTTAAATTCAGATTTCAATTATTCACAGTTATGCAAGGTCCTTTACTTAGGCATCTGTGATTTATTTCGTCTATGTTTTACAACATCTGAACAAAAAGACCGCAACAGCTTCATCCATTACTTCAGTTTAGATTTCAGGAACAAAGACTGAAACTGCATTGCTACAGAGAAATATGTGCAGAAGGATGCAGTAAGATAAGACAAGATTAATTAATTGTAAACAATTTAAATCGGAAAATTGCTAACCTCGGCCGAGGTTACATCTTTGAGCCTTTTGGAGTCGAGACTTTGGGGCCGTGGGGTCCGGGAGCCCATACTATATTCCAAAACCTCTCGGAGCGCTTGGTTGACGCGACGCGTGACCAAAATGCTGCCCTTTTTCTGGCTCAACGTATCAGCATTGCCATCCAGCGTGGTAATGCGGCCAGCATGCTGGGTACGCTGCCCTCTGGTAGTGGGCTGGAGCACTTAGATTATCTTTAGGCTTTTCTAAAGATTTTCTAAGTGCCCCTTTTTGTAGTAGTTAGAAGTAGTATGTTTAGTTTTCCTTCACTTGTTTTTATATTTTATTATTGTAAATAAAATTTAAATCGTAAATAAATAATAAAAATACAAGTATTAAGGAACCCTGTCGTTCTAATAAAACTTTAGTTGTAATTAGGTTTTTCCGAGGATTCCAGGTTCATAATTTTAACACCAAACTAATTATAACATAGTACATTAATATGATATAGGTACAATTGGCCGCCCGCGGCTTCGCTCGCGTTATTTTGAGATAAAAAGTCTAAGACATTTCTAACACCTCATACTACCTACATACCAAAAATCATGATGATCGTTGAGCTGCTTTTGCGTGATGAGCGTACACAAACAGATAAACAGAGACATAATATATAAATAGAGAAACCGATAAACCCACATACATACATTCTAAACACAATCGATTCAACATAAGTACCCAAACAATATTTTTTTTTCAATTATCTTCAATGTTCAGGTATTTGGCCCTCTTCAACTTTATTATATGTAAACATAATATAATGAAACCGTCTAATATGCACATGCAACATAATTATTACTATTTCCCACTGTTCATTAATTTCCCTACACATTAATCTGTTTCCGCTGGGATTTATAAATAACCGGTATTATCTTATCTAGTTGTATATTCGGAGTCAAGGGGCCGATTGAGCCATAATTTCATAGCGGTGGGATTTGAGGCTCGCCGCAAATTTATGGGCTTTTAGAGAAATCAACGGGTTTTTGTTTGCGGAAAATGTAGGTAAAGGAAATAGGGCTATCGCTGGTCTTAAAATGGGACGGTAAATTATGAGCGTTTTTTTTAATATTGGCTTATTATAATACTAATGGACGCTCGCATTATTTCGAGATATAAAGTAGCCAATGACACTCCTAAGACCCTATACTAATTACTTACCAAAAATCATGAAAATCCGTTCAGCCGTTTTCCGTGATGAGAGTTTAAATAAACAGACAAACAGAGGTACAGGGAGACAGTAAAAAAATCTAAAGTATTGAAACGCGTCCTTACGATTTTAAGGACACCCAAACATATTTTTTCTAATATATTCTATGTACAGATTTTTGACCCTCTTGAGCTTTATTATTTATGTATATACATATACTATGTACATATACTACGCGCGTCTCTAATGGTCATACCTGAAAATCAGCGCTGCAGAGCAATCTGCAGCATTAACGCTGAGGTATTTTGACGCACGGGATACATCAATGTAACGTAATATCACCTCTCTATTCTATCTGTTGTCAACTTTTGTATGTATATGCATAATGTTGTGTCCTGTGTGTCGAAATAAATGCTTTGAATTTGAATTTGAAATTTACTAGGGATAATAACAGAATTTAAATGAAATGTCTGTATTGGATTGGAACTGGCTCCCACACAGGGCTGCCGGAAAACTCAGTTTTTGAGTAATTCAAGTCACAAGTTTCTAAAGTGTGAGAGATCGTAAAGTTACTAGTTTTAGTTATATATAAACTTTAGTAAATACATGGTTTAATTTATATATATTTGTGAAATGCAAAATACTTGACTAGACCTAAAATGACGCACAAGTAAACACTGTGGCCTAAAGTGCAGCATCCCAGTACTAAAATAATAAATATTCCGGGACATACAGGTCCATCTAGCCTCACACTAAGCAAACACTTGTGTCATGGGTACTAGATAACGGATATAATACTTAATGACTTAGTATTATAAAAAAAAAAACATTAAATATGCGAGGAGAAAGTTTAATTTTTTTCTTTTTACTAAATCATAATATCAAACAACCGTATTATACTGTTAAATCAAAATTCAGATTATTTATTAACAAGCCAAAATGGCATCAATTTACTTCGTAATTCGTGCAATTAGCCACCATTAAGGATACTGACAGGAAAATAAGTGCATTATAAAGATGAACATTATAAGTGTCTCGTCATCGCTTTTTATGTGTTTAGTGATGACAACAGACTGAAAAGAAACTTTGTTTCAGGTACATATGTGGAGCCAATTAATTTAAGAACCTTCTATAGAGAAATAAGATGATTGTATTAAATAAGTACCTACGTCTTGTAAACTGTTAAATTTATTTAATTATTGACCATAGTCACTTGCTTATTTTTTGTTATTTGGTACCTATGTTGTTTACTAAGAATCTAAATATATAAAACTCAAAGGTGACTGACTGACTGATATAGTGATCTATCAACGCACAGCCCAAACCACTGGACTGATTGGGCTAAAATTTTGAATAAAGGTAGATGTTTTGACGTAGGCATCCGCTAAGAAAGAATTTTTGGAAATGCCACTTTTGAAGGGGTGAAATAGGGGACGCAAGTTTTACTTCTTAATGCGAGCGAAGCCGCGAGCACCCACTCGCACACACTTAGTTGTTACATATGGATGTAATTTTAATTAAGCCGTCCGTAATACAATAATATCCTAACAACTAATTTAAAACAAGGAGATGTCCCTGCCCTTGTAACACAGTTTCGCGACTAGCACAAAGCCAGGAGATTCACAATGTGTAATGCCTTTTTTGTCCAATGTCTATGGTGTAATGGTGGAATATTTGTATTTGTTTAGGCGATCACATTTGGTCGACAAATATTTTTTAATCGATTAAAAATCGTTGTTCTGTTATACCACACTAACTCACTATCGATAAAAATTACATGACACAATTACTCAGACTTGAACACAGATATTACAAATTCGATGATTTTTACAGCGATGATTTCCATAATACGCCTCAACGAGAGGTTTTTTAAACTTAACACCGTAAGGTATCGTAAATTTGCCACCAAATTGGAGCCGAAATTGGATTGCAAGATGAAGAATAAAGCTTGCGATGTACAGAGATAAAACTTATTTTTTATAGAATATAAAACTTTTTAAACCACAGACATGTACCTACGTAAGTTTAATTAAAACTACAAAATATGTATCAATATAAAAGCTTTTTGAGCACAGTAAACGTTTGTGTATTTCTTTTGTAATTTTTTAAACCAGCATTATAAGCATCACAATAGAATAAGCCCGTGAAAATTCTCCTAAGAAATTATTCTTGCGAGGGAGTCACGACCCTCAGTCACGAGGTAATACGAATTAAAAAGTGATAACCCATTCTTTTTCTTATCACACGACTTGACCAACTTCTGAACCTACCTACCTAAGGGCCTTTGGGATAGCTAAACCAGAGCTGTAATAAATAAAAAAAGGAATAAAAAAGGAACGTTTCGGTCACCCATCCATTGAAATATCACATTAACAGAAGTACCTTACCGTACGTACCTTTTGAAAAAAATACGCTGGAATTGAACCTGATTGTAAATTGGACCACCGACCACCGAGCCACCTTATAGAACTATAAGAATTACTATGTAGCATAAACAATTGAAGCATTTAATATAGTAACATTTGCGATTGCAATAAAGATATATTCTATTTTACTGTATACCACCTTTATTTCTGCAAAACCATTCAAAGGTTAAAATAAAACAACATTGTCCAAAATATAAATTGAGTTATTCTTCCTTAATAACAGTTTAAAGCCATATCCCACCAAATTGGATTACTTATTGCAAACATTTGGGGCCTTTTCCAATAATGGTACAATAAGATGAAACTGCTTCGAGCGAGATTGCTTGTTTATTTTTATACTAGTGACTGACCGTGGCTTTGTTCGTGTTGTTTTATGATCAAAGAAGGTAAGTTTATGTCACTCCCTGACCACTTGCTACATATATACCTATACATATATATATATATTATTTTTTACATGGGAAGGATTGTATAAGATAGATATATAGATAGATAGATTAACTCTTTATTGTTGACACATATTAAAAAACAGTACATAGAACAAATTGCACCTTAACTAGTGCCACAAGCGGCGGCCTTATCGCTGAAAGCGATCTCTTCCAGGCAACCTTCAGCTGGAGAGAAATAAGCAAAAGAAATAAAGAAGAATGTGGTGTACAACAAAAAGGAAAAAATAAATTTTACTAATATATATATATATATATATACATATAAATACGCAATACACATACTTAATATAATAAAATTAATGTTTATATACAAATACATATAATACACAACAAAATATTTAAAGGTGATAGTAGTAGAAATAATAACAGCAATTTTCACTGAAGGGAAGCGAGATAAAATTCCTTTACTTGTTTTATAAATTTATCACTCGATGATTATTTTAAATGTGTAATATAGAATTATTATAAATACCGATTGTCTGTCTCCATGATGAGGCGCTAAAGAGGAACAAGGAAACCAGCAAACTTTTGCTTGTTATAATACATAAATATAGTAAAATATAAATAAAATATATAATATAAATAATAAAATAAAATATATAATAGTATAATATAAATAAATTTTTAGTATATTACTAAGTCACCCGCCACGATATAGTTCAGGTAAAGTTAAATAAATCATCACCATCGTGTCAGCCCGTGTTCACCCACTGCTGAGTATAGGCCTTCTCTCCCATGTGCCACATAGTATGGTCTCCAGTCCCCTACCAACTTGTTTAGAAATTACAAAGCCTTGAGCACCGCCCGTAAGTTGGCCAGTCGGTTTTTTACAGGTTGCATTTCGAAGAGTGTGCGGAGGAATTGCATAATATAATTCCTGCAGCCCCATTTTACCATCGTACGAGTAGAGGTACGGCAAGAAGGCAACGTTATACAGTTGAGGTTCCAAAGACTCGCACCAAGCGGTTTGCTTCGACTTTCATCGTGCGAACAGCCAAACTGTGGAACTCCTTGCCCGAATCTCTATTCCCCTTGAACTATAATTTGTCGGTCTTCAAGTCGAGAGTAAACCGGTTTCTTCTAGGCAAGCGCGCTAAATCGTAGATTACAACGTTGCTTAACATCAGGCAAGTTGTAGTAAAGCGTGAGCCTATCTAAAGTAAAAAAAAAAAAATGACATCCGACCTTTAGGCTGGTGGTCTGCCTCTGGGTTGGATACTGCTTCTTGGACACCACTCAGTGACTGCTCGGGTCCATCTAGAGACATCCCTACGCGCCAAGTGTCCTGCCCATCTCCACTTCAACCTGGCAATTCGTATCTTTGGTGCGATGCCGAATTTCGACGTTTGGGATACGATCTACCAATCGGGTTCCTAACATGGCCCGTTCCATTGCCCTCTTGGGTAAATAAATAAATAGTAAAACCGTTAAATAAAAATAGTAAAATCTATAGTTTTAGGGTCTGATATACGGAATTACCCAATAATCCATAGCAACGTTACACTATTGCATATGGTATTTGTATTGTATATGTATAAATCATCTATATATGGCTTTAAAAAGACTTTCTCGCAAATAACTGCAAATATGACAAATCACCTTAAACATCACAACAAACACCATTATTCATCACGCAATACCCATTCACTATTACAGGGCATAAATTAAACAGAACATTCAAGTTTAAAATCCACATTTATTATTGAAAAAATGAATTTTTACACAAAACAGAACGCTCCCTTAAAAGGGGCCATTGTTATTTTAAACTGAAGAAAAATAAAAAAGCAAGGCGAGAAAAATCAAGTACAATTCGTTACAAAAGTTTTAGGCGACTTACATGAAAAAAAAAATATATACATTAAATTCGAACGTACTTTTTGTGAACAAGTCTGCTAAGGCTATTGCAGTTCAATTGTTTTGTCTAATTTTAAGGGGTAATAAAAATAAATGATAAAAACTTACAGCAAGGTGACAATGTCGGAAGATTTTGGGCATATCTTTTAAAATTTATGAACATCTGTTTTTAGGATAAAGTTTTTGTTTTGGAATTTTCTATTATGTAAATTAGGTTGTAGTGTTTATAGGACAAAATTTATTAAAAAAAACATGATGCAATCTTTCTACAACAGAATTTCAATTTCTTTAATATGAAAAAAAAGTTAAGCACCATATTGTATTCGTGTATTGAAATGTATGTAATCACAATCTCTTTTTTTGCTGTAGCAGACTTATTTTAATGCCGTTTCTTGTCTGTTTATATACAAATTTGTTTGTAAAATAAGGTAAAATCTAACTTGCTTCTTTGTAAGGGTTTTCACTGGAAGAATAAGAAGCGGATATTCTAAAATATAAAAGAAGAATGTACAAATCTATTTAAAACCATGGTAGATTAAATTACTATAAAAAGGCATTTTGACATAATTTGGTATGGTTAAACATAAACACAAAACTAAATTCAAAACTAAACTTAAAATAAGGAATTAAAAATTATTTCTGCTAGATTCTAATTTCTTAAAATAATATGCGTTTGTTTTAATGCAAATTATTATGAAGAAAATATATTAATTATTATTATTTAGGCCGTAGATTATTCAAACAGAATTGAGAACTTAAATTGTTATCACAATTGCAAAAAAAATATAGTCTAAATACATTAATTTTTATGTAATTATTTAATAATTTACATTTAAATAACATCGCTCTTTATCTTAGCTAACTATCGTTGTTAAATTTTATTAGTTATCTATTAAGTATTGTGTAAAAACCAAAGAGAAGTCATGTCTTGAAAGAGAAGAGAAATATTTTATGAAATAGTACATATCAAAATAGAGAAATATAAATGTTTAAATTCGATAGTCAGCTAAAATGTATGTCTTTCAAAGTAACCAGATCTCCAAAAGGTAACGCTTCCAAATTGCAAACATTACCAATTTTTATAAACATTTTAACTTATACCTTTTCACCAAAAAATCTGAACGTGAAACACTTAGTGTTCATTTTTACATAAAAGTTTGGTAAATTAATTTTGAAAGAAGTTGTGATACACAATATATTTTATTGTTCATGCAGATAATTTTACTTTTCTTTTGAAGTAAATAAATACCTCAGTATTATAAATCACTTTAAAAATCCTTTCAAAATTACTGTACCAACACAATAAATCTTAGAAATCTCTCAATTTTTCATATCAATAAATAAAAATTATATATTTTCATTTCAATGTCAACACAAAGCTCGTCAATTTAGAGTTTAGAAGTTTTATTTTATTCTTAACATAGTCAATATTCTCTAGTAATATAGTATGGCAACTTCGTATAACATACTAAAATGTAATTTATTATTTACAATTATTCACAATTACAACATGAAATTTGCTAATTACTTATTTTAATTGTATGATTACTTATAAAATATCTAATGGATTATATCTCTTTTTCACTCATACTTATTGTATTTGCTGTTTGTCTAGTACGGCAGTCGTTAAGCCATGTGAAAAGCCCTTAGGGCGTGTGTCTTTCTGGGCGCCCACCATGATGTATCTGCCCAAGAGAACTCCCCTAATGAATTTATTCTGCGGAAGAGTCACAACCCTCAGTTATGAGGAAATACGACTCAAAAGAGAGAAAAATGATAATAAAAACTCTCAATGAATATCCATTACACCTTTTTTATAAAGTATTCATACAATTAACATAGTGTTAAGTTTGATGTTTCATTTAATAAGTACAATCTCAGTCTTTTACATCTTCGCAGATGTGCAGAACTAATGTTTTTTACAAATAACGGCGATTCAATGAATTTGTCTCCCAATAAAAAAATACTAATCTAATAAAACTGGCAATGTTTCAATCTAAAATTTTAAAAATTACTGATTGAACTTATTGTATAATGTTATCTATGTAGTATGTATATAAAACTCAAAGGTGACTGACTGATATAGGATCTATCAACGCACAGCCCAAACCACTGGACGGATTCGGCTGAAATTTGGAATGAAGGTAGATGTTATGACGTAGGCATCCGCTAAGAAAGGATTCTTGGAAATACCACTTTTCAAGGGGTGCAATAGGGGATGCAAATTTTACTTCTTAATGCGAGCGAAGCCGCGGGCACCCACTAGTTATCTAATAAAAAAACTAATCCATCGTTTGACAAATTCATCAAATTTGCTGTACATTTTCATTCTAACGAATTGACATTTAACAATTACTTTCAATATTTCTATCGTTCCTAAAATGCGTGAATATTTTAATTTATCTATTTTGGCAGTGAATTAATTTATAGAGATTGAAAAATTGTCTATAGGCAATAAAAATGTAAAATTAACATTATTATCCATAATTAAAAATAACACTCAAACAGAGAAGTATGAACATTTTTAAATTTCAAATTCGTCACAAAATTTAAAAAAAATAATCAACCATTGAAGAAAGATTCTTACATATTTTTTAACTGGGTATGTAATCACAAAAGTATAAGCTTGTTTATATAAAATCATAATATTAACTTGCTTAGCTAAAAGATGGCATTATTTGAGAAAACTTCACCGTTGAAATTCGTAATGTCTTCATCACCATCTTTTTAGGTAAGCACGCTTAATTTCCACTTAGCATCCACTTAATATAATTATAACACAATTAGGCAAGGTAACACAATTAACAAAAAAAAAACTAATTTACAAACTAAAAGAAAGACTTATTTAACCTTTTTTCATAAATTTAAGAAACAAAACCTTTTACGGACGGTCCGACGCATGCGCTCTTATTTTTACACTGTACACTAGCTAAGGTGTCTTTTCACTTATTTTTTTATTTACTCGCAAATATGTTTGCTATGATCGTTTGTCTCTGTCGATTTATTTGCACTTTGTTTAGATTCACTTGACGACTGCATTTGTGATCCTGAAACAAAAAGTGACAATGTATAAAATTAAAAAGTCAAATCATAACAAAATATAAGAATCTTAACTACATTCATCTACTTTGCATTCTGACGGACCCTGGTTTGAAGCCGGCGCTACACCTATAACAAGTTTTCAAGTTATGTGTGGATTTGCACTCGCTTAAAGGGGAATAAAAATACCGCGAAGAAATCGTCTTGTATAAAGACCACAAAAACTGAGAACATGTGATTATATCTCCCTTAAAAGAAATGACTAACTTTATCAAAACCTTAAATAATAAAAACACAAAACATTTTCAACTCAAAAACTTTTCTATGCGACTATCCTTTCTAACGAAACCGGAGTAACAAACAATCTGCAACAAAAACTATGTGACAGCACTTTCGTACACAACTGTACTTGTAGTACAATATATATACAAGTAGGTACTTTCCAGAGCAGATTTCTTTCACTGCTCTTTGACCTGTAGGACCATTAGTGTTTTCACTATATAAAAGTAGAATAACACAGGAAAAGGCTGGCATATACAACAAGACGGTGTTTATTTATTTATTCTTAAGAAAAAATGTTGTAAGATGCAAATACTTGACGGAGTAGGCGTGATGCTTGCTTCTTTAAGTTAGTGATTACTTTTAGTATATTGTTTTATTTTCAAGGCTTCTTTCATTGTTATTGACTGGCCTGTTAGCTTAGTTGGTAGTGGCTCTGCCTTCTAATGTAGGGGTTGCGGGTTCGATTCCCGCACAACACAAGTATTTATGCATTTTTAAATTTATTATTAGTTGAGTCTGGTCGTTTTTATGTATAAGTATGTATTTACAAAAGAAAAGTATAAAAGTATTATATCCGTTATCTAGTTCCCACGACACAAGCGCTCGCTTAGTGTGGGGCTAGATGGCGCTGAGTGCAATGTCCGGGAATATTTATTTAAAAAAAAAAGTTTTATTTCTTGATAATCTGTGTTTGGAATCGGTTGAAAGTCGGAAATCTTGAAGAGCATTAACGTAGATATTTTTGAAGTAGTATAGCACTCTGCTTTCTATCTATGTATGTAAAATAATACTAGTAGCAAGTATTACACAGCAAGTCATATCATAAGTTTACTCAAACCAAACGCTTGCGTGATGTTACTAAGCAATAGCGCCATCTAGTTTCCAAATATGTACCATTTACTCTTTCCTATATATGTGGCAGTGTGTTAAATTTGTCAGTAGAAACTTTTGCTTGTAGTATACAGTACCATCCACGCTGAGTCTGATTGATTCGAGTTGAGCATGGTTAAGCAACTTGACTCGAAGCAAGCGTTTGCGTGATCTAACTCGACTCGAGCGCCATCTAGTTTTAAAAATCGTACTTACCATTTAACCTATTCTTTAAATGCGGAAGTGTGTTGGTAGGTCTGTCGATACTCTTGCTGTAGTATACAGTACTATCTGCGTTGAACCGTACTGGTGGTGAGTTGGAACAGCTGCGAGAGTCCGGCATGGCTCGACGTTGGTCTATATGGTACCTGGGAAAGAAATATGTATGATAATATTTATTTTTAAGAGTTGTTGTTAACAGAGGACTGGAATCGATATTATCAAGAACATATTGAGGGAAATAGCACAGCTCCAAGGGAGAATATTCTCACACACGTTTACATCGTAGAACTGAGACATATAAATGCAAATAGTGCTGCACTCAATGATAATTATCTATTGTAGCTGATCGTTCCAAAAGTTCAGTTGTAATGGATACTCATTTATAATGGATAAACTCGTGCTTAGCCATAGCTGTCGTTGCTTTCATGAGACGTCTATTATTTTTGTTTGTTTCGATAATCCAAGCCGCCATCTTGGATTTTCGCTGCCATTTTGATGCCGCTATCTTGAATGTTGCCACCATTTTGATAACCACCCTCTACCACTATTTAATATTTACTAGCAATATGACGCTATTATATTATGACTAGTGGGTGCCTATTTCACCCCTTTAAAAGTGGCATTTCCAAAATTCTTTCTTAGCGTATGCCTACGTCATAACACTACCTTCGTTCCAAATTCAGCCCAATCCGTCCAGTGGTTTGGGCTGTGCGTTGATAGATCACTATATCAGTCAGTCAGTCACCTTTGAGTTTATACATTATGATGATAATGATATTCTATGTTACCTAGGTTCCAAGTCAGGCATCTGCGCTAGGTTCAGGTTCCTGGCGGGGCCGTAGAGCGCGGGGGGAGGCGGGGTCCCGTACAACTCCGGGGGCATCAGTTGCTCCGCTGGCAGCTGGAATTATATTGGACTTTATTAGGACGGTGTAAGGTTTAAATTAGTTTGTGTTATGATTGTCATATCAAACGAATTTTGCCCACGATGACAATGCTAGTAAAAAAAAAGGTCGGTTATGAACCTATATTCAAAAGGTCTACAGTAATACGAATACTGTACTAGTTTGAAAGTTACATACTATTTTGACAATGTGTTGTATGAACATAGTCATTGAATGCATAAAGTCTCTGAATTCTGATACGAAGGCATGACTTCCGAATACAAAAATCCGAGAGCTCATAAATTTTTGGGCGCAGTGTATTGTTTTTTGTTCCATTTCTTCAGCGAAGATCACACAATCGTGCTAGCAAAGGCTTCACGGGTATTATTTAAATTTTCATTCAATAGCAGCGCTTGCGTCTATCTGATGAATGTTTTAACAGATCGTCGTTCTAACAATCGGGAGTACGAATGTAACTAGGTTTATTATTTCTAAACATGTATTTAATCGCTTAAACAAAATTAAAAAAAATATACATGAAAATGATTTGTTTTGGAACAAGAAATTAGGAAAAAGAAAAATAAATATAGTACAAGGAGGTAAAATAAAATAGCTGTATAGAAAAACACCGACTAGACATCCCATAGACAGCACACTACTCACCAGTCCGCTGGTGTTGAGCGGCAATGCGTTCTTATACTTGAGCCAGTCTTCGTAGACCTTGTCGTACTGTCTGTGACACTCGCCCACAGCGGGCATATGCAGACTGCTCATTGGGCCCAGGCTTTGTATGCTTGGACCTGGGAAAAGTATTTTTATACGTTTATTTAGTATAAACTAAAATAAAAAGAACTGTCCCTATTTGCCTTACTAAGGCAATCTTAAAGCAGAGATCTAAGCCTAAGTGCGATTCTAAAATATGTTTACACTAGAGTTGGCCACTCATATACTGTAGAAAGAAGCATCAGACGTAGGTTTCCTGACCAATTATTAATATCAAGGTACATGTAAAGTTAAAACTAAGCTTTATCAAATTGATACGATAGGTAAAATACATAATCTACTTAATCTTCTAATTTCAATAAGAGAAAGTTTGAATAATCATTTATTATAATAAAGAACAACACAATGAACATTAAACATCAAAACAAACATACAGCACATAACAACAAAAATAGATATTGCAAAAAATACTTACCTAAATTAGGCATAGGGCCCAAATTGGGCGCATACGTCGGCCTTCTATAATCCATCTGTCGAACTTGTATGTACTGGTTACAAGGGTCAATGTTGTGATCGTAGTACCGCTCGCAGTTTGGCGGAATGTCGTACTTATCCGGTGTCTTCGATATTAGGGGTCTGATGGAACTATAGTCTGTGGTAGATGATTTGTTCGAGCAACTGTCGCTGATTTTACCGTCTAGTGGTATTATGTCTGGGTTTTTGTCTGTAACAAATGATGGCGAAATTAGATTGTTAGGTAATAATGTAATTAAGAATATGTAAGTAAAAAAAAACCACATTATAATTTATAAAGAAATATTTTAAAATTTTAAATAATAATATTTTAATGAACAAAGTGACATCAGAAACTGTTATGTGAATCTTTTCAATGAGGGAAATAAAGGCAAAATTTATTTTATAAATAAATAAAAAATAAAAAGATTGATAAGATGTTAAAAACTTAAACTTATATATTATTCTCATATTTAACGTCCAAAACGGTGTGTTTAGTTGAGCAAAGGATTTAAGACTGCAAAACCAAGAAATTTAATGTGAACTTATTTTATGAATACAGAGATATTATATACAGATATTATATCGTCAACTAGCTGTGCCCGCGGCTTCGTCTGCGTGGAATACTTATTATTATAAAAACGGTTCTAGTGAGTTAATCTTAATATATAGACATATACTGTTGCAGATATTTTGTTAGATCATTTCAAAAGGAATAATTCTTTCATACATTTTTTTTTATATCTTGATCCATTTTCGCAGCACACGCAACGAAAGCCCTCAAAGATGAATATTTTCCCCCGTCTTTTCCACATTTTCCATTGTTTCTTCGCTCCTATTAGTTGCAGCGTGATGTTATATAGCCTAAAGCCTTCCTCGATAAATGGTCTATTACAAAAATAATTTATCAATTCGCACCAGTAGTTCCTGAGATTAGCGCGTTCAAACAAACAAACAAACTCTTCAGTTATATAATATTAATTTAGATTATTTCCAACAATTAATTCAATTAGTAACTAACAAAAACACCGTCTATCAAAAAAACCTTATCAAACTAACTAATTTGCAAACGTTCAAGAAAAACACCGCTCAAGACAAAATAAGCAGGTTTAGAGTGTCCTAAAATAAAGCTTATTTTTGTAAGCTGCCAACTAAATAGGATTAAGCACTCCGTACAAGATGATCCTTGGAGCTGGTTGATTACGCTGACATAGTATAGTAACAGATAGGCCTCTCTAAAGTCGTATTCCTAATAACAATGAGTTATGACTCTCCCTCAGAATTAATTGGGGATGTTTGCTTCAAGTACCTAGTATAAGGCGGTGGGCGCCCTGATCCACAGAAGACATCATTGAGTTCGCGGATAAAAACATTATGGTGTCCTCACGATGTATTTTTGCACCGCTAAGCTGAGTAAATGAAAATCGACAAGGAATAGAAAAAACTCATTGGTGTAGGGCCAAAACCGAACAAGGAAGTGGGTCCCAATGTTAAGCAGACACGTTCACCACCATTACATTCGCTTCATATCTAGTATAACTTGCATTCCCTATTTCACCCCTACCCCCCCCCCCCTTCCTTCCCTTTTAGTTTAAACTCAATCTAGACTACAATTAATTCGAGCTTAACATCAAGCTTAAAATATGTGTTGAAAAAAAAGAGTCAAGCCGCAGTGTGATACGCACTGTCTTTATTATTATCGCTTTATTTAAAACTGAGATTGCTCCGTGTGCTTACAAAATGGTGTGCTTAGACCAACCCATCTATCACTAGTTCTATGTCACCGTCTGATTATGATTAATTAAACAGAATAAGATGTCTTAAAAGGATGCTTGAACAATTTCATAAATTATGGCGTCTTATTCGTGTTTACGTTGTTTTTACTGTCCGTTATTTTGTTTGATTATATTTGTTTATTTTAACACAAGGTACATACAATATAAACTTATCTAAACAGAGATAAACAAAGGTGGAGAATATGTGATCTGGTGTGAAAATGGCTCTCAAAAGAAATAGCTGGTTCACATCATTAGGTAGGCAATAGATTTACAATAATTTTACATACATTTTGAGAATATTAACTAGACGAGTATGTATGTATGTAAGCCTTTTAATTTCCTTAATAAAATTAAACTTTTACAATAGATTTCAGTTTTTACTTTAACAATTTTATGTTTTATGTTAATTTCCTTATGTGATGTCATGCATTTATTAATGACCACTTCTATAGAGTACTCTAACTAGACGAGTACCATGTTATAATACGAATCTATTAATACAAATATTTGTTATGTATCGTGTACTTTTTAACATGCTACGAGTAAATTACCCATTTACTCGTAGCATTTTAAAAAGTACACGATACATGTATTTTTAGACTTTGAAAACTAATGTCATTTTACTATAATATAAACGTAACGTTTGAACTTACATAGCTTATAAGATTTGATTTGAATTATTATTTTTTAATTTGGGTTATAGGATTTGATTTAATCAATAGGAAAGTACTTATTGAATAAATTTATATGTTTCTTACCAAGACTGTCCACGCTCTCAGATTCTTTAGTCCCCGTGAGTGGAATGTTGGATGTCTCGTCTTGTTGTCTCTTGTCTTTCTCGTTTTTGTCTGTAACAAAATAGTGTTATTAAAAAACCGTTATATTGGACAATATTCAATTATGTATTCATAAGATTTTCTGGCTTAAATATGCCGAAATGAATGACTTTTGTTTTATTTATTTATAAGTGATTACAAAAAAGAGTACTTTATGTAACTCCTAGCAGCTCCCCCCAACCCAATGCTACTCACGTTAAATCGGACAAAAAAAGCCAAACTACCTCCCTACTAAATGTAATCCAAATTGATTCTGCCTGTAGAGTGAAAAAGTAACAACGTTATATAGGTACATATATAGGTACACACGCACAAAACAGCGCCCCGCAGTGCGCAGTACCGAAATCGTCTTTTTTTAAACTTCCAATCACAAAATGTTTTTCACTTCGTTCGCTTGGTGATTGCTCGCATTCATTGCGAATAAAAAGTAGTCTATGTATTAATTTAGAATATAATAGCTTTTTCTCAAATACTAAAAATATATTTCGTATACGTACTGTCTCGTTTCCCATAATATCTGCAGCAGAATATGGCGGCGGAGTCTTTCTCTCTCTCTCGAGTAGTATTTCCTCATGGCCGAGGGTCGTGACTCCCCCGCGGAATTAATTCGTTAGGTGAGGTCTCTTGGGCCATACATCGTGGTGGGCTCCCAGGTCCTTCCACGGAAGACACATGCATGCTTAGATAGACTATATATAAGTAGTTATAAAATATGAATATATGCTTACTCTCTCGTTTCCCATAATATCTGCAGCAGAATATGGCGGCGGACACTGCCGTCATTGCGGCGATGACTCCTACAGCGCCGAGCACTATGATTAGCACAGTCGTCAGTTCCACTTTTACTGGCACTTGGGCTGGGGACACAAATAATATGATTTAATGCATGGCAAAATATAAAAAAAGAAAAATGCACAGAGGGAAAATCAGGTTATTTTGTATCACAAGTGACTCAACAATCTCTGGCATGCAACCATTAGACGTCATTTTATGCGTCTTATTTTTCGTAAGTTATCGAACCATTGGCATAAATTATTATGATATGATAAAATTTGAATTATAAGAAATTGTTATAAGGTAACTAAAGGCTAAGGTAAGGCTTTTTTTGTTTGGCTTAATAATATTTTCCTACAATGGGTTTTGTCTAAAATCATCTGTTTCATATACAAGGTTTGTTGCCCTGTGCCGTTTCGTGCCTCTGAACTAAGCTAGGCTTATAGCTTGATCGAGTAGGATTCAGAGAGTAACAAACCATAACAGAGACCCTTCAGTTGGAAAACTGTCTACACACAAACTAACTTACTATTTTATAAACCTACAAAAATTCTCACCAGTATGCCGTTGCGGGTACTTCAACAAGTTAGATGTGAGTGTCAGGGGCTCGCTCGCCCCCTTCCTGTTGAACGCGCGCACTGACACCCCCAGCGCGCTGTTAGGTGGGAACCCTGACACCTCGAACTCGGGCTCCTCGTTCGTGATGTTGCGGAGGAGGAGTCCTGAGGACATGTCGAATATCTGGGGAGGAAAATAAGTTTAGTTCAACGGAAACAAAATACTAAGATTTATAACTACTTCGTTATGATGAAATTTTGGAATATGATTTTTTTTTTATTTTTTTAGAGTAAAACCAATTTAAACGATACTCCTTCTCTTTGCGTCGTATTTGCGTTCTTAATTCCTCTCAGAACGAATTGATTGGGGGTAACTACTACTTATAAGAGAGAGAAGTCATAAAAGAAGAAACAAAACTACTTTTCGAAGAAAGGAGGTCATTATAAAAATAATACGTATCAAGGAAAACCAAGCACACATTGCAACAATAAGTAAAGAAATCAACAGAAACATAAATAAAGAAAAGCTCAACATAAACAATGTTAAGAAATTGTATTTATCTGCTTTGGTTCCGACTTAAATTGCTGTATATGTTTTTATTTTGTCTCTTGTATTAATATGTATGTATTGTTATGTATGTATGTATGTGAATACTATTGTAATATTTGTTTATGTTTATTCATATATAAGTAGTATAAACTTTTTGATCTTTTTTTTCATTTAATATCTTAAACACCTCGTCCTACTCACTTATTTTGAAGAATATATCCCTGCCAGATTGGTTGCCTGGAAGAGATCGCTCTTAGCGATAAGGCCGCCAATTAAAACGCAAATTTTATTTTCTATGTTTTTTCTATAGTTTTTTATGTATGTGTTTTAATAAAGAATTTGTCAATCAATCATAAACAGAAGACTTTTGAAACCTACATCAAGAAAACAAGAGCAGTCCAAAAGGCTGTTAATTTGTTATATTTTAATGTTTTCTCACCTGCAGTAAAAACGCCTGCCGTATACCCCCGTCGTGTCCGGGCGTGCAGTTCAGAGTGAGAGAGTCGTACGTCACATTGGTGATCTCACACGCTTTCACTGTCGATGGCTTGTCTGTAAGAAAGAAAAATAAAAATTGAAAATAGAAAAACATTCATTGAGACAGATTTACAAAATATACACACACATTATTATATACAGTAAATACATAAATAAGTCTGCCCAACACAGCCCCAACTCAGCATAATGCTGATTACTGGAAGCAATCAGCGCTGGTCTTCCGTAAAAATAACGGAAGCAATAAGCGCTGGTCTTCCGTAAAATAAAGATGTCATCTTGTATACGAATCAATAGGAATACAGCTATCACTGTCTCTTTTTTCCATGGATTACAGAGTATCCCACTCAGGTACCAATAATATTAAAAAGGCAAATTTTTTGTAAGTGTAGTATAAGTCTTACGTTTTCACGCTCAAATGACTTAACAGATTTGGTTGAAAATTCAGTATGGAGATAGGTACATTAGAACCTGGATTAACACCGTCTAAATATTATCTTGGATTAAAGCGGGTAACACCACGGGGTGTAGCTATCTTATTATAAAGTTAGGAAATTACTCTGGTCTCGTAACAATGTCAAAGAAGCTAAAAATAGGAAAAGGACTCATAACATATTGTGACTATAACATTAAATAAATAAATATTCCGGGACACTGCACACAGCGCCATCTAGCCCCACACTAAGCAAACGCTTGTATCGTGGGTACTAGATAACGGATATAATACTTATATACTTTTCTTTTGTAAATACTTACTTACTTACTTTTTACATACTTATTATACATACAAACGACCAGACTCAACACAAGTAATTATATTTTTTTTTACATTATTATTCCAAAAGTCCAAAAAAATATCCATAAGACGTAAAACATTTTATTTTTGCTTTTGTTGTACTAAAGCTGAAACTTACAAAGTTGTGCGTTAGGTACCATTAACTAAGTATAGTCAAAGTAATGTTTTTTTATAAAAACAACAAGATAGGCAAAACATTCTTCATTCTGTTTTAGACTTCAAAGTTTCAGAGAACAAAGAAATTCCAGTGAATAAAAACACATATGTATGCAAAATATCATAACTACATACAAAATAGTAAAATAGAATCACGCACATAAAACTTCTACACGAAAAATCTTTGTGACAGAATGTCTATCCAATGTTCATTCGGCATTTCACAATTGAAAATAAAAAATAAAACTAGAAATCCAAATAAATACGAACACGGTTAATAACTCCCACTGCATGTTCACGGGTCGTTTCGTTTGGAACACAAAAGGATGGAAAATTCTATATTGCAACATACGAAATAAATTAAAAAAACTAAGTAAATACACAAAATAGAAAGGATAGACAAATATTTGTCATATTATGTAGGGTTTTCGTATGAGAGTGGAAAACTCTGGTGTCGAGAGATTCTTTTAAGGCCGACATGGCATAACTCACTGTTTGAGTCGTATTTCCTCATGACTGGAGGTCGTGACTCCCCCGCAGAAATTATTTTCTTATGACAGTTTTCTTATGGAATACGGGGACATCTCACACCCCCTAGCAGGGATAAGGGCCTCCTCAGGAGTCAATGCCCGGATGTCCATGGGCACGGCACGCGCTGCAAGAGTTGGGATGTCACCCCTCCTGGTGGGTATACGTTGACCGTGGACTGAGGTCTGGGCGGGAATTACGGAGGAGTATTGCTCGCTTGCTCGCGAAACCCGCCCTTACCGAGACGAAGGGACATCGTGGTAGGTTTTAGCCGGTAGTGGAGTCCCATTAGCTCCGAGCTCGTCATACCCTGCCGCATTCTATTAATCTAATTAATTTATCTGGCCTGTTAGCTTAGTTGTTAGTGGCGCTGCCTTCTAATCTAGGGTTGCGGGTTCGATTCCCGCATGACACAAGTAAAAATGAATTTTAAAAATGTATAATTACTTATGTTTAGTCTGGTCGTTTGCGTGTATAATAAGTATGTATTTACAAAACAAAAGTATATAGGTATTATATACGTTATTAGTACCCACGACACAAGCGTTTGCTTAGTGTGGGGCTAGATGGCGTTGTGTGCAATGTCCCGGAATATTTATTTAACCTTTTAAGGCAGGTTAAAAACACACACATCCCCACATCACAGCAAAGTTACTAGTCTCTTAAGCTTTACTTTCACGACAGCCGTTTTGTCTGACTTCTCACCCGAAGTCATTCCACTTTTGTACGTGCTATTTGACGTATAAAGTTTATAGCGACGCTAAAATTTACTAGGAGACCTGTATTTCGTGAACTGGTTAAGGCACTTTTACATTTTTATTGTGTATAAAAAAAAACAATAAGTACGTTAAATTTATAGTGGTCAGAGTTTAATCTATACTAATATTATAAAGCTGAAGAGTTTGTTTGTTTATTTGAACGCGCTAATCTCAGGAACTACTGGTGCGAATTGAAAAAATATTTTGGTGTTGAATAGACCATTTATCGAGGAAGGCTTTAGGCTATATAACATCACGCTGCAACTAATAGGAGCGGAGAAACAATGGAAAATGTAGAAAAAACGGGGAAAATTATTCATCTCTGAGGGCTTCCGCAGCGTGCGCTGCAAAAACGGTTCAACTCATGGGTAACAGCTATAATTTATAAAGCTGAAGAGGTGGTTTGCAAAAATAAATATGATGCCCAAAATAACTATTCCACGCGGACGAAGTCGCGGGCACAGCTAGTTGATAATATAAATGTAAGTTGAGTGTTCATTTAAAACGCTCAAAGGGCTTCCGACATACTGGGCCCTACATACAATTACATGTTTTCTAACCCACAGAATCCCTTAGATGTTAATTCTATAGTTTCTTTTTGAAGCGACGGCAATTAACTTTGGTGATCACGAACAAACACATACATACTAGCTAAAATTAGCGTTTTATTTTGTGTTTGTTTGAATTTTACTTTTCATATATTTCCATCAAGTTAATGACTTCGCATAAATAAAATGAGTTGGCAAAGCGCTGCAACACCTTCAGAGTTGCAAGTGTCTATAGGCGGCGGTGGCTGCTTACCATCAGGCGAAACGTCTGCTCCTTTTAATGCAAAAAGATATACAACATAGTGTAAATTCTCCTTAACCACCCATTACCGGCAACTCTTAGATAAGGATCCGCCATTCTTCTAAACGAAACTCTAAATCTAAATCGAATCGGTTTGTTTGGACTTAAGAAAGAACACTGCAGTTGTAAAGGAAACGAGGCAGGTACGGTTGGAAAAAAAGGTCTTACATTACTCAACTTCGAAGTCAATGGCACATTATGAGAGAGGCCTATACCCAGCAGTGGGACGAAACCAGCTGGTAATGATGATGATGATTATTTACTTCCCAAAAGATGCTTCGCTCGCATTTTTTGAGATAAAACGTATCCCATGACGCTCCTAAGTCCTCACACTACCTACATATCAAAAATCATAAGGATCCGTTCAGCCGCTTTTGCGTTATAAGAGTTTAAATAAACAGACAAACAGAGAAAAAGCTAAAAACTGCTGTAACACGTTCTGTTACGGATTCAAAGAATACCTAAAGAATTATTTTTCTAATATATTCTATGTTCCAGATTTTTGACACACTTTAGCTTTATTACATGTAGGTATATATTATTTTGTGGTGGCCAAGAACAGGCAGACGAGGAGTAGGTCGTCTGGCAGCGAGATGGGTCGACGACATTGTACGAGTCGCGGGCTCTTGTTGGATGAGGTCTGCACAAGATCGACACAGCTGGCACATTCAAAGAGAGGCCTATGCCCAGCTGGGGGGATAGAGAAGGCTGTGGATGATGATAATATATTATTTTATAAATCAAACTATTAATTTATTAATTCATTTTTCTGCTGACTGTACCTATTCGAAACTATTCCAGAGAAACGAATCGGGCTTGTGTAAATACGTACTGGAAAAATCAGGATTCGAGTTAATAGGAACAGCAACGTATTCTTGCTATTTTCAGAGGTAACAGTTTGGAACAGTGTTTCATATGGTTTTTTTTTATATATCTAAAAAAATATTGTTCAAAATGGGTTTCCAATATCCATATCATATATTTCTGTAGACTTATGTGCTATTCTATAGGCAATAAGGTGATATTTTATAATCTGGAGGCTTTAAATTCAGGATGGATTTGGTATGTTTTGATCCTGGGTTTTTTTCTTTTTAAAGATAAGCCACTAGTGACCTCTAGGGCAATTATAACAAGAAACTATTATAATAAAATAAAAAGGTAACGTAACTTCAAGATATTAAATTTTTAACACTATTCGGTTTCGTAAATAACTTAAAAACTTTCAGCATATACTTATACTTTTAGTAGCACTTCGTTGTCTTTAGTTTCGAACTTCAAAACCCAATCACTGAACTAGTTAACACACTTACCAGCTGGTAGTATCTAGAAGAGGCAGGGCTTGGTCTGTCGTCCCACCACGTTGGTCCCACTATTTTTCTCCCACCAGTAGTCAGCAGAAGTATTCTCACTATGTAATGTACCTAGGAGATAGTTTATAACTACAAAACCCTACTTACCAGCTGGTAGTATCTGAAACAGGCAGGGCTTGGTCAGTCGTCCCACCACGTTGGTCCCACTATTTTTCTCCCACCAGTAGTCAACAGAAGTATTCACCATGTAATGTACCTGGGAGATAGTTTATAACTACAAAACCCTACTTACCAGCTGGTAGTATCTGAAACAGGCAAGGCTTGGTCTGTCGTCCCACCACGTTGGTCCCACTGCATTGCACCCACCCGTAGTCAGCTGAGGTATTCACCATGTACAGGAATGTACCTGGGAAGTAACAGAAGAAGTGATGGTGTAACATTTATTTATATCAAACAATAAGTGTATAAATAGTTAAAGTAAATAAAGTTAAAGTTAAATACAAGAAAGAGCAAACATAAACTACTAAAGCCAAGTTGAACTCATTTGTGTATTATTACAAATCATGTTTTAAACTATTAGTCTAACTTTGAAACCACCAAGTCCGATTTTGTTAAAAAATAATAATAAATTAATAAATATTCCGGGACATTGCACACAGCGCCATCTAGCCCCACACTAAGCAAACGCTAGTGTCGTGGGTACTAGACAACGGATATAATACTTATATACTTTTCTTTTGTAAATACATACTTATCATACATACAAACAACCAGACATTTGTTGATCGAAATTTTGTACCTATGTCTACTGTCATAATTAAACTGTGAAAATGTTACCAATGATAAAATCAACGTGCCAATTTGAAGTTAACATTTTTATTGTTTGTATATGATGTTTGAAAAACAAGATTTTTTTTCAAAGTTGAATATTCATATTTAAACCACGTTTTGTCATAAACAGAAGTATTGTATTAAAATAAGTGGCAACCAGGTAGACGGCCCGCTTGATGAGAGTGGCCAAATCTGGTGTAAGAGTTTTCAAACCGCCCTAAAGGCCTCTGACGTGACTCATTAACGACTGACTTACTATGTCGAAAAGCCGGAAACTGGAATTATTATGACTTTTCTTCTACTTACTGGGCATATTCTGAGCGGCGGCTAGCGACGTCGACGTAGTGAGCTCGTGTTTGCTGTGCGCTGAACTGTTGAACCACCAGTGGTACTGCATCGATTCCTGTCGACGAACAAACAGAATTAATGTTAGCATTTTTATATGTAGATAATAAACACTTTATTAATATCTAAATGTAACCAAAACGGTAACGCGTATAGTATGTGAGCGAAAGCCGTTTTAGTTACATATGGACGAAAATGAGACACGAAAGTTTTTATAATAAAATAAAATACATCAACATGTATATGTTAATACACTAATATGTGCCCACTTGCGCAACTTTTAAATAAGTTCAGACGTTTTTTAGTACTTTCATCGCTAAATGCATTTAAGGACCGTCGCGTCGTCGTTGTACACATGAACCTAAGAAACACAAGTTACTGTGACGGCAAATCCATAAATACATGTATTGTTGTTATCACAGCAAAGTTATATCCACTTAAAAACTAAAGTATTATGGTTTGTTTGGTGTGCTTTTACGTTAAGTAATTAATCCTGGATTCAATCTGCGCAGGACCGGGATGAATGGCGTCCAAGAAAGGGGTCTATGCTCAGCAGTGCGCGATGACAGGCTGATGATGATGAATTAATGAATCCTCATATGTAAACGAAAGCGGTATGTTTTAAAAAAAACGGTCCGTTCAATCGTTCAGTCATCATAAAAAAAACTAACTAGTCGGTTTTTAGTCGTACACTACAATAGTTATCCCTAATATTATTTGTTTAGTAAAATTTTCACAACAAAAACATTAAAATAGTAAAAACCAAATTTAAAAACCAAAACCAAACATTAAAATAGTATAATATATTTCACCCTTGCAGCGTAAAAACCTCCATTCCCTGCTCCCATTCCGATGCAATCTGGGTTTGTTAAAGCATTCCATCAGACCGTGGTTTGGACTATGAATGATTAAATAGTTAATTATTTTTTTATCTTAACAATTCTTTGCGAGTTGTATTTTCTCAATACGTCGAGTCGCGACTCCATAACTATGTACACATTAGTATAAGGATTCCTGTAATTCTTTAAATAAATAAATGTGAACTGTTTTAACAAAAAAACTAAATTGATATTAATAAGTCAATAACTATTTTATAAAACAAGACAAACTAGAGCTTCACATCTCAGCAATTTAGCACTTGACATATGAGATACTTTCTGTATAAATTGTTTTACAAAGGATTGTCTTTGAATTATTAATGTCCAAAACAATTCTTTGTATGAATTTACATGCATACAGCGTGCTAACCCTGCAGTCCAAATTGAAATAATCAGAAATACAATAACAAGCGTGTCTTTATCGAAATAACTCGCGATGCCGGCGTTAATGAGAGAATCGTGGAACACAGTTACTGAACTTTGTTTTTTTGTAGTCGTATATAAATAAATACTGGGTCACTTGGTGAGAATGGGAGACGATCGTAGTGTCAAGAGAGCCTTTCTCGGTGTCCCGAGTGGCCGTCGTCCTGTTGGTCGGCCGAGGTACCGCTGGAAGGACGTTGTGGAGTCAGAACTACGCGTGCTTCAAGTAGCTGACTGGCGGGAAGCGGCGCAAGACCGGGACCGGGGGCGATCTCTTGTATCGGAGGCCAACACTCACTTTGGGTCGCTGCGCCAGCGGAGTAAGTATGTATATAAATAAATAGATGAATAGGTATATATTAATAATTAGGTAATAGCTTATTTAGGAAGCGCCCGTAGCTCAGTTAGCAGCGGTAATCGCATGCAGTTACCAATGTTAAACAAATGTCGAGTCTTTAGATGCGTGGTATTCCATTTTGGGCGCTTTCGTGAGTCAGATGACACGTTGAATTGTAGGTTTCGGCAGTTTGTCATAGTACGGCAGTCGTAAGGACATGTCAGAGACCCTTAGGGCTTGATAAACTCTCCACACTACAGATGGCCATTATCATTCGATAAGAAGAAGCAGATTTAAGAAATAAAAATAAAAGATGTACTACTGCTTAAACAATCCATGTAAATTAACAAGCGTACTCAGTCACTCAGAATGGCCAGAATGCGCGGACAATTAAAAACGCCTGCGGGAGAACTAGCAATGCGTGACGCAGGAATGTTACGTTGCTCTGGTTATTTAGGTAGGGGACTGGAATTTTGTGTGCTAATTAGTAGTTCGTACGGTTCAACGGGTAAGTTTTAAGGAAGATATTGTAAATGAAACTGGAGGGATATTATAATTATTGATTAATAAAATAAATTTAAATATATGTATGATCATATAGTATGCCTTCCAACTTCAAACTACATGCATAGTTTCGAAAAAAATGGTACTTATTGCCATTTTCACATCAAATAAGCTGTTAATGCTTGTTAGTCTATAATCGGATGACATGAAAATTGTAGGTTCTGATCCGTCTATTTTATGATATCAAGGTCGTTTGATCATGTTAGCGGCTTCCAAGAATATTGTAAACTCATGACACTAGAGGTGCCTCTCTGGACATGAAAGGCACAAGACTGTCACCAATGGCATCTAGAAGAGGAGGCCTACACCCAGCAGTGGGTCGTAAAGGGCTGAAGATGATAACGACACTAGAGTTAGCCACTCCGAACGAACTTTTCATCTTCTAAAGTAACCCCAAAAAATTTGACTAAATCTTTATTCATCTCAAAAGAAATCGTAAATCATGCGGAAAAGCGGTAATATTCAAAAATCTCGGAAACAAACAGAGATACAGAAACACACAAATAACCGGAAAAATGTAATTTATCGGCCACCGCGATATTTATGAAAATAAAACAAATAAATCACACAAACATTTACCCTACGGGGCCGGGTATAGGGGATGTTCTTATTAACAGAAGGACAACTTATGCTATTTTGTAAATCAATTTCAAAAGTAGGTAATCAAATGTGTTAAAAAAAATAAATAAATATTTCAGGACATATCACACAGCGCCATCTAGCCCCATACTAAGCTTACGCTTGTTTCATGGGTACCTAGATTGATTAATGTCATTGATCCGGTAAAAAAAACTATGTAATAATGCGGAGTCTAATTTATCTCCATATCAAATTCCATTCAAATCGTTTTAGCCGAAAGTGAATAAGTAACAAACAGCCACACAGACCCATACGAAATTTTTTTACCTTTAAAATATAAAGGTAATTTTTAAAAATAACAGATTCAGATTCGTTTATTGTCAGTTATGTCATATTGTATACGAGTGGTTTACAAATAATAAACATTTCATAACGACGCGTTGCACAAAACGCCCCTAGCAAACTTCGTTACAAAAATTGGAGTTTTCAAAAATCCTTTCTTAGCGGATGCCTAAGTCATAACATCTAACTGCATGCCAAATTTCAGCCCGATTCGTCAAGTGGTTTGGTCTGTGCGTTGATAGATCACTATATCAGTCAGTCAGTCAGTCACCTTTGAGTTTTATAATATACTAGAGGGTGCTCGCGGCTTCGCTCGCATTAAGAGGTAAAACTTGCATCCCCTATTTCACCCCTTTAAAAGTGGCATTTCCAAAAATCCTTTCTTAGCGGATGCCTACGTCATAACATGCGTGCATGCCAAATTTCAGCCCAATCCGTCCAGTGGTTTGGGCTGTGCGTTGATAAATCACTATATCAGTCAGTCAGTCAGTCAGTCACCTTTGGATTTTATATATTTAGATTTGTAGCATTTCCCCATACTGCAACAGGCCCTACTTCAACACAGTTATTATGTTATTCATGAAATACACACACGCGTCTTGGAACTCGAGAGGGGATGAAAACGCCCTTAATGTTGTGGGCACGAAATGTGGCCTTAAGGTGTATTTATAAAGATTACTAGAACCGAATACCTTAACATATTTCAGAGGATTTTTTCTTAGGTTAGATTTTTTATAGGACTTCATCTAGGTAAAAAGGTAATGTCATTTATGTTTACAGTAGTTTATAGGTACTTATTGGATCAAATATGATTATGTGCTAGTAGATCTATACAAGTATCTAAACTGAATCAAATGCCCTTAGGGCGGCTTGATAAACCTCTCGAAACCAGAGTTGGCCACTCTCCTTGTATATGAAGAAAATCTAGTATCTAAACATATGAACCAATATGTGTAAGTGTACATTATACAAGGTGTAACAGAAGGGTGTGACAATACTTATACTATACATACCTATGTATATATAGAATACAGCCCACTAGGTTTCAGAATTCTAAGTGTCATAGATTTCGAGTAATCATAAGTTGAACTTTTATTATAACTTTAAGACTTGCAACCCCACATCTTATCATTTTGAGCGTTCATTGACTTTTCTTTCATTGACAAATGACACGGCGCGGCGGTGTCTCTCTGAGAGCGCGAGAGAGAGAGAATACGTTGCGTTAAAACTAATGCTAGAACGGGATGAAAGAATGTGTGCTTATTTCGGTTTCGTCACTCGCTAGGGCTGCCACGAAATCAAGTGAAAAATATTATCTAATTTTTGTATGGTAAATAATATATGCGATTTAATTTTTCATATTCTGGTATTTGACTCCTTACATGATATATATGTATACTCTTTAATATTGTCACACCCTTCTGTTACACCTTGTATATTCCGATTCCTATTTTGACTTTTCTATGCCGTAAATTTTTATAAAAAATATATATACTTAATATTAATTAAGTTAAAAAAAATATAATAATATACTGCACAGAAAAGTCGATAAACACTTGCACAACTCTTCTCAAACGCGTTAAAATTACCAAGTAAATAGCTAAATCTTTAAAAGCCGTTGTGGAAGCAAGTGCATCTAATTATTGTAAAGTGCTCTTTAAACCTCGCTTGAAAGTTATCGTATACTAGTGGACGCTCGCGGTTTGCTCGCATTATTTCAGGATAGAAAAGTAGCTTATGACACTACTAAGACCTCATACTACCTACATACTAAAATCATGATGATCCGTTCAGCCGTTTTTGCACAATGAGCGTTTAAATAAACAGAGACACAGATAAACAGACAAAATTTCTAGAAATTTTTGGAACGTGTCGTCTATCAATTCGAAGTATCTCCAAACATATATTTTTTAATATCTTCAATGTTCAGACTTTCGACCCTCTTCAGCTTTATTATATCTATAGATAGATAGATGTATATATAAGTATCGTACTAAGGCTCTGCTATAGTGAATACGTCCTAACGAGAAGCAATGTGGTATTACATACAAGGTGCGGCCTTGGAACCAAATCTTGTAATGAAATAGGAACTTACAGAGCCATGTCTGCTTGTTCGTTCTAGCTTCGCGATGGAGGGATAGATCATTGAGAATTTAAGTATGGTCTCTATTTCTTTCTTGAGTTGTATTCGTCATGACTGAGGGTCAAGTCTCCCCCGCAGAATAATGCCGTTAGGGGAGTTCTCTTGGGCAGATACATCGCCCAAGTCCTTCCACAAAAGACACATGTCTTCGGATATTGTGGTCCTCAAACATGTCGGTTTCCTCACGATGTTTTCCTTCACCGTTAAGCGAGTGCAAATCCACACATAACTTGAAAATACAAGTCATTGGTGTAGGGCTGGATTCGAACCAGGGTGTGTCTGAATGAAAAGCAGACACTGGAACCGCTAAGCCACACTCGCTGAAGTATGGTGGTTGGTGTAAAATCCCGAGAGAGATATAAGCTAGTTTTTATCTCGAAACAACGCAAGCATATTGTGTTCGCTTCTTTTTCATACTCAGACTGGCCTGTTAGCTTAGTTGGTAGTGGCTCTGCCTTCTAATCTAGGGTTGCGGGTTCAATTCCCGCGTGACACGAGCAATTATGAATTTAAGAATATATATATTGATAACTTGTATTGGGTCTTGGTCGTTTCTATATATAATAGGTAAAGAGAGGGTAAACCGGTTTCCTCTAGGCAAGCGCGCTAGAACATAGATTAAAACGTCAAGCGTGAGCCTATTTCATGTAGAAAAAAGGTATGTAGATATTTACAAAAAAGTACAAACATAAGTATCATTTTCGTCATGTAGTAACCGCGACACAAGCGTTTGCTTAGTGTGGGTGGGTAGCGCTAGATGGCGCTGTTTGTAATATCCCGGAATATTATTATCCTGGAGTTCTTTTTACCCGGATTAATGCGGGTACAACCGAGGGCCGCTGCTACTAATAAAAGATATAAAAGAGAAAGTTTGAGAAAATTTGTGTGTGTGTGTTTGTAACGTCGTCACAATAAACAAGTATAAACAAATTGAATTACACCTGAATTTCGTAAAACACGAAGCCATGGCGCACCTGCAGAAAATCCCCATCAAAGCATTCACAAACATTAACCAAACACAAAATCGTGGCTCTTTGAAACGTTTTATAATATCCTTTTCAAAGAATGAAAGGATAAACTGTTTTCCAAGCGGTAAAGCATTCTAAATGAAAACTTTGCTCAAACGAATACAATTTAATAGGAAAATATGCTTTATTACAGTTGGCAATAAGAGCTGTTATTGCTTGTTAGTTTTACGGTGTGTTTTAAAAAGAAATTAGCACATGTCTTTCTGGGCGGGATTAAATGAAATGGTTAGATTTTTTTATTAAAACGCGGTTAAATATAGAATGTGTCTCTAACTTTTTTTCAGAACAATGTTTTGGATGTGTTTACAAACTTAAATGGCTAAATAAAGCTCGGTTGAAACCGCGAAGTGCGCATATTTGTTATACATTTTTTCTTTATTACTTTTAGGAGTCAAAAATGTAGGGACCTAGTGTTTTTTGTGTTATTTTAATGAAACAAATAAAAGGGAACGATGCCTGCTTTCCCTATTTTTAAATTCAATTAGCATTTTATAATCGAAATATATAAAACTCAAAGGTGACTGACTGACTGATTGACTGACTGCCTGATATAGTGATCTATTAACGCACAGCCCAAACCACTGGACGGATTGGGCTGAAATTTGGAATGAAGGTAGATGTTATGACGTAGGCATCCGCTAAGAAAGGAATTTTAGAAATGCCACTTTAAAGGGGGTGAAATAGGGTGATGCAAGTTTTACTTCTTAATGCGAGCGAAGTCGCGAGCACCAGTAATACATATATACATAATAATACATTTTAAAATGAAATAGGATAGGCAGACTAGAGCTACTATATTTTGTTTTATTTCACAATTATGTGTCAACACGAAAGATTATGCATATATTATGTCGCATGCAGACTTTATATCCCGGATTAAAGCAGTTTAAAAACCTTACAACTAAGTTACAAAATTTGTTAGTTAGTACTATATTTGTATTACTATGTTAGGATTGTTTTCTTTTTTAAACCGTTTTATATAATATTTCAAAAAAAATAAAAACTATAGCCCACGGAACCTGCCAAATGGGACACTACTCGGTCACCCATCCAAAGAACTGACCGATTGATTGCCCGAAGCTTAAGTCAGCTTAGTCACCTTAGGGTTAGCATCCAGGTCACATTCTATCTCGACCAGCTCGCCTCGCGCGGCTCGCATCACCAGAGGCTGGGAGGATCTGCAGGTCGGAGTAACTGGAAAGAAAACAAGACGAATTGTTATTTATCGGACGGCAAAGCTTTGGAACACTTTACCAGAAGCTGTGTTTCCTGCGAACTACAATCCAGGGGTTTTCAAATCTAGAGTTAATAGGTATCTTCTAGGTGTTACACCCTAGGCTGCAGCAATGCTTAACATCAGGCAGGCTGTAGTCAAACGTACACCTATCCCACGTAAAAAAAATCTTCTTTGTAATATTAAAGAGCTTCATTCTGTAGATGGAGTCAACATCATCATTCTTGGTCTTCTGTTATATGCTTTTTTTTTGTATGTTTAGCAGTCGTCCTCCATCATAAGGTGGAGACATTGTCATGCGTAAACACAGTTGTGTTATAGAGAGAACACAACTTTGCTATGCTAGACCCACAATGCTCACATGGATGTGAGCATCGTTATCCAAATACAGATGCCGAATATCTGCTAAATGCTAGAACTCATTGTATTACACATAGATTTTAGTTCATTTACAATTGCTTTCATTCATGATTTTATTTTTATATTTTCGTCTCACTGCTCTAGTTAAAAGGAGTCAGGCTAAGAAAGAGAGAACTGGGCCCTCTAACACTTTTTATACCTATGATACAGAGAGCCGGGTCTACTGCAACGCGTGTGATTGCTGCTGCTGTGAAGGCTGTTTGTATAGCAGCCCTTAACCCATGGTATAAGCCCTAAAGACGAAATGAAAATTCTCGACATAGCCGTGGCTTTCCATCTCTTCCTTTTTTTCCACCCTAACATATTATACTAGATGTTTCTTAACAGTATAATAACTCACATTTTACATCCAACACAAGTCTGTCACTGGCGCCCTCTCCGAGAGCGTTCCGTGCAGAGCACACATACGCCCCTGCGGCGGTGCGAGACACCTTCTGCAGGACCAGGCTCTGATTGGCCAGGAGAACGCCGGGACCTGGCTTTACTACTGCACCCTGGAAATGCAATTAAAATTATTGTAAATTAATCATACGGTTTGGTGCTGGTTAAATAATAAAATTTGCATGTTTTTTTATAGTGAGTAGGTAATTTCTTATAAAAAAAAATTCAGCCATATCACATTACAAATCATAATTTATAAATAATAGATGTATTCGTACCTATAGCGGCCTTAGTCTCCATAATATAAAGACGCCGAAAGTGCTTCCTTAACCACTTGTCAGAAAATCGGATTTAACCGTTTTTTTGTTGTAATAAAAAGGTTACCAATTACATATGTACGAGTACATACGTATGCAACATTGACAGAATATAATACAATTTGTGTAAGTATGTTAGCTTATTAATACCATGAGCCACATTTTGTGTGAACTTAAAATTAATCTCGGATTTCTCGAAAAATTTAAGCGATATCCATAAACAACCGGAATACTATGTTTGACTAGAGCACGTCTGATATCAAGTGCTTATTCCTCCAAGTCTAAGATGATTACTCACATTATGCGTGAAATACACATGGTTGTGCCACGGGTTGGCTCGCACCCTGCAGTCGAGGTACACGTCTGACCCCTCCACCACCTTGCTGGCGTCCAGACTCGCTCCCAACTCCAGCTTTACTACTGGGAGATCTGTAACAGATAAATAGTATATATTTTTAACTTGTGTAATTTTTTATAGATCAGAATTTTCAATGAGTGGCAATTATAACCGGCTAGCACTTACGTCAATAATAATGTCGAAAAATTCGCTCGACAAGTTTCGGAAAACTGAGGTTGCCATCATCAGAATTTTCATGTTTTAAGTTACGTTCATTCTCATGCTCACATCAATTCTTCAGCTTAATGAACAGTGATACTAACACTCTTTCTATTAATTTATGTAGCAATCTCACAATCTATCTATTAATCTTACAATCTACTTATATAGCATCAGCGCCATCCAGCGTGGTAATGCGGCCAGTATGCTGGGCACGCTGCCTTTTGGTAGTGGGCTGGAGCACTTAGACAATCTTTAAACTTTTCTAAAGATTTTCTAAGTGCCCCCCATTTTATGTTGTAGTTAGAAGTACCTACTTAGTATGTTTAGTTTTTCTTCCCTTGTTTTTATGTATTATTATTGTACATAAAGATACTTTATCTACTTATGAATTTCACAATCTATCTATCAGTATAGTAAGGTCCCACTCACGCTGTATCTCCATCTTCCATCCATCTTCATGCGTGGAGTGCGGCAGAGTGGGCTGCACAGCTCTGCATGATAGCACCCTGCCAGCATCCTCTATAGCCGGCACGAAGGTGAGGATGCTGCTCGTCATGTTGCCGTCTGATGTTTGCTGGAGAAGAAGAAGAAGAACCAATTAAGAAGGGGAAGAAAAAAATCAAAGGTGACAGACTAATATAGTGAATCAATCAACTCACAGCCCAAACCACTGGACGGATCGGGCTGAAATTTCGCAATCAGGTAGATGTTATGACGTAGGCATCCGCTAAGAAAGGATTTTTGGAATTTCCACTTTTAAAGGGGTGGAATAGGGGATGAAAATTTTACTTCTTAATGCGAGCGAAGCCGCGAGCTCCCACTAGCTTCAATATATATTGAGGGAGTAGATTGTTCTAACGATAAGACTGTCAATTATGGT
The DNA here is from genome assembly GCA_927399415.1 of Macaria notata. Classification (NCBI taxonomy): domain Eukaryota; kingdom Metazoa; phylum Arthropoda; class Insecta; order Lepidoptera; family Geometridae; genus Macaria; species Macaria notata. Next base: position 3,038,256 of record OV656750.1, on the reverse strand, counting down.
TTTGAATAAGTTTTAATTTAAATTTAAGTACTCTAGTTGTTTATTGTCGTGATACAATAAAGAATAGTAGAATAATTATTTTGCTAAATCCTATGTTATAGTTTACTGACTAATTGTTGTGCAATAACAAACAGATGGAACGTAACGTTTTATCCAACTTACGGAAGGGCTCAGACGAAATTGCCAAGTTATACGATCATCCATCCAAGGACAGGCCTCGACAGCAGTTACTTAATTCTCTTGTACCATCATCATCATCCACAGCCCTTGGGATCCCACTGCTGGGTCAAGACCTTCCTTTTTATGTGCCATCTGCGTCGATCTTGTGCAGACCTCATCCAGATTGCAAAAGTTTTTGTTTGTATGTTGTCTTCTGTATTAATAGCTGTCAAAGATCACTGAGTAAAAAAACACACTTATAAAAGCCTACAGTCTACAAACCTTTTGCTACATTAACAGCCCCCTTAGACAAGAGGCGTATTTTAGTAAGCGTACTGACGCTCGCTTATGGAATAGAAAGACGGGAGTATGGGAGTGTCATGTAGCATGTCAATCGTCGCGATGCCAATCCCATATATTGGTCTTTCTATTCTATAAGATCGCCCATCACATATGTCAGGTACATATGTGATGGGCGACCTGACACATACAATGTGTCAGGTGTCCCCCTAGAGCGTGTGGAGGAGATAAGGGACTTAGGAGTGACGATGGACATTGAGTTGAAGTTCAATAAGCATATAACAGAGGTGTGCGCTAAGGCTTACAAATCATTAGGGTTTGTGATGCGTCAAGCTGCCAGATTCCAAGACCGAAATGCGATAATTATGCTCTTCTATGCTTTTGTTCGCAGTAAGTTGGAGTATAACTCTATTATCTGGGACCCGCACGAGAAAAAGTATACTCTTATGGTGGAGCGTGTCCAGCGGAAATTTGCCAGATACTTGTATAAGAAGTTGTACGGATATTATCCCTTTTTGTATCCCTGTCTGTTTGTCTCGGGTATGGTGGGCATCGACACTTTAGTTTTAAGGCGTAAATGTGCACTTTTACTCCATTTTTATCAGCTGCTGAACGGTCAGATACATAATCCCGATGCGCTGGCTCGCCTCGCCTTGCTGGCGCCGACTCGGCAGCGGCCGCCGCGAGAGTGTGGTGTGCGTCCGTTGTTCGCTGCGCTGCGCGCGCGCACATGTACCTCGCAGTACGCGCCGTCTGCTCAAGCCATTAGCTTGCTCAATGCAATGATTGCTCAGAACAGAGACATAGATGTGTTCTGTTCTAAATATAGGACATTTCGTTGTGATTGTTGTAAATTTTTAAGTAACGTAGTTTATAATATGTTCTACCCAAATGCTTTAGCATTATTATAGTAGGTAGTTATAATATATATAGTAATAGTTGCCTTAATGTACGTGTTGGCTTAAGCTGTTAGTACATAAGTAATAAAATAAATAAATAAATAAATAAGTGAGCGACAGTACGCTTACTAAAACACGCCTCTCGTCTAAGGGGGCAGGTCAGAACAGTGTCTATAACTATGACGAGAATATGGTGCAAACTGCATCCATCGAAACGCACTAAATATCAAACCGGCCGCTTTAGGTGTTGATATGCATATTGCGTTGTATTTCCCATCGCATGTCGGCGGCTTTTAAAAATGAATAAGGAATTTGCGTAGCCACATTACAAATGGTTGCTGAAGTCAACAAGTTCGATTATACATAAACAAATAAAAATTACAGTCATATTCATATTTTTTATTCTGTTAGAGCCTAAAACACACATACGTTTTCTTTTCTTTTTAAGCTATTTTTAAAAAAAATGCGTCTGGTTTTGCAGCCGGAACATACTACCTTCAATTTATCGTAAAATACGTATCGTATAATGTCACTTTTAGGTCACTCATTCGAGGGCCGTTTTTAAGGATGGAAAATCTTTATTTAAATTGGAAGTGAAAGAATTCTACAACTTTAACTTTTCTGAAATAGCTTCTTGCCGCAATTTTCCCAGCGACTCGTAGTTAACAAAAATACTAAAAAAAATGCTGAAGAATCGGCTATTATCACTATTATTGAAAGAAAAAACAGTAACGTTAGAGTTGGGTAGAAATCAGATCAAAAATGATTATATGGATTTGATCGGAAACTATATGACTCTCTGACAAAATAACTCCATCACTTCTGTCTGTAATTTCTAGATCTAATCTATCGACACTATGTTTTAACAGTATCTGTACAAACTGAATTCGATATTCAGATAGCATCAACTGCATATAGCTGATAACTAGGGGTGTCATAACTTGAGAATTTTTATCGATTTGACGTTTTAAAAATATATTGGTACGTATTTAGTTTTACTGAGAATCTGTGTGTTTTCTGTGTATTTTATTGAAATAAAAACGTTATTATTGAGCCAATAATACAAACAGGTTATTGTAAAGACCTTATATACTCAATATATAACTATAAAGGGTTAACCCTTTATAGTTATATAAAGGTCACGTCTAATTTCGCGTATGTTGTTTACGCATTTCGGGTGTAAATACACCCATCTTCGTTGTGGCGTTCTGAGACCGCGACTGCGCGCAGACCTTATATACTACCTCCATATCAAAAATCACAAAGATCCAAACGCAACAAAGCATTTAAGAATAACAAAGTAATTTGTATGACTGCACACACAAGGGAACTTTTTTCATAATTTAAGAAAAATATTGCCAACTAGTAGACGCCCGCAGCTTCGCTCGCATTATTTTGAGATAAAAAGTACCCTATGACACTTCTAAGACCTCATACTACCTACATACATATCAAAAGTCATGAAGATCCGTTCAGTCGTTTTTGCGTGATGAGCGTTTAAGTAAACAGACAAACAAATAAATACACAAAAATTTTAAGAACTGCTGAATTTATTGATGCAGAGTAAGTATACCCAACCAATTAAATTAATATCAATTAATTAATAAAAAAATTAAATAATTACATTTTAATATCTTCTGTGTACGGATTTTTGACCCTCTGAGCTTTATTATATATGTATAGTTTGGGATAAATATTAGCAACCCTGACAAACGATTACTGTCATAATTATTACCGCAATACCGGTTCTATAAACGAATCGCTGATGCATCGATATCTAATATGCCACTAAAACTGTATTATATATTTTTGATGTGACAACTCTATTTTCATATTGCAAACATTTAACATTTTTAAACATTTTATTACTGTTTCTAATTATTGGGAATCGTAGTTATTTAAAAAGGTAAAATAGGAGGATGCATGTTTTACTTCATAATGCGAGCGAAGCCGCGAGCAGCCGCTAGTCCTACCATAATAAGGTTTGACTACTGATGAATGATTTATTTCATATCGTACAAATGACAGGCCCAAGTTACGTTAAATAATTAACAGAAGCGCCATCTATTTTTAGTGCTCCATAATATTATCATTCAACCAAACTGCTTTATTTTCCTGGTAATTTAATGCAAATAGCCAAAAATATACTGGGATTGTTCCCGTATGCTCCCATTGTAATATTTTCGTTTAATTAACCGTGTCGATGTCTTAGTACAGCGGCCAGGGTTCAAAATTATTACTTGACCTTCATTGATTTGATTTTCTTAATGGATTGGTTTTTAACTTAATTTGAGTAATGTGGAAAAAGTGGTTTATATTATTTATGTACATAAATTATAGATAACACATTATGAGAATATTTGTTTAAAATAATTAATATGCCATATTTTAGTCTCTTTTCTATGCCTCGTAAACTTCGGGCGTTATGTTTGGCCGTGCCATCAATCGTCAAACTTGTAAAAAGGGTAGGTATTTTCTAGTACCTCTAGGCAAATTATATTTTTTCTACCATCTCCGTAAAATTGTTGCCACGAACATAACAGTAAGTTTTAGTGGCTAACGGTGAACAATAGTAACAAGACTATCCCCTAACTCCCTGTCTACACGACATGTTTGTCAATCATTACGGTTCAACAGTAATTTGGGGATATGATTGTTTAACTGATACCAAAATATCATAAAAAAATAACTGACATACGTAACAAGAACATTCCCTATCCCCCTGCCTACACAACATGTTTGTCAATCATTACGGTTCAGCTGTAATTTGGGGACATGTGTGTGTCGTTACGTGCCCGTAATGGACTTGTATGTCACGTATAATAGACATTGCATTTACGATTGTACAAAGGATTATTTGGCCAGCGAAACTAATACGTATTAGTTACATAAACCTAGTGAAAAAAATTAAGATTTTTTTGTATGTTTCAATTATTGGTTCAATTGTATTTCCTAAAATATGCGATATATGTAAAATGCAGTTTAAAAATATTAACTGTAAGTGGTTTTTGTCTCTTAAAGCAACTTGACTGATATGGCTGTAAAAATTTAGAGTAAAAGTTTGAATTGAGATTGTAGATTAATGACTCCTTGATGCTCGCAGGTAACACCTCGGTTCCACTAAGTGTGTTTAATTTTAGCTTACACTCTATAATCAAGAAAATTATTTTAGAGTTTTTTACCCAAATTATACACGAAGTCAGTATGTACAATTAAAATATTTTTTTAATCTAAATTTAACACATCCACATGTGGTATGGAGCCAAGAACGCTGGCTGCATTCCCACTCTGGATTGCTATGGAAATCTTTTTTACACTTTTTTAATTTTAATCAGATTCAATGATAATAGTAAATATTGCTGACCGATCCATAAATGCCTTTTTATAATTGACATGAAGGTATTATGTCATTTGTAATAGCCCTTAATTGAGGAATTCAAGGTACGTAAATTGAAATGTGTTTTTTAGTTGTTATAGATACAAGCAATTTCGGTGGACATTAGCCTTTGATAGGCAATTTCTTTCTTCTGTACTTATAGGAGACGGATATTTTAGAATGTATCTACTGATAGACAAATAGAATAGTGTAGCGTATTTTTTTTTCAAGAGTTTCATAACATTTACTCAATTAACCAAAGGTTTTTGGTAATCGTTTTTGGTTTCAATAAAACAATCTAAATATATAAAACTCAAAGGTGACTGACTGACTGACTAACTGATTGACTGACTGATATAGTGATCTATCAACGCACAGCCCAAACCACTGGACGGATCGGCCTAAAATTTGGCATGCAGGTAGATGTTATGACGTAGGCATCCGCTAAGGATTTTTGGAAAAGCCGCTTTTAAAGGGGTGAAATAGGGGATGCAAGTTTTACTTCTTAATGCGAGCGAAGCCGCGAGCATCCACTAGTATAAAACAAAATTATCTCAGAAGTGACTTTTACTTCAACAGATTAGTACAGAGACTAACCGATTCAACTCAAATGAGTCTTAGTTTAATGTGATCTTCAAAAAGTCTTGTAATAAAAGTTTGTGTTTAGATTTACTAAAGCCACCCTTAAAAGACTATGTGATATTTATTTATTAGAGCCACAGTGATGGACACTACTTTGGACTCTGGTGTCCACTTGGCGACTCAGAAAATTGAGTGGGTCCCAATCTTCTCAGATCTAGGAAATATTTGGGTCGTGGTTTCACGTGGTTTCTGCAACGCAGGATGTTCCTAGTGCAGAACCCGTAAGCATATCAAAAATGCAGTATTCTTAGTTAGATTAGTCAAATATGTTATTTAAGTTACTTGTTAAGGTATATAAATTATTCTTATTCTTAAAACACCAGTTCAACTCACAGTTTCTCTGACAGTCTTCAGCCTGGTGCCTCCCTTCCACCACGAGATGGTTGGTTTGGGCCTGGCCCCCACCACTTGGCAGACCAGCTCCGTGCTCTGCCCGGCCACCAGGGGGCGCTTGCCGCCTTGCAGACGGACCCAGAGGGGTCGTACTGTGGAATAAAACAAAATTGGTTATTTAATATTAAATTTATTACTAGTGGGGTAGTGGGTAATCTATACTAATATTATAAAGCTGAAGAGTTTGTTTGTTTGAACGCGCTAATCTCAGGAACTACAGGTGCGAATTGAAAAATTATTTTTGTGTTGTATAGACCATTTATCGAGGAAGACTTTAGGCTATATAACATCACGCTGCAACTAATAGGAGCGAAGAAACAATGGAAAATGTGAAAAAAAAAACGGGAAAATTATTTATCTTTGAGGGCTTCCGTTGCGTGTGCAGCAAAAACGGTTCAAGATATCAAAAAAAAATGTATGAAAAATTATTATTCTTGAAATGATCTAACAAAATGTCTGCAACAGTATATGTCTAAAGATTTACTTACTAGAATCGTTTTTATGGTAATAATAACTATTCCATGCGGACGAAGTCGCTGGCACGCTAGTGTGGGTATATACTGGTGAATGGGTTTTGTAATTTTACTAGTAATGAACAGCGTAATGCCGTAAGATCAAATTTAATTAACTATTTATGACGAACAATATATTAAGTAGATAAATCATTATAAGAAAAAGTGTATTATTTTTTTAAATGTCCATATATTCTGTACTTATTTAAATATTCCGGACACCCATCCAAAGTTCTAAATTACTATGCTTGACCAAAGCTTTTCTTTAAAAGCGCCCTAGTCATTGATGTTTTATTTTTCCATTTTACAGTAAGAAATGGATAACACAACTAACCACTTAGTATCTAAATGACCCGTATAATAATTAAAACTCAAATCCTCTCCAATTTCGTGAGAATCATTCTCCATTAACACAAATTAACTATGCGTTAGAACTGTCAGTTAAAATATAAGGGAGAGAATAATTTAAGTTTTTTTAAAGCAAGGGTGATAATGGAAATGAAGTTTTTAGGTTTGTTATGTGCTCTTCTGAGTGCCTTTATATAATTTTGCGTACTTTTTAAAGTTTTAACTGGTTGCTAGGATAAGTCAGTGCTAAGTTAGAATGAAAGTGGCCAACTCTTGTTTCTATAGTTTTCAATTTGACATTGTGCCTTGGCTAAAGTAAAATTATAGTAATCGTTTGAACTAAAATGTGTATATATATGAGAATACTCCTTTAATATTATCATTAAGAAGCTGTTAGCATCAAGTAATTTTCATAATAAAGGAATACCAATAATCCATCTTAAACCACAGTGTCGCTTTTTTGTCTTATTGACCAGTGTAAAAAAACACATGTGATTGGAATATGGCGTCTTTTACAAGTCATATTGTGCTGCAATTGAAGAATACTTAACTAATTAAAAAAAATCTAACAATGAATTCCAAAAAAAAATTACCACATTCACAAACTGCAGTTGTGATTTTAAATAACATGAAATTACAATACTTTTAAAATTTAAAGAAACCACTCATAGCTGCAAGAACATAAAAAAAGCAATCTCACACCTCAAGGAAAGCTGATTAAATCACTCATTTGAGAGCTTGTATAATGATGCATAATCGTATCGTTGGATCACTCACGCTTTCAAAGCACACCCGGCACGAAAAGGTCAATATGTGCTGGGATTTATTGAGTGATACGACATTGTTATTCTGCGGCAATTTTTTTATTAATATTTATTTTTAACGTAGGTATTGTGTTTCTTGCCCAGTACAGATGACACAAACGTTTGCTTAGTGTAGGGCTAGATGGCGCTGTGTGCAATGTCCCGGTTTTTTTTTATTAGATGTTTTTAAGTGAAATGTCGATAACTAATTTATGTTCAACATTGCCATAACTTATATCTACGATATCGTAGGTAGTTAGTATATAATAATACATTTTTTATGTCAAATGCTTGCTGACTATTATACGAAATTTTGTGATTCACTATAAAATAACATTGAAAACAAAAGTAAGTCCCAAATCAACCAATCAAATAATGTTAATGATTGCGTGAAGTGCAAAACTGTTGAGTTTTCAGGCGTTTTTTTATTATTATTTACTATCTCTTATTTCATGAACAACTCCTCTAAGCATTACCCAACTGTTAAATTAAATACGATATACATAGTAACATCATTGTAGTATCTAATATATTATTAATCTTCTAATCTAGGGGTTGCGGGTTCGATTCCCGCCTGACACAAGTATTTATGCATTTAAAAAAATTATAATAACTTGTGTTGAGTCTGGTCGTTTGTATGTATAGTAAGTATGTATTTACAAAAGAAAAGTATATAAGTATTATATCCGTTACCTAGCACCCACGACACAAGCGTTTGCTTAGTGTGAGGCTAGATGGCGCTGTGTGCAATGTCCCGGAATATTTATTTATTTATTCATCAAAGTGGTTTTTACAAAGCAAATCATTTCATGGAAAAAAACTTGAAAACAAAAAATCTAGTTTAGTGAATCCTGACCCTTATAATACACCTCTGTGAAAAAAAACCCCGACCCTTTTTTCATTATAATTCACAGTGTGACCCATTAACTATGCCCTACTTGTTGTAAACAAAAGCATAACAATACGAGATCCGGCAAAAAACCCTTTATAAAGCCCTTTGTACGATGTTTTTGTACCTTTTACTCACTTAAGACAATTATGCCAAGTTTTTTTGTCTAGATTTTAATTAATTTGTAAGCCAATGTAAGATTTGCTATGAATTAGCCAAGATGGCGTCAAAATACTCAATTTTGACGCCATCTTGGCTAAGTGTAAATATTAAAAACTTAGCTTTATCTAGAAGATCAAGAATCTAGTAACTTTACGGTGGAGCGAGCCGCACGCTTTTTTTTGTTGCGAGAGACATATTAATTATATAATAATATGTATTTTTTCCATAATTAGATAAAGATTAGCCTCATTATAAAATAGGAGAGAAGAAGACTAAATAAAAATACGTACCTATCTGTTGTAAGTAAGTGAAAAGTGTATTTTTTTTTACTTATTAATAAATCACTGGTATATAGCTGTCCAAAAAAATCTATACAAACCTCGAGATAACAAAAATTTACCCCAAGTTTTTTTTCAACAAAGGTTCTCTTTAATCATATCCGGTTCGGATCATATCCGGAAGACACAATTAATGTTGTTTTAAAAGTTTAAGTGAGCATTTTCCAGTTTTGGGACTTTTGTGTGATTAATTTGTTTGAGAAAATTTGAAAATAATTTTAAAAGTGAATAACAGTCTTAAGTTTGATATTTTTTATGTTTATGTATGTCTTTCTCTCTCTCTCTCTTCTAATAGTGTTTCCTCATGACCGAGAGTTGAGACTCCCCCGCAAAATAAACTCCTGATTTTATGTCACTTATCCCAAAAATACTGATTTTAATGTTAATTATCTATTTCGTCTTTACTTTGAAGACCAGCGCTGATTGTTTTCTAATAATTAGTATTATGTTGAGTTGGGGCAGATTTATTGTTTGTGTGTACATCTATCAAATATCAATTACAACCACAATAAATGTTTTTCTTTCTTTCTTAAAGACAAAACTAATTAGTTAACAGCTAATTTAATATAGTTTCTACAAATCTCATAATTTATATTAATAAAAATTAAGCATTGCGTACTCTATATTACCATGGCAGCAAATAATTAATCAAAATATATCACTAAAGCAAAATTATTTGAGCACACGATTTGAAAAGCAAATAGCATGTAAATTAAATTATTAAAATGGACAAAACAGCAGCAATTAAAATTTGCTATCAGTTTACCAGACGTATAAATCAATTTCGAGCAATTTTATGCAAGCGCCTGTGGCTCAGTGTTATTCGACAAACCAAAGTTAAGCAGCCAAATTTGCGGTCATTTAATGGATGGGTGACCGAGTAACCGCTACAAATGAAAAGAAACATTGGCATATATTATGCAGATCATCGTGGGGTAACCGACATTTTTGAGGACCACAATATCCGAGGACATGTGTCTTCCGTGGAAGGACCTGGGCGCCCACCACGACGTATCTGCCCAAGAAAACTCCCCTAACGAATTAGTTCTGCTGGGGAGTCACGACCCTCAGTCTTAAGGAAATACGACTCAGAGACAGAGATAGATATATGTCAAATTTACTCTATTGTACACCAAAATAAAGAACACAATTAACATAAAAAAGTGGAAGGTGGACATTAGGCGACCTTATCACTAAAGTAATCTCTCTTCCAGGTATCTATTTATATAGAAATATCTACACACAAATTTGCTTAGCAATTATCTTGTCTGTTGTTTTGTGCAAAGTGAAACCGCGGGCATCAAGCTATGTTCGATTTTAATGAAATATGGAACAAGTTGCAACTTCAGACTTTGGGGATGAAAACAGGGATGAGACGAGTGGCTTGGAAACAGGACTCGGTCTTGTGAATCTTGTTTTGAATCACTGGGGATTTCTTACTTATTGGTGATAATTTAAATAGAAAGAAAAGAAAGAAAACATTTATTGTGACAGATTTTAAAAACACACAGGAGTAAAATCATAAAAAACAAACATAAAATCTGCCACAACACAGCCCCAACTCAGCATAATGCTGGTTGTATGGAAGCAACCAGCGCTGGTCTTGCGTTGGGGCTGGCTGTGACGTCACGCACGTACAAGAAGGCAGGCAAACAAACAAAGGACGTATACAAAGAGGAACACTGGTAGTGGAAGAAATGAAATAAAATTAATAAAAAGATATTACATAAGAGCTAGGGCTACACTAATACATATAAAATACTGATATACAGAATAAAATATATACCTATGGACAAAAACTTATGTAGGTACTGCAAAACGAATCGTAAATATATAGAATTGAACGTGAGTATTAAATTGCGCTGGTGTCATTTCTGAAAAGGGCTTCTCGTTTTTGATGCTCAAAAATAATAAATACAAATATTAATGCGCGATACAAGCAAATTACTTTTGCGCCAACTTCTCTTATATACTTAAACAATTACAAAATATAATATTATTTATTAAATGCTAGCTGGTGTGCGCGACTTCATCCGCGTGGAATAGTGATTACCATAAAAACGGTTCTGGTGAGTTAACCTTAAAAGATAGACATATATTGTTGCAGACATTTTGTTAGATCATTTCAAGAGGAATAATTCTTTCATACATATTTTTTTTATATCTTGAACCGATTTCGTAGCGCACGCAACGGAAGCTCTCAAAGATGAATAATTTTCCCCGTTTTTTCCACATTTTCCATTGTTTCTTCGCTCTTAGTAGTTACAGCGTGATGTTATATAGCTTTCCTCGATAAACGGTCTATTTAACACAAAAAAAAATTCAATTCGCACCAGTAGTTCCTGAGATTAGCGCGTTCAAACAATAAAGATTAAAAATATATCAGGCAGGCTGTAGTCGAATATAAACCTATACCACCTTAAAAAAAACTACACTTATGAAAAAGACTAATTAATCGGTGTATACCTAAAAAGCAAATGTTAAGCAATGTTTTGCAAATACAACAATTTTCAAACTATCAATTTGAAGAAAAACATGACTAAATAACTAATCACATAACAGCTGGATGTCATCTCTATCTTTTGAAATGGTCCAACATGGATCATATTTCATGTAACGCTAACAAGTTTCGCGTCTTCGACCAGTTGCTACCGACCTTCTAACCCAATAGACACATTATAGCGAAAAAACTAAACGAATGCCAGATAAAGATAATAATTAATTAATTAGATAATGATCTTCAAAGCGAGGGTGAATCGGTTCTTACTGGGTAAGCACGCTCCATCCTAGACCGTAATGATTGCTTACCATCAGGCGAATTACACTCAAGTGCAAACCCATACCTTGTAAACAAAAATAGGATAGACTCAGCTGGTGATTAGTGCGAAGGTTTAAATTTTCTATGAAATTTGTGTAACGGAAGCACTGCTTGTCGATATTAATAAAGTTTTTTTTATGTGGGATAGGTTTACGTTTGCCTACAGCCTGCCTGATGGTAAGTGCTTCTTGTATGATTATGAGTTTGGCATTATTTTATACCTTAAAATCTTTATTTTTATGCTCCAGTCACTCACATCATACGAACACAAAATATATTTATGGATGTCAAGACTTTAGAAACGCCACACTCTTGTGGCGTGACATGATATAACTGTGAATAAATTCTCAGTTACCAAAGTTGTATTCCATTGTGGGCGCTTCCGTGGGTCGGATGACACGTTAAATTGTAGGTCCCGGCTGCTTGTCAGTACAGCAGTCGTTAGGCCATGTCAGAGCCCCGTAGGGCGGCTTGATAAGCTCTCGACACCAGAGTTGGCCACTCATTCGATAAGAAGAAGTTACCAAATTATGATTAATGCTTACCAGAAACAGTAAAATGTAAGATACGATAAATGTTTTTGTATTACGATTCTCACTACATCTTCGCAAATAAATGAGTTTGAATTTGGACGACTGTCATACCGCGACAAAGAAAAAAATTAAAAGTTTCTGCATAAATCTATCTAAAATAAATAAATTTAATATTCCGGGACATTGCACACAGCGCCATCTAGCCCCGCACTAAGTAATCGCTTGTGCCGCGGGTACTAGATAACGGATATAATACTTAAATACTTTTTTTTCTGCGACGACAATTGCAGCTATTTGTGTTATTATGTCTATGGCAGAGAGTTGAGACCGCCGGTTGAAATTGGGCGAGATTTCTCATTAATCTGGCCTTGAAATTGGGCTTTATATATTTTAGGAGTGTTGTTGAGTAATGGCTGTATTTTGTAAGGAAATGTTGCTTGTCTTAAGATTTTGGGAACAAATAAGGTTGTTGTTAGGTTGTTAGTTTTGGTGTGGACTTTACGGGATTTTACAACGACTGTTTAACAGTTGTAGCTATTTTTCAATTATTTTGTTAAGTATCTAACAATGTGATAGTTATTTTTATATATCATATAAATAAAACAACGAACATATAACAACGAATTTAATGTAGATACTCGTATTACACTAGACAAAAACGCTCAAAATTTTGAACTTCAAAACTTAGCTTCTGCATTGTGGTTATCATCACGAAACGTGTGTTTTTATTATATATATAAATGTAAGTAAAAGTTATATTAAAATTTGTTTAATTTTGACCGTGGAATATAACAAAAACAGAAGAAAGTTCAAATTTAAATACACAATCTTACGCCTTTTATACTCGTAAAACCAGTTAAAGGAAATACCTACTTAATAATGTTCTCTTGCCAACCACGTTATTTTTAACCAACATCGTCGTAATATTTTCCAATTTGTAACATCAAATACGATATCGTATATCTTGATACAAACCAAACAAATGGAATAAAGAATTAACCACGTTTCGTAGTAACAAGTCTACGAATGACTAATATTAAAGAAATGTATCTCCTTCCAAATGTCGCGTCATAAATGCTTCTTCTTTTCTACGCATCACTCGCACACAAATCTTGTTTGTGATTGGTTACGAAATACGATGCCGGAATTAATATCGAATGGTTGGTCGCAGTTGTTCGATAAAGGTATAAGCCCCGTTCTACAACTGAACCGCTGAGGCGGCGGTTGACCATGGCGTGGAAATACTTTTTGCTTGGTTATGTATTGCACTGGAAGGTGCTTGCGGCTTCGCTCGCATTAAGAAATAAAACTTGCATCCCCTATTTCACCCCTTTAAAAGTGGGAATTCCAAAAACCATATTTTAACGGATGCCTACGTCATAACATCTATCTGCACGCCAAATTTCAGCTCGATCCATTCAGTGGTTTGGGCTGTGCGTAGATAGATCACTATGTCAGTCAGTCACCTTTGAGTATTATATATTTCGATTCCGTGGAAGAATCTGGCCCTGAGAGCGCACCCCACCATGTATTTGCCCAAGAGAACTTTATTTACAAATTATTTGTGCTAAGTCAGAACCCTCAGTAATAAAGCCTACGATCATAAAATCTCATTACGCCTAAGCAAATGTTCAGCCAGAAAATGCCATTGACTCATGTTGAGGAAAACAATGGTGGAACGACAAATTATAAAAAAAGGCATACGATTCGAATGGAGGGACATTTCTATACAATCAATTATTCGTAGAAAATAAAGAATCAACCACGTTTCGTAGTAACAAGCGAATTAAAACGAAACAAATGACATCTATTCTGAAACCGCTTTTTCTCAAAGAATGAACGAAAAAGAATGAATGTATATCAAACTGTCAATTAGGGATGTAGATTATCATCCGGCGGGTTATGTATGTGATGATTGTATCACTGATGGGATGCTTCTAGTGATGGGGTAAAGATTTCTTAAAGATTTGTGTAATAATAGGAATGATATACGTTATAAATGCCTGATATTCTTTTTTACGCAAAACTATTTATTTATTTATTTATTTATTTATTTATTGTTCACTTGCCCACAGCACTTACAGTTTCCCAAAGCGTGCTGTGGGCCAACCTTAAAAAAATATACTTATATTAAAATTAATCCCTATACCTAGACTTATAGTAAATTTTCCTATTATTACAAATAAATATACTACAACATTGTAATATAAATTTAAATTTCGAATGGAATATATCAAGATCTGGCATCTGTGCAAGCATGTCGTTAAGCAGACTGACAGCATGTGTTGTGGGAGCGTACCGCGCCGTGGCGGTGCGCACCACCCCGCACGGCATAGCCAGCGGGCGGCGCGGGCAGCATGCGCGCGCCGCACGCGCTCCCGCCGCCAGCGACAACCGGGATAGAACACTAGGATCGTCGATGGATCCGCGCAAGAGCTGGAAGTAATGCGATAGCAAACTGCATTTTCGCCTTACTTCCAACGCATACATACCTACCATACCATAGACGAAGAGAGACGGATACAGAAAAGGGTAGAAGCCGTATAACTTTTTGTACAAATATCTAGCAAACTTTCTTTGTACTTTTTCAATCATTTCTTTGTACTTCTCTTCATGCGGATCCCAGATTAGGGCGTTATACTCTAGTTTACTGCGCACCAAAGAGTAATACAGTACCATTATAGCCACTCTGTCATGAAATCGTCCTGTTTGCCGTATCACAAATCCAAGAGCTTTAAAAGCACTATTGCATATATTTTCAATATGTAGATTAAATTTAAGCTCTGTATCTAATGTCACACCGAGATCTCTTATTCGTGAGACACGCTCCAGACTGACACCAGACACACAGTAGTTGTAAGTGAGGGGATCACGTAGTCTAGTGAAAGTCATAGTCTTACACTTGGAACTATTGAATTCCAAGTAATTACTCTCGGCCCAACTCACAACCCTGTCAATGTCAGCCTGCAGCGCGTCACAGTCCTCAATGGCACCAATACTCCGGTATATCTTAAGGTCATCGGCGAAAAGAAGACACTCTGCTGACCTTATGACCTTTGGCAGGTCATTAATCATAATTAAAAACTGGGTCGGCCCCAAAGTACTACCTTGGCTGACCCCAGAAGTAGTAATATATGAATTTGACTGGACGCCAGCTAGACGCACATACTGAATCCTATTAGTGAAATAGCTCGCGAATAATTCCAGTAACCTAGGAGTGAACCCTACAGCAGCAAATTTTTTTAATAAAACATCATTGTGGACCCGATCGAACGCTTTTTTGTAATCAAAATAAGCCACATCTACCTGCTTTCTACAATCCATTTCCGTAACAGTATAATCGACGAAGTTTATTAAATTAGTGACTGTTGATTTGCCTACCCTGAACCCATGCTGACAGTCGGACAATTGAGACTTGACCTGCCTGGTAATATGTCGATTCAGGATAGACTCAAAAACTTTGGCAAATGCCGATAGAACAGCTATGGGTCTATAGTTTTCTACGTGCATGCTGTCGCCACCCTTAGGTATAGGAGTTACCCGCGAGGTTTTCCAGACATCAGGATACACGGCAGTATTCAGGGACAGATTTAGTATGTACATAAGAGGGACCATGATAACAGAAACACAATCTTTAACAAGAAAAGGTGGAATGCCATCAGGCCCAGCAGAAGAGTGTTGCTTCAAACGTCGAACAGCTAGTGAAATGTCAGCCGGAGTAACTTCCCTCAGCTCTATGCGGTACGAGCACAGCGAAGATGCAGCTTCCCGCTCCGCATCGACAGCAGATAACTTTGGACTCTGAGGCAAAAAAACGGAACTAAAATACCGCGCAAACGCGTTTGCGGCATCTATACCTGATACAGCTTGACCTTCATAAACAAATTCCGTACAAGTCCCGCTAGAACACTGCTGTTGCTCTTTTATAAAAGACCAAAAAGATTTTGGATCCCTTTTTATATTCGCCTCTGTTCGTCTTATGTAATTAGAATAAGCTAGATCAATTAGTAGCTTTGCACTTTGCCGATAATATTTAAATAATTCGCGATTAAATTCCAGTCCTAATTCCTTATATTTTTTAAGATGAAAGTGCTTATTTTTTAAAGTTATAATTATCTCAGACGTAAACCAAGTCGGATATTGATACGATGAATGTTTTAGTTTATTGTTTGTCCTGGGAACATTCCGATCAAGACATTTAGAAATTTTACTATAAAATAAATTTGCCGCCGAGTTTACGTCGGCCAGCAAAAATAAATCGTCCCATTTTAAAAGTTCTAATTCAGCATATAATAGGCTAAAATTAGCTTTACGAAAATTCCATTCACTGCGTGAATCATCGCCAGCGCCGGGCGCGGACGGCGAGGGCGCGGGGGGCGCGCGGCGCGGGGCGCGGCGCACGCACCGCAACGACACCTCCAGAGGAGGGTGGTACGCGTCCACCTTGTTCTTTACCATGGGCTCAGTGTCTCCGCTGACATCGATCCACCTATCGCCAAGGTTGCTCAAAACCAGATCCAAAATAACGCCATAATCATTGGTTATTACATTATGTTGCTTCAACTTACAAGTTTCTAAAAAACATTCATAGTGCATTAATACAGTTTCATTGCATGAATTCAAATTGAAATCGCCTAAAATCAAAACATCTAATTTATTATATTTGGATACTAAATTTTCTAGAACACTAAATGTATTACAATATTTTATTTCACTAGAGCGTGGTGGAATATACACGGCACAACATATTATTTTATTATATTTAAGAGTAACAAGTCCGGCAAGTACTTCAAACTATTGTTTTTAAAGGAAAATAAATTAGTGGTTTGACGATTAGGTTTATTGTGACATAATCGCAAAGGTTTAAACTGATAAAATTACAAACAATTTGTTGAGCTTTCAAAGCTTTTCTATTTTATCACTAATGCTTTGAATAATAACTTTGCCAAACTATCTATTAACTTAAATTAAAAATATCCAGCAACATTCTAAAAAAGACATACCACTTAAAAATCCTATTTGCAGTTCACCACAATTCACAACCATCACTCGATTTATTTACCAACACCGTCATTCATCGACATCGATAAATATATATCGATATTCGATAGTAAATCGCTACCCCATCACTACAGTAGGCTTTTCGGCGGCGCTCAGAGATTTATGTTGGCTTCCAATTTTGCGGTAATCTGTTGAAAGTCGGGCGCCGCTGTGTTTTATATTGGGTTTTTTTTTTTAAAAGGAAGCTTCGAATGAGTTTTGTGTAATTCGCCTCTTTTTCAGATATCTATGGTTATTCGAGTATTTTTCGGGCAAAAAGCATCAAAATAAATAAATATTTAAGGACATATCACACAGCGCATCTAGCCCCATACTAAGCTTACATACGTTTGTATCATGGGTACTAGAAAACGGATATAATACATACATATTCTTTTGTAAATACGTATTTATTATACAAAGAAGCAGCCAGACACAACACAAGTAATTACAAATTTTAATATTCATAATTATTACTTGCGAGAACCGAACCCGCACCATATTGTAGCAACACTAGCTACAATTGAACTACTATCAACGTTTATAAGACAATAACTAGTATACTATGTTTTGTTCAGTTTTGATAATTAGGGGAGAAGGCCTTTACCCAGCAGTGGGTAGAAATGAGCTGAAGATGATGATGATATTTTGTTCATTCATGATAATTTTGGCAGCTATTTTCTCCACACATTTTACTCGGAAATAATATGGATATACAATAATATGTATACCTATAGCTGTCAAAATTATCATGCCATAAAAGATAAAGCATAAAATCTAAGTGCCTAGCTTTAATTATAAACTATAAATCTATACTCTTCAGCAGAACAAGAAAGTATCTTATTGCCATTCATAGATAGATAGATAGATAGATTAACTCTTTATTGTTGACACATATTAAAAAAACAGTACATAGAACAAATTGCACCTTAACTAGTGCCACAAGCGGCGGCCTTATCGCTGAAAACGATCTCTTCCAGGCAACCTTCAGCTGGAGAGAAATAAGCAAAAGAAAAAAAAAGAAGAATGTGGTGTACAACAAAAAGGAAAAAAGAAATTTTACTAATATATATACATATATATATATATACATTCATAACCAAATAAAAGTGGTAACTTATGCTCATAAAATAGTCTGTCAAAAAAAAGTATAGGTATGCGATCATATAAAGCCATAAGTAATTGTAAATCGGTTTTTGTACGCTTTAGTATTTTTTTTTTTTTAACTTGAACGGGTTTGCACTTGACCATAGTTTACCTGATAGCAAGTAAGGCTATGGCCTAAGATGTAGCGTGCTTACCCGATAAGAACCGATTCACTCTCGCTTTGAAGATCGCTGGATTATAGTGCGTGGGGAACAGAGAGCCAGGCAGGGAGTTCCACAACCTAGCGGTACGAACAATAAAGGTGGAAGCGTACCGTTTCGTGCGAGTCTTAGGAACTTCCACCATAAACCGGTGTCGTCCTGCCGTACCTCTACTCGTCCGGTGAAAGAAGGGCGCGGGCGGAATTAGTCCGTGCAATAAACAATTTTAAACATAATAACTAGATATCTTTCAAGTCAATATTTAGATCAATAGTGTCATATGTATGTGTCGTCTGAATAACATACAAATACCTAATATACATATATAATAGTGATAATGCAAGTATCTTCGGAAACCTCCGTAAAAAGTACAGTCAGCATCATAAATCACTGCACACGGAACAATTTCTCATATTTTCCATCACGCGGGTACACTTACAAACATAATGACAAATGACACCGCTTGTACTATCATATTTACCACAGACTATCGCACATAGATTAATCATCATTGTTTTTTGGAACTAATAGATGTTATATTTCCAGGATAAAAGATAGGCATAAAAAAATAACATCACTCTATAAATACAAATACAAAATTTGTTTATTTGACGTAATATTAATTGATTCATCTGACCTCGTGGTAGCCAAAATAATAATAGATTGTGTTACGAGGCCAGAGTCATCTCCCAATATAATACTAGGTACTGACTATGTTGATGGTGATAGATACTCTAGGGACCCTATTCTATCTCCACATCAAAATTCATGATGATGCCATGAAATTATAGCTTGATTGAGAAACAAACCAACAAAGAAATCGACAAACCTTTCCTTTCCTTATTTTTATAGAAAATATATATACTTATTTTAATTTTAGAATGATTTTATATTATGTGTACTTCTGTAATTTAACTTAAAACTCTATTCCTCGAAACTATAAGTTTACATTATTTATGAACAAATATCAATAAAAAAATATACGGAAAATCGATAAAAGTACATTGTAAAGCGAAAGTTATGATTGTTGCTTTGTTTGTTTTGCTATCACGCACGGACGGAGCGACGGATCATCGTGATTTTTGTGAAAGACATACGCTACTTTTTGATTCCGAAGCCGTGCGAATAAAGTTGCTGGCATCCACTAGTGTGAAAATAATATTTCAAATTCAAATTCGTTCGTTTATTTGTCTGCGAAACATGGGTACACAAAGGTCTTAGGTCAGTTAATAATGATGTATCTATGTAGAGTAATCGTACTCTTGCATACCTACACATCACTTTACCGATATCAAAATTCATCTCTACATGATAATCCCATCAGGAGCATTAGAGAGGGACAGCAGATGTTTTCACAAAGAGCGACGGAGGCGGAAGATAAAATGCAAGTCATGCACAAAATGTATTTTATCTCGATAATGATACGTCAATCAAGGAGCGGTGTTTTTTAAAAGAAGTATTTTTAAACTTATTTTCAATTATGATTGGAGAATAATTTTATGTTTTTTTAGTCGGCCTTTTACTAAGCGTCGTAGTAATCAGGGCTCTTTAAATCTCTTATTTATTTAAATACTAGTGATGTCCCGGGGTAATACCTAGGTACTTTTCTGTTTTTTTAATGTTAAGAGTAAACAAACCTACGTCCACGCTTTCGCGTTTAAAAATATACTATTGCCAAAGACGGAAGACCAGTTTTAGTTACCATGAAATCGGTAAAAAGATATAAATACCGTGAGACAAAAACAGGCAAATTGCTAAATAAATCCGCCCTAACTGGTATTTTTAGTAACGTATTTGGAAATTAGTGCAAATTTAATTACAACTGAAAGGATTCGAATTTTCACACCTCACATATAAAAAAGGTTATATATTTTTTTATCGATTAAATACGATTCCTTATACTTTAAGTCAATTAAAAACACAGATATATACTCAAAAACATTCCCCTTGATAACAACGCAGCCAAAACTTAATATAATTAACTGGCCTTAAAGTTAATATAAGTCTCCTTACATTCAGTAACTTTATTGTCTCAGATGTATGCTTTATTTGTATAAGAGTTTAAACAAAACGTATACAAAGTAGCATAGACAATATAGTAGTAGGGCCCTTGAATATTTTTTTTCTTTAGGAAAAGTTTATCAATTCTGCAGGGGAGCCACGGTCCTTAGTAATGAGGAATAGGACGCATGCAGGAGGAGGAAAGCTTGGAAATAAGGGAACGTATGAGTGATTTTTTTTAACATTCAATAGGCTTACGTTTGACTATAGCCTGCCTGATGTTAAGCACCACTATAGTCTAAGATGTAGCACGCTTGCCTAGAAGAAACCTATTTACTATAGATTTGAAGACCACTGGGTTATAATTTTTTGGGAACAGGGCTCCAGGTAGAGAGTTCCATAGTCTCGCTGTCCTTACTATGAAGGTAGAAGCAAAGCGCTTCGTGCGAGTCTTTGGAACTTTCAACATGAACCGGTGACGCCCCACTGACTTCCTGCTTGTTCGACGGTGGCATGTTATTATACAACAACTGAATAAATTTAGATAAGATTTTTTAAGACGAGTAAGCATTTACCATAGTTTGCCTGATGGTAAGAAATAGCTATGGATGGCCTATGGATGATAATAATAGAATAGATTAAGGACATTTTTCATTCCTAATGAAATTATTAAACCACAAATATGCAGATATGAGAATCAAATGTTTCATATTTGTATTAAATAATTATGTGTCTACCTTAAGTCAAGTCTATGCCAAAGTCCTTTACGGAACACAAGCTAATTCGGAAGTTCTTTAATTAGCCTTTACTTATATAAACTTGTTCGGAACTCAAACTTGAGTATAAATAAGTTCAGACTCCGTACAATCGGAGACGTCGCTAAGTTACTTCACTTTGTTCTTTGTGTGTACTTGACTAGGCTAAGATCACATCCCTTTTATATGATTTAAAAAAAATTCAGCCGAATTGAGGACTTACTGAGTTTTTGAAATCGGAAAAAAAGAGATAAATATTTCTTATAGTGCTGTTTGTGTCAAAAAAAAATAATATGTAAACTTTTAAGGCTTCAGGACACTTTCGAAAAACTGATTAATTAATGTTTGGGTATGTTTGTCCACGAATTTCTCCGAAACCAAAAGTCAAACCTTTTACAACGATGAACAAACTAATTGAAAAACTAAAGAATTTAGCACACGAGCCGAGATAGAAAAATAATAATATACCTATATATATTCACATCTACAATAGGTACGAATTATACATTCGCACACACGTCAACTAATTTCCTTCTTTTTATAAATAGGTTAAAAACATACAATAAGTGTAACCTCCACTTTAAGAGCGAACTTACTTTAAAAGGAAGAATGAAGATTTGTGTAATGTTGTTACAGTAAAGTTGAGCTCTGTCTTAAGAAGGAACGGTGACTGTAAATGATATTCATACTTTTGTATTCGTTTACCTACTACATACATACAAGTAGGCGAGTGTGGCTCAGCGGTAAGGTGTCTACTTTTCATCTTGACGCACCTTGGTTCGAATTCGACTATGCAACAATGACTTGTGTTTTCAAGTTATGTATGGATTTGCACTCGCTAAGCGGTGAAGGAAAACATCGTGAGGAAACCAACATTTCTGAGGACCCAATATTCGAGGACATGTGACTTCCGTGATCGTAAAATATTGGTTTAGGGCCGGATTCAAACCAGGGTACGTCTGGATGAAAAGCAGACACTGGAACCGCTGAGCCACACTCGCTTACTTTACAACAATTAAGTATAAAATAACGCATACTTAAGTTTTTTTTAATCCTAGGTATCATGACTTGATGATTGGTCTATACACACTTAATTGATTAATTATTAACTAACTAAGTTAGGTATTAACCTATGCTAGTCCGGGCTGTGTTGATAGTAGGTATTATATTATGCTTGACTAGTAAGGGTTAGTGGTTTTGGATGCTTAGACTGCCTAGTTAGCACACCACAAAGAAAACGCTATACCTTATTTAGGCATGTTATGCTAGGTAATATTTATCGACATTACAACATATTTCTTATTTCTTTTTTTTTGTACATCACAAGCCCGGCAAATTGTAACCTAAATTTTGTGGAAATTTACCCATACAAGCTTTATCACAACTTAATTGATTAAAATATGAAAAATAAGTAGGTATGTACTTAGTTTACGTTTAAAATGACTCCAGATAACCTTCACCTAATGGGGACCAAACATAATTTTGTCTTAAAAACGTATTATTATAGCTATAAAATAATAAGAAACAATATTTACACATATTAACACTAATAGAACTAAAAAGGGTATTTACATCTAAACTAAATTTAAACAATCTACATGTGGTATGGAGCCAAGAACGCTAGCTGCATTCCCACGCTGGATTGCTATAGAAATCCTTTGCGCAAGGAACCAGCCAGCGTTCTTGTCTCTAGTGATGTCAATCAACATTTTATTTAATTTTTTTATAGAAGACTTCGTGCTTTTACCCCACGGACCAAAAGTTTCGAAGCCAAGCGGTACGAAAATATAATCAGTCGATAATGATGTATATTTTCGCCGCTTGGCTTCTTCTGCTGCGTCCGCCGCGGCTCCTGCCGCTTGTACTGTTCCACTGAGGCGAGAAGGAGCTAGTGTATCGACGCAAGTTGCGTCCCATACAAGAGCTTTTCCCCGCTCTCAGGGAATCAGTGTGAGGCCATCGGGGCGCTTACCATCGTCACGGACCATGCCAATCGGTTCAAGAACTGATGGTACGTTGACAGTGGCAAGTGCCCGTCTCACTATATCATTCAGCGAGCCGTGGCGGGAGAATCTGCCTGCACTGCGAAGGCATGAAAGTCCGTGGAGGCCCTTCCTATCGACATCGCTACCACATGTGCAACTGTGTTGTTCGACAATAGCAGCTCCAATTCGCAAGCCGATAGCGATTCTGAAACTGCCATTGTCGAAAAGTGTACCGAGGTTGGCAGAAGGGAGGGCATGTAGCCATTGGCCAGATTCGTGTTGAGACACTGCTTGAAGCCTTGCGCGATCGTTGTCACCTATTAAATTTTGTTTTAAAGAGTTAAATTGCTTCTGTACCAATGGAGCATCCCAAAGTTTTTGGCAGAATGGTTTCTTAGGGATGTCAACATTGGTACAGAGAGATGTCCACTCTCTCACTGCCTCTGCCGAACAATTTATCTCAACTGACGGTGATTTCAAAATAGATGAACAGAGTTGAGATACGCCATGCACAGAAGACAGAAAGGCAGGAAGTGCAACACTAGAAATTTTGCGAATGCCGATACCACCCGTTCTAATAGGTAAAGTTGCTTGTGTTCAAGAGTTCGTTGCGAGGTTCAAATTTAGAATATTAATGTAAATGTACTTAGTTGTATTTTTAAGTTATCAAGTTTTGTATCTCAATGCAAAGCGTTTACTATACAATTTGTTATACGACTATACTCTAGCCATTTGAGATAGTGACGATTTAATACTTACGATTAACATCAATTGAGACGTTTTCTACGACTGGAGCTATTGACGGGTCGGTGACGGCCTGAAAATATAGAAAAAAAAATAGTTAATATCAGTGGTAATTTCCAGTGAAAATACCTATATAATTATTAACAACCAGGTTTGGTTATTGATTATTGTTATCTTACTGGGAGCATGTCATTTAAGCAAATATGTTCATATTCTAAGATGTTATATACATACATATGTATCTAATTTGGAGGACATATTCTTTTAGGTACCTAAGTATACGATATTTTACCCGAAAACGATTTGCGCTTGGAAACTTGAAAAAACGCCGTATTAACATGAGAGCAAGGGCGAGCATAGCGCGCATAGCTCCGGCCGACGAGTTTAGTTTATCTACTTATATTTTTTGACGTAGCCTCTATACAGCTCTATCGTATATTATATAATGTATTGTAATTTCTAGTTTACCAATTTCTATGACACTACTTGACGATGCCTCTTTACAGCTGATAGTAAAACAAAGATTTTATTTTAAATACGTAATTAATTAACCTTTAAAATAGGCACTACCTAAAATTGTTTTTTTTTTCTATGTTAGGTACCTAATAAAATGTAATAATTATAATAATTTTGATGAAATAAATCTTGAAATGTGCTTTCCCTATGTGAATGTAACGTAACATGATTTTGAATAAATTATTTCATTTCATTTCATTGTCCACACGCAAACAATTTTGCACAATTTGAACAGATTTGCAGACTTTTTCGACGAAATAAAATTCATATTAAATCACCAATTTAAAATATTCTTTTATGGCTTTTTACTCCTCTAAATAATAAAATTATCTTTCAGATATAATTTAATTGGTTTAAATTTCTGTACATCTTTTGGAAAAATTAAATGAATATTAGATAGTAAATAATTATAATTTGTATTTGTAGTATGTGATAATGTACAGGACTTAAATACTTTTTATCTCAAAACATTATCTGCAAGTAGTTAGCTCTATAGGTACTAAAAAGTCTCACCTGACAAGTGATATCAGTGCCGTAGTCCGACCGCTGCAGTTTGAAAGACGTGGTCGCCCGAGCTTCAGAGTTGGCCAGCAATGCATGGGATTTCCACCATGAGACCCTGGCTGTTGGACGACCTGGAAATGGTAGATGTAAAAGTAAATAAAAATAAACTAAATATTCCGGCACATTGCACACAGCGCCATCTAGCCCTACACCAAGCAAACGCTTGTGTCGTAGTAGTCTGTAGTTTAAAATACCTTATCATATTATAACATCACTTAACTAACTGTAATGAGACGATTCGAATCACATTAATCATTGTGAACGTTCATTAGAGTATACTATTACTATTTAAAGCTTAAATATTAATAAATTTTAGCATGGAGATAGATTAAACCTGCTTTTTCTAAACGTGGGTAACACACGAGTGCATTATGTATCATATATACATATTATATTGAAGGAAAGCAGAGTAATTGTATTTAAGAAGAACGCGAAGATTTATTCCAGTTTTAGATTGATTGTAAGTGTTTGTACGGCAATATAGGATGCCATATTCAAATACAGTTACTATAACACATTAATCTATTCATGACTTGTATTAGTAGAAGACAATATGACATCTATTTGTTTTAATTATCAACAAATTGATATTTTAAAACTAAATCATGCCCAATACTCAAAAATAAATAATCAACCCTTTCCCCACACATGATTTCATTAAATCAGTTGTTTGGCAAGGCGAACATTTAACCCTTCAACCCCTGTCAGCTTTCACCGTGTCTATAGACATAGTATTAATACGCAGTAATGGATAGGCTTTGCCAATTCTAAACAAATCAACCATCATAGTAAAAACCCATAACAATAATAGCAGCACAGCTGTATTGGTATCATGCCTCAACGCCAATATAGAGTCCATAAAGATATTTAAACAAATTTTGTACCTTCTTCACGCATCAACGGCTTAACTGATTTGAATAAAATTTGGTATTTAGATAGATTAACACATGAGCTACTTTCAACACTGAATTTACAAGAGTAAATAGATATTAAGTTGACACACTAATTTAAGCACTAACGGATGTCATATACCTAATGAATCATAGATACATACTAAGTTTATTTAAAACTGAGCAGGATTCGTATGATTATTATAAATAAAAATGAAGCGTTCATGCCAGCCTTTTACTGTTCTATGTCGATTGTGGTGCCTGTGGCGGTGGCTGTTTGCACAAAAATGCGGGATTCACGCGCACATTAGCGATAGAATGGATTTAAGGGTTACGATGTAGCGGGAGAGATTTTTTGAGGTATTTTATTATTATTGAAATATGTTATTTTTCATTAAAACTGCTGTTGTTGTGTGCGGAAAAATAAATTATTTTCACATAAGGCGATAATCATTATAATTGGATCTCTGCAATTTACAAAATTAACTGTGTAACTAATTATGCGTATTAAGTACTTTCTTTAATTCTGTATTTATTAATTGTGTATGGATGTAATTCCGAAATAAATGATTTAAATTCTATTCTATTCTCTTATATTACATTTCGGTGAGTGTGCAACGGAGCTTCCCAACATAATTCCTCCGTCTCCATTCCACCGTCGAACAAGCAGGAAGTCAGCGGGGCGTCACCGGTTTATGGTGGAAGTTCCAAAGACTCGCACGAAACGCTTTGATTCTACCTACATAGTAAGGACAGCGAGACTTTGGAACTCTCTACCTGGAGCCCTGTTTCCAGAAAATTATAACCTCCTAGGCAAACGTGCTACATCTTAGACTATAGTGGTGCTTAACATCAGGCAGGCTATAGTCAAACGTAAGCCTATTTAATGTAAAAAAAAAATATGAAATTAGGTTTCCTAGACCCTATGATCGCATACAATTAGGCGAAACATGGTTTGGTGATAGCACATTTTATTTAGAAACTGATATGAAAAACTTATTCGTCAAAAATAATGACAGTAATAATGATGGTTTAATTTCTTTACAGTTTTCAGCCATAAGTACAATATTAAAATGATCATGTTAAACAACGGTCAACGCGGTCAGTCCTTGGATGGGTGACCGAAAAGTGGCATTCCATTTTGGGCGCTTCCGTGGGTCGGATGAAATTGTAGGTCCCGGCTGTTTGTCTAGTACGGCAGTCGTTAAGCCATGTCAGGCCCTTAGGGCAGCTTGATAAACTCTTGACACCAGAGTTGGCCACTCTCATTCGATAAGAAGAAAAATAATATGATCATAAGCTTTCGCTTCCGCCCCTACCTTCCGCCACGCCCCAACCCTCTCTGATAAGGGTCCGTGGCCCGCAGAGCCCTTTGTTTTAACTCACTTTATGCCCACACTCCGCCATTTTTATTATTTTATACCGATGCCTGTTGTTTGAAACAGAACAATGACAAACGACCGTGTCGACCCTAAGTAAGTATATATTTAAGTAATTTAAGAGCTGGGAAGTGGGTTTTTGGGTTTGTAATTTAGTAGATTTAAGTATGAAATGTATTTTATTTAAAATTCAGTTATAGTTTGTAAATACATAGAGAAAAATGTAGATATTTAAGATTTTGCCTTCGTACCTAATTAAGTAGATTTTGTTGCTATGCGGAGAAAAATTTGATTTTAGTTTGGAACAAAATTATATAGAAGATTATAATACAAAAACAATAAGATTATGGAAGTATAAATGATATAATGAAACAACAAAGTAATAGAGCCTCATCAAAATGACTACTACTTTTTTATAATTTCAATTGATCACACACGCTGATTAATTGTCCGCATGAAACAAGTATTTATGAATTATAAAATTTATAATTACTTGTGTTGAGTCTGGTGTCGTTTGTATGTATAATAAGTATAAAAAAGGTATAAACGTATTATATCCGTTAACTCACGACACAAGCGTTTGCCTAGTGTGGGGGCTAGATGGCGCTGTGTACATGTACCGTTATTTTTTATCAATTGTTATTTACAATTAAATTTTGCCTACACTGGTAAATACTACTATTATAGTAGGCACGAGTAATATTCACAGCCAGCCCCAACGGAAGACCAGCGCTGGTTGCTTCCACACAACCAGCATTATGCTGAGTTGGGGCTGTGTTGTAGCAGATTTTATGTTTGTTTTTTTATGTTTTTACTCCTGTGTGTTCTTCTGTTAAATCTGTCACAATAAATGTTTTCTTTCTTTCTTTCTTACTAAGAAACTCACCTCCAACAGCGACGCAAGTGAGATTAACCTCTGTGCCTTCGTCATAAGGTCCTAGAACGCCGCCTGTTACTTCATTCCCTTCTTGGTTCAGGATGATCAGTCGCTCCGGCGGTACTGGAAATAGGTAATAAACAAATTAATAAAGGTTTGCCAAGCCAAGCTTTTTGTTTGGATGGTTACTATTAGAGATACCTATACATAATTTGCTTTAAATTATATATGTCACGGGAAATGTGGATAATGCGGGAATTATGCATAATCCCCGGGAATTATGCATAATTCCCAGTGCTCTTGGTAAAAGTGAGAAAAACATTCGAATTAATCACATTTACCGGTAATTATACATAATAACTCAAAATCAAACATCTGAATCAAATGTTTATTAAAATAAACATTTGATTCAGATGTTTGAATTATGAATTATGCATAAATCCCGCGCGGGATTTATGCATAATTCATAATTCATAATATTCATAATTCATAATATGCATATTTTATTATAATTAAGACTAGAATTGTTTTTATTTTAATAAACATTTGATTCAGATGTTTGATTTTGAGTTATTATGTATAATTACCGGTAAATGTGATTAATTCGAATGTTTTTCTCACTTTTACCAAGAGCACTGGGAATTATGCATAATTCCCGGGGATTATGCATAATTCCCGCATTATCCACATTTCCCGTGACATATATATCATTACCTTCTAAAACATTTAAACCGATTTTGATGAAACTTGCACTATTCCCTAGGACGTATGAATTACTACTCGCTTCATTTTGAGAATACCCACAATTTTATCTTATGTTAATTATGATTGTGCAAATTTGTTCTTAGTAACTTAGTGCTATACTTAAGCCTAAGTAGCGGTATTTACACTACCAATCACATTAAACTTTACTCTGTTTTCATATCATTAGTAATCAACAAATTAAAAGCTTTATAGTGGCCTGTGTGCTTGGACAAAGTATTATGTAAACTACTATTAAGTATATACCACTAGGATACATTAACACTGGTGCTTGTATATATATTGTAAATAATTTATGCCTGAATAAAGATAATTGAAAATTGAATTGAAATTGACACTATTCCCTAATTGAAAATAGACTAAAACTGATACACACAATCATGTTGAAATTATATTTTATAGTTTCAGATAAATCCTTGGTAAAACAACCAAAACCTCACAAGATCAACAGATCTTGTGTCTCGAGTAACAACTCGAGTTGGAAAGCAAAGAAAATGTAAAAGTTGTAACAGTAGATAAAGATATCGAATTGATACCCCCCTTATTTAGAATTTGTTTCATTTAATACTACATACATCATTTTAATGCGGGTAGATTGTTAAATCAATACTAAAGCGTTTAAAAACCTTTTCTGCTCAAAAATACTTCTAAAATATCCAGTTTTGTATTCGCTCTAAGAAAAAGAATCTTTCCACATTTCTGAGTAAAACTTAAAAGTCATAAGCAGGCAACTACAAAACAAAAAACAGCATTTTGAATTTTATTTACAATAATAAAATATAAAAACAAGTGAAGGAAAACTAAACATACTACTTCTAACTACTACAAAAAGGGGCACATAGAAAATCTTTAGAAAAGCCTAAAGATAATCTAAGTGCTCCAGCCCACTACCAGAGGGCAGCGTACCCAGCATGCTGGCCGCATTACCACGCTGGATGGCAATGCTAATACGTTGAGCCAGAAAAAGGCCAGCATTTTGGTCACGCGTCGCGTCAACCAAGCGCTCCGAGAGGTTTTGGAAAATAGTATGGGCTCCCGGACCCCACGGCCCCAAAGTCTCGACTCCAAAAGGCTCAAAGATGTAACCTCGGCCGAGGTTAGCATATTTGCGTCTCTTTTGATGCTCGGCAATAATAGCCGCCGCTCCAGCCCGACACCGTGTCAAAGACAGATGAGACGGCGCCAATGTGTCGACGCAAGTTGCGTCCCACACAAGGGGCCGACCCAACTTCCAGGGCACAAAACAATTGTAGGAAAATATTTATTTAATTTCAGCTGCAAGGTGCAGTCAAGTAGTTTCTTATGAATGCACACAGACATTTAAAATAACGTAAGAAACAGTACTACACAGCAATTCTAATAATACTTCTTCTTAGTTATTTTTCCATAAAAACAGCGACTGATGTCTCGGATTTCTATTAAGTTTTGAAAGTGTTGCCTCTAACCTAACACAAAATATTACATTTATCTCCTGAATATATTCTCGCTGTGTTTTTTTTAATTGTTAAAACTCGACTACAACTCGCCTGTAATCTACGATCTTGCACGCTTACCTAGAAGAAACTAGACTTGAAGACCGACAAATAAAAAAAAAACGTAGAAACGTAGGTTAGTAAAAAATAATAAGTATCCTAACTCAATTCTTTTTTTATTTGCCGCAAAGGATTTCTATAGCAATTCATCGTGGGAATGCAGCCAGCGTTCTTGGCTCCATAACACATGTGGATGTTTTAAATTTAGATTAAATGTACATATACTTTTTTTTTAGTTAGTGTATATAATATGTGTATATTATTGTTTATATTTATTGAATAAATAAAATTATATTCGTTTTTATAAGACACAAATGTATAATGATAAGTACTTACTTAGTACAGTAAGGTTTAGCCTAGTATTTTTCGTAGGAGATTTGATAAAATCCACTCTACAGCGATACTGCCCGCTGTCTTCCGGCCTGAAAAAATAAAATAATTAATCTTTAGATAATAAAATATTCAGTTTACAATATCTTTTATACGCAGTTAGTGACATAATATGTTTATTATGTCTTCGTTTTGTAAGTAGATCTTAAAAGTGAAGCAGTGAAAAACAACTTCTAACTAAACCCACAAGAACGCCCAAATTGTAAGCAACTTATTTACCACCCATCTCAAAACTGGCCGCGTATAATCGCTGTCAAATACATAGGTACTTCTAGAGGTGAACAATAAAAAATATAAACCAAATTCAGAACCTCCTCCATTTTAACAAAGACGGTTGAAACAAGTTGTAGATAATATCATTCTTATAAAACACATCTTTTCCAAGATTCGCAACATAATTCGATATCCGACAGAACTATTACTGGCTCAAAGCAAATAAGACAAAAAACAAATATCTCCAAAGGGTCTCGTTATCTTTTGATAGGGAACCCTAAAACGAGAATCCGATCTGTTTGATTCACTTTATTTACTACAGGAAATGCTCAAGGATTTGGGTGGCGTCTTATCGAATAGACATCACATTATTAAGAAAAAAAAACAATATAAATACATATCCATTGCAGTATTGCAAGCTTATAAATATGAATGATTGCAATTTCCAAGGACATATTGTGTCTTCCGTGGAAGGACCTGGGCGCCCGCCCACCACGATGTATCTGCCCAAGAGAACTCCCCTAACGAATTAGTTCTACTGGGGAGTCATGAGGAAATATGACTCAACAGAGATATGAATATAGGTATACGCTAATTCGGTCAGCGGTCACACCTAACACATGATTTCCATATAAAAATACAAAAGCAAATACTTGAGATTTATTTTTAAATCCATTTTTCGTAAGAACGCGTTTTGCCGAATTAAAACTATATACCTAGTTATTACTACGAGTAGATGCTTTTGTGAAAACTAGAATTACTTGTAACTAATTGATCGACTACCATAAAATGGAGGTTATCAAGTCTTCTGAAAGTTTTTTTTAAGATTAGCTCTTTCGTCTTTGTAAAAACAAGTATTCACTTATACTTAAAATTAGCTCCAACTCGTGTTTCTGGGTTAATTATGAGTCTCCTGATTACTTAGTCTACGGATTTAAGTAAGGATCTCCTAAATATAATAAATCTTTAAATAGACAATGAGGAATGAGGGGATTCGTATCGATTTTTATAGACAGAGGAGAACAAAGTAAATGATACCTATGTTTGTCTTTATTCTACCTACACATTGGTGTTACATTATTCTATGTTCTTGCTGTAATTTCTTTAAGATAGGTCATGTCATATGTTGGATTATCTATAAAATAAATAAATATTCCGGGACATTGCACACAGCGCCATCTAGCCCCACACTAAGCAAACGCTTGTGTCGTGGGTACTAGATAACGGATATAATACTTCATTACTTTTTTTTGTAAATACATATTTAATATACATAGAAACGACCAAACTCAACACAAGTAATTATAAATTTTTAAAGTTCATAAATACTTGTGTCATGCGGGAATCGAACCCGCAGCCTCTAGATCAGAAGGTAGAGCCACTACCAACTGAGCTAACAGGCCAGCCAATCTAGATTCAGTTTCTTCATTTATTTTATATTTAGATTTTTTTCATATATTCAATAAGCACCCGTAGCCCAGCTGGCAGAGACAATCGCATGGAATGTTAAGCAATTGTGGATACGGACAGTTTTTAGATGGATGACCAAAAATTGGTATTCAATATTGGGCGCGAAAAAGAGTGAGATAGAAAGAGGCAAGGTCAAAAACTGAGTGGTGGCCATGAACAGGAAGACGAGGAGTAGGTCGTCCGGCAGCGAGATGGGTCGACGACATTGTACGAGTCGAGGGTTCTTTACGGACGAGGTCTGCACAAGATCGAAGCAGCTGGCACATTCAAAGAGAGGCCTATGCCCTGCAGTGGGATAGAGAAAGCTGTGGATGAAGTTCAAAAATAGTAAATTAATCCATACCTCTACAGTGTGTTTCCGCTGCGAAAAAACACTGCATATTTCTCCAGAGTTCATCTGCAATGTATTTCCGCAAAGTAACGCCCGGTGATTCAATCTATCTATATAAATAAAACTCAAAAGTGACTGTTTGACTGACTGACTGAATGATATAGTGATCTATCAACGCACAGCCCAAACCACTGGACGGATCGGGCTGAAATTTGGAAAGAAGGTAGATGTTCTGACGTAGGAATCCGCTAAGAAAGGATTTTTAGAAATGCCACTTTTAAAAGGGTGAAATAAGGAATGCAAGTTTTACTTCTTAATGCGAGCGAGACCGCGAGCACCCACTAGTATTTTATATGTACGTACCTGAGTTTATTAAGCACCAGCACAGCCGGTCTGGTCTCGCTCCTGAAGGATGCCCTGGCTCCAAGCGTCGCTGGGTCCGACCAGTGGGACATAACGCCTTCGCGGGAATCTAACCTGGAGGCAATGGAGAAATTGATTAGTATAAAGAAAAAATATATAATATATCTATGTATATAGAAGTACATTGTGGGAGTTATCACCCTCGTATTTAAAGTGGGAATAGCAAATTTTGTTGTCTACTTACTACACAGACAACCGATCGAACCTGACAGTAAGTTTTTTTCTGAGCACCCAAGTCAAATTTGTTTGACTGGCAAGCGTAAAAAGAATATAAAAAAATAAAATTCATAGCTGCTTGTGTCATGCGGGAATCGAACCCGCAACCCTAGATTAAACGGCAAAGACAAGACATGAAAAACTTAAAACCATGTACAGTTTTAGAATTTGCAAAACCTACATACACTAGGTATCGTGTATTGTAGGCTTGCAGTTCTTTTTACCGCATCTACTACACAACTTACCTGTATTACGCTTATTTACATTTTAAGCATTATAAGAATCTAAAAGAATTAAAGGAATAAATCATTATTTGAAACAGAAAAACACACAACATTTTGAGCATGTACAGATAACAGTTACAGTAAAAAAAATTACGTAAACACGTTTATTTCTAAACACCACTTACAATAAATGCTATAAATACTAATTTATTAAGAGTACAACGGTGTAAAGATACACATGGCCATATATCTAAATTGACAAAATATGAATATGAAATATCATACATAAGTTTCTATAAAATTCTGCTGTACCGTTTGTGCAATCACTTACTAAAATATACAATATATATACTTATTTGTCGGTCTTCAAGTCGAGAGTAAACCGGTTTCTTCTAGGCAAGCGCGCTAGATCGTAGATTATAACGTTGCTTAACATCAGGCAAGTTGTAGTCAAGCGTGAGCCTATTTCATGTAAAAAAAAACATAAAAATACTATTTATTCCTAACACCACATAAAATAAATACAATAAATATATTTTTATTACAACGATCTGAACATACAAAGTCTCATACAAAAGTGAAGTATCGAATTACCGACCGATTAAAGAGAAGGTTTCATAGAAAAATTGTATAATAAAATACATAATCTATTGTTGAAAAATACATTGACATTTTTCTTGTGGCATTAAATTGGAGGTTAAAACTTAAAGTTCAAAGTTGTAACATTTGTTATGGTATACGCTGAGAGTAAAATAATTCTAGACAGGTAATATTTTTAGCACTTGAGTGCTTAACTTAAGTTTGAATATGAAAAGTACAATCAGTCAACATCATCATCTACTGCTGGGCATTGGCCTCCTCTTCTTGGTGCCAAAGATGTCGGCCCTGTGTTTTTCGTGTGTAAATAGTACCTACCCTCGATGGATCCGATGTCGTAATGAATTACATGCTAGAGTAAAAACAACTTTCAAACTTTCTTAAAAAAACTGTCGACTAGAACAACTTCCTAACAGGCAAAAAATAAACTATAATTATTAAAAGAGGTAGTTAGCGAAATACGATGTCACAGAAAATCACTTTACATAAAATTTATAATACCTTTGTTATAAGATTAGTCAGTTATCATTACATTAGTATTAATTTACGGAGTAAACTCCACAGTTTATCTCTACAGATATTATATTCTATGTGTATACGCATTCAATAGCCATACTGAATGTAAGCAGCTTTAGGCGATATTAATTTTATGACGGTTGTTAAAGTGGTCTTCTGTACGCGATTACCTTTGATCTATGTAATGGTAGACTCATTTAAATGAGAAACAGCACAAAGAGAATCTCTCTTGCGTCGTATTTCCTCATGACTGAGGGTCGTGACGCCCCGCAAAATTAATTCGTTTGGGGAGTTCTCTTGAGCAGATACATCGTGGTGGGCGCCCAGGTCCTGCCACGGGAGACGTATGTGACCCATTTTGTGGCCCTCAAACATGTCGAATTCCTCACGATTTTTTTTCACCGCTAAGCGTGCGCAAATCTACACCTAGTTTTAAAAAGAAGTCATTGGTGTAGGGCCGGATTCGAACCAGGGTGAGTCAAGATGAAAATTAGACGATTCAACCACCGAGACGCACTCGCTTTACCCGGTCGCTTCGTCTTTGTTAGTGAATGGTATAAAAACTATAAATCCGTGTCGTGCTTTCCATTATTTTTCTATGTCTTGTGGAGAGGCGAAACACGTGTCGACGAGAATATCTTGCCTAGAGAAGATGACGAAGTTCAAATGGCCTTTTGCCATGTCGGTGACCGGTTTTGTTATGTCGGTTTGATATCTTAAACACTTCCGAGATTCTGCCTTATTTAAGCTCATAATATTAATTTGAACAGACAATAAATAGTTAATTAATAGATAATTTCACCGAAAAGCCTTTCAATACTATTTCCTTTCAGTAAACATTTATTTTTGGTTTTCAATGAATAATGTTTACAGACATTTAATGTTGTTGGTTGATAATTATTATGTTTAAATACGTACACTAAAGTCTGTGAATCGCTCGTACGGTATTTGTTCGTAATTACGAAAGCTAAGCAAATACGTCGCGGTTCGTGTTTGGATGGGTGACCAATACAAAAAAAACAAAGTAAAATTTAATTTATAATTTGCGTTTCCTTGATTTAAGAAATACGTTAACTGTTAGCCTATATCAATCATTAAACCTCGTCAGAGATCCCTGGGGCTGTTTAAAAACTTTAGACACCAGAACTGGCCACTATTTTACAAACTCTCTTACTAATCCCTTCTGTCAAACTTGATTACATCAGTTTTTTCTACTTAGTAACTTCCTGTCGGCTGTCAGTTTTCAAAGATTATCCTTTATAGATTAATCAGCCAATCAGAGCTCGGTCATAAGTCGTGCTCAAGAGATTTGTATAAGTTACTTTTCATTAATAAGTGGTACTGGATAGGAACTAGAGTAGATAGTAGTATTTATGTACTTTAAAAATGTATACTTACTTGTGTTGAGTTTGGTCGTTTGTATGTATAATAAGTATGTATTTACAAAATAAAAGTATATAAATATTATATCCGTTATCTAGTACCCACGACACAAGCGTTTGCTTAGTGTGGGGCTAGATGGCGCTGTGTGAATGTCCCGAAATATTTATTTATTTATTTATTGACGTGACAACGTCTTATAAATTGGTTTGCCGGGTGACACTTCAAGAAACTGCGTTACGCTCCGCTCACGTTATGCGCTCACAATGAGAGCGAGTGAGAGGCACGCGTCCCTTCCACTCGGGCATGGTTAGCTCGCCTAAGAGCGAGAGAGACAGACATAAAAAAGTCGTTGTCACGTAAAACTTTCGCCCGTATACCGACTTTACAGGCAACCAATTTTTTTAGATTTGTAAGAGAGTTGAAGTTGTAGAGTGTATTGATAAGCAGGTTTGTTCTTCAAATTGTTTGGATTACGTGTAAATTAGATACTAGAGATGAAATGAAATAATGAAAAGTGCTCAAAACTCGTACTACAGTCTTTAAAAAATGACAGAGGTTCTTGTGTACTTTCATTTAAATAGTTACATTTTTATATTATGCCATAGGCGCTCAGGGCGGTTCATATACTTTCGACAACAGACTTGGCCAACCTCATCCGAACGTATTTTATTATTATAATCACACGTTCCCTAAAAAAGCTTCATAAAGTAGCAAAATTGTCTTTGTTGTGTGCTTCTTTCATCGATTTATCGTGTGACCTCCATTGGCTACCCCCGGCAGAGGTAACTTTAAACTCGATAAAAATAAATACTCCCTAAGGCCGGAACAAATGAACAGATTAGAAAGAAGCAGATATTCAAAATTAGTCTAACGTTATTATGAACAAAAGAAGTTACTGGAGAACGCGATATGGCCGTGAAGTGTCAATTTGCAATAAATATAGTATTATATGTATGTATAGTTTATTAAGTAGGTTTGTAGTATGTATTTTTATATAATCTTTTCTTCTTTATTTATTTTATTGTATACCACGTCCTCTGTTATCTCTTATTTATTCCTTTCCATCCAATGGTTGTCTGGAAGAGATTGCTTTTAGCAATAAGGCCGCCACTTGTGGCACTAGTATAAGTACTTTTTTTCTCTTCTTTCTTTTTAATTGTTATCGTGTGTTACAATAAAGAATGTTCTATTCTATTCTATTCTATTTATATTTGTACTTAGTTCGATTCCCAGCGAAATGGACATGGTATAAGTATAATAGATCTTTTTTTAACTTCTTTGATTATCTACTGTGGTGGGTTTAAAAATTAATTGACATACCAGTGGCTTCATGCCGTGGGTGGGCTGAACATGCTCTGAAGTTAAATTGTGAATAATGTGTGTTTATTATTATTGCAAGTTCACAGAAAGTCACTAAACTTGACTACGGCTTTATTAAAAAAATACATTGTCTTGTAAACAGCGAAAGCGAGTTTGTCTTTGTCTTGTAAAAATATTTTCTTCCCAATATATTACATCAGTGCTTGTACGCAGCATGGCAGTTAAAGATAATGATGATGAATTGTTAATCTGTCCATTCAATATTCTCCGATAAAAAAGTTATAGCTTGGACTAAAACATGCACAATAAAGTGAACTTGTTTTGTCTTTATGTACAAAGTTTTTACGTTTGCCGAGTACAAGTTTCAATTCCAATTTTAGGGCAGGAGATAATAGGTCAAGAGTATTTTACTTAAAATAAAATCTTGAAATAATAATGTTATTAATTATGAAACACAATTTAAAAATACATGACAACAATATCAACTAAATTAACAACTATATATGTAATCTAAACTATATATGTATACAACCTTACAAATAATATACTGACTTAAATGGGAATCTGTGGGCAAGGTGCCTAAAATGCTGGCGGCGTTACCTCGCTGAATCGCCAAACTTAAGCGTTGACCGAGGTGAGCTCCAGTTCTCGGCATAAAAAATTAGCATGTTAATGTATTTAAGCAATGTTTTTGTAATATCTTTTAAAACAGAATGTGATTGTACAAATTTGTAAATGCTATGTTCCTTCCCTCTTAAAAAAACACAACGAACTTAATTTTTATTTTATTTAAAAACGTAAGTTAGTAATTGATAAGTAATAAACATAGTTGTGTTGCATACAATGTGTCTGTAAAATATTAAAAAAAAACTCAAAATCAAATTGAGAATGCTCTCCTTATCTGTAAATTAAATAAAATCATTTTTCCATACCTTATCTCTTGAACTATTGCTTTTTTATTACGTTAGCTTTATAGCGTCATATAATCCCCATGTTCCGGTGAAATTCTTTTACTGCAGGTTGTATTGTATTTTCGAAATATTTGTACCGACATTCGCACTTTTCTATTTTATACATGTATATATTTAGAAATTATTATTACGAGAATTTATTTTGGAGCACATACTTCACTTTTCTAAAGATTTTCTAAGTGCCCCTTTTTTGTAGTAGTTAGAAGTAGTATGTTTAGTTTTTCTTCCCTTGTTTTTATATTTTATATATATTTTACCTTTAAGTAAGTTACCTTTAAGTGTCCAACTCTGGTGTCAGAGTTTTCAAACCACCCTAAGGGCGCTTGACATGGCTTTGCGATTTATTTTACCTTTGCTGGAAGATGATGTGGTTTAAGATTTCCACTAAATTACTTTAGGTAAATTGTTTCTCAAAGATAAACAAGTTTTAAGGCACAAGATAATTTTAATTTTTGTTGTAACTCTATACTTACAAGTCAGAAGTTGATTAACATGTGTTGTTTACAATAATAAACATACTTAATAAAAAAATAACTTTTCAATTTTTATCTAATAGTAAAATAAAGCTGCTTTATCTAAGACACAACATCCTTTGAAGGGATTCTTTAGTTTAAATACGTTTTACTTTATATTGTACTACCTATAGTAATATACATAATATCTTGTATTATACTTATAGGTAAGTATCTACACACTAAATAAAAAAAATAAAAAAATATTCCGGGACATTGCACACAGCGCCATCTAGCCCCACACTAAGCAAACGCTTGTGTCGTAAATACTAGATAACGGATATAATACTTATATACCTTTCTTTTGTAAATACATACTTATTATACATATATATATTATATAGTACATAAATACTTGTGTCATGCAGGAATCGAACCCGCAACCTCTAGATTAGAAGGCAGAGCCACTACTAACTAAGCTTACAGGCCAGTCAATGTACAGTCTTAAGTACCTCATAAACTTACATACCTACATACATGCATAATAGAAAAATTAAAAAAACCTTTTGTTATCCTTAAACGTACTTATATAACAACAAAGTTTCAATACTTTCGTTCGTGGTGTTAGTATGTTAGGTAATTATTATTATTAATTAGATTAGTTTGTTAGTGAATCTCATTGGTATAAGGTCCGGCAGCGGCGGTAAAAGCCTACAACATATTCACTTACAAACTTTCTCCTTTTTAAATTCCATATGATCACTATTAAATCCAAAACAAGGAAAGAATCAATCACCTCAAATATTTGAAATGGATCATATTGTATCAAAATTATCGTCTCTTACTGAATGCAAAAAAAGTCTTTATTAATTATGCCATTAGAACGAGAATTGTTTGACAATGGATAACTGATGATAAGCCTTCGCAAGTCTTTGATCTGAGACTCTTGGATATCTTAATAATTGTAACCTGGATGTGCCTTTTTGATAATTTAATCAAAATATAAACCACTGTATTATAGTTCCCGTAAGGCATGATTAGATAGATAGATAAACTCTTTATTGTAACACACATTGGAAAAAAAAAGACAAACAGAAACACAAAAGGCTTCAAAAAATTGTGCCACAACTGGCGGCCTTATCGCTAATAGCGATTTCTTTCCGGGCAACCGTAGGATGGACAGAAGTCGAAAGAAATAATGATTAAATCTTATCTTATGGCTTGTCGAGCTAATTTTTCGACATAATTATTGAAATATAAACCAAATCTAGGCGGTAATAATTGCTTAACATCAGGCAAATTAGGGTCAAGCGCAAGCCCGTTACATGCTAAAAATATCACTTGACTAAAATCTGTGCAAGTTACTAAAGATAATAAGTAGACTTTGTCACTTTTATGAACAAATCAAAAAGTCGTCACGATCCGTCGCTTTGCAGCGCTGCAGCGTGACAAACGAACAGACAGACTAACAAAGTAAAAGTAAAAAAAGTATGTATAAACATACATTTAAATGGTAAATAATTAAAAACCTAACCTACACATTACAATTTTCATATTGTAGTTAATTTACAATACAATAGGGTTATAGTATTTACAGTAGACCACAAACTAGGCGTTAGCCTGTATCTTGGTTTTTCATTAACGAATATTTTGGCTTTTCTATAATAATTGAGTTCTTGCGTAATATCACTCTAAAGGCGGTTTAAAGTGTGTATGTATCCATCTCCAGACCACATCCAGGACTTTATTAAGTATATCCATGTTTTAAGCTGTTATTGAACTAATTTAAGGATCAAAAACGCCGTCCAAGTTGACGGTTTACGCTTGACGGCACTTACTTGTTTGAAAGGGCAGCTGTGTCCTTTATAACACGGTTTTATTAA
Organism: Macaria notata; assembly: GCA_927399415.1. Taxonomy (NCBI): domain Eukaryota; kingdom Metazoa; phylum Arthropoda; class Insecta; order Lepidoptera; family Geometridae; genus Macaria; species Macaria notata. The sequence goes on along the minus strand of OV656750.1, from coordinate 2,997,343 downwards.
ATGCTTGACTTACCTACTTTCTCTTTTTTATACATACTTTTAATTTTAATAAAAAGATGCGTTTTTATTAAGGAGATATTTAATTTTTAACCTAAAAGGAGGAAAGTTACTTTATCGGAACTACATAGAAGACATACAAATCAATAAAAAAACCTAACTGTCTAGATTTTTGAACCTTAAAAACTATTTCCATACATTTTTAGGACTTACAATACAAATAATTAACATAAAAAAATACATTGAAAGACACACAAAGCCGTCGTTAAAACGAAGTCAGTCAATTCCAAAAACAATGGAAACAAACAATGTCTAACCTCGCCTAAGTAATAATTTAAACACAATCTTCTGTTTAACTACCATTTAATATAATCATAAAACAAGATCATGAACTCTAGTGAGCTAAACAACTTTTTACGTACATTAAAATACATATTATTATCTACTAAAAAAGTTATCTTTTCATTAGAAATTCAAACAATAAAATGTGAAACTCACTTTATTAACAAAGTGTTGATTTATTTAATTGTATCTCTAGCAAACGCAACTCGCCTGATGGTGAGCAATAATTAAGGTCTAAGATGGAACATGCTTACCGTACAAAAATTGGTTCACTCTCGTTTTAAATTTCGCTATCTTATCATTTTCGGGTAACTTATTTTATTACAAACGAACACAAAAAAACTACCAAATTATTTTTTCATTTGATTATTTTTCTACATGCAATGGCGCCTGGAAGAGATTGCTTTTAGAAATAAGGCCGCCACTTGTGGCACTAGAGTAGTTTATGTAAGTAATTTTTATTAATTTTGTTTTATATGTGTGTGACAGTAAAGTATTATTTATCTATTTTACATAATTTTAAGTTGAACTTATCAACAACGACCTTTGATAACAATTTGCCAAACAATTAAGCGTACCTACTAAATAGAAAAAGAAGTACCAAAAGTGAGGCAAGGGAACCGAATACAACTGAAATTACAAGATCTAGAATAATCTAGTACGTTAATGACTTGCTTAGTGCTTTTAACTAGACTACAGTGCTGTCTGAATTGTAGACTATGTTTTGGGGTGATTGTTCATTAGAATGATAAGATATTTTTATTTTATCATTTTTTTTGGTAGAATATGTAGATATTTTGTATCTGATACACTGCGAAATACATTCGAAATCAATGTTTTTTAAAATTCATAATTAATTTATGCCTTTGCGAACACGGGCAATAACAGACATGTACAAAAATCCTAAATATAGAACGAAATTTTAAAAGTGCACCACATTCCACCTACAAGACATGCAAAGATTTTGTAACAGAGGATTATCTGATTTATGTGTTAAATATTTGATTAATATTTATTTATTTATAACACACAAAACAGAAAGTGTTCTTAAATTAACAAAATATACATTGTATTATTTATAAATATTATGCGGAGTGCGATTGCCAAGCGAAACAATAATATATGATTAAATTAATCTATGATAATGTAAACAGAGATTGACACAATGAATAACTACTCGTATATAGGTCAAAAGTTAAATCATGTCAGAGGCTTATAGAACAGTTTTTCCCAGAAAAAGTAACATAATGATTTAATAAACTTTTTAATCTTTTTTCACTTAACTTCCTCATACATACATAAATAACTCATAATCAGATTCCATCATCATTTTAAGCATATTTTACAATAATAAAATATAAAAAACAAGGGAAGAAAAACTAAACATACTACTTCTAACTACTACAAAAAGGGGCACTTAGAAAATCTTTAGAAAAGCCTAAAGATAATCTAAGTGCTCCAGCCCACCAGAGGGCAGCGTGCCCAGCATACTGGCCACATTACCACGCTGGATGGCAATGCTGATACGTTGAGCCGGAAAAAGGCCAGCATTTTGGTCATGCGTCGCGTCAACAAAGCGCTCCGAGAGGTTTTGGAAAATAGTATGGGCTCCCGGACCGCACGGTGCCTAAGTCTCGACTCCAAAAAGGCTCAAATATGTAACCTCTGCCGAGGTTAGCATATTTTAGTAGGTAGTACCTACTACCCAGATACCAAAACATTTAATGCACGACTACCCCAATCCCCTACAGACAGTACATTTCAACTTAGCCACAAACTACTGCTATTTACATCGTACCAACTCATTATTAAACTTAAACTATGTTGAAACCCAATAATATTACCATTACTCGGTGTTTTAAAGCTTTTGATAACGAAAGTCAAACTATGGAGTTACCGTTTTTTTTTCTGAAATACTAGAAAATTATGAACACTAATACTACTACTAATAGACTTGCAGATCAAAGAATTGTCCTAAGGCACACATTATAAACTACGTACCCAAGGATATATAAATATTTCAGGACATATCACCCAACGCCCTCTAGCGATATACTAAGCAAACGCTTGTGTCATGGATACTATATACCGGATACAATACATCTATTTTGTTGATGATGTGACGCACCCAGATAGAATCACTGTGCCTCATAATTTGTATATTTTAATTTGGCGGTCTTCAATTCAAGAGAAAACTGGTTTCGTCTAGGCAAGCGCGCTAGATCGTAGATTACAACTTTACTTAGCATCAGGCGAGTTGTAGACAAGCTTATCAAGTAAAAAAAACTTTCAATAAATTGGGCCGTGGGGTCAGAGCGCACTTGACCTCTACCAAGATCTGTCGGGGCGTTTGAAACAGGCTTCGCGTGACCAAAATGCTGGCTTGTACTTTGCCCAAAAGATTAGTCTAGCTATTCAACGGGGCAATGCAGCCAGCATTTTGGGTACGCTACCTTTTAAAAAAGTAGGTTAGTTTGTTTATATATTATATACATTTTTTTATATGTAAGTGTAAAATAGGTTCTTCTTCTTATCGAAGAGAGTGGCCAACTCTAGTGTCGAGAGTTATCAAACCGCCCTAAGGGCCTCTAACATGGCTTAACGACTACCGAAAATAGGTTCTAGAACATCCATTGTCAATAAAACCCGATTCCCGATTCAGTATTTGAACTAATTCAGTTTCAGCTCATGTCAGTCGTCAGGTGTATATAATGTGAGTAATTTGTGCGCGTTTGATGGTTAGCATAGACAGACTAACCCAGAGATAGCTAAATTTAAAAAAAATGTCGCAAAACCTCTTTTTAGTCGTATCCCTCATTGCTGAGGATCGTGACTCCTTCTGATCTTGTTTACTAGTTGGCGCCATTTGTTGCGTTCTGATGGTTGGTGCATTGCAACGTTTGTAGGTATCTCCAGTTCTTTAGTTACTCGGTTACCACCCCATCGGGCCTTAAAAACATGTTGAAAAACATGACTGTTTACGTTTATATCTGTTTGTATCGATAAACACTCCCAAGCATTTTTTTCTCAATTATGTATCTTCTATGTACAGAATTCGATCCGTTACAGTTTTATCTATACTAATATTATAAAGCTGAAGAGTTTGTTTGTTTGTTTGTTTGAACGCGCTAATCTCAGGAACTACTGGTCCGATTTGAAAAATTCTTTTTGTGTTGAAGAGACCATTTATCGAGGAAGGCTTTAGGCTATATAACATCACGCTGCAACTAATAGGAGCGAAGAAACAATAGAAAATGTAGAAAAAACGGGGAAAAATATTCATCTCTGAGAGCTTCCGTTGCGTGTGCTGCAAAAACGGTTCAAGATATCAAAAAAATGTGTATGAAAGAATTATTTCTCTTGAAATGATCTTACAAAATGTCCACAATAGTATATGTCTATCTTTTAAGGTTAACTCACTAGAACCGTTTTTATGGTAATATTAATACTATTCCACGCGGACGAAGTCGCGCGCACCAGCGTCTGTCATATGTATAGATAAATACAAATATATATTTTGTGGCGTCCATAAGGTTTTACGTAACTGTTTGTCCCCGTTCGGTAAACGATTGATCTATCGGCGACGCTCTGAGAATATATTAGCCGATTTGGAACACGTGTTGTTTGGTGCGTACTTGCGTATTTAGGCACAAATATCCTCCTCCTCATTAGTCGTACTCCTCATTACGGAGGGTTGTGACTCCCCCGCTGAATTAATTCAAAGATTCAAAGATTCAAAGATATTTATTGACCTTATAACATTGCGCTACAATAGGTACGTCATATAATACAGTAATCATTTATATAACTTAATACTAATTATTAACGAAAGAATTAAAGATAAAAACATAAAAATGTGTACATAATGTCATTTACAAACAAACAATGTCAGATTTATTTAAGTAGATAAATTTAATTTAATTCTAATATTAGATAAAATAAAATATTTTTTAAGCTACATATGTCAAAGAAAATTCAGTTTACATAAATTCGATTAAGGAGTGATCATACACACGTCCTAGTATTGTTCACCACTGAACGATAGTCAAAAATTTACACATTGCTTGAAAAACAAGATATTGGTGTAGGGCTGAAATTCGAACCAGGATCGTCAGATCATCTATACATATAATAAAGCTGAAGAGAGTCAAGAGTCAAAGCCAAAACGAAGATATTAAAAAAATGTTTGAAAATACTGAACTCGTACCAACAATTTCTAAAATTTTATCTGTTTCTCTGTGTCTCTATTTGTTGTTTTGTTTAAACGCTCATTACTCAAAACAGCTGAAAGCGTTTTTTATATGTAGGTAGTACGAGGTCTTAGTAGTGTCATAGGCTACTTTTTATCCTGAAATTATGCAAGCGAAGCCGCGGACGTCCAGTAGTACAAATATATTAGTGAGGAAGGCTCGATGGAATAACGTCTACCTTCTGACCAAATGGTCTTTGTGTTACACTTAGAAAGCCTATTTTAGGCGGGATTTGTTTTTATTTTAGTTTTTGGTTATATTTATCTTTTTCTTTTTAAGCACGTATGCTAATTTACATAGTATGGAGAAAAAAAAAAGAATTTTAAAACTTCACTAACTTAATTGGAAAGGAGCTAATATAATCACGACTGACAGGATTCGAACCTGCATCATTCTGATAACCTAACTACAACACTACCCACTCAGTAACGGTCAAATCAGTCAGAATTTCAAAATCTGTCTTGCACTAATAACAATCAATTTTACTAAAAGCCCATCTACCTACATAAAATATTCATCCACCATTAATTTCTATAATTTAAATATCACATTAAAACCACGTGAAGTAGTTTAAAGTCTTATATTAATTACTCAAAAGCTCAAACTTATTACAAAGATAAGCAAATTAGTAAAGTTAAGATAAGAAATCTACTTTAAATAATAAAATACTGCGATAACATAATTAGAGAATAATTTGATACTACAAAATGGTGCGCAAGTGTTTTAAAATGGTGATTAAAATTTACGGTTTCACATTGTCTATCTATCTATAGGTACATATAATAAAGCTGAGGAGGGTAAAAAATATGAACATAGAAGATATTAGTAAAAATAATTGTTTGGGTATATTTTGAATCCATAATAGAACACTTTTCAGCAGTTTTCAGATTTTTGTCTGTTTATTTAAACGCCCATAACGCAAAAACGGCTGAACTGAATTTTTGGTATAAAGGTAGTAAGAGGTCTTAGAAGTGTCTATTAAAGATAAAAAAGATAAAAGATTTTTATTTGAAACAGATGAATGGGATACAATATAACTCATAACTCATTTATTGGTAAAAAATAAAGTTTACACGTCAATTATTTTATCGAATACAAAATACAACTAATTGTATTTCATTCTTCATATATAAATAGAACAATAACATAAATAAATAAAAACTTCATACTAACTAATAATAATAAATTACAGTGTAGTGCAGTTATAGTGTTGCTCTGCCTTCTACTGTAGTGTTACCTGTGTTGTAGAAGGCAGGGTCTTCCACGGGAACAATTTGTTTACAATTTAAATAAGTAGTATAAAAAATATGCTACTTTTTATCTCAAAATAATGCAAACCATGCCGCGGCGTCCACTTGTTAAATAATAAAATACTACGATAACATAATTAGAGAATAATTTGACACTACAAAATGGTGCACAAGGGTGATAAAAAGTTACGATTTCACATTATATTGAATATTTTAGTTTGATGATAAACTAGATGTCTTTTGTTTAATGGTATCACATTTGCATAAACAGCGCTCGTACTTTGACTGATTGGAGTATTCGTTCGATCACTAAGGTTGTTCGTACTCTTCAAATCAAGAGTTAATAGGTACCTTCTACGTAAGCGTATGCCCCTTGGCTAGGTGCCCTAGGCTGCAGCTATGCTTAACATCAGACAGACTATAGTTAAACGCAAACTTAACCTATGTAAAAAAGCAAGCTGTCGCGTTCGATGAGTGACTGAATAGTAAAGTTTTTTTGGGTGGTAGATTTGATAAAATTATAACCAAGGAAGGGTCTTAAAGCTTTTAAAAATTTAACTGCAATATATCCATGTTATTTATCGAAGAACTTTAGGCACCAAAGACTTCCATGTTTGTTAACTTTAGGCATGATTTATTTGAAATATTTTACCCCACATTTAGGTAAAAGGAACAAAAAACCGCATAAAAAACATGTCAGGCTTGCAGACGAAGGATTTCGCACGATGACAAATAAATCAATTACTATAATATAGCGAAAACGGATCCTAAAAACGACGTATTTTGTGTTACCATTAAAAAAACATTAATAAATTGATACTAGCTAGTATTTTATTTAAACTTGTAACTCATAAAATCTTTTAAAACCTTAAGTAGCGGCAAAATGGTTTACTTCTTCAAGAAAATTTCTTCTTAATTTCGATAAGAGGCCAAGATTGAAAGTTTCTGTCATTTGACAATGAGATCAAATTTTTTGTTCTACCACTAAGAATTAGCACAGCTAACTTGAAAATGTGATTCAGATTTAAAAATCGGTTTAAGAAACAAAATACTATGGACACTTTTCTAACAGGTCCTAGTAAATGGTTTATTAAATAGCCTACCAGAAAACTACAATAAAAAGAAACTAAATATTATTTAAATTATAAATATTACATTATTTTAGTATTTTTGATACGAGTGGTTAAACCATGTCAGACCTGCCGAAAAGAGAGACTCAAACAAGCCGCCCTCAGGGCGGCTTGATAAACTCTGGACACCAGAGTTGGCCACTCTCATTCGATAAGAAGATACGAATACGCTGTTTCAGGCTTCCTTGTCATTTTTATAAGCAACAAAATAACTTTTATTTTCATGGTGTATCGGTAGTTTTTTTATTGGCCAAATCTGATAAGTAGATGAAAAATTAACTTCAAGTGTTGCAGATCAAATAGATAACTTAAATTTATAAAACATCAATTAAAACCAAAAACAAAAAAAAAACGTTGAAATCGTATATATCAAACTATCTAAATCAAAAAGTTATTTAAATCGTGAACATCAGTTTTAACCCAAAACAAAAAGAAAAATCATATACCAAACAATCTGAATCAAAAAGTGATTCATAGTGTACATGCTTTAGTTGTTAGGTCGGACAATAAGATACCATTTTTTCAGTAACTGGGTTTGATGAGTCTGGTCACCTTGATCTTGAAATCTATATTAGGTCACTGAAATAATGTGAAGGTAAGTATTTTTTACGTGGTTAGGTTTTTAAAACCTTTCGGTGAAATACAAATATCGTCAATTTTAGACTGTTAGCTAGTCTAACAGGCAGCACCTGGATCCAATATGCGCAGGACCGGGGTGAGTGGCGTACAAGAGAGGCCTATGCTCAGCAGTTGGCGTTAGCGGGCTGATGATGATGATGATGAAATAGTCTAATAAAACTATGGAATTTGAGTGATTACATTGATCTCTTAGTACTCATTAACAAACCTCGCAAATAGAAAACCCAAACTTTGATAGTTTAAATATTTATTTATTTATTATGTGTTGGAAATCACAGGTTACGTGAAACGTTAAAACGTTAATCTAAACGCGTTACAAATGTTTTTTGTTTTACTTAAATGTTTAATATAAAATATATATAAATAATAAATACACATTTTCGTTAAAACAATCACACAAGTAGAGTTAGTTCTCTTAAGTCTATTAGCTATTATGTAACCTTCGAAACGATTTATGAAAAAGAAGTTGCAGCCTAATTTTTGCAACATAATTATGTGAAACCGGACCCGACCGACTGCGTCCTGTCTGTTGACTCTTTTACTCTTTAGTTAGTTAGAAAAAGTTTGTACGGGAAAAAGAAAAGGGCGGTTTTTTTAACCTTGAACTTTAACGGATGTTTAAAAAAAAGAATTGGCCATATCGGCCCAGGCGTTGTTGAGTTATGCGCTTATCAACACATTTTGCGATTCATTTTTATATACGAGTATAAGAAAATATCATAATTGCATTTGCACATTTTAAAAGTTGCGCAAATGCATTAGTAATGTTTTAAACCAACTCCAAATAGATTTGTTTTTAGGTCAAATAACACAAACATTAAAAATCATAAAGTAAATGCAAACTTCCTAACTAAACAAAATTTAAGTGCTGTCGGGTGGTTTGTAACACCCGTCTTTTTTGTGGTAGTGTAAAAAATCTGCCACTACTGCCTAGTATAGTATTTCTGGATGAAGCAAATATCCAAGCGTAGGTATGTGTGACAAGGGTGACATTTATGTAAATTTGACATTACCTTTTACCTAAGTTTTATGTGTACGTCTCTCTAGTCTAGAGTCGTATTTCCTCATGACTGAGGGTCGTAACTCCCCCGCAGAATTAATTCGTTAGGGGAGTTCTAGAGAGCGCTCAAGTGGTCCTCAAACATGTCGGTTTCCTCACGATGTTTTCCTTCATTTCTAAGCGATTGCAAATCCACACTTATCTCGAAAATACAAGTTATTGGTGTAGGGCCGGATTCGAACCAGGGTGCGTCTGGATGAAAAGCAGACACTGGAACCGCTGAGCTACACTGCTTATGTGTACATATGACATATTAATCTTTGTCATCAAAACTTGTGTAAGCACACACTATATAATTTTGTTCTAATTGCGAGATAATTACTGGCACAAATAGTTAAATCAAAATCTTCACTAACTATGACTTAATTAATTCCTTTGTAAAACAATTAAGTTTCCGTTGCTGTAACTGAAATTGGGTCAAACTGAGAGATATGTTCCTTCACAAGCAACCGAGGAAGTCGACGGGTCTTCTGAATGTGTCAAACACAGGAGCTTCACTTCAATGAGTAGGTATGATTAGAACGCCGCACAGTCATGGGTAAAGTCGTAAGGGTTGTCATTCTATTAGTTTCTGTATGATTTGGTCTGGAATTTAATCTTCCAATAGTAAAAAACACATAAAATAATATTTGCAAAAACTAACTTCCTGTTTTTTTATAGACTGACACCATAATTAATATCTGGAAACTATTTTACTTTTTCCTTCAGCCTTTTGACTTTTTTTAACTATAACGGGTTTGCACTTGGCCATAGTTTACTTGATAGCAAGCAAAGGCTATGGCCTAAGATGGAGCGTGCTTACCCGATAAGAACAGATTCACTCTCGCTTTGAAGATCGCTGGATTATAGTGCTTGGGAAATAGACTAGTGGGGCTTCCAGATTATTTTTTTAATACTGTACAAGTTTAACATTGTCTTAATCGATCCTGCTAATCAACCTAATATTCAACTCAAAACTATAAAGCTTTGCTTAATTAGTTAAAATTTAGATCCCTTCAAATGCCTAAGTAAAATTAAAGTCCAATTAGGCACGTTTGCCTAAAATAAACTGATTCACTTCCGACTTAGCTCATCTGTACACAGCATTACATCCTCTATGTCGGTGGAATGAATTGGATTAATCAACATGGCATGACGATTGCAAATTATAATTAATTGTTGCCAAGAAACATGAGAGGAGGTGAATTAAATTAATTGTCTAAGCGTATCTATAAGTAGGACATTAAAAGCTCACATTTCAACATTATTAATTGAAATTTGTGGAAAACAAAGCCTCTATCCAGAAGTGAAACCAAATATGTAAAAATAAGGTGACTGACGTAATCTATCAAAGCACAGGCCAAACCACTGGACGGTTCGGGATGATTTTGACATGCAAGCAGATATTATGACGTAGGTATTCGCTAAGGAAGCGTTTTAATTCTTAATGCGAGCGAAGCTGCGAGCACCCACTATTAGGTGATATTATAAAGACTAATATTATAAAGACGTGTGTTTGTGTATCATGTAATAGTAGTTTATGCAACTGTCATATAATTAAGGGTATTAAAATACGAGTGTGAGTTTATGAAACGAGCGCAGCGAGTTTCATAATAGTAACGAGTGTTTTAATACCCGTGTCACAGTTAATTTTTCATATAATTTTCTAGATTTTTCTGGCAAAAGATTGTGATTTACTTTTGTTGCCAATTCTAGAATATCCGGAGGCATACAAATATCATCGTCGCTATCCATTTTTAACTTTTAATTTGTATTTAAAAAACAAAACACATTGCGAAACATTAAATTCATGCGTACGTGTATTGTCACAGTGATTTTGCCGCCATTAAAATCTAACCAACGAGAGTGCAGCGCGACCAACCTGATTGGCCCGGCAATCAGGTTGGTCACGCTTTTTCGATGTTATAATGAGCTATTACGATATCGATGTGGATATTATAACATCATGTGAAATTGCTTAAATTGAGTGTTTTGTTGTCTGTGCTATAACAGTAGTAATTATAAGTCAAGTATTGGAAACATAAGTAGAATGTTACAACATTAGTGTAGATAAAATACATTGTGTGAAGATTTGACAAGGTTTTAAGTGGACAAGAGATTTTCGAGCTATTTTGAGCATAGTCACTATTTTTATTGTTCATACATTATCGTTATACTGCTGTGAACGTATTTTGTTCTTTTACGCCTCAATCAAGCAATGGTTCTTGTGAGTTTTTGTACATGAAGGTAGAAATAGGTAAGTGTCTGGAAACGATCGTCAACGACGCGTCGACGGCGTCGATGGTTTACGACGCGTAACGCAGCGTCATTCATCGACGAACGTTTCTATAAATTTTCAAAACTTACTAAACAATATTAACAATACTTACGAGTATATGGGAGTGTCATGCCCCTGCTTGTACCATATGACGAGACCCATCTCGTCTCCTGGCAAGGCAGGCGTGACGTCACAGGGCAGTTCTACTGCGCCGTCTGTCGGCGCGTGGAGAGACTCGATTTGAGCTGGAACAAGAGAAAATGGACTTTATTATAAGGTAACTAAGGAAGATAATGCAAAATTATCAGCCAGGCAGAACCTGACTCAGGCTGCATCTGCAGCTTGCAAATGGCTTGTTTATGTTAAACCTGGAAACAGTGGAAAATAGGCACATATTTGACTGAGTCAATGCGTATGGAATGTTAGTAAGATGCAATGATCGACATCTTAATTAGAAATTATAATTCAAAACAAGATTAAAATAAACGCTCCATCTTAGGCAATAGCTATCGCTTACCACCAGTCAAATAGTGGTACTTGACTTCTTTTACTACTTTTGGTTTCTACTTTTTCAACTGCCTTTTTCACACAAACCCGTACTTAAAATGTAAAAAAAGGATTAAGTATAATATCAACGCTTAACTGAAATGGTATTTGAAAGATTTTTGAGGCCCCCATTTATATTTCTTTTCGACTGTACTCGTAGCATAAAAATAAGAGTATGCCAATAAAGAAGATGAAATATTCTTCTTGTATTCTTTAAATAAATGAAAAGTATTTTTTAACTCGCCATCAATTCCTACCATCTCCCACTACAATTCCCTACTTATACCCAACGCCATAACAAGGTGAAACCACCATAATTTAATAAACTTGCCGCAGACGTGTAATTTTAACTCCTATATCTTCACTGCCTTTCGGCTACTTGAGTTTATTTAACTTCTGTTGTTAGTGTTAAAGACCGTGGTATAGTAAAGCACATACATAAGTAGAACATAAATAAATTAAGCAAAAAACATTATTTATGCCCGTCTGATACCTGTGGCGAGTTGTAGTCACTAGTGAATCTGTCAAATAAAAAAAAATACTAATTAAATTATCACTTGTACGTGCATAATTATACATGTACATTTTTTTTTATTACGCGTCATATTGTTTATATTTTAGTTTTTAACTAATTGTAAAGTATTTTTTGGATTACTTAATTTTATATATCAAACTCTCTATGATTAAATAGACGTAATGGAGAGAACGCTGGCTGGTTCCTTGCGCAAAGGATTTCTATAGCAATCCAGCGTAGGAATGCAGCCAGCGTTCTTGCCTCCATACCACATGGGGATGTCTTAAATTTAGGTTAAATGTACATACTCTTTTTTAATTTAGCGTATATATGTGTATATATTGTTTATTATTATTGAAAAATGATTTTATTTAATAAAAGAGATAAAAAAGACGTAATGGTCTTTATAAATGCAAACTCTCATTTATTTATAATATATATATATATATTATAAACATATTCTACTTATACATAATACTCTAAAGATTTTACATACAGTGTAAACTCCATGTAACGTCACTCTATTTAACGACAAACTCCCTTAAGCGTCGAAATCAATTGGCTTTCAAGTTGGTTTAGCTTGTCTTTCATACAAAGTTTCACTCTACATAGCATTACACCCACTCTCAATAACGACAACAATTGAGTAATAAAAAGTACCTTTTAAGTTGCTAAAATTAGTAAAAACTGCGCAGCTGTGTACGAGTATTGTCGCTTTATTATCCTAGCCCGCAATAAACTCGACTGTCGGCATCATGCATACCGAACTTTCTAAGAAATTCGTTCTTTTGTTTACAAATTGGGATTGCTTGCACGTGTAGACTGTTGTTGACCATGACTCATAAGTAGGAGTCATGGATTATCTATACCTTATCATATTCTTAGTTGCTCACAAACTTTCAAACTGTAAACATGGCTAATAAAAGAAAATCACTGTGTATTGACGAAAAAGTTTTACTGATACGCGCAATAGAAACGGGAGAGAAGATAAGTGATGTTGGCAAACGCTTTGGATTTAGTCGCTCTACCGTGTCCACAATATGGAAAAACAAAGAAAAAATCCTCCACGCTGAAGGCGAGGGAAAATCTTCCAAAAAATTAAAGAAACCTATATACGAAGATTTGGATCAAGCTGTACTATCATGGTTTCACCGACAGCGCCAGAATAATATGACTCTCCATTTAACTACAACTCTCTATAACGCCATTAAATGCACAGTTCCTTCAGTGTCGCTATATAGAGTTTACACTGTATTTTTAATTTTTCAGTTGGATTTGTTAACCATTTAAACCACTTGGAAGAACCTTTTGCAACACAGTTCCAACTCAATCAAAAAGCAGAATCACGTAAAATAATACAATAAAAAGGTACTCTACTTACTTTATTATAAAAATATCATCTCAGTGCAACCACAACCTGACCCATCTCTTTAAATTCGTTTTATTTTCCTCTCCCGGCAGATTCCTCCAGATAATGCTATCACTTGGCCACTTGCCGCATGATTTAGGAGCCGATGATAATCTGAAGGCAGCTTGAATTAGTGTAGTTACTATTTATCATCATCAATATTTATCCATGACTTACTTTATTCCACAGACAATGTAATGCCCCTTTTTATTATAATTAAAATTATAAAAATAAATAAATAAATAAGCCTTTATTACTGGCTAACATATTTGTTTTTTGTTAATGTAACTAAAAAAATAATGCCTCTTCTGACAATTTATAAAAACACACAGTAAATAAAGTACAAGTTGGTCACATGATGAAAGTTTGCGGCAAACTAATTACTAATTTTAGGCATTGGTTTTGTTGGAGTAAGTAATCAAGTTCGTATCAAAGTTTTCAAACCGCCTCGAGAGCCTCTGATATGGACTAAAAAGTGCCGTGGTATTTCAAACAACCGGGACTAATATATCAATAACATAAAATAGATTTCTTTAATAAACTTACTATAGGTACCTACAAAAATAATCTAATATATTCTAATCTAAACACAAGATTGCAGATATATGTTACAAAAAAAAACCACCACCGACCTCATCGATTCCGAAATTCCTTAACGTTATTATCTCAACAAAATAAAAAGACCTAACCACGCCTGATCATGCTGATATCTCCAATATCGCTTAATATCGCTCAATATCGCCAGATCATGTAAAAGCAAGTTAAAAGCGCAGCCCGATACGCTCCCGTACTCTTTAGTTGCCTCTTTCATAATTACTCCTGGCCAGTCCCTGGACAAATATACCGGGAGACAGTGGGATGATGTGGGTACTAATGAAAATAAAAAAAAAAAACCTTGATAATGTTACGAGATGTTGGTTAGATTTGACGATTTAGATTGATAGATTTCACGAAAAACAACATTAATTAAAAGCTTAAATAGAAGTTTGCGATTTTTTTCCACCAAAGAGATGGATACGTACAAACACAGGACAATTTTTAACAATACCTAACACTATTTACTAAAGTACGTAAGTAAATTTTTATAAACTTGTGTCACTGTGATTTGTCTATAATGTTCAGTTCACATGCTAGTTATAGCTATTTTAGTTATTTAATCATTTTATTGGTTGATCAATAAAATGATACTAAAAAATAGGCAATAAAAATAAAATATGTTTGTTCAAGTCGTAAGAAAACTAACCCCGATCCTCCTACCCCGGTCCTACAATATTCACGTCGAATTCTCGCCAAAAGCCTGCGCTCTCGCGAGTGGGAATTTAAACCCTATACCAACAGTGTTAAGGGCAAAAGTAGTCCGAACCAATTTGCATGGCAATCGAAACTTGAAATCATCTCGATTGGCGCCACAGTAGCCCACTACACCAACACATATGATGAGTATAATTTCAACAGAGAAGCAAAAAATAAATACATTAAGATATATAATACATACAATAATAACTAAATATGTATAAACACAACTTTAACAGTAGTTAAATTTTAAAAGGCAGTGACAATACAATGTGTTCTTCACGCTAATTTTATAATAATCAGGCCAGACTTGTTCAAACAGGAGACATGTTAAAGTTTATATCATTTGTGAAACAAATGACTTTTTTATAAAACTAGCATTATAGTCACAAAAAATAAGATAACTATAAAAAGCACGATTAGAAAGAAATTAAATATAAATATATATTTTTTGAAGGTTGGTTTGTTAGTGTGGTTTCTTAGTGTATTTGTTTGAATTAATACCACAAAGGAGCAATGTATGATCTATAATATTAACAATGCGATTTTTATCTCTAACAACGTGATCAATGCCGTGAGCATCAACTACAAAAAAATAACTACTCAAACAAGTTTATCTGTCTTTTATCTACTCATCTTGACTGCAGGTAAAGAGCTCCGCATACGAGTAGTGTTGATTACTAAGTGTAGGCACAGAGCGGGACCCGGTCCAATTTCAAACACTGCGGTCAAACATCTGTACTATAGACTATATTACTATGTGACATCCAACTATTATTGTTCGGTCAAACTTTATTACTTGTGACATACATCTAACTATTAATTACATTTATACATCTAACTATTAAAGTTCGGTCGCGGAGAAATATCTGTACCGGTCATGGCGGTCATTGACAATATTACTCTGTGAAGTCTAACTATAGTTCTATCGCGGGACACGAAGAATATTTTAAGCATATCTCTAATGCTTTGCCATACTTTAAAGATTTTTTATTTTTGAAAGTTTGTATTTGCAAAAGAAATCTATACAAGTATTACATCAGCTATCTATTTGTTTAGTGTGGGGCTAGATGGCACTGTGTGCAATGTCCCGGAATATTTATTTATATATAAAAACTGTGTGGCTTAACACGCATTATTATATGTACAAAATTTCCTCTTAAATCACTCTATCTATTGAAAAAAACTGCATCAAAACACGTTGTGTAGTTTTAAAGATTTAAGCATACATTTACAAGACTTTGCTTTATACAATGCAGTGATATAACACGTTCCATCTTTCAGCCCTGCAAAATGACTTATGTATAATTAGCATTATATCAAGGAATAAACTCATAAACAGCGTGATAGACATTTGTAACTAAACTAACTGCCTACTTATATAAAATTTGACGCTGGTGTCAGTTTTTTTCTTATATTACTTGTCTATTTAGCAAGATGTCGTTGATACGAATGTACGTGCTTTCCAGTCACACAGCTCAATAAGATACAAGATAAAAAACATGTAGTCGACTTGAGAACCTCTTTTTTGAAGTCAGTTAAAAAGTGTGACGAATAAAAATTTAGATGAGAAATAACTTCGTGTATTATCTGAGTTTGTATTGTGTTCTTTCACTTATTAATTTATTTTACGTATTCTTGTACATCGCCTATTTACAATTCCAAAACCTGTCTATCCAAAGTTTGCCTGGAAGAAATCCCAATGTGCATTTAGTTTTTTAAACTTCTTCATTGTATGTATAACTTTTTTGGTGTGCGTTAAAGACATATCTTACCTTAACTTTATAGGCATCTGACAACGAAAATTAACTCAGTAGGTAATAAAGCAACATGGTATGAAAATTTAAAGAACGCAGGCAATATAAAATTCCCAAAGCAATAAAAAACTAACAGCAGGAATTCCGATAAAAAAAGGAATTTCTTTTAAATTGCATTAAGTTTTTACGAAGGTAAGTGATTCTGCAGGAATCCATTATTTAAACTTTCTCATAACCTCTCAAAATGCAATTAATTTTCCACTACAAATTGAATACAAATACCAAGAACATAATCTATCTATACATATAATAAAGCTGAAGAGGGTCGAAAGTCTGAACACTAAAGATAAATACAAAAAAATTATTGGAGATCTTCGAATTGATAGCAGAACACGTTCCAAATATTTCTAGATTTTTTGTATGTT
The DNA here is from genome assembly GCA_927399415.1 of Macaria notata. Classification (NCBI taxonomy): domain Eukaryota; kingdom Metazoa; phylum Arthropoda; class Insecta; order Lepidoptera; family Geometridae; genus Macaria; species Macaria notata. The sequence goes on along the minus strand of OV656750.1, from coordinate 2,980,475 downwards.
TGTCTGTTTATCTGTGTCTCTGTTCGTCTGTTTATTTAAACGCTCATAACGAAAACACGGGTGAACGTATCATTACGATTTTGGGTATGTAGGTAGTGTGAGGTCTTAGAAGTGTCATAGGCAACTTTTTATCTTAAAATAACGCGAGCGAAGCCGCGGGCGTCCACTAGTTGTCAATAAAATACGCAGTTTTGCTTCATTGTCCAATATTTTACGGCAAACTTCACTTCGAACTTTCTGAGAAATTTTGCATTCAAACGCTTTTTTCCTCAAGTTTTTGTAACAAACATTGTAAAATTGATTTGCGATGCTTGTAAAAAGGTTAACATTGTTCATGCCATAAAATTATATACATATATCAAAAGATTAACTAAACGGTTTTCACTCACGTGTAAATCGCGTAAATGGTTTACGCGATTTACAAGTGAGTGAAAACCGTTTAGTTAATCTTTTGATAAAATGTCTCACGAAAGTTTTAATAACGATGTTTTACCTGAAATAAAACATATATTAAATACTTACCTTATTTAAAACTTAATAAATTGAGAGTGGCAACCGTGTTTTCCGCTTCCTTTTTCCCTCTCTTTCAATCTTTGTGCACTTTTATCGTTCTGTCTCGCTCGCACACCCCCACCAACAGGCGACCGAACCATGAAGGCGAAGATGGTCCGACCTCTTTTCATTGAGTCGAAATTTACACCAGGCAGAAATAAAATGTAAGTTTTAAATAAGGTAAGTATTTAATATATGTTTTATTTCAGGTAAAACATCGTTATTAAATAACTTGACCGTTATTTAAAACTTAATAAATTGAGACGTGTCTGTTATCGCCTGGTGGGTAAAAGACGCCAATGTGAACATGTACAGAAGTAATAGATACTTAAGTACTGGGAAGGTATATGTACATAGGTAAAGGGTAAGGTAGGTGTACCTTAGATACATACATAAAACCAACCAATGTGCGAGAGACAGAAAGTGATGTAATCACATTTTATTCAGAGCTAATGTAACTACTTTTGTTGAAGTAACTAAGTAATCAAAAGTACTAGCAGTACTAGACAGACTAGAAATAACAGCTTATATCGGGTTGACTGTAAGAGAACTGAGGCTATTATTATAAAATAATAATAATTTATCAGTTAAATAATATAATCACAGAAGTATTATTTTAAATCTTTACTTTGGGATGGAGACCAATCAACCCTGACCAGGCTTTAATCAGAAGTAATTTGTCAGACCTACTTGAATACTACTACTTCCGACGGTATGAATTTGAACCTGATATAACATCTCTCCAGAAAGCTGCTCTTATTGATTTGTGAAATCAATAAATAGATTTGGTCATAATACTAATATGAGTCATAATACTATGGCTTACATGAAGAAAAGTTATGCTTTACACAAAAACAGTGATGAAGCTAAGTAGTAGGATTTTAAGACAATTCTCGTCCTGATTGTCTATAGCTACTTAGTTGTGTCAGTTTTTACTACGACTAGTATGGACACAACAGTTATTCTTGGATTAAATGTTAAGAGTACTCAGCTATCAAGGCTAACTCTTGCGACTCGAGCAAAGTAATAAATGCAATGATTTTGTGATGAATTTAATGTCGAAAATATTTTAAAAACCAATACCAAGTCATGGAGGTTTTTAAACTAAGATAAGATAAATTTATTGTAAATAGACAATATGTTACATTTTACAAATTGCACTGCCATTAGTAAAAAACTGTGTCGTAGAGAGCTTATATTATAATGCGATAGTTGGATGTATTGGGTATGATGACATACTGGTACATAAGCTCAATTTCTATGGGCCTACGACACGGTAATATCGTGCCTACGATGTAACATGAATACATTAGTCCATATAGGTACCACGGATTTATAACCAAATGTAGCATGTAATTTGAATAAATCTGTTATTAAAGTAATAAGCCTGCCAATTTTGGTACAAATGGAAAAATGTTATTATCATCAGCTCATATTAAATACCTCGTGCCATTTTACGCCAGGGTTTTTCCAGTTGTGATTTTGTCTAATCAACTTAACATTTTGCCAAGCTAGCGTTATATTCTGTATTCTGACAGGTAGATAGTAATTAGTATTTAGGCTCTAAGTTGAGATGTTGTCGGTTGAAACATTTTCGTAACTACAAAAGGGTGACGGATATACCCACACCAGGGTTGATATATGTACATTCGCGTCCGCAAGAATGTTCAAATCAAATCAATGTTACCCAAATGGTATCAATATCAAATCGATCTAGTCCGGTGACATAAAGATGATCACTATTTAGACTGAGCATTAGATCTCTTTAGTCCTTATAGGTGCTATCAGGATAATGATTATGATGACCTAGCTAGTTATAGGTGTTCTGTATGGCACTGTTGTGTTTCCATGGGATGAATTACACTGTCAAGTTTAATCAATTGAATACAAATAAATCAAAAGCCTGTATGCTTATTTGCATTAAGACAGCAATTTACAAGCACTGTTCAGATACATAAACTTTGACGATGATCGTGCCTATGGATACGGTTTATCGTCCATTTCTATTGTTCGCGGTGAAGACACCGTGACTCGTGTCCAGACTGATAATACGTTTGAGTCGAGGACCAAAGTCAAAATCGACACCTCTGAGGACAAATAATGCGACAGGGAAGGATTACGAAAAGAAGAACCTCAGTGACAAATGTGAAAATGCAGAAAGATATTTCTTGTAAACAGTCTTGAGAACAAGAGTGTTTATCAGGAGTTTCATTTACTGAGTCTAGACTAAGACTAAGCTTAACAGGTAGTTAAGAAACTCTTTGAACAAGTATATCACCATAAGGCAGAGAACATTAATTTTGAATATTCATATTCTACGGGTTATTCCCAGAAATACAAGACAACGCAGGAGGAAGAAACTTGAATACGAAATTAGATTTTCCTCGCTTGCCACACCTGACGTTCATGGTGTCTATTACGTATGTAATACTATGTATTACTCGTATAAGGCGTATATCCAGATCACAAATATTAATTTACTTACCTACTTGCCATTTAATTTTACGGATATAAGTATTAAGTTCTATTTCATTAGTGATGTCACATCTTTAAAAATCAGGTTGCGAGCAAAACGGAAGGCAGCTTTGCGAGATTTAGTTATTAGCTAAATTAGCCTTAGAAACCGTCTGTTAGATCTTTGTAACTGTCAGGTAGGTAAAGACAGTACCTACACGTATACATTTATCAGTATGTTTCATGTATCAGTTTTTATCAGTTTTGTGACGACAAAACTATTCTGCGATATTGCTTTAGATTCTATAGATTTAAATCGTTTGGTCGGCATAGGCCTTGGGGTTTTGAAACAATGTCATATTTTAGCACTAGGTTAAGCGTATGCTTCCACTTCATGCTATCTGCTGACAAGATATTTAAGCTGGCCTGCAAAGATATTGTCATAATATATCTTTATACTTAACCAGCAGTTTGTCATGTATTGAAATAATAGGTAATTAACGTGGCTGGAAGTTTAGCTCTGCGCTGAATATAGATAATAGATATGATTAGAAATGCGAATAACTTTGAGTTGTTACCAGATCCCTGCGAGGGATGGCTCTGCATAGGGGTCGTTATGACCACAGCCCTGCGAGGGCTTGGTCCAGACCACAGCATGTCTTCAAAATACCCTACGAGGGTCCGGTATGATTAGCTTGTCTTTGTTAGAGGCTACGTACCCTGCGAGGGTTCTACAAAATGAGCCTCCCTTTGTGAGGGCTTACGAATAGATTTACAGTGCATCACAGCACAATGTGTTACACAAGATCCCTGCGTGGGAAAGCTTTGTATAGGTCCGTTATGACCACAGCCCTGCGAGGGCTGGGTACAGACCACAGCATGTCTTTAGAGTACCCTGCGAGGGTCCTACATAATGAGCCCCTGAGGGCTTACGAATAGGGCCCCTGAGGGCTTACGAATAGAGCCCTTGAAGGCTTACGAATAGAGCCCCTGAGGGCTTACGATTAGAGCCCCTGAGGGCTTACGAACAGAGCCCCTGAGGGCTTACGAATAGCTTTACAGTGCATCACCGCACAATATGTTATACAAGATCCCTGGCTGGGAAAGCTTTGTATAGGGGCCGTTATAACCACAGCCCTGCGAGGGCTGGGTACAGACCACAGCATGCCTTTAGAGTACCCTGCGAGGGTCCTACATAATGAGCCCCTGAGGGCTTACGAATAGATTTACAGTGCATCACAGCACAATATGTTATACAAGATCCCTGGCTGGGAAAGCTTTGTATAGGGGCCGTTATGACCACAGCCCTGCGAGGGCTGAGTACAGACCACAGCATGTCTTTAGAGTACCCTGCGAGGGTCCTACATAATGAGCCCCTGAGGGCTTACGAATAGATTTACAGTGCATCACAGCACAATATGTTATACAAGATCCCTGGCTGGGAAAGCTTTGTATAGGGGCCGTTATGACCACAGCCCTGCGAGGGCTGGGTACAGACCACAGCATGCCTTTAGAGTACCCTGCGAGGGTCCTACATAATGAGCCCCTGAGGGCTTACGAATAGATTTACAGTGCATCACAGCACAATATGTTATACAAGATCCCTGGCTGGGAAAGCTTTGTATAGGGGCCGTTATGACCACAGCCCTGCGAGGGCTGGGTACAGACCACAGCATGTCTTTAGAGTACCCTGCGAGGGTCCTACATAATGAGCCCCTGAGGGCTTACGAATAGATTTACAGTGCATCACAGCACAATATGTTATACAAGATCCCTGGCTGGGAAAGCTTTGTATAGGGGCCGTTATGACCACAGCCCTGCGAGGGCTGGGTACAGACCACAGCATGTCTTTATGTACGCATGTCCCGCTATATAAATTCCTGGTGTTTTCCAGAGTCACGGACTCTGAAGTATTGGGTGTCACGGACACAACCACCGCGCACGGCGCGAGTTTCGCTACTCCCGGGTCTGCGACGCGCAGACTCCTACGTCAATTCCGGCGGGGAATCGAACCCCGGTCTCCCGCGTGACAGGCGGGGATACTTACCACTATACTACCGAAGAATTAATTAAATCGAACATAAGAATCGAACAAAAAATAAGTTCCATTTTTATCCGTATTCACGGTTCTTAGCTATATTATCACATAATATATGTATTTTGTAATGTTACAAATTTAACTCGTATCTATCACAGATTCTTAAATTATGGACTCAATAAAATTATTGAATTGTAAGCAAAGTAAATTAACACTATTAAATTTAGATGTAAAAAAAAGACATGTCGGTTACTCTATTGTATTAGAACATCATTTATCTGCATTAGAAAAATACTGCGTGAACCTGCGAGGTTCATATCTTGTGAAGTTATCTAGCAGATCGTTTTTAACAATGATGCATACTCGCCCCCCCTTTTTTTTACCTCAGCGACGGCGCATATTCGTGATTCATCGAATTGAAATTCTAGTTTGATCACTCGTGAATATCATTTTACTTGTAAAACACAGTATAAGCTACGTCCTATGTACGGGGTACATATACAATACACATACAAGTATTAAAATTACTGAAATGCAATCCACAAATAATTTTGAACATTACGTTAAAAATTATTGATTAAATATATTCTGAGGGTAGATATTAAAGAAAAATTGTATAATTCAGTTTTCAAGTACACAATATTTAAAGTCAAGCAAATCATGCAAGAAAATTGAGGGTAATAAAATTATTTATAATAAAAGGAAACAAGTCAAATGGTAAAGTCGAACGGTAACACCGTTAAAAATCACTTTACCAATAAAATAAAGTCAAGTGGAATTAAACTTACTGCTTTCCATTGGAAAAGGCACACTTACAAATTGAAATTTAGAATTTCAATAAAAAATTAATATTCCACTTTTGCTCCAAGACTAGCGACTTGTCGCAGCGGAAAACTCGACGCCAATGAAAAGAGGTCGGACCATCTTCGCCTTCATGGTTCGGTCGCCTGTTGGTGGGGGTGTGCGAGCGAGACAGAACGATAAAAGTGCACAAAGATTGAAAGAGAGGGAAAAAGGAAGCGGAAAACACGGTTGCCACTCTCAATTTATTAAGTTTTAAATAACGGTCAAGTTATTTAATATTAAATTATATACATATATGTCCATAAAGATTTGTCAAAGATTTTATAGAATTAAACGCTCGAAATTGTATATGACAGTTTGATGTATGTATTACGAATAGGTATACTGTACATATAAATAAAAAACTAATAAAAGTGTAACGTTTATCTGTAAATAGAAGTCAATTGAGACAAATATGTTTTGGGGGAGTTTTTTTTTTTTTTTACTTGAAATAGGCTCACGCTTGACTACAACTTGCCTGATGTGAAGCAACGTTGTAATCTACGATCTAGCGCGCTTGCCTAGAAGAAACCGGTTTACTCTCGGCTTGAAGACCGACAAATTATAGTTCAAGGGGAATAGAGATTCGGGCAAGGAGTTCCTCAGTTTGGCTGTTCGCACGATGAAAGTCGAAGCAAACCGCTTGATGCGAGTCTTTGGAACCTCAACTGTATAACGATGCCTCCTTGCCGTACCACTACTCGTGCGATGGTGAAATAGGGCTGCAGGAATTAAATTATGCAATTATATTATTATATTTAGTTTATAAATACAATAGAACACAAAACATACATTTTTGAAACTTTAATCTGTTTGTCAGTTTGTCTGTGCGGGTTTTGACGGGTTTTTCGGGGGTACTAGTTACGTAACTATTACCTCCGAAAACCCCGTCAAAATCGGTTGTGCCGTTTCTGAGACTAGCGTGCACGTCACTTAATATTTAATGATTGTATTGTTTTATCTCTATCGCTTCTTGTCGAGCAATCTAAATACGTAAAATGCGGTATAAAAACTAAATTGACTAAGAATCCTGCTCTAATAAAACCAAATCTTTTACAATTAAAATTCCCACGGCGAAGTTGAGTGCAATCGAAGAATTCACTCGATTGCACTGAAACCGCCGACATAACACGCAAAAGACAATGTCATTATATAGAAAATAAAATTCCGACATATATATGTGTAAAAATATACGTAACACAGGTTTTGTATGATCATAGACCTGATGAATCTTAGCTGTTCACGTATCAGTAATTTTTGCTAAACCCGCGCTAAGGTTTAATTCAGATTTTTATATCAGTAATGAGCGAAATTATGAAAGACCAGCAAGATGCTTAACATCTGTGAGTCAAACGTGATCTTGCACAAAAAAGTATGTTCTTATAAGAGCCAAGTCTGGTGTGTCACCAGCCCCCTTAGACAAGAGCCGTATTTTAGTGAGCGTACTGACGCTCGCTTATGGAATAGAAATATACCAATGTATGGGAGTGACGCAGCATGTCAATCGTCACGATGTCAATCCCATACAAACTCAAACTCAATTTATTAATAACAAAATATAGTGACATGTCAATTTAATAATTAAATAATTGTCTTATTTATGTATATTTATATAATAAATTACATTATTTACATACAAAATTTTTGATATCCAACATATCATTAACGTTATAGTACGTTTTTTCGACAAGCCCATGCTTGAGCAACCGTTTAAAAGACGCGGTAGAGGGCGCGTCACGTACTTGTGCCGGGAGGGCGTTGTACGCGTGCACCGCCGTCACGTGCACTAGTTTGGTCGCCTTGGCTAGCTTGCAGCTCGGTGCGCGGAGGCGGTGCTCGTGCCGCAGCAGCTGCACGCTCCCGGCCCCGCAGTGCGAGTAGTACATTGCTCTTTCTATTCTATAATTAGTAACTTTAGTAAGGCGTCTGTTGGTAATATTGTCTATGATATTCTCAAATGCAGTTGAACCATTATAGTTGTTCATTCAACTGTCACATCGACAGATGGCGCTAGTAACTTGAAAAGGAACTAGATTGGAATCAGACCACTGATTCATTTGTAGTAATTGCATAGCAAGTTACATAACTATATGATAAGGGTTTACAGAGTGGTTTTACAACATTACGTTAGTGGAAGCCCGCGGCTTCGCCCGCGTTGTTTCGAGATAAAAGTATACTTCGTTACACCTTTAACCCGCATAATAACAATCACAATAACCTATCGCTCTGTTGCGGCATGAAAACAGAAGACAGACTTACAAACTACAACACATATATTGCTTTTATAGAAAGATAGTAATTTTTTTTTTTTTTTTTTTTTTCACATAATAAATAAATAAATAATCGTTTATTCATATAAAACTTAATGTCTACGTACATACCTAGTTACATAAATAAAGAGTTTTTTGTTTCTTCTGGCTAATCCAGGTAGGTTTAACTGGGCTATGCGCTAGGTATCCAGGGATCCTGTGATGCAAAGCCGCAGTATCTCCTGCCGCGGCAAGCAACAGCTTACTTGTTTACACTCACTATAGATAGTATTACATTAGATAAAGATAAAAACAAAAATAATAATAGCAACTGCACTGCACGAAACATTCCATAGATTATGTAAGTATTGGAGTTGCAGTTTTGACAGTTGGTTGCAAAGTTGGTGGTTAGTGATACCATACTAATCTTAAAAAAATAAAATCTATACTAATATTATAAAGCTGAAGAGTTGGTTTGTTTGTTTGTTTGAATGCGCTAATCTCAAGAACAACTGGTGCGAATTGATAATTATTTTTGTGTTGAATAGACCATTTACCGACGAAGGCTTTCGGCTATATAACATCACGCTGTAACTACTTAATAGGAGTGAAGAAAAAATGGAAAATGTGGAAAAAACTGGGAAAATTATTCACCTTAGAGGGCTTCCGTTGCGTGCGCTGCGAAAGCGGTTCAAGTCGGGGTAACAGCTATAATTTATAAAGCTGGCGAGGTTGTTTGCAAAAATAAATATGATGCCCAAAATAACTATTCCACGCGGATGAAATCGCGGGCACAGCTAGTAGTTTATTTATGGACAGATGGCTTAACTTGTACGTACCTAACCAAAATCATAAATAACAGCATATTGATTGACCAATAAGACATTTCCTAAAACCATCAAAAGAAAACAATACCTACACTGGCGTCCCTGCTGCTTTTAATCAATATTATATATCAAACAATAAAGACTGAAACAACAATAAATAAATAATTCTAACTGCAATCAATTAAAAAAAACACATACAAAAAAATGGCGCATGTGTATAGTTGACAAAGAGTTGACACAACAAAAAGGTTGCGCCCGAATTCCGAACTCCTTACTAAAACTTTTAAATATTTCCTTAATAATATTGTGCATACGTGTGCTACCTTTACATTCATTCATTTACGCGCAAGGAATTCCTTTGTTGTTAGTTTTTACATCTGAACGCTTAAATTCAAAGGCGATTGTGATTTACTAGAGGTGAACAGTTCGAATTATCGATTATCGATAGATTTCATTGCCTTATGACAGAGATAGATGGCCGATGGGTGTGATTTTATCGAAATTAAATAAAAATAATGCTTTATTGTTTATTTCTTACGCTTTTACAAAACATATTCAAAGATTTATACCCTTTTATTGCTAAAAGCTATCACTAGTAGCTAATATTTTGATATCCTCAATTTAAATAGTCCTGTAAATAATATTTTATTTAAAAAAAACCTTTTAAAAAATCAGACAGGCACGGCCCTGTTACATAATTAGGAACGTGTCTGAGAAGAACAGAACAAAAATAGATTTAATTGCCGATTTTATCGACTCCTTTCAAATGGTATGCTAAAATTATCTGATACCCATCGTTACGTTATAAACTTTAACAAGTTAAATCGATGCACATCAGTTAAATTGCACGCGCAGATGTTTTAAACTTGTAGATTTTATCATGTAAATGTATCATTTACATCGCCAAAGGGAATAAAAAATATCTTCATATCAAAAGTCAGGTCCGAGCAATTAATTCTGATTTCCTTTAGTTCCATCCTGCGGTTTCATGCGGAATAAATACTTTGTTATAATTATGATATCACAACTAGCATATAACAGTTTGTCCTACTATAACAAAACTTCCTAAATAAATACTACTTTATTTTACTCTGGATCATTTTTGGTGCAAAGGTTAGCCATCGCGACTCAACGTGGCAACGCGGCGAGCGTAATGGGAACCTTTGCGCCGGGAGCGAGCCGGGGTGGGCTCTTTGATTAATTTTTGTTTGTTTTATTTTACTTCATATTTTATTTTAAGTATATTATATATTTTAATATTATGTTTAGGACTTGTAAATATATACTATTAGTCAGTTACTTTATGTTTTATAAGTTATGAATAAATATTTTACTTTATTAGTAGTATTAGTTTATTTGTAGAGTTAGCATAACTTTAGTACTCTCTAGCCTTGAGTAGAAGAAATCTTAGACTATAGAGGACCCTGGCATTAGAAAGATTGTACACATATATTAGCCAATGTAGCGTCAAAAAAATATCTAAGGCTTTTATTTTAACTTCTCGCAGCAACAAACTGTCAGAGCAAACATTTTTAAAATATGTATGTATGTACAACTTTTTATTTTATTTTACCAGCCCAGGTAGCAAGCTAATCACAACAATTTGAATCGTAACATTTGTATGGGATGGTTGGAATATGTAAATTAATCGATATCGATTTGCATAAATTTATCGATACGCACAACACTAGTGAACACCAGGTGTGCCCAATATTCGATCTTTTGGGTAACAAAAGCCCGAGCTTGGCAAGCTAGCGTCTATCTTTCTTGGAAAAGAGATAATCGGTCAGATTTATATTTACCACAGATTTATTGTCCATGCAGAACGGTTGTTTTGTAGGTAATTGGATGATATAAAACTGTAAAAGAAAACAAAGCTACCGTATTAAGAAGTATGTATACGTTGACTTACAAAAAGCTTGGAAAAGATTGATTTAGATTAGATCATTGGAAATGAAAAAGTTTATGTAAAGATGGCACATTAATTTTGATTATCTACCTATGGTTTTAAGAGCTAGAGATGCCAATAAATTTTGCAATGCACCAAGCAACAGAACGAAACCGATGGTGACAACTAGTCAACAGTATCAGAAGGAGTCACGATCCTCAGCAGTGAGGGACTCGACTAAGAAGAGAGAAAGCTATGGTTTTTATTGACTTTTGTCATCTAACGACAACAGAACCACACTCATATTAAGATAAGAAAAATTACTTAGTACCTACGTTGGTTTATATTTTTGTCTTATTAAAATAGTCTTTAATGAAGTATTTTTAGTTTTACCATCTGTTAAATTATAGATAGATGTGGGCATAGCAACAAGTTTAATTTTACACACAAATCTTAAATTAAATAATTAAGATTTACTTTATTGTAAATGTTGCTCATACTACGGCCTTTCTATCTACCAGGAAGTAATATTTCCAATCTCCGTTTCCCAAGTTTTACCGATCATTATATTCTTGAATAATAATGAGACGCCATTGACGCCAGCCGCTAGAAAAAAAAGAAAACAAAGATGGCGGCCCGACAAAAGATAAGTTTAGTGAGATTTTTGGTATTTTGTGAAGAATAAAGTTAATTGTGTTCGAAATTTAAAAATAGATCGTTATGACTCTTTCTGGAATTCCTGACGCAAACAAGATCCTGTTTGGAAATAAATGAGGTAGTTTAAGATAAGTTGATAGCCAATTCAGACAGATTTATCAAATGAAAGCCCATTTATATATATTTTTAAGAGGTACTTTAGCTTTTTTTTAATAGAAAGAAGATAAAAATAGTTTTTTTATAATAACTTAATTATAAAGATCTGAGAATAAAATTAAGATTAGAGTCCTGATTTTTAACGAGCCCTCAAAATGTTAATAAAACTGCGATGTAGTGTTTTATAGATTTATATTACTGATAGCGCAAGATAAGAAAGGAATCAAAATATTCTTATTGTTATCTCTAATTACAGTATTAGCGCCCGTTGATCAGCTAGCAGAGGCAATCGCATGCGATTATCAATGTTAAGCAAAGGTGGACGCGGGCAGTCGTTGGATGGATGTCCGAAAAGTGGCATTCCATTTTGGGCGCTTCCGTGGGTGAGATAACAGGTTTAATTGTAGGTCCCGGCTGTTTGTCTCGTACAGCAGTCGCTAAGCCATGTCAGAGGGCCTTAGGGCGGCTTGATAAACTCTCGACACCAAAGTTGGCCACTCTCATTCGATAGGAAGAAGATCTCTATCACACAATTACAATAATATTACATGGGCAATAGTTTGTTTGTGTGTGAGTATGTATGTTTGTAACGTGAACCGATTTTATCATCCAAATCCGTTCAGCCTGAACGGATTTGGATGATAAAATCGGTATGGAGGTAGATTACACCCAGGATTATCAAAGTCAAAGTCAAGTCAAGTCAAACCGCGAAGCAGAGCTAGTTTTATATGATCCCGTTTAGTTTTTGTACTCAGACTTTATTCAAAGAAGCTTAAGACAAAGAAAGTAATAAAACACATAAATATATGATACCTCAAATGTGATCTACTTTTATATGCCTTTATGGGCCCATTAAAACACAAAATAGCGTCCCTCAAAAACATAACGACGCGGAAAATTCATACGAGTACTTATGACAGTGTCCTAAATATATTGAGAGAATAATGTCACTGGAATAGTTCTGCAACTACACTACGCTATAAGAACTCTTATTAACAAACCCAATTTAACAGAGTTAAATGTGTGAATGTGTACAAGTGCAATTGGGAAAGAATAGGAAAGACTTATTGCCTTTATAAATGGATTATTGCTCAAATAGTTGATTAGTCAAAACGTCAAACGTAGTTAGGGTTTGTATTTATTAATATTGATAAATTTGGCAAGGATTCAATGAGATTAAAATTGTTAATCCAAGCGATTCTTTCTCTGTGTATTTCCTCATGACTGAGGGTCGTGACTCCCACGCAGAATTAATTCGTCAGGGAAGTTCTCTTGGGCAGATACATCGTGGTGGGCCAGGTCCACGGAAGACACATGTCCTCGTATATTGTGGTCCTCAAACATGTCGGTTTCCTCACGATGTTTTTCTTCAACGTTAAGCGAGTGCAAATCCACACATAACTTGAAAATTCAAGCCATTGCAAAGCCATTGAATGAGTAGCGTATTAATACATCATCATCACAAATCATCACAAATTTAAGGGCAAGGCCCTTGTCTGTGGAGGCGCCATTCTTCCCGATCTTCTGCCAATTCCTTGACCTCCTTATACGACATGACGCCCGCCTTTTCTTTTACTTGGTCCATGTATGACCTTCTCGGCCTTTCTCTTCCTCTTCGGGCTTCCAATATTCCTTCAATGATGTTAATACCATATACTAAAATTATGCTCTATGTATTATTTGCCTGTTTTACATCAAACTACTTGAAGGCACATCTATTTTACTATCCAGTACTAAAATAGGAAGAATGTGTATAAAGATTCTCTTTATAGCCCTCGGAATAAGTTGAACGGCGCCCGCGGGACACTCCTGTGCAATAAATTATATATAACACACCATACTATACTCATTGTGATATGAATTTTAGTATATCTATCCCTTAAATTGATAACCTTTTGTTTGATTTCATATCATAATAATTGTGTACCTAGTTATAATATTTCTTTAGCACAATAAAAAACTAAGTAATATAAGTAATTTAAGTTTATTATAAGTTTTAGTTTTTTGATTAGTTAAGTTTTTATTTTTAATCAGTAAACTTTGTGTTTTAAGCGAAAAATGATAAGAAATTTAATTTGAAAATTTAATAATTAAATAAAATAATTTAATTAATTTTATTCGTATTCTCAATTTTATTTTTATTAAAAAGGACGTAATAAAATCTTAAATATTCTAATAGCTATTTGAAAATTCATCATCATCAGCCTAATGGGACCCACTGCAGGGCATAGGCCTCCACCCTCTTACGCCAATACTCCCTGTCTTGCGCTGTTCTTGCCCAGATGTTTCCTTCTAACTTTCTTACATCATCCAGCCACCGTTGCACAGGTCTTCCTACACTTCGCTTACCTAGCCGTGGGTACCATTCAGTTATTGCTTTGCTCCATCTGCCGTCAGTACGTCTCGCCAAGTGTCCAGCCCATCGCCACTTGAGTTTCGTAATACGAGACCAGACGTCTTCCACCTTCGTACGTTTTCGGATCTCAGTATTACGAACCCTGTCGCGTAACGTAATGCCTAACATGGACCGTTCCATTGCTCTTTGTGCGACTCTCATCTTTTCGATGGTTTCCTTGGTGAGCGTCCATGTTTCGGCAGCATACGTCATTGTGGGCAGAACACATTGGTTGTAGAGTCGTGTCTTCAAGCATTGAGGCATTTTACGGTCTTTAAAAATATCGCTTAGTTTGCTAAATGCCGCCCATCCGAGTTGGATTCGTCTTTTGATCTCCTTGTGTTTATGCTCTCTGCCAAAGGACAAACAGTGTCCAAGGTAAGTGTATTGTTCCACTACTTCTAACTTTTCACCACCAATCTGGATAATTGGTTGTGAATCTCCAGAAGCGTTGGTCATCACCTTAGTTTTGGACATGTTCATCTTAAGGCCCACTCCAAGAGAGACATGGTGAAGGTCTTCTAACATCGTTCGGAGATCAGACTCAGTTTCACTAATAAGAATCAGGTCATCGGCAAAACGAAGATGGGATAAGTGAACACCATTTATTGAGACGCCTCTATTCTCCCAGTCGAGAAGCTTCAAGACGTCCTCCAAGACAGCTGTAAATAGCTTGGGAGAAATGGTGTCCCCTTGGCGTACACCTCTTTTAATCACAATGCGATCTGTAAGAGCATGTAACCGTACTTGCATCGACGCTGATTCGTACAGATTGCGGAGGATGTTAACGTATCGTGCATCTATGCGGCAGCGATGGAGTGAGTGAAAAACAGCCCAATGTTCAACGCTATCGAAGGCTTTTTCATAGTCCACGAAAGCGAAAAACAAAGGTCGGTTGTACTCTTCACACTTTTCCATCAACTGTTTCACAGTGTGAATGTGGTCTATGGTAGAAAATCCGGTCCTAAAACCAGCTTGCTCGATGGGCTGGCATTCATCAAGTTGGCGAGTAAGTCGGTGGGTAAGAATTTTGGCAAAGAGTTTATAAATCTGAGGAAGAAGACTTATGGGACGGTAATTACTAAGTTTGGAATTATCTCCTTTTTTATGCAGTATTGTAACTATTGCGTTGTGCCATGAACTAGGTGTGTTGTTTTGTGAAAGAACGTAATTAAATAATTTTACAAGAACTGCAACTACAGGTTTCCCTCCAGCTTTTAAAAGCTCGATTGTAATGCCGTCTTCCCCTGGCGATTTATCAGATTTCATTTTATGAAGTGCCCAACAAACTTCGGATGGTAAGATAGGTGGTAGTTCTTCATTATTTCGACATTCTACTGGGTCTGCTCTGGGATCATTTGAGTTCTGTGGAACTGTTGTGGTCGACGAGTACAAAGATTCATAGAATTCTTTGACAATTTCTAGTATTTCGTCCCGATTGTTAGTTTTTACACCATTGGGTTTAGTTAAACTATTTATTTGCGATGTTCCTTGATTTAACTTTCTTCTAAAAACTTTTGGGCCTCTGCTTTCTTCGATAGTTTTAGTTATTGTTTGGGTAGTATGTATCCTTAAATCTTTTCTTATTGCTTTGCGTATTATTTTGTTTGTCTTGTCCAATTCCTTCTTGTCGTTAATATTGTTTAGAGTTAGCTCACGGCGTTTTTCTATTAATTCTAAAGTGTTTTGTGACAATTTTGACTGTTTTTTTGGTCTAGCTCCTATTTGTTTATCTGCAGTTTCTAAAATAATATGTGTAATGTTTTGATTAAGACTGTCAATATCCAAATTCACCTCTTCTAGTAATTCGAACTTATTCTTTAATTCTACTTGATATTTGTCTTGTAGTAGGCTAATTTCTTGTCTATTGTATCTCTTCGATGTTTTTACTAATTTTGTTCTTTCTCTGGTTAAATTGAATATTAATTCTGCTCTGACTAATCTATGGTCGCTTCCTGCTTTGAAATACTGCAGTACTGATACATCATTTACCGTGTGGCGTTGTGAGGAAATGATGTAATCATATTCACTTTTTGTTTGTCCGTCAGGACTGATCCATGTCCATTTTCTTGAGGCTCTTTTCTGAAAGAAAGTATTCATGGCATACAACTTGTTTTTCTCTAGAAAATCCACTAGCATCTGTCCGCGTTCATTTCTATTTCCTAGTCCAAAATCCCCTATTGATGTTTCATTTGAAAGTTTCGAGCCGATTCTGGCATTGAAGTCTCCCATTATTGTAGTGAAGTAGCAAGGTTTTGTAGTAATGGCTTTTTCTATATCTTCGTAGAATTCTTCTACTTCTTCGTCGTCATGGGTAGATGTTGGAGCGTAAACTTGAATAACTTTGATTGAATAACGTTTATTTAGTTTTATGATCAGAAAGCAGACCCGTGCAGATATGCTGTTAAATTCTTGTACCGATGAAGCTATTTTCTTATTGACTAAAAAGCCTACTCCGCCGTATGATGAGTCTGTGAGACCTTTGTAAAAGAGTAAATTTCCGGATGGTAATTTTAATAGATCTGTGTCTTTTCTACGGACCTCGGATAAGCCGATTAAGTCCCATCTAATTTTGTGCGCCTCCACTTCTAGTTGGCAAAGTCGTTCTTCTGTTCGTAACGTCCTGGCGTTGTAACACGCCAGGGTCAAGGTCGTCGTCTGGTGGCGAGATCTCTTCCAGGGATTCTTCGCACCCTCTGCCCCGCCGCTTCCCCGACCGCCACCGTAGCCGGGACTAACGGGGCCGCTGGGGACTAAGGGCCGTTTTGTATTGGCGTATTTCATGAGGGAGGGTTATAGCCTTAAAACGCCACGCTGGCTAGTGCGTCTTGGCGAGTCTTCCTGACACGTTGGCCTTCGGTGTGCAATAGTAAATGTAAATTTTTTTTTTTTTTTTTTTTTTTTTTTACTGTTGCACACCGAAGTTTCCAGGGGGCACCACGATGGAGGTGTGCCTCGGAATTGAAACTATTCATTCTACGCAGAATATATAACAATATAGCAATGCTATTATTATCAAGTATTCCGAGCATTACGAATAATTCCCATCGCCCCCCAAAAATTACATATTATTAATAAAAAATCTTATGTATTTGTTATATAAACCTTCTTTTTTAAGGTGTCGGTAAAATACACACGTGCAAACTGGTTCTAAGTACTAAACTCAACACTCAAGTGTCAAATTATGTTGAAAATGTGACGCGGGTTGTTTGAACAAGCAAAATCACCGGTAATTCATCCACAATGTCGTTATTAACCCGTCAACCGGGTAATCCGGTTATCCGGTTACATCAGGTGCATGGAGTTTAGAAAATGTTTGGAAAGCTTCTTTGAGAGACAATACACAAACTGTGATGTGTGAGCCAGGACACAAATAATATTTATTGGCTTATGAATGTGGGTTACAAAGATATCAGGTACTTACATATTGCAATTTGACGTTCCGTACAATCGACCAATAGCTGGCGTGCAAATGGTAGACAAGATTGATAACTAAGCTAAAGTAGGTAAATAGATGAGATAGTTACTAACACCTTTACATATTTCCATTATAGGATTAGTTAACAGGTTTAGCAATTTTTTTTGCAAGTACTGTCGCATGGAACACATAATTTATCGACGAAAATTGCACGCATATCTTATTAGCTCCAACTTCTATCTCAAATTAAAGTCCTGTTCCAAAAAAATATTCCATTCTTTCTATACACACTAGAACTCAAGGAAAGAAGGAGAACTCAAGACTTTAAGGCTAGGGCTTAAACCACCGATTTACATTTTTTTCTTCGTGTTGTTATGTGTATCAAACTATCTGATATCGTTGCAGGAATGGGTTTGCACGTAATTCGCCTGATGGTAAGCAATCATTACGGTCTGGTATGGAACGTGCTTACCCAGTAAGAACCGATTCGGTTTTATTTTTTGTAATATATTTTTATGTTACCTTTGTGTGTATCTCAATAGATATCATTTATTTTAATTCTTATGGTCATAGATAGATTCTAATCTAATATCTCTAGTTAACTTGTGATCGTTGCACCAGTGGACTGTATAACTTTTGGAATTTGTGTGGACTATATAAAACAATTTTGACACAGTGTGATATGGGCACATCAGCAATTTGCTGCTCGCCCATTATTGAAATAAATAAATAAATAATACTCGTTCAATCTAAGTGGAGTCTCACTAAGTTCCACGGGCACCGGATTAAGGTGACTCCGGAACTCAACGGAATCCGGGCTACTGATGTAGGTCACACAAACACAGGCTGCACTCACTCAGGTAAGGCGGCTTTGGTATAAGAAAGGCAAATACAAAATTATATATTTGCTAAAAAACTTCACACACAATGTCACAAAATGTTTCGAATCCTCTGACCTCGTGGTAGCCGTTAGGCTGTGTTACGAGGCCAGAGTCAGAAGCCAGGCAGAAGTACATTGTACTACAATCCAGTCTTCAAATCTAAAGTTCATAGATATCATCTAGGGAAGCTTTTTACACCCTAGGCTGCAGCAATGCTAACTAACATCAGGCAGGCTGTAGTCCTTAAAACCCCTAAACGCATACATACGTACATATCAAATGTAAAAATAAAATCATGTAACGCATTATCCAGTCCTTGATTATGTAGCCTAAAAGCGGTTTTGAGGCCTAATTTTCAACATATATTTTGACGTATGCTGTAATAATAATAATAAATATAACAACTTTACTTTTGCAGGATTAAAATACTAACAGGAGTTTTACAGTACTTTTGCAGATTATAATGCACTTATATGTACATATTATGTGATAAAATAGAAGGGTAAATAAAGGTATTCTCAAACACTCTCTGGAGTTGCAAGCGTCTATAGGCGACGGTGACTGCTTACCATCAGGCAGACAGTCTACCTTCTTGCCATATTTAAAAAAAAATATCCTTCAACTCTGCAGCATTTCCTATCGAGTTATAACACTACCAAACTGGGTAAGACAAACAAAGAGACTGTCATTCAAGTAACTCAAACATGGGTCTTGTTATACTTTGTTAATATTAAATCTGTGCTAGGGACGGCTTGAGTAGGAATTAATATGGTGATCGGAAACACTTAAAGCCTAGGATAGTACTTTAAATAGTATTGTTTTTGTGTATTTTGTGAATGACTACTGGGTGCTCGCGGCTTCACTCGCATTAGCGAGTTATAAGAGTGATACCTATTCACCCCTTAAAAGCTGCATTTCCAAAAATCCTTTATTAGCGGATGCCTACTTCATAACATCTACCTTCATTCCAAATTTCAGCCCAATCCGTCCAGTAGTTTGGGCTGTGCGTTGATAGATCACCATATCAGTCAGTCAATCAGTCAGTCATCTTTGAGTTTTATACATATAGACTAGTAATTAAATGCGTACGGGAGTGACCGATTCTGGTGTCGAGAGTTTTCAAACCACCCTAGGTGCCTCTGACTTGAATAAAGCACTGCTGTGCTGTGACAAAAGCCGTAAGTGGCTTTTGTCACCGACCTACATAGCTTCAGACATCATACGTAAGAGATGGTTTATTAACAAATTATTCGCAACACATAGTCTGGTCGTTTCTATTTATAATAAGTATGAATTTACGAAAGAAATGTATTTATGTATTATATCCGTTATCTAGTACCCATGATACAAGCGTAAGCTTATTATGGGTCTAGATGGCGCTGTGTGATATGTCCTGAAATATTTATTTATTTATTTTTATACGGCAAATTATTGTCTGCACAGTTAATCACAGAATGATTTGAAATAATGAGAGGAAAAACGGTAAAAATAAATCCAATATATAATAACATACTATTTGTCTGTCAGTTCCATATTTCCTATAAAAAAACACAAATTATGACAGATGATAAGACGTCCTATGGTTGGTTAAAATAATGTATTTGATGAAACCTCAGGAACAAATTGAATAGACAACAGAAAGCTATTTACTTTGTACCTACATAAATGTATATATGTACCACCCTTGCAAATTACCCTAATTTCTTTATTAACTCTATATATAGGGGAACCTCATGCCATGAAAAACCGTGCTTAATAAATATTGGACAAGGTACAAAAAGGATGTGACGATGCGCTTTTATATGTATCCTTGTAAAGATAAAGTAAATTAGATTAAAGTACATAAGATAGCTTTTCAAAATTAAGTAAGTTAACGATTTTTTTTAAAACATAAGTGATTTCTATATAAGAGTTTTCTTTTGTTTTCGAAATCAAAAATATTTACTTCCCAATAAGCGATGTCTTTGCATACACATTTTATTAAGGCATTGAAAAAATAAAAACAAATATTTATTGCCAATAACTAACTAATATTTACATATATTTCACAAGAATAATAAACAATATATATACACATATATACACTAATAAAGATATATTTATTTGCAAGATGTAGTTTGATAATACAGATGTTGTGTAAGTGCTAAAAATTTGGAATCATACATCTTAACCATTACTGGTATGCAAAAAATTATGTCTGGAACAAAAATACTTAGATGTCAATTGAGATAATATTAATGAATGTTATAAATTAGTAATTTTATCATTGAAAAATAGCTTAATAGAATAATAACATTCAGACACTAAAAAATTAAACAATTCCCTTTTAAATATAAAACTAAAAAAAGAGTATTACAGTGTTTTCTTGTATAAGATTTTATTATTTTATTTATTCACAAAAACAAACAACGATCAATTTATCCAACCAATCCCTAGCTGTATCTGCATCATATTAAAACTCTATATCAAATCAACTGAGATTAAAATTGATAATGATGTGCGACACACGATTTTCCTAGTGCAGAATCCACAGGCGACAACGTGCTATACCTATTTTTACATAACTCAAACATGTTATTCAAGAACATTAATAAAGTAATTGTATTGTACCTACGTGTGTATATCCCGCCTGCTGATAAGCACCGCTGTATTTAAACAATTAGTAGAACAATATAGTGCTTAAATTGGTTCTAAAACAGCCACAAATCATCATCATAATACACCCTATACACCTCCAATTCATTATCTCCTAGGTTCCCCTATACTCCCTTCTAAACCATATGTTAAAAGCACTCCCCTCGTCGGCATTAAAATTAAATTACGCTCTATTTTGTACGAACTGTGAATTATGAAGCGGAGTTTGTTGGTGTTGATCTAGTAACTTGAAAAACAAATGAACATACTAGATTTTTCCAGATTTTATATTTTATTTATTTTATTAAATTTTGTATACATTGAGTTAGGTACGCATGATAAACATAATTGTCCTTCGTTTCAATTACTTCCATAGATATATTTTTTACTTGATGTTAAGCAACGTTATAATCTACGATCTAGCACGCTTGCCTAGAAGAAACCGGTTGACTCTCGAGGGGAATGTTAAAAGATCGAATATCAAATGCATATCATGAATTGTGTAGCTAAATTATCATCTGATCACATGCATTTAACAGACTTTTAGTTCGAAAAAAAATGCTGTGCATTGCTAGAATTATGAAGGAAAACATATGACTATGACAAGAATACGCTCAGGAAATTTCACGTTAAGATTACATTAATAAAAATACTTTTTTCCAGCTTCCTAACACTACGCATTTACTTACTTACTCCGCTGGCGCAGCGACCCAAAGTAAGTGTTGGCCTCCGATACAAGAGATCGCCCCCGGTCCCGGTCTTGCGCCGCTCCCCGCCAGTCAGCTACTTGAAGCACGCGTAGATCTGACTCCACAACGTCCTTACACTACGCATTTAGATTCAACTAAAAATACTATTTCAATAACAACATACACTCGCACAAGCGACTCTCCCAATTTAAACGCAGCACCACACGTACTCTTAAGATGAGATATGAAATCGTGTGACTAATTATAAATTATCGAAGACGCTCTTGTGATCTAATAAAATATGAAATTTGGGATCTTTGAAGAAACAAATTTCCATATTTCCCGAGAAAATGTTGTTAAAAACTAATTATATTGTAAATAGGTTGTTCTTCGCGATTTATGTTTATTTTTTTAGGTATAGCTGACTCGTTTTTGAATATGTAATCTATAACCGATTTAAATAATTATTTAATAAATAGCTTGTCAATAGTATGTGTTTGTTGAATTCCTCTTATGGTCTTTAGGGTCATGACTCCCCCGGCTTATTTCATTAGGACAACTCTATTTTTGTGGCTCAGATCAGTCCTAAGATGACACACATATTCTCGAATGTAGTGTTTCTCAATCATGTTTATTTCCTCACGATATTTTCCTTCTCCGTTAAGCGAGTCAAATTCACACTTAACTTGAAAATACAAGGCATGTGTGTAGGGCCGGATTCAAACTAGGGTGCGTCTGGATGAAAAGCAGACGCTGGAACCGCTGAGCCACACTCGCTAAAAAAGAAGTCAATATTCATCAAATTTATCTACAGTCGTGACAAAGCCTATGTTGACCTTTAGCGACTTAACCAAACTTACGGACGGCCTAAGCTTTGAATATAAACTAAGGGACGGAGAAAAATGTAGACAAAGTAGGGAATAAATTTAAGGGTTACCTTTGAAAAAGTTTCTTGCCATCTATTTGCATATTTTTATAAGTTCCACGTGAATTCTTTGCCTTGTTTTGAGGCGTGAAAGGAAATAAAATTATTTGGAATCGCTTATATATTCATAGCTTTCAACTATTAGGGCTTTGATCTAGTAAACAGATTAAAGCTATTTTTTATTTCTAAAATTAAACGAAAACATACTCTTTTCAAAATGTTTCATCACAAAATATACATAAAGCTAAGTAAGTAGATCTTTAGGCCTTAGTAATTTTATTATTTTAATGTTTCGTCTTTTCTAACGCATTAAGTTTTTCTTACCTTTTTTATAAAAATAAAACAGTATTACTACACAGCAAACTCGTATTAGCTTTTCTTAAAATTATATTACTACCAACATATGTTTATTTATACATCTAATTTCTCCCGCGATATTTTTTATACATAAATTGAGTAGCTTAAGATCAATAAGGAATGACGACAATAATAAAAAAAATCTGTTTATTTCAGCATTGCCATCCAGCGTGGTAATGCGGCCAGTATGCTTGGCACGCTGCCCTCTGGCAGTGGGCTGGAGCACTGAGACTATCTTTAGGCTTTTCTAAAGATTTTCTAAGTGCCCCTTTTTTGTAGTAGGTAGAAGTAGTATGTTTAGTTTTTCTACCCTTGTTTTTATATTTTATTATTGTAAATAAAGTCACTTATTTCAGACTTGCTGTGCCGGCGACTTCATCCGCGTGGTTTAGTTATTTTGGGCAACCTCTTCAGCTTTATAAATTATAGCTGTTACCCGCGACTTGAACCGTTTTCGCAGCGCACGCTACGGAAGCCCTCAAAGATGAATAATTTTCTCCGTTTTTTCCACATTTTCCATTGTTTCTTCGCTCGTATTAGTTGCAGCGTGATGTTATATAGCCTAAAGCCTTTCTCGATAAATGGTCTATTCAACACAAAAAGATTTTTTTGAAATTCGCACCAGTAGTTCCTGAGATTAGCGCGTTCAAACAAACTCTTCAGCTTTATAATATTAGTATAGATGACGATGAAACAAAATATCAGCCACACTAATAGGTGACAAAACATTCTCTCCTTTCCCTCCAAATAAACGACCCGTTTCATTTTAATTGCCTCGCTACAGTCCGAGGTAGTTAATTATAACTTTTTAATTGTTGCAACGATATCGTCGTCATCTTTATTGGGCTCCATAAATATCGAGTTTATTTTGTGAAGTTGAAAAAATAAAAAGGAATACTCAATTTGGTAGTATTTGTGAGCGATGTTTTTAATAGACTTCCAAAATCGGGTTTATAAAAGATTTCTAATATAAAGTTATTCTTCTTCTTATCGAATAATAGTGGGCAACTCTGGTGATGAGTGTATATCAAGCCGCCCTTAGGGCCTCTGACATGGTTTAACGACTGCCGTACTAGACAAACAGCCGGAGCCCAAAATGGAATGCCACTTTTCGGTCACCCATCCAAGGACTGACTGCGTCGACCTTTGTTTAACATTAGTCGCAAGTGATTGCCTCCGCTAGCTGAGCTACTGGCGTTAATAAGGTTCTGAATTCGGTTTTAAGAAAATAATTTTAAAACGAACTGTAAAGCTTATAGCGCCAAAAATAAACACTTTGAGTAACAAATTGAGAGAGTGTCAGAAGCACCCATGCGTTGCAATTTGTAGGCAAAGGAATGTGTGCAGATATACCACCTGAGCTTTGCAAGCTTATGTGCTTTGTATGATGGGATACATTACTCTTGGAGCTTTGCTACGTTTTTGGCATACTATGCTATAGTCCACGAGGCGTAACGTGAGCTTTTTAAGTTCGTATGAGAGTGCCCAACTCTGGTGTCAGAGTTTAAAACCGCCCCAGAGGCTTTTTCATGACTTAACGACTACAGTACAACCGGGTAGATAGACAGCAGTAAGAAAGTTAACCGGGACCTATAATTTAATCTGTCATCCGACCCAGGGAAGCTCCTAAAATTTAACCGCGTTTATCAACACGGTTAGTCTTCAGTAATGGTGTCATTTAGTTTGGTATCAGTTAGTCTCATGTCGGATTGGACATTCCTCGTATCTTGTTAACAAAACTGCAGTCTACATTCTACCACTACAGTTCCAGAGATAAAAAAAAACTATCTCTCCGCTCCAAGAGAAAGCACAAACCGCGTCTCGACACAGCCGCGCGTCGCAAATTGTGCAAATGTGCTATTTTTTGCACATTTCTCTGTACATTTTTTTTGCACAGCACACACTGTAATGCGGAAAATGCAAAATGTGAGGATGAAATTTGGCTTTTGCGCGATGCTCTGCAGCTTTAGTGGTTACGTGCAGTTTGGAAGTTTGCTTATGTTTATGTATGAGACGAATTCGCCATTTTGAATAGTTCGTAAAAGTTACGGCTAAAAGTTGTGGCTTAATTTAATAACTGACACCGTGTTTTGTGGTCTTGAATTAGTTTTGAACGGATCTCTGTTTGGGATCGTATTTTATTTAATGATTTTTGAACGGCTTACTCAAAAATGAAGGCGATATTTCGTTAGCTATGAAAGTAAAAATAAAATGTTCAGGTATATTTCATAGAGAGCCATCTAGCTCTATACTAAGCAAACGCTTTTGCTATGGGTAATCATTAATACTTACATGCATGTTTTAAAATTTTGAAAATAATTACTTTAATGGTAATGCGGCCAGCATGCTGGGCACGCTGCCCTCTGGTAGTGGGCTGGAGCACTTAGATTATCTTTAGGCTTTTCTAAAGATTTTCTAAGTGCCCCTTTTTGTAGTAGTTAGAAGTAGTATGTTTAGTTTTCCTTCACTTGTTTTTATATTTTATTATTGTAAATAAATAGTATATAATTTTATTACTATAAAAATCATTAAATGACGATTCATACGTACTCATATCATCAAACATACATGTATAAGCACTACATAGTTTACACACTACACACACATACACACTAGACACACTACGTTTGTCTGTATATGTAGGTATGTATGCAGATCTTTAAAACTACACAACGGATTTAGATGCAGTTTTTTCCGATAGATAGAGTGATTCAAGACAAAGATAAATATGTATAATAACGCGTGCGAAGCCGCGGGCAAAAGCTGGTATTGATTAGGATAGTAGTAAAAAAACGTTTCTTTATAAACCTATATAAAAGCAACCCAATCCTTTAATTCGTTATATTATCATAAATCCGAAGCATTTCAAGCCTTTATAAAATGATCAAGGAAATCCTGTTTGAAAACATTCAAAACATCTAAATATAACGTCAAAGGTTGTCCTTTTTCATAGACTTTATAATTCAATGAAGCCTAATTAATACTTATTGTACTTATATTTTTTTATGGAAACTACAAAGTCAAACATCACAGGAAAAAGGAATGTTTTTTGTATATTTTCTCCCTGCGCTAAACGTACCTGTTTCGTAGTGTAGAAATATAATAAAAGCGAAAGCTTTTGGGTATAACTTTGATACGAATAAACGGAAATGAGTTTGTATTTGTTTCTATTTCTGTGAGTCCCCGCGATGTTACTTGCGTTAATCTATTACAAAATGCATTCAAACTGTAGTACATTGAAGTGTGACGAAGAAAATCATATTAAAAAAAATCGCATTTATGTCTTACATGTAAAAAATATGTTACTTAATAATCCGTCTATATGGTGTATCATCGATGTCTTTTCATACCCGCGTTTAAAAAGGACACATTCAGTAAAAGGCAATATGATACGAGATCGTACGGTCACCATTTAATACTTTATTCGTATACTGGGTTACTTTAAATATCCCCAAAGAATTACAACCCAGACGTTTTTTTTAACACGAAACAGGCTTACGTTTGACTATAGCCTGCCTGATGTTAAGCACCACTAGTCTAAGATGTAGCACGCTTCCCTAGAAGAAACCTAGGTTTTTTTAAACCAATACCGGTTTGCATTTGACCATAGTTTGCCTGATGGTAAGCAATAGCAAAGGTTTAAGATGGAGTGTGTAAGCACACTCCATCTTAAACCTTTGCTATTGCTATTATTCTAATAATTGGTTCAATCTCAATTTCCAATCATAAGTAAATTTAAAGCAGGATGCAAAACGGTATGAAACATAAGGTGGATTTAATCTAACATGAAAAAAAAACTTTCAAAAGATTTGATAACCTTATTTTTTTGAAAGTCGGTTAAAACGAAGACCCTACCATAAGACAGTACCATAGACTACTTATTGTCTCAAAACATCGCGAGCGAAGCCACGGTCGTTCACTAGTAAGTTACTAAGTTAGTCTTTCTCAATTTCAAATATCTTTCTTTATATTCATAAAAGTAAGCAATGCTCACCAGCGTTCTTATACTAGCAGAACTAACTATTTTACCGAAGCGCCCGTAGCTTACCTAGCGGAGGCAATCGCTTGCGATTACCGATGTTAAGCAAAGGTCGATGCGGTCAGTCCTTGGATGGGTGACCGGAAAGTGGCATTCCATTTTGGCCGCTTCGGTAGGTCGGACGACACGTTAAATTGTAGGTCCCGGCTGTTTGTCTAGTATGGCAGTCGTTAACCCATGTCAGAGGCCCTTAGGGTGGCTTGATAAACTCTCGACACCAGAGTTGGCCACTCTCATTCGATAAGAAGAAGAGACTATTTTACCAACAGCTGTCTAAGATACTAAGAGAATAATAACCCTGAAGCAAATAGAAGGGAAATATTCAAAAAGGGTTTTTTATTATGTACATTTTATTGGACAAGCCTGCTGAAAGGTTAGGCGGAATCAAATCAACAGGGCAGCGAGTGTGGTACAAGTGAGAAGCTTGTACGATTTAATTTTGGAAATTAAATGTTGTTTTTTATAAGAATAGAGAAATTTTAATAAACGTTCAAAGATTGCCGTTTCTGCTTATACAAATAAGTGTGTAATAGTTTAGAATTGGCATGTCAAACCGGGAAACCATTGGTTTATGCTGTGGGTTAATAAAGTAAGGTTATTTCTAACACGACAATAATGTAATGAGTGTTTTTTTAGTATGAGATTAATTTTGTATATATTGCTTTTTCGTAATTTTGTCGTGTTTTATTGTGTTGATTCGAATAGCATTGTGTCGAGCTTACAGAAAGCTTGCTAAGCTAGATTTTTAATAAAAGATTTTTTGTTGTTTCCTTTTTACAATAGAATGACTTGTCTTACCTTTTACATTAAATTTAAAAGCCTTACCTCAATATTAGTCATATTTTGACAAAAATAATTAATTTAACTAAATCCAAGCCTCTCAAGATTTAGTGCATGCAACAATTTCCATTCATGTAATAAAGGTGAAGAGGGTCGAAAGTCTCACGCATAAACGGCTGAACGGAAAATCAAGAATTATGTTATATAGGTAAAATTAGGTCTTAGGAGTGTCATGCGCAAATTTTTATCCTGAAATAATGCGAGCGAAACCGCGGGTGTCTACTAGTTATCAATATTTTTCTTATCGCTATATCCTATCCTTTACACATGATGTAGCAGACTAAGTAATACAGGCATAATCCTCTTGCGACATACGTCCTTTATTAAATAAACATACACAAGAGCCTGGGGTTAATTATGTTACCTTAATTAAATCTTAAGGCGATCTTTTTTGGGATGTGGGTAGTCCTACAGTATACATATAAATAATTATTGCTCCTTTGATTTTGTAATTAAAATTATAATAACTGTGTCTTTACAAGTGCTGAATATGTTAATTTAATGAGTAAAGTTTAATTACCTGCCTTAGCAATTCTCCTTTCAAGTGTGTGGCTCCTTCACCTCATAATCACCAACATAATATATCACTGTGTCACTGCAAGTTTCTACCTACACAATGGAGACTATTTTGGAGAACCAAAACAAGATGCAAGTCCTGTTTGTGAAACAAATGGATGCCTTCCATTCGAAGCTGCAAGCGTCCCCCGCTCCAGCCAGCACTGATGATGAAGCGTCGCTGGCGGAGGAGTTTGCCGAGTTCAGAACTTTCATTCTCTCAGCCATCAAATCTCTCCAAGAGCAAATCACTCTGCTAGCCCGTGAGTCAGACGCGCAGGAGATGCGTTCTCGCCGCAAAATCCTACTTCTGCATGGAGTTCCAGAGGCCGAAGGTCAGGACGTTGCGGCTCGTGTGTTGGCTGTTGTTTCTAAGCAGCTCAAGGTTAGCGATTTTAAAGTAGATAACATTAGTCGCTGTCACAGAATGGGCCGGCCTTCTGTTTCGGACAGGCCCCGACCCATACTACTGAAGCTAACCGACACTTCCACTAAACTTAAGCTTTGGTCTGCGAAAACGGCACTGAAGGGTACGGGCATTACTCTATCTGAGTTCTTGACCAAGCCGCGTCATGAAGCCTTCATGTCGGCCCGGCAGCGCTTCGGGATAAATAAATGCTGGACAAGAGAAGGCTTCATCTACGTAATGGGTTCGGATGAGAAGCGCCATCGAATCTCCTGCATCGCCGAGCTGGACAAAATTGAGCCGGCGGCTGCCGCTTCGGCAGCCACGAAGACGGCTCCAGCGAAAGAGAAAACCGTCAAGGTAGTCAAAGGCAAAGACACCAGGCGCAAACAGACTTCATCCAAGTAACATACATACATTTAATACATACTTTTGTTGAATATTTTGTTTTGTTTTGTAGGTTACTTTCATGCGTTTCAAATTTTCAATATTGTATAATTATTTTTCATTTATGTATCATTTCAATCTTCTATCTCGCTCGATTGTGTCCAGGTTCATAAGATTTTATTTTTGTATGCGTAATTCTAAAGATATAATATGGAACGCTGTTTCATAAAATTTATGACAATGGAACGCAGTTGTTGCCATTGTCAAAATTGTTTAAGTCAGTGTCAGTGTCATTTGAATTATTAAGTTTTCTTTGTAACGTTTCGCACGATTTTGTATTTAGTCATTAATGTTCTTATATTTCGAGTTTCTAGCTCCTATTGGTTTATATGTAAGTTTTCTTTTTTAAAGTTTCAGTTGGTCATAGCTGTAGTTTAACATTGTATTGTAAGTAGATACTTAATTGTGTAAATAAGGAGCTTTGTTTATTATTAAATTAGTCCTCTTCCTGTTGCAACCGGCGGGTGTGATATATACGTAGTCTAACTAATACCTCATATACTATTATAGTTATTTTATATATTAATTATTTGTACATATATATATTATATACATGTTAAATATTTTTGATAATGACAGCGCAAGCAGTGACTTTTACACCGCTTCCTCGTCTTCTTCTGATAGCAGCGTTTGCAGTGATAATAGTTTTAATAGTATCCTACCTTTGTCTGAGTTTCTTGGTAGTACGTTGTCTGATGTACCGAAAAACTTCAATGTTGCCCACATCAACGCTCAGAGTATTCCGGCTAGCTACCCAGATATGCTGGCGTCCCTAGATCAAAAACATCTTCATGCTATAATAGTCTCAGAATCTTGGCTTAGTCCATGCCTTCCTTCAACCTCATATTCTCTTCCTGGTTTCATTCTTATACGGAACGATCGAGTCGGCACCGTCGGCGGGGGTGTTGCCATTTACTTAAAAGCTAACATTCCTTTCACCATAGTAAGTCAGTCGTGTCAACCACCGCCTTCGAATGCCGGCGAACATCTTTTCGTTGAAATTCTTCTCTCGAATACAAAAATTCTTCTTTTTATAGCAATTCTTCTAAATTAAATTACTTCTCTTCCTGTGAAAATTTATTAAATAACTTGTGTCCCTCCTATACTCACTCAATTATTATGGGCGACTTTAATACATGTCTTATTAAAAACGACTATCGTTCTTTAAAATTGAAAACTATAGCAAAATCTAACAATTTACATATTCTCCCTCTTAGTGCTACTCACCATTTTCCCAATTGTACTCCCTCTTTACTTGATTTGATGTTGGTGAGTTCACCTGACCATGTAGCAGTGCATGGTCAATACAACACTTCTGATTTTTCTTATCACGATTTAGTTTTTCTCTCCTACAAAGTTCGCCCACCTAAATCTAAGCCTCAAATAATTCTTCAGCGCAACTTTGGTGGCATGGATAAGCAAGCATTATTGGATGATGCCTCTAAAATCGACTGGTCCTCAGTTATTAATGCTGTAACGGTCGACGAACAGGTGAGCATATTCAACTCTATATTGACCCAACTGTATGACAAGCATGCGCCACTACGTCCTATCAAGCTCAAACACTTACCAGCTCCTTGGCTCACGGATGAAATAAGAGTTTTGATGCATAAAAAAGCTGTAGCCAAGACCCGGTACAAGATGTGTACTACGGAGACCAACCATGATAGATATGTCAAGGCTCGTAATCGCTGCAATATGGTGTGTAGGGATGCTATACGCCGCCATATTCATAAATCCGTTGAAAATAAAGATCCTTCTAAAGTGTGGAATTTTTTGAATTCTCTAGGAATTGGCAAATCTAAACATAATTGCTCCTCTAACAACATGGATATTAATTCGTTAAATCTTCATTTTTCTTCTTCTTCCGCTATGCCGGATGAGGATAAAATCTCAACTGTAAATAATCTCTCTGCCATTCCTAACTTCAACTTTTCTCCGTTTGTTTTAAATCCTTTTACCGCATGTGATGTTGAGAAGAGCATACAATCAATCTCCTCCAGCGCGGTCGGCAGTGACTCTATTAGTCGGAACATGTTATTGCCCATCCTTGACACCATTCTTCCTGTTCTGTGTCTCATCCTCAATAATTCCATATCCAGATCTGATTTCCCTGCAGTCTGGAAGGATGCGCAGGTAATCCCTCTTCCAAAGAAACCTAATCCTAAATCTTTATCTGAATACCGCCCTATCTCCATTCTTCCTTTCCTTTCCAAAGTCCTTGAGCGGCTTGTCCATCGACAACTTAGTTCTTTCCTTAATCGACATGACCTGCTTAATCCTTACCAATCCGGTTTTCGTCCTGGGCATAGCACTGTGTCTGCACTTTTAAAGATCACTGATGATATACGCGAGGGTATGGATAACGGTAAGCTTACTGTTCTAGCTCTGCTAGACTTCAGTAACGCATTTAATACCGTTAATTTTGATATCCTGCTGGCATTGTTACGCTCAATCAACATATCTCCATCGGTGATCGATTGGTTTCATAGTTACCTGGTGGGTCGCCGGCAAAGGGTTCGCCTTGGAAATTCTTTTTCTTCTTGGTGTAACACAACTGCAGGCGTACCCCAGGGCGGCGTGCTATCTCCTCTTCTATTTGCTATTTTCATTAATACTATTTCTCAACATCTCTCTTCTTCCTACCATTTATATGCAGACGATCTACAAATCTACTCACAGGCTCCGATTAGTGAACTTGACTCAGCTGTCGCAGCTATTAATACTGATCTGTGTCGAATCTCTGCATGGAGTAAATCCTATGGATTGAATGTTAACCCTGCGAAGACACAGGTCATTATTGTTGGCACTTCACACATGGTATCTCGCATAGACTGGGCGGTTGTTCCTCCAGTTGTGTTTGATGGCATCGTCGTACCATACAGTGATAATGTAAAGAATCTTGGTTTAATAATGGACAGAACGCTGAGTTGGGATGCTCACCTAACGTCAGTAAGTTCCAGAATATTTGCATCCGGTGCGTCCTTAAGACGTCTCCGGAACTTTCTGCCCACTGCCACCAAAGTTGCGCTCGCTCAATCTCTTCTTCTCCCTTTACTTGACTATGCGGACGCCTGCTATCTCGATCTTCGGGAAGATCAGCTGGACAAACTTGAGCGGCTACAAAATTATTGTATCAGATTCATTTTCGGACTTCGCAAATTTGATCATATATCTCATTTTCGTTCGAAGCTCAAGTGGCTGCCCATTCGCCTTCGCCGGAATACCCATATTCTCTCTCTTGTTTACAACATCCTTTTCAACCCTTCTTCTCCTCGCTACTTAGTTTCCCGGTTCAAATACATCCATTCTTCCCACTCCCTTGCTCTTCGGTCATCAGACAGGCTTACTTTACAGCATCCTACATGCAAGAAAGCAGTCTATGGCAAGTCGTTCACCGCGCAGGCTGTTCTACTCTGGAATGCCCTGCCACTTGACATCAAAAAAGCTCAGTCAATTGATAGCTTCAAGAGTCAAGTAAAAAATTGGTATCTGTTGTCATTATGCTGATATACATATGTAAATGCTATAATATAACTGCTGTCTCTACGTATTATCTACATGTATATGTTTTATATTATATATATTTTAACACTATATATTAGTTTATGTTTGTACTAATTATGTATAATATGTATTAGGATGTATGTCT
Source organism: Macaria notata (assembly GCA_927399415.1). Lineage (NCBI taxonomy): Eukaryota > Metazoa > Arthropoda > Insecta > Lepidoptera > Geometridae > Macaria > Macaria notata. Next base: position 2,947,573 of record OV656750.1, on the reverse strand, counting down.
TAATGTTTATGTACATTATAATTATATTTGTATATATTATTTATTCTATCGCATCTATTTCTGTTGTACACCACGTCCTTTATAATCCTTTATTTATTCCTCTCCATCCAATGGTTGCCTGGAAGAGATTGCTTTTAGCAATAAGGCCGCCACTTGTGGCACTAGATTAATTTATGAAAGTATTTTTAGTTAATTTTGTTTTATAAGTGTGTGACAATAAAGTGTTATCTATCTATCTATCTATCTTTTATGGGCGGAATAAATATGGGAAAAGTAGGAAGATTTTTCCTGTTTCTTTTGGTGAAAAAACTGGACTGGAATGATATTGATATCTGAAATCTATTTTGTTTGTTTTTGTTATATTTAAATTACTAATGAGTATTCCTTGCTATAGCTCATTTTATGACGACTAGAACTTATAATTCCGTGGGTTGGATGACACATTAAATTGTAGGTCCCGGCTGTTTGTCTAGTACGGCACTCGTTAAACCATGTCAGCGGCTCTTATTTGATTGATAAACTCTCGACACTAGAGTTGGCCACTCTCATTCGGTAGGAAGAATTACGATTAGATATATTTCAAGTGCTGTTTTAAAACATGTAAAATGAATCAGAACATAAAAGATAGATCTTTATTGCCAATACGAATGAAAACAAATCATAATATGTGTTCAATAAATAAATAAATATTCTGGGACATTTGCACACAACGCCATCTAGCCCCACACTAAGCAAACGCTTGTGTCGTGGGTACTAGATAACGGATATAATACTTATATACTTTTCTTTTGTAAATACATACTTATTATATATAAAAACGGCCAGGCTCGACACAAGTAATTACAAATTTATAAATAATAATAATAATATGTCTTTATTGCACACCAACATGAAAGAAACACATGGAAGGATAAATTTATGATGACGTACATATGGGCGGCTTTGTCGCCTTAAGCGATTTCTTCCAAAAAATCTTAACAATTAATCAATAGCGGTGTTTGGGGAATTCTTTATGTAATTGTAGTATGTGAACATGAATTTTAAATCAGTCAGTGACTAAAGTAAACACATGGCTCTGCCTTTTAATCCAGGGGTGCGGGTTCGATTCCCGCATGACATAAGTAATTATAAATTTGAAAAATCTATAATTATTTGTGTTGAGTCAAGTCGTTTCTATGTCGATATTTGGTATGTATTTACAAAAAAGTTAAGTATTATATCCGTTATCTAGTACACGCGACACAAGCGTTTGCTTACTGTGGGGCTAGATGGCGCTGTGTGCAATGTCCCGAAATATTTATTTATACATAAACAATATTCCCTTGATCAAGATCTCCACAGCGACAAGTTAGCAACTTTATTTCATTTGCTACTGTATTCTTAGTCTGTCTCCGTACAATGTTTCACTGCCAAACGAATACAGTCAAAAACTTGTGAGGCAAAAATCGCGTTGAGACGAATTAAGGTGTTCCTAAAAGGGGCACCATTTGATATAAAATAAATAAATTAATTAAAACTATACTAATTAAATAACTAATTTCAAATAAATTTTATTGATTAGTTTCTTTAAGAATAGGGACCCAGCCTGGTTTCGCACGGTCACATTTGCGTGATATATGTACATAAGCACATTTGTTAAGCGTGGTATATCTTTATGCTTATTTCTGTCCCTCCGAAGGTTGCCTGGAAGAGATCGCTTTCAGCGATAAGGCCGCTGCTTGTGGCACTAGTTAAGATACAATTTGTTTTATCTACTGTTTGTTTAAATATGTGTCAACAATCAAAAGTTCTATTTAATCTATCGACTTATATTATGTCGAGCTCGGAACTAATGAGACTCCACTACCGACTAAAACCTACCACGATGTCCCTTCGTTTCGACAAGGACGGGTTTCGCGGGCAAGCGAGCAATACTCTCCGCAAAAGAGAACTCCTCTAATAAATTCATTCTGCGGGGGAGTCACGACCCTCAGGCATGAGGAAATACGACTCAAGCTGAGAGAACTCCTAATCCCCCTCCCTAATTCCACCCCAAGTAGGTCTGATTGTCTGTGTACCCAGTCATTGGCTCAGAAAATTGGCTGAGTCTTTATTATTCTTTACTGTTAATCCTACCAAGAAACGACGCAGTTTTGTCAAGTTGAAACATGTTTGATGATGCGGAATCAAATTATATAATTTTGGCATTCGTTTTTTATTTTGTGTTAAAATAACAAACAGTAAAAATATAGTGTTTAATTTTTAGTCAATCCAAATGTATTATTAGGTTTACAACAAGTTAATCTCTAAATAACACAAATGCATTCTAAAATTTGTCTGTAGATTTGCGCATCACAAACCAACGCTTGGAAAGAAGAATAATTACTATTGAATTAGTTGTTATAAAACACCTAATTAAAAAGAAAAAAATAAGGTATTCAGTTTTTTTAATTAGTTTCTAATTGAATTGTGTTAATGAATAAATCTTATACTTACCTAGGTTTATTTTAAATAAAAATCTCTTATGGCATACCTAATTAAGTACTTTGTTTGTATCATTAACTTAAACTTCCAAATCAATCATAAAATAACGCACTTGTTTTCTTGAAAGCTTACTATACCTAGGAATGAGTAACTTATCGCCTAAGGCAATCTCTGTCAGCCAGTTTAAATTTTATGTTTATGTTTCTAGAGCTTCCTTCATAATAGAATTTCTACAAAATCTCTCGACATACATTAAAATCAGTACACAATCTTCTTAATATGAACACATTACACTTTACGAGGCAATAAGAACACGTATTATACAGGGCTACCATAGAAAAGCAAAAAAACAGCTAACATTAAAATTAGGTATATATGATTTTCACGTCACTCGTTCAAAACTTGGCACACATTCATACATATAGTCACATGGTGACATAATTTGATTTCTGTGTGGTTATCGAATTATAGAAAAAACCCACATTTATTTATAGAATAAAAAAAACGTTCAGAGCATTTTTATTAAAACAAAAAAAAGTGATCACATACATACATTATGGTAAGAGTGGCATTTGACATTGACTATGTAATTGAAATAGGTTTAACTTTAGTTTAAATTTAATCATGAGAGGCGCTGTTTTGAGCGTTGTATAATTTTTTACAGTATTCACCTGGCATATTTTCTCATTTTCAAACATAAACCAAGCTACAAGCTTATAAAATGCACAGATAAACTTATTCACGACCAAAACTCATCAAAACTTTCCACCGTACTACGGCGCAATAAAAAAGATATAACAAACAAAATAGCAGTATGCAGTGACGTATAACTCTGTATTAACTCACACAAGCGTCTTATAACGGTACGCATATGAAAAATTTCATTAGACTGCCAAGTCGAGTTGCCCCTAAATAGAATAAGGGTTGGTTCAGACAAAAATAAGCGAGTGTGGCTCGGCGGTTCCAGTGTCTGCATTTCGTCCAGACGCACCCTGGTTCGAATCCGGCACTACACCAATGACTTGTTAGTTAAGTGTACATTTTCACTCACTTAGCGGTCAAGTAAAACATCGTGAGGAAACCGACATGTCTGAATACTGTAAGGCTAGGATTCAAACAGGGATCGACAGATTGTAAGGTAGACGCTTACCACTGAGCCTCAATCTTATCGCTTACAATCCAATAATAAGCAATTTCTGGATATACAAAATGTTTACTTAATGAAAAATTATGTCGACGGATAGTCATTAATTGATAAATTTAAATTCCAATTTATAGTTAGGTAATTTAAAAGATTTGAGAAACTTTTAGTCATTTTAAAACTAGAAATATTACTGTGCATTTGTTCTGTTCCCGCCCTAACACCAAGACGTTTCCTGGCCTACATAAACGGTTCGTATGCAAATGTAGATCGTTTGCAGAATTATTGCCATCAATAATAATGATGGAGCATGGAATCACCAACACTACTTAGAATGATGTGGGAGAAGAATTTCCAGTAATATTACGATTACGACTAAGCTTTTTAACAAGATATTACGTGAATAACTCCTGAATAATATAAATTTTAATAATAATAATTTATTTAAATGAAACACTTATGAACTATAACAAAATGTTCACTGCACTCCACACTAGGATAACCTGTGTTGTGGAGGGCAGGCTATGTTAATCTATACTTATATTATAAAGCTGAAGAGTTTGTTTGTTTGAACGCGCTAATCTCAGAAACTGCTGGTCCGATTTGAAAAATTCTTTTTGTGTTTAAGAGACCATTTATTGAGGAAGATTTTAGCCTATATAACATCACGCTGCAACTAATAGGAGCGAAGAAACAATAGAAAATGTAGAAAAAACGGGGAAAATTATTCATCAAATTTCTTTCAAATTTCTTTATTAGCATTAAATGTACCTATTTACATTTACCCTGTTCAGAGGGGAATTAGGGCGTTGCTAAGATTAAAACTAAATATTCTAAGATCAAAAACTTAATATAAAATTTCAAATCTTAAACTTAAACCAGTATGTATGTGTTCAATATTTTCTTATATTATCTATTATTAATGTACTTTACATTGAGATCATTATTATTATATCCTATTCCTTATTTTCGTCATTAAAATAGTCTTCTATTGTGTAGTAGCATTTCTGTATAAAATATAGTTTTAGTTTAGTTTGGAAAGTTTTAATATTTTGTTCTTTTTTTATGAAGTTTGGTAGTTTATTGTATATCCGTATAGACATGTAGTATGGCCCTTTCTTGTATATTTCTAGTATTGGTTCCGGAAGTACTATTTTAAATGTTCTGCGTGGATTTGGGTCTATTGTGTAAAGATTGAGATTTTTCCTGACGAAGACAGCATTTTCATATAAGTAAATACAGGGCAATGTTAGGATTTTTCTTTCTTTGATCTTTGAGGGCTTCCGTTGCGTGAGCTGCGAAAACGGTTCAAGATATCAAAAAAATGTGTATGAAGAATTATTCCTCTTGAAATGATCTAAAAAAATGTCCGCAACAGTATATGTCTATCTTTTAAGGTTAACTCACTAAAACCGTTTTTATGGTAATAACTATTCCACGCGGACGAAGTCGCGCGCACCAGCTAGTTATAAATGAATGTACAGTTTACAAAAATACATAGAAAATTCAGGTACGAATCCTGCCGTGTTGAGATTGTTGAGATTTTTGCTCATTTTCCAATGAAAAGTTTTAATTAAAAACACTTAAGCACTTGATAAGTAACTCATAACCATATATCATTATATGCCACGCCAAAATGTTCAGGAACAGTAGAAACTTCTATGTGTGTAGGTATTGTTAAACATTGTCAATCTCAGATATGAATAGGGTAAGAGTTGCTTGATTTGCTTCTGATAATAAAATTCCATGGTTGTTTGAAGAAATGATTAATGAAGACGATGAAGAATGTTTGTTAGAAATGATTAGGAACTAAGCTATAAATCAGATTTTAGGTTTTTCACTCAACATATACATAAGAATATAATCCGGGAGCCCATACTATTTTCCAAAACCTCTCGGAGCGCTTGGTTGACGCGACGCATGACCAAAATGCTGGCCTTTTTCCGGCTCAACGTATAAGCATTGCCATCCAGCGTGGTAATGCGGCCAGCATGCTGGGCACGCTGCCCTCGGGTAGTGGGCTGGAGCACTTAGATTATCTTTAGGCTTTTCTAAAGATTTTCTAAGTGCCCCTTTTTTGGTAGTAGTTAGTAGTAGTATGTTTAGTTTATTTTTCCTTGTTCGTATATAATTACCGCATTATCCACATTTACCGTGACATATACATACATATAATTGGTTATCAGAACGTTAACTGCTCACTATCTTAGGCACCTATAACTCGAAATAGGAATATCTCGTGGGTTACATTGCAACATGTAATCATATTTTTTTTCTATTTTTTTATAATATTTTTTTTAACTTGAGCGGGTTTGCACTTGGCCATAGTTTACCTGATAGCAAGCAAAGGCTATAGCCTAAGAATAGAATAGAATAGAATTCCTTTATTGTCCATAATGTCATATTATATCACAGTTATACATAACTAAGTAATAACTAATTTCAAAACAGACCGTCGTTATCTTACTTCTAGGTACAATCAACTTTACATATTTAAATATACTATTAGTGCTATATTATTAAGTATCTATATTAGATAAGAAGATTTATTGATAGTAATTATCAAGATTAAAACTACAATGTGTTTGATTTTGTTACAATTGCATATTGCATGAAGTTAGTCACAGAGCGAGGAACGAGAAATTTAAATTTACCGCGCCAACGCGCTTCACAGATAATGTTACATAATTAAGGTTGCCATACACATGGTAAAAATTATAACTTGAATTGGTAGCTTATTCACATTATTTCAGAATTAGTACATATTATGATGGAGCGTGCTTACCCGAGAAGAACCGATTCTCAATTGAATAATAAAAAAAAACTCTTTCTTTGAAGATCGCTCGCTGTATTATAGTGCGTGGGGAACACAGAGTCAGGCAGTCAGTCATATTATATTCCCATCATTCAATCCACAAATATTTTTAAACTCCCCGCCCTAGCTTGATGCGAGCGCGTGCAAAGTTTACGTGTTTGACGGTTATTTTACATTTCTGAAGGTAGAAGGAAGTACAGAGCTTTGTAGCCACTTACAGCTTAAAATTGTTGTTTTGAACTTACGCCAATTTGTATGGAGCTTAAGAATGAGGTGTTAAGGGAGTGTGGCTCGGTGGTGTAAGGGTCTGCTTAGTATTGTGACTATTTCTAACGCACCATGGTTCGAATCCGTCCCTACACCATTAAGTTGTTTATTAAGGTATGTGTTGCACTCGTTTAAAGGTGAAGAAAAACCAACATGTTTTTACCAACATGTTAACAACCAAGGACCAAAAGTTGAAAACATGTATTTGCCCAAGAAAACTTCCCTATGAGTCAAAATCTGCGGAGAAGTCACGGCCCTCAATTACGAGGATTAACACGACACGAAGAGGAAGAGGAGGTACATACATATGTATGAAATTAGTGATGGAGTTTGTTTTAAGAAAGAGGCTTATTCACTCGTGTCACAGGACCTTTGGGCGCTTATTTACTTACTTAGTTTCGTTTCTTTAATAGTTCGATTCTATAGTACACAAAAGGTACCTATCACTGATCACAGTGTCGTTTATGCGGATGTCGCTTCTGTCGACTTGATTGTGCTTCTCTTTGAGTCGTAATTCTTCATAACTGAGGGTCATGACTCCCCTGCGGAATTAATTCGTAAGGGGAGTTCTCTTGTGCAGATACATCGTGGTGGGCGCCCAGGTCCTTCCACGGAACACACATGTCCTGGGATATTGTGGTTCTCAAACATGTCGGTTTCCTCACAATCTTATCCTTCACCGCTAAGTGAGCGCAAGTTTAGCGTTAAGTGCTTAACTGGCAGTTAACAATCAAGTGTAATCAAAAGTGCAAAAAAGAAAGTTGTTATTATTTGGCCATTTTTAGTTTCTGTTCACTTAATGGCCATATGCTTGACTAGCAAATCAAAAACTCTATAAAAGAAATTTTATTTTTCACCGACTTCAAAATAAGTTATTCTTTTTGGATGGTATGTAAGCGATATTTTACTGACCAGTTACATTTAAATAAGGACACAAGCCCTGACACATATTTATCTTATATCTGAATAATAAAACGGTAGCAGTACACAGAAGTGAATATAAAACGCGATTATTGCTTCAAGCGATATCTTCCAGGCAATTAAACTTCACTGCCCTGAATGGCGAAGTAAACTATCAATAAAGCATTTATTTACTAGTATTGTGTTTTATATAGGAAGATATTTAAATGTATAGGTATCACCACTATTATACAAACTTATTATGTATACTAATATTATAAAACTAAAGAGTTTGTTTGTTTGTTTGAACGCGCTAATCTGAGGAACTACTGGTGCGAATTGAAAAATTCTTTTTGTGTTGGATAGACCAGATATCATGGAAGGCTTTAGGCTATATAACATCACGCTGCAACTAATAGGAGCGAAGAAACAATAGAAAATGTGGAAAAACGGGGAAAATTATTCATCTTTGAGGGCTTCCGTTGCATGCGCTGCGGAAATGGTACAAGATATCAAAAATTTGTATATGAAAGAATTATTTCTCTTGAAATAATCTAACAAAATGTCCGCAACAGTATATGTCTATGTTTTAAGGTTAACTCACTAGAACCGTTTTTATGGTAATAACTATTCCACGCGGACGAAGTCGCGCGCATCAGCTAGTAATATCATAAATTAGCATGCAGAAAGATATTATACTGCAAACATCTGCTATGAAAGGTTTTTTTAGAAATCCTATTTCTGTAAGTATGTATGAAACTTGAATTATGATTGATTGTAAGACTTTTTAACGCGAGCGAAGCCGCAGACTGAAGTTAGTAAATGCATATCACTACATAGTATAAAGTAAAGTTGCTTTCCGCGTCTGTCCTAATGTCTATATATATGCATAGATCTTAAAACTACACGGCCGATTTTGATGCAGTTTTTTTATTTAGATAGAGTGATTAAAGAAGAAAATTTAAAGATATAAAAACGCGTGCAAAGCCTAGTATACAATATACATACATCGTTGAAGTTAAAGAACATAAAACGGCAAATCAATTAATTAGCTTCCACTCGTCATTTTGCTCTGAAAGCGTATCTCATAACAATTTCATTTTCGTTAGTACGAAGGCTATAAAAAGCCTCCGCTATTAAGGCCAACATGCCTACTTTATATTAATTCCAAACGTGCCTTAATTCCCATTCAGATAGAGGCTTTAGTGTGATAGCGGTTGCTACTGTGTTTTTTAACAAATACATTAATGTCATGATATTCATTCATAGTCAAATATGAATAAATGTGAATTATTTTATTTACAATAATAAAATATAAAAACAAGGGAATAAAAACTAAACATACCACTTCTAACTACTACAAAAAGGGGCACTTAGAATATCTTTAGAAAAGCCTTAAGATAATCTGAGTGCTCCAGCCCACTACCAGAGGGCAGCGTGCCAGCATACTGGCCGCATTACCACGCTGGATGGCAATGCTGATACGTTGAGCCAGAAAAGGGCTAAAATATTTTGCATTCAATATACATAATTCAAAACATGTTTATTATTAAATTTATTTCTATCAACGCAAGTAATGGGTGTTCAGTTTCAATGTATCTTCAATAAAAGGTATTTCACTGTTAATTTCACCTGCACATATTCTTTTAAACGTAAAACAAGTCATTGGTGTAGGGCGGATTCGAACCAGGATGCGTCTGGATGAAAAGTCAACACTGGAACCACTGAGCCACACTCGCTTACAAGACAAGAGAGGTTAAGAGACATAGGTACTCGTAAATAGTTAATTCTTTGTATCGTCACATCAGAGCACGGTTAAGCCCGTTGGACCTTATTACAAAACGTGGTTTAAATATGAGTATAGACCAAGTCCGTTTTAGTTGTTCGAAAATTGTCTGTCTACTGACATAATTATCAAACTGTCTAAATATACCAATGTTAAATCAAAGTTCCAAATTTTTGTTGATATATTGATTGCTTGTACATATGTGATGTCTGAACAACAAGAACCCACTTTTTATTTTCCAAGTCCTGGACTAATATTTAAACCGCGTTTTGTAATAAGACAGGTTTTGTCTAATAAGGCAATATTCTTTTTTATAAATTTATTACATACATACATTACGCAGAAATTCGTTTATTAATGATTACGTGTCAATACATATTTCGTTGCTTAAAACATTTTTTTTTATATTTCAGCCGGGCTCGCTATCGCTCCAACCTGTCCTATATTTATCCACCATTACAAGTGTGAATTATTTGCCCCAGTTCTTACAAAGGCGGTGCATGCTTGTTCCGTATGGTTGTCATAAATTGTGAAGATGCTAGCATAGGACAGAGATGGGTATATAGGAAATTAGATGAGAGCGAGCGAGAGGTACGTTCGCAATTACAGTTTTCGGGGGTTTATGTTTATTTTTTTACATGTAAATAAGAGTGGTGTAAGAAGCAAATAGTATTATCTTCTTCTTCTTATCGAATGAGAGTGGCAAACTCTGGTGTCGAGAGTTCATCTAGCCGCCCTAAGGGCCTCTGACATGGCTTAACGACTGCCGTACTAGACAAACAGCTGCGACCTACAATTTAACATAGTATTATGAATAAGATATTTATAAGCAAGCGAGATTAACTGCAAAATTGTAAAAAAAAAAAAACTATTTGTAATGAAATCGCTATCAAAGGATATGTGTTTACCGTGGAAGGAGCTGGGCGCCCACCGCGATGTATCTACCCAAGAGAACTCCCCTAACGAATTAATTCTGCGGGGGAGTCACGACCCTCAGTCATGAGGAAATACGACTCACAGACAGAGCTTCCAAACGGATATTTCCACTCAGAATAGAATAGAAAATATCAGACATTTTTATCTGTTTACAATTTACTTATAAATATAGACAAAATGTACCCTTTATTATATTTCCTTTCTGGGATCCTCTTGTCGATATCACGAAGATTACGGTGACGGGCTTTGTGATTAATTTTATCCAGCGCAACAACCAAGACACACAGTTAAAAGATGTGCAGAAATACAACTTTTCTTTCTAGTTTTTCTAGGAGCAAATAAAGTAATTTAAACAAAGTTTTCTGAGTTGTTCTGTTTATAGATAAAAAAATTAAAATTGGCTTTATAATTAAACAAATATTTGACATTATTGGTATACGTTTGAAGGTTTCTCCTTTTACGTCATAATGAATGAAAATATGCAACTCCCTGCTTCACAAAAACTTTAGTCCAGAGATTTTTCTGTGCTTTTCTTACCAACTTCTTAGACTAGCAACACTTACCTGAAAAAAAAATATTATAAACATTAGTAACATATAACATAAAAAAACAGTAAGGTCACATGTAAGTTGTAAACTTTGGTCTTTTTCAAACATTTCCAAACCGTTTTAAGAGGTATAACTTTTTTTATAGGGGAATAGGTTTGCGTTAGTCTACATTGTGTAATGAATTAATTATTAAATATATATAAGAAGAAATGAAACATAATTTGGTTGCTCTGAAATAACAAAGATTTATTTTTATAGTATCACATACATTGCATAAAAACATAATTATTTTCAGGTGAATTTGTAATGGTTAACCTCACCTGAAATAACAAAGAAAATACAATTATGTTTGTTATATCGTTTTGTTGCACAATTACTCAAATAAATTGATATTTCTTCGTAAAATTTAAGATTGTCTTTCAATAATTATTTCTGACTCGACACGCGATCTTTTCCCGCGTAGATCGTGAATATGACACTGTCAGTTTGTTACATGACGTTGACATTGACTCAATATTTAAAAAATTTCTTTAGTTATATATTAGAGTAAACCATGTACTAATGTTATGGAAATGTTTTTTTATCCATTTTCTACTGTTTTACTATCTACTGTGTACATGTTCACCATCCACTGTAAAACCCACTGAGCACATAGCTAATAAAAAAGGAAATGTCCACCCAAATGAACAGGAAAGCAATATGTGGTTGCGGCTGTAAGACGAGACGTTTTACTGTATGCTCGTGTGGACTTGTTTTTACCTTGTTATTGGGTTCCCTTTTTATACGATTTGCTGGTGGATGATCGTTTTGTCGATGTTTTGCTTTTAACGATATAAAAAAAAACCCAAGACTCTGGTAGTGGCTCTGCCTTCTAATCTAGAGGTTGCGGGTTCGATTCCCGCAAGACACAAGTATTTATGTACTTAAAAATGTATATAATTACTTGTGTAGAGTCTGGTCGTTTGTATGTATAATATTAATAAGTAGTATTTACAAAAGAAAAGTATTAAAGTATATAAGTATTATATCCGTTATCTAGTACCCACGACACAAGCGTTTGCTTAGTGTGGGGCTAGATGGCGCTGTGTGCAATGTCCCGGAATATTAATTTATTTTATTTATTTATTTACTTGATAACCTCATTTTTTGGAAGTCCACGCATTATAATCCAGCGATCTTCAAAGCGAGAGTGAATCGGTTCTTATCGGGTAAGCACGCTCCATCATAGGCCCTAGCCTTACTTGCTATCAGATAAACTATGATCAAGTGCAAACACGTTCAAGGTAAAAAAAAAAGTCGGTTAAAAATAGTTTTGTATTGCAGCAACATCACTATCACTACATAGTATAAAGTAAAGTCACTTCCCGCGTCTGTCTCCATGTATGCTTAGATCTGTAAAACTACACAACGGATTTTAATTCAGTTTTTTTTAATAAATAAAGCGATTCAAGACGGTTATATGTATAGTAACACGTGCGAAGCCACGGGCAAAAGCTGGTAGCTTATAAAGTTTTCTATGAATAGGATTTGCTGGTGGATGATCGTTCTGTCAACGTTTGTTTTTTAAAGATGCAATACATATTGTAATCACTTAACATACCTTTTACATTATTTTAAGTTGTTAATATAATACTAAGTTGTAAACAAGAACCCCCGGAAGAACCTGCCTCTCTACGACACAGTTTTTTACTAATGTAAGAAGGCAGAGCTATTTGTAAAGTGTAACATATTGTTTTGTTTACAATAAATTTATCTTTATCTTTATCTTATCTTTATATCTAGGAAAAGTGGTTTCTCTCATTAGTCGTATTTCTCATGACTGAAGATCATGACTCCCCCTCAGAATTTACTCTTTGGGGAACTTTTCTTGGGCAAGTCGATGTCGAGGAGACATACGTTCTTAGATTTTGTGGTTCTTAACCTTGTCGGTTTCTTTACGATGAGTCAAATCCACACATTGCTTAAAAAGCAAGTCGTTACGGAGTTCCATTTATACTTTCCTATATTAAAATAAAATAAAAAAAGCCATTTATTCAGCTATTTATACGGAGCATGCTCACACATTACATTAAGTTTTCAATAACATCATTACTGTAATTTTGTTGTAATATAAAATAAAATGTCATAAGGTTGTTATTGGTTCGAGGAAATGTCAATGTTATTATCAAAGTATTGTGCGATTGATTTTGTCTGGAAGTATTGTCATGGTGTCATAGCTGTCGCCTCGTTGGCGTAGACAATTAGATACAAATAAAAAATACACTATGATCAATCGCTCCGTTGTTACAAGAATGATAAAAAATTACAAGTGTGGGCACAGAACACAAAAGTAAGTAGAAAGTACTTAGGTAAATTTCAGAAAAATGGGCGAACAAAAGTTATTACTATCAATGGTTTTACTAAGTAACGTTTCTCTTCAAAGTTTAGCGCAAATAATTTTAAGGTCATGCTATATTAGACAATGAAAAGATAAATAGTGTTTATCACAATACAGAATTTTACCGTAACGGAACAAAACTATAAAATCATTGGTTTTGCAAATGGCAGCTTAATATTGAGTACACATCTGCGTATTAAAATTTCATACTCATAAATATCGTCCGAAAGTTATAATCCAACCGTCAATTTGTCAAAATCTACGATAAATCATTAAATCCACGGTTAATACGGACACATGAGGGTAAGGGTCGAAACCCACTTGGACGATAGGGGCAGCGGCTCAACACAAAAATGGTAGCATTCGAATATTTAATCGGTACCATTATATTTTTTTGAATTTAAATTCTAATGACAGAATACATTGAAATCTTACCAACTCAGTAAACCTTACCAACGTATTATGACACCGATGTAATTTATGTAAGTTTTTGTTACTCAAAGCTGTAAAACATTGTTTTATGCACAATAAACCAAATTAATTTATTTTTTTGAACATTTATGTAAGGAAAAGTTTTAACAAGTGAAAATCATTTCATAAATAATGATTCTAAATATAGTCCTTACACGCCATCATACTTTTTTTTGCTGGCAACTACATACATTAAACTTGTTTTTAACTGCATTAACCATTTAGTAAGCTAGTTTACAAAAATCCTTTTAAATGTATACTTGAAGACTGAAATTTTGATATAGATACAGAAAAAAAGTGTCACAAATGTTTTGTTTGTTTTGTTCGTCATTCAATCATACATATATTAATAGCTTTATTCATATCTGCAAATACAAATCAAACAAAACAATACCATCACCGCGGTTAGTGCATTTTGAGTCTCCGGTCCTTTTACCACACATGTGAAAACTACTTTAATCGCCGACTGGTCAGTCGGGCGTTATAAATGGAATTTATAGACCGATATATCATTCCCTTTATTGATGAAATTACTGCTAAATTAATTACTTACTTCTGTGCCAGAAGTATTGAGGTAATAATTTAGGGTCGTATTATGGGACGAAATTACATTAACATGAGTCGCATGAGGCTTTGTAATATAAGTTATTAATCCGAATCTATTTATTAATATTTGGATACTGGTTTAATTATCTGAGACATTCATTTCATATTATAACAAAATTTTACACGCGTTAGGTAAGTTTCCGTGGAAGGACCTGGGCGCCCACCACGATGTATCTGCCCAAGAGAACTCCCCTAACGAATTAATTCTGCGGGGGAGTCACGACCCTCAGGCATGAGGATTTACGACTGAAGAAGAGGTCATTTAAATACTTGTAGATTACCAAACTGATTTTATACTACAACAAACAACCGGGACCTACAACTTAACGTGGGATCCGACCCAAGGAAGCATCCAAAATGGAATGCCACTTTTTGGTCACCCATCCGCGTACTGACCGCGTCGACCTTTGCTTAACATTGGTAATCGCATGCGTTTCCTGCCGCTAGTAGCTACGAGCACTTATTTTTCAATTAATAGAATGTTATTATAAGACGGTTATGGCGCCTTTATCATCATCATCAGCCCAATGAGACCCACTGCAAAGTATAGGCCTCCTCCCTCTTACGCCAATGCTTCTGGTCTTGCGCTGTTCTTGCCCAGATGTTTCCTTCTAACTTTCTAATACCATCCAGCCACCGTTGCACAGGTCTTCCTACACTTCGCTTACCTAGCCATGGGTACCATTTAGTTACTGCTTTGCTCCATCTGCCGTCAGTACGTCTCGCCAAGTGTCCAGCCCATCGCCACTTGAGTTTCGTAATACGAAACCCGACGTTAGGGAAAACCTTAGAAATGGACATTGCTTATTAAGTATTCTTTGATAAAATTGCTGTTATTTGGCTTCAACAAACAATGTCCTTGATTGGACGTGATTGGATGAAGGGCGGTGACGTCATCGGACACAGAAAACTAATGCACAGACACTTTTGTTACTTTTAAGTGAAGAATTTATACATCTCTTATTGTATAGAGAAGGCTGGCTTACAATTTGATCGAGGTTTAATTTGTTGACTCGAGATAAAAATAGCTTATAATATCTTAGTATATCATAGGCTTTATTATTAGGTCATATATGAACCAAATAAAGGAAAAGGCGAGCGACATGTCGTATGAGGAGGTCAAGGAATTGGCAGAAGATCGGGAAGGATGGCGCATGCTCCACAGACAAGGCCTCGCCCTTAAATTTGTGTTGATGACTATAGTACTACTACACTATGTTATTATATTATCCTTTCGAAAGCCAAACACGCCTATTTGTATGACCTGAAAAGTTTACAGGATAAAGACGTTGTAACATTTACTGCCAGTGTAAATTACCATATAAAATAAGTTCAAAATTTGTACCTTAAAAAGATTTACAAAATATACTAAACAAGACTTCTGTACATACATATTCTGTGTCGCAATTGCCAATCAAGTTTTGGCTTCCTTTGCCTCAGTCCAAGGACGCGGGAAGACTATTGAGGGTTATTACAACATTATTATCCGTTTTCATTGATAAGCATTAAGCAGTTTTAGTGGTTTTATCTTTGACTAGATTTTGCCCGCGATTTCGCACGCGTTAATGCTATAAACTTACCTTTTGAATCACTATATCTATTAAATAAACTGCATCAAAATTCGTTGTGTAGTTCTAAAGATCTAAGCATACATAGTCAACACGATAGTCTTTCATGACCGACGTTCGAAGAGTCAACACGAGTCCTGAGGATGCCTCGTGGAGAGGCGAAACACGTGTCGACTAGAATATCTTGCCGAAAGAGAACAAGAAAGCTTCAAGACACAAGGTGCGGTATTGGTAAGATCTTGAGATCCACGGAGGCCACGTTGGTTAGGAGGTGAGGTGTGGCCTTGGTATATGGAGGAACACACCTAAAAACCATCAAGTTTGTTGTTTGATGTCGGTTAAGGAGCAGTTGCAGCGGAAAAACACTACATATTTCTCCAGAGTTTCAGTAACAATGGATTTCCGCAAAGTAACGCCTGATTCAAAATTTTAAAGACTTATTTTATCTTCTTTTAGTTGATTTTAAGGGCCACGTGCACAACGTCTCTTAAACACATAAGGCATTTTCTAGGTACTTTCGGCACTAACTGCGTGTAAGAATTATTTTTAAAGTGGATCTAAGACATTTTCTTTGTAGCGAATGAAGTAAATTTAGTTTAATTTCATATTTTGGTAGAAACACAAGTTTGTGAACAAAATCAATGTTTTACAAGGACCCTACTTTAAACATCAACAACAACTTGTAACAAGTATGTGTATCAAAATTAATCAACAAAAACGTTGTAACCCAAATTTGCCGCTATTAAAATCCGTTTTACTCCCCGCCATATTTCACACGCAAAAAATAATTTAATAATCTGTGCAAATATTTATCCAAAATGGCGGCCATTAGCGACGCAATAAGAGCGCAAAATGACACATGCACGCTTAATTACTACACTGTGACGTCACGGAAATAAATAACTTGGCACCAAAGAATACCATTATATAGATTCTGTATCTTTTAATTCTTTAAAATAACAGTATTGACTGCTCTGTTAGCTTAGTTGGTAGTGGTCCTGCCTTCTAATCCAGGGTTAGATTCCCGCACAATAATTATGTATATCAAAATTTGTAATTACTTGTGTTGAGTCTGGTCGTTTCTATGTACAATAGGTATTGTATTTACAAAAGAAGTGTATATATGTACTTGCATGATACAAGCATAAGCTTAGTATGGGGCTAGATGGCGCTGTGTGATTTGTCCTGAAATATTTACTTATTTAGTGACTACAGTATGGTTCTAAGCGTTATATCGTCATAAATATTTCGAATAATCTCGAACCTACGTTTTGGTCCATTAGTTTTATCATTTTGATAAATCCATAAAAAAAACATTCAAATCAAATCAGCCGTTTGATTTTAAAATTATAAGCAAAAAAAACACATGTGCTTACACATTTAAACACTTTTGCTTTTATCAGCAATAGCCTGTAAGGAATTGACCAGTTGGAACTGATAAAAATACAATTATTTAATGTTTTGGTATCTATTCTACGTAATCTATGCCTGATGACGTCACGCACACGATTAACTCCCAAAATGGAGCGTTATTTCAGCCAGTACAGCCTTCTCAGTCACGTGACTCGAACACTGAAATTTTCAATTGTTTCACCAAGTAAGATTTGTGGGTGAAATTTCATACTAAGTTATTAAAAGTCGGTAAAAGAATATTACGCGAAGAATTTTGTACCACTGCTTATGTTTCTATTGATTTTCCACAATTACTTTGTAGTCAAATTTGACCTAATTTAGCGTAATTACGAGAGCAAACGTTTTATTTTAAACCATTTACTATATATCATAAAAGTGGATGTTTGCAGCTTTAAGGGGGCGCTTCCCAAAGACCACGTGACCGATATTGCCTACCCGGCCCCGCACTTGCCGCTCAATACACACGACAATTGCTCAAATAAGAAACGGCGTAGCCGGTCATAATCATGTTCAAGGCGTAGCGGACGGACGTGCTAACATGACGGGGCCGCGCCGCGCGGCCGCGGCCGCCGGGGATCGGCTAGGGTGCGACTCGCGCGCGGGACGCGGCGCGGAGTGTTGGGAAGGGAGTCAAATTAGTTCGTACAGTGTTATATGGTCACTGAAAAAAGTCGGTATAATTTTTCAAATTGCTACCTTTTTGTTGTTATTATAACTATTTATTATTTCATACCAATACAGATAGAGGTAATTGATAAGTAGGTTCAATATACGTGGTATATGGTAGTTACCTTATCGGTATTTATTAATTTACTTATAACTTTATATTACATATATGTAGGTAACTAGTTATATAGGTACTTTGTTTACAGTTGTTTGAAATCAGTAAGCACTTACCTACTAAATTATTAATCCAGTAGTATGTAACTTGTAATACCTACTTACCTGGTATAAAATCGGCGAAAGTATATGGCGCTTCAATATAAAAAAAAATACTTATGCACGAGTTAGGCACCTGCACGAAAACAGTTTCAAATGAAACGCAGCTAATTAGTGTTATATATTCTCTGGGAACCCCGAATAGCAGAAGAATTATTGTGGCTTATAAATTAATTATAAGGCCAAGTGTGATTCGGACTCGCGCACGAAGGGTTCCGTACAATTCCATCCCAGTAATATTATAAAGACGAAAGTTTGTGAGGGTGTAAGTATGTTGGCCGTTCTTTGTGCTTAAACAGCTGAACCGATTTGGATTAAATTTGGCAAGGAGATATTTAGACCCTACATTAATATTATAACTACGAAACGCGGGAAACACCACGGGGCGCCGCTAGTAATCTAGAATTCTAGAGATCGCCGCTTGCGAGTTCTAATTTGACGAAGCATCTACTAGGAACTACTCTGGCGTATTTATATGGGTCTGGCGAAAAAAATACGAATGTGTTATTAATATCTTATGTACCTTTATATATTTAAATTAAACACACATTTCTCCATTATTAATTATAATTATTTACTAGTACAATAAATGTACCAAAACAGTTTATCAGCCCATTTAAAAGATTAGATAGATAGATAGATAGAAAATTCTTTATTGTACCACACGATAAAATTAAAAGGAAAGAAGAAAAAAATACTTATACTAGTGCCACAAGTGGCGGCCTTAAGCGCCAGTAAGTAGGTACCTATATTTATTTTGTGATAGAAGTAAATCAAGAGTACAACTAAAGAGTACTCTTGATTTACTACTCTTTTAGAGTTTGTTTTTGATTACGCGTAAGCGCCACCTATTTTATAATAGCGCTAGCGCTAATAACCTACCTACTAGGTACCTACGACCTTTCACCGAACCAACCACGAGCCCGCGAGACGACAGAGCGGCCAGATTCTGAGAGCTGCAAGCGGGTCGGGCTATTTTAGTAGCAAAGATCAAGTTATCCTGGACGATCAAACGAATTGAAGTCAGGTAGGTACCTATAGTTACTTCTAGTACTTTCGTAGTTCCATAATAATATTTTTTGATTTCGTAGTTCCATAATATTATTATAGGTTAGGTATTATAAATACATACACATATTTCAGTAGGTACCTACCTATATAGGTACGACCAATACGTATACCTATGTAGCTCGCTTTATGTCCATCCAAAGGTTGCCTGGTAGAATTCGATCGGCGAATAAGGCGATAAGGCCGCCTACTGCACTACCAATAGTTATTATTGTCCCTGTGTAGGTACCTACCTATGTTTCGTTACTGTATTTGTGGATCGGGCATAACACGTCATTATTCTTACGCAGCAGTAAGGTAAAATATAAAAATAAAAAGGTAGATTTGTACCTATATCCACCACCACGCCGCCACCATGTGCTCAAATGACGACTTGCGCAATTTTGATTTTGTTGGTGTTTTTTATTTTTCTTTCGCCTCGGCATATTTCGCACTAAAATGTCCGTTGGTTAGAAAAGCACCATCACCATAACAAAAAATGTTAGTGCAAAAGTACAAACTTTTAAAATATTTTTAGTATCTAATATATTACTAATTGCTATTTTATTACTAACGCACGGTAATATTATCCGTTTTAGATGCAAACGCTTTTGAAAACTAGTTACTCAAAAAAGGAACGAACGCTTGTATGCAAACCATTCATTCGGTTACAAATAAAACGTAGTACAATTACGAACAAAAATGTCAAATGTGAGCTCTATGTCAATACGTTTTAAGTCTATTTTTGCATGTTTACAAATGTAGTTACTTGAAAGTGGTTTGGCTTCGACAGGTAAAGCGGTTCTATGCCGAAGACATAGAGTCTAATATCCATTGCACTACAAAAAAATGGGTTTAGAACGAACGAAAAACGACAACTCATGTTTAGAAATATAGTTATTTGATTTGAAACTAGTTAGGCTTTGACAAGTAGAGCGGTTCTATACCGGCGGCATAAAGTCTAATATCGATTGCACTATAAAAAACGGTTTTAGAAAGATGTAATAATATTATGTTATTTTAAATTGAAATATTTTGTTTTATTTTTTAGACATAAGGTATTAATATAAATTGAAATAAAAAATGGTTCTAAAAACGAAATCATGTTGAAATTTGTTTTATTTTGGAATTTGAGATGTTATTATTATTATTGCAATGGGTGAATATATATTCAATAAATTTCAAATACATTATTACACAAAAAAAATGTTTTTATTGTATCGTTGTTTTTTTAATTAATAATATGATTTTTCTAATTGCTACTTGTATTGTTGCTATATTTCGAATTTATAAAAAAAATATATCTAGAAATCGTTTTATTCGTAACCAACCCAGCACTACCATACACTAGCAGTAGCTCAAACAAACTGTCGAGTTGGAGCAATAGTTTGAGTCGTTTCATATTTCGAAAACTGGAGCATGGAGCTGCGCGGAGTGGCACGTGCTTCCCGTACGAACGTTAGCTAGCTACTGATGAACGTCGACGCCCACGCGTCTATCGGCTCAAAATAGGTTGCAAAAGCTATAAAACAATTCATAATAAATCGAAAAACCAATATTTTGATAATCCTAAAGTGCCAAAAATAGCAAAATGATGTGTAGCACATTTCCTTAAAAGAAAGGTATGTATTATTTCTCCCCATTTCGGAGCCTCAGGGAAATACATGACAAAACAAGGGTTAACTTAAAAATTTTTTTTTGGATTCATGTTACAAAGTATCGAAATTTCTAAAATTACAATCTCTTTGAAAAACTATACAGAATAACATATATTTTTTCCCACAGTGAATTTATTCTCTCAAGCGGAGTTCTAAGCTTTCAAATAGAGGGAATTTGGAGAATCTTGTCGCAATAAATGTATTGCCATCTCGCTCTTCTTGGGAGCTCGTCCTTAATTGCATTGTTCCGAAATAATATATTGCCTTAACTTTCTCGCGAGAGAAAAAGTAAAATATGTATATGTACATACATATGTTCTACAGATAAAAAACATACTTTAGCACCTGAAAGAAATATACAACGGGAGAATTCTTTTCTTTTATACTCTGTTAACCATACTCCTTACTTAGTAAGAACAATAAAAATATATTTATGTACTTGCAAAACCAAAGAGTCCAGCTAAGTAAATATAGGTATAAACGCTTTAACAAACCATTAAGTCGTAAATTATAAAAACAGCCGCAGCGAATAAATCGTGGAAGTAATTAAACTTTGACAAGTTTTGTTTTATATAATAAAGTTTTTGTACACAAACGACATCAGATCCAATGGACGGGGTTTTATGGTCAGATAAAAAAACCTAAAAGCATAATTATGTCTCATACATTCGCGTGAAATGTCGCATGTTAAAGTGATCGCAGTAATATTCAAAGGCATCATCACAGTAATATTAATGACTAGCTGATTCCCGCGACTTCGTCCGCGTGGAATAGTTATTACCATAAAAACGGGTCTATTAAGTTAACCTTAAAAGATAGACATATACTGTTACAGACATTTTATTAGATCATTTCATGAGAAATAATTCTTTTATACATATTTTTTTGATATCTTGAACCGTTTTCGCAGCGCACGCATCAGAAGCCCTCAAAGATGAATAATTTTCTCCGTTTTTTCCACATTTTGCATTATTTCTTCGCTCCTATTAGTTGCAGCGTGATGTTATATAGCCTAAAGCCTTCCTCGATAAATGGTCTACTAAACACAAAAATAACTTTTCAATTCGCACCCGTAGTTCCTGAGATTAGCGCGTTCAAACAAACAAACAAACTCTTCAGCTAGTTAAAAGTCGGGAACGCACGAAAGTCTTTTTAAAAACTAATTAATTAAACTACGTCTGTTCAGACTAAAGATTTTATTTAGACTGCCCTTATTCTAACATGCAATCTTATTTTATACCTAACACCTAAGCCGAGCCTTATCGGCCGGATGCTGAGTTGGCGACATGTAACCTGATCCGCGTGGTACGAGGATCGTTGGGTGGTCTACGAATGTTATGACCATTGTGTGCGAGTACCAGGAACATAACGCCTTCCCCCTCAGACTCGAAATTATCGGAAAAGGATTTTCCGAGAATTTCGGTTTACATACATACATTTTCTTATTCTATATCTTAAGACTATTGCTGCTTGCAATACCAGGTCCTGCTCGGAGGGGTTTGTAGAGGCAGCGAACTTATGCGAATAACATTCTTAACTTACAAGTAAAATCGGATTTTCATTTACATTTTCATGTTCAATTACAGGGGTTGAGGGTGTCTCATAGATTTTCCGGATATAAGGTATAATTTTTAACTGTAGTGTGTATACAAAAAACACCAATAAGATTATATAGAGCACAATTGTGGCAATGCCAAGGCTTTTCACTTCACTTGAATTTTGAACACTTTTCTTCAACATATAATTGAGGTGTTGCACGTAATCTAGGTTAACTCGTTGCAGGTTTATGGGTTCCATATTTTCCATTTTGTTTTCTGATAGATCAGGTAAGTTTACAATAGGTATGCGGTTATAAGAATTTCCCAATTCATGGAAACGGTTTGCACGGAGTCGCAGAGTGCCAATGGTGACATCGCATGGTTTCTGGATAGTGAGAATGTATGTACCTCTCAGTGGCTCCTGTATGACGTCGTCGCTGCATTGCTGCGTAAGCACCTTTTTAAATTTGGAGAAGATAATCCAAACGTTATCAGAGATTTTCTGTGTCTTCAATTCATCTGTAATGACCTTGTGCTTACTACATTTTGGTAGATGTGCTCGGTATTTCATTAACTGTTCCACACAGGTTTCTGCGAAATAAGGTGCGATGCTGCTTTCAGAGCACAGGTACTCTTTGGCGGTTATCTCTTTACACTTTTGGGCAAGTGGGCGGTAGCTTTTCTCATCCTGGAGTAAAAAGGGATATTCAGGAATTATGGTAAAGGTATCGGCGGTGGTATGGTTAAGCATGGGCAATGGGTACAATTTATAATATACATAACATTTATTTTCAACTAATGGAACATCAATTATAAACCTAACATAACTGTCTTTAAGGTATGTTTTAACAGAGAATGTCTCTTCTAAATTTATTAGGTTTTGATTATTTACAGGATACATAAGCTTACCATATGTACTTATTTCTTTCAGCAATGTTATAATCTCTACAGAATCTATTACAGTTTTATGGAGTACAGACACTTTACTAAGGGCTAAAGCCGTCTCTACATCGCCGAGTTTAATGGAAATAGTGCGGAAATTAATAATAAAGAGGTTGAATACATTTATAATATGGAAAGTTAGAAGTTCCTCGAAATTATCATGTGATCTTAGGTAAAATTATATTTTATTAACTCTATCATTCAGAAGCTTTGTGTTTTCATTTACAATTTCACTTGAGTTTACGATGTGATCCAGCATTTCGGTAATAATAGTGATTTTATTGGAAACGGCTTGCTCACGGGTTTGTGTGTCAGTTAACAATTGTTCGAAATGAATAGCGTCATCGTTATCTAGATTTCCTGTTATTACTTTGATCAAAGAACCTAGAGGGTTGATAAGACCTCGTTTTACGCGTTTGCTAGGTACTAACTTCTGTAGTTTTTCTGTAGCCTCATCACGGATGTATTCAATTTGAGACTGAAAGTCTTTAAATTTAATCATGAGGGAGGAAACATTTTTAGAGGCTAATATAACCTTGTTACAAAACTTTGAATATTGTTGCGAATGAAATTGCAAGTCGGAGGAGATACCTGTTAAATCTATAGTTTTTATAATAGACCAACTATCGTACTGTAGCGAGGCGCGACCTTGCTTAACTGGAAGGAGGCCTGGATTTTCATTAATTTCTTGAAGTTGAAGGCCCTGGCTCTGGAGACCTTGGGCATGGACGCACGTCACCATCACCAGGAGGAAGCACCACCTGCGGAGGGCGTTTTACATTTTTAATTGGGACCTTGGTGTCTCTGTCCTTGATTTTTATGGGTACGACGTTTTGTTTAGCTTCGCCATTTATTATAGCTTTTTGGTACCTAGGTTTATCCTTGGACTGTCTTTTGTTTACTGCCTTCGCATATAATGCCTGTCCTTCCGTGAACGGCGGTACTATTTCTCCACCGCGTTTATGCTTCACCTTTTCTTTGTCTTTTCGCAGTTTTTCCGAGATGAATTTATATAATTCATTAGTTCGTTTCTTATGATCTTTTATCAGTTGTTGTTTATAAGCTTTGTCAAATTGTACTTCAAAAGAGGAATTTAATTCTGTGTGTCCAAATACAACTTCGAATGGTGTTAAATCTGTAGCGCTATGTATGGTATTATTGTATGCCATTATAGCATAGGTCATTATATTTGCTGCGTCTGTGTATTTCTTTTCGTATTTGGCTAGGCGATAAATTTCAATTATGGTGGAATGGAAACGCTCTACTATGCCGACAGAATTCGGGTTATTTGGTGTAGTTATGTGCAGTGTTATTTTGTGTAATTGAGTAAGTTCTCGGAGTAGGTCGTTATTAAATTCGGTACCGGGGTCGCAGCTAATTTTTCGCGGAATGCCATAGAAACTGAAGTATTTAAGGAGTGCTCTTACTACCTCGGGCGTTGACCGTGATGGTATCTCTATTGCCTGTGCTAGCTTGCTGAACGCGTCTACTATCGTGAGGTAGGATTTGGAGTCGATGGAAAATATATCCATGAATAATTCTTGGAATGGGGCATCCTGTGTTTCAGTGAGTTGTAATACTGGTTTGATTGGTTTTCGGTCATACTTGGCGATCCTGCATTGGTCGCACGAGTTAATTACTGCAGAGACCGTTTCTTGCATGTCGGGCCAATAATAAGATCGCTTTATTCTTTTAATTGTTTCTGTTATACCTCTGTGGCATGTTTTTCCTTCGTGTATCTTTTTGATTATCAATTTTTGTTCGTCTTCATTTTCAACGTTAATCACTCTCTCGGTGCATTCATGAAAATTGATAGTACCTTGTTTGAACATGGAAATCACGACGTTGCTAAATTCTCGTCGGTGCTGTGTGGTCTCGAAGTAAACGAAGTATTTGTTCTTGGGTTTAATGTATTTTTTTAGAAATTCACATACAAGGTCTGGTTTGCCGTGAGGTAAGAAAATCTCTAGAATTTTTTGATGTTTCGTAGATATATCGGTTACTTGTAGTCCGTCAGTGAATTTTTGAAACACGAGTATTTGGTTTGGTTTTGTGTCCACAGCTTCATGTAATATAGGTATACCTAGAGATTCTAAGTCTCTGCCTGAATGAATCGTTTCTGTAGCGCTGGAACTTGTCTCCGATGGTACGAGACATTCGGGTTCCTTACTCAAAATTTGGTCTATGGAATCTGTGTCTGAGATAGTTATAGGACTGTTGGTTGCCGTTCTCTCTGAGTCGGATATAGATATGGTGTCAGATTGCTGAGAAGGATTATCTAGATTGACAATCATTGATATATCGTCAGGTTCTTCTGCTGTAGTCAATGCATTAAGTTTGAGACGTGATAGTGCGTCAGCATTTGCATTTAGTTGTCCATTTTTGTGTTTTATGTCAAAATCGTATTCTTGAAGTCGTAAACGCCAACGTGTTAACTTACTGCCCGGCTCTTTTAGTTGATATAGCCAGAGCAAGGGTTTGTGGTCGGTTACAATGTCAAATTTCCTTCCGTATAAGTACGGCCGGAAGTGTTTTGTGGCCCAAATTATTGCCAATAGCTCTCTTTCGATGGCACTGTACTTTTTTTCTGTGTCCGATAAAGTTCGACTGGCGTATGCAATAGGTCGGTCAGAGCCAATTGTCCCTTGGGATAACACGGCTCCTATTGCCACTTCCGAAGCGTCGGTGGTCAATATGAAGGGCTTGTTCATGTCCGGGTATTGAAGTATCGGGGCGTTGATTAACAGCTCTTTACACTTTTGAAAGGCTTCGATGTATTTTTCCGATTTTTCAACAGTTTTTCCTTTCTTTAAACAAGCTGTTAACGGTTGTGTTATTTTTGAAAAATCTTTGATAAATCTCCGATAGTAGCCAATAAATCCCAGGAATCTTTTTATTTCTGTCTGAGTCTCTGGAATTGGGTAGTCAATCACCACTTGGATTTTGTCATTATTTGGTCGGAGTCCGTCTTTAGTTAGTGTGTGACCAAGATATTGAACTTCTCTCCGTAGGAATTCTGATTTGTCTAGTTGGACCTTGAGGTTGGTGAGTCTGAGCCTATCAAAGACAGTGCGCAACTTCTCCAGATGCTCGCGGAGTCCGTTAGAATATATAAGTATATCATCTAGATATACCAAACAGTGTATACCTTGCAGCCCTCTTAGTACGTTGTCCATGGCACGTTGGAAGGTTGCTGGGGCCGTTTTTAAGCCAAATGGCATGCGAAGGAATTCATAATGACCATTTTGGGTAGAAAACGCTGTCTTTTGTCTGTCCTCTTCTGCTATCTCGATCTGATGATAACCGGAAGCCAGATCCAGGGTTGTGAAATAATTGCTTTTACCTAATTTGTCGAAAAGGTCACAGATATTCGGTAGAGGGTAGCGATCGTCCGTCGTTATTTCGTTAAGGCGCCTATAATCGACTACCATTCGGTATTTCACTTGTCCGGAAGCGTCAAGCTTTTTAGGGACGAGGTGCACCGGAGCGCTCCAAGGTGAGTGTGATTCTTGTACCACGTCGTCCTTGAGCAGCTTTTCTACTTGATTTTTAATTTCTTCAGCTTGGGCTGGAGCCTGTCTATACGGCTTTATGTATATAGGGTTGTCGCTTGTTGTTCTGATTTGGTGTTTAACCTGATTCGTGAAGGTAAGGGGTAGGTCTTCACAGTAGAATATGTCTTTATATTCTATACATAAGTCATGTATAGCTTTTCTTTCTTCCGAGCTAAGGTGGTCTAAGCGTAGCTTTGCTAGGTTTTCCTTGAGTAGTTGATCAATTTCTACTTCAGTTGATTCCGTTATGTAATTCAGGTCGCATGCTATTACGTCATCGTTTCGGACTGGCCGTACTACAAAGGGTTTCTTTATAGTCATGCCTACTTCATTTTCAGATGCATTTTGAATAACTGTGGTGGCATAAAAATTTTCACACTTCACAATAGCGGCGTGCATCCTGACATTTTCACAAAATTGTTTGTATTCGATAATTGCATCTCCGTTTTCTACGGACACTGGTATCTTTACCCGGGTTTCTGACCTTGGTTCTAGGGTCACCGAATGATCCTTGTCATAGTATATTGGGATGGTTGCGTTTTGTTTGAAAGTTCTGTCGTCTAGATCAATTTTGGCTTTCAATTTAAGCATTAGGTCCCATCCAATGACTCCATCATATTTGGGGTCTACGTCGTATACGAAAAACTTGTGGTCCATTTCTTCGTTGAATTCTTTGAATAAGGGTATGTCCACCACATGATTATGTGAACTGGATGCGTGAGTACTTGTTACCTCGAAGGGTTCATTTCTTTTGTATTGCTGGTAATGAGTGTCTGCCTTCCTTGGGCTGATAAAACATCTGCTGCTTCCTGAGTCTAGCATAAATTTTGCATTTATATCGTTGAATTTTACATAGGGTAGTTTTCGGGTGGCGTCGTAGTTGAGCTCAATTACCTCGGGGGTTTTGAGCTCAGGGTAAAGCAAAAATTTTCCACTGTATCATCCTTGGTCTCGTCTTCATTGATTTGTTCTTCAGTGTATTCAACCATGGGGTCGTAATACAAGTTAGGGTCCTCATAGTAACCATAACCTTGTTCCTCATAATTAGGGTTGAAGTCGTCGGCCTGTTCCTGTGTTATGGTTATTTCATTCAGGGGTACCTGTCTTGGTTGTACCGTTCTCATGGTGACGTCACTGGTAAATGGCACTGGTGGTTTGTAGCCTTGATGTTGGGGTTGCTGGTAACCAAACTGTCCCGGTTGTGGACGAAAGCCTTGAGGCTGTGGCGGCCTGTATCCGAATTGTCCTGCTTGAGGGCGATACCCTCCTTGGTTAAATGGCTGAGGTGGGCGGTACCCAAAGGGGGTCATTTGAGGTCGCGGTATGTTTGTTTGAGTTGGGAAATTTGGCTTGTAACCAAACTGCATAGGAGGTCTGTAATTATTGTTAATATTAAATGGAGGTCGTATAGGCTGTGGTCTGAATGCCATTGGGGCTTGATTAGGGATACCGAATTTGAATTGTGGGTGTTGCATTACCGGAAGAGGTGGAGGTTTTGGTACTGTCAAGTGCTGTAGCATTTTTGATCTTAATTGGTATTGATCCTGGAAGTTGACTTCCTCCAGGACATGTTTAAGGGCATCTTCTAGAGTTAGGGGTTGTTTCAGCCGAATCACCCTAACCATGTGTTCAGGTAGGTTGTAGAGAAAGACGTTCAAAGCCGTGTTATTATGAATTATTTTCTTCGCCTGTTTCACGTCTTCGCTATTTGCCGAATTTTGGTGAATTTTCGAAAATAATATTGCGCGCATGTCCTGCACACGTCCGCAGAAATCTAGATAGGACTCTCCGCTTTTCAATTTAAGGGATTCCAGTTCAAACGCTACTGACTCTTCACTACGCGGGTCTCCGAAATGTTGGATCAATAATGCCCTGAGGTCGTCATAACTTGTGAAGTCACCCCGCTCACTGATTAGGGCGGCAGCTTTTCCAACGAGTTTGCTGGTGAGACATTGCATAAGGAATTCATTTCTTTGGGTGGTACCTTGAAAGTACTGAATGACATACTCGCATTTTTTAAGGAAAAGCGTCAAAGTTTTAGTGTTGCCGTCGTAATCAGGGACCAGTTTTAACATGTCCCTAAGAAGGGGCGGTGCTATGGTAGCTGCTGTGGCTGCATCCACCATTTTTACAACTATCTATTACTATTCCTTCTAAATTAAAATATTTTATACTTAATTATAATTATCTGTGCAATTTTCGTCACAATTTACCTAATTTAACCTATTGCGCAATTTTAATCGCGTATATATCTAAATTAATCTATGTTGTGCAGTTTTAGTCACAGTTACCCTAAATTATCCTAAATTGTGCAATTTTAATCACAATATAACTAAATTTACTTAAATTGTGCAATTTTAATCACAATAAAATAGGCTTATTCTAGAAAACAATTTTCGTGGATGGGGATGGGGTAAGCAGGAGGATTTTACTCCAGAGGATGCTACTCTATGTACTTACATGCCCAGCGCCATCTTAGTCCGCTTTAACAAATTTGTTTGGTTCGGGGATACCGGTGTCAGCTTCCGATGCTAGGGTGCTGGCACACTGCTGCCGCTCGAGGATCGCGGAATTCACGCGAATATTCACACGCGCTGGCTAGCAACTGATATCCGGCCCGGCTGCGCCAGTTAAAAGTCGGGAACGCACGAAAGTCTTTTTAAAAACTAATTAATTAAACTACGTCTGTTCAGACTAAAGATTTTATTTAGACTGCCCTTATTCTAACATGCAATCTTATTTTATACCTAACACCTAAGCCGAGCCTTATCGGCCGGATGCTGAGTTGGCGACATGTAACCTGATCCGCGTGGTACGAGGATCGTTGGGTGGTCTACGAATGTTATGACCATTGTGTGCGAGTACCAGGAACATAACGAGCTTTATAATATTAGTATATTCATAACTTTGTATGTTGTTACACTCATTTGGCCAAACCAATTTATTTGAAAGTTTGGTAAATGATTAGTAAAAAACATTAAATTAACAAATTTTGCAAATAAGAAATAACCTTGGGAGTAAATTAAGTCATAGCCAAATAAATGTCTGCAGTAGCGCGCAGAAAGATCTCATGCATTTTTTTAGTAGATACGTAGTTCGATAGGTGTCTTCTGCTTCTATTGTCTCTGGTGGAATACAATAAACTTTTGTATGACAAAATATTTTATCACGACGGCAATTTGCAGTAGTAAAAGTTGTTAATGGCGTTTGTAATGGATAACACTCAAGTTGTTGTTATTTGTTTAACGGCAGGTAGCACAAAACAACCTGAGGTTAGAGGAATAAATGGAGAGACGTGGAATGTAAGGAATGTCTTAAGAATAGAATATAATATATATGTACACCATAAACACACATAGATATTACAAAACAGAGTAATATACTTAAAGTGCTGCACATCAGGCGGCCTTATCGCCTTAGGCGATTTTTTCCAGGCAACCTTTTGGATGGACATTACTTTGAATTACTACTTATACAGGTAGACTTTCAAATTTTTTATATTACTACTAAGTATAAATTAAAATTCAAAATTAAAGTTTATTTCGGGTAGGTAATGATAATTAATTACATATATTAGAATTCATATTCGATTTATTTACTTTAAACGACGCATAAAAAGTAATGAACAAAATATATTTTTAATAGGCTGATTTATGGTGCAGCAGACTGATATATTAAACTCAAAAATTAACAAATAGTATTAAATTGATAAATGTAATTTTCAACGTAGTCCAGATTTGTTTTGAGTTTTCGAAACGAATGTCATACCAACATTAGTATGTGGATGCCAAACTTGGGCGCCCAATAAAGAAGCCATGAAAAAGATAACAACTTTCCAAAGAGCAACAGAAAGAAGCATGTTAAATCTAAAACTGTGCGACCGAGTTAACAGTCAAATTATTCGCCACAAAACTAAACTCGTCGACGCTCTACATGTCGCTGCCAAGCTCAAATGGAAATGGGCGGGACACACAGCCCGACAAGGAGACAACCGGTGGAGTGAGAGAATCCTGTATTGGGAACCAAGAGACGGCAAGAGAGCACGCGGTAGACCTGTCAGAAGATGGAGAGATGACATCGAAACAATCACTGGAAAACTATGGACGAGGACAGCACAGAATAGGAACGTGTGGCTAAAGTTGGAGGAGGCCTACGTCCGAAGTTGGACGATCCCGGATGACGCGCGAAATGAAAATAAGCAAGAAAAATCTGACAAATAACAATATTATATTAAACTGTATTAAATATAACATTTATATCCAGATATTCTTAACATTTAAAACTCTATGACATTATAAATGGACATTAAATCTTGACATAATAAGTACATTTATACTAACATACAATAAATCGCAATAATTACTAACATAGAATGATCATGTTTTATAAGGAAAAGGGAATAATTACAATAATAATAAAAATAATAAATGGCTATTTGAATTTGAATTAAACCGAATGAAAAAATAAATATGGGACCATCTCAGAAACAATCCCCATCGAAAAAGAATAATTGAAATCGGTTCATAAATAACACAGTAATCGCGCAACATAGTCACAAAAAAAACTTAAAAAATAAATATTCCGGGACATTGCACACAGCGCCATCTAGCCCCACACTAAGCAAACGCTTGTGTCGTACTAGATAACGGTTATAATACTTATATACTTTTATTTTGTAAATACACTCAGAAGACTTTATAACCTTCTCTTTTGAAGTCGGTTAAAAAATAGCTCACGCTTGACAACGGCTCGCTTGATGTTAAGCAATAACATGTCCTAGAGCAAACTCGTCCAAGTTTTTAAGACCTATATACTTAATAGGCAGAGTTCTGACACAAAACCGGAATGGCGCGTTAGCAAGCAAATATTTTGTCATCAACATAGTTTGAAGATATTCTAGCTTTAGGGACATAGTTTTACTTTATTATGAGTGTTAAAAAGTAGATTTACATTAAATAAGTTTGTCTGTACTATGATATAAAAAATACTAAAAATACAGAAATTACTTACCTATTTATTTTCAACAAGCTTTTGCCCGTGGCTTTGCACGTATAACCTTCGCATACTTAAAAACCTTCCATTAAAAAACTGCATCAAATCCTTGTATACTTTTAAAGATCTAAGCAAACATACAGACATATAGTATGTGAGTCGTGAATTTTGTTATAAAGATATAAAGATTCGAGAGTTTTCAAAACAAATATGGGCGTTCATTTTGTATAGAGCAATGAAAAAACTTTGTGTTTGTGACAGTATTTGTTTATGCGAATTAAGTAGTACTAAAGTTGTTACTTTTGAATATTAAAGCCACCAGCAGGGCTAGCACGGGCAGAAGACAATATATCCCGAGGGAAAGAAAAGACTTTGTTTCCCCGCTGTCAATTTTAGCACGGAGTAGCCGCGGGGAAAGTCAAACCGGATAGACATACGGCGAGAGTAGCGTTATAATATTTTATTCCTATTTTGTTGCCATAGTTACGAAATTAAATTAAAATGAATACAATGTTTGAATTATTCCTTAAACATTGTATCAATTCATCTAACCTTAAAAATTTGTTCATTCTTTTTATTTTTATTTTATATTTACATCGGGGAGTAGCGTGATAAAATTTCATGAATATTCCACCATAAACGTCAATGGGATAAATGATATTTCTTTCCACTGTTGTCATGTTATGAAAGGTGGAATGACACTGTCAGATGGATAAAATGGTGGAAAGACTATTTATCCCCATGCCGTGCTTGCCCTGCAGAGGTTAGTAACTAACCCTAGTTACTATCAACCCTGTGTGCCCCAGCGTCCGTAGCTCAACTAGCGAGGCAATCGCATGCGATTACCAATGTTAAGCAAAGGTTGACGCGGTCAGTACGCGGATGGGTGACCGAAAAGTGGCATTCCATTATGGGCGCTTCCGTGTGTCGGATGACATGTTAAATTGTAGGTTCCGGCTGTTGGTCTAGTACGGCAGTCATAACTTTAACTTTAAGATAAAAATAATTAATATTAATTTATGGTGATTTGAATTAAATGTAATGTGATTTTCCGACATGGGTCTCAGTAACCCGAAATAAATGAATTTTATTTTTTTACTAAGCTCTGTCAGAGGCCCTCAGGGCGGCTTGATAAACTCTCGACACCAGAGTTGGCCACTCTCATTAAATAAGGAGAAAAAGAAACCCTGTATTAAACTAATTTACGAAACACTTGCCACGATCACTGAGTAAAATATGAGATACAACTACTAAAGCACTCTAGCCGCGTTAACCTAAGTGAAAGTCATAAACATATCAGAAATATTGGAAATATATAAAATAACTTCTAAATAAGCACTACTCGCCTTAAAGACATCGTAAATTATTTATTTTATCTACCACTTAACTGGAATAGTGGCAGGAAGTAAGTAATACATATTACTAAAATAATAATTGTATTAGTAGAAAAACATATTTCATTTACGTGTATTAACAGCGAATGTGACTTAACTGTTCAACGGAGCAACGGATCTTTAGATTTTTGACAAGGATTGTAGTTTCACGAATATATTTGTCACAGTTTATTATTATTATTATTGTAAATTAAATGTGCTTTGCTTAGGAGTGGGAAAACAAAGGTCATTAAAAAAATGAAATTAACAGTTATTTTGCACTTACAATAAAAATGCGTTGTTAAAAAACTGATAAAGAAAAATCCAAACATAAGTTAGCTCGCATTTTTTTGCAAAATCTGGCGATCTTCAAAGCGAGATTGAATCGGTTCTTAATGGGTAAGGAAGCTCTATCGTTAACCACAACGATCGCTCGCTATCAAGCAAATTTCTGGATATGTGTCTCCCGTGAAAAGACCCTGGGCGCCCACCACGATGTATCTGCCCAAGAGAACTCCCCTAACGAATTACTTCTGCGAGGGAGTCATGACTCTCAGTCATGAGGATATGGCAAAAAGAGATCAAACAAATTATATTCACATACATAACTATTTCATAAAAAAATCTTTCAAAAGAATTGATGACCTCCTTTTTTGGAAGTCGGTTAACAAGTGCTATTTTTGTGTTGATTGTGAGTATATGACGTATGTCTATAGCATCGCAAACATAAAAGCTCCTAGCGAAAAGCTGTCACTATGAAACCGTTATTTTATTTGCCCACTGAACCAAAATTGACAAAAAGACACCGCTGGCGAGTAGAAATACCTAAAGCTCGCACAAAGCGCTTTGCTGCGACACTTTTTGTGTGCAAAGCTCAGTTATAGAGCTTTTACTAATGACTCTGTTTTCTAACTCCGAATTCGTACGCAAGAGATAAATCTGGTACTGAAACAAGAAACAATTCTGAAATTAATCTCTTAGAATCTCTCTTACAATTTTTTTAAAGTAAGGCGGTAAAAATAAGTTAATTTGTATGTGAGTCAATTCTGATAATGAGTTTTAAATTTACCCAAGTTTTCTAAGGGTATCTGACGTGGTTTGATAACTATACGATTTTTTTTTGCAATTGCAATAAACGATATTTTTACAGAAATAATGTAAGTTTTAAGCATATCGAATGAATAAATAGATAGATAGATAGATTAACGCTTTATTGGACACACAAATAAAATAAAAACACAACACAAACAAGAAAAAAATTAAATCTTATGCCACAAATGGCGGCCTTATCGCTAAAAGCGATCTCTTCCAGGCAACCGTAGGATGGAGAGGAAATCATAAAAAACAATTAGGCGGGGTGTATAATAAAGAACAATATATTACAATACAGTAATGTAAGTATAAAAAAAGGAAATAAAAAACTCAAGCATGCTGTAATTTCACATACTAATGCAAACAATTAAATAAAGAAAAATACTTTCTCAGTAGGTAAGAAAACCATAAAATTATATTTCAACCTTTAAAACTGTTTTAATTGTGTACTGACGCCATAATACCACTATGTAATGATTAACAGTATCCAATGTCGTAATATTTCGATTAACATGGAGAATAACAATGAAATTACTAAACTTTAATTAATATTCCTGGCGATTTTCCTAGCGCTATCAAGCTCCAAATATTTTAATATTAAACCTCTCTCTCTATATCTATTTGAGTCGTATTTCCCCATGTCTGAGGGTCGTGACTCCCCCGCAGAATTAATTCGTTAGGGGAGTTCTCTTGGGCAGATACATCGTGGTGGGCTCCCAGGTCCTTCCACGTAAAACACATATCCTCGGATATTATTTTACAGACTTTGGGGGCTTAAGCCCGGTATTTTTAATTGAATTAAATCCGGTCCATCCAAAGGTTGCCTGTAAGAAATCGCCTAAGGCGATAAGGCCGCCCAATGTGCATTAAAATAGTTTCTAAATTTCTTTCATCATGTAATTTTTTTGGTGTGCATTAAAGAAATATCTTATCTTATTTTAAAATACATCAGTGGGTCGCAGGCTGCATACAATGTTTAATTAAAACTAAGTTTTTAAAATACAGTATGTTGACGTTGATATAAAAACACTATTCTATATATAATCAAAGGATATTTTTTATTATTAAACCTATCTTCTTCTTCTTCTTCTTCTTCTTATCGAATGAGAGTGGCTAACTCTGGTGTCGAGAGTTTATCAAGCCGCCCTAAGGGCCTCTGACATGGCTTAACAACTGCCGTACTAGACAAACAGCCGGGACCTACAATTTAACGTGTCATCCGACACGATAAAACCTATAATACTGACAACAAGTATACGTATTGTCCTTCGACATTGGTATTTCATTATTACCGAAATGTGGCTTCGTTCACTTCAAGTGATTCTGGACCACTTTTATTGGTCTGAGTTATATGAATCATAGATGTAAGGATCGTAGATGAGGAAATATAATTTGTTTTTCAAGATCAGTATTGTTTTTTAAATAAAACTTGAAAAGGAAATACTAATTCTTATAAATACATACTAATTATGCTTATTTACATTTCGGAAAACGGGGGAGGCCTACGCCAATGAGGCGACAACTGCACACTAGGAAGAATTGACCTAAAATTATTGCATCACTTGACATTGAAACAATCATTTTTGACATTTCCGTAAACAATTGACTGTATACGTATAATTTTTTGTGTCATTTTCTGAATGTGTAGCTGAATAAAGGCTTTTTTACTTTTCATATCGGAAAATGTTAGTATCAAACAAGGTAAATTAAAACATTAGCTACTTTGACATCAAAATATCTATATTCAGCAGAAATAATTTATAAATTTAACAACGTATTAAGTATACTATCATGTAGGTCGAACGGATTAATAAACATTTGTGCAAATGATTAACCAATCGCATTTTATATTATGTACTTTTACCCCTATTTTAGTTAGGTATAGTTGGATTCAAGTATATTTAAATTTAATTCTGTTAGCTCTCGGCTACTACCTGTTTTAAAAGATATAAAATTAAGTAGAAACGCCACGATTAACCATCGACAAATTTCCAAACTTACCTAATCTAGCACACTTACCTCTGTGTATCTGACCCCTCAATATCTGATGACGCTTCTGACAGATTTATTAACAATTTTGTGGCCGCAATTATAGCTAGAATCGTATATTTTACTAGTGGATGCTCGCGGCTTCGCCCGCTTTAAGAGGAAATACTTGCATCCCCTATTTCACCCCTTTATAAGCGGCCTTTCCAAAAATCCTTTCTTAGCGGATGCCTACGTTATAACGTCTACCTGCATGCCAAATTTCAGCCCATTCCGTCCAGTGGTTTGGGCTGTGCGTTGATATATAACTATATCAGTCAAGTCAGTCACCTTTAAGTTTTATATAATTAGATTTTATACTAGCTTTTAACCGCGTCTTAGCTTGCGTGTATAAAAATATAAGACAAATGTTTATTCATGAATCTAACATATTGTTATGTTAGACTTCATGAATCTCTTGAGTCGTATTTCCGCAATACTGAGGGTCGTGAAACCCCCCGCCGAATTAATTCGTTAGGGGAGTTCTCTTGGCCATCGTGGTGGAAAAAAAACTGCATCAAAATCCGTTGAGTAATTTTAAGATCTGAGATTTGAAGAGAAGTTCATACAAGTATTATTGAATATGTTATTGTTAAGTATATGTATACAGGGTTATCAGGAAAGGGTATGGTAAGCCTAAAACACGCTATAGTTCTCTTTTTAAACACCCCGTTCTTTATTTTTCTATCAACTTCACTCCATCCTACGGTTGCCTGGAAGAAATCGCTGTTAGCGATAAGGCCGCCAGTTGTGGCACTATTGTTTGAGTCTTTTATGTTTATTATATTCGTTGAAGTTCAAGGATGGTTTTTACGGCAAGAAAAAATCGAAAAAATGCCGGAAAATCCCTAAAAACCGCCCTTTTCTTTTTCCCATACAAACGTTTTCTAACTAACTAAAGAGTGAAAGAGTCAACAGACAGGACGAAGTCTGTCGGGTCCGCTAGTTTCACATAAAATCACAAGCACATACAAATTTACCTTTATAATATTAGAGAAATAAGGTATATGATAATGGGATACAAAATCTCAAGCAAATAAATGAAATGTACGAAATAGGCACTCAGTTTAACGATCAATATTATACCTATTACAAATGTAAATGAGCCCGAATACCTCGCTATGTCTGCTGAAGTATACTAATTTTGTGACGAGTTGTTTGGTAAGCCGATTTAAATTACCTACTTAAAATAATATCAAAAGCTTGGTTTAATCTCAGGTAAACAAATTAAAATCAGTAGAAAGACATAGCTTGGTTGAAAAAAGAAATAAATACTAGATAAAGAATTAAATGGAAGGCTTTGGAGGGTATCTATGTCAAAAGACAAGCTTAAAAGTATAAAACATAGTGTTAAAAGAATGGTTTTTAGTTAAGAACGAATATTGTAAACCAGTAATAAAGGTTTATTAATTTTATTTATTTGAACAAATTAACCGCTAATTTGTTGACTGACTGAATTATAATTAAATAACTGTTTAAATTCATTCTATTAAAACCCAATGTTTACACGAACAGAACTGTTTACGTTAAATACGATAATAGACAGTCATGATTAACTAGTACAAAGAGCAGTCTTAGTAAATCAAATATTGAGTTTGTAATATCGAAACTATAATTTATTTTATTACAAAACTATGCAAAATAAATAATAAGCACTTTTTCATTTTGTGTAGAAATAATTACATTAATTTGCGAGAGATGTTCGCTGACTAAAACAATACTTAATCCAACTGACTAACACTGAATGATTAGCCAGCCAATCAATTCAAACTCATTTGTAATTCGCATAATCTCCAAAGGGGGTAATAGAGGGTAGAATAAGGGGTAGAGGGGTAGGGGGTAGAAGAGGTTAATCCATGCGTGATACAAACAAGCAAAAGCTATTACGAATATTTGTGTTGCTTACTGAAATCCACATATCGATATCTTGATGAATGCGCGTTTATAATGTCCGATTTATTTTAACTGGCATTTGTTCTTCGTTAATTATTTGTGATACATTTCTGAAAAAATATGCATGTAAAAGTATAGCGAAGGCTGCTGCGGCGGGAATGTCCTGTAAAACAGGATCCTAAGGATTTTTAGCGCAGAGCTCAGTCACTACTAACGTCCAACTATCATAAAGTACGCACAGTTTAAGTCTAAGAAACTTTTAAGTAAATAAAAACTGATTTATTGAGAGAACCATCTTACATGAAGACGTATCATTTGTAGATGTAACTCACTGTAAAATATGAGTATCTAAGTACTTAGAGTATCTCAACATTTTTTTTGTTTTTATTACCCATTCACTTACATTACAAGCGCGTTTAGACGCGTTTTCTCTTAAGTTCCACAAAAATTTTCCTAAAACGCGGTTGCAAAACCAACCCCACTTTTCGTCCTATTCGTTCTATAAGACACAAGATCGTATCGTGTAAATGTCTTATCAGATTATTACACAACACGAGTTCTGCTCGTGAGCCGAATGTCAAGTAGGTAAATGTCAAATCGCACTAGGTTTACCCCTTTTTTTTTCACGGAATAGACCAACGTTTGACTACAACCTGCCTGATGTTAAGAACCACTGTAGTTTTAGATGTTGCACGTTTGCCTAGGAGAAACCTACATACAGTTTTTTTTTAAAAGATAGAATCCATGCAGTAATATAACAATTTCTATTCACATATTCTAAAATGTGTAAAAGGAGTGCTTGTTTAGAAAGAAAGAAAGATTCCATTGATCAATAGAACATCTCTTGATTGAGAGAAAATTATGAAGCGTTTTTATGTAAAAGTTCTAGCTCTTAGAATATACGAGCGGGTGCTCGCGGCTTCGCTCGCATTAAGAAGTAAATCTTGACCCTTTTAAAAGTGGCATTTCCCAAAAACCTTTTTTACGGATGCCTACGTCATAACATCTACCTGCGTGCCAAA
Organism: Macaria notata; assembly: GCA_927399415.1. Classification (NCBI taxonomy): domain Eukaryota; kingdom Metazoa; phylum Arthropoda; class Insecta; order Lepidoptera; family Geometridae; genus Macaria; species Macaria notata. Next base: position 2,908,207 of record OV656750.1, on the reverse strand, counting down.
TTTCAGCACGATCCGTCCAGTGGTTTGGGCTGTGCGTTGATAGATCACTGACTGACTGACTGATTAATCCTAATGCATTAAGATCACAAATCTCAGTAGGTTATTACCCCCGATAACGTTGAATTGGAAATGCTTTCACACAGGATATAGTTTTATTTTTATTGCAAAAAATAAATAAAATCTGCTCGGTGGGCCCAGCGGTCGTTAAATTAGAATTATGGCAATCATTTTTATTACTGTCTTGACACAAGTACCAAAAGGAATCGATATTTACTTATATGTTCCATCGGGTATCGAAAACTGGAGCAATAGATAGATATACATATAAATAGACAGATAAGATGAACACTTATTACTTACTTACTTGTTTGTTTAGTGTGGGGCTAGATGGCGCTGTGTGCTATGTCCCGGAATGTTTATTTATTATTATTTATTTTAATACTTTATTGTTATACTTACTTACTTTAATCATAATAATAAAAAAAGTTACACATGGCAACAAAAATATATTAAAAAACTACAATTTCATAGGTAGTTATTGTAAAATTAAATATTTAATTTAAATATGTCAAAATCGTATATATAGTTTCCTGGATAAGCCAGCGATTCAGTCTACTCTTAAACTTCCTAAGCTTGGTGCCGAGATCACAGTTTCTGGTATTTTATTATAAATTGTTGGACCTATAACATGTGTTTATTAGATTTTGCCAACGCTCTTTAATGTTGTACATAAACATATTACTCTTTCTCTCTTTCTCCCTCCCTAAGACATGTGTATTCTCATTCTCTATGCAACACTATTTCCGCTATGTATTCTAAACTGGACTACGTAGGTACTTTGTAAAGAAGTAGGCAAGCTGTAGACAAAAGTGAAACATTTAATAGGTAATTTTAGTCAAGTGAAATACCACATATCACCAAGTTTGCAACCTACTTATTTTTGAAGTAAAAGTTAGAAAATATAAATGAATAAATACTTGTCAAAACAAACCGGGTTCAAAGACCGAGTATCAATTTAATTGACATATTGATTACATGTAGCGTATACATTAGTACTATATACAAGTACATTATATAATGCTCTTTGTATGTATTATTGTACATACATATGTACAAGTAATTACTACCTCACTCACATACTCGTAGTAAATGAATCCGTCAATTAATATTTGGTTAAGATGTTTTGTCTATTTTCTAGTTTTTAAGGCTACTTGTGTAAATGTCATCATCATCATCAACACACAGTTAAGGGCAGGGCCCTTGTCTGTGGAGCATACGCCATTCTTCCCGATCTTCTGCCAATTCCTTGACACGACACTAGCTGTGCCAACGACTTCGTCCGAGTGGGATAGTTATTTTGGGCATCATATTTATTTTTGCAAACAACATATTCAGCTTTATAAATTATAGCTGTTACCCACGACTTGAACCGTTTTCGAAGCGCACGCAACGGAAGCTCTCAAAGATGAATAATTTTCCCCGTTTTTATTTCACATTTTGCATTGTTTCTTCGCTCCTATTAGTTGCAGCGTGATGTTATATAGTTTAAAGCCTTCCTCGATAAATGGTCTATTCCACACAAAAATATTTTTTAAATTCGCACCAGTAGTTCCTGAGATTAGCGCGTTCAAACAAACAAACAAACAAACTCTTCAGCTTTATAATATTAGTATAGATGACACCCGCCGTGTGAATGTCATTTATAGATAATTCTGTATCCTGTGCTTCTAGTGATTCTGTTGTAACAATCACATCATACGATATTTTAAGCACTGTGAAATTAAATTAACAAAAAAAACAAAGATGTGAAAAACTTTAAACAACTTAGTATTATTATATGTAAGTAAATTAGTGTAATTCATTAACACAAAATATTTTCCCATTAAATAACATACGTAGATCGAAACGTAATACCACATATGAATATGAGATAGTTATTAAAGTACAGTGCAATTACAGAGCATGTCGCGTAGATTGGAACGTATCGGCGGCGAATAATTATGGCGTATCCGATGTAATCTCAGTGTGGGGCCAGGACATTGGAGTTATTGTTTTATTTTATGTATGAAACGACGTATGTCACCATTATTAAAGGTAGATCGTAGATTACAACTTTGTTTAACATATGGCAAGTTTTAGTCAAGTTAGACTCAAAAACTAAGATGGACTTATGGTTTATCTCAATTGATGGTAGGTATTTTAACAGAGATCTCGCTTCTAGAAAACCAAAGGCAAAAAGTTCAAGTTTTATAGAGAAATATCTTTTCATACAAAATCTATCAAATCTAATTTATGGTACACGTGGCAAAAATTTCTAAATGTGCTTCATTTCGTGCACATCAACAATCTCTTTCGTGCACAATCTCTTGTGTAAGGTGTGCGTTGCGACTAGTAACATGAAATAGTATTTACCAAAACCGAACAACACTTAAGTTATGAAACTTAGTAAAGATCGACAAATTAATAAATACCTAAGTAATTAATAAGGTGATAGGTCCTAAAATATTTATTTATTCTACATTTTCTGAAAGTATTTAACTTAAGCCGCTAATTTAGCAGCCCGCCATGAAATCCACACCGTATTCCTGCGTTCAATAAATCATTATATTGACAACTTTTATAGCTGCGTATCAATACAGCGCGATACAAAATAAACGCTTTGTATCAACATCAACACAAATCATTCACAAATGAAATGAAATAATTTATTCTAAATCATGTCACGTTACATTCACATAACTAGAAAGAAAGAAAGAAAGAAAATATATATATTGAGACACACACAAAACTTTAACTCTCAGTTGAGGTTCCAAAGACTCGCACCAAGCGCTTTGCTTCGACTTTCATCGTGCGAACAGCCAAACTGTGGAACTCCTTGCCCGAATCTCTATTCCCCTTGAACTATAATTTGTCGGTCTTCAAGTCGAGAGTAAACCGGTTTCTTCTAGGCAAGCGCGCTAGATCGTAGACTATAACGTTGCTTACCATCAGGCAAGTTGTAGTCAAGCGTAAGCCTATATCATGTAAAAAAAAACTCTAATAAACATATTAGAGGGAAAGCACATTGCAAGATTTACATCGTCAATATTTTTATAATTATATTCATTACATGTATATAAAAAATAATTAATTAAATTTATTTACTAACTAAATTAATAATAAACAATATATACACTAATAAAACTAAAAAAGAGTATTTACATTTAAACTAAATTTAATACATCCACATGTGGTATGGAGCCAAGAACGCTGGCTGCATTCCCACGCTGGATTGCTATAGAAATCCTTTGCGCAAGGAACCAGCCAGCGTTCTTGTCTCTAGTGATGTCATTCAACCTTTTATTTAATGTAAAATTATCCTATTTATATTGATACCTCTTTTATCATAATGTATATTGATTATTTATGACAAATTTATATAGATATAATTTTTGTAATAACAACATATTTAAGAGGGTAATTAATTAATTTAAATATGTATTTAAAATTAAATAAGTTTTACTATCAGCTGTAAAGAGGCTTCGTCAAGTAGTGTCGTAGTTGAGAGTATAGACGTGGAATTATTAGGACACAATGATTGTTTATGTTCTTGTACTTATAATCATGATTTCTTATTAGGTTTTCTCTCTTAAGTCGTATTTCCTCATGACTGAGGATCGTGACTCCCCCGCAGAATTAACTAGTCAGAGAATTTCTCTTTATGTGTGGATTTGCACTCGCTTAGCGGTGAAGGAAAACATCGTGAAGAAACCGATATGTTTGAGGACCACAATATCCGAGAACATGTGTCTTCCGTGGAAGGACCTGGGCGCCTACCACGATGTATCTGTGCAAGAGAACTCCCCTAACGAATCAATTCTGCGGGGGAGTCACGACCCTCAGTTATGAGGAAATACGACTCAAGCGAAATTGAGTTTATAGCAGATTTAAAAAATCATACATTTAATAATAAATTTATCTTGTGTGTACACTGTTTGAATTATTTTTTTATCTCAAAACTTTCGACTTAATAAATGATTCAGAAGATTCGTATTTAATACATAAACATGTGTAAACACATAGTAGATATAACCAATCAAAACTTATAACATCATCTCTATACTAACTACTAACTCTTCTGTACCTAACAATTCCTTTCTGACACACAGGCAAACAAATCAACGAACATAATGACAGACACACATGATTGATCGATGAATGACCGGCAACGAACATTTCAAGAGAAACAGGAAATTAAGTGCATTGATGTTTTCTGTATTTGGGTAAAGAAATTTTTGAATGCATTCGTTTTTGACTGGAATGTATTTAGTATTGTGTCTTGAATAATAGGTTTTTACGAAATGCAAGCATGAAGCTTTTTTGTATGAATTTTACATTTAATTCCTAAATCATTATGGACATTTGAAGCGTAGATATTTATAAATACCCATTTATGAACCATCATACCTAATTCATTACATTTAAGCGAAAGTTAGTACCTATATTAGTTGTACTGTATATTCCTCATGAAAGCTGCAATAGAGTGAGTGACGGATTGTCTTGATATTTAGTATAGGAAAGAATGTCATAATGTTACCTTAATCTGAAAATCTTAGAAAACTTCTTCAGTGAAACCACGATAATTCACTTGTGACACAAAAGAATTAAAATATTAGGAGTTTTGATATGATTTCTGTTTACATAATTAACTTATTAATTAATATTTTACAATAGTTTGAAGACTCGAATAACCGTGTGTATCAAATCAATTTCGCTCGGCAATTATAACAAAATCAATGTTTGGTTGGAAATGCATTCCTTTACCATATGCGATGCTGTTTGCATAAATTAATAGACCTTTATTGAATCGCAGTGCTCTTCGGAATAATCCGTTTACTGTATTTTTGATCGTATTTGCAATTTTGTTAAGGAATATATATTAAATTTGGTTTCCAACTGGACTTGGTAGGTATTTTTCGGTAGCCTCGTTTGAGGGCTAGTTCTATTCTAATATCGGAATGCTTAAGCTTTAACCATAGTGTCTTTATTGCCGATGTTAAACTTTTTTATTTTACGTGGTATAGAAAGATTAACTAAAACGGTTTTCACTCACGTGTAAATCGCGTAAATTGTTTACGCGTTTCGGATGTCATGACACCCATCTTCAGAACGTTCGTCCTGGGCCGCGGCAACACGCAGACTGCGCGCCGCCGCGCGAGCGGCCCGCCGGGACACGGGCGCGGGGGCCTGTGGTGGTGGGGGTGGAGGCGAGACGATGTTACTACTTATAAGTTAATCTTTTGATAAAATGTCTCACGAAAGTTTTAATACGTGGTATAGGTTTACGTTCGACTACATAGTGTTAAGCATTGTTACAGCCTAGGTTTTAACACGTTTATGTCAAATGAAATAACATTTTTAATAACATTAATATCAACATTAAACAAAAAGTAGCATCAAAATCTATGATCCATCCTTTGCAAGCATCCATTTGTATCAAAGAAATACAAGCAGGAAAAAAAAACTTACAATTTTTAAAATCTACAAAAAAAACACTAGGAAAACCTTTAAAAAAGCCTTAAATTGTCTATGTGCTCCAGCTATCTGGCAGAGGGCAGCAATACTGGCCACATTACCACGCTGACTTGGGTAACTTTTTAGTCAGTAGTCACATAGTAACAACAATTTAAAGGCGACCTATATCTAAAATACGTAACGGGAAGGGAAACTGTACGTCTACAAAGTACAAGAATCTGATATGCAGTTAATTGAAAAGGCGCTAACGGAAACCGGGGGAAACTTTAGTGCAAGAGATTACTGGAGTTATGGATTCTGCATCTGCGTTTGTAAGTACATATACCAAATACGACTGAGCTGTAAATTAATTAATACTACTCTCTCTCTCTTCGAGTTGTATTTCCTCATGACTGAGGGTCGTAACTCCCCCGCAGAATTAATTCGTTAGCGGAGTTCTCTTGAGCATATACATCGTGGTGAGCGCCCAGGTCATTCTACGGAAGCCACCAGTCCTCGGATATTGTGGTCCTCAAACATGTCGGTTTCTTAACGATGTTTTCCTTCACCGTTAAGTAAGTGCAAATACACATAACTAATTAATGCTACTAAGTTCTTATAATAATATTTTTTAATATTAAAATTATAATACATACATGTTTAGTGGGTCCTTAAAATTTTCAGCTTTATATACATAAATTAAAGTCAATTTTTATTTGAGCAATCTTATTGTATAATTTACATGATTCTGTTTTAGTTGGCCCTAATATAAGCGTTTTTATTCATACTCGTAGTTAGCAAAAACTGGTTTATCTCTTCATAATATAAGTCAAGATCCATGGAGTGGTTACACAACCAAATTATTTTATTATTCAATGTTATTGCGAAATACATTATCCTATGTATCAAAATCGATTCAGCAGTTCAAGTGAGAAGGATAATCAAACCCACTAAAAAAATGGGCCACAGAATTAAATAAAATATAAAAAAATTGTTAAATACCGCCTCCAACATATGAAAATTGTAAGAAAATAAATCTACATATTTCTCTGGTAAATCGATAGCAAAGTGGAATTAAGAAATCCTACATTAAATGTTGCTATATCTATAAACAGTAATCTATGGTCGGCGCTTTTCGACGAAGCTTTCAGCCATTTTCCTGTTTCGTTACAAGCACGTAAGAGGAAGATGGTGTATCTATGATAAAAGCAGATAAAATAACTTGTACACTACTAATTTAATCATTATTTTATCAGAGTACAAAATATTTGTGGATGTGTGAAACAGCAAACCAAACTCATCACGTGCCAATGATAACAAACCAATCAGTACCTAAGCAGTAAGTATATATGACGTTACAAAGCTGCTTGCTAATTTGCTTATTGGTTTTGAACATAGAAAAACAAGCAAAATAAGAGATAAACCCAAAATATTTGCTTCTGTAAGCCTTAAACAGAAAAAAAAAGAGGCAAATGTATGTACGTGTGTATCTCTCTCTTTGGGTCGTATTTTCTCATGACTGAGTGTCGTGACTCCCCCGCAGAATTAATTCGTTAGGGGAGTTTTCTTGGGCTTTACATCGTAGTGTGCGTCCAGGTCCTTCCACGGAAGACGCATGCTCTCGGATATTGTGGTCCTTAAACGTGTCGGTTTCCTCACGATGTTTTCCTTCATTGTTGAGTGAGTGCAAATCCACACATAACTTAAAAATACTAGTGATGGAGGAAAAATACTAGGATTCGAACCAGGGTGCGTCTGGATGAAAAGCAGACACTGGAACCACTAAGCCACACTCGCTTTGCACACACGTGTGTGTATCTTATGTTTGATAATTATTTAAAGCTTTCTTCTCAGCTTAAATAATTTGAACTAATTTTTGTACGGCTTTAGACTACACTCTTAAACTACAAACTTATTTAGGAAAAATCGAGTAAGTATACGAGAAAAGATTTTTTTTTTAAATTTCCTTGATTATTATTTAATTCGTTTTTATTTGAGGAGTCCATTAGGTTTAAAGATTAGGATAAAAATATTCAAATGCTTCCTTACATTCAGTGTCGCTACATCACAAACGAATTAGGCAACTTTTAACAAGTTGTATTCGACGTTATTCTGCCCTACTTTTGGACGAAAGGGAAGCGAGATTTGTTTGAGATGCTTCTGAGATATAAACGTTTTATACAGAATTAGTGAGTGCTCGCGGCTTCGCTTGCATTAAGAAGTAAAACTTGAATCCTCTATTTCACCCCTTTAAAAGCGGCTTTTCCAAAAATCCTTTCTTAGAGGATGCCTGCGTCATAACATCTACCTGTATGCCAAATTTCAGCCCGATTCGTCCAGTGGTTTGGGCTGTGCGTTGATAGATCACTATGTCAGTCAGTCAATCATTCAGTCAGTCACCATTGAGTTATATATATTTAGATTAACTGATTATTTTAATGTATTTTTTGTTAGCTCAGATGTTAACTACGATTTTTAATAGAATAACAGGATATAAACTTATTGTAACCGTATCTGTAGCCCTCGCATTGAGGCTAAAGAAGCCACAAAGTCTAAAATATAAAAAAAATCAAATGATAATACCAACTTGTACTGCTACATGTAAGATTTAAACTCCTGTACATTAATCTAAGTACTGTGTTTATTTTGGCATAATAAATAAGAATTTGAGTTTGATGTATAATATTTTCTTGTTGTGTTAGTAGTTGAACCAAAAGTAGTGGATTCGATCCCCGTATTAAACTAGTGATTGTCCATTTTCAATTCATAATAAATTTGCGTCGTATCTTGTTGTCAGTAATTTCATGCATGGCCAACTCTGGTGTCGCCAGAGTTTAAAAATCGCCCTAAGAGCCTCTGGCAAGGCTTAACGACTGCCATAATATGACACACAACCGGGACCTACAATCAAAAAATACAAATAAAATTAATACATTACATTATAAATATTAATACATATCAAATTCAGAACAAATCGTTATTTCAGTAATCCTTCTTGGTTTGCTAATTTAACGGTCGGTTTTGGAGTATGATCGTAACCATGCCACTAATAGAGGGAACTTTTATGAAAAACAATAAACCCAAATTTTGTATAGGGTCTGCAAGAATTGCTTTTATTGTCGGTAAGAATGGGGATTATTTGGTCAGCAAAATGTAAACATTGGTAAGCAATAATTTGCCGAGTCAGAAACGGAATATCATTTTCGACTGTTTTTTTTCATACCAACGAGTTTTAATGTGTATTTTCTTTAGGAAGAAAATATTTTTAAAATCTACTGTGTAACAAGCATTTGATACAAATCACTTTATTTTTTTCCATTAACAATGCAAAGGGGTGTGAATTTTATTTACTCACATAAATAACTAACATCTATTGAGTTTGAGTTTTGAAAATATTTACCCATAAACTCATAAAACATTTGATATAATAGTATAAATAATAATCCTAATATACAAAATCGTATACAAAAAAACATTTAAAAGGATTCTACTTTCCTATTATAAACTTATCACATGTTGACTTTTTTATGAACTGAATGAATTTATTATCAAAACTGTAGTAAACTAATGCACTTATTGCTAGTAAAAGCAGTAAACTTTTAGCTTTAACTAACATCTATTAGGATTTAATTAATTAATTCAATGTTTATGTTGCCATTTCATATCCACTAGCCATGTTATTGTTAGTTAACTGAGATATATAAAAGTATTGTTTACGCAATCTCTATGTAAACCAACGCTGACCAAACAATAATTTTCTAGCCTTTATTGCTAGCATTGTAATTTTGTATGTTTTTATTGCACATAGCAATCGGATAATACATCAAAGTAGGGTAACCTTTTAGAGATATTTCACAGGAATGTGTACCAACTTGTTGCTTTCAGGCAAGTTGTAGTCAAGCGTGAACGTATCAAGGAAAAAACTTCTTTTGGTAGGTGTTTTTTTACATGATATAGGCTTACGCTTGACTACAACTTGCCTGATGTTAAGCAACGTTATAATCTACGATCTAGCGCGCTTGCCTAGAAGAAACCGGTTTACTCTCGACTTGAAGACCGACAAATTATAGTTCAAGGGGAATAGAGATTCGGGCAAGGAGTTCCACAGTTTGGCTGTTCGCTCGATGAAAGTCGAAGCAAAACGCTTGGTGCGAGTCTTTGGAACCTCAACTGTATAACGGTGCCTCCCTGCCGTGCCTCTACTTGTAGGTGTATAAGTAAATTGGATACATTTGGTTGTCAATATTAACAAAAAATCAGCGCTGAATGCTAACAGCATTGAAGTCTAGACAGATGAACATATTTTGCTTTGGAAACAAATTTTATGATTCTTCTTACATAAAACCAAACAGTTGGACCCTTTTAGACCTTTTAGAGCTTGATCCATTAAAATACTGACAATACATTTATACTATTTAGGATCAAGATTTTGTTGTGCAGGTGTGACATTTAGTCAACTGGTGGTGTAATGACTGGCACGAATCTAACGATTTTTAACGTGATCGCACTTGACTGCTTAAAATTAGGTGCTGTTTAGCGATAAACGTAAGTTCTTTTACTATACATTTAGGTACAACAAGTTATCCGATAAACCTATCCTTAAGATCCCTTTATCCTGGTCACCCCTATCGCATCACCGCGTATTACCCGCCCGTCGCTCATTTTATGGCCACACACGGAATTGTGTACAGTCGCGCGTAAAATATTTCCGCTAATAAAAGTCGGCTAAAATGTAATAGATGCCAGCGAACGAGATACGTGTGAAAAATGGCCCGTACCGCTTTTATGATTGATTCTGCAAATTACCGCTTTTTTCTTGCTTAAAGTGTGGCGTCGTAATTTTTGTGGCGCGTGGAATTGGTAATGGTGGTTATATTTTTTTTTCTTTTTGCTTTATACATAATGGTTCATTTTATTTACTTTAATTAGGCGCCCGGTCAGCGGATTCCGACTTAAGCTTAATTATTTATTTATAGCATAATATTTAGTAGAGATAATTATAATTGATGTTTTATTTTATATCGTTGTCAATCAATCAATCAATCAATCAATATAGCTTTATTGTACACCAGAAAACAACAATAAAAAAAATACAAAAATATTACTTAACCTGGGTATATTATTGTAATTTTTTATCAATTGTTTCTGGAAATTATATCCTATTTCTACTTATATTTAGTTTAAATATGTAATTTAAAAATATTAAACTAAGCTCTAGTATAAAAATTAAACGCTAGTTAATAAAACCAAGAACCAAATCTTAACACCACTTATTTGATGCGTCGATTGAAGTTGACAGGGAAATGATTAAAAAGTTTTCTTTCAGGCAAGCGCGCTAGATCGTAGATTATAACGTTGCTTTACATTAGGCAAGTTGTAGTCGAGCGTGAGCATATCTCATGTAAAAAAAGAGTTTACTTCTTGTCGAAAAAAAAACCTAAAAAATAACTTACTAACAACATACGTGCCATATTAAATCGTAAGTCAAACCACCCAGTTCGAGATACCGGAAAATATAAATAACGACAAAATTGAAGAAATTTAACGACAGAGGGAGAAAAGGCCAGGATTAGCCGAGAGTTGATTGGGATCGTTGACGACATTGTAATAAATAAACGACGTATTATAATGATCACATTTCGACGACACATACATGTCAAAAAGAGTCATTTAAATTGTATGTTTAATAATTTATGTTTAAAAAATGTGGGTAACACATAATAATATAATCGGAATAATGGTGCTTACACATTTCTACTTAAAAAACGTTTTTATTTTTTTAAATAGAGATGTGTAAGCACCATAATTCATGGTAGTAAGATATCATTACGGAGTAGGATGATACGAGTACAAACTAAAAAACTACGATCTTAGTCAAATTTATACAGGCATATTACTGCTTAATTATTTGACATGTTTCAAAGTCAATTTAATTTAGCAATGAATAAAAATAATCCACGTTGTGACGACTGTTGGGCAAATAAATAAATCGTAATCTAATTAAAGGACATTCAAATAATAATTTAAGCAGTATATTTTTATTTAATATCTTATTAATAAACTTACAAAACAAATTTTACTTATTAATTATAAAAACTTAACTAATTAATAACTAACTTATTACCTAAAACTTATAATAAACTTAAAACACCTATTAAAAAAGTATATCTGTAAGCAACGTTCCCAGCATGCTGGCGGCATTGCCACGTTGGAAGGCAATGCTTATCCTTTGCGCCAAGAATGTGCAAGCACGCTGGTCACGGGTTGCCTGAACTATTTGTTCTACTAAAAAAGGTTAAAATTTAAATAATCATAAAACGAGATATTATGTATACCGAAAGGACACACGATTAAATGTTACATTACGATATTCATCGAAAAGTAACATCAACATCGTTTTTGTTAGTACAGATAACAAATATTTAGTTAGAAGTCTCTAATTTATACAGTCTATGTAATCTTGCCGATTTAATACAAAGTTTTTGAGGAGAAAAGTCTTCCGGTTTTCCGATACCGCTTTTTCGATATCGGTCCCTGGGAGATTTAAGATAAAAGATATCGAAGAATGATGTAATTGCCTATTAATGTTGGATATTGTTTGGTGATTTTATTTTTAACTTCGGACCAAAATAAACCGCCATGGGGGTCTCTGAAATGACTATATCCAGGTAGTATCAGCGGATTTATATGTTTTAACGTTAATCATTTACATATGTAAGGTTATGTTCGTTAATTCTTATGACTCGCTAGATTTTAAGTGTAAAACAATAACCGCTAGTAAGTACTTGACATGTTTTTACACGGAAAAGGCTAACGTCTTTGACGGAAAAAAATATGTTGATCACAGTTAAGATGTAGCACGCTTGCATAAAAAAACATATTTTATTTTGAATACCCAGTTTAAACCACCAGCCTGCACTAACGTAAAAACGCAACGTAGCACTGTGCACCTGTGATAAAAAGCTATAATTTGAGAACAAAAAACTTTCAGAAGACTTGTTAACCTCCTTTTTTGAAGTCGGTTAATGAAATCCTGTGAAAAAACTACAGTTCTAGATATATGTATAATAAGACCGCAAATAAATCGTGTAAAAAAAACTGCCGGTTTAGATATAAAAAGACCGTGTAGAAAGTTATCCAAAAAATCCTTAGAAAGTAAATCCTACCCACAGATCGACCGCCATATGTCGGTTATTTTGAATAAAACGTCGTAATTTAAATAAGGGTGCGCGAGAGCCTCGTAAATATATGTCCGGAGTTAATGGGGGTCGTTACTACTGGAGTAGTTGGGGGGATACTGTTGGTTCGCTATATCGAATAGTAGAAATAAAATAGCAACTTCATGAGTCGCATGTTTGACCATTCCAGTTGTTCTAGGTATTTTTTTTTTATTTCTATACCTCGATTTTTCTGATGACTTTGTTTTACCAATTCCTATTTTTTTCATAAAATTGAAAAAAAAAACGAGAAGCGAAATAGATTTTGAAAGTAACTTTAGTACTTAACTACATAAATCTAAAACGTTTATCGAATTGTAAAGTATTACAAAATTAATTGTACCTACAAGAAACATAAAATATCCGAATAACATATAAAACATAACTGCCAAATAATTCATTTAGTTCTGACAGAGCAAGCATAAAGCAACTTAAAATATGTAATTCCATAACTTTTAAACGAAAAATCTTAGTAAAATGTTTACCTACGTTATTCAATAGTAGCCCCCCAAACCACCATAACATTTTATGTTATAATTTGGCCATAAACTAGCGTCGACAGCCCATCGCGGTCCCATATGGTCATAACCCATAGCACCATGGGCCCATACTTAGGGGGTTTTATTAGTCTTCATGGAGACGATGGTCAGATAAAGTAGGTGATAGTTGCACCATAGATGTAAAATAGTGTAGATTAAGCTAGTTCAAAAGTTATCACTAATATTAAAAACTAGTGGACGTGCGAAATAGAGGTCGCCCACCAATGTGGTGGGTTGACGACATTAGAACAAACGCAGGGAGCACCTGGATTCAATCTGCACAGGATCGGGACGAGTGGCGTACTAGAAGAGAGGCCTATGCTCAGCAGTGGGCGATAGAGGGCTGATGATGATGATGAGGACGCCCGCGGCCTAATTCGCATTATTTCTAGATAAAAAAGTAGCCTATGTCATTCACAAGACCACTTACTACAAACATACCAAAAATTATGATGATCCGTTTAGCCGTTTTTGCGTGATGAGCGTTTAAAAAACAAACGAAAATTCTAATAATTTCTGAGACTGTCAATTGACCGATTGATTAATTTAATTGATTGATTGATTGATGAATGACGGTGACATTTCTGAGTCTATTTATCTACACTACAGTATCACAAGTTATTTCTTTATTTATTTATTTATATAAAAGTTAAACAGGAGTATAGATTATTGTAATTGATTTAATAAAATATCTTATTGTAACATTTTTAGGTCAGTAAACACTACTTTAACTTCAAAACATGCATAGTCTACCCAATTTTTAATCTACGGTAATTCAATGGTTATTTTCAACTTTTGTTTTGACTTCATATTTTTGATTTTATACAGACCCCTGCTTTGTTACCCGCGGGGTAAAACAATCATTATTTTAGTTAACATAGAGATTTATTGTCTTAACCAAATAGTATGTAGTAGTTTTATTTTGGCTTTATAATAAATTGTATCAGTTTTTAGAAAAACCAAATTCTTCAAACAGGGATTAAACCGGTTTTTAATCGACTTCAATAAAAGGAGGAGATTTTTCTTGTTCTTTTTCTATTATTGACTTCATTTTAAGGCTTCTTGAAATTTTACTGTATCTGTGGTCAAATAGAAAGTTGTTCACTTAATCATGCATATTTTTGATTATTTTTTTTATTTTTACTATCTTAGACGTAATTTTAGTTAACTTGGCCTTTACAGTGTCCAAATTAGTTTAAGTAACTATGGGTTAAGCCTAAAATAAGTAAAAAGTCTTTTGTTATTTTTATTTTACTAAACACTAAAAAACAAAACAGAAACTGAAATCGTGTATTTCTTTTGTTATACCATAACATTATTTTAATTCGAATGTGTATGTAAATAAATAATAAATAAATATTCCAGGAAATCTAGTACGTCATAATAGTGATAAAAGGCAAAAAGCAGTTTGTAAACAGCGATCTAGATTTTTACAAATCCAAACTGGTATCATAAAATAATCCTTTAAATTTCTGCGAAATCACCGAAATTTCACCAAAAATAAATGGTTATATTTTCAATATATACTGAATGATATTGATGAATTTAATCAATTGAACGCAGGTCTTATGATAAATTATTTGTGGTTTTCATTAATTGTTATCGATAAATACTTAACATTTTTTTTTTGCTATATTTACAACTATTTTACAACAATTTCCTAAAACTATGATAGTTAAAAAAATAAATATATTTTTCAGGACATATCATACAGTGTCATCTAGCCCCATACTCATATATCATGGGTACTAGATAATTTATTTAAATAAATACTAAAAACAGCCAATCTTTACATATGAAAGATTTATTTATTTTAGATTTTTTTTAGATACTTAAACTCTAAAACCCCAAAACGCTTGCATAGTGTTAATTGTCGATCTTTTTTTTAACTTGAACGGGTTTGCACTTGGCCAAATTTTACCTGATGGCAAGCAAAGGCTATGGCCTAAGATGGAGCGTGATTACCCGATTATCGTTTTCTTTTTCACTTATAGATAAGTGAAAAATTGTCATAGGTCAGTTGAAAAGTTTCGATCCTAGAAATCATTTCTCGTTTTATACAAAATCATTAGACTATTCTTTTATAAAAAAAAAAACTAGTGGACGCTCGCGGCTTTGGTCGCATTATTTCAGGATAGAAAGTAGCCTATGACACTCCTAAGACTTCATACTACCTACATACCAAATCATGATGACACCCGTTAAGCCGTTTTTGAGTTAGGAGCGTTTTAATAAACAGACAAACAGAGACACAGATTAACAGACCACATTTCTAAAAATTAATGAAACGTGATTGCTAACACTTTGAAAAATAATTAAACATTATTTTAAATATCTTGAATGTTCAGGCTTTCGACCCTTTTTTCAGCTTTATTATATAGAAAGCAACCTAATGAACCTAATTTTACCTCCTGTCACAGACAAGTGACTTCGCAATACCTAAACATAGAGCGCGAGTTGCATTCCGTCCTACGCCGGTTCACAATTTGACGGCTTGACTTCGGTAGATTACAATATAGCGATAGGTATGTATAGATTGCAATACTTTTTAACAGTTAAGACTGTCAAAAGAAAAAAATATAAGTTAAGCTAAAAAATTAGGTACAAAAGTCAAAAGGTCGTTTTTATTTGAAACTTAGGTATTTCTTTTCTTAGAATTAGATCAGACCCTTTTCAAAACTGAAAAATAAATGTATCGCTCTAAATCTAAAAGTCGAAGCAAATTACTAATTTTTATGCCAACTTTGAAATACAAATTTCTTTGCCAAATTTAGGATTTTCTTTTTAAAGCTAAATTTCTTACCAATTATTTAGAGTGGTAAAACTTACCTGAAAAAAGAATAAAAATTGAAACATTAGTATCAAATTGTGATAGACATTTTAGTGAAAGATAAAATAGATAGATTTATCTTTAATGCACATGATACATTTATATAAAACCAAGAGACTTATGCATTACCTAGTGGGTGGTCGCGGCTTCGTTCGCATTAAGAAGTAAAATTTGCATCCCCTATTTCACCCCTTTTATAGTGGTATTTCTTAAAATATTAACGGATGCCTACGTCATAACATCTACCTGTATGTCAAATTTCAGCCTGATCCGTCTAGTGGTTTGGGCTGTGCGTTGATATGTCAGTCAGTCAGTATAATTAGATTTTGTTGTCATTTGTCGGCAGTTAAATCGATTTGTTCCCGGCAACCTTTCGATGGCCAGGATTAATTTTTTTTTCATGATATAGGCTTACGCTTGACTACAACTTGCCTAATGGTAAGCAATGTTATAGTCTACGATGTAGCGCGCTTGCCTAAAAGAAACCGGTTTACTCTCGACTTGAAGACCGACAAATTATAGTTCAAGGGGAATAGAGATTCGGGCAAGGAGTTCCACAGTTTGGCTGTTCGCACGATGAAAGTCGAAGCAAAGCGCTTGGTGCGAGTCTTTGGAACCTCAACTAGACTAACTGTTTTATAGATGGATGTTGATTTTTGTTAAGAATAACAAACATCAGCATCGATTAACTGCATCGATGAACTTCACACTAGATTGTCCTGTGTCGTGTGGATCGTGTTCTTTTTTACTTTACCTATAACATCATACACTCAAAACATACTAAAATTTAAATCCAACCAACTTAGTTGAAACCTCCACTTTGAAATCAACTTAATTACGGCTAAAATATTAGTTTTCCAAAAGGCACCGAAGTAAACTAAACACATTGAATTGCTTTCATACGTTTGTGTAACGTATCTACCTGCCCTAACTAAATATGTTACATACACTTGGTAACAGTAAATTAGCTTTATACTATACGAGAGGATTCACTTTTTTAACCGACTTCAAAAAAAGGAGGTTATAAATTTTTCTGAAAGATTTTTCTCTTTCTTTGAGTCGTATTTTCTCGTGACTAAGGGTTGTGACTCCACCGCAGAATTAATTTAATAAGCGAGTTTTCTTGGGCAGATACATCAAAGCGGGCGCCCAGGTCCTTCCACTTTCCTTGTTCTTTTTTCGATAAATAAATATTCCGAAACATCTCACACAGCGCCATCTAGTACCAAGCATGAAATTTTTTATTTAATATACTTACGTTTGACTACAGCCCGCCTGATGTTAATCACCGCTATAGTTTAGGATAAAACACTTTTTTTAACATCTTTTAATCGCATCAGAGTGGCCAGCTCTGGTGTCGAGAGTTTTCAAACCGCCCTAAGGGCCTCTGACATGGCTAAGCGACTGAAGAACTAGACAATCAGAGTAAGGCTCACGCATGATTACAACTTGCCTGATGTTGAGCAACGTTATAATCTACGATCTAACGCGCTTGCCTGTAAGAAACCGGTTCAGTTCTAGAATTTAGTCGTATTTTGACTAGTGGCAGCCCGCGGTGTCTTTAGCCAAGGTAAAAAGTTGCGAATTCGATAATCCAGGGTTTAAACAATCTCCAAGTCAAATTTCAAACAAATCGTTTCAGCTGTTAGAGCGTGCTGAAAATAACAAAAGTACACAAAATTTTCCTATGAAATATATGCATAATTATAATTTGTAATAACACTAACATTCCATCCAATTCTGATAATAACACATACATGAACAAGTCGAATTGATACCTTACTTTTTTGAAGTCGGTTAAAACGGGTTAATACGGTTTCGTAACCGTTTAAAACTATACGCAGTCATTCGACCTCTGGACATTTAACTTTTATACTGTAAACTTTATAATTTGCTCGAATTAGGCAGAGGTCGCCAACTTTCTCGCTAAATAAATAAGAGGGTAGTCAGGAGCGCGCAACCTTTTCAGTGAGTTATTCGATATGTTTAGTTTTCGGGTTTAAATAACGTTTTATGAACAAAAAGCTTGGTGGAAGTTTGTTATCCGATAAAAGTTAAATGTAGTGGTTTATTGCTTTACATTGTTTTTGGATGCTGGATTCCGGTTTTATTGGATTCAAATTATGTTTTGCATGTTCAAAGTTTTTATTTCTTAGTGTTTACTTTATATTGTCAGGTAAATAGAGAGAAGGTTAAACAAAGAAGTACTCTTAGCGGATTTCCAAGTCTTAGAAATAAGGATATTATGTGTATTGTATATAATCTACATACTATCAAATGCGCTAAAATTTTTGCGATAGTCAAAAAAGATGATTCGCTTAGTTGTCCGAAATAAGAGTAAAAACCTATACAATTTATTATAATTTAGCTCAATTTATATGTTTATCCGTACACAATATAGTATAGTATAGGTAGATCAAATATACCAAAACAACGCTCACATGAAAAATAAAGTTATACTAGGAAAATGTGTTGCAGTGAAAAATATTCAACACAAAATTTTACACTACCCATATCGTAGTGTTACAATTTCAATATTTTCCATATTGGTACAACAGCTACCCATGGGGAATTCAGATAGGGCATTAAATTGTAGATCCTGCCATTTAAAAAAACAGCTTGCTTATAAACAAACTTACTCCATCATTGGAACTTCTTAGTGACGTTTTAATTTTTACTTAGTTATAAAAATCATAATGATTGAACTTTATTTGTATAAATTAAACGTACATTTTGTTAAAAACTAATTTAAAAAACTAAATACTAACAATAGAATAAAAAACTTAAACTACTTAATCTAAAATGCCTGTAGTAGAAGGAAAGGTCCCCAAAATGCTGGCGGCATTTCCGCGTTGTATAGCAATGCTCACCTTTTGAGCAAAGTAGCAGCCAGCATTCTGGAGACCTGTCACTTCCACCAAACGTATTTTAGTTTTAGAAGTAGTTTAAGTTTTTATTCTATTGTTAGTATTTAGTTTTTTAAATTAGTTTTTGATGATTGAACTACTGATTAGGTAGTGTTTTTTTTTCAGGTTTTTTGACTGGTTTTTTACACTATACAGTATTATAACACTATGTCACTTGTAGAGATTCCCGCAAAAGCGAACATTGGGACCTTAGGTGGCCTAATGGTTCTCAAATTTACTAACTTTTTCTTATCGAATGAGAGTGGCCAACTCTGGTGTCGAGAGTTTTCAAACCAAATAAAATAAATGCTTAATTGTGGAATTCCCTGCCTGACTCCCTGTTCCCCGGGGAATATAACCTTGCGATCTTTAAAGCGATAGTGAATCGGTTCTTACTGGGAAAGCACGTTCCATCCTAGACCGAAATTATTGTTTACCATCAGGCCTTGGCCGAAAAAAAAACCGCCCTAAGAGCCTCTGACATGGCTTAACGACTGCCGTACTAGACAAACAACTACCAAAAAACAAAATAATGTTACCATAAGTGGACCAAAAATTCACTTGCGAGGTAAAAATCCATCTAGTATCATAGTGTTATTTCCATATCCGTATACCGCAGGAATCCGATGGGAAAAACGAACGAGTACCGACATGATCTCAATACTGTACGTACTATAATGTACGAAATATGTTTCGGTACATATTCGTATAATTTCTACTTGGTAGGTTGTGAGGGAAATTAATATGGATGTATTCTTTCTCAAATAGACTTATTTGTGAATCTTTAGCAGGTTATGTAATACGGTAGTTGACGTCTGTGGCTTCACCCGCATTATTTCAGGATAAAAAGTAGCCTATGACACTCCTAAGATCTCATACTACCTACATACCAAAAATTGTGGAGATCCGTTCAGCCTTTTTTGCGTGATGAGTTTTTTTGCGCGAGTGTTAATACGAAACATGCTTGGGAACAAATTCGTATTAATTCTACTTGGTAGGTTGTGCGGGAAATTAATATGGATGTATTATTTATGTATGAATGATTTATTTACTTGAAAATTTTTGGTAGCCGATTCGTTGATACATATATACTCGTATGTACATTAACGTGCAGTTTACGAGTCTTACTGTATATAAGTTTCTATAGAAAATAGGCACTGGAGACTGTACCTTCATAAAAGATTAAACGATATGTATAAATCAAGTAACTCAACAAGGAGTTGACATAAAATTAGGTTTTATAGTTTCCTGGAAAAAGCTCTTTGGACGAAATACTATAAAATTACTTAAACACTATTTACAACGTAGAGATTTTTGCTTGGATACTATTAGTGTTTTCCATCTTACTTGTTTTTTTATTCTTACTAGACATTAATATAAATAGCTAACAGTTAGGCACAGCATAAATGTTATAAATCATATCACAGGACATAATAAGATAGTCACTAAGCCATGTCAGAGGCCCCTTTGGCTGTTTGAATAATCGCAACACTAGGGTAGGCCACTCTCATACCAACTAACACGATTTAACTTTTAAGTCATAATTAATGAAAATGTTTCAACCATTTTGAACATTTCAATCTCCTAAGTTTACAACTCCAAACCGCAAATGAGTTCCTAACTGTCTTTACATAAGCTCTCACAAAACTAGTGTTGGGTAAATTTTCTTCCCATTTTGTCGTAATAACATATTATAATAGCTCCACACCTACGTTTTATTCAATTTGCGTACGTTAAAGCCTCTTACTGCGAAGGTATTACTCAAAGTAATAGTTCCGGAGCCCACGGGAAGTTTTATTACTTTACTTTAGAAAGCAGCGGGTAACTATTGCTTATTAAAGTTTGGGTAACTCTTACTTACTTTTACCTTAAACAGAAGCATCAAAGTTGGTTGGATGACGCTCAACACAACTACGATGTACGATTTGGCGTAGCTGTAAGGTGCATCTATATCTATCTTCTATATTTATAAAAAAAACTCAAAAGAAGACTGACTGACTGACTGATATAGTGATCTATCAACGCACATTCTAAACCACTGGACGGATTGGGCTGAAATTTGGAATGAAGATAGATGTGATGACGTTGGCATCCGCTAAGAAAGGATTTTTGGAAATGCTACTTTTAAAGGGGTGAAATAAGGGATGCAAGTTTCACTTCTTAATGCGAGCGAAGCTGCGAGCACCCACTAGTGGTATATAAATAAAAATAAATAAAACACTAAATAGTTAACGCTAAAGGCATTGGCACTGGGTAATAATGATGCGATTTCGGTTGTTGTTATCACTATACATACATAGATATTTTTTTTTTACTTACAGCATGTCTTAAGTGATATCTGCACGCATGGAGGTAGTATAAAGTAGATACCGAAAGTGATACTGACGATTTTAGAAAAGATGTTATTGTTATTCTGATAGAAAGCAGAAGAAGCAGCAGGTAATTTAACGAAATATCTAGAAATAGTATCTAGAAATCAACTTCAAGCTCTGACCTACTTTCTTATCGTAATTCTGTCGCCCATCGTCTCCCAAACTATAATTCAGTTGTACCAATTACTTGGTTAATCTCTGAAAATGCCTGAAGCTTTTAAAGGGCGGCGACGGGCAAAGGGTAGAGTAATTGCTAATGTACCGGCTTCGACGCATTTTGTAAAGGGAAGACACCTTTTAGAGTGAAAATTTCCGTCAACAGATTCTTTTTCTTATCGAATGTGAGTGGCCAACTCTGGTGTCGAGAGTTTATCGTTTATAACCGCTCTAAGGGCATCTGACGTGGCTTAACGACCACCTCAATTATTTTCTTTTTTTATCTTACCATTATGAAAATACACCATCAAGACTCGCACCAAGCGGTTTGCTTCGACTTTCATCGTGCGAACAGCCAAACTGTGGAACTCCTTGCCCGAATCTCTATTCCCCTTGAACTATAATTTGTCGGTCTTCAAGTCGAGAGTAAACCGGTTTCTTCTAGGCAAGCGCGCTAGATCGTAGATTACAACGTTGCTTAACATCAGGCAAGTAGTAGTCAAGCGTGAGTCTATCTAAAATAAAAAAAAATACGAAGAAATGTTTGTAAGTCTGCTTAGTTCCGCTTTCACGCAACAGATCATCGTGATTTTTGGTATGGAGGTAGTATATATTGCAAGACCATACTACCGTGTGTGTAGAATAGTGTGGAATACGTCGCTTATTGCCTCGGTTTAACTTGAGCGAAGCCGCGGTTATGCATGAGATATGAAAGATAAACTTTAAACTTAATGCAGGCATACAAACTGGCAGCCATATTACTACAATAGGTATACTCGTATTTCAGTTAATCGCGTGATGGACAAGAAATATCAGAGAAGAATAATATCTGAGAGAACTTAATAGGTCAGAAACAAAGTCACGCTATATTTCTGTGTGCTGATTCGTCCGTAGATGCTTCGGCTGGATGCTGTTTGGTCCAAAGCTATCAATAGTAGGTAACTACCTTCAATAGTAAGAGCATTTAATTATTTCACGACAAAATTGTATAATACAAAAACTTCGAATGAAAAAAAGATAGAAGATAGGGCAGTGTGATTAAAATGTGTTTATATATTTTTTTAATAACATAAGTAATTTTGTTGTAAATAAATGTCTCCGAATTATATTGTCTATGCAATTAATATACTTCGGAGTCATTTTACCCCGGTTTGCTCTATCGGCTGTAAAAGGTTTTAACAAACAAGGTTTTAAGGAATTAAACAGGTAAATTGGTCAAATCTTTGCCTTTGGTAATTATCTTAACTCTGAAGACCCCTTTTACGTTTATTTCTATGGTAAATTGGAATACATAAGGACAAAGGCTAGTCATTAGAAGTACACGGAGCAAGTTTGTACTTCCAGCTTGAAAGGGTTTACCAACATAAGTTGTTATGTGAGTGGCCAACAATGGTGACGAGAGTTTTCAGATCACCCTAGGAGCCTTTTTAGACCACGACCCGTTTTACTTCACACAAGTTACTCGTTGGAACATTTAAATAAGTATATTATATACTAAGTCAAAATTTCTCCTCGCGTTTATTTTATTTTGATAAATACATGTCTAAGAAGTTTCTAAAAGTTTTAAAGTGATGAACCATAGCAGTCATAGTGATAATTCAATACTTGTAGCATATGTTTAAGCTTTGAGTTAGGAGGTTGACATTAATGAATAAGTTCGTCTGACAGTGGCTAACACTCTAGTGTCGAGAATTTCAAAATGCCCTAAGGGCCTCTCACATAGCTTAAGGTAGTCATCACACTATGACAAAGTGTGAATGTATGTAACAAGTTAAGAACTATGTTTGAAAATGTTTTCAAAACAAAATATGACTCCTAGAAATTCTAAAACTCCCACTCTTATCTTATGTCTTTAAAATTCACAACTTTCCAAATTAACTCCATAATGTTGTATGTAACTCTTATTATCCATAGAAACGTCATTTTATTTAGATCTTATCTTATTCTTGCGTTTTATTAGCAAAACAAAGTAGGATTGTTTGTTTGTGTGTGATTTTATGATGATTATAACAGTATGGGAAGTAATGTAAGTTGATACAGAGAGGCACATAGGTACATAAATTTTGGTTGACACATATCACTCTGATAATGTCACTAACACAAACAAAATAAATAAATAAATATTCCGGGACATTGCACACAGCGCCATCTAGCCCCACACTAAGCAAACGCATGTGTCGGGGATACTAGATAACAAATGAGTAAATATTATGTTTCAGGCCAGGTTGCGTGGCATTTTATTATTAAAACTTCGTGAGTCATTCTTATCAAAATGTGTTACTACGGTTTTCACAAAAGCAGAAACATAAGAAGGAAAAAAGATGAAGAAGGTTCTGAAGATGGGTGTCATTACACCCGAAATGCCACCATACGCGTAGGTATACTCAAAATAAGTAACTAGTTTTGTTTTTATACAACTTGCGTTGAGTCAAGATTAAATTAAAAGTACCTAGCCAGTATCATTTTCATACCTATTACCTTCACACAAAAATCACTAAGATCCGTCGATCTGATTGCATGCACTTTTTCTTTAGAATTGAGTTACTGTTTACATTGTAAACAACAAATAAATGAATCCAGTTTGTGAGGAACATTGCAGAAGTGCTATAAAACGTAACTAACGTCAAACTGCACAATATTATCTCTAGACCAGACCTGGTAGACAGAGAGAAGATACCTAATATTCAACTGAAGCCTGTATTACATAATGAAAGATGTAGAGAAAACCACGAGTAGCATGTGTGGGTTTCATAATGTACTTTAGTAAGTAACTATATGATTATTTCAGGCAGACGAGGAGTAGGTCGTCCGGCAGCGAGATGGGTCGACGACATTGTACAAGTCGCGGATTCTTTATGGAAGAGGTCTGCACAAGATCGACGCAGCTGGCACATTCAAAGAGATGCCTATGCGCAGCAATGGGATAGAGAAAGTTGTGGATGATGATTTTTTTTTCATACCTAATTTACTAAAATCAGGCTAGCCGTGCTGTGGTTGGCAACAGCCAGGGCCCACGTTAAATCCAATAAAATTCCGCGTTTCGATGTAAGTGATGGTTGTAGATACGATATGTGTGCTCGTGTATTACGTGCTCTTCTTCTTCTTCTTCTTCTTATCGAGTGAGAGTGGCCAACTCTGGTGTCGAGAGTCTATCAAGCCGCCCTAAGGGCCTCTGACATGGCTTTACGACTGCCGTACTAGGCAAAGAGCCGAGACTTACAATTTAAGGGCCAAGACTTGTGTTCTCGCGGAATTTACAGCAAACCAGTATTTTTTTGTAGTTATTCAAAGAGCAATCAGTGAAAAACATTTTACACTTGTTAAAAGTATAGGATTTCAGATTCCCGATACATATTTTTAATTTCATTTTGGTGTTTAAATTAATACCATTATTAGGCACTAAACATGCCTATGTTTAGGTAACACGCGCAAAGGGTCTTATTGAAGCCCTTGCTTCTCAAAAACTATAATGAAATCAAGAAAAATATCCAAATAACATTTATCCCGATATTGTCGAGAATAATCTTACCTGATCATTTTTTTTAGAAATGCTATTAATTTCTTATTTGACGGATTTATAAAGTTGTAATTTCGTGCATTTTACCATTGACTTTACATTTTTTTTCTATTAATAGAAAAAGTGTAGCAAAGTCGTACTTCTAACCACATCATAATTAACTATTTTCAAGTCAATGAAAAAAAACTTGTTAAAAAAAAAAACATGTTTAGGTACTTTTTACCAGCTGTAACTGATATGCCTTTTATAAACTAAAGACGTTTAATCGGTATAATATTTCCCTCAGTTTCGCTGAGATTTCTCGGCGTCCGGACGTGTGTTGTGTAGCTCCATGTTAATTTACCTCTCGCTCGCACAGTTACTCTCTTTCGCTCGCGCAGCTCTTATGGCGTAGTTTGAATTGAACTTGAAGTTGCTCTACTTAAAATTTATTAACTATTCATTTTTAAAAATAATTGACTTTTATAATTGGTGAATTACATTTTGTAAACGTTTTGCTTCTGGTGTGTTTATTAGTATTAGTGTAATTAAATTTGACTTCTAAATGTTATAAATTTTATTACCGAAAGAAATAACCGAAAAAAATGAATGGAAAAAAGAAGAAATATCCTTGTGTCAGTAAAAAGAAAAATAGGACTAGAGTTGAAGTTATGAAAAGGAACAGACTAATAAGGTATGTTTAACACTACTTAACAATAATTGTTGTTAAAATAAACAAGTACCTACTTATAATTTGAGGTATTGTTTGATCTATTAATTATGGGTACCACATACACTGCAAGTGTAATAGTAAAAAAAGTAGTCCACTTAAAAAAAAATAGCTATAATTTAGCCATGTATTGCGGGAAATGTACCATGCTTCTGCAATTAGCGCAAATGCGTGCACGTGTTATTTTCTAGTCCGGACTTGTATTTGTGATTTTAGAAAATAGCAATAATTGATAGAAAAAATTTATATACAAATAATAGTCAAGATTACAGACGTTAAGATTAGATTTTTGCATGCTGATGAATCGGTTAAAGTAAAAAAAATCAGTTACTTATTGTTTACTGTAGTACCTTTTTTAATATTTAGCCAAGTTTTTTCACTCTAGATTTGATAATCAGTCACTGCACCTCGTTTTGGATTCATTTAAATAGTACTATTACATTTTATTGGAATTGCCGTTATTGATTTACGTGACCATTATTATTTCAGCTCCACTACCACCACTACACGTCAAACGATGTCAAATATTACCAATACTTGCCCAGAAAATGATGTATTGCCATGGTATTTATTTACTATTATCTATTTTATTAAAATATATACGCAAATACATATTAAGTCACATAATTCTAATACTTTTCGTTTCAGTGATCGAAAGAACGAACCTGAAAGTTCTGCAAAGAGTCCAGAGACAAAAGATCTTGGTGACTAGAGACTTATCCCATGTACCATCCATTGCATATGGAAAAGAAAATGAAGAAAAAGCATTACAGCAGCTTGCCTATCAAGAAAATATAAAAATATCAAAATGTGGACTTTTTGTTCACAAGACATACTGTTTTTTGGCAGCTACTCCTGATGGTATTTTTAAGGATAACAAAGGGAGAACAGGTGTTGTGGAGGTAAAATGTCCCCTTGGTGCCAAAGATATGAACACTGAAAATGCCATTAAAAAAAAAAATTACGTTTTGGAAACAACAACAAAAATAAATTATCCATAGTTGACAAAAGTCATAACTACTACTTCCAAATTCAAGTTCAATTAGAAGTAACTGAACAAAATATTTGCGTTTTTGCAGTGTGGACTGGTATAAATCAACCTATGAAAGTAGAATACATAGAAAGAGATGAACAATTTTGGAAAACAAAAATGCTGCCCCCCTTGACGAAGTTTTTCTACAATTGTCTGCTACCAGAGTTGATTGATCCGCGCATTGAACGCTCAATGTCCATAAAAGACCCACCATATATAATGGCAGCAATAGAAAAGAAAAAACAACAACAATCCCAAAAACAGTCACCTCTAGGCAATTAACTTTACGCGAAATAACATTAAATTAAAAAATTCAAAAAGCCCCGAACAATCTGATTGACATTCTAATTTTCCCCCCACCAACTTTCTCTTGACTCACACACACACACAGACAGACAGACACGTCAAACTTATAACACCCCTCTGTTTGCGTCGGGGGTTAAAAATAAAGTTCAATGCGAGAATCAATTAACTCTTAAGAATGTGCCAAAAATTAAATTGCTCAGTGTTTCCTGCCAGTCCCACATCATGAAATTTTTTTAATTTTTTAACATGTTATAAATTATAAGTAAAACTAAGTAATAAATATTTGTATTTATCATAGTAATTCTTTTGTTTGATTTTTGAAAAAAACTATATTTATTTTTGAAAAATAATAATTAAGTAGAGCAACCTTCACTAGCAATTTTGAACGTGTTTATGCAGGGGGGCGGGCGCCTCCTCGAACGGCTGAGAAAGTGGTTTAGCAAAGCAAGTCGGCGGCCTTAACGTGACATCCGACCCACGGAGCAAAATGGAATGCCACTTTTCGGTCACCCATCCAAGGACTGACCTCGTCGATCGTAGCTTAACATTGGTAATCGCATGCGATTGCCTCCGCTAGCTGAGCTACGTACTCTCAAAACACGAATCACTGTATTCGTAGAATAATTTCAATATCATGATTCTCCAGAATTTATTTAAGAATCAATGGCATCGGTCTGTAGTTTACCTACTCTCAGATATTTTCTAGTACAAAATTGTAATGCAAGTACGGGGCGTGGGAATAGTGATGTGAAATGTAAGCTACAAATTTTACGATCGAATATTAATTTGAATCGATTTCGTGGACTGAATCGAATCGATGTAATTGCGACCACCCACCGGGTTGCGTATTTAGTTTTGATTAGAATAAAGCTAGAAATAAAACTTCCAGTCTTTTTATTTTTAACAAAGCATGTCTTGTGGCAATTTTTAAACAAATTCATACTTCGTACGTTTGTTCTTATATACTACTACATATGTATATATTATAAAGCAGTCGTTTTTCGCGTCTCTGTCCGTATGTACATACGTATATGTATGCTAAGATCTTCAAAACGACGCAATAGATTTTGATGCAGTATATTTACTAGATAAGACTGATTCAAGTGGAATATTTAAACATATTAACACGTGCAAAGCCACGGGAAAAGCTAGTTTATAAATACTCAAAATTATCATAAAAATAATACTTACTGACAATAATTAATCTGTTAACATTTCTGTTTTCAAATTAATAAACATTTAAAATTAAATGTAAAGAAAAACAAACAATAAGTATTTTACAATACAATCAAGGGGATTTCAAATCTAGAGTTAATAGGTATCTTCTAGGTAAGCGTGTAACATCCTAGGCTGCAGCATTGCTTAACATCAGGCAGGCTGTAGTCAAACGTAAACCTATCCCACGTAAAAAAATAATCTGCCAGTAAAAACAATATCATGAAATATGTAGGGACACAATTGTAAGTGTGAATGACGAATGCATTTTGTGTATGTGTGCGTGATGTATGACGCGACACCCCGGTTGCTGCGCACTGGTGGTCTGAGTGGACGCGTCAGTTGTTGGGGAATTAAATTCTATAATTGATTAATCTCACACGCGAGTTTTCATTGACCATCAGTGCCGGTAACCCCGGTATAGAACCCTCACACCTTAGGTAGGCTCACAACTTATTAGAAGCTATTTTATTATATAGCTACAAATACATTTATCTATTCCTAATAGCGACTAAATCTATAAATCTGAACTATATAGCCTCTAATATAAGTGAAAATTGCAATATGTAGCCAATTTGAATTCAACATCTGTATGAGTGTAGTCATAAGATTTTATTACACTCTTATCGATTCGTAATCTTCGACGTGATAGGATTCGAATCTATACTATACTAATATTAATATGTATTATATCCGTTATCTAGTATCCGTGATACAAGCGTAAGCTTAGTATGGGGCTAGATGGCGCTGTGTGATATGTCCTGAAATATTTATTTATTTATTATTTATTTTTTATTATAAAGCTGAAGAGTTTGTTTGTTTGTTAGAACGCGCTAATCTCAGGAACTACTGGTGCGAATTGAAAAATTATTTTTGTGTTGAATAGACCTTTTATCGAGGAAGGCTTTAGGCTATACAACATCACGCTGCAACTAATAGGAGCGAAGAAACAATGAAAAATGTGGAAAAAACGGGGAAAATTATTCATCTTTTAGGGCTTCCGTTGCGTGCGCTGTGAAAATGGTTCATGATACCAATAATAAGTGCCCAAAATAACTATTCCATGCGGACGGAGTCGCGAACACTGCTAGTACTTTATACACGGTAAGTAGTAAATAAATAATCTTTGTATACAGGGTAAAATTTAAAATAGTATAGAACGTTTATAGTAAGTCTTTCCATTCTGGGCGTTTCCGTGGGTCGGATGACCTGTTAAATTGTAGGTCCCGGCTAATTGTCATAGTACGGCAGCCGTTAAGCCATGTTAGAGACCCTCAGAGCGCCTTGATTAACTTTCGACACCTGAGTTGGTTACTCTTATTCAATAAGAAGAAGGAGTAGGTCTTGGTTAAAATAAATATATATTTCTTTATATAAATAGTATACATTACATACATTTTTAAGTCTTTGAATCACGAGATTTCTGTGTTAAGTATGTTTTTTGGTTCTAAAGCCGTATTTACTGAGGGTTTGGACCCCGCAGAATTGATAATTGAGGATGTTTTAGGTTAAAACAACTTATACATAAGTATTTATTTTGCATGTTTTTAGAAAAAAGTGTCTCTAAAAATATATAAACTTTACTTTATTTACTAACTTATTAGGTTACTTCAGGTTTAAACACTTTTAATTTTCATTTTTTTTGTTAAAAGTTTACTTTTTTCATAAATAAGTTCTTTCAAACAATTCCAAAATACCAGAATAAACATGTCCCTTTAAATAACGAATATAATATCAATACTATTTAGCATTGAAAATCAATAAATACATCGCTTAGTATCATTTCGTGACTAGCATTCAAATATAACACCACATTGTATTTTACGAGCAATTTATACTTTATTCTAGCTATTTTGCTAAAAGATGCTATTAAAATAAACAACATTTTTACCTATTAGTATTTTTATCGGCTAATACTAAAATTAAATGTTTGTAAAAACAGATACTTTTTTAGGAGTCTGCGTTTGATTTTATAGGCCGCCTAAATACGCTTGTCTAGAAGGTACATAATACATAATATGTCTTCTAAGGTAGTTAATGTCATATTTACTAATTAAAAAGTTAAAACATAGTACAACTGTATACTTAAGGCATCTGCAATATTTTTTACGTGGAATAATATACGTTTGCGTTTGTCTACAGCCTGCCTGATGTTAATAATTGTGATGCTCCAAATAAAAAAACAGAGATATAAATACAGTAAACAGTAGTAAACATTTTTTTTCTCCGGTAACAACAAAATGCGCAAAGTAAACTGTAAGCGCTGTGGGCAGTTGAAACCAAAATAAATAAATGAAAAGCAAGCGAAGCCTAATCAAGTCACAAATATATACAGTTACCATTATAAAAATAAAATTGGAATATTCAAAAATAGTGAAACATATACGTACAGGATCTATCAGTGAAATAGTGCAGTTTTCTTGATTTTATTTAAATACTAGCTGTGCCAGCGACTTCGTCCGCGTGGAATAGTTATTATCATAAAAACGGTTTTAGTGAGTTAATCTTAAAAGATATACATATATTGTCCCGAATATTTTGTTAGACCATTTCAAGAGGAATAATTCTTTTATACAATTTTTTTTGATATCTTTAACCGTTTTCGCAGCGCACGCAACGGAATCCCTAGAAAATAAATAATTTTCCCCTTTTTTTACACATTTTTCATTGTTTCTGTTTTCCTAATAGTCGCAGCGTGATGTTATATAGCCTAAAGCCTTCGTCGATAAACGGTCTATTCAACACAAAAATATTTTTTTAATTCGCACCAGTAGTTCCTGAGATTAGCGCGTTCAAACAAACAAACTCTTCAGCTTTATAATATTAGTATAGATAAATTAAAAACAAACAAAATCAAGATCTTCAACAATTTTTAAAGCCGATATAAATACGTACAGCACACTTCTACGTTAAAATAAAGTCATTTGGAATAATAAAACAATTGAAATCTTCTCCATAGCTACTAACTGTAAGAGATAAAACTATAATAAAACTAATATAATATCCATTTCTTCTCCATAGGTAGTCTATTTATAGACAGACGTCTTTGTCGGAAACAGTATTGCTTTTTAAATAATTTATTTATAACATACAAGTGGACGCCCGCGGCTTCGCTCGCATTAATACGGAATAAAACGAAGCCTATTGCGCTCCTAAGACTTCATACTACCTTCATACCAGAAATAATGGTGATCCGATCAGCAGTTTTTGCGTGATAAGCGTTTAAATAAACAGACAAATAAATCTAAAAACTGCTGTAACGTAATCTGTTATCAATTTTTTTTTAATATATTCTATGTACAGATATTTGACCCTCTTCAGCTTTATTATAATACTAGTGGACGCCCACGGCTTCACTCGCATTTTTTTGAGATAAAAAGTAAATACAGCGTCATCTAGCTCATACGTTGACAAACACGAATCTTTAAAATGGCTATAGGCAGCGGATATCGATAACCACTTGGTTTAAAATGGACTTAACTTTTTTATTTACGAACCGATTGAAATTAAGTCAACACTAAATGTTAAGTTAAAAATGCACCAACATGTTAATGAAAACCGTAGACAAATCGGTTCAGCCGTTTTGGAGTCTATAGCGAACAAACATACCGACAAACAAACATATTTTTTTTAAAACATGTTTTTTGTGTTCTACTGCATCAATGAAGACCCCTCAACTATTTTTTTATCAATTATCCTCAATTTACAGACACCGACCGGTTACAGCTTTATTATAGGTATAGATAGAAGGTTTAAATAATGATTTTATTCAGAAAAGCTGCGTTTTGTTCTCATTTTATAGACAACAGCTCGTAAAGTCGGGTTAGGGCCTCCTACGGGTTAGGCCGGGAACAGAGAAGCGACATTTTTTTTACTTTTTTTTAGAACTACCAAAAACTTTTTAATAATAGAAGTTTTCTATTTTGTTCAGAATAGTATTTTAATTTTATACAGTGTTTTGGAATTGAAATAAATCGGATAATAATTTAAACGTACCTACCTACTTTAATAATAATTCTATTTTTTCGTAAAAATGTGTCGCATGTTAAAAAAATATGAACAGATATTGATGAACCTCGCTTGTTTTCTACATTTGCTTTTTATTCAGTAAGTAATCTAAAACGGCACTATCATTTCCAAAGCATTCATGGACCAACAATAAATTCAAGAACTAAATAGATAGCCAAAGGTTGCCTGGAAGAGATCGCTTTCAGCGATAAGGGCGCCGCTCGTGGCACTAGTTAAGATAATAATTTGTTTTATGTACTGTTATTTTTTTATATGTCAACAATAAAGAGTTTAGCTATCTACCTAGATCATTATTATACTAAAATGTAATTTAATTCCAACAATACGACCTACATACACATCCATATATTAAACATTATATATATAACACTTACATAAATTATTTCCAACCGATCCGATTTCTAATGGCTCACAAATCTAATAACACGAATTCAATAAACATAATTAACTGCTAACTATTTAATATAAATCAGACCATTTAAATTAAAATATTCCATTCTCACGTAATCTCTTTAAATGGGCTTTTAATTTTATTGGCCCATCAAACACGCACCTAGAAGATCACGCATTGATATATTAATAGTGTGTTAAGTACAGTCAACAAGAGAATTAAAACGTAAAAAGTCCCTTCAGAGTCTGTACTTACGAACTCGAAGCTACCAAAATAAACTACACTATAACCTCGCACTCTTCAAAGCGAGAGTGAACCGGTTCATTTAAAGTCGGTTCCATCTAAAGCCACAGCTTTTAGTAATCATCCTGCAAACTGTGCTTGAGCAACGACATTAATATTTAGGTATTATTTAGCAATTATGTCTTTTAAAAATTTTAATATTACTTGTGTTGAGTCTGGTCGTTTGTATGTATAATAAGTATGTATTTACAAAAGAAAAGTATATAAGTATTATATCCGTTATCTAGTACCCACGACACAAGCGTTTGCTTAGTGTGGGGCTAGATGGCGCTGTGTGCAATGTCTCAGAATATTTATTATGTATTATGTATTGTATTAATGTCGTTGTGCTTGAGTGCGGATTTTTAATAATTTTATTTAAAAATTCGGGCCCGTGGAACTCTTACGCAGACTCATTCAGGACCTCGGGCGCCGTATGCAGGATAGAGGGCAGGATCCTCGGTCGGCATCTTACTTGGCTATTCAGCGAGGAAAAGCTGCCAGTGTATTGAGGACATTCAGTTCCGTCCGCGGGAAATAATGTTTTGTTCGTTGTCTGTTTGTTTGAATGTTTATTTTTATTTTGACTCATAATTAATGTGACATAAATGTAAATGATGTTCGACAAGTTGATATTATTCTGTTTTAATATTAAAACTTTCGTGATATTATTCTGATTAATAAATTGATTTTTTAAAATATATAAAGGTTGTTAGTACTCGTATCAATCACCTCTTAACCAGTTTTACATGTATGTAATTTCAGAGGAATGGTCGCCAATTGTAAACCTTCCCATTGTTAAAAAAAACTCTCCTCAAATACATTTGTTACCGACTGTACTTCATCAAATTACAGTAACGCACGAGATAACTTAATTGAATTCTGATTTAAAATCGTAACGGATCTGTTTGTTTAATAAATTAATAAACGGTATTCATTCAGTCTCCGATACTGAAGTTATGTTTGGGTAAACGTAGAAATGACGTGGGAAATTCAGATATGCAAACCAAGGTTTATATTTTTAGAAGCTTTTACTTTGACCGGCCTGTTAGCTTAGTTGGTAGAGGCTCTGCCTTCTAATCAAGGGTTGTGGGTTCGATTCCCGCACGACACAAGTAATTATGAATTTTAAAATTTATAATTGAACTGTTAAACTTAGATTTGTAAGACTATAACTCTAATTCTTTTCATTAATTATTTTGACTAAATACTTATCAATTTGACCTTTTCTGATGTTTGTAATTGTCCTATATTTTAATTTAATGTAATGTAATTTAAATTCTATTTTGTAAAAGTAAATATTTAAAACTTAAAATGTATACTCTCCAAAAATAAGACCCCGGAAGGAACTAATCTGAGAATAAAATAGAATAAGGAGAGTTCGCATTGCGCTGTGGTCGTGAGCAGACGCGTACTGCTACGCTTTAAAATTTTTGCATCGAATAATTGTGATTGGTGTATACTCGTTTTTTCAATTCCTGCTTCCTCTCGCATAGTTTCGACGGCAGGCTCCACCCAGTGGGAGTGTTTGAAGTGAGATAGCTATATTTTGGTGTTTGGCGCGTAATTATAGTTGTGCAAACCTAATTAGCGCGCTACGTGGTGAGACGCCTGGTGGGGATCGAACGCGGGTCGCCGCTTCTGAGAACCGGTCGCCCGAGCCGACTAGCTAACCGAACTGCGAGTCGCACATCGAAATTAGACACCGCTTATCGCGTACAACTATAAGATGCCTAACCTGCGACGTACTCCGCCTCCAGCTGTGCTCTTACTGGATCTAGAAGAATGCCCTTCGCGCACACAATCTGATTCAAATATTCCAGAATTAGTTAACGAAGACAGGAAACGCGCAAAAATCCCAAAACGGAAAATGAGGTCCCAGCCGAAAATTGATACAGATTCCAACTATGAAAACAACCAGGTTCAACTTGATGACATGATGAACCTCCTCTTGTCAATCAAACAAGAGCAGTCTGCGGCTATCAGCAGTATAGCGAAGGATGTCCAAGATATAAAGGAAACTAAGAAGGAACAATCAGAGATTCTACAGAATTTAGTTGCGGAGGTGCAAGAAGTCAAAGCCCAGAATATTCTTATCAGAAATTCAAACGAAGAGCTTAAAGAGTCGGTGTCTAAAATTACACAAAATTGTGAGCACATGAATACAAAAATTGAAATTCTTCAGAGAGAAAAGGACAACTGCTTTCAGAAAATTCAGGATTGTCAGTCCATGATCCAGGATATTTCGTACAGTACCCGCCCTTCATCGATAGAAATAAAAAATATTCCACATAAAAATGACGAGACGACTGAGGACATGAAACAGGCAATAATCAAGCTTGCTCAGCTGTTGAACATTGTGATCCAACCGTCTGATTTTCGTGATGTGTATCGCTTCCCTGGTAAACCAGGCTCAACTCGCTCGATCATTGTTGAGTTTCAGTCAGTCCCTGTAAAGAAGAGTTTCCTTCTTGCAGCCAAAACATTTAACAAGCTAAAACCCAGTCATGAAAAACTAAATACTAAGCATTTGCAGTATGAAGGTAAAGTCACTCCGATTTATGTAGCTGAATATCTGCCTGGTTCATCGAGGAAACTTTTCTTTCTAGCGAGAAACTTTTGTAAAACTAATAATTACAAATTCTGCTGGGTAAAAGACGGGAAAATTTTTGTACAAAATAATGAAAATACTAAACCGACACTCATTACCAGCGAATTGATATTAACAAGCCTTCCAGGGCATGCATGACTATATGGGCTATATTTAGTTATATACCTGATAAAAACGGAAACTTTTGTCTTAACATCATTCACACACAAAACCAACTACTTTTACACACACATACACATAACACTCACACATACTAAAGGAGAATGCACTATCACATCAATCGCAACAATATATAAATTTATCACACCGTCTAAAAAAGATCCCACAATGGACAATATTTTGTTTCCATGGGATCCAATAATGAACATAATATATTATTATGACTGTGATTGATCAAATAGCTACTGATATTGACGCCATTGATGTATCAGCATCCCTCTCCTGCTTTCCAGAAGAATGTCGACAACATGTTAAGCTGAACAAAAAGTCACTTAAAATTTTCCACATGAATATTCGTAGTATAAATGCTAATTTCCCAGATTTTCTTGCACTTCTTACGTCTATTAATTTTAATTGTGACATTTTAATTTTATCTGAGTGTTGGTTAAAATTTGTTCTAAATATTCCAATTATTCCTGGATACGTCTCATATCGAACGAAGCAGTCTTTTAACAAATGCGATGGTGTTGTATTGTATATTAAAGATAATATAAAATGTGTAGTCACTGAACCGAAATTTAACGAAGGAAACTGTCTTATTTGCCGTATCGGACAACGTACAGCAATAGTAGCTGTATATAGACCTCCTTGTTTTAAAGTCATTGATCCTTTTAATAATAGTTTAAATAAAGTTTTACAAAGTCTGTCATCTTTTCAAAATATATGCGTAACCGGAGATGCTAATATGGACATCATACAAGCAAATACAGAAAGTTTTACAGAATATTCCCAAAATTATTTAATGATAAATGCATCCCACGGATTACTGCCCGCGCACACTATACCTACTAGACTACATCGTTGCCTGGATCATGCGTTTTTAAAAACCAAATCCAGCGCTTTAACAATAGTTACAAAATCTACTGTGACCGATCACCATTCTACAATAGTATGTCTTTATAATGAGCATAATGATAAAGTAAAATCTGAACGTACTTTTATAGATTACTCTGCCATCAACCAAGAAATCCTCCGAACAGATTTTACTTTCATTACATCAATAAGTAACGCCAGTAATGCGGCCTTACAGCTAGTCACATTACTAAGCAATATTGTAAATAAGTTTACAAAGACTGTGGCATTGACTAACAGGCATAAGATAATAAAACCGTGGATTACATCGGGACTTCTTCGTTGTATACGAAACCGGGATCGTATGCATGCTAAATTAAGGAAAAGTCCAGATAATATCACTCTCAAATTGACATATTCTCGCTACCGAAATTATTTAACCAATCTTATCAGAAAATTAAAAACTCAATACGAACAACATGAACTTACCAAAGCAAAAAATAATTGCAAATCTACCTGGAGAGTTATAAAGACCATTACTCATCAACATCGACTTACCTCACAACCAACGGAGCTTCTCTCTATTAAACCTGACCAGAAACAATCACTTAACTCTGTAAATCACTTTTTTGCGAATATTGGCGAGAACTTGGCTAAAAAAATTTCACCTATTACCAATATATCTCTCCCAAAAACTACAAATAGATCTCCCGTGAAATCGTTTGTAATCAGTGATACAGATGATGCTGAGGTCGAAAGTATTATTATCGGACTTAGAGATAATTGCGCTGTTGGTTGGGATGGCATTCCAGCAAAAATATTGAAAATGTCACGTGGTGTACTAGTACCGATTCTCACATATATCGTAAATCTATCTCTGTCTTCTGGCGACTTCCCTGCGGTATTTAAAAAAGCCTTGGTACATCCGATATTTAAGACTGGTGACAGAGGCAGTGTCAACAACTATAGACCAATTTCTGTTTTGCCCTCTCTTTCTAAAGTTTTGGAACGTATTTTAAATAACAGACTAGTAAATTTTTTGGAATCCAACAAAATTCTTGCTAACAACCAATTTGGCTTTAGAAAAGGCAAATCTACAGAAGATGCTATCAATTCTTTCATAAACTTTACAGTAGATAAGCTAGATTCACAATTTAAATGCGCAGCTATATTTTTAGACCTTTCTAAAGGTTTTGACACTGTTTCAGTCTCTCTCCTTCTTAAAAAAATGGAATCTCTTGGAATTCGTGGTTCAGCTTTAAATATTTTTAAAGACTACCTTTCAAACCGATCTCAATCAGTTAAAATTGGAAATTTAATCAGCAATACTGAAAGTGTTAGTTATGGCGTGCCTCAGGGCAGTATTTTAGGCCCAACCCTGTTTCAGATTTACATTAACGATCTGTGTGATCTTGCACTCACAAACTGTCAAATTTCCTGTTACGCCGATGACACTTCTCTCTTGATATATGGATCGTCATGGTTGGAAACTAAAAAACTCGCAGAATCGGCTATGCGTTCTGTTATGGCCTGGCTAGCGGAGAATCTGTTAACACTGAACCTAGAAAAAACTAAATATATCACTTTTTCTCTTGTCAATATCACACAACCTCCCCCGTCATACAATGTCACAGCTCATACCTGCTCGTCCTTACGTCCGTCCGATACCTGCAGCTGCACTCCACTCACAAGAACCAGAAACATTAAGTACCTCGGAATTTATATCGATGACCTGCTTAACTGGCATACACATATCGATGAACTGACAGCTCGAACTAGAAAATTAGTCTATATCTTCAAATCCCTTCGGAACTCCGCCAACACTCAAACACTTAGGCTTGTTTATCAATCTCTTGCTGAGTCTATTCTTAGATACTGTGTTCCAGTATGGGGTGGTGCACTAAAGACTAAAATGCTTCAACTCGAGAGAGCACAAAGGTTAGTACTTAAGGTCATGACCAAAAAACCATTCCTATACAACACTACTCAATTATATGTTGATTGTCGCGTTCTGTCAGTTCGACAGTTATACATACTTCAGACTATCTTACGTGTACACTCTTCACTTCATTACGATCCAAATCACTGCATAGAAGTCAGGCGTTCTGATCGTGTTTGTAACTCTTTATATCCGCGTACAGTTTTCTACAGCCGTTTTTATCCATGTATAGGACCTCGACTATATAATAAAATAAATATAATATTAGAAATATATGCAATGACAAAGCACAAATGCAAAGTCTCTCTGACCAACTGGCTTCTTACCCTCGACTACGACGCAACGGAAAATCTTTTTGTAATTGAAAAATAGGACTTTTTTTTTCATGTACATTCTATCTTCTTACACACACATACAAAGACACTATTATCCCACTCTCTACGACAGTAAAAAACACACACACAAACAGACACAGACATTAAATCTCTAATTTCATACTTCTACACACATCAACATTCAATTTATACTATAAAACACACACACACCTAAATATGAACCTTAAAAAATGTATTTGTAATATAATCTTATAATAAGTTAGATGGCGTCAGCGGCGACCACTATCCATTTATTTTTAGTTACTCTGTACCGATGTCCGAAAACAGGCCTTGCAGCCTTAAAGAGACATCGTACTGTGTAGGTGTTTACACTTTGATAAAAAAATACTTAATACTTGTAAGTCTTTGTTTCGATCCTTGGGGAAGATCTCCAGTATCTGACACACAAGCTTAAGCTTAGTTCGGGGCTGAGGGTCAACCTCCGGGATGGATCCACTGATGTTTCATGAACATATTATTTTTTGTATCACCTGCACATTGTTTTATGTAAACTTAAAGAAATAAAGATTTTTGTATTTTTGTATTTGTAATCTCCGTGACACAGACGCACCGGCGTCTAGTACGGTGCTTTAGTGATTTTTAGTATGTGTGCATTTTTATGAAAATAAATAATTTTGAATTTGAATTTGAAGTTGGGTCTGATCACGTCATCTGATGTTCATTCCACGACACAAGCGTTTGCTTAGTGTGGAACTAGACGGCGCTGTGTACAATGTCCCGGAATATTAATTTATTTAATTAAAAAGTTAAGGCTTTTTTAAACCAAGCTTAAAATACATATTTATAGATGATATATTCGTCTATAGGTTTGTCTTTGCGTCTAATAAAAACTGTATTAAATTATAAAGACATCTAACTATAATTCTGAAATTAGTTATACTGTATAGCATATGGGGATGAGTATGGACACAATTATAAAAGTATTTACCTATTCGATAATCCAAAGTTGAACAAAGTTGAAATAAAAACAAGCACCTAGGTATATTTTTTTACACTCATTTCATAAAACTTAAAAAAACAGCTCCTTCTATATAAATCTGACTCTCGTTCTGTCCACTGCCTAAGTAGAAGTAACTTTATGCAAATTCGACAGTTTTATTTAAAATTAAGGAGACAGTAAGCTGCGTTATTGAATCATTAGGTGGAATTGAAATTTTACGACCTTCGGCTAAGAAGGGTGAGGATTGAACCGGATTAAAATGTACTAATATCGGTATTCATTAAAACCGGTTTTTTTAGTTTCCGGGTTTTCGTTATTTTATTTAACCAAGTTTAAAAACGGACCAGGTTTAAAAGACTTAATGTATTTTTTATTCTCAGTTTTTTTTTGTTTAATGGTATGAAATATAAAATGAATGTCGCAAATAACAGGGTAAAGAATTGATGCTATTCAATCAAACCAAAAACTTTGAAAGTCCAAACACTATGTCATAGATTAAAAAAAAAAAAAGTTAATATAAAATGTCATCTTTGGTAACTACTGCATTTGGTTAAAAACACTTTCACAATAATACGACCAAATTTTCCCAAAATACCGCAACCGGTACCACAATATAACAAAGAAGTATGAAATTAATCCGTCAGGGGAGTGTTCTTGGGCAGATAGGTACATCGTGGTGGGCGCCCAGGTCCTTCCACGGTATCAACCGGTACACAAAAATCACAAAACACGATCTAAAAAGCTTCCGTCTTATATTTTCGTACGTTCCGCTCATATCCGGTTATTCAATCCCTAACGCTGGTTACAAAGAGGAAATGAGACGTCCAGCATTCTGTTTTACTTTTTCTCCGATATTATAGGTTAATGCTATGAATAAAACATGGAAGTTAAAAGCTTTGGTTCTGACAACTGTTTAAGCCCGTATTGATCACGAAGTTTAGTTGTAAATGGGGACTATAAATATACTAGACGGTATATAGTTTTTTTTTTAGACCGAAATACGCGTCTTCATACAAGTAAGTTCAGATAAGAGGGGCGAATTCTGGTGTGGGAGTTTTTAAACCACCCTAAGTGCCTCTTATGTGACATTACATCAGGGTTGGCCACTCTAATTTGATAAGAAGAAGAAATGGTATAAGTGTTGCTGATTTGTCGCTTAGTTTATCTTTTGTGCAAAATAAAAATCTTATTTACTTAATACATCTTCCCAATTTCAGAAACACCAAGAAAACTACTGGTTTTTATCTCATTTGCATTCTCGAAAAGTATAGTTTTGCAACCATTATTTATCTTGTCATCACAGTTAAATTACAAAATTGCAGGTACTGCATTACACCAATAAGAATCGATTACTATTTACGGAAACTTGAATCGGCCATTCGAAAGCTTTTATAGACGTTTTATTAAACATAAAATCAGTGACCCTTATATTGGACCAATCACAATTTATTTTCATGTAAGATACTTTTTATGTAGGCACTTCTTACATACATGTATTATTTTCATAATAAGCTGTGGAGTTTTCGACCAATCATAGCGGTTTGTGAAACATGATATGAGGAAGCAATTACTAATACTAAACGGTTTGGATAAAACTTCAAAATGGTGGCAAAAAACAAGATGGCGGAATGATATATTTGGTTTTCCAAATTCAGTTACTGCATTGCATATCATCATAATTAATTTCATAGATTTATTCTTTAAATTTAATCTAAAAGATCATATTATTTATGACTTCCAAAATGATCATATCAATTTAAACATTGTGTCGAAATGTTTATAAAATTTTAATTCAATTATTTCATTAAAATAATACAACGAAATTAACTTAGCTTGAAATTTCGTATAAGACTTTGAATTTATTTAGGTATTTCAACAACTTTCTTCTAAGATTTGCCTCAACTAATGAGTCTAGTTTTCTAATGAAGTTATGTCTGGGTCTAGTCTTAATACAACGTCGTCGAGTTACTAGTTTAGAATACCTAGAGGATCTAGGACTTAGAATAGAGAAGAAATATCTAAGACCGAGTATATATGTAGCTTTGATATCAACAAATCTAAATATATAAAACTCAAAGGTGACTGACTCACTGATTGACTGACTTACTGATATAGTGCCCTATCAACGCACAGACCGAACCATTGGACGGATAGGGCTGAAATTTGGCATGCAGGTAGATGTTATGACGAAGGCATTCGCTAAGAAAGGAT
Source organism: Macaria notata (assembly GCA_927399415.1). Lineage (NCBI taxonomy): Eukaryota > Metazoa > Arthropoda > Insecta > Lepidoptera > Geometridae > Macaria > Macaria notata. Next base: position 2,866,105 of record OV656750.1, on the reverse strand, counting down.
TTTTGGAAAAACAGCTTTTAAAGGGGTGAAATAGGGATGCAAATTTTACTTCTTAATGCGAGCGAAACCGCGAGCATCCACTAGTTAGCAATAATATCGGTGTTATAATAGTGACATATATGTATGTTAGTACTGTACCTAATTAAGAAATAGACCAATTTTGTTTTTTTTTACGTTAGATAATACTGTACTTTTGATAGTTATTGCTTCTCTTTGCTGTTATTAAAATAGTTTATTGTCGAACTAGTATGTATACTAACAGACAATTATATAAATAAATTTTAATCTGAGAGAGATATGGCCCTCCTCAATGAGGAGTAAAATACAAGAAGAGTCGCTTTTCAAGAACGTGGTTTTATAATAAAAATGCGATGTTTTGAATAAATTATATACTTAATAGTATAATGCATAAAAATCATTTGAGGAAATGGAGGATTTTAAAACCTTAACTGCAGATGCGATTGCGTATTTAAAAACAATAAAAATATGAAGTAGAGATTTAAAAAAAATCCATACGATAAATAATAATTTAAAATAATCATAAATTATAACTTATGTATGATTGATTCCTTCGATCTGTAATTTAATATGTTTGCTACGCATCATCCCTACCCTAAGTTAAGTAAACTCCGCTTGAAACTCCAGACCTTGCAGCTCAGTTGCTAAAACCAAGTTTCGTCGTGTTAAATTTATGCCAAAGGTATTTAATATTCAACACTAGATGCACTGTATTTGCAGTAACAGTAGCCAAGGATCACGGAACATATAAAAAATCAGTAAGTATGTGATATTGATGCAGCTAAAAAATATATATGTATTGGATTTATGGCGAAAATTGTACATCAATGAAACAATTTTATATACCTACTAATATGTAGGTACTCTAAGAAGCAAGAAAAGGGGATAAATATTATTGCGAAAATGATTACGCAAATTCTTTAAGGTAAGAAATAAATAAATTCTTAAATTCTAAATTCTAGATATATTTTGGTGAGGTGAATTGAATGAAACGACTCCAAGACTTGTATACGAATTATTATAAATATTTGCTGAAAAAACGCAAAGAACCAAACAATGGTGTATTTAAAAAAGTGAGTAAGAACAGAACTATAATCATATCATAGGATATAAAACGGTTTGAAAACTCTCGATTCCAGAATTCTAATTTACTAACTTATTTGGTTAGTGTGGGGCTAGATGGCGCTGTGTGCAATGTCCCGGAATATTTATTTATTTATTTAATTTAATTTAGTGTAATGATACAAACAGACATACAACACACACTTATGTTGAGTTTGGTCGTTTGTATGTATAATAAGTATGTATTTACAAAAGAAATGTAGGTATGTAAGTATTATATCCGCTATCCAGTACCCACGCCACAAGCGTTTGCTTAGTGTGGGGCTAGATGGCGCTGTGTGCAATGTCCCGGAATATTTATTTATTTATTTAATTTAATTTAGTGTAATGATACAAACAGACATACAACACACACTTATGTTGAGTTTGGTCGTTTGTATGTATAATAAGTATGTATTTACAAAAGAAATGTAGGTATGTAAGTATTATATCCGCTATCCAGTACCCACGCCACAAGCGTTTGCTTAGTGTGGGGCTAGATGGGGCTGTGTGCAATGTCCTAGAATATTTATTTCTTTAATCATTTACATTTCTATTTTTATACATTGTTATGATTACTTAACACTAAGCGAGTTGTAGGCAATGGTGAGCCTATCAAGATAAAAAAAGGTTTGCTTAATTATTTGACAATTATTCACTGCAACATCAGTATATGATCGCATTTAATATGAAACTGCAGACGATGAATTCCAAGTGTAGTAGTTTCAACTATAAACGTTTGCGGTTTGAATGAAATAGATTAAAACCGACCGCAAGTCGCAAGGGAATTACAATATTTAAACTAGCAATATTGAATGTGAATCAAATTTCGGTCTAGATTAATTTTTTTACATTTTATTTTACATTTAAGGTTTTCCAAAGCCAGAGTTAAGCGACAAAATTAATTAAGGTTTACAACTAGATGCAAGAAAACCTAAATCTTGTTTAATTTTGTGCCTTTTGTTTGCATTTTTAACATTTTAGATATTTTAAAAACTAGCTGCGCCCCGTAGTTTGACTTGTATTCTCTCTCTTTGACTCGTATTTCCTCATGACTGAGGGTCGTGACTCCCCCGCAGAATTAATTCGTTAGGGGAGTTCTCTTGGGCAGATACATACATCGTGGTGGGTGCCCAGGTCCTTCCACGGAAGACGCATGTCCTCGGATATTGTGGTCCTCAAACATGTCGGTTTCCTCACGATGTTTTCCTTCATCGCTAAGCGAGTGCAAATCCACACATAACTTGAAAATACAAGTCATTGGTGTAGGGCGGATTCGAACCAGGGTGCGTCTGGATGAAAAGCAGACACTGGAACCGCTGAGCCACACTTGCTTATATTCTACGTACTTCTTCTTCTTCTAATCGAATGAGAGTGGCCAACTCTGGTGTCGAGAGTTTATCAAGCCGCCCTAAGGGCCTCTGACATGGCTTAACTACTGCCGTACTAGACAAACAGCCGGGACCTACAAATTGACGTGTCATCAAACCCACAGAAGCGCCCAAAATGGAATGCCACTTTTCGCATGCAATTGCTTCCGCTAGCTAAGCTACGGGCGCTTCTACGTACTTTTAGCCTAGGATCACCTTTGACCTACGTTTGTATCACAATGTGTGAATTCTACACTAAATTTTAACCAACAAAGTCTAACAATCCAAGGAAAAATAGAATCAATGTCTAAGCAAATAGAAACTAGAATGGTTTGCATGGTTTAGTTCATATCGTTATCGGTCCACGCTGTGCATATAAAATTTTACATTGCAATATTGGAGTACCATTTGACACTATTTGAAGACCACGATAAGTTTGCGATTGTGATGGCAGCACTTGTCTATATATAAAACTCAAAAGTGGGTGACTAACTGACTGACTGATATAGTGATCTATCAACGCACAGCCCAAACCACTGGACGGATTGGGCTTAAATTCGGAGTGAAGGAAGATGTTATGGCGTAAGCTTCCGCTAGGAAATTATTTTTGGAAATGCCCCTTTTAAAGGGGTGAAATAGGGGATGCAAGTTTTACTTCTTAATGCGAGCGAAGACGCGAGCACCCACTACTACTACATATTGAACTTTAATGGTAGAGAACTTTTTAGTTCCAATTGTATCCACCAGCATGTTTTTGGAGAATTGTAATATGTATATTATATATGTATGTATGTATTTAGTGCTATTGCTTGATGCTACAAACAAAAATGCTATATCTATATTCACGTATTTAGGTTATGTGAGGTGTACAGGCAAAATTAGTAGTAGTTACCTAGCGATTAAGGCGTTCTGGCTGGTGATCAGAAATACGCAGGTTCGAATCCTGCGAAAAGTGATTATTTTTCGCTCATATTCCATTAAAAAGTTTAAGTTAAAAAAACAACTAAGTAAAGCGGGTATATCACTTAACAAAATAACTCATAAAAAGTGATTCTTTAAGTCTTAAGCATACATTATGTACATATCGTTATGAAACTGAATTTAAAAACAACTACATTAACAATAATAAAATATAAAAGCAAGGGAAGAAAATAAGAGACAAAATATAATATATATTATATAGAGACGCAAACGCTCGGCCGAGGTTACATATTTGAGCCTTTTGGAGTCGAGACTTTGGGGCCGTGGGGTCCGGGAGCCCATACTATTTTCCAAAACCTCTCGGAGCGCTTGGTTGACGCGACGCGTGACCAAAATGCTGGCCTTTTTCTGGCTCAACGTATAAGCATTGCCATCCAGCGTGGTAATGCGGCCAGTATGCTGGACACGCTGCCCTCTGGTAGTGGGCTGGAGCACTTAAAAACAACTAACCTACAATTTCTAAAGAAATCAAATAACCATTTCCTAACCTTACTAATTACACTTTATTTTTAAGCTATTGTTTATAAAAGAAGTGTATCCTTAATTACGTCGTGGACGAAAAAAGGGGCTTTAATTTCTTTTTAATTTTGTACGTGGACCCGAAATTAGTTTTCATTTTAGGCAGTTTTTGAACGTTGTTTTTCTTAAGATGAGGGAATAAAGGTGTGTTCAAATAGAAGTTTTTTAATGGACGAAAGTTGTAAAATTTGATTTAAGGTTGTATTTTGTCTTTATTGAAGCAGTGGCTTCAATAAAGACCGTAAATTGTATTGTTTTAACAAACACGTAACTTTTTTTTACGTGGGATAGGTTTACTTTCTATAGCTGTTCTACATACTACAGCCTGCCAGATGTTAAGCATTGCTGCACCCTAGGGTGTAACACGCTTACCTAAAAGCAACCTATTAACTCTAGATTTGAAGACCCCTGGATTGTAGTTCGCAGGAAATACAGCTTCTGGTAAAGTGTTCCAAAGCTTTGTCGTCCGTACAATAAACGTAGATATATCAGTCGGTCATACATATTTAACATGTTTCTATGATATAAACACATCTTTATTTTAAATTTTCGAGCAGTTTGGCATTACGGACCTCCTCCTCCTTGCGTCGTAGTCCTCATTACTGAGGGTCGTGAAACCCCCCACGGCATTACGGACACAACACATTATTTTAATTATTTATTTACCTACTATTTTACTATTTTTTTACGGAAACGTGTGCGTGACTGTGTGCGTTGACAACTCTCAACACTAGAGTGTGCTAATCACATACGAACTTACTGAGTGAAATTACTTAAAATAACTTAAAATGTTTGAGTGAAATCGGTTAGGAAACTCTGAACACTAGAGTATGACAATCTCATACGAACTTATTAAGCAAAGTAACTTAGAATAACTTAATAAGTATGACTAAGCCTTAATGATAGCGTTCTGGAAATACTGCTTATCTTTCAGTTTGGTGGAAATGAAGTCATGCTCGAGAAAACCCATTTTAAGGATGGCATGATATTGTTAAATTTATGGTTGCGTGTATCATCATGACTAGCTTTACAGATTGTAATAAGTATTTGACCTACTTTGTGGATATTCTACATATCGAATGAGAGTGGCCAACTCTGGTGTCGAGAGTCTATTTAGCCGCCTTAAGGGCCTCTGACATGGTTTAACGACTGCCGTACTAGAACAGCCGGGACCTCAATTTAATATGAATGCCACTTTTCGGTCACCCATCCGCGTACTGACGGCGTCGACCATTGCTTAACATTGGTATTGGCATGCGATTGTCTCCGCTATTTACAAATTATTATTAAATTATTGTACAAGCTGTTACTTTATGGAATTCTCTGCCTATCAACATTCAAAAGGCTCAGACAATTGATTCCTTTAAAAAACAAGTAAAGGAATTTTATCTCGCTTCCCTTCAGTGAAAATTGCTGTTATTATTTCTACTACTATCACCTTTAAATATTTTGTTGTGTATTATATGTATTTGTATATAAACATTAATTTTATTATATTAAGTACCTATGTGTATTGCGTATTTATATGTATATATATATATATATATATATATATATATTAGTAAAATTTCTTTTTTTCCTTTTTGTTGTCCACCACATTCTTCTTTATTTCTTTTGCTTATTTCTCTCCAGCTGAAGGTTGCCTGGAAGAGATCGCTTTCAGCGATAAGGCCGCCGCTTGTGGCACTAGTTAAGGTGCAATTTGTTCTATGTACTGTTTTTTTAATATGTGTCAACAATAAAGAGTTAATCTATCTATCTATCTATTTAGGCTATGGGCACTAGGTTTAAATATTTATAAAAATAGGTTGATAATCACAAATTCTTATTAAAATTGTAGTAAATTTAACATCACAAACCATTTATAAAAATTTACAAGATTAGTTTATATTTTATTTTATATTTTATTTATTTTATATTTTTTTTTTTATTTTATATTTTTTTTTTTATATTTTTATTATTCTACTTACTTACTTTATTTTTTACTTTATATTTTATTTTTTACTTTAATGTTATCAAATTCGTACAACATCACGAACAATCAGATAGATTATTATATGATCTTAAACTCTGTATTTTTACTCCCGTCTTCTAAAATAGGTATTTATAAAGTCGGTTAAAAAAACTGAGCCACACTCTCCAATATATATTAAGTTTGATAAGTGCTTTGTTATGTTAATAAGCCAGGATCTTGTTGGCCTGATTGTAATCATTTGTTATCCCACTGCGTTTGATCATCGACATAGTAACTATAAAGGACAATCCTTGTCAATATACTTTATTTAAAAACAATTGAGACAAGAATAGTATTGATATGCTGACCTTTTTTTGGTGCATCTTAATGTTTGCCCTAGTTATCTTTGTTAATTTCTAAGTATATTTTATGTATTAAAAATCTTCTTTCTCTTCTTTTTGACAAGGCTGTTTTTTAAAAGAAATATGTTTGTACTTGACTATAATTCGTTTGATGGTAAGCGATCATTATGGTCTGAGAACGTACTGACCCAGTAAGCTCTTGCTTTGACAATTGTTAGATCGTTGTTTGCAGTGATTAGAACGCAATCTTAGCACGGGACATGAGTTAAGGCCATAACTTAACAGTAAAATAATTAACGTACAATAACATTTGTTGGCAAATCGCCTTATGAAGGTTAAATTAGCATTAATGGACGATTGTTTTCAAATGAGTTTGTTACACATTTGCAGTTTGTTTAAAGCTGAGTGCATCAGGGTATGCTTACTTATTTACTTACTCCGCTGGCGCAGCGACCCTAAGTGAGTCTTGGCCTCCGATACAAGAGATCGCCCCCGGTCCCGGTCTTGAGCCGCTTCCCGCCAGTCAGCTACTTGAAGCACGCGTAGATCTGACTCCACGACAACGTCCTTCCAGCGGTACTTCGGCCGACCAACGGGACGACGGCCACTCGGGACACCGAGTAAGGCTCTCTTGACACTACGATCGTCTCCCATTCTCACCAAGTGACCCAGCCAGCGAAGTCTATAGGCTTTTGTCTCACCCATTATATTTGGTTCCCCAACCAGCTCTTCAATTTCAAGGTTCTTCTTTATTCTCCAACTTCCATCCTGCCTCCGGGTTGGGCCCAAAATCTTGCGCATGATCTTCCTTTCAGCTACTAGCAATATGCTTAGACCAGTCCAATGCTTTCCTATGTCAATCCGTTTGATACTCTACATGGGAACTAAATTTACGAATATCTATAATTAATCATTTCTTATTATAGATTGGCCACACAAATATTTATGTACAAAGGTTCGTACTTTTTTGTTTTTAGTGGTTTGCCATACAAGTAAATTCCAGAGTTACTTGAAAACAGAGTGAAGCCTAAGACTATGTACAACGGTGTACGCGGCCTGTAGTTAAATTTAAACTAGGAATGTAATAATGTCTTGTAGAAGATTTTACACAAGAGGTTACAACGACACAGCTATTTATTTATTTATTTATTCACTACATAAGCACAAGCCTTACAGACTAAGACTAGACTTAGCTATATTACCAAAACCTTCTAAATATATATAACTCAAAGGTGACTGACTGTCATTTACTACTACTAGTGATCTATCAACGCACAGCCCAAACCACTGGACGAAACGGGATGCAATTTGGCTTGCAAGTAGATGTTAGCATCCGCTAAAAAAGGATTTTTGGAAATGCCACTTTTAAAGGGGTGAAATATAGGGATATGCAAGTTTAGAAACTTCTAATGCGAACGAAACCGCGAAAGCACTCACTAGTTAAGGAATAAAATCACACAATGAAACTTTTCCTAAATATACGAAATACATTCAGTTTGTAACAAAGAAATAAACATTATTGTGCCAGTTCCAGTCGGATTATCGCGATGAAATACAGCCACCTATTTACAACCTAATAACCTAAATGCCTATCCAACTAATCGTAAAAGACTCCGTACATTGTAACTGCGTTTTAAATACAGGAACCTCTGTAGTTAAGTATGTAGTAGGGTTGCTTTGAAGAAGAAGAAACATATTGTCAGTGGATTGAAATCTTTAAATTAATGGTTGATTCCGTAGCCGTGTTAATTTTATGCAATTCATTAATAATAGTTTTATGCCTTAATTTTACTGTTATCAAGACCAGGTATTTAATGCAGAAAAGGCAAAATTTACACTGTAAATTCGTTGTTTTTTAAATGTCCAACTATACCTGTATGTATAACTATTTTTTTTAAACTTGATAGGCTCACGCTTGACTACAAATCTCCTGATTTTAAGCAACGATGTAGTCTACGAACTAGCGCTTTTCTATTTAAAACTAAATCTATATGCCTATTGCCTTTATCAAATAAGACCTACATTGGTGGAGGCACTACATTTTAAATGTTTTCAATGAGGAAACACAAAACAAAAAATATGTTTTTGCTTTTAGTCTTCTTCTTATCGAAAGAGAGTGGCCAACTCTGGTGTCGAGAGATTATCAAGCCGCCCTAAGGGCCTCTGACATGGCTTTACGACTGCCATTCTAGACTTTGCTTTAAGTGGTATACACATATTCTAAGTACCTAGTTGACAATTACAAGAACCTATAAAAAACCAACACTAAAAAAAATCCGAGAGGTCGGAATCTTATACGGTGGTCTGACCAAGTAACAAAAGAGCTAGAGATACCTATAAATGTTGCAATGCACCAAGCAAGAGAACGCAACAAATGGCGACAGCTAGTACACAAAATCAGAAGAGTCACGATGCTCAGCAGTGAGGGATACGACTAAAAAGAGATACAGCAAAAAACGCAACGACACGCAACTTATAATGTGCGGGCACTTTAACTAGCCCTATACTCTCGAGTAGTAGGATTGGGCGTGTTGCCAGAATCGATAGCTAGTGCTTAGCTCAGACCTAGTGCTTAACTCTAGCACTAGAGTGAAGGTTAATAGGTTACAAGGTTAGAGCAGTAATAGATTGTTACGGAATTCGGATAGTTTTAGATTTACATATAAAAAGTACTTACAAAATCTCACAAAACTTAAAAGTGCAGATATTTTAAAGTGTGTAGGTACTTGGTATGTATATATGTTTTTCCCCTGACGGTTACAGGACTCGACAGTTTTTGATGAAATTCGCAATCCAAATTCAAACTATTTCGATTCCGGGTTCAAATAACCGCAGGGCGCCGCTATTCATACAGGTTGTTTATGATCACAGCAAAAATATGTTTGTCTGTTCCTTTTTCATTACTCTGAGCGTCATATTATTTGGTATAGAACCGGGAAATCCCGGTATCGAAAGTCCGGGAATTCTCGGTGCTGGTCAAGAATCAATGCAAAATTAATTCCCGGTACTTTCAGGATTTCCGGTACAGACATTTTTTTCTTTACATCTTATTTTCTGTGTATTGCTTATTAGCATAATTAAATGTAATACACGTATGCTGAGACTCTGGAAGTAGTAATGCGCAAAACGAACCAAGCCGCGGGCGTCAACTTTTTTTTACAAGGAATGTGTTTGCACTTGAGCGTAATTCGCGTGATGGTAAGCAATCATTACGGTCTAGGATGGAACGTGCTTACCCCTTACGAACCGATTCACTCTCGCTTTGAAGACTTGTTATTACTTCCTTACTGACGTTATCTATATAGCGACCCCTATCCCACATCCAAACTAAAACAGATTAGAGGGTTCCCGCTAGGCATAAAATTAGGGTTCTTCCGGCACGGATAGATTAGCAAGACTAGGGGCTTGATAAAACAATCAATAATCAATTTATTGTAATTTATGGGGCAAGTTTTGTAGTATGATGTTGTAGGTCAGTTTAAAAGATAGTGGGTTTGTGTGAGAGTGGCGAGCTTTGGTGTCGAGAGTTTTCACAAGGCCTTTGATTAGAAAATGTTCCTGTAATTTTAAATAATCCGTCTATAACTGGCCTGTTAGCTTAGTTGGTAGAGGCTCTGCCTTGCCTTCTAATCTAGGGGTTGCGGGTTCGATTCCCGCGTGACACAAGTATTTATGCATTATAAAAAAATATAATTACTTGTGTTGAGTCTGGTCGTTTGTATGTATAATAAGTATGTATTTACAAAAGAAAAGTATATAAGTATTATATCCGTTATCTAGTACCCACAACACAAGCGTTTGTTTATTATTATTTATTTATTATTATTAGTGTGGGGCTAGATGGCGCTGTGTGCATTGTCCCGGAATATTTATTTATCATTTTATTAACTTTGCAAGCATTGGGAATCGCATGTGATTGCTTTCAAAGGTGAGCTGGGACTGAAGCCGTGCGTATACAAATTCGTTTTATGTTACACTATATGTATATTGATGATGATGATGCATTCCAAGCCGATTTCGGCTCCGGCGAACGTATTTCCTACGGGTAAGTTACTGATGCGTCCTCACATGACTAATATACCCTATTGTAGCGGTGAATGTTCTAGAACAATTGCTACATGTGAGGATGCCATTTACATAGTTGTAGGTAATGTTCGAAGGCGGTTTAGTTTTGAGATAATTCCTTTTCTCATCTTGATCGCGCCTTCGTTTGTTTTCAAACGTATATGATGACATATAATGATAATTTGATTAACGTTTATTCTCTTGACATTTAATCTCATATTCTATTTGTAATTTTCTTTAATATAATCTTTTTTTTTGATATGTGACAAGGAATTTATTTTCAATGTATCATAGCTATACTTATTTAAATAATTTGTTTGTATGTTTAATTATAACATTGCCTGTAAGCCCATACGGGCAGCGGCTAGAGTACTATCCTGCCTTATAACATGTCAAGCCCCTAGATTATGTTATAAGTTTTTTTTATATGACCATCTGTTAAACCTAGTTGCCTGACAATAAATTTCATTACATTTTTCAATCTATAATCTTAGGAACTACAGGTGCGAATTGAAAAATTATTTTTGTGTTGAATAGACCATTTATCGAGGAAGGCTTTATAACATCACGCTGCAACTAATAGGAGCGAAGAAATAATAGAAAATGTGTAAAAAGCGGCGAAAATTATTCATGTTTGCAAACGTAAATATGATGCCCAAAATAACTATTCTACGCGGACAAAGTCGCTGGCACAGCTAGTTTCCATATAAAATCATTTTTACAGTACATTAATGTCCTACCTCTTGGCTAAGAGATTGTTACACCTATCCAACTTAGTCGGTATCAAACTCAACATTCAGAAGTTCAGACTACCATTAACACATCAAAGTTTAAAACTCGCAGAATATGTAATAGTAGGGCGGAGATAAAAGCAAACTTTGACAAACTTAGGACTGTATGGGGATATTGAAACTTATCAGGGTAAGAATTTGATGGACTGAGAAAGAGAGAGAGATAGATAAAATGCTATAGAAGCACTTACATTATTCGGCACTGTAACACACAGAGGAAAAAATAATACTTTATAGATATGCAAAACCAAGACATGTGAAATATTTGGCAGCGACACTTCTTGTAGTAAATAGAGATCTAATTATTTGGCGGTTACAAGATGTAATTACTAAAATAAATAATTATGTAATCGTATAATAAACTTTTGTTTCAATATACGTTTTGAAAGCATTATTAAGAAATTAGATAAAATTCGACACTTCTTAGTATAAATACCATACTACAACGATGATCAACATCATGCGTGTTGAAGTCAAGCGTGAGCTAACCTTACATAAAAAAGTTTTAATGAAACTGATTCAACTTATTTTTTTTTATAAGATAAACAGTTTTTAATTCAAATTTTATACTGGAATAAGTAGAATGTGATAATTCAAAACATCAACAACAGTGTGAACTGCAAACAGAATGCCATATTTGCACCAGTATTGATTCGGAATTGCACGAAACAGTTGCAGCGGAATTGAAAACGCTTGCACGTTTAAGTACAAAATGCATTAGGACATGTATGTAAGTAAAAATCTGGATATTAAAAATACCAACACTTCTTCCTCTTATCGAATGAGAGTGGCCAACTCTGGTGCCGAGAGTTTATCAAGCCGCCCTGAGGGCCCTGACATGGCTAATAATATACTCGTATACAAACACTAAAAGAAACTCAGCGGTTAAAAATCTTTCGCCTACATTTTATGACACTCTACACGAACTATGTTCGTTTCTATGGCGACATTCCAAAAACGCCCGAATGTATCGAGGTTCTAAGCAGATGCTTATTTACAAATTTTTTATAGCACAACATACTCGTAATGTCATAATAAAAACATTAAAAAATATAACTCTGCTAATAAAAAACTTTAATTATAAACTAGCTAATCTACTTTAACAAAAGGCAGCGTACCCAAAACGCTGGCTGCATTGCCCCGTTGATAGCTAAACTAACCTTTCGGGCAATATACAAGCCAGCGTTTTGGTTACTATTTTTTTGCTCATTTTACTTTTATTACGTGGGATAGGTTTACGTTTGACTACAGCCTGCCTGATGTTAAGCATTGCTGCAGCCTAGTGTGTAACACGTTTACCTAGAAGATACCTATTAACTCTAGATTTGAAAACCCCTGGATTGTAGTTCGCAGTTCACAGCTTCACTTACATTAATATTGAAGTGTTGTGGAACTATACCCTCGCGATTTCCATTTAGAAAATGTCATCCACAGACTGATCGCGCTCAGACTGAGAATGTACGAACAAGCGGTGCGATATGGATTTACAATAATGTATTACGAAATAGGCTTGCACTTGATATTTTTTTAACTTTCTAGACCATATGCGTTTGATGGTAAGCGATCATAGTGATATAGGATGAAGTATACTTACCTACATATAAGGTTAATAATCGTATGTGTTTAGGTGCTACCTAGTTATAATTAATTCAATATCCCTTGATATTTGAAATTACCTATGTGGCATGGCCGTTGACAAAGTGCAAAATATAATCAGCAGATTTACAATACAATATCTCTTTATTGCACACCAAAATAAATTAACAAACAAAACAAAAGGACTTAAACTATAAATAAATGCACAAGTGGGTGGCTTTATCACATTGAGTAATCTCTTCCGGGCAGAGTTATCACGTAACAATTAATATAATGAAGAAATTGATCTACCTTTAGTTAGCCTAAATTTGACTAGAAATTTATATCTTGACTTTTAAGCAATAAGCAAGCATTTCCATAGAAATTTGTCAATTTCTTATAAAATATTTTTGGTGAGATATAATCTTACCACAAAAAAAAAACGCTTTTTATTTCTTAGATGTGGTAATATTAAACAAGTTTAACTCATTGTTAAGTCGCGGGTCCACTATAGATGATGTCTGCACAAGATCTTCGCAGCTGGCACATGCAAAGAGAGGCCTTTGCCCAGCAGAGGACTAGAGATGGCTGATTATAATGATGATAAAATTAAACATAACTTCATCATTATCATAATCCACAGCCCTTGGGATCCCACTGCTGGGTATAGGCCTCCCTTTGTATGTGCCATCTGCGTGGATCTTGTGCAGACCTCATCCAGGTTGGACCCTCGACTTTGACGGTGTCGTCGCTTCGCTTATACATAACTTACATTTAACTTAAACATAACTTATACTCACTTTATTATAGTTCTCGTAAGGCATGATTAAATTTACTTGTAGCTAGTGGGTGCTCGAGGCTTCGCTCGCATTAAGAAGTAAAATTTGCATCCCCTATTTCACCCCTTTAAAAGTGGCATTTCCAAAAATCCTTTCTTAGCGGATGCCTACATCTTAAAATCTACCTTCATTCCAAATTTCAGCCCGATCCGTCCAGTGGTTTGGGCTGTGTGTTGATAGATCACTATATCAGTCAGTCAGTCACCCTTGTGTTTTATATATATAGATAGATAGATAGATAGATAAATTCTTTATTAAAATACAACATACATAAAAAAACAATACATAAAAAACATAGTAAATAAAATTTGCGTTTTAATTGGCGGCCTTATCGCTAAGAGCGATCTCTATAGATAACCGGCTAGCACTTACGCTTACTTATTATAACTAAATTACTTATCCTATCAAGTTAAGCAGTAAGCCCAATCAGTGCAAGAATCTCTATCACATCTCATCAGGTACGCCTGCTTTAGAAACCTCAACTAGGTGTACATAAATCCAAGTTTCCAATTCAATTCAACTTGAGCTATTGAAACTGAAGTCTTGTGTCGGAGTAGAATATTGACAGAGGAACAGTTTGATTCAAACTTCCCTGTTCCTCACGAACTATAATGTTGCGATTCTCAAAGTAAGATGGCACCGGTTCTTGTAGGATTAGTACGCTCCACTTTAGGTCTTAACTATTGTTTACCATCAAGCACACAATGGTCAAACGCAAACTCGTCTTAGTTATAAAAATGGAATGTAAATGTGGCTAATGATAAGCAAAAAAACTGAGTATGCAAGCTTTATAGTATACGTGATTTTTCTTTAGAATCGGTGTATGTATAATGATTATAGTGTAGTGTTTAACATAAGACTTTTTACGAAGAAATTTGATATGATTTATTTTACACAAAATTTAAAGAAATTTTAATTTTATTTTTATAACACGATACTTCACCAAATATTTTTTAATACTTTAATATACTGGATATCTACTAATTGTTGTTAATATTTTTACTCAATTATTTATTAAAATTAGATGTTTCATTCGCCTTCATTTAAGAAAACAGACAACTTATTCTTCTGCAAACATTTCCTACTCAATGTCCTCTAAGATTCCGCTACTATCCGTAGTCCTTTAAAGCAATAAGTCCCAACTATATAAAGTCATAGAGCAATTTATGCAAGTTTCAAAAGCAAGTTTCATGCACACACATAATAACAGTAGAACAGATGCCCTTAAGGCGGCTTGATAAACTCTCGACACCAGAGTTGGCCACTCTCATTCGGTAAGGAAAAGAAGAAGTAAATAAAGGTAAGTTTAATTAGCTGTCTAAGATACCTACCGAAATACTAATAAAAAAAAAGTATAATTAGCCTTTGACACTCCTAAGACCTCATACTACCTTCATACTAAAAATCAAGATGATCCGTTGAGCCGTTTTTACTTGATGAGCGTTTAAATAAACAGAGACACGGATAAACAGTTAAACAGAAAACTGCTGAAACGTTTTGTTATCTATTGAAAGTATACCCAAACACTTCTTTATCTATTAATTATATGTTCTGACTTTCGACTCTCTTCAGCTTTATTATATAATACTAGTGGGTGCTCGCGGCTTCGCTTGCATTAAGAAGTAAAACTTGCATCCCCTATTTCACCCCTTTAAAAGTGGCATTTCCAAAAATCCTTTCTAGCGGATGCCTACGTCATAACATCTACCTTAATACCAAATTTCAGCCCGATCCGTCCAGTGGTTTGGGCTGTGCGTTGATAGATCACTATATCAGTCAGTCACCAGTTCAGTTCATCAGTTCAGTTTTATATATTTAGATATATAGATGTATTTGATATATCCTACTGTCATATATATACACTGTGACTATTAATCTAATTTGTCAGTCTGTTAGTCATTTGCCTCTATTCAGCGCCCGAACTAGTGGTGTATTGATTTCAATGCCGCGAACACTGTTTCTGTGTGTTCGGCTTTTGTAACTAATTTTAGCTAACTATAAAAGGAGAACATTGAGTCTATATTTGATATTGTCGGAATTAGATACAAATTGAATCTATACTAATATTATATAGCTGAAGAGTTTGTTTGTTTGAACGCGCTAATCTCAGGAAGTACTGGTGCGAATTGAAAAATTCTTTTTGTGTTGGATAGACCATTTATCGAGGAAAGCTTTAGGCTATAGAACATCACGCTGCAACTAATATGAGCGAAGAAACAATGGAAAATGTGGAAAAAACGGGGAAAATTATTCATCTTTGAGGGCTTTCGTTGCGTGCGCTGCGAAAACGGTTCAAGATATCAAAAGAATATGTATGAAAGAATTATTTCTCTTGAAATGATCTAACAAAATGTCTGCAACAGTATATGTCTATCTTAACTATTCCACGCGGACGAAGTCGCGGGAACCACCTAGTATGATATATAAACCATCACATAATCAACGCATTCGTGAAACCTACATATGTACATGATGGGCCTTATTACAAAACGTGGTTTTACTATTAGTGCAGAACTTTGAAAATATGCAGTCCGTTTTTGTTGCTCGAAATTTATCTGTCTACTGTCATAATAATCAAACTGTCAAAATGCAAGCAATGATAAATCAACGTAACCTCGGAGGAAGGACAAGCCTGGAGACATAGTAATAAGTTGAAGTGTGGCGCACTATCGCAACCTCTCTTTTTAATGAATGTTTTTAGTGTGCTAAAAAGAGACAACTATATACAATCTGTTCGGCCCTTTACGTTAGTGAAGCCGGTTTTTCTAGCTCGAGTAACCAATTTGGATACTAGCTGTGGATTTGGATTTTTGGCGAATATACCGTGAATCTTTGGAATATTTGGTTGAGAAGTGAGTTTGTTTGTTGAGTTTGTTTGAGAAGTGTTTTCTACTGAAGAACAAATGGCGTGCGCTGCCTATGGCTGTAAGAGCCATGCTTCGAAGAAAAGTGACGAAATCCAGAGCTTGTCATTTCACAGGTTAGAGTTTTTTATCATTTTCCACAAAACAATACAAAACGGAATCAAAATATTAAAATATAACAAATTTCTACTCTTTTAGAACCTCATTTTGGAGGAAAACAATTAAATTTTGCCATTATATGTTAAAAATACGCAAAAGTTTGGTTTATAGTGTTGTGCACAATTGTTCTGAATTCGGTTAAAATCGGGTCTCAAAATCGAACTTATATTTCAATATACAACCACAAGATAAAGTACGTAATTTTTTAAATAAAACTGTATTGTTTAAGGGTCAGTAAATAAAAACCTACACAAGTTATCTGAGTTATTTTATTTATTTCGAACTACACAATCCTTTTCCAGGTTTTTCACCTAGTTCTAACTATGCCTAAAAGATCGATTTTGAAAACATGTTACAATTACGTCACTTTAATATGGTTTAGTTAGCGAAACTACTAGAATAATCGTTAACGTGACAGAACAGAATGTATGTTTCGGTTCGGTTTCGGTTTTTTATTTCGTACGTCGTAGGCACATCACTAAATTGAGGTATTAAAAAACGGCTACACTGTCATTTGAAGGTGATCTATATAGTAACTACTTAGTTATCTCTTTCTTCCGCGTTGGTGCGCACATAAGTCGAAAGAGTGCAGACATACAGAACACGTTCAATTTATTACTATGACTCCAGGCTTGTCCTTCCTCCGAGAACGTAACAATTTGAAGTTGACATTTGATTGTTTGTATGTGATGTTTGAACAAAAAGAACCGACTTTTTATTTTTTAAGTCCTGGACTAATATTTAAACCACGTTTTGTAATACGTATAGTTTTACTTGCCTTTAAGTTCTTAGTTCATGTTTTAAACTGGTTCAAAACTTTACTTTTGTTTTATGAACTTACCTGAAACAAAAGAATATTTGATAAACACAAGTCAATAGTCAAGAAAACCATATGAAAATACTTATCCAACGGTTATCACGATAACTTATAAATAAAAAGGAAAATCAATGAAATAAACTCTAAAAAATTTAGTTTTATCGCTACAATCTATTAAATAAGTAAAAGGTTTCTAGTTTTTAAATAATAATGACAAAAAAAAGCTTTTGCAGTTAAGGTTTTATTTAAAACTAGTGGGTGCTTGCGGCTTCGCTCGCATTAAGAAGCGAAACTTGCATCCCCTATTTCACCCCTTTAAAAGTGGCATTTCCAAAAATCATTTCTTAGCGGATGCCTACGTCATAACATCTACTTTCATTCCAAATTTCAGCCCAATCCGTCCAGTGGTTTGGGCTGTGCGTTGATAGATCACTATATTAGTCAGTCAGTCATCTTTGAGTTTTATATAAATAGCCGCTTACGTAAGTAAATATAAGGTACTTCGTATGTAATTTGTTAAATAGAATCCGGTTAATAAAAGCCTACCGATTTATTTAATCGAGCGGTACTTTATAAAGACATAAAAGTAATGGTAGCATGTGACCATAAAATTTATATTAATGTTCTTGGAAAACTTATTTACAACTGCATATTACTTCTATGGCGAATATTAATTGTTGCTATAAAATAGTGAGGGGTATTTCCGGCTAAAGTACAGGGTCTTAATTGGACTTTCATGAAAGTTTAACTTTTAAGAACCTTAATTAGGTTTTTCATAGTTAAATATACCGAGTTGTAATGGGTTGTTGTTAGGGATATTTTTTATTTAAATTATTTACCATTATTATGTTTATAGGAGCTTACTCTGCCACGGAAAAGTTTCAAACCACCTTTATGGCCTCTTCTTCTTATCGAATGAGAGTGGTTAACTCTGGTGTCGAGAATTTATCAAGCCGCCCTAAGGACCTCTGACATGGCTTAACGACTGATAAACTAGACAAAGCCTTACTAGACAAACAGCCGGGACCTACAATTTAACGTGTCTTCCGTGGCCTGTGAAATAGGCTAATGAGATATACTGTATGCAAACAGCTAGAACCTACAATTTGTTATCTAAACCACGGAAGCGCCCAAAATGGAATGACACTTTTCGGTCACCCATCCAAGGACTGACCGCGTCGACCTCTGCTTAACATTGGTAATCGCATGCGATTGCCTCCGCTAGCTGAGCTACATACATAGTTATAATGATACTAAAACTAACATTTATTTACTCATTACCACCAAATAAACAAAACAAGACTCTCAATGCTCGTAAAACAGACTTACTGTGTCCCATCCCTGTTTAGGTCCGCCAAATAAGGTAAAAGGTTGAATAATGGACCCTAGTGGTCTCTGAGACTACCGCAGACGCCCTTATAAATAGAGTTAGTAAATATGAGACTTCTATGTAATTTTTTTTCTAATTTGGCTGTTTAACATTTGATCACCCAGGTTGACTACAGATACAACCACAACCGCAGTTTTTTTTAAATAATCTCTCTATATTTCTTTTTAATTTACATTTAAAATACTTAACTAAAGTGCACATGTCTAAAAATCTGGAATACAGCTTATTTTAACATCAAACCAAATAAAATCATGACATATTGTGAGATCAAAATTAAATCTCTGTCTTAATCTGTTTGTATATATATCTACATTTTCATGTTCCATTATATTTACAATAATATTTAAAGAAACACAGGTAAGAAAATTAACAAAATAAAAACGGAATAAAAAAGTATTTTCTCTGGTTGTAAGTTATTATATTAAGACGTAACTTATAACGACGATTTCTTCAGTGCTATATGTGTTTCGGATTTCTTCCACAATGTCCTGTCTATTAGGAATAACGCAGAGACCCGTATAAGTATAAATCGTACTTACAGACGCACTTTCTGTCACATTACTAGTATATATAGCTAAGGATCTAAGCGGTTTAGTTACCGAATTAGAGAGAAACGAATAAGCTTGTGCACTATTCAGACGGTTGCTGGCCTTTTTTTCTTAATAGCTTTCTAAGTCCTGCTTTTTATATATACAAATACAAATACAAAAGCTTTTATTGGGCCAAAAACAATATTACATCTAGGTAACTACAATACATATGTCTTAACGATACAAAATGTTTTATTATCTGTACCTGTGTTGTGTTTGCACCTTGCAGTAGGTCTCATAAGAGTCTGAAGCGCAAGTGCATATACGTACATATGATGATTGAATGGTATATTAATTTTTCAATTGGCTTCTTAAGTATTTTTTTCAATGATTTGTCATCACGCTATTATAATAAACTAACTCTTTTAGGATTCTATATTTACATAACAATTCATATATATTGTAAGTCTTATCTCTGTCTTATTGTCATTTTGTGATCCTTAATAGAGAAGGAGCTGGTTTCCGAGATTTCGGAAGCCAGAGACTGAAACTTTTTGTGTCTTGTGTATATTTTTGTCAATAAAGAACTGATTGATTAATTGTATATGATTTTATTAGTTATAAAATTAAAAGCATTCATCACATATGCCCATTATAGTTTGGTTTTTAATTACAAAACCATGCGGGTAACCTTATGGTTAAATCCCAATAAATGACAATGATTTGATGCTTTGAAATGTTTCGTTTTTACCAAGTAAGAAATCATTGTTGTTTGTGACTATGTCTACAATATAAGACATCTATCTATTACATATCTATTTATTATATATATATATATATATATATATATATACGACATCGTCAAAGTCGAGGGCCCAACCTGGATGAGGTCTACACAAGATCGACGCAGATGGCACATACAAAGGGAGGCCTATACCCAGCAGTGGGATCCCAAGGGCTATGGATGATGATGATGATGTCTACAATAAAAAAAAAATATTATTCGATGACAAAGGAACGAACGTTATATACAAAATTCGCTTATAAAATGCGTTTGCAGTGATTAAAACTGTAGCAAGAACAATCATTATGGTTTTATTAAACTACTACTTCTTTCATCAACAATTTGCTTGTAATCCGTTTAATGCTCTTTAAACACAGTTTTAAACCTACCACAAATTGTACCGAAATAAACTTAAATTACGATGTTGATATTTTATTTACACGTCCTTTAAACTGATTCAGTGCCTTTTAATGGTTTTGCACGACCTTAAAAGGATTTTTAACAAGACCGATTTCTTTTTAAGACTAACATGTCATAGACAATTTAAGTCAGAGACTCCTGACTATAGATTAGCATTAAAAAAAAGAGAATTGGTCGTCTCGCTCACACCAGTGTACCAGTATCTGAGCAAGCAAGATAGTGTGATAACTCATAACTCTCTCTCTAGGGTCGTATTTCTCATGACTGAGGGTCGTGACTCCTCCGCAAAATTAATTCGTTAAGGTACTTTTCTTGCGTACTTGGGACAACCAACTGGTCGACGGCCAGTCGAACGTCCCAAGTACCGCTGGAAGGAGCAGATAGAGGTGGATCTGCATCAACTCTATGCTACCGAGTGGCGGGAGATGGCGCAGATCCGAGAGGAGTGGTGTCTCCACGTGCCGGAGGCCAGAATCCACTTTGGGTCGCAGCGCCACATTAGTAAGTAAGTAACTACTAGCTTTTACTTTTTTTTAATGCATGACTACCATTCATTGCCATATTATGTTAGCAGTAATTTTCCCACTTTAGTGAAACATCTATTGAAAAGTCTGTCTGTGTCTTAAAAGGTTTTTTTTAGCAAGTAATACATTTTAAAGACCAAATATAGAGCCTTGTAAACACCAAGTGATTTGTTGACTGTGAAAAAATAACAAGGCGCGAGATTGTGGTAAATACCGGGTATCGAATTACAGATGGATTTTTTTTCTTAATCGTTTTATTCCGAGTGGAACTAAGAAGTTAGAATCTGCTAGCATGTGCAGAAGGTTATTGCTAAAGACGTCTTAACAATGTTTTGCGTAAGTTTTTCTTTTCTATCTATAATCAGTATTACTATAAGCAGATGTGGTCTGTGCAATTGTGGTTATAAAGTGTGCACTCCATTAAATGCATATATATATATATATATAAGTAAGCGTAAGTTAAAACCTTTTAAAAGGCCGCCTTTAGTAAGTAGATTAGATACCTATACATAACTCTAATATCAACAATTTTTGTTTTATATCTTTTAGGAAGTCATGGCAAGCAGTGCAAAAGTTCAAATATTTTTTTGTTAATAATAATTTAATATCATTCATATGTATAGCTTATTCAAGTTTTGCAAAAATAATAATAAAGATTTGAATTAACTTACTTCTTCTTCTTCTTATCGAATGAGAGTGGCCCACTTTGGTGTTGAAAGTTTATAAAGCCGCCCCAAGGGCTTTCTTAAAACATGAAACATACGAGACTTAAAGATGTTTTAAATATTGTAATGGTAAATATTTTTTTTTATTTGATTACAATACCTCTTTTTTGCCAGCTTATCACAACAATTATATGTTTTTTAAGACGTATAAGATACGTCAAACTTATGACCACTCTATTTTTATTGCATCAGTTGAAAATATAGTATTAAACCCTGATTACAAAAGTTTTCTACTACCCATATTTTACATCAGATCTCTCTTAGATGGCCTAGCTTTGATCTAATCTAGATTTTATAACTCCAACGAGTTTTATTTGAAAGTCGACTGAAGTTTTTTATTCAATTACATAAACTTCGAATTTCAATAAAACGCAAGAAAAAAAAACATATAACTGGGATTTTCTGTCCTAATTTCGTGTAATATTAGATTCTTTATAAGCCTACTGTCAGAAAAATATATGAAAATTCTGAAAATTAGACGATGAAACAATTTTAAACTTGAAGATAATCTTTGAACTTACTGGTTTTACTTAGTTCTGAGAAAATAAAAAAAATACCTTTTTATCTAAAAATAAAGAACATTAACCTATTTATACGCTAAAGTATTCTAAAAGCTTTAGAATCCTGAAATTGTACACAAAGGAACATGAGCATCGTGGGAACAGTTGTACTATATTTACCTATTGTATTTTTGATTCTGTACCTAGAGAGAGAAACCGGGGAAAATTACATTAAAACCAATGTTTAAAGTTTGGATAATGTTTTTGTCTTTTAGGTCTTTTAGTAACTGTGCGGTAACAAAGTAATACGTAATAAGGTAATATAAGATAGATGGATAGATAAATTCTTTATTAAAACACCACATACATAAAAAACAATACAAAAAACATAGAATATAAAATTTGCGTTTTAATTGGCGGCCTTATCGCTAAGAGCGATCTCTTCCAGGCAACCAATCTGACAGGTAACTTTAAATATAAGTAAAATTTTTGGACTTCCCGTAAATATATATATATATATATTATATATATCTGCCTCTGGTCTACCTAAAATGAATAATAATTTCAAGAGCCACATATAAAAATACATTTTGCAGAACACATGTCATCGGCACACAACGGATAGGTACAAAAATATAAAAAAACAATTTTTTAACCCAAATACCGACAAAAGGTTAACACGTTGACTCCCGTCATCCATATCTGACCGAGGGCATATCTGGCCTCAAAGGCGTCACGTCAAAGCGTCAAATTAGGAACGCTTCCCTTACTCCGGCAATTATTAAAGCTTCTATACTGGGTTAGTTGTAGGTGAAAGGCTTAATGAACTGTTATATGTTTAGTTATACCCTTTATATGGTATATGTATGGTTTAGTCTTATTTAATTTCTCAATATTTCCTTGCTTTACATGCATCTTACTTACATCCTTTCATACATGCATCCCGATGGTCAGATGACATTTCTAAGCACGTTGGTAGGAGATGGATCAGACAGGCTAGTGATGACCGTACTATGTGGCACGTTGGAAAGGAGGCCTATACTCAGCAGTGGGCGACAACGGGCTGACATGATGATGATAATACATGTATCCAGCCCCCTTAGACAAGAGACGTATTTTAGTGAGCGTACTGATGCTCGCTTATGGAATAGAAAGACCAATGTATGGGAGTGACGTAGTATTTCCCCCCGCGGAGCGCGTTGTGATGCCAATCCCACACATTGGTCTTTCTATTCCATAAGTGAGCGACAGTACGTTCACTAAAATACTCCTCTTGTCTAAGGGGGCTGGACCTACAAATACAAAAGTTCTACTAGCATTTTTGCTTGTAAAATTGTTTCCAACTATCCGTGTATAGATTCGAAAGAGTCCCCTTTGAAGATGGATGCCTATCCGTCAAGTTCTGGCGTGAGATCCATTTCGCACAATTAATTACTGTAGCCCGGACCCTTTGTGTTACAGGTTGTATGGAAAACAGTACGTAAGGTTTCTAACAAACCGTTTTTATTAATCTAAAAAAAAACTGTGTGTATATCAATAATTTTAATATAAAAACAGTTACAGAACTTATTTTTAAGAATTGTCACCTTAAAATATTAACATAAATTAAATTGCCGTGTAATATTACCTTGTATTTTCTTCTTGTTTAATTTGGGAGATACGCTCTTAATTTACTTATTCAAGTAGTAATTATATGGTTCCATGGTAAAATGGATGTATAGTACGGAACCCTTCGTGCGCGAGTCCGACTCGCACTTGGCCGGTTTTTTTAGTACAAATCACAGAATCGTCTTTTTCCATTTGTTTATTACTATAATTTAATTAAAACCAAAACGCCTAGTTTGAGTACTGTCTATGATTCCACAACAAATTTCCCGTAAGTAATTGTATCAGAAGTTGAGGACTAATTAATAAGGAAATTGGCTTTCTATTTCGAGATGGCGAAGGATGAAAGAATCGCTCGATGTTTTCGTTACTCTATAGGATTTTGCATCTACTGCTTTGACATAAGACTTTTCTTTTTGTAGTCTCTCTCGCTTAAGTCGTATTTCCTCTTGACTGAGGGTCGTGACTCCCCCGCAGAATTCTTCTTCTTTTAATCGAATGAGAGTGGCTAATTCAGGTGTCAGAGTTTTCAAACCGCTCTTACAGCTTCTGACATGGCATAACGACTGCCGTACTATGACAAACAGCCAGTACCTAAAATTTAACGTGTCATCTGACTCTCGGAAGCACATAAAATAGAATGCCACTTATTACAAATGATTGAATAAATAATAAATGATAGGTTTAAATTGTTTGTTTTAAGCCAGCTTCGAAAAAATAATTGAAAAGTTATTTTTGTACAACAATAGGTCAGAATTTAAAAACATTTTCCAACAGATACCAATTGCTTGATATAAAGATCGGTTTTGACACATCCAATCGGTTAAATATCAACTCGAATAATTGACAATCAATTTTATCGAATAATTCAATTTTCAACTCGCCATCTCTGATATTCGTCTCTTTTTTACTTTAAGGTGAAAAAAGGTCGGAATAAAATAACAGCTTGGATAAATGGCATTCTCGAGTTGAGTTTTAGACTTATTTAAGTTTCTCTGTTCTTTATTTCGGCAATGACTGTGAGTTATGAGTTTTCACTTTTGCAAAATTTTGGGCAAATTTCCCTTTAGGTTAATTTAACACCGGGAAATGTTATTTACAACTTTCTGCTCTCGAACTATAATTGATCTGTCTTCAAGTCGAGAGTGAATCGGTTTCTAGGCAAGCGCGCTAGATCGTAGATTATAACATTGCTTTTAACATCAGGCGAGTTGTAGTCAAACATGAGCCTATCTTGTTTAAAAAATAATAAAACAAAACATATTTGCTTCACATAAAAAATATTTTTATAACATCCCCTATCACTCAACAATTAGCACAACCACCTAAATGCGCAAATTTAATCACTTTCCCACACTCAAAAACCAAAACAATCCCTATCTCTATTCCACTCACACACCCAACCAAACAAATCCCACCGTCCCTTTCTATTCATCTTTGTTTTTCTCTTAACCCTACAACAGGCACCGGAGTAAAGTGACACCTAAGCCCCATTGGGCACCGTCTCAAGTGGGTTCTCTTGTAAGCAGTGAAATTGTGAAAAATGTACGGGACCCCATATATCCTAATGTTCACGCCCTTACGCTACTCCACTGTGAAAAGGGATGAGGACATTCGTTGCTTGTTATTTTTGCTTTTTTTTGTGGTGTGCATTGTTTTTTAAGTCGCACGGTCTGCAACTTGATGTATTGTTGTTTTTAAGAGTCTAGCATTAGTTTTTTGAGTAAAATTTAGAAAAATGGTAAGTAAATGTCAA
This sequence comes from Macaria notata, assembly GCA_927399415.1. Lineage (NCBI taxonomy): Eukaryota > Metazoa > Arthropoda > Insecta > Lepidoptera > Geometridae > Macaria > Macaria notata. The sequence continues at coordinate 2,840,456 of OV656750.1, read as the reverse complement.
ATATATGTATATGCATCATGCTGACTTTAAAAGCGTTAGTTCAATTTTAATCCAATAATTTTATAAAAAAATACATTTTTTTCTTACAATCCCCATTGTATCTATTAAATTTCATGTGTCGCCGTAAAAACCGTCATAAAACCAGAAAACGTTTCAATTTAATCTGAACTGTCAACCTTAACGGCAATTAAATTCCTTTCGATTCAAAAATAGAACAGATGTAACTCGCTCCAAAAAGGACAACGAAAAAAAGTTAATTCTTTCTGACCATGGAGGTTATTCCATTCTGCCTAACCACGGGTATAACTTGGAGTTTAATACAAAGGAGTTTGCGCGGCGGGAGGTCGGCCCAATAAATGTGTGTATGTACCTAATGTGCCAGGTTTATCTCTAAAAAAATGGAGTTGATAGAACAATGAATGCATTCTCGGCCTCTTTCCTTTATTCGAACTTTGAGTGTAGGTGTTGATTTATATCCTTCACAAGTTTTATCTTTGTCATATTTGGAATACGAATTTTGAAGGGTTCAAACGAATTTTGTCCTTTGTTAAGATTAAGAGTGACGCATTTTGTGCCAATGAATGAAAGAGCGATCTTTCTTGTCGAGTGACGTCTTAATTTAATTCGAATTTTGAACCGTCGCTGACATATTATTTTACTTAAAAAAGCTAAACACGTTTTGTGTATGTAGCGAATGAGTGCAAATATTAAATATTTTAAAGTGATGACTGATTGCTAGATAAAGTGTTCATTTAATAAAATCATGAATATCAAAATCCAGCTATTTTAAATTTAAAACACATAAGTTTTTAATACGAATTAATTAGTTACTTCAAAGAAACTTAAAAAACCCGTACAAAAAAAATATTGAATTTAATCACCAGCAGTATTATAAGAGGTTCCGTAACTAAATGTTTTTTATTAACTGTTAATTGGAGACCTTCGACCAGGAGTGGGACAGCATAGGTTGATAAAAAATTGTTTATTGTAACAGAACTTCGTTGCGTTTAATCTCCTTGCACTAATATTTTCATTAACACTACAAGACATGTAACCTCGTAATCAAAATGGCGACAGTTTAATCATGGTCCCGGCAACAATTCAACAAAATGCATAATTGAACAGCATTTCCAATTAACTGCGGATTCACCCAGCATTGTCCAGACTCATAGATAATTTTATATAGAGACTGTTAATTATATGTTATTTATAATTAGTAGTAATTAGTTAAATTATGGAAATAATCCATACAAATTTGTTGACTTAATATTTTTAATATTGTTTAATTAATATTTTACAATATTACACCTTTTAACTGTCATTTTTTAAATAATTTTCAGCATTTAAAATATTTTATAGAAATGGATTTCTGCAACACAATTATTGTGTCAATGCAACAATGAGATATCGACGACGGTGTTTTTTAGCTATGCTATTTATTATATATAATGATAACATGTGAATTTCAGTTTTAGCTATTATTTTTTTAATAAATAAATATAATATTTTACTTTTATTTGAAGTTGAAGGAAGTTAATTTCGTTTCTAAAAATTGATTGTTTTTTCTTTGGTCTTCGTGAATTACTAAAAAAATGTATTACAAAAAACATTGTGATGAGATATCTACGGTCTGTAAGGCCATTGCCCCGGTGCAATATTAATCAATGGGACGATCAGCGCTGGTCCACATTAAATCCCCCTTTAATTAGTTTCCGGATGGTCAGTAGAAAATACGGCCAAATTTGGGGCATTTAATTTAGGTGCCAAATTTGGCCCCGGCTTTAAAGGGTTAACATTGCGATTGTCGGTCTTATAAATAAACATATTGTTTAGTGGAATAAAATAATAATTTTAGTGGTAAAATATATATTTTATCACTAAAATTATTATCTACATTTAGTTTTGTTTTATTTGATATATAATTTTTGACGTGCTTATTCTGTTATTATATACATAATTTATTATTGATAAAATTTAATTATTAATTAGAACCTATTAGTTTTTAGTAGGTACAGCCAGTGTTAATGTTTTCCAATAGATGTTGTAAAAGCAAGGTTGCCTGGAAGAGATCACTCTAAGTAATAAGAACGCCCTCTGCCCCAAACTTATGCTCTAAATTTCCTTATATGTATTTGTGTGTTTTTTGTATAGAAAACATTTATTGATTTGACGTGAATTAATTTCAATAATTTATAGATGTGACCTGGGAATTCAAGATTAACAATAAGAGTAGTCTAATATCTAATATGTACTAAAACTCTGGAGAAATATGTAGTGTTTTTCCGCTGCGACTGCTCCTTAACCGACATCAAACAACAAACCACCAAGTTTGTTGTTTGATGTCGGTTAAGGAGCAGTCGCAGCGGAAAAACACTACATATTTCTCCAGAGTTTCAGTAACAATGGATTTCCGCAAAGTAACGCCTGATTCAATATCTTAATATGTACTATTTAAGTCAAGCCATGTCAGAGGCATGTGGCTTAATGAACTCTGGACACCAGAGCTGGCCACTCTCATTCGATAAGAAGAAGAAGACGGCCTTACCATCTATTGTGATCTATTCTAGACATGATTGCATAGAAAGTTGCGTAATAAAAAAACAGGTACTTAATTGATATAACTTTAAATTATGGGTTCGTAAAAATTAACAGAAAGTCACTGTTACAAATTATTGTTTCAGTTTTTTAGAGACCAAACTTATCAAGGCATTCTAGTTGTATTTGAAAAAGATTTCTTAAAAAGAAAATCTTATAAGACATTCATATGACATGTAAATGTATTTAGTTTATCTTTAGATCTAAGATCTTGAATAAAAATATATTTAAAAGAGTTGGACCTCCCAAGTTTTTCCATCTATTTAAGCGACTCATATTTTTTCAAACTAAACGCTATGCAAATACTGCAAATGCTCTGTCAAAATAACTATCTCATATTTAAGTTTTTTAACAACGACATCTTAACCCGGGAGACACCCTATATATCTCCATAAAAAACCACGAGAGTTGCCAAATAGATCAATATCATAAATCATCAGTTAACGCGCGATTTTTATTAAATCATTGCCTGGAACAAGACTAATATTGGGTATATTGGAAAAATGTATATGTGCTTATTTCAAAAGCAAATAACTACTTAATAGGTTGAAGTTTTAAGTATCAAAGCTTAGTACTTAAGTGACAACCATTGTATTTATTTTCTCGTAACACAGCTGCAATGTTTTGAAACCTGGTAATTTCACCGTAAACAAATATGTACATGCATGTACAAAAAAACATATGGATACACTGATTGGTCGATCGTCATAAACGCATGAACATAATGTTATTTAATCAAGCTGTAAAAGTAGATAATGATAATTTTTAAAGATGATAAATACTTAAAACAATAACATGTATAAAGAAATACGTATACATAGCTTGTCGTACTATTTCAGCTATTAGGTAGATTGTGTCTTCTAAGAAGGAGTCTCAGAGTTATTTTATTTATGTTTTTATGAGTCTATTTTATGAAACGGTGGTCGCTTACGGTGATTACTTGTGTGATATATGCAACGAATATTCAAACACGGGTCAAGTGGAATTGAAACGAAATGCTTTTTATTTGCACACTAGTGGGTGCTCGCGGCTTCGCTCGCATTAAGAAGTAAAACTTGCATTTTCACCCATTTAAAAGTGGCATTTCTAAAAACCCTTTCTTAGCGGATGCCTACGTTATAACATCTACCTTCATTCCAAATTTCAGCCCGATCCGTCTAGTGGCTTGGGCTGTGCGTTGATAGATCGCTATATCAGTCAGTCACCTTTAAGTTTTATATATATAGATGGAGGTTTTAATAGAGCTCGATTTACCGTAAAACGTTCTCCATTACCGCATATCTAATTCATACTGTTTTCAAGAAAAGGCTTTGATCACATTCTTCAAGGCAAGTGGGTATTATCGTGCCTTTTTTCGCATTAATTGATTTCAGCCAAAATCGTAATTACCAAGCTTTGTCTATCACACCTCAAACCTATATTATATGATAAAGGTGAAAATTTGGGATAACTGATTAAACAGAATACCACTTCACCATTAAACTAATCTTAATCAATTGACATGTATTTCTTTATTTTTTATTTGTAAGATTCTGAACTATATTTTCACTACTTTTGTAAGTACTTTTTATCTCGGATTAGTGTGGATAACACCGCAGGCCGGCACTAGTCTAGATTGTGAACCTTTTTTATTGTATAGGTACCGCATATCTAATATATCCGATCTAATTTTTTGTCTGTACGTTGGTAGGTTTTATCATTATTTATTCTGTATTATGGTAAATAAATAAATAAAATAAATATTTCAGGACATCTCACAAAATGCCATCTAGCCCCATACTAAGCTTACGCTTGAATGATGGGTACTAGATAACGGATATATGTAATACATATATACTTTTTTTTGTAAATACATACTTATTATACATGCATCCGACCAGACTCAACACAAGTAATTACAAATGTTTAATATGCGTAATTACTGGTGTTATGCGGGAATCGAACCCGCACCCCTAGATTAGCAGGCAGAACCACTACCAACTAAGCTAACAGGGCAGTCAAACCTAAAAGTACCTTTCCGTCTACAAAACTTAGCTCAAACAAAATAAAATAAAGAGATTCTTGTCATTCGAATAATATTATTTCTCATGCGCCATCTTGCCAAAACGCGAATAATCTTGTTACGTTCTTGTTGACATCCGTATGTCTGTGATTTATGTGTCTTATAATATTATTGACGTAGCATAGTAAAGGACAGGCCTTGGCTTTGCATTACTCTCGGATAAGATCAGACAGACGGTTGATAGATAGAGTCTGACGTTATTTTGCGGAAATCCGTTGCAGATGATAACTAAGGAAAAATGTATTCTTGTTATAATAAATTATTTATTGAAATAAATATAATTACCTTATGGACTATACATATAGTGGTGTTAGCTTCTACAGCTACACTAGGGTGACCCGTGAAAATGGTATTTGGTACGGACAGAAGTTGAAGACATTTACATTTTTTATAGCTCAAGGCCATCACATTTAGATTAGTTTAATATCGAATGAACCATGAAGGTTTGATAAAGAAATTTCTTTCATACACTGAGCTACGCTCTGTGCACTTACAAATTAGTGCGCTAAGGCCAGTCCATTTCTGTTCCATGTCGATATCTTGTATAATAATAAAAATGTTTTATGCAAAAGTGGTGGAGACTTTTGTATTTGTTTCTTGGCAACGGTTCTTGTTTGGGATAGAAGGTTTCAAATCGAATTATACGTACTCCAGATCTAGGCTACCGCTAGGCTATAAGTCAAAGATAAAAGACACCGCCGACAAGCCATAATTTAGGTTTTTTGACTAAACTAAGAAAATCTACATATGAAATGGTTCCATACAAAACATATCTATAAGAGCAAATAACACACTCCATACAGTTTACATAGACTTTGTTGCTGTTACAATTTTACGAATTATTAATCTACAAAACCAAGTTTGACGTACTTATATCGTTTTAAAAATTGTTCAAAAACTAAAAACTGTCATAAAAAAATATCTGACTAATCCATCGCTTTAATCTTTAAGCTAACTTATCACAAAGACAATACTACAAATTACTCGTATTTACGTTATTTGCAAAAAGTTAACCAGCATTAAAACTTATCCTATTAGTTCAATCAAATAGTAGCCAAGCGTAAGTCAATAAAAGATTAATCAAATTCTTGTCTGATTCAATCTGCGCAGGACCGAGACGAGTGGCGTACAAGAAGAGAGGTCTATGCTCAGCAGTAGGCGATAACAGGCTGATGATGATTATGAAGTCAAGTAGTAGACAAAAAATACCTACCACATAACTAATGTACAAACCGACCGAACTATTCACATAACAATCAAGATAAGCGGAAGACATAAAAATGAACATTTCGTGCTCCGAATAAAAACGTCATATTGAATTCTAAACGCAATAAAATATTCAAATCCAGTGTAATTACAGTGCAGAGCACGGAACGCCATAATTGCTACTGTAAAATGAACTAAAATGGGAAATATATACTAATTGTTAGAATGCAGGCGAGCAGGCAGTTAGGGGTTAATCTGTTAGTGGAAATTGGTGGGTTTTTTAATGTCACTCAGCAAAAATCTAAATATAGTAAGTTTGTTTGAGAGTCGCCAACTCTGAAGTCATAGTTTTCAAACCGCTCAAGGGGTGTCTGACATGGGTTATCGACTGACGTACTATGTACTATGACAAACAGCCAGGACCTACAATTTAACGTGTTATCCGCCCCGCGGATGCGCCAAATTGGAATGCCATTTAAAAAAATACTAAATTAAAAAAATATACATCAAAACCACAGCAACGTAATTTTCTTCCAGTGCCTTTAATTACATGTAAATATAATTAAAAAAAACCGTACAGAGTTAAGCTGGAATCAATCCAGGGTCCTTTAGTTAGAATGTAAAACAGACTCAATTGCCACCGAGCCACAAAACCTATATTAAATGTGTGTCAAAAGAAACTTCCCCAATATATGCGAGTGATTCACGACCCTCAGCCATGAGGACACGACGCAAGAAGGGGGTAAAAACATTATATTTTATTATTGTACAAACGAATTGAAAAACCTCTTTCTTTGGAAGTCGGGTAAATCATCGGACCGGAGTGGACAATAACATAAAAAGTTATAAAATAAGGGACCACACAAACATAGAGGCCGCGTATAATAAAAAAATATCAACACAAAACAAAATTAAAACGACAGAACCTCATAAACCAATCAGAGCAATCGACAGGTCATTGACCTTTATCAAGTAGCTTCAAACCAGAGACAAATTAACTTGGAGACATCTATGTATAAATAAATAAATAAATAATCCGGGACATTTGCCACAACGCCATATAGCCCCATACCAATATTTGCTATGTATGGGCCTATAATTTTTTTTTATTCATTATGCACATGAAGAGTTTTTAAAAAATATTTAGAAACAATAATAGTAGTTTATGTTTATGCAACTGTCATATAATGAAGGGTATTAAAACGCGAGTGTGAGTTTATGAAACGAGCGCAGCGAGTTTCATAATAGTAACGAGTGTTATATGCAGTTGCATACATTACTTTATCTTCAATAATGCAATTGATCAAACAACAAGAGTAAAAACTGACAATAGTTAATTTTTCATATCATTTTCTAGATTTTTCTGGCAAAAGATTGTGAGTTACTTTTGTTGCCAATTCTAGAATATCCGGAGGCGTACAAATATCATCGTCGCTATCCATTTTTAACTTTTAATATGTATTTAAAAAACAAAACACATTGCGAAACATTAAATTCACGCGTACGTGTATTGTCACAGTAATTTTGCCGCCATTAAAATCTAACTATATCTAAAGCGCGACCAACCTGATTGGCCCTGCAATCAGGTTGGTCGCGCTTTACCGATGTTATAATGAGCTATTACGATATCGATGTGGATATTATAGCATCATGTGAAATTGCTTAAATTGAGTGTTTTGTTGTCTGTGCTATAACAGTAGTCAAGTTTTGGAAACATAAGTAGAATGTTACAACATTAGTGTAGATAAAATATGTTATACAATAATTACCAAAAATACAAAATAAAAAAATAAGTTAATTGGAAATAAACAAGGTACAGGGGTACAGATTATCTGTATGATATCACTCTATGTGAGCGAGAGACTCTGTATTGTATTGTATTGTATTTATTTATCATTCCGTTGGATCTTCCGAACACTTGGTTTCGTCAAATATAAATAGTTAGGTACACAGTGTACATAAAAATAATTACAACATTAGTTTTTATTTGTTTTTAATTGCTTGCGTTCAGAGCTAGACAACCACCACACATGTGGATCTTTAGTGTAATGTTCAAGTTTATAATAAGCTTTTTTAATTAGGTAATCTTTAACATATTTTTTAAAGTGAGTTTCATTGAGGTCCAGGATTTCATTTGGAATCTTATTATAGAAGCTTATAGCATTACCTATAAATGACTTTCCGCTTTTCTGGAGTCTCAAACGTGGATATACAGGTTTATTTTTTTGGCGGGTAATCATATTGCAGTCATTTTTTTTTTGTTGAGGCCTCAAGTATTTACGGGCATACATTATGTTCTCGTAAATGTATAATGAGTGCACTGTTAGTATTTTTACTTCTCTGAAGACATTCTCTAGTGAATGACGGGGCCTTAAGTTATAAATAGCTCGAATAGCGCGTTTTTGTAAAACAAAGATGTCGTTTATATCTGCAGCGCTACCCCACAATAATATTCCATAGCTCATTATACTATGAAAATATGCAAAGTAAACTAGTCTAGCTGTGGATACATCAGTAATTTTACGGATTTCCCGTATTGCGTATGCTGCAGAAGAAAGTTTACCTGCGAGTGCTGATATATGAGCTCCCCATTGTAACTTTTCATCTATTGTCAAACCTAAGAATAGAGTCGAATTCACTAGTTCCAACTTTTCACCCATCATAAATATATTTGTATCTGATTTGGTCACATTAGGAAGTGTAAATTTTACACATTTTGTCTTATTAGGATTAAGCATCAAGTTGTTGGCTGAGAACCATTCGCTCACTTTCTTTAAAACTTCGCAGATATGACTAAGGTCTTGTGTACCTCTTTTATTTTTAAATACGATTGAAGTGTCATCGGCGAATTGAACAATATCACAATTTTTTAGAGAACCTAACATGTAGGGTAGGTCGTTCACATAAACTAAGAACAAAAAAGGGCCCAGGATAGAACCCTGTGGAACACCCATCTTGACTACAGCGCCTGAAGAACATGTGTTCCCTAAATTTACAGATTGAATTCTGTTTGATAGATAAGATGACATAAGGTTAGTGGCTTTGTCATTAAGACCATAAAATTGAAGCTTGACAATTAGAGTTTCATGGCATACGCAGTCGAATGCCTTGCTTAAGTCACAGAAAATCCCTACTGCATCCTGTTTACCTTCAAAAGCCTCTAGAATAGTACGTATTAACTTGGAGCCAGCATCTATTGTTGATCTCCCTCTTGTAAAGCCAAATTGATTTTCGTGTAGAATTTTATTGCAGTTGAAATGTACTAATAGCTGATCCAACATAATTTTTTCAAAAATTTTGCTGATTGATGGAAGTATTGAAACAGGCCTATAATTAGATGGATTTTCTTTAGAGCCAGATTTAAAAATAGGAACTATTTTGCTAACTCTTATGGCGATTTGAAAAGTCCAAAACCAGAGTAGACGACTTGCGACTTTTATATGAAATTAATTTAGGTACAAATGAATTTTGAAATGTTGTCGCCATTAAGAGGAGTCTATATGGCAGATTTCATTGAGTAGCTATTAACCGTTTCTCGCGTATCCTGAATTGGGCCACACTTGTCAGTTTTCGAGTATATCCTTTATCAATCCATCTCTTTCACTCGTACTGATAAGGGCATGCGTGGGAAGGGGGCAGAGGATGGTATTTGATTTTGCGTGGGTGATGTTTGAAGTCTGGATGATCTTTGTAATTCGATACTCGTGTGTATTGGATAAGTGAAGTGTAGTGGTGGGGTAAGGTCGATAGATCTGGTATCGATGAAACTGGGGATTTGTCGATAGTTTTTGTGTAAAGGTTGGATGTTTAACATTTGATTGGCAAAGAGATAAGGATCGACTGTCGCGTGGGGAAAATTAATTCATAGATTTTGAGTTTACGACAATTGTGATACTCTGGTAAATAAAAAAAAAATCAATCACAAAACTAATAATGGTAGACCAACCAGCTACAAACAAAAAAAAAATAATAATAATAATAAAAAAGACCAACCAGCTAACGCCACTGTTATAGTTTTTGAAAAATAGATGTTAGTGCATTTGTTAGTAAGTCTCTTCTATATATTGTGATCTCGGCCAAAGTAGTCGAGTTTTGTTGTGGTCGAGTTGACAGTAAGCCATAAAAGGCACGTATTTTTTATGATATGTATCAGTAACACAGCTTGTCAATCTAATGTAAATGCGATTGTAAAGTAGTCAGGTTGTCAAAAGTGTCAAATTGTCGCATATTAATACCTATTTCTAAATTAGCGCCGCTGTAAGCCTATTATCGAGATCTAAGTACCGACAAATCAAATTATATCGATACAATCCGATTGTCTGTCAAACAACATTGTATATGCAATCTGGATCTGGTAACTTATTTTGTAGATATATTTTATTTTAGGTGGCTAACAATTATTTAATACGTAATATCTTATTTTTATCTCATTTTATTTTTTTAAGTTTCCATATATTAAAATGTCTACATGGTTTTTGTCTATGTATGTTACCAATTCGCGACCAAGAACAAACATAAAAATTGTGTGACGAAATGGCAAAAAAAACACATACATTGTATCAATTATATTTTAAATCATATTATTATTATCTGCCCGACTCCCTGTTCCCTGCAGAAGGTAACCTTGCGATCTTCAAAGCGAGAGTGAATCGGTTCTTACTGGGTAAGCACGTTCCATCCTAGACCGTAATGTTTGCTTACCATCAGGTGAATTACGGAATTACACTTAATTAATTAAGTGCAAACCCATTCCTTATTAAAAAAAATACCCGGACCAACACGGCTCGAAGGGAATAGAGATTCCGGCAAGGAGTTCCACAGTAAATACAAATGGGACGATACCTATGGGAATTAATTAACGTTTCAAGTCACTTCCAGTCATCGATACATTTCCGTCACTCAAACCCAATGCCAATCCCTAAATACGACATCTCAATCTCTCTGCTTTGACACTTGTTTACAGTTTCGAAATACGAAACCAAACATGGAGCTTGAAGTACTGTATCTAAGTGAAAATATATTTAAATAACGGTCAAGTGCGTGTTGGATTAATAATAAATAAACGTAGGGTGGCTAAATAAAAACGGTAGTTTTTATGACAGTTAAAGTGAGTGAGAGTTACAGTAATAACAGTTAAACGTTTACACTTCCGAATGACGGGAGCGCGTCGAGTAACCAAACTTCTTCTTATCAAAATATGAGAGTGGCCAACTCCGGTGTCGAGAGTTTATCAAGCCGCCCTAGGGCCTCTGACATGGCTTAACGATTCTTTTCGTATAAAAGTAGGTAGCTAATTTACTGTCAAGTTTCTAAGAGCCATTGCTATGGCTTAACTTGACTTAGCGTCAATTGATTTTTGAGCAAGTAAATAAAAAATGGGTACTAGGTAACGGATATAATACATAGTATATTTTTTATCCTTTAAGCCATTATATTGTACAATACATACTTATTATACATAGAAACGACTAGACTCAACACAAGTAATTACGAATTTTAATATTCATAATTACTTGTGTTATGCGGGAATTGAGCCCGCACCCCTAGATTAGAAGGCAGAGCCACTAGCAACTAAGCTAACAGAGCAGTCAAATTTGTACTTAAAGTTTTTTTAGTATACACACAAAAGATATTAAATCCCTTAGTTTGACAAAGTACCCAGACATACATACATATTATTATATGTATTTGTATAGTAAGAGCAGAGTACAAAAACTCTTGTATTAGAGCGGAACGTTTGATATTTGATACACCGCCCGTTTGTTTCGCGTTAGTGGTTCACATCATTTGAAACGTAGATACGGATCGTCAATATTTATGTACATATGTATGTAGACAGGTACGCACGGTTCAGCTGAGCTGGTAGATGAAGGGGTTCCAAAAATGAAACATTTTTATAGGAACCAAGGACGTTTATTCGCCTACATGGCTACGCTAATACTAACTTACAAAACAATACTTAAAACTAAACTTAGTTACAATACTACCTGCGTACAAAAAAGGGACAGCGTGCACATGTGTGGGTCGGGAACTGACCGCGCGGCAGGACACTGGAGCCGTCGCCAGTGTTGATAAAAAAACATTGGTTATTGCAGATGGCAGGACATAACTATGTAGTATTATGAAAGGATTGTATTTGAACTCTTTCGATTGGGCTAAGAAACATTTGTACATAGTTTATGTAGGAATTATTTTGGGACAACACTTTGGTTTATAATGATAAAAATTATCTGTATCCGATTAACTTTCAGAAAGACTTCAATTATTATTTTTAAGTCTGAAAAATACTGCTAAGTAATAAAGTAGTAAAATAATCATAGATAAGTATATAGTACATAAACTTACTGGGTAAGAAATTTCGCATAAGGTTGTCGTACTTTACAACGTTCTATCTGACCTACGGAAGTGCCCAGATACCATTATCTTATTGCCACGGCCACCCATCCAAGGATTGACCGTGACGGCCGTTGCTTAATTTTTGAGACAGATACTACAGTACATTGACCCACAAGACCTTCTTGTAAATCATAATTCATTGTTGAAAACTATATTCTCAGAATAGATATCTATTATTTACCGAAATCATTATTCAAAGACACGAAAAACATCTTCAAAAAATCTACAGTCAATTTATTCCACAGCCAAAAGACACATGCTACTACAATGTCCCATCTATCAATTTTCTATAAAAAAATATCTCATGTTATTTAGAAAGTAAAAAGAATATCTCTGAAATTGGAAACTTGGAGACGTATCAATGGAATCAAATATGGATGAAAACAACTAAGTATGTTGGTAGTTATAACACACTGAATATGTTAAGAGAGAAGGATAACTTTGACACTTTCTTATTCTGAGAGGGGGGTGACGAGTCTGTACGGACATCTCGTTAGGCAATTTGTGCATATCCCGCATTTCTCTGACTAACCCAGCCAGCTTAGCTCCTTAAAATATCGGAGCACACGATATCAGACTGAATTATGGTCTAATCTAATCCATTTCCATTACAAAGTATTTTCAAAATTTTTAATCATTATCAAATAACAATTAGGTAGTATTTGTTTGTTCCGGCTGTTTGTCTAGTACGGCAGTCGTTAAGCTATGTCAGAGGCCCTTAGGGCGGCTTGATAAACTCTAGACACCAGAGATGGCCACTCTCATTCGATAATAAGAAGAAGAAGATAAGTATTGTATATTTTTTTGTACCTACATTTCGTTTAAGTACCTAGTGCTTATTTCAAACGCTAAGAACAAAATCTTGTATCGTTGTATACAAATTTAGATTTTTACATAATGATGTATTCAGTTTCACTAGAGTTAATCATCTTTTTTAAACCTGCAATGCTATTTATTTATTTATTTACATTATTAAAACGAACAAAAAAAGGTGAAAATATTAACCGATCAGATGAATAAACAAAGCAAACAACGCAAGCAATATGTTTAGTTTAGTCTAACAATGTCTCTGACATCCATTGTCGTAGGGAGTATAGACGGAACAAAAAAAAACTTTTTTTTAAATAATATTCGTCCGTCTGTAACCAAATTTGACTCTCTGTTTATGACTATTCAGTAATAACACAAAGTTATATTGTAAAAGTTCACAATACAATAAAATCGGCCAATCGAAACTTACTATTTTACAACAAATAGTACCGATAATAAACTTTATATGAATGTAATAAAGACTATTTTGGCTTTTACTGACTGCGTTAAAATTTTTGTACATTTGATTCTCTTATTGGTTCCGCAGTAAGTACCTACATATTTCGCGACTGAATGGGAAGCAAATTTATAGCTTAAAGAGAATAAATAACTGCAACTTGAAGAATTAATAGAGCAGCTATTTAAGTAAAGATTTCAAACGACTTTAGACAATTTACGAATATACATATGAAGCAAAACATTTGGGTTTAGTAAAAAAACTGGTTTACGTTACTGTTAGGTGCTGTTAGTACATAAAATAATTCTTGGGTCTTATTTAAATATTTTTTTCAAAGTGGTGACGTTAGGTATTGTTGTAGCTTAGGGTATAACACGCTTACCGAACGCGAAGGTAAAAGACACATTAAGTCAAAATTTCAATTGCTATTTTATTTGAAGAAACTACAGTTTCTCTGTTAGTAAAACCGAATTTACATTCAAATTCAAATGCAAATTCATTTATTTGCAAAGATGTAGTGAGAATCATGGTACAAAAACATTTATAGTATCTTACATCTTACCATTTCTGGTGTGCAAAAATCACATTTTGGTCACTAAGAATCTATTAACAATATCAATTCAATAAGATTTAATATATAAAAGAATAATAGATTTTACATATATAAGAAGTTGACAGGTTTTTCAAAAACGTTATTTCTAGCAATAGGTACTTAACTGTTCTAATTTATTTTATTTTCTTTTAAAGAATATATCAAATAATCATTTCTTATTCCCAAATATTTTTGCTGACCAAAAAATTAAATATCCATATTGAAATATTTACAAAAGAAGCATACAGTCATTGCATTGAAATGCGTATCATTGTTGATTTTGGAAATAAAAAAACAGGCGCGGGAAATGCGTAATCGGGAATAAATTTTACCCATGCTTGAAATTTTATTGTAATGTTTATTTTAAATTTATTTGAGTACTTGTGATGGTATTGCATGAAAGAAAGATTTTTTTTTTAATTTTTTTTTACTGAGTCATAGGCTAGCAGAGGATATATATAGATAGATAGAGCTGGATAGAGCTGGCTGGATTGAAGGCTCTTACCGCCAAGGGCGGTACTTCACCGTGAAAGATAAAAATAACTCTAAATTCCAAGTAATATAAATCTAACAAGCAATAAGCATTGAAATAACAAACTAAATATAAAAACTCTGTTTGCAATACGGTTAAGTAAAATATAAGCTTTTTTTTTAATTTTATAAGCTGGCAGATGTATTTGCATGTGTTTTTTATTGCTGAGGTTCACGCCTGGCCACTACTCGCTTGATGTTAATCATCGTTGTAACCTACGATCTAGCGCGCTTGCCTAGAAGAAACCGACTACTACTTTAAATCAGCTATAGAAGAAACGGTTGATTTATGTTACGGAGTGTCGGTTTCCTTAAAATGTTTATTCAGTGATAAGCGACTAGCGAGGCAATCGCGTGCGATTACCAATGTTAAGCAAAGGTCGACGCGGTCAGTCCTTGGATGGGTGACCGAAATGTAGCATTCCATTTTGGCAGCTTTCGTGGGTCGGATGACACGTTAAGTTACGTTAATACAAGCTATTGCAAAGTTATGATTCTCTCTCTTGATTCGTATTTTCTCATGACTGAGGGTCACGACTCCCCCACAGAATTAATTCGTTATGATTTTTCTTGCCTATTCAAGTATAAAATGGTGCCCTTACCTGTTCTAGTAGTAATCTATACTACATATATAACATACTAGTTAAACTAATTTGCTCAGTCCCGGGAACCTTAGGGATTACATACACAGAGGTAAGTGACGTATCAAAGGGACTCTTTGTACATGGTTATTTGTAGAATAAGTCATGTTTTTAATTAGTTTCTATTTATTTTTATAAAAAAAACGATCACCAATACATTAGTAATTTTAATGAAACATACCGTCCAGCCAACCTTTTGAAAGTGGTTATCTCTCTCTTGAGTCGTATTTCCTCATGACTGAGGGTCGTGACTACTCCGCAGAATTAATTCGCTAGGGGAGTTCTCTTGGGCAGATACATCACACAAAGTGGATATAGGAGAAACTTAATTCATAAGCGAAAACTGTGGTCAAAGGTGAAGAAGGCCTGTAATTAATGAAACTGAACACACATTCCTTCACAGTAAGGACAACGAGACTATAGAACTCTCTACCTGGAGCCCTGTTTCCCGAAAATTATAATCCAGGGGTCTTCAAATCAAGAGTGAATAGGTTAATAAATAGGTTTCTTCTAGGCACGTGCAACATCTTAGACTACATTGGTGCTTATCATCAGGCAGGTTGTAGTGAAACGCAGGAATAATTAGCGTTTTTAAAAAAAAAGCGCTTTTACAAGTAAACAAGGGTATAATACTAAATGAATGCACTGTATGTATGTTCAATTTCAGGTTAATGTTAGTTTTCTATCTAGATCTAGACATTTATTTAAATCATAACAATTTGTTCACTTCAGTTTTTTTTGTTTATCTAAGTAAACAACAGCTTGTAAGGAATAAAGCTTTGATTTCCTAGGAAAGCGGTGCCTTTATATAGCGGCCGTAATACAGCGGTGAATGACGTCACTAGAACGTCTATGTAAACGAAATGGCGCGGTTTCCTGGAGAGCGGTAACTTGCACCGTAATTTACTTTAATTATTTTTGCGTCCGTAATATCACGGCCGCTATACGATGGCACCGCTTTCCTAGGAAACCAAAGCTTAAGCAACCAGGCAACTGTACGCTAAGTGTATTCTATAAAGGGTATAGATTTGACATTACTTATCAGTAACCTTGAATAGTAAGGCCTGGTTAAGCTAATATTGAATAAGGGTCAACCTTTGTGGGTTCCTAGTGACCGGACAAGAGAAACGTAGGCGAAGAAAAACAACTGGAGCGTGATGTTAGAAGACGTCACAAAGGTGTAGGTAAATAATTTCCTAAATATCCTAAACTAGCTGATGCGCGCGACTTCGTCCGCGTGGAATAGTTATTACCATAAAAACGATGCTAGTGAGTTAACCTTAAAACATAGACATATACTGTTGCGGACATTTTGTTAGAATATTTCAAGAGAAATAATTCTTTCATACACATTTTTTTGATATCTTGAACCGTTTTCGCAGCGCATGCTACGGAAGTTCTCAAAGATGAATAATTTTCCCCGTGTTTTCCACATTTTATATTGTTTCTTCGCTCCTATTAGTTGCAGCGTGATGTTATATAGCCTAAAGCCTTCCTTGATAACTGGTCTATCCAACACAAAAATAATTTTTCAATTCGCACCAGTAGTTCCTAAGATTAGCGCGTTCAAAGAAACAAACAAACATACAAACAAACAAACTCTTCAGCTTTATGATATTAGTATAGATATAGATATAATTTTAGTTGTAATAACCAGCTAGCACTTTTTTTTACATATCACGCAGCGCCATACAGCCCCATACTAATTTAATTAGTCATCAGTTCGGTTTGGTTAATTAGTTATAATCGGGTGTCATGACCTTCACATTGAAGTTTGGAGTTACTATTGAATGTGAACTCGGAATAAAACGTAGTAAATTTTGAATCCAGTGTTTAATCAAATATGAACCTGTACTTACAGAACACAGAATTTAGGGTTTATATACATACCTATTTATATTAAAAATAAGTGAATAAGAAACAACATACGAGTTTAAAAAAAATGCCAAAGAAGTTTTTCGACAAAGGTCCATATGGCTCCAGAAATAGGCAAGCGTAATGCATACTTCTTAAGAATCGCAGAATCACGTATATGCAATAAATAATGAATTAATTCATCATTTATGGCGTATGCGTATGCGTATAAAGCAATTAGCGCACCCAAAAACTTTATAAATCTAGTTTCCCGTCTCGGTTAGTTCCTCACTAAAGCTCATAGTACATACAAAAGCTCGGTAAAGCGCCCGAAACGAATTAAGTTATAGTCCTCCCTCTCTAAATGAGAAGGGTCAAGCTGGGTAAATGCAGACGTGTGGTGGTTCATTATAAACACAAATTAAATATATACAGATACTTTGCCATCCAGCGTGGTAATGCGGCCAGTATGCTGGGCACGCTGCCCTCTGGCAGTGGGCTGGAGCACTTTGACTATCTTTATTTAGGCTTTGAAATTTTCGTAACTAGTGCAAGTTTTCGGAATCTCACGAATCTAATAGTTAAGATACTTTATTACTACTGGGTAAATTCCTTCTAATATATTATGCATATTTTTGACCATAAAATAAAATGTATTTGTGTTATTTTTTTCTATAAGAAAAGCTAGTGGACAAACCCTAATAACCTTTTACTTTAAATGTGTGATTGATTGCTGCTCGCAATTTGTTTATTTAATCGTTTATTTGAGCATGGAACATAAATACTTACATTTTTAGCGCACACAAGCATAATATATACAAACATTTTTTTTTCACAATTTACAGTCCACATTTCACTAACTGGGAAAACAATTTATTACACAAGCGACACTGTGTGTCAAAGGTAAGGCATATCAGTACTAGAATAGAATTGTATATCGAACAAATTAAATGCCATTTTATAAAAGTTAAACATCTGTACTTTCCTAATTTACATTCACATAAACTTTAGTACAGAAGTACTTGTTGTGAGTTTTATTAAATTGGATAGCGTGTTGCAGTTTGTTGTTTCAACGACACGGCTGTTTCCATTTAATAATTAATATAACTTGATAGTATATATACTATACAACACTATGTATAAGAATATAAAGCAACTAGTGGGTGCTCACGGCATCACTCGCATTAAGAAGTAAGCCTCGCAACCCCTATTTTACTCCTTTAAAAGTGGCATTTCCAAAATCTCTATTCCCCCTGAACTATATATAATTTGTCGGTCTTCAAGTCGAGAGTAAACCGGTTTCTTCTAGGCAAGCGCGCTAGATCGTAGATTATAACGTTGCTTAACATCAGGCAAGTTGTAATCAAGCGTTAGCCTATCTCATGTAAAAAAAACCGTTCTTAGCGGATGCCTACGTCATAACATCTACCTGCATGCCAATTTTCAACCTGATCCGTCCATTGGTTTGGGCTGTGCGTGAATAGATCAATATGTCAGTCACTCAGTCATTC
Organism: Macaria notata; assembly: GCA_927399415.1. NCBI lineage: Eukaryota > Metazoa > Arthropoda > Insecta > Lepidoptera > Geometridae > Macaria > Macaria notata. The sequence continues at coordinate 2,821,801 of OV656750.1, read as the reverse complement.
CCCTTTGAGTTTTATATAGACATTAAGATAAAGGCAAAGCCGCGCTCATACACTAGTAATAGCAGCAAATAAAATAAGTCACACAGACATAAACATAAGTTAAGACATGATTCCATAAACTTACATTATTCTACTAAACTAAACCAACAGTAGAAAAAGTCGAAGAAATACAATATTTCACTCTGTCAGCAAGTTTTCTCCTACTTATGAAGGTTAGTAAGTTTTACACCGCAAACCTGTGTTGGAATGTTTGACGGGAACTAACGGAATAATAAATGATACTTTTGTTTGTTATGTAGTTCTGCGGTTGGGACCCCTGAATTTGGTTGTGTAAACAGGGTTCATTTCCGTGTAGTTTTACAGGTGAACTTTCTTACTTTTAACATATATTGTTACTCTGATATACATATGTACGTATTTACGGTTATGTATGTATTAACTATAATAATAGGCATAGGTTTCTGTGTCTATATTGTGTTAAAATTTGTAAATGCAATGAAATATAGCTTTAGCAATGACGCATGACCAAAATGCTGGCTTTTTTCTGGCTCAACGTATCAGCATTGCCATCCAGCGTGGTAATGCGGCCAGTATGCTGGGCACGCTGCCCTCTGGTAGTGGGCTGGAGCACTTAGATTATCTTTAGGCTTTTCTAAAGATTTTCTAAGTGCCCCTTTTTCGTAGTAGTTAGAAGTAGTATGTTTAGTTTTTCTTCCCTTGTTTTTAATTTTTTTAGCAATTGATTTACGAATTTTAATGTTATTTTCTGCGAGCTAGCTATTTTTGATTGAATTATTTTGCACAGAAGGCTCGATCGAATTCATCATAATCATCTCATTAAAACTCACTGCAGGGCATAAGCCTCCTTCATACGTTAGTAATCCCTATTTTAATCAAACAATATTATTCTTATAAGCATTGCCATTCAACGTGGCAATGCCGCTAGCATGCTGGGAACGTTGCCTACAGATATACTTTTTTATAGGTGTTTTAAGTTTATTATAAGTTTTAGTTTATAAGTTAATTATTAATTAGTTAAGTTTTTATTTTTAATTGGTAAAAACAACAATGCAAACCAAATATCAAATATCTATCTACATATGTATGTAAATTATATAGATTGTACATATATACATACATATAATATATGAAACTAAACAATACGTCAGCTTTCTCCACCCATCCTTCAAAGGCCACATAAATAGAGACAAAAACATATTTCTTATTTACGAAGCTTACCAAATCATGTCGCCGAAGACAAAAGTGTTGCCAAAAAACATGACAGAGGATTACGTTCTGAGTATGTCGCACAAATCATGTTTTTTGATACAAATACCTATATATGCCATGTATAAGGAGCAGTAAGGAAAAATAAGATTATTTTCCTTGAATATTGAGCCGGCTTCTTCTAGGCAAGCGCGATAATATCCCAGATCGTAACTTCGTCATCATATGACTGTCATAAATAAACAAAAAATCAGTTCATACATAGCGGGGTAATTATTGCGTAACAAAAAAGGAAAAAAAGCTTTCAGAGCAATTTGATAACCTCCTTATTTTGAAGTCAGTTAAAATGCAGTTTTAACTCCACAATATAGGTACACCGGCTTCTTTTAGACAAGCGCGTTACAGATCGCTACATTGCACTTCAACTCAATTTAAGTTGTAAATATATCTAATCTATCTAATTTCTATGTATTTTATCTAATGTCACGATGACCATTAAAACTAATTTTCAAACCTTACTTTCGTGCCACCGAAAATATATGCTCAATTGTATAAAACGAACACCAACATTCATACATCAAATTGAGCCATTAATAATAATTAATCTTCGCCGTGACTCTGTCACTTTTGTCTGTCACGCATATCCCATAGGATGCCTTGTGTCCTGACAAGTTTATACATACGGACGGTGTAAAATGGAACTAACAATTTTTACACAATTAGAATCTTTTTTATTTAACACTAGCTTTTGCCCGCGGTTTCGCACCGTTATTATGCATATATAGGTACATACATAAACCATCGCATTGAATCACTCTATTTATTAAAAAATCTGCATCAAAATCCGTTGTGTAGTTAAAAATAAAGATTTAAGCATACCATACATACAGACAGACGCTAGCTTATGCCCGCGGCTTCGTAAGCATTATATGCACATTATATACCTTACCCTTGAATCACTCTATTTATTTAAAAAAAAACTGCAACAATATCCGTAGTTTAGTTTTAAAGATCTAAGCATGCATACATACATACAGACAGGCAGACGCCAAAAGAGACTTTGCTATACTATGTAGTAATAGTGAAGTGGCGCCAATCCTATAGGAACTTGTCTTTTGTATCCTGACAATTTTATGTACAGACGGTGTAAAATAGAACTAACAAATGTATGTACATTTAGAATTTTTGTTAAACAAGTGGCGCCACTAGTTAGTACCTATAAATCTGTGGAACAGTATTCGGTGTTGTGGAAAAGGGTTTGGCTTACGTAGAATTAAATCACTAGACGTGATATTAGTAACGTGTTGTCATAATGATATGTTGTTATGAAAAAAAAGGAAATTTAGGTAAATGTGTTCTTAAGTTCTTTTTATAAAATTTAGGTAAGTGTTGGTTTACAATCTTTTTTATTACCCTTTGATCTATCAATCTAGATCTATTAGATTAACAGAGTGGATAATACAGAAACTTTAATGCCTGTTCAATTGAGTTTTTAATACAAATTTAGCATCTAAAAAAAAATAGACGAAATTCGAAACCGCATTTAATATTATGGATTTCAAAGAATATTATTAAGAAGGCATATGTTTTTACTTGGATAATAAAAGAAAGAAATATTTTGTTATGATTTGTGTTGAGTCTGGTCGTTTCTATGTATAATAAGTAAGTTTTTTTTAGTATATATGTATTATATATCCGTTATCTAGTACCCATGATACAAGCGTAAGCTTAGTATTGGGCTAGATGGCGCGATATGGTCTGATTTTTTTCTATCTTTCCTACCATATCCAGTTAAAAACTAGTGCAATGTTTCGTCCCATTTCGGCCCTACACTCCAGGGATATGATGGCAAAGTTACTGGAACCAGCAACTGTTATATTATTAGTTTAACTTTAACTGTTCCGTTACTTTTCGCTTAACTGTCAAAGGAAAGTTTAGTAATATAGTTATGAGCAATGTGAAAGTGCTGTTTTGTTGTTGTATTTTGAGTGAGGAGTTATTGATGGAAAAGTCATACAAACTATTATTACTACCTAGTGGGATTACTACCTTGCATCCCCTATTTCACCCCTCTAAAAGTGGCATTTCCAAATATCCTTTCTTAGCGAATACCTACGTCATAACATCTACCTTCATTCCAAATTTCAGCCCAATCCGTCCAGTGGTTTGGGCTTTGCGTTGATAGATCACTATATCAGTCAGTCAGTCACCTTTGAGTTTTAGGCATATAGATAGATACATTTTTTTTGACACGACAAAATCGATGATAAAATATCAATATGGCGCTGTGTGCAATGTCCCGGAATATTTATTTATTTTATTTATCAATTGTTTTTTGGTGATAATCTGTCCACAAGTTTAGTATAACGAATTGTTACGTCAAATTTAACGTAAAGTGTGAGAGAATTAAATGAAAGAAAGAGGCAGAGTAAAAGTTATTTCTTCAAGTAAGGCTGCGTTTGTTTAATTGGCTATTCTATAGGTATGTATATTGTATTCTATCTTTATTTGTGCGCAGAACACAAAAATAAGATATTAAGAGAGGACATCTCTGTTGTCAGGAGTTTTTAAAGCTTTTTAAAGATATATCTTTATATTTTGGAACTTTGCTAATCACGTACGAATTTCTCAATAAACGCAACCGAGAGCCCCAATACTGCAGATGCAATAACTCAAGTCTTTTCCAAATCTTTTGTCCGTAGAGGACAATAAAAACACAAATCCAAACACGGTGACCGGAAAGCTGTATATTTGATTTATTTCTTCTAAATTCTTGCATCGGGACATAGCGTAGTACAGAAAAACAGTGAGATCAGTCACATTTGTAACTATGGCAGTAAATTATATTTTTTTACATGATATACGCTTGACTACAATTTGCCTGATGTTAAGCAACGTTATAATCTACGATCTTGCGCGCTTGCCTAGAAAAAACCGGTTTACTCTCGACTTGAAGACCGACAAATTATAGTTCAAGGGGAATAGAGATTCGGGCAAGGAGTTCCATAGTTGGGCTGTTCGCACGATGGAAGTCGAAGCGAAACGCTTGGTGCGAGTCTTTGGAACCTCAACTGTATAACGGTGCCTCCTTGCCGAACCCCTACTCGCCCCTGTTATCTAATTTATTTAATCAAGTAGGCTAGATATAAAGGTATATTAAGACTGCTTCTTTTTTTACGTGGGATAGGTTTACGTTTGACTACAGCCTGCCTGATGTTAAGCATTGCTGCAGCCTAGGGTTTACCTAGAAGATACCTATTAACTCTAGATTTGAAAACCCCTGGATTGTAGTTCGCAGGAAACACAGCTTCTGGTAAAGTGTTCCAAAGCTTTGCCATCCTTACAATAAACGTTAAGGCAAAGCGCTGTGTTCATGACTTCGGCACTTCCACCATAAAACGGTGTCTACCTGCGGACTTTCTTCTTGCTTAGCCAGTTAGCTGAGTCAGATGGAAAACGAACATATCTCCGGGTCAATTATGTAATAAATAATGTATCTCGGTGTCTGTTAGTCTGTTTTTTTATGTTGTAAGTAATAGGGATGGTGCAGGAAATAAAATAAAACAATATTATTAAATCGATCCACTCCAAATATCCACTCCTTTTATTTTATTTTTTCCAATCTCAAAATTTAATTTTTAATCTAGGCAAACGTGCAACATCTCAGAATACAGTGGTGCTTAACATCAGGCAGGCTGTAGTCAAACGTTGGCTTATTCCGTGTTAAAAAAATGCGTGTTGGGTCAATGTCTAATATCGTCATAATTTTATGACGTCATTAGAATAACCGCAGGGAGCACCTGGATTCAATCTGCGCAGGACCGGGATGAGTGGCGTACAAGAAGAGAGGCCTATGCTCAGCAGTGGGCGATAGCAGGCTGATGATGATGATGACATAACTTTGATATGCTCCGGCTGCTTTTCATACACTGTGTCAAAGTATAACGCGGTAATTCATCTTAGGTTAACTGTGACCGTAAATCTTCCGAAAATACACACCGATTTTAATGAATATCGTTTATTTTGGTTTTGTTTCATTGCCCGTCATATAAACTTGGGATAGAATACGGAAATAAATACGTTAGAGCGTGCAGGTAAATATAAAACTTTTGGTTTTCAATAGTTAACCTAGCCGTTAGATAAAATAGTGTGTTATTAGTAAGGTATTAAAAGTACCTATTAAAGAAGTCTAAGGTAAGTATACTTTGTATATTAAATATGTACATATTTTTTACTTTGTCTGTATCTCTATTTATAACGATTAGTGTGATTCATCATTGAATGGAGAATCTGAGTTTTTTTTAATTGTCATGAAATGTAACTTACTATTATAACACAGCTATTTAGCCATTTTATTATAATAGGTATGTGTCACATATTATGTGACACATGAAATTGTAGGTCCAGGCTGTCTAGTGCGGCAGTCCCTAAGCCATGTCAGAGGCCTTTAGAGCGGCTTGATTAACTGTCGACACCAAAAAAAATCTGCCATCCATCATAACTTATTATTTTCTACTAGTAAAATGCTGGCAGCATTACCTCGCTTACGTTTTAAACACTAAAAGCATCTGACTAGAACACAAAACGGCATAAACTAACTTCCACCGCCACAAACAAAATCGCTGAATCGCAATGAATGCGGTTCACTCCAATTTGCAGTTTCAAATACGCGGAATTAACTCGCCGACGAATGGGAACGATAAAACTGGTGGTAAAATTGGTTTAAACGTTTATATATTGCTTTTGGAAGCCTGAAAGAAGTTGATTTTAGCAATAATGCCGTTTATTTGGGGACTAGCGTAAGTTACAATAGGTACTTATTTCGTAAACAAATAAATTTTAACTTGTTTTTTTTTACCTGTACTGCGGATAGTTTCCGTATAAAATATTGTAATGAAAAGGTTTTTTTTCTGTATGTTCGTCGATCAATCCAGAGAATAATGTCGACAACAAACCCTGATCACATTAAAAAAATAATTTGAAGCGAAGTTGAAACGAGAAAGTATGTACTTATATTTGTTAATTACTTCTTGATGCTCGTGATAACTTTAGCTTTATAATAATGTAATAACCGTGAAAAAGAAGATAGAAGAATGTACTATAAGGAATATAACCTTGCGATCTTCAAAGCGAGAGTGAATCGGTTCTTACTGGGTAAGCACGCTCCATCCTAGACCGATTGCTTACCATCAGGTGAATTACGGTCAAGTGCAAACCCATACCTTCGAAAAAGAAAGTTTTAATTTTTTTTCTTTCTTTGTATTCTTTTAAGGCGCATAATTTCTCCTCTTTGTAATTCTGTGAAATGTTTCTTAATACAAACGGATCATCAAGATTTGCGGAGTGGTTATAGTGCCTATATACGTCCTCAACATAAGCTATTTTTTATCCCTATGCAATGAAGGCAAAGCCGCGGGCATTCCGCTAGTGGATAAACTAACTAAATACAGAAGTACATAACTAATGGAAATAAAAAAATATTTCAGTTGTGAAAACATAAGTGTTAACTTTATCTTTCTTTCTGCAACATATAGCCCCTATTATGCTAACTAGGGGTTTCATTTCAAATTATTCAGAGTACCTAAGCTCGTTAGGAAGAAAACTACTAAACAAGTTTTAAGCAAACTTTATGCTCAGGGCAAGCACCGGAATAGGAATATATTTGAAACTTTGCCCGCTGAATGCTAAATATTGCGGCAAAACTATAGGACAAAGGATCTGAAAGTCGCATAATGGTCATTGCGGATGGGTTTTGTAGTTTTGTGTTAAATGCATCGGTTTTGATGCAACCCATTGTATACATGCATACACTAGTGGGTGCTTGCAGCTTCGCTCGCATTAAGAGTAAATCTTGCATGCCCTATTTCACCCCTTTAAAAGCGGCATTTCCAAAACTCCTTTCTTAGCGGATGCGTCATAACATCTACCTGCATGCCAAATTTCAGCGTCCAGTGGTTTGAGCTCTGCGTTAATAGATCAATCAATCAATCAATCAAATATACTTTATTGTACACCAAATAAAAAAGAACATATTTAACATAAAGGTGGAAGGTAACCAGGGACATTGGGCGACCTTATCACTAAAGTGATCTCTTCCAGGTAACCTAGTTTGGACAACACTACAGGAAATCCTTAAAGCTGGCGTACTTAACACAATATTAAATAATTTAAAAATAAAACACAATAACAAATATAACATTCAAAGTAAACAATATACAAACATACCTACTTACACACAAAACTACATATTATTGATATTTAAAGGAAATAATATATACATTGAAGGAAATCACACAAAAATAAAAGAAAGCAGAACATATTTCATGTAAAAAGACTTACACACACCAACTAACATCACAAAGTAGAAATGTAATGATTAAAAACCAAGCTCTGAAATATGGGCAAGGATTTAGCCTGCTTGATATTAAGAGGCAGGTCATTCCACAAGCGAACAGATCACTATGTCAGTCAGTCAGTCACCTTTGAGTTTTATATATTTAGATTAAGAATAATTAATTCGAAATAACTTTTAATAACTAAGTAACTAACTCGTTCTTTTTTGGACAACAATCATTTTTGTTTGCAAAACGTGTATTTATTTATTTATTTTATTAGGCACACAACACAATACACAGAAAATACGTGACAGCATAATATTTTAAAGGTATTGATCCATTCTGTGCATCAAACACATGCGTGCACAACATGATTATAGACAAATCCAATGTTCAGTAAGTTAATGTTCTAAAGTGAAACAATTAAAATAATACATACAATACGATAGGTAGGTACTTATGGAAATTATAAATAATAAGCTAAATCATAAAAAAAACACGACTAAGGTACCAAAATAAAAAAGTAATTTGTGTAGCAAGCAAAACAAGGTATAGTAAATGTATAGGTAAGATTTGTGATAGTTATTTTGTCAAACACAGCATCACTGAAATACCCAATGTAATACTTCGTGCTACTTACATACGACTGAAGGTAGTTGTCATATAATGTATGACGAGGGTAAACATGACTTAACATTTAGTTAAGACTAGCTGTGCCTGCGACTTCTATATGCGTGGAATAGTTGTTACCATAAAAACGGTTCTAGTGAGTTAATATTAAAAGATAGACATATACTGTCGCGGACATTTTGTTAGATTATTTCAAGAGGAATAATTCTTTTATACATATTATTATTTTTGATATCTTCAACCGTTTTCGCAGCGCATGCAACGGAAGCTCTCAAAGATGAATAATTTTCCCCGTTTTTTTCCACATTTTCCATTGTTTCTTCGCTCTTATTAGTTGCAGCGTGATGTTATATATAAAGGCCTAAAGTCTTCCTCGATAAATGGTCTATTCAACACAAAAATATTTTTTCAAATCGCACCAGTAGTTCCTGAGATTAGCGCGTTCAAACAAATAAACAAACATACAAACAAACAAACTCTTCAGCTTTATAATATTAGTATAGATATATCTTCACGTGGATTTCTAGAAAATGTGCCGGTCGGTGTAACAGTCAATTTAGTTACAAGTCAATGCTGGGAAAATAGGATAAAGAATAAATGAAATGAAACCATAAACATACCCTACACAGCAAAATAGCGAAATATTTATTTGATTACAATAAGGTTTAGAAAAATATGAACTAAATTGTATATATAGTAAACTAGTGGGTGTTGGCGGCTTCGCTTACATTAAGAAATAAAACTTGCATCCCCTATTTCATCCCTTTAAAAGTGGCATTTCCAAAAATCTTTTTTAGCGGGTGCCTTTGTCATAACATCTACCTGCATGCCAAATTTCAAGCCAATCCGTCCAGTGGTTTGGGCTGTGCGTTGATAGATCACTATGTCAGTCAGTCAGTCGCCTTCGAGTTTTATATATTTAGATAAGAGACAGGCCACGGACGCACTACTAATTTTTACAGATGTCAATTCTTACTTCGTTAACATCCGGAACGCGTAAAAAACATACGCGAATAACACGTGAGTGAAAACCGTTCTGGTTAACATAAAGCAAATACAATGTGTTGCTTATGTTTGCCCAAGGCAAATCTCAAAGTATTTTGAACAGGACAATTACACCGCAAAAATTACGAATGTTTAATCTATAGCAGGTAAAATAAGTTTAATTTACACTTAGAAAGGAATTAATTGCTATCTCTTAGCTTTCTTCTTACCTGACCGTCAAGACGACCCTTTTAAGGTCGTAATTGGCAAAGTCTCTGATTCTCAGATAATCCAAGTCAAAATAACACGTTTCAACGTCTAAGAAAGCTTAACTTGTTACTGTGTCGAGAAGCGTTTTGATGTTTCTATGTCACAGACAATGTAAATTAAAGAAGCCTAAATAACTATCCACATTAAAAAAAAATTGGCTCCATATTGTATTTCCATCATTTATACATGGTATCCTGGGTGAAATTCTACCGAAGAAAACTCTTTCAACGTATTGCCATTGCGAGCCAAATGTAATGAGGAATAAAAGGTTAATTTTTTCGAATGTTGACTTGTGTATGCTTATCTCGGTCACTTCAGTACATTAAACAGTACCGTCTCGGTCACAACGCCAATAGTCATGCATTTGCAGTAGAAAACCAGAAGGGATTATGATCTATCACGCGTCCATGGTAACAGACCAATCGGTGGTCAGAGATATTGCGTGATGTAAGCGTGACGCCCAATCACGTCAACTTACTTTACATGGCATCGGATCAGATCAGATTTTTTCGTCATAGTAATTTCGTACGTCGGTATTTTTTACTATCGACAGTTTTCAAACAGTGTTTTTATAAACAACGTTCTGTTTTTTAATATACATACATTTATATGTTTTTCGTGACAAGTGAGTTTTTGTTAAACGTCTTCTGGGTATATTTCCTTTGATGTTTCAGTCTTTAATCCCATTTGCGTGGTGAATATTAAGGAGCTTAAGCGAAAGGGTGGAGCGTTTGATAGGACGTATTATACATAAACATACATAATATTTATGTTCGAGGAAGACCTTGAATTGATTACAATATTATGCGTAGTGTTTATGCTGAATATACATCAACAATTACTGGGTTCCAAATAGATATTGAGTTTCTTAAATGTAAAAATTTCGGCCTAGTTCAGGTTTCACTTGCATTGAAAAGAAAAGTTTTATTACTTCTTTTTAAAGAAAGAAAGAAAACATTTATTATGACAGATTTAACAGAAAAAAACACGAGTAATAAACAAAATAAACAAACAAACATGAAATCTGCCACAACACAGCCCCAACTCCGCATAATGCTGGTTGTGTGGAAGCAACCAGCGCTGGTCTTCCGTTGGGGCTGGCTGTGACGTCACACAGTCACGTTTTATCAATAGAAGAGGATAAATAATGGTTGTAGTGATTACAACATAAAATACAATGTACTTATAATATTTAACAGCTACAAATGTCTAATATTGAGTAGATATTGAGCATAAAATACCAGTAAAACTGCTATTAACTCAAGAAATGATTTGTACTTGTATTAAACAAGTAATAATAATAATAATAAAAACGTTTATTTGACCTTATTAGAAAGATACAGGTAAGTATAGCAGTAGTGAACATTTAAAAAAAATACTAAGAGATAGGGCTTAAGACTATACCTACAATAGTTGGTGAACCCTGGACATCAAACTAGGTTATCACCTGTGTGATGATGTCCAGTTATTTCTAATAAACAACAACAAAGCTAGTTGTAATAGAAGAAAAGTTATGAGTTAGTGTGGTATATTAAGTATGTAAGTGAGGCTGTTCTTTCCTGTGTTAGCTTTTGTTATTGTTACTTACATGATTCCTCAATCAACACCTCCTGGCTGCTGTCCCAGCACTGCAGCAGCAAGACCAGCGCGCACAGTGCGCGCATCTTGCAGCGCGCGCCAGACATCACTAGCACATCACTACTAGCACATCACTAGTGGCACATCACTAGCACGTCACTAGTGCGCTAGCAGATCGAGCGCATGGTGAGCTGGAACAAGGAGATATAACTGTTATGAGGTGGAGCTGGTAAAAGATTTACATTATCGCTTTATGAAGTAACTGTCAAAATAGGTATCTAATAGTTACAATGACAAGACAGTACCAATTAAGAGTCGTAACTGTTATGAGTAGGTACTGTCAGGCGTGAAGCGCCCGTAGCTCAGCTGGCAAATGCAATCGCATGCGATTACCAATATTAATACCGTGTGTCAGATGACACGTTAAATCGTAGCTGTGGCTGTTTGTCAGGTACGGCAGTCGTTAAGCCATGTTAGTGGCCCTTAGGGCGGCTTGATAAACTACCACGAGTTGGCCACTCTCATACGATACGAAGAAGAATTAAATGGCGTAACAGTTAAGAGTTGTAGCTGTTAAGAAGTTAACATACTTAAAACAGAGCGTGTGTCATTTTACTTCGAATTCCATCAGAAAAATAAAGGCATACTGATACTAAGCACGGAGCTCAGTACAAAATCTACGAAACGTACTAATAAGAAAAAATCTGAGGTTAAAATCATCGTTCTATCTCTCTATACATATAATACAACTGAAACTTTAGAAGTGTCATCATAGGCTTCTTTTTATCTCAAAATAATGCGAGCAAAGCCACGGGCGTCAACTAATATGTCATAAAAAAGTTAAAACTTTATCACATCAAATGAGAGATTAAATCAATAACCATTCATATCCAAAACAATAACTATACCATGTCTATTGTCTATAGAACTACTGAACGAACTAGGTCGTCAGTCAGCCGACGTCATATGCATATGCCGAGTTCACAAGTCACATGAAATGGATTTGATTTAGAAGCCAGCCTGGTATTATGTTGATTGGATTGGTAGTTAATGAGGATCTGTTGACAATATGACTTTGTTGATGTTGTTGTCGAAGTATCGTGAACATACAACATTTTGCTCGCGACTTAAAAATAAAAATAAATAAATAAATAAATATTTCAGGACATATCACACAGCGCCATCTAGCCCCATACTAAGCTTACGCTTGTATCATGGATACTAGATAACGGATATAATACATATATACTTTTCTTTTGTAAATACATACTTATTATACATAGAACGACCAGACAACACAAATAATTACAAATTTATATGTTCGTAATTATTTGTGTCATGCGGGAATCGAACCCGCACCCCTAGATTAGAAGGCAGAGCCACTACCAACGAAGCTAACAGAGCAGTCAAAATAAAAAATATATGTGTAAAAATGTATGTGTATAAGAAATGTTGCTACTTTGTCGACGACTTTTTAAATGAGGAATCTATTTAATGAGATATGAATGGGGCCGCGTTGTTGAACAAATTAGTATACTATATCAGGGTTATTGTTCAGTGTTCACTTTCCACATATTATTTGTGTCATAATCATCATCATCATTACAGCCCGTGTTCACCCACTGCTGAGTATAGGCCTCCTCTCCAAAATGCCACACAGTGCCTTGTTTGTGTAACAATTCACAAATAACTAACTATGACTACGATGTATTTTTGCACGTACTCGTATTATTATTGGGATTTTTACCAAATTTGGTTTCGTATCTTAGAGCTATATACAACGATTTTTAAACGCAATTACTAATAAAATTAACCTAGTTAGAAAATGGCTAATTGTGTATAAGTTATTTTGTACAAATGGGCGTTAATATTGTAATTAGTTTAAAATCTAATTTTATTTAGACAAGGAATTTACAAAACTTATAATAATGGAATTGTTTCTCTTCAACAAAACGTCAATTTTTTTATAACTGATTGGTTTATTGCATTGAAATTTTAATTTCGTTTGGAGATTGTTTTATACTACCCTAGAATGTGTCGCTTTAGGCAATTTTCTGGTTAAATACCTAACCGTCACGTATAAAATAATATACAAACATATAATAAACATCCCAATAGTAAAAATTAAACGCCAAGCCAGAATGCATTTCCAATAACTACATCCGGAAATGCCGGCGCACTACCGGAAGCTCGCGAAACAAACATAATTAAACGTCATTTTGACAGAAATTTAATCGAGAACTGTCAGACTGTGCGATAAATTTTTAAACAGGCAAGAATTGACTGCCCAGTCATTAAGCTGTTAATTGCAAGTCGAGCTATGACAAGTCAATTAAGCCTTTGTTTTACTGGATAAACAAATTTGACAATAAATGTTACATGTACAATAATAAAATATAAAAACAAGGGAAGAAAAACTAAACATACTACTTCTAACTACTACAAAAAAGGGGCACTTAGAAAATCTTTAGAAAAGCCTAAAGATAATCTAAGTGCTCCAGCTCACTACCAGAGGGCAGCGTGCCCAGCATACTGGCCGCATTACCACGCTGGATGGCAATGCTGATTCGTTGAGCCAGAAAAAGACCAAATTTTTTTTTGTTACATGTGATATTTATTGTGTTTATTTCCATTAAATATGAGGACATGTATCTTCCGTGGAAAGACTTGGGCGCCGCCAAGATGTATCTGCCCAAGAGAACTGTCATAAGAAATTAATTCAGCGGGGAAGTAACGAGTCTCAAGATATAATATAAAAGTATTAAGAATATGACCCCCAGTCATGAGTTTCTTCTAAAAAGCCATCATCGCTTTTACACAATTAAAATATTACGAGCGATAAAGTAGTCTAATATTCAGATTAATCAAAAAGATATTGAAGAAACTTCGCTCAAAAACAAGGAAAAGATTAAAATTTGTAATAAGCTGCCAACTCAAACGCTTCCGTAATCCTTCTATCACCCTTGGGACTAATTAAAGGAATTAAAATCCAAAAAAAATATGATTTCGTTTTTAATTTTGATTGAGAAAAAGCGCATTTTTATGAAAAAAATATTAAAACGTTTATAACATGTTTTATTTTATTTATTCCAATAGAGTTAAATAATACTTAGATGATTTATTTGAGAGTGGCTCAAGAGATCTAAAAATGCAACAATAATTTTCCTCAAACAAATATAACGAATTCTAACAATTATTGAAATGTAGTAGGTAAATATAAATAAAATATATGTATATTAAAGTTTAAAAAAAAATATTTCAGGACCATTGATTTCCATCAGTTTGTACTGATGGAAATCAATGTTCAGGACATATCACACAGCGCCATCTACTAGATATCGGATATAATACTTATATACTTTTCTTTTGTAAATACATACTTATTATACATACAAACGACCAGACTCAATACAAGTAATCATAAATTTTAAAGTACATAAATACTTGTGCCTTGCGGGAATCGAACCCGCGACCTCTAGATTAGAAGGCAGAGCCACTACCAACTAAGCTAACAGACCAGTCAAAAAAATACTATAAAATGTCAGCACTATAAAATTTGTTTTTTAGGTAATTAAATATGATAATATAAAATATACTAATTTATAAACAAATAAAGGGTCTTGAGTTCTTATAAAATATTTTAATAATTTGTTAAAAATACTGTCTTAGTAAGGAGTTATCGTCTTTGAATTTCCAACAAACACACCCGTATATTCAAGAAAGCAAGCCAATTGTATACAAACTAAAATTGCCCTAGCTTTACCTAACACCTGTTGCTCCAATTTGGCCGAGTCTAGGCTTTGATTGAAGGCATCGAATTCCAATACTTTAAGGCCTAAAACTAAACAAATGTTACAAGACAATTGGAATGTAGGTGCTTGGATCTAGATTTGAAGATAAATAAATCACTGGTTTGAATAATGGACTAAATGGATCAGGACAATCAATATTCAGGATGGTTAGAACACCCAGTCTTCTTCTTATCGAATGAGAGTGGCAAACTCTGGTGTCGAGAGTTCATCAAGCCGCCCTGAGGGCCTCTGACATGGCTTAACGACTGCCGTACTAGACAAACAGCCGGGACCTACAATTTGTGTGTGTGTCCGATTACATATTACTATTCATCTCTCTCTCTTTGAGTCGTATTTCCTCATGACTGAGGGTCGCGTCTCCCCCGCAGAATTAATTAGGGGAGTTCTCTTGGGCAGATACATGTTGGTGGACGCCCAGGTCCTTTCACGTAAGACACACCTGTCCTCGGATATTGTGATCCTCAAACATGTCGGTTTTCTAACGATGTTTTCCTTCACCGCTAAGCGACTGCAAATCCACACTTAACTTGAAAATACAAGCCATTGGTGTAGAGCCGGATTCAAACCAGGGTGTCTCTTGATGAAAAGCTGACACTGGAACTGCTGAGCTACTATTTTTAACTTAATCTAATATCCTGTATCTATAAAATCAGGGCTCTCTCTCTCTCAAACTCGTAGCAGTACCGAAGGCAAACAACCTGAGAGCTATCTAGAGATAATAATATTATCATAATCAACGCACATCCTTAGATAACACAGCGCAGAGATAGCAGAGTAGCAAGTTATCTACCGTTACATTCCTCATTACTGTGGTGTGTTCCAGAAACTCACTTTGTTCGGTAACTAGTGAAAGCCCGCGTCTTCGCTCGCTTTATTTTAGGATAAAAAGTAGCCTATGACACTTCTTAGACCTCATACTACCTACATACAAAAAATTATTATGATCCGTTCAGCCGTTTTTGCGTGATGAGCTTTTAAATAAACAGATAAATAGACAAAATTTCTAGAAATCGTTGGTAGGTACGTGTTTTTGCTATGAATTTGAAGTATCTCAAAACATTTTTTTTAAATATCTTCAATGTTCAGACTTTCGACCCCCTTCAGCTTATTATATGTATAGATGGACGATGCGAAGTGAAGACGAATAATTTAAACTAGGTTAGTCTAATATAATTAATTTATTCAAAAATATATATTTTTTCCGTATTTTCAGTTGAAATAATTGTTTTCAGTGTTGGTCAAACTTAGTCAATTCTTAAAATAACGCATTTTACAGAAATAATATAAATTGGAATTACCGTCCTTTTAAAATGCCGAAAACTTTCATTAAAAAAAACCGGCCAAGTGCGAGTCGGACTCGCGCACCGAGGGTTCCGTACAAACCTGCAAGGTTAAATATTTTGTGATGTAACTAAAAATTTATGGTTTTCGAAATCTTTCCTTTATCTATGCTATAAGACGTTGCTTCGTACCAAATTTCAAGATTCTGAGTTCACGGGAAGCACCCTGTAGGTTTTGATTCCCTTGCAAGTGTCGAAAATTTGCGGCATAAATGGCTGTATCTTTTGATTGCGTTGGCTTAGAAGTTTGATTTTTTCACAGCTTCAAGGGACAGTAGACCTGAGTAATTGATATAAATTTCAGCTTCATACCTCTACGCGTTCCTGAGAAAAAGGGTCTTGACAGACGGACGGACGGACGGACAGACGGACAACAAAGTGATCCTATAAGGGTTCCGTTTTTTCCTTTTGAGGTACGGAACCCTAAAAAATTACGAGTAAAATATGTTACCTAAAAAATATTTAGCAGAATGATAACTTCATTCTTTTTTTTAATATCGCTCGGTCTACTGCTTATTTTTTTTACTGTAACACGTACGTGCTCAAATATTCTATAATGTACTAGACATATTTTAGTATGCTATGTTAGAATATGAAAGTTTATTTACTTTATTAAAGAAAATAGCTTTTTATAATTGGATTTATGTTATGAGTCTAGGAACCTGATATGTCGAGTAAATATTGAGTATATAATAAGATTTTCCTGAGATTCCTTCAGATTTTACCGACATCTTCACAAAAAGGAGAATTTTAATTTGTACCGATGCATGTAATTATTATCAAACTAGTGGCTGGCCGCGGCTTTGCTCGCATTATTTCAGGATGAAAAGTACCATAAGACACTCACACTACCTACATTTAAAAAACATGATGATGCGTTCGGCCGTTTTTGTGTGATGTGCGTTTATATAAAGAGACAAACAGAGACACAGATAAACAGACAAGAATTATTAAAACTGCTGAAACGCGTTTTACTATTATCGATTTAAGGTATACTGAAAGATATTTTTTAATATTTATTTATTTATTCATTAGGCACACAACACAATACACAGAAAATACATGATTGACAACAAAACACATAAAAGGTAATGATCTATTATGTGCATCAAACACATGTGTGCACAACATGATTATAAACAGAGACAAAGTTCAGTAAGTTAACTAAACTAAAACAATTAAAATAATATCTTCTCTGTTCAGATTTCTGACCCCTTCAGCGATATTATATGTACATATAAATAAATATTCCATGACATTGCACACAGCGCCATCTAGCCCCACACACACTAAGCAAACGCTTGTGTCGTGGGTACTAGATAACGGATGTATAGATATGTAGATAGATTTCTTGGAACTGTTAGGTTTATTCAAAATCAGTCCAGTATATTTTGAGATATGTACCTACGCATTTCTTGACGGCAAATAATGAGTGTAGTGCGAAACCTGTAAAAAAATTGCATGTGAGTTGTAAACGTCACAAAAGTAATTAAAATGTTTAATAACTTTATATATGTCTACGTGGTTTTAATATGTGATGATATCCACGCAAATTACATGAGCGAATGCGTTGTTTTGGTGCGACAAGTGATTTATCTATCTATATATATAAAATTAAAGGTGACTGACTGACTGATATAGTGAGCTATCAACGCACAGCCCAAACCACTGGACGGATCGGGCTGAAATTTGGCATACAGGTAGATGTTATGACGTAGGCATTAGCTAAGAAAGGATTTTTGGAAATGCCACCTTTAAAGGGGTGAAATAGGCGATGCAAGTTTTACTTCTTCATGCGAGCGAAGCCGCGAGCATCCACCAGTTCAAAATAAAATCAACATTGATAACCTTAGATTGCAATAACATTAGTATATGTAATCTATATATATAAAACTCAAAGGTGACTGATTGACTGACATATATAGTGAACTATCAACGCACAGCCCAAACCACTGGACGGATAGGGCTGAAATTTGGCATGAAGGTAGATGTTATGACGTAGGCATCCGCTAAGAAAGGATTTTTGGAAATGCCACTTTACAAGGGCCACTCCAAAAAAAAAACTTGCATCGCCTATTTCAATGGGCGATGCAAGTTTTACTTCTTAATGCGAGCGAAGCCGCGAGCATCCACTAGTTCAAAATAAAATCAACATCGATAACCTTAGATTGCAATAACATTTGTATATGTAATGCATTTTGTGTTTGAAACACAAGTGATACATAGTTTTAACATACGAGTATAAAATATTGCTAAAGTTATAAGATAACAAATAAAACGTTTTAACAAACTTAAAAGCAAATGTTTTTATTAATCTTAAATTAATATTTAAACGTTTTAAATTTTATACAAAAAATCATGTCACGACTGTTATGTTTACTTATAATAATTAATCTAGTTAATGTTATTTGCGGCGATGAAATCGAGAATGGTGTTGATTACTTAAATCATAATCTTAAGAATTCTACTGCTTTGCCTGGTAAGTTTTGTAAATTGTTTTGTTTGTAGTTTAAATTTAGTGAATAACTGTGTGTTATTATGTTGCTGCATGAGTCAAGTAAATATCATTATATTATTTATTTAGTATTTTAATCTTTTGTTTCTGCCTTCTTTTTTGGATTGAATGCTATAACGTTGAAGGTCCGGATTTTTGCACCCGATTCAATTTATTATAGTTCTCATGGGAAGATACATCGTGGTGAGCGCCCAGTCTTTAGATATAAGAGATATATATACACATATATATTATTACATAGATAATATATAAATATATATATTGAAAGAAAAGAAAAGAAAAGAAAGAAAGAAAACATTTATTGTGACAGATTTTAAAAACACACAGGAGTAAAAACATAAATAACAAACATAAAATCTGCCACAACACAGCCCCAACTCAGCATAATGCTGGTTGTATGGAAGCAACCAGCGCTGGTCTTCCGTTGGGGCTGGCTGTGACGTCACGCACGTACAAGAAGGCAGGCAAACAAACAAAGGACGTATACAAAGAGGAACACTGGTAGTGAAAGAAATGTATTATTGTATGTATGTAGCCCTCAAACATGCCGGTTTCTTAATTATATTTTCTTTCTTGGTGTAAGCCCGGGATCGAACCGGTACGCATCAGATTGTAAGACCGTTGTTTCTCCACTGAGTCACAGTCACTTAAAAACATACATGATGAGTTGAAATCTGTTATATTATAATCAATCCTATTTTTTATCCCATTTCAGAGTCAGAAAAACAAGTTTATGACACAAATGGTTATATACAAATACATAATGTACCATTTTTGGTGAGCATTTCATATAAAGATCTTCACTACTGTGGTGGATCTATCATAGGGAATGACGTTATTCTGACAGCTGCGCATTGTCTTGTAGGGTAAGTTTTTAACCCAAAAATAATCCGTCTCATTACAAAATTGTTTAAATATTAGTCAAGAACTATGAAAATAAAAATTCGGTTCGTGTTGTTCAAACATCACGTCATACAAACAATAAAAATGTCAACTTTAAATTGGAACGAAGATTACTTCATATTTTTTATGCCTGATAGATTTCCGTTTGAAGACAACCAAAGAATACTATTACCCTTTTAAATAAAGAAGACAACTTACCTCAACTAACCACAGTTTCTTTAGTTACATTACAAATTTACAAAATTAACTAATATTCCTTAATCTTATTTCAGTATGAACACAACAAGACTCAAAGTCCGTGCGGGATCATCATTGAACTACACAGGCGGTATTCTTTCTGATGTCAAAAAATACTCCACCCATGCGAACTATTCCAAACAGAGCAAAGACTGTGATATTGGTCTAATATGGTTGACAGAACCATTGGTGTTTTCTGATGTAGTAAAAGCTATCGAATTGGTAAAACCTGGTCAAGATGTCAACACAGGTACGTTTATGTCTGTCAGTGGATTCGGACATGATGTAAGTATTTCAGTCACATAAAATTTCTCAGTTTGATGGCCTATCTTCCCACTTGACATTGGCAGAAATGCGAACTCATATATTCGCAAAAGCCATAACAAAAAAAAAAAAAAAGTATTTCAGTAACTATTAATTATATTGTAGGTCCCGGCTGTTTGTCTAGTATAGCAGTCGTTAAGCCATGTCAGAGGCCCGTAGGGCGGCTTGATAAACTCTCGATACCAGAATTGGCCACTCTCATTCGATAAGAAGAGTATATCGGTCTGCATAAGATCGACGCAGATGGCAAATACCCAGCAGTGGGATCCCAAGGGCTGTGGATGGTGATGATGTGATATTATATTAGATTTGTATATTGTTTTTGTTAAGATAATAGTGCCTTATTATGCTTAAGAAGCCAGTGTGGCTCAGTGGATAAACCGTCTGCTTTTCATCCTGACGCACCTTGGTTCGAATCCGGCTCTACACCAATGACCTGTTTTTAAGTTATGTGGGTTCGCACTCGCTTAGCGGTGAAGGAAAACATCGTGAGGAAACCGACGTATCTGAGGACCACAATATCCAAGGACATGTGTCTCCCGTGGAAGGACCTGGGCGCCCACCACGATGTATCAGCACAAGAGAACTCCCCTAACGAATAAATTATGCGGGGGAGTCACGACCTTCAGTCATGAGGAAATACGATTCAAAGAGAGAGATGTTCAAGATATTTGAGCAAGCAGGCCTAAAATCTATAACTTATTTTTTTCAGGCAAGGAATCAATACCCAGACATATTACAAGCAGTATTAGTGCCAGTGGTAGATTCGGTCGAATGTGACGAAATATACTCACATAGACGGATTACTGAAAACATGATGTGTGCTGGGTACAAGACAGGTGGCGCCGATTCGTGCAGGGTAAGAAACAAAATTAGAAAAAATAAAGAATATAACATAACGGGCTAATGATTTAAATAAGACCTATAGAAGTAAAAAAAAACGAACTTCAATATGAAGTAAGTTCTATATATTATTATTGTTTATTCATTTATTAAGACCAGACACATTTTTTTTTTTTTTAACATGAAATAGGCTTACGCTTGACTACAACTTGCCTGATGTTAAGCAACGTTATAGTCTACGATGTAGCGCGCTTGCCTAGAAGAAACAGGTATGATGACATGACTTATAAACTCAGATTCAGATTCAGATGTCATTTATTCGCATGTAAAATGGGTACAGTAGATCTTAATTAAAATAAAGTTTCACCATTACAACCTTACATAAGGTACGCAAATATAAAATTTTTCTTAAATTCATATAGAAGGTACCTACTTGATTAAAATTCATTAAATATACTAATTTTTTCTTATAATTTTATTATTTTTCGTGGTAAACATGAAATCTACGAGCTGTTTTGTCCAGAAACTCCTTTACTGTATAAAAACTCTCACTGATCAACCACTTTTTCAACTCCGAGTAAAATTTGCGGTTGGGTAATTCTAGTAAATGATTAGGAATGGAATTGTAACTGCATATTATACAATTGAACATAAATATATCTGTGTAAAAAGCGAGTGTGGCTTAGCGGTTCCAGTGTCTGCTTTTCATTCAGACTCACCTTGGTTCGAATCCGGCCCTACACCAATGACTTGTATTTTCAAGTTATGTGTGGATTTGCACTCGCTTAGCGGTGAAGGAAAACATCGTGAGGAAACCGACATGTTTGAGGACCACAATATCCGAGGACATGCGTCTTCCGTGGAAGGACCTGGGCGCCCACCACGATGTATCTGCCCAAGAAAACTCCCCTAACGGATTTATTCTGCGGGGGAATCACGACCCTCAGTCATGAGGAAATACGACTCAACAGAGATATCTGTACTAGCTTAAGTATAACTCATTGGTAAATAAACAAATAAAAAACAATAAATGAAACTCTATAATAGTATATAGTGTTCTTCCGCTACGACTGCTCCTCAAGTGGCTTCAAACAACAAACTTAGTAGTTCTTAGGTGTGTTCCTCCATATAAAGAAAGAAATTATATTTATTGAGACACACACAAAACTTTAACCTATTTACTTACTAAACTTACATACATATACTTAATTCTCCATAAAAAAACATGTTTGAAGTCAGTTAAGGAGAATACCATAATTTACAATGGATTTCCGCAAAGTAACGCCTGATTCAATATCTTAAACATCTTTTACTTTTTTATGTTTTGTTTCAGTATGACAGCGGTGGACCATTGGTTCATAACAACATACAATACGGAGTAGTCTCGTTTGGCAGAGGAGTGTGTGCTAACCCTAGGTATCCTGGAGTTTATGCCAGAATATCTACACTTAGGTCTTGGATCGACTCGCAATTGGATGCTGAAAATAGTGTATAAAATGATTAAATAGTGTACAAAAGATTTGTTAGTTGCTTATTTGTTTATTTGTTTACTAGCTGTGACCGCGACTTCGTCCGCGTGGAATAGTTATTACCATAAAAACGGATCTAGTGAGTTATCTTAAAAGATAGACATGTACTGTCGGGGACATTATGTTAGATCATTTCAAGAGGAATATCTATTTCGTACATATTTTTTTGATATCGTGAATAGTTTTCGCAGCGCACGGAACGGAAACCCTCAAAGATGAATAATTTAACGCGTTATTTCCACAGTTTCCATTGATTCTTCAGTCCTATTAGTTGCAGCGTGATGTTATATAGCCTAAAGCCTTCCTCGATAAATGGTCTTTTCAACACAAAAAGATCAAACAAACAAACAAACAAAATCTTTAGCTTTACAATATTAGAATAGATTTGTTATTGAAGTGCTCGTAGCTCAGCTAGCTACTTGTATTATATTAAGTAATTGTCGAAGCAGTAAGAAATTGGATGGGTGACCATCTGACTATAAAGAGGAATTTCATTCTGGGCGCTTCCGTAGGTTGGATGACACGTTAAATTGTAGGTCCCGGCTGATTGTCATATAACTGCAGTCTTTAAGCCATGTCAGAGGCCTTTAGGGCGGCTTGATAAACTCGACACTATAGTTGACATAAGTACTTACATATGTAGGTAACACAATTTTATTACGACCATCGCATATTTATGATATGGAAAAACCATTCATAAGGTTATCAATACAATATGTACACGTAGGTAAAATAACATATTAACACCACCAACATATATTGATGAAAGTTTGTCTGTCTATAAATATTATAAGCGCCTAAGCTCAGCTAGCAATCGTAGATGCTGTCAGTCCTTGGATGGGTGACCAAAGAGTTCTACTTCCGTGAGTCGGATAACGTGTTAATTTGTTGGCTGATGATGATGATGTAGATTCGACAGTTGTTAAGAAATTTCAAAAGCCTTAAGGTGAATAGACTTTGTTGTTTTTTTAGAACGACACCAGAGTTGGCCACTCTCATCCGAGCTTTCTTCCATATAAATTTCTAGCATAAATAAATAACATCAGTTTTAATATGGATATTAAGTACTTTCGCTAATACAGTTTTACTATTTTTCCGTAAGACGAACCACAGGACACTTCTTATATCTATATTCAAATAATAAAGCTGAAGAAGGTCAAAAATCTGAAATTTAAATCCATAACTGAACACGTTTCAGCAGTTTTTTGAAGTTTTGTCCATTTATCTGTTCCTCTGTTTAATTTTAACGCTCATAACGCAACAACGGCTGAACGGATCATTAAGACCTCATAGTAGTATGAGGTCTTAAAAGTGTCATAGGCTACTTTTTATCTCAAAATAATGCGCGCGATACCGCGGGGGAATATCAATCCACTAATCTATGCTAATATTATAAAGCTGAAGAGTTTGTTTGTTTGAACGCGCTAATCTCAGGAACTACTGGTCCGAATTGAAAAAATATTTTTGTGTTGAAGAGACCATTAATCGAGGAAGGGTTTAGGCTATATATATATAACATCACGCTGCAACTAATAGGAGCGAAGAAACAATGGAAAATGTGGTAAAAACGGGGATAATTATCATTGAGGGCTTCCATTGCGTGCGCTGCGAAAACGGTTCAGGAAGTCGTGGGTGACAGCGTTAATTTATAAAGCTGAAGAGTTTGTTTCCAAAAATAAATATGATGCCCAAAATAACTATTCCACGCGGACGAAGTCGCGAGCACGGCTAGTTGATAAATAAATTGATGTTAACTCCTCAATCTTCTTTGTAGTCTTGACTGCGTAGTGTGTGTTGCAAAACATGTTACGTTATATTCGAAACTTAATTTATTTACTTTTGTTAAATATATTACTAGTACATTGTAATCAAAAGAATTCACCATGGGCTCATAATTATCAATACGTGCCAGTAATTGCAAAAATACCGCGTTGGAGGGAGAAATTGAGTCAAGAACAAATTAAGGACCTGATTGGTAACGTATTTGTTTTTTATCATCATCATCATCATTATAATATGTCATCTGTAACCTTCAATATGTAACTGATACGGTTTTCACTCACGTGTAATTAGCGTATGTTGTTTACGCGTTTCGAGTGGAATGACATCCATCGTCAGAACGTGCGTTCTGGGACCGCAGCAGCACAGACCATATAACCTTATCCTTAGTAGAGATCTATCACCTTCTTCCTCAAGTTCAAGTTTTTAATGATTTATCTTTTATTAATGACATCAGTTTTTCTACATATACATATGCTGTTCACGGAATTGTGCAATTTTCAGCTTATGTGTTTCTGTGATGTTTCATAAATAAAAAAGGCAGTCTATCACCAATAAAATATGCCTATTACAGCCTAAATTTTGGGTCATATTCATGACCATAATTGTGTTTTTCTAAAAAATCTAGAGTAAATAGGTTTCTTCTAGGCAATCGTGCTATCTTAGACTACAGTGGTGCTTAACATCAGGCGGGCTGTAGTCAAACGTAAGCCTATTTCGTGATAAAAAAAAATATAAACAATTTTTTTTTCTATTACCCACTTACAATTTACGTGATGGTAAGCAATCATTACGGTCTAGGATATATATAGCGTTCTTACTGCTTACCTAATAAGAACCATAAAATATAAATAGAATTACGAATAAGCTTGTATAAATGAGCTTACTGCTATGATAATAAAGGTCATAACTAAAGACCTAAGTAGATATTTATCTCAACCAAACAAAGAGACTTAAGTTATCTGACTCAGTTTATTTTATATCATCGCTCTAATAACAACATACGTTATGTGGCAAAATGTATTATATTTATTGTTATTAATTATTAGTACAAATAATGTAAGCTATGGAGATAAACTGCCGAAAATTGCAAAAAACCATGAGTATTTAAAAGCATTGGCAAAAATGGTTCAAAGTTCAACAATATTGCAAAGTAAGTAATTTTTTTTTACTAAGGGAAGCCCGTGGCTTTCGGTGCATTATTTTGAGATAAAAAGTAGTCTATGACACTTCTAAGACCACATACTACCTACTTAACAAAAATCAGGATGTTCTATTCGGCCGTTTTTGGGTTATGAATGAATGGTTTTGAATTCTAAAAACTGATAAAACGTCTTCTAATATGAATTTAAAGTAACTCCAAACAATTTTGTTTTAAATATCTCCAATGTTCAGACTTTCGACCTTATTCAGCTTTATTATAGCCTTCGCTTGCTATCAAATAAACTATGGCCAAGTGCAAACCCGTTAAAGTTAAAATATATATAAAGATAGAAGATGTCCAAGGAGTAATTTGGAAGAAATTTTCATTCTCAGTAAATATTTCACAGCTAAACTAATAATAAATAAAATATATGTCATTTATTTCAGACTTTGAGTCCATACACATTAAAGATAAAATTAAATTAAAATTATTACATAGCAGGCATGTCAAACAATAATCAAACCGAGTTATTACAATTAAATGTCTACTAATAAAAATAAAATTTCAAAGATTACAGTAAAAATATAAAAATGTCAAACTCTAAAATACTTTGTTACCCACTAATATTTTCTTTTTGAAAGGGTCGTAAAACATGTGTATATAATAAATATGTATATCTCGTATAAAATATATCTCGTGAGGTTAAAAACACGGTTTTTAACAAAACCCACTACTTATACCAAGTTTGAGGGTGAAAAAATATCTTGTTATATTTCAGAGACAGAAAGGAAAGTCTAAGATACAGATGGCGATGTAGAAATAAAAGATGTACCATTTTTGGTGAGTCTCTCGCATAAAGACAAGCACTGGTGCGGAGGATCTATCATACGGAATGATGTAATATTGACAGCTGCGCATTGTGTTAGAGGGTGTGTTTTTTTTAATCCAAATTATTATCTGCGACTCAAGGTTTTATTCGCGGAAATGCGGGTTAAAATAAACTATGCGTAAATCCAGGATCTAACCAACCTTCATACTGCCCTGTAAGCTTAGTTGGTAGTGGTTCTGCCTTCTAATCTAGGGGTCCTCAAACATGTCGGTTTCCTTAAGACGTTTTCCCTCACCCTAAAGAGAGTGCAAATCCATTACATTATCTAATGTTACAATTGAATGCTACAGTCCTTTACCATTCGGCGAGTGCAAATCCATACTTAACTTGAAAACAAATAATAAACCTTTATTGTTTAAACTTACGTGTTACATGATTGCATAGGTATAAGACAACAATGTTTATGGACTACGTTGGTAGGTGTACTAACTAAGCCCTGTACTAGGTATCACAAAGGATCCTGTGTTACAGGGCGATAGTATCCTTGCCGCGGCAGGCTTTCTCCTGCTGAAAGTTACACCTAAATATCCTAAAATATAATTTAAATTAAAACGTAACAACTTGGTATCAAAGGTATAGGTAAAGTCAAAGGTATAGGGTCGGATTCGAGCCAGGGCGCGTTTTAAACTAAAGCAGAAGCTTAAACCACCGAGCCACAGTCGTTTAGGTAGCTCGTAATAACTTAAACAAATCATTTTTTATTTTCAGATTACAAGAATCAAATTTAAAAGTCCGAGCGGGATCGTCATATAACTACACTGACGGTGTCGTGATAAACGTCAAGAAATACGCCGTTTATACAAACTATACTACTCGATTGAAAGACGGTGATGTTGCTCTTTTGTGGTTGCAAGAACCATTGGTTTACAGTGACGTGATACAGCCTATAACGTTGACGCAAACTGGGGCAGATGTCGCCACTGGTACGCTCATGTCTGTCAGTGGATTTGGATATGAAAATGTGAGTAGACAATGGAAAAAAACACTCAACTGTGCAATTTAAAACCACCGTACATATCGATATTTCACTTAAAATTTCTCAGTTTGATAGCCTATCTTCCCACTTGACATTGGCAGAATTGCGAAGTCAAATCTTCGCAAAAGCCATCAAAAAAAGGTAATTTAATTGATTAATGAATAGCTTTTAAACTGATAATTCTGCAGTATAGTATGTGACAACTTTACTGTCCTCAAACATAAATTAAAACTTACTAAACTGGACTAAGCCAATGCGTTTCGCACCAATTTTAGCCAACCCTTACAAATAAAAATGAATTATTAACCACCTAGGGACCATTGAAGTAGTATCAAAGCCTATCAGCGAAATCAGCCTATCAATTTAGTGACGTGTCACTACCAATGTTTTTGTGTTAGCCCAACCTACCTTTCCTTTTACATAAAAATATTACATCGATGAACATTTACGACAATAAACCAAGAAAATCATAAATTTGTTAATTGTACTCAGCATGCATGTATTTATGCAGACTAATTTGATTAAAAGTTATTTTACTACCTCTTTATACAAATCTATACAACTCCTGTTACAGGAAACGCTCTACACGTACCCTAAAAGAGTGCAAGCCGTGATAGTACCCGTTATAGATCCCGTGGAATGCGATGAGGTATACTCACATAGACGGATCACAGCGAATATGTTGTGTGCTGGGTACAAGACCGGTGGCGCCGATTCATGCAGGGTAAGTTATTTCATCCACAGCCTTCTCTACCCCACTGCTGGGCATAGGCCTCTCTTAGAATGTGCAGCTGCGTCGATCTTGTGCAGACCTCGTCCGTAAAGAACCCGCGACACGTACAATGTCGTCGACCCTTTTTAAGTTGTGTCTTGAGGAAACCGACAAGAAAGACCTGGGCGCCCACCACGATGTATCTGCCCAAGAGAACTCTGATAATACTGCAGGGGAGTCACAGCCCTCAGTCACGAGGAATTAAGATTAAAAAAGAGATACATAGAGAGCGAGATAGATAGAGATATGTTAGATTGAGCAAGTTTCAACTTATAGTACAAAT
This sequence comes from Macaria notata, assembly GCA_927399415.1. Classification (NCBI taxonomy): domain Eukaryota; kingdom Metazoa; phylum Arthropoda; class Insecta; order Lepidoptera; family Geometridae; genus Macaria; species Macaria notata. The sequence goes on along the minus strand of OV656750.1, from coordinate 2,793,431 downwards.
TGAATTCTGCAGGGGAGTCACAACCCTCAGTCACGAGGAAATACGATTCAATAAGAGAGACATAGAGAGAGATATGTAACATTGAGCAAGTTTCAACTTATGAAATACTTAGTACAAATTGTATCAAAATTGATGCAATAGTTTTTGTGGTATTTTTAATTAACTAAGCTGACAATAGCTTCTTTTTTGCAGTATGACAGCGGTGGACCATTGGTTCATAACAACATACAATATGGTGTAGTTTCGTTTGGCAGAGGAGTGTGTGCCAACCCTAGGTATCCTGGAGTTTATGCTAGAATATCTACACTTAGGTCTTGGATCGACTCGCAATTGGATGCTGAAAATAATGTTTAATAAATTGTTACGAAATATTCCAAATTGTGTTCAATTTTGTTTATACCTTTCCATTTCACACACTAACATACATACACACACATCATTTTTATATTATAAAGGCAAAAATTAACACTTATATATTTATCTTAGAATTTTCCTCCTAGTTTTTCCCGGGTCAAGAGTCGCGGTCAAAGTAACATATTCTTAGATATGAAGTGATCGGTGTGATATAATTTTAAATAATAAATAATTTATGTAACTAATGTTCGATTGAATTATATCCTTTACAGTATATATAGGTATACATATATTTACAAAATAAAGGTATATAAGTATTATATCCGTTATCTAGTACCCGCGACACAAGCGTTTGCTTAGTGCGGGGCTAGATGGCTGTGTGATATGTCGCGGAATATTTATTTATTTATATGACTGCTCACCATCAGGCAAATTATGTCAAATACTGATCCATATCATGTTTTGCCATATCATTTTCAAACCATTGAGATTCAGGAAGAAAAATAGAAAGACCGTTATATGTGTGCAAATCCATATCAGATATTCATACTTAGCAAAAATCTTTGCGAGAACGAGAAAGAAAGAAACAGAGAATATACTCGTAAGTTGTTTGTCATCAAGTTCCACACAAGGCCTACGAAACGTTACAACTAAACATAAATATTGTCAAAGGCTCTATTCGAGTTACTTCCGACCCGGAAATGTGGGCATGTTAGTGCAAAAGCCTTTTTGTGGCCTTTTATTGTCATGCAAACATCATGCGTTAACAAATTCAGCAAATCATGCCGGCATTATACGGTAGCTAAATTGAGTTGTTTGACTGACTTCGAAAAAAATGAGGCATTATTCTTACAAGTTTGTGTGAGAGTCTCCACGTTTGGTGTCAGTGTTTTTCATATCATAAGGGCCTAACGGTTTAACGAGTCGGCACTCGTCAATTCCATTTTTAGTGCTTCCGTGGGTCGGTTGACACGTTCGATTGTAGGTCCCAGCTGTAAGCCTTAGTACGGCTGGGACCTACAATTGACCGAGTATTCCCACTCATGGAATCACTCAAAATGGAAAACGGCATGTCGCATTTAGGTCACTCATCACAAAGACTGGCCGCGTCGACAGTTGCTTTACATCGGTCATGTGATTGCCTACGCTAGAAGAGGTAGGGGTGTTTCTTAGTACCAAAACATTAAAAAACAGTAAGGTCTAAGAATCAAAGCAAGCTACAGTAACAATTTTTTTACTAGCAGACGCTCGCGGCTTTTCTCGCAATATTTCAGGATAAAAAGTAGCCTATGACATTCTTGAGACCTCATACTAGCTACATATCAAAAATCATGATGATCCGTTCAGCAATTTTTGTATGATGAACGTTTAAATACACAGACAAAATACAATATTTCTAGAAATTGTAGAGAGACAGAAACAATATTTCTAGAAATTGTTGCTGCTATCAATTCGAAGTATCTCACATTTTTTTATACATCTTAAATGTTCAGGCTTTCGACCTTCTTCAGCTTTATTATATCTATAGATTATTAAATTCCTAATTCATGCTCGTCAAAAAGAACCCTAACCACCCTAACAATAAGGTGTTAAATTCCAAAGCACACATCAGTAACCGTCACATGTTCTTACAAGATGTATATTAATAGTCGCTAAGTGCTCTAATGAACTTTAACATCCCTTTGAGTTGGCAACTTTGAGTTAATAGAATGTATTTAGTTGATGACACGTTGAATTGACAATTTCGACATATCCGGGATTAGTTTAGTTTCACAGATGTTTGCTGATTAGTTAAGCTAACTAAAGGGCAGCTAACTGCGCTCGCGACTTCGTCCGCGTGAAATAGTTATTTTAGGCATCATATTTGTTTTTGCAATCAACCTCTTCAGCTTATAAATTATAGCTGTTATCCACGACTTGAACCGTTGTCGCAGCGCAAGATGAATAATTTTCCCTGTTTTTTCCACATTTTCCATTGTTTCTTCGCTCCTATTAGTTGCAGCGTGATGTTATATAGCCTAAAGCCTTCCTCGATAAATGGTATATTCAACACAAAAAGGATTTTTTCAATTCGCACCCGTAGTTCCTGAGATTAGCGCGTTCAAACAAACAAACTTGCTTAGCTCAGCTTGATATTATTAGTATAGATTATTTACTACTAGTGGACGCTCGCGGCTTTGCTCTTATTATTTTGAGATAAGAAGTAGCCTATGACACTTCAAACTCCTCAAATTACCTACGAAACAAAATCATGATGATCCGTTCAGCCGTGTTTGAGTTATTTGCAAAAACAAATACCCAAAACCAACTGAAACTACTAGTTTGTTACTATATTTTTTTTCTGTGCATGTAATCATTTACGGGTATCTGTAGTTTTAAACAAATAACTTAATAGTCAACTTCTTGTTTCCTACAAATATTGTAACCTTATAAATATAGGAACTAGCCTTTGCAACCCTAACATAATGTTATTCAGGAACTTCAGAACATTGTTTGTGCATACGACTTACATATTTTATATCGATATTTCCGTGAAACTTTGCGCGTTTACTGAAATTTTCACAGCCAAAGTTTCCGATGTTCCACAAATTATATAGAATTTTTTGGCACTTTTCAAAATATGGTGCCCGTGTTAGCATAATATCTTTTGGAGTTAGCGAAAAAATATTTTCAGGGATACTTTGGCTTTGGCGATGAAAAATATGTTTTGGAAGTGTTTTTCAGGGTTCAGCAGTTTCGATGCTGTTTTTATAAGAAAGAAGAATTCTAAGAGTTTACTAATTGATATTAAATTTTACTTTAGGCTTTTTTAAAGATTTTCTATGGGCCCCTTTTTATGTTGTAGTATGAAGTAGTATGTTTAGTTTTACGTCCCTTGTTTCTATGATTTATTATTGTAAGCTCCAGAACATTTTTAACACAGTTTTTAGTATTTGCTAAGCTTGCTTCCACTAGTAAATAGAAAATCTGCGCGACATCGTATTCAACTAATTATTAATATCCAATGTTTTGTGCTCAAACACTGAACTGACCCAAAACAACAAGATATTAAACAAATATGTTTTTCAGATAGCTAAAAATAGGTATATAACCTAAATGAGTGCTTTAAGTTTTATTCCATCCCTTTGTAATTCAATTTTTAGGTATTTGATTTTCAATATTTTCGCTCAAAAGCCCAAAGGAAACATAATTTTGTTAATAAGTAATGTTATAATATAAAAACATAGATATAACAATGAGATAAAGTTCCTCATTCAGAGGCCCTAAGGGCGGTTTGAAAACTCGACATCAGAGTTGGCCACTCTCATACGAACTTACTTAACAAAGAGATGCCCGCGGCTTCGCTTGCATTATATCGGGCTTCAACGTTGTCTTGTTACTTACTTATAGTGTGGGGCTAGATGGCTCTATGTGCAATGTGCCGGAATATTTATTTTTTTATTTTCTTTTAGGACTATGTTATCATCATGGCTAAATTTAAGATGATTCATCGTGACAGCGGAAAGACCACCAACAAAGACACAATCGAATTTAAATACCTTAATTTTATACCTTCGAATTTATTCTCAAACTCAAACAAAAATATCGGTCCAAAACTTTGTATGCAAAAGAATAGAAAAACTTGACCGAATGCATTCAATATTCGGGCCGGGATTAACATATAGAGCGCTCCAAGCCGGGTCAAATTTGAGTGGATCTGGTTGAAATAGTCCGCCCAACGTACGTTTCTTTTACCAATGATAACCTGGCATAAGATTTCGCCCCAACGGAAGACCAGTCCTGGAAGCTTGCATCCAGCACATACTGAGTTGGGGCCGGATTGTGACACGAAACTTCTTATGTTATATTTAGTCTCTATTTTTATGTCTCATGTGACAATACATAATATATTTTATTCTTAATTCAATGTAACTTTTTAAACATAATGTGCTATATTCGCGCGCAGCAGGCGAGTATGCCAATCTCACCCGTTTTACAAGTTCGTATCGGGTCGGATTGGCATGCGCGCCGCGCACGCGCTGCCGCGGCCGGCCACTCGGCAGGGAATACCTACATGTCTTGCTGCTTACTCGTCAACCCATCACTGGAAATGTCTGCTTCGTCCAAACTAATGAGCGTGCAACATCATCGAGTCGTTTCGTATTCCAGTACGTAACACTTTGTTTTCAATCACATTATACCTAAAATGTACAGCTACCTCCTAAAGCTGCAAAATTTTATTATTACTACAATAAGTAGAGATATTGAAAGTATTTTTAAAAACTAATCCTAGTTGTAAACAATAGCATTATTATTTAGAAATAAAACTAAATAGAATTAAAGAGAATAGAGAATCTCAGCTCTCCTATTTTAGCATGACCGACACACCGGAAACGAAGCCACAGGATCTACTACTAAGCATTTTTTTAAAGTAGTATATATAGTTAGAAGTAGTATGTTTAGTTTTCCTTCACTTGTTTTTATATTTTATTATTGTATATATAGTATTGTAAGATATCTGTAAAGGATAATATCTATCTATAAGGTAAAGGATAATATATATCTATAACTATAAGGTATCTGTAGAGGATAATCTATGCTCTTTCCTCAGATCTGGGTCACGGTTTGAAACTTTCTGAGTTTTGAGACAAACGTGATCTTTTGTATGCTGAAGAGATCCTAGTGTGGAAACTATTTTTATGTTTTCAAGATCCAGTATTGTCACAAGACAGGGCATGATTTCGTTTCGCACTTCAAAATTCTAGTATAAATTTAAAATTTCTATGACTTTTATAAAAGCAAAGTTCTTGGATATGTCATATATTTAATTATTTTTTTTTACATGGGATAGGTTTACGTTTGACTACAGCCTGCCTGATGTTAAGCATTGCTGCAGCCTAGGGTGTAACACGTTTACCTAGAAGATACCTATTAACACTTGATTTGAAAACCAGATAAAAAAAACTTAGTTCTCTCCTGAGTTGTATTTGCTCATGACTGAGGGTCGTGACTCCCTCGCAGAACTAATTTATTAGGGGAGGTCGCTTGTGCAGATACATCGCAATTCTTGGGCAAATACTAAGTTAATTTGAGACTATTATATTTGTTAAAATATGTCATATTTTCGAAAGATTTTTAAAATGTTACTGTAATGTCGTATATATTTATAATTACATAAAATATTGAGTTGAAGTAATAAACATCTATTGACAAATGTTAACATTTTAAGGTAGTAAATTTAAATTCCGTAACCATAAGCAAAACCGTCGGCGTTCTTTAACATTTTTTTCCTGATTTGGCTTATGAAATTCAATCCATTCTTCCTTAATAAAAGAGGTAAGCTCGAGCAAACTGCTTTTTGCACGTATCGCTATTCAACCTTTGTAGTGTCACAAAGGTGTTTTAATAAACGGCATTCAGAAAGGAGGTTTTGCAGTTAAAAAGGCAGTTTTTACAACCAAAGCGGCGAATTTTGCACAAACTCCTTTGAATTAAATGAAACGTTAACAGTGGGGATATAAATGAACCTATTTTAATGTGGTAAGAACTCCTTTGAAATTAAATGAAACCTTTGGGATTTACAAGAACCTAATTTATTAATTTTTAACGGTAGAGATTATAATTGAAAATAATAATAGCACATTGACTAGTATGAGGTGGGTTTGTAATTTATAATAATGACAATGAAAGGAATTTAAAAAAAGCAAGAATAATTTATTAGTTTGCGGTATTATGATTATTTAAAATAATTCCTACCATCTCTATAGGCATTACCTAAGGCGATAAGGCCGCCCAATGTGCAACACTTTAATTTATGTATGTTTATTTTTGTTTGTAATTTTTGTTTGTGTGTTTTTTATGGTGTACATTAAAGTTATATTCTATTCTATTCTATTCTACCTACACAGATACATACACATAAGGTTTTATTTATTGAGAATTGTTTACTGTTTTTTTTTATATTGTTTGTGGTTGCATTGGGCAACTAGAACAGGATATTGCTGTGTTACTAGTAATAAATAAATACTAAGTAACAAAACCTCCGAAATCCAACATAATTATACCTGAGAAAATCTTCAATGTACACATTTAACTAAAATGTTTAATAAATGAAACTTCGTTACTTAATAATAGGTCTTTATCTATGAAATTGCCGTTTTTTCTTACATTTTACTCTGTTTGTAACTTTTACGTACAGCTATATTTTTTTCCAAATACGATTTTCATTGTATCAATTGTTGAATTATGTACTTTTTAGATAAAAAAAACCGGCCAAGTGCGAGTCGGACTCGCGCACAGAGGGTTCCGTACAAACCTGCAAGGTTAAATATTTTGTGATGTAACTAAAAATTTATGGTTTTCGTAATTTTTCCTTTATCTATGCTATAAGACGTTGCTTCGTACCAAATTTCAAGATTCTGAGTTCACGGGAAGCACCCTGTAGGTTTTGATTCCCTTGCAAGTGTCGAAAATTTGCGGCATAAATGGCTGTATCTTTTGATTGCGTTGGCTTAGAAGTTTGATTTTTTCACAGCTTCAAGGGACAGTAGACCTGAGTAATTGATATAAATTTCAGCTTCATACCTCTACGCGTTCCTGAGAAAAAGGGTCTTGACAGACGGACGGACGGACGGACAGACGGACAACAAAGTGATCCTATAAGGGTTCCGTTTTTTCCTTTTGAGGTACGGTACCCTAAAAATGTATTACTAGTCCATATTACTTATAGGGAAGTCATTGAAAACACCTCTTTCAATGTGTCGTCGGTTTCACTACTTTAAGTAGGTATATTTTTATCATATACTCTGTTTTTGAGAAATTTATATACGAAGTGCATAGCTTTTTTTCATCTAACTATATAGTTACCAATTGCATTAAAAATGTTTGTATGGAAATATCATTTTTCTTAATTTCGTCCTACAAATCGGCAATTTCATAGGTAAAGACTTAATATTACACCTTTTTTATCAATGTGGGTGCTTACATTTTGAAGCTATAAAACCATAATCATACGAACAAATAAATAAGTACTAGAACATGTCAAATTTATAACAATTCCCTTTTTTGTCTCTGTTAAAAGAAGAGCTTTATGCGCTAAATTGGCCACCTCTTTAAGGGAAAGTCGATAAATGCGTTAAAGGCAGGCTTTCGTAAAATAACGTTTGAAATTACGTACGGTTGGTATCGATAATACCCTTAAGTCGTTTTCGAGGGTGAATGGATAAAAGGCTGTTTCTCTACTCCATTTGTTTAGTTAGTTTAAATTTACTTTTTTGTAGAAATGGGTAGGTCACTTTGTGTTATTTTACTAAGGGAGACATCTTTGTTTTAAACTATGCTATTAAAATAATGTATCCGACTTTATTCGAATAAGTGGCTGAATTATTATTATCCCAAAACAACGCGAACGAACGTACGGGCATTGACGATAGAATTACTTAAAATATTGATTTTATGCTGTACTAGTGGGTGATCGCGGCTTCGCTCGCATTAAGAAGGAAAACTTGCATCCCCTATTTCACCCCTTAAAAAGTGGTATTTCCAAATATCCTTTCTTAGCGGATGCTTCGTCATAACATCTACCTTGTTTGGGCTGTGCGTTGATAGATCACTATATCAGTCAGTCAGTCACCTTTGAGTTATATGTATATGGAAGATTTAGTCAAAAAAATTAATCTGCAAACGAAATACATCAAATCAACTGAATAGCTTCCTAGTTCTTCTGCGGAAGAGTGACGACCCTTATTAATGAGGAATAAGATTTTCTACAGCGGGCAAAACATTAACAAACACTTATTAATCAAACAAATACTCATTAGTCAGTATTCATAACTAACTCCCGAGGCGTTTTGTTGTCAGAAGTTTAGTGTAAAAGTAATTTGTTAAAATCTTTTAATTAATGATAAAACTTAGATAGTCTCGATTACAAAATTGATAATTAATTCTTTGTCTCAAAAGATTGAAGATTGGGTGTTTTTGGAAGCGTTATAGATGGTTTGGGTAGCAGAACATATTTCTTTGGTCGTTTTGGTCAGCTCAACAAAAGAAGCTCAGAAAGGTAAGCAAGTTACAACAGAAAGTAAACTTTCAACGCATTGTGAGCTTAGTTTTATAGTCTCATATAAATATAAGTACCTAGGTAATTGTATAATTTTATATAGATATTCCTTAATTGACTAAATGTGCAATATTGTGGTGTTTGTTTGTATTATTAAATTTATTTCTATGTTATCATTAGTGTAAATCGTGAACGGTGCTAATTAGAATAAATGAATTTGAATTTAAATAAATTTTGTATGTTTGTGAATTTGAATTAAAATTTTCCTAATTGATTCTGATAAATCGATGTTGATTAAACATGTATTCCTTTTTGATAAGCAAGATTATAAAAACCGTGATTCATGATCTGTTTATCTGTTGCTGACCAATAAATTTACTTTCACGTAACATTTTTTTACTAAAATGTGAACGTTGTAGTATTGGTTACAAAACTGTTAATTAATTCTTGTGTTCCTAATGATGCCGCTATGTTTGATGTCGGCGTTGTGCAAACAAATGAGGTAGATCAAAGATTAATTTCCGAGAATCTATTTTACTAGTAAAGCCTTGCGGTGATAGTCAAATAATTCTCTTCCCCACTAATTCATTATCACTACATAGTATAAAGCAAACTAGCTTCTTGCTGCGTCTTTTCCTATGTCTGTAAGTTTGTCTGTAAGTTCTGATCTTTAAAGTTACACAACAGATTTTGATGATTGAATAGATAGAGTGATTCAAGAGGAAGGTCTATATGTATAATAGCGCGTGCTATGCCGCGGGCAAAAGGTAGTAATAATAGGAATATTTATTTATTTTATTTAATATAATAAAAAGACATGACAAGACGTTTGTGCATGTTGTGTTCATTTAAGTTACTTCACACCGCTCAAACGGCTAAAACGATTTGGATGAAATTTGGTATGCAGAAGCAGACACGGCAGGCTTCCGCAGGTTCAAATAAAAAAATCTATTTGTGTGGCACTCGTTAGTGATTATCTTAATAAATCATTCACTACGGATTTATATATACAAAAAATGTGGAATTTTAACCAATAAATTGTTTTTTTTTAAACACTTTTTTGTAGATATTTACTTGAAATATATGTACTAAATAAGTCCGTGGACTTTATTAGCAATACTATATTATGTAAAACATGTGTTTGTAAAGCCGACACCCACAAGTTTGTTCAATCTATGATCTATTAAGTTAAAGTAAGCTTTCAATATAGCGCCAATGTGAGCCGTATTTTTTTTTCATTTTATAGCATGGAGTCATCTGTCATTACTATCTTGAAAAAAATTAAAGTAAAAAATATATATTTTGAAACAGTGATTAGACATAATATTCGAGTATATATCGTATAAAAACCAAAATTGAAATATAATACAAGTATTTATAACATAAAGAAAGAAGATTTATTGATTTATTGTTATGAACATACTAGTAATCATAAAATTTAAGAAAATCTTTGATAGTAATAAAAAAAATCCGTGCCTAGTTGATACCTATTTATTTTGTTTGTAATTTATTTAATTTTAATCGTGTATGACTATCCCCTAATGAGGACAGATACGGGTACAATATTTTTTTAACAAAACCTTTTTTCAATTATTTATTCTCTAATGCAATATCCAAAGCGCACCTTAAAATTAAATCACCCAAAATCAATTTCCGATTCATCGAATCGTTACAACATGTCGCGATATAATCGATATGTGAAATGTATTCGGTATTCGATTTAATATTGTTTAACTAGTTTCCTCTGATTCCGGAACCTGGTATGTGGAATTTCCGATTTAATTGGTATCGGCCCGTTATCTATACTAATATTATAAAGCTGAAGAGTTTGTTTGTATGAACGCGCTAATCTCAGGAACTACTGGTGCGAATTGAAAAATTATTTTTGTGTTGAATAGACCATTTATCGAGGAAGGCTTTAGGCTATATAACATCACGCTAAAACTAATAAGGAGCGAAGAAACAATAGAAAATGTAGAAAAGCGGGGAAAATTATTCATTTCTGAGGGCTTCCGTCGCGTGCGCTGCGAAAATGGTTCAAGATATCAAAATATATTACCTATGTATGAAATAATTAATGGCCAAAATAACTATTCCACGCGGACGAAGTCGCGAGCACAGCTAGTTGAATGATATGTGATATGAATGAAAATTATTTTTTCAATACACTCACTTGTAAAAGAGATTCATACAGCACGTTAAATAGAATCAGAATGCTACGAAATATACAAGCGTTTTTGTTTTTTATTACGCGAGACGTAATTAACTTTTTTCAAAATAGCCTTTATATACCTGTGGCGATACCCATTTTGAATTTGGCGCGCCTTGAGCATGCGCCCCCAGCCACGCCACGGCCACAGCGCAAAACTAAAAAAGAGCTGCCATGGCAATGAGAGAGATCGGAGGTTAGCTGGTTGTGTAATTGTATAAAAATGTCTTGTACATAATGAGTGAGAATAAAAAGTGACTCTTATACATAATGTTTTAATGAAACCGCACACCCAGTAATGTGACTTACATTTGGTGACTAACGACGCCGCAGTGAGCGGGGCCCCATGCCCTCGCTTAGCGACACGCATTTCTGCGAACCGCTGCTGCAGTCCCCGGGCCGCCGACGCGGAGTTCCGGCCCTTGACTCGCACACGACGCACACCACCGGGCGCGGCAATCAACGACGCGCACTCCTATCTACACCTACCACCGCTGCGATCGCCGGACCGCCAACGCGGTATCACGGTCCCCGACTCGTTCACCACGTGGCGCGGCCACCAGTGCGCACACTACGCACCAGTGCAGGCGGTCCCTAAGCCGCCCCACGCGCCCCTCGTGCCAGCAGGAGCCTTCGCCTTGGCCGGTCGTGCACGCGCACGCCGCCGTCAGGTACCAAATTGGATCCGAGGTATGTGAAGAAAGTGTGGTGTAACTCATCCATCTCAGTACAGTGATTAGCTAACGGTGACGATAACTAATAACTCTAACAAGTGGTGGCGGTTATAACAATGACACTGAGATTGTGCAACCCAATTAACCTATAACTTAATATACTTACATATTATTATATGCATACCTATGTTTATCAGTAGGATATTAACCGACATGGTGATTAAGGCTGCTTGTTTGTATTAAACATATTAACTATCTACCAGACTACCACAATCTCTGTAGACTACTTGTATGTGTTTGTATTATATTGTATTATTTTGACTTACCACAAATACCACAACGTCCACTCCGCATGAGGAAGAGCTGCAAGCCCAGCTCAAATCATTACAGGAGCAAATGGCCCGGCTAACAATGCCTCAACCTACGGTCAGTGCGGTTTCTGTAAAGTTAAATGCTTTTTGGCCGGATAAACCACACACATGGTTCGCACAAGCAGAGGCACAGTTCGAGATCGCTGGGATCTCCAAAGATGCTACCAAATATGGGCACCTACTATCAATATTAGATGCACGGTTGGCTGACGAGGTAGAGGACATCATCGCTAACCCACCAACAGAAAATAAGTACGAAAACTTAAAAACGGAGCTAATCAAACGCTTTTCCTTGTCCAGGGAACAACGCATTCGCCAATTACTAAGCGAGCAGGAGATGGGGGACAGGAAGCCCTCATCATTCCTTAGACACCTCCGTTCCCTGGCAGGGAAAAGTGATGAGGGCATTGTCCGAGAACTTTGGATGAGGAGCCTACCCCACGAGGTCCAGCGCATACTTATGGCTCAGCTTGACCTCCCCTTGGACAAGGTGGCTGACCTGGCGGATGCCATACTAGAAGCATCCCCAAGCAGGTCAGTGTGTGCAGCCAGCACTAGTACACCTGACCTGGACAAAATCATGAGGTGTATTGAAGACCTTTCAAAAAAAGTAGAAGCTTTGACCAGAGACCGTTCTCGAGCTGACTACAGGGACCGTTCCCGCTCTGACTCCAGGGGTACCTCACGCTCCCGGAACAGGTCTCCATCACGTAAACTATGCTGGTACCACCACCGACATGGCGCCAAAGCCAGCAAATGCACAAAACCATGCGAATGGGCGGAAAACGAGGCGAGCAATCAGTAGCGACGGCAACTGATTGTCATATACCAAGCCGCCGTCTATTTATACTAGACAGTACATCCAGGAACAAATTTTTAATAGATTGTGGCTCAGATTTATGTTGTTTCCCACGCAGGCTCCTGCGTGGCCGATACACAGCCACTGGCTTCGACGTTCGTGCGGCCAACGGAAGCAACATAAAAACATATGGTACCAAAACCATGTCTCTCAATCTGGGTCTCCGGAGAGTTTTCACCTGGAACTTTATTGTTGCTGATGTCAGTACACCCATCATTGGGGCAGACTTCCTGGCTTACTACAATCTGCTTCCAGATTGTCACAATCGCCGCCTTATTGATGGCACAACCAAGTTGTCCGTCCCTGCATCAATATCCACCATAACTCAACCTAGCATAAAAATGATCATTGCTTCATCTGATACTGCTTTTTCAAAAATATTTCAGGAGTACCCGGATATCACAAGACCACCAGGGCTCCCACGCATTGTGAAACATAACACAATTCACCATATCCTGACGACGGAAGGCCCGCCTGTCTCCAGCCGTCCTCGCCGACTCGCGCCTCAAAAGCTGCAGGTCGCAAAGGCTGTCTTCGAGGAGATGATCCGGTCAGGTACCGCCCGTCCATCTAAAAGCCCATGGTCTTCACCTTTGCAAATGGTCCTTAAAGATAAACATAACGACACACCGTTACAACCGCAGGACCGCTGGAGACCATGTGGTGACTATCGGGCAGTCAACGCCCGCACCGTGCCTGATCGTTACCCAGTCCGCCACATCGGGGACTTTGGAAACAATCTAGCCGGCTGCTGTATATACAGTAAGATAGACTTAGTTAAGGCCTACCAACAAATACCGGTAGCCACAGAGGACATACCCAAGACTGCTATAACAACACCATTTGGGCTGTTCGAATTTCCTTTCATGTCCTTCGGCCTGAGGAATGCTGGCCAGACCTTTCAACGATTTATTGACGAAGTGACAATGGGTTTGGACTTTGTGTACCCTTATGTAGACGACATATTGGTATTTTCCAGGTCGACTGAGGAACACACACGCCATCTCCGAGCGCTGTTTGAGCGCCTCTCGCAGTACGGCGTCGTGACCAACCCGTCCAAATGCCAGCTCGGCGTGGATGAGGTTATCTTCCTGGGTTACAGCATCAACAAATCTGGTACATCACCACCTTCCGACCGCATCAATGATCTGCAGAACTTCCCTCAACCTAAGACTGTCGAGGGCCTCCGCAGATTTTTGGGTATGATAAATTTTTATCGACGTTTCCTACCTAATGCGGCCGAACTTCAGGCACCGCTCATCGATGCCTACGCCTCCACCCAACTCAAAGGCTCACAGCCAGTACCATGGACTCCTGAGCTCGAGCTGGCGTTCCAGAAGTGCAAAGACCACCTCGCAAACGCGACACTTCTAGCGCATCCGATCCCGGACGCCAAAGTTGGTCTATTTACGGACGCTTCCGCCACACACGTTGGTGCTTGCCTTCAACAACACGTTGATGGCGACTGGCAGCCGTTAGCTTTCTTTAGCAAGAAATTGAACGCCCGCCAAATCACCTGGCCCGCCTACTACAGGGAATTGCTAGGGGTATACGAAGCCGTCCAGCACTTCCGTCACATCATGGAAGCTCAGCATGTCACGGTATATACCGACCACAAGCCTTTGACCTATGCCTTCTCTCAGCGAAGAGAAAAGCTGCCTCCCGTCCAACTCAACCAACTTTCATTTATTTCGCAATTTACTACAGACATAGTCCACATTCAAGGAAAAGACAACGTCGTCGCGGATGCTATGTCGCGCGTGGATTCTATCCACCTCGACAACTTCTCCGCACTCGCCGCAGACCAGGCCAACGACGACGAGCTCCGCACATCGATGACCAACCCCTCTCTTAAACTAGAGAAGGTCGTCATTCCCGGGTCCGACGTCGAGATCTTTTGTGACGTGTCCACTGGGAAACCACGCCCATACTTGACACCACCATTCCGTCGACCACATTTTGAAAAGATTCATAATCTCAGTCACCCTGGCGCGCGAGCTACCGCACGCATGGTGACTGACAGGTTCGTATGGCCAAACATTCGTAGAGACTGCCGCGACTGGGCTCAGTCTTGCATCGCGTGTCAGCGCAGCAAGGTCTCCAGACACACTTTCACGCCCGTCGGCACATTCTCCTTACCATCTCGGCGATTTTTCCAGGTCCACGTGGACATTGTTGGACCACTGCCGAGCAGCAACGGGTACCAATACTGTCTCACAGCCGTGGACAGGTTCTCCCGCTGGCCAGAGGCGTGGCCAATGGCCAACATGACTGCAGAAACATGCGCGGAAACCTTTTTCCGCGGCTGGATCTCACGTTTCGGGGTACCTTCCATCATAACTACCGACCAGGGACGCCAATTTGAATCCCATCTGTTTCAGAAACTGTTGCAGATGTGCGGTTCCAAGCGAATAAGGACGACAAGTTATCACCCGTGCTCCAACGGGCTCGTGGAGCGGATGCACAGGAGCTTGAAGGCCGCCCTGATGTGCCACGAAACAACCTGGCACGAGTCTCTACCCGTCGTCCTGCTCGGCATGCGCGCTTCCCTGAAGGAAGACCTGCAATGTTCGCCGGCGGACCTTGTGTATGGTGAGCCAATCCGCTTACCCGGGGAGTTCATAGCTCCGTCTGGTCCTAACGAGGATCGCACCGAAGACGTACAAAGCTTCGCTACTCAACTGCGACGTTATATGGCGCAACTAAGGCCTACTCCTGCCTCACGCCATGGCCAACGCCCTGTCTTCGTCGCGAAGGATCTCGCTAACGCTACACACGTTTTCTTGAGAGACGACACAGTCAGGCCATCCCTGAAACCGCCATACGCGGGACCATACAAGGTCGTTTCAAGGACAGGAAAAACAATCACAATTACTATAGGCAATAAGGACACCCAGGTCAGTTTAGATAGGGTCAAACCTGCATACATTCTGGACAACTCTCCACCATCGTCTGTAACCAGCTCGACCCCCGCTGTCCCAACTGTGCCTACTGCCAAAACAACCACACATTCAAACTCTTCATCGGACCAAACAAGTAAGCAACCCGTACAGACACGCTCAGGTCGTAAAGTCCATTTTAGAGACCGACTGGACTTGTAGCTCATTCCTCAGCTATCCTCAATTTAGTTGATAATTATGTGGTAAAGTTATATTATGTAACATTGTTTTCTTGCATTTGGTCAATATATTATAAGGTGTAAATATCCTATTTGTGTACTTAGTTAATTATGATTTTGATATTGCATATTGTGTACCCTATCCGTTTCTTTTACTTGTACTGTAACATGTCTTAGTTTAGATCTTGCAAATAATTGTATACCTTTTTGTTATTCTTGTGTACCGATAACTTGTGTAACTTGTAACTTTTATAACTATGTTTGTATTAAGAATGTTATCTCGGATGGGGTAATTCTCTGCCTGGGGGGGTGATGTGGCGATACCCATTTTGAATTTGGCGCGCCTTGAGCATGCGCCCCCAGCCACGCCACGGCCACAGCGCAAAACTAAAAAAGAGCTGCCATGGCAATGAGAGAGATCGGAGGTTAGCTGGTTGTGTAATTGTATAAAAATGTCTTGTACATAATGAGTGAGAATAAAAAGTGACTCTTATACATAATGTTTTAATGAAACCGCACACCCAGTAATGTGACTTACATACCCTTTACTTAGCCTTTGCTTGCTATCAAGTAAACTATGGCTAAGTGCAAACCCGGTATAGTTAAAAAAAACACCAAAGAGTTATTTGTATCAAAATGGAACATTTTTTAAAAACACCAAAGAGTTTCAGTAAAAAAACAAGTAAACTATTTACATATCATCAAATAGGCCTAGTCAACCTACAAAAGTCTGTGTGTACATATGTATGCTCAGATCTTTAAAACTATACAACGGATGTTGATGCATTTTCTTTTAATGAAAAGAGTGATTCAATAAGTAGGTTTATGTGTAGTGGATGCTCGCGGCTTCGCTCGCATTAAGAAGTAAAACTTGCATCCCCTATTTCACCCCTTTAAAAGCGGCTTTTCCAAAAATCCTTTCTTAGCGGATGCCTACGTCATAACATCTACCTGCATTCCAAATTTCAGCCCAATCCGTCCAGTGGTTTAGGCTGTGCGTTGATAGATCACTATATCAGTCAGTCAGTCACCTTTGAGTTTTATATATTTAAGATACCGCGTGCGAAGCCGCAAGCACAAGTAAGACAAGATAAAAAATAAAGCAAGTTCGTATGAGTGTCAAATATGGTGTCAAGTTTAAAAATTAGATAATTTCTGCAAATTCATTAAACAATGTTCAAGAAATAACTGAACTGTATTTCATACCGCGACCGACCGTTTGCTTTTCGTTTTAAAATCAGACCGATTTTATTACCCGCAATCAAGTTCAAAATGGCGTCACTTGGTTCGAAAAATTAATTAAAATTATTTCAAGTTTCCCACAAAATTGTAGGCGAAAGGGTTAAACTGCGGAATTTTCGATTTGTATTACATTTACATGTTTCTGGTTTGTTAAATGTTAGTTAATTTTATTGGAAATACATTTCCGCGAAATGTTTTCTGTTTAATTTTTATTTTGGCTTTTTTTCTTTTGGAAAAATCAACCCAAATTGATAGAAAGAGATTTTTAAAAAAAAGCTTTGGTAGATAAATAACTCTTGGGTTTATTATATATTTGCCACAACCACAATTGACACATTTTTTTATTATATGCAGCAAAATAGTACATAAGTAGGTAATTGTAACGTTACATTTATGTTGAGAAATATCACAGTTGTTTTCTCTAAGATTATACTTGACTTATTTAATGAGAATAGTATATAAGTAAAAAAAGAATACACACTTTAAAAGTTTTTTTTTATTTAATTAGCTCACGCTAGTGCATTTTTATTTACAATAATAAAATATAAAAATAAGGAAAAAAAACTAAACATACTACTACTAACTACTACAAAAAGGGGCACTTAGAAAATCTTTAGAAAAGCCTAAAGATAATCTAAGTGCTCCAGCCCACTACCAGAGGGCAGCGTACCCAGCATGCTGGCCGCATTACCACGCTGGATAGCAATGCTTATACGTTGAGCAAAAAAAGGCTCACGCTTGACTACAACTAGTCTGGTGTTTGTTTAATTAACGATCAACCGCGCTTGCCTAAAAGAAACCGGTTTAATCTCAACCTATCAATTTCTATCATATCACACACCACCCAAACACAAAGGAAATAAACTTAAGTTACGATTTCATGCCACAGTTATATTATTATTAAATTTAGAGTAAGCAGGTTTTGTAGTCAGAAACTTTCTCAGATAGGTGATTGGATTCTGTATAAAAATTAATTTAACTTGTGCTAGCTTTAGAAGGATTTCTATTCTATTGAACAAGTTACTTAACCTATTGAAAGAGCTTGAGTTAACACAATTCTTGTTCATACAAAACATAAAATAAGTTTGTTAACTAACCAGCTTCTTCTTCTTATCGAATGAGAGTGGCTAACTCTGGTGTGGAGAGTTTTCAAACCGCCCTAAGGGCTAAAAAAAGTAACTAACTAATTTCTATAAAATAACCTATAAGTGATGATATAGTCAGAATGAGATTGAGTTTACAATTTTTTTTTATTTAAATTGCTCAACATACAATAACGTTTTAAGATTCAAAATATACCCCTTTTTGCTATCGATAAGATATGTAAAAAAATGTGTTATCAAAAGCAATGAAGCCAATTTTACTAAGCAAAAAGTATCCTATAAAAATAAATACTAAAAATATATACCTCATTGCTTTCATTTCTATCCCTGTTCTTCTATGAAGTGTACAAATATACAGCTTTATTTTTTATCCCACGGGACCCTAAAAAGCAGCTCCATATCGTTAGTATTAAGACGTTACATTTTATTTACGAGAGTTCCGTACGTAGGCGAGAACGTCTCATATTGTCCTCCCACGACCAATGAACATAAAAATTGGCTTATCTTTGTAAGGAATTTTATGAAATTAATGTAAGTGGAGGTGTGGTTGGTGTGAAGTTGATTTTGGATAATACATTTTTTGTAGCAAAACTTTCGTGAGAACTTTTTTCTATATGTTAACTAAAACGGTGCTGCCCCCAACGACATTAATATGGCTGCCCCGATCCCAGAACATACATACGTTCTAAAGATGGATGCCATAACATCCGAAACACGTAAACAACATACGCGAATTACACGCGAGTGAAAACCGTTTTAGGTGACATATGTTTTGTAGTATTGAAGTTTTCATATTGTACAGTCATTTAACTACTGGTCCATTTGAAGCGATTTCCGCGCAAGAAACATACAGTTTTGTATTAATGATATTGAATTCTTAGTCCAATGAAGGTTGTTGTAATTGTTTAATTATCTATAATGTTGTTGCTTCGTTAAAACTGAGAAGATATTTTAATTGTAGTGAGTATAATTTCATGTATTTTTTTAATTCATACACGAGACGTGCTTTACTAAAAATTAAAATAACAATAGTAACATATTTATTTGTATTTATTGTAAACGGGTGAACAATACGGCCTTTTTAATAAATAAAAAATCTACATTCCATCTATGTACCGGAGTGTATAATGCACGGTGTGGTATTTTCTTAGTCCAAGTTCATATAAATGTTTGTAACTGGTTAGAAAATAGTGAATTTTGTGTAAAATACACACTAAATTATCAATATGGTCTACTTATACACACAAAAGCTGTGATTTTGAACTTGTTGCTAGAGTATGTTTACATCTAAATGTTAAAGCTCGATTTGAATGTTTGTAATGAAGGCTTTGACAGCTTTGGTCAATAGTTTCTTCTTAATTTTACAAGGTTAGTATGATAAAAAAATGTTTTTCTCTTTTGAGTCGTATTTCCTCATGACTGAGGGTCGTGACTCCCCGCAGAATTAATTCGTTAGGGGAGTTCTCTTGGGCAGATACTTCGTAGTGGAATGCAGGACCTTCCACGAAAAAAAAAATTATATAAGATAATAAAATTATTAAGTAGGTAAGTAGTGATAATTTTCATATGACTTAAAAAATGTCAGAGATAGTTATTTAAATTACGTCCGAAAGTTATTGTTTGAAAATAAAATAACAATTAACACTCTTAAATTGACACATTTTGATATGATATCTTTATATCTTTGTCATTTTGGATGTGAAAGCTTTTCGCTTTGAGATTTAAATAATTGATTATTTATATGGAACTAAAATAACTTGTTCGTAAGTGTAGCTTTAAAAATCATTAAATGAACACCAAAAACAACAACAATAAACATAAGCTAAATTCTAAACCCCAACCTCTGGCGTCAGCAAAATTGTACAACCCACAATTCCGCGAAATCTTTTGTCGTTTGTCATAAAATTAATTTTAAAACTTGCTCCGTTTCGAGCCACGCTCGCAAATTTATGACATGTACCCAAAACTATTAATATGCTGAAATGGCACAATTCATACGTGCTTACTCATAATGCTAGTTAGTATAATGCGAAATATAAAAAATATGGGCTGCCAGCTTTATCTCGGCAAACAAAAAAGTTTTCGTTTGGAGGTTTGTAAGGACAGCTTAGAATACTGTACAGGAAGCTTCTACAGGAAAACTCATTTCGAATAACAATTAAAGGTTATTTTTCACATAAGAAATTAACAATAAAAATATGCTAGTGTACATTAGGTAAGGTTATGAACTAGATCAACTACAACGCATATAAAACTTTTCAGGGCTTTTGGATTTAAAATAAATATGTAGGTATCACCTAAGTAAGCGTGTAACATCCTAGACTGTAATGGTTCTTACCTATATCACTAAGTTGATTTACTTAGTATTATTTATTATTAGATATTATAAATAATATATTAGATATTATAATAAATATATAAGAATAAATTTCATGCATAACAGCATACTTACTTTGTAAAAATGAAAATATTTGAACATCTGAACATTTTTGACAGACTTCAAAATAAGCAGGAGCTATTCTAAATGTTTTTTTTTAACTATAGTATCTCTGATTGCCTTAAACATGGCAGATAAAACTTAAAAAAATAGGTTAAAATATGTAATAAAAACATCTTAGCATCTAAAACAAAGCATCGCATTCCAAGCAAGCACACTAACTATAATAATCATCATGAAACCCGTACCATATAATTTTCAGACGCCACTGAAATTTATCTTTCAGGCATTGTGTTCGAGGGTTGACGTAACCGAAATATATGTAGATATAGCGGTATTCGATTAACTTGCTTTACTTTGTGGTATTGCTCGCGTTTATCTGGAATATATGTATTTAAATTAATGGTTTACTTGGTTGGGAATCTGTTTATTTATAAAGGAAACAAAATAACTTGAAAATTACTGCAATGATTGCATAATATAAGATATTTACGTTTTTAACTCTCGTACTAATCTCTTATTTTCTATCAATTGGTTTTGTACTTTCTCTAATCTCTCTCTCTCTTCGAGTCGTATTTCCTCATGACTGAGGGTCGTGACTCCCCGCAGAATTAATTCATTAGGGGAGTTTTCTTGGGCAGATACATCGTGGTGGGCGCCCAGGTCCTTCCACGGAAGACGCATGTCCTCGGATATTGTGGTCCTCAAACATGTCGGTTTCCTCACGATGTTTTCCTTCACCTTTAAGCGAGTGCAAACGTGTACCTTCTCTAATAAAGACTGATAAATATAAAGCCATTTAAAAAAATTTTGAAATTCAGTAATACCGCAATTCAGTCCCTGTAGTTTCAGCATTATGTTACCAGCTGTTTGCGATAATAGGTATTTTACGAAACAGTAGCAAACATAACAGAATAATCCAGCCTTTTAACTGAAATAGGTTCATTTTCAGTACATTGGCTTAAAGTTGGTATAAATTACTAGAGAATTCTTATAGTTAAGTCGGGTTGGGGATAAAAAAAAACTTATAACATCACTATTAGGAACCTAAGCCATAGAAAAATATTATTTGTATTACTTCCAAAATATGGTCAAAACACACGACAATTCGTGAAATTTAAAAGTGACAAGAAAAACCTAATTTTACGAGCACCAACAAAGTATTTTTTTAATAATTAATTATGATTCGTTTCCTTATCCCGAACCGTATGTCAACATTTCGCCGAATTTAGGGTGAATTGTATCTTTTTATGACATAAACCAATTTTTATAACGACATGGCTAGATATTACTTACAAAATTAAGCAGGTCACAAAATAAAGTTACCTGTAACAGAAGAAAACAAATAAGACTTAAGAATATTACTTTACAACTGTAATGGAACTCTTTATTTACAATAATAATACATAAAAACATGACATGACATTTGTAAGATCTCATACCTGCTACTTACATATAAGATCTTATACTATATACATACCAAATATCGTGATGATCCGTTCAGCAAAATTTCTAGAAATAGTTGAAACGTGTTCAGTTATCAACTCAAAATTTCTCCCAACACCCTTTTTTAAATATCTTCAATGTTCGGGTCCAACCTGGATCAGGTCTGCACAAGATCGACGCAGATGGCACATACAAAGGGAGGCCTATACCCAGCAGTGGGGTCCCAAGGGCTGTAGATGATGATGATGCTCAGACTTCCGACCCTCTTCAGCCTTATTATATGTATACATAGATCTAACGTCAAACATCTCTAAACTAGGTACATACATATCTTAGTAAATCCGCAGTAAATTCAGACGTCTGTAAATTCAAGACATGTCGCCGCCAGGGTAAATACTAAAACCAGTATGTTAGACCATCGACATAGGACAATAATGGACTGGACTTGTATTCATATTTAAACATTTAATTTAAAAAACTTGAACTTTTAGTGGAAAATGAGCGGAAAAAAATCACGACCGGCAGAATTATTATCGCTCATTTTCCAATAAAAGTTTAAGTTAAACAACCATAGTAAGGGTTGAAAACTTTACAAAATAACTCATTATTTATTTAGTAGTCCGATAATGCATACCTGTGTTATTTTTTTTTTATGGAAATGTATTAGTAAGGCCTGTACTATAATGAGCTATGTCGACAAATTAGACTACCTAGCTCAAACTTGGTCTACAACTCAGTATTCTAGAATTAATTAGGACTTCTCTTGTTTCCTGGGAAACTTGGTGTTTCACGTGGATTTAGTACACATGATGTTATATAATAAAATAATATTTAAGTTTGTCAACTATGGAAAAGGGCCGTTAGTTATTTCACAAAAAAAAAACTTAATTAGGCAGACATAAACAGGAACAAAAATGACTGAATAGATAAATAAGGTAATATATGTACAACAATTAAATATAACAATAATTAAAAGGTATATTTTATAGTGTATCAAAACAAGGCATTACAAAATTAAGCCAGTTACTTTTAACAATCTTTAAAACATTTTTTTCTATAAGGGTTTTATTAAATTCCTTGCCATAAAAAAATCCGCAAATATTTTTTTGGAAGTAAAAAAAACAATATATACGATTGGTATTAGAAGACGAGGAAGAAATCGTCAACTCCTGTAAATAATATCTCAATAATAAAAACCGGTTAATAATAAAACCGGTTATTTTTGCCGACGCCGGAAAATAATACGCAAAGGCGTTAAAGACCAACATAACTTTATTCAGACTTTTACTACTGCTATCATTCACAGAAACATATCCTTATGTGAGAAAGAGAGCGCATGATCGCGTGCTATTAACCCTTTAGGCTGGTAACTTACAGGGCTAAAAAATATAATATATCAATAATAAATAACCTTGCGAGCATCAAAGCAAGAGTGAATCGGTTCTTACTATACCGTAATGATTGCTTACCATTAGGCGAATTACGGTCAAGTGCAAACCATTTCCTTGTAAAAAAATGATAAAATATAGGTAAATACATTAGAGTTTGCCATAGGCGTGTCGAATGCTCTTATAGCGGTATAAACAATTTTGACACTAGCGTTGATTACTCTCATATTCTAAAAATAATAAATTGTGGTTCACCTGAAAACGTATGTATATAAGGTAGTCGTATTTTAAACACTTACATTCTTCAATTGATTTTTATCTCAAGTAAAGAAAATAAACTAAACAAAACGTCATTTTTACTAAGGTACTGAAACGATTTTGTTGAAAGTTAGACGGTTAAAAAAACTGAAAAAGCACGTAATGTCTAAAAAACACGATTATCTTATGTTATGAAGTAGAAAGTGTCAGCATATATGTATATGTACCTGGAAAGTGTAGGTATAGTCAGTATGCCTTTTTTTAACGTATATTTTCACCCCCGTGCAACCCGACCCTTCCTACACTCATATCATACGTTATTCAAAACTGCGAAAAAACGCAAATGCGACCTTATTTTATCGCCACCAAAGCTCACATCCCATCAATCAGATAGCATATAAAACGTTAAGTTAATAGCTGCTATTTCTGCTGCTATTTTAGCTGCTATTTTCCACTTGTTTTCCTCTAGTGCTGTTATGTCATTCGCAGCATAGAAGCGTACATTTGTATGTTAATGCTGGGACGGAGTCTGAGCGTAAATTCTCGGTAGGGATGTAGTGGTTATCGATAGTTGTTGTCGATAAAGTTTTGAATAATCACTGAAGCTACTACAATGATTGATCACATAGAACTCGATAAAGTTCTGAATAATTACTCGAACTACTACCATGACAACGATAATGACATACTTACATGAAACCGTGGAGGTATAAAAAACCATGTACACACTACACAGTTTACAGTAATAGGAAATTAAATAAGACTGTAGAAGACAAACTGCACACCATGTTTTAGTTCGCAATTAAAATAATCTACGAAACTTATCTATGTATAGGTATATTAATACATCTCTATATCATATAAAATACTTAACCAGTCTATTAAAAAAAACCTTTGTATGACATTGACTGATCTAATTGGTACATTTATGACGATGTTTTTTTACAACTTCTTTCCTCAACTGTAAGAATAATTACTAAATTAAATACCTTCAGATCTATCTATCATTAAAATATCACATCAGCCATAAAGTTCCATTTTATCGATATTAAAAATAGTTGAAAGGCACATCCCTAAAACTTAGGACCAAATTACACTGCGTGAAGGCTCTATGTGGAGTTCAGCCAAACGTACTCATAAAGAAAGATCGCACAAAGAGAACTAGAATAGTTCGGGAGCCATTGTCCAGTTTTGTTACGACTACTAAACTAAGTTTGAGACTAGTATACGAGGTAAGTACTAGATTTGGCACTCGACCGAAGTAATACACTTCCAAGAGTAACAATGACAATATAATTTAGACACACCTACATAATTATGAAATTTTTATCACCTATACAAACTGATTCTCATTTTTTACACGTACCCGTAAAAAGATTACTTTGAGAGCTGGCCTAATGTCAAGTGCCAGTAACTGAAATTAACTCTGAATTAAAACTCATAACTCCTGGTTTATATTTTTCATGGAACAGTTACCTGGAACATACAAAAGTGTACAACCATGTACCTACTTGACATAAATATATGAATGAATGAATACATTAGAAATAGCATCTAGTCTTGTTACGCTAAGATTATATGGGAATGTTATAAAACATAGGGTTTGTGACTTGAATACTAAATGCTAGACTAGATTTGGCTTAAAACTGGTTTCGTAAATTGAAGTGGTTCGGGTATAAAATGTCATAGAAATCTTACTTAATAAGGTCGGACAAATTTAAAGCTCAACGCGTAAACGTACTGTTTGGCTGTCTTTCTTAATTCATGTCATTTAGAAATTTAACAATTGCCTTATTCTTTATCTGATGAAAAGTTCATCGTAAGAAAATAGCGACTGAAATAAAATTAAAGAGGCCGTCATCTCCCTATCTAGGACTGCTGCAGGAATGCTTGAAAGTGGCTGACTTAAAAACTTTTAGAAAGTTTAATTAAAAAAATCCTCTGCAAATCTTTAATGCAAGATCAAACTCACATCTCAAGATGATAAGTATTATGCACTGTTGTGTGACACAGTACATATAGTTTTGAAATTCTAAATTTTGTGTATTACTGTTCGGTAACGGGCAGGACAATTAATTAAAACAATTCTTATCAAAAATAATGATGCTCCCGTTTTTTAAATCAATTGGTATAATTAAACAGAATTATCAAACTAATAACAGCTTTTTTAACACGAAATAAGTTTACGTTTTGTCTATAGACCGTCACATATTGAGCACCGCTGCAGTCTTAGATGTAGAACGCTTGCCTAGAGGAAACCTGTTTATTGTTGATTTCAAAAGACTTAGATTGTAATTTTCAGGAAACGGGGGGCTTCCGGAAGTGAGTACTTACTTTTTTGAAAATATTTTTTATTTAACTTGTAATTCAATTGACCATTATCTCCCTAACTATCTGTCGAAGGTTGCAGGCGCCAAGGGAATATCCGTGGTGTTTGGACACCTAGCCAAGATTTTTACGGTGTCCGCAACCCATCCGTAAATATCGTAGGGATCTTTAAACGAGCCTGTTATGCGATGAAGTGCTTTAGAGATTAGGGTTATTTATTCGAATATTTTTTACAGTTTGACCGATCAGTTTACATTTTATTCGAATAATCAAAGATATGGTGTAAGTTTGATCTTTTATATTGGTTTAATTAGTTAGACACAGGAGAAAATATTTTTTCGAAATAAAGATTAATCCTAATTATATTCTGATTATATAAATAAGTTAAAATAATAACAAATTGCAATATCAATTTCAGTTTATGTTTACTCTCGATAAATGAATCAATTCAGAGTAAAAACCTTAAACACAAATCTTAATTGATATTTGGTCGAAATGATTTCCCAGCGCGCCATCATCATAATTACTAATTAATTATATTTTAATTGAACCACAATTATTCGAATAATTTTAACCGTTTTTTTTAAACAGAATTTTTCACATCTCTAATTCTAAGGGCAGGGTTGTAAAACGGTTAAAATGTGTGCTGAAAGGCATGCAGATTTTTTTTATGGCCAAGCGTAAAGTACCGCTATTTGGATGTTTGGAAGTACCACTTTGAGAACCATATTACATGACCCGTACTTTCGCGCCTTAAGTGTTGTTTCAGAGTATTTTGCCTTAAATTTTCTTTAGGTATATTTATGTATTACTAGAGGGCTAAATATAGGCTTTTTCTGGCTATCACAAAACCAAAATTCGAATCTTTTCGTATTTATGAAGTCAATAAGCCATCAAACAAGTTCAAGAATTACCTACATTTAAAAATGTCTTAGAAGCTGTTTTAATATTTTAACGCTATATGCGGTCACCCATCTTAATTCTAACGTACTTTTAATGGCAAGATCAATATTTTAGGTATGAAAATCGTGAAGCTATATTCATAGGCCTCAAGACTGTTTTGTAAAATCTATGACACTAGTTGACTATCATAACAATATTTTATTTAGCGGACTTAAAGTCGAGAGTGTACTGGATTTCTCTAGACAAGCACGCTTAAATTACAACGCTACTTAACATCAAGTAAGTAGTAGTCGAGCATAAGCTTATAATTAAAAAAATAAGAAATAAATAAGGTTGAAAAGATCTTGCGAAAATAACCTTGCGTTCTTCAAAGCGAGAGTGAATCGGTTCTTACTGGGTAAGCACGTTCAATCCTAGATAGTAATGATTGCTTACCATCAGGCGAATAACGGTCAAGAACAAACTCATTCTTTGTAAAAAAAAAACTTCATGAAATAATCTCACTACATACAGTAAGTACTGAAAATAATAACATAACAATATTTCTAATTCAATGAACGCTTAAACACATACTATCAGAGTTCTAAAACATCATCTTTAACATCGAAAACAACTATGCTTTTCAGACTGACGAAATAAATGAACAACATCAAAGAAAATACCTACTTGTGCCAAATTACTCGTCAAATGAAGATTTTATCATAATTACATTGATATAAAGCCCTTATCAAGGCTTCTTAGACTATTGTAAGGGTAAACGACCTTAAGATTATGTTTGCAAAGACTTAGATGGAGATAACGCAAAAGTTTAGAATATTATAGCTGGAAAATAGGGGTGAAAATGTGGTTATAATACAAAGGAGATATATTAAAGCTAGTGCTGATGAATTTTTAAGTCGAGAGTAAACTGGTTTCTTCTAGGCAAGCGCGCTAGATCGTAGACTATAACGTTGCTTACCATCAGGCAAGTTGTAGTCAAGCGTAAGCCTATATCATATAAAAAAATAAAATTCAAATGGAATTAATTAAAAGAGATTAATACTTTCATTGGGTATTTTAATTTTAAAGTATGCTAGGTTTTGTATTGGTCATCACCATTCTTGTTTACTGACAGAGTTTCGAATGATTCAACTTACATTGTTACTTTTTAAATTTAAAATAGGTAGGTCCTGCTTTAAGATTGTTAATTTTACTAATACTCATAGAAAAGGGAAATTTCATTAGGTTGACGTACATATGTGTTTATATGTAATCTATAATATATATACTAAACCTGGAAAGGGTCGACCGTCTTACCATTGAAGATTTAAAAAAATTAGAGGTAAGTAAGTTGAACGGATCATCATGATTTTTGGTATGTCTCAAGATAATGTGAACGAAGCTGCGGGGGCCCACTAGTGAATTAATAATTTATTATGTATCAATTTCTTCAAACTATATATTCAACAAATTAATTTAATCTTTTATCTTATACGCTAGTCAACCACTGCTAATTCTATAAAAACAGCTTCATCTGACATATTCGTAAGTCAGCGACACATGCCTTAATAAAGATTATCCATCAAGATTAACCCTTACTATTAAATAGAGCTCTGCTTTGATTAGAACCGATACAAATATAAGGGAGTTACGTGAAATGAACGGATCTATTTATGTTGGTTATTAGTGGCTTTATAAAGTTTAATTATGTATTTACTAATATTGTTTTACTTTAAGCTTGATATAATAATTATGCTAACAGCATAACGAAAATTAAATTTGTAATATGATGTATTTTAAATTATTTATATGTATATATATATAAAACTCAAAGGTGACTGACTGATTGACTGACTGATATAGTGATCTATCAACGCACAGCCCAAACCAATGGACGGATCGGGCTGATACTTGGCATGAAGGTAGATGTTATGACGTAGGCATCCGCTAAGAAAGGATTTTTGGAAATGTCACTTTTAAAGGGGTGAAATAGGGGATGCAAGTTTTACTTTCTAATGCGAGAGAAGCCGCGAGCACCCACTAGTTGTTACATATAACCAGAAATAAAACTACTTCCTTATAAAAAAATAAGCATGTTTCGACCACAGAGTCGCTTATGCGAGTGTAGCTTTAGGAAACTGTTGTTGTTAACTGACTAGTGTAAAGAGACAGCGTTTTCTTAGTTAATAATTACAATTAACATCAACATTTCGACACCGTTGTTGTTTGTGCGTATACCGTTTCAGGCAAAACCAAATATCTTTATAAAAACTGTAAAATCGACTGAAAAATTATAAAATCACCTAAAACAATAACCTTGCACGCCACTCTCGACTTTGTGCTGTTGACATAAGTACTCAAATAGCGCGTGCCGTTGAATATTCATGACTGTCTGAAGTGCCGGCATAGAACCAACATAAGTATAGAAGTTAGAATAGTAATAAGTAGGTACTTGTTCCTCATAATAAATACATTTTAGGCACAGCAATGCAGTTTTAAGAATTAAAAAAATGCTACTGTGAGACATAACAGAGTATAGCATAAACAAAAATAAATACAAGTTCTATAATATCACATCTTCATATGCCCCTGGGGTGGTTAGCATTCTCACGAGAACAAAGCAATCTACATGTACATTTATTTTTACCTTTTAAAACCTTCTTAAAGTTAGAAATAGATAAAACAAAGTATCGAAAACATGTTTGAACTACATTGGTATTATCACATGCTCCAATGAACTTGACGTGGTATTCTAAAATCAAAAAGAAAGACATCTATTATTATTATGATTAGATTATTATTATTCTTCACAGATTCTCGGGCCTTACACCCGGTATTTTTAAGGCATCAGTGGGGCCGTAGCCAACACTGAGAGGCCTTTTACAATATTATAGGTACTTAAAATTAAGTAAAAATTACAGATAGAGGATGTTAGGTATATAAAGTAACTATTGCAGACATGGTATTAATATTACAGGCTATTGTGTTGAGTTGTTCATTGACTTAATTAAACTGGTCTATTGTACGAGGAACGGCACCCGCCAGTTATGCCTCATTCATAAAAATTATAGCGGGTGATGACTTGCCACTCACTAAATGGGCCCTCCACAAAAGGCAGCCTAAGATGACGCCGGAAGGGCAACATTGGTGTGAGTGGCTTAGGGTGTCGAGAGGTGTGCTGCGCGTTCTCTGAGCGGTACTAGCGGCGTTATGCCCTTTAACACTTCCACCCTGGAGCTTAGGTACTGAGCTCTTGCGTCTTCCACTCCCGGACGGCCAATCAAGGCAAGCCGGGAGGCAGGGGGTCTCATTTAGCCCCCAGGGAATCGGGGTCCGCGGTGACGCCACTCACCGACGACTCGCCATGAAGTCGCCCCTGCGGTTATTATTATTATTATTAGATTATTTATCATTAGAGTAATTCGCTTTAAGCGGTTCTAATTGTGAGAATGAATAAATAAATAAATAAATCTATAAAAAAAACCTTTTTCAGTAAGTAGGTAAAATATACACTTCAATACATCTAAAATTCCTTACATTCTAACGCTCCATAAGGTACAAATACAAACTTGTAAAGTACCATCCACTTACACGACAATATACTAGTTCTATACATTGTCTGTTTACAACGATCCAGTAACTTGCCTATGGTATATTGGAGGGTATGTCGGGCTTGGAGCTAATGAGACTCCAATACCAACTAAAATAATAATAATGTGTGATAATGTCCTGAAATATTTATTATAAAAAAAAAAAACCTACCACGATGTCCCTTTATCTCGGCAAGGACGGATTTCGCAGGCAAGCGAGCAATAGTTATTGCTCTTAAGACTATCACTATACCAAAAACTACGGTTATCCGTCGCTCCTATGCGGCTTGAAAGCGGTTCAAAGAGAACAATAAATATACTTTCGATTCAAGTTAATAAATAAGGAAGTATAAGATACATTTACTTCACACAGAGTCAAACGGCTGTACTACGAATTCAAAAGGATTTCACAAGAAATTACATAACGAAAAAAATTTAAAAAATAATTTAATGCACATTGGGCGGCCTTATCACCTTAGGCGATTTCTTCCAGGCAACCTTTGCATGGTCATTATTTTAACTATAAATTAATTAATTTTGTCTATCCTATCCACTAACTGTCTTATCAAGTAACTCGTCCGTTCGGCCGTTTAGCCACTGTTCACATGGCTCGTATAGTTTTATGGCGCTTTGTTGATGCCTTCATACAATACAGTGTAGGACAATGTTATTGACACTTCGGTGTCTCGAAGTGTTCGTAGCTTTGTGTGGGTAATACAATGTATTAAATGTTCAAAAATGCATTGAAAGTCATCGATACAATATATATATTTCTAAGGAAGACAATGGACTTTACGATTGGCATAAAAAAATTCCATATATTTAATACATATACATTCCTTATATATGATATTATTTTAATAGTTTTTCATATTTAGTAACTATTGCACCAAAATAATTAAAAAAAAAACATTATGTGTAGGATCGAGGATTCTATTTTATTTCTATTCAGAAAAAGTCTTTAACATAAGTAATTCATATTTGGAATGAATTGCATGTTTAACCTAACAGTATTTGATTAACTTGAAAATAAATCTTTCGCGATTTTATCATTCTACAAAACAGACCAATCAAAACCACTTACAAAACACAATTCTAAACAAGCATATCTGACACACTTCAGTCTTCATAAGGCATCCAATCAAACTGAACAGATAAGAACTCACAACATCTAGACAGGACAATGTGTTCATTCACCTTTAAACGCTTACTTACCTTATAGGGCATGTCTAATAGTATTCTAATCTGTGTTTAGTTAGAAACCTTAGTACTAAATAGGGTGGGAATCTTCAGATTCGAACATCCATAGTTGATGCATATTACCTTAGCTGCTGGATTCGATCGCAAACAGCTCAATTAAATTGTTAATTAATATTTATTTGATTTTTTTAAAGCGTATTTATTTTTACACAAGTAGGTGCTCGCGGCTTCGTTCGCATTAAGATGTAAAACTTGCATCCCATATTTCATGCCACTTTTAAAAAAGTGGCATTTCCAAAAATCCTTTCTTAGCCGTTGCCTACGTCATAACATCTACCTTCATTCCAAATTTCAGCCCAACCCGTCCAGTGGTTTGGGTTGTGCGTTGATAGATCATTATGATATGGTATGGTAGTCAGTCAGTCAGTCACCTTTGAGTTTTATATACATAGAAAAGGCATGGAATACAAGAAAAAAAAATGTAGAAAACCAGCGGCACCTTGCAAAATTTTCCACTTTTTTTCTAGTATGAACAGTAACCTATGTATTTATCTAGGATATATTGTATGACCACAACAAACTTTACTCAAATCTGGCTAGCCATTTGAACGTAATGAATAAACAAACAGACAAACAAACTTTACGCCTTTATAATACGATTACTGTGAGTCTTCACAAAATAATCCCTGTTATGTATATTAGTACAAGTTTTTTTAATTCTTATAAATGTGCCCTAAAGTTTGGCATCCACTGTACATTCTATGTTCCTGCATAAAGAGACACAAAGTCCCAAACTTGCCCAGTTTTTGCTTCCCGACGACTTGCGCCTTTCTTTGCAACTTTAGTTTTCTTATCTCTTAATGACTTACAGAACCCTCTGGATGTTAGGCTTTAATATAGAAACAGTATGGGTAAGTGTTTCCATCGCAATTGAGCGAGGAAACGCGGCCAGTGTGGTAGGCACTTTTGTTTCCGCGCGCGGTAAATAGCGTTTGTTCTTTGGTCTGTTTGTGTGAGTGTGTTTTATTTTTGTATCGTATTAATGTATAAATTAGTAAATCTCTGCTAGCTGTTAATGTATATTTAGTCTTTAATTACCTTAAATTTAATAGAGTTTTGATTTTCGTATATGAATCCTATATTTTTTAGTAGTATAATAAAGTATACTTACTTACACACCTCTCTGCTATGAATGCGATGGACGGACAGCGTCATTCTTTGTATTTTAGATGTAGGGTAGTTACGAAATTTTGATTTGACAACTAATATAATCTACCTATATCTAAATATATAAAACTCAAAGGTGACTGACTAATTGACTGACTGATATAGTGATCTATCAACGCACACACAACAAATTTCAGCCCAAACCACTGGACGTATTGGGCTGAAATTTGGCATGCAGGTAGATGTTATGACGTAGGCATCCGCTAAGATAGGATTTTTGAAAATGCCACTTTTCAAGGGGTGAAATAGGGGATGCAAATTTTACTTCTTAATGCGAGCGAAGTCGCGTGCACCCACTAGTTTAATAATATATGTTTAATTTTAATTGTGTTTCACGCGTAAGTGATCAATGTATCTTTGAGTGATATTAAGTTCTTTAAAACTAAACCTAGTAAAATAAAAAAACGAGCGGAGTGGCGTGCCTTGAGAGAGGCCTATGTCCAGAAGTGGACAACTGGCTGATGATGATGATGATGAAGTTTTTTACCAGGTTACAAGATTTTTTCAGTTCACCTGAAACGACATTTTTGTTCTGCACAGTTTAGAATTATAACAAACAAATACTAATGAATATTAAAGTTAATGTTAACAAAACAAACTTATTTGAAATCAGTATGAAATACAAACATTTGCAAACGCTAATGAATTGTAGCACTGAATAAAATCCACCAGTTACAGACAACATAAATTTAAAACACCTAAATAGGTATTAGTGAAGGTAATTACGAATTAAGGTCAAGTGCAAACCCATTCCTTGTAAAAAAAAGATATTCTGTGTTCTGCTATCAATTCGAAGCATCTCCAATAATTAATTTTTATATATCTTTAATGTTCAGACTTTCGACCCTCTTCAGGTCTAATATTAAAAAAACAGGACATTGCACACATCGCCATCTAGCCCCACACTAAGCAAACGCTTGTGTCGTGGGTACTAGATAACGGATATAATACTTATATACTTTTATTTTGTAAATACATACTTATTATACATACAAACGACCAATTCATAAATATGTACAAATTTAATTAGACGTCTATTAGGTTTTATCACTTTATAAAACCACAACCATAGCGGCTGCGGTTTTGCGTATAGTATTCGATTTTAACGGGAAATAATATTGAAATGACCACCACAAGTAACCGAGACCGCAAAATAATATTGAAATGACCACCACAAGTAACCGAGACCGCAAAATAATATTGAAATGACCACCACAAGTAACCGAGACCGCAAAATAATATTGAAATGACCACCACAAGTAACCGAGACCGCAAAATAATATTGAAATGACCACCACAAGTAACCGAGACCGCAAAATAATGTAATGGAAATTGAGAGGTTAGCATTTCGATTTATTTATTAACCACAGAAAATAAGGTATTTATATATATATATGTAATATATAATATATATCCTCCTCCTCACGTCGTTTTCCTCACTGCTGAGGGTCGTGACCCCCGCCACGGATCATATTCTCCCGCACGATCTTGCGCCATCGACTCCGGTCATTTGCCGTGTGAATGGCTTCATGAACTTTCGTTTCGAGTGTGATGCGAATCTGGTCAGTCCAACGCATCGGGCTTCGTCCCTGCGGTCTTTTACCCTCGATCTTGCCTGTAATAACCAGCTTTTCAAGGTTGCTCCCATCTTTACGAGCTATGTGACCGAAATACTCAAGGACTCTTTGTAGGCAAATGGATGAAAGCCTCGTCTTGATCTTCAGTTCCTTGAGTATTGAGACATTCGTACGCTTTGCCGTCCAGGGGATCCGCAGCATTTTCCTCCAGCACCACATCTCGAAAGCATCCACACGTTTACGGTCATTAGCTTTTAGTGTCCATGTCTCGGCCCCGTAGAAAAATATGGAGAAAACCAGAACCCTCACGAGCTGCTGCTTGGTTTTCCGAGTGATGTTTCTATCTCTCCACATATTCTCCAGTTGTCCCATGGCACCTTTGGCAATAATATACCTATATATATATTAGTAATATTTCTTATTTCCTTTTTGTTGTACACTACATTCTTCTTTTTTTCTTTTTGCTTAATTCTCTCCAGCCGTAGGTTGCCTGGAAGAGATCGCTTTCAGCGATAAGACCGCCGCTTGTGGCACTAGTTAGGATGCAATTTGTTTTATGTACTGTTTTTTTATTTGTGTCAACAATAAAGAGTTAATCTATCTAACTATAAGGTAAGGAGTTTGAGATGTCTGTAGATTTAATTTTCTATAGAGTTACTGGAAGGAAATAAAATACTTTTAAAGGACTTCTTTATGAATTCAAGAGAAATCCCTGTTAGTCAAAATATCAGTTGACAATACCAATAAATCATAATATTAACAATAAACATCATTTAAGTAACCTGAAATACTTTTATCATGTATTTTATTTACATATATTTAGCTTCGCACTGACAACAAAGCTAGTGAAGTAACTTCGCTCACAAAAAACATCACAAACAAATTTCACCCTTACTGCCTCTACAATAGAGATACGGATCTTTAGAAGAATAGTTGACTTCGTTACTTCGGGCGATGTAGGAAAACTTCGCGCCTCTATTTTGTATCCCCTGACTGACAATACGAGAATACTTCTGAGTATCGTTAGAAGTTTGGAAACTAAAGTGTTAGAATGATACACCGTTAACGTAAAATCACAAAAAAATAAATAAAAGTGATTTGGGCAAACGATGGGGTTAAAAAGTTAATCATTTTTTTTTATTTAAATCCTCTGTGACACAGTAATCACAAATTGAAAGCTGACATTATTTCGTCAGAATTTCGAAACACCAAATATATTTTATCATTTAATGATTTTATTTTGTGAAAAAAATCCTTAAAATCTTCAATGACACTCGATAGAGTTGAGCTCACATACAGAGATACAAATGATGAAATGACACTGTGACAGAATGTCATTTTTTTTTTGGATTACTGTGCTAAACAAAAAGCAACTTTTTAACAACTCGAAACTTAAGACAACACGGCAATCTAGATTTTAATAATCTCTCACTCTTGTTATGAACAGAGGAACATAGTCTAGTCTCAATCTCAACAAAGAACATAAGCCATCGTGTCTACGAAGCCTTGGAGTAGGGAATACTCAGACAGAAGATAAAGGATAAGTAATACAAATTGGTCGACTATAATCTAGACCTAGAGCTCGCTTTTAGCGATAAGGCCGCCACTTTTGGCATTAGTATAATTATCTTTAATTTCTTTACTTGTAATTTATTTTATTACTAGCTGTGCCAGCGACTTCGTCCGCGTGAAATAGTTATTTTGGGCATCATATTTATTTTTGCAAACAACCTCTTCAGCTTTTTAAATTATAGCGTAGCGCACTCAAGCGAGGGTCGTGACTCCCCCGCAGAATAAATTCGATAGAGGTCGAGTTTAAAAGCAACTTTTTAACAACTCGAAACTTAAGACAACACGGCAATCTAGATTTTAATAATCTCTCACTCTTGTTATGAACAGAGGAACATAGTCTAGTCTCAATCTCAACAAAGAACATAAGCCATCGTGTCTACGAAGCCTTGGAGTAGGGAATACTCAGACAGAATATAAAGGATAAGTAATACAAATTGGTCGACTATAATCTAGAGCTCGTTTTTAGCGATAAGGCCGCCACTTGTGGCATTACTATAATTATCTTTAATTTCTTTACTTGTAATTTATTTCATTACTAGCTGTGCCAGCGACTTCGTCCGCGTGGAATAGTTATTTTGGGCATCATATTTATTTTTGCAAACAACCTCTTCAGCTTTTTAAATTATAGCTGTTACCTACGACTTGAACCGTTTTCGCAGCGCACGCAAGCGAGGGTCGTGACTCCCCCGCAGAATAAATTCGATAGGGGAGTTTGTACTCTTCAGCTTTATAGTATTATAGTATAGATGACACTAACAGCAAAAGCCGAGTCCAAATGGGATATCTCAAATCAAGCGATGACCACCGCGGCACCTTTACGTCCCAATTCTTTTTAGGAAAGACAGATTAAGTTACTCTAAAATGTAGTCTTATATCCCAACACAATAGTAATTATACGCCATAAATCAGAAGCCTAATACAATACAAAGGCATGATATTTCCTTAAATCACTCGCTGAAATGATTAAGACCAATATTTGCTCATAATGTTATCCAACAACTTCCTTATCTGGTGTATTATCTGAATCAAACTTCAGTTTCCATTTACGCCATCTATATTTTCTCAACTTTAACTTCCTAACTATAAAACATGGCTCTCATTAAAACTTCATACTTGGCTACATTCAGATAAAAGAGAAGAAAATATGCTATTTTCTCGGTTTGAACTCAAGTTTTTAGAGCTCAACATCTGTCCAAAGCTTTCTTGGTCAAGAAGTCAGTATAAAAACTTTCAGAAGACTGATAACCTCTTTTTTTGGAAGTCGGTTAAAAAACAACAAAACACAAAAAGTCACGGCTCGCATATCATTATGAGTGTTTTCTTCCAGAAAACTATATGACGAAGAGGTGTCAAGTTTTAAAAATCATATAGCAATACAAAAATATCTCCCATAACCACTTAGGATTTTTATAACAATCTAACACATGACTTAAACCTAAAAGCAAGCGTGTCTCTTATATTCTGATGAACGCTCTGGTTTGAAACCGGACCTACACCAATAATTTCATTTTTAGGTTATGTGCAGATTTGCACTCACTTAACAGTGAAGGAAACCGTCAAGTTTAAAACAAAATCCGGGAAAATTGTGTCTTCTGTGGAATGATCTGGGCGACCACCACTATGTATTTGCCAAAAGAACTTTCCCAATGAAACGAACGGGGGAGTCACGATCCTCAGTAATGAAGACTAGTACTTGAAAGAGAAAACAGCAAATTCATATAAAATACCCAACTAATTACTAAGAACAAAATATCCGACTATCCTCTCTCAGTTTGTCCTAAAGCCGACATATTTGCAATCAAGCGTTCTGAGGATAGCTTCAAACTGCTAAGCTGGCCTAACAAGCTGCTAGAATTTGGAGCTCAGTTTGGAAGACGCGTTTGGATTGAGCTAGTGGCATGGTCGAGTAACTAAGATTAGAAAAGACATTTTATATTGATCCCTTTATATAATAACGTTAAAAATGCACTTTAAAATATGCAACATAAATTAAAAACATTAAAGAGCTCGTAGGCGAGTAGGCGGAGATATTGGCATGTGACATATCTGACATTCAAGCAACTGTCCACGCAGTCTGATGGTTGAACAGAGAGTGGTATTCTGTTTGTTTACTTCCAACTCTATCAAGTCTGATGGCAAGCAAAGTTTTTTAGATCCCAATCATTTGTAACATCACAGCAAGCATTAACTTATATCATAGACCTCTAGTTGATTTGAATAATCTCGTGTCACATGGTTTAATGTCTGCTACAATTTCGAAACCAGCCAAAATCTTGACTTTACATAATCTAGCCAAAAAACCACCCACATTCACTTTTCGCTTTTTTTTTAACGCGGCTGCTCATGCAAAGACTATCAAGGGTTAAACTTTCCAAAGCCGCCATTCAAGGGGGGGGTGGGGGGGAAGGGGGGAGGGAGGGGAGGAGGGGGTAAGCCCTCCCCTAAAAGGGGGGGGTGCGGAGATCAATAGTTTTCGAGATATGACCATTTTTGTATTTTGAGGTTAAGTACTACGATTTCACTATGGGGTACTTAACTACCTAACCCAACACTTGCACTACAACAGGACTTGGCTCCTCCTCGCTTCGCTCGTCGTCGCATGTGCGTGGTAGAAAGCAACCTAACGAACCTAATCTACCTTCTGACACAGACAAGTGACTTCGAGTCCAACACTAGCACTACAACAGGACTTGGCTCCTCCTCGCTTCGCTCGTCGTCGCATGTGCGTGGTAGAAAGCAACCTAACGAACCTAATCTACCTTCTGACACAGACAAGTGACTTCGAGTCCAACACTAGCACTACAACAGCACTTGGCTCCTCCTCGCTTCGCTCGTCGTCGCATGTGCGTGGTAGAAAGCAACCTAACGAACCTAATCTACCTTCTGACACAGACAAGTGACTTCGATTCCAACACTTGCACTACAACAGGTTAGGTTAGGTTTAGCGTCCCGTAAAGTACACCCCAACCCGCTACGCTTGCTCACTCGACCCCGCCATCCCCTTCTATTCTAACCTAACCTCAAGCATGCATCGAAGAAGAAAGAAAATTACTTGACACTGGCAAATACGCGAAGAGTGTAACGCCAATACTAAAAAAAAAACTATGGCGTCACGTTTCGTTCATCAAGTTACAAGTTACACACAAAATATTATAACTACGTAAAAATTTGCGATCAAATAATAAATAAAATTACGTATTATATGTATTTTTCATCAATATATACGTAATTGTGACAAAAACTAAACATTACATACACATTAGCAAATAAATATAATAGTTTGATAAGTCGCACGCTTGTATGTAATAGCAGTCCGTAAAACGAAACGCTAATGGCCGTCATAGTGTCAAGAAACTGTCAAAACGAAGGATTATTTTTCGATTTTAAAAAATTAATATCTCGTAAACTAAGCGTCTCCGCACTTAAATATTTAACGTGTAGCCTTTTCTAAATATTATCTACTTCTTAAAAAATTGTGGACCTCCAACGCGAGTGGCGGCTTTGGAAAGTTGAGCCCTATCAAGTAAAGTACAAACTTTCTTAATCACGAACAAATAAGTTCCACTAAATCTACTTGTCCAATGTAAACGCGGCTCATAACTCGCAGTGTAGTCAAAGCCCTATAATTAAAGTGACGCGTTAGAAAGCCTCGCTGACTGCTGGAGGTTTTTTTTTCGGGATTTAGAGCTATTTACACCAAAAGATAATAATAGCTAAGATATGTAATCTTCGTTTAGTGAATTGATTTGTTTACTGTCTCAAAATTATCAATAATGAGTGATACGATAGGTATATACATATTATGTCTTCAAAAAGAGGACGAGTAAATAACTATAAATTTTATATGCTGCAAATAAAGTATGCGATCCAAATTAATAAAAATACGTAAGAAATATTCCATAAGACAAGAAAAACTACTTCACTAAAGTTTAGCGGCAAGGTTTCCCATAAACAGAGACATAGATAAGCAGAGAAACAGTCAAAAATTATAAAAACTGCTAAAATTATTCATAAAAAATTATTTTTATGTACCCACACTCTTTTTCTACACATTTTTTACTCTTTTCAGCTTTATTACATGTACAGATCGTATCGTATCCTCTAAAAGTATTTCACCACTGTTCCCTTGACGTCAAAGCTTAGCGTCAGAGGAAAATATTTCACAAAAGTTCGACAAGTTCGACATGAGGAACGGGCGTGCGATTGCTTTCAAAAACGTTTTTTCGTTTTTCTGTAAATATTGTGATCTATGTTCGGGTTGAGTTTTTTAGCCGTTGAAGTTGTGAATATTTTAAAGTAGTGGTTGTGCAGTTGGAGATATTAAATTTAACCTATACTAATATTATACAGCTGAAGAGCTTGTTTGTTTGTTTGTTTGAACACGCTAATCTCAGGAACTACTGGTGCGAATTGAAAAAATCTTTTTGTGTTGAATAGACCGTTTATCGACGAAGGTTTAAGGCTATATAACATCATGCTGCAACTACTAAGAATGAAGAAACAATGGAAAATGTGAAAAAAGTCGGGGAAAATTATTCATCTTTGAGGGCGTCCGTTGCGTGCGCTGCGAAAACGGTTCGCGATATAAAAAAATTGTACGACAGAATTATTCCTCTTGAGATGATCTAACAAAATGTCCGCAACAGTATATTTCTATCTTTTTAGATTAACTCACTAGAACTGTTTTTATGATTTAACTATTCCACGCGGACGAAGTCGCTGGCACAGCTAGTTTTTGATATACTTAGAAATTGATTACAAAACACGTTCCAACAATTTATAGCATTGTTGTCTGTTTATCCGTCTCTGTTTGTCTGCTTATTTAAACGCTCATCACGCAATAACGGCTGAATGGATATTCATGATTTTTAGTCTGTAGATAGTATGAGGTCTCGGAAGTGGCATATGCTAGGTACTTTTTATCCCGAAATATGCGAGCGCAGCTGCCGGCGGCCAGTAGTAATAAAATATATCATTATTTCTCGGCAACCTTTAGGCTAAATAGCTAGTCAATCATGAAATCAGTTCCTCTCATCAAAAACATTGTTTTTCGTGTTTATGTTAAATATTGTGATATATTTGTTTGGGCGTTTTTAAGGCGGTTGAAGTAGTTAATATTTTGAACTAGTGGATGCAAAGTTTCGTCCGCTTTGTTTACCAAAAGTAGCTTAGATTATCGGTCCTATACTAACAACATATCAAAAATAACGATGATCCGTAGGATTTTTGTGTTATGAAAAGAAATAGATACAGATCAACAAACATACAAACTAAACTTGTAAGAAAGTGTTCAATTTCGTAATTATTTAATTTTACAAAAATATAGTAAAATGTATAACGTCTGCAGTGTTATCCATATTAATCAGGTTAATTAAACATTAAAGTTGCTTAAAAGATTATTCAAATTCAGAAGATCAAAGTAGGGGGATTATTAAGAAGTAATTAATATACGAATACTAGATCAAAGCGAGTGTGGCTCAATGGTTCCAGTCTCTGCTTTTCATCCAGACGCATCCTGGTTCGAATCTGCTCTACACCAATGACTTGTATTTTCAAGTTATGTGTGGATTTGCACTCGCTTAACGGTGAAGGAAAACATCGTGAGGAAAGCGACATGTTTGAGGAACACAATATCCGAAGACATGTGTCTTCCGTGGAAAGACCTGGGCGCCCACCACGATGTATCTGCCCAAGAAAACTCCCCTAAAGAATTAATTCTGCGGGGAGTTACGACCCTCAGTCATAAGGAAATACGACTCGAAGAGAGAGACTAGATCAAAGCAGCGGTTTTTAATACAATATGTACACTTTTTTGAACTTCTTCTTCTTATCGAATGAGAGTGGCCAACTCTGGTGTCGAGAATTATTCAAGCCGCCCTAAGGGCCTCTGACGTGGCTTAACGACTGCCGTACTTTATTGGTAAGTTTCCTACCTAAAACTACACAAGCAAAATCTGTGCGCAAGTACTTTTCATACATAAAAAGACACTCACACAGACACACACACACACATACATATAAAACCACCAGACTTTTAGATCTCCTATACGGTTAATTAACAAGATTAACCCTACAGATTAACCGTCTCATTAACGATGCTATACATATATTATAATATGTTAGAATATCCACAAATAATGAAGCCAGTAAATGAGGCAAGCAAATCATCGTCCAAAAATTATACAATAGAACTGCTACGTCATATATTACCCTTTATTTTGCATAAACAGGGGTACAGTGCGGGACAGTGGATTTGGCTGGTCGGATTCTAATCTATACATATAATAAAGCTGAAGAAGGTCGAAAGTCAGAACATTTATTTGGTTTAAGAGATTGCATTTCTGTTAAAACTATCATCATCCTGCAGTATGTGTAAACGACGGGAGTTCTTAATTTTTTTACAAGAAAAGAGTAGGTAAGTATGTAATGAAATAGCTTGTTAAGTAAATCAATTTTTCGGACTACTTACAAAACCACACAGGAATAGAAGATGTTGTTATTTTTCTACCAGAAAACAAGTCCTAAAATCATTTTATTTTCCCCATCTCCATCCAAGCGGCGAAAAATCCTGCCAAAAACTAGAAGCAGGGCTGGTGAAAGAAATTCCGGTACAATTTAAATTCCTCGTGTTGAAGGAATAAATCAAGTGAGACAACCCTGGATCCGGTGTTACGACGCGCTCTGACAGTGGGACCACTGTCTCTAAGACGGGGAGAATTATTCATTGAATTTGTCTTCTTCTGTGTATCACTACAACGGCATCACAAATTATAAAGTTAAATTATTAAGATGGGTAGGTAGTATTTTTAATTTCTGATCGAGTTTTTAGAGATTTTAAGATTTTTGGTAGTTAAATCATTAAGTTGGATAGTGCTTTTGATTTTTTTATATAAGAAAACGTAAGAAACAATGACACTAAAGTACCTAATTTAGTATAAAATTTATCGATATTGAGAATTGTAGACGCCGTCATTCTAAGGATACGTGACTGAAATACGATATATTCAATTTTGGTCGCTTCCGAGGGTCAGATGACTTGTTAAATTTAAGGTCCTGGCTGTTTGTTATATAGTACGACAGTCATTTAACCATGTCAGACGCCCTTATTGCAATTATAAACTCTCAACACTAAAATTAGCCACTCGAAAACAAAACAATATTTTTTTAATATTTACTCAATCATATTCTGTTGGAACATTTCGATAGCTAAAAATCAAGTGTACAAATTTTCTAAATTTTACTTTTCTGTTATCCTGTTCTAGCTTTATCTGTAAACCGCGTATTAGGGTTGTACGTACAGAATAAAGAACGCGGGTAAATGATGCGTGTAATATAAACATACGACATCACACCTGATAGAAGCCTCATTATAAAAGAAAAAGAAAACATATGCTTGATAAATCTACGTGGTAGTTTTTTTCTGACTATTCAAAATGTATCTGTGATTTAATAATAATAATCTATGACATGTAATTCGAACAAATTATCAATAAAATGTTTATCTGTTAATACAGCACTAAACAGAAACAGATATATTTTAGAAGATTTGATGCTTAAGTAGCTTTTAGCTTTTGGAGTGCACTTATTAGTAATTCTTTGCAAATATACGGACTCGGTTGAAATATAATCGGCTAATAATATAATCTCGGCTAATAATATC
This sequence comes from Macaria notata, assembly GCA_927399415.1. Lineage (NCBI taxonomy): Eukaryota > Metazoa > Arthropoda > Insecta > Lepidoptera > Geometridae > Macaria > Macaria notata. Next base: position 2,749,898 of record OV656750.1, on the reverse strand, counting down.
GACCATCACTCACAGAGCCACGGTGATGGTCGATATTATTAGCCCTAACCGGTTGTCAAGACAAGATTTTTTTACGTAAAACCATTAATATCGAAAGTATGTCCCGTACAAATCGTAAAACATGTCCCGTACAATAAACAGTACAGACTTTTAAATAATGTTGCCTTATATGAACATAATATTGTTGAGTGTGTGATAACAGATTAGGAGTCTATGTATAATTTTGTCTATGGTTTATTATAAACACGACCATGGCTGTATGAGATCCTGTCAGTTGTGTTTAACGGTGAAAGGGAAAAGAAAAATAAGCATAAAAAGCCGGGGAAGGTTTGTTAGTATATTTAATCTGGGATTATTAGCTTCAATCGCGTAATAATAATGAAAAAATACTAATTAAGTATTTTTAAAAAGTGTAGGTAAGTACATCTTGGACAAAAATACTTTAATTTAATATTTTGAAAAATAAAATAAAAAAATTAAATAAAATGTTGATTGACATCACTAGAGACAAGAACGCTGGCTGGTTCCTTGCGCAAAGGATTTCTATAGCAATCCAGCGTGGGAATGCAGCCAGCGTTCTTGGCTCCATACCACATGACGTGGATGTTTTAAATTTAGTTTAAATGTAAATACTCTTTTTTAGTTTTATTAGTGTATATATTGTTTATTATTATTGAATAAATATTTTGAAGAACAGAAATTAAACATTTCATAATTATTTAACTTCTTTCGTTTCTTTGTTATTTCTTCTTTAATTGTTCTTTCTTTCATAAATGCACATTCCCAACCCATTAACACATAAACGTGTTGCCAAAATGTATCGAGGAACAAAAGTTTATTAAAACATACTAGGTATTTGTTAATATTGTAATCGTCAGGAAAAGGACAACAAATTGAACTCAACAGAAAAGGCGCTGATACATTTTCGATAACAATATTAGTAAAAGTGTTTACTTATACATAAAAACATTCATACGACTTACGAACCTCCTCTTTATTGGAGTCTGTTAAAATGCAGCTAATACCGTAAGAGTGACTATGCAATCTTACACAATGCAATGCTCTACAAACCCCTAACGTTAGTTCGCTCTATAACTCGCCCGAACGGTTAGTTCCTAGTTTTAGTTTTCTTCTAAATCGCTGACTTAAACGCCCCCTATAGTTTTCAAAGGTTTTAAAACTCGATTGGATCGACACTTTAAGCCGACATTCCATCGCGACTTGGCCGACATTCCGCCGAGATTTGACCGACATTCGCCGTTTCGCCGACAATTTTTATCGACGCCAGGATAGGTTAGGTTTTGCCTCTTTCGTGTTAGTTTTAAAAATTTATAGCCATTTTATTTTGTTTCTAGTTTATGAGGCTTCTGATTTTTATGGCGAGTTGTCCGTAACGATAGTGAGTGACGAGCAAAAGAGAACGCTAGGAATACTGACATGACCTAGATTTCATTTTATTGCTGAAAAAAATAGCTATTCACATCAAACTGTCTGTGTGTCTATATGTAGGTACATATATTAAAGTCGTTATGGTTTCATTCATTTTCTTAATTAATGTTATTGGTGGTTACTGTGTTAATTAAGTAAATAAATAAATAAGAGCGCAGAATGATTTCGCGTTTTTTAAATTGTATCTGTTTAAGATACAATTATAAATCACGCATTAAGTCCATAACTTTTCAGAAGGTACAAAAATAAAATGATCACGAAATAAAAGATGCTTTGATACATGTTTTGAAATTAATTTTGTTTAAATAAGTAGTATTGAAAGCCAGTATTGTTTTTGAAGGTAATATTGTCAATGAATTAAACAAGAAATGAAAGTTTGTACTGAAGAGAGATTTATTTATCGTTTCCTTGGCTAGCTAAACTGGCAGACAACCTTTTGTCTATCTATACTTATATTATAAAGCTGAAGAGTTTGTTTGTTTGTTTGAACGCGCTAATCTCAGGAACTATTGGTCCGATTTGAAAAAATATTTTGTGTTGAAGAGACTATTTATCGAGGAAGGCTTTAGGCTATATAACATCACACTGCAACTAATAGGAGCGAAGAAACAATAGAAAATGTAGAAGAAACGGGGAAAATTATTCTCTGAGGGCTTCCGTTGCGAAAACGGTTCAAGATATAAAAAAATGTGTGAAAGAATTATTCCTCTTAAAATGATCTAAAAATGTCCGCAACAGTATATGTCTATGTTTTAAGGTTAACTCACTAGAACCGTTTTTATGGTAATAACTATTCCACGCGGACGAAGTCGCGGCACCAGCTAGTAAAATTTATATAGTAACGAGATATTAATTGCTTGCTAACATATTTAGCTATTTATCTAGCTATGTACTTATATATTTTTATTTGGATGTTAAAATATGTCATTGTATATCAGCAGCAAACAAGAAAGAAGCCTAAGCCAAGGTTATATTTACACAAATATGTGCGTTTAATAAGAAACATTAAAAATCAACAACCGTTCCCAAAAATTCGCGTTTTCGGTTTATTTTGTGTTTTTTTTATTTTGCAACAAGAAATTACGTACGAACACATTCCTGTATTTATTAAATTATTGTTACTTTAATTTTTTTTTTTTAATGATTGTGATTGATTTATTAAAATAATAAGAAACAATATTTACACATATTAACACTAATAGAACTAAAAAAGAGTATTTACATCAAATTTTTTTTTTGTGTTTAATTTGATAAATATATATTATAAGGTCTAGAAAGTAACGGAGCATATTATTACTATATATTATTTTATTATAACATTAACAAACAACACTTTACACTTTACATGAAGTATGATAATTAGGTACAACTTTAAATACATTTGGGTAGGTAATGAGGAAAAAAACAGAGTTATAATAAAACTACTTTTAACTACATTTAAATAGTAAGTTAAAAGAGAAACCTTAAAAATATAAGAAGGCTCTTCCTTCTTATCTTTTTAAGGTTTCTCTAATATTGGTGGTGGAGGTTTAAAAAAACTGTATTTTCTCCTTAAACCCAAAATATTACAACCACTAGCAAGTAAGTACGTAGGTACTTTTAGAACCCCAAAATATTTCACCCGCTCTTCACAAACCCACAAAACGTCTTCCGCACTTTCCCGAGAAAACATATATAAAATAAAATGGGTAAATCTGGGGAACTAGTGCAAGATTATCGTCTGACCTCGCGACATGTCAAGAGAGCTCTTGATCCACTGCGCTGGTTTCCGGGGACGGAGTCAGGTGATTTTTTATAAAAACTGTGTTTTTTTAAACACTAGACCGACATCTCTCAAAATATTTATTTTAATTTTGCATACATGTAAATTTCCAATATTTTGGACCTATAGCAATGACTTGTATTTTCAATTTTTATTTGATCTATCTTTCCTCTGGAGTCGTATTTTCTCATGACTGAGGGTCGTGACTCCCCCGCTGAATTTGTTGCGGAAGTTCTCTTGGGGAGATACATCGTGGTGAGCGCCCCGGGTCTTCCACGGAATACACATGTCCTCAGATTATGTGGTACTCAATCATGGCGGCTTTTTCATGATATTTTCCTACACTCCTAGTATGTGCAAATCCACACATATTATTACCACGTGCCCTTCATACATTAGTAGTGGATGGCCGCGGCTTCGCCCTAATTGTCTCGGATTAAAAAGTTGACTATGACACTTTCAAACCCCTATACTATCTCTATATGATGATCCGTCGCTCCGTTGCGGCGTGAAAGAAGAACAAACAGCCCGACTACTCATACATTTTCGCTTTTATTTGTTTGTGTGTCATATAATACTCGTAGATACAGTTACATAGCTTATGATTTTGCTCTTTCTTATAAAATGCACGTAGCGATTGAACCAATTCACTGCGACAAACTATCTATTCACTAAAATAATAAAGACGGTGCCAAATATCTATAGATAGGCTCCATTCATTCTCGAACAATCTATGATACCTGCGGGGTTACTATATGATTTGATACAATAGAGAATACGTATTTATTACTTTATCTTTACAGGGCTTTAGAACAGAGAGATTAATTTACGTACGTACGTTATTTATTTATGAAGGTAAGTACATAACTTCAAAAAGCATGAATTTAGCGTGTGTTTTGTCATTTGTCCGACGACCTTCGTTAAGCCTTACCAAAATCAAAAAAATCCACTAAATATATGTGTAAAACATTTGTGACTATATGTGTTATATAACTTCTTAAAAAAGATAGATAGATTAGTCTCTCGTACGAATGTAAACATGGAAGGGAAGAAAGACCTAAAATAATTTTGAACTACCTTATTTACTATAATTTAAGTTTTTTTTTCTGATGTAAATATGGACAATATGGACATACTCTGGGCAGTCTGTTCGCGCCCATTTCACTTTTCACTCTAGCATAGCTGACTCTTTTTTCCATGAAAGAGAATAATAACAATAATATTTAACATCTTATCGTAGCCCCCCTGGCAAAACGCCGAGAAATTCATACAATAGTATGTCATGAATAGCCAGCTCTCCCTCTGCATAAAATAACAGCTAACTGGCTGGAATTTCGGTCACGTGGGGTGATATCTTTAACTTTGCACGCTACGTGCATATAAGGTTTAAGATTTTTTGTCTCGTTATAGTTGAGTTCCTTTCCGTGGGTCGGATGACACGTTAAATCTAATATCTATCCCGGCTATTTGTCATATTACGGCAGGCATTGATCCATATCAGTGACCCTTAGGGCGGCTTGATTAACTCTCCATACCAGAGTTGGCCACTCTAATTCGATAAGAAGAAGTTTGGTGGTAAAGTCCGGTCACTATTACAAAGACGTTTACGTGTTTCTTTTACAGACAGTCTCTAATGAATTTCTCAATCATTTCCATCTATTTCTCTATTTCATATATTGTATTGTAATGCTACAATGTACCTTTTGGTTTAAGCTTATGTAAACAAGGATTATTTTCATATTATTCAGAGATTATTTTAGCCCGTATTGCTCTGCTATCATATCTAAATAGCATTGCATAAAAGTTTGTTGGTTTTTATCTACCCAATGCTTAACAAAGGCTTTCAAAGTGAGAATGAACCGCTTCTTATAGGGTAAGCACGTTCCATCTTAGACCACAAATTTTGCTTACTATAAACCATCGTCACTCGTTTTAGTTAAAAAACATAAAGGAAAAAACAATAAACCACTTTAAGGCAAACTGTGGTCCAGTGCAAATCAGACTTAGTAAAACAAAAACAAAGAAAATCCACTTTAAAATTCCCTTACTCCATCCCTGTTTTAACTGCATCCTAGATTATACTTACAGGCTTTGTGCATTTGTTTATGTTCTACTAAAGGTTTAGATCTAGCCTTTATTCACAAGAACACTGCTTATGGTAGAGCTTTGCACTTTCCATTCTGGCTTTTGTTTACCTTTTTGACTAGTCAATTTTATTGTTGAAAGTTTCAAAACCACCAGAGAGGCCTCTGACATATCTTACAGAAGAATAAATCTAAAATGGTAACGCTTTTAACTGAAGGTCATCATCATCATCAGCCTACAATCGTCCAATTCTGGTAATCTCCCAAGACACGACATAAAAGATAATAGTCATTTACATAACAAGTTTTTTACATTTTATACGACTAGACTTAACCTATCCTGCTTCATGTTAAATACCGCAGTTGTCTTAGATGTAGCCTAGAAGAAACTTATTAATCTGGATCTGTAGGACCCGACACTATACTATTCACCGAATCGAACTAATAATAATAACTAATCCTTTTTCTTTGCAAAAAAGTCCGCAAAAACAAACAACACGTGTGTACTTCGTCAGCACTGGAATGGCACTGGATTGGCCGTCTACATTATTCCAGTTGCACTGGATTGGTCGCACTGGATTCAAAAGTAGACCGCGAATCCAGTTACTGGACTGGAATGCTTACTGGAATAATGTAAACCGGGCATTATAGGGAAATCAAGCGTTGAACGCGATTGGTTTAAGATAAGAAGCTAAGGGCGCGTACACCGTGCGACCCAATGTTAGTCCGATACGGTTCCTTGACCGGTGCGGACGTGTCTTTGTTTGGCGTTATTTCAGTGTGTTCAGTGTTGGATATTTATTGACCTGGCTTGTTTATTGGACTGATGCGTGCTTAATTTTGGATTATAGCATAGCAAACAGCCGATATCTATACTGTAACGGCATCTGACACACTGAAGCGCCCGAAACAAATGCCACTTTTTGGTTACCCATCCGAGGATTAAGAATACGTTGTATGTTTACTCACTTTCATGGTTTTTTGTGAAGAGATTGTGACTCAGTGCTCAAACGTCTGCCTTAAGTATTATCAGATGACTCAAGGTTTGATTATAGCCATACTAGAACATACCTGAAACAACACCAAAATAAATTTGAAACAAAATTATCAAAATCAAAGTTATTTTGAAAATAAAGATATTTTGTGAGACTTTAAACTGAGTATATGTCAACAAATACCAAAAATCCTAACATTCGATAATCTAATAATTAAACCTTTGATCATAGAAAACATTATTTACAAGATAAGGTAAATATTCTGTTTCAATTTCTCCTTTTCAACCCGGGCCCTATAAAATTAATAGATCTAACAAATAGATGTAATATTTAGATAAAATTAGTTACTAGTTAGGTCTTTTCCAACATTTCTGTGCCAATTTGTTAGTAATATTATTTAATTTAGGTTATTTTGTAAACTAGATTCTTTTTATCACGAAACAGGCTTTCATTTGACTACAGCCCGCCTGATGTTCACATTAAAAAATATATACCAAAAGATAAGATAAAGTTAAGATACATTACTTTATTTACAATAATAAAATATAAAAACAAGAAGGAAGAAATACTAAACATACTACTTCTAATTACTACAAAAAGGGGCACTTAGAAAATCTTTAGATACATTGATTTAAATACATATTTATATATTTATTGATGTAGTACATAAAGTTTCCATAAAATAATATAATTTTGAAGAAGAACTCAACTATGCTAAACAAATTACAAGATCTAATATGGTTACAGCCCACCCGTAAAACATTTGTGTACCCAGTATTAAATCTCAAAGGCGCAAGTTTGGGAGTAAATTAGTTTAGAAGCATATAAATCTCGTCTTCAATCTGGGCGGAAAAGGCACGCGACCAACACTTGATAACTTTTTGTTTTCTAATTTGGATATAGTGGTGTTTGAGCAGTAGGTTAGGTTTATTATGAGCTGCTAATTTTGCTGTCTATGTTTTTTAAGTAGTCGCAAGCGCTCATAGCTCAGCGGAGGCAATCGCATGCGATTACAAATGTTAAGCAGAGGTCACCGCGGTCAGTACTTGGATGGGTGACCGAAAAGTAGCATTCCATTTTGGGCGCTTCCGTGGGTCGGATGACACGTTAAATTGTTGTCTAGTACGGTAGTCGTTAAGCCATGTCAGAGGGCTTTAGGGCGGCTTGATAAACTCCACTCTCATTCGATAAGAATTCGATAAGAAGAAGTAGTCTTAAAAGCCTCTGCTGTAGATAAACTTATGTCGTATTAAAACACAACAAGATCGTTTTTTTTTCATTCAAACAGGAAAAATAGACAAAAATCGACACGTTATTGCGAACTTGCTCATTGGAAACGTTAAACCATAACATTTAACCTTGCACCTCATATTTAACTATAACTCAAAAACGACCGATCTGATTTAAAACACCTACACTGTTCCTTTCTAAAGCTTTGGTTTCCTAGGACAGCGGTGCCTTCATATAGCAGCTGTAATATTACGGACGCAAAAATAATTAAAGTAAATTACGGTGCAAGTTACCGCTCTCTAGGAAACCGCGCCATTACGTTTACATAGACAACGTTCATTCACCGCTGTATTACGGCCGCTATATGTCGGAACCGCTTTCCTAGGAAATCCAAGCTTAAGGTAAACATATGGTAAACCTATCCTGATACATAATTAATCTAACGATATCGCTTATATTTCAAGAAATCTTAGTACTCTTACAAAAACAACCTTTTTAGGAATTTTAAGATTATATAAATTCTGACAACATACCATAATAAATTAAAATTACATAACCGCCTTTTAAGAAATCTGTTTAGAAATAATCCTTCTCTACTGCCTTTATCCCCTCTTTGTCCATAGCCCCCAAAGTAACGAAGAGTACGTTTTAACCCTTAAGTTTGGAAGTTTCAGACGACAGGATGGTCCAATAGCTGCAGGCCTACCCACATTCGACATAATTGAGGGTTGAAGCACGGATTACTATGAATAGATACAATATAAAATAGAGGCCTTGTTAATTATGTCACCAAACGCTTAATAGTGTGTTCTGATCTGAGCCTTGTTTGAGAAATAATACAAAGCATTATTTTTTGTTTATTTCGAATAAATTTATGAATAAAATCTTTATGCAGTTTGATTTTAAAATAAATTAAGGTAAAAAATAAACAAAAATAAGATTTGGAACCTCGACACGCATCGAAACGTGAGTCGGTTATTTGTTTATGACAAGAAAGTGAGACCGTTTTTGCTAGTAATAGGTAAGATCCTCCTCCTGAAGTCGTATTCCTCATGCCTGAGGGTCGTGACCACCATCTTCTATGACCTTGCTACTTATGATATTCTTCCACTCCTTTTTGTCCTTTTTATAAGACTACTAGACGCCCGCGGCTTCGCTCGCATTATTTTTAGATAAAAAGGTTTAAAATTAACACAACTTTTTTATTTACGAACCGATTGAAATAAAATAAACACTAAATGTTAAGTTAAAATGCACCAAAATATTAGTGAAAACCGTAGACAAATCGGTTCAGCCATTGTTGAGTCTATCACGAACAAACATACCGACAGACACACAGATTTTTTTTGAAACATGATTTTTGTGTTCTATTGCATCAATGAAGACCCATATTTCTTTTAATTATCTTCAATGTACAGAGACCGACCTGATACAGCTTTACTATATTATGTATAATAAGAAGAATCTATCGTAGTGTAATCCACGGTTGTGGGTGTCAGATTCTGTCGAAAGTATTTCAAAAGAGAATTAGCTAGATGAAAGCCTTTGGCACGGGAACGGAAATTCATTTGATGGATAATAAAAGGTTGAAGTATTACTCAATTATAACAAGGTGATTAAAGAGTTTTGTTGTTTCTGAGGGAATTGTTTTCGTATGGTTCGTGTTTTCTGGTTTGCGAACTTTAGGATACATTTTAACTCGACTTAGTATTGGATGTTTGGATTGTTATTGTTAAATATTTAGAAAGGTTATCTTTAAACTTGATTTAAAATTGTATTTCTAAAAGTGGTATTTATATGTGGTCGTTTCTATCAGTCGGATGATTATAACTTTTATGTACATTACAAGTATTTAAAACAGTGTAACTATCGGGTTTAAATGCCCTTCGTTTCCTGACCTTTGACATATTTAAAAGAATAGAATTGAAACGAACGGTTAGAGAAAGAAGTAAATTATGGAGAAGTACAAATTCTTTGCGATTTCAAATAAATAAATATTCCGGGACATTGCACACAGCGCCATCTAGCCCCACAATAATCAAACGCTTGTGTCGTGGGTACTAGGTAACGGATTTAATACTTATATACTTTTCTTTTGTAAATACATACTTATTATACATACAAACAACCAAACTCAACACAAGTAATTATAAATTTTTAAAATGCATAAATACTTGTGTCACGCGGGAATCGAACCCGCAACCCTTAGATTAGAAGGCAGAGCCACTACCAACTAAGCTAACAGGCCAGTCAATTTAAAAACACGTATTTTGTGACTTCACGCCCAATTACGCCATTTTCATACAAATTTAAGTGTTTTTTTTTAGAAATAGTTAATAATACAATGAAAATAACATGTATAAAATACACTTACAGTATAAAAAAAATATTAACAGCACTTATCTATTTTATTAAAAGGCAGCATATCCAAAATGCTGGCTGCAAATTACAAGCCAGCATTTTGGTCACGCGGAGCCTCTTTTAATCGCCTCATCGTGTTTTATTTAGTTTTAGAATTAAGTTCATCGGATCTGTATTTCAGTCGGTTCGTGGAATGAGCGCCTAATTTTTGGGTCAATTTAATACAGTGCTGTTAGCAGCGAAGACAGTGGAAATCAGTTACAGAAATAGTAAACTTATATGAGTAAACGAGAGAAACGTCGTGTTATTATAACTGTTGTTATAGTAGTTTATGCAACTGTCATATAATGAAGATGATTATGGATGAATATGGATTACACTCGTTACTATTATGAAACTCGCTGCGCTCGTTTCATAAACTCACACTCGTGTTTTAATACCCGTGTTATATGCAGTTGCATACACTACTTAATCTTCACTAATGCAATTAATCAAACAACAAGAGTAAAAGCTGACAATAGTTGTTTTTTCATAATTTTCTAGATTTTTCTGGCAAAAGATGGTGAGTTACTTTTGTTGCCAATTCTAGAATATCCGGAGGCGTACAAATATCATCGTCGCTATCCATTTTTAACTTTTAATTTGTATTTAAAATACAAAACACATTGCGAAACATTAAATTCAAGCGTACGTGTATTGTCACAGTGATTTTGCCGCCATTAAAATCAAACCAACGAGAGCGCAGCGTGACCAACCTGATTGGCCTTGCAACCAGGTTGGTCACGCTTTTTTGATGTTATAATGAGCTATTACGATATCGATGTGGATATTATAACATCATGTGAAATTGCTTAAATTGAGTGTTTTGTTGTCTGTGCTATAACAGTAGTAATTATAAGTCAAGTATTGGAAACATAAGGAGAATGTTACAACATTAGTGTAGATAAAAAATATTTTGACTCCATAATGTAAGAGGGATTTAATTCCTTGATATTGTTTTCTTATAAACACACTAATTAAGTCATCGTCATGAAACATCAGAACACTGGTAAGTTTTTAATTCATAATTTATTGATTACGATTTTAATAACATTTCTTCAAATTCATACAAAATGTTAGTACTCGTTTACTAATTAATTAAACAGTGTCTGTCATGTTTCTTTCATCATTTGCTTTCAGAGCAGATTATGTCTTATTATATGTATATTGCTATACACTTTTACTCTACACATTTCAGCTCAACCGAATAGTGAAAGCTTATGTACTATGTCTAAGTATATGTGACACAAACATCGTCAGCAACATTAAATATTAATACACAGAGAGCAAACAGTTTTTGACGTTTACACGAGCTCTGAAATATGGATTACACGCGTAAATAAAGTATGTGACGATTTTTCTGTTATATCTTAGTTGTAGATGTAGTTTATACTAGATATGATAAAAAATAAACATAATGGTGCGTAGTTTTTTTTTTACTTTAGATAGGCTCACGCTTGACTACAACTTGCCTGATGTTAAGCAACGTTCAACGTCTATGCGTTTTTTACACAGGCAGAAACATAAAACGTAACTTATCTTCTACGTTAATGTTATTAAAATATAAAAAGTAGTACTTGAAAAAACTAATTCTGTTTTAAATTCTATCTAAATATGGGGTTTTAATTCCCGTTCGTTGTGCTAGAGATAAACAATATGAGAGATTTTTTTTCCGGAAACGCGCTGTACACCTAGGTAAATCAAATTTAAACTTAAAAAATACATTCGTAATTCGATTTAAGAATTATGTTAGCATCTGTTACTGCTCACATTATTATATTTAAAATTTGTAATTTGTGTAATTAGTACAATTCGGTATTTTTCCTTATTAATTATTTATTATATTTGTATTTTTTTTTGTGTTATTCTACTTGTATATGTCGTAGGATAATTCGATACTTCGAATCTTCGCGGAAATCCTAGGGGTTTTGCGAAAACGCGGATAATTAGACATAGGCGAAAAATTATCTGTCCTGTTGTAGTGCTAGTGTTGGACTCGAAGTCACTTGTCTGTGACAGAAGGTAGATTAGGTTCGTTAGGTTGCTTTCTACCACGCACATGCGACGACGAGCGAAGCGAGGAGGAGCCAAGTCCTGTTGTAGTGCAAGTGGTGGGGCAAAAATCCTGACTTTGTCCAGTAAGATTTGATAATTTTTCGCCTATGTCTAATTATCCGCGTTTTCGCAAAACCCCTAGGATTTCCGCGAAGATTCGAAGTATCGAATTATCCTATGACATATATCTACTATAAACCTGTACCTATATATATAATTTCTTTTAAATCGAATTATCTAGTATGTAATATATATTTTTTGTATAAATTTACATACTTTATACATGGTAGAAGTACTTATAGAAAAGTTATTATGTTATTTCTGAAATGAAATTGATGGAAAAATCTAAGTCGATTACTTGACAGCCGGTCTTTGGCCCTGGGATTTTCTTCAAGAGAAACTCAACGGAAAAAGTATAATTTAGCAATTATGGAAACCATACATTTTCTCATATTAATTATACATTTGATTTCTTTCAGTAGGGATAATACGAGCATAAAAATCAATTACTACCTTATTTCTGAGAAGCTTAATGAACAACTAAATAGTACATCAGATTTTTTAAATTTATCCTCTATCTATCTAAACTATAATAAAGCTGAAGAGGGTCGAAAGTCTGAACATTGAAGATATGTTCTAACAAGTTTATAAGTAAACCGGGCATAATTATAAACCAATAGAATAATCTTTCAAATCTGATTTGAAGTTCCACGGAATTTTAAGGACACAAGGCTCGCTGAATAAGTCATGTTTAGAAATATGAACTTTAATTTTTGCGCTCTGGTTTTCAGTGTAACTATAGAAATATTAAACTCTGAACATATGTACATATTTGTGTATAAGACAAAAGCGTAGATCTGCTACGAACGTAGCACTGTGTAGATGTCTACGACAAATTTATGTAGCTCGATGAGAGCCGATTTAATCTTAGAACGCAATTGCCGAAGTGAAGCAAAGTACGATGCAGACAGTTTAAGGATGGGTAACCATAATAATTGTTATATTAATCAAAATTTATATCTGCTCATTTTAGGCGCACTTGCACAACGATCCTTTAACATATTTAGCGAAAAAAATATTATTTTTAAAATTGCTAAATACATTGGTCTTTGCTAAATAAATTGCTAAATATATGTCTAAAACACATTGGTCAAGGCTTCAGGTGCGAGTCATATTTTAAATGTTACTAAAACTATTTAAGCTTAATTGAAACTACCAGCATATCTTGTGTCGGTCTCATGATAGCCCGCGGTTATTAAAATACCTAGCGCGTTCTAAATGCACTGTGCATGCTATAATACAGGGCTATTTGATAAAAACACTGGTTATTTTATATGTTTACTTGTATTTTAAAGTTAAGTGTCAATTTGCACTCGCTTAGCGGTGAAGGAAAACATCGTGAAGAAACCGAAATAATTGAGTACCACAATATCCGAGGACATGTGTTTGTGGGCGCCCACCACGATGTATCTGTACAAGAGAACTCCCGTAACGAATTAATTCTGCAGGGGAGCCACGACCCACTGTCACGCCTCGAGAGATTTTAAAAGTTAAAGAAGACTTGATAACCTCCTTTTAAAAAAACCCGAGGGTTTTCATGCAAAGACTGACTTCTAGTGCAATTTGTTTTAAACTTTTATTGTTTTGTGTTTTTTTATTAAATTTAAATTGGTCTTTTGGTCAAGAAGAGAAACATAAAACTTTTAAGTTAAGGAAGTTAACAATCTCTTTATTTTTCCAAGGTCAACAATTATAGTACACTAGCTGTGCCAGCGACTTCGTCCGCGTGGAATAGTTATTTTTATTTTATTTTGGGCATCATATTTATTTTTGCAAACAACCTCTTCAGCTTTATAAAGTATAGCTGTTACCCACGACTTGAACCGTTTTCGCAGCGCACGCAACGGAAGCCCTCAAAGATGAATAATTTTCCCCGTTTTTTCCACATTTTCCTTGTTTCTTCGCTCCTATTAGTTGCAGTGTGATGGTATATAGCCTCAAGCCTTCCTCGATAAATGATCTATTCAACACAAAAATATTTTTTCAATTCGCACCAGTAGTTCCTGAGATTAGCGCGTTCAGCTTGATAATATTAGTATAGATTTTACACATTTTCAGCTTATAATTTTCACATAACTCAGAACACGTAACACGGTAAGTTTGGATGTTTCTGCACTGTTGAAACAAAACCAACAAACAAACTAACCAACAAACTTTGACCTGTGCTTATCCATCACGAGTTCTACAACAAATATTGGCTCAAACGTTGGGGCATTTAAACGCAACCTTAATCTAGACGGGTAGGTTGTGTTATTATAATCTATATCTAATAAAATCCAATTTGTAAATAATGTAAAATCGCTTTTACTTGACAAAACAATCTATAGCTTTAAGGATTTTTTTGAAAATGACTACAGCCAGTATGATGTGACAACTTAGATATATTTAATTAGATATATTTATTTTTTGATAAAATAGCCCTTATACAGCTATTGTAATACATTATTTAATTGTATAGATAAAATTATAAATATATAATTGTAAAATGTGTATATATATATATTTTAATATGTGTAAATATTGTTTCTTATTATTTTACTTACTTGAAAGTTTCCTCATATAAATACATATTTTTATTTATTTATTTATAATGCATTCCTCAATAATGCTTCACAGGATATCGCAAATTCAAGTCTGATTTCAAAGCTACATTTTAAAATTCACATTTCTATAAACTTTCTATTACAAAAATTTCTTATAAGATTTAAGATTATAATTGTAAAATGACGAGATATAATGTTATTACCAATTTTTGTGACATTTGTTAGTGCTTAAGTCGGAATATCAATTTATCAATAAATGATTATCTATCTATCTATCATTTATATATTTAAACTATATTTAAACTAAATATAAGACCTTTAAAACTCTGAAGTTTCAATTTTAACTTGCTCACACTCTCACACGCATTTGTACGGGTTATTCAAATGGACAAACTTATTTGTTATTCACTAATATGCTATGATTATTCACAAAATCACGAAAAAAATTAGTGTTAAGATAAAACTAACTAATTAACGTTATAGTATAATACCAAGGGCTTTATTCAAACATAAGTTAATTGTTTTTTTGATTAAACTTTTTTTTATTAATTAAATATCCCGGTACATTACACACAGCGCCACCTAGCCCCATACTAAGCGAACGCTTTGGCCAAGATATTTGAGTTACAGTTGACTGACCACACGTTCCCATCACGTGCAAATATTGAGCGATGACCACAACTCGCTTGCTGAGTAAGATGTTGGAAGATATAGTAAGGGAGACAATGGTCACTTTAATCAAACATTAGAAAAAAAGTAATTTAATGAAATTACTTTAATAGCTCCTCGGTTGTCATCGGGTAAACACGCTCCAACTGAGGCCCTAGCCTTTGCTTACGATTGACCAAACTGGCCAAGTGTAATTCGTTTTAGATTAAAAATAAACTTTCTTTTGCTAGAAATAGTGTATAAACTAATTCAAGATTACTAAAAGATCTTATTTTTTTCCTAGGTTTCGCATCGCTCATCCAAAACATTGGTTCCAACATTGGTCCATGATAATTGAGTTACAGTTGACCACAAGATCCCATCACGTGGAAATATTGAACGATGACCGCAACACCCTTGGAGTGTAAGATGTTGGAAGATTTAGACTAGGAGACAATGCTCATTTCAATCACATATTTACGAGAAACAGCTTGTAAGATAAATTTCATGTTAAGAAAAAGAAAACTCAAGCGAGTTCGACGGCCATGATTAGAAACCTTAACTTTTTTGCCAATGTCATGAAATAACGTCATGATTGTATTAAATTAAAACATGGAAAAAAGACACAGCTATGCATTAAACAATATTTAACTGTATGTTTTAGTCAAAACTGAAACATTTTTAATAGAACTATCATATCTTTCAAACTAACGATAGTTAACGAGTGTGGTCATGAAAGTTGGCCAACTCTGGTGCCAAAGTTTTTAAAACGCCGCGCTTCTGACTTTGACAACTGCTGTTCTAAAATACATATGTGTAGTCGGGACAGTTTAACATATTGTCATCCGATTACAGAAACAGCAAAATTGAAGGTCCCTGTTGTCACCTAAGAACTCACTGCGTCGACAGTTGCTTGTCAATGACAATAGCATGCCATTGCCTCCGCTAGCTGAGCTACGGGCGCTTGCGTAGTTATTTTTGTACTTTAAATCTTTGAATCTTTGAAAACCACCCTTTATCTCCTTTACTATGATCCGTTCCTTGAAATTGCAAGTTGTGAGCTTACACGTTGCTAAATGGAAGCTTCGACATAAATCGTGGTTCGAGCAACATTTGATGAGCTTACGGGTATAGTTGTATGGGAGGTATGTATTTGGATGATACAATGTATCACACACACAAACCACAAAACAAAGGCATTAAATTATAGTAACTATATTATAAATGTGATATTTAAATAGAATTTCTTACACACATAATTGGCATGGTTTTTAAACATGCCGATAACTTTTTCCAATTCAATTCATTTGGATTATCTTTGTATTGAAACAACATAACATTACATCATCCATAAAGGTTCTTCTTCTTATCGAATGAGAGTGGCCAACTCTGGTGTCGAGAGTTTTCAAACCACCCTAAGGGCTTAACGACTGCCATACTAGACTAACAGCCGGGACCTACAATTAACGTGTTAAATAAAATTAAGGTAAAATCAATCAGTCCATCAAGGTTAAACCGACACTAATGTACAAATAGTTACTAATATTTTTCTTTATTTCATATTACGAAACACAGTGATTTCATTTTTTTATTTAATGCTCTAATAAACTATAAAGATTTTTAGAGCTTTACCTTTTAATTTTTTTTTATTTTAAGCTCTAATAATAATTAAGTTACGTTGAATTGATTGAAGCTATAAAGCTTATTAGAGCTTTAAATAAAAAAAAATAAGTTACGTTGCTGAATGAATGCTACTCGCTTTATATATAAGAATAAAGGTGCTTATAATACAGATATCTCTTCAAATCCAGAGTAAATAAGTTTCCCCTAGGCAAACGTGTAACATCTTAGACTACGGTGGTGCTGAACATCAGGCAGGCTGTAGACAAACGTTGGCCTATTCCGTGTAAAAAAAAGATACAAAACCGATGTTTTTTCACTAACTACGCTTGATATTTTCTTTCTATAAGCCTTGAAAAGGTACTCTTGTTAGGTCAAGAAAGAAAACAAAATATGAAACTAAACCACAGAAATACGAATGAATAGATAACGGATAAACATTATGAAAGCAATATAACTTTTAAGCCAATATTGACATACTACTTAGTTATGTTTAGTTTACAAGACAAATTTAAAAAGGAAAACGCCTAACATATATGTTTTTGAGTTCCAGAATTAAAATAAGTAATTAATTCATGATAATTCAACGTCATTTATATAAGCAAAATTACATCCCTTAAACAATTCGGGCAACCAAAACTTCAACCATCAATTACTTGATGTAATTATGATGATAATTAATTACAGCATGAATGAAATATTATTTTACAAATAAGTTTAATAAGTACATGTACTTATAATAAAAAATAAATACATGTTAGATACATTTCAAAGAGGTAAATTATCTAAAACTTCGGTACATTTTGTCGAAATAGATTAACAAGCGTCGTCTACATACTCTTAGATCAGTCTCACAGACCCCTTCAGAGTTACGACGCTATAAACCTTCTAGAACCTATATTCCATTTACCAAGTGATGTTGTTGATGTGAAGCATCTATGGCCACTCTATACCGTCTGTATGGGTTATATCTGTGGACATCTTGTGCCACCACATATCTATATGTTACATAGGTTATGTTGTGTTGAGTTTATCATTTTGTTAATTTTGTAAACATTAATAAAGCAGTAAGATAGTTACCGAAACACAGATTTTTCTACCTTAGCGACAGAAAACCAACGCCTTTTGAATATCCGTCATTTATATATTACTGGCAATGAAAAAATATTTATTGAATCAAACAAAGTAGAACATATTTAAAATGTTAACTTAAACGGTTTTCACTCACGTGTAATTCGCGTATGTTGTTCAACATGTAACGTACATATGTTACGTTTGGTGATGTATGTTCTGAAGATGGATGTAATAACACCCGAAACCCGTTAACAACATACGCGAATTACACGTAATCGAAAACCGTTTTAGTTAACATATTCATAAAAATGAGTCACGAAATTTTTAATATTAAAATATAACTTTTTCAATGAAAGTTTTTTTAAGCAAAGCTCACTGGGTAAATAGCATTTTTTTTTTTTTTCAAATTATTTCGTGACAAAAATTTAACATCATGGTGAGTAAATCTTGACCTAGAACCGATAGTTATTCCATTTAATAAGTGATGTTGTTGATGTGAAGTACCATCTATGGCCACTCTATGCCGTCTCTGTGTTATATTTGTGGACATCTTGGGTAGCAGATATAGGTTGGGTTTAAGTGGGTGTGTATAGTTTTAGATATACTAAAGCTTTAAAAGCAAAAGTTTATATAACTAACAGATTTTCACTAGTAATTTTGCTACCAAGTAGTCACAATGACTTCCGATTTGACTAAAAACAAAGAAAATAATATACACAACCTAAAATCTCTTGGAAAATGGTTTTTTTAGAGTGTTTCTTTATATCTTTGAAACATTCCGTCTTATTACAAAACGAGGTTTAAATATTAGTCCAGGACTTTCAAATTCAAATTGTTTATTTACAAAAGACTTAATACGTACATTCTTTAGGTACAGTTTACAGGTGCAGCGAATTATCTGGTACGCGAGGAAACCCTGAAACTTGCACTAGGTACCGAAATGGTCCTGTAAAACAAGGTTTCGGAAATAACCACAGCAGCACAATTTTTAATTTTACTTACAAAACATAAAGAACATAATATAGTTTATACTTATAGTGGTATGCGGTGATGTTATGACTTTGGAAATAAAAAGTGGGTTCTTTTTGTTCAGACATCACATACAACCAATCAAAACCTCAACGAAAAATTGAATTTAACATTGGTACATTTTGACAGTTTGATAATTATGACAGTAGACAGACAATTTTCGAACAACTAAAACGGACTTGGTCTTGACTTATATTTAAACCTTGTTTTGTAATAAGGCCCATTATGTTTATGCCATAAAGTAATAAGAGAATGATTTACTTAAAGATAGTTTTTCGAAATAGGTTAGTATCCATCTCTCTTCTGTACAAACTATGAAATTTCAGCATTATATTTTCAAAATACTAGCAAAATATATCTAAACCATGTTTACTTATGCCTAAAACCTCACGTTCTTTCATGAACAAGAATAGGTATTAAAATAGACAAACAAAGTGTAAAAAGAAGCTTTAAGAATACGTTGAATATATCCACAAATCGACACAAATCTTATTGAAATGCAAACAAAATACATAGCATCACTAAAACCTTTTTTCAATCGATAGAGACAGAAGAGTTTATCTTTAATCTATAGACTCCTCTTATAAGGAAAAAAAGCCATTCCTCCCCTAATATTATAAACAGGAATGTTTGTGAGTGTATGTTCGTTCCTTCTCAAAGGACTCGGCTGAACCGTTTTGGATAAAATTTGAACTAAAAAAAGGTGTTGCTAGTCCCACTTATATAATAAATGCGAAAGTTTGTATGTCTTTGTGTGTGTATATATATGGATGTTTTGTTTTAACTTTGCTTTGTTGAAACTTTATATGGAGATACATTAGACCTTAGTGTAAGGAATGAAACTACACGGTTTCGGGTTCAAGACAAGACTCATTGATTCATGTACCGACGATAGTATTTATACATTTTATTAAATAAAACTACCTTAAACTCATAATATATCACACTTAGAATAACGTATAGATTAAGTTTGATCTCGAACTTTCCTGGGTAAAACTGCAAAGCATTGCAAGTTTTAATTAAATAAACCTTCTAAATAGGTTTGATAGATATATAATTCTTAACGCTGATTGGTCCGTGTGCGGTTTAAAAAAGATCTCAGTATAACAAGGAGTCTCTGTGTTTTCTTCTCTAAGGTGTTAAAAACCTTATAAATATAAAACCCATTTGGTCACCTAGGCTATGACCTAGGTATTCTAAGGCTAAAACACGTTTGTCCTAAGTCCTAGGTCGTGTGGAGGTGACACTGGACACCTATATTCAGACATAAGCATATAGAGCTTTTAAAGCTGGGATGTTTTAGGTTAGGAGATAATGATAACCTTAGGTACGATAGAAATTAAATATGTTATGATGTAGAAAATAATTTATCTTGGAAAGAAATATACTTTACGCGTCAGATAACATAAATATGGACAAAATAAACGCATGGAACTCGTACAGAATGAGAAATTTGTGTAGATTCATCGATTCAAAGTTTGTCTGTCTATCTTAGGCCCCAAGGGCCTCTGACATAGTTCAACAACTGCTACATTGTGACAAAAAGCCTACACATATAATTTAAATTGCAATATTACCTTCAGTAGCGTCCAGATATAAATGTCATGTAGTTATTTTATTTATTTATTTACTTAATTAAAACGGTAAAAACCAATTACATTAATAATTAAGAAATGAATTATTTACTTAAGTAGATTATTGCCGCGTAATGTAGCTCAACAAACAGAGGTTATTGCATTGGCAATATTAAGCAATTGTCGACGTGGCCAGTCCTTGGGTGGGTGACCAAAATGTGAAGACTGATATTGTCGTCATAAAAAAGTACGTTATATCGTATTATAACTAGCTCAAATCCCTCTCTATTTTGTGATTCATCAAAAAAAAGAAAGAAGTTTACTAATATAGTAGCTCTTAAAAAACATATAGTAATAAAACCCACCCGTATCTCTCTCACTAAAATCTTCAAAGCACCGCCACATTATCGTGATTGCACACTTGGAAGGAAAACAAAAGGCGCGTTTTGTACAAACACGAGAGTTAATTTAAGGGCACAATGTACGTAAAACGTAAAATTTCATTTAAGGGAACGTTAAAGAGATTAGTCTAAGACAGAGTGAGAGTTCTAAAACAAGGATTTAATTACTTAATCCTGTTTTTTTTGTCCATCCTCCTCGAGTCATATTCCTCACTAGTGGGTGTTCGCGGCATCGCTCGCTTTAAGAAGTAAAACTTGCACCCTTGCTCGAATCCGGCCCTACACCAATGACTTGTATTTTCAAGTTATGTGTAGATTTGCACTCGTTTAACGGTGAAGGAAAACATCGTGAGGAAACCGATATGTTTGAGGACCACAATATCCAAGGATATTTGTCTTCCGTGGAAGGACCTGGGCGCCCACCACGATGTATTTGCCTAAGAGAACTCCCCTAACAAATTTATTCTGCGGGGAGACACGGCCCTCAGTCATGACTTAAGAAGACTCAGAGAAAGAAAGAAATAAATCGTATCTGCTTAAGATAATAATATCTTCCTCTCTGGTTTTCTAATCTGTAAAACACACCACCAAATCTGTTTTACACGACGCAGAGGCTGACTAATTCAGAATTTCGTCGAAGTTGTTAAATGTAGCAATCAAAACCAAGTGGTGTGATTTAAGCACTCTGAAGGAAAATCTAGATTTCAAGGACTTTTGTCAACGCTAGCGTATTACGTAAGAAATTTCAGTTTAAAATCTGAGCCGTCTTAATACAAAACGTGGTGAAAAAATATTAGTAGGTATAGAACTTTGAAAATAAAAAGTCAGTTATTGCGGTTCAAACATATTCAAATGACAATTTCAAAATTAGAACGCAGATTATTATCACTGGCATCATTTTGACAGTTTGATTATTATGAAATTAGAAACCTTTTTTTACAGAAGCACAAACTAAATATTTTGATATGAATCGGGCTGCTTCTCACAATCATATTTGCATACCCTATCAGGGTTATTATTCAGTGTTCACTTCCCAAATCTTGTTTATTTATTATACACAGAACAGATTAATAATAATAATAAATCCTTTATTGTTTCAACTTACGTGTTACGTACATACATGATTGTATAATGACAATAACAAAGTTTATGCACTACGTTGGTAGGTGTACTAAGCTCTGTACTAGGTATCACAAAGGATCCTGTGTTACAGGGCTATAGTATCCTTGCCTTTGATTACAGCTTAGAGTGTATTTGATAGTTTTTGATCGAAATAATTTTGAACTGAGCTATATTCCTAAATATGTGTAACTGTGTACTTTACAATTTACTAATAAATAAGTATGACTATAATAATGCATACAAAAATCGTAACATAAAATCGATTAGTTCAACTACATTCAACCGAAGCTAAGTGACCCGTGACAGATCAATCCATGCATTTATCAAGTGGCAGTGAATGAACAGTGTTTTCACTAATCCATCAATATCGAGTTGAATTTGTATAGATTGTGATTTAACAAGTTGGTTTGGTTGGTGATGAATTTGATTGTTGGAAATTTAATGAAATGTTTGCAAATTATTTTATGTTAGCGGCACAACCTTATGAATCTTAGTTCATATAAATCAGACAAATGATTAGTAGGAAAACATAATTATAATTAATTGACCTCCTTTTATGATTAAATTATATTAGGAATATGGAATTACAATGCATTTAAGAGCCATTACATTTTTATTATTAAAGTATATATGTATTATATCCGTTATCTAGTATCCATGATACAAGCGTAAGCTTAGTATGGGGCTAGATGGCGCTGTGTGATATGTCCTGAAATATTTATTAATTTATTTATTTATTACTTACTTCAATGTTTTTATAAATAAACAAATACTTAAGTAATATGTTGTATATCAAGTACATATGTACTTGCTTGATAATATGGTAAATTATGTCAAAAAATATAATAGGAACATATTAAAATATAAGTTAGTGTAGTAAATATCATCGATATCCGAGAATACTTCTCAACTTAAACAAAGCATAAGAACATTTATACATCTTTCCAACTTTCCCTAACTTGTGAACAGTAAAGAATTACCTACCTATTGTAATTCAAAAGGGCTGATCTAACGAAGTTGCCAGTTTTGAAAGACCTTTTTGTCTGTATACGAAACTTGAATCAATTCGGAATTTCCTGATATGTATGTAGGGTTGCTTTCTTTTACCCGACTGCATAATAAGAGGTTTGGTTTAATAGACTGTGTTAGTAAATCAATTTGGCTAGAAATCGACATATTCTTCAGAACATACCTAAAATAACTTACGAGGTTGATAGTTAGTCAAGATTTTGTATTGATATCAATAAGCTGAGATATTATCATGAATTATTATTTTCTTCGTTTTTGATATTCCATCTAGTTTTATTGGTGGAAGACCAGCGCTGGTTGCTATGCAGCCAGCATTATGCTGAATTGGGGTTGTATTGTGGCAAATATGTATCTTATTTAAGTAGTTATATGTATTTCTTGTTTGTACTCATTTGTTTATTATTTGCTACAATAAATAATTTTCTTTTTCTTTTTTAAATATATTTCAAGACATATCACCAGCGCCATCTAGCCCCACACTAAGCTATATTAATTCAGAAGAAAGACAAATAACTTTAAACCTTATAATTTACAAGCTCCCGTGTTAATCCGCGAGAAGAAGCCTGTATCATCATCATCCACAGCCCTTGGGATCCCACTGCTGGGTATAGGCCTCCCTTTGCATGTGCCATCTGCATCGATCTTGTGCAGACCTTCCAGCTTGGACCCTCGACTTTAACGATGTCGTCGACCCATCTCGCGACAGGACGACCTACTCCTCGCCTGCCAGTTCTAGGCCACCACTCTGTGACTGCTTTACTCCATCTGTTATCAGTTCTCCTAACCAAAATAAGCCAATGTAAGCCAAGCAGGTGTATAATACTGGTTTATTTTTCCTCCGTACCAAATATCATCCAAAACGGTTCAGCCGTTTGGAGGTATATGTACAAGTATATGTTTTTTTCGAGCTCTCCTTCTCTTTAACATGTTGCTGTCCACACGATGTTCTCCTTCACCTTTAAGCGAGTGCAAATCCACACTTAACTTGAAAATACAAGTCATTGGTGTAGGGCCGGATTCGAACCAAGGAGCGTCAGAAAAATATACACACACACTCATAAACTTTCGCTTATATACTATTGAATAAATTGTTATATTAGTGATTAATATATATATCAACTTCCCTTTGCACGTAACAAAAACCTTCAAAATACAGTTCTCTCTATCTTCGGCCAGCCGTAAGGAACCCTACACAGGTCGTGATTGGCTTGCAGTAATGATTATTGACAAAGGAAACCCGCCCTTATTGATTTGAAGTAATCAGGGGCATTCGTGCGACTTCGCTGCGGACTTTAGAGGCGGAATTAGGGTGTTTTTTGTAGTTACTAATGTATGGTATAATTGACTGACTTTATAAAAAAAAACCGGCCAAGTGCGAGTCGGACTCGCGCACCGAGGGTTCCGTACAAACCTGCAAGGTTAATATTTTGTGATGTAACTAAAAATTTATGGTTTTCGTAATTTTTCCTTTTTGACTGCTCTGTTAGCTTAGTTGGTAGTGGCTCTGCCTTCTAATCTAGGGGTGTGGGTTCGATTCCCGCATGACACAAATAATTACGAACATTTAAATGTGTAATTATTTGTGTTGAGTCTGGTCGTTTCTATGTATAATAAGTATGTATTTACAAAAGAAAAGTATATATGTATTATATCCGTTATCTAGTATCCATGATACAAGCGTAAGCTTAGTATGGGGCTAGATGGCGCTGTGTGATATGTCCTGAAATATTTATTTATTTATTTATTTATTTATCTATGCTATAAGACGTTGCTTCGTACCAAATTTCAAGATTCTGAGTTCACGGGAAGCACCCTGTAGGTTTTGATTCCCTTGCAAGTGTCGAAAATTTGCGGCATAAATGGCTGTATCTTTTGATTGCGTTGGCTTAGAAGTTTGATTTTTTCACAGCTTCAAGGGACAGTAGACCTGAGTAATTGATATAAAATCAGCTTCATACCTCTACGCGTTCCTGAGAAAAAGGGTCTTGACAGACGGACGGACGGACGGACAAACGGACAACAAAGTGATCCTATAAGGGTTCCGTTTTTTCCTTTTGGGGTACGGAACCCTAAAAAGGGTAAATATTAACTCAAGTTCGTGATATTCCTGAATTTCATAAAGATTAGTTTTCTTTACACACACTCGATCAAGCGCAAAAAAATAATTATTTGACACTTACACAAAAAATCGCAGAAAATTTGGTGTAATTATTATCGGTATTATTTTGGTTAACTACATACGAACATAAATGACATATGTACATTTACCAGTTATTTCCTACTCTTGTAACAAACAAAAAATTAAAACCCCTCTTTACTGAAAGTCCCCTACAAACTATTCCACTGCATTATGCCTTCACTATCGACAAATGACGTCATCAATCCATAACTTCACTTCTATCTAGTAATCTGAAGCTAGATAGATACGTGAAAATTCATAATTACTTGTGCTATGCGGGAACCGAACCCGCAACCTCTAGATTAGAAGGTAGATACACTACCAACTAAGCAACAGGCCAGTCAGCCTAACCGATAAATCTTTGAATTGCCCTACCTGGATTGCTACAAGTTACCTAGGCTAGTTGCCTAGGCTGCAGCAATTCTTAACATCAGGCAGGCTGTAGTCAAACGTAACCTATCACACGTAAAAAAAAAAAAAAAAAAAAGTTTCTAACTATAAATATCAAGAAACTTTCCTGAAAGTCGGTAAAAAGCAATCCCCACTGCATTATGCCTTCACTAACGACAAATGACGTCATCAATCCATGACGTCACTGCGGTACGCCACTATCAAGTAATCTGTGGTTCGATGGAGATAGATGAACAGGTAGGGGCTTATTAAGTCTCCAAGGATAGGAAAAAATGTCTTTTAGATGGCAGTGCCTTTAATGACAAGTATATATGTAGATAAAAATACAAAACGTATACACATGTGTAAGTTGTGATTTTGGCTTAGATCATTATTTGTAACATGAATAAATTATAAGTTTATGTGGTGCTATGTATCTAAAACTGATTTGTCAAGTTTATAGCTTCTATTTAACGAATAAAGGTGTTAAATAACCCACACCATCCCAGGCGCCCGCGCCCGTGTCCCAGCGGCCCGCTCTCGCGGCGGCGCGTAGTCTGCGTGCTGCCGCGGTCCCAGAACATATGTACCTACGTTCTGAAGATGGATGTCATAACATCCGAAACGCGTAAACAACATACGCGAATTACACGTGAGTGAAAACCGTTTAGTTAACATATTGATATTATTTAATAAAATAAATTATAGACACACTGCAGTTTAATTAATTAGTGTGATACAGAGATATCCAAGCCACAAAATCGATTGTAATAAGTAACTAATGGTACATTAAGCATACATTTTAGTAACCACAGATATTATTCTCGGCAGACGAAAGAATTACACCTAAATTTTAACGCTGCAAAGCGCGGAAAATTTGTCAATTTTTCAAACCGCCCTCTGTGTGAAATTTATTAAACTTCCCGAAACTTCGGCTTCCACTTTACAACGCCATAAAGTTTTAGAACTAAATAGTTATGCAATTTGAAAGATTGTCGTCTAACTTAGGCGTGGATTACTTACGCTAGATGTTAAATAAAATAAAATATTTTTCTGTTTCATATAGAGTTTGAAACATTTTATTTAAATAAAATTATAGAAGTTATCTTTCGTTAATAGAATTTCACTGTAGTTTACGCAAACCACCCACTGGAGGAACAATCGGATTAGTAATGAATGATTATTTTTTAACATTAACGTAGACTACTAAAGAAACTTGCATCTATAAATGATACAATAAGGAGATGTATTGTTACTCCACTAAGGTTTTCTAAAATTTAATATAACATGTGTAAATATAGTTGAAATTATAGTCACAAATCCACCAATTTATAAAAAAACGGATTTTTTTAACTAGGACGGTTTTGCACTTGTCCATAGTTTGCCACATAGCAAGGGTAGGCTATATCCTAAGAAGATGGAGCGTGTTTACCCGAGACAGACAAACTTATATATCAGAGTTTAATAAATAATAATAATAAATATTCCGGGACATTGCACACAGCGCCATCTAGCCCCACACTAAGCAAACGCTTGTGTCGTGGGTACTAGATAACGGACATAATACTTATATACTTTTCTTTTGTATATAATACATACTTATTATACATACAAACGACCAGACTCAACACAAGTAATTATAAATTCTAAAGTACATTAATACTTGTGTCATGCGGGAATCGAACCCGCGACCTCTAGTTTCTGTTGTATCTTTTAAAAGCATCAGGGGTAATCGATGCCAAACTCCAAAGATTGCCGCCTGAGTAATCTAACTTGCTCGGCAAATAGTTTTGAGTAACTACCGATAACAAATATGACCTATCAGTTATTACTTAGTTAATGACTTTGAGCTGTTACATTGATGTTATTTTAGCAATCAAATGTACATGGTTATTGCAGAAGAAAGATTCATATCTACACTAAGATTATTTTCTTAACATTTATATATATGAGATAGAGAGGAGGCCTATACTTAGCAGTGGGTGGACACAGGCTTATATGATAAAGGTTGATTACCTTTTTCTCAATCTAGTTAAGTTCAACAACTCATCTGATAAGCAACGTTGCAATCGACGATCTAGTGCGCTTATCTAGAAGAAACCGGTACCTACAAACACAATAATTGTTGTAATCAACCCTTAGTAGTTATTAAATATAACTCAAGAAAAGTAAAAAATAAACGCCCCAATCCCTTGCTACATGCTTGCTTGCAGTTTTTAATTGCTGGATGTCAGAGGCTTTTAGGGCGGCTTGATAAACTCTGGACACCAGAGTTAAGCACTCTCATTCGATAAGAAGAAGATTGCTAGATAACCCGTGATAAGTTCTCACTTTGCCTAAATTTATGTAAAGCTATCATGAGTTAATTTATTAAGTGCTAAACCTGCACTATGGTTGTTTTAAATTAAACTTTTATTGGAAAATGAGCGAAAATAATCACGACCGGAAGGATTCGAACCTGCGTATTTCCGATCACCGTCCGGAACGCCTTAACCAACTAGGCTACGGTCTACTAACTGCCAGGCGCGAAAATCGTAATTATTTTCGCTCATTTTCCAATTAAAGTTTAATTTAAAGCTATCATGGTTTAATAAAAACTACAATCTTGTTACTTTATAGCACTGACTGAGGTATGTTTTATAGATAATAAAATTTGTTTGATTAGTTTGAGATATTAACAGGGAAGGAAACAGGGTAATGTAAAAGTATATAATAATGATTACTACTTAATTATCACCTAGTACATGGTCCTACTGCTTCTGTTTTATTATAATTACAATAGATCCACGAACATATAAGATATTAATTCCTAATAAAAAAAACTTGGTTTAACGTTAATAATGTTTAATGTTAATAGGCCTCCTCTCCTAGGTGCCGTTGGTGACGATCTTGTGCCTTGTCCAGAAAATCAAAAATGAAAATGAAATATCAAAAGAATAAATTCAGGTCGTAATTCTAGTACTACCAATTATTCTTCAAAGGTCTACAATTAAAATAATTAAAACGTTTAATCAAAGAAAACATCAATTAATAAAATTTGAGGGCCGCTACGTCTTATTTTACTAATCCTACCAATTATCTAGCGATATATCATTTGATATTATGATGGATACTTCATTTGATACGATCTGGGATATTTATTTTCGTGTCTTGGGAGTGATCTTGGTCTTTATTTAATAAACGATTTGAAAGTTATTACGGTTAATTAGTAAAAGCACAAGTATGTTTTTAATGACTACACACGTGGTTAGGAGAACTGATAACAGATGGAATAAAGCAGTTATAGAGTGGTAGCCTAGAACTGGAAGGCGAGGAGTGGGTCGATCGGCCGCGAGATGGGTCGACGACATCGTCAAAGTCGAGGGTCCAACCTGGATGAGGTCTGCACAAGATCGACGCTGATGGCACATACTTAAATTTTCAAAACAAATGCTTGAACAAAAGCTCATTAATTTAATTAATTAGGTACTAATATTACAAATAAAATAATTATGTTTTTTTTACATTAAAAACATCATCATCGTCATCATCCACAGCTCTCTCTATCCCATTGCTGGGCATAGGCCTCTCTTTGAATCTGTTAAACTTCGTGAGTAAACTTGTTTCTTCTAGGTAAGCGTTGCTAGATCGTAGATTACAACGTTGCATGTTGAAGCCAAGCGTGAGCTTATCTTTTGTAAAAAAAAAACGTTTTACAAACTAACAATACCGCTTCTTTTTCTTCTTCTTATCCAACTCTGGTGTCAAGATTTTATCAAGTCGCCCTAAGAGCCTCTGACATGGCTTAACGGTTGCCAAAACCGCTAAAACTTAACAAAAGAACGTCATACAAACTTCCCAAAGGAGTTAAGCTTCAAAGCAGAAAGTTTCGTCTTATCTCCTGACACTACATTCAATAGCTAAACCCTAGTGATAAAATTTAAAAGCCTCATCTTGTTATCAGTGTCCAAGGCTCTAACAATATCAGTAAAGTATTAAGTTGGTATTGAAAACCGATAGTCGGTTTATCAGTTGAAATGAGAGTTAAGGGTAGATTCACACTGTATAACTACTTAACTTTGCAATACACATTTATAGTGCGAACTGCTAAATTGTGGAACTCCTTGCCTGACTCCCTGTTCCCCGCGGAATATAACCTTGTGATCATCAAAGCGAGAGTGAATCGGTTTTTACTGGGTAAGCACGTTCCATTCTAGACCGTAATGATAGCTTACCATCAGGCGAATTACGGTTAAGTGCAAACCCATTCATTGTAAAAAAAATACTATATAACTTAAATTTTCATGACAAAAAAAAAATAACAGTTTACAGAAACATTATTTGTAGATAAGAATTGACAAAGATAATATTATAAATTAATGTGTGTTAAATGACAAGTTATGATGAAATTACTTAAATTTGTAACATTTAGTTTTTAAGTTAGAATTTCAATTTGTTATCAATAAATGATTATTTATCTATGTATTACTAAATATTGGTACATTGGGCTGCCTTATGACATACAGCATCTCTTCCAGGAAACTTTGACCATGTACTGTTTATTACGTTGGCTAAAAAGTGTCAAATTTAATATTTTAAATCATTTTTTAATTGGACAAAAAAACGAAGTAACGGTTTATTAACACTAAGAAGAAATATAAATTAAATCATATTTTATACAACTTTTGTAAACATGCTTTATGTCAATATAAGTAAGTAATTAATTAATTTAATAAAGTTTTTTTAATAATCCGAACCACTAAAAACCTAACTCCATTATTTTGTTTCGAGTTCTGTATCCGATTTTCAAATCGACCAATTCAATCTACCACCGCCTTTACACTTTTGGGGCCCAAAATACCTACTTTACAATCGTTAGGAAAGTCCAAGCCATAAACGACCGTAACTACTTAGGAATAAGAGCGAAGAAATCTCAACTTTTCTCAATAGAAGGGTGCCAATTGCATTATAGATAAGAAAGCTGGAGTAATTTCAAAAAGTGTGTCAGGATTTTAGATCGAGTTAAGGAGATTCTACCTGACCGGTTTAAAATGTCTTTTAGTTGTCTTATTTTGTTGGAGTTTACATTTTAAATGATTTAATATTGTCATTGACATATGTATGCTCGGTTTGTCGAATGGATGTAGTCTCTGTGTATGATGATTTATAGAATTTGCATATTTCTACGTACATATGTGTCACATGTAAATGAACATATGTTTGTATGAATGTACTCGTAGGTCTATTTCTCAACGAATATAGCAAAAATTAGGTAGCTAGGTAATAGTATTCTAGGTCTCGGCTATTTGTCTAGTACAGCAGTCGTTAAGCCATGTCAGAGGCCCTCAGGGCAGCTTGAGAAACTCTCGACACCAGAGTTGGCCACTCTCATATGCTGAGAAAATCACAACAAAATAAAAAAAAAATTATTTCAGTTAGGTTTGTTTTAACTTAGAAAAAAGTCTTTGTTATATCTAAACCCTTAAGAAGTTTTTTATAACGAGTCTGGTAGGCTTACATCTTTTAAAAAAATCTTGTGCAGACATTAACAATACATATTTTTTATTATTACTAGTCTAAAATATGTTTCATATAAAAAGAATGGTTGTTATTAGCTTCAAATATTCATCATTACCCATATTAAAAATAAGTATTATAATATCCACTAAAGCACAGTCGCTTTACGTCGAAACTTAAAAACACAAATTGTGCTTCTGAATAACGAAAGACTTGAAAACAATTGTATGGACTTGCGACCTTCTAATATATTCTACTGGGTTACATGATAATATTTGTATTATTTTTTCTTAAATAGATATAAATTAAATAGAATTAGAAAATATATTCACGTATACTCGTAGCAATTTATTAACCGACTTCCAAAAGAGGAGGTTATCAAGACTTCTGAACGTTTTTTTTCACAACAACAATACAAAGGAAGAAAAACTAAACATACTTTTAACTAAAGATTAACTAAACGGTTTTCACTCACGTGTAAATCGCGTAAATGGTTTACGCGTTTCAGGACGAACGTTCTGAAGATGGGTGTCATAACATCCGAAACGCGTAAACCATTTACGCGATTTACACGTGAGTGAAAACCGTTTAGTTAATCTTTTGATAAAATGTCTCACGAAAGTTTTAATATACTTCTAACTACAACAAAAAATGGGCACTTAAAAAATCTTTAAAAATAACCTAAGGATAATCTAAGCGCTCCAGCCCACTGCCAAAGGGCAGCGTGTCCAGCACTGGCCGCATTACCTCGCTGGATGGCATTGCGGATATGTTGATATTTATTTATAGCAATTGGCCGCCTTATTACTAAGAGCGCTTCTCTTGATTATTGGTTGTTAGGGTCGTGTGTTAATCTTTAGTAGTTTCTGAACATTAACGTTCTTTTATTTCTTTCTTTCCTTTTCTTTTCTTTTTTTTTCTTTCTTTCTTTTCTTTCTTTCATTTACAAATAACCCTAAAGAGTTCTGTCGGAAACCGTCTCGAATAACTAAGTAGTTTTCTCTGTTCCCCTGAATAAATGATTGGGAATGGAACTTGTAATGTTGGTCTGTCTCTTTGTTGCTTTTCTACTTTTACAAATGACTTGCTAGTTTTTTTTAATCCCTTTTATGTTATACTAGTGGGTTCTCGCGGCTTCGCTCGTATTAAGAAGTTAATCTTGCATCCCCTTTTTCACCCCTTTAAAAGTGGCATTTCCAAAGATCGTTCCTGAGCGGAAACCTCCGTCATAACATCTACCTGCATGCCAAATTTCAGCCCGATCCGTCGAGTGGTTCGGGCTGTGCGTTGATAGATCACTTAGTCACTTTTGAGCTTTATCTATTTGCTAGTGGGTGCTCGCGGCTTCGCTCGCATTAAGAAGTAAAACTTGCATCCCCTATTTCACCCCAAAAGTGGCATTTCTAAAAATCCTTTCTTAGCGGATGCCTACGTTATAACATCTACCTGCATGCCAAATTTCAGCCCAATCCGTCCAGTGGTTTGGGCTGTGCGTTGATAGATCACTATATCAGTCAGTCAGTCAGTCAGTCACCTTTGAGTTTTATATATATAGATTAAGACTAGCAGCGCCGGAGGTGTTACTCGTGTTAATACGGGATAATGGCCTATGAGTTAATTCAGGTTGTTATCCACTTTCATAGAAAATTTGGATAAGACAGACGTATAATTTTGTTATTCTGATTTTAAATATTATTTTTTCACAATTTTATGGTGTTTTTAATCGATCGTACTTGTAAAAAAGATTAATTTTATTTCATTCTGATAAACCATACACCAAAGATTATATATTTGGCTTATTTCATAGGTAATATATGTAGTTATGATGATAGTACACACTAAACACATTGTATTGAACTATCCCAAACCAAAATCATTTCCAAATTATTGGCTGCACTAATCTGGGTTTATTTCAGAATTTCAGCTTATGTACCTATACATAGACTATGTAAGACATGGATAAAAAACATCAGTAAGTTCGAATGAGAGTGGCCAACTCTGGCGTTGAAAGTTTTCTAACCGCCTCATTGGCCTTCGAAATGGCTTAACGATTGCCGCACAATGGACAAATAGTTAGGAGCTACAATTTGTCGTGTACAAAAAATGAAATGCCACTTTTTGGTAAACCATCCATCATCAGGCCGTGATTCGATGGCTGTGCAGAAAAAATAAAAAATAATAATAAATATTTCAGGACATATCACACAGCGCCATCTAGCCCCATACTAAACTTACGCTTGTATCATAGGTACTAAATAACGGATATAATACATATATACTTTTCTTTCGTAAATACATGCTTATTAGGTATGTACATAGAAACGACCAGACTCAACACATGATTTTTTTTATAATTCATAATTACTTGTGTCATGCGGGAATCGAACCCGCACCCTTAGATAAGCAGGCAGAGCCACTACCAACTAAGCTAACAGGGCAGTCAAAAGAAGATAAATCAAAGATAGAAGATCGTGCATCATGGAAGCGATAGGGAAAGGCCTATATCAATCTTATATATATATATATATATAAAACTCAAAGGTGACTGAATGATTTGACTGACTGACTGATTAATATAGTGATCTATCAACGCACAGCCCAAACCACTGGACGGATTGGGCTAAAATTTGGAATGAAGGTAGATGTTATGACGTAGGCATCCGCTAAGAAAGGATTTTTGGAAATGCCACTTTTAAAGGGGTGAAATAGGGGATGCAAGTTTTACTTCTTAATGCGAGCGAAGCCGCAAGCACCCACTAGTTTAAATATAAACTGTCCTACCAAATATTTTCTCCGCTTTGAGAAGTCTATTTGGTAAGGTACCGTATCAAAAACAGTATAACTGGAATAATTAGTACCTCGGTCTGCTAATTGGGCCCGATTGGACACTGTAACCGGATTAGGCCGGTTTCACACAAGCTGGCCGTTGTTAGTTTTATTACCTGTAAAAAAGTAGAACAGTTATACATATTTTTCTTTTGTTTTGTAAATACAGAACAGACTCAAAACAAGTCATTATAAGTCGAACCCGCAAGCTGTAGATTATAGGGCTGATCCACAAGGAACTAAGCTAACAGACCAGCCAAGTTTCGCTCGACCATTTCGCTCAAATGTTCCGCTGTCTTCGCTCAAATACTCTGCTCACTTCGCTCAATTCGCTTGCGCACCTTACTTATATACCGATTGACCGCCCGGCTTTACGCATAACTCGCATACTTATGGAAAAGAAATACCAATGTATATTAGTTACAAAAATTTCCCCCGCGGAGCGCATCGTGATGTCAATCCTAAACGTAAATATTTCTATTCCATAAGTATGCGTCAATACGGTTACTAAAATACACCTCTTGTCTAAGGAGGCGGGCCAGTCAAGTTTCGTTCGACAAATTCGCTCAACTCGCTCAAATATTCCGCTCACTTCGCTCAAATATTCTGCTTCTTTCGCTCGATTCGCTCGCGGGGTGTCATCTTGCAGTCCAGTGAGTCAGTCACCTTACTTATATACCGATTGACCGCGCCCCGCTTCCTAGGATTAATGGACCAGGCCGATTTGAAATTCAAATACCGGTTAGGGATGGGTGATGGGGTTGGTTGTCGATTAGTTTTGAATCTATAGTGTAATATAATCCGAGTTTTATGTATGAGAAATGCTTGATTCGATATATTGAAATTTACAATTTTTATACTCCATTTTAAAAATAAAACATTAAGAAATTACGAGTAGAAGATAAATACTGTATTTTTCTCAGATATGTATACAATTTAGCATATATAGGTACAAACAGTACGTACAAAATACATACATACATAAACTAATCAAATATTACAAATGAACATTTTAAATTTAAATATCATGAGAATATATTAAAGTTTTTAGAAGCAAAATACGAACTTAATTAATTTAAAATCAAGAAACTTTCTTAACATTATTTTTTCACTAACGATGTCGTATATCGACTATCGATAAACACGTCTCATCCCTAATCCACTTCCGCGGTCTTGTTAAAAGATTCACCAGCGAGCTTTGACGTTGACCATGTTTACATAATAGGCGAAATTGGCCAAATTCTAGCATTGTACCTGAATTTCACTGCGGTTGGGATCTACACAGACAATATTAAACAGTAAGTCACATTTAGAATGATTGCTAGAGAACTGCTAGTTTTTAGTAGTTACACATAACAGTTAATTTTATCGTATTATTCGTGTAAATCTATATACATAAAACTCAAAGGTGACTGACTGATTGACTGACTGATATAGTGATCTATCAACGCACAGCCCAAACCACTGGACGGATCGGGCTGAAATTTGGAATGAAGGTAGATGTTATGACGTAGGCATCCGCTAAGAAAGGATTTTTGAAAATGCCACTTTTAAAGGGGTGAAATAGGGGATGCAAGTTTTACTTCATAATGCGAGCGAAGCCGCGAGCACCCACTAGTCATATTATAATAACATATGTAAGTGTAAATCGTTTCCAAATGAATTAAATTGATTAAGTCCTTACTTTAAATTTAATTGAATTTTTATGAAAGCACTAACTACTCAACATGTAAATGTTTATCATATTTCAATTTAAGAAACCGTCCAGTTTCATCAAAATCGGTTCAGATATATAGCACAAACCTATTGCTATACCCATACTTATTTCATATTAGCACCGTTTCGTGGTGTTACTTGCGTTGTCCAAGATAAAAAGTAGTCTATGTTTCAGTTCCTTTGAAATGATAATCTAAACTTTTTACCAATGAACTACTTTTATATTTTTATTTATATACACTTACCTAACTCCACTTATTTTTTTTTCGATTATGTGAAGAAAACTTGTTTGTATTTGCCACAAAAAGACACAAACATCGTCGCTAAGAAAAACTCTTAATAAATAAAATTAATAAATTAATATTCCGGGACATTGCACACAGCGCCATCTAGCCCCACACTAAGCAAACGCATGTGTCGTGGGTACTAGATAACGGATATAATGCTTATATACTTTTCTTTTGTTTTGTAAATACAAACATACATACTTTATTTATGATAGAAACGGTTTTTTGTATACTTAATAAGGAGTCCATCAAATCTAAAGTCATCACGGCTTTTCTATGAATAATAGCAATATTCACGGTTATATTGCATTCTGACCTGTATTTGGCTTTTGCGTATTGTTTAGTAACGCAAATTTACTATGCAGCGGCTTATGGTAATATCTGTGCAATATTAGACGCGTGGGATCGGATTATAGATTAGAGCATCATATAAAATAAACAAATACACGATAATATACAACGGAGGCAGATATTGTTTGTTGTCACGGAATGACCAACTACCACACCACCTCCGAGCTGCGTTATTTAAAATGAAAAATACCCTAAATCAATATGGGATTAAACTATCACCATGCCAAAATTTGTAATGATGCGTCGCTCCGTTGCAACGTTCAAGAGGGTTATATAGACCAAGAAACTATTTTCAAACTTTGATTTATATGGTTCTTAGAGTGACAAATTATAACACTTTTGCATTATTTTGATATAAAAAGTAAATACAGAACCATCTAGTTCATACGTCGACTATCACGAATCTTTAAAATGGCTGTAGGCAGCGGATATTGATGACCACTTGGCTTAAAATGAACATAACTTTTCTATTTAAGAACCGCTTGAAATGAATAATCACTAAATGTTAAGTTAAAAATGCACCAAAATGTTAGTGAAAAACGTAGACAAATCGGTTCAGCCGTTTTCGAGTCTATAACGAACAAACAAACATACCTACAGACAAAGAGATTTTTTTTGCAACACGATTTTTGTATCCTATTGCCCAATGAAGGCCCCGTAATTATTTATTTTTTCAATTGTCTCCAATGTACAGACACCGACCGGTTACAGCTTTATTATATGTATAGATAACGTGTCCATTAGTAAATACATACACATGCACACACATGCACTTCACACACACTAATATGGACTACAGCGTCGCTTCAGGCAAATGACAAAATGCCTGACATTCCTTTGTAAAAAAAACACTGCAACATATATACGAAATTAATTTCCAGTTATGAAAACAAACAATTCAATAAACGAAAGTGACACGAATTCCTTACAAAAAAACTGTATGCGTAAATTCCGGGTTAACTTACAATAAATCCGGAATTCCGGTATTCGGTCCCCGTATTATCATAATATTATAATGTGCAATACACCTGCGGTAAATCGGTCAAGGGAGTGACGGATATGTACTTAATATTAATGTTACTAGCTGAAAGCAACATAATATTAATAAAACGTTAGTAAAATTCAGTGCTGCAGCACCTCTGGAGTTGCCGGTGTCCATAGGCGACGATGAATGCTTACCATCAGGCAGATCGTCTGCCTTTTTGCCACTTTTTTTTATAAAAAAAAGGTATTTTTAGGCTGAACAGTCAGGCATATTACTCAAACTGATTTTCACACAAACGATTCTATATTATGTATCATAAGAAAGGAAAAGAAGAAAGAAAAGATTTGAGAACATAACAGGTAAATATTTATAGAAAAAAAAATCTATAAAATTTGTCAAATTAATAGTGATTACAACTCTATAATTAATTAATTATATTTATGTCCATGATTCCAACCGTTTATATTCAAGTAACTTATATTTATTTCAAAACAACAAAAATTAATAGTAACACTTCCAAATAATAATAAAAAATAAACATTATACATACATCATAAAAAAAAACTAATCTACATTTTCAAAAGGTAGCGTACCCTTATGTATTATGATGACTTAATATGATCTTCTTCTTATAGAATGCGTGTAAGTGGCCAACTCTCGTGTCGAGAGTTTATCAAGCCGCCCAAAGGGCCTATGACATGGCTTAACGACTGCCATACTAGCCTAACAGCCGGGACCTACAATTTAACGTGTCATCCGACCCACGGAAGCGCCCAAAATGGATGCCAGTTTTCGGTGACTCATCCGCGTACTGACCGTGTCAACCTTTGCTTAACTTTGGTAATCGCATGCGATTGCCTCCGCTAGCTGAGCTACGAGCGCTTCACTTACTAAGATACGATGGTATTCATGTTATACATACAGTACATATGTACATACATACATACCCCCTCTAATTAGATATATCCATGTACCATTGCTACAACAATTAGCACTACAAATGCCAGTTAGCATTATACCCCTTAATTTCCCCCTATCCCCTATTACACCCCCTTGTCCACTATTCTACCCCCGTTTACCCCTTAGGGACATAGATTATGTAATTAGTGTAAATTTACGATATCACACCTTCAGTGTCTTAGTGGACGAACAAATGTATTGTAGCAGTTGAAATTTGAAGCAAACGGGTTTGCACTTGGCCATAGTTTACTTGATAGCAAACAAAGGCTATGGCCTAAGATGGAGCGTAAGATGTATTTGAACATGACAAATTTATTTCTACATGTACATAGTGACGTTTTTGAGCCCGCTTTATACATATGTCAGCTGTTAAAAACAAAAAATTAATCAGTCTCCGACGAAAGAAAACTGTTCTTGTTTACGAGTACATAGTTACTACATATGTTTTGTAGAAGTTTTATTTGATTAAGTAGATACCAAAAACCCTGTTAATAAAAAAACTTTTCACACTCAAACAACAAAACGTGTAAATTTTGATTCAAAAACATATATTTTTAATATGAAAACGGGGTACAATACTCAATAATGCTATTAACATTATTTTTAACTTTATATAGGTACATTAATCATGTCAGAACAATTATTATATATTATAGTATAACCATAAAAAATTACCAATTCCAAACCAAACCGTCTTAAAGTTCAAAGAACTATTTACTTCACTAAGTACTACAAAGTATTCTTGAAATCAGTCTCAAGACAAAATTCAGCTTCTACAACTGTCTTCTAAATACCATAGACAAAGTTGCCCTAGAGAGGGTGTACGTAGTTTTATTTGGAAAGAAATTAAATAAAAAAAAGTTCAACGTCAAAATAATATAAGTACCTAACCTAGAATAAAAAAACATAAACAATTATGTTTCTAAAGATAGATTTATACAAAAAACACATCATTGAAAAACCAATATGTAACAATACACATTTGCCTAAGGCGATAAGGCCGCCCAATGTGCATCACTTTAATATATTTAAGCTTATTTCTTGTTTTGTTATTTCTATGTTTTTATTCTATTCTATTTGCACAACATAAATACATAAATTTAAAACAAAATAATTTAATCGGCCTTATTACTAACAGAGTCGCCGTCCATAGAGACAAATATGTTTTAAAATGAATATTGAATTTGAAAAAAAATGATACAAGTTTTTTTTTCGTCTATAATAAATCCACTGGGTATCCACCTCCACTAGTAAGTTATGTATTGATGAAATCAGATCAGAAATCAACAGATAAGGAAAAACTAGGTAAATATTTTGTTACAATTAATAATTTAAGTACTAATGATAAAACATATAGATAAACACACTGTCTTATTCTTTAATAAGACTGAAAAGTTTTAAGTATTAACTAAAGCTTATTAACGTTTAACCACGTCAGAATATTAAAAAATACTAGCCTTCTACCTTCCTGATATCTCTAGAAATACTTAAATCTTCGGTTTCAGGTTCCCCTCGCAAATACTAATTTACTCAAAAGATATCCAGTTACTACACGAATTCAATGGTGTCTTACACAGACAAATAACTCATAGATTTCTAATTACGAAGCTTTATAATAGAATAATATACGGCTATCTGAAGAGATGTGTCTTCCGTGGAAGGACCTGGGCGCCCACCTCGATGCATCTGCCCAAGAGAAGTCCAAATTCAAATTTATTCATAAGATCTTAAATTATAGTTCCACTAGTTACTACCCTATGTGGGTTTACTAACACTGACTTTCACTGACATATTAATTCTGAGGGGGAATCACGACCCTCAGGCATGAGGAAATACACTTGAGAGAGAGGGGTCTAATGAGACGTTTATGTGGCATATTGTCTTTCTCCCAAATCCGTTTCTCTGTCCGTACTTTAACAAGATTATTTGTCTCTGATAAATTATTCGGTGCCAATTTGGACGACTCAACGCTCGCAAGGAATTAGAGAATTTAAAACTAGCACCTTGAGAATTGGAACTGTAGGTGTAAGGGAAAGGTTTGAATGATAAAGTTATGTTGATTTTAGTATTTGGTTTTGTATTGTACAATCATAATACATAATTATCTTCCCTCTTAATGAAATGTTATGATGATATACTGATATTATTATTATTAAGGCCTAACTTACTTACTATACTTAAATAGCCTAACTTACCTATTAAACAATTAATATAAAAACCTACTAATATAACTAACAATCATTGTCACAACTCAATGCTGAAGTGAATTTAAATTGCAAGAACTTTCAATTGAGCCTTCAACTGATAAAAACACAATTGTATAATTTAATGTTTGTTCAACGGAAGAACCCTGGCACCGCGACACAGGGAATCCTACAGCGGTTGTCAGGGACACCTACAATGTTAACAAATGTATTAAGGCAAATAAAAATTCTTTTATCTTTTATCTATCTTATCTATTGTATGTTGATGAAATGAAGGAAGATCTGTCCAACGGTACAATACAATACAATACAATACATTTATTGATAATTCCATTATTACAAGTCATACAATTAAATTACATGTCAGTCTATTATGTATCTATCACTATAGTTATTTTATATATCACATTTCAGGTGCCTTGAAAAATGTAGCTGGATGATACATATAAAAGATAAAAAGAAACATCTGGGCAAGAACAGCGCAAGTCAGGGATTATTGGCTAAAGAGGGAGGCGGCTCATGCCCAACAGTGGGCACTTATAAGCTGATGATGATGATGATTTCAGACTATTTTCTTAAGTGCTTTTGCAGTTGTAACGTTATGAATCGATTGTCCAAAAAGCTTTGTGGTATCGGTCATGATGTAAGTTAAAAAATACATTGCAATACGATATTGTTAGTAAATAATCCATTACTATATGCCTTTTTTCTTTGAAAACGTATAGCAAATCAGTGCGAGATCGCTCTTAGCTATAAGGCCGCAAATAAAGACGCTAATTTTAATTTTTATTTATTTTTGTATTGTTTAATGTGTGGTGTTTTAATAAAGTATTTAACTATCTGTCTATCTAATAGAATAAATTATATTAAAATGTTAAGTTTTAATTAGAGAAAGAGAGAGAGAGAGAGATTAACTCTCTACCTGGAGCCCTGTTCCCAGAAAATTATAACCCAGAGGTCTTCAAATCTGGAGTAAATAGGTTTCTTCTAGGCAAGCGAGCTAAATTTAAGATTATAGTGGTGCTTAACATCAGGCAGGCTATAGTCAAACGAAAGCCTATTTCGTATTAAAAAAAATTACACCGCCAACGAAAACAATATTATTTTTACAAACTACAATTTCAAAGACTTTCCAGCACCCATATTCTATCAGCCTACGAGTATAAAAGCCACCATTTCTTCTAAGACCGTAAATACAGTGACATCAGATAAACGTGACTAGATTTACGTTTTTCAGTTACAAAACTCGATAGTAAAATGTTCCCTCACGTTTGTGGTTTTACGTGACGACATAGAACAGGAATGGAGTGGTCTTAGCGCTATTTTGTATGCGCACGGAACGTAGAATAGTTTAAAAAAACGGAGATACAAAACTACTTGTGATAACGTAATTCTCATAGCCTCTGGCCTTATAACTCCGATAAAATATCAAGACAAGATATCTGCCCTAATAAATCTTTCAAAATTAGTAGCAATTCATGCTTCAATTGGTACTCCTCTTATGTAAGTAAAAAGCAGGGTGTACGTTGCCACCTGTGTTATCATCACAATCGCTCAAACAGGTTCAAAATGGCCGTTTGAATTATTATGACGAAAAGACAGGCATCGGAACTACTTGACTGGTGAACACAAGTAATAGCAAACTACGAATTCATCGTCGATATTTTTTTGATATTTAAGCTTAAAAAATAATAATATTGAAATGTATTCACAAGTCTACCCGTCCTTCACTATACAATGTCGTTAGTTCCACGTCGGTTTCCGAATAGAAAGCACGTTTGATCCAACGTTCTGGTTTCCTTCGATATCAATATAAAAGTTTATTACTGCGGAAACAACGGTGTGTACCGCGGCAAGGATAATCTTGGTATAGATATCGCATTAATATTATTTTAGTCTAGTTACATACACCGGAAAAATATTATGCTATATCAATGTAATTTGAATATAGATCAATAAATTATAATTAGTTATAAGGTGATATAAAAGGTGTATATTTTTTTAACAAGGAATGGGTTTGCAATTGACCATAATTCGCCTGATGGTAAGCCATCATTACGGTCTGGGGTGGAACGTGCTTACCCAGTCAGAACCGATTCACTTTCGCTATAAAGATCGCAAGGTTATATTCCGCGGGGAGCAGGGAGTCAGGCAGGGACTTCCACAATTTAGCAGTTCGCACAATAAAATTGGAAGCAAAACGCTTGGTGCGAGTCTTGGGAACTTGGACCAGGAAGCGGTGACGACCTTACTGTACCCCGTATAAGTATGCTTTTTTTAATATCTAAGTTGTAGGTTATATTAAAGTCATACGTGAGTCAAATGTCTAACATAAGATATGTTTAGAATAGATCAATCGTTAGTTGATATCAATGAGTAAACATTCTAAAATTTAAGGCACACGAGCTATGATGTTTTTTATGTCCCAATTCTGATAAAACACGCGTACACATGTTTAAATTACTTGCTACGTGGACATTCTGTTCGTTAGATTCATTACTTACTGAAAGTTTTTCACTGTAACGTCTTTCACTATCTGTCAAAATAATGTAACTTAGTGGAAAAAGATTGTTAAACATTTGAGTAATCTTCTCCCCTGAACCAGCAGTGTACACCACTGAAACAAAGTTACGTTTATAGCGTGGTCGCAACGCATTGACGTAATGGACCATTTTATTAGGTGAACTGTATCAACGGTCATGCGATCGAACTGTCGGCGAGTATTTAGAGGAAAGTGTATTGAAGTCAGTTTGTTCACTTTTATGCACTTCCTTTGTTTTTAAGATCACTTGCATAACGATTTTAAAACGCATTTAGCGCAAAATTTTGATGAGTAAGTATGTATTTAACAATGTCTGAGCATGTTTAATGATGAGCAAGTGGGTAATATACAGTTATTACCCTTAAAAATCAAGTGTAGCTCAGTGGTTACATCGTCTGCTTTATAATCTAACTGCCCTAGTTCTAAGCCGTCCCTAACAAAGACGTGTTTTGCTCGTTTTGTGTGGATTCGTACTCGCTTAGCGGTGAAGGAAAACAACGCGAAGAAACCAATATGTCTGAAGACCCCTGAATTTAAAAAAAATGTCTTCGTTTTTTTAACATAAATATGATTAGATAAACACGATATTTTACCATCAGTTAAAAAAACAATACAAACGAGACATAACCCCTTTATTGCAAGCACATTGCATGCAATGAAGACATATGCGTTTGTTAC
The DNA here is from genome assembly GCA_927399415.1 of Macaria notata. Lineage (NCBI taxonomy): Eukaryota > Metazoa > Arthropoda > Insecta > Lepidoptera > Geometridae > Macaria > Macaria notata. Next base: position 2,706,209 of record OV656750.1, on the reverse strand, counting down.
TACTCCCATATTAGTATTGGCGACCATTCCACTGTACCTACTAATTACTACTTGATAGGACTGTTGGCGCCGGGATTACAGAGTTATATTATACGGTATTTTTAACTACCATGGTTTTTTAAACATGATTTTCTACGTCAAAAGCAACAAGTTTAGGCAAAAACAGTTGGAACAAAAATTTCATCGCCTCCTGAAAAAATATTATAAAGTAAGTAACAGTAATATAACCCTCGATACATAACGAAGAAAGTTCGGCGGTTTCAAAGTTTGCTGTGAGAGCTGCAGCACTTTGATTCGAATCAATTACAGCAATAACTTGATTCAAAATCATATGTTGATTTGTTGTCGCTTAGCGGATAAACAAATTACCGTGAAGACACTGATACAACTAATGATCACAAAATCTGAGGACGATTCGTAGAAAAACCTGAGAGAGTCACGACCTTTAGTAATCAGGAATACGATATCAAATCTTTAATTGACTATTTCCACTTTATAATATTTGTATAGATAATATGCAAATTAAAAGACCCCGAAACTTGTTTTAGTCTTACGTTCGTAAGCAACTCAAGGCGCCTTAAATTCAACTGTCAAACTTACAATGTTCCTATTTTATACGAAGCAGCTAAGTAGTCAAATCGTGTTATCGTCAAGCTTTACACCAAAACCTTTTAACTGTGGAAGGAAGTGGCGGAATACTTTGCTATAGCTTAACAACTTGGTAGTTTGGGCTGCGATGTTGTATTTTGTAGACTGGATAAAAATTATTCGTCTTCTTTTAAATATAAATATTCCGGGACATTGCACACATCGCCATCTAGCCCCACACTAAGCAAACGATTGTGTCTTGTTTCTTTTGATGTAAGTAAGACTGGTCTTTTTTTTTTTTCGTGGAGGAAATGCATTTACGCATCCCCGCACTCTCCCCGGGGGGGGGGGGAAGGGTTGGCGGGGTATGTCGGGCTCAGAGCTAAAAGTAAGACTGGTCTGCGAGAAATCTTTTTATTTATGTGAATGTGTTACGAGAAATGTGTAAGTTAATCATAATTATCAGCCCGTTATATCGTACTGCTGAGCAGATTTAATGTAGGTGCTCCCTGCGGTTGTTCTAATGTCGTCAACCCACCACATTGGTGGGCGACCTCTGTGTCTATGGCCAGTCATGGGTCTCCAGTCCATTAATGTTTTGGTCCACCTGCAGTCCTTCTGCCTCGCAACATGTCCTGCACAAGACCACTTGACTTTGGTGATAGCCTTACCGACGTCTCGCACCTTCGTGCGGCGTCGGATTTCCACGTTCCTCACAAGGTCTTGTAGTTTGATGCCAAGCTTGGCGCTCAATGGCTCTCTGCGCCAAGAGACTGTACACCTCATTCAAGTCTTATGTCAGTTTTGGAAAAAGAACTTCCCACATTACCTCTCCAGAACTAAAACCTCTCTGTTTCCGCTAAATGGTTTACCGAACCGGGTCACAGTCACACGTCGTGTTAACGTCTTCTTTAATCCCGGATTAAGCTTAGCAAAGTTACGTTTAATCCCTGCTTAAGCCAGTTTTGCGTAGTTAAAGGAACGCTAAGTCAGTTGTAAAAAGTAGGTGTGTAATTTGTTTTCAAAACACGCAAGTAAAAGTATTGTTATATCAAGAAAGATATATCATATGTTATTTTGCCTGGCATACATATCATAAGAATACTCGTACGCTACACAAATTACATGACTCGTCAAGTTTAATTTACTTAATACATTCAGTTTTAATATAATTTTCAAGGTTTCGATGTCAAGGTATATAATAAATACTAGTGGATGCCCTAGCTAGTTAAACAGAACAACAGAGACACAGATAAACAGATAACCAGACAAAATTATTAGAAAAAATATTGGAACGTGTACTGCTATCAATTTGGAGTATCTGAAATGTTTTTTTTAAATATCTTCAATGTTCAGTCTTTCAACCCTCTTCAGCTGTATTATTATAGATATGTATACAGAAAACACACACAAAAAATCTATAAATTGTTTGAACGTGTTCTGTTAATTTTTTAAGTGTCTTCAACATTCGACTGTCTTCAGCTTTATTATATATACACCTATATGTAGATTATTCATTTTTTTTTCATAGGCTTCCGTCATGTAAGCGACTGATTTGAATACACGATTTCATATCATACCAGATATGAGATTTTATAATGAATTTTGTAGACTTGATTAAAATTTAATTTTAGTAACCGGCTAGCACTTACGTCAATAATTATATCGAAAATTAGCTCGACAAGTTTAGGAAAACTGAGGTTTTCATCATCAGGAAGACGAGTCAGCACGCGCGTCCCGGTTGGGCACCTTGTCCAGACTCAATTTTGAGACTGAAAGCTGATTAAAATTTGCTTGATATTAAGTAGCAATTAAATGTACTCTAAGATTTTAAATAAGACTTTTCTTTACATTTTAATTGCAAATGCCAATTGAACAGATGCTAAAACAAATGTGATTTGCGAAGAAGCTTGTTCATCTTTACCCAGAGAGATCCGGTTCACTCCCGCTTTGAAGATCGCTAGATAGATAGTAGAACTACAAGCTACAGAGTTCTTAGACAGAAAAGTTTTGTGTGGTAAACTGCATGCTGTAGTAACAGTGTAGTAAACCACAGCCTTTGCAAGAAGCGAGAAACTGTCTGTTCTGGCTTTACTTAGTGTAGGGAGTTTTGTTTCATGAACTATTCCGTGTTTAAATGGGAATGTAAATTATTTGTTTTTTGGAACATATGAACATTCTCTCTCTTAGTCGTATTCCTCATGACTGAGGGTCGTGACTCCCCCGTAGAATTAATTCGTTAGGGGAGTTTTCTTGGGCAGATATATCGTGGTGGGCGCCCAGGTCCTTCCACGGAAGACACACGTCCGCCGACAGTGTGGTTCCTCTCACCAATAAGCGGGTGCAAATCCACACATAACCACAACATATCTTTAAAAAAGTCATTGGTGTAGGGCTGATATAGAACCAAGGTGCGTCCGATTCTAAGGCAGACGCTAACTTACCGAGCCATACTAGCTTTTAATAATGTAATATTTACTTAAATTAAACTTATATTGGAAAATGAGCGAAAATAATCACGACCGGCAGGATTAGGACCTGCGTATTTCAGATCACCGTCCGGATAGCCTTAACCACTAGGCTACGGTCTACCAACTGCCAGGCGCAAAAATTTATTAAAAACAACCATAGTGCAGGTTTAGCACTTAATAAATTAACTCATAATATTTACTTAGTTTAAAGTTTATTTTTTCTTTCTTTCTTTCTTCTTTCTTTCTTTCTCTAAGTCTTAATATTAATATGTTGTTATGCGTTATAGATATTCCTCTCTATTAATGAAACAAAAACTTACTTACTAAAAATGTTACTAATGTTGAATGACATCACTAGAGACAAGAACGCTGGCTGGTTCCTTGCGCAAAGGATTTCTATAGCAATCCAGCGTGGGAATGCAGCCAGCGTTCTTGGCTCCATACCACATGACGTGGATGTTTTAAATTTAGTTTAAATGTAAATACTCTTTTTTAGTTTTGTTAGTGTATAATAATTATAAACAAAATATAAAATGCAGTAAGTTTTCAAAAACATTCCATTATAAAGGCAACAAATATATACATTATTCTCTTACTAAAAAAACTTACTTTTTTTTTTACAACATATTTTTTAAATTCGCGCCGATATTTGCAACTAGAAATTGTAGCCGAAAAACTTCGCTCCCGCGTAAAAAGTAATCCACACTAAAACTTCTAAAAAAACACTACCCATATTATTTTTATATCTAGTCAGGCAGCTTTTTCTAGTTTGTTCCAGTTTTTTTTTGTATCTGCTGCATCGATATTTATGGTTACAAAACCGCCTGTTCGCTGATATTTGACAACAGCTGGCATTTAAATTTATTCTTAACTTCTGTTCACTTTTTCGAATATTAAAAAAATTATGAATTTTATACCTTAATTTAAACAGAAAAACATTTTATTGATAATTTGTTCGAATTACATGTCAGATTATGATTCAAATTAAAGACATTTTATAAATATGTACACTTAAGCATAAGGTCAATTTAAATAAAATTTAAAACTCTGTTATTGGTAAGAAATAAATAAATTCTAAATTCTTATATAAACATACTTAATAAGTTAAATGTCAATTCGATAATTCCATTGATTCAATCAACTTTGAATTACTAGCAAGCTGTATTCCAAGCTATTAACGAATCTAAACATATAAAGCTCAAAGGTCTGACTGACTGACTGACTGACATAGTGATAGATATACTCTGTAATCCAAACTAGGTTACGAAAACTGTGTTGCGGAGTATATGTTTTTCCCCGGTAGGATCTGTATTAAGATATGTTCAATCAATAGTTGCAAAAACTAACTCCACAGTCCATTATGATATTTTTTTTACTTTTTGTTTACGTTTAGCTACGTATTTAGGTATTCCAGTAGACTATTACATGTAAGCCAAATTTGTGAAGACACTGGAAAGCACAAAGTCTAGCCGTTGTCTCTTGCTACGCCCCAATACCTCGGGGCACATGTATTTTTTTTGGAAAATTGTATGTGTGCAAGTATGAATAAATAAATATATAATAAAACATTGGCTAAAAGTCCAATGGTCTGGCCAATAATCAGTAATAATCAGTAATAATCATTTTATTGTCAGTAAAACTAGGTTTCAACATTGGTCTTAAAATAGTTACAAGTAGGTATCTCTAGTTCATACCCTGTCGGGTGTACTCACATAATCAATTTAATATATCATCATAATAGTTAAATTCGAGGTCCTAAATAGTCTTGTACTTTGTAATAGTATTTCTCTAATAAGAGTTCTGTCAGTTTATTTTTGAATTGGCGTTGGCTAGAAGGAAAAGTTTTACCAGAAAAAACTCCTCGGCTCATGACAGTTATAAAGTTACTTTTAGACGAGGAAAAATTGCTCGTTGTTCATTTTGCTAAAATTGGGGCTTTTTAAATTAATATCCTCCACAGCCGTTTTAGATTATTTTGTTTAATAATCGGTTTCCTTAATGTATACCTATTTTTATTTTTTAATAGCTTGATAATAAATGTTATTGAATGGTTCGTGTTATATTTGGAAAGAAAGAAAACAATTATTGTGACAGGTTGAACAGAAAAACAAACACGAGTAAAAACATAATAAACAAACAAACAAAAAATCTGCCACAACACAGCCCCAACTCAGCATAATGCTGGTTGAGTGGAAGCAACGAGCGCTGGTCTTCCGGTGGAAATGGCTGTGTATTTGGAATTATTAGATATGAAATCAAAGTGCAAAAGCAAGTCCCTATGGGTCGGCACACCTATAGAACTCAACTGTCTTAAGTTTTGAAACCTCCAAAAGGGCGCTTCAGGCCTTTTGACATTGTTTAAAGCCTGCAGTGTTTGGACAAACAGTTTTTTTTTTTTCATTAGATAGGCTCACGCTTGACTACAACTTGCCTGATGTTAAGCAACGTATCGATATCGTCTATTTACTAGTTATTGCAAACATTAACTATAGCACAGCAATTACAACATTGCAAAAACATCACAATTAACTATTATTTTTTAATCATTAGTTTTATTAAACAAAAATGTAATGAATGAATTCTTATGTATCAATTTGTGCAAACCATGTATTAAAGTTTTTAATAAAGAATAAAAACCATTTATTGCAACATTAAACCTTAAATTAGACAAAAAACATATAAGTCTGGTCTTTCGTTTGATCTTATCTTATCTTTTTTATTGTCAGCTAAAAACTAGCGCAACCGGAATATTTTGCAGGAATACCACATCAAACAAATTAAATTAAGAACTTACCAATCAGGTAGATTGAAAATTATCGGAAAAATGCCCGCAAAAGCTACTGGAAAACTGCAGTCAGCATTTCCGCATCAAAACATAGAGTTACTAAACATCTAGATGGAGTCATCGTGAGAGATGCGCTGATACATCTACTTGTGCATGGTCAGTTGTTGACAGGAAATCGATTGTTTGACGGTGTTTTTTTGCGAAAAAAAAAAAAAAAACATCTAGATTGTTAAGTATGAGAGTAACTATGTAAATTTAGTGTAGGGGTATGTCGGGCTCGGAGCTAATGAAACTCCACTACCGATAAAACCTACCACGATGTCCCTTCGTCTTGGATAGCCCTATCCAAGACGGGTTTCGCGGGCAAGCGAGCAATACTGTGGAACTCCTTGCCCGAATCTCTATTCCCCTTGAACTATAATTTGTCGGTCTTCAAGTCGAGAGTAAACCGGTTTCTTCTAGGCAAGCGCGCTAGATCGTAGATTAAAACGTTTCTTAACATCAGGCAAGTTATAGTCAAGCGTGAGCCTATAACATGTAAAAAAGGGACTCCTCCGCAATAACCAGCAATCAAGCCGTAGACCCGGAATCCACACATAATTTGAAAATACACGTTGTTGGTCACCAATGACTTGGACATGTGTCTTCCGTGGAAGAACCTGGGCGCCCACCACGATGAATCTGCCCAAGAGAACTCCCCTATTGAATTAACTCTGCGGGGGAGTCACCAGCCTTCGTCATGAGACCACTATATATAACCAAATTCCAAATAAAACCAAAGACCTGAACTGGTATAGTTTCAAGAAAAAAATGTTTGAGTACCTGCTAACCAAATTTTATTATAAAGTAAATGACTTTGTTGAAGAAAAAAAGAAGATGTACACATAAATTGACTAGCCATAAAAGTAACATTTGTACGCCTATCGGCAGAATATTTGGTGCAACAAATTTATGTAAGACCTACTATGTATGTATGACAATATTCGTGCAAATAAATGAATTTTGATTTGATTTTGATTTGAGAAAATACGACTCAAGAGAGAGACTAGACTAAGCATAGATTGGGTAATTTTAGTCCAAGTGGAGACAATCAGTTTTTTAAACTGCTATCTCTTTGGAAGTGCTAGGTCAGACCACTTTTCTATTCCTGAGTTGTGAAAGTTGGAACACGATCCAGTTATTAGTTAGCTTGTTACATACTTTAATGGGAAAAACTTCCAAGCGATTTTGGGAAGCGATTTCTTCCAGGCAACCGTAGGATGGACAGGAGTCGAAAGAAAAATAATGGATGGGCCATTAATTTTCTTTCGACTCCTGTCCATCCTACGGTTGCCTGGAAGAAATCGCTATTAGCGATAAGACCGCCAGTTGTGGCATTATTTTTTAGTCTTTTGTGTTTCTGTTTGTCTTTTTTTTCAATGTGTGTTAAAATAAAGAGTTTTATCTATCTAAGACTGCTCTGTTAGCTTAGTTGGTAGTGGCTCTGCCTTCTAATCTAGGGGTGCGGGTTCGATTCCCGCATGACACAAATAATTACGAACATTTAAATTTGTAATTATTTGTGTTGAGTCTGGTCGTTTCTATGTATAATAAGTATGTATTTACAAAAGAAAAGTATTATATGTATTATATCCGTTATCTAGTACCCATGATACAAGCGTAAGCTTAGTATGGGGCTAGATGGCGCTGTGTGATATGTCCTGAAATATTTATTTTTATTTATCTATCTATCTATCCTTTTTAATGGCTTGTGATTGACATTAAAAACTTATTTTTTTGTAGAGGCGAGGCAATGGTTACAGATTTCACATCAATTTTATTTACTCAAAGTCTGAACTTTTGAATAAGAATTTAATGGTTCCCAAATTTGATAATTTTTAAGACTTTTTATAAATAATAAACAAGAAACAAAGACGTATGTATGTATATATCATACAAATAATAAAGCTGAAGAGGGTCAAAACTCTGTGTACATACCTATTAGAAAAAAGAAGTATAATAAAAAGTAATTAAATACATTAAATCGATAATAAAACACGTTTCGCAGTTTTATATTTATTGTGTATTTAATTTATGTGTCTCTGTTTATCTATGTATCTGTTTGTCTGTTTATTTAAACGCTCATGACGCAAAAATGGCTGAACGAGTCAGATTTTTTGGAATGTAGGTAGTATGAGATCTTAGAATTGTCGTAGGCTACTTTTTATCCTGAAATAATGCGAGCGAAGCCGCAGGCGTAAATAACCTAATAAAGTAAACCTTTAAATACGTCTACGAACACTTACAAATCGAGCAATATCATAATTTATTATTTATTTATATATTCATAGGCACTAAGCTTAAACACACATAATATAATACTTAATAAATAAGAAAATTACGATCATTACCAAAATCGGTTAAAAATGTCCCACTTAACCCTCAACCACCCGAGCTAAAAATCGAAAACACGCCAATAGAAAAAGCGGAAACGAAATACTAGAACCACTCTACCCCGACCGCAACTTTTTCTGTTCCAACTCGCCCTTCGTTAGCCGGAACGTATCTATTGGTTTGTTCCTCTTTTTAGTGGCCCAGAGAAATGGAGCGCGTAGAACGGAACGTACCATTTGTTCTTTTATTGGGTTAAAGATGGTTTTTTATTGGGCTGAGGTGAAAGTGAATTTGCAGATGTATTTTTGAATTGTAACGGATTTTCGAATGGTTTTAAATTTAGATTAAATTTTGAAGAACGGTGAAATCGTTTCATTGGAATCATTTATATTTATACGGAAGTGAGTGACAGGTGTTTTATTATTGTTATTTAATAAATGTTTATAGGTGTTGTATTTGATGGTATATTAATTAACATCTTATGTCATTAATTTCTCTAACCAAAAATAAAGAAAACTTAAAGTAACTTAGTAATGATTGCTTACCATCAGGCGAATTACGGACAAGTGCAAACACATTTCTTGTAAAAAAAAATAATAGAAAATGGCTAAAGCTATATTTATATAACCTGTTATTCAGTATTTTTAGGGGCACTTGATCATAATAAATTATACAACAGCTAGAATATAATACATGTATATTTTAACGTTAGGTTTTTTTTTAAATTAGATAGACTCACGCTTGACTACAACTTTCCTGATGTTAAGCAACGTTGTAATCTACGATCTAGCGCGCTTGCCTAGAAGAAACCGGTTTACTCTCGACTTGAAGACCGACAAATTATAGTTCGAGGGGAATAGAGATTCGGGCAAGGAGTTCCACAGTAGGGCTGTTCGCACGATGAAAGTCGAAGCAAACCGCTTGGTGCGAGTCTTTGGAACCTCAATTGTTAATATTTTCTTTAAGCTAATAACTTTCATAAATAACTTTGCATAAATCAGAAAAACTTAGCGGAGTTAGTTATGAGTGTAAGATTTTTTATGATTTATTTAGTTTTGTTTCTTTTCTATAAAAAAAATATTCTATGGCAGCCACTTTGCCGTGTATTTTTTTTTTCCGGACAGCTGTCTGCTAAACTGTAGATTGGCTAGGAAATATAGTTTCGAGCTGTTTTACTGTGATAAATATAAGGACAAATGTAGGAGTTTATTTTGTTTAAATTTAGTAACTAAGTAAGTCACTTTATGTAAAATAGGTGCTCGTAAACTTGCATCCCTTTAAAAGTGGCATTTCCAAAAATTCTTTCTTAGTGAATGCCTACGTCATAACATCTACCTGAATCCCAAATTTCAGCCCAATCCGTCCAGTGGTTTGGGCTGTGCGCTGATAGATCACTATGTCAATCTAACCTTTAAGTTTTATATAATTTTGATAGTACATATACCCGATTATACCTACATATTACGTATACTCGTATAGATCTATGCTCAGTTACTTCATATAAAACATCGTATGAAATAGATTACACCTTAACATTTTGGCTAAATTAAATCAAATCAAAATACAACCGGCTTCTTATTCCTCCTTTCTTTGTACATATTACAAAAAAAAAACACAAATGTTAGAACGTAAGATTGGGACAGAGGGCGGCCTTATCACTTGATCTATAAGTGATCTCTTCCAGGCAAACTAGCTTAGATAACATCGGCAGGTAAACAGTAACGCTTTTAATTTTTATTTAAAACTAGCTGACCCGACGAACTCTGGATAAGCCGATTCTGGATTTCATTAATATAATAATTAAATTCAATTTAAAAAAAAGGTTAAAAATTATCCTGTCCGTCCTGGTTCTAAGCTACCTCACCACCAATTTTCAGATAATCCGATCAGCCGTTCTTGGGTTTTAAATGGTGTAACTAATACATCTTTCTTTTATATATATATAATATTGCCCAAATCTCTATTCCCCTTGAACTATAATTTGTCGGTCTTCAAGTCGAGAGTAAACCGGTTTCTTCTAGGCAAGCGCGCTACATCGTAGACTATAACGTTGCTTAACATCAGGCAAGTTGTAGTCAAGCGTAAGCCTATTTCATGTTAAAAATATATATATATATATATATATATATATATAGATAATCACGGTTACACGTGTTTTTGCTAGTTCCAAAGAGTAGTTATATCTTACTTCAAACTCATTCCTACAATTCCAATTAACATATATCTAACAGAGTAAACTAACCTAAACTAAACTGACGTAGGCAGTGTTTCTGAGGCTGCGAATGACATGGGCGAACTTCGGGCCAAAGTTTGACAAACTTTGGCTCATTGTTGACCGAGTTGGTCTGGGGTCGTTCGCGCGTAAACTCGCGTCAACAACAGGAGAAAAACAGTTATTTTAAGTTGGTTAGCAAGTTTTTGTTTGGGTACAGGGTTTGCAGGGGTCCTCCTGTTTACAGATACGTTTTTTGATTGTCAGATACAAGTTATTGGTAAACAGATTACATTTAGTTGTATTAACCGGCTAGCGGCTAGTGGAAGGGTGAACATTACTTACAAGTGGAAGGCGTAGCTATGGGGTCACCTGTATCTCCTGTGGTTGCCAACATCTATATGGAGTGGTTTGAAGGAGTTGCACTTCGGGATATATCAAATAAACCACGCTACTGGTGGCGGTACGTGGACGATATTTTTGCTGTTATCGCCAAAGATGATCTAGCGCAGTTTACAGTACACCTGAATGCTATACACCCGAAGATACAGTTCACGGTGGAGCTTGAAAAAGAAGGAATACTGCCTTTTCTTGATGTGAGCGTCCGGCGGGAACAGGATGGTACATTGTCTCACGCAGTGTACAGAAAGCCGACGCACACGGACAGATATTTAAGTGCTGATTCACATCACCATCCTTCGCAACTCGCATCTGTTCCTAGATCCCTCATAAACCGTGCGCTAAGTCTGTGTCACCCACAGTATATACATGCAGAGTTGGATCATGTTAGACGAGCACTGGAGAAGAATGGGTTCAGTTGGCGAAAATGTTTGCGCTTGGCGACAGGATCAGATCGCAAGAAACCGGTTGGAGTAGATCGGGCTCCGATTTATTTGCCGTTTGTCAAAGGCGTGACGGACAAGATTGGTATTTTCCTTAAAAGGAAATATAACTTGAAAACCATCTTTCGTCCACCTAGTCGTCTGAGGCAACTATTGCGATCACCTAAAGACAGCGAGCCGTTACATGCCCCAGGTGTTTATCGTATACCTTGCGACTGTGGTATGAGTTACATCGGAGAAACCCGCCGCAATATTTCTACGAGGGTGGCGGAACACATACGGTGTGTTAAAAACAGGGAGACTGTTAAATCCGCGTTGGCAGAACATGCTGAAGGGGTGAACCATTTCCTACGTTTCGATAAGGTGTCGGTCTTGGCCAAGGAGAAGTTCCTAGTACCGAGGAAAGTTCGGGAAGCAATAGAAATAGGTCGACATCCAAACTTTAATCGTGACCGAGGATGGACATTGGCACCTGCGTGGAGACCTGTTTAAAACTCTGGCCGGGAGGACGATTTAGCTGAACATCTGCCACTAGACACGGTCAGCATAGTGTGCGCGGACCCCAATATCTTGGTGCAACGGATCTCAAGCGATGAGGAAGAAATACACGATCCGCCGGTGGCGCCTCGATCGCCTATCCTCACCCGTCGCGGTGCGCGAGCGGTTGCGAGAGCGGAGCGGGCGCAGAAGCGGGGGGGGTGCGGCAGCGAGTCGGCGAACCAGTCTGGACGAGGCGGCCAACCGGGACGCGCGTGCTGACTCGTCCTCCTGATAATGGAAACCTCAGATTTCCGAAACTTGTCGAGCTAATTTTTCGACGTAATTTTTGACGTAAGTGCTAGCCGGTTAATACAACTAAATTTAATCATGCCTTACGGGAACTATAATACAGTGAAACAGATTACATACTCAAATTCTTATATTAATTAGATATTAGTCTATTGCCTACAAAATAGACATGGTTGAAATGTAATTAAATCTAGACAAAGTCTTGCCAAGTCTAAGGTTCGTAGCTGCAATTTCATTATTATTATAGTTAATGTTGTGTGACTTGGCCGTGGACTTGTATCCACCTAACGTATAAAGAATGTTCAACGGCCAGTCATATAACATTGACTATAATAATACAGAAATAGCAGTAAAGAACCCTAGACTTGGCACGACATTGTCAAGATTTCATTACTTTTTAGAGATAAACAAGCAGCTAGCTCCATCGAGACTTGGCAAGTTTTTTACAGAATGTTTTTAGTGGGATAGGTTTTGCGTTAGACTACGACCCGCCTGGTGTAGGTATTCGACATAGATTTGAAATCTCTTGGAATGTAGTGTGATCCGTGTACTAATACTAATAATACAAAAAAAAAAACATTCTTTATTTTTTCATTCGGTCTTCAAAGCGAGAGTGTACTTATTTATTCTTACTGGGTTATCACGCTCATCCTAGCCCATAATAATAGCTTAATATCATGCGAATTGTGGTGAAGTGAAAACCCATACCGAGTAAAAAAATACCAAACAGGTCACATTTATGACCTTCTTTTTCTAAGTCGGTTAAAAAACTCAACAAAGTTATCCAACTTAAGTGATTTTAACATAATATTTCCCGTACTTGTAATAAAATAAGGCGCCAGCGTGGTAAAATCATCAATCTTCTATCAACGTCAGATGATATCGTGTTCTACGTCAAATTAACGTACACCCAGACACTTTCATATTTTACACATAGAAGTAACTATATGTAGGTATACCTACAGCTCTTGAGATTAGTGTAAAAAAAAATTGCCGCAAAAATATATGTAATTTTAAGGCGCACGAATTTGATTTAATTTAATTTTTTGCCCTTGTTAGTAAGTACATATAATACATATTAGTATGGGGCTTTATGGCGCTGTGTGATATTTTTGAAATATATATTTATTTTAAAGACATCACTAGAGACAAGAACGGTGGCTGTTTCCTTGCGCAAAGGATTTCTATAGCAATCCAAGGTGGGAATGCAGCCAGCGTTCTTGGCTCCATACCACATGTAGATAGTTTAAATTTAGTTTAGATGTAAATACTCTTTTTTAGTTCTATTAGTGTTAATATGTGTAAATATTGTTTCTTATTATTTTAATAAATTATTTATTTGAAATGAAATGAAATGAAAATTATTTATTTTGTGACAAGAAATTACATACGAACACATTCAAGAAAGTAAGACAAACACATTTTGCACATACACAATTTCCTGTCACAAGCCGGCCTCAACTCAGCATGTGCTGACTGCGAACAGTCAGCGCTGGTCTTCCGTTGAGACCGTCCGTTCCGTATTTAAAAGTATGTATGTACGTGATATAAGTTTTGGTTTGAGTTGAAAATAACTGTTAGAACAGACAGATAACTAGAAGAACTGAAGGTGTACATATACTTATTGATTAGACATTAATATTAAATTTAAACACCGCCACATTTTTCTTTTTGAATGAAGATAAAATTGCTGAAAAAAATTTTTAATAGTATTTGATATCATAAATAACAAGGCAGAAAAAAAATGGGAAAAGCACGAAGTCTTTTATAAAAAAATTAAATAAAATGTTGATTGACATCACTAGAGACAAGAACGCTGGCTGGTTCCTTGCGCAAAGGATTTCTATAGCAATCCAGCGTGGGAATGCAGCCAGCGTTCTTGGCTCTATACCACATGTAGATTGTTTAAATTTAGTTTAGATGTAAATACTCTTTTTTAGTTCTATTAGTGTTAATATGTGTAAAAAATAGGCAGACCGTAACTTACGAGCATAAAAATATAAAACACTAGGGTAGGGTACTCACGGCTTCGCTCGCATTAAGATGTAAAATTTGCATCCCATATTTCACCTTTTTTTCAGAATTTCCTAAAATCCTTTTTCAGCGGATGCCTACGCCATAAACATCTATTTTCATGCCTAATTTCTGCCCGATCTGTCCAGCGGTTTGGGTAGTGCGTTGATAAGATCACTTTGTCAGTCAGTCACCAAATTTTATATATTTATACATACTTTAAATATCTTTGCAAATAAAAACGTATAACAAAGAAATATTTTTCATTGAGGAAAGAAACACTTATATTAATCCAAATAAAACATAAAAAATGCGCCGTGCAATCTGTAGGAAAGAAAGTTTTTACAGCGCAGCGTAGTTAATAAGTTTGCAATGGTACAAGATTACCACAATATATGATAGATACTTTAATTTCACATAACAATAGCTAGTTGATCTTTTTAGTAGATGAACCTGAGTGCTCACCACAATGTATCTGCCAAAGATAATTTCTCTAAATCATACATTTTGCGAGGAAGGAATAGATAGATAGATAGATAGATAGATAAATACTTTATTAAACACCACAAATGAAACAATATAAATTAGAATCAGCGTCTTAATTGGCGGCCTTATCGCTAAGAGCGATCTCTTCCAGGAATAGATATATCACAAGTTAATATTGTTGACAAAAGTGAAACAAACCAAGGCATTATGAACACGTTTATTATTTGGACTATTAAACTAACGAGGTACTTCAGCAAATTGCTGAGACTCCAGCATTATGCTGAGTTGGGGCTGTGTTGTGGCAGATTTTGTGTTTGTGTGTTTATTATGTTCTTACTTGTTTGTTTCTCTGATAAATCTGCCATAGTAAATGTTTTCTTTCTTCCAAATAAATATATGTATAAATATATATATATTTTGTGATATTTGTTTGCAATAACTAAATTAAGGTTCGTTCAATAGTAGCTCCCGCCCATAACAAACTTCCTCTTAAATCAGCTTATTTATTAAAAAAAACTGCATCTAAATCCATTGTGCAGTTTTATAGATCTAATCACACATACATACATCCATCCACCAACATCATTCAGCATAGGATCCATCTTAGACCATAGTTATTGTTTACCATCAGGCAAACTATGGTCAAGTGAACACCTGGTTTAGTTTAAAAAAAGTAGGGACTGACACGGGCAGCGACTTTGCTTCATACTAAAATACTTTCATTATATGTACATATTTATTAACTGTATAGATATAAATAATAATTTGTGCATGTTGTGCTTTACTGAAATAGGTTATACATTTAGTATATAAAAATACTAGTGTAAACTAAATGTAACAATGTCATTTACCAATGTTGAGCCAAAAAAAAACTATGTAGTGATCTACTATCTACCTACGGGTAATCTACGTCAAACAGAAAAGGTCTCCATAAAACCATGTCCGCGTGAAACTGAGCCGAGTGCAGTAAACGAATGGAATGAGAAACGTCATATTTCGACACGAGTTCCGTACGTATAATATTTCACGAGTTTGGGCAAGTTTTGGTCGAGTTACTCGATAACTTGGCCGAAGTGACTTGTGTGAAACTTGGCTAGATTTGTTGGGAAACTATACTTATTTAGTGGTATTAAAACTTAACTAGATTTATTCATAAAAAAGGAATTTTGTATGTAGGTAAAGGCATGTTTTCGTAACAAATGTTTTTTTCTAAGCTGTTAGGTATCTAACGACCATCATATTCATATTCATTTATTTGCACTTTCTGTACATGTCATTTATGTTATAATAGTCATATTGCATGTTCATAAAATCAAAATCCATCTTCAAAACTGTCCGCTTAAGCGATTTTGTGGACCAAGATATTAAATCAAAGAAATGCCAATCTATAGATTGGCATTTCTTTGATTTAAACTAGCTCTCAAAAGAGACTACTGTCTAAACATAATTACATACATAGTGCAATTGCAAGCAAAGGTATAGGTACTCTTTCACTAGATCACACCATCATTATTTGCAGTCTTTTTTATCGTTTACCATTACTGTATTTAGTTTTCTTTGCATGTACTACCTTTAATTGAAAAACAATAATTTCCTTTGGGCTATAACGACTTCTTTCTGCAATAACAATAAGAGAACTAAAAAAAAATTTCATGACACAAAAAATGATTTTCAACGAGATACTTTATAAACAAGACCGTTCTTGATTTAAATATTTTCTGTTATATTTTTGTTTGACGTTATACTTTTAAACTCATGACTTACTATACTTTTTTTACATTAGATAGGCTCACGCTTGATTACAACTTGCCTGATGTTAAGCAACGTTGTAATCTACGATCTAGCGCGCTTGCCTAGAAGCAACCGGTTTACTCTCGACTTGAAGACCGACAAATTATAGTTCAAGGGGAATAGAGATTCGGGCAAGGAGTTCCACAGTTTGGCTGTTCGCACGATGAAAGTCGAAGCAAACCGCTTGGTGCGAGTCTTTGGAACCTGAACTATATAACGGTGCCTTCTTGCCGTACCTCCACTCGTACGATGGTGAAATGGGGCTGCAGGAATTAAATTATGCAATTAAAATTCTGTACAAGTGATAAGGATCTAACGAGTATAAAGGCTTCCCACGCATCGTCGAGGACCCCTAAAAAGTATCAAGACTCGACATCTGTCTGTTGATCGATTGGCTCCCAGTTGCGAGCACTTTCAGGGTACTGTAACATTATTCCAAGGTACTGGTCGCGTCACAACGGAGCGACGGATCATCGTGATTTTGAGTATGGTGATAGTATAGGGTCTTAAAAAGACGTAGGCTTGTTTATCCCAAAAATAGGGGTTTCTAAGGGATGACGTTAAAATAGAATACAACGAATTGAATTATTATTTTAGTTAAACCCTTTTGTAGGTCATAAAGTTTTTGACATAACGATGTGTGTTCGTTGGTTTGTTAGTATATTCGTTTCACTTCTTAATTTTTAGTTTGGTGATAGTTTCTGAATATATATAGGCTAGTTTGTATGTTACTGATAGGAGGACGTTAAATTTCCGAAATATCAATTAGAAAGTCGCAAATTTGGTGGTCTATCAAAGGTACAAGGATCCCTAAAACGTAGCAAGACTCAACATCTGTCTGCTGATCGATTGGCCCCAGTTGCGAGCTAGCACTTTCAGGGTACTGTAAAATATTACACAGGTTAACTTGTAACGAACGCGAACTTTGAAGACCCGAAAATGTTCCAACATTTAAGAACAAACAACAACATTTTGGTGCATTACTTAAAAAAAAGGAATCTTAAATTTACGGATCTGAAATTATTACATTTAAAATAGTTCGAAGTTACGTAGTTATTCCTTTTATTGACCTATGTTAAATTGGTTTACTTTTGTGTTTACTTCGGCATATTTAATGCTTTTACTTTATATGCCACGATCTATAAAAGATTTGATTATTCACGACAAGAGTTTAGATTACGTTTGTCTAAAAGAAAATTACTTTGTCCATAGCAATGTTTAATAGCAGACGATCTGAACTCACACGTAAGCCCGATTAAACATAACATTAAACATAAAAAATACGCAAAATAACACATTCTCCAGCCATTCGATTGTTTATTCTCTAATAAAATAAAAATAGTGTTATTCGAATCGACACGCGCAGTTATTTCAAAAAGGTGATAGTTTAAAAATTCCATCGTCATAACAATCCTTTATTCCAACTAGCGGCGATTTCACCACTCCATCTATGTACAGGGTGGCATTGAATTGTAGAACAATTTACAAACTGTAGTAAACTCGTACTATACAATAATGTTCAGACCTACCTCATGTGTGTGTATGTATGTAAAGTGAAATTCAAAATAACTAAAACATAAGGATAATTTTCACGTTTTTAAAATAAGGATAGGAAAATAATGTTTTTACTTAAATAATCTACCTACCACTACTAAAAGAAAATCTACCATTGAATCTACATCTTGAATTACGTAGAATAATAATAATACGGTCAATCTATGTACATGTACATTAACTTTATCACCACCCTTACGCACACTTAAAATTAATGATAGTAACTGTAGCCATCTTATGATGGTTTGACGACCATAGTTAGGTTATTTTGTTTAAATTTTGTCTTTTTATCTGTTTCTCTGTATATCTTTTTCTAATTTTATTATTTATTATTAGTCATAGGCTGCTTTTCATCCTGAAATAATGCGAGTGGAGTCGTGGGCATCCACTACCTGTAAATATATGATAATATTTAGTTAAATATAAAATAACCGTCGATCTACGTAAGACATTTGTAATTTGAAATACTTGGTATTTTTCTGTGTAATCTAATTCGATGCCATCCTGTACAACAACTATAAATATAAATTCGCTCGCTTCGCTCAACAGCCATGAAAAATTCAGCCAAACGGCTCGAACATACCAGCTGATACATAACGTACATTATGTACGTAGATTCAAACTTATGTTCTCGGCTTGTTTTACTGGGTAAATTATTTGGCATTTTATATAAAACACCCGTTTTATTTTTGCGCGCGTAGCTCAGCTAGCAGAAGTATTATTTTGCGTTTCAATAAGTTATTTATACATATGATAAAGCTAAAGAGAGTAAACAATCTGAACATATAATATGATTTTAAGAATTTGTGTGTCCAATAAACATTTTTATTATTATTATTATTATAAGATATTAGAAAAACAATTGGGTTCATACTTTATGTAGGTATATATGCATAACAGCACACTTTTCAGCAATTTCTAGAATTTTTGTCTGTTTGTCTGTCTATTACGCCCATAACGCAAGAACGGATCATCATGATTTTTGGTGTGTAAGTATATTATTATGAGGTCTTAGAACTGTCGTGGCTACTTTTTATCTCCTAATAATGCGAGTAAAGCCGCGGGCGTCCACCAGTATTTAATATAAGAGAGACTGTAGTCAAACAACACCTACTCTATAAAAAGCATGAAATTACTCGACACTAGAGTTGGCCACTCTTAATCCCAATCACAATAGCAAGTATAATTATGGAATTGTGATTTAGTATTTCTTCCAGAAAGCCAAAACGTTAATTAGGTAAAGTTATCTTAAACATGACCTTTATTCGCAGAAAACACACGTACATACATTTAACAGTGTACTTTAACTCTATATCTTATCTTAGAGGTCAGAACGTAGAATGTATAATGTGGATTGCAGTTTTGTTTAACCTATACTTAAGTATCAATACATATAAAAAAGTTATAGAGAATCGAAAGCTGTACAATTTAAAAAAAATTGCAAATACTTTGAATTGCTAGCAGAACACGTTCGAACAATTTATAGATTTTTGTCTGTTTATTTAAACCCTCATCACGCAAAAACAGCTGAACAAATCATTATGATTTTTGGTATGTATGTAGTATGAGGTCCTAGGCTACTTTTAATCCCAAAATAATACAAGGGAAGCCGCGGGCGTCCACTAGTTATCAACATATTTACTTTTAACAGACGTCATATGTTTATCATATGATTTATTTTGCTATGTATTTAAGGTCGCTTCACACTAAAATTTTATTAATTAAGTAATTGGTTGAATTTTGTGTCACATTATTTGTTTACAAAACAGAATGTATGAAAAGTAACGATTTTAGAGATATAAAAGGAAGTAATACTTTAAAATATTTTATTGATAATGTAACTTCTTGATTTAGGCCGTGTTGCTTTAGGATAAAATCTAGTTTAAATGTTATTTTCGAAAGCATGAATGTAATAAAAAAATATCTCACTAACATAATGTTAACTTAACTCCCTTTTTAAACTTACATCGTGAATAAATCAACATGTGTGAGGACCACAATATCCGAAGGCTTATGTGTCTTCTTGTCTTCTTCTTCTTCGTCTTCTTCTTCTTCTTCTTCTTCTTCTTCTTCTTCTTCTTCTTCTTTCTTCTTCTTCCGTCTCTTTCTTCTTCTGGGCGCCCATCACGATGTATCTATACAAGAGTATTCCCCTAACGAATTAATTCTGCAGGGGATCCACGACCCTCAGTCATGAGGAAATTCGACTCAAAGAGAGAATCTTAAAACACAGTCTGATATGACCACACCCTTATTTTAATTAATCACTTTATTATTATTTCATTCGTCAATACATTCTCACTATGATCAGACGTTAAAAGTATTAATTTATATAAAAAATCAAAATGAAACTATTTATTTGCTTATTGTGGTTTTTCACGATTAATATTATTATCTGTGCTCCATCATACGAAGTAGACGACGATTATGAAGATTCCGACGAGAATTTAGGTATAATTGTGTCACCTAAATGGAGGAAATTGGTTACTGCACATCAGAAACAACATAATGTAGACTTAGCTGGTGAGTTTTGGCAACACTTTATTTATTTGATAAATTAGTAATATCTGTGTTCCTAGATGCATTTAAAAAAAGTTCCGGAGTACCACCCGTACGCCCGTAGCCCTATATCTTCCTCGAGCTCAAGTCTACTGTCACTAATAAATTCATGTACTAAACAAATCTAAGCCTATCGGAGAAAACCGCACCAAAATCAGGCCAGTAATTTAGAAGATACAATATATACAGCAGCGCCCCCTAGTGGGTTGTCATCGTAACGTATAGCTAAAAACATGCATCAATCAAACCTCAACACATCACGGAAGACTGCAATATGTTGCACTTTATCATTTTGTTGGATAATTCTTTTTTTATCTCAAAAAGTACTGGACCGTAAGAAAAAACAAATATATGGGACCACCCTTGAAACAATCCCCATCGAATTCAAACAAAATTCGTTAGAAAAGGCAGAATAATTGTAACTGATTATTATTTCTTCTAATTACAGGGTCGGAACAGAAAGTATTCGACAAGAAGGGCAGGATAAACATAACAGATGTTCCGTTCCTGGTGAGCATATTACGTACATTACCAAATGGAGAAATAAGGCATGAGTGCGGAGGTTCTATTATCAGGAATGACGTCATTTTGACAGCAGCTCATTGTGTCAAAGGGTATGTTTAGATCTTCTTCTTCTTAGCGAATGAGAGTGGCCAGGTCTGGTGTCGAGAGTTTATCAAGGCTAGGGCCTCTGACATGGCTTAACGACTGCCATGTTTAAATGTAAGAAGGAGATAGACAGGTTCTGTGATGCTATCTCGCTGCTTACATTTATCTCATCATATATTAGTTGAGCGGTTTATTATAAAAATGATGAATAAAATTAATCAGTTGAATTAATTAATTTATGAATTGAGAAGTTTTTTGTCTTTTTCCCTTGTTATCAAATAAATCAATTTATTTGTAAACAAAAGATTACACGTCAATTAGGAATATCACGCCGAAGATTTCGTCTTTTTATAGTACGTTTTTTGAACGAGCCACTTTTTTGAATTATTTTTACTAACTTACTGCTTTCCAATAATGTTACTAGGCCAGCAAATATGTACGTATGTATATTATAGGTATATAAACATATAAAATCGTTTAAATAGTGGACGAATAACTGACTATATATGTCACATACATATATTAGATAAACTCTTTGCCTGAACAAGAAAAACTTGTTTTAGAATTATTATTTTTTCTTTCATTTCAGTCACAACCCAGAATACCTTCAAGTCCGAGCGGGTTCCTCCTTCAACCACACTGGAGGAGTACTTACCAACGTATCCAGGTTCATACAACATCCCAACTACAGATTTGGCAAGAACAAAAAATACGATGTAGCTGTGATATTTCTTGAAAAGAGTTTGGAATACAGCGAGGATATTAAAGCTATTGAACTGGCTAACACTAGTCAAGCTCTGGAAGTACATACGCTTATGTCTGTTAGTGGATTTGGGTTGGCCAATGTGAGTATTTTTTTATATGACTGCTCAGTTAACTTAGTTATCTTAATAATTTCGGGCGCAACGTTGCCGCTGAGTTGTAAGTAGTACCTACATAAATAACGTCTAATGTAATTTAATAGAGAATATGCATGGAAATGGAATTTGATTTTTGTAAAAAAACTATAAAAATATACCAAAATACTAAACGAGCTGTTCAAACCGCATTTATATCCACTGAAAATAAAGAAGCTATGACCAATTGAAGATTTCATTCCATCTCTTTCTTTCAAAACAGGATTTTCCATGTATTTTGTATGGCGTTAGTGTCATGTGACGTCACATGACATAGATAGATAAATACTTTATTAAAACACCAATTTTTTTTTTTTTTTACGTGTGTTAGGTTTACGTTTGACTACAGCCTGCCTGATGTTAAGCATTGCTGCAGCCTAGGGTGTAACACGTTTACCTAGAAGATACCTATTAACCCTAGATTTGAAACCCCTGGATTGTAGTTCGCAGGAAACACAGCTTCTGGTAAAGTGTTCCAGAGCTTTGCCGTCCGTACAATAAACGTAGAAGCAAAGCGCTGTGTTCGGCACTTCGGCACTTCCACCATAAAACGATGTCTACCTGCGGACTTTCAGCTTGTTCGGTTATAAAAGGGAGCTGAGGGAATCAGTTATAGCAACTTATGTCAGAACCAAAGAAGATAAATACAATTTCTTTAATGTCGGTTCTCTCTGTCTAATCGTAAACTAAAAACGTGTATAACTGCGGTATTGTTAAAGCTAATTGAAAAAAATATTTCAATATGCTGATTGCCTATTCAAGAGCTTTAATTGAAGTAATAATAAAAAAATTGTGCATATTCCCTATTGTTATACCAACTTATTTGTTATTAAAGCAAATGTAATGTTTGACAGTGGTATTTGTGTTTATGTGTATGAAGAATTAATGTTTATCTATTTAATCAAGGGGTCGAGTTTTTACAGTAAATAACTTACTAAAAATCTATTTTTTTTTCCAGTACACATCACGTAAATTCGCAGAGCGTCTCCTAGGAGTGATTGTACCTTTAACTAACACAACACAGTGTGATGAATTATATACCAATGGAAGAGATATTCAAGTTACTTCTGAAATGCTTTGCGCTGGATACCCAACTGGTGGCGTAGATGCTTGTACGGTATGTAATGATCGTATTATTTGATTATATATAACTCAAAGGTGACTGACTGTCTGACTGACACAGTGATCTATCAACGCACAGCCCAAAAGTCGTATAGTTTCACATTTCATCCCGAAAAGAGTACAAAATATATATATATATAAATATGTCATATTTTACTACATAAATATGTCATATTTTATTTAAGACTAACTTAGTTGTAGTGGCTCTGCCTTCTAATGCTTAGTAATAATTCTCTGCGGGGTTCGATTTTATTTCTAATTTAAAACAAAATGTAATTACTTGTGTTCAATCTGATCGTTTCTATAAATAATAAGTATTTACAAAAGGAAAGTTTGCAAGTGTTATATCCATTATTTAGTACCCGTGACAAACGTTTGCTGAGTGTGCGGCGAGGTGGCGCTGTGTGCAATGTTCCGGATACTTATTTGTTTTTTAATTTGTTTCAGTACGACAGTGGCGGCCCCTTAGTTCACAATAATGTCCAATATGGCATAGTGTCATTTGGATATAGATGTGCCACTGAATTCCCCGGTGTTTACACAAGAGTTGCTTCTTACAGAGAATGGATTGATGAGAAATTAGCTGGTGTTTCTAGTGAAAATAAGGTATAGGTAGTTAGAAATTGGGCGCTTTCGTGGGTCGGATGACTCGTTAAATTGTAGGTCTCGGCTGTTTGTCTATTACGCCAGTCGTTACGCCATGTCAGAGGCTTGATAAACTCTCGACACCAGAGTTGGCTACTCTCATTCGTTAAGAAGAAGTTAGAAAATAAACGTTAACTTTCTTAAATCTGTTGCATACCATCAGGCGCGACGTAGAAAAACATGTTATAAGAAAAAAATAAAGAAGATTCTGAGTATTTTAGTTTACCCGATGAATATATAAGATTAAATGATTGACTAATGTTTAAATACGAGTACATATGGACTTTCATTTCAACTTAATGTTTAACTGTTGAAAACTTTTGAATAAACACTGTACATACTTATAATAAAGCAGAAGAGGGTCAAACATCTTAACATATATAGGTAGTATAAAAAAAATTGGGTATACTTTAAATCAATATAAAACAGGTATCAGCAGTTTATATTTTTGTTTTTTGTCTGTTTCTCTGTTTTATGTTTATCTGTGTTTCTGTCTGTGTAGGTATTTAAACGCTTATCACGCAAAAACGGTTGAACGGATCATCATGATTTTTTTGTACGTTGGTAGTATGAGGTTTTAGGAGAGTCATAACATAAGATAACATAACATAATTATAACATAAGATAAGAATGTAATAAAAGAAAAAAAATCAGTTCATCTTGCCAAAACCAGTTTGTAAATAAACCCTTAGAAACTTATAGATAACAATCAAAAGCGTGTTAAATGCTCAAGGCCGAATCTCGAACAAAAGTCCAAAATAAGCCGAAGATTTTCCTGTAAAATTCCTGTAAATTAATCTTGGAAGGGATTTTCAGGAAGCAGAGAGATTATTGTTTGTCTTTGTTGGAGGGAAATTTAAATACGTGTTTTGAATCTTTCGAATAAACCTGTTTTTTATCTTTTATGTCAATCTTTGGAGCGCCCTCGGCGAGATTTTATTGGGAAATAAGAGGTGTTTTTATTTTGGCGCGAGGTGTCTTAAGTAGGGATCTTCAAGATGTGGAACATGGCTGATAAAAAAGCTGGAATAGCCCATATTTATTAAGTTCATATGTCGATGTGTTTTAAATTGAATTGGTGCGAATCACCAGCTTGCCGATGTGGACCTCCCGAGCAGACTGTCCAGCACGTAGTATTTAACTGTCCTCTAACCAAGTATGACGGACAAATGGAGGATTTTAAAACCTTAACTGCAGATGCGATGGCGTATTTGAAGACAATAAATTTATGAAGTGGAGATTTAAAAAAAAAATGCCATAGGATAAATAAATAAATTTAGTTCATCATCATTATCATCTTATTCTCTTTACTTTATTCCACTTTGTGTGGTCGGCGCAGCATGTTTCTCTGCCATCCGTAGCTCAGCTAGCGGAGACAATCGCATGCGATTAAAAGGTCGACGCGGTCAGTCCTTGAATGGGTGACCGAAAAGTGACATTCCATTTTGGGCGCTTTTGTGGGTCGGATTACAGGTTAAGTTGTAGGTCCCGGCTGTTTGTCTTGTACGCCACTCGTCCCGGTCCTGCGCAGATTGTATCCAGGTGCTCCCTGCGGGTTTTTTACGAAGTATGTTCTAAGCACACATAAAGCATAACAAAGCAAGGAGAGGTTAAGCATAGGTACATACTCGTACGTATGCTTACATCTCTAAAACTCTCTCTTTGAGTCGTATTTCCTCATGACTGAGGGTCGTGACTCCCCCGCATAATTAATTCGTTAGGGGAGTTTTCTTGGGCAGATACATCGTGGTGGGCGCCCAGGTCCTTCCACGGAAGACGCATGTCCTCGGATATTGTGGTCCTCAAACATGTCGGTTTCCTCACGATGTTTTCCTTCACCGCTAAGCGAGTGCAAATCTACACATAACTTGAAAAATACAAGTCATTGGTGTAGGGCGGATTCGAACCAGGGTACGTCTGGATGAAAAGCAGACACTGGAACCGCTGAGCCACACTCGCTTCTCTAAAACTACACAACGGATTTAGATACAGTTTGTTTTTATTAGATAGTAAATCAAGAGGAAGGTTTATATGCATAATAAGGTGTGCAAAACCGCGGGCAAATGCTAGGAAATTAATAAATATAACAAGCCATATCCATACAAATGTCATTTTTTATGATGGAAGTGGTTGGACTTTCTTCAAAGGCAAAGTATTTCCGTTTTGATGGTGTCATTCCTTTTCTCGACAAGAAACAAATCGTTTCGGAAACGTTGAGAGCTGTATTTTATTCAATTGCACTTAGAATATTTTTTTTAACAAAAGTGGCTTTGCGTTTGGAGTGTGGACAGTTGTGTGGTCTGATGACTAATTTAAAGTTGAATTGTTGGTCAATATAAACGTTAGGATATGTTTTATAAAAGAAAACGAAATGTACTTTAGGTAATTTTTTGAGTTGTATTTCCTCATGACTGCGGGTCGTGGCACCCCGCAGAATTAATTCGTTAGGGGAGTTCTCTTGGGCAGATACATCGTGGTTCGCGTCCAGGCAGCGTACCCAAAACGCTGGCTGCATTGCCCTGTTGAATATCTAGTAATATTTATAATAAAAAGAATCTTTTTTTTTTTAATATTTCATGTGTTTTTATTGTTTTTTTGTTGTTTATTGCACAAACATTTCTCTTATTTTCTTAGAACATAAACATACATCAATTACAGACCAGGACATGTGGCAAAACCAAAAAAAACGTATATAATAAAGAGTACAAGAAACAAAATCAATTACGTACCTTATTAGTAATTAGGGCCGCAAAGAGAACAAATACAGCTTGCGGCATAACTGAGCAGATTTCCGACAAAATCAGAAAACTTCGAGTCGTGTTCCATTCTGCCCTTAGGGCGTGTGCGGATGAAAAATGTGTTGGAAAAGAATCGAGAGAAGTTTTCTATGGATTTCTATGGTTTTGATTGTAAGTTCTAGATGATGTTTGTAGTTATAGTACGTAAGTTAAGATAGAACGTAGTAAGTAATTTATTTAATGAATTTGTATCATAAATGAGTTAGACGAGAATCGAGAAAACTTTTCTATGGATTTCTAAGGTTTAGTTAAAGTCCTAGGTAAAGTTTATAGTGATGGTACGGACGCTGGAATAGTACCTAGTAAGTAATGTATTTAAAAAATTGATAAGAATTGTATTGAAAAATATAAAGGTAAGCCTGAAATAAATGTCTTATTATAGTTATTTCTAAAATAATACCTCATCAGTGCCCCATTATTTAAATAGCACGGAAATTATAATTCTATTATCTATGGCAGGAAAGACTTCTCAATTACATTTTATTTGGTTTTATTAATTTGAAATTTTATTTTTGATGCGTTACTTTCCAGGTCCTTCCAAGGAAGACACATGTCCTCGGATATTGTGGTCCACCGATAAGTCGGTTTCTTACAATGTTTTCCTTCACCACTAAGCGAGTGCGAATCGACATTTAACTTGAAAATACAAGTCATTGGTGTAAGGCCAGATTCGAACCAGGGTGCGTCTGGATGAAAAGCAGACAATGGATCCGCTGAGTCACACTCGCTAGAAACCAGGCGTAGGTGAGCAAAAATCAAAACAGTAACAAAAGGTTTCCTTCATAAACCCACCCTTACATCTTTCGCCTCGAGGCTTGATTACGGTAAGCCGAAATTCGGCCCATAATCGTAACTTTCGGCCTCAATACTTCGGCCGCCAATAAAAATATCTCGCAAAACCGAAGATAAATCCCGAAATCTGAAACTGAGGTTTGATTTCAGCGGAAAACAAGGAAGTTTAGTAAAGCTGTCGAAAAGAATGGTCGAGAGAAAGGTTTGTGTAGTGTAGGAAACAAATGTATGAGCAATTACTGGTAAAATACAATAGATAGAACAACTAACTCTTATATTAAAATCTATCTTAACTAAATACTTCCTAACTAGAAAGTATTATTATTACATAAAAAGGAAATACCAAATTAAACTTATTTAGATAAAAAATCAAAACGCATTTCAAATTAACTTGATAATTTAGCCATTAATGTTTTATATCCAGTGGTAAATGAGAAATAAAAGGACAATGTACAATTAAACAGCGGAGCTTACTTTAGGTCAGGCAAAGTTAGCATTAGTTTTTCATAAATAGGACGTCTGTTAATGAATTCATTCCCAAAATTCTTGACATTTTAGTTACCATAGTGTTCTATTCTATAAATGTTAGGCAAGTAATACTTTTTAAGTTACTAGCCTGTTCCATTCTACCACCATTATAAATCTGTGAAACCCGCCCTTCTGCGGCGCAAGGAAAAATACCCCCAGTTTAATAAAGGCTTCAGAACACTTGCTAATGAGAGGTTTCTTTGACTTGCTTCCAACCACGCGATATTAAATGTGGGGTATTGTTATATAACATGGTATTAATGTGGGGGAGATTCAATATTAAATAATTTTACTACAAAATGCCTTAGTAACATGACTTGCGTTGTTTTGGATATACTTTTTTTTAACTTGTACGGGTTTGCACTTGGCCATAGTTTACCTGATAGCAAGCAAAGGCTATGGCCTAAAATGGAGCGTGCTTACCTGATAAAAACCGATTCACTCTCGCTTTAAAGATCGCTGGATTATAGTGCGTGGGGAACAGAGAGTCAGGCGGGGAGTTCCACAATCTTGCGGTACGAACAATACCTAAAGGTAGAAGCGTACCGTTTCCTGTGGGTCTTAGGAACTTCCACCATGAACTGGTGTCGTCCTGCCGTACCTCTAGTCGTCCGGTGATAGAAGGGCGCGGGCGGAATTAGTTTGCATAATTAGACTCTAGATTACCGGGTTCTTCTAGGTAAGCAAGATGGTAGATTGAGTTTTTTTTTGAGTTTTGAAATAATTTATTAATCATAAACTCATAAAACATTTGATATAATAGTGTAAATAATAATCCTATCATACAAAATCGTGCACAACAAAACATTTAAAAGGATTCCACTCTCCTATTATAAACTTATCACATGTAAACTTTTTAATGAACTGAACGATTTATTAAGACTTTCGTGGCGAAAACTGTAGTAAACTAATGCACTTATTGCTAGTAAAAGCAGTACACTTTTAGGCCTTTACATATAAGATGGTAGATATTAACACGTTGCTTAACATCAGGCAATTTGTAGTCAAGCGTGAGTCTATCCCATGGAAAAAAGGCTAAGAAACTCTGTTTATCTGTGTCTCTGTTTGTCTGTTTATTTAAACTCTCATCACGCAAAAACGGCTGAACGGATTATCATGTTTTTTGGTATATAGGTAGTATGAGGTCTCAGGAGTGTCATAGACTACTTTAACCCTAAACTAATGCGAGCGAAGCCGCGGGCGTCCAGCAGTCAATAATAACTAAAGGCAGGTTTCAATTTGACAGCCAACTTTTATCAAAGTCGGTAAAAGCGTCTCCAAACATACTTATCTCGTAAAGGGTTGAGTAGTCCAATACCCGTATAAGGTGAATATTGCCTTACAAAGGTGTGGAGATGTCAACCGATCCCCTTAGCAACACGAGTGGGGGAATACTATCTGCTGTTGGAACTACTCTACTAATAAAAGTAAGTTTGTCTACCAATATATTACTAATATATTATTATGAGAGATGGTACACAAATTGGCTATCTTTTAAAACCACACTTTTTTTTCGGAACTGATTAACCAATTTTTGTGTAAAACAAAGATGTTTTGTGCCTAAACGGTATGTAACATTTTTAAGTTATTACGAGTATCATGATAGTTCCAACAATTTTAATTTTTATCTTTTTCAATAATTAACAAAAGGAAGAAAATAAGTAGTAAATCGCAGGTACTATAATGTAAAAGCAGTAAGTAAACTATTTATTACGGCTTTTTAAAACGACAGTAGTTACCCCGATCTTTTGAGAAAGCGTTGAGAGTAGTATTGGAAACCCAACACGAAATCAAGTCTACTCGAAACCAAAAGAAGACGGGATTTCTTATACACAACTTTGAGTTTGTCTAGATAACGTATTACATACATATACCTATACTTACCGTGTTTATTGTATTTATTTATTTATTTACACACACATACAATTTTCCAAAAAAATATTGGGGCATCACTATCTTAACGTGTAAGTTTAGTAAGTTTGTGTGTATTAATCAAGATATTTCTTTCTTTGATATTAAAAAAAAATCTATTGCTTTCCTTTTGGTACGAACAGTTCTTTCATTTCGGAGTTTTACCACTCAAATCCTAGGAAACTTAGTAACGTCCTTGGAACTGGGCAGGACACGTACGTATAAGAACTGATAACAGATGGAGTAAAGCAGTTACAGAGTGGTGGCCTAGTAAGAACTGGCAGGCGAGGAGTGGGTCGTCCGGTCGCGCGATGGGTCGACGACATCGTCAAAGTCGAGGGTCCAACCTGGATGAGGTCTGCACAAGATCGACGCAGATGGCACATACAAAGGGAGGCCTATACACAGCAGTGGAATTTCAAGGGCTGTAGATTATGATGATGATGATGATCCTTGGTAAATCTTAGGATTTACCAAGTTCTGGCTTTTACACATATGCAACCTTGACAGTTCATATAAACTAAGTCACGGTCACGAAATAATGTACACCAGGGCCTGCGAGTGACAACAATACCTAGTCTCAATCGGCCATATTGCGATTTAACCCTATCAATGGATCGCTTTTTGTACGAACCTATTGTAGAAACACAATGGATGCGAGATAGTTGAGTGTGGAAAGAAGAGACAGTAGCTAAGGTTAGAAATAGTTTTTTTTTTTGGGAACAAGAAATACACAATTCATGGAAAAAATATAGCTTTTTGTTGTTTTATTAAACGGAGTAAAATAGCGATCTAAATTATTTTTGTAGCCAGAAACACACAACTAACAGAATAAATAAAGACGTATAAATACAAATTTCCTGTCGAAAGCCGGCTGGTTAACGTTCAAAATATACCATTTTTATTTTTGGATTGTATAGCCATTGGTACCCATTCTCTATTGTTTTGGACAGAACCGGCTAAGAAATTATCAAATTTGAACGGGTTAAAACGTAATATACGTATAAACGCACAGCCCAAACCACGGGATAGATTGGGCTGAAATTTGGAATGAAGGTAGATGTTATGACGTAGGCATCCGATAAGAAAGGATTTTTGGAAATGCCACTTTTAAAGGGGTGAAATAGGGGATGCAAGTTTTTCTTCTTAATACTAGCGAAGCCGCGAGCACCCACTAGTTTGTAATAAAACGCGTTATAGGAGGTGTTTGATTGTTTACAAATTATCCTCAATTATCTAAAGTACCGTCTTTTTCTCGGACTACCCTCAAACACAAAGATACCCGACATATTAAGTTTTATTAGAGAACCAATCGCAAGCGAAAGGAGCCCACATTGTATTCCATACAGGATCCTCTCGCCTTTACATTTAACAGCCAATAACATTATTCAGGGTTACTTGTAGCTTGTGTTTTTAAGTGTTCTTAAGATATCTTTAAAGCGAGAGTGAGTCAGTTCTGATAATCCAATAAGAACCGAATAAAACGCGTCAGTTTACCCATATTTTTTTTACCCAAACAACTAACACGTTTTATGCCAAACAAAATGAATGCGGCGAATATTATGGTCAATCCCCCTTTCGTTTTATTAAAATAAGAGCAACTTGAAGAGAACGTTTTGTGTTTTTTTAGGGTTTTTTCTTTGCTTGTAATCTGCTTGTCATTTACAAATGTAATTTACTTTTTTTTAAATACTTTTACTCAGCTCACGTTAGTTTATCTGGGTGATGCTAGTTATTAAATATAGTTTAGTTACCAAGGCAAATAAAAACAGTTCAATTATTTTTCACATTTTCCACTTATTATTTCATAGCATAAATCTGTACTATGCATATAGTATGTATGAATTATTATTCCAGCCAAGAAAAAAGAACTCAAGACTCCTTTTCCAACTAGCCCAGTACAGAAGCAATACGCCCAAATGGATGCCAGTAAACGACCACTAACGGCTCTGGGAAGCCGTCATCAAATACCTCGTTCAAGCGTTTACATAAAAAGAAACCATGTATCGATAATGCAGTAAAATATATGTACAGTACAGGACATGATGTTAAATGATTCTAAAGGACTACTTTATATACTTTATTTACTTTTTTAGACAAGGGCTATTTATTTGTACCGTTTGGGGTAGAAACTCTTGGGCCGTGGGGTCAGAGCGCACTTGACCTCTACCAAGATCTGTCGGGGCGTTTGAAACAGGCTTCGCGTGACCAAAATGCTGGCTTGTACTTTGCCCAGAAGATTAGTCTAGCTATTCAACGGGGAAATGCAGCCAGCATTTTGGGTACGTTACCTTTTGAAAATGTAGATTAGTTTTTTTTTTATGATGTATATATTATGTTTATTTTTTTTATTATTATTTGGAAGTGTTACTATTAATTTTTGTTGTTTTGAAATAAATATAGTTCTTTATAAATAGATACGCATCTGTTTAGTAATCTTTGAGTTGAGACATACACTTAATTACCATCAGATTTTGTTTTGTGTCGCAATAAACCATCGCTTAATTTTGTACA
This sequence comes from Macaria notata, assembly GCA_927399415.1. Taxonomy (NCBI): domain Eukaryota; kingdom Metazoa; phylum Arthropoda; class Insecta; order Lepidoptera; family Geometridae; genus Macaria; species Macaria notata. The sequence goes on along the minus strand of OV656750.1, from coordinate 2,673,931 downwards.
ACATAGTTAAGAACTAAGCACTTTATACACCTGATATGATAAGTTTCTCTGTTTTATGAATATGTTTAGTAATAATATGTTTTGTTTTTTTATATGTATTTATAAATAGTACCTAGCTGTAAGTTTTCTGAATCCAATAAACATATTTGAATTGAATTTGAATTGAATTATGCTTGACAGGATTTTAATAACAAAAACTGACATTATTTTTGATAAAAATACCCATTTCTGATAATATCAGAAATGGAAATGATATTATCAGAAATGAATACAATTTGAATAGTTGCGTATATCTATATAAGCTTCTAGTGTTATTTTTTTTTAAGTGTGTCAAATCTATTGACCCACATTTTAACGTGTAATTTTTTATGCATTTGATAGATTAACGCTCGATTAGAACTCGCGTGATGTTAATCAACGTTATACGCATTGCTTCGTAATAAAAAAATATAGATCAATTCAGGTCTATCATATTATCAATTAAGTTCAAAGTTATCCTACGGTATCAACCAATATACTCTATCGAAGCTCCCTAAGATCAGTATTTACTAAGTCCATCGGGACATTAAATCAGTTTGGGGTTACGAAATGGGGTGTATCGTAAAGAAAGGCATAGAAAAGCAGCCTATTTATGGGCTAAGGGATAGTGAGCGAAAATATTTTGGCTTCTTTTTAGGACAGTTATTTTTACGAAGGACTTAAGTAACGAAGTGTTTTTAGTTTACCTTTTTTATGTAAATTAGAGAAAAATTACTATCTTCTACTAGACTTGCCTGATAGCTTAGTTGGTAGTGGCTCTGCCTTCTTAACTAGAGGTTGCAGATTTGATTCCCGCATGACACAAGTATTTATGAACTTTAAAAAATTGTGATTACTTGTGTTTAGTCTGGTCGTTTGTATGTATAATAAGTACGTATTTACAAAAGAAAAGTATATAATTATTATATCCGTTATCTAGTACCCACGACACAAGCGTTTGCTTAGTGTGGGGCTAGATGGCGATGTATACAATGTCCTGGAATTTTTATTTATTAATATTTATTTATTATTATTGTTTATTATTCTATGTAACTAAGATCTGACTGTTTGTCACAGTAGAACAGTAGTTTTAAGCTATTTCAGAGGCCCTTTGGGCGGTTGGAATATGGTCGACACCAGGATTGGCCACTCTCTTACAAACTTAATATAGTTCCACTTCGTAAATTATCGATAAGAGATATCACGTCAGTTTAAACCGTGTTAGTATAATAAAGTGTTATGTTAAAATAATGTTTTGCTTAACATTAAAACGACTCACCATTAAATAATATAAAAACAATGATTTCGTTATCACTTTTAAATATCAGATAAATTCGATTCCTTTATTTTTCTAAAGATTTGGCTTTCTTCAAGGTCAAACAAACTTACACTTTTGATTATTTAACACGTGTTTGTGAAAACCTAAACGGATCAAACTAATTATGACCTCTTTTAAAAAAAAAAACAAAAATCTTTATTTTTCTTTAAGTTTACAAAAAACAATGTGCAGGTGATACAAAATATAATATCATATGTTCATGAATCTCGAATGCCTTTAAATACGTAACACAAGGCCCAAAAACCCATCTTCCCTCACCATGTTTAAAAAACCATATGCATATTCCGCTCACGAGCGCCCTAAACAAAATTGTTTCCCACGAAACTTCCCATCATTATTTCAAGTCAGATCCGCGACGTTTTTCATTATTAACGCTGTCTAGAGTGTAATACAGCATATTTTTATACCAACCACTCTGGGAAAATGTAGATTGAATAATGGGGTGAAAAAGACATGAACTGTAATTTTAATTATGAAAACACTGTAAGAACCCTGGATACTGCAACACAGGGAATCCTAAATCAGTAGACAGGACCCCAATTTGAAATTGGAATTTGAATAATTTAGACACTTTCATATAATGTGAAAATAACATCATGTTTTAGAGCAATTAAATGATTTTTATCTTTATCTTTTTATCTTTATCTTTACTTTACACAAGTATTTATGTACTTAAAAAAAATATATAATTACTTGTGTTGAGTCTGGTCGTTTGTATGTATAATAAGTATGTATTTACAAAAGAAAAGTATATAAGTATTATATCCGTTATCTAGTACCCACGATACAAGCGTTTGCTTAGTGTGGGGCTAGATGGCGCTGTGTGCAATGTCCCGGAATATTTATTTATTTATTTATTTATTTTTACTGTTTTAGATTCAATTTGCTGTGGAGGTAGGTTAAATCCTAGATTTACATGTTTAGGATCTTTTATAACGGATAAGCGCAGGTGAAACCGCGGAGCACCACTAGAAAGAAACAAAGAAATATCTTTATAATGATGACAAAAACCTTCTAAACTTACAAGTTAAGATTGTCATGTCCCAAAACAGCCGCAACTCAGCCTAATGCTGATGGCACAGGGCGCCACCAGCGCTGATATTCTGTTGCATGAGGAAATACGTTAATGTATAAAAAATATACGCAGTTACAGAAAACAAATCCAAATATTGGCTACTAATAAAAAAAGCCAAGTAATAATGGTCAAAGCCAAAGCCATTATAATAAAAAAAACACGTATGTCCGACCATAAAAAAATTCTAGGTATTAAGTAAATAGTTTTTATCGAAATTTGAATGGACTCAAAGCCATCTGCAGAGTTGACAATATTTGAAAATACTAACGAAAGCCAAAACCTTATTCTAATCCTTTTTAATCCTAGTAGATAAACACCAAATACATTTAAAAACCGACATCAAAGGACGTACATAATATTCCTGAAGTAGCGAATAGCAAACCGCAAATAAGAATTTCAGCTGCATTTAGAAATACATTTCTGTACCTCTAACAATTACAAACTCAACGAATCGAAATATCGGAAACTCCGTATCTCTGCTTTTAACAGGCAAGAATCCAAAGAATGGCGGAGAATTCACAGATTTGATAGAGTAGCTTGTAAACGTGTTTAAATGTATGAGCGGTGTCATTACGTAGACTGAGAATGTATGAGCATGAGTTAATTTTGAAAATTTTGTGTAGAATAATAATAAAATAGACTAATAGTATGTTGAGAAGGCTGAAGTTGGAAACAATATATTTCGGTACCGGTATTGTTTTATAGAGTTTTCTTTTTATTTTGTTTATGTTCAGTTCAGATTAACTGGAGCCAGACCGTATAAAAAAAACACACAGGTATTTGTATATATTTTTTTACTCTTATAATAAAAAATAATTTAAAAAGATCTTTCAGTTTATAATATTTGCAGATAGAACAAAAAATGAAAGTTATATTGGATATTTCAAGTGAGCTAGAAAATTGTTGGTTAAACTTGTCATTTGCATTCTGAAGTATCAGTCAATAGCAGTTATTTATTTTTACACATAAATAAATAATACCTATGTGTTCGTATGTAATTTCTTGTCACAAAATAAATAATTTACATTTCATTTTCTTTTCTATGTAATTGAATTAAGGTAACATGTTTAAAAATTCCATTCTACCCATTTCCAACTCCATGAATTTTAAAATGGACATATTCCGGGTAAATTTCGCCACATCTTCGATGTAGGATGTTACGCATGGAAGGACAGGATTGGATAAAGTGGTCTGGCGCAATATGTACGTGGAGAATATCTAAGGTGTCTAGTACATGTTTCGTGAATTGTAGTTTGGTAATGTAACTGGTTGATGGGCGCGACTTCGTTGGATTGGGATAATAGGTATCCTATGCTGTAAGTACTTTCAGTTTACCAAAAATCTGTTAAGGTTGTCAGAGGTCATCCACGGATGCGGTGGGTTGACGATATAAAAAAACCGCAGCGAGCGCCTGGATTCAATCTGCAATGGAATATACGAGAAAGTACGTGAAAAGAAAAAAAAAATTTTGTTAAAAAAATAATTAAATAGGTAATTAATTTTAAGACAAACATAACTCAATCAAATTAACACTTACATAACTTAATAACAGTCCCGACTGTTGGGTATGATGAGATGAGATTAGAGATTAAGCGAGTGTGGCTCAACGGTTCCAGTGTCTGCTTTTCATCCTGACGCACCCTGGTTCGAATCCGGCCTTACACCAATGACTTGTATTTTCAAGTTATGTGTGGATTTGCACTCGCTTAACGGTGAAGGAAAACATCGTGAGGAAACCGACATGTTTGAGGATCACAATATCCGAGGACATGTGTCGTGGAAGGACCTGGGCGCCCACCACGACGTATCTGCCCAAGAAAACTCCCCTTACCAATTAATTCTGAGGGGGAGTCTCGACCCTCAGTCATGAGGAAATACGACTCAAAGAGAGAGAGAGGTGAAACGAAAAAAAAATTTTTGTTAAAAAAAATAATTAATAGGTAAGTAATTAATTTTAAGACAAACATAACTCAATCAAATTAACACTTACATAACTCAATAACAGTCCCGACTGTTGGCATGACAAGAGAGAGGCCTATACCCAGCAATGGAAAAACAGGTTGGGTATGATGAGATGACGTTTAAAGTACATAAAAATGAAAGTCAAAATTAAAACTCGCTCGATCTTCTAACTTGCGGTATCAAATATAACATTTAACGGTATACTGCATTTAGAGATAAGAAGTGCCAAGTTTTCAGTCACGCCAGATATCTTTGAGTATACTTTTAACACTTAGGTAAGTATTTACAAACTTTTCTATACATTTCTAACCCTAGTTTAAAAAATAATGTTATACCTACTTAAGTATCTAAAATTACACACATCTCTAAAAATAACTAAGTAAACTCATTTTAAAATAATGTTTTTACCGAAATAGAAAAACACCTTACTGGAGCTAATCATCATTCCATTTTTTTAAATGTTTTTTTTTTATCAAAATGGCATGTAATTGCATCAGTAGAGTAAGTAGTATTAGATAAGCAGAGTAAAAACAATAAAAAAATATACATTATATGTATCATAATGTATTTTTTTTTGTATTTGAGATATCCGTGGATAGCTTACAATATAATCTGTGATGGTTATTACGCGATCTCAAAGGTAGATAATGAAACTCCATTTTTATCCAATACCAGCAATTACTTAATCGCCTTGTTTTGAAATCGGTTAAAGAAAATCTTCCTGCATTAATCTCATTTCTATTCATTTATTTGTTTGCTCTTATGGGTAGGTAGACAGGTACGCACGGTTCAGCTGAGCTGGTAGATGAAGGGGTTCCAAAAATGAAACATTTTTATAAGAACCAAGGACGTTTATTCGCCTACATGGCTACGCTAATACTAACTTACAAAACAATACTTAAAACTAAACTTAGTTACAATACTACCTGCGTACAAAAAAGGGACAGCGTGCACATGTGTGGGTCGGGAACCGACCGCGCGGCAGGACATTGGAGCCGTCTCCAGTGTTGATAAAAAAACATTGGTTATTGCAGATGGCAGGACATAACTAGGTACTTATACCTACAGATGCTAATTCAACAACACAAAGTGCAAAATGCGCTCCATAAGTAAGCCTTTCGGCATGCAAAACACTACACAAAAAATACATATTTGAGCAAAATATACAAATAAAATTGAAGGAAATTTGAAATTGATGTAAACAATAAAACATAGAAATCTCATCACTTCCCATTTTAATCGGGCATCTTAACTTATAAATGGCCACTCGAACCTTAGTCCATTCCAACAGCTTCCGCATACTTGATCCCCATTAAAAACTTATTATTCCCGCACCAGCTATCAGAATACCTTTAATCCGAAAAACAAAGTTTCGTAAATACCCACTGTTACCCTCAAGGGTGCCAAAGTGGCCTTTTCAACGACATTGGACCTTTTTCGAACATTCACGCAATTTTCCGTGCAAAATGTGTATGTAGACACTTATATTGGTAGTTAGGGCGTATTTTTTAAGGAACTTGCGGACTTTTTAGCATTTTTTCGCCGTTATTTGGACGTTTTGTCGAAAAACGCGCCGATTTTTCGGCTCTACGTAAATACATTAAGGAAATAGTCGCAGTAAATGTTGTGTTGATTTTGTTTACAGCTAAAGTTAGATTGGATATGAATTTTATATAAGGTTATGTACCTACTCGTCCAGTAAAATGACAATCTGCGCATGTATGTAATGTTTATATTTACGTCTATCATGTTTTTCAACACTAAGTACATTATTTTCTTTTGTGAGCTTTTAAAAGCTTTAACAGCAGGACTTGCAATTGAACGTATCATTCTAAAAAGGTCTATTGGCTCAGTTTATACTACTATTAGTAGATATTTCTCGTCCAGATGCTAACACGCCGCTTGCATCTTTGTGGTTTTATATATTACCAGTGGGTGCTCGCGGCTTCGCTCGCATTAAGAAGTAAAACTTACATCCCCTATTTCACCCCTTTAAAAGTGGCATTTCCAAACTATCTTCCTTAGCGGATGTCTACGTCATAACATCTACCTTTATTCCAAATTTCAGCCCAATCCTTCCAGTGGTTTGGTCTGTGCGTTGATAGATCACTATATCAGTCAGTCAATCAGTCAGTCACCTTTGAGTTTTATATATATAGATTTTTTTTACATGAAATAGGCTCACGCTTGACGAGGAGTAGCGTCCTGGACGCCGTGCCGAGCGGTCGCTTTCGGGAAATATCAGTAGAGCCTCGTAAATACAATTGATCCGTTAAACAATGGGCGCAACATCTGCCAGCGGCTGGCACAATCGCTGCGAACAAAGCTTGACGGTCCCTAGCGTCGGTAAATTCTCTGGCCCGCGAAAAGTGCCTAACAACCAGGTGCCGTGCAACGCGTGTGTGTAATCTTTACATGTATCGTATCAGTGTGGGACAACCAGTGTAAGTGACCCGCGCCATTGGCATCAGAGGCCACCGATAACAGCGGTGACAGCGCCCGGCGCGGGGTAGCGCACTCCAGCAAAAGGAAAACTCGGTGAGCTTGTTCCATATCAGTCGCACGCGGTCTAAACCCCTTTTCTCCTGTCTCTCCTACCTCAACATCCTAGGATGTTGACTGGACGTCTGCCACGAGGGACAGGTCTGTACTCAAGCAGCCCACATCAGCAACCAACACCGTATATAGGGCGCCATATACTAAGTACTAAACCGATTGCATTAGCTAGACCTTACTATACCATTCCTAGCTCCACAAACAGTGCGGTTACTACTACCAATTACGCTAAACTAACTTAGAATACGACATATCACTTAGATAACTAGAGCAAATAATGCCAGGTAGAATAAATTAGATTGTACCATAGCAAGTCCATATTCATATTCATATTCATATTCATATTCATTTATTTATACTCTCTGTACATGTCATTATTTTACAATATAATTTTATATTACATGTTCATAAGAATAATTTCATTAATTATCATTAAAAAACAAAATAAACATTAATAAATTAAAAATTAAATATAATAATTTACTCTGTATCTACTACAGAATTAACTTTACGAAGTGGCAGTTCCACAAATTGTTTAAAGCTTTCGAACGCCTGGTCAACAAGCCAGCGCTTGAGTCTTACTTTAAATATGGGTACACTTGGTGCATTAACAATATCTTCAGGGAGTCTGTTGTATACAGTTACACTTGTGGCATGCGTCAACTTGCCAGACTTCACCAGAGAATGATTCCCGGTGGCCAGGATACCTCTCCGTCTGGTTGGGTATGTATGACGTTCACCAACTATATTATACGTACTAATATTTGTCCGCGCGTACATCGCAGTCTGCATAATGAGTATCGATGGCAGCGTCAGTATACCTAGCGATACAAAGTACGGTCGTATATCAGTGTCATACGGTATCCGTGCCATCGCTCTTACAGCGCGGACTTGGAGCACGTACGCTCGTTTCCAGTCGGCACCTCTCGCCCACAACTCTGCACCGTACTGAAGTACAGAGTGTACTGTGGCAAAATAACACGTACGTACTGCTTCTTTAGGTAGGACCCTGGCCAGCCGCCTGAGTGCAAAGCATGCTCCTTTAAGCTTCCCACATACTTTGTCTATGTGAGATTCCCAGGTGAGGCAGCTGTCCATCTCAAACCCTAAGAAGGTGGTGCTGGTAGCCTGCTGTATCTCGGCTCCTTCCACGCATACACGGAGCGGCCGTCGCGCGTGACCAGAGAGATCAAATCTCAAGAAGAGGGTCTTTTTAAGATTAAGCACCAGGCCGTTATCCCGGAACCAGCGCGACAGCTGGGCCGCTGCTGCATTAAGCTTTATCTCAAGACTGTCAATAGATGATGACGTCACCACGGCGGCCACTTCATCAGCGAACATCATCACCTCTGCTTCTGTGATGGCACCTGGAAGGTCATTTAGCAGTAATGAGAAGAGAATGTTCGAAACCGAAGACCCTTGCGCGACGCCCATGGTTGTCTGCAAGGGATCAGATTTGAGCTGCCCACCCTCTCCTACCACCACCTGTGACCTGCTGCGTCCACCACAGTCCACCAACTCTCAACTACGTTAGATCACGCAAACCTCCAGTAATACTTCGTTGCTGCTATTCCCCCTAAATAAAATCTTTCGATCTGGCAAAGCTCAGACAATCTGGCCAAAACATCTTGACTTCAATTGGTCCTAAAAGCAATTTCTACCATCTCTAATTACTCTTTTAGGACTTAGGATCCCGACCTAGGGCATGCTAAATCCACCAGGATAGACTAGATTACGCGATCCCATACCACGGCTGTAATTACTCGTAACGAATGCGTAAACACTGGCTGTTGTAAGTAGATATAATATACATCGGGATTCCCTAAAATTTCCACGATAAATATATAGATAACTACTTACCCTACACTATCTAAAAAGCGGATAGGTTTTAAAGAAAGAAAGAAAGAAAACATCTATTGTTTATTTATTTTACAGTTGTAGACTTTTGTAACAACAAAAGAACCCCCAGAAATAACCCACATACAAAAAAAAAGCAGGTAAACCCCGCTATAAGACAATCTACTTTCCCAAAGCAAACAAAAAAGCCTAAATACGAATTATACTTAAATACAAAAACTACGCACATCTGCAGGTCCGTTTGGACAATAACCTAAGACATAACCAAATAGAAATATTACTTAAACAACAGCTATTCATTCCCAAAACAAACACGAAACGTAAAACTAAACAATAAATCAGAACATTAACAATAGGTTCAGCTAAAAACCACCCGCAAATTTCCGACACAGCTGCGAGGCACTATGGTCGGGTCATGATCCCTTTTTTTTTATCTCAGTTTTGCTACGTAAAATAAAGCCCAGACGTTTATTTTATACACATAAAACACTTAGTACAAAAAGCGTAGGTTTTTCGTTGACTATAATCGTTGTAAAACCTGATAAATAGCTTGATATTTGATAAATAGTTGTAGTTCACCAGTACCGCTATAACTTACATGTATTTTTTTAGTACCAAAATAATGGTAGGTATGTACGATTCCAAATAATTAGCCCTAACTCACCTGGACACCACGCTAGAACTAAAGTAACGAACTTCGCCTGCCGCCGGACGAAAGGGTTCGTTAAGATCCCATAGATAGCCTAGGGAAAAACAGCAGATACTAAGTGCAAGTATCCTAACATTCACCTAACAAATGCCCCGTACCTAGAGTTGATAGACGAGACCCAAGTACCCACTCGAGTACTACTTACTCCCCTTCTACGTTAAAGGCAAAGGGGAACTAGTATAGCGCATGATACACCAGTTTTATAATACAAATACGTACATAGTATATAAGCTTCCTTCACAGCCTCGCAACAAACCTCAACAAAAAGGATCACGCGCATACCAGAAAGATATCACGAGCTAGCCACGGCACCCCGTCGTTTGCGATACCATCACGGTAAGGCACAAAACAGATATGGAAATAGGGAACTCTATCGTAAAAATACCAGGAGACGGCAACTGCTTGTATCGCGCTATAGCCCACCAAATTAACGATTTGTATGGCCTTCGACCACCAACACATTCGACGAGACCTCGCACGCCACGTAGAAGAAAACCAAAACGATCCACAAATGTACCTAGCGATCAGAAGTAATCTAGATAGCTCAGCACAAAGCGAACAAATCAGGAACTACATTCTATCACAATACCAAGATGGTACATGGGGCGGCACAGACATACTTATAGCGGCAGCGGAATATTATAGTATTAACGTGAAAATCTTTAAAAAAACCCCGCTACAAGAAACAGTATGCTTCTCTCCTAAGGAACCAAACGATGCCGCAGGTAGCATAGGTCTAATATTTACGGGGAACCACTTTGATTGCTTTGAAAATCACCTAGGAGTAATAAGTACAAACACCACGCAAAATGACCTTAGTCTAACCCTTGGAACTAGCACCCCAGAGGAGATACCAGATGAGTCCGGATACCGACTTGCCCGCCCCAGGCCACACCAAAAAAACAAAAAACAGGTAGTAAATGAAAACATAAACATTGCCACATGGAATATTAGAGGCGCCGCAACGTTGACTAAAAAACGAGAGATCGACGAGTTTCTAGACGGAAAATCTATCCATATTGCCTGCCTACAGGAAACTCACTTAAAATCCGGGACCTACGAATCTAGTCACTATACGTGGCACCTAAGCGGAAACAACAACAAAAGAGGCCTAGCTATTCTCATAAGAAAAAACAGCGGCCTAAGGCTGAACTGGACTAAAGCAAACACAAACAATATGGTTGCTTCAATACATACAAGCAGTGGAGCCTCTCTATTCATTACTACAACGCACTGGTTCAATGCAACGTCATCAGCAGCAAACGACGCGACTCGGCTACTACAACTGACCAAGAACAAACCAGGGAACTCAATAACAATCATACTAGGTGACTTCAACGCCCACATAGGACTCACAGATACACACGAACTTCGCGATAAAAATCAAATAGGCAAAAATCTCTTACACCAAACAAGTAACGACAACGGAGACATCTTATTAGATCTAATTGCACGGGAAAATCTCCGATTGGACACATCATTCGGCCGGCGCAGCTGTAAAACGACTTGGACGTCGGGGAACAAAACGTCGCAAATAGACCACATAATGACAGATGCCAAAAACAACCAGATTTTTAATTACATCAAAGGCCAAAAAACTATCCTATCTGACCACAGAATCATATGGGGAAACGTAAAGCCCCTCACATTAAATTCCAATAGGGACTCTACGAGACCTCCAATAAGACTAGCCAGGGCCAACGTTGCGAACGAGTTTGACTACAAAACCCTAAACTACGAGATGCTTCAAAGTACCACCACTCGAGAAAAATACCAAGAAACTTTATCAGAGGAAACCAAAAAGAGCAGGAACTGCGAAAACCGAAAAGAGCCGCTATCGTGGGAAGTGATAACAAACGTCATGAAGATGGCGGCCAATAAGACTATCAAATATGAAAGAAGGTACTCTAAGGCTAGAGAAGAAGCAATTACAAACCTACAGAAGGCGAAGTTCCATTATAAGCATCATCCTCAAGATATAGAGGCTAGAAATATACTTAAAGAGTGCCGGCGCCGTTTGCAAGAGACCGAAGCAACGGAAGACCAACAAGAATGCCGCAGTTTTTTCAGCGGTCTAGCAAAAACACACCCATCAAAAAGGATGAGGATCACCTATGACTTCTATAGAAGGCACAAACAGAAGGAAAGAAGACGGGTCAAAAACACATTCATTCCGATTTCCAAGTGGGAAAATGAACTTGACCTTACAGAGGGGTCGTTTACTGACGTACTGAGCGATGAAGACCCGACAGATCTAGGGCAAGAGTCAGAGGACACAAGAACAATCCCTTAGCGACATAGGATCTATTCGACCCACATTAAAGATCCACCTACTACACCCGACGCGGTTATGATTACTCACAATTGAACCAACATTACACAGCGAACGTATTAAGATAGTGCTTGCAAAGCCAAACACTAACAAACCCCAAGATGGGTCAACTCAATAATCAACGAACACCACTTTTTACTAACGCTTATCCCTATCCTTAATAACAACCTTTTCCAAATCGGCGTCTGGCTGCATAGCCGGTCGACTACCATCCCGGAGCGTTAGCACAAAACCACGCTCCAAAACCTTGTGCCCCCTGGTATGCCGGTTTGACCGGAGCAGGCTTGTCCTGGCTGGGTGTGGTACCTATGTTCATGTTCATGTTCATGAAATAGGCTCACGCTTGACTACAACATGCCTCAAGCAAAGTTATAATCTACGATCTAGCGCGCTTGCCTAGAAGAAACCGGTTTAGTTTAGTTTTAAGTAAGTATTGTATGTATGAAACCAATAAACATGTTTGAGTTTGAATATTATTCGTTGTCTGTTACCAATTACCAAAGCTAAGCAACTAACGCCGTCGTCATACTTTGGATGGGTAATTTAATAAGTAGCATTTACATCTGGTCAGTAACATGTTAAAAATGCAAGTCCCGGTTGTTTCTCATAGTAATATAGTCATAAAACAATGTCAGAAGAGTTTCAAACGGTTTGAAACTCCTTGAAAAGAAAACTACATTTTTTTATTACAAGCAATGGGTTTGCACTTGACCATAATTAGCCTGATGGTAAGCAAGCATTACGGTCAAGAATGGAGAGTGCTTACAAACTAAGAACCAATTCACTCTCGCTTTGAAGATCGCAATATTATATTCCACGGGGAACAGGGAGTCAGGCAGGGAGTTCCACAATTTAGCAGTTCGCACTATAAAAGTGGAAGCAAAACGCTTAGTGCGAGTCTTGGGAACTTGGACCAGGAAGCGGCGACGACCTGCTGTAAGCCCTTCTCGTAAATATTAGGTTGCAAACAAATCATGAAATATCAAATAAACCTTGTAATTACAAAAAATATAAAACATAATAGTCATAATCAATTTATTGGCAAAGCCAATTTACACGTCACAAAGAAAATAATAATTTATGAAGACACATAATGTCAAAATCTATACTATTTCTATACTATACTAATATTATAAAGCTAAAGAGTTTGTTTGTTTGTTTGAACGCGCTAATCTCAGGAAATACTGGTGCGAATTGAAAAATTATTTTTGTGTTGAATAGACCATTTATCAAAGAAGGCTTTAGGCTATATAACATCACGCTGTAATTAATATGAGCGAAGAAACAATGGAAAATGTGAAAAAACGGGGAAAATTATTCATCTTTGAGGGCTTCCGTTGCGTGCGCTGCGAAAACGGTTCAAGATATCAAAAAACTATGTATCTAAGAATTATTTCTCTTGAAATGATCTAACAAAATGTCTGCAACAGTATATGTCTATCTTTTAAGATTAACTCACTAGAACCGTTTTTATGGCAATAACTATTCCATGCGAACGAAGTCGCTGGCACAGCTAGTTAATAATATTGATATAATATTTTTTGTCATATAAGTAAATAATTTAAAAATAATATTAAACAATCAAAAGTTGAAATAAATTAAAACTATATCTATAAATCGTGGACATAAAAATACTTACATATTTAAAAAAAGTTATTGAAATGCTTTCCAGCATAACGCTTGCCGAGGTTTTTTCAACAGGTTTTTAATGGATACGTTAGCGCCCGTTATTTCATGATTGGTGTAAAAATATTTCGCCATTGCGAACTTTTAGTTTTCGTGTATTTACGTTTTAATTTTATGGCGAAAAAAATTGGTTGTAATTTTAAGGAATGTTGGGTATTTTTTGTGTAGATTAAAATGTTGACATGTTTAAAACGTAGAAAGGACTGTGGTTCGATGAACTGTGTTATTCGTTTGCGATTACCAAAGTTAAGGGCCATCGTGGTCATTAAATGGATGGGTGACTGAGTTAGTAATAATAATGTGACTAGAGTGGTGTTAAATAGTTTCTTGACTTCCGATTTTTTTTTTATTTAAAACATTTAATCCAATCATTAAAGAAAGATAAGGTAAAAAATCTAAGCATTCTATTTTATACTTATGTATTTACATTTTATAAGGGCATTTCTATGGAGTTGATAACGCTTTGAAAATTATTGGTTTTCGTTTGTTGTTAAAGTTGGAGTTTTAATCATATAAGAGTCCATTAAGGCGGTTTTAAACTCTGGACAGCGGAATTTGGCAATTTCAACATTTACATTTTATTGAAGTAATATTATTTGTAACGCATTAAATATCGATACACAATTAAGTAAATAATATTTTATCAATATTTAATACTTTACTTATTGTTTAAGCCTTCACCGACAAAATGTTTTCAATTCCGACGATATCATATACACACTTTATTTACTTAAATGAAACCTACTTTTTATTTGAGTCGGTTAAAGGAAACATTAATTGGAAATACATGTATACTGAAAACGACAAGTTTCCAATAATATTAATGTCAGATAAACCTCTTTTCTGAAAACAATTATTTCCATTAAATGAGGAAAACTTCCTTTACCAATCGAATTTTCAAGTATCATTTTCGGTATTATATTTATTAAATATACTTTATTTTCTATGAATAATTATTACTGCAGGAAAGGTAACCGAGTTAAAAAAGCAATTCCATGAGTCAACCGCCGCCGCGGCGGTTTAGTTGGTGGGTAAAGTTTAACCTTTTAGCGGCCAACTGCGATCAAGCTTTCGGCAGCGTTCGTCTGTAGCCGACATAACCAATCATGAGCAAGCGATATGTGCGAGTAGTGTGTAGGAGAGAGATAATATTAAATATTCCGGGACATTGCACACATCGCTATCTAGCCCCACACTAAGCAAACGCTTGTGTCGTGGGTACTAACTAGATAACGGGTATAATACTAATATACTTTTCTATATCTTTTCTATAATACTTATATTCTTTTTTTCTTTTCATTTAGATGAAACGTGGAAGCGTTTGCGACGCTACATTTGTAAGCAATTACAATTTCATAAAATAAATTATTCGTTGCCTTCAATTTACTTTTTCATCAGCTTCGGAGCTTTCTGAAATTGAGTAACTTAATGTAAGAAAAGATTTAACAGAATGAAACTGCCGGTATATTCTAGAGGTTACGATAAGAGCTTTTTGTAGAACCTTTTTTGGTATTTTTTGGTTGGAGGGAAACAATTATTTCGGTATTATTGCTCCATTATTTCGTCTTAGGTATTAAAATATTCGAGAAATATACTAGGAATATTTTTCGAAAAATTCCCTCTAATATTTTTTAGACGAAAGTTATGAATAATCTAAACGTACGTTCTGACGATGGGTGTCATTACACCCGAAACGCGTAAACCATGTACGCGAAATCACACGTAAGTGAAAACTTTAATGGTTAGGTACTTATTGATAAGAATGTCTCACGAACATATGGCTTAGTAAATTGTTTTTTTTTATGATTAAAGATTAAACCGTGCATTATTACTAATTTTAATCCCGGTTTAGTGAAGAATATAAAGCTGGGCCCTGCTACTAAATATTTTGCTGTTACATCTAGCAATAAGATGTTTTCTTTCTTTCTTTGTAAATCAATACGTTTATTCCTTATTCCATGCATGTATTTCTATATCTCATCGGGATTCAATGTATGATGTCGTGCGAGATTTTCCTTGATGAAGAATGTTTTTGTCTTCACAAATCAGGCGAAAATATTTATTTGGATCTGTAGATGGTTTGTGGAGACAGTGCCATCGTTTAAAAGTCATATTTTGTTTGTTTATTGGTCTGTTTGTTGTGACAAATTACGTCGGAGCGACGGATCTCCGCGTTTTTGTAAGGAAGCTATAGGAAGCTATACATTCTTCTTTTATCTTTTTGCTTATTTCTCTCCAGCCGAAGGTTGCCTGGAAGAGATCGCTTTTAGCGATAAGGCCGCCACTTGTGGCACTAGTTAAGATGCAATTTGTTTTATGTACTCTGTTTTAATATGTGTAAACAATAAAGGTTTAATCATATCATATCATATCATCATTATCTATAGAATTTCGACTGATGTGATATTAAGATGAAATAAGTAATGGTTACGTCTGTATGTCACTAACTTTAATAAAAAAACAATCATCTGTAGTTAAATCATTGTGTCGAATAAAAAAAATCTGAATTAATTGTAAAGCAACGGCAAAGCTTTGGAACACTTTACCGGAAGCTGTATTTCTTTACAAACCAGGGGTCTTGAAATCTAGAGTTAATAGGTATCTTTTAAGTAAACGTGTTACACTCTAGGCTTCAGCAATGCTCAACATCAGGCAAAATGTAGTCAAACGCAAACCTATCCCACGTAAAAAAAGTTTAATTTTACATGCTTAACCCTACCAAACTTATATTATATTAATTTTCCGACAATATACACACAAGTCGAAATTTATAACCACTTTTTAGTGGTCAGTTAAAAAGGGCCTATGTTATCAAATTGCCAAATTGTGCTTTTCATGCCATTCGTAGGATTTTTAAATGAACGTTAAAAATAAAATCGTCTCCGGTGCGCCGTTAACGGATAAAAAGTGGTATTTTTATTTTATAATAATATAATAATCTTTATTGATTATTGTTGGGACAGAATCTTCTTTTCTCTATTATTAAGGGATTTAAGTGGCAAACATTTTAAATAATAAATTTACAAGATGTATTATCATGCTATATAGCATTGCTTTGCTTGTTTGTTTCTTGTTATCTTCGCTGAGGTTGCCTGTAAGAGACCGCTCTATGCGATAAGGTCGCTCAATGTAACTAGCTTAAGTTATGTATCCTTTAATTGTTTTATAAGAAAAATAGTAGGTCCACTATGGACCCGCATAGCGAAAGATAGGAAAGAGTGGTAATCTTTAGTGGAGGCCTATGTCGAAAGACAAGGTGCAACGGAGAAACAGCTGTTTACCGATATTTAACATAATAATATGTAAAAGAGAAGAAACTGTCGTAGAATAGAGTAAACATATTTGATAAGAAAAAAATATTGTTATTATAAGTTCAGCCATGAAGGCTATTTTATTTTATTTATCCTGGTGTACGATAAAGTTAAATTATTTTATTGTAATATTTTTTCGTTATAATAGTAAATAACTACTTTTTTAATATGACACGGGTGAAGTCGAAAAATTATTACGAATTAAAAACAAATAACATAATATAACGAGTTTATAACACGAACAAAATAAGCCACCAACGCAAATTAGCAACCGGAAAACTCCGAATTTCGCTTTCCCATCCCTACTTGACAAAATAAATGTTGTCAGTCCCCGGAAATATAATGAAATTGTTGGCCGCATTTATGAATTTTTCATCACAAAACTGCTGTTTGCAAATAAAATAGGTTTTGTTCGGTTTGTTTTTCAGCTGTAGCGTTTTTAATGCTAGCAGGTGGTTTAGTTGTTTTTTTGTATGCACGTGTATGTTGTGTTTTATTTTCTTCCATGCATATTCTCTCTCTTTCAGTCGTATTTCCTCATGACTGAGGGTCGTGACTCCCCGCAGGATTAATTCGTTAGGGGAGTTTTCTTGGGCAGATACATCGTGGTGGGCGCCCAGGTTCTTCCACGGAAGACACATGTCCTCGGATATTGTGGTCCTCAAACATGTCGGTTTCCTCACGATGTTTTCCTTCACCGTTAAGCGAATGCAAATCCACACATAACTTGAAAATACAAGTCATTGGTGTAGGGCGGATTCGAACCAGGGTGCGTCTGGATGAAAAGCAGACACTGGAACCGCTGAGCCACACTCGCTTTTTATGCCATGCATATTAATAAAGCAGAAAAGGGTCGAAAGCCGAACATTGAAAATACTTATTTAAAAAAAAAGTTTGGAGATACCAATTGATAGCAGAACTCGTTCCAACAATTTATCAATTTTTGTCTGTGCCTCCGTTTATCTGTTTATTTTAACGCTCCAAAATCGATCTTCATGATTTTTGGTGTGATGATACTATGAGGTCCCGAAAGTGTCATAGGCTACTTTTTATCCCAAAATAATGCGAGCGAAGCCGCGGGCATCCACCAGTTTTAAATAAGATACATAACAAAGAATTATATTAATTGCAGATGCCTGTCCCTACATACATGAATATGTATTATTTTGATGGAAATACTTTACATACACCTTTTTTACAAGGTTAAAAGCTAAAATACCAATTTAATCAAATTCCAAACAATATTACATACATCCAAACATAAAAAAATACCTCCGTTTTATAAAGTTGGTTAAAAATACCTACATAAGAATCACAATAATTAACTTTACCAATCGATTAAGATCGTTTCAATCATTACGCGTAAGTAATTAATAATGAGTCAGTAAGCGAATCTGCTTTTCCTTAAATGTATAAATAGCCACGTCTGTCCGTCTGTCAGTTTGTTTACAACGAACATATCCGGGTGGAATGCTTGTATAGAGTGCTGTTAGGACAATACACTTTTTCACTAGCTTTGTTTCGTGGTTTTACTCGAATAATTATAGCATTAAATAAGTAGAGAATTACAAAAAGTACGTATGTAAGTAAAAGTACGATTTTCTTTATACGGTACAGTCAGGCATGTAATCACTAGGTTTCTGAAAAGGCAACCGAACAAGCGACACAGTGGCGCAAAGTTGAGTAGGTATACCTTATTATTGTTATTGCGTCTTTCATGCTTAACGCAACGCTATAAGCGACGGATTACCTTGGTCTGTGATTCTGGAGGTAGTATGGAATCTCTAAAGTCAAGTGACAAGCTACTTTTTTCTTACTTTCATCAAGTTGTAATTTATATCAAAATAGGTAAGTACATAAATTTATATATCAAAATTTAGAGTTATCCAAACAAAAACTTAGCTTTTGACAACTATTAATATAGATTTGGTGAATGGTGATGGAAAAATACTTTTTGACATAATATCTTTATTTCTGACTGCAGAATTGTTTAAACCAACACACAGACAGACAGCCCTCTTCCCATATTTGTGTGATTGGTATGTTGATTAAGATCAAGGCATTCGTTCCTTGGATTATTTTTAGACAATGAAATCATAACAAGCCAATGTTCTGTGAACAGTATTGGGGAGTATTTTTGTCTGAACGCAGTTGTAATATAGTGTCAGTACTTTTCCGCCACATATTTTACTAGATTGCGTTAATCTATATATATTAAACTAAAAGATATATATAAAACTCAAAGGAGACTAACTGACTGAATAACTGACTGATTGACTGACTGATTGACTGACTGACTGATATAGTGATCTATGAACGCTCAGCCACTGGACGGATTGGGCTGAAATTTGGAATGAAGGTAGATGTTATGACGTAGGCATCCTCTAAGAAAGGATTTTTGGAAATCCTACTTTTAAAGGGGTGAAATAGGGGATGCAAGTTTTACTTCTTAATGAAAGCGAAGCCGCGAGCACCAACTAGTCCAGGATAAAAAAGACGTACGTAAAAAGCATAGGCTTGATAGCCCGCCTGATAGTAAGCGCCACTATAGACCGAGATGTACCACGCTTGCCTAGAAGTTCCGATAACTCGGAACAAACTCACACACTCAAAATATTTTGTTTTTAAAATGTTTTTTTTAAGTAGGTATGTAACTATAGTCGGGATTTCACTTGACCAAAATTTATCTTATATTTAAAGTGTAAGTTGAATTGTGCTTAGCTTGCTTACCCAGCTTAGAAACCCTAAGGAACCAGTTCACTGTCACTTTCAAGATAGCTATAGTAATTGAAGTTCATCAACTATTAATATAGTGAATATTATTTTCCCACCGCAATGACGCAACTTTGAACCCCTGACCCCATTGCAAGCCCATTTTAACACGAAATTCAACGTGTCATTTAAATACGGTAAGAAATAGGGCGACATGCCACGCGAAATTAAAGCTCAGGTGGGTTGGAGCTTAGCCAAGTTATCCTGCGATTCTGGCGCCTTATTATGATAGAGTACAACGTGGTTTCGAATGTGTACTCTTCTTATATATAAAAATATTAAAAATGAATCGCAAAATGTGTTGGTAAGCACTTAACTCAACAACGCTTGGACCAATTTAGCCAATTCTTTAACTAACTAAGGAGTAAAAGAGTCAACAGACAGATCGAAGTCTGTCGGATCCGCTAGTTATTAATAAAAACACTTGCACTTATCTTGTCACAAGTTTTACTCATCGTTTGATTATTCAAATACGGTCTACACTTACGAGTTAATTAATTAAAATCCTAACATAAAACCGCAAAACATCTCTTACGTTAATTTACAAAGTTAGTACTTAAGTAATTACTTACTGTCAGGTCTTCGATTTCGACATGCAAAGTGTCTCTTTACGCATAAAAAAGTATAAATAATTTTGTATATAAACATACTTATTATGGTTTAGTCACGGCTCTAAGTTTTAAAAAAATGCATTAAGTTGTTGTTTTCCACGATGTTCTGATACAGGAAACCAAGAAAATTGAACAACACGTTTAATATCACGTTGTATAAGTTTGAAAACGTTTTCAATGCTAAAAACCTCTGCAGTTAGGGTAGGATAGAGATAATCTGAAGAAACAGTTATTATATGGTTTGCCGCCGTTTGTATTATTCATAGGAGGGCAGTAAGTTTATATAGTTAATATTAGAAAGAACAGGAACGTTAGCACATCTGGTGTCTTTATTCGAATTAAATTCTTTTATAAAAAACAAAAAATTACTTCTTCTTAACAATACTGAATTTTATTATCATACATCAACACTTTTTTTTATAGAATACACAGTTTTAAAGAATTTAAGTGTAAGTTGGACTGAAATTGACTGAATATTTATTACGTACGAGATATAGGTACATAGAAACAATGAAAACCCGAATCGTCTTTTCAAAATCATCAACTTTCTTTAGAGTAAACCTTTACCTTGTAAATTAACTTAAAGTCTTGATTTTGGTATTAATTTACATGGAAAAACACACAAGCACACATTATTTTTACTGTAGAAATTTGCATGATATTACACATCGCTCGATCACCGTATTAATTTTAAAGCATTCGAAACTTTATTTAAATTGAACTGAATTAAATGATGGTGAGGGTCCATCCTGGATGAGTTCTGCACAAGATCGACGCAGATGTTACATACAAAGGGAGGCCTATACCCAGCAGTGGGATCCTAAGGGCTGTGATGATGATGTACTGAATTAAAAAATAAAATATCTTGCCGAAGGAAAACTACAAAATTTGAAGACACAAGGCGCGTTGTGTTAAGATCTTGAGAGCCACGGAGGCCACGTTGGTTAGGAGGTGAGGTGTGGCGGTGGTATATGGAGGAACACACCTATAAACCACTAAGTTTGTTGTTTGAAAGCCGGTTAGCACTATGGATTTCCGCAAAATAACGCCTGATTCAATATCTTATGAAAAATAAATAAGTATTTTTTATTCGTAAAGGGAATCAACATATTTTAAGCAGTTCTACAGTTTACACTGTCATCACAAACCGTAATCTAATCATTACCTTTTTAGGAAGTCGGATAAAATGAAGCCTATGAGTTGAAAGTTATACAATAAGGAAGAATCTTTCCAAAGCCCCTCTGAACTTTTATAAGCTTACATTCTCGATATTGTTCTCGCGATTTCGACCCAATTTCAGAGGATTTACCTTAATCTTAGTTAGGGGACATGTTAAGATGCGCAATATACATAAATAAGAAACAAAATGAACGTACTAACTCGTATTATTATGTATGTAAAAAAAGAAGAAATTTTCGTTCGTTTTTGCTTTTGTTATACATTAAAGAAAAATAACTTGATATTAAACAAAATTTAAACAGTTTCGAATACCACGAAAAGAATATGTAAAAATAATAATATTAAGATTTAGTTTGGATATCATAAAAACTGTTACATTAACTAGTAAGTTATAGTAAGTACTTAAACTTATAAATACTAGTTAATGTATTTTTTTTATGTTTTTTGCTCTTTCACAATGCAGTAGAGTAACGGATCATTATTATTTTTGGCATGGGGATTAGTGAATAAAACGTCCAGACCACTTACTAAAACTGACATATGTCATTAATTTATAAAGTTTTTTAGACCGAAACAACGCAAGCAAAGCCACACGATTACATTAGTGCCAAACTATATATGTACATGTATGCAAACAAACATGATATATAACTACCTACCTACATATTACATACATATTATATCTCCAGTTTCCATGACCGTGTCTAATGAATTAACGTAATTAAGAGCATTCCAGTTTGGACCATAAATTAACATTTTCCTTAAGGCTTGAACAAAGGAAATATTCCACAAATGGTACAGAATTCCTGAAATAAAGGTTCTAGGGCATTCTCAGACTTAGGCCTAATTTAGAGATTTTTTTAGAGGGCTGAGAATATCGGTGGTGGCGGCAAAATCTGTTAGTTTTTACACTTTATTAAATGACTTCGAAAAAAGGAGGTTATCAAGTCTTCTAAAAGTTTTTCATCATCATCCACAGCTTTCTCTATCCCACTGCTGGGTATAGGCCTCTTCAAATGTGCCAGCTGCGACGATCTTGTGCAGACCTCATCCATAAAGACATGTACATACATTACCCATTATTTGATTTATTTTCATTATTTAGCAACAAGATTTTGTTCAAATGTTAAGTAAGTTCATATTAGAGTGGCTAACTTTAGTGTCAATGTTTTTAAACCGCCCTAGGGGCCTTGATATGTTTCATGTTATTTAAAGTAAATTGTTATGTAAAAAGTGTATCTTTATTAATCTTATGCCATCTTATTACTAAGAGGTAGTTTAAATATTAGTATAGAACTTTGAAAATAAATAGTCAGTTCAAACATCACACATAAAATACAATTTGACAACTTCACATAAATTTGTTTACTATGACAGACAAATTTTGAACAATAAAAGCAAACTTGGTGTTTTTTAAGTTCTGGACTAATAGTTAAACCACGTTTTGTAATAAGACCCTACTAGTTAGTAGTGTGCCTCAAATAAATTTGATTCTATTTTATTTGTTGTTACTAGTATCTGTTTGTCATTTTCATCTCATATGATTTTGATACTCAATACATACATATATTTATTTGTCTTCGCAACATGGAACTGTATATGTTATGACATGAATAGTAAAGTGCGTTTATTTTTGTATTAAATCGATAGAACTGATGAAATCTGATTGCTTCAGTAATTGACCTAGTTTACGATAAAATCTCGAACAAATATCGGTCAATGATATCACTAATAATAGACGTCTCATTGTGACACAGGAAGAAGAAGAAGAACTTTTTGCCAAATAAATCTACTAAAGGCCAATTACAAATAACAATCTCATAATCATAACTTAATAATCCGATATAATCAGATCACCACACAATATAAAATTACACCTTAGATAGATAAATAAATTCTTTACCTCTATTTCAGACAACTAATTTTAATGACTAGTGTGTGCTCGCGGCTTCGCTCGCATTAAGAATTTAAACTTGCATTCCCTATTTGACCCCTTTAAAAGTGGCATTTCCAAAAATCCTTTCTTAGCGGATGCCTACGTCATAACATCTACCTTCATTCCAAATTTCAGTCCAATCCGTCCAGTGGTTTGGGCTGTGCGTTGATATCAGTCAGTCAGTCAATCAGTCAGTCACCTTTGAGTTTTATATATACTCGTATATATTTGGTCTATCGTCGGATAGGCAGTTGTAATGTTTTTCTGTATCGTGCTTTGAATAAATGTCTTTTATAAGTAAACTATAACAGATGTCTAAAAAATTACGTAAAAGCTAAGGGTTGAAATTACTAGGCAGCTATAGATTGTAAGAAGTTTTGTACTATATTGTCTACGATACAGATTTATCGATATCGGTAGTTTACCACATCACTATTGGTTTATTACAATGGCCGAAAGTTTCTGATGATCGCCGCATATTATCGTTGAGAGTTTATGGATACGATAGAGTTGAACTCTTTCGACGTTTTGGCATCAATCTATCGATCAATTTAATTTTAACCTTAGGCTACGTTAGAGTTTGGAAAAACACCATGTTAATATCAAGTGATAGTGCTATGTAACTTCTCATATTTATAATGTAATAAGTAGAGAGATAGGTAGTCATACTTTATTTTCAACGGTGTTAAAAACTGTCCTTTTCAGTATTTTCAACTGTCGAAGAAGACATATCCGAATTGTATGTATTGTCTTATGTCCTAACCTGTCACACTCCTTTATTATTTATGTCAACTTAAATAATCTGATGGAAGCACCTTGGTAACAAAAAATGCT
This sequence comes from Macaria notata, assembly GCA_927399415.1. Lineage (NCBI taxonomy): Eukaryota > Metazoa > Arthropoda > Insecta > Lepidoptera > Geometridae > Macaria > Macaria notata. The sequence goes on along the minus strand of OV656750.1, from coordinate 2,649,754 downwards.
GGTTACTTTGATTTTTACAAACATTCGTTCGGCAGTTAACTGAGAATTTCATCCGTTTTAGAGCCATCGATTAAAAATATCGATAAAACCTCAATTTTACTCCACCCCATCAGTCAACAGTGCACATTATCGTAACAGTGTCGAGATGTACGTTGATTCGTGAATGATTGATCGATTACCATTTATTCTCGATTATATTCGATGCGTGTCGATTTATGTGAAACTAGTAGAGGACCGCGGTGTTACTCGTATCACACTGACTGTTTAAAATGCCGAAGTTTGTTTGCGAGTTCAGTAAGTTTTATTAAGTTTGGTGAATTTTTGACCTGTTTTCAAAATTGGTTTGGCCGTTGGCTAATGAGATGACGTTTGATATAATTATACTCAGTATATCAAGCTATGCTGAATATGAACGTACATATTATGTAGAATGCAAAATATAGATCAAAATATATATATATATTCACATGTATTATTAATAATTATAAACCGTCGCCATCTAGCGAGCGTTTCTGAACTTGTTATTATAATTTATACTTTTCACTTTGTTTTATATTTTTTTGTGATCTGAAAATCGCTAATACAAACAAACAGTCACCTTTATAGTAGGTGTGTGATTTTATTCGATGTGAAGTAATTTATGTAGAATGCGTTCAATTTATCTATCTACGTTTAAAATCGAGTTAGTGGCATTAGCTTTATTTTGACTTTAATGCGAAAATTGTTATTCGGAACTAATATTGTTTAATAAAAACATACTTTTTTTCAATTGAAACGGGTTTGCACTTGGCCATATTTAAACACACACACACACCCACATGTGATTTTATTTCTATTTTTGAAACTGTTTATCTAAATGTTTCGTGTTATCGTAAAGAGAAAATATATATACCATTCTGCAATCATAAACAGATCTTGTAACGAACAGTAAGTCAAACCGCCTAAGGGGCCTCTGTCATGACTTGACGACTGCCTAAGACCAGAATAATATAATACTTAAAAGTCCTGAAGTATATTATTCAGAATTTCCCAGTAAACCCCGACCTAATTCCACAATTGGATTCCTATCTCATAATCCTTTTGTTGTACTTTGTGTTAAATTAAAATGTATATAACCGACTTAGCGGTCTGCGGCGGAAAATCTGGCTTAAATGGCTTTATTAAATGAGGTTTATTTTTAGACTTCACAGATAGACAATATTTTTTTGCTCTGGGTGAGAAATATAACGGGTAAGTAAGAAGGGCGAATTGATGATACATAGATACATAGTCTATTTACATAGTCTCTTGAGTTGTATCCTCATGACTGAGGGTCGTGACTCCCCTTCAGTATCAATTCGTTTGGGGAGTTATCTTGAGCAGATACATCGTGGTGGGCACCAGATGCTTGCACGGAATAAATAGATTTTTTCAATGTTTTAATAGGAACTCATTAAAACATTGAAAAAATTAAGAAGTTATCCGACTCACGGGAGCACCTAGACGTAAATGCCACTTTGTTTTATAGCAGCGGTCACCCATCTCGTCACTGACCGGGGCGGCAGTTGCTTAACTTTTATTACCACGAACTGCACGAACGTATATAAGTACCTACTACAGCACGATTAACTAAAGTCGCTTTATACTTTCTCTACGGTGATCGGACTATAGTTAATTACCCACGACTGACACTTTCAGTAACAAATTTTGGTATTATTTAAAGTATCAAATTAAGTTAGTTTAAATATGTAGTTTTAGTCAGGTAAGCACGCTCCAGCTTAGGTCATAGTACGCCACAGCCTTTCCTTGCTATCCGGTAAACTATGGCCAAGTGCGAACCCGTTCAAGTGAAAAAAAATATCTTTTTTAATAAAAAACCTTGTTTACGACCTCCCTTAAAGCTGTAACTTAATGTTTTTGTAAAAAAAACCTCTTAGCTCTGATTTTTAAGTAGCGTGTTCACTTAGTATTTTTATTAGGTCAGCGAGCGTTTTAAAAATGAATCATGCTAAAATGTCGGAACAGAAAGAATTTCAAATGTTGAGTTGATGTTTTCTGAAATAATATTCAAGCAAGATCTTACTGAGTATTAAAAAGACGAAAGCTTTTTTCAAGGAAAGCTAAGGAATTCGAAAAATAGTAATTATTATATAAAGTAAGTTCGTAAAGGAGTGGTTACTCGGTGTCAGAGTTTTCAAACTCCCACAGGGGCCTCTGAGATGGCTTAATGATTGCCATATAACAGCTCCTGCTAAAATATCATTTTTCCTAAGACTAAAGCTTTTTTTAAAGATAGTTTCGAAGATAGCTGAAGAATTCGAAAAATTGAAATTATTATATGTAAGTTCGTAAAGGAGTGGTCAACTATGGTGTCAGAGATTTCAAACCTCCACAAGGCCTCTGAGATGGCTAATGATATAAAAGCTACTGCTAAAATATTATTTTTCAGCCTATTAAGTAAAATAAACCTTTTACAGACTAGTGTCATCATTACTTATCATCCATATAGTATTATGTATTGTATTGCTTATTATTATTTATTAGTGTATTATCTGAGTTTGTATTGTGTTCTTTCACCTATATATTTATGTTATGTATTCTTGTACACCGCCTATTTAAGATTCTAAATCCTGTCCATCCAAAGGTTGCCTGGAAGAAATCGCCTAAGGCGTTAGGCCGCCCAATGTGCATTAAATTAGTTTTTATATTTCTTTTTATATTGTAATTTCTTTGGTGTGCATTAAAGACATATCTTATCTTATCTTACAGATTCATTTAGTGAATAAATAACGTAAATTTAATAAGTATATTAACCTTGCGATCTTCAAAGCGAGAGTGAATCGGTTCTTACTGGGTAAGCACGTTCCATCCTAGACCGTAATGATTGCTTACCATCAGGCGAATTACGGTTAAAAGCAAACCCATTACTTAAAAAAATACATTTTGTATCATATAAAAGATTTATTTAAATCGATTATTATCGCAAAAAGTACCAATATGTAAATTATTTAAAAACCTATTAGACAGTAAAATAACTTATAGGCATATGAGTATAACATGAGCTTTTAATATAATCTTCAAATATCAATATTAATATAATCCGTCATGGTTAAAATGTCATCGATTTCTTATAACGTCCTTTGATAGATTTTTTAATAACCCTTTGGCTTAGAATATGAATTTAATAACTTGCGAGATTCTTATGAATATATCTATGTATATAAAAATGAGTATATATATATTAGGCTCACTAAAACTCGAGAACGGCTGAACGGATTTATCTTATCTTAGTCTTGAAATGTTCGTATAGGTCTAGGGAAGGTTTAAAAGGGGAAAGAAAAAAAAAATTTGAAATTAATTTATACAAAAGTTAAGGTCTTTTATTTATCAATTGAGGCAGTACGAAGTCTGCCGGGACAGCTGGTCTTATTATATGAATGGCGCAAGCCACGAGATGTTGTAACGAATGCCCCGCGAGGTAAACAGTTCAAAGAGGTTAAACTCTTAGTGCTTTCGACAATTGAGAGTCGATATTATATGTATTAAAATATTTAAAAAAAATATGTTATATTAAGTAAGTACATAAAATAAATATGAAGTATTAATTTAGAATTAGCAATATTCTTATGTTTGTAGTACATAAAAAAAAGTAGTTCAAGTTGAAATCAAATCAATCAATAGTTCAAATTTAGTTTAGGCTTTGATTTGCTTACACTTTAATGGTGAGAACTACTAAATCGTGGAACACCCTGCCTGACTCCCTGTTCTCCGCGGAATATAATCTTGCGATCTTCAAAGCGAAATTGAATCGGTTCTTACTGGGTAAGCACGCTCCACCCTAGACCGCAATGTTTGCTAACCATAAGGCGAATTACGGTCAATAGCAAACCCATTCCTTGTTTAAAAAATGATTATTAATACAGTATCTTTTTGCTGTATAGAAATTAAAATAAATAAAAGTTTAGCGTCACATAACAAAAAACAACATAACTAAGTCATTATTTCCCGCCATCAAAGGAAAGCTTTTAAACAAGCTTTTATTTTTTGCGCTATTTTTCTCGGTTAGATGTCAAAGTAAAATAATGTTAAACCTATCTTATATACCCGGCTTGGCTTCCTTAAGTTAAGTCTCGTTATATTGCAGTATACGCCAAAGATAACTAAGCGAACGGATAAAATTGTACCTTAAATTTTTCAAGACAGTTTTTTTACGTAGGTTGGTTTTGCGTTCGACTACAGCCAACAGCATTGCTGTGGTCTTAGTAAAGTTATTAATTGATTAGGTAATTTAAAGTGATTAATTAATTATGCAAAATACATAAAGACGTATTTGAAACAGAGGGAAAATAATCATAACCAGCCAGAATCGAACTCGAGACCGCAGGCAAAAGAATGTCATAATGTGTTTACAGAGTGTCATAGGTTACTTTTTATCCCAAAATTATGCGAGCGAAGCTACGAGCGCCCACTAGTGATATAATAAAATAACGGCGCATTTTATCATTCCTTACGAACATTTTCTTTGTTACTCTTCTTTCCGCTGTGGTATAATATATTAAAAACCAAAATGAAGCGATAGTGCTGCGATCAGTCAAACGCAGAGTTATTTTGTTGGTGATCTAGTTAAAGACTTGTCATCAGATATCTCTTTTGACGAAGGGGTTTGCGAAAAAAAAGCAAAAATAGAGAACGTTTTTTGTAACAATATATTCAGGGTTATTGAAGAAAGAAAGAAATAAATATTTACAAATACATGTCCTCGGATATTGTTTCTCAGACATGTCGGTTTCCTCACGATGTTTTCCTTCAAGGCTAAGCGAGTGCAAATTCACACATAACTTGATTGAAAAAAAAATCATTGGTGTAGGGCCGGATTCGATCCAAGGTGCGTCACAAAGAAAAGCAGACGCATAAACCGCCGAGCCACACTCGCGTATAAGTGCACTGATAACACTCTTAAAATATGCTTACGTTAACAGTAACTATAGTAACCCAGTATTTTGCCGGTTTCTGTAGATTTTGCATTCTATGTCGTAAAAGTTTCTTATATACATGTGTTTTTATTACAAAGAAATGTTTTTTAAACTCAAGTAATATCGAGTCAAATTAAGACTTAATTTATGAAATCGGGCCAATTTAAATAGCCAGTTTATGACTATTTTACAGGTTAAAGATACGAAATTGTCTGCTTTATATTTTTATTGCTAAAAATTTTGCACTAAAGATAAAAATACATTTTATGGTGTCATTTTCCTTATAAATTAGGTATTATAAATTAGGTACCTAAACCACAGTCAAATTATAAATAAAATGTTTATTTATAATTCATTCCCGATTTTATCATCATATAGGATATGGCCATTTAACAGATATTTATTAATTTATTTCAATCTGCGCAGGACCGGGACGAGTGGCGTACAAGAAGAGAGGTCTATGCTCAGCATTGTGATTACAGGCTGATGATTATGAAGATGATTTAATAGGAATAAAAGCTTAAAAAAACACTTATTACGAATTGCTTGCCGGTTTTTTTTTTAATTTTAATTAATTAAGAACGAGGACATTTAGCTACTTAGTTATAAAAAACATAAATGTTCATCCTTATAAAAAAAAACTTATCGAATGAGAGTGGCCAACTCTGATGTCGAGCTATAATCAAGCCGCCCTAAGGGCCTTTGACATAGCTTAGCGACTGACGTACTCGACAAACAGCCGGAACCTACAATTTTACATGTCATCCGACCCAAGAAATAAATAAAAAAAAAACTCAGGATATTCTCTTCTCTGTTCCGAATAACATCAGTAAAACAAAAAGAAATCAAAGTTGGTATCATTCCCAAAAAGTGGTGTACAAAAAAGGCGAAACAATGTGTGGAAAGAGGCCTGAGGCGGGACCTCTAATAACTGTAATCAAACAAATAAGGGGTCACATATGTGGTCACGAAACCACTTTGTGTAGGGACTTAGGTGTTAGAGTAAATTTATATTGATGTTATAATTAAATAATAAAATAAATATTTCAGGACATCTCACACAGCGCCATCTAGCCCCATATTAAGCTTACGCTTGTGTCATGTAGCTAGTGTAGATAACGGATATAATGCATACCTATATACTTTTCTTTCGTAAATACTTATTATACATAGAAACAACCAGAAACAATCAAGTAATTACAATTTTTAAAATTCATATTTACTTGTGTCATGCCGGAATCGAACCCGCACCCCTATATTAGAAGGCAGAGCCACTACCAACTAAGCTATCAGGGCAGTCGTTACAGTATTGCTATACTACTAATAGACTAATTGATGTAAAAAGACAATTACAGTCCGGTCGCTAAGCAACTACCCTCCGCGACACAGGCGCGTCTAGTGCAGAGGGCAGGGTTACAATTTAGTAAAAACACTGTACATGCTGCAAAATAAAGATATGTTTATGTTTATGTTTATACTTGTGTTCTCTTGCTAATCATTGTAAATGCCACCATGGTACCAAATAAATATCTTTTATCTTTATCTTATCTTTATATTGGTGTACAATAAAGAATTTTTGATTGATTGATTGATTGATTGATTCAATATTTTTTAACAATAATAAAATATAAAAACAAGTGAAGGAAAACTAAACATACTACTTCTAACTACTACAAAAAAGGGCACTTTGAAAATCTTTAGAAAAGCCTAAAGATAATCTAAGTGCTCCAGCCCACTACCAGAGGGCAGCGTGCCCAGCATGCTGGCCGCATTACCACGCTGGATGGCAATGCTGATACGTTGAGCCAGAAAAAGGCCAGCATTTTGGTCATGCGTCGCGTCAACCAAGCGCTCCGAGAGGTTTTGGAAAATAGTATGGGCTCCCGGACCCCACGGCCCCAAAGTCTCGACTCCAAAAGGCTCAAAGATGTAACCTCGGCCGAGGTTAGCATATTAGCGTCTCTTGTGATGCTCGGCAATAATAGCCGCCGCTCCAGCCCGACACCGTGTCAAAGACAGATGAGACGGCGCCAATGTGTCGACGCAAGTTGCGTCCCACACAAGGGGCCGACCCAACTTCCAGGGCACAAGAGTCATAAGTCATAGTTTTTTAAATTTTTAAGGTATTTTTTTTGACATTGTTATTTGGCATAAGCGAGTGTGGCTCAGCGGTTTCAGCGTCTGCTTTTCATTCTGATGCTCCCAGGTTCCAATCCGGCCCTACACCAATGACTTGTATTTTCAAAATATATGTGGATTCACACTCGCTTAGCAGTGAAGGAAAACATTGTGAGAAAACCGACGTGTTTGAGGGCCACAATATCCGAAGACTTGTCTTCCGTGGAAAGACCTAGGCGCCCACCATGATATACATATCTGCCCAAGAGAACTCCCCTTACGGTTATCCATTGAAACAAATTAACTTAATAGGTACAGTTGTTCAGTAAATTAACCATATTTCGGAAAGTCATCGAGCATCGAATTTATGTACGAAAATTAAAAGTAGAAATAAAGTTACTACTGTTTAACTTATATTAACATCATTAACATTTATGTCACATTAAATTAAAATAAAATATACAAACAGACAACGAACAAAACATCACTTCGCGTGGAACTGAATGTCCCCAGTTCAGTAAATCTTAATATAATATAAATCTCGTGTCACAATGTTTGTCCTCAATGGACTCCTAAACCACTTAACCGATTATAATAAAATTCGCACACCATGTGCAGTTCGATCCAACTTGAGAGATAGGATAGTTTAAATCTCAAATTATAGTCGCAATTTTAATTTATTGCTAATTATTTGTCTGTTATTATTTGACAGTCGCAATTATCTGTTAACTCCAAATGATTCTAACAGATGTCGATACCTTTCGACTGGGTTGAGTAAGTAATCAATAGATGGCGCTGCTATGGTAAATCTACGAACGTGTCATATAAGCTACATTTTAATAGAATAATTACCACTTGTTGTTGACGTAATCAATAGATGGCGCTGCTATGGTAAATCTACGAACGTGTCATATACGCTACATTTTAACAGAATAATTACCACGTGTTGTTGACGCTATAAAATTAATTACATTTATTTTTTAGTGAACGAAATTCCGTATAATTCAATTATTTCCACTTTTTAAATTTTAGCCACAGCAACGCGTGGCAGGGTCAGCAGTTGTATAGTAAAAGTAAACATACCTATGGATTTGTTCTTATGGCTGCGGTATGTTAGCTTCTGATCAGCATCTTTCCACTTACCTGAAAAATAAAGATAGATTCGTTAGTTTTTTAGATAAAATGGTATTCTGTGGAGCCTAGTATCTCCTTATTTTTTTTAAAGAATGATGGTAAGTTAAAAACAAACGCTATGTTTTGGAGAAAAAAATACACAATAATGATGGAAAAAAAAATAACAATGACTAAGTTCCTAATGTCATGTGTACAATTTCAAACGCATTTTTTTAAACTACCTAGTATTAACTGTACCTACAAGGTACCGAATCAGCATATTAAGCAACATCTAAGTACATACAATATACATTTTACAGTAGTAGTGTTGCGAAGGAAATAATTATCGTTACGGAATCTTTCGGCAGTTTCTAGGGCACTTCAAAACATCCTTTACTGCTTGCCTTGCATAGACCACTAAACTAGAAGACATGTCAATAATCTGAATAGTCACATCGCAACATATGTATCTCTACATAGCATAAAATCTAGTCGCTTCCCGTGTTTGAAAGAAAGAAAGAAATCATTTATTATGGCAGATTTATCAGAGAAACAAACACAAGTAAGACATAATAAACAAACAAACATAAAATCTGCCACAACACAGCCCCAACTATGCTGGTTGTGAGGAAGCTTCCAGCGCTCGTCTGCATATAAGATAAGATAAGATAAGATATGTCTTTAATGCACACCAAAGAAATTACAATATAAAAAGAAATATAAAAACTAATTTAATGCACATTGGGCGGCCTTATCGCCTTAGGCGATTTCTTCCAGGCAACCTTTGGATGGACAGGATTTAGAATGCATATATGAATGCTTAGCTCTTTAGAACTACACAACGGATTTTGATGCAGTTTTTTTTTATTAATAGAGTGATTTAAGAGGAACGTTTTTATGTATATATTATGCATCTGTGAGCGTGCGAAGTCGGGTCGGAAACTTACAATACAAGCGTTCGCAACGCTCGTAGGAACTAGCTTTAATTAGGCTACATAACTTCCATTTCATTTCGGTTAGTAAAATAAAAATAGGAAGAATTCTTCTTATCGAGTGAGAGTGGCCAACTGGTGTCCAGAGTTTATCAAGCCGTCCTAAGGGCCTCTGACATAGCTTGATAGCTGCCATACTGGACAAACAGCCGGGCCCTACAATTTAACGTGTCATCCGACCCACGGAACCGCCCAAAGTGGAATGCCACTTTTCGATCACCCATCCGCGTACTGACCGCTTCGACCTTTGCTTAACATTGGTAATCGCCTCCGCCACAATCAGTTTCTTCTAGACAATCCCGTCTAGAAGAAACCGATTTTATCTTTCGCTTACTCCGTGTTCCCTATATTTACTTTTTTTGTTTATACATTGGTATTGAAATATCCTCATAGACTTGAATTAGGTGTCCATAGTTTAGGTAAAGTTTTTTAGCTATAAAGGAGGAACTTGGGCCTTAAGTAGCAACTTAATATTAATATCGCAAACACAGTTAAGTATCTGTTTACTGTGTTACGTAAATAATTACTGGGAATATTAGCACTCTATTGTCACAGCCTGAATGTTTGGGCCGTTGTAGGTGGGGAGTGCTGGGACCGTTTGGTCACGAGTCGAAATCGTTTTATTTATTTGATAAATGGGCGAGCAGCAAATTGCTAATGTGCACATATCACACTGTGTCAAAATAGTTGTGATTGTATTTTATTTGACTTTATAAATATCAAGAGAGAAAATAAACAAGCGATGATTTTATTTGACTCGATTTCAATACTCATTAAAACCTACATATATGACGTAATATAAAGCTACATCATGGTAGTAATCCTCTGACCTCATAAAATGTTACTTCAGGGGAAGTTTAGTCATCCATGAATATGTTTCGCATGTAAAATATTGATAACCTAAATAAAAATAATACAATATTACTTTAACTTTTGATCATTCCTTGTCCCAACAAACAAACACATAAAAAACGAAATTTTTATATTCAAATTTTCCAACTTATCCTTGGCAAAGAAGATTCACCGAGTAACAATATCAACCAGTACCTCCCAACCTAAAGGGACTCGAAATTGTTTGCCTAAATATGTCCTTAACAGTAAATGGGAGCGTTTGTTAGCATTGGCCTCTGAAATTAACGGTTTGATTTGTTTACTTAGATTATTGTTTTCTTCACTATTTGTTTTGCCCATTTACTGGCTTTTATTCCTATTTGCTAGAGCTTCTCTTTTAGTTCTGGGAACGTTGTTAGCTTGTTTTTTATATGTATGTCTAGTAGTTAGGTATCATTTTATTAAATAATAGCGAAATTAGTAAGTGGTTTGGTATGTTTTGCGCTTTTAAGCAGCAACAGAGAGACGACGGGTCATAGTGATTTTTGGTATGAGGTGAGAGTGAAAGTAGGCTATTTATTCATTCTCAGATAATTCATGATTATCTAGAGGCGATGTGATTATTGATAAATCTATTGTTTATATCTTCGTTCACGCCCCAACGGCAGCCGGATAAAACTTTTGGTATGATTCCGTTATTATTATTATTCAGTCGCTAAGCCATGTCAGAGGCCCTTAGGGCGGCTTGATTAACTCTCGACACCAGAGTTGGCTACTCTCATTCGATAAGAAGAAGAAGGTATGATTCCATGTGAAATTAGCTTCTTTTTTAACTAATATATCGATAAATAGCTACAAAATCTAATAACACATTCACCATCATTATCACAATTCACAGCCCTTGGAAGCCACTGCGTGGTAAATGCCTCCCTTTATATTTTCCATATATACATAAAGACAGATAAATAGGTACTTTATTAAAACACCACATATAAAAAACAATACAGAACAAAAACATAGAAATTAAAATTAGCGTCTTAATTGGCGGCATATATTATATAAACGTACACCACACGTGTCATAAACTATAACTACCGTATAAACTATTTTATATATTAATACATAATAAACTATTTTATATATTTAAACTATTTTATATTAAAATTAAACTCCAAACCAAAAGTGTACCCAAGTCCAAAGTTTCCGAATCACCCCAATTACTTAGCAAAGAATCGGGCGCCTGTTCGCACCGAGTTACCGTGTTATACGGCCCCGTGTGTTCAAGTGGAGATTCCATACAAATGGGATATAGGCTAGGAGACAGCGTAGGTAATATGGGACTAACTTGCGAGTTTTTTGTTTATTTTTATATTAAGTAAGGGGTAAAATTATGGTAATCATTGTAATAATGCAAGGATTTTGTGTCTACATGAACATTTGCTTAGTTGTAGATTTCTCCTCCTTTAGTGTTCTTTCCTCATGTCTGAGGATCGTGAGTCTCCTTAGGGAAGTTCTCTTAGGTAGACACATTGGTGTAGTTTATGAAAAGTTAAACGGAGACAATTAGATATTTAGCAAAGAATAGGGTTTAAAGTTTTATTTCTGTAGGCAATTACATGCTCTTAGAAACGTCAATTACAAAATATTCATGTGCGAGTTGTTTTTCTTCAACGTGCAGTAAGTGCAATTTCGAGTCGAAAATATCGCAATTTATCGCAAATTAGAATCTGTTACATTAAAATCTTTATTTAACTCCTCTATACATACCACCTCCTCACCTATAAAGGTCTAGAAAGTATTCCGAGAAACAATCCTAGCCCACCTTTATATCCCGTGGGTAAATTGGCCATAACGACTTCACATCCATCGCTTGCCGCTTGTCGATTTGTTAACATTATAATATATCAGGGATAAAATAACTGCAACTAAGTACTTATTTGTTTTAACCGACTCTCAAAAAAAGGGTTATCAAGTCTTCTGAAAGTTTTTTTTGTCGTTAATAAGGTCCAACAAAATAGATGTTTGTGTAAAACTAGCAGTTGCAAAAATATGTATGCTCCTGGTACTCTATTTTGTATTCTTTAAACATCATTTGCAGCCAAATTCGTTCTACTGCTGGCTATTAGGCCAATTCATATACCTATATATAACTATAAATTTTATATCAAATTAGAATATATTATTATATTTTCGTACCGCTTGGCTTCGAAACTTTTGGTCCGTGGAGTAAAAGCACGGTCTTTTATAAAAAAATTAAATAAAAGGTTGAATCACATCACTAGAGACAATAACGCTGGCTGGTTCCTTGCGCAAAGGATTTCTATAGCAATCCAGCGTGGGAATGCAGCCAGCGTTCTTGGCTCCATACCACATGTGGATGTTTTAAATTTAGTTTAAATGTAAATATTCTTTTTTAGTTTTATTAGTGTATATATGTTATGTATGTATATAAATATAATGTACTTTAAAATAAAATTAGAATTTATCAACATTAATAAACTTACATATGTAAGTATTGTGATTTTGGTTGAGTAGTTTTTGTATTTTTTTTTAATGTGGTAATGTATAAAACTATTTAAGCAGCTTACATTTTTTATTCTGATACAGGGTTACTGGTTAAGTCGACCTATTCCCGTTAATGGCGTTTAGTTTACATTATTTCCGACTGATATGTCTATGAAACACCCTAGCCAAGTATTCCAAATTATATTTACACATATTAACACTAATAGAACTAAAAAAGAGTATTTACATCTAAACTAAATTTAAACAATCTACATGTGGTATGGAGCCAAGAACGCTGGCTGCATTCCCACGCTGGATTGCTATAGAAATCCTTTGCGCAAGGAACCAGCTAGCGTTCTTGTCTCTAGTGATGTCAATCAACATTTTTTTTTTTATAAAAGACTTCGTGCTTTTACCCCACGGACCAAAAGTTTCGAAGCCAAGCGGTACGAAAATATAATCAGTATATTTTCGTCAGAAACAATGTAAACTACACGCCATTAGAATTTATTTTAGAATTTATTTATTTCTTACCTTAAAGATAACTTAACTAACAGAGTTTTAATTTTTTTATTACAATTGACCTTAATGTAGAGTTACCAGTGGCTACTGAATTAAGACCCTGAAAATGTTATTGCTATTTTACTTTTTACTCGCTCTCTCCTATCTCATTACAAGCCCAATTATAATAAGTTAAACACTATCTAATCTCCAAGTACTTAATTTACTTCAGCCCTAATATAAATATCCACAGATAGTCTTTAAAATCTAACACTAGGTAATAACTAGTCTGGTTCACAGCAATCGTAAATAAGTGACCGACAGCTATGTATAATTTGTGTGCAGTAAGGCAACTTTTATAAATAACTATCTAAATATATAAAACTCAAAGGTGACTGACTGACTGACTGACTGACTGACATAGTGATCTGGATAGATAACTATGTCAGTCAGTCAGTCGCCTTTGAGTTTTATACAACGCACAGTCCAAACCACTGGACGGATCGGGCTGAAATTTGGCATGCATGTAGATGACTGGTTCGACACACTGGTTCAAATCCAGCCCTATACCAATGACTGTTATTTTCAAGTTACGTGTGGATTTGCACTCGCTTAGCGGTGAAGAAAAAAATCGAGAGGAAACCGACATGTTTGAGGACCACAATATGCGGGGACATGTGTCTTCCGAGGAAGGACCTGGGCGCTCACCACGAGGTATCTGTAATAATAATAATACAATAAAACTCCCCTAACGAATTAATTCTGCGAAGGAGTCACGACCCTCAGTCATGAGGAATACGACTCAAGAGAGAGAGATATACATGTAGATGCAGATGATAACATCAAACTTATAACATTTTTTTCGGAACATGAAAATACCGTTTGTCCTCAGTATTTCGCAGGAGTTGCTCTACTGACTATACAGTATACACACATTATTTTGTTTCGCATGTTGTTAACATTAACAAGATAAAATAAAACTTTATAACGCTATAACTGTTGCCGCTGACTTCGCTCGTGTAATAAAACTACACAAAACAAACTGGAGTCACAAACACCTGCATCGAGTTTTATTGTATGGAAATACGAATACAAAAAAAAGGTTTGCCGTTATCGTCAACTAAAGGTCGATGCGGTCAGATTCTTGATGGGTGATCGAGGTAGGTAGTAGATTGTTTATTTTATGCATAAGATTCAATTTCAATTAAATTTCTATCCGATGCCACTAATATTATACAGACGAAAGTTTTATCATGTATGTCTATTACTTCTTTACGATCAAAAGGCTGGACCGATTTCAATAAAATTTTGCACGGACATAGATAACACTCTGGATTAACACAAACACAATGGGTCTTGTTACAAAATCTGGTTTAAGTATTTATCCAGAAATTTACAAAAGAAAAGTATATAAGTATTATATCCGTTATCTAGTACCCACGACACAAGCGTTTGCTTAGTGTGGGGCTAGATGGCGCTGTATGCAATGTCCCGGAATATTTATTTATTTAAGAACTCAGAAAATATTCAGCCCGTTTTTGTTGTTCAAATTTTGTTTTCTACTACACTTTTTATAATAATCAAATTGTCAAAATGTGACCAATGATAAATCAACCTTCTAATTTTAAGTTGGCATTTTGATTTTTTATATGTGATGTTTGAACAACAAGAATCGACGTTTTATTTTTAAAGTTCTAGATTAATATTTATACCGAGTTTTGTAATAAGACCGCAAGAGGCACTGATAGTTTAAAATAAAGTTTAATATTTAGTTCTACATTGACGTTTTTAGCGAGGGCAAAGATCAAATTAGCAAACGTGGGAGTATTTTTATCGGTTCCCTTATTAATATTTAACGCTATTGTATCATATAAGAGCTTCTCAGAGTTTCGCATTTAGTTAATATGCTTAGTGTCAGAATATGTGGGAGTTGAAATTGGATTGGATTTGAATTATTTATAAAATCTTAGAATCTAGATATGAAGTTTCAACGTATAGGTACTATGTAAGATTCACTTGCACAATTGTTCTGTAGAAGCGCCCGTAGCTTAGCTAACGGAAGCAATCGCATGCGATTACCAATGTTAAGCGAAAGGTCGACGCGGTCACTTCTTGATGGGTAAACGAAAAGTGGCATTCCATTTTGGGCGCTTCCGTGGGAAAGACACTTTAAATTGTAGTTCCCGGCTGTTTGTCTAGCACGGCAATCGGTTAAGCCATGTCAGAGGCCCTTAGGGCGGCTTGATTTACTCTCTACACCAGAGTCGGCCACTCTCATTCGACAAGAAGAAGAAGATAATGGTTCTTAATAGCATTTAATAACTGAGCTAGCCAGTAAAAAATGATCAATTTCAATTTAGATTCGCAGTAAACATAAAATATGTATGGAACAACTTAACCGGTTTCTTCTAGGCAAGCGCGCTACATCGTAGACGTATAACGTTGCTTAACATCAGGCTAGTTGTAGTCAAGCGTAAGCCAATTACATGTAAAAAAAAAACTTAGTTATTTAAAGAATATAATAAAATTAAAGAAACAGGTATAACCTCAATCACTACTGACAGTATAACTATCGTTCAACCCAATTTTTGTTGAGTGTATGTACCTACAAATACAAATAATTTATTAATAAATGTCAATTTACAGGTCAATGTCATATAAATTTGTATAATTAATATTTACATTTTAAAAACTCATCTACTGAGTAGATAGTGTTACTTAATAGTAACAATTTCAATTTTGTTTTGAATATATTGTAATAAGCTGCATTCTTGATATGTTGATGTACATCCTATGTACATCTTTGGAAAAATTGACTATGAAAAAACTTGTAAACTGGTTAGACACATCGTTATTCATTAATCTGTTACGTTTCAATATATTCTGTTAAAGATAATCCGAAGATTCAAACAGTCTTTCTATTGCCATCAAACAAAATGGCTGCCTGCCTCTTTTCACGCAATTTTCTATACATAATATATAATACACATAAATATAAAAGAAATACAGTTAATTTATCCAATACGTATAATTGTGGAGTCAAGCACGACGTTTACTTTGTTTCTTGGAACGGGAGCCTGTAGGCATACTTGGACATAGGACGAGTAAGTGTAGGACAAGACATTAGTTAGCCAAGTGTTTTTTTAAATGGAAATCGTATGAAGAAATTGTACACCACCACTGCCCACTTGTACATTTGTTTAAAGTTTAATACCTTTTAATATTGTTTTTTTTATTTTGGTGTGCAATAAAGAGATACTGTATTGTATTTAAGAAATTACTTGTAAATGATGTGAATTACATTAGGTTAACCAAATATTTTATCATAATCTCTTTTGTTACATTAAAATAAGTTAACTTAATATTTTTCTATAATAGTCTTGTTCTATTCTTTTTTAACTAATTCGGAAAAAGATTCAACTGCAACAGTGAAATAATTTATTTATTGATTAATTAGTTTAGTATGTACTTGCAATACATTTGAACAAATTTAGTTTCCACATAGGTATTATACGTATGTCTTAACGATCTTGTCAATTTCACATACCTACTCAATGTTTGTCTCATCCTGATTAATGTCGCAAGAAAAAAATCTTTTACTGTTTAAAAATATATATATATATGTTCATTGAAACGATTCCTTTTTAGTAGCTTCAAAAAAGCACCGCTCACAAATAACAGCGCCAAAATAACACCACCAAATTACTACCTGTCCATGTCAAGTCCTGCATTTATTTCGTCTTATATCTTAAGGCGTATCTTTTATTCTTCCTTGTCATTTGCTGATAAGTTAACGAGGAACTGATTACAGAGTTTGGTGTTGAACCGACTTCTAAAAAGGGAGGTTTTCGGTTTGAGGCGTGTTTATATGATATTGACAAAACTAGGTAAAATTTGAGTACATTAATGTTAAAATGTTATTAAAGCTAAACGTTTAAAATTGAATTCGACGAGATATTGTAATTCGTTGCAACTTTACGGCATCAATATTCTTTACCTTTTTAGAAAAAAGAGAGATGAAAGTTTTAGCTGTAGACACAAAATACAAAAACCAACAAAAAGTAAGTTAGTTTAAGTTTAAGTCAAAACTCATAAAAAAACAAACAACATAAAAGCAAAAGCTTCCAAAAAATTAAGTTTCCATGTCTATCCAAAGCTTTCACAGAAACCGTAAGGGATTTTCTTACTAATAGAGCCCAGTACAAGTTTTATTTATAAACCAGTCCAGTAAATTATGCGATATTGTAATCCATGTTTAAAAAAAAACATTTGTAACTATGGAAGTTTTTGCAGAAGAAGCCAGTTAAATGTTTCAAATCGCTACTTTTGGTGTTAATAATGCAAGAGTACTCGTAATTATTGGTTGCTACTTGTTTTTTTGTAGGTTTGTAGGACAGTGGATTGTAGGTATTAAATATATGAAAAATTAAGGATGTCGCGAGAAAGAACTGAGATTAAATTTGGGAATAATGATAGTCTTAAATATTATGCATTTAACAGGTGCCAAATTACTTAAACATGCAAAACTGTTTTGTCTTTTCTCGCAAAAAGAAAAGGCTGTCAAACTACCACGTTTTTTATAAGAATTTTGGCAGTAAATAAGTACTTAAGTATCTAAAATATGTTTCTACCTACATGAATTACTTAGTGACACTATCTACAAGTTAAGCCACACCAGAAGCCCTTAAGGCGGTTTGAAAACTCTCGACACTAGAGTTGGCTACTCTCAAACTTGTAAACTAGTGCATTAGTCATCTAAAAAATAATCTATACACGCTACCTATATCATTCCACTTTCTACGAAAGTTAAATAACAAAATCAGAAACTAGCAACACATATAAAAAACGTTTCCATCTCAAACCACTTTTATCTTCCACACCAAACCGCAAAATATTATAAATCTGACTTTTATTTTTGTGTGTTTCAGGTATCGACATAGTATTATATCAGACTGGACAACGCTCACTAATATACAAGCACAAGGAACGTACTTCAATTTCAAGTTAAGTTATACTTTGTCAGGGAGATTCGTTTAACAGTGAAGGAAAACATCGTGAGGCAACTCACATGTTTGAGAACCATACAATCCGAGGACATGTGTCTGCCGTGGAAGGAGCTGGGCGGCCACCACGATGTATCTGCTCAAGAGAACTCCCCTAAGGAATTAATTCTGCGGGGGAATCACGACCCTCAGTCATAAGGAAATACAACTAAGAGAGAGAGAGAGAGAGAAATGATAATACAAGGGTTGTCAAAGTGCCTATACTACGTCTATATTCAGCTATGAATGGTATGAGAGTGGCTCATGACGAAATACGACTTATAAGATACAGAGAGACGGTTGTTGTCAAGGCCTGTCTAAGTGAGTATGCTATGTCTATGATTTCAGGTACATTTAACCGGCAGTCTCCGTCCGGGCAACTCGCCCCGGATAAAAGGCTTCCCGGGGCTAAACCCTTTCAATACTTGCGCGACACATTTTTTTGGGGGTTGGAGGAGGGTTTGGAACGTTCCAGTACTACTTGATGCTTTTGAGAGGAGAGTATTGTGTCTAGTGGGAGTAAAAAACTTTGCCAATGGATGTAATACGGTCCTAACTTGCAGCTATTTATCGTCAATTTTCGTCAGCAAATTTAATCTACTTCATGCGTTTTCAAAAATAAAATAACTATCCTCCCCTTTCCCCTATCACTTCTAAAATTGAGACTTCAATTCCTATCGAGTAAGTTCAGACAGTCTTTATAGATAATAAGGTACTCGTACCTATATAATCTTAATTATGGATCTAAGTTTAAGGATATATGGTTACAAATTCTAATGTTTATGGTTTATATCACACTTTATCAACAAACATTTTTAATCCAAAACTACACATCAGTTTGATAGACGTCGCGATCGTCGAAAGGCTAAATATGCTAGTATTACTTCATATGAAATTGTACGTTATTAAACACATACCAACATCACGTGATAAGTCTTTATTGCTGATTGGTCCGTTACAAACTACCCAAGCAACATTTTCCTCATTTCCTTTCATCAAAACTCAATTCCAGCAACTTGAACGTTCAATATACCGCATCTAAACACGCTCTTCTATAAGGGCTCCTTTTGTTTGCTGCCTACATAGATTTCTTGGCTATTGTATTTTGGAAGGCAAGTGTAAATAAAGAGTGGGCAGAAAGGACGCTCTGAAGCGCTTTCAAGCGCTGTTCCGAGGTGTCTTAATGCGCTGGAAAAGAACCCAAATTAGGTATATAAGTAACGTGTACTTGTTTGAAAGCGCTTACTAGGCAGAAGCGTTGGAGTTAGAACTAATGTATCGGACATCGAGCTTTGAAATAATCATATATGTTATTATGATTTGAACCAGGAAAAAATAAATAAATGAATTCAATTGAATAAACGATAAAATATTGTCTTATTGCAAAAACAACATTGGATAAAGATTGATGGCGGAGATTTTTTTAGAAAGAAAGAACATAATAAACAAACAAACATAAAATCTGCCACAACACAGCCCCAACTCAGCATAATGCTGTGTGTAGCATATGCTGTTTTTACTGTATATGAATTTGTATATGAATAAAAATACATAAATGGAGAAAAGCAACTATGACCAGCACCAGTAGTGACAGCTTATTTTGTGAACATAGATCAGCTCAAATTTCTATTAAATAGACAGTAATGCCCTTTTATTGTCTTTCCTTGTCATTGTTAGGTTTATTTTTAGTACTTATCTTCACGAAATGAACTTAGTAACAACTTAGGTGTGTTCCTCCATATACGACCGCCACACCACACCTCCTAACCAACGTGGCCTCCGTGGATCTCAAGATCTTACCAACACCGCACCTTGTGTCTTGAAGCTTTGTTTTCTTGCGATCCACGGAGGCCACGTTGATTAGGAGGTGCGGTGTGGCGGTGGTATATGGAGGAACACACCTAAAAACCATCAAGTCAGTTGTTTGATGTTGGTTAAGGAGCAGTCGCAGCGGAAAAACACTACACATTTCTCCAGAGTTTCAGTTACAATGGATTTCCGCAAAGTAACGCCTGATTCAATATCTTATTCCTTAATTTTGTATCTAACTAAGAAAGTATACCTCTCGGAAAATCTTTTCCACACATTTTCCGTCAAAAATACTTCTACCGGAATAATATAGATATGCCGCAATTTGTATTACTTTCTTGAGTAAATTAGGGCACTTAATCAAAGCAGGGAACTGACAGGAGAACAATAGGTATCGGAAGTGCTAAGCATAATTATTGCGACAAGGAAGTTGACAAAGAAGTTATAGTTATACGCCTTAGGATTGACTCTACTTAGAAGCGCTCAAGATTAAATAAAAAAATTAAAAAAACCGGGAGATTGCACACAGCGCCATCTAGCCCCACACTAAGCAAACGCTTGAGTCGTGGATACTAGATAACAAATATAATACTTATAAACTTTCTTTTGTAAATACTTACCTATTAAGACTTTATTAAGCTAGATTAGCTTAGTTTTATGTCTTAATTTTTAAAGTATCCGCTATAATTTAAAAAAAAAGTATGTAGTTAGGGGTTTGCAATTGACCTATATTTATACTTGATTGAAAATTCTTCTGAAAGTAAGATATATTGGTCTTCGATTTCACTCCATCTTGTTTTGTATTTTTATTTGATTGGGGAAAAGTGATTTTTGGTTCAGTTGACATATTAAATAGTAGAATTCATCTTTTGAATTTGACTTCTATACGATAGAAGCAAATAAATTTCTTCCGATCTTATTTCCATCTAAGTAGAGCGTAACCTTTCCCAAACTCTATGACCCACTGCCTACCAGCATTGCTTATTTATGCCCAATGCTAACAATTTATCGCGGCTGCCGCATAATTTTTGTTCTTCTGCTACTAACGGTGTAAGAACATAAGAACCGGGAATTAATTACGAATCAGATTTCTGTACGAAAGAATCGTAATCGTATTTTCTAGATTGCTGACGTTTTGTTATGCTTGGATGGTGTTTGCAGAAGTTTTGGGAGGATTTCTTTATCACAGTTAAGTTATTATTATTATTTGATTTGTTTTTATAATAAAAGGGAAGTTTTATGAACCTGAGGTGTCTATATCGTATTAGAATGTCAGTTAGATATAAGCTTAGCTCTAGCCAGTCTTAAGTTTAAGAAAATGGATCCAGTTAAGTAAGTAGTTATTGTTTAGTTAACATGGGATAAAAGAGTAATTTTACCTAATAAGGCAATAAGTAACTACATTGAGAACCTCTATTACATAGGAGTTATTTCTAGTTGGTAAAAACTTTACTAAGGTTTACTTACTAAAAGAACGTTAATGACCTACCTGAAAAATCTCAATTGAAAAAAAAAGTTGTTATGACCCGCTCAAACACAAATTACATCATTACATTTCCTAAACATTACCTATATCGTAACACATTCCTTACAAACCTAGGCCCATAAACACCAATAAAAACGGTAGAAATCTCACTACCTCCTTTATCTGGCAAGACAGTACTGAATAAAAATGTCTACACAAAAAACCACTCTTAAAGTCAAAAGTCGGCAACAAATCGGCCTCTGAAAAGGGAAACTTGTTATTTCGCTCCGGTTACTACAGTAGGGAGGGAATGAATGACTTGAATTGCGCCAACTCACACGAAAACGCTTAATATTTTATTTTTTATCACAAATATAGAAATAGCACACCTACTCATATACTAAAATGTCCTATTTTAAATTAGATTATAAATAAGTGTAAATATTATAAGAACTTGTGTGTCCAAAAAAAAAAAAAATAATAATAATAAAGCTAAAAAGGTTCCAAAATCTACATTAAAGATATTAGAAAAAAAAAAGTTCGCGTATACCTCAAATCAATAACAGAACTCGTTTCAGCAGTTATAGATTTTTTGTCTGTTTACCTGTTTGTCTGTTTATTTAAACGCTCATCACGCAAAAACGGCTGAACGGATCATCATGATTTTTGGTATGTAGGTAGTATGAGGTCTTAGCAGTGTCATAGGGTAATTTTTATCCCGAAATAATGCGACCTTAAATACCTACTTGCTTTATGTATATATTCTTATCAATCGGGTGATCTAAGGGAATTTTAATATATAATATATGCACATACTAGTGGATGCTCGCGGCTTCACTCGCATTAAGAAGTAAATCTTGCATCTCCTATTTCACCCCTTTAAAAGAGGCATTTCTAAAAATCCTTTCTTAGCAGATGCCTACGTCATAACATCTACTTTCATTCCAAATTTCAGCCCGATCCGTCCAGAGGTTTGGGCTGTGCGTTGATAGATTACTATCAGTCAGTCAGTCACCTTTGAGTTTTATATATTTCGATAAAAGCATTGCTTCAACCAACTCAATTGCGCCGACACAACTGCGCTGATCTTTTGCCTCTCAGTCCCAACTCTCAGAAATATAACTCCCTAAGGGCTCCTATACCAACTTGCTATATTCTTTATGACTTAGTGTAGCTTACATGCATGAAAGGGTGGAAAGTAACCGATAACACACAAAATAGACTGGGCATTATGATAAGAAAATACTGATATATATGTATATCAAATCAAATTACTTTATTATACACCATAACAACATTAATAACAAAATAACACAATCATAAAAAAAATCTAAATTTCTTGAATTCAAAGGGGGGCCTTATCACTTGGAGTGATCTCTTCCAGGCAACGGTAAGTACTAAGAGAAAACAAATACACGTGATAGTCCATTAGCAAAATATGATATGTCCCTCATTAATTCTGAGTTGCTGATTGCATATCGACGTAATGAATCCATCTCTGACAATAGTTACTTTTATTCGAATGTGTCTGATTAATTAAAATAATCAGATTATTCGCTTAGTCGGTGCAGTGGGCATATGACTAAAATCTTTTTTATCAACCTATGCTGTCCCGATCCTGGGCAAAAGTCTCCCCCAACTCGCACCATGAAATTCGGTCTGCCATCTTACGCCAGTCACACGAAACTGGTCGAGATCGCGACGCCAGCGTGTCTTGTGCCTTCCTCTACCACGTCGCCCTTGAGGTTAACTGTGTCACGATCCCAGCCCAGCGTTCGGGGCGCATACGAACTAAGTGACCAGCCCAATCCCATTTTAACAAAAATGATGTTTTAGAATTTTAATTACTATTGCAACACTAGTGGATTTGGAACAGTTTCAATTTCAGATTCGACAAATATTTCTTACTCTTAGGTTTGATGAAATGGATTGTAGAATGTAGACTATTCAGAAAATAAATAGATGTCTCATCCATTTATAGTCTGTGGTAAAAGGGTAGTCTTTTTGGATCGTTAGTTTTAACTATTATGGAGTTGTGTGAGTAACGTGGGAATCGAATTTGTGGTGCCTAGAAATTTGAAAACCTTTTTAAGTGAGTATGAAAATGATATGATATGATATCCCTCTAGAGTCGTATTCCTCTTTATTTAGGAATGTGGCCCTTTCATTAAAATAGAGGAATCAATATAAACACAAGAAAGTGGTGTTACTTACACTATTTATAACTAAAGAACGGCTTAACGGATATAGCTGAAAATGGGTGGGGAGGTAGCTTAGAACTATGGGAAGAACATAGGATACTTATTATCCCGATTATTTTTAATTGAATTGCATAAAATCCAAAATCTGCTTATTTATTGTCTCTAAGACGGAACAGAGTTCGCCGGGTCAGCTAGGATAGGAATAAAGGAAGAAAGGCGTTTACTGTAGGTACCTATAGTTCATAGTCATTTATTTAAAAACAGAGTTTACACGTCAAAATCGAAAATAATATTCATATACCACATAGTATGTATGTATACCTAGGTATCTCCCTGGTCGTCGCGAATAAAGAAAGAAAAGCATTTCATTAAAGAATTTAAAGACGCTGATCAAAAGAAACATAGGTACTTAAACCTTTATATTATAAAACGTTTGTGTTTTTCTTTTATTTTGTTTACCTGGCTTAATAACATTTGGCATAGTTAATTAATTAATAATTTCTTCGGGTCAGGCCATGTCAGATGCCCTTAAACGGTTTGAAAACTCTAGACACTAGAGTTGCCCCTTTTATACAAAGAAGAAGAATTTATCAGGAATATTCTGGCCAGATACGTCGTGGTCATTCTACAGATAAGTACTTATAGAGATTTCGCATTTATTAAAAATATATATATATGTCAGAATCATTGGCGAATTTTCTTCTAAAATCTTTTCTAAACCGTCAACTTTTTATCTTTACCATTGACTTAGTGATTGATCACCGTTTAAAAATCCAATTATTCTTCACAAGATATAAATAAGAAACTTATAGCCTTAATAAAGCGCCTGCAGAAGCCGCGGTGTTAATTTTAATACGCATTAAAAACAATAAAACTCAGGAAACTCTCCGCTTGATTTCAAATTATTCTGTCCGAATGTCTGTTATCCTTAAACAAAATGGCGGTTGTTCATACCCGCTTATTTACTTGTATGGACGAAATAAGCGTTGATTGTGTTTAAATCAGTATGGGCGATACATTGATTTCATAGTCATATAATATCTTTTTCTTATCGAATAAGAGTGGCCAACTCTGGTGTCGAGAGTTTATCAAGCCGCCCTAAGGCCTCTGATATGGCTTAACGACGGCCGTACTATTCCAGAAAAACAGCCGGCACCTACAATTTAACGTGTCATCCGACCCACGGAAGCGCCCAGAATGGAATGCCACTTTTCGGTCACCCATCCAAGGACTGACCGCGTCGACCTTTGCTTAACATTGGTAATCGCATGCGATTGCTTCCGCTAGCTGAGCTACGGACGCTTCATAAACTACATACGAGTACATACGAGTATGAACACCAAACTCAGTTTACAAAAGTTGTTATCTGTTTAATGGAAAAAACAGCATAAAAATATAATAAACATTAATTTATTAGTTTTGTTACGATTGGACTTCCTCACACTAATGGTTCTAACTTCCATAAACTGATCCTAAAAAGCAAATAGTACAAAATGCTCTTACTGTGATTACATGTATATCGGCGCCCCATCTCACATAATTAAAAGCATTAAAACTCCATAATCCAGTGGTGCTAAATCACTTTGTTTATCACAACATTTTGCATTCTCGACCTGAACGACTTGATTCGCAATATCAGAATGTATAGTTGATTATTTCATTTCTCACGCTCGTGTTAATCGGTAGTCGCCTGAGTGTGGTTTCATAAAAAAAATGTATTTTCCTCTTTGACTTGGGTTCGTCTTTGCTGTGGGTTGTTCTTCCAAATCAAAATCGTTTATTTGAGACGAAAAATGGCACGTACAAAATTCATCACTTATCATCAAGGTGTACTTACTATTAAACTGTATAATATTTTGTTTATTTAAGTAGTAAGTACTTAGTTATACGAATGAAAACGACCTACCTACATACCTACCTACATAATTTTTTTAACTTTTCTGGTAGGTAAGTAGATTTATGAACCTAAGTACCTAAGTACTTAACAATTTATATTTGCACTAATGTTTCTCTTTGATTTTAGATACCTACAATTTGCTGTATGATTCATCACTAAATCTTTCCCCATCTTATTACAAAACGTGGTTTAAATATTAGTTTAGAACTATGAAAATAATAAGTCGGTTCTTGTTGTTCAAACATCACATACAAAATCTAAACTTCAACTTCAAATTGGAACGTTGACAATCATTGGTTACATTTTACAGTCCGATTATTATGACAGTCGACAGTCAAAATTCGAACAACAAAAACGGGCTGAGTATTTTCAATGTTCTAGACTAATAGTTAAACCAAGTTTTGAAATAGACCCCGTTTTCTATTCTTACTATACAACAGCTTTAACAAGAAAACATTTTGATGTAATTAAAAAAAACACACTTGGTATAAAGTTACATTCAGGCTACATAGTAAGAAGCCGCGTGGTTTAACAGATGTTATCGCTGTATTCAAATTGCATGTATCGTAAAATTGAAAATTAATGTGAAAAGTTATATTGAGATAACAGTGTAATAGACGATGACTTTTAATGTAGGCGCCATCTGTTGACGTAATAGTAAGTAGGTACCTGTAAAATAGAATAAAAATAATTTAAAAAAATAGAGCTTTTCCTACAATCATAGTTACTTAATCTTTAAACAAAGTGATAAAAACTTTTAATTTATTTTTCATCATTAAAAAGAGTTCAACTAAACTTAAAATTAGACGCTGACAGAATAAATACGATCTAACTAAATTCAAATAGAATAATCATATTATAATTAATTAGGCTCTAATTAATTAAGATCTTTGGCCTTTAAAGAAAGACATAATAAATAACTGATATGAAATAATAATTAAGATGAATATGCATGACTGCAAATGATATTAAAATATATTCCATGCACCATCTCGTTTTAATTTTAATTTTTCCGCAAATGTGACGCGCCATTTGCATTTCAAACACATATTGGTATAAATACTATCTGCCTTATTTTGTCACATCTAGGCCTATTCTTCTTATCGAATGAGAGTGACCAACTCTGGTGTCGAGAGTATATTAAGCCGCCCCAGGGACCTCTGACATGGCTTAACGACTGCCATACTAGACAAACGTAAAAAAAATGTAAAGAAACACTTTTTATGACTTTTTGTAAAGTAAGTACCTTACTATGTTATTACAAAGATAAAAATGGTGTATTTGTAAAATAATGCCCATATTTACCCTTTTTTAGACTCGGGAAAACCTTACCACCCAATCTCGGGGAGGATTTGCGGTGGTTATGCAGGAGTCGCATTGCCTAACCAAACCCTAAAAATACCCACTAAAAACCTGGGGTGTTCCTCCTCTGCGTCGCTGGTCGGGGTCCCGAGAATGCTAGGCATACTAAAACTACCCACTACGAACTCCTTGAGCTGCTAAATAAAGAAGGCGTTACCACTGTCGGGTATGCCGACGATTTAGCAATCATGATATCAGGTATCTCGGAAACAACGCTCTGCGCTAAAATGCAAAAAGCACTTAACTTGGTGGAAGCATGGTGCGAGCGTCACCGACTCTCCGTTAATCCAAACAAAACTGAAATGGTGCTATTCACTAAAAAAGTCAAGATACCAGCGTTAAAATTTCCAAAGCTATTTGGAACAGAACTAACGCTCAGTAAAGAGGTTAAATACCTTGGAATATGGCTTGATAGTAAGCTGTTATGGAGAAAACAAATTGAACATGTCACCACAAAGGCAACAAATATTTTATGGCAGTGCACCAGGGCGGTAGGAAAGGATTGGGGTCTCAAGCCCAAACTATGCCACTGGCTATACACTGTGATAGTAAGGCCGGTACTCACCTACGGCAGTGTAGTATGGTGGCCAAGAACTAATCTGACCACAACTATCGCAAAACTTCAGAAAACCCAGAGGCTGGCTTGCTCACTGATTAGTGGATGCAGTAAATCAACTCCATCAGCCGCTCTGGACTCCATACTAGGGCTAACGCCCTTGCACTTACACATACAACAAGAGGCAATGGCGTCAGCACTAAGAATCAAATCCACGAATCAATGGAAAGGTATAGGGTCCAATACGAAACACACAAGAATCCTGGACAAAGCTACAGACATTGTCCCGGATGCCATCCTGGGGACAGACAAAGTAGCTAACACATACTTAGATAGTAAAAAATATGCACTATTGACAGATGATAACACATCAGTGAATAATCAAGACGACCAGATAGTCTACCATGTGTATACAGACGGAGCAAAGAATAAAAACGGTGTGGGCTGTGGATTTTATTCACATGGCTTAAAAATCACAGAATCCAAAGCACTACCTAAAACCACAACAGTCTTTCAAGCGGAAGCAATGGGTCTGCTACTGGCAGCCAGAACAGTGAACCAAAATAAATTCACACAAACACCGACAAGTAATAAATGCTTGAAATTCATCACTGACAGTGCTGCTGTTATCTATGCACTCAGAAAACCGACAACTAGATCAAGAGTTCTTTCGGAATGCCATCTAGCACTACAAACACTCGCGGAGAAGCATAACGTCACAGTTATGTGGACCAAAAGTCATGAATCATGCCACGGGAACAATAAAGCGGACACGTTAGCAAAGGAAGGAACCAAAAAAACTGAAAACTTTTCAGAAGTCAGACACCTATGTAAACCCACAGCGATGTAGACTCGAAATCTGCTGCGGGCATACACAGAGAAAGAACATCAAAATCTGTGGAAAAATAGAAAAGACTGTAGGCACTCCAAGATCTTCTTACCAGAGGTAGACAGGAAGGCAACTAATAAATTTATCAAACTTAGCCGATCAGATTTACGTCTATTGGTTGGAGTGATTACCGGACACTGTGATCTGAACTATCACCAGTACACTATTGGAACGACAGACAGCCCTCTGTGTAGAGGCTGTATGGAGCATGACGAGACCGTGGAGCATGTGCTACTACACTGCGAAGCAACAAAAGAGGAAAGAAAGATGCTAAGACAGGCTCAAACAGAAGCATCACTTGACGATGCAAGCAGTTCCACCTCTTATACCACAACTCCTGCCGTGACGGGAGTAGGAGTGGAACTAGTATGCCAGAAACCCAAGGCTGTGCTCCGATATTTCAAGGAGCTTGGCTGGCTGGGTTAGGCAGAAATGGGGGAAATGCACAAAACGCCCCAAGCGGGATGTCAGTGCAGGACTCATCGCCCCCACCTTAGAATTAGAATTAGAAACTACCTACATATGTAAGTCTTGTTGATGTTGGTTTCTTCCTTCTTTGGTTAAGCTCGAAATACTGTACTGATTTTGATGAAATTTGGTACTAGCCTGGATCTCGGTTAAACGTAAAATGATTTGCCCTTATTTAGCATTATTTTACTCAATTTTCACCGTATAAGGATAAAAAAAAAAAAAATTTATATATATTCATATAAAAGCCTCCCTAAATTAATTAGATAACCTTATCACAAATATACTTAATGATATCTTCCAGGCAACCTTACCCTCAAATATAAGTAGGAGTTAATCTCCAAGTAACACCATAGATTTCTATAAGGCCTTATTACTGCGACCTTCACAGTTTCTCGCCCATTTTCCTTTTTTCCTCTCTAATGAGCTTTTAACTACTTTTCCTTGATCCCTAATTTCCTATAAAAAAGCAATATTGTGTCCGAAGCGAATTCGTTATCAAATAAACTTCACCTGCATTTTCTCTTTGTATTTATAATATTCCATTGTCAGTAAATTAATTAATACTGGAGAGCATTGGGATTCGAGAATGGAGTAATTTATTTTACTTTGTTGATGACTTGTGGGTTTTTAACATTTCGTCCGAAAAACTAAAAGCATGTACTTACTTAGTTAATTTAAATCGTTAGAGAGATATTTAACTACCATGTCAAAAAGTGTTATGACACGTCGCTCTGCTGTGGCTGTGTGTGAACAATGCCCTAACTGAACTAGGAGGCTCACGTATTGCTACAACTCGCCTGATGTTTAGCAACGTTGTAATCTATGATCTAGTGCGCTTGCCTAGAAGTTACTGATTAATTCACGACTTTGAAGCCCGGTAAATCATAGTTCAAACGTCGCTCTGTTGTGTAATAACTGTGTATAAACATGACTAACCCATGTACGACAAATTCTTTTATATTTCATTCAGTCCTCATTTCACAATATTAAATGTGCTAGCCATTAATTGCGCCTCGCCTGATGGGAAGATACAATGTTATGTAGCAAGCATGCTCAGAAGAAACCTATTCACTCATTTTTGAAGACATAGGTACAGATTAGTTAGACAAAAATATAAAAAAAACTTGTACTTAAAATAGTCAGCTTCTTTTTTACCCAACATTAAAACAGATATTTAGCTTAGAAGTAGTACAAGAGTCCCTAAAGAAAAAAACTTTGATTGGAAAATGGACTGCCTAGTCAATTCTTCTTTTTCTTATCGAATGAGAGTGGTCAACTCTGGTGTCGAGTTTATCAAGCCGCCCTAAGGGCCTCTGACATGGCTTAACTTATTGCCTAATCAATAAAATTAATAGTTACGTATTTAGGAACATGTTATTGTATGTCTACGGTTTTATTGAAATTACAAAATGACTCAATTTTCTTCAAAGATTAATATCGTACTGTACTGTATCATCAAATTCAAAACGTCAATGACACATTTCCGAGAAAGTCGTACTAATTGATCATAGATAATTTAACATAGAGACTTCCAATTAAGTAATATGCATTATGTACTTTACATCACTTTTAAGAGCGGTTTTCTTATATCCAAGTTTTGTTAAAAAAAAATAAAGAAAAAATAAAAAAATATAATACTATTTTAAAAAATAATACCATTTTAATGAATAAAAAAATAATACCTACTATTTTAAAACTATGAATAACTACAGCTATTCAAAATAAAAATCGCGCACTTACATTGAACAAGAAAATCGGGCATTTGAGCACCAAGTCATCTGAAGCGACATCACACAAGCGACAAAGTGGCCCAAGGTTCCCTACACTAAGGTACATTTAGAAAATAATGTGTCAAATTTCTATTTTTTTCTTAATAAGTATAAACTATAGATGCTAACGAAACTCACCGTTTTCATTTTGACAACAGATATATCATGACAGTGGCAGCTAGCCGCGGGGGAATCCGCTTTAAAGAGGTGTCTATCATCCAAAACATCGTTGTAAATAAACAAAATTAGAGACTAACAAAGCTTTGGATTGTATTCCGGTATTATTTAATTGTCAACCTTCGACAATTGATGCTTCAATTTACCAGGCAGCGGTGTAATCAATGGAGAAACTAATTTAGAGGGTTATTTAATAAGAAAGGGAGAATTTGTTGATTGGACAGTTTCTGTTCGGGGCTGGTTTTATTGAGCAGGCGCTAGATGGCGTTAAGATAAAATTGTGTCAGTTAAATCTAATGATTTATCAAAATTTCTACATAGTTTTGGATTTTTGCATCTTTATTATTTACTTTTTACAAGGATTTAGTAAATTATTTGCATTTAATTTTTTGCATTGATAATCTCTTGATTGAAAACTTACAGCATTATCTTTATCTACATTACTTATTATTATCGTCGTCTTATAAATTGATATTTGAAACATAAAGTCGAGAATATCTTACGGATTAGCCTGTGTTTTTTCACAACAATGCAAATAATGTAACATGATTCTTTGTAGGTAAATCGTAGATTTAAGGTCGTTTAAATAATGAAAATGAAGATGAAATGAATTTATCGTTATTATTATCTAAAGTAAAATAAACGCCTGCAATATTTAAATATTTAAATGGACAAAAAAAAATAAGATATTTTTTTTAAAACCCTGTCCGGGAATCTTGAGCCAAACGAATGGCTTCAAATTCATCACATCAAGTTTTCCCTATGAATAATATCAGATCATTAATTTAAGGGTGCAAAAGACCTTCAGCATCTCAGATTGACAAACTCTGGACGGAAGTTGTAATTAAAAGTTTTAACAGGGTTGGTCCGGAACTAGTTTTCTTGGTTTATTTTTATTTATTTTGTTAGAAGTATGTATGTATAAAGATAATGACAATTAAAACTAAAGAATATTTTCTCATACTACTAACTAACTAGTTTTTCTTAACTAGAGATTATTCAGAAGTTAATCTGAATGTATAAAGCTCAAAGGTGACTGACTGACTGATATATAGTGATCTATCAACGCACAGCCCAAACCACTGGTCGGGTTGGGCTGAAATTTTGGATGAAGGCACATGTTATGACGTAGGCATCCGCTAAGAAAGGGTTTTTTGGAAATGCCACTTTAAAATAGTTGAAATAAGGGATGAAAGTTTAAGTAGAACGTAGATTATTACGTTGCTTAACATCAGGCAAGTTGTAGTCAAGCGGGAGCCTATATCAAGTAATAAAAAACTTCTTAATGCGACCGAAGCCGCGACCACCTACTGGTTATTCAATACTTTAACAAAAGCGAAAGTAATCTTAGTATCACTATTTGAGAGCGAGGGATCATTTAATTTTGGCATGGAGGTAGTCTAGATGATTGAGAGTGATAAATACTAGTTACTTTCACTTTAAAAAACTCCGAGATTATAATAATAAACAAAAATATATGAGAAATCACTATGAAAATTTTATGAAATAGTGATAATGTAAAGTCAGAATCCACCATCATTAGAATACACATATCGATAAATAAACAGACAAGTCGACCTTATAACATCCCGCTTTTTATTTCCGTCGTTGGTTCAAAAGATGCTAATTCTGACATTAATATTCTATCTTCAAAGCAGCGTTTTCAATTTAAAATTGTACCAACCCTAGGAGGGAGTGGGGGTGAATAAATTGAAAAACTTTTGGCAACGACATGTACTGAATCTAAGTATACTCTATATTTTACGAATGGCTCGTATTTTGACAGGATGAAAATTCGTACTCGATCATGAAAGTTAAGTCGTCATTCGCACCTTGTCTGAAAGGATTGATAATAAAAAAGCATTGGTCATACAAAATCATACTAAGCTAACTTCACTCCAGGCGTTTCCGTGAATCGAATGGAACGTGAAATTGTAGATCCAGACTGTTCATGATAGCATTTAAACCCACTTTAAACGACCCCTAAGCCTTAAAAATAATAGTCGTTAGTTACTCCATGTTTAAAGACATTCAAGTTTCTGGACACTAGATAAACCACTGTCATACGAATATACTAATTTTGTGTTTTGGCAACCCTAACAGGAGGCCAAGTGGTGGGCCAATGAGGGGCGAATAAATTGAAAAACTTTTGTCAATGGCATGCCATGTACTGAATCTATACTTTGTGCTCATCTACAGGGTTATGAGGAATATACGGTACTGTACTTGTTGTATTATATTATGTTTACTGAATTTTATCAAATAAATTTAAAAAAATAAACAAAATTCATAATGTTACGGTGATTAACTCCTTCCGGAATCTTACTTAACTTTGGAAAGGGTACATTGAAAATTAATTTGTATAAAATTGAATTAGGTACTTAAGTAAATTAGATTAGATTAAATTAAATATAGTGAAATTACAAACATAAGAAAAGGTCAAATTATTAAGTATTAAAAACATAATTTAAATAAACGCGGTCCCAGAACGTACGTTCTGACGATGGATGTCATTACACCCGAAACGCATAAGCATAGGTACGCTAATTTAGACGTAAGTTAAAACCGTAATAGTTAAGTAGTCACAAAAATAGTAAAAGTATGCCATGTATAGTACCTATATCTATGATGCATTTCGGTATAACAAAGTGAAATAATAAGTCAAAGAATTAAATTGATTAATATTAGATCGCTGCCGCCCTGTACGAAAAATCATAAATCGTTTGTGGTCTGATAATGTTCATATGGACAAATTCATACTCGTATGATATAATAGAGCGAGTGTGGCTCAGTGGTTCCAGTGTCTGCTTTTCATTTAGACGCACCCTGGTTCGAATCCGACCCTACACCAATGACTTGTTTTTTCAAGTTATGTGTGGATTTGAACTCGCTTAACGGCGAAGGAAAACATCGTGAGGAAACCGACATGTTTGAGGACCACAATATCCGAGGACATGTGTCTTCCGTGGAAGGACCTGGGCGCCCACCACGATGTATCTGCCCAAGAGAACTCCCCTAACGAATTTATTCTGCGGGGGAGTCACGACCCTCAGTCATGAGGAAATACGACTCAAGAAGAAGATGATATAATATAAGTTGTGGAACTCCCTGCCTGACTCTCTGTTTCCCACTATAATCCAGCGAAGGTAGTCGTGCTGACCCTGCCAACTACAGGCCCATTTCGGTCACCTCCGTGCTCTGTAAGAGCATGGAGCATGTCCTGAACGGCAGGCTCCTGGCGTACCTAGAGTCTAATGACCTCCTCAGTGACCGGCAATATGGCTTCCGCCGGAACCGGTCCACTGGGGATCTTCTAGTGTACGCTACACACATCTGGAGTGAGGCTATTGAGAAATACGGGGAAGCCCTGGCAGTTTCTCTAGATATTTCTAAAGCCTTCGACAGGGTTTGGCATGACGGCCTAGTCAGCAAGCTTTCATCGTTTGGACTACCTACTAGTTTTTGCGTATGGATATCAGATTTCCTGAGGGATAGATCTATTCGGGTAGTCGTTGATGGCTGCTCGTCTGATCTTATGGCGATTAATGCCGGAGTTCCCCAGGGATCAGTGCTTTCTGCAACACTTTTTCTGCTGCACATTAATGATCTGCTGAAGCCCGGTACCTTTGGGTATGCAGATGACAGCACTGTTGTAGAGAGCTATATGTCCACCGCTAGAGCTAGTGCGACCGAGATCCAGTCTTGCAGGGAAGCCATGATCGAGCGCTTAAACTTTTCCCTCACGGTAGTCTCTGAGTGGGGCGATGCCAATCTGGTTAAGTTTAATGCCTCGAAAACACAAGCGTGTCTTTTCTCTGCAAAGAGGAGGCCATTCCTACTGGCGCCCTCTTTCCGTAATGTAACCGTGCCCATCACCGACCATCTAGAGTTGCTAGGTGTCACTTTGACTCCGACCCTCAACTTTGGCTCCTATATTGAGTCTAAAGCTCAACTCGCAGCCAAGAAGCTGGGAATCCTCTCGAAGGTGCGACGATACTTCACTCCAGAACAGCTGCTGACCTTGTATCAAGCGCAAGTTCGGTCATGTATGGAGTATTGTTCGCACCTTTGGGATGGATCTGCCAAGTACCAGCTTGAGGCGTTAGAGTTAATTGAGAAGCGGGCAAAAAATCTCATCGCGAAAGACTCACTCTGTAGCTCAAAATTACAAAGCCTTGAGCACCGCCGTAAGGTGGCCAGTCTTTCGGTTTTTTACAGGTTGCATTTCGGAGAGTGTGCGGAGGAATTGCATAATTTAATTCCTGCAGCCCCATTTCACCATCGCACGAGTAGAGGCACGGCAAGGAGGCACCGATATACAGTTGAGGTCCCAAAGACTCGCACCAAGCGTTTTGCTTTGACTTTCATCGTGCGAACAGCCAAACTGTGGAACTCCTTGCCCGAATCTCTATTCCCCTTGAACTATAATTTGTCGGTCTTCAAGTCGAGAGTAAACCGGTTTCTTCTAGGCAAGCGCGCTACATCGTAGACTATAACGTTGCTTAACATCAGGCAAGTTGTAGTCAAGCGTAAGCCTATTTCATGTTAAAAAAAAAAAAAAAAAAAAAAATCTTCAAAGCGAGAGTGAATCGGTTCCTATCGGAAAAGCACGCTCCATCTAAGACCATAGCTTTTAGTAAAAAAAAATATCCCGTATGTATATTTGTCTAGAGAGAGACAGAACACTCTTTTAAATTCACGCGGAAATATACACGAGTAAGTATGACAAAAAAAGTTGGAAAGTTCTTTCTAAAACTTTTGATATTTGAGAATGTGTCTTGTGAATGTTTTCCGTTTAGACGTTTCTTTTTTGTATATTTTTTTTATAAGATGAATTATAATGTGTCTAAGTTAGTGAAAGTTTTACGTTGTCAATATTTTTATCTAGACTGTATAAAGATTAACGCTATGTCCTAATATACCTACTCTCTCCGAGTCGTATTTCCTCATGACTGAGGGTCGTGACTCCCCGCAGAATTAATTCGTTAGGGGAGTTCTCTTGTGCAGATGCATCGTGGTGGGCGCCCAGGTCCTTCCACGGGTTCCTTCCCTACTTACTTGCAGCATATTTAAATATCAATAACATGATTTTTACATATAAAAGTCGGAAAAGTACTTATTAAAAGTTCTTCGAGACATTTTCAATTTGTTGTAATGAATTCTTTATGTGCTTGCCTTTTTTTCTGTCTTAAGGCTTACGATGTAAGAATAACAGATGACGTTTAATTAATTATGTTCTTAAAAATGAAAATCACAACGTAACAACCAAACTCTATCGTTACCTACCTGAGAACTATTAATATGCCTATTTTTAACATTTACTAGATTTCTTTTACACTGGCTGTGCGCGCGACTTCGTCCGCGTGGAATAGTTATTTTGGGCATCGTATTTATTTATGCAAACAACCTCTTCAGCTTTATAAATTATAGCTGTTACCCACGACTTGAACCGTTTTCACAGCTCACGCAAAGAAAGCCCTCAAAGGTGAATAATTTTCCCCGTTTTTCCCACATTTTCCATTGTTTCTTCGCTCTTATTAGTTGCAGCGTAATGTAATATAGCCTAAAGCCTTCCTCGATAAATGGTCTATTCAACAAAAAATAATTTTTAATTCGCACCAGTAGTTCCTGAGATTAACGCGTTCAAACAAACAAACTATTCAGCTTTAAAGTATCAGTATGTATAGATGATAAACTCTGTTCATTTTAGTAAATGCTAAGTGCTTACAAGTATAATTTTAAATCGAAACATGTTTCAATCGAAGCTAAGTATGTAGATATGTAAAGTATGTACTGTATATACATATGTATTACTATTCCTTGTAAGAATTTAGTTTCAGGGTTTATTTAATGTCTTGTAGCTTTTTGCAGGTTTGTTAATCTGCTACTCGATTTTGTTAAATATAAGTTTGTTTAAAAAAAATACCGAAAAAATGACCATCCAAATTGCAAAAAAATGTGTTTTGAGTTAGATGCCTAGTGTAAGCTGAATTGAAAATAATGTGAGTTTCGACCGCCATTAGATACCTAATTTACAAATACCTAAAAATTCAAAATTCTCTATTTTACGTTATCTACCACACGTGATATTCGTAAATCTGTGTTTTCTACAAGTAAGTAGTCCATTAGGAAGTTCCTTCCTACTTGTAACTTTGAGAACTTCAAAGGTCAACTTTCATTTATAACAACTATGTAACGACTTTTTTTCTTTCTTTTCAGAAGGTCTGCGGCTTTAAGCCGAGTTGAGTACATTGTTTCAGCAAAGTTTTGGTATTTAACGACTAATTAAGGGAAGTTTGCGTTTTTATTTTCAGAACGTATTTTTGCTATTTTCAGTTTATTTTTGAACTGCTTACTTAGGTAGGTACTTACTTTGTTAATCTCATATTTATATTACTTACCGAAGTGAAAAAAGAACTTTCGGAAGACTTGATAAACTTTTTTGTTTGAAGTCGGTTAAAAATGTAGATTTAATGATATGATACATCTCAATTCTTGGTCAGTTATAATTTATTTATTTCACACGGTAACAGAGCGACAGATCTTCGTAATTTTTGGTATTCAGGTAGTATAGGGTTTTGTTAAAAAAAGGGGACGTAATCCATTCTGATAACCTCTTCGAAGACTGGCCGTGAATTAGAAGAATATTGGATAAGAAACCTACCTAAAACTAAATTTCACAAGATTTTTTTTGTTTTAAAAATCCTTAGACTTCTTATAGTCAGGTATGATTAACAAAAAACAGACATACTAAGTAAACACGATCTCTGTTAATAAAGACCTAATTCTAACTTTAGCAAAATTGATTATCTGTTCTCAGCCAGAAAAGTTGGCAATTAATAATATTAGTTCACGAACTAGGCTGAATTTTCAGAACATAGTTGATTTATTATTACTTTGATTTATAGCCAATGGAGTAAAACTCTTGAAAACAATTTGCTTTTTCTTTGAGTGTTGGAATAATTTGAACGCTTTCTTTAGCCGGCTAGACTTTTTCAAAAAGGATGATATTAATTCGGGTTACGTATGAATTCCAATTGTAAATAAATATTCCGGGACACATCACACAGCGCCATCTAACCCCAAACACACTAAGCAAACGCTTGTGCCGAGGGTACTAGATAACGGTTTTTTTTTTTGTAAATACCTACATACTTATTATACATACAAACGACCAGACTCAACACAAGTAATTATCAAGTTTAAAAGTCATAAATGCGTTCTTGTGTTACGCGGGAATCGAACCCGCAACCGCTAGATTAGAAGTCAGAGCCAATACCATCTAAGCTAACAGGTCTATATGTTAAATGTGACGGTCAGTAAGTTCGTATGGGCAAACCTGGTGTCAGAGATTTCAAACTACTCCAGGTAAGATGAAATAGTTAAGTACCTCCAATTAAGTTAACGCACCTACTCATTTATACAGAACTAGTGGGTGCTCGCGGCTTCGCTCGCATTAAGAAGTAAAACTTGCATCCCCTATTTCACCCCTCTAAAAGTGGCATTTCCAAAAAATATTTCTTAGCGCATGCCTACGTCATAACATCTACCTTCAGTCGAAATTTCAGCCCAATCCGTCCAGTGGTTTGGCCGTTGGTAGATCACTATATCAGTCAGTCACCTTTGAGTTTTATGTATATAGATAGATAGATGTGAATGTTGTATATGTATTTATAAGTAGGTACTTATGAGGTATGTTTTCTGACTTCCGAGTACTTACAACTGTAAAATATTTATTAAAATTTCTTTTAAATACAGAATTTACTATAACATACCTACAGTAGTTAGCTAAATGTAATTTTTGTAATTTTTAAATCGCTTCTTACATGACATGGCTAAAAGACTCATGTACAACCAGCTCCTACTATTTAACTTACCACCCGACCCACGGAATCGCATAACCAATAACAAAAGACGAAATTAAAAAGCTAATATAAACCTCCATAATACCTATATCTTTCAAAGCGCCAGAAATAAATTCAAGCAGTTTATTTGAAATTCAAATAGTAACAAAACCTAGATTTTTATACGTGCGCCCGACATTTTTACATTTATTTCTCTAAGATAAGAAAAAGGGGGTTCTTTGCTATGGGATTGGACGTTTAACTTGCGAGTTAAAATTTAAATAAAACTAAGAATTTAAATTTTTCAGTCTGGGTAAAAGAATTTAGAAATTTGGTTGGTAAATGTAAATGTTCTTGCGTTTAGGTGATAATCGTACTTTGTGCTAAGCATTAGTTACATGTTTTAAGAAGATAAAATAAAAAAACTGGGACATAGCGCACTGCGCCCTCTAGCCCCACACTAAGCAAACGCTTGTGTCGTGGGTACTAGATAACGGACATAATACTTATATACTTTTCTTAAATGAATATTAGTTATAACTATTGATCTCTTTGGGCCTTATTACAAAACGTGGTTTAAATATAAGACTAGACCAAGTCCGTTTTAGTTGTTCAAAAATTGTCTGTCTACTGTCATAATTATCAAACTGTCAAAATGTACCAATGTTAAATCAAAGTTCCAATTTTTGTTGACATTTTGCTTGCTTGTATGTGATGTATGAACAACAAGAACCCACTTTTTATTTTCAAAGTCCTGGACTAATAATTTAAACCGCGTTTTGTAATAAGACGGTTTAGGTATGGAAGAAGTGTAATTGTCAAAAATATCATAATTGTATTATTAAATTATTATAGGAGTGAATGCGCAGATGACGTTGACGTTGTTTTTGACGTTTTGGATTTTGTGATAGTATAAGGTCTCGAATGTGTCAAAAGCTACTTTATTATTCAAATAGGTAAAATACGCGCGGCACATTGCAGTGTTTTTCAAGCTCCCTAGACGCCTAAAACATACTTTAATCTCTCATTAAAACTGACCTACCACTACAAAGCCGTAAATTAATTTATTTCCCCTCAAAACAATCAAGAATACAAATTAGTATAACACGTGAAAGAGACAAAACATGACTAATGTGGGCTAATGTCCAGACATTAGTATGGGACAGAGATTCTCAAACTTTATGTGGCCTC
The DNA here is from genome assembly GCA_927399415.1 of Macaria notata. Classification (NCBI taxonomy): domain Eukaryota; kingdom Metazoa; phylum Arthropoda; class Insecta; order Lepidoptera; family Geometridae; genus Macaria; species Macaria notata. The sequence goes on along the minus strand of OV656750.1, from coordinate 2,610,069 downwards.
AGAAGGACAAATTATTTTCTATATATTACGCTCTCTCACAGTGAAATAAACAGGTTTATGGACATAGTTTGTATCGACAGGATATTTTTATTTCAAAAATTAGTTGAGATGGCTATCCAGACTCAATAGCTAATTTTTGTAGCCTCTTATTTCGCTTGGTTGGCAAAAACTAATATTAACAGCACTATTCTTATTTATTCATTAGGCAACTAATTTCATTACCTACCTAACTCAAATACTGAAACCAAAGTATCGTATTAAAGAAATACTTACTTACTTAAATAATTCAAAGAACTTACCTAACACTTTACACAGATTTACAATATCTATTGATTGTCAAATTATTTTTAGAGACAAATTCAAATTCATTTACTTATTTTAATTAGAACCGTAGACGAATTACACTACTTAATGATAACAATTTTAATATTTAAGTGAATTAAACTAAAACATAAAACATAGTTCGCATGTGTAACACTTATGATAATGACAACATTAGACTAAATTTTGATATATTCTCCAATAAGTCACTACCAGCTGTTAAAATTGAACTGTCTAAATTAGTAGATTGATATGATTATAAAGGTTTATTTAGTTAATGTGCCTTTTTCCCCTCTGTTCTTCGTTTCATTGTATGTTTAGTTTTTAAGTACTTATAAATTATTGTTAGTAAGGTTATATTATGTGATAGATTATATGTGCAAGTTAGGTTCACTGTCTAGGTGATGTACTCACTGTAAGCTATTTTTATTTTTTAAGTGTGAATGTATAACTGTACGTTACTGTTTGTGAACTAAATAAAAAAATGTAGATATTAAATTAATTTATTAAAAAATACAAACAAATACCACAACATTGCACATCAGTGAATTAAAGAATATAAATTAATGAATCAGTCATAAATTAAAACAACACAACAATAAAACATCTTAAAAAAAACGAATAATAATTATGAGAACAATACGAATAGGATAAAAATTAATTGGACTAAATTAATTAATAAAATTAATTATTTAATTGGACCTCTTCAGTGTAAAATAAATAAACTGCATGTGCTTCCTTTGCGGCGATGTGCTAAATAGCTGTTAGAATGTTTTGATTGTAAATTTGTGTGCGTAGGTATATTTAAATTTAAAAATAATTTGTTTTGTTTCCAATTTTTTGCTGTGATTATAATTTTGTGTGTGTAAATTAGATAAATAATTACTTCTTTTGACATTTATAAGATTTTGGACATTTGTATTAATATGTGTTTAATAGTTTAGGTATGAATGGACTCTGTCTGAAATAAACGCTTTTTATTATTATTATTTAATACATACGAAGTGTTTCCTATAACCAAATAATGACGGACAAAACAACACAACTTACCACAGGAAATAGCAACAAAAGTTTGAGAGCCCAGTCCCGTAAAGGATTACAGCCCTGCATATATCATACAAATGTGTTTACAACAACAGTTTACAACTAACAGTGGCTTGTGCTGCTACTGTTGGATCAACATAGGTTAGAGGGCAGAATGCGGCGCGAAACTGGCAGCCATTTTGTTTTTTTTTTATTCTTATTGCAGGTGCCAACATTTTTTATTGTTTTCTAAAATATGTTTTTTTGTGTTTTGGTGATAAATGGACGTTTGTTTATTTTGTAAAATATTTTTAAAAAGTTTTTTTTTTCAAATTCAAATTCATTTATTCATTGCGAAATATAGGTAGGTATACAAAGGTGGTATTATGTACATATGAGTGCGCTATATTTCCACCCACAGGGCGTGCAAATTATAATTAACAATTTGGTTTTTAGAATATTACACTTATATCAATTATTTAAATATGTCAATAAAAATACGAAGTACTTAATTACGATACGAAGTTATAAGCTTATTAACAGACAGTAAAAAAACACATAGCAGCGTAAATACTTTTAAAAAAGTCTCAGACCCGTAAAGGTTTAACCTACCTCCGCGAACAGAAAGAGAAACGCGCGACGTGCCCCGGTTTAGCCCCTGGTTAAGGTTCGGTTAGCGATTATGTTTGTTAGATTCAGTTAAATTGTTGAATCGGCCCTAATGGGTTAATTTGTCATACTATTGACGTCACATGTTGTTTAGAGTGGGGAGTAATGGGTTTATTATAACTAATCTTAATTTGATAACAACATAATATAATGGTTAAAGTTAAGCAACCGTTGCCGCGGTCAGTTCTAGGATGGGTGACCCGACCAATGTTTTTAATGAAAATACGTTTCATTTTCGTGATTTCTGTGGATATTTGGTCTAAGCAATATCCGTATGATTTATTTTATTTAGTTAAGTAAATAAATTTAATTAAGTATAAATAAATAAATAAATATCCTGGGACACGATTGTGTCGTGGGTACTAGATAACGGATATAATACTTATATACTTTTCTTTTGTAAATACATACTTATTATACATACAAACGACCAGACTCAACACAAGTAATTATAAATTTTTAAATTGCATAAATACTTGTGTCATGCGGGAATCGAACCCGCGACCTCTAGATTAGAAGGCAGAGCCACTACCAACTAAGCTAACAGGCCAGTCATGCCAGCCAGTATGTACTTAAGGTTTATATAAGTAATTATAATTTAAGCCATACCAGACACCTTTGAGGCGGTTCGCTAACTCTCGATTTCATAGTCACTTTGGTACTTTTTCTTCTACCAATGTTTCTGGTACTTAAGTCTAAATACGTATACCCTATTTTGTTTACCCAAATAGTGTATTTTTTCACAAAAGAACTTACTAAAACGCCTTTATAAACCCACTAGTGGATGCTCGCGGCTTCGCTTGCATTAAGAAGTAAAACTTGCATCCCCATTTCAGCCCTTTAAAAGTCGCATTTCCAAAAATCCTTTCTTAGCGGATCTTACGTCATAACATCTACCTTCATTCCAAATTTCGGCCCAATCCGTCCAGTGGTTTGGGCTGTGCGTTGATAGATCACTATATCAGTCAGTCAATCATTTAGTCATTCACCTTTGAGTTTTATATTCATACTAGTGGGTGCTCGCGGCTTCGCTCGCATTAAGAAGTAAAACTTGCATCCCCATTTCACCCCTTTCAAAGTCGCATTTCCAAAAATCTTTTCTTAGCGGATGCCTACGTCATAACATCTACCTTCATTCCAAATTTCAGCCCAATCCGTCCAGTGGTTTGGGCTGTGCGTTGATATATTACTATATCAGTCTGTCAGTCAGTCACCTTTGAGCTTTATATATATATGTCATATAGATAATAGAAATGCTAATAATATTCCAAATCTTAGCTGTAACACGGTAGAAGAAATCGTTCGAACCACAGTAACCAAATCTGGCCACATTCATATTTAAATGGTTACGGAATAAATCATGAAAGAGATGTATAAAATCAAAGAATTGAAATCAAAAAGGAATCTGCTTTTATAGATTTGACGCTAAAATTCGTGGTTTCAGTAGAAATCTGTTTCTGCCGGAAATATTATTCTGAATTAAGTAGTGTTAGGTACTTATTTTATGTGTTAAGTCTGGTCGTTTCTTTGTATAATAAGTATGTATTACCAAAAGAAAAATATATATGTATTATATCAGTTATCTAGTACCCATGATACAAGCATAAGCTTAGTATGGGGCTAGATGGCGCTGTGCGATATGTCCTGAAATATTTTTTTTATTTTTTTTTTAGGTTCGTTTAGTATGCAAACATAAATTTGAGTAAATACTTAGTTGCAATATGGAAATTTAAACTCACTACAGTTAATAAGTAGATATATGTATAAAAGCTAGGTATGTGTATATTTCTTGTTAAGACGGCTGTTGTTTTTCTTCTGTAACTATTGTGTGGTTGAATTACTATTTGACTACTTTTCCGTACAGCTAGCTGTACGGAAAAGTAGTACAAAAGTGCTTGTATGTATAATGCAAATATATAGGTAGGTACTTAATATTATAAAGCTGAAGAACTACTGGTGCGAATTGATAAATATTTTTGAGTTGAATTCATCACGCTGATCACCCACATTACGCTGCAACTAATAGGAGCGAAGAAACAGTGGTAAATATGGAAAAAACGGGGAAAATTATATATCTTTGAGGACTTCAATTGCGTGCGCTGCGAAAACGGTCCAACCCGTGGGTAACAGCTATAAGTAATTTATAAAGCTGTTTTCATATATAGAGATGATGCCCAAACTAACTATTCCACACAGACAAAGTCGCAGACACAGCGAGTAGAGTATTATAAGTAGGTAAGTAAGTACTTAATTATTTAATTCAAGATCAGACCAAAATGTGTTTACATGTTTTGCAATCTAATCTGGATCGAAACCAGCTTAAAATATATAATTTTATTTGATTCGCTAAGGGACATATTCTATTTTGTATACTATAGTAGGTAAATAAACAAGTTGCATTAGCCAACCTAACCGTCCCGGGCGTGTCTTCCATTAACTAAAAGCCGAATACAAATATAAAGACAGTTTGGATCGTTCATTTCCCTTTTTATGGAGTCTATTGAAAGTGCGTGATAAATCTCTCACGCACAAAGACGGCCATTTCGCGGGGGCAGTCGTATTCAGGGATATACAGGGCTATAGGTTTACTAGAGTATTACAAGAGTAAATTACATCTACATTTATAAATTCAAACATGACCGACTGACTGATATAGTGATCTATCAACGCACAGCCCTAACCACTGGATTGGGCTCAAATTTGGCATGAAGGTAGATATTATGATAGAATTTTAGGAAATGCCATTTTAATTGGGGATGCAACTTTTACTTCTTAATGCGAGCGCAGCCGCGAGCACTCACTAGTGTGTTATAAAGGCAAGAAAGACACAACATACAATAATCTTGCAAAAAACTATGATGTGCGAGTGTATGTTTGATATCGAATATCGCTGAATCGATTTGGATTATTTTTGGTTCAGATATACCTAGTCAGGTCATAAGTATTGTCACACAGTAAAAACTTTTCTTTTAGAATGCTGGCCACAAAAAAGTGGAGTGGACGCTTAAAGAAGACCGTGTTGCAGTTATTGCATTGCATCGTTGCGGTTACGCGCCAATTAAAATTTTTGACATACTGAAAAATTTGAATATAAGCAAAAGATTCGTTTATCGTACCATCAAACGATACAATGAAGACTCTAGTGTAGATGACAGGTCAAGAAGTGGTCGCCCTCGGTCTGTTAGGACTCCAGCAGTGATAAAAGCTGTGAAGGCGCGAATTCAAAGAAATCCCAAACGTAAGCAGAAACTGTTGGCCCTTCAGATGGGGTTAACCAACCCACGGTGAAAAGGGTGTTAAATGAAGACTTAGGGCTTCGGGCATATCGAAGAAAAACAGGACATTGTTTGAATGCTCGTCTAATGGACCTGAGACTGAAGAGATGCCGCGCTTTGTTGAAGCGGTACGCGGGAAAAAAATATCGGGAAATTCTTTTTTCGGATGAAAAAATTTTTACCGTAGAAGAGAGCTACAACAAACAAAATGATAAGGTGTACGCACACAGTAGTGAAGAAGCGAGCAAACGTATTCCGCGTGTCCAACGAGGTCATTTTCCATCCTCGCTCATGGTATGGTTGGGAGTTTCTTATTGGGGCTTAACAGAGGTACATTTTTGTGAGAAAGGTGTAAAAACGAATGCAGTTGTGTATCAAAATACAGTCCTGACGAACCTTGTAGAACCTGTTTCTCATATCATGTTCAATAACAAGCACTGGGTATTCCAACAAGATTCGGCGCCAGCTCATAGAGCGAAGAGCACACAAGACTGGCTGGCGGCGCGTGAAATCGACTTCATCCGGCACGAAGACTGGCCCTCCTCCAGTCCAGATTTGAATCCGTTAGATTACAAGATATGGCAACACTTGGAGGAAAAGGCGTGCTCAAAGCCTCATCCCAATTTGGAGTCACTCAAGACATGGACCTCGTTCGTGCAGCGATAGACGACTGGCCGCGCAGATTGAAGGCCTGTATTCAAAATCACAGAGGTCATTTTTAATAAACTTTATTGTCATAAGAATCTATGTTTTGTTAAGTTCATATTGGTATATACCTAAATGGTTACATAATAAATTGGATAAATTAGCCAATTATAATGGGTTTAATGGCGAAATAATGTGAACTGAAGTTCAGCCAAAGGAGACCACAATCCTGCGTAACGAGGAACACGAAGTAAGTAAGAAATGGATTAAAAAGAGTGCACTTATCTAAAAGAAACTGGTTAACAACCGCTTCAAAAATGTATTGCATAATAACAAAACATGGATCGATGACCTAACTAAACAATAATGATTACAACAGATGTGTTGACTCCTGTTTAGGTATTACCTAACTGCCTGTAAAAGGTAAACATCTGTTTTTATAAACCCTTTAAATACAGTGTCACCGATAAGTAACTAATTCAAAACTTCTAAAAGGTTGCTTTAGTGAGTAACTATAAAGTTTGTAAACTATAACTGAAAGAGGTAGCAATCGTATGCGATTAGCAATGTAAGCCAAATGTGGACTGGGTCAGTCCTTGGATGGGTGACCAAAAAGTGGTATTCCATTTTATATGCTTCTATGGGTCGAATGATTGATCAATTGAAAGCCAATGTCAGAGGCCTTTAGGATGCTTTGAAAACTCTGAAAACAAAGTTGGTCACTCTCAACTTTGTTTAAGTAGGTACCTCAGTAATTTTATATACTCAAAAAAACGGTAATTTGTCAGGTAACGACCAACTTTTTATTTAGAACAGCGAACAGTTGATATTTTATCACGAAACGTTTAAAAATTTTAAAAATAAAAAAAAAATCTTAGAAACGTTGTGTTTGATTATTAAAGCCACGTTTAAAAAGTTACGCGTTAGTTATAAGTAACCCTGTAGGTATCTAGGCCGAATGAGCTCACTTAGGTATTGAGAAGTAGTTTATGAGTGTTTTTGTCCCTAACGATGGGCCTTACAGTTAATTTAGAAAATTTATTTAAGTTTTGTGAAATCATACAAGAAATTTAGGTAGTTACTTAGGTACTTAATTTGCATTACGCAGATCACCAGTCAGATGGATTGACAAAATTAGAGACAGAGAAATTAGGCTTAAATTCATTAATTAGTTCATCATCACAAATTTAAGGGCAAGGCCCTTGTCTGTGGAGCGTACGCCATCCTTCCCGATCTTCTGCCAATTCCTTGACCTCCTTATACGACATGACACCCGCCTTTTCTTTTACTTGCTCCATGTATGACCTTCGCGGCCTTCCTCTTCCTCTTTGAGCTTCCAATTTTCCCTCAATGATGTTTTTCATAAATTCGTCATGTCGTATAAGGTGGCCAACCATCTTCCCTCTTAATTATCTTCTTATCTTCCATCATTAATTAGTTAAGATACAATACATTATTATTTGATTAACAATTTGATAACCCAGTTCTGGACTAAAAAGGTGATGATTACATAGTTACTTAATAATGTTAAGTAAAATTGAGTTAATATTTCTTGTAAATAGGTATTAGAGAGTTATCCTAATCCTATTTAATGTGTACTTAGAGTCCCTATTTATTCAAATTCAAAGTATTTATTTGCATATACGACTAAATGAAATCTTAGAATAATACATTGCTGTGTGTAATAATAGGTTTTAAAGGTTAAGTTGTGTCCTTGTGAGCCCTGCACTAAGTATGAAACTTGAATCGCAGGCGCCCACATCTAATGTGTGTGTAATGTGTACCTACTAAGTCCCAACTTTTATAAAAGATTAGATTAGTTTGTAGTTATGTCTTCCTAAATTACAACCTATTTGGGTACTTACTTTAAGAACATTCTTACAGAAAAAGTCCGAGAAGAAACAGTTTAGTTATTTTTAGCTCACCCAATTTTTACAAGTTTTACATCGTAATAGCCTTTTTTATTCCCTAACAAGTCCTATTAAGAACTGAAATACGCCCCCAGGGCGGTATAGAAGTTATAAATAGTAGGTTGGATAGGAACAAAGGGCATTGTCGGATGTTTGCTAGTAATTACACAGTAGGCGAGAATTAGTGGTATAGTGGAGAGATAACAGTTGGATGGCTTTATCTAAGAACTCAGTAAAAAAAATGAGTAAAAGTTATTTATTTCATAAATTCTTACTAAGGTTTAGATGTTCATTAAGTATATTTACAATATATGTTTTCACGTGCCTCGGTAGGCCTCTGGGTCCTGCACTAGGTCTGCTTGCACAGCCTGTATACCAAAAAGTGACACCAATAAGTGTATAAATGGAACTAATTTTCGTTACGTTTTTTCTACAGTAAAAATATTTACACATATCAATACTTATGTGTTTTTTTTACAAGGAATGGGTTTGCACTTGAGCGTAATTCGCCTGATGGTAAGCAATCATTACGGTCTAGGATGGAACGTGCTTACCCAGTAAGAACCGATTCACTCTCGCTTTGAAGATCGCAAGGTTATATTCCGCGGGGAACAGGGAGCCAGGCAGAGAGTGTATCATACATGTATTTTTTTTATATACCTAAGTAATTATGAAACAAAAGTGTTCAATGGATTAAATACCTACTTTTATTTTTGGTGACTCAACAAAAAAGCGGCTGAACGGATCGTCATGATTTTTGTAGTAACTATGAGGTCTTAGAAGTGTCATAGGCAACTTTTTATCTATACTAATATTATAAAGCTAAAGAGTTTGTTTGTTTGAACGCACTAATCTCAGGAACTGCAGGTGCGAATTGATTTTTTTTTTTTTTAATAGACCATTTATCGAGGAAGGCCTTAGGCTATATACCATCACGCTGCAACTAATGGGAGCGAAGAAACAATGGAAAATGTGGAAAAAACGGGCAAATTATTTATCTTTGAGGGCTTCCGTTGCGTGCGCTGCGAAAACGGTTCAAGTCGTGGGTAACAGCTATAATTTATAAAGCTGAAGAGGTGGTTTGCAAAAATAAATATGATGCCCAACATAACTATTCCACGCGGACGAAGTCGCGCGCACACCTAGTCTCAAAATAATGGGAGACGCTGCGAACGTCCACTAGTGTATAAATAAATATCCTAGGTATACACATAGCGCCATCTATTCCCAAACTAAGAAAACGCTTATGTTACACTAGCATATGTTCTACTGTTTTTCTTCAACACTGTAACATCGTTCAGCAAATACTATTTCGTCAGTTCATGTGCTTTAATTAGCCTTATTTCAACACTTATGTACCTATTTATACGTTTCGATAAGTATAGATTGTAAGCTACACATATGACGATATAAATATACCTATCAATTTGCATATATTAGTAAGTAAAGTTGTGTTTGACAAGCTCAGAAATTAACAATGCTAGGTTTCCTTTGTTTTGGATACGGAGGTTAAGGTATTTACCGCGTTTAGTAGGTACTTTACAAATATGTAAGTGGTTTGTTAATAAGTGTTATGTTTTATTATCACATTGGTAATTCTCTCTCTTGAGTCGCATTTCCTCATGACTGAGGATCGTGACTACCCCAAATCGTGCAAATCCACACATAACTTGAAAATGCAAGTCATTGGTGTAGGGCCGGATTCGAACCAGGGTGTGTCTGGATGAAAAGCAGACACTGGAACCGCTGAGCCACACTCGCTTATTATCTATTTATCTTTAGGTAAACAAAAAACCTACATTGTCAGTAAGTAGCCTAGTTTTGTTGCTTGAGAATTACCTACGCTTGAGCGACAGCGCTTCGATCGAAAGATAAAAATAAAACTCTGACATCAGAATTGGCCACGCCCATTCGATAAGAAGAATTGAAATATGAAAACACCATATAAAAAGCTCACACGTAAAAGCGCGGAAGCTCTAAATCTACCTTTGAAGAGTTCAATCAGGGGTAGATGCCGCCACTTTCTTGCCAAATCCCATCGCTTATGAGATCAGGCATAGTTTCTCAATGTCTTGTTTTGGCCATAGGTATGGGGAATAAGAGAATAGATTTCGAAGGCAAGAACTAATAATGTTAAATTTAGATAGAATGTAGCGGTGATTGTGCGTTCCGGGCGGAGTAGCAATTTATAATAATGCAAACAGCAGAACTCTGCAAACTATTTTAACTAAAAATGCCCTAATTAAAAAAGATGAAAATAATTTAGCCTTTAAAGAAAGACATAAAGAAAAAGTGATATGAAATAATAATTAAGATGAATACCTATACATTACTGCAAATGAGATAAGAATATTCCATGCACCATCTCGTTTTAATTTTATATTTTTTCGCTAATGTGACGCGACATTTGCATTTCAAATGCATAATGGTATAAATATTAAGTAACTCTGGGTTATTTTAGTAGTGTTTGCTTGTTTTTATTTTACGCCGCAACAGAGCGATGGATTAGCGTAATTTTTTTTGCCGCTAGATATTTGGAAAGCACCATCACTAGATGCCTTCAAACACAATGTAAAGAAATTGTATTTATCTTCTTTGGTTCTGACATAAGTTGCTATATTTGTTATTATTATTTTGTCTCTTGTATTATGCTATTATGTATGTATGTATATATGATTGTTATATTTGTTTATGTTTATTCATATATAAGTAGTATAAACCTTTGTTCTATTTTTCATTTTTTTTTAATATCTGAAACACCTCGTCCTACTCATTTCGTTTGAAGAATATATCCCTGCCAGATTGGTTGCCTGGAAGAGATCGCTCTTAGCGATAAGGCCGCCAATTAAGACGCTGATTGTAATATGTATATTTTTTTTGTATTGTTTCATTTGTGGTGTTTTAATAAGGTATTTAATATTTATCTATCTAATTTATGATATGGTGATAGTATATTGGCATGGCAGAGACATACGTAGACTACTTTTTTTCCAGTGAAATATAAAGCCAAACAACGCGATTTAAATATTTTAAATTTCTACCCCAAACAACACGAACAAAGCCGCGGGCATCCACTAGTAGTTAACTAAATAAATAGTCATGCAAGTAATGGCAAAATATATCTGTTACGAAAAATTGCAAAATATTATTGTCTGGCTATTCCCTCTAAAAACAATTCTATGCCTTGCACCATACTTCATCTTTATAATCAAAGAACCGTGAAATAGCAGAGGCGACACAACTTCCATATCAGTCTTACGTCTTACCTACCTATTTCAGAGATATAATACCTGGAGCAACGATATTACTATCTATAGACGCCACATTGTCGTGGATAATTCCGACACATAAAGAAGGGCGTGGCCAAATACGCTATGATTTACTTAGCAAAGACGGCCAGTAGTAGAACTGACTCTGTTCGTCACAGCACAACTGTGCAATCTAGCAAGTTTTAAAGCGAGATTGGACTTAGTTTTTAAATAATAATCATGTTCCATCTTCACTCTCTTGAGTCGTATTTCTTCATGGGTGAGGGTCGTGACTCCCCCGCAGAATTAATTCGGGGAGTTTAGGGGAGTTCTCTTGTGCAGATACATCGTGGTGGGCGCCCACAAACACATGTCCTCAGATATTGTGGTCTTGAAACATGTCGGTTTCCTCACAATTTTTCCTTCACCGCTAAGCGAGTGTAAATCTATACTTCTTAACATGAAAATACAAGTCATTGGTGTAGGGTCGGATTCGAACCAGGGTAAGTTTAGATGGAAAGCAGACACTGGAACCACTGAGCCACACTCGCTTCATGTTCCATCTGAGGCCACAAATATTGCTTAGAAAAAGGCAAACTGTAGTGAAATGGAAACTCGTTTCAGTTAAAAAAATATATCACGGAATAGGCTTACCTACGTTTGACTACAGCCTGCACGCTTGCTATAACAAACCTATTTACTCTAGATTTAAAGATAGACGACGAAAGAAGAGAAAAAAAACCTAAAAGGGCTAATGAGGTGGATAAAATATCACAAGAGAATTATCTATAGTTAGCAGTCTCTCATATTGTCTATGACCAGTACCGTCGAAAATTTGCATTTCACGGAGGAGTTGGTTTAGAAATTGCATGGAAATGTTTGCTACGTGAGACGCAGACAGTTCTATGTCTTTAATCTTTGATGATCTTGGAGTTTTGTGGGTTCAGGGTCGGTGACTTTGGAAATATTTTTTTAGAGTTTTTAAAATTATTTGACTTTTTAGTAACTATTACCGATTTTTACACACGCGGGGACAATAAGTAGGTACTTAATTCAGGTAAAGGTATAGCGAGTGTGGCTCAGCGGTTCCAGTGTCTGCTTTTCATCCAGACGCACCCTGGTTCGAATCCGCCCTACACCAATGACTTGTATTTTCAAGTTATGTGTGGATTTGCACTCGCTTAACGGTGAAGGAAAACATCGTGAGGAAACCGACATGTTTGAGGACAACAATATCCGAGGACATGCGTCTTCCGTGGAAGGACCTGGGCGCCCACCACGATGTATCTGCCCAAGAAAACTCCCCTAATGAATTAATTCTGCGGGAAGTCACGACCCTCAGTCATGAGGAAATACGACTCGAAGAGAGAATTCAGGTAAAATGTATTTTTTTACTAGGCTAAAAGCATTTTGTCAAAATATAATATACGAATACTACCTACATACCAAAAACCAAGAAGATCAGTTCAGCCGCTTTCGCGTGAGAGCGCTTAAATAAACAGACAAACAGGTGACTTTTGGTATAAAAATAGTAAAATAAATAACATGGAGGAAATATTTTTTATCAAAGATTAAGGCGAGTAACAGCGTCTTTGATAAAACTACAGAATTCTTTTTAAGGTGTTACATATACCAGAGAGATTTTTGCGTCACGAAAGGGTCGTTTTTAAAAGCTTTCCGCTGAATTTTTCAAAGCTCGTCGAGCTGAAAAGTTAAGCTTGTAAGCTCTGCAAACGGGCCCAGTACTGATGCATGCAAGCATTAAAAAATTTAAAATTCAAGCTTAAATTATGTGCTTCGCCATAACGTTGTGAGTTAAGTGGTCAGCAAAATAAAACATTCAATAAAATAATTAAAAGCACTCTATTTATAAATTAAACTAGATAGACTCAGTCTTGACTACAGCTCGCCTGATGTTAAGCAACGTTACTACGATCATTAATTTGGAAAACATGTCTGTAAATAAAAGTCTTCAAATTATTATGTAGTTCAAGTTCAAAGTTTTATTTCTGTAGGCAATTAGAAACGTCAATTACAAAATATTTATAATATTTGTAGCAAGTAAATAAAGGAAGAAACGAATCTAATCCAATAATAATATGTCACTGCTTCATTTCGCAACATTTAAGTTCTTATTAAAGCATTTGCAATTAAATCGGAGTTAGGGTCTGGCTTACTTAGCGCCTGCCTTTGACGAAAAATTCCATTTAACTTTCGTATGTTGAAATATGTCAACCTGGATAAGGTCTGCACAAGATAGACGCAGGTGGCACATACAAAGGGAGGCCTAGAAGTTATACTGAGCAGTGGGATCCCACGGGCTGTGGATGATTATGATGTTGAAATAAATTACGATGTCTTAATCCTCCGCCTCTATAACGTCATCTATAGCAAAAATGCTTCCCAAACAATTCCTCGTCAATGCAAAATACACCAGACATTGCCATTACTATCACTTATGGTATAAGCTCTCTATTTATGCGTTATAGGCTTTGTCTTTGTGAAGTAAACAGTATTGAACATTATACATTCCCAGAATTGCAATGAAAATAGTCACATTTTCGTATCGTGGGCAGCGAACATTTTCAACTCTTACGCTACAATATAGCTTATTTATTAAGTACTTTTTATTTTGACTAAGTAGGTAGGTACCTACTGAATGTTCTTTTTTCGCTTCGGCAATACTAGTTAATTCATACAAGTGTTTTTAGAATTAAGTACTACACGTAAGTACCTAAGTAATTGGGTTTGCACTTGGCCATAATTTACTTGATGATCATTATGATCTAAAATAAAGCTACATTTTATTAAATTTTAGACAGCGCTTTCACTTGTGATTTGTTTTAATGGTGGTAAAAAATATTACTCATAAAGATATCATGTAAGTACCTAAATGTTTTGCAACATATTACATAAGTAAGGGTCATGAAAATCGCCGAGATACGCCACTCTGTTAAAAAAAACGTTGTAAAAAAATCTTTCAGTAGGCTTAACCTCCTTTTTTGAAGTCGGATAAAAAGACAAAATCAGTTCACCTACAAAGTCACTTTCAGTTTTGAATAACTTAAGATATGGTAAAAAGTTTTTTGTCATTTAAAAAATACACATTTCCGGTTTCCTTATCGGTTTCCATGGCGCCATATTATCAAATATATATATATTTTTTTATCAACCACCTGCAGAACAAATATTGATTTCATGCGACTCAATGACATAACCAAATATCATACAATTTATTAATGACAGGTGACAGTGACAGATAAGAGGATTCGAGGAACCTTTTTGTGGATGTGTGTGTGTTTTTTTTTATCTACTTATGTGTGAATGAATCTACCATTAGTAAGTTTTTTGGTGTTGTACCTCTTTCACGCTTTATAAGAGCGACAAGTCTTCATGTTTTTGTTATTGTGGTAGAGAAGGAACCCAGAAGTACTAACCTATAGTAGAATACTTAGATATTTCTGTTTAGTTTAGAAATACCCTTAAAAGGAAAAAAGAAAGAAAGAAGTAGGTGCCTTCTTTTACGTGCGTGACGTCACAGCCAGCCCCAATGTATAACATAGAATATAGCATAGCCGCAGGTCAAAATAAACATATTTTATACTAGTGGGTGCTCGCGGCTTCGCTCGCATTAAGAAGTAAAACTTGCATCCCCCATTTCACCCCTTTAAAAGTGGCATTTCCAAAAATCCTTTCTTAGCGGATGCCTACGTCATAACATCTACCTTCTTTCCAAATTTCAGTCCAATCCGTCCAGTGGTTTGGGCTGTGCGTTGATATATCACTATATCAGTCAGTCAATTAGTCAGTCACCTTTGAGTTTTATATATATATAGAAATCGTACAAGTCGATATTTTTGTATATTTCTAAAGACGTAGATTAAAACCTGTTACTGATAATATACTTCAGGCACCTTTTGAAGGCTGTACAGTTTTCACAGGGTATCAATATAATGTGGTAATATTTTTCAACAAATGCGATCCACTTTCATGAAACGGAAAAATTAAGTAGGTGCATGAATACCGAGGTAATAAAGGTTTCGTCTGAGTCTCAAACGAGTACCAAACACGCTATTGTACAATTCGCTGGTGTCGCTTCTAATGTCAAATGTAGAAAAACTAACTAAATAGGTACCTAGCTAACTATGGCCAAGTGCAAACCCGAACAAGTTAAAAAAAAAAATTACTGTTACTATGTGAACAAAAAAAAAGTAATGTTGCTGGTTTATTGATGTTTGTGCATATTTAATGTTGCAACGGAGCGACGGATCGTCTTGTTTTTTTGGTATGGCTCTAGTATAGGGTGTTGTCATTGTATAGGCAATTATTTATCTGGAAACAACGAGAGCGAAATCGCGGGCATACATAAAGCCACGATAAATCTATCGATTTAGCATTTTTATATAATTTCTTTTTAAGAGGAAGGTATATACCTACCTTTACTACTTAATTATTTTTAAAAAAAACTTAAAATTTTAAGTAATTTTTATGAGATAACATCATCAAAATTTACGAGAAGGCAAGAACACTAACTCCATACTTATTTACTTACCTACCTAATACAGTTATAATATACAGCGCCATCTAGTAATGTATATTAAGTAATAACATATTGCCTACGTTTAACCAATTACAGAATTAAGTAGGTATAATACATTATTAATTATAATTAATTTACGGGTGTAATTATCATAAAATAGCAATATTAGGGTTAGGTTAGGTCACTAAAGGTTTCAATTATAATTACTTCAACTACAAAGTTATATACGTTACATTATTTCATGAAATTTATACATAGGCTTTTCTAAATACCTGTTTAGAATTACTCAAATGAACTATTTTTAGTCGGTTGTGGAAATTCATTAGCTTAAGAGTTCGAAATACCTATAGGATCACAAAATTTGAGTATGTATCTCAAGAACACACAAGAAAACTCCCCTAACGTATAAATTGACTTATCTTATCGAATGAGAGTGGCCAATTCTAGAGTCGAGAGTTTATCAAGCCACCTTAAGCCTAAGCCGGCCGTGTCAGAGGTCCCTGTGACATGGCTTAACGACTGCCGTACTACACAAATAGTCGGGACCTACAATTTAACGTGTCATCCGACCTACGTAAGCGCCCAAATGGAATGCCACTTTTCGGTCACCCATCCGCGTACTGACCGCGTGGACCTTTGCTTAACATTGGTGATCGCATGTGATTGATTAATTAATTAACTAATATACTTGTATATATCTTCATCAGCACTCCTCGTCGTTTCCTCGAGAATGCGAGTCACGACCTTCATCATCATCATCACTGCTGAACATTAGCCTCACATCTAGTACGCTACTCGTCACGGTAATCACGTCCCTCATTAATGAGGAAATACGACTCAAATAGGGCGATGGGCAAACAAACGCGACAAACTTATAACACTTCTTTTGTCGTCGGTTAATACGAAGGTCCTTACCTAAAGGGCATTACCACAAAGCAAGAAAAGAATTTTACCCAACTTCCTTCAGTTTTTCTATTCCGGGAAAGTCCCAAAATACGTGGACTTGTGAGGCGAAATTTTATCATCGACGTGACATTTCGGTGGAAAGGTTACTCGGACAATAGTTTTTTCCAGCATTTGTAGTAATCCGTATACTTATACAGATTATTATAAGTACAAATATCTTATTTAAGTATAGTTTACCAGAAGTTGTGTTTCCGCAACTACAATCCAGGGGTTTTCAAATTTAGAGTTAATAGGTATCTTCTAGGTAAGCGTGTTACACCCTAGGCTGCAGCTATGCTCAACATCAGGCAGGCTGTAGTCAAACGTAAACCTATCCCACGTAAAAAAAACAGACATTATAATCCTCACACATGTTTGCCGAATACACGTCAAATGACAAGCGTTTAAACGCTTATCATATAGTTATAATATGTTTACTTAGCTCTGTTAGCTTAGTTGGTAGTGGCTCTGCCTTCTAATCTAGAGGTGCGGGTTCGATTCCCGCATAACACAAGTAATTATGCATATTAAAATTTGTATTAATTACTTGTTCTGAGTCTAGTCGTTTCTTTGTATAATAAGTATGTATTTACAAAAAAAAGCATATATGCATTATATCCGTTACCTAGTACCCATGATACAAGCGTAAGCTTAGTATGGGCACAGAATACATAATACAAGTATGGGGCTAGATGGCGCTGTGTGATATGTCCTGAAATATTTATTTATTATTATATTATTATTTACTTGGGCTTCTAATAACAGCAAGTGAGTGGAGGGCGCATTAGCCTGGAAGAGGCCACTTGAAGTGATAAGGCCGCCCACTGTACCAAGATTTTACCAAGTAGGTACCTATATTCTATGTTATTGTAGTGTGTCTAATATTGTGTGTAATTCTGTTGAACAATAAAGAATATCTTTATTGTACAACATAATTACTATTAACTTACATGATTAATTGTTGGATAGGCTGTCACTTAAACAAGAAAAGAAATCAACTGCCAAAATAAACTTGTCTGACTGTAAGTGACATATACAATATTCATCAAGCAAGATGTTTTTGGCTTTCGAGGATACATAAATGATAGGACATGGATACAGTAAGTAGATTTTTATAACTCGATCTAGATGTAATGTTTCACCATGATGTATCTGTCCAAGAGAACTCTCCTTACGAATTAATTCTGCGGTAAAGTCACCCCTCAGTCATGAGGAAATACGACTCAAAGAGAAAGAGAGATGCAATTTTTTTTTTTAAATCAGTGTTAGTACTCCTCGTATAACACGGTGAAACACAGGAAAGACATTTCTTGTAAGTATCTATCTATTACATCTTGTACCTAGTATTAATAATTATCAATTCCATATATGTAAATGGATATCTTCAAAGCGAGAGAAATCCATTTCTTATTGGGTAAGCAGCCAGCACGTTCCATCTTAGGCCATAATTATTGCTCAATAGTATGAGACAGATTTAAAATCAAACCCAGAAAGAGAAAGAGAGATAGTGAGAGAGGTAGAGAGAAAGAGAGACACACACACAGACATAAACACAAATAGTTGTGTTTGATATTTTTTGACAGTTAATAATACTATGCATCGGATTGCGAAAATTACACAAGCACTTCCAAAATGTTAAAAAAAAAACACAAACTTACACGTCCACTAACAATACATCCAAGCCGGCAATGTTACTAGGTTTACACAATTGCCCGCTGAATCTCCTGAGGATAGCAAAAACATGAGAAAAAGCTTTCGTAGGCAAAGAACCGGCTTATGTTACTACAACTAGGAATGTATTATTACTTTCTTTTAGTCAAACAGTATGAAGATTAAATTTTTTTCTCTTTTTAAGGTCTTCTTCTTCTTATTGAATGAGTGGCCAACGCTGGTGTCGAGAGTTTAAAGGCCTCTGACATGGATTAAAGACTGCCGTACTAGACAAAAAGCCGGGACCTACAATTTAACATGTCTCCGTTCCACGGAAGCGCCCAAAATGGATTGCCACTTTTCGGTCACCCATCCAAGTCTGACCATCCACCTACCCACCGCGTTGTCCTTTTCTTAACATTGGTAATAGCATGCTATTTGCTATGCAAATATAATTTCTAAATTGTTAATTAAAATCTATCTCAAGAAAAGCTCTGAGTACCCACATAAGTATTTATGTATCAAATATGACATACATAAGGTTTCCTAACCCTTCCTCCAAGTTCCCTGGCTCCGTAGTTTTTGTAACATTGCCAAATATGTAATATGATAGACATTTCATCTAACGCTTGGCATTAGAATCCCTTTGTCGCTTTGCACCGATAGCATAAACTATAGAAACCTCATCATATAGTCAGCAGTCGTTAAGCCATGTCAGATGGCCGTAGGACTGTTTGAAAAGTCTCGAAACCAGAGATGGTCACTTATTTACGTGATAATATAATTACAATATATTTGTTTTGTTGTTTGTTGGCCTGTTTGTTTACTTATTCACGTCAAAATGTAGAAATTAACCATTGTTATTACTGGTATGCAAGAAAGATATTACCTAAAGAATGCTACTTAGGTAGGTGAAGACTTAATTTAATATTGGACAGTAAAATAATCTCCTTACTTCGTCGGGTGGATAGCTTTTTTACGAAACAAAACATTTACATGTTCTTGATTAAGTTTTAAAAGTAACCCGGTTTGTTTTTAATGCCACATTTACTTGACGTAACAGTAAATAGGTAAAACTTCATAAGCACTTAGCACAGGTCAATAATTCGCCTGATGGTAAGTGATTTAGTATTGCAAAGTTAAGAAAATGAGAGAGTCACATAACGTCGCAGTACGTTCAATAAACTCGGAAGCAGGTAGAATTGAATTTTTCTCTGTATAACTAGATAGATGTTACACCATATTTGGTGTCCGTGACTTATGTTATCTGTGCTTTGCTCTTCCATTGAATTCCTAAGTGAAGACTTATAATTCTATGAATAATATTAAACTTGGCGTACGGATAGCATAGCATATGATTATTTTTTGTGATATTGCTGTCTCCGCTTTTTTTATCTATTTATTAAGTACTTCAAATGTGTGCAAAAATATTCCCTCTTATTACAAAACGTGGTTTAAATATTACTTAGTCTTTGAAAATAAAAAGTCGGGTCTTGTTGTTCATACATAAAAGTAACTAAATAATAGTTGTATTTTTTTACATGATATAGGCTTACGCTTGACTACAACTTGCCTGATGTTAAGCAACGTTATAATCTACGATCTAGCGCGCTTGCCTAGAAGAAACCGGTTTACTCTCGACTTGAAGACCGACAAATTATATTATTGTAAACGTAAAGAAAGTTCAAATGGCCACCTCTGGTGTCAGGGTTTTCAAACCACCGAGGCCTCCGACATAGCCTAATAATTGATATGACTATGACAAAGGCCTATAATTTAACTTGCTATCCGTCCCATAAATAATACGTTACAAAACTTCTGTATTCCCTGGTACTCAATACATATATATACCTAATATAGATATGTCGGCGCGTTTGATTCGAAGAGTGTTTAAGTTGTTGTTAATGTTTGATTCGGAGAGTAGGCGAGTTGGTTTCAATGTCACTGTCAGCTGTCACAATGTTCGAAATATGTTATAATGTTTATGTCACTGTCAATAACGGCTGACATTGACTTGAGACTAACTTCGGAGCCCTGCTCTGACGCAACAACCAGCGCTAGTGCCGTGCGAGAGAGAGACCGCCATTCTTACTTGGGACGGCAATCGGTTCGCATCGCGTGGTGGCGTTACGTGTTGGTTGGAGTGTCGACCGAATTAGTGTAATTAGTTATCAGACAATCTACCTACAGTTGTATTTCATAGTTTAACCTCCAACAAATTGTAATATACCATCAATAAGTTGAAGTGCTACGTTTTATTTCTCCATGCCCAAATACCCATGCCCAGCCGGTAGAATTACTATTATGGATGACGAAGATGCTCCGCTGTCCCCCCCACATCAGAAGTGGGATGATGGCAAAATGGAGAAATAATTGATCGCCGAGAAACACAATGGGAGCCATGCATGTTCTGCCTACGTGAAAATCAGACCCCCGAACATTATCAATTATTCGTGTCAATGAACAAAAACGTGTGAAAGATAAAAAGCAGTTGGGATTTGTGTTTTACTGAAACTTATCAATGCGGCAACTATAATCCGAGAGAAGACCATAAAGCGATTTCATAATTGCGTTGAAATTTACGAATACGTGTGCTGTGAATTGAAAGACAAGATTTGCTGTTCGGATTTGGTAGGAATTTTATATCTTCTAATTGGAAATGTCGTACCTACAAGAAAGACTACGAAAGAAACGACAAAAAATATTGACAAGCAAGAAGATTACAAGATATGGACCGCATCATGAGGGAGTACAAGAGCAGCGCCTGCAGCAGACTCATGCCACGTGGCAGTGACGCGCGATGCCGCTGCAGTGGCGTGCGCTCCGGGCGGCACATGGAGCAGCGGTGGTGGCATGCGGTCGAGCTGCCGCGGCCCATGGAGCAGCAGTGGTGGCATGCAGCCGGGCGACCACGGCACATGGAGCAGCAGTGGTGTCACGCGGCCGGGCGGCCACGGCACATGAAGCAGCAGTGGTAGCACGCGGCCGGGCGAGCGCAGCCAGGGTCGAGTGGTGACTGAGTGCAGCGTGCAACTTCGTCGGATATCAAAGGTGATATTGTTTAAATTCATTACGTTTCTGGTGTTGAATGCTCTTTTGTCGAAGTAAGATTTGGTTGCAATTTGTTATAAATGATTAAAAGGCGTTATTGAGAAGAACCATACCAGTTAATACGAGCATACAGCACTATAAATGTTGCGGTACGATTGAGTATTGATTTTTTTTGTAGAAAATTTATTGCCTATTTGCTGATAGCTGTTAGTGCGTAGCTATTTTATGATTGTGCAGTGCTAAATAAGTGGCAGTTCATTTTATGCCACATAATAGGTCAGCTGTGCACTGTGAAATTTAATTGAAACTCAAGATTCAATCAAAATAACATTGTCATAGTTTTAACTTAGTAGTCTTTTCCTATTTTACGCAAGATATTTCAGTAAAATCAGGTCTTGACAGGATTCGTTGAGATTTTTCTGTTAACAGTCCAGCTTTTCTGGGAGTCGTGTCCGTTAGAGATTGAATTTCAAGATATATACTGTGCAAATAAAATGAAACTGAATCTGAAATCATCCCTGTTTAAATGGCCCATATTAGATGCCTCAGTACTGGCGCGTATCCGTTTCTGTTTTCAGAATGCTGTTGTCACTCCTCGCACCCAGCCAGTAACAAGTGGTGCCGCCTTCTTGCTGATCAGCACCGCCAGAGCAGGGATGCTGTCGGCGTGGTTTGGAGCGTACATAGTCTGCCCGAGACACTTTGACCATACTCCCGGTGAGCTCGTTTCCTTTTGGTTACTCATTAGTGAATAGTAAAACAGTCAATCAATTTCTGGGTACTGCGAAAGGATTAGAATAGAAGGCATAGTAATACAGCACAGGTACCCACGTTTTGAAAAGATAGTTAAAATCAGATTCATAAAGATGTTCACGAAAATCTGGGCATAGTGCCTAGGGGTCTTGACGGCTTAATAGAAGTAGGTAGATACCTTTTTGATTAATTATGTTGACGATGAGGAGGAGGAGGCCGAGACGGCGGGTCAGAGTTAAATTAATGAGGAGGTTTCATCAGACGATGATACGATTTGGTTGCTAGTTCGCACACAATGAGCGCCACCTCGGCGACCCTCTCAGCATTGGGAAGTGAATTAGAGATTTAATTTTGAGATGTGACTTTGTTACGTATCATTCAACACCATTGCTTAAGAGTTAGTTGGTTTCACGTCAGATGAGATAACGTCACGTCATATGAGATGACTTCGGGTAGAATCGAGAGAGATTTGACGATATTTGCATGATGTCAAATATTGTCGTAGAGAGTTGCTCCGACTGCAGGGCTGTCCGGTGCTCCCTTGTCGTTACCTGAGAGTGGCGAGCTTGGTGGTGGGGGCACCCTGTGGTGGTTTATTTGCACGAGGTCAAATAATGTCGTGAAGTGGAGCTGCAACTGCAGGGCTGTCCGCTGCTCTCTTGTCGTTACCTGTGAGTGGCGATCTTGGTGGTGGGGGCACCTTGCAGTGGCTTGTTTGGCGGAGTTGAATAATGTCGTGGTGTAGAGCTCCAGCTGCAGGGCTGTTCGGTGCGTCCTTGTCGTTACCTGTGAGTGGCGATCTTGGTAGTGGGGGCACTCTGCAGCGGTATGATAATATTCGCACGATGTCGAATAGTGTCTTGGGGTGGAGCTGCAGCTGCAGGGCTGTCCGGTGCTTCCTTGTCGTTGCCGGTGAGTGGCGATCTTGGTGGTGGGGACACCCTGCAGCGGTACGGTCATATTCGCACGAGGTCGAATAGTGAAGTTTTGTGTGATAATTAACTTAGTTGAAACAACATCTTGACGTGATCTCAATTTCTCGAAGCCAAATAGTAGATACTGATAATATGTGCGTGTACTGAATTATATCTTTCGAAATTGTCAGGATAGACGAGCGAAATGACATTAGTGATCCCAGCTGTGTCTTTTCTTTTATTCCAGGTCATCTGCTGCGAGAGAAATCGGATCGCACGAGGACGTGCGAATGTCAGTCTGGCCGTGTCGGCGCGTTTGATTCGAAGAGTGTTTAAGTTGTTGTTAATGTTTGATTCGGAGAGTAGGCGAGTTGGTTTCAATGTCACTGTCAGCTGTCACAATGTTCGAAATATGTTATAATGTTTATGTCACTGTCAATAACGGCTGACATTGACTTGAGACTAACTTCGGAGCCCTGCTCTGACGCAACAACCAGCGCTAGTGCCGTGCGAGAGAGAGACCGCCATTCTTACTTGGGACGGCAATCGGTTCGCATCGCGTGGTGGCGTTACGTGTTGGTTGGAGTGTCGACCGAATTAGTGTAATTAGTTATCAGACAATCTACCTACAGTTGTATTTCATAGTTTAACCTCCAACAAATTGTAATATACCATCAATAAGTTGAAGTGCTACGTTTTATTTCTCCATGCCCAAATACCCATGCCCAGCCGGTAGAATTACTATTATGGATGACGAAGATGCTCCGCTGTCCCCCCCACAGATATATAGATAAATACTTTATTAAAACACCATGTATAAAAAAACAACACAAAAAACTTTCAGAAGACTTGATAACCTCCTTTTTTTGGAAGTCGGTTAAAAACATAGAAATTAAAATTAACGTCTTAATTGGCGGCCTTATTGCTAAGAGCGATCTCTTCCAGGCAACCAATCTGGCAGGGATATAAACTTCAAATTAAATGAGTAGGCCGAGGTGTTTAAGGTATTTAATAAAATAATGAAAAAAAGATTACTTAAAAGGTTTATACTACATGGGTACTGCATTCGTTTATTTTATAATATATTTATATATATTTAGGTACTTTTACTTATCGAAACGAAGGAAAAAATTACGCTGACTTGTAAAAACACTAGAAAAATTCGCCAAAAAGCGTACTACGGGGAAAAACGGGGCCAGTATTTCCCTTGGGCGGAATTAGGCCCTACTTGGTATTCCTCCAGGCAGGCGATCGTAAAGACGCGGTAAGTGAGGGTGTGGTTAATTCGATCTATTGAAATTAAATGATCTGCTAGACAAGTTGGTTAAAAGGTTTATTGGGGACTAATGGATGGCAGTGGCTTTGGCCGTTTTTTGGGGGTTAAGAATCTGTGTCATTAATTATTGTAACTGGTTATTACGTAATAATTATATTTGAATAAATAAATAAATTCTTGGGAAACTATACAAAAATATAAAAATAGTAACTAATAAAATAAAATGAAAATAGCAAAATTCACGATTATACGTCGCTCCGTTGCGGTGGCGAGAAAGAAAAAAATTACAAAAAAGCACCATACTATTTACTATACCAACTAATATCGAGAATCACGAGTATCCGTTGCTGTTGAATTAAACGTCGAGAAACCAATAAACCTATTTTGCTAATAGATTAATAAATAACTGCTTACCTCGTCTAATATAACGAGAAAAAAATGGGAAACCATTCGTAGGATTTACTTAGTTTACTAACTTAATTAATTGTATTTTCCTGACGACTCCACTGTTTTCTATATATTATATAGGTAGTTTTCTAATCATTTAGACCAACTTCTAATTAGTTACTTTAATACTGAGGTAAATATTATAACATACGTACCTATGTACTTAGTTATACGTTCACGCAAAACAAAATTATTCAATTGTTAAACAGTAGAAGCCACACCCGCTAAATTTGGTACCACTTACGTTGCATGTTGTCGAGCCGTTTCCAAAGAAAAACTACCCCGTTATTAGTTTAACTTCTCGAAATCAATCCATTAGCACCCTTATACAGAACTAACCCTAAGGGTGTCGACACACAGCGTGGTAAATACGACGCGACGAACGCGACGACGCGATTTTATGACGATAATGGTTGACCAAAAAGATACTAACGTTGTCTGAAAAGGTATGTGTACTTTTTTGATATGGAATTTGCAATAATTTTATTTAAATAACTAATCAACGTCACGTTACTCAACGTGACATTCTAATCTGTTTTTTTTTTCGAAGGTAGAGATTTGAAGAGTGTAAAAGCTCATGACATAATATGCTACGGAGCAGTCTATAATTATATGTAGGTACATTATTAAAACCTAATCTAACTAAATAAAACTCAAAAGCCCAAACCACTGTATGGATTGTGCTAAAATTTGGCATGCAGGTAGATGTTACGACGTAGGCATCCGCTAAGAAAGGATTTTTGGAAATGTCACTTTTAAAGGGGTGAAATAGGGGATGCAAGTTTTACTTCTTAATGCGAGCGAAGCCGCGCGCACCCACTAGTCTATAATATGTTTTGAAAACCAATACCCCAATTTCTATCATACCAGTACCAACTCAAAGACCGAAACATAGTTTATTAATCTTAAGTTGTATTTTTTTATAAAAAGGACAAATGAAAGCGTTTTCAATACAATTTTTAAAAAGATAAAAAGCTAATCTCGCCACAGAGTGACAGATGAGCTTTCTAAAACTATTAATTTTATTGATTACGATCGACGCGACGCGGCACTTTCATCTGCCT
Source organism: Macaria notata (assembly GCA_927399415.1). Taxonomy (NCBI): domain Eukaryota; kingdom Metazoa; phylum Arthropoda; class Insecta; order Lepidoptera; family Geometridae; genus Macaria; species Macaria notata. The sequence goes on along the minus strand of OV656750.1, from coordinate 2,584,338 downwards.
CTGTGGCAACACCTTTACCCCAAAGTTAGAGGTTCTTTACCGACCCTAAATTTACCCCATACCTGCCCTAAATTTACTCAATACCTACCCCTAAATTAATTAAGGCACTCGCACACTCTCCAGTTACATTCCAATCACTGGCCCTCTTTGAAAAACCTTTAACCGTAGATAAGTTCAAATAAGAAAGTATCCTACCTAAATGAAATTATGTAACTTTATATTATAAGTTGTAAAGTCTGTAAGCCTTTCAGGTGGAAACTAGTGACACAATACGCTATAGGTAAATATTTGTCTAGTTAAACAAACAATAAACAATTAATCATTCAAATAAATCATTAATACATGATATAGGTATGTATAAAGGTGAGCCGAAATCTCATGTTATATTTTCGTGACATATTAACTACTAACAATTACCTATCGGGCGAACAAAAAAAACCTTCAATTCTTCATCACCGGTGCCATTTACACCGTCCTTCGATAGCTTAATCAGCTCTATGCTGGTTTTTACTCCTTTTTATCTTATTTTAAATTACTAAGTGGCACAAGGCAGAAGTAGTAGAATAATAAAATATAACACACGTTTTCCCAAATACTTATAAACAAATAATTCACATAATTCGAAATAAAAAAATATAATGTTCAATTTGGTGTTTCTGAATGACAAAGTAACTTACATACATTAAGAAAATATAAGTACTAAGTAATAACTAATTAAATATTTCTATTCAAGTAAATTCTCTATAAATGTTTACCTCTATGTCTAGTAAATCGAGTGGGTGACCCAATTACTATTTTTTTAAAATGTCAACATATTGCGTCAATCTTACAACTTTACAAAACTGTGGCATTTACAGTCAACTTATTACTCTACTAGTGGACGCCCGCGGCTTCGCTCGCATTATTTCAGCATAAAAGTTTTTACGTGATGAGCGTTTAAATAAACAGACAAACAAAGGCACAGAAAAACAGACCAAATTTATAGAAATGGTTGGAACGTGTTCTGCGGCCAATTCGAACTTCGAAGTATCTCCAAACTTTTTTTAAATGTTTCTAATGTTCACACTTTCGACCCTCATCAGATTTATTATATGTATAGACACGTACCCATAGATGCAACTAATCGCGAACTGCGGTGCTTCCCGTATTTCATAATCTAGACTTCATTATTCCGTGACCTACTTTTTATGTTACGTAAAAAGTGACACAATTAACTTTTTACAATTCTGGATGCCAATATAATTATTACAATCTTATTTTCAGTAGTAGAAATATACAACTAAGTAAGTATGTTAAGTAATTTTAAACTACTTACTGACTTAAGTAATTAGATACTTATATTTTTTTATTTGCAACACACTAAAGAAAAAATAAAAGCCTACAAACTATCACTAAGTAAAAGTACCTAGGTACTTCTTCTTCTTCTTTTCGAATGAAAGTGGCCAACTCTGGTGTCGAGAGTTTATCAAGCCTCCCTAAGACCCTTTGGCATGGCTTAACAACTGCCACTTTTCGGTCACCCATCCAAGGACTGACCGCGTCGACCTTTGCTTAACATTGGTAATCGCATGGATTGCCTCCGCTAGCTGAGCCACGCGCGCTAGTACTTACTTAAGTATGTACATACTTACTTAAGTGAGTCAAGTAACAAAACATTGCTATTATTTTTTAAGTCTGCTTTAAAAATAGCTCAACCTCTCTGCATAGCAACTGAAATTCTAGCCTATTTAGCCGTATAATTCCACGTAACCAACATACCGGAAATTCGTAAAATGCCTGCCTGGTTCTAATAGAGGTTACTTTTTACCTGGTCACGTTTATTTACTCCCAAGTATTTGGAAGTAAATAACAAGAAACTTAAACTGAAACGAATGTACCTACCTACAAGTAGTTAAGTACCTGTGTACTTACTAACTACTGCGTCTCAGAATGTCTTAGCCCTACACGAGTAGAAATATATGATCATCGTGGTAAAACCGCCAGCATTATGCAAAAATAAAAATCCAAAAGAAGAACAAAACTTGTTGCTTTAGACTACTATTACCATAGTTACCTATTAAAGGCGCCCTTGAAAATGCGTTATTTACCAGAAATGTATAGGTACTAGCTAGGTACTTTACCTAACTACTAAATATAAGATAAGATATTTCTTTAATGCACACCAAAAAATTACCTACATAGGTGTAAGGTTTCCTAACAATAGCCCTAAATTTACCGGTTATTTGCCGGTAATTTACCGGTAAATAATATTTCATCGACTGGCCACACTGGTGGCCGCTTGGTGGGGCGTGACATTCGTAACGGACGGCAATTCGAATCCAGCGCTCGAGGCGAGCGGACGTACGAAATTGTAATGTAAAGATACTAAGTTACTTTTGGTATTTCAAGAATTATATTCACATTGTCATTTATATATATTTGAGTTTCAATTATTAACATCAATACCTTCAGCTGAGGATAGGCAGTTTACACCTCAGAAGTGGGATTACCTAACCAATGAAAACGTAAGTACACGCCTACAACTTGATTATAACCTATGCAGTCAGATTTATTTAAAGCTTTTGTTTGTTTGCTTGACTAAAGTTTTAATCTAACGTTAACTCATATAATGTTGTTACGTGTATGCATAAAAACTACCTACATTCCCAGTTCATTGTGTTTTTATATTTCCAAAGTAACTTTGAATAGTTTTATCTTGTTAACTAGAAGTTCGAAATAAAGTAACAAAAAAAAAAACCATTTTGTGTATCCCGACTGTGCGGTCAGGGGGTTTATAAGGGGGATCAAAATTCCATTATTTTTTGCGTAGGACGCATAGTTTTCGAGATTTTTGGTATTTTGTTGTCTTGACACCGTTCATATTGCCTGAATTGATATCTAATGCACACAATCTCCGGCTACGAGTTTCAGACGGAGTGCAGAAGCGAGTTTGCCAGCTGGAGCTCGAGCTGCAACGAGAACGAGACACGGAGCAACGTCGCCAGCGGAGCGTGCGCCACGGGTCACCACAAGGAGCGACACGCGGCGGCCTCAGCCGCAGCCGTCGACGCAGCCGTGGTACCAGCCGTCACCGCAGCCGTGGCCGCAGCCGTAGCCGCAGCCGTAGCCGCAGCCGTGGTACCAGCCGTGGCCGCAACCGTGTACCCGATGGGGACTATCGAGGAGATTCAAAAAGGTTACGTAGTCCATTATTTTCTTCTAAAGACGTAGCTCAGATTATTAAGTCCATTACAGATGTCCTCCCGTCACAGCCGGGCCATAGCACACAAATGTCGAATAGAGATAGTAAAAACATAATACCTGAGTTTAATCCTTCAGAGAAAAACCAGCGCGTGGATATTTGGCTTAAAAAGGTTAATGAATGTGCGATGGTCTACGGCTGGGACGAGAGGAGCACTGTACATTTTGCTATGCAGAAACTGTCCGGGCTAGCTAAAACATGGTACGAAAGTCAGAGTTCTATTTTGTATATCTGGTCGGAATGGCAAGCCAAACTATTAAGCGCCTTTCCTTGCGACCAAAACTATGGGCAGTTGCTTGAAGACATGTTAAAGCGCAAAAGTAGGATTAATGAACCTATTCAAAACAACTTTTATGAAAAACTTTCCCTCCTTAACCAATGTTATATAATCGGCAAGCGCGCCGTCGACTGTGTTGTCCACGGAATTAGTGACAGGACCACGAGGTCTAGCGCACTAGCACTACGGTGCGAGGAACCTGACGATTTATTGAAGTTCTTGATTAGCAATAATAGAGATCCTTACACCCCTCAACAATTATATTCGATGGATCGTAATTCAAATACGAGCGACGATAAATTAAATAATCGCTCTTGCATAAAAATAAAACAATCCTGGGTTGTTCTGTTACAATTGCAAAGAGAAAGAGCACCCGTTTTTTTAGATGCCCAAAGCCTCTGGTGAAATGCAGCAGTTGTGACAAAGTAGGCCATAAAGCTGAACTCTGTCGTTACAAACAAGAGACGAGATCAAGTAAGGCCGACGGGGTGGCGAAAACTATGCTTATAAGTAGTTTAAAACCAAACTATAAATTTACCAAGGAGGTTATAGTAGAGGACATGCCGAAGCAAGCGTACATTGATCTGGGCAGTGAGGTTACCTTAATTGCTCAGTCATGTTTGGCAAATCTCGGGTTATCTCACGACCATATTCCATCCACTATAAAAGGTTTCGGCAATAGCCTTGTGAGTTCATTGGGCTCTGTAAATCTAAACTTATCCATAGACGGTGTGACGGCAACTGTCTGTTGTCACGTAGTGGAGGACCAATTCTTGGAGAAGGACTTGCTTATAGGGCAAATCTTCACCGAACAACCTCACATAGTTATTTACAAAGACGTGAATAAGCTACAATTTTTACACGTTGATTCGGAACTACCTAACTTCATTCAAGATGATAGCGATGAACGGCTTCACAAGGTCAGTCTTGTAGCACACTGTAGCCTTCAAGGGGCTGCTAGCGTCAAGGTCAAGACTGGAACTTTAACCGGCAATGTGATAGTTAGTGAAGTTATATTATGGCGGGGTTTACGCAGTCAAAGACGGTTCATTCTACGTCACCGTACAACCCTGCGTCGTTCCATGTCAGCTTCAGGAAAACTCGATAGTCGCCAGAGCGGAAAGAGTAGACTCTGTTTATAGACTTGTGAGCGGGGAAATTCCTACAGCTATGAGCATTAGCACCGAGTCTAACTCGGCTATTAAATTCGACGAAAGCCTAGTACAACTAGATGAAACTGTTTCAGAAGAAACCAAAACCAAGCTTCTAGACGTGCTAAGGCGTCATAAACAGTGTTTTGCGCATGGTTTGGCAGACCTTGGATGTACGAACGCGGCAGAAATGAACATAGAGTTGAGCAGCCAGCGTCCCGTAGTTTACAGGCCGTACCGGCTGTGGTACCATGAACGAGAGAAGGTTCGTGAAATGGTCGACTAGATGTTAAAAGCGGGCATCATCCGAGAATCAACTTCTAACTACGCTAGCCCGATAATACTCGTGCGGAAGAAGAACGGTGGTATGCGACTATGTGTAGATTACAGGCAACTAAATTCTCTGATCATAAAAGAGAGATACCCTATTCCAATAATAGAGGATGAAGTGGCGAGGTTATCGGAACAGGCATGGTTCATCACACTAGATCTGATGTCAGGTTATTACCAATTCAATCGTCATTACGAATATAATCGTATTCCGTTCGGACTAGCAAATGCTCCAGCCGTCTTCCAAAGGATGATGAACCACGTCCTGGGACAGGTTCGATTTAATAAAACCACAGTTTATTTAGATGACCTGTTAATTTTTGGTGAAACGTTTGAATGTATAACAACATTTAGAAGAGGTCTTAAAATTGATAGAAAATGCGCATCTGAAACTGAACCTTTCTAAATGCAGTTTCTTACGAACGAAAATAGACTACTTGGGGTACGAAATTGGCGCAAATGGTATGCGCCCAGGTTCTGCCAAAATTCAGAGCTCCACACGGATGCTAGCAAGATAGGTATCGGGGGAATATTACTCCAGCGTCCAATGGGAAGCCAAGGCCCATTCCATCCTGTAGCGTATTATAGCCGCCAGACTACCCCAGAGGAGAGAAACTTCCACTCGTACGAATTAGAAACTCTTGCAGTTGTATGCTCTTTGAAGAAGTTTCGGGTTTACCTCTTAGGGAAACCGTTCAAAGTTGTTACCGATTGCAGTGCACTGCGATCTACGTTTGATAAACGTGACTTGATACCCCGGATTGCCCGTGGGTAGATTGCCTTGCAGGAGTTTGACTGTCATATCGAGTATAGACCAGGTACAAAAATGGTCCATGTTGACGCCCTTACCAGGAATCCTACAAATGATATAGATCCTGCAGATCACGTAAGATATCCGCCAGTACTGGCAATATCCGACGAGGATTGGCTGCTGACCTTACGACTAGGAGACCCTGAGTTGTGCAGGATTGGGGATATTGTCAACAGTAACCTAGATCCCAAAGGAATGGCTTACATAAGAGACAATTATATGTTAAACAGCAACAAATTTGTTGTTATTCAGGTGCCTTGGGGGTGATAAAGAGAACATCAAATGGGTGGTTCCAAAGGGTGCAAGGTGGCAGGTGTGTATATAAGATGAATCACGATGATATAGGTCACGTTGCTTATGAAAAAAACCCTAGAACGCACGAAGAAAAGTTACTGGTTTTCAAAAATGAAACGGATTACGTAAACGCATGCATAGATTGTGCCTATGCTAAAAAGGCTGCCAATGGGCGAGAGGGGTTGCTGCATCCCATAGAAAAAGTTGCGATTCCATTTCACACTTTGCATGTTGACTACTTTGGACCCTTTGTAAAGTCGAAAAGGGGGTTTACACATACGATAAATATCATAGACTCCTTCACTAAGTTCTTGTTTATCAAACCTGTACGGAGTACTAGTACTCAAAATGTAATAAAAACATTGCAAGACATGTTTGTCATTTTTCGCGCCCCTGATAGATTAATAAGCGATCGAGGTTCTTGTTTCACTGCTCATGCGTTCCGAAGGTTTTGTCTTGAGCGAGGCATAAAACACGTGTTGAACGCAGTGTCGAGTCCTAGGGCAAATAGTCAGGTAGAGCGCTACAATAGGACCATACTTGACTGTTTGACAGCTCAAAATTTACGCGATAATGAGAAGGATTGGGACAGTAAAATTGGACAAATACAATGGGGCTTAAATAACACAATACAAAAAAAAACTATAGAAAAGACTCCAGTAGAAATAATGTTCGGTACCGCGATGAATTGTGAAGTCGAACCAGCATTAAACGAGATCATAGAAGATACTCGCGAAGTCACCGACTTATCTGATATTCGTACTGGTGTCAAAGGAAAGATCGATAAAGCCCAAGCTATGCAAAAGGAACAGTACGATCGGAATAGCCATGCTGCTCGTACATATAGCAAGGGAGATTTAGTTCAAATAACAAAGGTCTCGTTTCAAGGCAAAGGTCAAAGCACGAAACTAATGCCTTCTTACGAAGGTCCTTTTAGGATCACTAAAGTCATAGGGAACGATCGTTACAGGGTTGCTCCAAAAGCAGGTTTGAGGGAATGAAAAGGAAACGCAAAACCACGGTTGCCGCTGATAGGATGCGACCATGGATTCATGTAGCTTCATTATGTTTGGCTGAAACAGATAATGAACAAAGTGGTACTGAATCTATTGAATAATTAGAATCTCAAGTCTATAAATCTCATCCGGCCAGTTCCAAATTAAACAGAATATAAATGTGATTTTAGCTGAATGTATGTACATTGTTACTTAAGTGAAATGAAATGCGAGGATGTTGTTTTGTGTTGTTTAAGGTCGGGCGCGAGCTGCAGACACATTCGTGTCTGGCCTGATACCGCGCAAAACCATCGCAGAGTTTATAATTAGAATATAGCAAGATATTGTGATTTTGGTCATGTCTGTTTTTCATCTATTCAAGTTTTGCTAAACATGTGTTAAGTTCACTTCACAATTACAAGAATATTAATGAATTACTCAGTGACAAAATATGTATATTGTTTTTGGTTACAAAGATGTATTTAAGTTGTTATATATGGTTACAAGGATAGATATACGTGGTTACAAGGTTACAAGGATAGATATAAGTGGTTACAAGGTTACAAGGTTACAAGGATAGATATAAGTGGTTACAAGGTTACAAGGTTACAAGGATAGATATAAGTGGTTACAAGGTTACAAGGTTACAAGGTTACAAGGATAGATATAAGTGGTTACAAGGTTACAAGGTTACAAGGATAGATATAAGTGGTTACAAGGTTACAAGGATAGATATAAGTAGATTTATATTTGTTTCTTTGAATTATATAACGACATAATTAATTCATTTACAATCAGCATCTCTTGTTAATTTGTTGATGATGACTCAATTTAAATTAACAGTATTGTTACAATAAAAAAATATGTAATTATAGAAATGAGTGCCATAAGTTTGAATATTGTACAGTATATGTGAATGTCTCGTTCCGCCAAGTGTAAGGTTTCATAATGGTTCCACCTGGTGCATGCATGAGGACATGCATGTCATCAGGATGGTCGAGTGTAAGGTTTCCTAACAATAGCCCTAAATTTACCGGTTATTTGCCGGTAATTTACCGGTAAATAATATTTCATCGACTGGCCACACTGGTGGCCGCTTGGTGGGGCGTGACATTCGTAACGGACGGCAATTCGAATCCAGCGCTCGAGGCGAGCGGACGTACGAAATTGTAATGTAAAGATACTAAGTTACTTTTGGTATTTCAAGAATTATATTCACATTGTCATTTATATATATTTGAGTTTCAATTATTAACATCAATACCTTCAGCTGAGGATAGGCAGTTTACATAGGTAATGAAATAAATTTAAAAAAAAACTTATTTGATGCACATTGGGCGGCCTTATCGCCTTAGGCGATTTCTTCCAGGCAACCTTTGGATGGACAGGATTTAGAATTATAAAGTAGGCGGTGTACAAGAATACGTAAAATAAAAAGGGGCAATTAGAAAAACTTTAGAAAAGCCTAAAGATAGTTTAAGTGCTCCAGCCCACTACCAGAGAGCAGCGTGCCCAGCATACTGGCCGCATTACCACGCTGGATGGCAAACTAATACTTTAAATGTACGTACGCATTAGCTATAGGTAGATGTATATATATGTAAGTAAATCTGACAAGTCGAATGAAACTAGATTTCCTGAAACACTAGACTGGCTTCTTGAGTCGTATTGTTAGGTCATTGACTGAACGTAGAGAATACTAGGATTTGTGTTAGGCAATTTAGCTAGTTAGTATAAATCTGAGACTAAAATAAATATTCATACAACTATTGAGTAGGTACCTAATGAGTAATTTTAGTGAATTATGATTATTTCATAGAAATGTTATCGTAGTTATATTGTTTTCATTGACTTATAATTCATCAAAACTATACTAAAATTACAAAGTTGAAGAGTTTGTTTGTTTGAACGCGCTAATCTCAGAAACTTGTAGCGAATTGAAAAAATATTTTTGTGTTAAATATACCATTTATGGAGGAAGGCTTTAGGCTATATATAACATCACGCTGCAACTAATAGGAGCGAAGAAACAATGGAAAATATGGCAAAACCGGGAAAAAATATTCATCTTTGAGGACTTCCGTTGCGTGCGATGCTAAAACGGTTTAAGTGGGTAACAGCTAACAGCTATAATTTATAAAGCTGAAGAGGTTGTATAATAAATATGATGCCAAAAATAGGTAACTATTTCACGCGGACGAAGTCGCAGGCACAGCTAGTTAGTAATAAAATGACAAAAGAAAAGGCATACCTACTATTATTTGAAAATGTTTGTAAATTAAGTATAATGATTAATCGATTTATTTTAAAATATTCTGCGTTATTCTGATGTCTATCTTTGAGCCATGTATTTAAGAAATAAGTTGACAATGCAATTACAATGTTATGGTGACATTCTTACATAATATCTATATTTTTAATTTAATTTCCATTCTGTTGTTTGTAAATTGCACGCCCTATGGTAGGAGTATAGTATTTTACCAACTGTATTTACCTATATTCCGCAATAAATATATTTTGATTTGATTTGATTTGAAAAGACTTAGGGCGTCCTGAAAACTTTGTTGGGCACTCCATTCGAACAACAAACTATTTTTTTTTACATGATATAATAGGCTTAAGCTTGACTACAACTTTAGTTATCCTTAAATTCCCAACATCCAACACCCTCGTCTATTCCCTCTAACACCATGTTTGCTCCCACAGGTTCCTTATCAACATCTGCCTGGATTTCCTGTCTTATCTATGTCCTTACGATAAGGAAGGAATATTTATAATCTATGGCGTTATTCACAAGCCGTATTCAAAACGTTTGAACTTGAAGATTTTACATAAGTATGTACCTACTTACTTATTCTTAAAAAAATATGTCTTCTCTACTTTTTTGCAAACCAACCTAGAGGGTTCTGACAATGATGTACCTAACCAAGTAAAGCGTAAATGTTTAATTTAACATGTCATCCGACCACGACAGCGTTTAATTAGTACTTATTACGACAAGTGAATGTATCTTCTTCTTATCGAATTAGAGTGATCTCTGGTGTCAAGAGTTAATCTAACCGCCCCAAGGGCTTCTGACATGGCTTAACGACTGCAGTAAGTACTAGACTAGAGAAACAGCCAGAACCAACAATTTTACGTGCCATCCGACCCATGGAAGAGCCCAAATTGGAATGCCACTTTAGGTCACCCATCCAAGGACTGACCGCGTCGTCCTTTGCTTTACATTGGTAATAGCATGATTGCCTTCGCTAGCTGAGCTACGGGCGCTTAAATAAATAAAAATGTATAAGTACCTACGAGTCGTATTAGCTCAGTGCAAGTGAAACCACAGGGTGCGACTAGTAACATTATAAATTCATATCTCATTAAGACATACCATCTTCCTTATAAAGTGGTAGAAATCTAGGTTCTGGTTGCATTACTAGGTGGAATCTAGGTTTCTAACGGACCAGTTTCTTGGTAAAAAATATTAATTTACTTAATCTGAGAGTAGTTTACAGATCTAGGTTGAGAATAAAATCTAGACGATTTAATAGAAATAATATCTCTTAAGTACTGAACTGTCACGTTTTTAAGTAACTAATCCGTGTACCTATATTGTACAAAACATTTAGATTGCATTGTGTGAAGCCTACATAAAAATTTTTAATCTATAAATTTACTTACTACTAAAAAAACATTAATTTTTAGTACTTTCCGAAGGTCACATTTAAAATGTCGTCTATAACTCTTATGACACTAGTCAAACAGAAAACGGTTTTTATCCAAAAAGGTCCTAACCTAACCAGAAAGCGCCTGAGAAGCCATGTTTTTACAGAACAAGGGGTCTAATAATTCTGCGGGGGAGTGACGACCCTCAGTTAGGAGGAAATACAACTCAAAAAGAGAGGTTTTTAACTAGGTTTACGTAGGACTACATCCCGCCTGATGTTAAGCATCGCTAAAGACTAAGAAATATACCTACCTACCTACCTACATACACAATGACGATTTAATATTTAATCAAGCTTGATGATAATGCTAGTACCTAAGCAACGGCTCAACTTTCCAAAGCCGCCACCCGCGTTGGAGGTCCACAATTTTTTAAGAAGTAGATAATATTTAGAAAAGGCTACACGTTAAATATTTAAGTGCGGAGACGCTTAGTTTACGAGATATTAATTTTTTAAAATCGAAAAATAATCCTTCGTTTTGACAGTTTCTTGACACTATGACGGCCATTAGCGTTTCGTTTTACGGACTGCTATTACATACAAGCGTGCGACTTATCAAACTATTATATTTATTTGCTAATGTGTATGTAATGTTTAGTTTTTGTCACAATTACGTATATATTGATGAAAAATACATATAATACGTAATTTTATTTATTATTTGATCGCAAATTTTTACGTAGTTATAATATTTTGTGTGTAACTTGTAACTTGATGAACGAAACGTGACGCCATTGTTTTTTTTTAGTATTGGCGTTACACTCTTCGCGTATTTGCCAGTGTCAAGTAATTTTCTTTCTTCTTCGATGCATGCTTGAGGTTAGGTTAGAATAGAAGGGGATGGCGGGGTCGAGTGAGCGAGCGTAGCGGGTTGGGGTGTACTTTACGGGACGCTAAACCTAACCTAACCTGTTGTAGTGCAAGTGTTGGACTCGAAGTCACTTGTCTGTGTCAGAAGGTAGATTAGGTTCGTTAGGTTGCTTTCTACCACGCACATGCGACGACGAGCGAAGCGAGGAGGAGCCAAGTCCTGTTGTAGTGCTAGTGTTGGACTCGAAGTCACTTGTCTGTGTCAGAAGGTAGATTAGGTTCGTTAGGTTGCTTTCTACCACGCACATGCGACGACGAGCGAAGCGAGGAGGAGCCAAGTCCTGTTGTAGTGCTAGTGTTGGACTCGAAGTCACTTGTCTGTGTCAGAAGGTAGATTAGGTTCGTTAGGTTGCTTTCTACCACGCACATGCGACGACGAGCGAAGCGAGGAGGAGCCAAGTCCTGTTGTAGTGCAAGTGTTGGACTCGAAGTTACTTGTCTGTGACAGAAGGTAGATTAGGTTCGTTAGGTTGCTTTCTACCACGCACATGCGACGACGAGCGAAGCGAGGAGGAGCCAAGTCCTGTTGTAGTGCAAGTGTTGGGTTAGGTAGTTAAGTACCCCATAGTGAAATCGTAGTACTTAACCTCAAAATACAAAAATGGTCATATCTCGAAAACTATTGATCTCCGCACCCCCCCCTTTTAGGGGAGGGCTTACCCACTCCCCCCCTCCCTCCCCCCCTCCCCCCCAACCCCCCCTTGAATGGCGGCTTTGGAAAGTTTAACCTAAGCAACTAAACAAGAAAAAACTTAGTCTATACCTAGGTAAAAAAGTTATTTAAAAATATCTTCCTAGGTACCTACTTATTCAGGTATCTATTAAATAATTTATTAAGGATAAGTAGGTACTTAAGGATTATTACTTATTTATTGAAGTGCCGAGGTAGAGCAAAATGCGTTTTAATTTTTATGAACCTAGATGTGAAGCGTAACGACTAAAAAGTTAAATGTTATCTTCACTCTTATTTATTCAATAGGTTTCTTCTAGGCAAGCGTGCTACATCTTAGACTATAGTGGTACTTAATATCAGGCAGGCTATAGTCAAACGTAAGCCTATTAAATGTAAAAAAAACTCAAACGACATACCTACCTACCTACCTAGGTACGTACCTAACCGATTTTGATGAAATTTGCCATGGCAACAGTGCTTAGATAAGTATATAAGATTGAAATCTATCTGTAGGCACGGAAGTTATATTGTTTAGCACGTAAACTACCTAGGTTTTAAAAAAAAATACTATTGTAACACTAGGATTCTGCGTTGCAGGTACCTAATTATTATTTGTAGGTATACCTACTGTACCTACCTAAGATTTTTCGTTCCTACCTACCTATTTGACTATCGCCTATTTGCAACACAAATCTGAAAGGTAGGTACTTGTAGAATCTCTAGTTTCTACCTACCCTAAATCGCGATTTTAGTCATATTTCAATGACGTTGGTTTTTGTGCGTATAACTTATTGTAGGTACTTAACTGTCACGTTTTTGAGTAACTTAGCCGTGGATATTGGCAGATGAAAAATGTAGATTGCGTGAAGCCTACATAAAAAAATCTAATCTATAAATTTACTTACTACGAAAAAACAATTCATATTATTAAGTATTTTCCGAAGGTCACATTTAAAATGTCGTCGTCGTAGGTACTTAGGTAGGTATAACTCATATGCTCTCTTATGACACTAGTCGAACAGAAAACGGTTTTTATCCAAAAGGGTCCTAACCTAACCAGAAAGCGCCTGAGAAGCCATGTTTTTACAGAACAAGGGGTCGAGTCGACACCTTTTGTTTTAACCGTAGAGCTGATTTGTGGTCCCACGGAACCTTTCTTTTCGATATTACGATAAATCTCTTTGCCATGCCGGGTTGAAATAGATTGCGTTTTTACCACGAATAGGTTTTTTAACCACCACGAAGTATCTGCCCAAGAGAACTACCCTAACGAATAATTCTGCGGGGGAGATCCCGCCTGATGTTAAGCACCGCTAATTGCCGCTAAAGACTAAGAAATAGGTATACCTACCTACATACTACGCAATGACGATTTAATATTTAATCAAGCTTGATGATAATAATAAGTAACTAAACAAGAAGAACTTAGTCTAAAATTAAGTAGGTAATTTAAATTTACATTAAATATAATATATGTATATAATATGTGGGTACCTATATAGGAACTTATTTAGGTTACCTACTTCATTATTTTTCAATGATACCTCTAAGGATTGTTACTTATTCATTGAAGTGCCGAGGTAGAGCAAAATGCGTTTTAAATCGTATGAACCTAGATGAGAAGCGTAACGATTAAAAAGTGAAATGTTATCTTCACACTCAAACGACATAGCTACCTACCTATCTAAGTAAGTTTTTATCTTTAATTCTTTCGTTAATAATTAGTATTAAGTTATATAAATGATTACTGTATTATATGACGTACCTATTGTAGCGCAATGTTATAAGGTCAATAAATATCTTTGAATCTTTGAATCTTTGAATCTTTGTAACAGATTTTGATGAAATTTGGCATAGCAACAGTAGGTAGGTACTTAGGTATATACCTACCTAAGGTTGGAATCTATCTGTAGGCAAGTAAGTTATATTGTTAACACGTAAACTAGGTTCGTTTAAAAAAAACTATGGTAACACTGCAGGATTATGCGTTGTATTATTCTACACCTACCTACAATAATCATGTACCTACCTATTACTATTTTACTATTTAGCCTAAGTATATACAGCGCATAGGTATGTATCGTAGGTATAATTGTAGAATCTGTACTCTAGTTTCTACGCTAGATCGCGATTTTTAGTCACATTTTGTTTTAAAGACGTTGGTTTTGGTGGGTAGGTTTTTAACCTATAAGTTTTTAGTAGGTACCTATATTATATATGCATGATTTCCAACAAAAACTTATTTGTGGGTAGATAGGTACAAAGCTAGAAAACATGTGAGCATATGAATCATAATTTTATAAATTTGACGGTAGGTATTGGTAGGTATTTCTCCGTTTTCCGAGTGTCTCTATTTCTGTAGAGACTGAATACGACAAGTTTTTTCATATGTTCTAATAAGATGCAACATTTGAACGATTTTTCTAACCTTCTAAAAAATGCATGATTTTTTTAAGTCAAATTCGTAGATACCTACGAATTCATGATTTGCACATCTAAACTCAAATAACCTTCTGATTCTACAGTTAAGTACCACATTGATAACCCAAAAATGATTTAAAAGCCGTAATAGTTATAAACTAAATCATATTATTTATTTAATTCCTATAGGTAGCCCCTATCGCACTCAAACGCTTATGTAGTTTCCGTAACAAGCCTACCCAAGAAATCTAGATATTTCTCCCTACACTAGGTATATAATTTACTCGTCAAATTATCCCTACATAATTGCAAAAAGAACACTAACCTGTTTTATCGATGATAATTCCACCACGCAAATATATCGAAGATCTACACAAAACACAGCACAACACAAAATTATTTCAATTTCCAATCACCACACTATTTTTCGAATGCTTTCAAAAACACTGAACCGATCACCGAAATCCGAATTTCAATTGGTCAATCACCGAACGATTTACGAAACGCGGAATTTCAAAATGGCGTCACGGAGAGAACGTGGATCCCGTGCGAGCGACGCCACGCGACTGAAGCGCCGTCGGCTCGGTCGGCGGTGTGGCGGGAGGGAGCAAATCGGGAACAAATGGAAGAACCAATAACAGAGCTGCGAAATCAGTGCGTGCAATTCTAAATCATTGTTTTCATTGTAGTCTTTTGGTTTAGTCATAT
Organism: Macaria notata; assembly: GCA_927399415.1. Lineage (NCBI taxonomy): Eukaryota > Metazoa > Arthropoda > Insecta > Lepidoptera > Geometridae > Macaria > Macaria notata. The sequence goes on along the minus strand of OV656750.1, from coordinate 2,568,851 downwards.
TGTAGCAATGTTAAAATATAAAAGTAGTATTACAAGATAGATTGCACCTAGGTGTTCTACCTATTCGTGGAAACGTTATTTAGTCCTCACATGACTATATAGTTACTCGTACCTAAATTAGCTGTTAATGATTTAGAATAATAGATATGTAGGTACTGAGACAGATAAAAGTATTGCTAGGTTCGACCATAATAATAAAAAGATAAATACCTACCTAGGCATATTAAGTACCTATATTATAAACATTGAATGTCTTCAAACTTTTACGGTCTTCTTCGTAAAATCATCGCTTTTTCCTACTTCCGGCGCTTTGTTACTAAAATTACGTTTTTTTTCGGTAGAACTTATCCAAGTAAGTAGGCTTAAAGCTGGTAAGCTAGATATTTTTATAAATCGGTCTAGATCAGGTAAATAATAAGGTAGGTAGTACGTATGTAGGTAGATTTAATTTTATTTGGGTAACTGTTATACCTAGGTAGGTGGTACTGTCGAAACTACGCGTACAGGTTAGGTACTTTTATTTATGGTTTTAATATATACGTTCCCAATTGAGGCATGGCGAATACCAACACTTATTGATATCCTAAATTCAAATAATTCGATCGTCACGAAAACTAAAGTGCGTTCTGTCCATCGTGACGTAGGTGTTAATCGATATTTCCATTATCGAATTTCGATTTACGTTTTCTTATTCCGTTTTTGCATTCTGACGTTCAAAAAAAGATTTATCATTCTACCAAGATTAAATAATGGAACGCGGTTTTTTGTTTGAAAAGGGAATGGAGTCATGTTGAACTCCATTTCCTGTTTGCTTCAGCCAATTAAAAGGGTTAGAGGGGTAAGATTCGAATTATAAATTGTAATTAGAACACCCAGATTTTACGTTTTGTTTTGTTTTTTTCTTCTAGCGTCAGTTGGAATCGTAAAGTTGGTAGGTACGTCTGGTTTTTTTCTTGATTTGCGTTTGGTTATTTTTATTGTTTGTCAGTTATAGCGTAATTAAAGTCGAGATTTGTGAGTAAACGTGTGTCGTTGCCAGTTTCCGTAGACAAAATAATGGAGACTTATTTATTCGTCTATTTTACTATCTTTATAAATATACTCACTCGACTTTACTCGCGAAGCTAATTCCGATAATTTGAGCTAAAAAGTTTTATCCACTTCGCAATTTTCGTGAAGAAGTAACTAACACAAATTAATAAAACACACACACGCACAAACTGATGCCTTTACAATAGTTTCGTCTTTATTAAAGGAAAAGTATTAAAAATACATTATTTACAGTTTCTAATGATATTGGAAAGTTAGAAGGAAACATCTGGGCAAGAATAGCGCATGACGGATTTATTATACTTATATTACTTACGCTAGTAAGAGGGAGGAGGCTTATGCCCAATAGTGGGTTTCATTAAGATGATTATGATTATTTACAGTTGTCGCCCGTTATTATAATATGTAATTAAATAAAAAGCTATAGCGAGTGTGGCTCCGTGGTACTTGTGTCTGCTTTTCATCCAGACGCACCCTGGTTCGAAACCAGCCCTACACCAATGACTTGTATTTCAAGTTGTGTGGATTTGCACTCGCTTAGCGGTGAAGGAAAACATCGTGAGGATACCGAAATGTTTGAGGACCACAATAATATCCGGGGACATGTGTCTTCCGTGGAAGGACCTGGGCGCCCACAACCATGTATCCGTCCACAAGAGAACTCCCCTATTGATTTAGTTCTGCGGGGGAGTCACGACCCTCAGTCATGAGGATATACGACTCAAGAGAGATATATGTAAGTGCATCGTTTAACAAGCATTACCTACGTTAATTTGCAAACGTACGTACGTAGCTTTAGTACCTATTAGAGTATTCATTAGCAGTCTACATATAGGTACATATATATATGTCGGAGCAAGGAAGCTGTTGTATCGATTGCTGCTTAGTTTTTATTTGTAACGACGTCTAAAATGAGATCTTACTACATAGATAGTTATTATAAATCATTTAGCGATTTTACAATACTATTTTTACATGATTGTAATTATAATGATAACATTTTATCATAGCACATAACGGCACGGAAATGTCAGAGGAAGTTGTTGAGTTGACTGTCGCTTGGTCATAGTTTATTACTAATTCTTAACGTTATTGTTTATAGTCCAATTAGATTCGTAAATTCATAAAGGGATTAGAATAGGATTTACTTGATTTTTCCTAAGTGTTTTTACAAGTTTATTGAAGTTGCTAATGTAAAAATTCACTGATATTATTTGTAACAACCAATTGGAGCAGAGCAGTCTCGAGTGGGGTCGAGGCGCCATCTTGATGTAAAGCCAATATAATCGATGTGGACGGTGGCTCCGGAATTAGTCTAAGTTGAGCTTTGGAGTTGATGTTAGAATTTCATGTGATATGGTCGAGTTGGACCCCATTTTTTATGGTGCTGGGTCGAGGTCGGTGCCTCGAATCCACTGCTCATTTTAAAATTTAAAGCTAGTTAAGTTTAGCTAGTTTAGTTAAGTTTATAAGTCAAGTTTGTGAAAAGTGTAATAAACGTTTGTGAATACTTCTTATCAGTGTTTAAACTAGTATTTTACCCAGAATACGCTTAAGCTAGAGTAGGCCCTAATTCTGATGTCGTCATTGAGCGACTCCTCGAAGGTAGCTCTGACATATACTTATATGAATAACATCGTATATTATATCTGATGAAGTCGAAACCAGTGAAGGAAGACAGACGTTGGGCCACAGAGTAAATATAGCAGTATTTCCTAGTTCTAGTTAGTTGAAATTTAAACCACATGTTGTATTATGAATTCTGTGCCACATGTTTGTGCGGTTACGTAGCTAATTGTCTTAGTTTTAGGTTAGTGACCTAGGTAAATTAGATCGTTATTTTTTTAAATCAATACGAGTTTACACTTGACCATAGCGAAGTCATATTGTGGCCATAGTTTACCTGATAGCAAGCAAAGGCTATGGCCTAAGATGGAGCGTGCTTACCCGATAAAAACCATAGGGTTATTACTACTACGTATAGAGAAGGCAACGCGTTGCATGATCTTACGCCACGCTTTGCTGCACGCTGTGCAGCAGCTATCCAGTGAGTATCCAACGCCCGTAAAGAGTAGTTGTGTTTGGCTCGCATAAATAACAACATCAAATGCCTGGTTGTGTTCTTAAAGACTGCCGTATACACTCCAGAACATCAAAAAAAGTGATGGTTTAACATTTCATCGGTAACTAGACCTTTAAACGTTGAAAACTCTTTGATTTCATTTTTTTCGCGATATAACGATGCTTACGAGAAACGGGCTGCCGGGTGCCGTCATTTTGCAAATACACGGCGCTTAAGTCGTTTTGGTGGCAAGAAAACTGTACTCTGTACACGTTTAAGCGCTGCATATTTTAATAGTTTGGTTAGACGACATAACTATGGTTTTGCACTGCAGCGAATTTTAGTTCAATCTCTTTTCAAAATAGAGGAAAGCTTTGGTTCTTGTTGTCTATTCTATACGCTATTTAGTAATATATTTCGATGATAAGAACCGATTTATTCTCGCTTTGATGATCGCTCGATTATAGTGCGATCGTTATTATTTATTAAATTGTAGGTCCCGGCTGTTTGTCATAGTATGGCAGTCATTAGGTCATGTCAAAGGCCTTGAGAGCGGCTTGCTAAACTCTCGACACCTGATTTGGCCACTCTCATTCGATAAGATTTATTTATTGTACCTGTCTACTTTAAATCGATTATAAAACACGTTTAAGCAAATTTTATCAAAAATTGACTGTTTATCTGTTTTATTAAACGCTCATCACGCATAAACGGCAGAACGGATCACCATGATTTTTTGGTATGCAGGCAGTACAATGTCTTAGGAGTGTCATAGGCTACTTTGTAACCGGAAATAATGCAAGCGAAGTCGCGGGCGTCCACTAGTATACGAATATTTTGCTATATGATTATCAGAAATCAGACTTTCTAATTAGTAAAACATTTAAACAAACACCTGTTTGACACCCGCGGTGCGTTTAATGTGTTTTTTATAATATTGACAAAATCAACCTAATTAAAAATTCACACTTTTCTGTCAACTCGCCGAATACTAATTAAACAGCCTTTTATAATGCCTACCAATGTTATTAAAATTAATTTTATGTTTGTCGTAAAATATGTAAGCATGTTTTAGTAGGAATGTTGATTTGACTACGATCTCTTGATCTTTTTGTACTTTGCGACTCAACTAATTTTACAGAACAAGTGGACGCCCGCGTCTTCGCTCGCATTGTTTAGAGATAAAAAGTAGCCTATGACACTTCTAAGACCTCATACTACGTACATACTAAAATCATGATAATCCGTTTAGCCGTTTTTGCGTTAGGGGCATTCAAATAAACAGATCTTTCTCTTTCTTTGAGTCGTATTTCCTCATGACTGAGGGTCGTGACTCCCCCGCAGAATTAATTCGTTAGGGGAGTTTTCTTGGGCAGATACATCGTGGTGGGCGCCCAGGTCCTTCCACGGAAGACACATGTCCTCGGATATTGTGGTCCTCAAACATGTCGGTTTCCTCACGATGTTTTCCTTCACCGTTAAGCGATAAAAAAAATAAACAGATAAACAGACTAAAATTCTAAAAACTGGCGAAGCGTGTTCTGTTATGTATTATAAAATATACACATACCTTTTTTTTCTAATATCTATCAATGTTCAGATTTTTTACCCTCTTCGGTTTTAGTAAGTATAGATTTCGTGACGATTTGGCGTAAATTTAACATCAAAAATGAAATTGTCGCGTTGTGCAGAATTTTATAAACATTAAACGTATGTTATTGTAGAATTGTAATTTCTTATTGACGTGTAAGCTTTTGGTTACAAATAAATGGTTTATCTGGTTTATCTGTTTATTTCTAGGGCAATAGTGTGCACCTAGGTCTTTCCACAGTGTTTTTTTCTCTTGATGTTTGCCTTTACCAATGAGCAAATTAACTTCAAAAACCTGTCATTGGTGTAAAGCCAAAATCGAACCAGTCACCTTATCTTTATTTTTCTACACTGGTATAGTATCATCATCATCGGGAGCCATCTTCATATTGAAGTTCGGAGGTCATTTGGCAAACTTATTGCGAACCCATGTTGCTACTTTTAGATGCACCTGCATCTAAAAGTAGCAGAATGGGATCGCAGCTTACTAACCATAATACTACACTAACCATAATAGTTGTACACCTATCGGCAGAATATTTGATTCAATATTATAATTTTAACATCAATATATGACAATTTTTCGAGCAAATACATATATTTATTTCATTTTATATCATTTTTTTACGTGGGATAGGTTTACGTTTGACTACAGCCTGCCTGATGTTAAGCATTGCTGCAGCCTTGGGTGTAACACGCTTACCTAGAAGATACCTATTAACTCTAGATTTGAAGACCCCTGAATTGTAGGTCGCAGGAAGCACGGCTTCTGATTTCTTAGCTTCATCCATCTCTTGATGTCGTCTAGCCATTTCATCCTTTGACGGCCAGGGCTTATTTTTCGAAATCGACTAATGTCAATTGTCATGAGACGTAAGATCGCTTTCTTTGGACCCCTGTATGAATTCCCACGGTTGAGCCTCGAAGGCAAGATTCCGGGAAAAATAGACCAGTAACTTTTTTTACCACTGTATAGTGAGGCATTTGACTACTAGGTCACCTGAAACGACACCCGCACAAACGACATTGTCGCCCAAGGTGTAGCTTAACAAATTGGAGACGGACACTCTGCCACTGAGCCACGCTCTTTAGTGGCATTAGATAGATATTAGCATAAGTATAAATTTTATCGATTGTGTAAAGTTAAAGCATTACATTGTTGACTTTAAGTTTGGTGTTTATTGGCTCGTAAAAATAAAAGGTAGCCTTTATGTGATGCGACAAGTATTCACTATTTAGTGCCCATAAAATTATGATGGAAAGTAATATTCATAAAATGTATGAATACGTGTACATTTATCGAATATATTTTAGAATTTTGTTTGTCAATCGACCTTATTATAATAAAATTATGACTCATCATTTTTTTGGCTAAAATATGACTAACAAGATAATAGACGAAGTTTTTTTTAAACTAATCTATGGATGGAACTTCTTGACAGATTCGCTGTTCCCCTTGAACTTTAAATAATATGTCGGTCTTCAAGTCGAGAGTAAACCGGCATCTTCTTGGCTAGTCTGTCATAGTAAGATGTTGCTTAACATCAGACGAGTTGTAGTCAAGCGTGAGCATTTCAAGTATACAATTTTTTTATATTGAATAGGCTCACGCTTGACTACAACTTGCCTGATGTTAAGCAACGTTGTAATCTACGATCTAGCGCGCTTGCCTAGAAGAAACCGGATTACTCTCGACTTGAAGACCGACAAATTATAGTTCAAGGGGAATTGAGATTATTATTAAATTACAATAATTGAAACTCGATTCATTAAACAGACTTTTATAAAGCGGTAAAAATATAAGGGGTAAAGGTAATATATAATCAACAATAGGACTTAAGTCTTTTATTTGACCAAAAACTTAGAAACTAACATACATCATTCGGAGTCGGAGTTGTATATCTTAGAATTATTAGAACATATCTGGAGAATGGAATGATTTTCACTGCCATTTATATAACATATATACTCTCGTTTAATAAACCGGGTTCTAGACAGAATCCAGTATTGATCGAGTACCAGATGTGTGTGATGTGTAGCATTGAATACGATAGATTTATTAGCTCCAACCATCAATACATAGTCTAGAACTCAGCATCAATCTGCAGTCTAGACTTTGCAGTCATAATATAAGTATCTATCTAGCGACGCGCGCCCCGTGGTGATATCCTCGTTAATTTGGAGTAAACAGTAAGATAAGATATTTCTTTAATGCACACCAAAAAATTACATGATGAAAGAAATTTAGAAAGTATTTTAATGCACATTGGGCGGCCTTATCGCCTTAGGCGACTTCTTCCAGGCAACCTTTGGATGGACAGGATTTAGAATTATAAATAGGCGGTGTACAAGAGTACGTAACATAAATAAATAAGTGATAGAACACAATACAAACTCAGATAATACACTATTATATAATAATAAACAGTACAATACATAATACTATATGGATGATAAGTAATGATGATACACTAGCTTTTGGAATATGCTTAAGGACTTAGCTTGCCTAACAGGCAATGGCAACATGTTCCACAACTGGATGGCTTGGATGGTGAAGGAATGATTATACATTAAGTTGGAGTACGATGAAATACCCTAGGTATATATTATTTTATTACACAGGGTCTATTCCACCTTTATAAAAAACTTCATTTAAAAACGGTTCGGTAGTCCTAAGTGTTAGCTACTATATAAATAAATATATAAATAAATATTTCGGGACATTGCACACAGCGCCATCTAGCCCCACACTAAGCAAACGCTTGTGTCGTGGGTACTAGATAACGGATATAATACTTATATACTTTTCTTTTGTAAATACATACTTATTATACATACAAACAACCAGACTCAACACAAGAAATTATACTTTTTTAAAATGCATAAATACTTGTGTCAGGCGGGAATCGAACCCGCAACCCCTAGATTAGAAGGCAGAGCCACTACCAACTAAGCTAACAGGCCAGTCAAATATGAGTAACCCATTAATCTCGTTAAACGTTATGGTATATTGAATATAATTATGTACACGAATTCTATTCCACTTTCAAAAATAATTTCATTTATAACAAAACTTTTACAATAATCAGTGTTTGTTCTTAGATACAAAATCACACTATATACAGGTTGTTAAACACATTACCCTCCTTGCATCGCAAAGTCGGGTAAAAGTTTTCAAAGCGATGATTGCACTAATTTTGTATTTTACACTATGTCGCTGTCTATAAGATAAGTACTTCAAAGTTCAAGAACTCATTTCACATTGAAATGCTCTCCACCAGAGATCCATTAAACATTAACACGCATGAATAAACTAAGATCACGATAACGTATAATTGATTTTAATTATTCACCGCTTTAATCGGAAACTTGTGATTTTCGGGTTTGCTTAGGAGTTAAGTCAACTGTGGTAATAGTTAAAGGTAACCTGATAATTAGTGTACTTTTTGGTATTAGACTGATTTTGAAGTAAATTTGCCATCTAGGGTGGTAATGCGGCCAGTTTGCTGGGCACGCTGCCCTCTGGTATTGTGTGACTTTGTTGGGCCATCTCTGAGCCTTTCTAAAGATTTTCTAAGTGCCCCCTTTTAAATATTTAGTATTAGTTACTCGTATTTTAATAGTTTACTTTAATTCAAAATTATTTTATAAGTTCTTATATCATTCGTAAATGGGCAATAAAGGCTATTTTATTTTATTTACGTTACGGTTTCCGCCTAGAATACATTTATTTGAAAAACCTAACAAAACAAAACTTTTAACTTACTTACGTTTTCCCCTTGTTTTTATGAACTTTATTAACAGTCCAGTTGTCTTATAAATGAAACACTGACGATGTGTATATCGATATATATTAAACTCAAAGGTGACTGACTGATTGACTGACTGACTGATAAAGTGATCTATCAATGCACAGCCCAAACCACCAGACGGATTGGGCTGAAATTTGGAACGAAGGTAGATGTGCGTAGAAAGAAATTATCTAACCTTCTACAAAGAAAGCAAGATCCCCAACGATCTACGAAGGGTCTTTCTAAAATACTAACACAAGTAAACACTAAACATATTGGCCGGGAAATAATTCAACAAAAACATAAACAAGTAGCGATATCCGGGTCCGGTCGCGGCGACGCCACATAACCGATCGTCCGCCGGATCATCCGGATTACTATTGTTTACTCACTCGGCTAGAGTGAGAAAAATGTGAGATTAGTTCGAGAGAGAGTGGAAGGGAATATTACTTTACACCCCTCTTAGACAAGAGGCGTATTTTAGTGAGCGTACTTCTTCTTATCGAATGAGAGTGGCCAACTCTGGTGCCGAGAGTTAAACAAGCCGCCCTAAGGCTGACATGGCTTAACGACTGCCGTACTAGTCAAACAGCCGGGACCTACAAGTGAGCGTACTGACGCATACTTATGGAATAGAAATACCAATGTATGAGATAGACGTAAAAATTCCCCTCGCGGAGCGCATCGTGATGTCTATCCCATACATTGGCCGTTCTATTCCATAAGTATGCGTCAGTACGCTCACTAAATTACGCCTCTTGTCTAAGGGGGCTTGAAATGTAAAGTATACAGATAGCTAAATAAATGTAGGTAATTACATCTAAGCTGCAGCAATGCAGATCAGGCGGGCCGTAATTAAACACAAATATGTAATACGTAAAAAAACAGTCAGACATATCCGAGTAAACACCACATAACCTATTTCACTTAACTTGTTCACTCATGTTCATAAATTATTAATTTTGGTGCAAAATACATTTACGTAGAATTTTCAAGCCTGATTTAAAATTTGGTATTTTTTACCAAAAATTTGCTTAAAATCAATATCATCAATATATTATATTATACTCTATTTTTGTTTTGGTTTTGGATAGCTATAAATCCACCACATACTGTATATTTCTCTCGTATTTTTGAGTAACAGCTCCTAAACTATTTCTACATTCGTTCAAACAGAAGAGGGTTGAGTCATTTGACATTTGTCAGTGTTGCGATACAAGTTCTTTCTCTTTTTCTCAGTAAAATATGTTCTTAAGAGAATAGTGAATTTGAGTCGAGAGTTTTTAAATTGCCTCTAAGGGCTCTGACAAGGTTTAACGACCACTGAAATATAACATACAGCCCAAAATCTAAAATGTTCTTGGTAGCTATCGCTATATTGTTTGTTACCTTCTACCAGCTTAACAAACTCTGACACCAGAGTTGGCCACTCACATACGATCTTACTTTACCTTCTACCACCAGTTCCTTCTACTACATTCATTAGATTAGCCGTGCGCTCGCGGCAGGCTCGATTGAGAACTACTTCCATTCCGTAAAGGGTCCATCTTCAACCACAATAACATTTAAACTTTGTAAGACCTAGTAGTCATTATCATAATTAAATTCAAATTCATTTATTTGCAAAGATGTAGTGAGAATTATGGTACAAACACATTTTACGTATCTTACATCTTACCATTTCTGGTGTGCAAAAATCATATTTTGGACACTGAGAATCTATTAACAATTTCAATCTATACTAATATTATAAAGCTGAAGAGTTTGTTTGTTTGTTTGAACGCGCTTATCTCAGGAACTACTGGTGCGAATTGAAAAAATCTATAATTTGTGTTGAATAGACCATTTATTGAGGAAGGTTTTAGTCTATATAACATCAACATGCAACTATTAGGAGCGACGAAACAATGGAAAATGTGGAAAAAATTGGGAAAATTATTCATCTTTAAGGGCTTCTGTTGCGTGCGCTGCGAAAACGGTTCAATATATCAAAAAAATATGTACGAAAGAATTATTCCTCTTGAAATGATCTAACAAAATATTCCAACAGTATATGTCTATCTTTTAAGATAACCTCACCAGAACCGTTTTTATGATAATAACTATTCCACGCGGATGAAGTCGCTGGCACAGCTAGTTCAGTATAAGGTACCAACCTACGTCGTCAACTTCTGGACATAGGCCTCTCCCAAGACACGCCACTCAGCTCGACGTTGTGCTTTCGGGGCCACCTGTTCCTACAATTAAAAAAGCTTTGGTATAACTTATCTATATTTTAAATGACCTAGGTACTTGCTATTTAGTACTATAGTAAAGGTCCGCAGTTTGATACTGTACTGTACTCCATTGCCTCACTCAAGTAAACTAGTACACGACACAAGCGTTTGCTTAGTGTGGGGATAGATGGCGCTGTGTGTAATGTTTCGAAATATATTATAATTGTTAGTTAGGTCTGCTTCAAGAGGGCTTCAAGTGCTCGTAATTTATTTTGATATTATATTATGTGTGTTTTAGCTTAGTGCCTGTTTTGTAGACTAATCTATATATATAATAAATCTGTAACAGGTCGGTGTCTGTACATAGAAGATAATTGAAATAAAAATAGTTGAGGGGTCTTTATTGATGCAACAGACCACTAAAATCATGTTTTAAAAAAAAACTGTTTATCTGTTTGTCTGTCGGTATGTTTGTTCGTTATAGACTCAAAAACTGCTGAACCGATTTGTCTACAGTTTTCAGTAACATGTAGGTGCATTTCTAACTTAACATTTAGTGTATATTTCATTTCAATCGCTTGGTAAATAAAAGAGTTATGTTAATTTTAAACCTTTTTATCTCAAAATAATGCGAGCGAAGCCGCGGGTGTCCACTAGTAATAAATAAATAAATATTTATTTATAAAGTCTAGCGGTGTGTAGCGGCAGCTTTGTTTAAGAGGATCTCCAAACACCTAGTAGTCAAGTACCTATAAGCATAACATCTATCCATTGTATACTACAGGCTACCTAGATTCTAGATGACCTAGGTACCCGCTATTTAGTACTATAGTATGGGCACGCAGTTTGACGCGCCGTTGCCTCTGAACTGGACTGTCTATTACAGACAGTAAATAACATAGGCAGTAACACATATTTTATTTTTTTACTGAGACGATTAATAAAATAAATCGGTTCAATTTCGCTCTGAAAGTCACTAGATTCTAGCTCATGAAGAACAAGGAGTAAAATTTTACGTTACGCGTACAACGGTATTTTCTAAAGGCCCAGTTTGGGTGCCAGTTTCATTCTAGAACAGGGTAAAAGGTGCTTCACCTGAAACCACAGTGAGTAGTACATATATTTCTTCAGGTTGCAGGTGTGTAAATGACTTATGAAATAAAAATGGTTATTATAATGATTATGACCTGATAGTGATATGCTTGACCGTGTGCATAAACATGATTAAAACCAAAAATGTCAAATCAACAATTGAAGACCAGTGAGAATAATTGACACGAAAGTACGCCACCATTTATATAATACCTTACTTAGGTACCCTATTCTAAAGCTTTACTTACCTAAAGTTAAGCTACTGTTCCTACTAACAGTTACAAGTCGTAACAGAGCGGTGTAACTGGGTTTATAGTGCTGGTATAACACCGATAGATACCTCCCGGTTTTATGTACTTTTATATGTACAGACATCGAGCGTGCGGTAGAAATACAAATATGGTATTTTTCTATGTACAATATTTCTACTATCATATACATAGTACTAAACAGATTTTAGGTCGGAAATTGCTTTATATATAATGAATTTCTTTTGTAGGCGTTTGCGCGTCTTTTATTAAAAAAAAAAATGATTATATCCATAGATTAAACAAATTTCAATATTATTATTTAGGCACAAAATAACAATGTAAAAATATAAATGTGGTAATTTACATATGCAGTAAAAAAAAACTGTTATCCTAGATTTAGTCAATATCAAAAAGTTTTATACATCTCAGACGAAGGATTGCATCTTATTACATTTCTAAGATCAAATCCAATTACAGCATTAATATAAATGCAATAACAAATAACGTATATACAATTCTACATCTTGTAATGGTACAACCGATTATTGTCTGCCACAATTCGTGTCTAGCACGTTTAACGTCTGTAGCAAGTCTGTAGATGTAAGCCGCCCCAGATAGGCAACTCGCTTTACTATCTGTTTTGCATTCTAGCTCTATTCGATTCAGCTCCACTGCACTTCTAGTATTAAACCTTCTTTGTTGATAAACATGCTTTGGCGAGGAAGAAATGACGAGGGTTTTAGTATGTATGAAGTTCTAACATGTATCTAACATGTATCAGATTGTATTTTTTTGTGGCTTATAAACATGAAACATAAAAACATAAAACCTATCTTTATTTTGCATCATAGACAGTATTTTTACTTAATTGTAACCCTGCCCTCTGCACTAGGCGCACCTGTGTCGCGGAGGGTAGTTGCTTAACGGCCGGACTGTAACTATCTTTTTCTACATTAATTTTACGTTTAACTATTATCATTACAAACAGCTGTGAGCTACAATTTATTGTGTCATCCGAGCCACCCAAGCTACCTAAATGGAATGCCACTTATGGTCACCCATCCAAGAACTGACCGAGTCGACCGTTACTTAACATTGGTAATCATTATCGCATGCGATTACTCCGCTAGCGGAGCTACGGGCGCTCATAAAAATATCGTCAATTTACAATCTTCTTCTTTCTTATCAAATGAGAGTGGCCAACTCTCTAATAAGGATCACCAAGATACAGGCAAAAGCCTAGTTTGGGATCCACTGATTATTCTGTATTGCACACAGCTTAACTATTTACTTGACAATTTCTTAACAGCAATTTGTAAAGCAAGAAGTAGAAGTACTTATTATAATGTTAACGTACCTACCCACATATATTCATGATCCATTTAAAAATTGTAACATAGTTTAGATAATAACCAAATATGAATTGTAATATATAAGTATAGGTTAAGTTTTTCAAATAGTTAATAAACATATTTCTACTTTACTTTAAAACTGTGGGATCGAGAGTTTATCAAGCCGCCCTAAGGGCTTCTGACATGGCTTAACAACTGCCGTACTAGACAAACAGCCGGGACCTACAATTTTAACGTGTCATCCGACCCACCGAAGCGTTCTAAATGGAAATGCCACTTATGGTCACCCATCCAAGAACTGACCGAGTCGACCTTTGCTTAACATTGGTAATCATTATCGCATGTGATTGCCTCCGCTAGCGGAGCTACGGGCGCTTATAAAAATATCGACAATTTTTGATCACAAACGTTGATATTTCTACCTGCTCCCAATTTTCAGTATAACCTCGCAATAATTGAATTCCATAATAACATGTAACAAAGGAGACTCATTTTGCTCTAACAAAGGTGTATTATAGAAAAACTAGTTCAAGGTTAGGTTCCGTTAGGTCGCCTATTTTGTAACCTATCTAGATGGCATCTGAATTTGTGTGGGATTGAACAAAGGAACGGAAAATGTTACTTTGTTATAATGAAAGTATTATTCTGTTTAACCTTGTTTTCTCACCAACTTGAAAAAAATGAGGTGGTAAATTCCGCACGTTTGTGATTGTCAGAATGGAATAAAATTTAACTAAAATCCAATAAAAATAGGCTTGTTAAGACTTGTACTAAATTTCATGAATATATAATTTGTTCACAGATTATCCACAAAAAATAAAAAATCTCTAAAATTGTGAGTACTATCTTGGTACTTCAAAAGTCACTAAACAATTTTCGATCAATCAAGTATTCTTTATACACCGTTCTTAATAACATAAAATCGATTATAATACGTACCCACTTACTCCCAACTTTACTTTAGTGACCATAATTACATAATATTTCAAATTTGTTTTATAATTTTTCTAGGATCTTTAGTTAGCGGCAAATCTTGGCGCCAGCCGACATTTTTAAATAAATTAATATTCCGGGACATTGCACACAGCGCCATCTAGCCCCACACTAAGCAAACGCTTGAGTCGTGGGTACTAGATAACGGATATAATACTTATATACTTTTCTTTTGTAAATACATACTTATTATACATAGAAACAAAGAAATATCTTACACACCGACTCTTGCATATTCTAATTTTAATAGTCTATTCACCAAGCTATTCACCTATAGTCTTGGAATACCCAGCTTTTCATTAAACACATTATCGTAGGCCACCCAAGTAGCATTCCTCATTACAAACCACCATGACAATATAACGTCTATTAAACGGCTCACCGATGCAAAAGCAGTCACGACGCCTCATCCATCGATGTCGGTATATATTTATCGATAAATATGCACATCACTAGTGAATTAGTTATGTGACTGGTTAAGTGTGTTGGCGATTTATAGGTTACTAGTGGGTGCTCGCGGCTTCGCTCGCAATAAGAAGTAAAACTTGCATCCCCTATATCACCCCTTTAAAAGTGGCATTTCCAGAAATCCTTTCTTAGCGGATGCCTATCATAATATCTACCTTCATTCCAAATTTCAGCCCAATCCATCCAGTGGTTTGGGCAGTGCTTTGATAAAATCACTATATCAGTCAGTCAGTCCGTTAGTCAGTCAGTTAGTCACCTTTGAGTTTTATATATTTATTTTATAGATTAATTGTTTTTTTAACTAATATGGGTTTGCACATGACCGTAGTTTGCCTGATGGTAAGCAAAGGCTAAGGCCTAAATTGGAGCGTGCTTACCCGATAAGAACTGATTCACTCCCGCTTTGAAGATCGCTGGATTACTGGATCACTGTGTGATACTAGAGGAGCCACGTGTTAATTTCACTTACATCGATAACCCTTCTTCTTATCGAGTGAGAGTGGCAAACTCTGGTGACGAGAGTTTATCCTATAAAACCCTGACACTAGAGTTAACCACTCTTATAAGAACTTATCTTACTTTTTTATCATCATCATCGGACGCTATCATCATATTGAAGTTCGGAGGTCAGTAAGCAAAACTCCTTGCGATCCCATGCATGAGTAGGTACAGATCGTATTAACGATGGATTGAGTCTTTTATGGTTTATTTTCTATTTCTTGTCTCTGTGGTTGATTTCTATTAAACCAGATTTACATTATAGGGACTACAGATCTTAGACTACAGTGATGCTTAACATCAGGCAGGCTATAGTCAAACATAAGCGATATCCGTAATAAATAATAAAACCATTGTTTAAACTTTTTGTCAAAACTGGCTGTTTTAGTGTTAAGCCTACCTAAGCTTACTATAGATAGAGTCATTACATACAAACATGACAACGTCAAACTTACAACAATTCTTAGTTAACTGTAGGTTTAAAAACAACAATTAACAAATTCTGAACTCTCTGACCTTTTCAAACCAGATCTATTTTTAACCCCAAACTACACGTCAAGTTAAAATTAACCCTAACTTGGTATTAACTCGCTTTGCTTTGTACTTTGTAGTTTATGAGCGTTAAATCAGACGGTTAGCAAGAAATAAACCAACGGATTTGGGCAAGAGACGAAACGCACCAGAATATGAATTTTACTTACATATTATATTTTTTTTTTTTTGTATTAAGAAGTAAAATTAAAGTTACATAGACTTTGTTACCTTCATTCCTTTATTTATATTTTGTCAAATACCATATAACCTGTGGTATTTATAGGTATTTATATATATTTATTGTACATATATTTTTTATGAATCTTTGACTGTGAAGTTGAAACATCCAGTTTTACATTAAACAAAACATTGTGTGTGTGAGTGTGTTAGGATTTGGATGAAATAAGTTAATTAGGGAGGAGGTTAAATCTAGATTAACACATAGGTAACTTTTGATACCGTATTAACGCGGGTAAATATGCGGGGCGATGCTAGTAGATTAAATAGAATTTTGTGTTCGACTGTTGTTTCTTCACGCTAAATCAGCTGCATCGATTTAGATGGAATTTTATATATTTATTTATATAAATTAAACCCTCAACTAACAAACAGTATCCTATTGTTTGTATAACTTTTTAACTCGGATTAACACAGGTAAAATCACGTGACGCCCGTGTTTTACATATGATTTTTCCTTTAACACAATATACTATTGCATTAAAACCTCCATGCGTGAAACTGTTTACGTTCGCTGACAGATGATTAAAGTTCTTTTCGGCAGTTGTCGAGTTAACCGGCGATTAACGACGCGGGTGAAATGTACTGCATGTTTGTTTGTTTGTTTGTGTGTGTGTGTGTTATGTAGGTGTATATGTATATATATATATATATATTATCATCATGTGCTAAAATCTTCATCCCATACGACTTTCAACCGGACAAATAAATGAAATGCAAATAGCAATTATATAATTAATAATATTATTCTATGACGTCATTTTTTTCTGACATTTCTCACAACGACATCTAGCCCCATAATAAGCAAACGCATGCGGTTGTTACTTTTCTTTTGTAAATACATACACTACAAAATGCTACAATGTAATTAATACTTGAAGTCATTTACCACGCCCCTACCTACAAAAGAAATTAATTATTAAAAGGCTAATAGGTATTTTTATAAAGTACTAGCGGACCCAGCAGACTTCGTCCTGTCTGTTGACTCTTCTACTCTTTGGTTAGATAGAAAACGTTTGTATGGGAAAAAGAAAGGCGCGGTTTTTAGGAATTTTTCGGCACTTTTTTGAATTTTTCTCGCCGTAAAAACCATCCTTGAGCTTCAACGAATATTGGCCAAATCGGTCCAGACGTTGTTGAGTTATGCGCTTACCAACACATTTTGCAATTCATTTTTATATATAAGAATATTTAATCAGATAAACAGTAGATAAGCCTAAAAACACCCTTATATACTTAGCTTGTGGTTAAGGTAAATAAGCGATATAATTTAATGTTAGATTGATCTGTCTGTATACTTATAGCAAACGCAAGTACAAAGATTGAACTTTTGTAAGAAAAAACGTTACGAATATTACCACGAAACAGCGTTTATTAATAAAAACAGCGCAAATCCATGAGATAACTTGCCAAGACCGATACGGGACTAAATTGATGTGTCTATTAGGATTTACTTGGCTGTTGTATCTGATAGATGGAAGGATACATCTAACAAAATATCCGTCAAAATATATATCGTTGGTTTTTAACCTCACTACAGTCACCGAACACATAAAAATACTAGCTGTTATGTTGTAAGTTGTATACTTGACGTATGAAAAAAGAAAGTGAATAACTTTAATTCAAGGAAAAGTTATAATTTCTTAAGAGGGCGGGAAAATTGTAATCTCTAACGCAGAGAGAATAGTATAAGTTTGACTACATGTTGCTCTTATGTATCAAAATAAAATATATGTGTGTGCAGGGAGTTATTCGCGAAATCTCAGTAGTCAAGTGGTGTGGTAATGTTTGATTAAGAACAAGATGTCAGTCCAGCAAATAATAATGTATGTACGTTTTCATTTTATTATTTATTTTTAAACAAATGTAACTTACAGGCTTACCTAAAAGCTACATTGTTAAACTATATAAAGGTTCCAGAAATACTTTTTTGATAAAACTTTTAGTTCCAATACTAGTATTTTTACAAAGTAAGCAAATAAATTTACGACAAATACAAAAGAGAAACGAATAATCAAATACAAAAGAAAGAAGAATAATAAACCTTTAATTGGCTCTCTTTTTTTGATAGAATATCAGACGTGGTCATGACATGACAATCAGTAATGCACTTACAAGCCACCAACGGCTTCTACGTTTTTGTCCAAATAATAAGTCAAAAATACGCTTGCTTGGTAAAATAATAAAAGTGTTTCTTTCTCTAAGAGTAATATTGTGTGTAAAAGTATTGCCTCACGCATGCAAATCTTGATTCATTTGAGGAGATATAAAACAACTAAGTGAGTGTCACCATCAACTTTTATACTATTGATTTAAGTGTTTTTTTAGTAATAGCAGCATCATAAGACAAATACAATTCCTGATATTAATTACCCTGCTTATCCCTTTACAAAATTTGTTTTTCATCGACGAAGTCTCGTGTCTAAAATTTTCAAGTGACATAATATGTCAGAAGACACGGTTAATTGGCGAAATAAAATTTATTTATTTAAATTTTAGGTCAGCCACAGCAGTTAATCAACTTTAGTAGGTACTCTATCTCCTTCTGCATACGACTTAACTTCAATAAGCATTTTATAGCTGGATTTTCATGGCCACTATGGCTAATTCTCTCAGCATTATGCTGAGTTAAGGCTGTGTTGGGGAAGAGTTATTGATTTATTTACTGTACGTATGTATATTTTTATAATTTACAATTCAATTGATGATCACAACCTGTGCTATTAACAATGATACTTAAATCTGCGAATGTTACTAAACTGGTTCAATATTGTTACACATATGACACTTGGTGTTTCTATTCATTCCCTCAGACGTTCCTCCTCTCGTATATAATAACTAGATGAAACGTGAAGTATTGGTATAGGTATCCTTTAGGTAAGCGTGTTACACCCTAGGCTGCAGCAACGCTTAACATCAAGCAGGCTGTAGTCAAATGTAAACCTATCTCACGCAAAAAAAACGCTCGTGGAAACCCTCACTACACAGGCTCAAGGAGAGTGATATCCGTTGACAGGCGAGTTCAGCTCTCCTTATGTAAAGCCTACAGATTTATACACACGAATTTGTCTCGACACAAACACAGATTAGAAGGGAGCAGAGAAATTACTCTCTCTTGCTTCCGTTATCATAAAAAAAAACATAGGTTAGTTGCAGAAAATGTGTAAGTTTATCTTCGTTTCCATAAATAATTGGAACATAAGAGATACACGGTTTAGTGTTATATACGTAATCGAAACCAAATATTGTAAACTTTTAAATAAAATAAAAAGTGCACAGGGTTAATTATGAAGCCAATTTTTTATTATCAGAGCTACTGTTGGCGGTGATAAGGAACCAAAAGTTTATCTCATTGTATCGTTATCATCAATAATGTTCGAAAGATCATTTTTAAATCTGGACCAAAGTGTCAGGTGTCGTCACTTCACGTTCACTTCAGACTTTGTGGTCAAATGACGAGTATATAAAACCTCACGACGAAATTTAAACAGCCAATTTGAAAATGCAGCTGAAACGCAGCTAGTTTGATGGGTACATTTGCACCGCGGGCGGGTTATTTAGTTAATTTGACATTTAGGTAAATTCGTTTTAGTTGACATTAAAATATATAATATTTGTAAATGTTTTCTTCTGCCCTTATCTACTCTGTGCAACACGTCGGGTAGTATTGTGGGTGTTACTTGATATTTAGTAGCTGCAATTTGTTCTTGAATTAAATTACCGAGAGGCATGATGCCTTCTAAAGGTTAGATTAGATTAGATGTGTTCTTAGTATACTCGTAGTAGTTTATATTTATATCTAAAAGGGTAGGTAAATAGGTTCATATGAGAAAAGCCAACTCTGGTGTCAGAATTTTCAAACCGCTATAGAGGCCTTTATCTGCTTTAAGATTTTTATAGTTGTTTGATATTAGGGCACCCAGCCCTAATATCAAACAACTATAAAAATCTTCATAATTAAACTGAAACTGAAGAATTTGTAACAACCTAAGTAAGAAGTGAATGAAAATTTATATTTTAAACAACAAGGGAAATAAAGGCTTTTTAATTTTATTTTATTTATGGGGATCTTCATGATCTTGACACTAAACATGTCATATAAACTAAACAGTCAGGACCTACAGTATATCGTGTCATCCGACCATCGGCCAAAACTATCTATCTATACATATAATAAAGCTGAAGCGGGTCGCTAATGTGAACAAAGAAGTTTGAAAAAAAAAATGTTTGGATATATTTAAAATCGAAAACGTTTCAGCAGTCTTTACAATTATTATTATATTAGCGTTTAAATAAAAATCGTTTATTTAAACACTAATCACGCAAAACGGCTGATTTTTGGTATGTAAGTAGTATGAGATCTTTGGAGTGTAGTACGCTACTTTTTATGAAATAATGCGTACACATAGCCGTGGGCCTCGACTAGTATATAATAATTTGATTAAGATAATATTACATTTACAACATGTGTGTCAAGGATGCATGCATGTCACAATAAAAAAAATTCTTTGCTTCTAATTTAAGGATGGATACACGCAAATTTCTTAGCATAGAGTAAAAGTTTATTTGACTATGCTTCTTGGATTTACATGAGGTTGTCTCGACTAAAATTGCTTTTATTTTACTACCGTCTTCTCGCCATTTACATAATAACAAAATAAAAGCTGTCAGTGCTGTGGTGATAGTAATAAAACGCACAGTTTGTGTGTTTGTTTGTGCGTTGTGTAAACACAGATGGTTATGTTTAAGATTGGTTGAATCCACAATTTTACTTATAGGTCTTCTGATCTGAACTGAACCAGTTTCTTCTAGGTAAACGCGCTATATTCGTTGATTACAATGTTGCTGAAAATTTAAAGAATTTTGTTTTTCTGTTTGTCTTGTACGGCAGTCGTTAAGCCTTTAGGGCGGCTCGATAAACTCTCGACACCAAAGTTGGCCACTCAGATTCGATAGGAAGAAGAATATTGGTTCAGTGTGAATTTAAAAATAAAAAATAAAAAAGAATTCGGGCAATATTTAAGTGTGCACATAATATTATATTGAAACTAAAAAGTTTTGACCAAGATTTCCCTAATCTTCAATTACAAGCAGTCACCATTAAAGATATTTTACGAGACACTAGTTATGTTTTGTTACATTAAACGAATTCCTCCTCCTCCTCCTCCTTGAGTCATGACCCTAATTACGGAGAATCGTGGTTCCGCCGCAGAATTAATTTATTCGGGGCGTTGGGCAGATACATTGCTATGGAACAAAAAATAGAATTACAAACAACTATGGCCAAGTGCAAACCCGTTCAAGTTAAAAAAAAGTTCTTTCATTTCAGACACATTATTCTCGTATTTTAGGGTTCTCAAACATGCTTCCCAAAAGCATTAGAACCATTACTGAAGTGAAGTCATGAAATACATATTAGTTAAGGCAGAAACATCGTGAATAATGAAAGGAAATAAATGGAACGCTCGCAATGGATAGGCATATAGGCTGATCAGGGCAAAGGTGCTAAAGTATTTCAGATAGAGGGTTTCATATTTGTATTTGCCTAGTATTTCATTCATAAAAAAATACATGAAAAATTGTCATTGTACATGAAGAATAACGATTTGCTAAGTCTATATTATAATGAAGACATAACAAAATTTAATTCGTGTCACATCTTTACTCTTAGGGAGCATTTTATGTACAAAATACCTATATCATTACTTAAGGCACCACATCTGTATAATATTCTAGTAACCTCGTTTGAAAGTAAGTTTTCTTCCAGAACTTACCACACTTCCAACCAGAGAATCGCTTGTACGGTAGTTGCTTTCTTGCCCAATGATCAAATGGTTTGTCGGCATGTGTAAAAAAAAAACTTAATAAATACCTGCGGCCCCTTTATTATCCGCCTTTGCGCATTGCCTATATTCTAGGTCACAGCTTAGTTCTAACTCACACATAAGCACTAAGGATTTTAAATCGCCTAAAGATCGCACAAGTAAAATTAGCGGACCTAATGTATTATAGAGCTTATTTGAGAGTAAATAAGTTACAGATTAGACCGTATTGCATATGCTGATTCGGAAAATAAAAGCCTGCCTTTTTAAATTAAAAAAAAACTTAAATAAGTCATGCGGACCCGCCATTTACCGCCCCTGCCTGCTCTTCCAGACAGTTGCCTACATTCTAGGTCACAGCTTAGTCTGAATCACACATAAATACTAAGGATTTATACATCGCTCTCTTCGTAATGATAGGCTTTTTGAGTGGTTAGTGTGTTTGTAATTTGGCTGCTTTTTGTGGTAAATGTACAAGTAATTGGATTTCTTTCGATAGGTATAAAAAAATAGTTTGTCTAAAACCGTTATATATTTGTAGTAAAACGATAGAATAAAATAACCTGTACATTCTTTGTTTTACTTTATTAATGTTTGATTTTACACTATCTATCCGTTTAACGTGCAATTCGTTTTAATTTTCGTTATCTCATTTGGAATCTATCTAATTTATAAGAATAATCATCATTCCTTGTTACTAGTACAAATAAAAGAAAGTATTAAATGTTGTGGAATGTACATAAGTAAGATCTTCTCTTACGAGAAGCAACAAAAAACAATTACAAATTGAGGAATACACATTTCTCCAAAGCTTTTGTCTGCGTTGTAACGCCTAATTCAGTATTTGAAAAAAAAAAAAAAACAATTTTAAATGCGGTTATTCCTTTTCGTTCGAACTAAAATCACTAAAGTCTGATCACAGAACAGAAGGAATTTCGAGCGAAACAGCAACAAGTGCCTTTATTTGCGTGCAAAAGAAAAAGACAACATTCAAACAAAACTCTTCATTTATAAAAACCAACACCTAAACCCGAAAACCATAAAAATAACCGAAATAAAGTAAAGGACAATGTCAGCAAGTACCTTGACTTGGCACATGAGATTACCGCCATGTAGGATGTTGATTTGACGATGATTGTCCATATAGTCGTTTCGGTGAACGGTCTTATAGCGAAGAGCCTCGACCAACACCTTAAGAGGCTCTCCTAGGAAGGTTGGGTTAAGGGACAGATACAGAAGGCAGTGATTCTTGATACGGCGCGTATTGTCCGGAGGTTCCTGTCTTTGTAGCCTCTACCACCGGTTGCTTGGGTCCTGCCCCGCTGCCGGCGGCATCACTAGTTTTAAGTGTTTTATATTTGATTTTTTATACATATATTGTTAAAAAAAATAAAAATAGTTGTAAATAAATGAATACCAATCAGAAATAACAGTAACAACCTTTACCGTTCAATCAATATTGAAAACGGTTAGTAAATAATTGAGTAGCCGCCGCTAGGAGATTTAGGCCCATTCCTCTATTTCATACATCATATAAAATATTACTTATGGGGGAGTTGTGTTTTGGGTAGCTATTTTATTGATTGGGCAGCGACAATTGTCAATTTTGTATGTATCTCTCTCTCGCAATTTAATAGATTTGCATGTTATTTCGTACATCATATAAAATGTTACTCGTTCTTATGTTATATTTAGGGTAGCTATTGTAATAATTAGACTGCAATAGTAATACAGTTTTTGCCTGTTTTTTTTCTATTTTTACATCATATGAATTCTCATCCAAATAAATATACGATTGATGCAGCTGATAAACACTAAAACTATACTGAAATACATTAATAAAATAAGTGTTTACGAGGCGGTAGGGTTTTGCGTGGCCATTTTCTTACATTAAACGATCAGTTACGAACATGTTCTACGATTATTATATCCCCCAATATACATATTTTTTTCAAATTCATTTTCATCAACCACCTCAATATTTCAAATTCGAATCATACTTAACTTCTCACAAAATTTTACAACTTGCTGACCAATAAACCACGGTTCGTATAAAATATTACTTATGCAAGGTAAGTATAGGGCTGGTAGCATGAATAACTTATTGCTTGTCTTTATGGTGCCGTGATGTATTTGTAGATCTGCTGTGTGCTGACGTAAAAAATGAGGTTTGTTTAAGGACACATTTTTGTGTGTTTTCGTAACGCTTTTGTTGTTGACAGTATTTTTATAATCAATAATCATCTTTATTCATAATAAAGTATTACATGTCAACAAAAAATATATGAAAATAACTACAATTTCCTATTTATTTTATTGTAAAACGACTTAAATATTTCATTTCAATATGTCAGAATCATACATAGATATATATGGCTGGATAAGCCAGCGTTTCAGTGTACTCTTAAACTTCCTAAGCTTGGTGCAGAGATCACAGTTTCTGGTATTTTAATATCAATTGTTGGACCTATAACATGTGTAACTTTATTAGATTTTGCCAACGTTCTTTTTTCGCACTTGGGGTAGTCTCCGAACCTCGTGTTCATGTGCGTGCCAGCGCCACGAGTGGTTATTCGTACAAACCATACAAAGTGATTATAACATCATTGCAAATAGCATCGTATAATTGAGTTTATTAAGACATATTGTTGCAATGTCTACCTAGAATAGATCGTTCTTAGAACAAGTAGATATAGTTCACAAGAATAATTTATAAATACAAATTATTCTAGTGAACTGTTAGTACTAAGAACCGTTTCCTACGCAACTTTATTTGTGCAGCAACATTAGATAACTATCATACCAATTTTGAGACATTTCATTAAAATCCCCTCTCCAACTTTCTTAAAAAAAACTGTATGAATAATATTATTTACTTTGACTGTGTGGTATAACAAATGTTAATTTATTTAACACCATTTTACTATAGGGACAATTACTAAAACCTTGTTTATAAGTCAGTTATAAGCTAGATCTCTATTGGGTCTTACGTACTCTAGTTAGTGCACCTAAATTTTAAAGCTTATCTCGAACAATAACGACTTAATTCGATGCCTAAAGATATCTGCCATTGGGATGAAATCCTTTATACGATAGAGTTTACATTTTATTGGTCTAGGCCAGTGGTGTTCAAAACTTAGATTCAAAGATTTTTTAAGTTAGTAGTTACCTTTTTTTACATGAAATAGGCTTACGCTTGACTACAACTTGCCTGATGTTAAGCAACGTTATAGTCTACGATCTAGCGCGCTTGCCTAGAAGAAACCGGTTTACTCTCGACTTGAAGACCGACAAATTATAGTTCAAGGGGAATAGAGATTCGGGCAAGGAGTTCCACAGTTTGGCTGTTCGCACGATGAAAGTCGAAGCAAAACGCTTGCTGCGAGTCTTTGGAACCTCAACTGTATAACGGTCCTCCTTGCCGTGCCTCTACTCGTGCGATGGTGAAATGGGGCTGCAGGAATTAAATTATGCAATTCCTCCGCACACTCTCCGAAATGCAACTTGTAAAAAACCGAAAGACTGGCCACCTTACGGCGGTGCTCAAGGCTTTGTAATTTTGAGCTACAGAGTGAGTCTTTCGCGATGAGCTTTTTAGCCCGCTTCTCAATTAACTCTAACGCCTCAAGCTGGTACTTGGCAGATCCATCCCAAAGGTGCGAACAATACTCTATGATACAGGCACATCATACTCTTAACTCGTTTAACATTTGACATAAGCACGCTCCATCTTAGGCCATAGCCTTATTTGCTATCAGGTAAACTATGGTCAAGAGCAAACCCGTTCAAGTTAAAAAAAAAAAAACATTAAAATCAGCCTAAGTCAATTTTAAGATATCATCACCATAAAAAAATTACGAGAAACAGAACAATCGAACATTCGCTATTCGCTCCGTTATTGTTTTACATTTAATTTTTAACGCTTCATATGTTTGTCTACTGTACAGCCCATCTGACGTTAAGCACTAATTATCGTCCTAGAAGACAGACTTTATTTTTGTTTGCTAGTCTTTTTTTGGTTTTGTATCTTAAGCTAAGGTCCTCCTTATGGAAGTAAGTAAACAGAGTATTTACTAAGTTTGAGCATCACTGGAGTAGCCAATCTAGACTTATCTTAACTGCCAATGTTTAATAGCCAATCTAGCTATTTCATAATCGGTAACAAAGCTTAGTATTTAGTGAAATTGGTACTAGAATCGTGAGGAACCAGCCAAATAGGTACTTCGTTAATATTAATTACCTAATTCTTGGTATTGTGACGTAGAACCTCTTTGAATGTAGGTGTAAAAACTATTATGTTAAATGTAAGTATATGAACTCCTTTGTTTTATGTAGGTATAGAAACTCTTTTGATTTTGTAAATAGGTTAGTTGTTTTTTGGACATGTCAATTTTGGCGGGAATGTGTAGTGGAAAAAAATAAAGGTGAAGTGACGTTGTGCAAAATTAAAACTATATTCTTTCCTATCCCTGAACCCGCTTCCGTAATAGTATTATGCAATCCTAGATACTTACTGGTTTTAAGAGAAATTTAATATTTTGTTAAAATTTGCACTAGTTTTTACATTACGTAGATTTTATAACTTACTAGCGGACCCGACAGACTTCGTCCTGTCAGAAAAACGGCGGTTAGGGTTTTACCAGCAATTTTTAGATTTTTTCTCTGTCAAAACTATCCTTGAAGTTCAACAAACATTATAAAATAGAATTGGCCAAATCGGTCCAGGTGTTGTTGAGTTATGCGCTTACCAACACATTTTGCAATTTTTTTTTATATTATTGAAGATTTAATCATACTGAATGCTGTAGTAGGCTATGTACATAGATATGTTAATACAGCCATTTTAATACAAAATTAACAAACGCTTATGTTAATGAAACTGTATTTCAAACAAGGATGCCAAAACATAAACTAAAAAAATTTCAGGCCAGTTATTTTAAAAATTCTTACTGTGAAAAAAGTCATTAAAATTTTTAAAAGAAGACGTACATATTGATATACATATTTTCATAAATGGCAGTGATATTTCACTAATAAAAAAAATTTTAAAAAGAAGACACTAATCAGATGCTCAAATTGATATACATATTAATAATATAAATAATATAATAAAAATAATATAATGCAAATGGCAATAATTTTACTTATAAAAATCATACTTTCGTTTAGAAATAAAAGTTTTCAACTGTAAAAAAATAATCACATTGCCCAAATAGCCGACTTACCATTCGCTTGTAAAAACTCCTCTTAAGAAGTCGGTCAAAAACACCAAGAAAATCTTGTATGCAAGCTCATTTTCAAGTAAAAGCATGAATATGCAATTTCATTTGAGAATGCAAGACTGTCGCTTCTCTAGCGCCAGAAAAACGTTTTCTAAGATTAAATGTAGAAGTACAACTTTGTTACTAAAGCTTTTTGTAACAGAATTTACAGTAACAAAGGATATATGCTATAAGAACCTATTGGACGGCTTGCCTATAGGTACATTGTATTTTACATGTTTTTAGGTTTTTAGTTGTTCTATTTTGTTAAATTATTATTAAGTTGTATTAGTTTTAGAAGGTACGCCAGCTTTACTGTTTTCCTATCGTTGTTTTCAAAACTAAGTTGCCTGGAAGAGATCACTCTAAGTGATAAGGCCGCCCTCTGTCCCAATATTATAGTTGACATTTTTTTTTTCTTTATACTTGTGTTCTCTTGATATATTGGTGTACAATAAAGAATTTTTGATTGATTGATTGATTGTATATGATTGATTGATTGTTTGAAAGAGATTCCTATTTTGCAACACAGTTGATAAGGTAGTCATTGAAGACGCCAATTTTATATTTTATTAAATTTTGATGATTTAGATTTATTTGATTGATATTGTTAAACACTGGATTAACATTTGCTATTTTTTATCCCGGATTAACACGGGAAATAACCCGGACGTCCCAATATTCGTCAAATTAAAAAAGTTAATACCTTTGACGAAATAACTAAAAAATTCTGTAAGAAAAGAGTACTTAAAAGTCGAAAAATGACTTTCTTGCTTTGCTTATAAGTTAGTTTTCGAATATTTTACAAAATATCTAGATCAGTATCGTGAATTCGAGGTTTCCGTATAGAAACTACGATTCTAAAACTATCCACACGTCACGACTCGTCAAGCTTATAACATAGTTTTTCAGTTTCGACGCGAACTGCAAAACGATGGGATTGA
The DNA here is from genome assembly GCA_927399415.1 of Macaria notata. NCBI lineage: Eukaryota > Metazoa > Arthropoda > Insecta > Lepidoptera > Geometridae > Macaria > Macaria notata. The sequence continues at coordinate 2,540,690 of OV656750.1, read as the reverse complement.
CGCAAAAAAAATTTTCATGAAAGGGTTAAACAAAGAATAAAAAAAATCTTTCAGAAGACTTAATAGCCTCCTTTTTTTGGAAGTCGGTTAAAATGGGTTAGAAACTAGGCTTTCTAGGTATTCCATTTCACATTCAAAATGTATGATACATGCCATCGACATGGCCACAAATGTACATAATAACTCTACTCCCGTGTTCAAATATTGTTTAGGATGTTGTTGGTTAGGACTGGGGTTCTTGTCCACTATATCGGTTTGGCTATAGGATCTATTGTGTTATCATTATAAATTTATAGATCAATATATTCGTAGTTTATTTACTACGCTCAAAAAAACGTAAAACATACAATGCTAGTAAGTTTTGAACAAATAAAACAAAATTACCGAGAAATAAAAACATTAACTTACCTGCTACAAAACCATTAGTTTTTGGGAAAAAGTCCACGCCTTTGCCAGTCAGTTATTTTGATGCCAATTAGTGGCGGGAAAGCATTGTACATTGACATAAAATGTCGTATATTATAATATGTTGTTTATATACAAAATTGTAGGTCCCGGCTGTTTGACGAACAAAATACAGTGAACCCCAGGACGTTTTCCCTCGACACCAGAGTTGATTCTTCTCATACGAATGTGTTCACGGTATGGTATAATATTAGATTGGGTGAGGGCGTTAACTATTAAACGCCTTCAGATTGCGGCTAAAACCGAACCAGTTCAATGCATCAGCACCACAACAGTTGCACAAAATGCATAATAGACATCGCAAATACGTAAGTAATGCAAAACATCTGTACTGTAACAAATAGTTGCATTGTGTTCTATTTATGTATGTTGGTTTGTTTTGTTAACTAGTGCAAATTGTGTTTAGGCAAAATGTAGATAAATAAATGTTTTGACAAACGAACTGAATGTTGTTTGTGTATTTTTTATTGAGTTGAAAGAAACAATTAATAAGTTGAATAATAAAAAAATATTTTTGATGCGTTTTTGTTGAAAACGGTTAAAAATCACACTTTTAAGAACACACTATGCATAATATTTAATAGATTTTTATTTACATGTTTGCATACTTAGTTTTATTATTATTTAACCTTTACCGCCGAATAGGTAATCTTTCTTCAAACAATTTAAATAACATAATGAAATTCCTAAGCAACAAGCACACCTAAAAAATATGAATAAGTATTGAAGGAAATTACTAAAATTAAATGGTTTAGCATTAAGTTTAAGTAATTATCAGTTGAGGTACAGGTACCTCAACTGATAATTACTTAAAACTTAATGCTTAAACGTTTGGTGCGAGTCTTTGGTAGGCCAAAGACTCGCACCAAACGTTTTGCTTCGATTTTCATCGTGCGAACAGGCAAGGAGTTCTTGCCCGAATCTCTATACCCCACGATAATTTATCAGTCTTTAAGTCGAGAGTGAATCGGTTTCTTCAAGGCAAGCGCGCTAGATCGTAAACTATAACGTCGCTTAATATCAGGCGACTTGTAGGCAAGCGTGAGCCTACCCAGATAAATTTTTTTTAGGAAAGAATGATGTATTCTATTATTGCGTACCTTCATACCTCGTAAATAATTTTTATGTTATTTCCACACACACACACACACAAACACACGATACTTTGCTAATATACCGCTAATTACACGTTTAGACCGTTTTTAATTTACAACGTCGAGACAGCCTTAAGGTATGGAAATAATTAAAACGCGGTATATCATGTATAAACACTGCCTTATTTTATACAGGAACAAAGGAATATAATATCATACAGCATTTGACTTTAATTTTAACTTTATATTTAATATTACTTTTATATAGTACTATGTATTTATTATTATTTATTAGTGTATTATCTGAGTTTGTATTGTGTTCTTTCACTTATTTATTTATTTTACGTATTCTTGTACACCGCCTATTTAAGATTCTAAATCCTGTCCATCTAAAGGTTGCCTGGAAGAAATCGCCTAAGGCGCCCAATGTGCATTTAATTAGTTTTTAAAATTATTTTTATTTTGTAATTTCTTTGGTGTGCATTACAGACATATCTTATCTTATCTTATCTTACAGTCATTTTATAAAAATGAAAGATAAGATATTTAATCAGGCGGTACTTTGCGGAAATCGATTGTAACTGAAACTCTGGAGAAATATGTAGTGTTTTTCCGCTGCGACTGCTCCTTAACCGACTTCGTAAGTAGGAATAAAAGAAGTAACCCTGTATTGAAGTTATAATTTCAATCCCCTTGAGGTGCAATAAACATGCTTATCGCAATAAAAGTAATTAAAAGAAATAATACGCTAATAAATAACAACACGCATGAGATTTAAAACAATCACAGAATATGTAGCAGTTTTAAAAAAGTATTACAATCAAGATGCAATAAGAAAGGTGTCATTTGCTTTTGTTTATAAGTTTTACTAGTGGACGCCCGCGGCTTTGCTTGCATTATTTCAGGATAAAAAGTAGCCTATGACATTCCTAAGACCTCATACTACCTACATGCACAAAATCATGATGATCGCTAGACCTTTTAAATAGCCAGACAAAGTGAGAAACATATACACAGACAAAATATATTAAATAGCTGGAACGTGTTTTATTATCGATTTAAATTATACCGATTTTTTTTAATATCTTCTAAGTTCTGAATTTTGACCCTCTTCAGCTTTATTATTACCTATATGTATAAAAGTATTAAACTGGTAGACCTAAAACATACCTAGAATTGATAGATTAGTATCAGTAGGTATCCTGACCTACCTAAGTATATTCTTGATTTAGGTTACAGAATATTTTTTTTTTTATTAAAATAGATCGATTCGTTGGAAATCGTTGTCTGTAGTTTTTTTTAAATATTTCTTTCAAATATTAGTACTTTGAAATATACAAACACATAAAAATAAATATGAGAAACGAACGTAAATACGTTGAAATGGTATTTTGTACGCAAGTCAAAAAAAAGGCAATTTCCTGTAAAAGTTTGAAAACTGTCACCGCCAGAGTTTACCACTCAGTCCAAACGAAAATAAGCTAACGTGATGTTTATCCAAAATTATATTTGTTTTCATGCAAATTTTATCAAGACCAATCCAGCTGTCTGTTAAAATTATGAAATATACACATTTACATACAAACTTTGACGTTTTTTGCATGCGATACAAAATGTTTTATAGACAGACCAAGCCATAAATAACGTCGTTTAAAATCACTAATTGAGATAACTTTTTTTACCCGCCGATTAAGGATAGGTTATAGCGAATTATTTTGTCAAAAGCAATCAATTCGTCCTTCAATTTACTTGATTAATGGTGTCCAGAGGCTATAGATTATTGTTTATGTAGATATACATTCAACTAGCTAAATGTTAAGGCAAAAATAGAGGTGAATCTTTTGTATTTTTAACCGACTTCCAAAAAAAGGAGGTTATCAAGTTTTCTTAAAGTATTTTAAATTTGTAATACGCCTTGGTCTAATATTTTTTTAAATAACTTATACGAATTTATAGAATTAGTTGATCAGTGTTTAGTAATTTTTATTTATTTACAAAACTGAAAACAAATAGTTATTGAATGAAAACTATTAAAAACCCACTGTCATTCATCGACCAAAACTACAAAAATTGTATGAGAACTTAAAAAGCATATTATAGAACATCAAATATTTTTTTTTTGTATGAAAACTTACAAGAATATAGAACATCAAATACTTAATATATATTTTTTTAAATAAATAATTTCGAAATGCTGATAAGGATCGCAGTTTCTTCTCTCTTTATGCACCAAAAACTCTTTAAAATTTAGTTAAGTACTAGGAATGTATGTTGTAAAATGAATGTATGTTTATGTATGTTCACAAGCCAAGTCCTTTTAAATTTACCGCCTTGTTCAACTTAAAATTCTATTCCGAAAATTCCACAAAAAAGCGAGACCACGAACCGTCTAGAACTTTTAATTACTCATATCCCAAGGGTACGAATTTTAGCACAAAATTCCAATCTAGATTAAAATTGGCTCACGTGAAAATTAGCTTTAAACTCATTACGACAAAGTACATTTTGCAACGAATCGTTTTAACATAATCTTAATTGAAATACTTACTAACAATCGTATCGGATGTACATAATCAAAACTGCATTCTACTTCTACAATCAATAAAGTCTTGTTAAAACGGTCCACTCCTACAAAAAAACCAAAACAAACTTCGAATAAATATTTCAACCAATTTGAGTCTTAATTTAAAGACGGTAGTTCGAAAAAGAGGTGAAAATCGTGTGTGCGAGTGCTCGGAGCATTCTTGAAATGTAGCTTCTGAATGTAAGGATCAAGATGTGTCGTAACTATCTCGTTCTACGTCACAGAAATATTATCCTTATTACATTAACGTTAAGGTAGTTTTTCCCGTGACAATACTGAGTTGATTGAGTATTTTTTTCTCCAATACCACCCATTTTCTCGTCAATGAAATGGCGCCCGCAACCTGTTTTGCCGGCAAAGAGTATGTCCTTACTTTTTTCTTTTTTTAGAGATCTTCGTTTAATGAAGTCCGTGGAACGCTTTTTTGCTTTTTCTTTAATTATGACAAGGAGCGCGAAGAGTTGTGTTGTTATTTGTTATTTGATCGTTGTAAATATGGTTTTTATAACCTCTGGCAGCGATCGTGATAGAAATTTTTTGTTCTTTTTTTTTACGAGTATTATGTTGTCTGATTGTTGGTGTTAAATTGTGGAGCATAAATCTGTGGCAGTTGATTGAAGATTATTGATAGGAATAAATTGTTTTGCGTTCGTATTACCAAGGAGTAGGTTTTCTTTAATGGCAAACTAGGATAGATTACTTTTGGGTACTCATTTTTTCTTTGCTCAATTTTGGACATATTTCTTATGGTATTTCTGATGTTAAAGGAATAGAACTAATCTAACATTAAATAACTTTCCAACGATTAAAAACGCTGCGCTTTGACTAAAAGGGATAAATCTGTTTTATCCCTTTTAGTTTCTAGTTTTAAACATTTTAGTGATTCTATCATAAAAAAGTAAAAAGTACGGTAGGCATTTCTTGCTCATACAAACTTATTCCGAGATAATTTAGGGCAACTATTTCCTGTTAATATGAAACTAATTCCGGGATTTTCTACGGAACCCTTCACACATAATTCCCAATCACCCACTACTACCAACAAGCAATGCTTTACCAATGTCGGCGTTTTAACCCTAATGGCAGTTAATCAAGACGAAGTGAACCACATTAATATCTTACTAACGAGCCTTTTAATTTGGATCCCGTTGGTTGAGAATAAAATAAACACATGAATAACATTTTAGGCGTTTCCTTTTGATATACTTATTTCTTATTTGAAAGAGGCCTATACCCAGCAGTGGGATGAAACCGGCTGTTGATGATGATGATGGCAGTTATTTCTTACGCGGGACGCACCCACAGCATTTCTTAGATTATTATCAATGCGAAGCAACTGTAGACGCGAACAGTCTTTGGATGGGTGACCAAAAATGGCATTTCATGCTGGGTGGTAGCCTACATACCAAAAAAAAGTTCCGCCGTTAGTAAACAGATAAACAGACAAAAATCTTCAAGGTGCTGAAACATGGTCTGTTATGGATTTAGAGTATACCCAAACTTTTTTTTTTAATATCTACCATGTTCAGGTTTTTGACCCTCTTCAGCTTTATTGAATGTACCTTTAGATAGACATAGGTTGGATATTAGTAGCCTAGCCATAATGTCAAAACATTTCGATCAAGCACCTTTATGACATCTATTTCCGTAAATTCGAGTCAGTTTTGTGACTCTGTCAAGTTTGTAGTGAGCTAAAAGCCTTATTCAGCAGAGACGAAAAGAAATGGAATCTTTTGAAATACAGCCTGTAATAAGATTCTTGGGTTTCTTTGGAATTGGGGCTAAAAATAAACTTTTACCACTAAAGTGAATAAAATATGGGAGTGAGTAACTCTAGAGTTGACAGTTTTCACACTGCCCTAGGGGCCTCGAGAATTGCGGAGCAGTATTGCTCGCTTACCCGCGAAACCCGTCTTTGCCTGTCGAAGGGACATTGTGGTAGATTTTAGTCGGTAGTGGAGTTTCATTAGATCCGAGCCCGACTGAGTCTGTTTTTATAATTCCATGTTGATGATAAATCGTTATGGGTTAATACAAACCTACTTTCCTATGAAAAACTAACGCAAGAAACTCCGCGCATCACTAAAGCTTTGATTTCCTAGGAAAGCGGTGCCTTCATATAGCGGCCGTAATACAGCGGTGAATGACGTCACTAAAACGTTGTCTATGTAAACGAAATGGCGCGGTTTCCTGGAGAGCGGTAACTTGCATCGTAATTTACTTAAATTATTTTTGCGTCCGTAATATCACGGCCGTTATACGATGGCACCGCTTTCCTAGGAAACCAAAGCTTTATAGGCATTGCTAATAATATGTTCTGCTATCTTCCTCGTATAATAACATCTAAAGTAACTGTTTTGAAAATGAGCAAACTACGGTCCAGTACGAGTTAATCTAGGCATAAACTTTATGTTAATTTTATGTACACATACCCACGACTTTACATACAAAAGACACCTCAATATTGCCATGAATTGGACATACATATGTCAAAATAAGTAAGTTTATAAGCGAGTGGCAAAAATTGAAGAAAAGCAAGGTTTCACTTGAAGTTTCAAATGGGCTCATAGCGTCTGTTAAGGTTTCTCTATGTATTTTTTTTCCTACACTAAAAAACTATTGAGAACTATGGCACATTCGTGCATACTGTTTATCGATTAAATTTCTGCTTCATATTAGTACCGTATATCACGTTATGCATCTGCATACTGATTGGCCCGTCACTACCATAGTCACCACGGATATGTGATAATAAAGTAAAATTTTATTGTATGACATGAACGAACAATGTACATTGTTAAAAAATGCTCTTATAGTGATAGAGTGATACTGATAAGTCTGCGCGAAACATGATTTGCGATATGATTTATATACATATTTTATTATTAAGTAATATTAATTTATTATGGATTTATTTTTGGATTAATTAATATATTAATTATTTATATGATAATTAGGTATCTCTTGAATATATTGTCTATGACACACAAGCTTGCTCGTGTAACTATGTCCTTAAAATATGGTAATATCTTAATTAAAATACCCCACTTTTGTATAATTAAGTTTGGTTATCCCAGCCCTGTAGGAAAGTTAAAAATACATGAAATCTGTTACTCTAGAGTTGTCTTATTATGTACATTGTATTGGTGTCTAAATTAAAAGTCATGAAGATTTATATTTATTTAACCTCAATTCAAAGTTGTGAAGTTAGGAGGATGAAAAGCTATATAAAGGCAATGATTTCCTAGGAATTAAAAACTGCCACGGTTTGGTATATTTGACTCCACACACAAATTATTACACACTGAGTTGCGGCTGTATTGGGACATCACTTTCTTAGCATGTAAGTTTAGTAAGTAAATAGGTTAAAGTTTTATGTGTGTCTCAATAAATATATTTTCTCTCTCTCTTTTTTTCTAAATTAGATTACTTATCTGCTAAGTGAAAATCTTGCGCTAAGGTATTTAAAATAAATAAATTATTGAAATGTTTTTTTTGCATAGAAAATCCTTATGATATACTAATACTAATTTATTGAGCTTGAAGAAGAAAAAACATAATGGAAAATTATACATTACTATTTTTCTAAGCTAAGAGCTAGCACGTCTTTATTTCGTTACATATTTACAAAAATTACTTATTATATATACATGAAAGGACCTAGACTTAAAAAACACAGTTAATGTTTTATAAAAAACTTGACACACCGTCCATATTATCGCTCTGCGGCAGTGATCCCTGGATGCTGGCAGCATTTCCTCTTTGAATAAGACTCAAACGTTTTGAAATGGTTATTTCCCAGAATTCATTTTGCACCTTGTTTCAGTAAAACGGATTTTGTGAATCAATTCCCTCTCTACAGAATGGAGTAAAAAAGCTAATAAAATCTCCTCTGTCACCTTTCCGAGAAAACTGTAATCATGTCATTTTCCATACAAATCATCTTCAGGTAAAATGCTTTTATGTAGAAACTAGTGCTTTGAAGAGAGATAGATTTTATTTCTTGGTTCTTAGTAGTGGCAAGAGACATAGAATACAGAAGTTCTCTTTATAGTTTAGTTATTAACAGTTAAGTATGCAAAATATAATTATACATTAATTTAGGTTAGAATAAAGATAAAGAGAAGAGATAAGTGAGTGTGGCTCAGCGGTTCCAGTATTTGCTTTTCATCCAGACGCACCCTAGTTCGAATTTTTGAAAATTCCAGCCCTACACCAATGACTTGTGTTTTCAAGTTTATTTAAGTGTGGATTTGCACTCGCTTAGCGCTGAAGGAAAACATCGTGAGGAAACCGACATATCTGAGGACTACAATATTCGAGGACATGTGTCAGATGTCCTCAGGGCGGCTTGATAAACTCTCGACGCCAGAGTTGGCCACTTTCATTCGATAAGAAGATGATCCACAATTATAATACCTGTTCTATTAAAAACACCAGTGAGTACTCACGGCTTAGTATGCGTTGTTGCTGGATAAAAAGTACCATATTTTATGCTCAGAACCGTATACTATCACTATATCGAAAATCACAATAATCCGCCACTCTGCTATGGCGTGAAAGCGAAACAAACAGAGCATTAAACACTGAAACGAATAAAATTATTTACTGTAGTAAGATTGACATCTACCCGCCTGATTATACTGCAGACGGCAATTTTACAACCGACCTGCATTCATTTCAATAGTCCAAAACGAACCCACCAAAGTATTTAAAATATTTTAAATCTCATCATAACAAAACTCTTTATCACCAAAACTTATAATTGTCACCTCATCAAGATACTCTAAGGATTAGGCTCTCAAAGAAGGTTCCAAAATACTTTCCCGTTGTAAATCAATGAACAGGTGTCCTTTTTTACGATGCCCCGAGAGACTTCGGGATGTCTTAACGAAGATAAGGAGTCAAGGGACTGATTGCGGTTAAAAGTTTTGTTGAATGGTACCGGTTTTTCAAGTTTGTGTAGATAAAATGTGTGTAGGTCGCAAGTGTTTAGTACTACTTCGTACATGCTACGGCAGCCTATTATAATGTATATTCTAATATGACATACTTAAGTCCTTTAGGGTGGCTCTTAAATTATTAACACCAGAGTAGGATACTCACATTTGTTATGAAATAGAATTTGTATATAAATCAAGAACGTTGAAGTTTGTGAATATCCAAATATTGTTTTGTTATATAAAAAAACATAAAATTCTTAAAAATGGATTAATAGCCATGTTACAGTTTGTTAAATAAATAAAATTATCGTATTTATTTTGGAACACGCTAGATTTCATTACAAATACGCAGAACAAAAGCTAACAATAAGGAAAACTTGGTAAATTGGGGCATTTTTGTATCGAACGTAATCTAATACCGGATTTTTCGACAATTCCGTATTTTTCCGGTTAACAGGATTTTCCGGTTATGTCTTCCCTGTATTGATATCTTAACGAACAGTGAGATCAAGGAGTGAATCGTTAACGAAGATACAAAAAAGATTGGGTTAAAGATTGGTTGCGTTTTACTGGTGTATATTTACGCTTTTGCCATGGAGTTGAGAATTTAATACTCTAATTAGAATAACCTTTATGAAATTGAGTGGGATAATTATTCACACAGGCAAGCAGCACAAAATTAGACATAATGACATTCCAGTGAGGTTAATGCACTAACGTTACGTTTTTCGGGGTTTTTCTAAAAAGTCATTCAAATCGGCTTAGCTTTTATGGTGTGAAGAAAAAAATAACCAAAATCACACACTAAGACAATACGTTAATTTTGTTACATTGTATTTTTTTTTGTTACGCTTTAAATTATAAAAAGTAATTCTCACAAACTTTTACCGTTAAAAATAATCTAAAATGCTAGATAAATCAGTTTTTTTCCTTGTCAAATAATAAAAATAAATAAAATAGCCTTTATTCCTGAATTCAATTATTTCATTTACATATAATAACTATATAATACTTAGTATATTTAAAAAAAATAAGTTGAGTTCTTGATTACTTATGATATTTTCTTGTATCAGGGCACCCAAAAGCGGGTAAAGGTCTCTTCCTTGCTGGCCCAGGCATTGCGGTCTTGGGCTAGTCTGGTCCACGTGACTCCAGCCACCTCCACGATGTCGTCTCTCCACCTCTTCTTCTGTCGGCCGCGCGTACGAGTGGTGTCCCGCCGTTGTCAAATAATACTTAATACTTTATAACGAAAAACTCATTCCAAGACATTTTATAACTCTATGTATTTTATACATTACCTCGCTTTTGTTGGCAGATCTGATAAAGAAGATATCTAGAACTCCTGTGGCGCACTGGTTTAAGGAGCTGTTCCAGATTTATTTGGTACGTGATAGGTCGCGGGTTCGATTCTTGCCTTTGTTTTTTATAGTTAGTAGCTTAAGTGCACACTGATTTTGAGAGGTGCTAAAAATTTATTAAAGTAACTTTAAGTAGAAAATATAACAGCCCTTAGGGCGGTTTGAATACTTTGTCACCAGAGTTGGCCACTTAGATATATACGAACGTACTTACTAATAATAAGTAAATAAAATTAGTCTGGCCTGGACTTTATTCTAACTAAAATACATTTAATTTAAAATAATTATAATTACTTATGAGCCCACACTATTTTTATAAGAAATGAGACCTTCTTTTTTGCAGTCAGTTAAAACTACTTATTCAATACAAATTAAAAACCATGCAATATTAACGAGTCGCAACTTTCAATAACTTTTAATTTGTATAATCAACTTCCTTCGTATTTTATTCAATTGATTAATTAACAACAAAAGCTTAATTAACTTAAAATGGACGTTAAAACCCCTACCAAGTAATTGCATTCACAAATGCATGCTTCAATTTATACATTTAAATGCCCTTTACTTTTTAAATTTGCTGTACGATTTTAGACTTTCTGTCAATAAGAATAAGGGTGAGGAATAATCCTTCCGTAATATAAAAAAATTAACGAATCTCGATCTTAACGCTATGGTAATAAGGTATCTGACAGCTGTTCTTGTGATTGTATTTAAATTAAGAACAATAGAGACGAAAATTAGGGTTCACTAGATTTGAATTTGAATTTTGTGAACCGAAATACCAAAAAGAGAGATTTTAATATATATACGGAGTTGCTAGTAACAAACGTATAACCTTCTAAGAGCAGTTTTAATACATCTAAAGCAACCTGCAGTTTTCTTCGACCTTAAGGAATTATGAGACGATAATCAGCTGTTCCATGCAAAAGGTTCATCGCCCCCTGCCTAAATTTTTAAAAAGATTTGAATGTCTTTCCTTGCCGCTATTATTTATATGCGATATCGTTTTGGTGATTTTAATACAATCATGTAGTGTTACATCAAAATCTGTTCAGCTATTTGAATGTTATCAGTTCTATAAAGATCAAATCATATTTTATAAGGTAAGGTATTGTTATTTTTTTTTACGTGGGATAGGTTTACATTTGACTACAGCCTGCCTGATGTTAAGCATTGCTGCAGCCTAGGATGTGACACGCTTACGTAGAAGGTACCTATCAACTCTTACTTACAACTTTACTTCTTATTTGAAGACGCCTGGATTGTAGTTCGCAGGAAATACGGCTTCTGGTAAAGTGACTTTTTGTTCGTGACTAAACAAACTCCAAACTTTTGACGTAATCTTTAAAGTTACAGATTCGTATGAAACGTACCGTATATATACGGTAAAGGCAGGTGCAGTCACATTTATTTCACTGACATTTATCATACAGAACCCATAAATACTAACGGACCACACCACTCATTCACTCATTCATTCATTCAGCACACGACCAACGACCATTTACAAGCGAAGTATTTTAACAAGCAAAAAGTGGCACGCGTCTCTCCCCTGCCGTTTCATGACTTAGTTGTATTGAATACTGACGATTTTATTTAGTAAATGTAGTTACTTTGGGCTGATTGATTGGGTCTAAATGAAGGTTAAGGGATAAGCAAAGAGAGGTAACAAAATAATATCAGACGTCGTAAGAGAGACGAGGGGAAAATTGTGTTTTTTTTTTACGTGTTAACGGTTTACGTTTGACTACAGCCTGCCTGATGTTAAGCATTGCTGCAGCCTAGGGTGCAACATGCTTACCTAGAAGATACCTATTAACTCTAGATTTGAAGACCTCTGGATTGTAGACTTGATTTATGACTTAGATTTGAGTTAAAATGTACATAATTATGTAAACAAAGTAAGGTCGTATTAATCTACAATGTTCAGAGGTTAGGTGTAAGTAAAATCGAATGTACATAATTCAGAATACCTAAGTTATTGAATACATCCCTTCATTCATTTATTACATAGGTACCTGATAACTTAAACGTTGATTTGTATTTTGCTCTCATTCGTCATTTTCGTAACGAAAGAAAAACAATACTGAAACGGGTATGGTACATTTATAAAAAATAAATGAGACAATAACTTATTAGGTATTGTTTCATTCTTTTATCCGAAAAGTGGCCTTCAATTTTGGCCACTTCCGTGGATCAGATGACACGTTAAATTGTAGGTCCCAGGTGTTTGTCTAGTACGTCATTCGTAAAGCTATGTCAGAGCCCCTTAGGGCGGCTTGATAAACTCTCGACACCAGAGTTGGCCACTCTCATTCGATAAGATGAAGAATGACGTTTATAATACAAATTGACATTAGTGAATGATGATCCATGTTAAAATAATTAGTATACACAATTCCGGTAGCTTCCTTACATGGGTGGTCCTTCCTTTTAGGATGTTCAGTTGACAGGGCAAAAATTAAAATACCATTTTCATACTGAGACTGTCGCAAACTTGAACCAACGCAGATTAAAATTGTATGAGCATTTATGCAAAAAAAATGTTTAATTTAAAGATAAATCAATTTGTGATAATTTAATAAGTACCTATTAAGAGAAAATAAAATTAGATTTGGTCATAAGCTTGGCTAGGCTTTCACAACAATTCTTAAAGGCATTTAACAAAAAATGCCTAAACGTGTTTAGGAGTCGTCTTGCAAGCTTTGTACCAAGTTGGTTGATATTATAAAGAAGATACCTTTATTCGTAAGTTAGTTTTTAGTATTTAGTGAAAATTGATTTTTATAAAAATAATATAAGTACTTATTTCACTGCTATAAAATTAGACTTTTCGGCTATAGATATTATATTGTTTAGGTCGGTTTCCAAAAGCGGCAGTGTTCACGTGTAAAATCATCAATCATAATTATTATTGAGATGGATTGAGTGAAAAAACTTGTAATGATCGGTCTCTGTGCTGATTGGATCTCTTAATGAGGCGGCATCAACAAAGGGAATTCGTAGGTATTTCAGTTATTGTTTTTAATGAAATGTAGGTAAAAATTATATTAAAACTATTGACAAGGAAATAGGAAAATAATATCAAATAGATGCTATCTATACTAATATTATAAAGCTGAAGAGTTTGTTTGTTTGTATGTTTGTTTGTTTGAACGCGCTAATCTCAGGAACTACTGGTGCGAATTGAAAAATTATTTTTGTGTTGGATAGACCAGTTATCAAGGAAGGCTTAAGGCTATATAACATCACGCTGCAACTAATAGGAGCGAAGAAACAAAAGAAAATGTGGAAAAAACGGGGAAAATTATTCATCTTTAAGGGCTTCCGTTGCATGCGCTGCGAAAACAGTTCAAGATATCAAAAAAATGTGTGTGAAAGAATTATTTCTCTTGAAATAATCTAACAAAATGTCCGCAACAGTTTTTGTCTATGTTTTAAGGTTAACTCACTAGAACCGTTTTTATGGTAATAACTATTCCACGCGGACGAAGTCGCGCGCATCAGCTAGTGTTATAATAAGTATAAACTGTTAACATGTTTTGACCTTAACTACGTGTATACAACTTATCATAATGATCCGAAACTACATTGCAAAACATAACAGAAAAAGCAGACCAACAAACTTACTAACGTAGCCTTAATCTATTCCATCATCACTTGTTTTTTTTACCTAATTTGTCTAAATTGAGATGGTTAAACACATGTAAGTACATACAAACAGTGTTTACTTACACTCTTCTATACATTATAATGAAGCTAAAGAGGGTTTTAAGTCTGATCATTGAAGAAATTAAAAAAAAAATGTTTAGAGATACTTCGTATTGATAGCGGAACACGTTCCAACCATTTCTAGATTTTTGTCTATTTATCTTTTTATCTGTGTCTCTGTTTGTCTATTTATTTAAACGCTCATCACGTAGAAACGGCTGAACGGATCATCATGATTTTTTATATGTAGGTAGAGTATGAAGTCTTAGGTGTGTCATAGGCTAATTTTTATCCTGAAATAATGCGAGCGAAGCCGCGGGCGTCCACTAGTTACCTAAATAATATGGCGCTAACTTTTTTGTTCTTAAAAATAGATTCGTTTCCCATCCTATCCTTTTATACATCTATTTCTCATACTTCTTCTTCTTCTTATCGAATGAGAGTGGCCAACTCTGGTGTCGAGAGTTTATCAAGCCGCCCTAAGGGCCTCTGACATAGCTTAACGACTGCTGTACTAGATAAAACAGCCAGGACCTACAATTTTTTTTCTCATGGTATCAATCGGTAACTACATTAAAAAAGGCCAATATCGAATTCTATCAGGTGAACAAAGTATTAAAAAGACCGCTCAGTATAAACCCCATAAAACAAGGACCTTTCACACCATCCAATTCACAAATGTCGAGTGTAAAATTTACACCCGTGAGAGAGAGACAGAGAGTTATCGAGTTGCATTAGCCAGCCTTATTTCAAGTACGTAAGAGCGAGAGAGAAAAATTGTAGCGCATAAGTTAGACATTAGAGTATTTTATGCGTAGAGAGTCCAAAATTGTTTTTCTTATATCGTTTTGAATATAAAGAACATAGCGCATAAATCAAAGAAATTAATACAGTACAGATTGAAATATGTAATAATTATATTATTATTGATTGGCTGTAAGTTTATCTCATTTTAGCTTCTATAAAAAGCCATTTGACAAAAATTGGACACACATAATGTTTAACCTCGTCTTCAAATATTAGAACCCACACCGCGTGTCACCAACTTAAAACGTGATATATAGTCATCAAATATCACAGTCACGTGTAATAAAAAAAAAAGTACAAAAATTGATTTTAAAATGCACTAGTAGATTTTTATATTGTGCTAGTAGGTAGGGTGCTCGCGGCTTCGCTCGCATTAAGAAGTAAAACTTGCATCCCCGATTCAGTTCACCCATTTAAAGGTGGCAAATCTTTTCTTAGCGGATGCCTACGTCATAATATCTATGTACCTGCATGGCAAATTTCAGCCCGATCCGTCCAGTGGTTTGGGCTGTGTGTTGATCACTCTGTATGTCAGTCATCTTTAAATTTTATTTCGATAAATATTTCGACAATACCTCTTCACAAGTTATATCCTCCACGGAATTGCCCAACTCCACTTACGGAATAAAAAGGAGAGAGCAACAGGAAATTAAAAGCAGTTGCGAATCGCAGCAGCACTGCGCGAGTGTGGACTTGAACCAATTAGAACTCGGCGCGGGTGCATTGTATTACACTATCAAAAATATCTGCTGTATAGTTTCTGCTGATTCATCTATTTTAGCAAAATTAATTTAGCCGAGTTAATCGCAGTACATTTGTTTTCCCATACAGCAGGCTAGGACTATGAAGTGTGAATTTATCTGTGCCGTTATTCTTTATAATGCTATTATTTGGTCAAATATTAATATTTTAAAAGAAAACTCAATTTAGATAAACAAATGCAATTTTTTATGATACTACATTTATCTCTAGCCTACAAACTTGTATTTCAAATTGACCACTGCAAGCAAACGATGTGGTTACATCTGGATTTTTCCGTAGATGGTATAGCATGTTTAATAATTACGAATCTTCGTCGTAGAACAATGAAACTATCTCAGAGCCGCTACGGGCGGTTTGAGAATTCACAACACCAGAGCGCAGCCTTTTAAATATCATGCGCTAACGCATAATCTTCAGAATTTTTGAATGGCTTCGCTCGTATTAAGAAGTAAAATTTGCATCCCCTATTTCACCCCTTAAAAAGTGGAATATCCAAAAAGTCTTTCATAGCGGAAGCTTACGTCAAAACATCTACCTTCATGCCAAATTTCAGCCCAATCAGTGGTTTGGTCTGTGCGTTGATAGATCACTATGTCAGTCAGTCATCTTTGAGTTGTATATATTTAGACGACTAATTTCCAAAAGTCGCATTAGAAGAAAAGCAATGAAAACCCACTCATTATGAATGTCCCCAGCCAGCATTGGCCAGTGATTCCGCCCACGTGTTGTTGTTGCAATTAGTAGACTAGTTGCCAGCAATAAGGATACAACCTTATTGCCGCTAATGAACTTCGGTGTTTAGGTTATTTTTAGGTACATCGGGAGCTGTTTGAGAGGAACACTGGAAGGTAATATATTAATTAAATAAATATATCACGACATATCACACAGCGTCATCTAGCCCCATACTAAACTTACGCTTCTATCATGAGTACTAGATTAAGGATATAATACATATTTAGTATATTTTTTCTAAATTAATACCTATTCTATGTACATATAAACGACCAGACTCAACACAAGTATTTTTTTGAATATGCATTATTACTTGTGTTATGCGGGAATCGAATATGTAAATAAATAAATAAATAAAATAAATATTCCGGGACATTGCACAC
The DNA here is from genome assembly GCA_927399415.1 of Macaria notata. Classification (NCBI taxonomy): domain Eukaryota; kingdom Metazoa; phylum Arthropoda; class Insecta; order Lepidoptera; family Geometridae; genus Macaria; species Macaria notata. The sequence continues at coordinate 2,523,845 of OV656750.1, read as the reverse complement.
AGCGCCATCTAGCCCCACACTAAGCAAACGCTTGTGTATTGTATGTATTTATAGAATGTTACATTATCTGTGATGTTGATTTTTTAGAGTTGACAGATAAGTTTTTGACCACCGGTCGCCTGTAGCAATATCTGCACAGGCGGCAATAGTCGAAAGTAAAAAGAATAGACTGATAGGAACCTAAATCAAACTCTCTTCGTAACCTAACAAATATCAATTTTCAATTGAAAAGAAAATTTGGAATTATTCGTGTTTGTTCATCATGAAATTTTATTTCAAACTTAGTCTACTTACACATTGTGTCCTCCTCATATTATGTCTTTTACATAATATTACTGTCACCCAAATTTGTGGAGAAGGAAAACATTGAAAGGAAACCGACATGTTTGAGGACCACTATATCCGTGGACATATGTCTACCGTGGATGGACCTGAGCGCCCACCACGATGTAACTGCCCAAGAGAACTCCTCTAACGAATTTATTCTGCGGGAGAGTCACGACCCGCAGTCATGAGGAAATACGGCTCACAGAAAGAGATTGTCACCCAAAACATTGAAACCAATAATACAGCTTTACGTAGGAATCATGTAAAATTTGTACTAGTAAACAAAATCACTTTGGCGAATCGTTCATAAAAACAACCTTTAATAAATATTGCACAATCTCAAAGATAACGAAATAAACGAACCCGAAAGACGAAATCAATCATAAACTGAAAATCTTTGTTCTCCCAAAAGAGAATCATCAAAGGAAAATTTCGCAATATCGTAATTGCATGCCAAATTAATAATACCTACAGACCAATTATAGCATTCTCTTAATGATCTCTTGTAACCCGGATGTTAACTGAAATGACCAATTGTAAGGAGAATTAATTGTTTGGTCAGCTAACTAAAGAAATCGGCTACTGTTGAAACTCAACAGATCCCGATTTCGTGTAAAATTAAACTTTTAAAATTTTATTCAAGTACATATTTTGACATGAAATATGTATTATTTTTCCCGTACTAAGTATATTATGAATAGAAACATTACTTTTTAAAATACTAAGTAACTGATTCCGAGTATTCCGTTTTGGGCGCTTTCGTGAGTCGGATGACACGTTAAATTGCAGGTACCGGTTTGTCTAGTACGGCAGTCGTTAAGCCATGTCAGAGGCCCTTAGGGCAGCTTGATAAACTCTCGACGCCAGGGTTGGCCACTGTCATTCGTTGAAGATGAAGACTGATACCGAATAGGTACTCCCCGGTGCCACCCATAAAGTTGTGAACTCAAAATAAAAAAAAATATATCGAGCGTTGTGCATGAATCTGTGTATGAAACACAATATAAATCAGTACAGTGTTCCGTTTGAGCATGTGATAGTAAGCAACACAAATCTTTACGTTAATTTTATAAAAAACGTATTGCGTGAAATATTTACATTTCGATTTTGATACCTGTAGGAACTGATAAAAGTTTACAATAAAACCAGCAGTCTTTCCACAGAGCTATGTTTTATTGCTGATCGATTAATTTATTCTCAATAGTAATTCGCAATAATTTCACTTATTCAAGCCGATTAGAAAGCCACCGTTTGTGTACCTACGTACGTGCCCTACTACAATGCATGTTTGTTATAAACTTACAACAGTAAGGACACAATTGGATACATATGTAGCAATTTCAACAAAAAAACTAAGTATTTCTTTTTTTTAAATTTTCCATAATTATAAATATCCTGTACGGAAGTGCGTGGATTTTGATAAAACTTGCAAGGTTTTTCAAGATACTTAATCGTGAACAGATTTTTATCAAATTTAGTGTGTATGTATGTAGTTCAACGTAGTGAATCATTTTTCACTACTTTTTTTTTTACAAGAAATGGGTTTGCACTTTACCGTAATTCGCCTGATGGAAAGCAATCATTACGGTCTAGGATGGAACGTGCTTACCCAGTAAGAACCGATTCACTCTCGCTTTGAAGATCGCAAGGTTATATTCCGCGGGGAATAGGGAGTCAGGCAGGGAGTTCCACAATTTAGCAGTTCGCACTATAAAAGTGGAAGCAAAACGCTTAGTGCAAATACGTTGAATTACAAATGCAAAGTACATCGAAAAACTGATTCAATTGTTAGTCGTGTTTTTTATCATTTTAGAGCGTAAGTAAAAAAAAATTTAAAGGTTACAAATTCCTAGTGTTTTCGCACAACCACGTGTACTCGTACATACATACATTACTGGTATTGCTTACCGGAACAATAATCGCATAGTATATTCACATATTCTAGATAAGGGTTTTACACTCTAGATTGCATTGCTTAAACATCAGGCGATACAACGATACAACTCGCCTCGTCAAACGCGAACTTATGCTACAAAAAAAAATAAGATGGCGTCGTCTTTCCTTACTGTTTATAGGCGCCAGAATGAATGCCCCCATATATGCGATTTATAATTGGCTCCATATTCCAGCTCTGATTCAGGCACAATTGACACAACTGTGTCTAGAAAATTATAGTCTTTGTCTGGGTCTAGGCTTTGTTAGCATAAAGGTAACTACACACTGTTATCCAAATTAAATTATATGGACGCTGTTTTTGGTCCACGACTATTGTCGAAAACTAAACAGATGATCCAGCGCGTTCAGAATGCCTGTGCCAGATTCTGTTTTGATATACCGTTGAGGTCACATGTCACGCCCTATTTTAACAAACATGCTCTCCTCAAAATGCTACACCGACGCAAACTACACCTGGCTGCTCTTCTTTTCGGGGTAGTCAAATTAAAAGAACCACGCTATTTATTTGAAAAGCTTAGCTGGAAATCGAGGCTTCAACTTTCTCGGCCGTGCACGGCGCAGCTCATCACGGAGCGTCACGGCACGGCGGCGTTCAGGGGTAGCTTCCGCTATGCGGCAACCAGATGTTGGAATAACATCCCTCCGCCGATTCGGAACTCGCAAAGTATATTTAGATTTAAGTTAAAGTTAAAGACATTTATTTTAGACCATCAAAAGATGCAAGCGCCGCTTAAGAACGACACTAGTGCCATTTAATTAATTTATTGTAAATGTTATATTTTTAATGTACCTCCATTCTTTCATTTTATTTTTTGTTCTATTATTTAATGTATATTTTACGCCGTCTGTTATGTGTTATATGTTTGTACTATGGTTTTGTTTGTTTACGTTTGCTACATGTTGTACATTTTTATCATGACTATTGTGCTCAAATCACTCTTTATTATATATACTTTTCGTCACGTTCGTGACGTCACCTGCCGGTTCCAACGGAAGACCAGCGTTGGATGCTTGCATCCAGCACATGCTGAGTTGGGGCCGGATTGTGACATGAAACGTGTGTACCTACTTGTTTATATCTTGTATTTTGTATCTCTTGTTTCGTGTCCCAATAAATGTATTTTATTATTTTTATTAAATAAAACATATTTTTTTATAATAAACTTCATAAAAGATGGTCGTCTATTCAACCTGTATGTGTCTTTTTTAACCGGGATAGGCCAACTTTGACTATAGCTTGCCTGATGTTAAGCACCACTGTAGTCTAAGATGTTGCACGTTTGCCTAGTAGAAACCTATTTACTCTGGGTTTGAACACCCCTGGGTTATAATTTTCTGGAAAAAGGGCTCCAAGTAGAGAGTTCCATAAACTCACTTTCCTTACGAAGGTAAAAGCAAAGCGCTTCGTGCGAGTCTTTGGTACTTCCACCATGAACCGTTGACGCCCTGCTGATGTCTGCCAAGCCATAGTTAAAATTTTAGGTTTAAAAACGTTTAGAGAAATGTTTTATGTGCTTACCTTTAGATGTGTGTTCTGTCAATTAATTTCAGCGGGAAAAATAAATATATAGGCAGTTCATATCTTAATCTGCCCCAATGCAGCATATACTGGATGTATGTAAGCATTCCAGTTTTTTTTACGTGGTACAGGTTTACGTTTGACTACAGCCTGCCTGATGTTAATAATATTAATAATATGAGCGTAGTATCAAGTCATTTTACATCACCTACTTTTTTAATACTTACTTCTTATTTCATAGTTAAATGAAATGTTTAGAGTTTGTAGTTGTACACTATGCTTTATATCTAGGTCGGTACTTTATTTCAATGTAATGAATTGTCAATGCGGGCTCAAATTAATTTAATTTCGTAATATTCTTTGTTACAAAATGTCTACATTTGTTAGCAGATAATTAATTTATAATGAAATGGTTAAATGGTGAATAACCTCACTTTATCATTTAAATATATTATTTTCTTCTTAATTTTCGAAAATTAAGAAGAAAGAAAGACAAGTAGGAAAAACTCAACTTGTTACAACCACTTCCAACTTTAACAAACCAAAAACAACAATTTATTGAATAAAATTATCGGAAAAGCATAAAAATACATTGAAAAATAGCATGTCCCATTTATATTAATTTGTCACCTATTTTTCTTTAAGACGTATTCCTCGTGACTGAGCGCTAATGTGACTCCCCGCAGAATTAATTCGTTAGAGAAGTTCTCTTGGGCAGATAAATCGAGGTGGGTGCCCAGGTCCTTCCACGGATCATCTTTGAATGTATATCTACTACCTACAAATACAAAATACAAATACAAAATTATTTATTGACTGAAGGTATTACATAAAACCTTAAAAACGAATATTTACATACTTAGTTACGATTTTTACCTAGGAAGGTTTGTTAGAGTTCTTGTGAGCCCTGCACTAAGTTTTCACTTGTATCGCAGGCGCCCACTTCGCTTTGCTACAAGTTTTACTAAATTACGGTGCGGTTTTACTTGCTGTGTGTATAACAATATACATAATCGAATAAAAGCAACTCATATGCTTCGTTATCACTACATAGTATAAAGCAAAGTCGCTTTCCACGTCTGTCTCTATGTACATATGTATGCTTGGATCTTTAAACTACACAACGGAGTTTGATACATTTTTTTAATAAATAGATTAAATTCAAGAGGAAGGTTTATACTATAATTTTTAATAACGCATGTGAAGCTGCAGGCAAATGCTAGTGAAAGAAATTAAGATCAAATCATAACAACAGATTAACAATACAATACAATATAACTTAAATACATACAATACATCTTACTATAAAAAAAAAACTGGGAGTTAAGAAAAGTTTAGTTTTGTATAATGTAAGTCATTTCTATTTTGTTGTAAGTATAAAATTTGCGTCATATCTTGTAATTGTTTTGGTTCCAACGTAATATTTATTGTGTTACGTTAATTATATAACTTTATTGCACACCAAAATAAATTACAATATGAAATGGACATAAACTATAAATGAATGCACAAGTGGGCGGCCTAATCACCTTGAGCGATCTCTTCCAGATTTACTATCACTTAAGAGATATGGCAGGACATAATTATTAATTAAAATGAATAAAACATACAGTATACTACACATACTTTTTAAGAATATAGTTGACTAAGACTGATTTATTTATTTATGTATTTATTTTAAATTCAGTTACATACCATGCTAACAGCTTTTACCAAAACGCACAGTATGTTATAACTTATATACTTATACTTAATTTACAATACCGAGCTTTATAGAAGCTTGGATCACTATTAAATTTTATACAAAAATGTAACATAGAATTAAATCTAGTATTGAATAAATCAACCTCAGGGATTTGAGCAATCATATCGTTGAGTAGATCTAATCTATCTATTGATGTCAAAATTAAGCACAATATGCAACTTGCATAATGATTTAAAGTAATGTAAATCATTATGCAAGTTGCATATTGTAAGGTAATATGTTGTGGAGTGTACGCTCTTCCTTACGTTCATTAGCAGTTAATTAGTTACTAATGAAACGCCAATACAACAAGACCAGGCACCTAGGTTTTGGCGTGATATTGCAAGATGTCTGTATACCTACTGCAGACATCTTATCGGAAGTCGATAAACCATGTCAGAGGCACTAAGGGCGGTTAGAAAACTTTAGACACCAGTGTTGGCCACTGTCATAACTTAAGTTTTAAGTAAGGCCCGCTTGGACAACACATTTTGTAGTTTTTTTACGAAGTAAACTTAATATTAAAGTTTAGTTGTTAAACACGTTTAAGAATCGTTGTGCAGGAGGACCTTAGTGTTATATTTAAGGACTAAACGTTATTATAAAAACAGTAGCGTTGTTTTCGTTCCAAAATAGCGCGAGTTCCCTAAGAATCAATTATGGAGAAGTTATTCGACTGAACTTTTTATTGGCTATGAATTCGTTATATCTGTTTGCAAGTTACGTACAGCGACGCCAACGAAGACATCTAAAAATAAGGACTCCTTTACACGAAAAAAAATCGCTACAATTTTATTTCGTTGGAAATGTTTTTGGGCTGAACTAACGAGCAAAAATACGTAACATTTTACATACGAATGCTACGGAAGGTAGAATATACATACATATCAACTTGTTAGTAACATTTGGTATAACATGTCGATTAAAAACTCGACAACAGGGCCTACAATACTAATACTAACTTTTATATTTTTTTTAATTGAATAAGATATATTTAACAATACTGAAACTGATTCGTTAATGTTATAAATTTGAATATATTAATTAAAGTAATTAGCAAAGGCTGTTTTAATTAAATCGAAATGCTAATTTGTTTTGTGACATTTCTTTACGCAGGTACATTACATTGGTTTGTCTTTGACTACAGCCTTCCTGATGTTAAGCATTACTGCAGCCTAGGGTGTCTGTCTTCGTGTATTTCATATAGTAAAGCTTTGGTTTCCTAGGAAAGCGGTGCCATCGTATAGCGGCCGTGATATTACGGACGCAAAAATAATTAAAGTAAATTACGGTGCAAGTTACCGCTCTCCAGGAAACCGCGCTATTTCGTTTACATAGACAACGTTTTAGTGACTTTATTTACCGCTGTATTACGGCCGCTATATGAATGCACCGCTTTCCTAGGAAATCAAAGCTTTACACACTTACCTAACTTTACATACATACATATATAGTTATATATATAATATAGGAGCCTAGGTTATGTTGTCTATGTGTTCCCAAATATACTATATTAGTTGTTTATTTGGCAGTTCATGTATGTATTGACTGTATACTGTATGTTTATTGATATAGCGAAGCTATATCCTAAAACCAAGTGGGCTAAACTAATATTTGTATGCCAAATCATTTTAGCCATTTTCATTATAGCCCTTGTAAAATATTAAGAATATTTATTGAAATATGCTTGAGCTTTTTACATACATATCTGTAAGTATTCTACAAAGGCTGCGGGCCCCCAACCGCGCCCGGCGCGGAATAAAACCGCTCCATGAGTCCTTAGCGTAAGTCTTTTACTGAGAACGAAGAAGAACCGATACAATCTCGCTTTGAAGATCACTAGATTGTTCGACATGATTTGCAAGAATAACTATTAGAAACCTAAGTTAGTCCTTATATACAAACCTAACTGGCAAACTGTCTAGGTGGGCTCTGTCTAGGTGGGGGTTAGATTTAATAAGACATCATCAAACCAGTCGTCTTATCACTTTCATATCGAATAAAACTAGTTGATAATGAAAATGTAGTTTAAGGCAGGGGTGCTAAAGCTGTTTATTTATGTGATCACTTCGTAGAAATATATTCACGTTAAATGTATTTCACTAGTGAAGCGAGTGTGGCTCTGCAGTTCCAGTGTCTGCTTTTCATCCAGACGCAAGCTGGTTCGAATCCGGCCCTACACCATTGACTTGTATTTACAAGTTAAGTGTGGATTGGTAATGCTTAGCGGTGAAGGAAAACATCGTGAAGAAACCGATATGTTTGTGGACCCCAACATCCGAGGACATGTGTCTGCCGTGAAAGGACCTGGGCGCCCACCACGATGTATCTGCACAAGATAACTAACTAACGAAGGGGGAGTCACGACCCGCAGTCATGAGGAAATACGGCACCAAGCTTAGAAAATTTCAAGATCAGACTGAAACGCTGGCTTATCCAGGAAACAAGTATTTATGATTTTGACATGTTTAAATTTAATATTTAATTCATTATACAACATTGAATTTACCTAGGAAATTGTATTTCATATTTTTTTTTTGTTGACATGTAAGACTTTTTTATGAATAGAGATGATTATGATTAAGTTAAGTACTTACTTAGCACTGGAGTTTTAAATCATTTTAGTGCCTCAATGTCTCGTGGATCACAGGTTGGTCACCCCTGACATAATCGCTTGCTTATAATTACTGCTTGTGTGGTCAGAACTTGTATTTTATCTAATAATTGTATTGAACGGGACATCATCGATGTGATTAGATGTGATACACGATGATGAAGTGTTTATTTAATCTTTAGTAGATGCACGCGACCTCGCTCGCGTTTTATTGGGATAAAAACTAAAGTTAAGTTGGCTCGTTTTGCATTTTTTTCCATACTATACCACCATACTTAAAACACACTAATTCCGCCCGCGCCCTTCTATCACCGGACGAGCACGGCAGGACGACACCGGTTTATGGTGGAAGTTCCCAAGACCCGCACGTAACGGTACGCTTCTACCTTTATTGTTCGTACCGCAAGGTTGTAGAACTCCCTGCCTGACTCTCTGTTCCCCACTATAATCCAGCGATCTTCAAAGCGAGAGTGAATCTGTTCTTATCGGGTAAGCACGCTCCATCTTAGGCCATAGCCTTTGCTTGCTATCAAGTAAACTATGGCCAAGTGCAAACCCGTTATAGTTAAAAAAAAACATTCGCAAATACTACCACTATATCTAATAATTGATGATACATTACTATATTATGGTGTAGGGTCTGTTTGATCACTAATAAACCAAAATATAGACTTTGAAATTTTTCTAATGATTCTTTTAAAAGCCAACGGCATTGATCGCGTTGCTTTTGGATAAAATTGGCCTACGCGAATGTAACGAACTTTTAACAAAAAATAAGATGATTTGTCACCCTTTTCGGCATGAAAGCGTATTAAAAGGCCAACAAACAAACATACAGACACGTTTTATACATAAGTGTAAAGATAATATACGATGATGAAGTATTTATCTAAAATTTATCTTTAACCGGTGTCAGGCTATGGTAATGCATACAAAGTGTGAAAACGAGTTCTTTGTCTCATAATAAATATGTTTGTTGACATTTTTTTAAATATTAGCGCTTGTAAATAGATAAAATCGAAAATAAGCAAAAGCATTACACTCTTTCCCCCCAGATGTAGAAAAACTTCAAGATTTTGAGTTTAAAATGTGAGTTTACCTTTTATATTTACTCAGCTATAACTATACAATAAAGTGTTTTCGACACTAAAATAAAAAAATAAATATTCCGGGACATTGCACACAGCGCCATCTAGCCCCACACTAAGCAAACGCTTGTGTCGTGGGTACTAGATAACGGATATAATACTTATATACTTTTCTTTTGTAAATACATACTTATTATACATACAAACGACCAGACTCAACACAAGTAATTATAAAATTTTAAAGTACATAATTACTTGTGTCATGCGGGAATCGAACCCGCAACCTCTAGATTAGAAGGCAGAGCCACTACCAACCAAAACACTCGCTTAAAACATCAATTTATTATTTAGTCCTACGGCGTCAGAGTTTGAGTAAACAGAAGCACTTCCTTACTATTTCTATAGATTAATAAGTCTATCAGCCACAAAAATTTGATATTTTAAATGGTGTAGGTCTTCTCGAATGTAAGACGAGTGGCGAACAAAAAGAGATGCCTATGCTCAGCAGTGGGCGATAACAGGCTGATAATGATGATGAAGTCTTCTCAAAGTACGGAATCTCTACGTATACTACTCGTAAAACGTTCAAAGAATAGATATTCATAAAACTTTACGACTTTTCATATTATATAGGACTAGCTGCGCTCGCGACTTCGTCCGCGCGGAATAGTTTATTTTAGGCTTCATATTTATTTTTGCAAACAACCTCTTCAGCTTTATAAATTATAGCTGTTACCCACGACTTGAACCGGTTTCGCAGCGCTCGCAATGGAAGCCCTCAAAGATGAATAATTTCCCCCGTTTTTTCCACATTTTCCATTGTTTCTTCGCTCCTATTAGAGGCAGCGTGATGTTAATATAGTCTAAAGCCTTTTTCGATAACTGGTCTATCCAACACAGAAAGAAGTTTTCAATTCACACCAGTACATTTCTTGAGATTAGCGCGTTCAAACAAACAAACAAACTCTTCAGCTTTATAATATTAGTATAGATTTGTTTTATGATTTACAACTTCACCTATGCATTGGTGTTGAAAGAATATTGATACACATCAAAGAGAATCATATTAGCAAACTTGTACTAAAACTGTTCGTGTATATTTATGATTTAGTATGGTTTTGTTCTGTATACTCTGAAACTCTGGAGAAATATGTTGTGTTTTTCCGCTGCGACTGCTCCTTAACCGACTTCAAACAACAAACTTGATGGTTTTTAGGTGTGTTCCTCCATATACCACCGCCACACCTCACCTCCTAACCAACGTGGCCTCCGTGGAACTCAAGATCTTCCCAACACCGCACCTTGTGTCTTGAAGCTTTCTTGTTCTCTTTCGGCAAGATATTCTAGTCGACACGTGTTTCGCCTCTCCACGAGGCATCCTCAGGACTCGTGTTGACTCTTCGAACGTCGATCCGAAAGTAATCCGACGTGGTATATGGAGGAACACACCTAAAAACCATCAAGTTTGTTGTTTGAAGTCGGTTAAGGAGCAGTCGCAGCGGAAAAACACTACATATTTCTCCAGAGTTTCAGTAACAATGGATTTCCGCAAAGTAACGCCTGATTCAATATCTTATCTGTATACTCCGTTATTTATAGATTTAAACTATAAAAAATTTACTTGAAATACTGCGTTGTTAAGCTTAGAAGAATGTAATAATTTAATTAAATCAAATTAGAAAATGATCTTAATTATTAAGACGCAACTTTTGACAAAAATAATGATGTGAAGTTCAAAAAAGAAAAATATTTCATGCAACACGGGAATTGTATCTCTTTGCCATGCTGAAATCAAACTTCAAAACATTTAATCAAAAAGAAATTGAATAATTAATTAATTTCTTTCTTTTGTTTAATAAAAATATTATTTTTTTACGTGGGATAGGTTTACGTTTGACTACAGCCTGCCTGATGTTAAGCATTCTGCAGCCTAGGATGTAACACGCTTACCTAGGAGAAGTTGAAGACCCCTGGATTGTAGTTCAAAAATAAATATAAATACCAAATTTTAAGTTTTTTTGTGTTTCTTTGATTATTTATGAAAATAAAGTTAGTAAGCAAATATATATGAATAATATGTGTACAATCAATAAGAGCTTTGCAACAAAATATTTTACCAATAACTCATACAACATTTTTATGAAATACCTAACTCAATATAGTTGGAGCAATATTTCCAAGGCTGAAGCTAATTCGTTTCAAATTACCGAATTCAATGTAATTTCCATGACGACGCTCCATTAAAAGTAGTTCGTCGGCTAAAATGCCGGACACGGAGAAATTTCTCGAACAATGGGAAGCAAGGAGCTAGGAGAATCTCCACTCTATCTGGATAAAATCGATTCCTGACACTTACCGTCTAATTACAAAACGTGGTTTAAACATTTATTAGACTTTGAAAATAAAAAAGTCAGTTCTTGTTGTTCAAACAATATTTATAAACAATCAAATGTCAACTTCAAATTGGGACCTTGATTTATCATTGGTTACATTTTGACAGTTTGATTATTGACAGTAGACAGACAAATTTCGAACAACAAAAACGGACTGCATATTTTCATAGTTCTGGACTAATAGTTATGGAAAAATAAACCGTTTAGCTTTACAGCTTCATATAGGTAGGTGACAAAAATTTTCTTATGTGAATAGCGTAAGTCGTAAATCGTGTGTAGTCGTGAAACGTGTGTACCTACTTGTTTATATCTTGCATTCTGTATCTCTTGTTTCGTGTCCCAAAAAATGTTTTTTTTTTTTTTAAATCTTTTTCAGGGAGCCTTTAGAACTGTTGCCGGGTACTCTTTTTATCACTTTCGCAGTTCGAAATTGTATAGTAATGCGAAATGGATAAAAAAGGTACCATACAAAATGGATAAATATTCTCCGAAATAATGTAATTAACTCAAAAATATAGGTGTGTTGTGTTAAAATTATTAAGTTTTAATTTTATAAATTTTGAGAAAGCACATGTAAATGATTCCTGAAACAAAAATAAAGCAAGTACTGCCCAAAACTCCCATATAAATATCAGCACAACAATTAAAACAAAACGTTGCTTTTTCACAGTTGTAAAACAATAAACAAATTTCCAAACATTTAATCCAAGACTTTCTCCAAACTCTGTACTACAATACGAACAATGCCTCTTTCTCGTTAGTAAAAAGTTTTCCACTTCCCTCCGTTTGCCTCAATGCTTGTGAACACAAATACAAGGTAACGAAAAATGTAGGGAACTGACCAAGTGCGGGTAGAATTAGGTACTGAAAGGTTCAATGAGAGATAAAGATTATTTTATTGATATTGTGAAAACCGTTTAGTTAATGCACTGTTGTTTAAAGGATTTTGGTGGTTTGATGATATTTGATAATCAGACATTGAATTACCTGATCACATGAAACACCTACACAAACGATACTGTAGTCTAAGGTGTAGTTAGGTGTGTTTATATTGTAATCATCTTCTTTTTATCGAATGAGAGTGGCCAACTCTGGTGTCGAGAGTTTTCAAACCGCCCTAAGATCCTCTGATATGGCTTCACGTCTGCCGTACTAGACAAACAGCCGGGACCTACAATTTAACGTGTCACGGAAGCGCCAAAATGGAAGGCCACTTTTCGGTCACCCATCCGCGTACTGACCGCGTCAACCTTTGCTTAACAATGGTACTCGCATGCGATTGCCGCCAGCTGAGCTACGGGCGCTTCATTGTATTTTAAAAAATTGTGGTTTTTATATTTAGAGTAGGTACTGAACCCTAAAAACGAAAAAACTTGGCTCTATTTAAATAAATTATTGCAATACAAAACATTGGCTTTGTTAAGTTGTTACTAACAATGAGTTTCTGTATTGCTTTCATGTATTCTTCTTATATCTTGGAGAACAATATTCCTAATGAAAAAAATAACTTTTGGAAGGGGTTGAAGGTTATTTCGTTTGGCGAAATCTCACAGATACTTTGCTAGTCGTTGACTATAATGCCATGAAAATTTAATGAAACTATACTGTTGCAGAGTAGTTAGTAAAATAATTGCAAAGATAACTTATCTCTTTGATTAAAAAAAATAAGAATTATGTCCACTTGCAAAGATATGTCATTCATTATCTTATATAATTACCACTTTTTAATACTTTTTAGCATTCCGTCGTTCGGTTAACACGTTAAATTGTATGTACCGGCTGTTTGTTATCGGGCTTTAAGCCATGTCAGAGGCCCACCAGGCTTCTTGAAAACAATAATCATAATCATCACTTATTCATACAGCCATTTTACACATCACATTGTATATGTAGTAATTGTAAATACTATAAAATAATTACAGTACTATTTAATACATGACAATTTACAAGTCAAAAACTAAATTATATAACATAACCATAAGTATAAATATATAGAAAGAAGAGGTCTTTATTTAGCATTTGTCTCAATTAAGGTAGACCAAAGATATACTTGGAGTAGTTTAGTTCTCACAATGTGTACATTAGTGTAGTAATAAAACGTAATAGCTTCGCTAGAGGCGCTACTTTCTATACAAGATGTTATCTGTATGTTTGTCCGCATATTTCGCGTAAACTATAAGTGATATTTATATGATTATTATTGTATCAGAAATAATATTTTTCAACAAAACGAACAGTGTATGTTTCATCAAAATCGGTTGAGTAGTTTTTGAAATATGGATAAATGTTAAAGTCAACAATTAAATTGGAAGCCCGAAGAGGAAGAGGAAGGCCGAGAAGGTCATACATGGACCAAGTAAAAGAGAAGGCGGGTGTCATGTCGTATAAGGAGGTCAAGGAATTGGCAGAAGATCGGGAAGGATGGCGCATCCACAGACAAGGGATTTGTGATGATGATGATGATGTAAAAGTCAAGGTTTTAAATTGTTTTTTTTTTTACAATTACCAACTGATTTTTTTCACTGAAGACCTTAGTGATCTCATACTAGAAATTCTTTCAGGTTCGCGATCGTTCTTTAGTAAAAGCTGTTTTTGTAGCACCCTGTATAAAAAGTCGCCACTTGATACTGCAGCTTTTACGAGGAAACTGCAACGAAAATGCACTGTTCAAATGTACTGCGAAGTTAATACATACTGACTATAAGTTAATGCAACTTGAATGACTGAATAATTTTTAGTTATCGTTGTCAAAGTGTAAGCATTACTGTCTTACTTGTAAATCTCTAACTATTTATTCTCTCTTCTTAGTCGTGTCCCTCACTGCTGAGGATCGTGACTCCTTTTGATACTGTTGACTAGTTGTTGCTATCGGTTGTGTTCTCTTGCTTAGTGCATTGCAACATTTATAGGTATCTCCAGCTCTTTAGTTATTTGGTCAGACCACCGAATGGGACTCCGGCCTCTCGGTCTCTTTCCTTCAACTTTCCCTAACTTCAACTATTTATTAAGACGTGTTTATGTTGTGCATTTTTCGATTACTGATTTTTTTAAGCATACTGTTTTTTAAGTCAGAAGTATTTCGATTAGGCGAATATTAATCAGTTCTTAAATTTATGTTTTTTTATTTATTCTAGCAAAATTTACAATTTTGATTTTTATTTATTTATTTACTGCTAGGTAACGTTCTACCCCGTATGTCCCCCTCCTAATTCACGATATTATTACAGTGTCACAGCTATCTTTCCCCGTGTTGTCAACAGGCGGCGCCACTGGCGCAAATTTAAGACGCGGCGCGTGTAGACCACCTACTGTACTCAACAATATAGCATTGTTAAGGACAGACCTTGCCAAGATATTACTATATAAAAAAAAACAATATATCACGGTGTCGGTAGACGTCCACCGAAAGATGTCAGATAGATTTTTATTATAAGTGGTTACTTGTGACTAACTCATAACCTTTTAGAGTAGCTTTGACACGTTAAATTATATTTTTTCTATAAACAACTTTTGGGAAAAATCTGCTATTACGGTTCTGACCACGATTTAGTGTGCTTGCAAGAATATAACGATGCACTCTCGACTTGAAGGTCAATAAGTTATAGTTCAAGGAACATAGAATCCAAACAGGAGTTCCATAGTGCTTAGGTTAGTCCATTGCTGCTCTATGTCTATGAAAGTACCAGGTAACTTAGGAGCACTAACTTGTAGCTACCTAGAGGTCTTACGACTAGTGGAAGTAAGGTGAAATTAGTTCTGTACTGTTGTAATACCTAAGTTTTTTCAGTAACTTACTGGGTCACAAGTCAAATATATATTTTTATATACTAGACAGTTTGGTATTTGACATCTGCAGGGTGTTTCACAATAAGTCGGCAATGGACCTGATTCGATTAAGACGGAAATCAATCTTTACGGAATGGATTTTTCCAAATCACAATGCTTCCATACTATTCTTTTAACAAATGTATTCCACAGAAAAATCGGAAACTTCCCTGAGTCAAAAGCTAGCGGGTTCGTTTCCGTATATGATAGGTTTTAGTTTTTTTTTCACGATATAAACCCGATTTACAGTTCAGTTTTTATTCATTTATATTTATATCATTTGATATTTATAGTAAAATGGTAATTGGTAAGTCCTAGGACATTCGGACATTTACTGTGCCTTTTGGTAAATCTTAAGATTAACCAAACGAGTAGTGGTTAAAGTCTGAAATTAAAAAACCAACATTGCCGTCCAGCGTGGTAATGCGGTAATAATAGTAAATAATAACACGCTGCCCTCTGGTAGTGGGCTGGAGCACTTGTCTATCTTTATGCTTTTCGAAAGTTTTGTTGTTATAGATAGAAGTAGTATGTTTAGTTTTTCTTCCTTTGTTATTTGTGTATGGCTTTTCATAATTCATATTTACAAGTTAAAATGCTGTTATTGAGAGAGTGTCAGAATATTAATAACAAAAATTTACATTATTTAATTAATAAAATTGACATTGTAACTTCTAAAATTTTATTAAAACTAAATGATATAAATTCAATTTGACGAGATATTGTAATTCGTGTAGCATATGCTATGATATTAGTACTTATATCTATACCTATGTATGTTACAACTTTACATTATCAATAAAGATTCTTTCTCTTTTTATCTTTAATACAATATTGTTTCATATAAACCACTTCCATAAACCAACAGTTGGATTTGACAAACCGGAAATGCGTACTCTTCAATACGACGCCGGAAGTCGGCTAGGCTGCTGACACGACACTTCCGGTGGCGTGGGCCTGACGCGGATATGACGTATGTACGTTACATGTCATGATGGAGAACTTATGGGATATGGGTTGGGATTTTTTTCTGGATTTAAGTAGGTCAAATAATGTGCGTATGAAATTTTATTGAAACAAAATTTATACACATTTTTTTTAGAATTAGAGTGGAACTGAATTTTTCACGGAGATGATTTTAGGATTTAAGATGAATTGGATATTATTGTTTAATAAATTGCTAAAACATTATATGCTTATACACAACTAGTGGGTGCTCGCAGCTTCGCTTGCATTAAAAAATAAAAGATGCATCCCCTATTTCACCACTTTAAAAGTGGCTTAAAAAAAAACTAAACATATACTTGCATGACAAATTTCAGTCCGATCCGTCCAGTAGTTTGGGCTGTGCGTTGATAAATCTCTATGTCAGTCAGTAAGTCAGTCAGTCATCTTTGAGTTTATACATTAAGATTTAAGATTGTATTCAGCTTTCACTTAGTAAAATAAAGGAAAATTTATTGTTATTCCTCATCAATGTAACGAATCCCTATTAATGCCTACTTACAATCTCTTCTTCAAATTTCCAAGAAAACAAGAAGGATTGTATAAAGAAGTAGCCTTACAATGAAAATCTTCTAAAACTGCCTGAAGCACAAAGTATCAAGTTTACTCAGTTTTAAGGGTATACCCAAATCCTTTTAAGGTTTCACAATTCGAAGTTTAGTTTCAATTAGTTGTCCAATTTTAGATAATGGATTAATTACTAATTTTTGGCGCCCACGTAGTATTTTGGTGATGTTAATTTACTCGTATCTACCATTTTTTTTTACCTGAAAGTTTAAGAAATGTAGTATGCTTAGTTGATTGTATTAACTTTTGATGCGAGTTCTTTTTTTAATAATTTTAATTTTATTTCATTTATTTTGTCTTTTTTCCAATTATATATAACTAACACTCTCCCTTGAGTCGTATTTCTTTATAACTGAGGGTCGTAACTCCCACTCAGAATGAATTCGTTAGGGGAGTTCTCTTGGGCAGATACATCGTGGTGGGCGCCCAGGTCCTTCCACGGAAGACACATGTCCTCGAATATTTTGGTTCTCAAACATGTCGGTTTCCTCATTATGTTTTCCTTCACCGTTGAGCGAGTGAGAGTCCACACATAACATGAAAATACAAGTCATTGGTGTAGGGCCGGATTCGAACCAGGGTGCGTCAGAATGAAAAGCAGACACTGGAACCGCTGAGCCACACTCGCTTTACCTACATATGTACCTATATGAATATTATAATTGCTAAATAATTCAAAATATAGATTAATAGTTAATAGGATCCATAAAAAAATGGCCTGTAAACATGATAATTTATTTAACTGCAAAACAAAAATACTATTTACACTGAAAGGGCTTGAACATTGCAAACTTAATAAAACTTTTTGCGTTACGCCTGTTTGTTAAAGTGCTTCAGAAAATTCGATAACTCTGCATTGCTTTTAGTAAATTCTTGTTTGGTTGTGAAAATGTAAAAATTTGGCATGTAAATGTACCTATTTGTGTGCTTACCAAAATGCTATGTTCAACATCAATGTAACTTTAACTTATAAAATGTGTTGTTTCGTTTGGATACAAACAAACTTAGTCTCTTAGCTTTCCATATACTATTGCAATTTATTGACATATTTACATACATTTACGTCACGAATGTTAAAAATTATAATTGCCATTATAGATTTATAAGACTCCTAATTGGTAACCATCGGAAGAACCCTGAGCTCCGCGACACAGGGAATCCTACAGCGGCAGCCAGGGAGCATGTCATTGAAATTTTAGAATAAGATAATGAATTGTAAAATTGTAATACCTTGCCATTATTATTTGAATCAATAAAAATTATTATTATTATTATTTATATATTATATCTATAAATAGATATCAACAAAAATACAATCTATACATATAATAAAGCTGAAGAGGGTCGAAAGTCTGAACATGCAATATATATTTTTTTTTTATAGATACTACGAATTGCTAGCAGAACATGTCTAAATTTTTTTTCTGTTTAACTGTTTTTTTTACATGATAAAGGCTTACGCTTGACTACATTTTGCCTGATGTTAAGCAACGTTATAATCTACGATCCAGCGCGCTTGCCTAGAAGAGTGTTATATAAATTATTGTTTGTATATTATACGCTCTTAACGCAATAACGGCTGAACGGATAATCATGATTTTTGGTATGTAGGTAGTGTCATAAGCTACTTTTTATTCTGAAATAATGCGTGCGAAGCCGCGGGCGTACACTACACAATTTTACACAAAATAAAATTTAAAACAAAAAAGAAATAAGTCTTATCTTATACGTTTATTTACAACAATGTATAGGATGGGTGACCGAAAAGTGGCAATCCATTTTGGGTGCTTCCGTGGGTCGGATGATACGTTAAATTGTAGGTCCCGGCTGTTTGTCTAGTACGGCAGTCGTTAAGCCATGTCAGATGCCCTTAAGGCGGCTTAATTAACTCTCGATACCAAAGTTGGCCACTCTCATTCGATAAGAAGAAGAAGAATGTATGGGAAACTTACTATACTCAGAAGTAAGAACAGATGTGTAATATTTTTGATAAATTCTCCACCAATTCAAGGATTGAATGTCTATCATAGTATTGAAGTCGTTAAGCCATGTCAGAGGCCCTAGGGTGTAAAACTTTCGCCTCCTCAAGAAGAAGTAAAGAAAGTCAGGATCCTTCGACTCAACAAAAGCCTTACAATAAATGTAGTATAAAAGTTAGTTTCAACCAACGTCATTTAATTACTAGACGCGACATTGCAGTTTAATAATTCCGACACATATGCGGAAAAAGTCACGTGATATAGGCGTAGTTGCTGATTGGTCCGTTAAAACAATCGGGAATTTCAGTACGACCAGCATGCTCTAACTTTTACAAAATCATTTCTTGTGCTCGCATATATTTTTGCAAAATTCTTGAACGTCATTTATATATTTACCTAATTAAAACAGTAACAACCAATAACATTAATTAATAGATGAATTTTCAACAACGTATGTTACGAAAAAAGCTAGATGTAATGGTAAACTTAAGTTTACCTGTGTAAACCTAACATTGCCCAGAGGATCCGGGTAAAGTACGATATTTAATATGTTATTTAATGAGTATATTTCTTTTTCACGCCGCGCCGAAAAGAATCGACAAATCGTCGTAATTATTACTACATTCATAAATGTTCAATTATGAAATATAGTTGAAAAGCAGTTTGTAACAAGATAAAGATTTTTTTCAAGATTCAAGATTTTTTTCAAGATAAAGACTTTTTTCGGCCGGAGGTAGTTGCAAAGTAAACACGCGTTTTTTAATCACTTCTGTTTTTAATTTAAATAAATAGTAAATAGTGTACCAAATTGGAAATAGTATACTTAAATGCATTAATTAGTCTTGCCTACCTGTCTATTTAGTGTCCTTTCCGGTCTACTTAGCTGATTACCACTACATTACACTTCACTCAACACTGCAAGTTCATATAACCTAACTTTTTATATCACTTTTGAAAACATGGATGCTGTTCATCAAACAATGAGCCAGATGATGGAGGTATTTGTGCAGCGGCTGGATGTGATCCAGGAGCAGATTCAAACAGCATCATCTTCTTCGCCAGCCAGCCCTGGGAACTTGGCAAATGAACTGACTTCTTTCAAGAGTTTTGTAGTTGCCACTTTTCGCGCCCTGCAATCTCAGATCGCCTTGTTAGCTGCGCAAGTGGACCAAGGCGAGATGCGTGCAAGGCGCAAGATACTGCTGCTTCACGGACTCCCAGAAACTGAAAAAGAAGATACTTGTAAAGTGGTTGCAAAGGCTATTGTGGAGCGTTTTAAAATGCCTGGTTTCACTGTTTCCGATGTCAGCAGGTGTCATCGTATGGGGCGAGCTGCTGATGATAGGCCTAGGCCTGTACTATTCAAGCTACGGGATATCAGCCTCCGCGACAAAATTTGGGCAACAAAGACGTGCCTCAAGGGTTCGGGCGTAACGCTGTCCGAATTCCTTACGAAGCCGCGTCATGATGTTTTTGTCGCGGCTCGCCAGCGTTTCGGCGTCTCGAAATGTTGGACGAGGGAGGGAAATATCTTTGTCCTTGGATCAGATGGAACTCGCCATCGAGTGAATTACAGCGCAGATTTAGCTGCTATTGAAGCAAAGGAGGGTGCGCCTTCTAAGCCGAAACCCGCCGCAAAGGAAACCGCGACACCGAAACTGAAGAGAAGAGTAGCCAAAAAGTGAAGTACCATAGTCATTTCCTGTGATTTTCTCTTGGGTATGTAATTTGCTGAGGTAGTTTACGGTTTCACAACATCCAACATTTTTCTTGTATTTACCTAACAATTTTATTTTTACTATCACCAACTTTTCTTTCAATCACTGACAGTGACAGTTCAACATTTTTGATATTATTGAAAAGTCAGTCAACATTGTCAGGCATCTTTTTTTTTTTTTTTTTTTTAAGTTTCTGTTTCTTCTTAATTAATTTTATTCCTATGTATGAAATTGTTTTTAAATAGTTATACTACTTTGTAACACTTGGAAATATATATATATATATATATATTTACTAGTATTACCTTAGCATGTAACGTACCTATTAGAGTTAATAGTCTAGTTTTGTAAATATCAAATGTAAATTTGTGAATATTTTGTCCTTTGCGTAGTATCATGTAGATTAGGTTTATACAGTATAAATAAGTAGTCTTATAATATGGTAAATATAAGTATAATAATTAGGCAGGTAGCTGACTTATCTTTACTACTCTTTTAGTAGTAATTGTAGATTAGTTTGACCTATAATATTGTATACATATATATATTTAATCAAACTTAAGTAGGTAAGTACCTACCTACATACATTATCTAACACCCACTCATATGTACTCGAATGTCTTCTGATAGTGACAATGATGGCTCCGAATATGAATCATGTTTGTCTGCTACTGACAGCTTTGATAGTTTTAGTAGTATACCAACTTTGTTAGAATCTATAGAATCCTTTATTTCAGATGTTCCTAGAAATTTTAATGTCCTTCACATCAACGCTCAGAGTATTATGGCACACATCACTGAGATGCAAGCGTCTTTCTTCAATCCTAATATTCATGCTATTTTAGTATCCGAGTCTTGGTTGAAACCAAATATCCCTTCTAATTGTGTTTCTTTGCCTGGTTTTCAACTGATAAGAAATGATAGGATCGGCCAAAGAGGTGGCGGTGTTGCTATTTACCTACGTTCTTATATTCCTTTCACTATTGTAAGTATGTCAGCGCAGCCACCTCCTACTAATGCCGGTGAACATCTTTTCATCGAAGCCGTTCTTCATCATTCTAAAATTCTTCTTGGAGTCTATTACCCTCACGATAGTAACGTTAATTATTTTTCTTCGCTAGAGAATCTCCTTGTAGATATATCGATTACTTTTGAGCATACTATTGTGATGGGAGATTTTAACACATGCTTGCTGAAACATGATCATAGAACCAGAAACCTGTTGAATCTAGCTGCGGCGTGCAATCTTTCCATCTTACCTTTGAATGCTACACATAACCCGCCTAATTATCCCCCCTCTCTTCTTGATCTCATTCTAGTTTCTTCCCCTCAGCACGTCCAGAAGCACGGCCAGTGTGCGGCTGATCTTATTTCGCACCATGATTCTATATTTCTTTCTTATAAGGTTCGTATGCCAAAAGCCAAGGCTAAAATATTCCTTCAGCGCAGTTTTGGTAGGATGAAGGTTGAAGATCTGCGCAAAGATGCGTCAGCTTTGGACTGGTCATCCGTTGAAGCAGCCATTAATATAGATAACAAAATTTCAAATTTTAACCGGATTTTGACTTGTTTGTACGACGTTCATGCTCCTATACGAGCAGTTAAAATGAAACATGCTCCTGCACCATGGCTCACCGATGAGATTCGTACTCTTCGACGCAAAAAGCTTATCGCCAAATCTAAATTTAAACGTACTCCCTCTGAAACCAATCACCAAAATTATATTTACCATCGTAACGTCTGTAATAGAGCGTGTAGGGAAGCACAACGCCGATATATTCACGAGTCTGTAGAAAATGAGGATCCTGCCAAAGTGTGGAGATTTCTCAGGTCTCTGGGTGTAGGTAAATCTAAAAGCGAAGCTTTATCCGAGAATGTAGATTTAAACTTGCTAAATAAACACTTTTCTTCTTCTTCCAAATTTGATGGAACTATAAAAACTAATACGCTAAGATTTCTTTCTACTTTACCAAATTTTAGTGAAATTCATACTTTTGATTTCGTACCTTTTGCTGCTTGTGATGTAAAGAAGACAATTAAATCAATCTCGTCTAATGCTGTTGGCAGTGATAGCATAAGCCGCAAAATGTTGTTACCTATCCTGGATGAGGTTACCCCCATTATTCTGCATCTGTTGAACTGTTCCGTTTCCTCTAGCAGCTTTCCTACTATATGGAAAGAAGCACTGATCGTTCCACTCCCCAAGAAATCTAACCCCAAATCCTATAATGAATATCGTCCTATTTCCATTCTCCCATTCCTTTCAAAAGTCCTAGAAAAATTAGTTCATCAACAACTCTCTTCCTTCCTTACCCGAAATAACCTCCTAAATCCTTACCAGTCCGGTTTCCGGTCAGGGCATAGCACAGTCACGGCTTTGACTAAAATCACAGATGACATTAGATATGGAATGGGTAGTTGCCACCTCACTGTCCTTTTACTCCTTGATTTTAGTAACGCATTTAATAATATTGATTTTGAGGTCCTGCTCGGTATCCTGTCCTCTCTTTACATATCTCCAACGGCAATTGAGTGGTTTCGTAGTTACCTGTTCGGCCGCCGGCAGCGTGTTCGCATTGACGACGTATATTCGTCTTGGTGCGACATTTCTGCTGGCGTACCACAGGGTGGCGTGCTATCACCTCTTCTTTTTTCCCTTTTCATTAATTCTATATCTAATAACCTCTCTTCTCTCTATCACCTCTATGCAGACGATTTACAAATATATACTCAATCAACTTTGGAAAATCTTGATGTGGCCATTACAACAATAAATGGTGACCTACAGCGTATTGGTGACTGGAGTCGCATGTTTGGTCTAACTATTAATCCAAGTAAGACACAGGCTATAATAATCGGAAGTTCACAACTTATTTCAAAAATTAATTGGTCACGCATCCCGCAAATCTTGTTTGATGGCGTCCCAATTCAAATAAGTGACACTGTAAAAAATTTAGGCATAATGGTTGACAGTCAGCTCTCATGGATATCACAGCTCAATGAGGTCAGTCGAAAGGTCTTTGCATCCTCTGCAGCTATTAGGCGTTTGCGTAATTTTCTTCCGATTTCAACCAAAACTGCGCTTGTTCAGTCTCTGCTACATCCTATTTTAGATTACGCTGACGCTTGTTATCCTGACCTAACCGAAGAGCAGCTCGATAAGCTCGAGCGTCTCCAAAATTTCTTTATTAGGTTCATATTTGGCTTGCGTAAATATGACCACATTTCTGAATTTCGCAAAAAGCTCAAATGGTTACCTATCCGTCTTCGTCGTAATACTCACCTGCTGTCCCTCCTCTACAAAGTCCTATTTATTCCTTCCACTCCTTTATACTTAAAGGAACGTTTCTCCTTTGTGAGTGAAACTCACTCTTCATCCCTTCGTCTTTCACGTACTCTCATCCTACAATATCCTAAACTCAACCACTCCAATCTGTTCTATCAATCCTCCTTCACAATTAAAGCTCTCTTACTCTGGAACGACCTGCCTTTAAATATCAGGCAGGCTAAATCTCTGTCGATTTTCCAGAGTATGGTATACAGCTATTACATCTCTACTTTGTAAACTATCAATCGCGTTTATTGGTGTTAAATGTGTGTGTTCATAGTTTATTAATTTATTATTATTTGTAACATGTAAATTAGTTTGATTTTCTTTTACTTTCTCTATTTAGTTATAGGTTTAATTTTGTTTAAATTTTATTTTTATTTTTTAAGTATTGTATTTATTTGTACGCCACCGACCAAACTGATTTCTGTCACCGTTTTCTTGCTAAGGTTGCCTGGAAGAGATCACTCAAGGTGATAAGGCCGCCCACTTGTGCATTCTTTTATAGTTTAAGCATCTCATATTGTAATTTATTTTTGGTGTGCATAATAAAGTAATATTGTATTGTATTGTATTGTAAAGATAAACAATTTATTAATAATTTGTACAATTACATGTCAATTTTAATTAACAGAGCAATCGAGTAACAAAACTACTCCTATTTTGAAGTCGGCTTAAAATTTATGAGGTATAAATAGCTTGTAAGGTACTTAAGTATACACAGATGATAGTGAGGAGACTATAAATGGTTTCATCTACGACCCAACCTACGACCTAGCTAATTAATAAACAAACTGGCAACAAGTTGCCAAGTTTCCAATTACTTGCCAGTTGGTTCCCGTTGATAAATTATTTACTTTAATTCTTAGCGACGACGCCTTTCGAAAGTCTTTGATCGATTTTACTGTCTTTTGGATTTCCTTTTAAAACTACTTATCCTTTAAACGAAGGTTATATTTTTAAACCAACTCCTAAAAACCAAACGACAATGATAATGTGATATTGTCAGATTTGTGTAAAAGTTAATTAATAATGATATAATTACCATTTTATTTTTGACTGCCCTGTAAGCATAGTTGGTAGTGAAGGGTTTGCCTTTTTAATCTAGGTGTGCGGGTTCGATTGCCGCATGACACAAGTAGTTATGGATTTGAAAAATTAAAATTACTTGTGTTGAGTCTGGTCGCTTCTATGTATATTTTGTATGTATTTACGAAAGACAAGTATATAAAAATATATACATATGTATTATTTCCGTTATCTAGTACCCAAAACACAAGCGTAAGCTTAGTGTGGGGCTAGATGGCGCTATGTGATATGTCCTGAAATATTTTATTTATTTATTTACGTTCGCATTTTTTTTGGAAACTTAAAGTATCATCGATTGATATGAACTGTTTTGTTAAACTTAAGACGTTTTTAATTTCGGCAAATAAAATGTACGAAGGCAATGCAGTCAATTTAATGTTTCCAAAATACCACTTCTTATTCAAATTGCTCTTTATACGTTAAGTCTGTCAAAACCTCGTCAACCTTCATCTAAGCCCGAAGGGTTTTTGCCATCAACCCCGATTAATTGAAGCGACCTATCGGGGTAGAAAATAAAGCAGATACAATTGAGAAAATTGGACACTTTTTCCCACCAAAGGAAAAGGCGTCAAATGAAACCGACCCTTATATTACGGATTAAGGAATCTGTGGAGTTGCCTTCAATATAGATAGCTACTTTTTAGACGAAAGTGTACCTATTTTTTTACTATGATTGCTTCCTGGTATTTTTGTTATTCACATCACAACGGTACTTTTGTCCACGGCATGTTGTTTGGATATTTTCTTTCGAATTAAAAAAAAACACGCCACCAAGCGTAAAACGCTGGGTTTCGGTCGCCTTATTTGAGAGCTAGTTCCATGAGCTAGTTCTTCCGTGGGTCGGGTGACACGTTTAAATTGTACAGAGGGTGCGTCAGGATGAAAAGCAGACATTAGAACTGCATAGCCACACTCGCTTATAGTTTTTTTATTTACTTAAAAAAAATCTAACATATCAATCAAAAAACTACTCCACACAATCTCTGTTCCTCTGTAGCATGATAAGATGCGTCGCGCCCCATCTCGCTAACATTGAGAAGGGTACAGTCCAGTACTTGATTAGCAATGCCAAGGATGTACCATATACGGGCTGTGGGATGGAGTGAGGGAAGTACTTAATAATACTCCTTGCCCGAATCTCTATTCCCCTCGAACTATAATTTGTCGGTCTTCAAGGCGAGAGTAAACCGGTTTCTTCTAAGCAAGCGCGCTAGATCGTAGATTATAACGTTGCTTGTCATCAGGCAAGTAGTAGTAAAGCGTGAGCCTATTTCACGTAAAAAAAATGTGACACACTTACGGGTCATAACTTTAATGTAAGTTCGAATCGGAGTGGCTTACTCTAGTATCTGGGAATTCTAACCAACCTATGGCTGCCGTACTATGACCAACAGCCGGAACCTAATATTTAACGTGTCATCCGAACTGGGCGGAAGCGACCAAAATGGATGGCGATGTTTTCCTTCATCGTTAAGCGAGTGCAAACTTATGGTTTAGAAAGACCGTATTATATCCGTTATCTAGTATCGATGATACAAGAGTAAGCTTAGTATGGGGCTAGATGGCGCTGTGCGATGTTCTGTTTTTTTTTACCCCATTAAAAATGTCCTCGATTTCACCCTGTCGTTCATATTACCTCCACAGGCAGTGTTGTTTTATTTTTGTCGCGAGGGATTACCAGAATGTAATTATGAACCCTTTCTTATCTGTGTTTGGATTAGCTTTTTATTGGACTAGACGTGGTACAAACAGAATATGGCGCGGATATCAAATACCATGTTATGTATCTATTTATCTAAATATATAAAACTCAAAGGTGACTGACTGATTGACTGACTGATATAGTGATCTATCAACGCACAGCCCAAATCACTGGACGGATCGGGCTGAAATTTGGCATGCAGGTAGATGTTATGACGTAGGCATCCGCTAAGAAAGGATTTTTAGAAAAGCCACTTTTAAAGGGGTGAAATAGGGGATGCAATTTTACTTCTTAATGCGTGCGAAGCCGCGAGCACCTACTAGTATTATAAAAAACTCAAAGGTGACTGACTGACTGATGTAGTGATCTATCAACGCACAGCCCAAACCACGGGACGGATTGGGCTGAAATTTGGAATGAAGGTAGATGTTAAGTCAGGCATCCGCTAAGAAAAGATTTTTGGAAATGCCACTTTTAGAGGGGT
Organism: Macaria notata; assembly: GCA_927399415.1. Taxonomy (NCBI): domain Eukaryota; kingdom Metazoa; phylum Arthropoda; class Insecta; order Lepidoptera; family Geometridae; genus Macaria; species Macaria notata. The sequence goes on along the minus strand of OV656750.1, from coordinate 2,496,507 downwards.
GAAATAGGGGTAATGCGAGCGAAGCCGCGAGCACCCACTAGTCTATACATATAATTAAGCTAAATTGGGACAAAAATCTGTACATTACAAGACAGACAGACATAATAATCTAAGCATAAAATTCTAGAAATTTTAATACATTACTTTTTTTTTATATGTATGTATGTAGATATATAAATACGACGTAAGTCAACAACTTTTAGCTAGGTACTTAGAAAAATATATATATTAAGAAATAAACCCAAATTGCAAATTAGAAAAAATATGTTAGAATGCAAAACTTTGCATTTATTTCAAGCTTAATATTATAAAGCTTTTCAAGCCCGCTGGGCTGGCCCATTTTCGATGCAATCTCAACAAAACACGCCATGTCAGCGTTATTTTGCAATGAAACTCGTGTTTTGGTCTTAACCGACGAGTCGTAAACTTAAGTGCTTATAAGCTTTCACAATTTGCATGACTTATTTTTTAAATATTACTGAATTAAGGGTGTTTTTTTCCGGGAGAAATTCGTTAGGCTTTGGGCATAGACAGTTTGCCTAAAGCTCAACGCCATAATCAGAATAATCATGAAAAAATTATACCTTAATGTAAAACCTGTTTTGTTATTTATGTTTTACATTGGTGTACATTAAGGATATATTCTATTCTACTCTATTCTAAAACAATCAATAAATGTATTCAACTAGCAATACTACTAATGAAGCGTTCTGACGGTAGCAGAAATACGCAGCTTCAAATCCTGCCGGTCGTGATTATTTTCTCGCATTTTCCAATAAATTAATAAAATAAAAAAGCCTTTATTTCTATTACTCAAAAAGAAATAGTTACAAAATAAGTAATGTACATGATATTGAGAACCATTTAAGTAAGTATATTCTTCATGACATAACATACAATGTGCATTTAAGAATTTTCCAATAAAAGTGGAAGTTAAATACTACCTCATTATAATTTTATGGAACTGGAACTCTGGAGAAATACTCTGGATTACTGCAAAGTAACGCCTGATTCAATATCTTAATTTTTTGGAAATTACAGTCACATTTCCTTTCAATTTTTTTTTTAAACACACCCTAATATAGTAAGTAGTTTGGTAATAACTTGTTATACGTTATTTGTTAACATTATAATTACTTAAAACCCTCATTTGAAAAACATAAATAAATAACATTAAATATTTCGCGACATTGCACACATCGCCATCTAGCCCCGCACTAAGCGCCCCAAACGCTTGTGTCGTGGGAACTAGATAACGGATTTAATACCTATATACTTTTTTTTAACTATTTGTAAAGCTATTTCATGTTCGTAATACCTACTCTAACCCTCTTAAGATTTTTCTTCTCGTTAAAGTAATATTGTTTATTCATTGCAAAATCTTGCTACAGACTAAAAAGGTTTAATACGTTTTTATTACACAAAGTAGGTAAAGTACTTCACACGGTCCTGAAAGAACCGAAACTCAAAAGAAAATTCCAACATTTTTTTACGCCGCAAACAATCCAACATAAAAACATTTTAAAGCCTTTTTAAAACCTTTTAAAACCTTCTCATTTCCTCGTTTTACCACAGAGCTATTAAAACGAGACCATAAAACGTAATACATCCAACAAAATCTAATTTATTACTGAAAACCGTGCTTATATACTCAATTATTAGGCATCGATCTTAAACTCCTAACCAGAATCCCTTGACACATCAAACGAAACAAATCTGTAACAAACGAGAGCTCAAAACAAATTAGCTACAATAACAAAAGCCAATGTTACTTGAGCTGTAATGTTAAACGAATAACAAGGAAGTTGAAGCTCGTTTTAAACTGGTAATCATAAACGTATATCAATGATCAAGCATCGGAATTGTCTGTAGTAAAACATGAACAATACTACATGGTATTGACAGTTGACAGGAGGGAGGGTCGCATCCCTTATTTTATTACAAGGCATAGAGTAACAAGGCCATTTACAGTAAGGAAACCAAGGTCCTTATTTCTTGATACCAAAATTTCGTGGAAAAATCTGGACGCCCACCACGATGCACTTGCCGGAAATACTAAATAATTCAGAAACAACAGTAAATAGGTAATTCTGAAATTATTGAACTGACTCATGTCAACTGTCCCCTAGATTGAGACTAATTCTACATTTTGTTTCCGTATAAATCAATCACTACCCACCTATCTCCTATAGTTTCTGAGATTCCCTAAAGCACTTCAGGGTCAGTACACTTATAGTCCATTTTTCTTTTTATTTTACTCTTCTTGACCTAACTTAAGTTCATATGACTAAAAAACATAAGCGTACTTAGATATCAAACAACTCTAAAGTCTAAAAAGATAATCACATAGACACAATTAGTAAGAAACCACCTTTTTTAAAGTCGGTTTTTACATGAACAAATTATTTTTTGCCAGGCAATGGCACCTTTTAAAGAAAGTTAAGATTTCTTTCTCCTCTTTTCCACCCCATGGTTAAAAATCCCCGGTAGTCTGTCGTCTCCGATCATGGAGGTCCAAGATGCATAATTCCACCATAAGGCTGTGATAAACTGACGGACCCATGCGATTTATACGGTGTGTATGGGTACAGGGTTATGTGGGATCAGTGGTGGGCAAAATTTAATTGCAATTAACTTTGCATTAATTAAAATTGCATATTAACGGTTGATCAGTTGTAATTGTAATAAGTAGTTGCAGTTTTTTACAACTGGATCTATATATATAAAACTCAAAGGATATTATGACGTAGGCATCCGCTAAGAAAGGATTTTTGGAAACGCCACTTTTAAAGGGATGAAATAGGGGATGTTAGTTTTACTTCTTAATACGAGCGAAACCACGAGCACCTACTAGTAATTAATAAAGTGAAAACCATTTTAAAAATACCGACCAAAGTCATTGAGAAACAGTGATGTGTATAGAATTAGCGAGACTTGCAGTTTTATTAGTCGAAATCCGGAAGCGAACGTTGTGGGTAACTTCATAAAAAAATATTTAAAATTCCAAAAGTTATCCAAGTCGGTTCCTAGCAGAGTACCTACATATATATTCTTACAGACGCTCATTATTAAAACATTTATGTTCTTATAACATAATTTAATAACATAATTTTCTTATGATGGATTGATATATCTATCGATATATCAATCCATCATAAGAAAATTAACAGCAGTAGTAAATAATAAAACTAACGAATGAAAATAACAATTTCTAACTAACTATTTTAATCACCCTAGTTTTCCCATGAAACTTGTGACCTTTTCTACCTAACCCAGTATTTATAGAACATATATAAATCTAGTACTACACATGCAGAGAGATAAGTCGCTCGCCGAAATCGAATGTATGATAGATTGTAAAGCGATGGACAAAGAATACTAGAAACATAGAATAGCCATTATCTTGACATGGACATAATGAGCATATAAGTTTGAGCAACTTTACGTTCCTGAAAGTATCTTGTAGGTTGGCTTTATAGCTGCAGTTGGATACATAGTTTATGTGTACGTTCAATTTACAAAAAAATATTTTTCTACGATCTGGCTATTATTTTTGACAAGTTATGTATTCGATGAATCATCCAATCATCGTTGTAGAATCCAGTTGTAACTGTCGAATCAGACAAAAATAAAATATGTCTATAAAGTTAACTATTTTCCCCTATTACACACATATGGGCATGTTAACCCTAGGCTGTAAATCTTTAAATCAGGAGAGCCATTGTCGAACGCAAACCTTACATAAAAAATATTTATAGACTGCTCTGTTAGCTTAGTTCGTAGCCTTCTAATCTAGGGGTGCGGGTTCGATTCCCGCATGACACAAGCTATTATGAATGTTAAAAATTGTAATTACTTGTGTTGAGTCTTGTCGTTTCAATGTATGATAAGTATGTTTTCACAAGAGAAAAGTATATATTATATGTATTATATCCGTTATCTAGTATCCATGATAGAAGCGTAGCTTAGAATAGGGCTAGATGGTATTGTGTGATATGTCCTGAAATATTTATTTATCAAAATCTGGCCATTCTATCCTCTTTAAAACATTCTAGGTCAACCCTTTCCCTCAGCCGCTGGTCCCGATATGTAACCGGGTCGCTCTGAATGTCATCCATTTTGCACGGACGGAAAAACCGGGAAAGTGTGACGCTGCGGATACAGTGTTTGTCCAATGGGTGAATTTGCTAGTCAGTTTTCTGATCTATCCATTGATTTCTATCTATTATCTATTTTGATGATTTTCTTCTTCTTCTTATCGAATGAGAGTAGCCAACTCTGGTGTCGAGAGTTAATCAAGCCGCCCTAAGGGCCTCTGACATGGCTTAACGACTGCCGTACTAGACAAACATCTAATTTTCTAATAAGTATGTCTTTACAAAAGAAACGTATGAACCTAAGTATTATATCCGTTATCTAGTACCCACGACACAAGCGTTTGCTTAGTGTGGGCCTAGATGGCGCTCTGTGCAATGTCGTAATAATTTATTTTCTTTACTTTTTATTTATTTACTTTATTGTACAATACTACATATCTAAGTAGTGACATCACGAAACCATCAATCTTTTCTTATATGAATAGTATAGTACTGAAGCGATCGTTGCTTTGTATTGCGATTGTATATAAAGTTAAGTCACTTTTACTGTGTTCAGACATTGGTCGCATTACGGCAGCCTCTAAACCAGGGGCCCCTAGGGCAGGTTGAAAACTATAATAGAGCTGGCCTGTCTCATTCTTACTTAGTGAGTACATATTGTTTAGAACTTTGGGTATAATAATAATAATAATAATAACCGCAGGGGCGACTTTATGGCGAGTCGTCGGTGAGTAGCGTCACCGCGGACCCCGATTCCCTGGGGGCTAAATGAGACCCCCTGCCTCCCGGCTTGCCTTGATTGGCCGTCCGGGAGTGGAAGACGCAAGAGCTCAGTACCTAAGCTCCAGGGTGGAAGTGTTAAAGGGCATAACGCCGCTAGTACCGCTCAGAGAACGCGCAGCACACCTCTCGACACCCTAAGCCACTCACACCAATGTTGCCCTTCCGGCGTCATCTTAGGCTGCCTTTTGTGGAGGGCCCATTTAGTGAGTGGCAAGTCATCACCCGCTATATTTTATTATGAATGAGGCATAACTGGCGGGTGCCGTTCCTCGTACAATAGACCAGTTTAATTAAGTCAATGAACAACTCAACACAATAGCCTGTAAAATTAATACCATGTCTGCAATAGTTACTTTATATACCTAACATCCTCTATCTGTAATTTTTACTTAATTTTAAGTATAATATTGTAAAAGGCCTCTCAGTGTTGGCTCCGGCCCCACTGATGCCTTAAAAATACCGGGCGTAAGGCCCGAGAGTCTGTGAAGATAATAATAATAAGGGACAGATACAGAAGGCAGTGATTCTTGATACGGCGCGTATTGTCCGGAGGTTCCTTTCTTTGTAACCTCTACCACCGGTTGCTTGGGTTCTGCCCCGTTGCCGGCGGCATCACTAGTTTTAAGTTTTTTATGATATTTGTTATTTTTTTTATACATATATTGTAAAAAAATTAAAAATAGTTGTTAATAAATGAATACCGAGATAATAATAATAATTTTTATTTGTAAAACATGGGTAAGTTGTACCCACACATATTATGTTATATATTTACATATACTGTATTGCTCTAAACTCAATAATGTAACGCACTCTGTTTTACTACTTTTTAACGAAAATCATACAAAATTAATATGAAAGAGTATGTGAGTTGGTTCCAGTGTCTGCTTTTTATCCAGATGCACCCTGGTTCGAATCCAGCCCTACACCAATGACTTGCATTTTAAAGTTATTAAATTAAAGTTAAAGTAAAGTAATTAAAGTTATTAAGTTATTAAATTAATTAATTAAAGTTATATATGGGAATTTGCACTCGCTTGGCAGTGAAGCAAAACATCGTGAGGAAACTGACATGTTTGAGGACCTCAATACCTGAGGATATTTGTGTCTTCTGCGGAAGGACCTGGGTGCCCACCACGATGTATCTGCCTAAGAGAACTCCTTTAGTGAATTAATTCTGCGGGGGAGTCACGACCCACAGTCATGATGAAATACGACTCAAGAGAAATGAAGGATTAAACAAGCCATCAAACTTTAGTCTTTATAGTGGCATCATTTATTGCTACGATTTAACATCTTAATCTGTAAAATAGCCCAACAGTTTGTAAGAGAGATAAAACTTCAACTTTAACTTCTTTCCTTTTATTTATACTTTTTCCACTTCTTAGTAAACCGTAGTAGCCGTGAGATCATTTGCAAAACAGAAAAAGGAAAATGAATTAAAAAGACCCGCTCATTGACGTTTCCACTTCTTTTTTATTTTGGCGTCCTCTTCGCTTCCACCATCTTTTTTGCTTTTTGTTGCAAATGATAAAGATGTAGATTTTACGGATGTGGCATGTGATACCGCTATTAAAATAAATTCTAAAAACTTATTAAGCTGCATGATTACTTTGAGAAATACACCAGATTGTGTGAATCGTGAGCTTATGTGGTTTTCTGTATTTAACCATACAAAACTGATAAAAGATATGCCCAAAAAAATAAACTACACATAACTGGCCGCGTCACAAACGGTTAGACTTATAGCTTCTTAAAATCTTAGATTGAAACATTGTATGTATTATAATAAAAATTTAAACGTTGAAAACAATTCGTTTAATTAAATTGATGTATTGTAATTATATGGTCGGCTAGTACTGATGTGAACTCACCTGTCAAATAGAAAACGTATGTTTACACGTTCAGTGGTAAATTTGTCGAATGTTGGGTGTAGAGTACCAACACTTCCAGTACCATTATCTCTACGGTCTTACAACTTTAAACCCAGTAATTGACAGATGCGATCTTCGATTTGTTGGTTAGTGGTTTTTTATTCATATTTTGATGTTATACGATGCATTTAATTTCAAAAGGCAGGCGGGGCCTGTATTTATCAAAGGATTAAGCTAAGTGACTGAGGCAGCTTTTTAACGTGTGTGAAATATATTAAAAAGCCGTTATAAAGACACCTGCCGAAAATGTATGAAAAATTATTACGTTTCAAAAACTGTTAGAGTTTGCATTGCCATTTTTAAATGAAATTATTTTGTATTATTTTAACATTTTTAGGGTTCCGTACCTCAAAAGGAAAAAACGGAACCCTTATAGGATCACTTTGTTGTCCGTCTGTCCGTCCGTCCGTCCATCTGTCAAGACCCTTTTTCTCAGGAACGCGTAGAGGTATGAAGCTGAAATTTATATCAATTACTCAAGTCTACTGTCCCTTGAAGCTGTGAAAAAATCAAACTTCTAAGCCAACGCAATCAAAAGATACAGCCATTTATGCCGCAAATTTTCGACACTTGCAAGGGAATCAAAACCTACAGGGTGCTTCCCGTGAACTCAGAATCTTGAAATTTGGTACGAAGCAACGTCTTATAGCATAGATAAAGGAAAAATTACGAAAACCATAAATTTTTAGTTACATCACAAAATATTTAACCTTGCAGGTTTGTACGGAACCCTCGGTGCGCGAGTCCGACTCGCACTTGGCCGGTTTTTTTTTATTTGAAGCGAGTGTAGCTTAGCGGTTACTGTGTCTGATTTACATACAGACACACCCTGGTCCGAATTCAGCCCTACACCAATGAGTTGTATTTTCAAGTTATGTGTGGATTTTCATTTGCTTAGCGGGAAAGGAAATCATCGTGACGAAACCTACATGTTTGAGCACAATAGCCGAGGACACGTGTCTTCCGTGGAAGGACCTGGGCGCCCACCACGATGTATCTGCACAAGAGAACTCCCCTAACGAACTAATTCTGCGGGGGAGTCAGGAAACTCAGTCATGAGGAACACGACTCAAGAGAGATTAAACAAAACTTGAAGTTTATAAATAAAAGTACTTAATCGTAACGAATAGGTTGATTTTAACAATAAACGCTAAAATTACAAGCTAATCTTGTTAGATACCGCCTGGTTTGCTTTATCCGGTAAAAAAATCTGCGTTATTTTTAGAAGCAACCGCCTCTTAGTGAAGTGAAAAGATACAAACCGAACAATTATACTTAAAATATTTTATCACCAAAGCCACTTCAAGTTCGAATATTCATCTTTTAGTGTATTTATAGCAAACTAAGACACTCACAAGTTTTTTTTACTATACAAAAATATAATATAAATTAATTTTGTACAAAATTTTAACATACTTTTAAAATTTTTCGATCATATATTATTAACACAAAATAAAGAGTCTTAATACTAAAGGCTTTGGAAATGACAATATTATTTCACAATTCATCATTATATTATTCCCCAGAAAGCAATTCACCAAATCAAATATTCCTCTCAAGTTTACAAACCGCAAACAGTCAATTTTTAACTCAAGTGAGTTGATTAGATTTAAATAAAAATGGCGGTCTCAGCACTAGACATCCAATGAATTATGAAAAGGCACCGCTTGCCTTCCTTATATAGTGTAAGAGATAGGGGCGTCTTTAATAAAGGACAATGGAAAAAATATTTTTTGAAGATGTAGTACTAACAGAGACATACTTTATCTTCTAAATATATAAAACTCAAAGGTGACTGACTGGCTGATATAGTGATCTATCAACGCACAGCCGAAACCACTGGACGGATTGGGCTGAAATTTTGAATAAAAGCAGATGTTATGACGTAAGCATCTGCTAAGAAAGGATTTTTGGAAATGCCACTTTTAAAAGGGTGAAATAGGAGATGCAAGTTTTACTTCTTATTGCGAGCGAAGCATGCGAGCACCCACTAGTTGCACATATGTCGCTTAAATCCGTTTGCCTGTTGGTAAGTAATAGCCATGGTCTAAGATGAATCGTGCTTACCCAACAAGAACCGGTACACTCTCGCTTTTAAGATAGCTGGATCGTTCGTGGGGTGTAGGGAGTTACACACACACACAAACACACACATAATACGATAGAGGATATCTGTTGCTTTGGCGATTGGTTGATTAAACTAGTTTTATTTAATACTCAATCCACATAATTAATTAGTCTACTTAACTTGTACAATATAGCATGTAACATAAACTCAGCGTATATTTAATATACCTTAAAATTCTAATATCTCAGGATAATTCTTTTCACGGATCAGATAACTTTTTTAACCAACTTCAAAAAACAGGTTCTCAATACTTCCGAAAGTTTTCTTTTAGAATAGAATAGAAATCATTTGTTTCGGAATTACATCCATATACAATTAAGAAATAGATATATAATAAAAGAAAAAAAAGAAGGTACTTACATTAAAAATTTACTTACTATTTTTAAGGTCACCGCCTCCTTGCCTAACACAATGTAACGCAGTCAATGAGATTTTTTGTATGAATGTATTCTCGAATAAATTCACTCCATGAATAATTCAGGAATGATACTTTGGTAACGAAAATGTGGCCAAAGAGATGTTTTTAGATATTTTATCGCTATTTTCGGTGTTTATTAGGTCGTTTTGTGAATTTCATGACGCTTTTTGTGATGGCATGAATCTGGGTGAGATTTAAAATTTGATTTCGTTTTGTGGCTTTCGTCTTTAAAAAGGATGACGGAACTTGAATTAAAAATAAAGAGTTTCATCATTGTGTGTTTGTCAATACATCTTTCTTTTTATACCTTACTAGTGGAAGCTCGCAGATTCGCTTGAAAGTAAAACTTGTATCCCCCATTTCACCCCTTTAAAAGTGGCATTTCCAAACATCCTTTCTTAGCGGATGCCTACGTCATAACATCTACCTTCATTACAAATTTCAGCCCAATCCGTCCAGTGGTTTGGGCTGTGCGTTGAAAGACCACTATATCAGTCAGTCACCTTTAAATTTTATATATATATAGATACATACTTACTAGGAAGTTTTATATCTTGTAAGCTAATAAGATAAGCGTTTACTTAGTATGCGGCTTGCTGTGTGAAATATCTGGGAATACCAAATTTTCAGAAAAAAAATACCAGAAAATTCAATTCAGAACGTCACAGATGTGTTTGCAAACCAATTTAGCTAACAAATGCTATACATATAGATTGAATGGATTGCTTTCCTTTTTTGAAATCAGTAAAAAAACGTATAACCCATAGACATTTTTATAAATAAAGGAAAACAGTACTACAGACTAGGAAAATGAAAATACATGCAATCAGCTAAGTGCGCAAATAAATCACGCTAAGGGTGTGCAAATGCTTGTAAATTAGCCAGATTTATTGGCACAAATAATTAGGTAAATTCCCCCGGGAAGAGGGGATTACTACGCAAATATTGATGGGAGAATTTGCGAAGACTAGTTGTGTGTTGCAGATTTATTTGTAGTTTTATTGCCTAACATAAGTTAGCTGTTAGAGAAACAATTAAGTCCTAATTATATCCGACTTATCATAGTAATCTTGAAGAAACGAAAATACCTTAGGTAATGCAAATTTACAAACTAAATCTGCCAGAAAAACTTGCAGGAACTAACTGCCATCAATATAATATGTAACATTGATCATCTTATCATATCTTACCTTACCCTTTTTTATCATTAAGGCGGTACATGTCATACGGTAATGAAATGAAACACAGATATCATAAACATAAAAACCTTCTTACACACCGTATGCACGTGCCGTATGGCACAACAAAGTGTCATACGGCAGTTCTTTTGCTATACAAGCTGTGCAATTGTGGAACGCTTTACCGTGACGTGAGGAAAGCGCCATCTTTAGATATATTCAAAAACAAAGTTTTTAAACTGTATTTGTCCTCTCAAGTTGAATAGAAAGGAAGTAAGTATATGCTATTGTAGTTATCGTTATTTGACATATATTTATTTATTACTTATCATCATATGTATTGAAGTATGTATTAGTGTATTTGTTTATTTTGCTATTTATGTATGTTTATTTTATGATACCTATGTATTTATGTAATTTCACATACATTTAAAACACCTCGTCTACCATTATACTTGCGTCTTATCCCTGCCAGATTGGTTGCCTGGAAGAGATCGCTTTTAGCGATAAGGTCGCCAGTTAAGACACTAGGCTTTAGTTTTAATATTATTTTTGTAAATTTCTGTATTGTGCTGGTGTTTTAATAAAGTGTATATCTATCTATCTATCTTCTTATAACAAAACGCGGCTTAAATATTAGTCCAGGACTTTGAAAATTAAAAATGGGTTCTTGTTGTTCAAACATCACATACGAGCAATCGTCAAAAAAAATTGAAACTTTGATTTAACATTGGTACATTTTGACAGTTTGATAATTATGACAGTAGACAGACAATTTTCGAACAACAAAAACGGACTTAGTCTAGGCTTATATTTAAACCACGTTTTGTAATAAAGCCGAAAATGTGTAGCCATCGGTAACAAGTTTGATTTTGCTATGCAGTCTTTGTAAAATAACAAAAAAGAAATTATCTAAAAAGCTTTAAATTCCACTTTAACAACAGAATTACTGTAATTATGACAAAAACAAACTTTGATCCCTTATCACCTAACCTTATTACATTGTAAATCCAATGTAATTAAACTAAAAGGTTTTGCCCTAAACATAAATAAGTAGGTAAGAATATACTAAGTATCACATATTTAATAGACACCTTAATAAGGCGAAAAAAAGTCTGACAGACATATGTCAAATTGATCACATATACAAATATCATGATAACTGATACGATGCTTTAGCTCAAAAATACTGGGAACCGTTGTTCGTGCAAACTGCCAAACTGTGGAATTCCTTTGCCGAAGCTCTAATCCCTTTGCACCTTAATTAAGTCGGTCTTGAAATCGAGAGTGAACCTGTTTCTTTTAGGCAAGCGCACTAGATCGTAGATCGTCAAGCGTGAGCACTGTAAAAAAGCTGTTCGCTCTGAGCTTCGTTCTGATTTCCTTTTCTTAAAAAAGGGGCTAATTAATCCGAACTGTAGGTATTTTTATTTTCCAAAATTAATATTCTTTGAGACTTTCAACTGATATTCAAAAGTTTTAGCACGAAGATGGTTTTTTTTAACATATCCTGTGTTAAAAATACCATCTTCGTGCTTCCGTTTGAATATAGCCCGCTTGATGTTAAGCACCGCTGCAGTCTAAGATATAGCACGTTATCCTGAAAGATCTATTTAGGCTGGATTTGAAGGAACAAAAAAAATATACTCAGAATCTTTTACCTTCTTAATTTGAGCTTGTCTATTTTACGAGATAGTTGTCACAGAGTTTGATAGTTAGGTGTCTATGTATTTTATAGTCTGTGGTTAGTATATACGATTTTCTGCCTCGCCGAATGTAAAGTCTAATAATAATAAATCTGTCACACTGTTTGTATGTATTTTTTCGGTGGCACTTACTTTTGGTTAGAGGCGAGGAGTTTATAAACTTACGCATGTAACTTATAATGGATGATAGTGCTGATAAAATAAGTATAATATTCTTTTCGGAGTCACCAAATATATTAAGTATATTAATTTGAATGTACCTAGGTTAAGTAATATAACTGTAAATTGTTATGTATTTTTGTTTTCTGGTGTATAATAAAGCTATATTGATTGATTGATTTAATATATTGATTGATATACGGTTATAACTTCTAAATTATGTTAGTAACATCAAAACTGTGTGATTATTTTAGAAAGCTTACATCCTGTACTACATTATGGAAGAAACAAATTTAAAACTTACTCCGATGTTTTTTCGTAAAAAGCTTACTTTTAAGATTTTTTCTCTGAAAAAAGTTATATTTTTTTTTGTTCTGATTTATTTTCTTTCCTTTATTGAATAAAATATTGCAAAAGTTTAACCTCGTTTTATTGCCCATACATTAAGCTATCAAATGATATTTTTTTTAAATCAATATGCCCTTTAAATAATAAGTTATGACTAAATTAATACAAGCGCCCAAGGGTTGGTGTCAAAAATAACAAAATGGCTGCCATTCCACCATGAGGAGGAAAAAAAAAATTTAGAGCTTGATTTGTCGATAAAATTAATCATATATTTTACCATTTCAGGCTCCGACACGGGTAGACAAACACATTGTATAACACTTTAATACAAACACCAACATAGAGATAAATAAAACAAATAACTTAAAGTTAATGTCCTGATTGGCGACTTTACCGCTCAAAGCGACCTCTTTCAGATAATCAAATCTTAATATACCTATCAATTTACAATATACCTATGTATCTGAAGACATGTTCTAAAGATTTTAGTTAGTGAGCAGATTCATTTAGGTTTATTCGTGTTTCTTCAGTAACATAGCATTTTTTATTACGTATATTCGATATGTATATTATTTGGTGCTTTAAACATTAAAAAAAGTTAGGCAATTATTTCTTAAATTAAACTAAGTATTAATTAATTGTATATGCGTTACCTATCTGAATTCATTTTTTTTCTTCTTTATTAACTTATACTGTCCCACTCCTGGGCGCTGGTCTCCCCCCAACTCCCTACATGCGTCCCGGTCTCCGCCTCCTCACGCCAGGCACCCCGAAACCGGTCGAGATCCTGACGCCAGCGGGTCTTGGGCCTTCCTCTACCACGTTATTTCATTAATCAAACTAAAACATTACAAGTAAATAAGTTAACTAACCGACACTCTTAACCCGAAACTCTAACCGACTCACAAATGATTGTAATTATAAAAAGCCGAGTAAGGATTGAATTTTGACGGATAACTTATTAACCAATTCTAAGTAGAGCAAAATATTGTCAGCTTTTTGCTCTATGTTTTCTAGCAGGCCCTTATTTTTGGTTAAGTTAAGCTCTGAGATGGTGTGAGAAATAATGTGTTAAACATACATGTACATATTTATTTATTTTCTTGGTCATACAATATACAGCAGGAGCCGCGGCGGACGCAGCAGAAGAAGCCAAGCGGCGAAAATATACATCATTATCGACTGATTATATTTTCGTACCGCTTGGCTTCGAAACTTTTGGTCCATGGGGTAAAAGCACTAAGTCTTTTATAAAAAAAAAAAAATGTTGATTGACATCACTACAGACAAGAACGCTGGCTGGTTCCTTGCGCAAAGGATTTCTATTGCAATCCAGCGTGGGAATGCAGCCAGCGTTCTTGGTTCCATACCACATGTAGATTGTTTAAATTTAGTTTAGATGTAAATAGTCCTTTTTAGTTCTATTAGTGTTAATATGTGTAAATATTTTTCTTAGTATTGAATAAAGATACTTTTTATTATATACATACATACTTACATATTATACATATATGAGACTGTACCATAGCGAGGAAACCGACATATTTGAGATTTCATTTTATTTATTTATTTACTATGGCACACAAAACAGAGTATAACCACACTGACAACATTACTGGACCAATTTATTCCATAACATCTTTTAAGACCTATATTTTACCTCGGATGCATATACTATTCGATCTTTGAACAACTCCTTCGTCTTTGCACAAGACCGACACCAATGGCACCTAGAATAAAAATGATGATGACCAAACTTGTGGAAAAATAAATTTCCAACAACTTTGGAGAGGACCATTTTTGCTCTAAAGTTGAAAATTAACGAGTTATTTGAAAAAAAAACGAAATAATTGAACTTTAAAACAAGATGGCGGCGAATGCTCTACCGGGATTAGTTACAAAATCGAGATTTATACTTCCAACCACACCCTCTGACGTTTAAAAAAAAATCGCTCCTCGGATTTTTTTCTATTTAAATGTCTGCCCCGACTGGACTTGGACTATATATATTAACAACGTACATTCACTTACGTTAGCTGACTGTTATAGTTAAACTAGCTGCGCCCGCGACTTCGTCCGCGTGGAATAGTTATTTGGGCATCATATTTATTTTAGCAAACAAACTCTTCAGCTTTATAAATTATAACTGTTACCCACGACTTGAACCGTTTTCGCAGCGCACGCAACGGAAGCCTTCAAAGATGAAGAATTTTCCCCGTTATTCCACATTTTCCATTGTTTCTTCGCTCCAATTATAGTTGCAGCATGATGTTATATAGCCTAAACCTTCCTTAACTAACTAACCTAAGCCTTCCTCGATAAATGGTCTATTCAACAAAAAAATAATTTTTGAATTCGCACCAGTAGTTCCTGTGATTAGCGCGTTCAAACAATCAAACAAACTCTTCAGCTTTACAATAGGTATTGGAATAGATTTAATCGGCTTAATGTCAACTCAGACAGAAAATTCTCGGGCAGTTTGGTTCAGTTGACAGAATCTAATAAGAACTTTAGTACAATGATGCTGATGGTCTTTGAACTCATTAGTATATAATTATCTTAAACGTTAATAATAATAGAAAAGGACCTTAAATTTCGAGTTTATACTCTCTGCTACAAAACCTTTTAAAGCAAAATTATTTCAAGTAACTAAGTACAGAACAAATACCTATACTTACCTCCGTATGTTTCACTAAGTTTGACATAAAGCTGCTTAACATTTTCACGGACGTCGCGCCTTCGTGTTAGCCTACTTAATTTATTGTGCTTAAAATTACTTAACAAGGAGTGGAAAATAGAATTTTATTTAAAGAACTCCATAGGCAGTGTTATAAATGTATTGCTTTTCTTCTAATTATAAAGAACGAGGTAGAAATATGACAGTTTTATTTACGTAAAATTTTCGAATTAAACTTCAGAACGTTTGTAAAGCCATTGTTTATTGGTCTGTTTTTCATTGAAGTGACTGATCTTCGTGATTTTAATAGATATGGTGTTAGTATATGGACTTCAAAGAAGTTCTATTATCTTTAAACAAGTTACTATATTTTATTAATGTTTATAAAATATCTTGCTGTTCCTAATGGGCCTTATTACAAAACGTGGTTTAAATATAAGTCTAGACAAAGTCCGTTTTAGTTGTTCTAAAATTGTCTGTCTACTGTCATAATTAACGGTGAAGGAAAACATCGTGAGGAAACCGACATGTTTGAGGACCACAATACCCGAGGACATGTGTCTTCCGTGGAAGGACCTGGGCGCCCACCACCATGTATCTGCCCAAGAAAACTCCCCTAACGAATTAATTCTGCGGGGGAGTCACGACCCTCAGTCATGAGGAAATACGACTCAAAGAGAGTGACTGTCATAATTATCAAACTGTCTAAATGTACCAATGTTAAGTAAAAGTTCCAATTTTTGTTGACATTTTGATTGCTTGTATGTGATGTCTGAACAACAAGATCCCACTTTTTATTTTCAAAGTCCAGGACCGCTTTTTGTAGTGAGACGGTTTAAAATTACCTAACAGTTAAGTGTAGTTTCAGTGTTAAACAAATGAATATAATCAAATCATTTTATTGTTTTAATCAACTGATATTTTTTTTTATATTTAGATTACCTTGTCTTCAGTTCAGCTATCCTGTAGACAAAAAGGAAATAATCAGAATATGTAAGTCTATGCAAATTTAAATAATTTTGTGATTAACAAGTTTTAGTATGAAAAGCATGATATTTATTATTGAGATTATTTCCTTAGAGTCCATCATTTTATAAATCTTAATCCAATTTCATATGAAATACGTTTTCATCAGATTTTTTAAAAACTAAAACGGTTTTATACTTGGCTATAGTTTGCCTGTTGGTAAGCAAGGCTACACACAAATAAATATACATTAATGTACATAAGACGCTTGTCACGCTCAACCCAAAAATGATAACTACTAAAAACTCAGACAATAAAAAAACAATCAAAATGAAAAAAAAATCCTCCTGTTGCCTGTAAAATTATAATCCATAGATACTCCTTGAAAATCACCCTTAGACAGGAAAATGTTTACAACCCACATTACAAACATGCCCGAGATTATGATTAACCGGTTTATGTTCATGATGATTCATATTCTGATTCCTATCGTGATACCTATGCTGATTCACATCAGACCTCATCATGTATCTTTTGTTTTTATCTCTACGCGTCAGATCTGATGGATACATTCTAGTTACTCCAATTCGCTTGCCGTTAGACTTGTATGGTCTATCGTATAGAGGTTTTCGCGTTTTAGGTCGAATCAAACCCATACCCAGTGAAGGCATCATGGGCATCGGCGGCGGCATCGGTAATGCCATCGGTGCTGGCATCATTTGCATTGGCGGGGGCATCATAGGCATAGGTGCTGGCATCATTTGCATCGGTGGCGGCATCATAGGCATAGGTGCTGGCATCGCCATCATGGATGGCTGCAGCAACATTATCAGCGGCGACATATTCAAATCCATTTCGTTATCCCTATTGTTCCGATCCCTTTCGTCTTGTTCCTTCCTCGCCTTGTCTTCGGCTTGCCGTCTTTCATCTTCCATTTCTTTACGTATTTTGGCTTCTAGCTCTTTCAGTTCTTTGTCGTGTTCTGCGGGGGACTGTGTTGATGGTCCTAGTTTTCGGAATGTTACTTCAGCCATCATTATCGATGGGTTAACGGGTTGCATCATTGGTAGCATGGGGACTGGGGGTGGTGGTAATGGCATGGGAATTGGTGGGGGCATCGGCATTGGCATTGGCATTGGAGGCATTTGCATTGGCATCGCATATTGGGGATTGGCTGATGTCGGTGTTGTATAAATTACTAGAGCAAGTAGAAGACATGGTTTCTGTGGAAAAAAATATATTTATTTTTTTACTGATTCTAGATTTATGAGTTTTTTTTTGCAAGGAATGGGTTGGCACTTGACCGTAATTCGCCTGATGGTAAGCAATAATTACTGTCTAGGATGGAACGTGCTTACCCAGTAAGAACCGATTCACTCGCGCTTTAAAGATCAGTGAGATAGATAGATAAATACTTAGTAAGCCCATGCACAGAACAATATTAAAGAAAACATAGAAATTAGCATCTTTGTTGGCGGCTTCATCGCTAAGAGCTATCTCTTCCAGGCACGTCTGTTTAAAGTAGGTATTTAAAATAACCAGTGCTGTTAATGGTAATTTGAGGTTTGATTTATTTATATGTACTTACAAAATTCATTATAATTTTACTATATCCTCAATACAATCATTTTTCAGATATTATTTACATGCAAAGATTTCAAGAAAACTACAGAGCACCAGTACAAGGAATTATGATGATTTTCTTATCAAAGACTTTGCACTCAATAAACTTTTTACAGTGCGCAATAAAAATATTTATAGCTGGAAAATTACAATAATATGTACTTACCTACTTTCTGGTGAAATATAACTTAATACAAAAAATCTGATGACCTTTGACTATAGCGTAGTTGTTGCAGACACTTCAGGTAATCAAGTGCGATCTTCAAATCTAGGGTTAATATGTACCTTCTAGGTAAGTGTGTTGCACTTTAGGCTGCAGCAGACGGGGTGTAGCCAAACGCAAACATATTCCGCACAAATAAATCTCAACTCCTAGGGTTGAAAAAACACTTCTAAATGTACAAATTACATTTTCCATTACATTTGTGACACTGGAGTATCGAAACTTATTCCAAACTAAGATTATCTTGTCACGGTTTCTTCGAAAGTCTTACTATCTGACTTCCATTAAAAAATTTGGTCGCCTACCGCTATCTGCTCTAGAGTAGTTCCCCATTGTATGATTTCTGCGGGGGATTCACGACCCTCAGTAATGAAGAATTTGAGACACAACAGTCTTGTTCTAGGCACTATTTCGTAAACTACGACGATGGTTACACCAGGGGGCTGCCCCCTTAAGCTTGGATTTCCTAGGAAAGCGGTTCCGCCATATAGCGGCCGTAATACAGCGGTGAATGAACGTTGTCTATGTAAACGTAATGGCGCGGTTTCCTAGAGAGCGGTAACTTGCACCGTAATTTACTTTAATTATTTTTGGGTCCGTAATATTACAGCCGCTATATGAAGGCACCGTTGTCCTAGAAAACCAAAGCTTTAGACAAGCGCCGTATTTTAGTGAGCGTACAGTCGCTCGCCTAAGGAATAGAATACCAATGTATGGGAGTAACGCAGCATGTCAATCATCGCGATGTCAATCCCATACATTGGTCTTTCTATTCTATAAGTGAGCGACAGTACGCTAGCTAAAATACGGCTCTTGTCTCAGGGGGCCGGTGAGTTGTAGAATATAAGGAAAAAATAAGCCAATGAGAAGGTCAGTCTGTAGGTACCTACATATATCTGCACATCGTTTGAGATTCACCAAGTGATCCCAACTGCATTAAACTCATTCAGACAGTCTGATAGACGTTTTATCAATACGAACGAACACTTTAATTGAACGAGAGACGGCCCAAGTCAGGGGAGAAGCTTAGTCTAAACGTTTTGATAGAAAGTGTGGAACTCCTTGCCCGAATCTCTATTCCCCTTGAACTATAATTTGTCGGTCTTCAAGTCGAGAGTAAACCGGTTTCTTCTAGGCAAGCGCGCTAGATCGTAGATTATAACGTTGCTTAACATCAGGCAAGTTGTAGTCAAGCGTGAGCCTATCTAATGTAAAAAAAAAAAAAAAGTATTCACGTTTAGATCGACTTGCGCAACGATTCATAATCGTATTTAGCGACAGCTTTAAAACATAGCGCAAACTTTTTCTTTCGACAGCTTTGACATAACAAAACTTTTTCTTGTAAATTATCGAACTTATAATAACTCATAATGACTTTCGAACCGACGTTCGAGGAGTCAACACGTCCTAAGGATGCCTCGTGGAGAGGCGGAACACGTGTCGACGAGAATATCTTGCCGAAGGAGAATAACAAAGCTTCAAGACACAAGGTGCGGTGTTGGTAAGATCTTGAGATCCACGGAGGCCACGTTGGTTAGGAGGTGAGGTGTGGCAGTGGTATATGGAGGAACACACCTAAAAACCATCAAGTCTGTGGTTTGATGTCGGTTAAGGAGCAGTCGCAGCGGAAAAACACTACATATTTCTCCAGAGTTTCAGTTTTCACTGATAATAACATCAAAAATAAATCGACATTTCCATGGGGGATGAATATATCCGCCTTATAATTCATATTATGTTTAGAATGGTTAGGTTTAGAGAAAGAGTCTATAACTCTATTTTGGCCTTTTTGTGTATAAAACTGTTTTGATTATTCAAAAATCAACTAATAGACTTGTAAATTCAATGTAAATAGTGTAGGATTTGTGTGAGGAATGTAGCATAAGCCTACGCGACACAGGCCTACTGAGGGACCTACTAGTAGTAGGTTGCCTGGAAGAAATCGCCTAAGGCGGTAAGGCCGCCCAATGTGCAGCATTTGAATACATTTAACTCTATTTTCTATAGTGTAATTTCTATTACTTTTGGTGTAGTTATATTAAAATAACATTATTTTCTAGTACCGTGGCACGGTCACAAACTTATGTACAAAACTTAAATAGTAAGTAAACATATAGATTATAAGGAAAAATTTTATGTGTCCTTCTATCGTCTCTAATAAAAGATTTAGATATGATTTTGATTTTATAATCCGAAGAGCGCTGATTCGATCCCCACCCACAGCAATCTTTTTGCAACTTTTTATCAGAACATCGCCAAATCTTACATTTTGCAAGCGCATTCGCCTTATGAATGTATATTTAACTCGGCGGGCCTTCTGCAGCACTTAACACGGTAAGTATATTCGGAGAGACAAGTGGTTAATGTAAATTACTTGTAATTAATTTGTTTGTATCTACTTTATTTGAATGTATGAAATTACCATTATTATCAATGTATGAAAATAAGATCGTTTGAGAGTGACCAATTCTGTTATTTTCAAACTAACTTAGGGGCCCTTAACATGGCTTTATACGACAAACCGCCGCAACCTACAATCTAACATGGTCATCCATCCCACGGAAGGGCACAATGTGGTATGCCACATTTTGGTCACCCATCGAAAACCGCATCAACAGTTGCTTTACACATAAGCACTGATTTATATTAAACTAGTGGACGCTCGCGTCTTCGCTCGCATTAAGAAATAAAACTTGCATCCCCCATTTCACCCTTTTAAAAGCGGCTTTTCCAAAAATCCTTTCTTAGCGGATGCGTTATAACATCTACCTACATGCCAAATTTCAGCTTGATCCGTCCATTGGTTTGGGCTGTGCGTTGATAGATCACCATATCAGTCAGTCAGTCACCTTTGAGTTTTATATATTTACATAGATGAATGACTGATGTATCCTTGATTAACACATAAAACTATTTTCTTATTTATCAAGGAAACTTTGAAAATTATAACCACTTTTGTGTATAACTGTACTAGTTAAGATATCGCAGGCAATGTGCAGACAGCGCCGTTCGTGATAAGTAAATTAAAAGTCAATTATCATCACTTTGTTGGCACTTTATCTCCATCTTGATGGCACAATCTATCTATTCTTGATCTTTTGTGACGAAATTAGCTTACGAACTTATTAATAAAATGTACAATTTGAACATTTTTATCCCTAAAATTATGAAATGCGTTATTTTAGTTATTTTCATTTGATTCTACTTTAAGTCCTGTTTTGAAAGAAATATAACATTCCTATGTATGTACATTGTTTTTCTGTATAATAATTGTATTTAAGTTCGCGAATTAGTTAGAGTACAGTAGTTTTGTTGGATTTCAGAGGCCTCTGGAGCGGTTTGCAAACTTTAGACACTAGTTTATGTGTCTCAGTAAATCAAAATATAAAGTCAACAGATCAAATATGTACATATTTGTCCGAAGAAACTCAGACTTGCTTATTTATAACTTCACACTAATTTTATAAAAAACTTTTTTTTTCTTCAAGTTTTATTGAAAGAGTATTCAATCCACCCTCGTAGATGGCGCTGTGCGGAATAAAGCTCCATCTAGCCCCACAAGCAAACGCTTGTGTCGTGGGTACTAGATAATGGATATAATACTTATATACTTTTCTTTTGTAAATATATACTTATTATACATACAAACAACCAGACTCAACACAAGCAATTATCATTCTTTTAAGTTCATAAATACTTGTGCCGTGCGGGAATCGAACCCTCAACCCCTAGATTAGAAGGCAGAGCCACTACCAACTAAGCTAACAGGACAGTCCTGGAATATTTATTTATATTTATGATTTCTCATATATAAACAAACAATCACTCCAACTGACAAGTACCTCACAACACCCTGTTATACGACCCTAAGGAACCCCAAACAAGCGGAGTTTTCCACTCAAACTTCAAGCCCTTGAAGAGATATCGAAGGATGGTCGAGGATCCCTAAAGACGTAGTGTTCCGTACAAATTAGTATGGCCTGACATGTGGTGAGAGTGCCCTTCTGAATTTGGAGATAGAGGGCGCTACTGTTGGTTTGTTATTGATGTTTTATTTGAACGAGTTTTGCTCAGTAGATGAACGTCCAAATAAAATAGCAAAATATTTTTTTCCGTTAGACAGTCAGGCAATTGATATCCCTGAATTGGGCGGATTCTCCAAAATTTATCTCTTTCAGTCGTATTTCCTCCTGACTGAGGGTCGTGACTCCCCTGCAGAATTAATTCACTAAGGGAGCTCTCTTGGGCAGATACATCGTGGTGGGCACCCAGGTCCTTCCACGAATTACTCTCCAAAAATGGCTATCGAAAAAAGTCACTAACTAGCTTTTACTCGCGGCTTCGCACGCGTTATTATACATATACACCTTCCTCTTTAATCAATATTTCTATCAAAAGAACTGCATTAAAATCCGTTGTGTAGTTTTAAAGATCCAATCATATATACAGATAGACGCGGGAGCAACTTTGCTGTATACTATGTAGTGATGTACTTAATCCAAAATAGTAGTAATATTGAATTAGTTAGATATATTACATAACAAGTGGGTGCTCGCGGCTTCGCTCGCATTAAGAAGGAAAACTTGCATCCCCTATTTCACCCCTTTAAAAGTGGCAAATCCTTTCTTAGCGGATGCCAACGTCATAACATCTACCTGTATGCCAAATTACAGCCAGATCCGTCCTGTGGTTTGAGCTGTGCGTTGATAGATCACTATATCAGTCAGTACCTTTGATTTTCATATTATATTTAGTTAACTTTTTTGCCAAATAGTAATAGTAGTACCCCGATATCGACAAGGAGTTGTGTCGAGCTGCAGAAGCGTCTTGTCTTGTTATACTGTTATTGAAATCTTCTATCACACTAACGAAAATCCACGGGTTTGCCTGCATTTTCAACGGTAGATGTAGCTGTAAGAAATGGTTTTTGGTAAAATAATGTATAATTATTTTTATTACATTGTATTTTGTAGGTATAGACGAGTTAATTTAATTAATTGATTTGATTTGATGTAGCGTAAGAAAAGCGACCGAAAAGTGGCATTCTATTTTGGGTACTTCTGTGGGTCAGGCGACACGTTAAATTGCAGGTCCCGGCTACTGGCAGTCGGTACCTACTAAGGCTATTTTTTCGGTTAAAAAATGTTACCATTTCTTTTTCTTTGCCTGTTTACTAACGAACAAACAATATTATGTATTTATCAGTAGACAGTAATGAGTATACGACCTACTTTCCAAGAGGTTTGTTTCAACATGTCCTGTTCAAGTGAGGTTGGATTCGGTGTGACTCGAGACTACGTACAGGGTACAGGGTTAGTGATAAATACAGTTTCTGATTTTCTTAGATTAAAACAATTAAGTGGTAATTAGAGGGCTCTTTAGATAAAAAAAATATAAATTTTAAAGAAACCAGCTCAAAAACATAACTAACATGACCAAAAAAAGGTTTGATTGACAACAATCCAGAATTGCAGCTTTCACACATTCAAGGGAAAAAAAACATTAACTAGAAATAAGAACCCCCTGTTTTGAAGTTTATTTATAAGTATAATAATATATGTAGATTCTGACACATTTCGGTTGTTTATCTTACAGCAGCTCAGTTTTTTTCAACTCAAGATTTTTACAGCTCAAGATTTTTCAAAATAATTTCTGAAATACACGTATTGATGTATAAAACCCATTTTTCAAAGTTTGGTGATAGTTGTACGTAGCCCTGTATATGAAGTCTCAAGTCTACATACTTAAACCCTTGTCATATGGACGAGGATACTTGAGAAAAATTATTGATTCGAAAGATGAAGATACGTAGAGGACTAATAATCTTTTATTTATTTCTTATAATGTATGTACATACAAATGTTTATTTTTATGTGAAAAAGTGGCAAAAGGTAGACAGTCTGCCTGATGGTAAGCAGTTACCGACGCCTATGGACACTTGCAACACTGGACGTGTTGCAGCACTTTGCCAGCTTAGACAGGTGTTTGAGAATACCCTTTTTAAATCGTCCCAACTTATAGCTCTGAGGAAAGACCTCGATACAAATGTATTGTATTATGTACATAAAAAAAATACATACCAAACATTTCCAGCGATTGAATGTTATGCAGATACAATCTACTTCTTTATCGGGGCACTTTATTTTCTTTTTTTAATAGAAAGAAAGAAAGAAATATTTATTGAAATCATATACATCGAAAGAAATAATTTTGCCTCTAATAACGTCTGATGAATAGTTAATTATTTTTGGAAATAGTAAATACTGTACAAACTCAATTAACAATCATAAATAACGTAAAATGATATCATATTTTTTGCAAGGATGTACCAAACTACATCTAAACAATAATGGTCCGTAATGGATAAAATTCTGCAAAAAAAAGGCTTTTTCCGCTAGAAAAACTAAAAGTATCCCACAAAAAAAGCCTAACAGATCTGAAGACTGTGTTAGGTTTTGACATAGACATTAAAAGATACGAAATTACTACCTAAAGTAATGCACCATCAGACGGGTTGTCATACGCAAACCTATCTTTGAGTCGTATTTCCTCATGACTGAGGGTCGTGACTCCCCCGCAGAATTAATTCGTTAATTTTCTTGGGCAGATACATCGTGGTGGGCGCCCATGTCTTTCCACGGAAAACACATGTTCTCGGATATTGTGGTCTGCAAACATGTCGATTTCCTCACGGTGTTTTCCCTTCACCGTTAAGCGAGTGCAAATCCACACGTTACTTGAAAATACAAGTCATTGGTGTAGGGCCGGATTCGAACCAGGGTGCGTCAGGATGAAAAGCAGACACTGGAACCGCTAGGCCACGCTCGCTTCAATACATCAATTTCGCTTGATACATATAGATAAAGTCATATTAAATTTGTTTATATTATTTTTCATAATGAGTTGTCTACGTATAGTAGATCTATAGTAAGTCTGTAACGACGTTATCTGTATAACGTAACAACAAGCATAACTCGATACTCGCGAGATGTTTCTATCGACCGTTAGCCGCAGATATATTAGGTAAGTGAGTGTTTACACTCGCTGTTTTACTAGCGTTGGTTCGAAATAAAAGTAGGTTTTGTCATTTTCAGTAACCTTAACTTCCACTGAACCAAAAATTACATCGATTCAAGTATGTATATAACTCCAAAAAAATCTAGTGCCATTATATTTCATCCAGTATCAATTATTGTAACCTTTGTTAACTTGGAAATTCTTTCTAATACCATAATCTAATTAAATAAATATTTCAGGACATATATTATTTATTACTCAGCGCTATCTAGCCCCATACAAATTGTAACCTTTTTTTGATATTTGCTCGCAGAAACACATCCTAATCGAAACCAGATACAAATATCAGTACCTATATATCAAGAGTAGCCAAACTCAATAAAACTGGCCCTCCGTCATATTTTCTGTATCGACTGTCGAAGGGCCAAAATATAAATATAATAAAAATGCGACAGAGGTGTTACAGGTAGAGTGTGGACTTGGGATGTTTATGAAGTGCCTATGGATGGAATAAATATTAAACAAAGGCTTAGCAGAGTTGGTGATGGATCAAACTAGCTGGCGACCGTAACTATGTGGTACGTTGGAGAGGAGTCCTATACCTAGCAACGGGTGAACACGAGCTGATTATAATGAGCTGATATCTTCAAAAATATAGGTAAGGACGTATCGTTATTTTTTTTATGAATTATAATGTTTATCTCTAATTTATTGAGTGCAAAAGAGCTCAAGACATTTTTACTCAATAGATTGATTGATTTTTAAAGGAGTTCAAAAAAGAAAGTACTCCATTCGGCTGAATGTTTTGTTAAGATATTACCCACTCACACTTATGCTTGCACAAAACGGATAGACAATTGCCTTTCAAGGCGATTTTTTCAAGCTTTTAAGTACATACATATTTTTTTTGTTTTGTTTTGACGAGTTACGAATAACAAATGACTAGGATTACGAGGACCCTTACAAACGACACCATAGAAGAAAGAAAAATGAATTAGAAAGAAGAATAGTCATGTAAATATATTTTGTAAATCTTTTTGTCCTTTTTGACTAATATCCCAAGCATTAAACAAACCATCCTACTCTCCACTCT
The DNA here is from genome assembly GCA_927399415.1 of Macaria notata. Lineage (NCBI taxonomy): Eukaryota > Metazoa > Arthropoda > Insecta > Lepidoptera > Geometridae > Macaria > Macaria notata. Next base: position 2,470,157 of record OV656750.1, on the reverse strand, counting down.
CCCAACAACATCGTGCAAACCGAAAGAAATAAAGAAAAACCGCCTCTGGGGCGGAGATAACGTCAATTAGACAAGATGTATGGTCCAAGGATGCGGGCCATTGTGGGCTTGAAAAAACGGGAATTGGCGTGATTTTAACTTTGACTGTAACTTTATTTTATTATGGAAACAACGAAATAAAACAGCTATATCAAAATGTTAATAAAAATAAATAGTTAGTAGTTGGTTTTTAAACAAAAGAGGAATTGACTTAGTTTCAACTTTGACCGTTGCCTAATTTTATTACAAAAACAACTTATCAAATATAACAACAATAATAGTTTTACATACGAAACGTTTTATATTAATATTAATTTACGTATTTTTAAACTTGATACGCTCACGCTTGTCTACAACTCGCCTAAAGTTAAGCAACGTTGTAATGTATGACATGATCTAGCGCGCTTGCCTAGAAGACATCGATCCACTCTCGACTTAAAGACCGATAAATTATAGTTCAAGGAGAAAAGAAGTTCTGGCAAGGAGTTCCACAGGTTGTTAGTTCGTACTACAAAACTATTTTCTACCATTATATATCTATACTTCTATATCAATTTTATAAAGCTGAAGAGTTTATTTGTTTGTTTGAAAGCGCTAATCTCAGGAACTACTGGTGCGAATTCAAAAAATATTTTTGTGTTGGATCATCATATAGAGGAAGGCTTTAGGCTATATAACATCACGCTGCAACTAATAGGAGTGAAGAAACAATAGAAAATGTGGAAAAAACGGGGGAAATTATTCATCTTTGAGGGCTTCCGTTGCGTGCGCTGCGAAAACGGTTCAAGATATCAAAAAAATATTAAAAACTATTCCTCTTGAAATTATCTAATAAAATGTGTGCAACAGTATATGTCTATCTTGATTAACTCACTAGAACCGTTATTATGATAAAAACTATTACATGAGGATGAAGTCGCTGGCACAGCTAGTTAAAAATATACCACTAGCTTTATAAAAAAGCTAAAAGGATAAAAATTTCAATAACTCATTTCGCCTGTTATCTCCCAAAAAATTCCATAGCAGTGGAGTAATCGGCTTACAACTGAAAACTCCATTTTCCCATTCTTTAGTAGACTTCCCATAGATACAGATATAAACAACGACTTTATATTAACAGACCCCTCATTAGCCTAGTGTAGGGCGCAGAAGGCTAAGTCAATTTTAATAAAATAAATAAATAATAAGGCCGCCGTAAGGTGGCCAGTCTTTCGGTTTTTTACAGGTTGCATTTCGGAGAGTGTGCGGAGGAATTGCATAATTTAATTCCTGCAGCCCCATTTCACCATCGTACGAGTAGGGGTTCGGCAAGGAGGCACCGTTATACAGTTGAGGTTCCAAAGACTCGCACCAAGCACTCGCACGCTTTGCTTCGACTTTCATCGTGCGAACAGCCAAACTGTGAAACTCCATGCCCGAATCTCTATTCCCCTTGAACTATAATTTGTCGGTCTTCAAGTCGAGAGTAAACCGGTTTCTTCTAGGCAAGCGCGCTAGATCGTAGACTATAACGTTGCTTAACATCAGGCAAGTTGTAGTCAAGCGTAAGCCTATATAATGTAAAAAAAAAACCGGGACATTGCACACAGCGCCATCTAGCCCCGCACTAAGCAAACTCTTGTGTCGTGGTACTTGATAACGGATGTAATACTTACACACTTTTATTTTGTAAATACATATGTACTTATTATACATGCAAACAACCAGACTCAACACAAGTAATTATATATTTTAAAATTCATAAATATTTGTGTCATGCGGGAATCGAACCCGCACCCCTAGATTAGTAGGCAGAGTTACAACCAACTAAGCTAACAGGCCAGTCGTTACCCAATTATTAATTTATTTATTATAATCCATGGTTTGAAAACTCGACACTGTCGATGCAATGTAGCAATGTCCCGATATATTTATTTACTTATTATTTATATTGGATCAGGAGTTGCATTGCAGATATCCACTACATGTGACACTTTAGAGAAATATGTAGTTTTTTCGTTGCGGAAAAACACTACATATTTCTTCCAGTGTTAAACATTTAGGTGTCTCTGACTTATATTCTCTATGTATGTAAGCCATAGTTTGTCATAAGAGACGACGTTTCCGCCCTTTCTGCTCCATTAATCCGTCCCTTTTTTAAGCTGCCCTGATTGTTCAGAAGTCCACAGAAAAATGGACAGTGTTTTTTTATACATAGTGAAAGTATTTAGGTATTTACTTAGAAATAAATAAATATTTTGGGTCATTGCACACAGCGCCATCAAGCACCGTACTAAGCAAACGCTTGTGTCTTGAATACTAGATAACGGATATAATACTTATATACCTTTCTTTTATAAATACAAACATATAAACGACGAGACCCAACATATCAAAAATGGACAATTATTTTATATGCTGTGCGGGAATCGAACCCGAACTGTCGTCAATCGTTTTGAAACTTAGATCTCTCTTTCTCTCATTGGGCCTTATTACATAACATGGTTTAAATATTAGTCTAGACCAAGTCCGTTTTAGTTGTTCAAAAATTGTCTGTCTACTGTCATAATTATCAAACTGTCAAAATGTACCAATGTTAAATCAAAGTTCCATTTTGAAGTTGACATTTCGATTGGTTGTATGTGATGTCTGAACAACAAGAACCCACTTTTTATTTTCAAAGTCCTGGACTTTATATTAGAACCGCGTTTTATAATAAGACGGTTTGAATCGTATTTCCTCATGACTGAGGGTCGTGACACCCCCGCGGAATTAATTCGTTAGATACATTGTGGTGGGCGCCCAGATCCTTTCACGGAAGACACATGTTCTCGGATAACAAAAATAATTTTACTATCGATTGACACGATTCTCTTAACAATGTGGTGGTAAATATCGCAGTACATTACTGACATTCGAAATAACCCTTATGAAAGCCTAAGCCCTAAGAAATCCATTTCCTGCTCTCATCTCGTACTTATGACATAAAACAATATATATGAACTTTGTAGAAATCTCCAAGGACATGTTTAAGGAAAATTATTATTTACTGAATTGGGGCAGACAGGAAAAGTACTTTCTCACAAAGTATAATGTATCTTAATAAATGTACCTACTTTTTTGTTTTTGTCTGGATGACAGGAATCAGAATAAGCAAATTGTATACACTGAGTTGCAGGAAAGTACTATTTAAATTGAAAATAACGTACAAATCTAAGCATATAAAACTCAAATGTGACTGACTGACTGCCTGACTGATATAGTGATCTATCAACGCGCAGCCCAAACCACTGGACGGATTGGGCTGAAATTTGGAATGAAGTTAGATGTTATGACGTAGGCGTCCGCTAAGAAATGATTTTAAAAAATGGGATTTTTAAATGGGTGAAATAGGGAAATGCGAGCGAAGCCGCGAGCACCCACTAAGTAGTAAATTTATATATTATTAGTAAATTAATATTTTATATTGTAAGCAAGGGTGCCTTACCGGGAAATATAATAATTTAAAGGCAATGTTAACAAAAAACAAAAACATTTCACAAAAAAAGAACGGGAAGAATGTTTTCTGAATTGAATGTTGAACTGAATTTGAATGGCTTCATCATCATGTCAGCCCGTGTTCACCCACTGCTGAGTATAGGCCTCCTATACAACGTGCCACATAGTACGGTAATAGTTGAATGGCTTACTAGAGGCGAAATCTAAATCTTTGTTTAGACACCAACAATTTGAGATATGAACCATCAGTCTATCTTTCTTAGTTTTTGAGTGTAACTATACAACAGTTTGTCAAGAAATAACGCATAAATAAATTAATCTTTTCTTGGTTCCTACGACTAACTTTTACAAGCATAATAACTACTTTTCAACAATTGTATGGAACTTCACAAAAACCTTCTCAAAAGAGGCCTACTACAAATTATTCTCTCTGTAAATCAAACGGACGCCTGAAACTGAAATGTCTCTACATATTCATCGATTAGGACGTTTTATGGCTCCAAACTCGTTAATGATGGCGCCACTGGCATTATTAGTCATAGACTCATTATTAGAATCAGCGAAAAAAAATATGTTTGTTGGCTTTATCACTTTTTACAGTTATTGGGCATATGGGGTACCGTGCTATACGATACCTGTCCGTTCCGCCACTGTGTAGATATTTTATTTTTATACAAAATTACATTATAAATGGAACTTTCTAGTCAATAACATTTACCCTCGAAACAACGTACCCTCACTTTTAGAAAGATAACCACTTTATTTTATATACCTATTAAAAATATATATATTTTTCCCATGGAAACTAAAAAACTATAAAATATTATTAAACCTACATTATAAGTGTGTTCCTTTACTTAGATATGCACAATTTGTAGAAGCTTTCTCATATTACTTGTATGCAGCGTGGTATTATATTATATCGGTTGAAACTACGTACTACTATATGGTAGACACATCAAATCCTCAGAGATTATTTTGCTACGAACACTATCCGTCTTATTACAAAACGTGGTTTAAATTATTAGTCCAGGACTTTGAAAATAAAAAGTGGGTTCTTGTTGTTCAGACATCACATACAAGCAATCAAAATGTCAACAAAAATTGGAACTTGACTTAGTCCAGACTTATATTTAAAACACGTTTTGTAATAAGGCCCATTGTGTGTGTGTTAAGTCATACTCAGTTTTTAGTGAAATTAGGTGTTTAAAATTGTAATATCTTTGAGTGACGCCGTTAAAGAGATATTAATTACAATTTTACGGCTCCATGACAAACGCCGTCATAAATTTATGTCAAATTTAATGGACGAACCGTTTGTGCAATGTAGCTATAGGAAATGCTTGGTGATCAAATTCACAGGAGAGTTTTGATTGTTCAGGATTTCACAACTCGGAACGTTTTCTCAAAGAACCGTAACGCCAATTAAAGACGTCAAAACTGTAATTTTTTTAACCAATGACAGTCCTCTAAGAAAGAGAGGGATGAAATTCCTTGGTCGATTGTGTGACCCATAATTATTTTTGACTTATGTACATATGTGTAATTATTGTAACTGTTTTTTTTTACAGGAAATAGGCTTACGCTTGACTACAACTTGCCTGATGTTAAGCAACGTTATAAACTATAACGTTTAAAAAACGACTTAACGTTAAAAAAAATATAGTCTCAAAACGTTATTCCGTAATAATTATAATTTATATAAATAAATCTACCAATCATAGAAGTTACAAGGGATTCTAAAATTAGTGTCTCTTTTCCGATTGAAAACGTTAGAAATTTAAGAAACACCAGTAGTATCACTCTAGAAAAAAAAATTGCTTTTTCCATCAAAGAACTCTATAAAAATGTTTTAATTACTTACATCTAACTTAAAATAGGAAATCATGGAACCCTTGCGATCTATGGAGCAGTTTTTTTCCTCTAAATTCACTCTTCTATATAAGTGGCTAAAAAGCTACTTATAATGTTTAGTTAGCAAACATTAGCTCGCCCGTTTGTTTTAAAAATGCCAAAAAATAAACGAAACTTCACTCAATTCAAACTCAATCAGCGCTATCTTGAGATCTCCAGCAACCTTGAGAATTACCTTCTCAATGGGCTAAACTTGCAAGTATTACCATCTAAACGAGGTAAATAGTAGAAAAGTGGCAACATTTCCGCTAATCAGGTGAATGTTGCCATTCTCGCTTTCGGCTCGCAACTGCTTGGGTGCTGGCCAAGTTATCTGTAGGGATACCATCATTGAAGAACCCCTTTGGACATTTTAAATTAAAACCATTCTGTTGCTTAAAAATAACAGTATTTTTTAGGGTTTAACAAAAGTTTGACATGTCTTTATATATCTACCGTAGCTATAAGTACCTAAGAATGGTGCCAGTAGGTGACATGACAAGAAGTTCGGGACCTACGATTTGAGAGTGTTAACCAAACCACTGCAGAGCCTAAATACTTTAAAGAACCGCGCTCAACTACTAGTACTTAGTAGTCATCTCTATCACTCTTTGAATCGTATTTCCTCATGACTGAGGGTCGTGACTCCCCCGCAGAATTATTTTTTTTTTTTTTTTTTTTTTTTTTTTTTTTACATTAGATAGGCTCACGCTTGACTACAACTTGCCTGATGTTAAGCAACGTTATAATCTACGATCTAGCGCGCTTGCCTAGAAGAAACCGGTTTACTCTCGACTTGAAGACCGACAAATTATAGTTCAAGGGGAATAGAGATTCGGGCAAGGAGTTCCACAGTTTGGCTGTTCGCACGATAAAAGTCGAAGCGAACCGCTTGGTGCGAGTCTTTGGAACCTCAACTGTATAACGGTGCCTTCTTGCCGTACCTCTACTCGTACGATGGTAAAATGGGGCTGCAGGAATTATATTATGCAATTCCTCCGCACACTCTCCGAAATGCAACCTGTAAAAAACCGAAAGACTGGCCACCTTACGGCGGTGCTCAAGGCTTTGTAATTTTGAGCTACAGAGTGAGTCTTTCGCGATGAGTTTTTTAGCCCGCTTCTCAATTAACTCTATCGCCTCAAGCTGGTACTTGGCAGATCCATCCCAAAGGTGCGAACAATACTCCATACACGACCGAACTTGCGCTTGATACAAGGTCAGCAGCTGCTCCGGAGTGAAATATCGACGCACCTTGGAGAGGATACCCAGCTTCTTGGCTGCAAGTTGAGCTTTAGACTCAATATAGGAGCCAAAGTTGAGGGTCGGAGTCAAAGTGACACCTAGCAACTCTAGATGGTCGGTGATGGGCACGGTTACATTTCGGAAAGAAGGCGCCATTACAAATGGCCTCTTCTTTGCAGAGAAAAGACACGCTTGTGTTTTTGAGGCATTAAACTTGACCAGATTGGCATCGCCCCAATCGGAGACTGCCATGAGGGAAAAGTTTAAGCGTTCAATCATGGCTTCTCTGCAAGACTGGATTAGCTTTCTTGGGCAGATACATCGTGGTGGGCGCCCAGGTCCTTCCACACAAGACACATGTCCTTGGATATGGAGGTCCTCAAACATGTCGGTTTCCTCACGATGTTTTCCTTTATCGTCAAGCGAGTGTTAACCCACACATAACTTAAAATACAAGTCATTGGTGTAGGGCCGGATTCGAAGCAGGGTGCGTCTGGATGAAAAGCAGATACTGGAACTTGAGCCACACTCTCTTTTTAAACTTAAGTTTAGTTGTCATAGTTGATAGATATTCTTTCTCTTTCTCTCTCTTTCAAAATCGTATTCCGCGCTATTGATGGTTGTGGCTTTCCTTGCAGAATAAATACATTAAAAGCGATCTTAAAAGCGAGAGTGAATCGGTCCTTATTTCTTAAGCATACTCCTTCTTGGACCACAAACTTTTGCTTACCATCAGACACTTTGTGGTCAAAAACCCGCCTTAGTTAAAAAAAAAATGGCGTAGTTCAAACAACAACAAAGAAAAATAATTGATTCCCAAAATATTCATAAACTGTGGCCACCCTAGTCGATAGCTTTGTTTCCTCCATCCAATATCAGTATGCAAATTCGGCCGGTTTTAAAAAAGGGAAGATGACTCGGGAATAAGCCAGATAGTCGAAAATAAGCCCAGAGACTATGAATAATTGATAAATATAGAAACGTGACTCAGTCAAAAAAGAATAATTCATCGAGTTGCCAAATTGTTGCACTTTTTGCCGGAATCTCTATTCCTCGCGAACTATAATATCGGTCTTTAAGTCGAGAGTGAACCGGTTCCTTCTAGGAAATTGCGCTAGATCGTAAACGACAACGTTGCTTAACATCAGGAGAGTTGTTGTCAAGCGTGAGCCTAACTAGTTTAAAAAAATTGGTCAACCGCGGTTGACTTAGTGGGCGGTAAACCCTTTAGCGAGTAGCTGCAAACAAACATTCGGTAGTATTCGGTTATTTCCAGCATAGTAACCAATCACAAGGAAGTTTTATTTAACATTTTCTACACGCCATTTGTAAGCAGTTACGACTCTTTAGTATAAATTATTCGTAGCACAGAGATATCCGAGAATATAGCCTTTTAAATGTCAAAAGCGAACCGCTGAATCTCAATATAAATAGATTTGGGCTCATAAGTTCTAGGCCAAATGGAAGAGGTATTCGCATGTGATTACAAGTAACTGTCAATGCGGTCAGTGTTTGGATGGGTGACCAGGAAAGTATTTCGTGGATACTTCGTGGATACTGGGATTGAACTATGTTGAATAACATGTTCTTCTTCTCATTCTAACGAATGAGAGTTGCCAACTCAGGTGTCGAGAGTTTATCAAGCCACCCTAAGGGTCTAACATATTAAATGTAGGTTCAGGCATTTAAAGAAATTCGTGAAAATTGTCAGTTAAGTCATGGAGAAACGGTGAAATCTTTTGACAACGGAGTTCTTGTTTATGTTAACAGGCAACACCTGAGTCAGCCACTCCCATATTTACTTATTTTTCTTCTAATTATTCTTATTCTTTTGTTTTTATAAATAAATAGAATAAATAAATAAAAATAGCCTTTATTTTCCTATTTAAAAAGTTTTACATTACAATTTTTGATGTCACTTTGTTCATTGTTCATTTACAGTACTTATACTTCTTCTTATTGATTGTGAAACTGGTCATGTCTGCTGTCGAGAATTCACTGAGACTGAGAATGGATTCACAACTTTGTTTCCATTGACAAAACTAATTATTATGGCAGTTGAAACAATTTTTACGAAGCTCATGCATTCATTGGTGCTATAATTATGATTTATTCCGCCACAATCAAGTATTATTTACGATGACAATCGCATTAATTATACCAGTGCCGTTTAAAACGAGGCCTATAGCAACAAAATTTAAATTCCCTCATAAAAACCACATAAAATTGGAAAATAGCGAGGGAAAAGCAATAAAGCAAATGCCCGCCATTTTGGAAATTAAACGTCAACTTTCCCGCCACAATTTAACTGTCGAGTGAGCGAAGTGAGTGACCAGAGTTTGCATTAAACGACAGATTGTATTTAGTAACAACAGTTTTTTTTTACAATGAATGGGTTTGCACTTGACCGTAATTTGCCTGATGGTTAGCAATCATTACGGTTTAGGATGGAACGTACTCACCCAGTAAGAACCGATTCACTATGAAGATCGCAAGGATAATTCGATCGCTGATATGATAATTCTAATTCAAAACTATATAGACGCATGGATTACATACATTTTAAATGATATTTTTGTAACCAAACAAGTGTACATACTTTGTTCTAGCCTTTTTCAACTTGGTTGAGTTTTATTCGTGTACATTAACAATCTTAAGATTTTTTGTAAAGCATTAGCGCTTCTTCTTCTTCTTCTTATGGTGCCTCTCCAACTAGTGAAGGCTGGCAGTCAACTCTGCATAACGCTAATATTATGTAAATAAATAGCAAAATTGATGACATAATTAATAACAGTGATGAAATCAATTATTTTCGATTTCGATATTTAGCATCTATCTAGCGACTATGTGTACAATACGAATTTGTATTGAACCATATAAACTGTTTTCATTTCAAAAACTCGAGGTGACCAACAGCTCGTATGGATGCCTATAATATATTATTAATCTATACCTATACCTATAATATATATATAATATATGTAGCTTCAGATTGTTAAGAGTGAAAAACATGAAAAAAAAATAAAAGCTTAAATAGCTACTTGTGAGGTGTACTGTTCCCATTAACAACTAGTTTATTTTTAATTGTCTCTGCTACGAATGAGTTCGTATTCTATTTACGTTTTATTACTGTAATAGTTTGAAATAAAACTTAATCTATTTGAAATGATAATGCATTTGCGTTTTGTAATGGATTACTAATTTAGGCTTTTGTGTTTATATCAATCAATCAATCAATAATTCTTTATTGTACACCAATAGCAATAGAACACAAGGATAAAGAAATGTAGACCATAGTATTGGGACATAGGGTGGCCTTATCACTTAGAGTGATCTCTTCCAGGCAACCTAGTTTGGAAAACAACGATAGGAAAACAGTAAGGCTGGCGTACCTACTAAAACTAATACAACATAATAATTAACAAATATATATGTATGTAGGTAACCTTGTTTTTAACTACAGATAATTTTTGAATTCGTATTCATTGCATTGTACTATCAAATGTCAAATTAAATAGGTACCTACATAGTTATGCAAATGGAGCCAATATTATTGGTATATTGATTATATCCCTGTCAGATTGGTTGCCTGGAAGAGATCGCTCTTAGCGACAAGGCCATCAATTAAGACGCTTATTTTAATTTCTATGTTTTTTGTATTGTTTTTATATGTGGTGTTTTAATAAAGTATTAATCTATCTATATTTGTTTCTTTTTATATAAACCATTATTTAAAAATTGCTGCTAAATGTTTGTTCATAACAGTTATTTCACTACATTTGAATAACTTCCCTTGCTGATTAATAGCCTTAATTATAAGTTTTTAAATTTTGAGTCTTATCTTTAAAAATGTGTGTTTACTTATTTTTAAACGTCGGCAATTTCTAAAGGCCACAATTAATTTATGCAGAAATCCAGTCTTTTACCATGTTGAAAGCATTAAAAAATATTAATAGCATAATAAATAAAAACGAGCACACGAAAATTGAGTTATTTAACGAATTAGCATTTTTCGGCCCAGGGACAGAAATAAAAAAAAAACGCAAAACATCTAAATAAAAAATTACAGGCTTCTTATAATAAGCGTGGATTTATGATCGGACGAATTCGGTTGCTTTTTTTTGATGCATTTTGCATACTGGTCTTTTGAGAGCAAATGGATGGATGTATGCAAGAAAGTGCTAAGAAAATGTTTTGTCTTTTAACTAAAACGGAAAAATACACTTTTTTATTAAGATTTGATTCGTTACATGGCAGAGTAAAACGTCTTTCAAAAAAGTTGATAACCTCCTTTTTGAAGTCGGTGTTAAGAAGTGCACAGTTATTTCGCCAATGCATTTTTTTTATCAAACTGATGCATGCAAATTAAAAATTAGTAATGAGACTTAAAAAGCGAGTGTGGCTCAGCGGTTCCAGTGTCTGCTTTTCATCCAGACGCAACCTGGTTCGAATCCGAAGTTATGTGTGGATTTGCACTCGCTTAGCGGTGAAGGAAAACATCGTGAGGAAACCGACATGTTTGAGGACCACAATATCCGAGGACATGTGTCTTCCGTGGAAGGACCTGGGCGCCCACCACGATGTATCTGCCCAAGAAAATTTCCTTAACGAATTATTTCAGTGGGGAGTCACGACCCTCAGTCATGAGGAAATACGACTCAAAGAGAGATAATGAGGATTAATACTGAAGAAAGTCCGCAGGTAGACACCGTTTTATGGTGGAAGTGCCGAAGTAAAGAACACAGCGCTTTGCTTCAACGTTTATTGTACGGACGACAAAGCTTTGGAACACTTTACCAGAAACTGCGTTTCCTTAACTACAATCCAGGGGTTTTCAAATCTAGAGTTATTAGGTATCTTCTAGGTAAACGTGTTCTAGGTAAGGCTGCAGCAATGCTTAACATCAGGCAGGCTGTAGACAAACGTAAACCTATCCCACGTAATAAAAAACAATCATGAAACTTACCAAGAATTCAATTACTAAAACTTATCTTTGTCGGCAGTTTTACATGGAAAACGGTTCATCAACATTAAATGCACATATTAGATGCACTGCACCCGACATACAGAGTTAGTAATAACTAACTATAGCTTTTGCGTTAGTTTGAATTTATCAACTTAAATTAACCTTAAAAGAATGGACATGAGAATTCCTTTTTTTTAAACCAAGATGGGTTTGTACTTTGCCATAGTTTGCCTGATGGTAAACATAATAAATCCACATGGACATGAGAATTCCTTTTTTTTAAACCAAGGTGGGTTGTACTTTGCCATAGTTTGCCTGATGGTAAACATATGCTATGGCCCAAGATGGAGCGTGCTTACCCGATAAGAGCCATTAATAACCCATCACTGGAAATTTCTGCTACGTTCAAACTAATGAGCGTGCAACATCATCGAGTTGTTTCGTTTTTCAGTACCTAACACTTTGTTTTCAATCACATTATACTTAAAATGTACAGCTACCTCCTAAAGCTTACATAACTATGTTTCCTGATTATATACCTAAAAATTGTTCAATGTATATGTAACCTTAAAAGCGTTTAAAAATTCAATGCTATAAATTTTAATAAGAGATTGTGTAAAGCTCGTAAAATAATTAATCTTAAGCTGTACTTTACTAGGAATACATATGTACACTAGTTTAGATACCTTGTAAATTTTATTTGAAATAAAGATATTTTGAAATTGAAATTGAATTAATAACCGATCCGCAAAGAGCATCTTTACCTTGATTTATATTTTACTCCAGGGTCCAGCGATCTTCAAAGCAAGAGTGAATCGGTTCTTATCGGGTAAGCACGCTCCATCTTAGGCCATAGCCTTTGCTTGCTATCAGGTAAACTATGGCCAAGTGCAAACCCGTCATAGTTAAAAAAAAGGGTGCTCGCGGCTTCGCTCGCATTAGGAAGTAAAATTTATATCCCCTATTTCAACCCTTTAAAAGTGGCATTACCAAAAATCCTTTCTTAGCGGATGCCTACGTCATAACATCTACCTTCATTCCAAATTTCAGCCCAATCCGACCAGTGGTTTGGGCTGTGCGTTGATAGATCACTATATCAGTCAGTCAGTCACCTTTGAGTTTTATATATAGTTAATAGCCTAAAAAAATCTTAGATAAACGTCTGAGGACTAAAAGTGTACAAAAACGATAACTCAACATTCGAATACTGTGGTTCAAATCAAACAAATTAGTAGAGTAGAGGCTATTGGCATTAGTTTTCAGTAACCCTGAACAAGATGCAATTGCACCATATATAAATTCATACGCCGTTCTGTCTGCAAGTCAGCAAGAAGAGGATTTGCTTCATAAATCTCTACAAGTTGGAAACTGTGTCTAGTTTAGTGGCTTTAGGGGCGTCTAGAACTTGTGAATTATGGAGCGGGGTGTGTTTTGTTTACAAAAGTTTTTGATAAGGCTTTTAGGTTAGGTTATTTAGGTTCTAACAAAAAAATTACTGTGCTGGTAAATAATTTCTGATATCAATTAAATCTTAATTTTTGTACTTACCTAAACTTAAACAAAAACTTGTAAGTATACAAACATTATATAAATTCTAAAATGCACATTGTATAATATATCATAAAGAATACTTAAATGGTTCTCAATATAATGTACATTACCTATTTTACCTATTCCTTAATGAGTAATAGAAATAAAGGCTTTTTTATTTTATTTATTTATTTTATATTTAGGTTCTAGCCTAACATCATCATCATCAGCCTAATGGGACCCACTGCAGGGTATAGGCCTCCTCCCTCTTACGCCAATACTCCCTGTCTTGCGCTGTTCTTGCCAGATGCTTCCTTCTAACTTTCTAATATCATGCAGCCACCGTGGGTACCATTCAGTTGAACTAACCTAACCTAAGTTATAAAGGTGAAAATATGTGTGGAGGATTGATGGTCTTTTTTTCGATTTTCACCGCAACGGAGCGATGAATTATTGTATATTTTTGTTATGGTAGACAGTTTTTAATTATGTTTCTTAAGGCACTTAGCGATATCGAAATGTAGCGGCGCGCGAACCAATCGGAGACCGCGTGACGTTACGACGCGGCAGCGACTATTTGACTGGCAGTTGATAGTTCAGGCGGTCCCTTTGCCGTATTTTGCGGCTGACACCGTACTTACGGCGTAATATTTTCATTATTATTAAAATTAGTAAAAAAACAGTATTATATATTTTTCTACTTGTTTACTTTTTATATTTTCTGTTAAAATTACTATTGACCCTTTTTTACCGTCGCGTTCTGCATAACACCATCCAAAATCCAGTACTAATAAGTTAATGACAACCTGTGCCGTGTAGTTGACTGATACCTCCCATATTTTACAATTTAATCGTGTCATAAGTGTACGGTTGAACGCAGCAGTGGTTTGGTGGAAATTGGAGCAGGGATAGTGATGTTTTTGAGTTTGAGCTTGCTTCGAAAGCTAGGCGGCTAGCTGGTGGTTGTTACACAGGTTATTTTTCCTTAAAAAAAATCTGAAAAGAGATTAAAAAACCTTATTATAGAAGTAAATAGGCTTGCTGTGTTTAAACTGACAACAAAATAGGAAATTTCTCAATTTGACAGTATTTTAATATGTTTCTTACCTTGAAATTTACAGAACCGGATCACAAAAACCAAGAAGACGATTTTTTTTATTTAATAAATCTTCTTCTTATCGAATGAGAGTTGCTATCTCTGGTGCCGAGAGTTTATCAAGCCGCCCTAAGGGTCTCTGATATGGCTTAACGACTGCTGTACCAGTTGTCTAGTACAGCAGTCATTAAGCTTTGCCGGGACCTACAATTCAACGTGTCATTTGACCCACGGATGCGCCCAAAATGGAATGTCAAGTTTCGGACACCCATCCAAGGACTGACCGCGTCGACCGTAGCTTAACATTGGTTATCGCATGCGATTGCCTGCGCTAGCTGAGCTACGGCCGCTAGATTCAATAATTCAATATCGTATCTCCAATGTTTTGTGAGTTAATTGTATACAAAATTACCATATTTTTCTATCAACTAGGAAAACTATCGAAAACTAAATATTTTATAGCTTGCCTGCTTTTGAGTATAGCCTCATGAGTAAATTCAATGGAGTAGACAGTTCACACATCGATACTTATTCAAATTATGGCTTGAGGTGTGAATTTGAAACGATTTGTGTATTTTATTTGATGATACAACCATAAACTGATTCTTGTAAAATTGACCATAAGATTGTACCCTATGAATGTTTACAAATTGAGTTCTAATAAGAAAAATATAAGAGTAATAAACTAAAAATGAAATATACCTTGAGTTTTATACATTTAGATTTTGTTTGAAACTGAAAACCCCCATAAGTTTACAAATTAATACGCCTAAACCATTCCATAACTGTTATATGTCAAAAAAAATATTAAGCAAACTCAATTAGCCAACTAAATTGAAATAGTTTCAAATTATTAATTTGTATCAACACTGCATTTTAAATTCGTTAGCAAATAAACGAAACGAACTAAAATGGAATTAGATATTTTATTGATATAACTGATAGATCCTTTGTTCACAATTTGGTATAGACTAACTATTTTATGTACAGTGGTAATTGCGATATATACAGTGTCCTCCATAAAATAAAATTTGAAAATGATATACAATATTTGAAATATATCGTAAATGGTTAAATTCACTATGCAGGCTAAAAATATTGCTTTAGCCGTTTTGAAATAATTTGTAACAAACCAATATGTTAACACAAAATAGCTAAATAATAATTTTACCACAATATAACACAGTTTGACGGTATATTAAGGAAACTAAATTAAATTAATCAATTTACTAAAATGTAACAACATAGATGCAATGATAAAATTGAACTATCCACTAATAGTTAAAAAGATGGACGTCTGTACGTACATATGTATAATTTAATAATCGAAACCAAAAAAATGTAATGAATTGTATTAGGGGCTCAGTAGGGTTTTTAATATTAACATTTTCTAGGCCATGGCTTTAAGAATCTTTTTATATCACGATTTCATTTGTGTATAATATCTTTAAGGAAAAGATTTATAATTACCTATACGCCTTGACAAGTGTAATTTTTTTTTTCAAATGAAAATTGCTATATATTTAAAAAAGATAATACTAAAATATACAATATATCTAAAATAAAATATGAAGCAAAATAAAATATACAAAAATTAATCGAAGTGCCCACCCCGGTTCGCTCCCGGTGCAAAGGTTCCCATTACGCTCGCCGCGTTGCCACGTTGAATCGCGATGGCTAAACCTTAGCACCAAAAATGAAGAGAACGGGTGTCCCCTGTAAATTAAAAAATAGTGTAAATTAGAAACTTCACACTAGTCTAGTCCTATAATTATTGAATTAGAAACTACTTGTTAAATACTTTTAAAGATATTTAAAGGAAACAATAAAAATATAGCAAATTTAATGATTAATTAAAACATTTAATGTCGCTAGTAGATATAAATAGAATAGGCTTTGCCAATGAAGCCATCAAGCAGACTGTGCCTTTTCTGATTTTCAGAAGTTTTTTGTCTATTTGCAAAATGTTTCTTCGTTGGGTAAGTACAAAAGTTAGATACCTGTAGTAATACAATAATAATAATAATGATAGATAAAACTCTTTATTGTAACACATATTGAAAATAAGACAAACAGAAACACAAAAGACTTAAAAAATAGTGCCGCAACTGGCGGCCTTATTGCTAATAGCGATTTCTTCCAGGCAACCGTAGGATGGTAAAGTAATTGTTTCTGAAATTATGGGCTTAATTAATTCAGTTTTTTTTCTTGTATTAGGTCCATGCCCGAATCTCCCCCTTGAACTATAATTTGTCGGTCTTCAAGTCGAGAGTAAACCGGTTTTGTAGGCAAGCGCGCTAGATCGTAGATTATAACGTTGCTAATCATCAGGCATGTTGTACTCAAGCGTGAGCCTAGATAGATAGATAGGTAAATACTTTATTAAAACACCACATATAAAAAAACAATACAGTGTCCAATAAAGTATTAATCAATCAATCAAATTCGTATGGAACAGAGAAACGCGCAAGAGGTAGTCTCTCTCTTGAGTCGTATTTTCTCATGAGTGAGGGGCGTGACTCCCCCGCAAAATTAATTCGTTAGGGGAGTTCTCCTGTGCAGGTACATCGTGGTGGGCACTTAGGTCCTTCCACGGAAAGGGATAGCTGTAATAAAGTATAAGTTAAATAAATTAAAACAAGTTTATTTTTTTAACATAACATTAAATTTTGTTTTTTTAACAGTTAAGATAGAAGACAATTAGCTAGTTTTATAATTAATATAAGCTGAAATAATCAGTTGCAAATAACTTATAAAATGCCTCATTATTTCACTACACAAGCATTTCTGATACTAATCTTCCGTAATTTGTATCTTTACAAGATTTCCATAAAATTCCTAAGAATCACTTACCAACACTTTTTGCAGCATTTTTCTTACCAAGAACTATTACTTATAAAGAAGAAGTAAGTATAAAAATGGTTTCTAATACAATGTCAAAGAGTTCATTTTACTGGAATACTCAAAGGTTTTCTTAGTTTATTAACAGGGTTATTAAGAAAATTTACCTAACTTGAATTTCCAGTAACTATCGTAGTTCAAAGTGGTTTTTCTAAGAACGTTGAGAATTTTCTGTAAAGGTAGGTACTTGGATATAATCTATATATATATATATATATAACAAATCTGAAGAGGGTTGAAAGTCTGAACACAGAAGATATCTATACTAATATTATAAAGCTGAAGAGTTTGTTTGTTTGTTTGTTTGCACGCGGTAATCTCAGGAACTACTGGGCCGAATTAAAAAAAAACATTTTGTGTTGGATAGCCCAGGTATTGAGGAAGACTTTAGGCTATATAACATCACGATGCAACTAATAGGAGCAAAGAAACAATGGAAAATGTGGAAAAAACGGGGAACATTATTCATCTTTGAGGGCTTCCGTTGCGTGCGCTGCAAAAATGGTTCAAGATATCAAAAAAATATGTATGAAAGAATTAATGCCCAAAATAACTATTCCACACGGATGAAGTCGCAGGCACAGCTAGTTTTTAATAAAATGCTTTATAATTAAATGGAGATACTTTGAATTGATAGAAAAACACGTTCCAAAAATTTCTAGAAACGTTGTCTGTTTATCTGTTTCTCAGCTTGTCTGGTTATTTAAATGCGCATCACGAAAAAACCGCTAAACGAAACCTTTTTTAACGAAAATAAATAGATAAATATGCCAAGACATTTCACACAGTGCTATTTTGAAAGAACCAACAAGGACTCTCCCGCACTCATATGGAATGACTAATATGGAGCTTATCAAAGAATCGATTTATAAGGAGTGTTCCTACATTTCACACCTAACCCTGTAAGTCTTGTTAAGGCCATTACAACACGAGCGTGTAATTTAAATCAATAAAGTGGTGTTACTACGAGACATGCGAATTAATGGTAATGACTGCCCCTTAACTGTATGGTGGCCATGTCTAAGCTATAGTCTTATAATAATGGTATGTTATATCATACTAGCTTTTGCCGCAGCTTCACACTTAAATATATATGTAACCCTTCCTCTTGAATAACTGTATCTATTAAGAAAACTGTTTCAAAATCCGTTGAGTAGTTTTCAAGATCCAAGCATACAAACATAGGGACTGACGCGGAAAGCGACTTTGTTTTATACCATGTAGTGTTAGTGATTATACCAATATGTAAGTGTAAAAAATATAGATCTGAAAAAAAATATGCCGTTCAGACTGACAAAAATTATTATACAATTTTAGATATTTTCTACACAATCTTTACACAATTTTTTAGCTTTAACGCTTTTATTTAAATCAGTAACTGTTGGGACTATTTAAATAAATTTTAATTTCTTACTCAGACCAAAATTAACATCCCACTTCTTTACAAAACCTCCGAAAAAAAGAAACATAAATAAACCAAAACCCAACTTAAAAAGCAGACAAAGACAAAAGCTTTTTATCAGCCTGGCAACCATCCAAAGGCTTATTTGGGCCAATTTTGGCAACAATGTTTTTTTAACAATTCAATTTATGGTCACCCCACAAAATGGCGGTGCGGTAGGCAGTTAAGGGGATTGATCGTTTCATAAACGTTAAAAAATTAACATGAACGAACGAGGCGCATTTTTCATGTTAAGTGTTGGATGTATTTAAGTACATGCTAGCTTAGCCCCGCAGCGTTACCTGGTTTAAGTGCATTAAGTTATACTTGTGCTTTGCAGGGCAACTTGGGGTATGACAGTGTCTGCTTTTCATCCAGACGCACCCTGGTTCGATTCTGGCCCTACACCAATGACTTGTATTTTCAAGTTATGTGTGGATTTGCACTCGCTTAACGGTGAAGGAAAACATCGCGAGGAAACCAACATGTTTGAGGACCACAAAATCCGAGGACATGCGTCTTCCGTGGAAGGACCTGGGCGCCCACCACGATTTATCTGCCCAAGAGAACTCCCCTAGCGAATTAATTCTGCGGGGGAGTCACGACCCTCAGTCATGAGGAAATACGACTCGCAGAGAGAGTGGGGTATGACCCGTGGTACCACTGATTGAACCTACTGGTGGGATGAACGGGAATCTTAGTTAGCGTTTGCTAGAGAGCTTTTTTTTGAGATTGATACAAGTTGAAAATAATATCAGCAAATTTTATCATGTTCATTAAGCTGCTACGGGTGCGTCCATTCCTGTCAAATTAAGAACAGTTCGTGGGAAAAATGACTGAAAATGTTTTTTTCTCTATTACCTACAGACAAGTGGTTAGGAGAACTGATGACAGATGGAGTAAGGCAGTTACAGAGTGGTGGCCTAGAACTGGCAGGCGAGGAGTGGGTCGTCCTGTCGCGAGATGGGTCGACGACATCGTCAAAGTCGAGGGTCCAACCTGGATGAGGTCTGCACAAGATCGACGCAGATGGCACATACAAAGGGAGGCCTATACCCAGCAGTGGGATTCCAAGGGCTATGGATAATGATGATTATGACCTACAGATTCCTCTCAATATCTAGGTTTCGTCAGTTTGTCAAACAAATTGACTCAACATTTAGCCTGAAAAATCTTTCGATTACTTTCCGATAACTGTTAAAGAACTGAAGTATTATAAACGAGCGCATTCATTTAGGTCTTCGGTATAAAATCTAGAAACTGGAGACCTACATTTTGAACATAATAATGGTTAGTATTGTTTGACTTCGGCCTTATCCTTGTAAAACTATTTTTAAAGTTAAGTATATCATAAATACTAATATTACTAATACTACTTTCAATCGTATGAGAGTAGCATACTTAAGTGTCTAGACATTTCAAAGCATCCTAGGGGTTTCTACCATAATTGCTATTACCATGACCAACAGCTGGGATTTCCATAACTTTATTATTCTGTCCCAAGGAAGCGGTCTAAATGGAATACCGCTTTTTGGTTACCCATCTAAACTTAAACATTGACTGAGAAGACGTATCCTATGCGAATAAGAAGAACACTAGAGCAAGATACTACAGCTATCTTGGATTGTAGTTCGCAGGAAACACAGCTTCCAATATTTTTTTAGAACTATAATCTTGTTACTTATTTCAATGATAAACCAATATTTTAAGATGACCTATTACACACTCGTATTTTACGCAATATATTTAAGTAAAATTTTAAAGATAATATTCTATGACGAAGCTTAAAAAACTTTTGATAACCTCTAAAATTAGCTTGACTTTCCAGACCTTGCGTATTCCTATAATTTGTTTTTACTTCGTGTAAAGTGACTTCATCGCTATAAGTTCGTCAAGCTAAAATTTTGTAATGGCAAACACTTAAAAGTTTCTTGAAAATATATTTTGCTTTTTCCAAAGTTATTACCACTTAAGTACTCAAGTTTTTGAAAGTAACTATTTGAAACGTGTGACGTTTTTTTTTAACCGACTTCAAATAAAGGAGCGTATCAAGATTTCTAAAAGTTCCCATGTTGATGAAATTGCTTGCTGTAAATTATCAGGCGTTTTAATTATTTGAAAAGAAATTTTAAATAAAAATCATTCTTGCTGTTCTAGTTCCTTAAAAACTATTTTTACCATAAACGATGACAAAAATCTGTAATTCAAATAAATCGAATATTATAGCATATAGATTTATGTATTCCTCGGATACACTGTTGACCACACTATTACACATGTGGCTTACATAACCAAACTTTGCAAAAAATTAGCAAGTGCCAACTTTGCTATATTTAAACTAAAGCCTTTACTGGATGAACCCTCAATTAAATCAGTATACTATGCATATGTACAATCACGGTTAAGGTATGCCATCACAGTATGGGGAAACTCATCAGAAATAATAAAAGTACTTAGAGCTCAGAAAAGAGTAGTTAGGACAATGCTTGGCCTGAGGAAACGCGCTCCGGTCAAGCAGCACTTTAAAGAACAAAGACTTATGACTGTTATATCTCTGTATATTTACACATGTTTACTGGAGATCTATAATGAAAAGTCCGCGCTGAAAAAAGATAACCAATACAGCCTAAGGAATATAGTCGCATTGAGGTTACCAAAAAACAGATTAACCCTTAATTTAGATTTGTGAAGTATACTGGACATCGACTTTCAAAAAATGTCTACAGAAAACCTTACACTTTCTGCTTCAAAAATTAGTTTGAGCGCTTGTGGCATATCTTTGATATTATCGCTACAAATCACCAAAGTCATGCGAACTTGAGTTTCTCGTCAGTGGCCGTCAACATAAGTCGGAGGCAGGAAGTGATGCGCGGGCTCTCGGTAAGTGATGATTTTCATATTATTTTTATTAGATAATATGTCTTATAATTAGGTATACTTAATGAAATTGAATATTAGAGATGGTACATACAATTCTAAGGTCCATAAAATAATAGGTTTTTGTGTTAGTGTGATCTAAATATTGAAGTCCAGTATTCTTCCCATTTCCAAATATGTATTGAAATAATATTGTTATCAATGTGTATTATAGTGGACATTTGCTCGGTTTCCCGTGAACAAGATAAATTCTGAAATGTACTAAATTTTACTACTGTTTGTATTTTATATTTACTAAAACTGTTTTTTTATAATAAAAACATAAGTAATTTAGTACTCTATGATATATGGTTTGGTTATATTATTAGTTTTACTGTTCCTATTGTTTTCATGACTATGAAATGTATAGGTTTTTTGGATCCTAATTGTTTTTATCACTTTCAGAACATCCACAAGTTCTCAAGTGGAAGAAAACTTGTTGAACTTGTTCCTATTAATAATGCGTTATCGGATGGCGATGTTACTGAATCGGATGAGGAAGAAATAGAGAAGTATAGATCTTATTTAGAAGTTCCTTCTCTGGATTCAACCTTTGAAGAGCTCGATTTGTTAAATGAAAACTCTTTAGATAGTCTGGATGTCATTGAAAATAGTGGAGATGAAACTCCGCTCACCCCTATTTTGAAAATATCTAAAGCTTGTCTTTTTTGCCATCATTAGCATCTTCTGCTTGTGAATCTCCGTCCACTTCTGCAGTAGCAACTGTTTATTCCGTGTGTTTCACTGAATCATGCATCAAATCATCAATGCATCAAATTAGACTGAACTGCTTGAATACTGAAGAAGATATGAGATATAGCATGGACGTAATGACTGTGCTTTACAAAAGAACTAAAGCTGATAATCGTAAGCAGTATAACCCGATGAAATACGACAAATGGAGCTTTAAGAACTTCGTAAGGGCTGGGATGTCGGAGTAATAACATTTTGTTATGTTTTATTCAGTAAATTTTATTAATTAATTAATATTTTTACTAAAAATGAGTTTTTTATTCCAACGTGTTCATTTACCTAAATTTAGAAAATGTGAAGTATACTACACATTTAACAAACATGTATTTCTTAGGGGATTTAGAAATGTCCAGTATACTACCCACCCCTTATCTCAAAAACTACTGATAAGAGATTTTTTAGTATTTTTTTAGTTTTTAGCTATCCTTTAGGACCCCTAAAATCGATAGCAAACACATAAATTTAAAGAAAAGTGATTGAGGCAAATTAAGGGTTAAAGAAAGTACAAAAACAAGGGATCTATAATAAAGTCTGTATGTTTAATAAACTGCCACATAGATTAATTAACTTGCCTCCAAACGCTTTTAAGAACATTATTAAAAACTTCTTTATTAACAACCCATTTTATACACTAAACGAATACATGAGATTGCCTTTGACAGAATCATCATTTGTGTATGACCAAATTGTTTGATAAGTTTACTAATTTAATTTAAGTATGTACCATATAATTAAGAAAAATGTAAATTGACTTGCCCAATGTAACGAGATGTTATAAGGTGAATAAATTTCTATTATTCTATAGATATGTGACAATCTAACTAAAATATTAAACGAAACGCCTAGCAATATTGTCATAGCAAATAAAGAACTTTTTATATTCTTCTATTCTTATTGGCAAGATGAAATGTCATCAAAAAAAAACCAAGCCAATTTCTTCTCAGTCAGTCATCATCATCATCAGCCTAATGACACCCACTGCAGGGTATAGACCAGTAGAACAGTGTAAAAAAAGTATATGTACTCGCAAACACAATATATATTTTATTCTAACTTATCTATGTCAATGCGGATAGTTAACAAAACCTAGTTTAAATCTAGACCTGGCAACGGTACAGGATCGCGAAATTGGCTCATTCATACAAAGTCTTCACTCCGCCAATCTCTATATTTTCATCAATTTTAAAACTTTTGGGTGTTTGAGTCATAAACTTCCGGCGAGACACTATTAGAATGATTTTAATTCGATCGCGAATTTCAATCTAGTTTCATATACTAGCTACGACCGTCTTCGCCTATAAACAAGGTAAGCCGCTCAGTCTGAAGTGTATGGAAATGAGTGTGGATTTTCGCGCCTGGCAGTTAGTAGACCGTAGCCTAATGGTTAAGGCGTTCCGGACGGTGATCGGAAATACGCAGGTTCGAATCCTGCCGGTCGTGATTATTTTCGCTCATTTTCCAATAAAAGTTTAATATAAACAAGGTGTTTATGAAATGGTATTGACTTGCAATGGCTAGATAAAGAAATTGAAATTAAAAATAAATTACTGTTTAAAAAATACCATACAATATCTGGGAATCTATAATTGGCAGAAATATCTGAATATTCGATATTTGTTGCAAACACAAATTGAAACTAGTTTACAAGATATGTTCTTCTTCTTATCCAGCCGCCCTAAGGGCCTCTGACATGGCTTTACGACTGTCGTACTAGACTAACAGCCGGGACCTACAATTTAACGTGTCATCCGACCCACGGAGGCGCCCAAAATGGATGGTACTTTTCGGTCATCCATCCAATGACTGACCGCAGCGACCTGTAGGTATACAAGATATGTTAAGAAGACACTATGATATTATCACTATCATACCTGTATCATTATGACTATGTTACACGGTCACAGTTTACAATTAATATGTTAACTAAACGGTTTTCACTCACGTGTAATTCGTGTAAGTTGTTTACGCGTTTCGGATGTTATGACATCCATCTTCAGAACGTATGTTCTGCGACCGCGGCAGCACGCAGACTACCGTTTAGTTAACATATTGATAAAATGTCTCACGAAAGTTTTATATTAAAAAGTTTACAATTAGTTTCAATGGCGAATTAGCCGGCTCTAATCAATTAACAAACAATAACTTTCTGTGGTCAGAGTTACCCATCCATCTACTGATAAAATACTTGACGACGAAGTGCAATATTTTTTTTGTAAAAATACTTAAACCTTTTAAATTTTAAACAGTTATCCGCTTACTTCTTTCCTTTCTACCACCCCCAAGCCCGAGGCACCGCAATATAAGTTACGGAAGCCAATACCGTCCTTTTTGTTCGGCCATATTGTTTTGAACGCCTCGCAGATTCCTGCTAAGAATCTAGACTTCTACAATCTAGATTCTCTCGAACGGATGGAAATGTTTGGCGTTGAAATGCGAATATTGGCGGCGTTGTATTGGAATGCCTTTTTGGTTTTTGGATTTTGCGTGGATTTGGAAGGATAGACAATAAGTATGTATTATTTAATGTTCGGTGGAATAATAATAGTATGGAAAATAAAATACAAAAATATTTATTGAAATAATAAAAACGGGTAGCAATAAATTTCGTGAAACCTCTGGCCTTGTGCTAGTCGTGAGACTGTGTTACAGGGCCAGTGTCTTCTCCCAATTGTGAGGCTTATATTATATTACGGTATGGGTACTGAATCATTGTTAATTGAGCCTCAAATGTTATCTGCCTTATTAATTGTTTTAAATATTGTACATTGCGTAATCTATTTACAATTAGACATATAATAAAGCTAAAGAGGCTGGAAAGTCTGAACAATGAAGATATTAATTAATGTAATTGGTTGTTACCGTTTTAATTAAATAAATATTTATTTTATTTATTTATTTAATTAAGTAAAAAATAAATAAAAAATTAAAATAAAACGTTTGGAAATTTAGCTTTATAAACTTAGAATGGAAAGCAGAAGACGTTGCAAGCATTTCCAGAAATTTGGTCTGTTTACCTATGTGTCTCTGTGTCTCCTTACCTTATATAGTAAAAACTGATTATTCATAAAGTGACGCCTGAAGTGATATCTTCTCGACAGTTATAATTCACTATAGCAAATCAAGTTTTAGTTATTTTTTCTCGATTTTTTTAATCGCGACTTTGGGGCCGTGGGTCCGGGAGCCCATACTATTTTCCAAAACCTCTCGGAGCGCTTGTTTGACGCGACGCGTGACCAAAATGCTGGCTTTTTTCTGGCTCAACGTATCAGCATTGCTATCCAGCGTGGTAATGCGGCCAGTATGCTGGGCACGCTGCCCTCTGGTAGTGGGCTGGAGCACTTAGATTATCTTAAGGCTTTTCTAAAGATTTTCTAAGTGCCCCTTTTTTGTAGTAGTTAGAAGTAGTATGTTTAGTTTTTCTTTCCTTGTTTTTATATTTTATTATTGTAAATAAAAAAAAATAGGTAAAAGGGTAGAAATCCTTTTTTTATAGAATCAAAGTTAATCAACTTAACACAATCCCCCTTGACAAATGGTTGGTTGTGTTGAAAAATCACAGCATCGTTATATCGATGGTTTCATTAATATCTGACACGCCATTTCCTCTTGTTGTTGGATATAAGTTATGTAGTAGAGAAGATGTGGGGTGAAATTACTTGTGTCGATTTGGTGTTTTTTTTTTGGCGACTTTTATCGAAGAATAATTTAGAAATAAGAACAATTCAGATAGTAACACAATTTTGCCAAATGTCTATATATGTAATTCACAATAGTTTTACAGTTAAAGTTTCTTTAAAATCTGTTCAGTAGTTTTTGCTGTAATGTATTTGCAGTTGATATATTCTAAATTCCTTGTACTACAGAGTAAGCTATTTTACCTATAGGTAAATAAAACTCTTGCCTCAAAATTACCTACGAATTCAACGTATAGTCAAAACAATAACAATGCTATGATAACATACATATGTAAGTGAGTAGGTTTGTTTGTGTTCAATCATCCAAATAAATCAATGAAATTTGTATGAGTAGTATATATTTTGCATAAATTATGAATATTTACATTGTTCTACTAATGGATGCCCGCGGCTTCGCTCGCATTATTTCATAATAAAAAGTAGCCTATGACTTTTCTAAGACCTCATACTACTTACATTACAAAAATCATGCTGATTCGTTCAGCCGTTTTTGCGTAAAGAGCGTTTAAATAAACAGACAAACAGAGACAGATAAATAGAGAATATTTCTAGAAATTGTTGGAACGAGTTCTGCAATCAATTCGATTCAATAATTTTAGACTTTCGATCCTCTTCAGCTTTATTAAATATATAGATAGATATAGTAGTCTATTATTTTTACTAAAAATAATCCACGTCTCCTACACTACAATTCTTCTAGCACATTTCTAAATGTAACAAACGACGTATATTCGTAAGATTTCCTCCTAAATGGATACTTAGAAACCACGCATATTGTTACTAAATATTTTATACATTACAGAGAGTTATGGGGTCACAATTGCAGGAAGTTTTTCGCCTTTGAGGTCAATGACCCGGAGTATATAGGTTGGTATGCAAAATAAATGTCGAAGCTTGCTAGTTACCTAGAAGAGAAGTGACAGTAGCTTCTATGATAAAATGTAAATATGTAAGTACGAAACAAATGAAACACTTGCAGTTGATCTTTCTCAGATTTTCAAGTTATTTTTTTTATGAAGGCTGTTTTAAGTCAGGGAGTATTTTCAACATTTACTGGCTGTTTTTTCTTCAGATGTACATATGTGGTAGTATTTTTTAAGAACGAATGTTAATAAATTTACTGAAAATCCTTAAAGACGAAACATACTAGACAGGGACGAGATTAATTTATTTATAATTGACGAGTAAACAAATAAAGGAACCGATAATAAGGCAATAAGCCTTGAGTTAATAAGTCAGTGTAAAAAAATAACTAAAATCACAAACCCCAGTTATTTTTACTGCAAACAGAATTCTCCGAAGTCTCCGCGAACCGGAAGTGACGGTGCCGTGACGTCACCAACCGGAAGTGTACTCGACCCATCGGAACGTGGAGCAGATAATGCAATTTCACCTGTTTTTAAGGTTTACTTGGATACGTTATAGTTATGGATATGGCTTTAGACTTCATTTCAAATTACAACTTCTAAAATCAGATAGATGGTAAGTATGGTTGGTAAGTAGAATGAATTAGACTATAGCCTGTATTATGTATTCTGTGCTA
The DNA here is from genome assembly GCA_927399415.1 of Macaria notata. Classification (NCBI taxonomy): domain Eukaryota; kingdom Metazoa; phylum Arthropoda; class Insecta; order Lepidoptera; family Geometridae; genus Macaria; species Macaria notata. Next base: position 2,442,662 of record OV656750.1, on the reverse strand, counting down.
TAGCCTAAAGCGAAGCGTATCTAGTACCCACGACACAAGCGTTTGCTTAGTGTGGGGCTAGATGGCGCTGTGTGATATGTCCTGAAATATTTATTTATTTATTTATTTATTTATTTATAACAAGAGAACACAAAACAAGGTTTGTTCAAGATGAATCTAAGCAGTAATAAAATTTATTTCTTTCTGTATTTTTAAGTTAGAATAAGCATTAACTGTTTAGTTAATTTTATACCTGTAAGTACATTCCCTAAAAACAGCACCGTCTTAAGTCTAGTGACTTAATATACTTACAAGTCAATTCCAGTAAATAAATACTAAATTTTCCCTTAAGCAGGATTGTTTTGTCATCCCTTTGATAAAGATGAAAGAAAGGTATAAAGCAGCGGGTGTTTTCTGTTTATTGTTCTGATTAAATTTTTAATTAAACCCTTTACTGGTAGTATTTTAATTTGTGAATTGGGCCTTTTGCTTGCTTTCAAGTGTTAATTAATGGATTAGATAAGTTTTCGATGCTTATTTTAACTTATATTTAAGCATTAAAGTCATTGAAGGCATTAAAAATCCCTGTCTTAATTATACCTATATAATACACATCCAACTTTACTCAATGTAAGAAAAGGAAATTACTTACTAATCATTAACATTTCATATTCAAACAAATTATAACAATGAAATGTTATATACCTTGATCCAGTATAAAAAACGGTAAAAAACATATTGTACCAATGTTTGTTCCGATTCCACTAAGAAACGGGATCACCGGTATTTGTAGTAGTACATAGGATAGGGAAATATCTCTAAACAAAGTGAGGGAAACCTTGGAGAATCTCTAGACATAACGTAAATTACTATAATTTGATCGAGGCGATATTCATAGCGAGAGTGATTTTTCTTCCTACAAGTTCTATATTTGTTTCAACTATTATTGTTCAATTACGATTCACTTAATATTAGTTATTGACCTATAATTATGGAATTATGAATAAATGTATTGTATTGTATCCTAGACATTAATGATCGCTAACCATCAGACAAATTATAGTCAAATACAAACATATTCTGTACCATATAAAATGAGATGGCCAAATAGGTCTCTAATTTTATGTTTTGCCTGGGTTTAAGTGTATATTTTTTCTTGTATGTTAGTGTTTATATATCTATCTAAGCTGGTCATTTTCCTTCCAAGCTAGAAGCTAGAAGTTGCTTAATATCGCCCTCTATTGGTAATTCCGGGCAACTGCGTCCGCAATATCTACTCGCAGTGACACTAAACTAAAAACTTTACACGTTAGTAGAACGATAAGTAGAGATGTGACGGTCTTGGTTTTTTTCTGTTTTTACATAATATTATATTTATTTTTTAATAATTTGAAGCGTTTTAGTTTGAAACTTAGACTTTATGTTTGTGTAAAGTGCCTGACTTTGATTTCATAAGTTTGTTATTTTATCTTATTGAGAGTAGCTTGCGATGTTGAAAATTTTCTAATCAAAGGTTTAACTTCCATATTAATAAAAACATAATCACCAATTCGGTTTATAGGTACGCTAAGTTTTAAGTACCGACTGTTTGCCCTAATGCAACGAACGTCAAGCTATGCCAGATACCCTAAGGGTGGCTTGAAAACTCTTGACTAAGTGTATACCACTCTTATACGATCTACGATCCGAAATATTTCTCGAGTCTTGAAAATATAATTACTATTATATATAATTGGATTACGACTCACTCACTGACTGACTGACATAGTAGTTCTCCGGGAAGGAGTTTCGTGGGGTGCAAGTGTCATATGTCATCGTATAGGTATGGTTCATGGGACCACGAGAAAAATCCGAAACTTGGAGAAAGTGGAACTGGTCATGGAGTAGGGTAGGGGATCTCAAAAGTGGTAGGACATAGAGGGGGGGTGCTCGAACTAATTTTTGTAGGAACTGCCTGTTTTTAATATAAATTTTACCGCATCACTACACAAGCTCTTATAATTAAAGCGCATATTATCGAAAGTTAAAACAATTACTATATTTTAACAACACGGCGAGGATAATAGCGGCTAAGTAGTTTTGTAGTTCAACGGCAACTTTCTACTTGTTTTAAATTTACCGTAGAGTTTATAGTTTTTTTTACCTGCCTCTACTTAGAAAGACCGTGGAAGGACCTGGACCACGATGTATCTGGCCAAGAAAACTAACGAATGAATTCTGTGGGGGAGTCACAACCCTCAGTCATGAGGAATACGACTCAAAGAGAGATACTTAGGAAGCTAAAGCTTTAAAAGCGAGTGTTGCTTGGCGGTTTCAGTATCTGCTTTTCATCCTGACGCATCCTGTTTCGAATCCGGCCCTACACCAATGACTTGTATTTTCAGGTTATGTGTGGATTTGCACTCGTTTAATGGTGAAGGAAAACATCGTCAGGAAAGCGACATGTTTGAGGACCACAATATCCGAGAACGTGTGTCTTTCGTGGAAGGATCTGGCCACCACGACGTATCTGCCCAAGAGAACTCCCTTAAAACGTATTAATTCAGCGGAGGCATGACTCTCAGTCATGAGGAAATACGACTCAAGGCAGAGACTTAATTAAATAACTCTTTATTGGATTTTAAAGCAGGATTGAACATAATACAATTATGGAGGATTTAATATCAAATAATCTGGAATATTTCTGTAGGCGTTACAGCTTATTATAAGTTTTTCTTTCTTAGGAGGGAACTAAATCTATTTCCGTAGCGTATGTAGATTATTGAACTAAGCAATAATAAAATATAAATTTAAAACTTTTTATGACTCTATATTTATTTAAAAACTCTTTGAATTGTAACTACGGTCTTTATAAATACAAGCGTTCATCTATACTATATATAGGTATAATATTATCAAGCTGAAGAGTTTGTTTGTTTGTTTGTTTGAACGCGCTAATGTCAGGAACTACTGGTGCGAATTGAAAAATTATTTTTGTGTTAAATAGACCATTTATCGAGGAAGGCTTTAGGCTATATAACGCTGCAACTAATAGAAGCGAAGAAATAATGGAAAATGTGGAAAAAAACGGGGAAAATTATTCATCTTTGAGGGCTTCCGTTGCACGCGCTGCGAAAACGGTTCAAGATATCACAAAAATTAAGTATTACACTTAAACTACATGTATTTTACTTACCTAATGTTATAAAAAAATAACCTTCTTAATCGGCAAGGTGACATCAGACTCCCTAAGGGCGTTTCATAACTCTAGACCCTCAAATTAATCAATTTTCTTAGGAAAAAATAAGTACGCCATCATTATGGAATTCTTCTAATGTTGTCCAAACTAGGTTGCCTGGAAGATATCACTTTATTGATAAGGTCGCCCAATATCCCTGGTTACATTTTTATGTAAATTGTACAATATAGTAAATAATAATAATAATAATCGTAAATATTTGATTTGGTAAGATAAGTTAAGATAAGATGAATGCCTTATATTCTACGGATACCAAAACTTAAGCCGTAGATGCGTAGCATGTTGTCGTAGCACAAGAGCTACGAGCATCTACGAACTTGCTACGAATATTACGTTTAGAATATTAATCTCAGAATATTAATATTAGAACTTGTGGAAGCCCCCGGCTTCGCTCGCATTAATTTGAGATACAAAGTACCCTATGACACTCCTGAGGCCTCATACTACGTACATACCAAAAATTATGAAAATCCGTTCATCTGTTTTAGCGTAATGAACGTTTAAATAAACAGACAGACAGAGACACAGATAAACAGATAAACGGACAACAATCATCGGAACGTGTTCTGCTACCTATTTGAAGTATATTCAAACTTTTTTTTTAATATTTTGAGGTTTAGGCTTTCGACCTTCTTCAGCTGTATGATGTAAGTATAGATAGATTAATACTGACAAAAAAGCCTATATCTTAACGAATAACACTGAAAGGTGACTGACTGACTGATATAGTGATCTATCAACGCACAGCCCAAACCACTGGACGGATCGGGCTGAAATCTGGCATGCAGGTAGATGTTATGACGTAGGCATCCACTAAGAATATTCGAAAAAATGCCACTTTTTGGGGTGAAATAGGGGATGCTAGTTTTGTTTTTCACGCTGCCGAGTGGCAGGAGATGGCGCAGAACCGAGAGGAGTGGCGTCTCATTGTGTCAGAGGCCAGGATCCATTTAGGGTCGCAGCGCCACATTAGTGTGTAAGTAGTCAGTAAGTTTTACTTCTTAATGCGAGCGAAACCGCGAGCACGCACTAGTCTACCATACAATACTGTACTTAGATTTAATTAAGCCGTGACAAATACATAATTAATATGTTTGACAAGATTTTAATACTTAACAAAATTTACATTATTATAATAAAAAATCATGACTTTGACCATTTTTTTAGATAAAATGTATTAGGTAAATTCAATTTGACGAGAAATTGTAATTTGTGTAGCATATTCTATGATTATTTTTAAATATTATATGTGTGTGTTAAAGGTTCTTTATTTTTATATGTACATTTCCAGGTGTTACAACTTTAAAAAAGTGTCAGAAAAATATGTTTTACGAGTCATTTCTCATTACGTAAAGTCCAAGTAGGCTTCGGTCATAAAACCTTCGCACGTACCGTAATATACGGTCGCGTCATCTGTCGCGCGAATGGAGGCCGTAAAGGATATACGTATCGGGTGCGGTGGAGAGAGTGGTGTAACGTGGGGTTTTAAAAAAAAGGAAAAAATGTGTTTTTTTATATAATGAAGAACATGGTGTAAAGTGTGACTTTGTAAAAACTTCTCTTTATCCCCCCCCCCCTCTATCTCTCTGTGTTAAGTAGTATATTTCCTCATGACTGAGAGTCGGGACTCGTAAATAAATTCGCTAGGAGAGTTCTCTTGGGCAGTTTTTTTTAAACTGCAATAGATAAGTCTGTTAATAAGAAAATAATTTAATTGTAACTTATCAACCATGTACATACCTATTACAGTTTTCACTCACGTGTAAACCGTAACCGTAAAGTTACATATTGATAACAATGTCTCACCAAAGTTGTTATAATAAAATAAAAATAATATTTACTTAACACAAAATAAGACCATAATATTGAAATCATATTCGCAAATTGCAATATAACATAATGTGCCTCTAACATCATCATCACCAACCCCAACGGAAGACCAGCGCTGGTTGCTATGCAGCCAGCATCATGCTGAGTTGGGGTTGTATTGTGGCAAATATGTATTTTATTTTTGTAGTTTTAAGTATAGGTGTATATTTATATATTTCTTGCTTGTACTTATTTGATTATTATTTGCTACAATAAATGTTTTTCTTTCTTTCTTAACATATAAAAACTTTAAATACATGAAAACATATAAAAAAAGAAACATAGAAAATAACACTCAGCGAAATATTCGGGCAACTTAACGCGCTAGGATTTGGCGCTTCGTTATTTTTTAATTAGTTAGCTTATGTCGGGGATGGAGGGAAGCAGAGCTTATTAAATTTAAATGGCTGGAAAACTGCTTTTTCTGGCCATTGAATACGTTATTAGAATGGAGTAGGTTAAAAGTCTTAATTATTTTTTAGTCATATTTATATTTGCAACTTTTATTATATACTTACTTTTTTGTTTTCTTGTGTCTTTTTCTGTCTTTTTTCAACTAAGGATCACAACATCTGGTATTTTGATATTTTTATCCACAAACTAGTGGACACTATAAATGAAATAATAAAATAAATTAGATTTTATTTTATCCGGGCCATATACCGCTTAATTTTCGTTGCTTTCAAAAGTTTTTATCAAAAATAACAGTAATCCTTTGTGGCGTTAAAAATAAACAAACGTCAATGAAATAACAAGTCATGGTATCATATAGCCAGAGTGCGGGGATACGTAAATACATTTCCTCCACGAAAAAAAAAAGGCATCCGCTAAGAAAGGATTTTCGGAAATGCCACTTTTAAAGGGGTAAAATAAGGGATGCAAGTTTTAATTCTTTATGCGAGCGAAGCTGCGAGCACCCACTAATTATACATTTAAACTTTCCTCTTGATTCACTCTATCTTTTAAAAAAGACCTAAGCATACATAAGTCACAGGTATAGACGCGGGAAGCGACTTTGCTATATACTATGTAGTGATGAAGCTAATGATTTTCCCTCTCAGTGTGCTAATAACCTATAGAGTAAGCGAGTGTGGCTCAGCGGTTCCAGTGTCTGCTTTTCATCCAGACGCACCCTGGTTCGAATCCGCCCTACACCAATGACTTGTATTTTCAGGTTATGTGTGGATTTGCACTCGCTTAACGGTGAAGGAAAACATCGTGAGGAAACCGACACGTTTGAGGACCACAGAATCCGAGGACATGTGTCTTCCGTGGAAGGACCTGGGCGCCCACCACGATGTATCTGCCCAAGAAAACTCCCCTAACGAATTAATTCTGCGGGGGAGTCACGACCCTCAGTCATGAGGAAATACGACTCAAAGAGAGAGAGAGAGTGCTAATAACCACATAACATACTGTTTGTTTATGTTAAACACAATTTGTCGTTAGTTTCGACGCTCCAACCTCGCCGTTTGTCAATTAGGAAGGGATAAAAACAACCGACATACCTACAGGTATTAACAGTAAGGAAACTTAGTCAAATCAACTTAAGTAATATTTATTACATAGGTAATTACGTGACCGATTTTTTTTTTTCAAAACAAGTCTGCCAAAAAAGAATTATGTAAGTATTGTAATTTTTTCAGTGGGATAGGTTTACGTTTGACTACAACCTGACTGATGTTAAGCATTGCTGCAGCCTAGGGTGTAACACGCTTACCTAGAAAATACCTATTATTATATATTAACCCTAGATTTGAAAACCCCTGAATGTAGTTCGCAGGAAACTCAGCTTCCGATAGTGTTCCAAAGCTTTGCCGTACGTACAACAAACGTAGCGGCAAAGTGCTGTTATTTTAATCTAATCACGATCTTCTTCTTATCGAATGAGAGTGGCCAACTCTGGTGTCGAGAGTTTTCAAACCGCCCTAAGGGCCTCTGACATGGCTTAACGACTACCGTATACTACTTTATCCAATCACGATGATCACCAATCATAGGAATCCAAAGTTGTTTTTGAATTTGGCGTTTCGTTTCGTTCTCTAGTGAAAACTTGCCACGATTATAATAAGCCCAGCTCTTATTGGTTAAACAGCATACGCTCTAAAGTCTCGTAGGCTCATAGGCTCGTAGGCTACAAATATTTCTGTACTGATGATACCATATTTTCTGTATGTTAATTTCTTTACAGCCAAAGGTGGCCTGGAAGAGATCGCTTTCAGCGATAAGGCCGGCGCTTGTAGCACTAGTTAAGATAATAATTTGTTTTATGTACTGTTCATTTTAAATGTGTAAACAAGAAAGAGTTTATCTATGTATCTATGTTCCAAACATGTAAAAAATATCAAGATTAAGTAGATCAAACCCACCTTTACTTATTTTAAACCTTTTTACACTGAGTTCTCTTACTGTTCCAGCATTTTATATCACAACCATAAAGGTCGTAGAGTAATCCGAGCATACATTTTTAATTTGTGACAAACAGCAGTTTGCTTGATTTATTCAAATTAATATACCTACCAACTAGTCGTTAAACATATAATATTAAAATATAGTTTAATAACTAACTCTAACGATGTCATCTACATTAAACCGAAATAAAACGAGATTTAAGCCAGATTATAACTGATGTTGCTTACATTACTTTATTTTATTTTTAGTTTATTATTTATTTATGACATTATTTTATTAGTATGTATTTACAAAAGAAAAGTATATAAGTATTATATCTGTTATCTAGTACCCACGACACAAGCGTTTGCTTAGTGTGGGGCTAGATAGCGATGTGTTCAATGTCCCGGAATATTTATTTATATATTTAATCAAGAAATCACAAAAAAATACAGTCAAACTATAAATAATTTCGATTTAAAAAGGTTCGGGTATACTGTAAATCGATAATAAAACACGTTTCAGCAGTTTTTTATATTTTTTACGAATTGTTTGTCTGCCTTTTGCGTTTATCTTGACTGTTTATTTAAACGCTCATCATGCAAAATCAGCTATACGGATCATCATTATATTTTGTACAAGTGGACGCCCGCGGCTTCGCTCGCATCATTTTGAGATAAAAAGGTTAATATAACTTTTTTATTTACGAACCGATTGAAATGAAATAAACACTAAATCGACGCTGGAAAGGCAAAATTATCTAAGCGCCATTTTTGGCCATATTGAGTTAAAGACATTGTTGGAATCGCCAGATTTTTCTGCGTCGTTTGGTCTTACTCACGTCCTTCTCCGACGACTTTTGATGTCGCTTCGACATTTTGGATTTAGCGAGGATTCACTTTTTTTTCCTTACTAACCGACGAAAATTTCTATCATTTTTGAAAATTTGGTGGTTGTCGTAATTGTGAAAAGCTAAATTTGCCTTTGGTCAAGTTTGACATGTCCGTTCGTACGGTAATTACTCCACTTAGTTAATTTTTCCAGTATCTGGCAATATAGTTTTAGGCGCATAGTATATTTTTGACTTCTTTGGTTTTTTCCTACATGGCGCTTAGTATAAAATTGCCAGTTTTTTTTATTTTTATATACAACTGATCGGCAAATATTACCTGCCTAAAAGTACAACTGATTGTTGGTTAGTCAATTTTTACCTGCCGTTTTGAATTGTTATTTTTGTCGGTTAGTCAATTTTTACCTGCCGTTTTGAAGTGTTATTATATTATTTAGGCAACTTTTACTTGAACGTATATGATTATCCAATGTCGGTTATATCCTATTGTAGTGTCACGCACAGGCGCAAAGTGTATTTTTACCTAAAATAATTCTCATAAAAAATGTCGGTTACACCTACGGATAACGCGTAAGCAGTCGCTTGAGCAAGCAGTGAAGCTAGTTTCAAAGTAACTAAGATACTTCAGTGCACGGCCGGTCGTCGCTTGGGAAACACGCGCGCGCTGCAATTCCGTTGTCAACTGAGGTACCGCTTACGGTTGTCACATGACAAACACGAAAACTGTAAGTTGATCTAATAAATAAATTCGTTTTTTAATAATGTTTTTGCGTTAGTACATGGTGTACCTTTATTTCAGAACAATGGACCGAAGAAAACGTAGTCATAGTCTTTTGGAAATGGCTCTTTTAAAATCAGGAATAGCGACCAAGGACGACTCACAGTCGGTATGTACCTACCTATCATAATTTTCTTTGCATCTCTCATTGTTATTTCGTATTATTATTTATGCTATGTATCTTCATAAGATTTCTGTTTTGCTATCATAGATAAGGGCTCCGTTTAGCTTGTTACTCATTCAAGGTCACGTCTCGTCACAGGCGCTAGCTATACCTACTACGGCCAAAGCCGTGTGTATTAAAGTAATATTGGTACCAGACCTACACAACTTTATTTTCAATTGCATTTAAGACTTTTCTCTCATGTTTATAAAAAGTGAGCGCTAGCTCAAAGGAAAGTAGGTTGGTATGTATTTTTCGATTATAAATAAATACACACATAGGTACCTACCCTATAATTTAGTCAGAATTTTTAAAAATATGAAACTTTTACTATGTTTTAGGCCTGTAATATTGTTGCTGTGTATAAAAATAATTTGCTGATGATTCTGTACTTCGGAGAGTACATTTTAAGCTGTCTTATTTTTACTCCTGTCATTAAGAGTAATCAATCATTAAATCTTTGGTGATATTATGGTCATGTCATGATTTTAGATAAAATAAATAAAAGAAGCAACTTCATTTATTTCAGAATGAAACGCTGCGTAAGTGCTCTTCAACTGCGCCTGTGCTATCACAACGTATTATTGAAGATGAAGAGAACTATGACCCTGAGGAAGTTTTCCCAGCTCTTACAGAAAGTATGCAGCATATCCACAGTACGGACTTACCTTTGAATGACGAACCTGATCTAGAAGTCCCTCGCAGTATGGACTTGCCTTCGAATGATGATCCTGATCCAGAAATCCCTCGCAGTATGGACTTGCCTTCGAATAATGATCCTGATCCAGAAATCCCTCGCAGTATGGACTTGCCTTCGAATGATGATCCTGATCCAGAAATCCCTCGCAGTATGGACTTGCCTTCGAATGATGATCCTGATCCAGAAATCTCTCGCAGTATGGACTTGCCTTCGGATGATGATCCTGATCCAGAAATCCCTCGCAGTATGGACTTACCTTCGAATGATGATCCTGATCCAGAAGTCCCTCGCAGTATGGACTTGCCTTCGAATGATGATCCTGATCCAGAAATCTCTCGCAGTATGGACTTACCTTCGAATGATGATCCTGATCCAGAAGTCCCTCGCAGTATGGGCTTACCTTCGAATAATGGTCTAGCTCCAGGTGTCCCTCGCAGTTTGGACTTACCTTCTAATGATGATCCTGCTGCAGGAGTCTCTCGCAATAAGGAGTTAGCTCCAAATGATAAGGCCGCTCTAGGTGTAAGTGGTCGTAAAAGAAAAGCTAAAACAAGTATCCGATATGTTGATTACATGTCTGATGAAGATTTTTCCACTTTATTCTGTCTTGGTGAAGAGAATCGTGCAGTTGATTCTGACGAATGGGTAGGATCTGAAACGTCAAGCAGTGATGAAGAAAAAGACAAGTCGAAAAAGAAAAAGAAGCGAAAAGTGTCAAGTAAGAATAAAAACAGTGAATTGAAGGAAAACAAAACTGAAGAAAATTTGGATACAGAAAACGAGAACGTAGGACAAAGAGGTTTAAAAAAAGTAAAGAAAAACACGAGAAAAGAAAGGGCTCTTTCTAAACAATCAGGAAAAGAATACGTAAGAAAAGATGGTAAATTAGTGCCAGAAAAATCGATTCAAACTAATCCATGTAAGGGTAAGAAATGTGGGAACAATTGTGAAAATATAACCGAAGAAAAGAGGCAACAAGTATTTAAACATTTTTGGACGCTTACTCCTGAACGCCGTAGAGACTGGTTGGTTGGCATGACTGACAAAGAAAACGTTAAACGTAAACGTAGTAGTTCAGATTTGCGCAGTACCACATATAAGTATTGCATTACTGATGGTGAAGGAAAAAGATCTGTATGCTTACAGTTTTTGGCTGCAACATTAGATATTTCACAAAAAACAATATATTACACGGTAAAAAATGCTTCCTCGGGAAGTGCTAAAGACGACTTGCGAGGAAAATGTGAACCACACAACAAAACCAAACCTAGTACTAAAGAGTCTGCCGCCAATTTCATCAAAAGCCTACCAGCCGTACCCTCACATTATTGCCGACAGGATTCTACCCGGGTTTACTTGCCGCAGGAATACAAAAATATTGCACACGTATACAGCGTTTATAAAGAAAGCAACGTGAAAGCTGGCATAGACATAGTTAGTGGAAAGATTTTCCGAAAAATATTTAGCGACGAATTTAATATATCATTTCATGTCCCTAAAAAGGACAAGTGTCTGAAGTGTTTACAGTTACAACAAGCAGATCTAAGCGATCCAAAAAAAAAGAAAGAAAAGGAAGATCATGAAACTGAAAAAGAAGAAAGTTCAAATAGATTTTCTACTCATAAATCTATACACAAAACTGATCCTTCCACATTATGTGCAAGCTTTGACTTGGAGAAGGTGTTGAATACTCCACATGGTGAGTCAATGCTGCTTTATTATTCAAGAAAAATAGCGGTATATAATCTATGTTTCTACGAGAACGGAACACGTAGAGTAACTTGCTATTATTGGGATGAAAGCAACGGGAAAAGAGGTGCAAATGAAATTGCAAGTATTCTCCACAGTTACATAAAATCTGTGGATGAAAGAGAAAATATAAAACACCTTCTTCTATACAGCGACTGTTGTCCTGGGCAGAATAGAAATCGCACTGTCTTAGCCATGATACATTTTACTTTGCAGGAGTGTAGTAATCTTCAGACGATACAAATTAACTATTTACTAACAGGGCACACATATATGCCTGTTGACAGTGTACACGCCGTTATAGAGAACAACCTGAAAAAAACTATAATTTATGCGCCTTCACAATGGTACACTGTATTTGCTACGGCAAGAAAAGAACCTTTTCCATATGAAGTTGAAGCAAGGACTTTTGAAAGTTTTAACAGATGGGACGTCGTTGGCGATAAATATTTCAAAGGAAATTTAACGGGGAAAATTAGCAAAGTTCGTGTCGTGACTTTCAAGAAAAATAAGCCTTCGATGATTTCTATCAAAGACTCCATGAACGTTAACGCAAAATCGTATAATGTCGAAGTTCAATCCAAAACCAAAGGTCCACTGATGCCTTGCTACCGATCACGACTGCCAATCTCAGTGGCCAAATATAATGATCTCATGAAACTTTGTAAAGATAAAGTAATACCTGCTCCTTTCCATCATGAATACTCCAATATCCCAAAGGCTACTGATGCAAAAGATACCTTACCTGAATCAGATATTGAAGATAATTAAAAATAATTACAACATGCAGATTCTTTTATGTTGTTTTCCTGAGAAGTTTCTTTTTAGTTCAGTTTATTTAATGAGAGCTTTAAATTGGTTCCTATTATTTTAATTGTTACTTCATATTGCAGGTGATGACTGAAAATATTACTAGCTGTAAGTTGTTTCCGCACAGTTAGTTCTGTCAATTACAGGATGGTTCCTCGACTGCTACTAGATTCATACTATTTTTTCCTTTTGTTCTTATCATTTCATTTGTAGTTTCTTATCTGGTTACCTGCCACCAGTAGAAGAACCATACTAAGTATAATTGATGGGGTTTAGTTGATATAAGACTACTGTTATTTTAAGAATTTGAATTTAAGTTTGTTTTATAGAAGTTTTCTTTATGTTACGTACAGTTTTGTGAATGCCTATGAGGTGCATTTTATTTTAATTGTTACTGAGCAACGATTTGTGACTGAAATGTTACTAGTTTTGTAAACATAATTCACATTTTATATTCATTATAATAATTCATAATTATGACTAAATACTTCAATTTGTGATCTCAATGTCCTTAAAACTCATAGTATTATTATTTGGATATACTAGTAGATTTATAATACCTAACTAATTCTCATACTGTGTACCTAAGTGTTCTTTTTGTTAAAATTAATAAAACTCAAGACAGTTCAAGTGCATTTTATTTACATTCTTAAATTAAATTATGAATCCAATTTTCTGTAAAGATGTCGTTTGTATCAAAATTATGGGAAAAAAAATCTTAAATTAATATTTAGGTTATTTTGCCAGAATTTCCACATGTTTTTAATTTGTTTAGGCAACTTTTACTCTGCTATAAATTCTAAAAAAGAGATATATATTACAGATTTACCGTACCTTCCTTAATCAAAACTTGTCGGTTAGTAAATTTTTCCCGTCTCTACTTTTAGTGAAAATTTTACTAAGCGACACTAACTTTAAAACTAACCATTATTTTTAATAGTTACGTATACTATAATGTCGATAAATAAATAAACAAATAAATTTCTTATAACTAGTCTTTTTGGACCATTACAAGAATTTACACGATTTTTTTTCTGAAAATTCAAACTTTAAACGGCTCTGCTGTAAAGTTAGTCTGATGTCGCTTGGATAATATTGCCTTTCCAGCGTCGAAATGTTAAGTTAAAAATACACCAACATGTTAGTGAAAACTGTAGACAAATCGGTTCAGCAGTTTTCGAGTCTATAACGAACAAATATACCAACAGACAAACAGTTTTTTTAAACATGATTTTTGTGTTCTATTGCATCAATGAAGACCCCCCAACTATTTTTTTCAATTATCTTCAATATACAGACACCGACCTAATTCAGCTTTGTTATATGTACAAATGTATGTATTATGAAGTCTTAGGAGTGTCATAGGCCACTTTTTATCCTGAAATAATGCGAGCGAAGCCGTGAGTGTCCGCTAGTTTTATTATAAAAAACTTATTTTCGCTGCTTAGACCCCTTTCCCTCCATGTCCGTTGTAGCTACATACGTCGATCGGGATATTTACGGTCGCTGCGAAACCTTGTGACATTTTTGTAACGCTAGTTTTACACCTTTATGTATCCTATACTCGTATTATGCCTATATTTGATGGAAATGTATATCTATATAAATTAATATAAAACTCAAAGGTGACTGACTGACTTATATAGTGATCTATCAACGCACAGCCCAAACCACAGGACGGATTGGGCTGAAATTTGGAATGAAGGTAGATGTTATGACGTAGGCATCCGTTAAGAAAGGATTTTTGGAAATTCCACTTTTAAAAGGGTTAAATAGGGGATGCAAGTCTTACTTCTTAATGCGAGCGAAGCCGCGAGCACCCACTAGTTTTTATATATTTCCTTTCACCTGTTTTTGAAATATACTTACTACTTACCTACTAAGCTAAAGTTACAAAATATCTCAAGGATAGAAATAAGCTTTTATCTATTTTAAGTTTAATCCGGTGGTTTTTTTTTATTTTGTTAGTAGTTTTTTTCCTATTTATTTTTATTTGTCATTTAAAGACACTGTCAAAAGCATACCTATATAAACAAAATATTCATTTGTTAGCAATAGTATATCTATTTTAAGTTTAATCCGGTCCTTTTTTATTTTGTTAGTAGTTTTTTCCTATTTATTTTTATTTGTTATTAAAGACACTGTCAAAAGCATACCTACTTATATAAACAAAATATTCATTTGTCAGCAATAGTAAAACAAGTACAAAACAAATTTAGGACATTACAATTAAAATTATCTAACACTAGCTGTGCTCGCGACTTCGTCCGCGTGGAATAGTTATTTTGGGCATCATAATTATTTTTGCAAACAACCTCTTCAGCTTTTTAAATTATAGCTGTTACCCACGACTTGAACCGTTTTCGCAGCGCACGCAACGGCGAGCCCTCAAAGATGAATAATTTTGCCCCTTCTTCGCTGCTATTAGTTCCAGCGTGATGTTCCTTCTAAAGCCTTCCTCGATAAATGGACTATTCAACACAAAAATAATTTTTCAATTCAGACCAGTAGTTCCTGAGATTAGCGCGTTCAAACAAACAAACAAACTCTTCAGCTTTATAATATTAGTATATAGATTAAAATTAATTTGTATGTTAATCACGCTAACCGATGTACTTAACCGATTCGGATGCAATTTGGTGTACACCTAAATTACGTTCAAACAAAATAAAAAAAAACCGGCCAAGTGCGAGTCGGACTCGCGCACCGAGGGTTCCGTACAAACCTGCAAGGTTTACAAAATATATATTTTGTAATGTAACTAAAAATTTAAGGCTTTCGGAATTTTTCCTTTATGTGTGGTATAAAACGTTGCTTCATGCCAAATTTCAAGATTCAAGGTCGACTGGAAGTACCCTTTAGGTTTTGATTCCCTTGCAAGTACTTGCGAGTTTCAAAATATGCAGCTTAAATTGCTGTTTCTTTTGATTGCGTTGACATAGAAGTTTGATTTTGCTACAGCTTAAAGGTATTATAGACCTGAGTATTTGGTATGAATTTCAATTTAATACCTCTACGCGTTTATGAGGAAATGGGTAGTAAGTTTAAGATTATTAAAAAAAAAATATTTTGTGATGTAACTAAAAATTTATGGTTTTCGTAATTTTTCCTTTATCTATGCTATAAGACGTTGCTTCGTACCAAATTTCAAGATTCTGAGTTCACGGGAAGCACCCTGTAGGTTTTGATTCCCTTGCAAGTGTCGAAAATTTGCGGCATAAATGGCTGTATCTTTTGATTGCGTTGGCTTAGAAGTTTGATTTTTTCACAGCTTCAAGGGACAGTAGACCTGAGTAATTGATATAAATTTCAGCTTCATACCTCTATGCGTTCCTGAGAAAAAGGGTCTTGACAGACGGACGGACGGACGGACAGACGGACAACAAAGTGATCCTATAAGGGTTCCGTTTTTTCCTTTTGAGGTACGGAACCCTAAAAAGGATATTTCATATCAATGAACGTGTTTTAAAATATGTACACATTATATGTAAATGAGGACTTATGTATATAAAATGGTCCCAATATGTAATAGGTAGGCATCAGATAGGACCGTACAGTCCATGTGATATTTTACGTGCTACGAATTGTACCTTACATTCAAGGCTGTACTAAGATCTGAGTAGCATACGGGGATTTGCTTTATTATTATTTAAAAATCGAGATTTCCTCCTACTATTAAAATTCTAACGTCCTGCAAATTGTTTTGGACAGATAGTCTAATCATCCTCGCGTCTTATTCCTCATTGCCGAGGGTCGTGATTCCCCCGCAGATATTACTAGTATATAGTAGTTGCATAATGTAATAAGATTAAAAGTTTGCCCATATTTAACCGACTTCCAAAAAAGTCTTCAATCAACTCTTCTGAAAGTTTTTTTTATATCTTATTACAGTGCAAACTAATTGATGTAACTGTGCGCCTTTAAAAGGTTGCAATATCTATTTTTCAGTATTTTACCGAAAAAATCTTATCTCAGACACACAAACTAACCGAATTTTCGGGAAGTGTAGTGGGTAGTTACAATCAACATCATTGTTATCTCGTTTTATACTTTGGCCAAGAATTTTTATTATGTTGCAAGAAAACCTTCTCCAAAATAAGAGATCTTTCATCAGCCGTGCGCCTCTTGCAAAGGCTGGGCGCCAGGGCACAAGAACCCTTTGTAAGTTGTAGTTAATCATAAACCAACCTATATAATGTATTTCTTTTATAAATGTTTTTTAAGAAGATCATGGTACAAGCCCTGGCCGAGAGTTGATATTTCATTACCGGCGTGCTTTCTCACAAATTGGATTTTTGCTGTTTTATAATTTGTTTGATTGTGTTCTCTGCGCGAAACATTTTAGAAAGTTCCAGATATTTGTGTTGCAAATGTTATTGCTAAACGTAGGCAGGCTTTTATTAAGAATGTTATTTTATTACTTTACTGAGGTGTTAATTTATATTCACCGGATTTTCATAGTACATCAACTATAAATCATTTCACCAGTATCTGTATTATAGTTCCCGTAAGGCATGACTTTATTTAATTTAACTAACATAAATATAACTAGCATTTACGTATGTAATTATGTCAATAAATAAATATAAAAATAATAAAAAAAAATATTATAATATTGCTCGACACTGCATACAGCGCCATCTAGCCCCACACTAAGTAAACGCTTGTGTCGTGGGTACTAGATAACGGATATAATACTTTTATATACTTTTCTATTGTAACATACTTATTATACATACAAACGAGCATACATTAGCTCGACATGTTTCCGAAAGCCGGTTATTACATTTACTATAACGGTAATTTTATATTAAAACCAAATAACATAATGCCACGAAGAATAAATAAGAATCTAATCATTTGACTGGCCTGTTAGCTTAGTTGGTAGTGGCTCTGCCTTCTAATCTAGAGGTCGCGGGTTCGATTCCCGCATGACACAAGTATTTATGCACTTTAAAAATTTATAATTACTTGTGTTGAGTCTGGTCGTTTGTATGTATAATAAGTATGTATTTACAAAAGAAAAGTATATAAGTATTATATCCGTTATCTAGTACCCACGACACAAGCGTTTGCTTAGTGTGGGGCTAGATGGCGCTGTGTGCAATGTCCCAGGGTATTTATTTATTTCAAACTGTGTTTCTAATAAAAAAGTATAAAGATTATCAAAATATTAATCATCAAATCTACCTCCACAGAACCAAGTCGTCACACACACAAACACACACCTTTTCGCCTTTATAATATTAGTGGAAAATGGAATCGCTTAATATGGAATAGGATAATACAATAATAAAGGCATACATTTATCTATTCATCATTACAAAATCTATGTTACCATCCACATAAGATGTCAACATGCAACTATTACTCCTAATTTCGCGTATGTTATTTACGCGTTTCGGGTGTAATGACACCCATACGTATGTACGATCTGAGACCGCGGCAGCACGCAGACCGCAGCCCCAGAACGCGAAATTAGACGTGAGTAAAAACCATAATAGTTGCATGTTGATAAGAATGTCTCACGATAGTTTTAATGATAAAATACATAATACTTGTTTGTGCCAGAGTTATAAAATCCTCTGTTACGTAGTTACCTGCAAACTAACCCCAAGAGTATAGTACTAGTAATGTAACTGTGAGCTATGTCCAGCAATCAGTGCCGACCACAGCCGGAAACTAAACATTAGTCAGCTAGTGCGGGAGACAATGGGGATTTTGTTACTACACTGTTTTTGTAATATCACAAATAAATTACTTAAAATTGTTAAAGATATTAGTTACACTAACAATATTTTACCAAACATATTATGTAATTTTTAGTAAAATAACCGCAGTCTTATCTGTAAACTAACCCCAAGAGTTAATACGAATCTAGGTATGTAACTGTGAACTATGTCCAGCAATCAGTGCCGAACACAGCCGGAAACTGAGCATCAGTCAGATAGTACGAGAGGTAGTGTAAAGCTTTGTTACTTGTCAACATATCTTCCACACCTATTCAAGTATGTAAATATTGTACTCAATTATTATTTATAAAATAACGTGTGAGCGGTTGATATCAAAGTGCAAAACTTTTCTACGATTCAGAAAAAGGAGGAGATTCTCAATTTCACTACAGCTTTTTATGTTGTACTTATAGCTCTATTATTCACCGCAATATTTTAGTTTTTAGAATGTGTATATTGTAGGACCACGAAGGTAGTACTTTCTATACTCACAATAGTGCAGGCACGTGAAATAGCTAAATTTAAAGAGTTGCTTTCCAAAAATGGCGACTAGTAATAAGATTAAGCAATGTGTCCCCGACTACGATCTACGTGCCTTTGTACAATATAATTGCCTCGCTCTAATCTCAGCAGAACCTATTTGTATGACCTGTGGAGTGAAATGATTGTTAATGTCTGTTTCTTCTAGGTAAGCGCGTTGAACTGTAGACAAATAGATAGATTGCATTAGATTGTTTGTAATCTGTAAGTGGTCAACAGTTTGAAAAAAACTTACTGGTACTTAATAAACCTATGCATCGCTATAGGATTCTAAATGTAGGGATTCAAAGGAACTGAAATGGACAAGATTGTAATTTTCTATCAAACGCTTATAAAACTTAACCATAGGCTTGGCTTAGTTAGCTTATACATTTAGATATCTAGTTAGGACTATCTTGCCATAAAATATGTTGAGTAACTAGTTGGTGCTCGCGACTTCGCAAGCATTAAGAAGTAAAACTTGCATCTCCTATTTCACACGTTTAAAAGTGGCAAATCCAAAAATCCTTTCTTAGCAGATGCCTTCGTCACATCTACTTGTATGCCAAATTTTAGCCTGATCCGTTCAGTGGTTTGGGCTGTGCGTTTATCAACGCACACTACCTGATCTATCGATCACTATATCAGTCAGTCAGTCAGTCAGTCAGCCTTTGAGTTTTTGTATATTTAAATCACATATTTTTTGGTAAAGTTTAATATTTGTTCCGGTCAGACAAAGTCGCAAATATTTCCGGCGAATTATTCCAATTACAAGTTGGCAGGATCCCCTGGCATTGCAGCCGGGAAGATACCATTAGATACACTGGAATACAGTACATTAACTTTCTCTCTTTGAATCGTATTTCCCCATGACTGAGGGTCATCACTCCCTTGCTTGTTTTTTAGGGAAAAACACTTTGCTTACACACACACAATAATGTATGTGTGTAAGCGAGTGTGGCTCGCGTTTGCTTTTAATCTAACGCACCCTGGTTCGAATCCGGCCTTACACTGACTAGATTTTCAAGTTTGTTATGTGTGGATTCGCACTCACTTAACAGTGTTGGAGAGGAGGCCTATACTCAGCAGTGGGTGCGACACAGGTTGATATGAGTATGATAATAAACGGTGAAGTAAAAACATCGTGAGGAAACCGACATGTTTGAGGATCACAAAAACCAAGAACATGTGTCTTCCGTGGAAGGACCTGGGCGCCCACCACGATGTATCTGCCCAAGAGAACTCCCCTCACGAATTAATTCTGCGGGGGAGTTACGCCCTCAGTCATGAGGATATACGAGTCAAACATTAAGAATACGTTTCTGAGATTGAGAAGTATACTATGTAGGGACCTTATGTACTGTTCTATATAAATCTTACGAGCAACCTCTACCATGGCGAGCTCAATCCATAATGTAGGACCCAGGATAATCAACTTGTGAAATTACAAGTATTTTTGCACGAAATAGCCTTTGTTGTGGCAACATTGTGATACATTTCACGTTGATGAATTTCTGACGAATAAAATTTCCGTAGATAAATGGGCGTAGATATTTTTAAGTGGGTAAACTTCCGTAGATAAGTTTTGCGTAGGTAAATTTTGGTGTGTTTTTTGTAAGAACATAAATCTTGTAGCTTTCTTAGAGATTTGTTGTTTGAACAAGTGCGTTTTTTTGACAAACTAAGCGATAAAAATAAATTTAGAACAAAATCTTAATACACCTGATTATGATACTTATTTATATAACAAACATATTCGTAATGTTCAAACATTCATTTAGTCACCTTTTCTTCCGATACGGCTGAACTATATTGCATGACATTTAGTATCTAGATAAGTTATCAAGGAACATTACGTATGTCTTTTTCTTCGAAAATAAAAATTTATTCCGGGACATTGCACACATCGCCATCTAGCCCCACACTAAGCAAACGCTAAACTACTTCTAATAAGTACCAAATGTAATATTTTCAATAATGTAATACTTCCTTATCGTGGAGTCACGTAGCAATTCCCTATAGGTTATACAGGAAAAAAACTGTGTTTTCACGTAAAAGCAGCACTTACTAAATGAAATACACGAAGACGTAACGATGTGCGTCATATACTAAAATCTTCATTCTTCATTTATTTTAAATTGCTTCTGCAGCATTGCCGCTGTTTTGCCAGTGTTCTTTTATTTACATGAGATAGGCTCATGCTTGCAACTTGTCTGATGTTAAGCAACGTTGTAATCTACGATCTTGCACTCTTACCTAGAAGAAACCTTTACTCTCGACTTGAAGACCGACAAATTATAGTTCAAGGGGAATAGAGATTATTATGATGGTTAGATTCTGAGGTATGGCCTTTTTTTGACGCTCTATATACATTAATGTAACTTCTATTTTGTATTTATTCTCTGTTGTTTCTTTTTAAATATGATGCGTGCGATGAAATGAATGTTTTCCTTCATGTGTATTTACAACTGACTTCTGAACTCTCTTGAACTGACTGGATAGATTAGATGTCCGATAAATTGCTCGGCAGTTAAATAAACGGTTTAAAGTAAATGTTTTTTTCTGAAAACTAACAAAAATAAGCACTGCTTTGCTAGTTGTTAAAATAAAATTAATGTCACCTGCTGCAACCGCATTTCAACGTGTGGTGAAAATGTGGTGAGAAGTAAACTTCATTCCAACACGGATTATAAATACCAAATGGAAGTGAAAAGTTGCCATGTAAGCAAATGTCGATGCCGTCTGTCCTTGGATTAATAAATCGAATAACACATTAACGCCCTCAGCGCTATGTGTATCTTTTAGTCACACACTGTCCTTTGAACTGTGTATTATATGGTATACACACACCGCTTTTCGTTCCGAGCACTGTACCTATTTACAACATTTGTAGCTTAAGACTAAAATAATGAAATATAACTAAAATAATTTAAGTGCTACAATTTAATTATGAACTGGTGCCTCTGAACTAAGCTAGGCTTGTATCTCAGGGGCACCACTTCCCCATGTGTGTTGACATTATTAACCTACTACAAATGCTTGGATGATGCTACTACAACTGTCTCCTTTATGCGACCGTGTTTCATACATTTTCTAAGTAAAAATTAAGTCCTGGCCTGGCGCAATATTTCGGCCCTCGTGGGTTGAGGAACGGTTAATAAACACATTTTTTATAGAAGTTTGAACTCTATGGTCATATTTTTGATGTAACAAGGAAATTAATGAAAGAAAAAGTTATACATTTTTACGTTTTTAATTTAAATCAAATTTTTAGCACTGAAAAAGATTTAATAAATCACTGTAGAACATAGTTTGTCAAAGCGTAGTACTTAACATAGCAGCAACCCTAAAGCTCTAAAGGCGATTTATATCTTCGACAGGTTTAAACCACCATTATCTACCATTATCTCAATGTTAACATGAATTTGTTGTTAGTAGTATGTTTATTTTTCATACATTTAAGTTCTAACTTATCCATCTGTGATGTAAGTAATCTGTCAGTGAAATCGGTGCAATTAGGTTAATGCAGCAGTGACAGCCACATCCCGAGGGATCGAGATAATACTAGCCTGTGCTGGTGGCAAACATACCTTATGTTTTAACAAATATATAACATGTAAGTTTGTAAGAGTTACCCACTCCGGTGACTCTGGTGCCAGTTTTCAAACCACCCTAAGGGCCTCCGATATGGCTTAAAGACTGCCGTACTATGACTAACAGCGCTACAATAATAAAATATAGATTGATAGATACATAGATATATCTTTATTGCACACGAAATAATAATGAAAACTTAAAGAAACTAAAACTAATTTAATGAACATTGGACGGCCTTATCGCCTTAGGCGATTTCTTCCAGGCAACCTTTGGATGGATAGGATTTAGAATTATAAATATA
Source organism: Macaria notata (assembly GCA_927399415.1). Lineage (NCBI taxonomy): Eukaryota > Metazoa > Arthropoda > Insecta > Lepidoptera > Geometridae > Macaria > Macaria notata. The sequence continues at coordinate 2,419,986 of OV656750.1, read as the reverse complement.
TGGTTTGTAATAATTATTATATTCAAAAGAGGACTTTCGATGGACATGGGCGTCTACCACAAGTCACGATGATCCGTCGCTTCGTTGTACGTAAAAGAGGAACAAACGGACCAACAAACGCTTTTACATTTACGAGTAATAAACTTTTGCTTTTATACAGTGCTTCTGGTAACTAGCTAGGGCTTTAAGGATGGCTTTTGTATGTCAAAAGCAACAACTTCATTCAACGTATGGAAATTTGTGTAATACAATTTGGACTCTGCAGACATTTCGTCTGAGGCCAATGATCTTTATGATTGGATCAAACGATTTTTTTTCGAGGCTTAGTGTGTCTCTTGAGTCGTACGTCTTGATGACTGAGGGTCGTGACTCCCCCGCAGAATTAATTCGTCAGAGGAGTTTTCTGGGGAAGATTCTACGTGGTGGGCGCCCAGGTCCTTCCATGGAAGGCCCAGGTCCTTCCACATATCTTTGGATATTGTGGTCCTCAAATATGTCGGTTTCCTCACAATGTTTTCCTTAACCAATAAGCGAGTGCAAATATACGCATAACTTGAAAATAAAAAATCAAAGTCATTGGTGTATGGCTGGATTCGAACCAGGATGCGTCTTAATGAAAAGCAGACTCTGGAACCCCAGAGCCACACTCATTAGTTGCTAGTAACCCTTTATAAGCCTTTGCTTACAACGGTGCTCTACAAATATTACATTACCAACAAGAGAGCTATAAATCCCCAACATTTCCCAAGACCTTACAAATATCTGAGAAATGTCACAAAGTGTCAAATGGCAGCAGCATCCGCTTCCGGTGTACCGGAAATGACGCTCAAAGGACGCGGGAAGGTGCTTCCGGCTAAATATTTCAAATGGCTACAAGTTTGCTACAAGTTGAATCGGACTCGAATAAAATATCTCTGATTTGGAATATTGTTGGATTGTTTTGTGAAGATGGAACTACTTGTTGTATTTTATTTCGACTAAGGCTCGCTAGCACAACGGCGCTTAAACATATTTAGAACATTTTTTTGAGTTAGTAAGTAGTTTTGTCACTTCATGCATTTACGTAGTGCTCTTAGGGTGGCTTGATAAACTCTCGACACCAGAGTTGGCCACTCTCATTCGATAAGAACATGACGTAGAGCAAGTGGATCAAAGTAAACTAAAAAACTTAGGGTTTTTTCTTGAGAGTAGTATGAACTAGTTACAATACTAGCCATGGCTCTCAGTAAGGAAGAAAACAAACCAACGATTAAAATATGAATTAACAATAAGTATTTTATTTCGGAATAATAAAAACTTTTCACAACATACTTTCCAAAGAAACCATCTGTCAACAAAGAAGAGTCACATTCAATCAAAATAATGTCAAAGTGGTAAAAATCTGGTTTAATTATTTTTATTTCTTAACATTTTATTTATTATTCTGAACCTAGATATTAAAATCCTAGTGCTTTATTAACATGATACAACATAAACATACGGTAAGTTAATATTTATTGAAATATACATACCAACCATTTCTGACACTGCTTTGCCTGCGAAAGTCCGGGATAATAACAATAAAATTATGCTAGATTTTTGTATATAAAATGTTTAAATTAATTTTGTATGAGTACATACACCATTCTTATACCCGATTACATTTTGGCATTTCCGTGTGAGGCCTTTGTGTGTTATTTTGTAATCAAATCAATGATCAATGATATGAATATAAACGTCACATATACAAAAGTGCTTAAAAAACTCCAACAAATACGGCCAACTAGAAAATCTCTACTAAGGATGAACAGTTCTCTACTATTATTGGTTACAGAAGACAACCGAATGACTGAGCAGAGATACCAACATGGCAAAAGGTAAACCTAAGAAGGACACAAAGGTTCTCTACAAGAAATCAAACCATCTTATACAGTCAAGAACATGCTCTGAAAGTTCAGATCTCTACGGCATATTACAGATCAAAAAGAAAATGTCACAATCACAAACACTCAACCTCCACGGAGGAACCCTGAAGAGAGACTTAAGCATAGAAACAGACATTTGCATTCTCAGGAGATATTGCAGAAAGCAAATGAACAAACTATCAACAAAGAGCTCAGGCAAGACGAAATATTCAACGTTGATGACAGAAATTGGTACCATAGAGGAATTCCAACCAGATACTAGCGCCTGCGGTGATAGCGAGAACAATGATTTAACTAGCAATATATTACTAGACACTACTAAAATCCTGATGGACAATCTAAAAGATTTGCTGAACGACTGGGTTGTTAATCACTTACTGGCGAAGCCGGATACCAAAATGAGACTACAACATGCATTGTATGCATTATTAAATAGATCGGACTATGGCCATACTGTGACAAATGAATCTTCATCCCGACGAACTTACGTTTTGAATAAAAACAGTGTAAGTCAAGAAGTCAAAAACAAAAAGATAGCAACATCATCTTCTTTTTGTCGAAAAAGAAATAAATTAGAGGACAAAAAGAAAGATAGGAAGAAGCCTCCAAATCGCAACGGTCAATGTAGTCATTCCATGCCAGGAACACATCGTAAAGCAATGAGAATAATATCAACCCTCAGTATTCCAAGAAACATACACAAACATACTGTTTACAACCATAAAAACAAATTTATAATTACTAAAAATGTGAAACAAAGAAACTTACTTTTGTCAATCGAAAAGTCGAGCAAAATTATAGATCTATCTAGTCATGACTTTCTTTCGATATCAGCTAAATCTTTCACAAAACGTTGTGCGGCTTTGAAATCAGAAGAAAGAAGAAAAAGACAAAAGAAGAACAGACAAATAGTTTTTCTACCACATGCGTCTTATAAAAGTGCAACTGATTCCACGTCCGGTTTTGATAATGATCAAGATGATACAATTGTAATAAAAGACCCCGTACGAAATGAAAATTTGGAAGAGATGCCTAGCGTGATGAGAAGCTTATTCATTGGAGACCCAGCAAATATCACAAGTACAGACAATTTGTTCTGTATGAACGATAATACAACCATGACAGATTACAATATGTCAATACAGACGTCTTCTTATTATTCGCCTAAACGCAAAAATAACAACAATATCATCCCTAATAACACAATAAACACCGTATCTCAGTGTAGTAAACATACATTGCCAAAATCGAAAAGCAGTTCCTTGAGCACCAATAAAAGTGAACTGTGTAATAAAAAAACATCAAATATGTCGCACAACAGTTGTCGTTGTACTGAAATAAAAGCAAGATGTGTGAGTAGTAAATGCGTCACAACAACAGTCGTAGAAAAAGATTTATTTTCAAGAAGTTGTAAGAAGTGTAAACCAAAAACGAGTAAAGAATCTCAATGCACATGTCCGCCAAAGACAATCACATGTACAGGCAAGCGGACCCGCACGGTATGTAGAAAACTAAAACGTCGTAAATTGCCACAAAATCCCAGTCCCAGCCCAATTGGCGAATGTTGTTACCACATATTGAAGAGTTTAGCTGGCACTGAAAGCTGCAAAAACATACACTTTAATATAGAAATCAAGATAATGCCTCTACAGAAACCAGAAATCAAGAACGAGGATAAATGTACTTCAGTAAAAAAATCAAACAGTAGCCAAGTCACAATTAATAAAAGTCCCATAATAATATGTCAAATGGAAACTGCAACTAAGACCGCACCACACGAACCAACGTCTACGAAAAGGGTAGATATAGAATCTACAACAGACCGCATAGACACTGAAACTAAAAGTAACAAAATAGATAGCGAGTCGGATGTCAAACCTTTAAATGAACCACTAATCATGGCTTTGGAACCAGTCAAAAGAGATAGTATTTTTATTCCTTTACTTGACGGAGCAATAAGCCAAGATAAATATCTTACGAAAAGTAGAAGTTCTACATTAACATCAATTGAGATGCACATACCTACTGTTGATCGAAGTACTATCACCGATGATGAAGTTAAGAATGACATAAATGAGTTAAAGACCATTATTAAAGATTTAACTAAGGCAGCGCAATCATTTATAAAGGAACAATCTAAAAAAGAGTCCGTCATTGGTGAAATAACTTCTTATGTAGAAAGTATATCAAGAGCAGTACAATTTACGAGTGAAGCCCCAGTACTCGCTAGTAATCTGTCAAAAGAAGAATGTGCTCGAGTAAAGAAGAATGCAACTGAACGAGCCGAGTTTTACAACCGTGTCATGAGAAAAAGCAATTCATACAACGTTATTGAAAGTGAGTCAGTCATCAGAGTAACAGACATGACTTCAGCTGCTAACTGTAGTGGGAAAAGATCATTGAGTTCTTTACTAAAATCACATTTAGGCATAGATTCAGAACGGAAAAGCCGTTTCTTCGCTTACTATTGCGAGGGATGTAAACGATGCGACAATTATGTGCAAAATCCACAATCGGAATGTTCTTTTCCATCGCATGGAGTCTCCGGTTTACCTAGTTGGAACGTTTACACAGAACCGACAACTTTTATGCCAGTTTATATAAATCCGAAGGAAGCAAACGAAATGTACAATACCAACACGAGTAAGAATCAACATCACTATGGAATAGGAGAGAGCGTAGAAAAGGTATCACTTGAAGTATGCGGAAGCAGTATTCAAGATGTTTATCAAGAAACGTATCAAGATGATACGGGACGAGTTGATGAGGAAGAGAAAGGTCTTATTAAAGAAAGAAGTAAAACAACTACATCTCGAGGTCATATAGGCTATTTGAAAGGATTCTTCTTCTGTCTCTTAATGTGGATCCCTATTTCTATACTCTGTCTTGTATTTTATGAAGTCGTATTGAAACATAAAATTGGCATGAGTCCTAAATCTGGGAGGACTCTCTTCAACTCATCATACAAAGTCAAGCTTTCGGATTTGGGTTTTTGATTTTATTTTTGAAAATATATTTTCTTATAATCTAATTGATGTTTTTGTTTTATTGAGCTTTGTCAGTATCACGCTAATATTATAAAGGCAAAAATCTTAAGGTATTTAAGTCTTCAATAGCTTCACCGATTTCGATGAAATTTGGCATTGAGATAGATTAGAACCAGGATTCCAGATCAACGTGAGTAGTACCTTGGGGTGCCGCTCACGGATATATAACAAAATACTGAGGAAAAATGCAAGATTAAGAAAAGAGGTAAAATATCTCACAAGCAGAATAAAATATTATAACAGTTCTTAAATTATTCCAATGTTTACATCAATGTAATATTTTAACATTACAAAACTGTCATATTGTATTGTTTCAGATAAAATAAAAGTAAAAAATGCAACCAGAACACAATATATCACCAAACCACTCAGAAAATACATCAAATTTGCACAGTTTTGGCAGACAACCAACCTTTGTTGTAGCATTTGCTTTGAAAGAGACATATGACGATCTCATCACAGCACAACAAATGATTTGCAACAAACGGAGCCCACAAGAAAGTGCCAACTCTATAACACCAACCAATTCCTTAAAATTACTCGAAAGTGTTCCGACAGTTAAGCTTGACCAAATACCTGATGTTCCTGTAGATTTGATAGCTGATACTCCTCATAGAATAACAGAGACCAGCTTAACCGTTCTTGATATTAATACATCAGATCCAAATCTTAAAGACTTAGACAAAATTATACCATTTATTGAAACTGATGGTACCACAGACAGCTCGAACGACGAGCGTTCAAACAAAATTAAGAAAAACGTTGCAGAAATAGATCAACCTGAAATTATATTCAATGCAACAAACTACACTCAAAGATGTAAGGAAAACAAGTTCGTAAAAAGGAAATCTAAAATTCACAAAATAATTAGACCCAAATGTAACAAATTCATTTGTAAAAATCCGAAAATTAATTTGAAAAATCGGTTAGAAAAATACTATGATAAAGTGAAGAAAAACTCGGGTAGTTCGGGTCAAATTCGGGAAGGACTGTCTAATATTTCTAATGTAGTTTCAAGAACAACAGTTCTAAAACAAGCTTTTGCCAAAGAAAATTTACTAGAAGATATTGACACTCCGTCTAGCGATCAAATAATCCCATTCAATGAAAACGATGATACGTCGCTAGCTTCGTCTCCATCTACAGCTAAAAATGATTCATTTATCAGCAATTCCAGTGAAAAAACATTAACGTACGTGTCTAGCAATACTTCGTCAAGAAACGAAGATCTGAATAACATTAGTGTGAATTCAACGACAGAAATTCCACAATGTACACCTCCTTTTAAATCAGAAGTTATCAATGTGGCTGTGGCTGTAGCATATAATAAATCAAAAACTCTGACATCTACAAATAACTTGAACAACAATGAAAAGTTTATGCACTTGGGAAGTTTAACGAGTGAACCTGAAGCTCGTGAAAACAATTTAAATATTGTGGATTTGACATCCAAATTCCCTTCACATTGTGAGAATAAAGAAGGACTTGTCAGGATGGACCAATCAGAAGATACTCTAAAAGCGAGCAACACTACGTTGGGGAAAAGAAAGTCTAGTTTCAACGTTTCCAGTGAGGAAAACCTTACATTTGATATGGCTAGAACAAGTTCTGAGTTCAATGATAGCACAGCATCGACTTTTACTTTGAAAAAAGATGATATCGTGTCAAGTGAGATAAGAAATACAGAGGATGAGATTAAAACTAGTAAAAGAAAGCAATCCCTTTTACAAACTGTCATTAACTTGGGTTACTATCCTGAGGTTACTCCATCGTCAAGTTCTGGTGAAGCTGTGAATATCCCAAAGGACGTTTTAATATCTAACCTAAACCAACACTATGTATTTAACAGTAAAGACATGGGAGATCATCGTAACGCGAAGAAAGAACTGAATAACGTTCTGAAAAAGCAATACGAAGATAATTTTGCATCACCGTCTAAAAAGACGCTGAACCTTCCTGATCATAGCAGAATTGAAGAAATGCTAACAGAAGATGCAAAAGATATGAAATACAGTGACGACAGCGCGAAAAAAGTATGTCCCGATGAATATAAGCACGCTTTTAGCTTATCAGACATGTTCGATAAGCTAATTGTAGTACTCGATACAGCTTTCCAAAGATTAGAAACAAGTGTCACTGAAAAAATTATAAGTGAGCTTAAGAATTCTTTTACGCTTTTCGAACGGTACATTAAACCAGAGCCCGAAATAGATATGAATCTCGAGAAAGGAGACATAATTGTGATTGAACCTTCAAGAGAAATTATTAAGCAGACATCATCAAAGGCGAAAGAAGCCGACGGTATTGCTCAATGCGATTTAGTCCAAAGCGAAGTGATTGATGAAATAATGTCTAAATTCAGTACTCAAAGCCGTAAAGTAATAGAAGCAGAGAGAACGGTAAAATCTTTACAACATTTGAAAACTAAATGGTTCAAAGACAAATATGATGCATCTAAAACATCGACGGCCATAAGCCCAGATTTGACTAACGTTAGAGAAGAGGATACCATATCAGTGGTCACTAATAAAACGTTTGTCAGAAATAAATTAGATACTTTGGGAGTTATGATATTTGGAGTGACTAAATTTGTGAAAGCTAATGTGCTTGTAATTTCCAGTATACCTATATTTATTATAGCTGTGTTTATAATTTATGGCTTGCTGATGTTGATTGCATGAATATATGGCTATGTTGCGTGTGTTAGTATTTTGGTTTAATTTCTTTATAGTAGCGCTCTGAATTAAAATCACGCAAAGGGTGTTTTTAACTGACTTCAAAAAAGGAGGTTATCAAGTCTTCTGAAGTGTTTTTGTGAATGTGATTTTATTAAATGGGGATTGTTTCCGAGATGTTTAATTTTTCATTGGGTCATTAATAAATTTTATGCAAACCAATTTTACCTATATTTCCAAAACGACTACTCGGATTTTGATGCGGTTTCCTTTAATAGGCTTAGAATGGTTCAGTAAAGAGATAGTAGACTCTTGAATAATGATTATGTAATATTTAAGGACGGCTTCTAATACCAATGTCAATTAGTATAATAATTAGTTATGCTTTTTAAAATTCTCTGATCAAATGTCCTAGAATAGTAAGTTTTCTTGTTAAACCAGTCCTGCCTGGCTTTGCACGGTCACATACGATCTAAACTTAAAAACCGTCTTCTTAAAACACTATCTGTTAAAAACACATCAAAACCAATTACGTAGTTTGGAGATCTAAGCATGTAATATTAATAGAAATTACATAATAAAGATTGCAAGAAATCAAAATAAACAACAAATACATGAAGTAACAAAATAGTTTAATATCACATAAATAAACTCCACTGAGCTTCAGTTTGTTCGATGATAAATATGTTTTTACATTTTTATATAAAATACATTGAATAAATTAATAAATAGGAAAAATATTGTCTGAATCAGAAACCAGTTAAAGTGGCAGTGATGAATGGCAATGTGTGAATTTAAATAAAATCAGAAAGAGTACCGAATCAAAATATTGCCACTCTAACAGATAAAATCGTAAATAAATGAATAAATTCATAAATAAATTCTGTATATTTACTACATTGTATAATTTTTTTTAATTGCTTCCATAGTGGTTAATCAATTTTCTCAAAACAATTTGTGTATGTTTCGTGTATGGTCCTACAAAATAAAAGTTCGAAATAAATTACATATTTTATTATGTATTTATTACAAGTTGTAACCTTATAAAGTACTTACATTTTAAGGATTCATACACAGGTAAGAGCTTTTAATATGAGCAGTATATACGCTTTTTAGCGCTTTCTAACATAGTTCGATAATAAATGTTTCTTAGAATAAGGTACTTATTATGTATGCACCCTTAAAATATTTGTACCTAGCTATGGATATATATGTAGTGTTATTCCGATGCGATAACACTACATATTTATCCAAAGTGTTTATCTGCAATGGATTTCCTAAGTGACGCCTGATTTTATATGCACCTAATACATAAGTATTATGTACCTTATTAAGTAACGGCTTGTACAAACAATATTCAAAAACATATTGAAAAACATACATTTACATATTGAAAAAGATTACATACATTGTAAAATTAAAGGATCATAATAAATAGTAAATTAAACTCTTTCCAACCTTATAGTTAGTTTGCTAGTTTGCCTGTTTGGTTGTTTATTGTGCTTCAGCGAACACAAGTCGACCGGACCTGTCTACAGCATACACGGGACGAAGGCGGCGACTCCTGGAAAAAACAGTATAATACATATTTAATATAGATAAATTGGGATAAAAAGTAGCCTATGTGTTAATCTAGAGTCTAATCTATCTCTGTAGAAAATTTTAACTAAATTGGTTTAACCGTTTGAGCGCGAAGATGGAACAGACATACTCACATCACACATCTAAAGTTTTATTAAAACTTTCGCCGAAATTGCTAGTGTTTTAGGTCTGCTTTTTGTATGAGAGTGGCCAACTCTAGTGTCAAAGTGTTTTCAAAAAGCCCTAAAGGCTTCCAATATGGCTTACATGCCGTACCTATTATGTTTTTCAGATGACAACACTATACAATAGAAAACGATACAACACAATTAACAAAAATATTTTAACGTTATTTAAATATACATACTTAAACGGGGCGGCCTTATTGCATAGATCGATATCTTCCTAACTTTATCCTAGTATCGTAGTTTACACGTTAGTATGATAGGTTCTGGCAGACATGCTTAGTCCAATAATCTTTCGACCTACTTACCATCCAGACCGGAACCAGCTCGTTATAGATCTAACATTTGGCTAGACTACTCTAGTTGGCCTATGACTGTTAGTATTATTGGAAATGTCTAAGATAATATATTTCTTGACTCCCTGTTCCCCACGAACTTCATTATACCTATATAATCCAACGATCTTAAAAGCGAGAGAGAACCGGTTCCTACCTGGTAAGTATGATCCATCTTAGACCATAATTATTGCTTACTATCAGGCAAACTACGGTCAAGTGCGAACCTGTTTTACTTAAAAAAACAGATTTGGTAACATAAGTGATTGACAATGAAGAACTTATGATAAAGTACGCAGATGCTCGCGTAGCTTCTTGCATTAATTCGGAATAAAAGGTAAACTATGTGTTAATCCAGGGTCTAATTTCTATCTCCTTACCAAATTGCTTCCAAATCAGTTCAGTCGTTTGACCGTGAAGAAGTAACACACACGTACACGAACATAAGCATAGAATTTCGTTTTAATAATAGAAGTGTTGTTTGAGGGTGCTAAGTATAATAATAATAATAAATAATAAAAGTTTATTTGACTATTTACAATTTATGAACTTTACATTAGGTTTAATTGACTAATTTATTGATTAAACTTAAATAATTGTGAGATACAGTCTATCTGGTATGCGCACTAGTTACAGAACTGATACATGAACTGTTGATGAGCTGCTAAGCTAGATAGCCAGAACTTCACCAATAAATTGATAAATAAATTCTGCGCAGGAGTCACGACCCTCACTAATACGACTCAAGGAGAGTAATCTCACTTAAGTCTAGCAATCTTCCCCCGATGAAATAATTCTGCGCAGGAGTCACGACCCTCAGTAATACGACTCAAGTAGGGCCAGTCTCATCTAAGTCTAACAATCTTCCCCCGATGAAATAATTCTACGGAGGAGTCACAACCCTCAGTAATACGACACAAGAAGGGCCAGTCTCATCTAAGTCTAACAATCTTCCCTCGATTAAATAGTTCTACGGAGGAGTCACGACCCTCAGTAATGAAGAATACGACTCAAGAATGAATGAATATGAATTAATAAAATTAATGAATGAAGGCATTTATTGTCCGAAAACTAGGTATAGTACAGATGTTAAGTAATGCTGATAGAATATATATTTTACATTTAGCACGCTAGTTTTACCTTGTAAGGTTTTTTTTAATTATTCTAAGGCCAAGTTCCCTCCGCGTAGCGGAGGCCTTTGGTCATATATTGCAGAATGTGTATTAATTTTGTGACCCTAAGGGTCTTTAGTTCTTACTAGGTAGTGTTTATTTTGTACCTTGTAAGGTTTACAGGAGGTTTACTTGTTAGGTTTACAAGGAGGGCTAGTCTTACCTCAGTCTGGCGCTCTTCCCCCGCCTGTCTCCATTGGCCACGGCTGTAGCTTGCGCCACTGCAGGTCCTTCCTCAGTTATCTCCTGAAATTATTGAAGATAGATAGTATCATCATCAGTAAGTAATAAAAAGTCGTTACCTGCTAACTGCAATACGAAAATCTTCAAATTCAGAATACATATGATCCAAATACAAATTGTAAAATAATAAATAAATATTCGGGACATTGCACACAGCGCCATCTAGCCCCACACTAAGCAAACGCTTGTGTCGTGGGTACTGGATAACGGATGTAATACAAATCATTTATTAATAACTCCATAGTTAGGTACAAGTCAGAAGTTGATGTAGTACAATAGAAAACATAATAAAAAATACAAATTTATAGTATAAAAATTCATTCTGGGAAACAAAAAGTTCTTTGTACCTCTGTAGTAGATTCAGTAGTGGCCTGTACTCTGGGCACCGGCCTCGGGACTCCGTATGTGGGTTGCACACGGGGTTGAGTCCTGAAAATAAAGTATTATCTTTATCAGCTCATAATATAACTATTTGTCACAATATAGCAGTCGTTGAGTTTGAGGTATAAGTATGTCAAAGGTCATGTAAAGTTGTTTATCTGTGTCTCTGTTTGTCGGCTTATTTAAACGCTCATCACGCAAAAACAGCTTAACGAATCATCATGATTTTTGGTATGTAGGTAGTATGAGGTCTTAGGAGTGTTATATCCTGAAATAATGAGAGCGAAGCCGCGGGCGTCCACTAGTAAACAAATATATTCCTTTAAGATCGACGCACATGGCACATACAAAAGGAGGCCTATACACAGCAGTGGGATCCCAAAGGCTGTGGATGATGATGATGATTCCTTCAAGTAAAATCTATACTAATATTACTAAGCTGAAGAGTTTGTTTGTTTGTTTGTTTGAACGCGCTAATCTCAGGAACTACTGGTGCGAATTGAAAAAATATTTTTGTGTTGGATAGGCCATTTATCGAGGAAGGCTTAAGCTTTATATAACATTACGCTGCAACTAATAGGAGTGAAGAAACAATGGAAAATGTGGAAAAAACGGGGAAAATTATTCATCTTTGAGGGCTTCCGTTGAGTGCGCTGCGAAAACGGATCAAGTCGTGGGTATAAGCTATAATTTATAAAGCAGAAGAGGCTGCCCTAAATAACTATTTCACGCGGACGAAGTCGCAGGCACAGCTAGTTCATCATATTACGAACAGACTAAGTCAAGCACTAAATAGATGACTCAGCTAGCTATTCAGACCGTATTAGCATATCAAGACCGATATAAGTCTGACCGCCCGTTTTCGGTCAAGGTTGTGTCTCTGTGGAATATTAAAATAGCGTATACCTATCTATACTGGGTTACTGGTGATATCAAATGTATTGATATTGATGAAATGAATTTTATGACGACTGGTTAGGTTTTTTTTTCATTCAACATTATTATCATGGACATTGTGACATAATTCTAATTAATATTATTTTAAATGTATATTACATTTTTATACACTAACTAAATCTAAATATATAAAACTCAAAAGTGACTGACTGACTGACTGACTGACTGATATAGTGATCTATCAACGCACAGCCCAAACCACTGGACGGATTGAGCTGAAATTTGGAATGAAGGTAGATGTTATGTTATGACGTAGGCATCCGTTAAGAAAGGATTTTTGGAAATGGCACTTTCAAAGGGGTGAAATAGGGGATGCAAGTTTTACAACACTTACAACTTACAACACCCACTAGTAATGTATAAAAGTATGTCAGAGATGGGAAAACCCATACATCTAGTGGCAAAATCGCCCGTTTTATTTACCGAGAAAATATAGGTATCCTTGGTACTTTTGTATATACCAAAAGTCATTTAATCCGCCTATTTACTAGTGAATGTGAGACAAACCAACTTACAATCAATTTAGTGCAAATCCCCTCTAATCTCTTTTCCCCTTGAACTATAATTTGTCGGTCTTCAAGTCGAGAATAAACCGGTTTCTTCTAGGCAAACGTGCTAGATCGTAGATTATAACGTTGCTTAACATCAGGCAAGTTGTAGTCAAGCAAAAGCCTTTATCATGTAAAAAATGCATTATGATATGAAATCAAGTTTCTAGTTACGCAGTATAATATTATGCCCTATTGGTAAAGCAATGTAGTACATTTATGTAAATAAAGAGATGTAACAATAGAACATTGCCCCGTTCGATGTTGAATTTTGATGCAGTTTTGATGTATTCTGCATAGGTAGGGTTGGGAAACTGTTGTTATTGAGTACGTAAGGTAATATGTATGTAAGTACAGTTGTATCAAAGTTTTTAATGCCCCAGAAAAGTAGGCAAAAGAGTGCGGAGTACACTACGCACTTAGATCTTTTGGCAAATAAATGTTTTTTTAATGACAATTATTAAAGAAAGGCTACAAACATTTTAAGGTATACGATTTCTGTCTTAAAAATGAATATTAGAATTAAAAGATAAATTAAAGTATAACTAACGGAAATATATCAAGTTTTGCATAAAAACACCTTAAAATGTTTTTCTCTTGATCTTTTGCAAAACTTCATCGACTAATATATCTAATTTTTAGTTAATTAACAATTCCACTAACCTGCTTCCAAAAGCAGTAGCGACAGCAGTAGCACCTTCCAGTTCATCATTATCTTCATTCTGTTCTATATCATTGCCGTCATCTTGGTTGATATCCAAACCACTTTGCAAAGCGTCCTGCCCTTGGGACTGCTGGCCAAATTGACCTTGCTGCTGACCCTGGATTATCTGACCTTGCACAAATTGACCTTGAGGTTGAGCCTGGAATATTTGACTTTGTGCGAATTGACCTTGAGGTGTCAGATATTGTTCTTGAGGTTGAAGGTACTGTGGTTGCGCGAACTGAGGTTGAGGCTGATACTGTTGGGCCTGGAATTGAGGTTGAGTCTGATACTGTTGGGGCTGGAATTGTGGTTGAGGCTGATACTGGGCTTGTTGTTGAACAAATTGAGCTTCTGGTTGCGCGAATTGCCCTTGAGGCTGGTTAAATTGAGCTTGAGGTTGGTTGAATTGAGCTTGAGGTTGGTTGAATTGACCTTGAGGTTGGCTAAATTGTCCCTGTGGTTGAATAAATTGGGCATCTGATTGCGCAAATTGTCCTTGTGGTTGGACTAATTGACCTTGAGGTTGAAGATACTGATTCTGAAGCTGAGGCTGCGGTTGGTAGAACTGAGCTTGATCTTGCTGAATTATTTGAGCGGGAAACTGTTGAGGTTGCACCACAATGGGTTGCTGATACAATTGCTGAGGGTTGTTCTGTTGCTGCTCTTCTCTATCTTTTCTTTCGTCATCATCATCATCTTCAGATTCTTTTCTCGGGTTCTGAGGTTGGGCAGGTTGGGGCTGAGCTTGAGCGAACTGAGGTTGGTAAATAACTTGTTGGGCTTGGATCTGCCCAAATTGGGGTTGAATAGGCACTGCATCAGGGTTTGGCTGGAAAGCTGGTTGGTAAGAGTTAGGTTGGAACTGAGCTGGCTGCGGGACAGCTACAGAATTAGGCTGAGCGTAGAAATTTGGCTGAAACTGAGCTGGAGCTTGCAAAACCACTCCTCCGGGTTGCTGGGTCTGTATTTGTGGTTGATAACTTGGCTGAACGACAACCGCTTGTGGGTCATCCTGAACAAACAAATTTTGCTGAGCATTTTGTTGAGCCAAAACAGAAGGCAGTGCCGCGAAGTGAGTAGCCGCATCAAATCCAGCTACCTGCTTTTGAGAAGTCTGTGGCTGTATATACGCACCAGATAATGGCTGAAGAGGAACAAATTGTGGCTGCAGTTGAATCTGAGCAAGTGACCCCAAGAAAAATTCTCCAGGGTATTCTCGTACATTTTGTTTGGTAACTTCCACAGTTGTTTTTCCGTCTCTAAGCTTGGCGGCTTTATCTTCATTTGATACTTCACCCTGGTTTAAATCTAGTTCTGTAGTGGAAGGGATGGCAGTGGTAGATGCTTCAGTGGTAGTCGAGGTTGTAGGAGCTGGGCGGTTGGAGAATTGGCGAGGGTTCTGGGGTGCAGGTAGACGGTTCCCGGTTGGGCTGTTTTGGGAAGCTTCTAGTTGTTTCTGTCTTTGGAGCTCGCGGAGTCTGTCCTGTTGCTGTTGGTACTGCAAAGAAAAAGCAGATTTAGTACAAATAGTGTATTATGAACACAGGACCAGTGGTGAGCTAAATGTTTCACAAAGTAGTTCACTTAAATCAATGTATAAATTTTTGTGAGTAAAATACATACATCAGCTATTTATCTTCTTCCGTGAAACTGTAATAGATCTTTAGTTTTTGCTTCACTTTTACCCACTGTAGATTTTCGATTAACATTCAGAACCTCTTACTTAACATGTTATTGGATCCTCAGAAGCAAATGTATACTAATAAGAAAATTATACAATAATATCATCATACCTGAGACTGTTTGAAGCTCTGGTCCAAATCGCTCAAGTCATGATTAAAGCTGGGTCCAGAGTACTGCTGGCCAGATATGGGCGAGACTTGGAATATTGGCTGGTTGTCCTGCTGAGGAGGCAGGCCTTGGACGGACACGTCGTCGGGGACTCCGTAGCTGGTGGACGGGGGGTTGCGGGGGTCGAGGGGAAGAGCCTGTGGTGACATAATGTTTATAAAATGGTTGGTTGAAAGAAGGCTTTTAGTCACAGGTTAATGGTATACTGTAAATCTTAGTCAAAAATTGCAGGGATGTCTTTTAAATTCTTTAGTAACTTTTTTTCTTTTTCGTATAAGAGTGGCCAACTCTGGTGACTAGAGTTTACAACCTAACTTAAAAAGTAATGATTTATTTTAGCTTTATAATTATTTCATTTCAACAGGTCCATTAGAATAGCCACATGCATTCAATTTAATAATGGCCTTGTATTGAAACTGGTCCTGGGGAACATACTTTTAACTACAAAATTACACCCTCAATGGAGGTCTCAGTATTTATTTCACTTTGCAAAACGGTCAAGAGAGCTTTTCTGTGGAAATATCGTATACGATATTTCCAAACAAATACAGAAAATACTGTACCTATATGCTTTAATGTCATCGAATAATAAAACAATATAAACAATATTTTTGGAGAATATAGAACTGAAAGAACATCTATAAAAATCTAAATTCAGTGTGTCATTGCACTTTGACAATTTACAGTAAAACATAAATGTTTTTGATATTGCCAATACGGTAGCTTGCTCGTATGGTTACAATACAGTAACTTATTCTATACAAACATCAAACATGTATAGAGGGCTGTAGATAGGACATATACAAAGCAGTAGAACATTCAATTATTTAACAATGCAAGCGCCATGCGCCATATGGAAATTTCTCCCCCTTATTGTGAGGAATATAATATATGTAACAATTATTATACCTTTCGATTTTCTACGGGAATCATTTTCATCCGATCTACTAAGCGCCCTCCCATTGATGTTATAACAATAAAATACATATAAAAGTTTATGTGCATGCCTACAACATGAATTAGAAAACTGTAAGTGTTGTAGGCAAATTACTACATAGTATATATAGAGCAAAGTCGCGTCTCACGTCTGTTTGTATGTACGAGTATGTATGCTGGTATCTTTAAAACTCCACAACGTATTTTGATCCAATTTTTTTCAATAAACAAAGTGATTCAGTGTAAAGGTCCCAATGTCCCTGATTACCTTTATATGTGTATTTTTAAATTTTGGTGTACAATAAAGTATATTTGATTGATTTGATTTGATTGAAAGGTATAACGCGTGCGAAAGACACGGGAAGCTTTAGTAATAAAATAATATACATCGACACATACCTGAGGCCCATTCTGAGGCAGTTCGAAGGAGGGTCCGCTAGGCCTCCAGCCGCTCGGCGCGTAGGGCGCCGGGGGCTCCGCTAGCGCCCCGCATACCAACACTGTCAGAATCAGCTCCTGAGGATGTAAAAAAAATCGAGGCATTATAGATACTTACAGAATTGAAGATAATCCCACTAGCACAACTCATAAACATATTTAACCCTTTTTAGATATTAAACACGTGGTTAACGATAAATCATATAAGTAAGTATTTATATTAGTAAATATTTGTTACACGAAGAAGCCAAGCGGCGAAAATATACATCATTATCGACTGATTATATTTTCGTACCGCTTGGCTTCGAAATTTTTGGTCCGTGGGGTAAAAGCACGAAGTCTTGTATAAAAAAATTAAATAAAATGTTGATTGACATCACTAGAGACAAGAACGCTGGCTGGTTCCTTGCGCAAAGGATTTCTATAGCAATCCAGCGTGGGAATGCAGCCAGTGTTCTTGGCTCCATACCACATGTAGATTGTTTAAATTTAGTTTAGATGTAAATACTCTTTTTTAGTTCTATTAGTGTTAATATGTGTAAATATTGTTTCTTATTATTTTAATAAATATTACACGATTTTTTCTGTAGTTTTAGTTTATTTTGATACTTTTTAATACGGTTTGACTAAAGCCCGCCTAGTCTAATATGTAGCACGCTTGCCTAGAAGAAACCTATTTTCTCTGGATTTAAAGACGAAAGATTGTGTTACAGATTGCAATTACAGTTACAAATTGCAAAATTATTTCTTTTAGTAATTTAAATTTCTTACAAGAATTTCTTCTTATTTGAATTTCTTAGTCACAAGACAGTAGGTACATTCAAGATTGACTTTGCTTTTCCTATTTAAGTAACATCAGTTCATAACCAAACGTAACTTTAACTTAACTTGATTTTAACTCCAACTTACACTATAGAGTCAAGTTATTAACTTGGTAATAATGAAGTGCAAGCACCTGGTCCTGTTATATAATTGTCCATTCAAAACTTTACTTCGAAACTGAATCTTCGTTTTGTAGGGTGGTTAAAAAAGGATTCTTAATGTTATTTATTGTATATTTTTTAGTTTTTTTTTCTGAATAAATTTATCAAAAGTACAATATACGCAAGCAACTTTAATCACATCACTCACACATAATGGCGAGTTTTGTGATTATGCATGTTTGTAACTTTACGCGCAAACGGTTAAACCTATTCGAATAGAATTTAATAAGGATATAGCTAACAACCTCAATACGCATGGGCTAGTTTTTTTATGCCAAATGAGTAATTCAAAATGAATTGATTACCACAGTCACTAAAAATATTAAAAAAATTACCATTTAATTTTCCATTGAAAATTTATAATAACTCTTTTTAAATTTTAATAGCAGCAAGTAATAATATGTACTAATGCTTCTTTTTCCGCTTCTTTGTAAAACGGAAACATATTTTCTTAAAAGATTTTCGTGCCCGACTGTACCTACTTCTAAAATATTGATATTGCTAAAGTTTGTAAGTTTCTTGTCTGCTGAGTTTTGTGTGAAGTTGAAAGTGCTATCTGATCAGGCATCCGTCTTTTGTAAGGTTTTTTTAAATATATCATTCTGATTAAAATTGGCTAAAAGAAATTCAAAATAATAAGGTCAGAAGTATTTAAATATTACACACCGTTTCCTAAACATTTTTTTTATTACATGTTGTTATTTTCTTTGATAGTTTTCTTAATATACCTACCTCAACCAATTTTGCCTTACCAGGGGCTTTCTATTAATTTATTTTTAATTATCATTACATTTATTCTTAATTCACTCTGACCCGATATTGACGAAATCGTTTTTAATAGAAAAGAAGATGCATATTTTATGTTTTTGTGTTTAAAGTGCTACTGTATGCCTAAATATAAAACATTAATGTACATATTTTTGACATATAAAGACATGGATGGGTATCACTTTACACGAAGCACACACTATTCTTAAATCCTTTATGCACAAAAAAACACAAACACCACATTGAAAACACAGGTTAAAAAAGCACTATTTTGAAAACAATACTTTAACAGTCGATCAAATCGAGCTATTATACAAATTACTGATTTATTTCATAAAGTTTTTCTGTTCATCCCTAAAATTAAGGAAATTACTAATTAACTGTATTTTAGTAATACCAAAAACGAAACGACACAAATTAAAAATAAAAAACATTTAAAAACACATATGCGTGTAATCACCTTCATTTTCGTCGAGTTTCGCTTATAGTGTTGTGCGTGATCAACGTTTTTATAGACAATAGTGTTGGGACATTATCATTCTGGTCGCGGTTTGTCGACCTTAAGGACGTAGGGGTGTCAGGTGATCGATTGTTTTTGTCGATGGTTTTTCCTTGTGACTCAGCTATAGCATAACGCCCTTTGAATATAATTATTGGGTCATAGTTTAAAATTTCACGATCAATTTAAGAAAAAAAGAATTAGTTCATAACATAAATTTCTCTTGGATAAGATATCGCAACCGAGTCTTATTAAATATTACATTCAATTCGGGTGGTAAATGGTTGATAAATACAAATAAAAAATATATTTAAAACTTTTTAAAAACTAGATTAAAATAGAACAATAAAAATTATTAATATAAGATAAACACCTTTCCCAATTCGGCTCATAAAAGCTAGTTGGGAGTTACTAACCTTCACCTTTTTTAGATGTCGGTTAAATTGTTTAATGTATTTAAGTACGTAATTCTAATGAAAGAAATAAACAATGATATCGTAGATAAGACTCGGTAATTGATTGAGAATATTTATATGAGCAAAAAATGTATACATTGTCAGTCAATCAAAGTACGCAGAAAAAGAATGGAAGTGAGAAACATGGGTAACTGATTTGCATAAGCAACATTTGAACTAGCTAAATTCAGAATTGGATACTTAACGCATCATCATTATCATTAACATCTTGTGTTCACTCACTGCTGAGTATAGGCCTCCTCTCCAACGTGCCACATAGTATTCATTGCATCGTTCATGTTTTTTTATCGAAACAAAACGTATCCTATTTCAAGATTTTTAAATGTTACAAAGCATTATTGATATTGTAGATTGTAATCTAAAATCTAGTGTTTTATAGAGCCACTAAGTTAATATTTGTGGCTATCAAAATGATCATAAGTTATGCTACAGGAAACTTGACATTTGACCTTATTACCTGAATACACCATTCTTTAAGAAACTCTGGAGAAAAATATAGTGTTTTTCCGCTGCGACTGCTCCTTAACCGACTTCAAACAACAAACGTGGTGGTTTTTAGATGTGTTCCTCCATACACCATCGCCACACCTGTCCTCCAAAAACGCTACATATTTCTCCAGACTTTCATTTACAATGGATTTCCGCAAAGCCTGATTCAACATTTTATCATTCTTAAAGAAACCGTTATATATTTTTGTTAACCTAGATAAAAATAAAATGTCAAAGCACACAAAAACTATATAATACTAACTGGTTCCCGCGACTTCGTCCACGTGGAATAGTTTATACCATAAAAACGGGTCTATTGAGTTAACCTTAAAAGATTATACTGTTGCAGACATTTTGTTACATCATTTCAAAAGAAATAATTCTTCATTAATTTTTTTTGATATCTTGAACCGTTTTCGCAGCGCACGCAACGGAAACCTTCAATGATGAAAAATTTTCCCTGTTTTTTCCACATTTTGCATTGTTTCTTGGCTCCTATTGGTTACAGCGTGATGTTATATAGCCTAAAGCCTTCCTCGATAAATGGTCTACTAAACACAAAAATAATTTTTCAATTCGCACCAGTAGATCCTGAGATTAGCGCGTTCAAACAAACAAACAAACAAACTCTTCAGCTTTGTAGTATTAGTATAGAAGTATAGATTATTTGATACCAAAAATATAGCCCGCGTGTGTTCGACTGATAGCTAATACTCCTTATAATACGAAATCTAAACGTAATGAAGTGTCAAAAAACGTATCGACAACCCTATTATATCATAATACACCTTTTTACATCAAAACTTGTTACAAAATAAACCTTATTCCGTTCAAATAGAGATGTGCGTTTTATCGATAAGTGTAAAAGTAAATTTGTCGATATTTAGGGACAAATTCGAAGTAAGGATTTGCGGTGACGTACACGATACATCACTTGACACGGTCAAATAATGTTATTTATCTCGGAAATTGGACTTGTTTTTAGAGATATGAGAAAGACTATTTTTAGATTTGGTTTAAGATTGGGATAACGTATTTGGTCAAGCAAAATGGAGTCCCGACTTTACCTAGAAAAACTGAATTATCAGTGTATTTGAATGAAAGTATCAAATTTGCTCATTCTAGTCACAGAGAAATCCATATAAATAAATAATAAATAACATGAATATTTATTATTCCTATATAATATATGATCGTAGTATTAGGTTCCAAGAGTGACATTGGCCACTTTTTATACCAAACTAATAAGTTGGCTTCCTACATATTTCTCTCAACCAAAGGTTGCCTAAAAGATATCGCTTTTAACGATAAGGCCGCCGCTTGTGGCACTAGTTTGGATATAATATGTTTATGTACTGTTTACTTATTATGTTTCAACAATTAAAAGTTTATCTATCTATCTACCTGAGTCTCTCTTGAGTCGTATTTCCTCATGACTGAGAAGCGTGGCTCCCCCGCAGAATTAGTTCGTTAGGGGAGTTCTCTTGGGCAGATACATCGTGGTGGGCGCCCAGGTCCTCCCACGGAAGACACATGTTCTCGGATATTGTAGTCCTCATACATGTCGGTTTCCTCACGATGTTTTCCTTTACCGTCAAGTGAGTGCAAATCCACACTTAACTTGAAAATACAAGTCATTGGTGTAGGGCCGGATTCGAACCAGGGTGCGTCTGGATGAAAAGCAGGCACTGGAACCGCTGAGTCACACTTCGCTTTTCCCATCTCTCTCATCTACCTGAGTTCACAAGTACAAGTAATAGTACTGTTGGCATTTGTACCAAAAGTGCATTTCTCCTCGTACATCTCTCCATCTACCATGCTCAGATACCATCAGCCGTATATTTGCGGCGAAAACATGTCGAGTAGCACACGAGTTAGAGCCAAAGTTTGAATAGGGATGAGACTTATTATTTTATCGATATTATAGATGCTACATGAACATTACGAAAGTGAATATAATAAATAACACAGTTACCACAGTTGTAGATCTTTTTTTAAAGTATTTTGTCTTTCGGTTCGTCTCTTTTTCTGTATGTGTTTTACAATAAAGATAATATTTATCTATATATAATAACGATTAAGTTCTGTGGTGTAGCATTGACCCTCGGTAATGAGGAAAAACGACTCAAGGAGGAGGAGTAGTAGTGAAGTATTTGTGAATGTGTTATTTTGACTTCCCCTCTTTAGGTCAAATCTTCAAGAAGAAGACCCAGAAAGTTAAAAACTATTTAGCTGCAAAAACTTATGTACATATAACGATTTTTTTTCCTGTTCAGTTCCCATATTAATATTTTTCGCAAATAATTATATTGTCCTCAAGATGTAGACGTACAGACGACGAATTATGTAAATTCACTAACATTACAGTTATATTTCAGTGCAAATTACGTTTTCACATATTTTAATTTCAAGCAAACATACGTTAACTTCCCAACCCGATTTTTCCCATCCCTACAAAAGACAGTTCGGTCAGATTCAATTTCGATAAAATTAGTGCCATCGCCTCTCCGCGTTTGAAATTTCGACGTCTGAAAACAGCACTAGTAGCACTTGAGCAACATTTTGCCGTATCTGAGCTATTTTGACGCCAATTTGTCGACATTTTGCCGCCATTTTGCCGTGATTTTGGCGTCCCAATGCTATCTCGGCGCAACTTCTCAGTTAATAACTTGAAAGTGGGCGGTGACCTTTGAAGTTAGGATTTATCTTACTGGTAGTTGCTTCCTGTTCTAGGTAATTGATAAAGTCAGGCCTTATCTCAGTGTTCTGTGTGTACATATAGTATATCGGGTTAATGGTATAATATACGCGTTACTAATGTGCTATCATCATCATCCACAGCCGATTTTTCCTACTAGTGTGTATGATCCTCTCTTTTGGCATGCCAACCTTATCGATTCTGTGCCTAACTCGTCCAAAAAGATGGCCTCTCCTTCTCTTCTCTTACCAAGTAGAGATAGTCACAAAAAGGGGTTGAAAGGCTTTTTTCGCGATATATCGGAAACTATGCGTCTTACAACAAATTTGTTAGGTATAATTTGTAGCAAATTGCCTACAAATATGTTTATATAACTTTTTGCTCTTAATTGATAGTTGAAGAAGTTATAAGCAAAAAAAGAGAAACAAAAAAACGTTTGAGAAAAAGGTCCAAAGTGATTTTTTGTTCCTTCATGACGTACATTACATATTTTCCTCTTTATTTTCGAGTTTTGTGTAATATACCCTGCACTTTTTTCCAATGATAAAATCTTCATAGATTCCTCCACCTTACATCATGCTAATACAGTTGTAATCGTAGGAACTAGTCATGTTGCAAGCTTGCTTGAGATGCAGGCGCGTCGCCAACCAGCACATAGATAACTTGGAGCGCCGCCATTGCTCTCTTTATTTTGTGCCTGGGTAGAGTGTGTTGTTAGCCGACTTGTAAAAAAAACTGTCAGAAGACTTGATAACCTCCTTTTTTTGGAAGTCTGTTAAAAAGGGAGAGGTTTTAAGATAAAAGACTTGTTCCTACTTTAGTAGAAGCGCCCGTAGCTCAGCTAGCGGAGGCAAACACATGCGATTACCAATGTTAAGCAAAGGTCGACGCGGTCAGTACGCGGATAGGTGACCGAAAAGTGGCATTCCATTTTGGGTGCTTCCGTGGGTCGGACAACACGTTAAATTGTCTTGTACGGCAATGTAAAGCCATGTTAACACCAGAGTTGACCACTCTCATTCGATAAGAAGAAGTAATGGCAGAAGTTAAATCAAAATTGGTTGTCTTGTATCAATGCATACTATTTGTTTATTGTAATGTTAGTTTATTTTGAACTAAACTTTTAATGGTACTGCATCCAGCATATTGGGCACTCTGTACCTACTTTGATAATAGACATCATTTCGACTTCTTTATACTTTTCCAACTACTTTCATAAGGCCAAACGTAATTAGGAAGGAGTACTTATAAAATATGAAGGATTTTATGACGGTTTAAAAATACTGCAACAAAAGTTGGCTTCTCTCATACGGTCTTACTTATTAGATATAATAAACCTTAAGATTTACTGCCTACTTGACCTGTCAACGTTAGCTTTACTTTAGTACATTTTTTTTATATATTTTCTTATTTTACTCTTGACCCTGCGCGTTTTAAAGGGTCATACCTGAAAATCAGCGCTGTAGAGTAATCTGCAGTATTAATGCTGAATGAATGAATGAATGAATGATTTATTGGTCTGTGAAACTAGGTGCTAAGGTGTTACAGTATATAATATGTTGCTTAACTAGACAACCATTTATAGCGTATTGTGTCACTAGTTTCCACCTGAAAGACTTACAGACTTTACAACTAATAATATAAAGTTACATAATTTGATTTAGAATACATTCTTATTTAAACTTATCTTTGAAAAACAAATCAACACTGTAGTAAGCTTTTTTACATAATAGTTCATTTAGCATACATTTAAAAACATTACGGTCATCTTTACATCTAATACTCTTGGGAATGTGGTTGTATATCCTCGGAGCCATCCCAAATACACTTTTATTGAGGTATGCAGTATTGGTAGGTATGTTTCGTATTTTCCCTGCATGCCTACTGTCAGCTGGCCACATTGTAAAATGCTGAGGTATGACTTTTTTGACGCACGGGATACATCGATATAACTTACATCACCTTTGTATTTTACTAGCTTTTCAACCTTCTTATGTTTATATGTTATATCGTTTTGTCCTGTGTTTAAATGCTTTCTTTGTTTCTGATAACGTAACAAACGACTCTCCAATTCACCTAAACTACGAACATGTCACGGTGTGATAGTAACATTTATTTACTAATCTCGTATTGCTTCGTAACTCAAAAAAACACCTTTTCACTTTACACACAAGCCACGACGCGCTCTTGACCGCGCCGCAGCTTGAATTACTAATGCAGTGAATCCTGCGGGCACTACTACTTGGAACATTCCAAGTAATATCTTCTTAGGTACGTATTTTTGACTATCAAATCAAATCAAAAAATTTTATTGTACACCAATACAGCAAGGGAACACAAGTATAAAGAAAAAAATGTAAACCATAATATTGGGACAGAGGGCCATGTTCTTTTGTTTACATCGGGTATTTTTTTAAGATGAATGGTTTTAAAAAAGTATTTAATTATAATCTTTAAACTCTTTTTAATATGCTACATTTAACATAACTTATTATAAGTCTTGTCTCCGTCTTATTGACATTTTGTGATCCTTAATAGAGGAGCTAGTTTATACAGGTTGGAGACACAGATAATTTTCTAGTTCGGAAGCCAGAAATTTCCAAATTTCTTGTGTCTTATGTAAATTTTTGTCTTCGACATTATTGATCGAAGATTTTTGTCAATAAAGAATTGATTGAATCTATCTTAATATATAAAACTCATAGGAGACTGACTGACTGACTGACATAGTGATCTATCAACGCACAGCCCAAACCACAGGACGTATCGGGCTGAAATTTGGCACGCAGGTAGATTTTATGACGTAGGCAGGCATCCACTAAGAAAGGATGAATGGTTCAAAAAACCTTTCCTCCAACACGTTTAAAATGGTGAAATAGGGGATGCAAATTTAAATTCAGACATAATAAACAAACAAACATACAAAGTAAAACGAATACTCGAGTGAGTATTCGTTTTACTTTGTATGTTACTAGTAGGTCAATATTAGCGAATTAACTTCACAAGACTATGACGGTGACAGTTCAAGCATTAAGTATCCCCCCTGACCTCTTGAGCTAGCCTCGGATGTGCCTATAAATTAAGAAGGAGGTAGGTTAAGGTACCTGGATGTCTCAAACGGTACCTAGATTTGGCTACATGCCCTGCTGTGATTGGTGCTCATGTATTTCTAATGTATGTGGAGGCTTGCTATAAATAAATTACATGTTACGAATCAAGGAAGGCTTTCGTGGTTAACTAGCAGCGCTCCGCAGAGTTACCCGCGTTAATCCGGGATAAAAAGTAGCCTATGTGTTAATCCAGTGTATAATCTACCTCCATTCCAGATTTCATCCAAATGTTCAGCCGTTTGAGCGTGAGAACATATTTAAGTACACAGACACACATACTCAGACACAATTTTTTGCCTTTATACTCGTAATTGGTTGGGTTTGGTAAATAGTGAAAAAAACTCTTCTCCTTACAATTCGTCAGGTAAAGGAAAACCACTTTCAAAAGCTTGATATAGAATCAATTTACATAAGAAGAGAAAACCTTAAAACATTCGATAAATCTCCGAGTAAGAAAGTAGCTGACATTATTTTCTGAGCAAAATATACTACAAGCAGCAAGTTGAGTGCTAGCTTCATACACATTAAATTACTTACTAAATGTCTCCCTAATCAGACACATAATATGTTTATCAAAAACCAATCAAATAGCACCTAGGATAAACCAAAACGCCTGAAACATTTCTTCAAGCAATAGTGCCTGAAATTATTTCCCGAGCAAAGTACACTGAAAGCAGCAGGCTGAGTGCTACAAATAGTGAAGTACTTACCGAATGGAAGCGGGAATCAGTTATCAATCACTTTAACGTTCTCGGTGCACAAAGAATATTCGTGCAAACAGGTCTCTGTGCCAAGTTTCGAGCCCGGACCGAAGAACTTAGTTTGAGGTATTAGAATGTATATATGTATGTAACACATATAAACCTATATTGCTATTTTATTTATTTACTTACATCTTCAAAACGAATAAAAAAGTTAAATAATTTACGGAACACAAAGAAAAACAAGAGCAAACTGCGTAAGCAATATTTTTAGTCCAACAATGTCTCTGACAGCCATTGCCGGAGGAAGTATAGACGGAACAACAATAAAAAATAAAATAAAAGCGTTTGAGTTAACTCTACATAGAATCTGGCCTAATAAATCAGTTGTAATGTTCTCTTTAATTCTGTAAATGACAAAAATGTGCATAAATACAAGATTGAAAATATTATACATACATACGACGGAAATAAAAAAAAACACTTGCTTGAGAGATATATTATAGTTCCAAAGTAAATCAAGGCTGGAAACAACAGTACCTATATCCGTCAGTAGGGCGGAATACGCGTTAGTCCATCCTAGACCGAAATGAGCGCATACCATCAGGCGAACTATGGTCTAGTGCAAACGTATAACACTAGATATCTTGTTAAGTTACCCAAAATATCTGTAACAAAATTTCTGCAAAGTAAAGTCCTATACTTAGTCAATTTCTATCCACAGCTCATGGTTTTCTATATCGAATACCCTTTACTCATCGTCACTAAGAAACTACTTAAAACTTTTTTAATGCGACGCGTTTGTTTCTTTCTTACCACTAAATCACACCTTCTCAGCTTATCTAGCCTTAAAATATAGAAAAGAAAAACAGTTAACTCCGCCCTTAAATGCAAATTTCCTAATTACTTAAATTAATAATAAATAAATTATTGCTGATTCCTTACTGTTTAATAGTGAAATCAATCTAGAAGTATCCAAAGTCCCCGCTCGAGCCTGTAAACTAGATGGTAGGTAGCACGACGCCTGCATTCAGTATAGATATATCAACTTAAAACATTGCGAGAGGGAATGACAAAGAACAGTGATAGACTGGTCTTAACCATTTGTTAGTGAACGGTACATCATTACCGCCTGTTTCAAGAACGACAATAATTTCATTGCTCTCATCAAATAAACTTGTCTGAACTGTCATTGAGGGATTTTAAAATGAAAAATGTTATCGTTCTAAAACCCGGGGGTTAATTTCTAATAAACTGCATCACACATGTATATTCGATACCCTTCTTCCAATAATGCAGATTATGTTTTGTCTTCATTGCACGCGCAGAAACAAACACTGTGGCCCAAGGTAAAATAAATAAATATCTTATTATTATTTTATACATGGATGTTTTACAACGTTTGACTACAGCCTGCCTGGTGTTAAGCACCACTGTAGTCTAAGATGTTGCACGTTTGCCTAGGAGAAACCTATTTACTCTGGATTTGAAGACCTCGGGTTATAATTTTGAATGAATTATAAAATTGGCTGAGAGTTCCATAATCTCGCTGTCCTTCTTACGAAGATAGAAGCAAGGCGCTTTGTAAAAAAAGTCAGAAATATTTCTTAAAAAATGGAATGTAACCAACTTAAATTTATATTTTAAAAATATGTTTATTGTCAAGACCTGTGCGTTACTGTACTATGTCTCCTGCGACTGCGACAATCACGATGTCTAGCCAATTCACCTTTCAGACGTTTTAGAACACATTCTTATAGGAATTTATATACTTCAAGGAGCAAATATATTTATTTAATGGCTGCCCGTGGCTTAGCTTGCATATTTTAGGGACAAAAAAGCGTAAGTCACTTTTAGGACTATCACCATATCTCTATACTACAACCATACCAAAAATGCGATGACAGACCGCTCCGTTACGGCGTGAAAACGATACAAACATACCAATAAACCAACAAACTTACTTTCGCTTATAATTAATTGCAACAACACTCGCGTTAAAGCAACAGTGAATTAGAATAGTTTTATCAGTTTACATCTTGCATTGGCTATTGTGTCTACATGTACAATACATTTATCTACTATAAAATATTGCAAGTATATTAATTAACTACCTGTTGCCCGCGGCTTCACACGCTTTACTATACATAAACCTTCCTCTTGAATCTTTTTGTCTATTAAAAAAAATGCCATAAATATCGGTTGTTTTAAAGATCTAGGCATACTCGTACATACATATTACATACAGAGAGACGTGGGAAGCAACTTTGCGTTATACTAAGTAGTGATAATTATAAATTACTAGCTGTCCCGGCAGACTTCGTACTGCCTCAATCGATAAATAAAAGACCTAAACTTTTGTACAAATTAATTTCAAAAATATTTTTTCCCCTTTTAAACCTTCCCTAGACCTCCACGAACATTTCAAGACTAAGATAAGATAAATCCGTACTGCGGTTCTCGAGTTTTAGCGAGACTAACGAACAGCAATTCATTTTTATATATTGTTATTATGAAATTCTCAGCTTTCCGTGATGATGCAAACAAAACATTATTTTCTACAACATTATGTGGTATAGTTTCTAGAAATTCATCAAAATATTATGTAGTGATGGGAAAATAAAACCATGCAGTTGCGACGAATATAATTCAGTAATTCTGAAGTTAAATCAATATTCAATACCATTATCACGATGGATAAAAAATAGGCACTTTTAAATTTAGAGAATAGTGATGTAAGTATGATGTCATAATTAAACAAACCCTTTAATATTCTTTTTTTTTTACATGAAATAGGCTTACGCTTGACTACAACTTGCCTGATGTTAAGCAACGTTATAGTCTACGATGTAGCGAGCATAATGTGTATAATATATTATTTTCGTGATAGCAACAGAGTAGGTAATCGTTATGGAAAAGTACAAAGAACTGAACATTTTTATACTTTGTATTGTAGTACAACTTTTAGATAGACCAATAGACACATTTTTATTCGAGTAGATATATTCGAATAATGCTGATATCAGTTCGATAAGGCCCCTCCCTATTTTACACATGCCCTAACCTTTGCCTCGACTCTGGCTATCTATTCAGTTATCACATTATACAGGGTTATCAGTTACTTACTCAAGATTTATAATAATTGCTTGTGTATAAGAAACAAGACAAGGTTTTGTCAGTCGTGGACAGTAGCAAATAGTGTTTTACTAATTACTAACCATAAGTTTACTAAATTTAGAATAGCTCGTACCTATATCTGGAAAAGTGTTAATATAATTTCTTATTAGAAAAAAACGCCTTACCTAACCATTAACCCATTTCAGTAATTTCTACATAGGTAATAAAAAAACACTGTATTATTTGACGACAGCGAAGATAATTATTTTGAAATTAATGGAATGGAAAATGTAAAGTTAAAAATTGACAAATATATAATATCAGAAATTACATTGATAAAGCTAACTTTGAAACAAAGTTTTGCAGTAGCCCTGTATGAATTGTTTTTGTTAAGTACTAGGTATTTTGATAGCTTATTTTTGAACAGTATAACATTGTTTATTTCGTTGTGAAAACGCATCGAATTTATCAATTTTAATACAAGTATTGTAATGTCTAATAAAGTTGTGATTTACTGAAATTCTTACTAACATTATTATATATTATAATTGTGGATAAGGGGCAAACTACAGTGACTTCTATAATTACTAACAATATCTACCAAAAGATATACCTACTTACTTAAAGTTTTTCAGAAGGTACATCATCCTGTCAAAAACTTGAAATAAAAGAAACTATAAAACTTGGTGGTTAAGAAGGTATGCTATTACTTATTTCTTATTCATAAGAGCACATATTATAAATATAGGGCAATGACTCCTGTGCTAACAGCACATGTTAATTAGAAAGATAATTAAGTACTTACCTTACTTTTACACAATAGTTTATCTTTATTATTTCAGAATGGCAGCCCAGTACTTACTTCTGCTAGCTGCTATATCCGGCCTAGTTTCATCTTCAAACGACTGCCACGCTTGCCTAGAAGGCGACTGCTATAACAAAACACCCATCTTAGACGGATATAGATTCTCTGGCCAATTAGCAGTCGACAGATCCGAGAATATAGTCTTTTTTCACTACGAAGACGCTCAATCGATTGACTACACAGCCGCTTTCGATTTAGACGATATTCGATTCAAAATTATCCCTAACATCGATTTCTCATTCGCTCGAACTGTCGATCAATCGAGTCGAAATGTGTACATGGGTGGTGCTAAAGGAATCTATAAATACAACCCTATTTCTAACAATACTGTATTATATGCTCTATCCGACACGACTATCGTTCATATGCAATACAAAAATCAATTGTACTATACAATTTTAAACACAAAAGGATTATTTACGTTAGAAAATATAAGGTCAAAAGCGATTCCCGCGCTTTTGAATTACACGATCAACGATTTCGTAATCGATTATAAGAGTGATGTTTACTTTTTGAGCGAATCGAGCGTGTATCGATTGAAAAAGGGCGGGAAAAAACCAACTGTCATTGCTGATGACATTTACTCTCTGTCCATAGACAAGTTTGAGACCGCGAATTTCGTACACAGCGCGAAAAGAGGTTTATACAAAATCGATTCGAAAACCGATGAATTTATCGAAGTGGGCGCGTTCGGCGACGGATTACCATTAAAATCTGTATTCGACAACAATAATAACATAATTTACCACGAAAATAACAGCAGAAAACTATTTTACCTCTTACCTAATTATGGACGATGCATGGTTTCTAGGAAATCTCATGGGAAAAGTAAGAAACCTGTAAAAGCTTTTGGGCCAAATTCGACTATAGTAAAAGAAGAAATGGAACCCGAAGTATTAATACAACGAATTAGCTAATTGCTTCTTACCAAAATAGAATAAAGATCTGTCTAGTGTGTACCTATGTATTTTACTAATAAATAAAGCCAAGAATATCCGTTTTTGGTCAAGTTTTTTTCCCATCAAATCAAAAACCAAACCAAATCGCAGTTATTCAATTCTTATGTCAGGAAGTTATCATCTATACATCTATAACTATACATACAATAAAGCTGATTAGGGTAGAAAGACTAAACATTAAATATATTTAAAAAATGTTCAGAGGTACTTCGAATTAATAGCAGAACACGTTCCAACTATTTCTAGAAATGTTGTCTGTTTATCTGTGTCTCTGTATATTTAAACACTCATCACGCAAAAACGGCTG
Source organism: Macaria notata (assembly GCA_927399415.1). Taxonomy (NCBI): domain Eukaryota; kingdom Metazoa; phylum Arthropoda; class Insecta; order Lepidoptera; family Geometridae; genus Macaria; species Macaria notata. The sequence goes on along the minus strand of OV656750.1, from coordinate 2,388,055 downwards.
AACAGATCAACATGATATTTGGTATGTAGGTAGTATGAGGTATTAGGAGTGTCATAAGTTTGTAACTTTTAATCCTGAAATAATGCGAGCGAAGCCAAGGAAGTCCACTAGTTCCAAAAAATTGGCATTTTTTATAATACTAGTGCACTGCGGTTTTAACCGCTCAATACTTAAATTTAATAAAAAGTAGCATACGTGTTATAAATAAATAAATTTCACCCAAATCGATTCAGCCGTTTGTACGTTTGATACACATTAACAAAATTTCAGCTGGATAGGATGTTAGTTTTCATCTGTTAGTAAAACTACCATTGTATACTTATTAAATAAAAAAAAACTGCTTCTACATAAGAGAAGTATATTTATTGTTACATCAAAAATTAAATAAAAAAAGTAATTAAAAAGTATTTTTTTACATCAACATAATATTAAAAACCGGACAGTTAATGTCACATCAAAAAAATTATAGCAATCAGGGTTAGCAATAAGCACAACAATTTAATAAATAATATACTTTATTAGAATTGTGAAATTTCATAGTCAAGGTAATGGTTTTGTAATTCAAAACTTGAATACAGCATGATGATTTTACTATGTAAGATTTAGGCTTTAGAAATGTAAAAGCTAAAGCTGCCTTATGCAGTTTTAAATAATTATTTTAATAAATAAATACGTGTAATTAAATTTTCGTCGGTTTATATTTTTTATAAGCATAAGGGTTCGAATTAAAAATATTTAGCCTAAATAAAAAAATACCAAAATATTTTTTCTGTACATTCAAAATCAGTTATAATTTGGAATGTTAAGAATAATTCAGACTCTAATTTTCAAACAAAAGAAATTCATATAAAGATTAAATATAATCTTCTTATCGAATGAGAGAGGCCAACTCTGGTGTCAAGAGTTTATCAAGCCGCCCTAAGGGCCTCTGACATGGCCTGTTACATTCAATATAACGTAACTCCATAATAATATACATTTTGTTATAATTTAACGCTACGCTTTGTCAATTATAGGATGTCAACTTTGACAGGTGTCATTTATAACGTCAAATTTGTATAAAATGTATGGATCTGTCAAAATTATTTTCCTACAATAAACAAAGCGTAATAACAAATTTGGTCATTTTAACATTTTGCCTTTTTCTAGCGTAGATTCTGATTTTTCCATTTTTTCTAAAAGAAACTCGTCATTTCATTGCTTGTAACCCATCATTTTCCCCTGCAAAGGAAAAAGACAGATATATTTTTTTTTTTATATTTATATAAGTACCCTTAAATATATCAAAGAGGGTATTTTTAGATAAACAATTAATTTAGCAAAATGGTAAACAGAATCTTCACTCGAATTTAGGCAATAAAGTTAGTCTTTTCGTTCGTTACATTACAGTCGATAAATATAGGTTTTTATACAGGGCTACTAGTGATAACACGTGACACTTTTTATGGGTGAAATTGTATTATACAGACTAACAGTCACACCTATGGCGATGAGTTAGTTAGGATTCATTGAACTAAAAGCAGAAAAACATATGGTTATCTGTAATAAATATCGCAAAATAGTAGTTCGGTTTTGTAGCCAAACAAAATTATCAATCCATCTACTAAAAATAAAAACTATAGCCTTTTTTATTCAGCCTCATAAATTAAGGTAAATGTCACAATCTATTACTAAATAAGTATTTTTGGAGTTGGATTAAAATCAGTGGCCTTGGTCAGCGCTGGTTGCTCTCACAGACAGCATTATGCTGACCTGTGATGAATTTAACTTTTTTTTACGTATTGTGTGATTGTTGTTTTAAAAATCGTGAAGGGTCCTTATAAAATGTTTTCTTTCTTTTATATATGTATATGTACTCATCACAAACTAATCGAAATAAAAAAAGAATACGAGTCTGTCTTTCTCACTGACTTTCTTTTCTTTATACTTATCACAAAATAATCGAAATAAATAAAGAATACGGGTCATAATTACCTTTAAACACCAAACAAACCACCCAATTCAGTAATTGTCAAATTCTATACAATATATTTCATAAAATATGTATGTATCCCGTGAAAAAAAATGTATTATTACAAATTAAAAAAAAATATACTTCAAATAATCCATGCCCATATCATTAGTACCCCTGTACAATGAACCAGCCTACAACTAAACATACAAACAATATACACCTATACCTTACTGTTACAGCGTCTCTCGGTCCATATCTCGTGTATGGGGGCCATCGTCTTCCAGTTGACGCCCTCCCACCAACTAAGGGCTCGCTTCTGGCTGGAAACAAGTAAGCAGTCAAGATTAGGCAATTGGATTGATTCTAACTACATATAAAAGTAGCGAGTGTGGCTCAGCAGTTCCAGGGCCTGCTTTTCATCCAGACGCAACCTGGTTCGAAACCGGCCCTACACCAATGACTTGTATTTTCAATTTATGTTTATTTATTTTATTAGGCACACAACCCAATACACAGAAAATACGTGACAGCAAAATATTTTAAAGGTATTGATCCATTCTGTGCATCAAACACATGCGTGCACAACATGATTATAGACAAATCCAATGTTCAGTAAATTAAACTAAAGTGAAACAATTAAAATAATACTTACAATATGATACTTATGGAAATTATAAATATTAAGCAAAATCATAAATGTGTAGATTTGCACTCGCTTAGCGGTGAAAGTTAACATAGTGAGGAAACCGACATGTTTGAGGACCACAATATCCGAGGACTTCTGTCTTCCGTGGGAGGACCTGGGCGCCCACCACGATGTACATGCCCAAAAGAACGAATTAATTCGGCGGGGGAGTCACGACCCTCAGTCATGAGGAAATACGACTCGAGAAAAGATATGTGTAGAAAATATACAAATATGTATACGTACAGTGCACTGAGCGTCCTCTCGGTTCTTGTTGGCCATCGTCTCAGCGTTGTATTCGTGCTGCAAGTTGAAGTGCTGGAAAACATACAAGTTTTGTTTTAACCTTCAGTTAATTGTCTTACAATTATCAAATTCAAATTCATTTATTGCACTCGTGGGTTGCTTTGTAGATTTTTTTTAACTTGAACGGGTTTGCACTTGGCCATAGTTTGCCTGATAGCAAGCAAAGGCTATGGCCTAAGATGGAGCGTGCTTACCCGATAAGAACCGATTCACTCTCGCAGATGGTAAAAACATAAAAATACAGCCACATACGCCACAAGTTTCTTTCGGTGTGCAACTTAAGTAGGCATACTCACATCATTATTAATTCATATGATATACAAAACTGATCGATCGATTCTATTTATTTTAGATAGATAGATAAATACTTTATTAAAACACCACATATAAAAAACAATACAAAACAAAAACATAGAAATTAAAATGAGCGTCTTAATTGGCGGCCTTATCGCTAAGAGCGATCTCTACCAGGAAATCAATCTGACAGGAATATAAACTTCAAATTAAATGAGTAGGACGAAGTTATATACATATATATATACAAGGTGTAACAGAAGGGTGTGACAATATTAAAGAGTATACATATATATCATGTAAGGAGTCATATACCAAAATATGAAAAATTAAATCGCATATATTTTTTACCATACAAAAATTAGATAATATTTTTCACTTGATTTCGTGGCAGCTCTAGCGAGTGATCACTGACCGAACGAAACCGAAATAAGCACACATTCTTTCATCCCGTTCTAGCATTAGTTTTACCGCAACGTATTCTCTCTCTCTCGCGCTCTCAGAGAGACACCGCCGCGCCGTGTCATTTGATAGCGTCAAAAGTCAATGAACGCTCAAAATGATAAGATGTAGGGTTGCAAGTCTTAAAGTTTTAATGAAAGTTCAACTTATGATTACTCGAAATCTATGACACTTAGAATTCTGAAACCTAGTGGGCTGTATTCTATATATACATAGGTATGTATAGTATAAGTATTGTCACACCCTTCTGTTACACCTTGTATACCTACTATTTAAGATATTCTGACAATACATAAACATAAGTCAAATTGCTGTATGTTGAATGTATAATAACACTAACTTTCAAAACATCAATCTAATCCAGTCGCATTTTGCCCGGTTTTTTAGTCTTTTTAGGAACTTAACATATAGTATAAGTGTTTAAGTTAATATTGTAAAGTGCAATGCCCTAAACTAAACAAGCAACAGGGACACACAATTCAATTTTTTTTAGAATAAGTTCTAAAATGTAGTTTTGTATTGTGTACAGCATAAGTATATAAATAAATAAATAGATTTAAGAAGACTACAACTTGCTAAAGTTGCGACAATTGTACAAGCAAAACTTTATTTGAATTGTTTATTTGTTCAATAAGTGTGTTTGTAATCAATTTATTCAAATTCAATTAATATTATTCAACATTTGCGTACCTCATGTGAGGTTGTAATGGCGGATATACTTGAATTTAATGTGATCTTAATGTACCCATTTAAAAAAAAATTATTTCAGGACACATCACACAGCGCCATCTAGCCCCATACTAAGCTTACGCTTGTATCATGGGTACTAGATAACGGATATAATACATATATACTTTTCTTTTGTAAATACATACTTATTTACATGCAAATAAATAAATGAATCTGAATCTGAATCTTGTGTTTAATGTCTCTCTCTTTGAGTCGTATTTCCTCATGACTGAAGGTCGTGACTCCCCCGCAGAATTAATTCGTTAGGGAAGTTTTCTTGGCCAGATACATCGTGGTGGGCGCCCAGGTCCTTCCACGGAAGACACATGTCCTCGGATATTGTGGTCCTCAAACATGTCGGTTTCCTCACGATGTTTTCCTTCGCCGTTAAGCGAGTGCAAATCCACACATAACTTCAAAATACAAGTCATTGGTGTAGGGCGGATTCGAACCAGGGTGCGTCTGGATGAAAAGCAGACACTGGAACCGCTGAGCCACACTCGCTTTTTAATGTTTAATGTAACTGACTCTCAAAGATGAAACGGATCAAGAACTTACCTTCAAAATATCAAGATTAGACAGGTGGTCTCCCGGGCCGGTCTGCTTGAAGTGTGTGAGCAAGTTGCCTCCTTTCTTCACCAGCACGGCTCCGCCGGTCTGGCCCCAGTCACCTTTTAGATCCCCGCCTAGGTCTACGCAAGTATACAACAATAACTACTTAACTACAATACATGACCACTTAAATTTACTACTAAGAGGCGACGACTACAAAATGGCAGAGAAATGGCACAATTGATTGACATCGAAGCAATGTGAAGATATTCTACACCGAGCTGTGTAATTCATAATTATCAAACTCCGACCAAACTCGCGACAAACAGACTTCCAAACCCCACTTTACCATCAACAAGTAGTTATTGTACTTACTATTAATTTTAATTATTTTTTTTTCATTTGTTTTACTGTGACGTGTATCAAATATCTGATATAAATAAATGACTGAGATTTTAGGGGGCATTATTTGATTATTTTACTTATTATTCGACAGTGTATTAAGAGCTGAAGATAATGATGATGATTAATGTTATTTAAATGACAGCTAATGCGTCGTCCCGTTCACTCTCTTGTTATTGGTAGAGTTAGGTTTTGGACATCTGTTTACCAAGTGGACGGCTGATGACGTATAAGAAAACAACAATGAAATGGTACTATTTTTAACTCAGCAAATAAGATACTTTACTAGTTGATACTGTCTTTTTTATGATCGAATAAGTACAGAAAAACTCCACAACTATTACTCATCAACTTCAAAAACCTCTCAAATAGTTTCCCACACAAGCTACAAAACACAATGCATCATTAATATGTACATATACGGGTAATAACCTGCAATATATGTTCATTTGCAAGTCGATGCGCGGGCCCGGTCTGTGTGAAATGCAGCGTGAGTTTGCCGCCATGTTTGACAACTATCAATCCGCCATTTTGTAGTCCGTCGCCCACTATGTCTGTTTCTATACCTGGGGTATATTGTATTGTATATGATATAATAACTTGGCGTAGATGTAGGTACGTACATTTATATGACAGGTATTTGTAACAAATAGTTAATCATAAATTTGTTTTAAAATATGGAATGCCATCAAACGAAGCCAGGCGCCATTTTTTTAATTCAATATGTCTACTAGGCTCCTAAAAACCTGTTTTTAAAAAGCGTCTTTCATTGAAGATTCGTATAGCTTAAATTTTCAGTCAGAATATTGTGTCTTCTCAAATATATCAAAATACTAGTAGCGCCCTGCAATGTTACCTTAACTCGATATAAAGCAGCTTACGTGATAATCCGGTCTAATCTACCTCCATACCAAATTTCATCCAGAATTAAGAAGTAACAAAGTTAATACTCAATCACGCACAAACTTTCGCCTTTATAATATAAGTTTGATAGTGTCGTATAAGGAAGTCAAGGAACTGAAATGAGGAAGGGAATGATCATGTCTTAAAAGGAGGTCAAGGGATTGGCGTTGCTTAACATCAGGCAAGTTGTAGTCAAGCGTGAGCCTATATCATGTAAAAAAAAGTGGAAACGATGGCACCTCCACAGACCCTTGTCTGTGGAGGTGCCATCGTATCCGCTTTTTTTTCCGCCTTGCGCTTAAATTTATGATGATGATAATGTATGATAGAGTGATTAATTCCGTACCCATCCCGCGTCCCTTAAAGATGGCATCTCTGGACTGCTTCCAGAAGAGAGATCCGATGATGGTGACCGCGTTGAACCGTTTGAAGCCCAACTTCTGGTACGTGCTGAGGTCTTCCACGTAGTACAGGTCTGGAATTGTATGATAATAAGTTTTATTTAATGTTACAAAACATAGAAGAATAAAAGTTATAGGAGGACAGTTCTAGCAGATACATTTCTATCAATAACTATTACTGTCAATAAAATTTATAGTATTAGTTTAGTAAAAATTTCGGTAAAACAAAAATATAGAGGCCAAAAGACAGTTTTAACATTTGTTGCACGCTTTTTGAGTCGAGTATAGTTATTTTAGGTTTGATAATGAAAATGAAAAAAAAATATGAAAATGTATTTATTAACGAAATAGATTTACATATTAAAGACATATCTATCGATTGCTTCACTAGGCTAGAAGCCTGTACCGAAGCAACCAGCTACCGGTTTACAAAAAATATTTATTTACGCCACACAAGACAGATACTTATGTAGATTGTACACAAGCCATGTACAAAACATATATATATGCCAAATTAAGTTACATAATTTAGTATGTGCTCTGTATCACTGTAAGATAAATTTTGCAGCCAAGTTTTCAGGATTATTTTAGCGTCTGTTAATTTCTTGTTTCTAAGGTTACAACATTTTATGGCTTGATTATATAGGTATACATATATACAAACAAAATCACCAAACCGCTGGGCAAATGTGGTTTTTACAATAGGACAGGGAAATCTGTACACACGGCGATTGGCTATCGAGTCATAATCAGGTGATGACAGCATCAACCTATGAGCCTTATTTATGTTTATTTAATAAGAGCTAAATCAGTGACAATTATTAAAGTCTACTCCAATATGTGCCTGGTATTAAGCACCACTATAGTCTAAGATGTAGCACGCTTGCCTAGAAGAAACCTATTTACTCTAGATTTGAAGACCCCTGGGTTATAATTAACTGGAAACAGGGCTCCAGGTAGAGAGTTCCATAGTCTCGCCGTCCTAATTAAGAAAAAGCGCTTCGTGCGAGTCCTTGGAACTTCCACCATGAACCGGTGACGCCCCGCTGACTTCTTATTTGTTCGACGGTGGAATGTCGTATATATTATAGTAAAGCAAATAACTACCTACATACAAAATACATTCAGTCGAGTTGATAGAACCTAAGAAAGACCATCCTGGAAAGCAGTACCTACTAATGAATACATTAAAATCCGGGTCAGTGAACTCGTATAAGCTTATCATACATTTAAATGATAACTGTGAATACTGTGCAATCTTACCTTATATGCAAACAATTTTAAAAGGTGTACATGATCATCTTGATTTTTATATATCTACATTATGTTATATAGTAGTTGTATTATAGGGTCATTTATTAATAATCCAATCTGGTCTTCACGTATAAATTTTATTAGATAAGAAATACATGGTAGCGAATTTACCTATATGATTAGGTCTACTACATTATTATACTACTGAACAAGATTATGTGCGCTTCCAACGGACCTCGAACTGGGCAAGCCCTGTGTCTCGGAGGCTCAAAAAAAAGGTTATTACTAAGATTTAGGTATATGTTCGCGCGTTTCTTAAGACTGTAGTTACAATAATCATAAACATACATCCTATAGGTTTCCTCTGTAGCGAATGTAGCAATCATTACCTCTCTCTCTTGAGACGTATTTCTTCATGACTAAGGGCGTGACTCCCCCGCAGAAATATTTCGCTAAGGGAGTTGCCCTTGAGTAAGCCCTTTGACAGATACATCGTGGTGGGCGCCCAGGTCCTTCCACGGAAGAAACATGTCCTCAGATATTATAGTCTTCAAACATGTCGATTTCCTTCACCGTTAAGCGAGTGCAAATCCACACTTAACTTGAAAATACAAATCATTGGTGTAGGACCGGATTGGAACCAGGATGCGTCTGGATGAAAAGTAGACACTGGGACCGCTGAACCACACTCGCTCATTACCTAGGTATCTAATAATCTATTCTGCGCTATGCGCTAATAGCCTATAGCACAGAATAATATACAAAGGTAGGTAGATCTACAGTGCTACGGTAGTTTTCCGCGTAAAATAATTATTGAGTTGAGAATGAACACGCGATACTATCTATACCCTAGGTATAATTCAATGTCAGAGATTAAATTAAACTAGGGGATGCCCGCGGTTTCACTCGCATTGTCAAACGATTTAAATTAAACGAGAGGATGCCCGCGGTTTGGCTCGCATTGTCACACGACAAAAATGTAGTATATAAGTGTATGTCACTTTTAGGACCCTAGACTAAAACAAAGTACCGTGATTGTTGGTAATCTAATCTAATAATGTGAGTGGCCAACTCTGGTGTCGAGAGTTTTCAAACCGCCCTAGGGGCCTCTGAGATGGCTAAACGACTGCCGTACTAGACAAACAGCCGGGACCTAAAATTTAACGTGTCAACCGACCGACGGAAGCGCCCAAAACATACATTCGTTTAAAATTATGTATACAACAATAGTATGATAGGAAGTCCAGCACTTATGTACTACAAGTATATGTCTAGAATACTAATTATGTAGGTATAGTAAGCATGTAGTTAGTATCGTTTGTAATGAACGCAACGTCGTTATAAAAGGGGACTTGACCGGTTTATAGCTGTTTTGCCAGATAATATTATTTTTAATAGCATTGTTTGTTGTTGTCTGTCGGATAAAAAGACATAAAATAATTATATTAAAATAGCATCATATAGAAAGAAAGAAAATGATTTATTGGAGCAAATAATAAACAAATACAAACAAGAAATACATATACCTATATATAAAACTACTTAAATAAAATACATATTTGCCACAATACAACCCCAACTCAGCATAATGCTGGCTGCATAGCAACCAGCGCTGGTCTTCCATTGGGATTGGTGATGACGTCACGCACGCATACATGGAATTTAAGTGTTTTAACAGAAACAACAAAGACATACCTAAACAACATAACAAATACCAAAGACAAATATAATGGGCGAAAGAAAAACAATTCTATTTTTAACAAAAAAGAGTATAAACTATAATCTATATGACGTATTCAGTTCAATTTAAATAGCACTGGTGTCATTTACTAATGAAGCTTCCCTTTTCTGGATGTGGTATAAAAGTGAGATGTTGTTTCTAAATAGTTTACATTGAGATTTGTTCCAAAGAGAAATTTCAACAAAAATAGTTTTTATCAATAATGTATATTTTTATATTAATGTGGTGATGGGATGGACAAAAGCAGTTTGGATAAAACATGTCTTTTACCTCAAAGGCCCTTAGGGCGATTCGACCCAAATAAAACTCTGTACACTAGAGTCAGCTACTGTCATACACAAACTTGATTTAATGGATCACATACTAAACAAAAATTTTGTTTTTTTTTTTGTATTTTTTGGCATTTCCAAAAATCCTTTCTTAGTGAATGCCTACATCATAACATCAACCTACATGCCTTGTAATGTAAATTAACTTCTTTAAAAATATTTTATCATAAAACTTAGGTAAAAAATGTTCAATAGGCATTCTTCTTATTGAATAATAGGAATCTTGTAAAAATCAGTCAAATAAGACCAAATCACATAAATACAGAAATGATTACCAGTTCCTAATGGAACTAGGAATTTTAATAGGCTTCAAACATTTTATGACCCTGTTATGTTATTACCTAATAAGTAGGTCCAATTATTAGACCTATTTACAAGATTCAAGGACTGTTATGAAGTAGTGAAATATACTTGTGTAATAAAAAATAGTGGAAGACACTGGTGTTGAGAGCTTATCAACCAATGGAACTAGGAATTTTAATAGGCTTCAAACATTTTATGACCCTGTTATGTTATTACCTAATAAGTAGGTCCAATTATTAGACCTATTTACAAGATTCCAGGACTTTTATCAAGTAGTGAAATATACTTGTGTAATAAAAAATAGTGAAAGACTCTGGTGTTGAGAGTTTATCAAGGCTAAAGGCCTCTGACATTGCTTAAAGACTGCCGTATTAAACAAACAGTCAAGACCTACAATTTAACGTGTCATCCGACCCAAGGACAACTTAGAATGTAATTGGGTAAAAAAAACTTATAATAAAACTTCTACTACATTTAATTATTAAGTACTACAAACCTAAAAAAGGTCCTCTACAACATAGAGGGATTAATATTTGTGGAGGAGGAAGGATTAAAAAAACATATAGTAACTAACAACGAACAACATTTTTTTTTCAGGCTATCTTATGGCAAACAGGTGAAGAGGCCTAAACCCAGCAATGTTAACAAACAGTGTTGATAATGACGCTATACTTTATAGCGAAACCAGATCAATAATTTACGTTCTCACTAGATTTAAAAGTCACGGTACAATATACATATTGATATCATAATCATGATGATAAGCCCAGATAGGAGGATAAATATAGGATTAGATTTATCTAGAATATACTTATACCATTATATAAAAGCGAATTTATGTAAAAAAGGAAGTTAGAGAGTGGCAAGCTCTGGTGTCGATAGTTTTAAACTATTGGGACCTCTGCCATAGTTTGCAACAGCTAAATGAGCTAAAATATAGAAAGTAGTAATTTTTACCATAGTAATTTTAATTATAGAAATTCAAATTCAAATTCAAATTCAAAATATATATTGCGGAATATAGGTTACACAGTTGTTAAAATATTACATAATGGACCTCTATACTCCCACCCATAGGGCACGCAATTTACAGACAACAAAATAAAAATATAAAAAATACAAAAGAAATCTTTCATTTAGAACATTAAGATTGTTTTTTAAATTTTATAACATTTTCACAATCGCAAATTTCAGCTGGTAATTTATTCAGAGCATTCAGTCAATTATATGTTACAATCATTAAAGTCTTATATCAATACCTAAATCTTTGTCCGAAATAAATTCATCTACCGTATAATATGCTTTGCCTACAAGAAAGTCGTTGAGTTGTCTTTTAAATATATTAACATTGGTTTGTGATCTAATGTCAATGGGTATTTTGTTGTATATTAGAGGAGCAATACTAAACACACTTCTATTATAGGAGGCTGTTCTTCTATTGTGGGCATATATCATTCCCTCACGTCTACTACCCGTTTCAGTCATTTTGAAAAGGTCAGGGTTTGTTTTTATGAACATGGCAACTTCACTTATATATATTCCGGGGACGGTGAGTAATTTTAATCTACTAAAATGATTTTTACATGACTGTGTTTTTTTCAGGCCGCATATAGCGCGAATACAACGTTTCTGCGCCAGTAGCGCTTTTGAGTTTAATTCTTTTGTCGAGTAGCCCCAAAAAATAATGCCATATCGTAGGATTGAGGCAGCATGACCATGGTATGCAGTTAACATCGTGTTTTCGCTCACTACCTTACGCATCTGATACAAAGCATACGCTGCTTGGTGCAGCCGATTGCATACAACTTCAATATGATACTTCCAACCCAATTTGTTGTCAATATTGATGCCTAAGAATCGTGTCATATTGGTTTCTTCTACTTTCTGTCCGTTATAGTCTATGTCCAGATTAGCCGTATCATTGTGTTTAAGTCTAAAATACATAAATTTGGTTTTGTCAATATTTATCTCTAAATTATTGTTATTGAGCCAGGTTACTACTGTTGTCAATGTATCGTTAATGTCAGATTGTATGTCATTTAAATTTGAATTTGTAAACAGAATTGTACTGTCATCGGCGAACAATGTCAAATGGTGATTCGTTACATTTGGTAAGTCGTTTATGTATATGAGGAACAAGAGCGGACCCAGCACACTTCCTTGCGGAACACCATATTTCACCTCGCGTATATTTGAATTGAATTTCATTATTTTCATTGATTTATTACAAAGTCTACTTATTTCTGTAACTTGTAGCCGATTGCATAGGTATGATTTTATAAGGGTGTGTACATTGCCTCTTACGCCGTATTTCCACAGTTTATCTAGTAGTATTCCGTGATGGACTTTGTCAAAAGCTTTTGACATATCCATATATATAGCTATTGCACATCTTTTTTTGTCTAGGGCTGTCATGACCTTACTCAGAAAATTGTACACTGCCATATTTATACTCTTATTTTTTCTAAATCCATACTGGTTGTGTGCCAAAATGCCCTTACTTTCGAAGTAGTTATATAAGCGGTTGCTTATTACTTTCTCAAAGACTTTTGACAGTACGGGTATGAGTGCTACTGGGCGATAGTTCCCTACTATGGATATATCTCCTTTCTTATGAATTGGTTTAACAATCGATGTTTTCAGATCCTTCGGAAATATTCCTTTTGCTATGCACTTGTCAATAATATAACTTAGGACTGAGGCTATAGCTGCACTGACGTCTTTAAGAACAGACGTAGTAATACCATCTGTCCCAACACTAATAGTGTTCTTTAAGTGGGTTATTATGTTGTATATCTCTACTGGGGTTGTAGGCACAAAAAATATTGAGTTATTTTGAGACACTTGCGAATACGACTGATAGCTATTGTTTTTATTGCTAGTTTCTGTTGCCATGTTAATGAAATAATCATTGAAACAATTTGCTATATCAGTAGGGTCTGTCGATATATTGTCATTTCCTGTTTTGATGTGAGTAATGGGTACGTTTGGGTAATTTTCTTTTTGTTTATTTATCACATCCCAAGTCGCTTTTCCTTTGTTAGTAGAGTTTTTTATATAATAATCATTATGTGCACGCTGTGTTAACTTAATTATTTTTTTATATCTCTTTGAATATTTGATGTAGGCTTCCCTGGATGTGTTGGTTTTTGATTTTCTATAATTCCATAAAAGTGTAATTTTCTTCCTAGCGCATCTTTGAATGCCCTTAGATACCCATTTGGGGCGCTTTATGTGAGAGCATTTAATTTTGGTAATCGGAAAGCAAAGTTCATAGAAGAGTAAGAGTGTTTGATGGAATTCTCGAAAAGCCAACTCAGGGTCGTCGTTATTGTATACTTCCTGAAATGTAAGACTACTTATGCATTCATTGAATTTACGTTTATTATCTCTACTATAGTCTCTCTTCATTATGTACCACCATTTGATTCTACAACTTTTTTTTTACTGGGAATGTGAACAATTGTGCTGTATGGTCTGATATAGCAGGTTCCATTATTTTACCTGTCGCCCCTCTGATATTGTGGAAAACATGGTCCAGACTAGTGCCACTGCAAAGTCGAGTTGGTTCATTAAATTGAATTTTCATATTGTATTTGTGTAATAACTCTTTCAGTCTATCCACGTGTCCAGATTTTTTTAAAATATTTATATTGAAGTCACCACAGAGCATGACTTTAATGCCATATTTTAAGCAAAAATTATCTAAAAGTTGTTCAAACCGTTTAAAAAAAGTTTCTAGTGATTCTTTGTCATTGTTTGGGGGTCTATACACGCATATTACATATGTCTTGTGCTCCGGAATTTCTATGGCACAACATTCTATGACGTTGGCTATCGAGAAATGCGTTTTGATTTTGTCAATTTCCTGAAAGTTCATATCGTTTTTTACGAGTATACATGCACCTCCCCGTCTCTTTTCTCTGCAGAATTGTGACGCTAGTTTAAAATTTGGAATGTTTAAATAGGGGGTGTCACTTATTTTCATATTATGTTCTGTGAAGCAGAGAATATCTAAATGTTGGTTCGATTTAGCTAAATTGGATATGAACACAGTTACATCACCAGATTTGTATTTGCAGTAAAGAGCATTTATATCAAACTTATTTCATAAAAAAAGATGTTATACTTATATATGATGTATGTGATATTTCAGAATTGGATAAAGTTTGAGTATGTAATGTAAGATGATCTCTTTACTTCTAATCTAATCATGTGTGACAAAATATATGCCACAGGTTTGTTAAAGCTATATGCTGTCTCTCTTGAGCTATATTGACTCATGACTGAGGGTTGTGACTCCTCCGCAGAATTAATTCGTTAGGAGAGTTCTCCTGGGCAGATACATTGTGGTGGGCACCAGGTCCTTTAACTATATACAAGTTAAGTATAAACTATCAGTAACTACTATTTGGGTATAGAACCTCAAAAAAAAGTAAAATATAGATAGATTCCTGGTTTTATATAGAAATACACATACATTTCTAAGTGCCCCTTTTTATTATTTTGAAATTATTAGAAGTAATATGTTTAGATTTTCTTTGTTTTTATATAGTATTATTGTTAATATTATAAAGATTAAAGATATTTACCTCCATCAAAGAACTTCTTCTTAACAAACTCCTCGGAGCCAGCCTGTTCCACTCCAACACCAATCAGCTTTATATTGTTCCTCTGCAGCACTGGGGCTATTTCTGATACCTGGAAGAATTTATTATTTATTTATTCAACAAAAAAAAATGTTTGTATGAGAGTGACCAACTCTAGTTTCAGTTTTGTAGCCTCGAAGGCCTCTGACATGGCTAAGCTACTGTTTTTTTGTGTGATTCAGAAATCTGTTTCTAAAAAATGTGTGTGTAATTTTAAAATATCTAGCATATTTAGCTTTATTAAACTCAGGTTTACTCTTGAATAAATCAAACTGAGCTAAAAGTTTTATACATATTATTGCCTTTGGCTGGTATTTGCACATTACATTATACCTGCAATGAAATAAAAAATAAAGTAGACATTCAGAAGATAAGAAACCCTACTCCAATTTTTGATGTTGGTTAAAATAAATGAAATAAGACAGTCTAATCATTTTTATAAGTGAGAAAAAGACAAGCCAAACATTATACCCCCGGTATTACACATGTGTGTCGGATGACATGTTAAATTTTAGGTCCACTCTCATTCGATAAGAAGTAGAATAGAAACTTTTTTTTATACCTCCTTAGCCCAAAGTCTGCAAAGCATACACCCCCAGCGACGGAAAAATATTATAGCGACATCTTGTTCTTGCCATAGTTGTTTCAGTTCTGTGACCTGAAATATATAGATAATATGTTTTAAAACTTTATTGAGATGAAGTACCTATACCTACCTAAGTAGTTCGAATTTATTACAAACACAGTGACCTAATTATATATTGTTTAAATTAAGTACATAATATAAATAATATTTAATACTTAGCAGCACTACGAATCTCGTAATAATTAGAAATTAGAAAGTCTAAAGTAAACTTTCCTAAAAACTTATTCTGGCACAATCTTGGCGAAACAGAACAACAACATTTTACCTGGCCGTTTGGAATGCTTTTCACTTTTTGTGCTCCAATATTATCAATATCTGTCGACATCTTCGGTTTTATTAACAATTTATACAATTTTGCGGTATTACTCGGGAAATTCACAACCAACCCAACCGGACCGAAATAAAAATGATTTAAAAAATGACAGCAAGAAGTAAGAAAAACAAAAACTCAATTTTTCTGAACTACTGTGAAGTAAGCTCGAAGTGTTAGGTGTTGCCAAAAAGTTCAAACCTAGATCAAACATTTACGAGAACTTTGTTAAACGCTATTGAACCTACATCTAATTCAGTACTTTTCACTTTACAGTGTGTATCCATGGTATTTATTATGTTCAATTTATCAGTCAGTTTTCATTTTAATTTATGTTTTCAATTTATTTTATTTGTTGTAGGTACATGATGTTTTATCTTTTAAGCATGGCATGTCTCTGTTATAGTGAAGTTAGCAGTGAATTAATTTGTCGTGGTTGATTTTGAACGTCACTGTCAATATATATTCTTACGTATTCATAGTGATGTGCAAGAGCCTTGAAATGTATTAATCGATAAAGTCTTCTTCTTTCTCTTAACCTTATCCTAATCTATAGGGTCAGCACAGCTTATTCTTCTCTTCTTTTTCATTATGTCACTCGTCATCTCTGCATTCACTCCTCTCGCACTCAATTATTCTTCCATGTCTTTCTATGGCATCATCTACTTACTCTGTCACTTACTATCAGGCCATACTCTTCGACATATATTAATCGATAAATAAGTTACAGAAACGAAGCGCATATCAATGCGACTAGCATCATAATACGGATTATTACGGATATACTTAATTCATGGGTAGAGGCTAAAATAATCGACCGCAACTCACAGGACATCCGGTTAGTAACGTAACTATGCTATGAAACTGTTACTAACAGGAACATAAGGATGTATTCAGATTGAGGTCTATCAAAGAAATCGTATTTTTTTATGTTGAAAATTTTTTGCATGCTACCTTTTACGGTTCCTGAGATACCGAACTCTAAACACATGAAAAAAACTTAAAACCTGATTTGTTATGCGTGTTACTCATACAAGTCGTTACTCACACAAGTCCTCACTCACAGGAATCGAGTCCTGTGAGTAACTATTAACAGTGTGAATTTATAACTATATAGTCTCGTAACGCTACGCACAGGAACGAAAAACATCCATTTTAAAGCATCTAAATTGGTAAAAAAAAATAAAAGTTTTACCCTGGAAGTAGCTGTATCGTGTGTTGTATTCACCGATAGGTACTTTAACTACTGTATAAATTTATCGGCTCTATCGCTTCAGATTTTCAGACAACTCACGCGTTAATCACAGGAAAAAATTGGAATATTTTTTCAGTGCAGAGACTCTTTTGACAATAACAAAATGATGCAACAAGATGGCGATGTGATTGTCACGTGGTATGCTAAACAAATGTTGCCAGAGTAGAATTAAAGTCCGATAGGGTAGAATTTCGTAACAAAAGTATCCAAAATGACCGTTACTCACATAGAGTTACTAACAGGAAAGATGATGGTGACATTAATATAAATAAAAAATTCTCTTGATTTTAATAGCAAATATCGCTTTTAATGCAAGAAAACATAAAATGGAAACATTGGTTTTCTACCTAATTAAATAAATGAAACGATAAATGTAATTTTATGAGATATTTTCAGTTTTAAATTTGTGCCAGGGGTAGCCGACATATAAATTTTGTATGGAACTGAAAATTATAAGATCTTTAATCGGCTTTTTTCTTATATATTAGTTTGATGAAATTACTAAAATGAGTTATTTCTAATAGATCTTTAATGTGAGAACCAGAAAAATTGTGTCAATATACTTAATTAAATTCTTCTTATTTTTTATAAATAAAAAATGTAGCCGACATACGTTTTTTTAATCAATGTTGATAGAAGTAGATCTGTCGATACTGACGATGAAAAATCGACATTGTCGCATTTATGCGCACAACACTAGTCTTCACTTTTTTTCGTGCCTTGCGTCGCTTGTCACCGCGTGTTTTCTGCCGGTAGAAAATTCGGGATATTTGTATTTATCTTCGCCTAAACTGTGAGTATTTTACAATAAATCTTTTGTACAGACATCCTTTTATCCCAATATTTTATTATTTGCATGCTTACAACCCGGAACAATGCTAAAACTTGAGTGACCTTGTCACTCAAATCTGGGTCCTTCGATTGATTTTTTCATGTTCTGTTTCCTATTTCCATCAAGTTTGGTGTTTTCCTTATATGGTTTGTTATATTTGCTTCATTATTACTTGCAGACTTAATCTACCTAAGTTTCTAGTTGTACATAATATACCTATGAATATAATGTGAGGAACTGTACCTCCTACCTACTTACTTATCATTGTAGGTAGGCAAATACCTAAGCGTTATGAATCGCTTAGTACCTAATTGGTCATCAAGACGCCAATCTAGTAAATCTATGATTCCTTTTTTAGATCTGGATACCAGAGGAGTTGATTAGGCTAAGAAATCAAGCATAAAAAGATACACGCAAAAGCTCTTTAATTATATATATATTAGTAATAATATGTAATTTCTAACTTGTATCTTCACTACTTACCTATAGAGGTTTAGGTAGCTATATGCTAACTACACCAATTTGTATGTGACCTATTTTAAGCCCCTTCCCTAAAATTCCTACTAACTAATCCATACTAACTTTCCATTACACATCCTATTATTTATTTTTTAGCAAAAAGGTCTTAAAGTGATATATATTAGAATTATACCTATTTGTATTGAAACCTTACATGCTATAATTGCAATTGAATTTATAGTTTTGGACCTAGGTATAGTTATATTTAAAGTTCATTATTGCACGTTTGTGGCTATAGTTTTCCTAGGAAATGTATTGCAAACAATTCAACCTATAGGTAATCTGTATAGGTAGTAATATGAGATCATAGGTTGTGGTGAGGTTCAGAGTATCAACTGTGTCCTTAAAACAGATAAACATCAAATAAATGTATAACATATAGATTCTCTAACCTTCCTTTGCCACAGTGTTTGCTTAGTGTGAGGCTAGATGGCGATGTATGCAATGGCCCAGAATATTTATTTATTTGTATATCATAACTTGTTTCATACACTTTTACCCATATAAATTGGAAGCCTGTTTAAGTATATGCTTTTAAACAATGGCAACCCTACCACTGGCCTTAATAAAGTGATATATGTAATTGAGTTATTCCCATAAGTGGTGAGACAGTAACTGTGGCCATTTAAACTATCACTGTACTGAGTTCACACGGGGGCAATTAGCTTACTTTCTAATTTGTTTATGCAGTTGTCAAGTTGTACGGGGAATTGACGTGTAAACTTTATTTTAATTTTTTACCAATAAATGAGTTATGAGTTATGTGGGTTTATAAAAACAACATTCAGACAAAATGAGTACCTCCTTTTTATGTTGGTTAAGAACAATGTAGTAGGTATAGTTTGACTTACAACTTGTGGGTTTTCTATTTTGTTATATCTATAAATTATAGTTTATGTATAACTTAGTGCTCTCTGGTTCTTTTGTGGTTACAGTATAGTGATATAATATGTATGTCTATTATGAAATAGTGACTATAATTCATGTTGGTAATTATGTTGTATTAATTTAACAACTTTATTTGGAAAGTATAGTTTGTTTTCATAATCAAAGACATTAAATACCCACAAACAGATAACTCTTTAAATAAATATATAGTATTCCTATATGTTTCAGTTCATATAACAGACATACACATATGCACATACACTCACACACAAACTTTCGTATATATAATACTGGAGTGATTTGGTAATCAGTAGGTATTACTAAGTGCAAGTGATTTTTTCCTGTTGACTTTGATGAATCACAGATTCCCATTAATTCCCAATTACATTTGACTAATTATTTTCCCAGTACATTTTCCTTAAAGATAAGTAAACTGTAAATAATCTTTTGGGAATAATTGTTTTGTTACTCAGTGGGCTTAAATAAACACTACCCATTGCCAATTTACCATTCCCTGAAGTTTGGGGCAAAATGCAAAACTGACAACAGATTGTGAAATTCATTGATGACAGTATGGTCTCTTTCTGACTAGTCATGTTTGTCAACAGTTTTCATAGGAAACTTCTCTATTAATATAAATCACAAATGGAAGTGTCAATTATAGTATTATTATTATTTATTCCGTGGGTCGGATGACATAATAAATTGTAGGTCCCGACTATTTATCTAGTATGGCAGTCGTTAAGCCATGTCAGAGACCCTTTGGGCGGCTTGATAAACTCTTGCCACCAGAGTTTTTTTTTTACGTGGAATAGGTTTAAGTTTGACTACAGCCTGTCTGATGTTAAGCATTGCTGCAGCCTAGGGTGTAACACGCTTACCTAGAAGATACCTATTAACTCTAGATTTGAATAGTTGGCCACTCTCATTTGATAAGAAGAAGAAGAATTATAGTATGTTTGTCCAAGGCTGAAATCGATTAGGTTTCGAAGAATTAAACACCAAGTAACAGAAAAATGCTCACAGCTATAGTTTGATTGCCCTCAACGGAAGCGAAAAATAAGACTCGAGAAATTTGCACGATCATTCTATAATCAAAGTGATTTGATGACGTCACTTTACCAACGTATACATTGTGTGCCAACAGAGTGGTCGAGACTCAAGTTGATTACTCACATCTGAAGCTAGTATTTTGTATTTAAAAGATTTGTATGATCATTCTTTCGTCTTGCGATTTGATGACGTCACGAGTCCATACTATGCGACTATTTCGAGAAGTGATTTCATTTGCTAGTTTCGTGTGAAACAGCGTTTCTCTTTCCTCCTTATACAAATGTAGAAATTGATATGTTGGAACGAGATGGAAGGTTTTCTATGAGTCATACGTAATTACCCGGTTCGCGCTACAAAATATCGTGTTTTGTCTTTTTAAAATTCAGTCGCAAAGGAGATTTTGTCGAAGACAAGACAGTCGCGTGTGTTTGTCTAGTAATTATTTTAAGTGTTAATTCACTGTGATATTACTTTAAGTGTTTAGTGCTAAATATTAAATAGGTGAGTTTTTGTTATGATTGTATTCGTGCTAAATAATCTTAGTTCTTGAAAGAATATCAAACTTTATAGGTATTGTATTCTGCAGTATATTAAATGCTTAATGGTTCTAATTGGGTTTCTTAGTAACATAGGAGGATAAATTGCCCAATTATTCAGAATTGCAGTCACTTAATCGAATAATTTAACTGAAAATACTCTGAAATAGTCGTTATAATAGTTGATAATAAGCATTACTAAGAACAAGCCAATGATAGACTAACGACACGATAGTGAAACGATATGGTTGAGGATGGAGTTTGGAACTTCAAAACCCTGCATGGCGTATGTGCTACAAATTTCACTATGTCATATTGTTCTTCTTATCGAATGAGAGTGGCCAACACTGGTGTCAACAATAATGTCGCGTAATATTGTGCAATGTACATAGAATTAAAGTTTAAAGTCACATCATCATCATAAATTTAAGGGCCGGGCCCTTGTCTGTGGAGTATGCGCCATCCTTCCCGGTCTTCTGCCAATTCCTTGACCTCCTTATACGACATGACACCCGCCTTTTCTTTTATTTGGTCCATGTATGATCTTCTCGGCCTTCCTCTTCCTCTTCGGGCTTCCAATTTTCCTTCCATGATGTTTCTTATAAATTCGTCATGTCGTATAAGGTGGCCAACCATCTTCCCTCTTCTGTTTTCAATAGTTGCCAGTATTGTACGGTGTTCTTGGACCATGCTCAGCACTTCTTCATTGGTCTTTCTTTCTGTCCAACTAATTTTCTCCATCCGCCGCCAGCACCACATTTCAAAAGCTTCTATTCGTTCTCTATCTCTTTGAGTCATGGTCCAAGTTTCGCTTCCATAAAGAGCAATACTCCATATGTAAGATTTTATGAGCTGTTTTCTTACGTGTTTTGCAATTTTGGATTTTAGTAAATGTTTCTTCCGGTTGAATGCTGTTTTTGCTATGGATATTCGGGTTATTATGTCTTGAGTGCATCTTGAGTCTTCTGTTATTACGCTTCCCAAATATTTGAATGCATGTACTTGTTCTATTGGGTTATTGTGCAGTTTAATGGGATTTCTATTGTAAATTTGGTTTCTGGTTATTGTCATAGTTTTGGTCTTGTTTGAGTTAATTTTGAGGCCTATTTCTTGAAAAGCTTCGTCCATTTGTTTGATTAGTTTTTCCAGTTCATTTCTATTGTCGGCTAAAGCTGCAATGTCATCTGCGTAACGTATAAAGAAAATCCGCTCTCCATTCACTTTAATTCCACCGTTTTCAGATTCTATGATTTTACTAATTGCATTTTCAATAAATATGTTGAAAATAGTTGGTGAAAGTGGGCATCCTTGTCTTACTCCTTGTCGTATTTTTGCTGTTGTGGTTTCAGTTCCTATGTCTATTGTGGTTTGCTGATTTTTATAAAGGTTGTATATTATTCTTCTGTCTCTATAGTCTACTCCAATGTTTTTTAAAATCGTAAGCATCTTTTTCCAATTTACTTTGTCAAAAGCTTTTTCCAGGTCAATGAATGCAATATGTGTATCTATACCCAGATCTATTCGCTTGTTAGTGATGAGTCTTAGAGCCAGTATTGCTTCTCGTGTTCCTTTTCCTCATCTAAATCCATATTGGTCTTTGGTAATATTTTCTTCGGCAATGGGTCTTAGTCTATTGTGAATAATTTGTATGAGTATTTTTGAAGCATGTGATATGAGACTTAGTGTTCTGTGTTCTTCGCATTTGTGGGTGTTAAGTTTTTTGGGTAGAAGTACTGTTTTAGTAGTTTGAAAATCATTAGGAATGTTACCTGTTAAGTACATTTCTTGGGTCAGTTTAAATATTTCATCTAAGAGAGGGTCGCATACCGCATATTTGATAAGTTCTATGTGAATTTGGTCTTCTCCTGCTGCTTTTCCATTTTGTATATTTTGTAGAGCTCTGTCAAATTCTTCTCGTACTATTGGTGGGCCTAAATCATCACAATCTATTGAATTTTCTTCTTCTAGATCTTCATCATCCAGTCCTGCTCCGTCGTATAATGTTTCTATGTAGTTTTTCCATCGTTGTACTATTTCTTTTTCGTCCAGTAGCATTTTTCCATCTGAGTCAAGGATTGCTGTGCTTTTTGTCTTGTGTTTAAGGTCAATTTTCTTAATAAGACTATATGCTTTATCTACTTTTCCTTCTTTCAGGTATTTTTCAATGAGTTGACAGTCTTCTTTTATTGCATTTTCTTTGGCTTCATTACATTTTAAAGTTATTTTGTTGGTTAAAGTTTTATATTTGCTTACACTTGTAGCATCAGTTTTATTTTTTAGGTTCCTGCGGTCAAGCATGAGGGTTATTATATCACTAAAATCTAAGCAAAGGTCTTATTAGGAAATAAAAAACTAGTTCATTGACAAAAGAAACTGGTTTACGAGCAATAATAAAATGTTTGACAAACATTGCATAATACAGACATATATTTTTATAGTTCAGCTAGCGGAAGCAATCGCATGCGATTACCAAAGTTAAGCAAAGGTCCACGCGGTCAGTTCTTGGATGGGTGACCGAAAAGTGGCATTTTATTTTTGCCACTTTCATTCGATAAGAAGAAGATATTAGTTTGTGTTAAGATGTTTGTGTCGTAGCCTAAATGAGCCCAAAACATACCTCACTCACAAACTATCGCGTAATTATGACTAATACTACGATATGTTAGTTATAAATAAGTTTTTTGAAGTAGTTTTTACCTTCAGTAGGGTATTTTTTCCTTTTACAATACATATTAATAACGCTAGAATGATTCATTACTTCCTCAATTACCTATCGTCTTATTAATTTGTTAAGTGAACAAAAATAACTTATAATTAAGTAAATAAGTTTTTTATTTAACTTGAACGGGTTTGCACTTGGCCATAGTTTACCTGATAGCAAGCAAAGGCTATGGCCTAAGATGGAGCGTGCTTACCCGATAAGAACCGAATCACTCTCGCTTTGAAGATCGCTGGATTATAGTGCGTGGGGAACTGGGAATCAAGCAGGGAGTTCCACAACCTTGCAGTACGAACAATAAAGGTAGAAGCGTACCGTTTCTAAGTATTCTCTATTCGCTTATTTTTGGCGTAGTATTGATGGGTTTGCGTTTGACTCCATCCCGCCTGATGGTAAGCATTACTGCAGCCTAGGTAACACACTTACCAGGAAAAGATTTATTATGCTAACATGACCAGATGATAATGATCGTCGCTCGTGACAAATACTTAGTCCAAGAACTTTTCCACATTTAAATTATTCGGATAATAGTCATAATACCATGACAAGCATTTATAAAAACTTATACAAGGTCGCCTTAGCCGACCGTATCGATCTCTAATAGACCTTGTATAGCAATGACATGATAATGTATAGACGGCATTTGATTTTATTGCACCATAATGAGACGCTATACACGCTTTTTTACAATGGCGGAATTGTGTTTAAGTTCTTGGTGTTTCAGAGCTTCTTTCACTCCTTGTGATCATTAAAATCCTTTTCCATGTCGAGGCTTGAAAATTAACAAACTTACTTACACCTTTATACAATGGCATGATTCAAATCTCTATAAATCTACGATATTAGCGGGCTTAGGCTACTAGAATCCGGCATGAATTTCTGTACATAACTGTCATGTCATAGCTTAGATGTAGGTAGGTACATCTGTAATTGTAAACATGTGAACGTGACGATAATATGTTCCTAATATACCGCAATTTAACTTTAGTTAGTTGTCTCTAAATTGTATTGTCTGTGTTTTGTTAGGTTCTATTGTCTTCTAAGTACTCAATTAATACTTCTTATGCACCGCAGTGTCCAAGTAACATGAAATAATATTTGTTAACTTGACAAAAAGTTAAATAAAAGGACTAGCTGTTAAATAAAGATATAAATATAGACTTGGTTAGATATTATTTTTTTATTATGTGTCTTAGGGTTGTTTAGTATTTGTTGTTACATATTTTTTATTTATTTATTAGGTACCTTAAGAAATAATGTGTTTTAATAATTACTATAATATTTTTTAATACGTAAAAAACAGTTAATAGGTACACAATAATTAATACTAGATAATAGACAAGCTAAATCTTGCACTACAGTTGTTTTTAAAAGCAAATAGACTACAGTCAAATATAGCTACTACTTACTTTATGTGAGACGCTTTTAAAGATCATCATGGCTATGGAATTTTTATCCAATTTCATCACCTAAGTATATGTCAAATAAAGTTTCAATTCAATCAAAATTCTTTGTAAACATCCTGTAAGGATATTATAATAATAATATATCTTTATTGCACACCAACACAAGTATATAGTACAAAGTAAAATATGAACAAATAATAACGTACAAATGGGCGGCCTTATCGCCTTAAGCGATTTCTTCCAGGCAACCTTTGGATGGACACGACAAGTAGAGATAAACAGAGTCAGAGGTGTACTAATTAGAAATATAACGATTTTTTATTCAAATATGTTCCTAATCAAAATAATACCTTTATAATTGTAAACAATACCAAAAATATCAAAGAGAAATACTAACATAAATTACTATCTACAAAGAAGTTATAGATCTGTCATAGACATAAAGTGATGAAAGACTGTGTATAATGTGTTCTTCATGTACCAATTTATGCATAAGATTTGCAACATAACATAATAATGTACCTAATTGAAAACACATTGATAATTGTTTTGATGAATTGACTTCCTGTTCTCAATGAACTCCAACGATCTTTAAAGCGAGAATGAACCGGTTCTTATAGGGTAAACACGATCCATCTTAGACCATAGTTATTGCTTACTATCAGGCAAACTATGATCAAGTCTTCTTCTTATCGAATGAGAGTGGCTAACTCTGGTGTCGAGAGTTTATCAAGCCGCCCTAAGGGCCTCTGACATGGTTTAACGACTGCCATACTAGACTTCTGGTCAAGTGCCAAACTGTTTAGTAAAACTTCCTGAAGAAGTCGATTCAAATTCTGTTCTAACTCCACCGCTTCCTTGTCTTTCAGAACCCAAAATGTCGATCCACATCAAGGACTCCGACGACCTGAAGACCAGGCTGACGGAGGCGGGGGACAAGCTGGTGATCATCGACTTCATGGCCACGTGGTGCGGGCCCTGCAAGATGATCGGGCCCAAGCTAGATGAAATGGCCGGCGAAATGGCTGACTCTATCGTGGTGCTCAAGGTCGGTGTTTGATTCTTCTGGAAAGTTTATTTTAGAGGCTAATTTGCTATGACTTATTCAAGGTAATAGGAGATAGGAACTGTCTTAGAGAGGATTCAATCTGTCTTAGAGGGGGATTGGAACTGTCTTAAAGGGGGATTCGAACTGTCTTAGAGGGGGAATCGAACTGTCTTAGAGGGGGATTCGAACTGTCTTAGAGGGGGATTCTAACTGTCTTAGAGGGGGATACAAACTGTCTTACTTTGTTCTTCTGTGTTTGATTATACTGGAAAGTTTTTAGAGGCTAATTAGATGGGCTTTGACGTCATACTCAAGGTAAAAAGAGGTGGGAACTGCCTAAGATCAATATAACTTTATTATACACCAGAAAAAACAAATACACAACAATTTACAGCAATATTACTACATAATGTCTTATCACGTAGAGCTATCTCTTCCTGGAGTTTCGAAATGTCTTGAATAGGATTTCGAACTGAAAGGAAGATCTGAAACTGAAAGTATGTAAGTACTCGGTCACAATGTCGCTGTGGTGGTCAAGTGACTCTTATCTTGTGTAAAAACCCGAATTCTGGGCGTCTAAAAAATCTTTGTGGGCTAGTGAACAAATTATTTTAGACACAGTTTTAAAATGTCTTTGAGAGATATAAAAAGCGTTTATTCATATCAAGCATGTGCATAAAATATCTTGAACTTAGTAACTGCAGTAGCCTTACAGCATGTGATGAGTCTATTGGCTGAATCGATTTGATGGTATTTTATTTCCAGTACCTATAATTATGTTACAAAGATATAACAGTCTGTAACATATTGATAAATAGCAACGTTTATCAGCTAAAATAGCTGGCTAGATATCAATGCGTGCACGTAACAAGAACAAACTTATTTATCGCACACCTGATAACTGGCTGCGTTTTTACACAACATGTGCTAATCGACTGACAGATATAATATTTACATAGTTGATGATATTAGTTTTCACATGTGGCTTCGCTTCTATCACTAAATAGATACTACCTCTAAGACGAAAATCTAAATATATAAAACACAAAGGTGGCTGACAAATCTGTCAGTCAGTCAAGACATAGTGATATCAACGCACAGCCCAAATTACTGGACGGATCGGGCTGAACTTTGGCATGGAGGTAGATGTTATGACTTAGGCATCCGCTAAGAAAAGATTTTGGAAATGCCACTTTTAAAGGAATGAAATAGGGTATGCAAGTTTTACTTCTTAATGCGAGCGAAGCCGCGAACACCCACTAGTATTTGTATATGTTGCAAATAAAATTATTAATCGAATATTTACCTATCCCTATTTTGTTATAGGATTTTGAGATCCCCTATGGGTGCAAGTTTAACTTTTTAATGCTGCGAACACCCACTAGTATAATACATAAAAACAAGCATATTCTAATCAGATATAATTTTTATTTTAGTCAAATAAAAGCGACGCGATAAAGGTAGCCATATTAGAGACAGTAAACTATGGGCTATAAAATATGCATTAATTCAGAAATTCGATGTGGCTTAAAAGAGAAACAAACCTTCGCTTATAAGTGAATGAAAACATGCATGGAGATGATGATTTTACAATTCTAGTAAATATTACCTTTACTACCTATTCTATGTTTGAAGGCCAATGGTTAGGTATGATGAAATTACTGAACATGCAGCAGAACACCAATGCCCTTATCTTACAATGATAAGTATCTGGGTACACTTTTAACTTAAAATTTTCAAATAAAGTTCTTCTAGCAGGAATTTGCTTGAAACCGCAGTCATTTCTTTACTTAAAATGTATAAGTAAGATTCCGATTAGAACACTATGCAGTAGATTTTAAACCGGTTTTTACTGTATAAGCACACTCCATCTTACTCTCCATCAACTGCTCTGTTAGCTTAGTTGGTAGTCGCACTGCCTTCTAATCTAGGGGTGCGGGTTCGAATCCCACATGACACAAGTATTTATGGACTTTAAAATTTATAATTACTTGTGTTGAGTCTGGTCGTTTCTATGTATAATAAGTATGTATTTACAAACGAAAAATATATAAGTATTATATCCGTTATCTAGTATCCATGATACAAGCGTAAGCTTAGTATGGGGCTAGATGCCCGCGTACAACGCCCTCCCGGCACAAGTACGTGACGCGCCCTCTACCGCATCTTTTAAACGGTTGCTCAAGCATTGGCTTGTCGAAAAAACGTATTATAACGTTAATAATATGTTGAATATCAAAAAATGTTTATGTAATTAATGTAATCTATTATATATACATAAATAAGACAATTATTTAATTATTGAATTGACATGTAACTATCTTTTGCTATAAATTAATTGAGTTTGAGTTTGATGGCGCTGTGTGATATGTCAAAAAAAAAACTTAGGCCACAGATATTGCTTACTATCAGGCAAACTGTGATTAAGTGTAAACCCATATTATATAAAAAAGTGTACTCACAACATGAGTATATACCATGATTCCCAGCAGCTAAATTAGTTGTTTATAAATTTCAAAGCACGATATTTGAAAACTACAATATAACCGACAAATTGATCGATACGCCTTATTTACCTATTAAAATCCGCGATAAAGTTAACGTTATCGCGGTGTTGATTTTACACTGGAAATGTAACATAACATTACATTTTAGTACTTACCTAGTTAGTGGACAAACACATTTAAAAATTATGTAACAAACTGATGATTATAGCAACATTTTCCTAGGCTACAGACATATAGACAACGAAGACTGGAATTGACTAAATGTTGTTTTTATTACTCTACTAGTGGACGCTTTCGGCTTCGCTTGCATTATTTCAGGATTAAAAAGCCTATGACACTCCTAAGATCTCATACTACCTACATACTAAAAATCATGATGATCCGTTCAGCCGTTTTGCAAGATGAGCGTTTAAATAAACAGAGACACAGCGAAATAGACCAAAATAATAAAAAAACTACTAAAACGTGTTTCATTATCGGTTTAAAGTATTCCCAAAAAAAGTCTATGTTCATTTTTCACCCTCTTCAGCTTTATTATATGTATAGATATAGATTCAATCTCAATAATTTTGGTATATTTAGAAAACGAACAGGAATTTCTCAATAATTTATTATTTAGTCAAGTGTTAGTGGGTGTTTCTAGAAAATAGTATCATTAAACCAGTAATAGAAATCCTAAATTGTGTCGTTTGCCAAGAAATTGTATGCCTACTTATTACATTCCTAGGGCATGAACTAAATATAAACACCTTTTTTTCATCGATCTGTTTAGCAAGCAGCTAATCTTAAAGTTGTAACCTACTTGTAAAATGATATTTAGGGAAAATAAATATGTACTCACATGTGTAATAATTATTTACTTTAAAGTGTACCCGGGTGAAACCATCCCAATTAGCAATTTACCTTATGTTCAAAATAAGGAAACAATGTCAAAGACTCGTTTAGCTTGAAAGCATATAATAATATATATTAAACTAGCGGACCGTCCCGGCTTCGCACGGGCATTAAACATTACATTTAGATTTGTTAATTTTAACACATTCATAATAATAATAATAATAATATGACACATATTCATCCCTTTTTGCGTCGAGCTCCTAAAAAAGAGTAAAAAAAAAAAATAAGAATAATTAAATTCAGATATTATTTAATGATTTTTTTGTATTTATGTGTTTTTTTTTGTATATTTTTGGGGTTTTTTTTTTTGATATATTTTTTTAATTTTTTGTTTTTTTTTTTTCAATTATTGAGGTCATAACCCTAAAAGAAAATACATTTATTTTGTTAGAGCTTCTCTGTAAACAATATTTGATGTTGTTTTATTTTGTGGCAGCAAAATAAATTGATTTTCAGGGGCTCCGACTCGCGATAGACCAACATACAGTTGACCATGAGTAAAACATTTCTTTCGCAGATCGATCCCTACTAATTCGAAGGTTTGGCCTTGGGACTTGTTAATTGTTAATGCGAAAGATGTTTTTACCGGAAATTGAAGCCGTTTAAATGGGATTGGCAGATCAGTTGGGATCATCGGTATCCTCGGTATATGAGCTAGTTGACCACCTGCTGGGCCAGTGATAATAGTTGCTACTATTAAATTGTCCTTTAACTCCTTAATAAGCAGCCTCGTCCCATTACACATGCTCGGAGGGTTTAAATTTCTTAAAAGCATGATTGGGATTCCGATTTTTAACGTCAATTCATGGGGTGGCAGTCCAGAAGGGTTCAACGAATTTAAAAATTCCTGTGGATAATGGACTGCATCTTCAATATTCGTTACAGTGTCGATCGATTTGTATGATTTTGTTTGGCCGGGGACTTTTTGAACAATCAGATTGTTTATTTCATTGACAGTATCATTCTTAGGTGATACTATAGCCCGAGAACACAGCCAATGGAAGTCTCTTTCGTGCAAATTCTCGATATCAGGGTATACAGAATCTATTAAATTTTCCAAATTATGGAGTATTTGGCCTAGAGACTCATCCAGAAGAATGTCACAATGACCGCTTAAATTTGGAGTTGGAAAAATTCCTTCCCCAAGTTTTAGCAGTTGCTGTGGGAAATCGCTATCAGTGATTCCATGAAGATGAGCTCTCATATTTGTCCTTAATTTTAATGTTTCAATCGTAGTCCATAAGGGAGACGATTTCAAGCATGCCTTGATGATATCTGCTCGCGTGCCTCTGTTAATAACGGGGAGAGTCTGTCGAAAATCTCCAGCAAATACAAAAGTAATCCCGCCCATGACTGCAGAGGAGTTCCTTAGATCCTGTAAGGTTCTGTTCACGGCCTCTATATGTGCTCTATGGCTCATCGTGCATTCGTCCCACATAATCAATGAGGCGTCTTGTAGTAATTTACCAATAGGTCCATTTTTGCGGATGGAACATGTAGATTGTTGTTCAAGATTGACGGATAGTGGAAGTTTAAAAGTAGAATGAGCAGTTTTGCCATCCTTCAAGAGAGTTGCAGCAATTCCTGAGGAAGCAACTGCTATTGCTATCTTCCCTGATTGTCTTATCTTAGCAAGTATCAAATTTGCAAGAAACGTCTTTCCCGTTCCACCAGGTGCATCCAAAAAGAAAACTTTTCTTTTGTCATGAATGACGCTATCGACTATAGTTTCAAAAGCATGTCTTTGATCTGGGACTAACTTTGGCAGGTTTTCATTGACAAAAGCGGTCAAATTATTTGTATCATAGCGATGAGTCATAGTCTCTGCTGCATTGCTTTCTGTACGAACTGATGATGGTAATCCGAAATCACTTAGGCTTTTGTCATTTAATTGCAACAGTTTATTTTCTATTTGTATCAAACCTTCGTTATAAATGTCCTCATTGTATGGTAAGGTGATGTCTTGATTTTGCTGTCTGATTCTGTGTCTAATATCTTCACATAAATCGTCTTTGAAAATGTTCCATAATTTTAATGGTTCCGATGGCTGACAAAATAAAAGTATGACCACAAACAATTCTCTCAATTGTAATGGACATTGAGAAAGCGAAGCTTCTCTGAGAGTATTTTCCCAATGGTCATCGTTTTCTAGCAAACCTCTAGCACGTCAAGCAGCTTGATACGTTTCTTTCAGAACTCCGTCAACGGTTTTCAAGTACTGGAATGAAGTTGGACCGCGTACGTGGTGCAGCAACATCCTAAGATAGAAACACTCGGATTGAGAAGGATGGACACCGTAGACTCTACCTAAAGCGGAATCTTTTTTTATGCCTGGATAGCCAACTACATTCTCACCACGCTTCCTTCTGGTGAACTTATTATTGGCCCATGTGTAGTATTGCGGGACTTCGTGGTAAAGAAGTGTTTTTGCGAATTCATCTTCATTACAGAGCTCAAAAAAAGCCAGCAATGTTGTTTTAAGTGGATTTTGGGCCACTTGTACAGCCGTTTCTGTGGTAAAATACACCCTTTGGCCATTTTCTAAGTGGACAGCTAA
The DNA here is from genome assembly GCA_927399415.1 of Macaria notata. NCBI lineage: Eukaryota > Metazoa > Arthropoda > Insecta > Lepidoptera > Geometridae > Macaria > Macaria notata. Next base: position 2,355,918 of record OV656750.1, on the reverse strand, counting down.
CTGCAAAACTGTAGGATGCCGCTCATGGATCGGGAATTCGAATATTCGCCAAGCAGCTTCGGAAGTACTTATGTAACGGCCATTTACGTAGTTTTCCACTTCATCATTTGGGTTTCTGACGCCAAATGTAGCTTGGTCCGATCCTTTATTTATGTATTTACAAATGTATTTGATGGCTTGAACTGAGTGACAGTACTCTACATTTATGTGAGCATTAAACGTCCTGCACAAAAGTGGAGAATATGGGACAATCCAACTATTATCTATAGTGAAATTTCTGCCTCTGATATTTAGCGAAGCGCTCAGTCCTCCATTTGCGGCATCACGACGACGATAAACTGGATATCCGTCCTCTCCAGTCTGAGTTTCGTTGACTAAACGTCGTGGGTATTTTTTTGTGCAAATACCGTTTTTCATACATGGTGCTGATAAGTTATGTTCTCCGCATGGTCCGTGCACCATATTTTTTGTTACGATATCGTACAATATCGGATCGTTTTGTTGGTTGGGCAGTTCCGCAACTATGACGCTATCAATTTCGTCTGGTTGGATTTTTGTTTCTAGCCAAAACAGCAAATGACAGTGTGGTAAACCTCGCTTCTGCCATTCTACACTTGCCATGTAACATTTCACTTTGCCGAATATTTCATTTTTAACGAATAAATTTAAGAATTTCTTCATTTTCAAATGAAACACCCTTGAAATGATGTCATGACGATCGAAAGATCGCTGATCAGGTAGTAGTTCCGCTTTAATTTCAGGCCATTCGGGGTTGCACGTAAATGTGACAAATAAGTCTGGTCTCCCGTAATTTCGGACATAAGTCATCGCGTCTTGGGTTTTTTCATGCAGGTAACGCGGAGAACCTGTAAATGAAGATGGCAAGATTACGCGTTGACCGATATTTGATGGGTCAACATTTCCGTCTTGATTTAAAGCATCTCTGAGATGAATGTATTCTTCAGCCCTTAGTCTCTGTTGGTTACGACATATGTAATTCAATCGTTCCGATATCATTTTTGCCATCATATCGAAAATATATTGACTAAATAAGTCCCTGTAATAATGTAATGCATTAAAACAGTTAGCTCTAACCATCAACCTAAATGCATAAAATTGCATGCACGTCACAGTTTTGTTACGCGCTGTACCTTCCTGCGGAATGGTTAAATAATAACCGTCTTCTCCTTTCACGAACATTAAGGGATACTGTAGTGGATCATACGATCGGTGTAACTCAGAGACCCTTTTAAGTTGGCCGTCTCTTCCGTGGAGCACTATATCTCTGGGGCCTTTTTCTTCGTCAACCAAGAGAACGGCTACCTCGTTTACAGCTGGAGCATTGTATCTACCCGGGTGTGCTGTCTGTGGTGGGCGGTCGGAATGAATAATTAATTTTAAATTATCCGAAGGATTGCGTTCTATGTTTTGTTTAAAGCTTCGTATATATACATTGTGGCTATTCAGTGCGGTCTGTAGTTCGTTAATTAAATCTATTTTCAGCGTTGGAGCTATGTTTGACCTCAATGATAGCTGATCTGCGTCTGAAATGAAATATACCTGCAAGTATTGTGGATTTTGGCCTGGTGGTGGTAAAAGGCTACCAATAAGATGATATACCTGTCCCTCTATTTTAAAAGTTGGCATAAAATTACCCTCTCTTATTTCTTTGGCGCCAAACGAAGTCATTTGAAATAGGCTATTGTACTTACGGATGTTGGTTATGAAATGTCTAGATAGCGAATGATTATTTGTCAAAAGATTTTTTATTGGCTGTGGTGGTTCCTGAATACTGGGGAGACTAACTTTTCCAGAAGCACAGCACATGCCATTAGTTTCATCGACCCATTTTTTGGCTGAACACTTAGGGCAGATCTTATTCATGTCGCCGATTTGGACGGAAGACTGTTGAGCATAATCAATCTGTGGATCGTATCTAAAAGCCGATCTTTTACTGTGGGCTAAAACTTGATTGCGACTTCTCGCTCTTGACGTCTGTTGTCGTTCTCTCTGATCTTGAAGGCGTTGGAAACGCTCAGAGCTTGATTCCCTAGTGCGAGATTGAATATTTCTGATATTTTGCTCTTCAAGCCGCTGCAAACGCTGAGTACTTGACTCTCGCGCATGCACATGAGAGGTTCTTAGATTTTGTTCAGTAAGGCGCTGCGAACGCTCAAGACTGGACTCTCGCGCGCGTACCTGAGAGGTTCTCAAATTTTGTTGAGCTAGACGCTGTAAACGCTCAAGACTCGATTCTCGCGCGCGTGCTTGAGAGGTTCTCAAATTTTGATCAGCTAGTCGCTCTGAACGCTCAAGACTGGACTCTCGCGCGCGGACTCGAGAAGTCCTCACATTTTGTTCAGCGAGCCGTTGAGAACGCTGCAAACTGGATTCTCGCGCGCGTATTTGAGCGGTTCTCATATTTTGTTCAGCGAGCCGTTGCGAACGCTCGGTACTCGACTCTCTAGCACGCGATTGTGCCACATATTGTCTATGAATTGAAAGACGATTTTCAGTTTCTGATGAAGATTCTTCATTTCGACGTATTTTTGATGCCCTGGCCTGGGAACTATTTCTAGAAAGTTGAGATCTTGATCTTTTAGGCATTTCAAAATGACAAAAGAAAAAATGCCTTTGAACTAAATTAGCATAACTGTAAGCTATATATGCTACTATATTACAACGTACACAACTACCTACTATTTATTAAAATTAAATTGAAAATCATGAAAAATATTCAAGTAATTTATTAGGTTAATAACTAAGTGAACAATATTTTTTTATATAAATGGGTTTAGTTCTGAAAAGAACTTTTTAAATCGGTTTAGTTACTTACTAAACGAATTATTATCAAGCGTAAATTCCGCACACGTCCATCACGTAGGGAGCCGACCGCGCGAGTAAGCCGCGCGGCAAGTTTATTTCGTGATCTTAACCCCCCTCCCGTACCCCTGCCCGAGTGACGCCTACAACGCATAGCTAGCCGAATACAGTTTATTTTTTAATTTTTTTTTAACTTGTGATATCTTTTGAATGGATTGTCAGAATCGAATAATTCAAAAAGTAATATAAAGATATTGAAGCAGTCTTAAATAATACATCATTTATTTTGATAAGGGTTAATACCAAGGTACAAATAAAGAGCTTTTTGTAGCGGTGGTATTTTAATTTCTTTTTTTCAATAAAAAAACGCTTATTGTGACATGACTGTAATAGTTAGAGATATGCTGCCGCTGATTTTTTGTAGATAATGGTGTGTTCTAAGAAAATGTAGTATATCATTTTGTTCTATCATCAATAGTTTTCGCAGCGCACGCGATGTAAGGTAGTTTTTTGATATTTTTTTCACACCTTGGATTACGTTATCGTAATTTTAGTAAGGATGCCTAGCCTATGTCACTCAGAAATGATGTAGCTTTCCAACAGTGAAAGAATTTTTCAAATCTGCTAAGTAGTTTCGGAGCCTATTCAATTCATACAAACAAACAAACAAACAAAAAATCAAACCTTTCCTCTTTATAATATTAGTATAGATTAATGTCTATCATTATATAGTTCAGCGGATCATGTATTGTTATTTTATTAATTTAATTCAGCCTTCTACAGCAATTTGTTCATGTCTTGCCTGAATATAATAAAGAGAAATTTTATTATTTACGAAACCAAATTCTTAGTTATATCAAAGTGTAGTAATTCTTTTTTTATTATATTTTTATTGCCACCTGTAGTATTTGATCAATTCTTTAGCCCTCTTCCTATCAAGTCAATAATTAAGTTTGTTGAGTAACAAATGTTGACCATATATGTTATCTTTTATAGTGCATAATTTAAAAAAACATTTCTGTTCGTGATAACATATCTTTTTAACCTTATATATCATTTTGATATCACTTGTAACAGGGTAAATTAAGCTGGCTTTATTGCCTTCACTCCTGTATTAAGAGGGGGCCTAATGCCAGCAAAACGCAAACAGAGGTATTTTCGATGCCGCTCTTTGATGCTAAGAAACATAAAAATTGCAACGAAAAAAATATTGTGATATGGGTTTAATCCCAACGAAGTGGAATAGTCGTATAGAATTTTGAAAATAGGTCGGAGCTATCCACAAAAAAAAAACACAAATGCCAAAGAAAAAATCTATTTTTATTCATTTACTCGAAATTATCAGCGATGACCCCGCATTATTTTTTATGTATAAAATAGCTACAATTATGTTTTAGTGGACTCATCAGTTACTTTTTTAATTTGATGTACAACTTTTGAGTAATTAAATAAAACTTGGTCAAAAATACACCGCGACTTTCAAATCCGTGTATTTTTGACCGAGTTTTATTTAATTACTCAAAAGTTGTACATCAAATTGAAAAAGTAACTGATGACTTAACTAAAACATAATTGTAGCTATTTTATACATAAAAAATAATGCGGGGTCATCGCTGATAATTTCGAGTAAATGAATAAAAATAGATTTTTTCTTTGGCATTTGTAGTTTTTTTTTTTGTGGAAAGCTCCGACCTATTTTCAAAATTCTATACGACTATTCCACTTCTTTGGGATTAAACCCATATCCCAATATTTTTTTCGTTGCAATTTTTATGTTTCTTAGCATCAAAGAGCGGCATCGAAAATACCTCTGTTTTGCGTTTTGCTGGCATTAGGCCCCCTCTTAACCATACCCCAAAAACTGATCCCAAAGTTGAACATATTGGGTCTTACGTGGTATGTCTATTAGTCCAGAACTTTAAAAATATACAGTCTGTTTTTGTTGTTCGAAATTTGTCTGTCTACTGTCATAATAATCAAACTAAGAAAATGTTACCAATGATAAATCAACGTCCCAATTCGAAGTTGACATTTGATTGTTTGTATGTGATGTTTGAACAACAAGAACCGACTTTTATTTTCATGTCCTGGACTAATATTTGAACCGCATTTTGTAATAAGACGGATTATATCAACAAACAGGGTAAGATTATCTTGAGGCTTTTCTAAAGATTTTCTAAGTGCCCCTTTTTATGTTGTAGTTAGAAGTAGTATGTTTATTTTTTCTTCCCTTGTTTTTATATTTTAATATTATAAATAAAGTTTTTTTTCAACAGGGTAAATCGTTTTCTAACATTTACTTACTTTATTTGCAGGTGGACGTGGACGAGTGCGAGGACATCGCCACCGAGTACAACATCAACTCGATGCCCACCTTCGTGTTCGTGAAGAGCTCCAAGAAGATCGAGGAGTTCTCCGGCGCCAACGTCGACAAACTGAAGAACACCATCCTCAAACTGAAGTAGATCTTCAACACTTCCTTGCCAATAGAGAAATTCGTATCAATATTGTCTCGAATTTCGAATGCGAATGCTCCAATTCTAAACGCGAACGGCGAATTCGAAAAAGGAAAACACAATTCAGTGTTCGCCATTAAAGCGAATGCTCGAATTCGAAACGTGAACGGCGAATTAGGAAAAGAAAAACATAATTCAGCGTTCGTCATTTATTAAATTTGGATATTTTGAAAATGGAATAGATTTAAGCACAATAATGAAGTACGATTCGGAATTGTATTCGAATATCGAATTTATCATCACAAGTTTATTAATTTGTGTGTGAATGTTTCGGATGAGAATAGTAGCGTTCGAAATTCGTATAATTGATTGATACGATTTTCTCTGTTGGTGAGTATTAGGGCTATGTTTGTACGCCGCCGCCTTATTAGCCCCTGATAGTTGTGACAAAGTAGTTTGACGCTTGCACCCTAATTGTATGTGTTTGTCAATGTCATGTCAACACTGTAATGTCTTGAACAAATATTAGTGTAATTTCGTAACTTTGCCCCAACTTTCAAGAAAATATTGGTGCTATTATAACCTAAAATGTTCTGCCGTCGTATAATTTTTAAAGTTGCCAATATTTTAAGTAGTAAGCAGAAATTGTTTTTGCAAATGTCAGAAATGCGTGTAAGAATATCTGTTTTAACAACAATTCTTCTCTAGAGCAATTATGCCTATATTAAAAAGACAGTTTTAGATTATAAGTCTAAACCTCAGTTACGTAAGTATTAAAACATCGTCCAGTATTGTTGTAAAGTGCATTTATATAACTTGTGTACTGTGAAATTTTGATGTCACAAAAACTGTTTAGTCCCACACACAACCTGTCAGGGGAACAATTTTTACGTGCATTGAGCATAATGTTATGTTATCACATTTTTTTTATTCTAGAGTATTTTTGTACTGTTGCACAGATTTTAAAATAATTGCTTCAGGAGAAGGGGTAAGCGTACAAACTCAAAATATTATTTTCTGTGTATTTTGCATTATACATATGTATGTTATATTGTTACTTCAATAAAATATTTAAAAAAGTTTCGTTGTTTCAATTTGTAGATTTTAGGACCTAATAAGCACTTTAGGTAAGATAAGCTATTCAATCTGGAGTAAAGTACATTTATTTACAATAATAAAATATAAAAACAAGTGAAGGAAAACTAAACATACTACTTCTAACTACTACAAAAAGGGGCACTTAGAAAATCTTCAGAAAAGCCTAAAGATAATCTAAGTGCTCCAGCCCACTACCAGAGGGCAGTTAGTCCGAGTCTAGAAAAAGTAGGAAGTATGCTTTTCAGCGAAAAAAGAGAATCACAAAAATATGTGATGAAAAATTTAAGTAATATACAGCAAGTAGTTACAGTAAAATCCTAAAGTTCCTAAGCTTTTGAATAATGAAATAAACTACATAATAAAATTATTGTATAAATACTGTTCTGTAAGTACACATACCTATATTGTTTTAATATACACCTCTGACCCTTTCAGCTAATCGTGTCCATCCAAAGGTTACCTGTAAGAAATTGCCATGGCGGCCCATATGTAGGTATGTATATCATAAACGTATCTTTCCATGTATTTTTTCATGTCGGTGTGCAATAAAGATATATATTATTATTATGTAATTGTTCAGGGTTGTCCTTTCAATAAGTTTATTAAAACTACCTATTGCCAAGTGTTCAAAACTCTCAACAATTAAAATAACAAAACTTAATTCAAATGTTTCTTTATTTAAATATTTACATAAAATTAAGTATTCGGATAATTTAGATTTACAATCGAAACTAAAATAGTATACACGAAAATGTAAGGCTTGCAGGCTATAATATTTAATTAATACTTTACGCTTAACATTGCATTTAATGAACGCTAAAATATTACAATTAAGTAATTTAATAAATAATTTGTGATCAATCTATATACTTGCGATGCTGAATGAACTACATTGATGTATAGGATACTCTATGGCACCTATTGAAGCTATTTAGGTTTAAAAAAAACAATCAAGACTTCACAATAAGTATAAAATTTTGCTGTAGTAGTTTATATAAACAAATGGTCTGTTTTAAACCTAAATAATACAAAGCCGATAAGTGCAAATAAAGACCAATTAGACACTTTCCAAACTATTTCGAGAAAAAAAAACGCCACTTTTAAAGAAGGAAGATATTATAGTAAATAATGCCAAATTAGTCGAGAGTTGTGTGCCCAACTAGTGAGATTATAATTATATAGTCTAAGAGGAAGATATAATTTATTTATTAGAATATTGTCAAAGTGAAATTGTGTACTATTGCCACGGTTGATAGAAACATTTCTACAAATATCAAGTTATTTTGACCGACATCAAAAGTCTGGAAAAGGAGGTCCGAATGTTGTTTTTTATCTCAATGAATAATCAATAGTTTGATATTTTTTGTATACTTTTTCAGAATCAATGAGTCAAAATATTTTGTATATTATAATATCCTTGCCTTTTATATAATAGAATCGACACCAATTTCTTTCCTCAGAATCGTTTCTATCAATCGTGTGTTAAGCATTAATCTTAATTTAATTATTCCAATATTCAAAAACGCATTTTTTTCGTAGTAACCATGCAAAATCTACAACTATATTCAATACAAATGTCGTCACCGTAACAGTACAATTTTTATATACTAGGGGATAATAATTGAATATAAAAAATTGGATCCATTAATTAGGAATTAACAATAGCCAATATTGTTCGTTTAATTATGATATTCAAATTGACAATGAATTGTAAGTTTAGACCGCAACTTTCCTTCTTTGTAAATTACAATACAATACAATATTACTTTATTATGCACACCAAAAATAAATTACAATATAAAAGATAATATAGAGATGCTTAAACTATAAAAGAATGCACAAGTTGGCGGCCTTATCACCTTGAGTGATCTCTTCCAGGCAAATTTTAAGTAAATTATTTGAGGAAAGTGTTCATTTTCCTGTCATACATATTTGAGATGGATTTAGTAAATATTTTATTACATTGTAATAGCTAATTATAGCTATGGTATATTCCCCGCCAAAGCTCATAGCGTTTTTCAATATCTTAACAAATTTAGTCGGCAATTTTAAATACATACTCGCCACTTAATATTTAATAATATTGGCAGTATAAAGGAATTGATTGACAAATATATAAAATACCGAAAAATTAAGTTAAGAAATATGCTAAGCCAAAAAAAATGTACAAACATGCTTCAAAATAGCATTAATTTAATTATTAAATTTAATATATAATGTTTTTTTTTTCAATTAGTCAATATGTCCAAAAGCTTCAAATTTTACCTTAGCATATTCCTTCTAGAATAGATTTTATATGAGACACGAAAATAAATAAGAGAAATGATGAATCAGTCAATTTCGATACACAAGATTCGCAATTAGTTTAATAATATATCTAATTAATTTCATTAATTGTAAACAATAATTACAATATAATAACTTTACAAGCTACAAAAATAATACGTAACTTAAAGTTCTTTATAAACCACGAATTCATTAAATAAAATATTTCCACTGATTTGAATTCATTGTTATTATTTTTACGAAATGAAAAATATTATAGTACAAAGCAGATCTTTGGACAATCGTTTAAGAAAAAAAAATTTAAAACTCGCGTAGACTTAAATTAAATCTAAAAATCTCATTATGATCATAAGTAAAATATACCTTAAAAATAAAGATAAAACGTTGCTCGACGCTGCTAATACATTTAACGGTCGTAAAAAAAGACTAGATTGTTAAAAATAATTACATTTAAACAAATATTGCTTAGTGTTAGTATGTATAATCATAAATTATTATTCAAAATTAGATTTAGTCACATCGTTAAAAATATTTCTCATTTCATCCGCTAGATGTCGCTTATTTAAACAAGCTAGTATGAGTTTGTATTGCGATATACAAAACGTATATATGGTAAGTTGTATGGTAGGAAATTCGTTTAACTTCAAACCCATACTAATCACGCAGATATTAGCAATATCTTTTCAAATATCTTCACATAGGTACAAAAAGTAATAAAAAAGTCCTAATATAATATTTTACTAAGAGAGCCGAATATTAACCGAAAATAATCATGTCAATAATTTCTTATTTATATCCAAAAAGTTATTTGTTTCTTATTTATTAAAAGACAGAAAAAAATCCAAGTCATGGATTTCATCAGATTTCAATTAATTATTATATTTATTTTTATCAAAGGCGACTTTGCCTTATGAATAAAAAAAGAATTTTGCTTAAAATTAATTTCAATAATATCGAAGCTTTAGGCAGTATAGCGCCTAAATAAATATCACGTCGTAATTAAAATTAACTCTACACATTTTTATTAATACCAACGCCATCTTTTGGAGTAAAGTGAACGTTACTAATGTTGTGTGGACGTGTTTTTAAATAGTATGTTTAACACATTTTTTCAAACTAATTCTCAGTTCTTAAGGCATCAATCAACTTAAAATTTAATAGCAAAAGTTATGTAGTTAAGCTTTTATTTAACTAGAAATGTCGTGTTGATGTAATATTGATAAAGAATCAAATGTTCTGAAACGTACACAGGTAATATTGTGACTGTTTAGTTTGTTTGCATACATTTAATATCTGATCAATCAGAAGAGCTAGATCCATTTATTTAAAATTAAAATTTTCGTATAAAACTATGTAGGTATTTACATATTTTTTTATGAAAATTTTGTCAAATTATAATATTATGTATGTACATAATTTTCACGAACATTTTGTAAATCGATTGATGCTTTAGTCACCGGAAATATAGGTATAAATGTTTTGTTAAAATTGTAATATGCAGTGTAAAGTTGGAGGTGGTCTAGCGAATTAACGATTTCCTATACTAATGAATCACGATAATTTAAATTTTATCGAATTTTGGAAACCCTTACACGACACAAGGTGGGAAAATATTAATGAAATAATAAAAAAAAATGTAATATATAAGAGTTCTATGTGGAAAGTCTATCTGGGAGGTTATTTTTGATCCCAAAAACTCTTGACATTTTTTGAAACAATTTATGTAAAAAAATGTGTATTATTTATTTATTTGACAAATAACTGCATCGTGATAATGTATTTTAGGGCTTAAATTTATGGCAGTGTGTTTTTTTTAATTTTTATTTTTTTTGGAATTTTACGGAGACATGGCTGTTTGAGCTTAGTGGCTTGCTCTGGAGTCGGGATTTTTATCGTATAACATACTTAAAGCAATATTTCGGCTATTTTCTTCGAATTTGTTCAAAAACTTACTTCCTATTAAATATTCACAATAAATTGTCGTAATACATAAACTTTGGACGACAGTTTCAAAATATCGAGTTTATGTTAAAATCAAATTAATTGTTTTAAGTTGTCTTTTTTTTAAGACGTGTATCAGATAATAAAATTAATCAATTGTGAATTATAATATGAACCGAAATACAAAACATTGTTTGTAATGTCAACTTAACTATAAGAATTCGAAATTTCTGAATTAAGCCAGAATTTATATACTCAGTTATATTATAGTCCAGTCATTATAGTAAGTTCACCTCGGAATTCGAGATACCCAGCTGTAAGTCTGTAAATAGTTGTATATTGACACCCTAAAAGTTTGGAACTGTAATGTCTTTGTAAACCGCGCGCTCTCCGCTCTCTACCACGAAAAAGGTCCACCGTTTAAAAAAAAAATATATCAAAATTTGTAGAGAATTTTGTATTCTACAATATTGATCATACATACAAATAGAAAAAAAACCCATAGGGAATGAGATATTTACAAAAAACCGATTTTTGTGACCTTTGAACCTTGAAATTTAATAGTCGCGCACACCCTACCATATGTAGGTTTTGAGACAACTTTTAGGGTGTCAATATACAACTATTTACAGACTTACAGCTGGGTATCTCGAATTCCGAGATTCTTACCAAATTTAAGCTAAAATTACTGGACTATTAGGCAGGCTGTAGTCAAACGTATGCCTATTTTGTAATAAAAAAATTATATACTCTGGTCAAAACTGACGTCCAAAAGCGAGTATTCTTAAAAGCGATTTAAATACAATTTTGGTTATTGTTCACTACAACTAGCTTATGTAATAGATTAGGTATTATTTTTATATTATTTTGTATTTCTAATTGACCTAAGACCTCGTATGGATCTGTCAGCTAAATTGATTCTATGTTTTCAGCTTTTATGTTAAATATAAGGGAATAATACATTGTAAATTATATTAACACAGCTGGTTTTGAAATTCTAAACTTATACATATGAATTTCCAAACCGGCTATGGCGCTTGAAGCGTGATGCTTACTATTAGGCTAGAAATTGCTCGTTTCGTCGTCGCCTAAATAAAAATTAAGGATAGATCGTCACACTCAAATTATATGCTCGTATATGTATCTTATATATCCTATATGAAAAGCATATAGAACATATAAAATTATACAGATTGAGATAGCCTCAAAAACAAATATGTTATTTTCTAGATTAGAATAAAACGGGTTATTTTAAAGGACTATTCGCTGTTTTTTTTTTTAATTCAGTAAACCCTTTTTACAATAGTTAATACTTATTATCATAAAATGGAAGGTACCGTATATCATATCATATATTAATTAATATGCATAAACAGCGTTAAATAATCATTAATTTATAATTATAAATAAATATATGTATTGCAAGTTGCAAATAAATTGTATCTGTTAGGAACCAAATATAGATCGATAAATAAATATACATTTTATTATGCGTCGTATAAGCGTTTTGATTAAATAATCGATATTATGTTATAAAGTGACTTATTTTTTTAACGTGCAGTAAGCCTTTGTATTGTAATTTACGTGATTTTCATATGTAAGTATTACATAATAAGTCTCAAATTTGAGAAAGTTTTGTATATCAAAACAATTACATATATACATTTCTGCCCTACAGGATGTTCCTAGTGCAGAACCCACAGGGATATCAAAAATGAAGTATTCTTAGTTATATAAATCAAATAATATGTTATTTAGGTGAATTGTTAAGGTAAATAAATTATTCTTATTTTTACATTAATCATTTAACTGCACGTTAAAAACCAAGCACCTAGTAGGTACATATTATACTTTACAACAAAATTAAGCTAACCATTTTAGCGATTTTAGCGCCACTGGCGGTCATATTACTGCGTTAAGCTTAAACTTAAAAGCTTAGCGATCTCCATCTAGAGTATACTCGACACTGAATTGCAGAAAAGAACGTTAAATTATAAATTGTCTTTCCATGTAAAAAAAAGAAAGTATATATGTATTGTACTCGTCATCTAGTACCCACGTCACAAGGTTTTGCTGAGTGTGGGGCTAGATGGCGCTGTGTGCAATTTCTCGAAATACCTATTTATTTATTATATAATGTTGATTTTTTTGCTTTAATACTGTCATGTGTACAATTGACTGCTAAAAAGCATTTTTATACTCTCTCTTTCTCTCTCTGCGAGTCGTATCTCCTCATGACTGAGGGTCGTGACTCTCCACATAATAAATACGTTAGGGGAGTTCTCTTGTTAATTGAATGGACATTAAATTTAAAGTCAACATTATAATTTAATGTAAGTTTCTGTAACTCAATGTCAAAGTATAAATTGATATTATTATAAAGTTGCAGATCTTTACAAGCCTTCGGAAATTAGGCGCGAGATAAAACCAAACTGACTTTTGGCGTTTAACTGGTTTTTGGCGTTTGCACTTGGTCACAATTTGGCTGATGGTAAGCAATGATCGTGATCTAAGATCGTGGTTACTCAATAAGAACCGGTTCCCTATTGCTTTAAAGATCCCTAAATGGATTACAATTTTATCTAGAACCAGTTTGCACTTGATTACAATTTGCCTGTTGGTAAGCAATAATCGTGATCTGTTAACTTTCGCACTGAAGTTCGCTAGATAGAGAGTACCCAATAAGAACCGGTACACACTCGCTTTGAAGATCGCTAAATTGATTATTTTTGTGGCTCGAGCGCACATCCGACAACTCAAAAAGGCGCAGAGTGTTCAACAGAAGCACGCGTAGAATCTCGACATGTCGATTGGCCACGACGCGTCCTGCGCGGCGCTTCTGAAATTAGAAATAATATAAAGTAAAGTAAATTTTTATTTGAGCAACCTTATTGTATAATTTACATGATTCTGTCTTTTGCTTTAGTTAGAACTGTGTTGCAAAAGACAGGTTCTTCCAAGTGGTTTAGACGGTTAACAAATACAATTAAAAGTAAATAAAACTAAAACTATGGACATCATAAGATAATAATAATAGAAGAATATATAATTTTATCTGTATATATATACATGTTTGTCCTGCTGTGTATATTTGCATTTGGATTTGTATGTAGGTGTGTGTGTGTGTGTGTGTGTGTGTGTGTGAGACCATTTGTGAGTGTATGTGTATACTGGGTATGTCTGCTACTTGGGTGTTTGTGTTATTTAAAAATAATTAAGTTCTTGTGTTTTATGTACCTGCTATTTGTCAGTATGTACCTGTATATGATTTTATTAGTATTATATTGGGAGATGACTCTGGCCTCGTAAGATAGTCTAACGGCTACCACGAGGTCAGAGGATTCACACGTTATTGTACAATATTTACGTGAAATAAATGAATTTTGTATTTGTATTACGTATCTCACTAATATTATGGAGATAAAAGTTTACTTGTCAACTTTATTCTCTCCCTTAAGTCGTATTTCCTCATGACTGAGGGTCGTGACTCCTTCGCAGAATTAATTCGTTAGGGGAGTTCTCTTAGGCAGATACATCGTGGTGGGCGCCCAGGTCCTTCCACGGATGACAAATGTCCTCGGATATTGTGGTCCTCAAACATGTCGGTTTCGTCACGATGTTTTCCTTCACAGCTAAGCGAGTGCAAATCTACACATAACTTGAAAATACGAGTCATTGGTGTAGGGCTGAATTCGAACCAGGGTGCGTCTGGATGAAAAGCAGATACTGTAACCGCTAGGCCACGCTCGCTTTTTTACAACAACAACAACAGCGTTGCTCAAGTTAACATCAGGCGAGATGTAGTCAAGCGTGAGTAAATCTAGTGTTTTAAGAACCTATTTGTATCGTTGGTTGTTCTAATTAATTTATGGTTGTGATAAATGTATACATACCAAGTAGCCTTGCAAACTATCTTAAATATGAACATTTTGGTCCGACTAAACGTAAACGCAGCTAAAGATTAATTGAAAAAACAAAAACCAGAACGACATAAAAGATAATGTGAAATTTGTTTGGTACACTAGATAAAGGTAAATTTGTGTGGTGTCGTTCAAGAACCAATTTCATTCTGAAAATGATTCTAAACAGGCAGGACCTATGTATATTTATTATGCGAGTTTCACTTCAGTCAAACTGTGTAATTCATCACGGGTGGTTCTCTTGGGCGATTAATAAAGTAAAGTCCATCAAGGTGGGCGTCCAGATCGTTCCACGGAAGTCACAGGGTTTACATAAATGTCACATCATCACATCACATCCACAGCCTTCTCTATACCACTGCTGGGCATAGGCCTCTCTTTGAATGTCCCAGTTGCGTCGATCTCGTGCAGACCTCATTCATTAGGAACCCGCGACTCGTACAATGTCGTCGACCCATCTCGCTGCCGGACGATCTACTCCTTTTCTGCCTGTTCTTGGCCACCACTCAGTAACGGTTTTGCTCCATCTATTGTCATTTCGTCTAGCCATAAATATCAATAGTTTAGAATGTTTTCAAAGTAAACGAACCAAATAAAGTTGTGACTCACCATCACGGGTCATCGTTGTGGTGGTGCGCGCCGCAGCTGCTGCCCTCCGAGTGCTCCGGCTCGCACTGCTCGAACGTAGAGAACTGCTCGCGGATTAATATAACTTTATACATAGATTGGAAGGGATAAGGGACTACGACGGGAGGAAACATTCGAAAAAACAGATTTAATTGTATAATGAATTAAAGATACGAATAATGTCGAAATAATACGAATAATATCGACAAGATTCTATTAGTATATAAACGTCAAATTTTCGAATGGTTTCAGGTCGTATAGTACGGAAAAACCAAATATCAAAAGGTCTTAGAAACTATTAGGTGTCTTAATTAGTAATGATGTCGTCCCAGTCGTATCCGACGATGGCGACCCTGGCTATGTCTTTCTGGCGTGTGCTCTCAAGTGGCTGGCAAACCCGAATTTCGTCTTGAAGACCCGGTCACATGATGCGCAGTAGAGCTGGCCTAAGCTATTATATGTGTAGTTGTAGGAAGGTTTTGGACGGTTCTTGCGAGCTTGGCGTTTCAAATCCAACTCAGATAGACGAGCACTCTCGAAATTTCGCACTCCTTTCTTCACTTTGGAGCGCCAAGCAGTCCTCATTTGTGCGTCTTCCTGCCAATTTTCTACGGACAGCTTGCATGCAGTCAAATTCCGTTTGAACACGTCTTTATAGCGCAGGTACTGCCCGCCAGAATTACGTTTTCCTTTTGAAAGCTCCGAATAGAAAACGCTCTTCGGTAGTCTACAGTCTTCCATGCGTTGAACGTGGCCACACCATCGCAGCTGTCCTCTCATCAGATGGGCCTCAATTCCTTGCATTTGCGAACGACGCAGAACTTCCGTGTTAGGAACCCGATCTTGCCATTTGATGCGAAGAATAGAGCGCAGGCATTTCAAATGAAAAGCATCTAGCTTTCTTACATCGGCTTTATACAGACACCAGGTTTCCGAGGCATATAAAAGTATGGGCAAAATCAAAGCGCGATATACTGCAAGCTTGGTCTTTAGGGTGATGTCGTGGGACTTCCAAACACGCTGATTTAACTTCCCGAAACTCACTGCAGCAGAAGCAATACGTGCAGGGATTTCAGATGCTAGTCGATTGTCACTCCTTATTTGGCAACCCAGGTACCGAAAACTAGTGACTTCTTCCAAGATAGTATTTTCGATTTTTAGTGTCTCATCATTAGACGGGCAGCCTCTTGGCGGCTGTTTAAGCAACTGGGTTTTGGTAACACTAATTACTAGTCCAAACTTGCAACACGACTCTTGTAGAGCATCTACATAGGTCTGCAAAGCTTCCATGCTGTCTGCCATGAGACAAACATCATCTGCATACAGGACATCCATAATGAAACGGTTTGTGGCTTGTAATTTCGCTCTAAATCGCGAGAGGTCAAATATGCTTTTATCTGTCCGTATGTTTAATTGGATTCGACCACTACATTTCCCAAGGGCATCATCCATCACTGCTGCAAAATACAACGCAAATAGAGTCGGTGCCATCACGCAACCCTGCTTTACTCCACTTGTTACTGGAAACGGCGCTGAGAAAGTACCTTCGTGCATGACTTTGGCTTCCATGCCATCGTGGAACTGTCTCACAAAGTTCGTGAATTTCTCAGGACATCCAGATTTATTCAGGATAATCCACAGGGCTTCTCTTGGCACGCGATCGAATGCCTTTTCGAGATCTATGAAGCACATGTAGAGTGGGCTATTCTGTTCTAGGCACTTCTCCTGCATCTGCTTCACAACAAATATGGCGTCAACCGTCCCTCGATATGGCCGGAAACCGCATTGTGACTCCGGCAGGATTTTCTCTGCCAATGTGCCTAGTCGGCTATTAAGAATGTGTGCCATTACTTTTCCAGCTGTTGATAAAAGAGAAATACCCCGATAAGAACTGCAATCCGACACGTTGCCTTTACCCTTGTACAATTTACAAATCGAAGCATTTCTCCAATCTTGCGGCACAGTCTGTGTTTCCCACACACTCAAAATAAGGTCAAATAGTTTACACTTTACCGAAGGACCGCCGTACTTGTAGATCTCAGCTGGAAGGCTATCAGAACCAGGCGTTTTAGAATTTTTAAGTCTTTTTAGCGCAGTGATAAATTCGTCAAAAATAGGAGGATTAGCCAGATCTTCGCAGATAGGTAAGTTATCGATGCTACTGATATAGGATAGGTCAGCACTCTGCGCTTCAGGGTTAAGCACCTCATTGAAATGCTCCGCCCATCTTACCAGTATGTCAGTAGAGTCAGTCAATTGACGATCTTTGTCCCGAGTGAAAATCGGTGCTGTTTTCCTCATTCTTGTATACTTTCGAAATGATACGAAAATGTCGAAAGCTACTAATAATGTCGAAAGGTGCGATAAAGTCAAAAAGCTACTAATAAAGTAAAAAAAATACGAATAAAGTCGGAAAGATACGAACAATGCGCACGTCGATAAGACACAAAGTATGTCGACAAGATTCTAATTATGTCGAACTAATTCAGAAAAACGTGTTTAAAAAAAGGACCGTAGAGTATGGAAAAACAAAATGTCAACAGAAGACCATACATTTATGATTTTAATTTTGCCTCAAGTAGGAAATAAAATATGTATATACTAGATTGGATAAAGAAAAGTTTTGCCTGTCTAGATTTCTAGGGGCAAAACTTTCTTTCAATCGCTCATCTTAATATTGCTTATCGTATGTTATTAAAAAATAAAACAAAAACTAATCTAAATGTGTTAACATTTTAGCTTACCTCCACTAGATGTTTCTTCTAGGGAGCAAAAATGGGTTTGTTTTAATTCAGAACACAATTTAAACGTAATTTTTAACTGTATATTGCATTTAAATATTACTATCGTGGAGTTTCATGCATATTTATTTATTATTCACAGTTAAATTTTCACTTGCCAAAGCGAACTTTCGTACAATTTATTGAATAATATCTACATAGGTATATTTTTCGTAGCATATCGAGATTTAATTTTCAAATTAGTAGCTATTAAGTAGTCATTAAAAATCGCTATTGACAGCTAAAACATATCCAACAATTTGTACATAATTTTACTGTGGCTGATGGTAAAACATATTTATATAAGTAAAAGATATAACATTATAAAACGTTAAACTTTTTATAGAAAAATGAGTGAAAATGATCACGACCGGCAGGATTCGAACCTGCGTATTTGTGATTACCAACCAGAACGCCTGAACCTCTCGGCTACGGTCTACTAACAGCCAGGCGCGAAAATCCACACTCATTTCCAAGCACTTCAAACTAAGCGATAAAAATTTAAATACCTTGAGTACATCATGTAGAGAGCTCATGCTGCCCAGACTGAGCGGTGTTATAGATCTTTCTAAAAGCAAGGAACCACTGCCTTGAGAGCCGCCGCCTATTGATCTGCAAAAATAGAAAAAATCTTAATATAAAAATCAAACGTGACTGTCTGACTGACGAACTGATCTATCAAAGTACAGCCCAAACCACTGGACCGGTTGGGCTGAAATTTGTAGATGTTATGATGTAGGCATCCGATATATACAAGGTGTAACAGAAGGGTGTGACAATATTAAAGAGTATACATATATATCATGTAAGGAGTCATATACCAAAATATGAAAAATTTAATCGCATATATTTTTTACCATACAAAAATTAGATAATATTTGTCACTTGATTTCGTGGCAGCCCTAGCGAGTGATCACTGACCGAACGAAACCGAAATAAGCACACATTCTTTCATCCCGTTCTAGCATTAGTTTTAACGCAACGTATTCTCTCTCTCTCGCGCTCTCAGAGAGACACCGCCGCGCCGTGTCATTTGTCAATGAAAGAAAAGTCAATGAACGCTCAAAATGATAAGATGTAGGGTTGCAAGTCTTAAAGTTTTAATGAAAGTTCAACTTATGATTACTCGAAATCTATGACACTTAGAATTCTGAAACCTAGTGGGCAGTATTCTATATATACATAGGTATGTATAGTATAAGTATTGGCGACCCTTCTGTTACACCTTGTATAAGAAAGGACATTTGGTAATGCCACTTTTATAGGGGGGTGAAATAGGGGATGCAAGTTTTACTTCTTAATGCGAGCGAAGTCGCGAGCGCACATTAGAACAGGATACAGATACAGGAGTACAGGTGACTAACGCACAACTTACTGAGACTGACTTTGGTAAGTCAAAAGCAGCAAGTTTTACAAAAGCAAAAAAGATCGACTTTTATACAAAAAGTTCATCACTCAAGGACAATAATGTACCTATGGAGAAACAAAAACTTTTCCGCGAATTAACATGTACACACACTATATAGTTTTACTGGACAGCACTAGTTATGAATGACAAGTGATAAGGGGTGTAGAAAAATCGGTAATGTGACAAACAAGTTTTTTTCTTGTCATACTGGTGTGAAAATCTGGTGTGACTATGAGTCGGTTATGATTCTCCTTACCTTTCCATAGTCCTGTGGTGTGAGAGCGGGGGTGAGGGCGGCGCCTCGGGCGCGGGGGGAGGGCCCTCTCTCGGCCTCTGACTTCTCCACGAACCTGACGAGAAATACAACTGTTTAATCTAGGGGTGCGGGTTCGATTCCCGCATAACACAAATAATTATGCATATTAAAATATATAATAAGTATGTATTTACAAAAAAAAAAGTATATATGTATTATATCCGCTATCTAGTACCCATGATACAAGCGTAAGCTTAGTATGGGGCTAGATGGCGCTTTGTGATATGTCCTGAAATATTTATTTATATATATGTATGTATGTATATAAATAAAACTACCTTTCCAGCGATGTGACGTTTCAGGAAAAAAACTTGTAGTCATAAAACCCTCTTCTATGATTGGCAGATACAAATAACCAATACAAAATAATTTATTTGCCAAAGAAATTTGTCTCAAAATGTTTCGAATCCTCTGACCTCGTGGTAGCCGTCAGGCTGTGTTACGAGGCCAGAGTCATCTCCCAGTATGTTTCTAATTTAATTATAATTACGTCTTAGGAGCTAGGTTACACTAACAATGTTTTTATTTTATTCCAATATCTAACTACCCTCAATTTGTGTACAAATTCAAGTGGTATGACAACAAACAGTGTAGGCAAGCAATGTAGGCAGTCACTCATCTAGATATCAATGTCATAGTCCAAATTATGCTATTTAGGAGTCTCTTGAAAAAACAAAGCTATTGGTAAGCAGATATATCGAACTATGACAATTCAGACAATATTTATTAGACAGAATTTCAACACAAGCAAGTACTATAAACATTCAAGCATATATTTGTATTTTTTGTAATAACTGAAAGGTTTAAAAATATATAACAATTCTCACCGTTATAAGAGCCGGTCCCGTGTGATATCGTCAATGGCGACGTCCGTTTACTGCTGTCTCTACTGCTGTACATCTGTGGACAATTAAAAAAATCTTATGAATTACAAAATCACATTCTTTTTAATTGCCATTTATTTGCGCGGGTACAAAAAAAAAACACAAATTTCCGCTTTCACTCAGTGTCACTTCTTACATAAAATGATGACATTGGTGACTATGATGAGAGATGGTGATCAACAATAATGAGAGGATAACAATAATGAGATAAGATGGTGATCAACAATAATGAGAGATGATAAAGATGACAATAATAAAAAATGATGATGATGGTATCTAGTAATATATCTCTTACATTCACATGATTTAGTACATTATATTTGGAGCTAGTATATTATATGTGAAGTGGATCTATTAGTGCAGGACGTTGTTATGATGATGATGATATTATCTAGTAACTTATGTTTTACATTCACAATAATTAGTATATTATATGTGAAGTGGATCTATTAGTGCAGGACGTTGTTATGATGATGATGATATTATCTAGTAACTTATGTTTTACATTCACAATAATTAGTATATTATATGTGAAGTGGATCTATTAGTGCAGGACGTTGTTATGATGATGATGATATTATCTAGTAACTTATGTTTTACATTCACAATAATTAGTATATTATATGTGAAGTGGATCTATTAGTGCAGGACGTTGTTATGATGATGATGATATTATCTAGTAACTTATGTTTTACATTCACAATAATTAGTATATTATATTTGAAGTGGATCTATTAGTGCAGGACGTTGTTATGATGATGATGATATTATCTAGTAACTTATGTTTTACATTCACAATAATTAGTATATTATATGTGAAGTGGATCTATTAGTGCAGGACGTTGTTATGATGATGATGATATTATCTAGTAACTTATGTTTTACATTCACAATAATTAGTATATTATATGTGAAGTGGATCTATTAGTGCAGGACGTTGTTATGATGATGATGATATTATCTAGTAACTTATGTTTTACATTCACAATAATTAGTATATTATATTTGAAGTGGATCTATTAGT
Source organism: Macaria notata (assembly GCA_927399415.1). Lineage (NCBI taxonomy): Eukaryota > Metazoa > Arthropoda > Insecta > Lepidoptera > Geometridae > Macaria > Macaria notata. The sequence continues at coordinate 2,334,355 of OV656750.1, read as the reverse complement.
GCAGGACGTTGTTATGATGATGATGATATTATCTAGTAACTTATGTTTTACATTCACAATAATTAGTATATTATATTTGAAGTGGATCTATTAGTGCAGGACGTTGTTATGATGATGATGATATTATCTAGTAACTTATGTTTTACATTCACAATAATTAGTATATTATATGTGAAGTGGATCTATTAGTGCAGGACGTTGTTATGATGATGATGATATTATCTAGTAACTTATATTTTACATTCACAATAATTAGTATATTATATGTGAAGTGGATCTATTAGTGCAGGACGTTGTTATGATGATGATGATATTATCTAGTAACTTATGTTTTACATTCACAATAATTAGTATATTATATGTGAAGTGGATCTATTAGTGCAGGACGTTGTTATGATGATGATGATATTATCTAGTAACTTATGTTTTACATTCACAATAATTAGTATATTATATGTGAAGTGGATCTATTAGTGCAGGACGTTGTTATGATGATGATGATATTATCTAGTAACTTATATTTTACATTCACAATAATTAGTATATTATATGTGAAGTGGATCTATTAGTGCAGGACGTTGTTATGATGATGATGATATTATCTAGTAACTTATGTTTTACATTCACAATAATTAGTATATTATATGTGAAGTGGATCTATTAGTGCAGGACGTTGTTATGATGATGATGATATTATCTAGTAACTTATGTTTTACATTCACAATAATTAGTATATTATATGTGAAGTGGATCTATTAGTGCAGGACGTTGTTATGATGATGATGATATTATCTAGTAACTTATATTTTACATTCACAATAATTAGTATATTATATGTGAAGTGGATCTATTAGTGCAGGACGTTGTTATGATGATGATGATATTATCTAGTAACTTATGTTTTACATTCACAATAATTAGTATATTATATGTGAAGTGGATCTATTAGTGCAGGACGTTGTTATGATGATGATGATATTATCTAGTAACTTATGTTTTACATTCACAATAATTAGTATATTATATGTGAAGTGGATCTATTAGTGCAGGACGTTGTTATGATGATGATGATATTATCTAGTAACTTATATTTTACATTCACAATAATTAGTATATTATATGTGAAGTGGATCTATTAGTGCAGGACGTTGTTATGATGATGATGATATTATCTAGTAACTTATGTTTTACATTCACAATAATTAGTATATTATATTTGAAGCTAGTATGTTATATGTGAAGTGGCTCTCTTAGTGGAGGACGTTGTAATGATGATGATGATGTATATATAAATCTAGTACACTACGTACCTGCGTGTGTTGTTCGTCTGCGGTCTCCACGGTGGTGGGCAGGTCCAGCAGGCGCTGCGACTTGATGCCGTCCCCGGGGCCCATGTGGGAGAGGTGCGTGAAGTGGCTGGGGGCCGATATGAGACGCGAGCGCCCTTCGGACCTGGAATATACAGAGTATAAATGTTAGTACTTCGAATAAAACATACTATATATTACTACTAGCTGTGCCAGCGACTTCGTCCGCATGGAATAGCTCTCAAAGATGAATAATTTTCCCCGTTTTTTTCACATTTTCCATTGTTTCTTCGCTCATATTAGTTGCAGCGTGATGTTATATAGCGTAAAGCCTTCCTCGATAAATGGTCTATCCAATACAAAAAGAAATTTTCAATTCGCACCCGTAGTTCCTGAGATTAGCGCGTTCAAACAAACAAACAAACTCTTCTGCTTTATAATATTAGTATAGATATATTAGAATTGTAACTACAAACAAATCGTAGACATAAATTTCAGAAGACTTGATGACCACCTTTTTTGAAGTCGGTCAGAAATAATAAATAATAATAATAAATATTTCAGGACATATCACACAGCGCCATCTAGCCCCATACTAAGCTTACGCTTGTATCATGGATACTAGATAACGGATATAATACATATATACTTTTCTTTTGTAAATACATACTTATTATACATAGAAACGACCAGACTCAACACAAATAATTACAAATTTAAATGTTCGTAATTATTTGTGTCATGCGGGAATCGAACCCGCACCCCTAGATTAGAAGGCAGAGCCACTACCAACTAAGCTAACAGAGCAGTCAAATGCTTCTACATTCCATCTCTTTCCCACACACTATTCGCACAAAATGCTTGCTCGTGATTTGTTACGATGCTGATAATGGTCTAACGCTGACGAATGTTTGCACGCAGTTCATCGCAAAACCTCGCCTACCAACTCAACCGTGGTAGTGGCGGTTGACCATATCGTATGATTTTGACTCAGTTAAGTAAGTATACCTAGTCCTATACCTCACTTATGTATACCTAGTATCAATTTATTCGACGTGTTTATATGACATTGACTTACTAATAAAGTTTGTTAAACCGTTTCAATTCTCACATTTAATTGACTTTGATGGTATTATGCTTAGATCAATTATAACTAGATGCAACATTCCGTAGTGACACAACGCAAAAAACCGGCTTGAGTTTACTATGCCTACCTACCTATTGAGATATACATTCATGTCATGCATATTACTATAGTATCACAAAGCCATTTAAATATTTTAATAATAATAAACCTCATTGCAGTACGCTAAGATTTAGTTTTCAAGAATGACCTAACCACCTTATGGCGTTTTCGCTACGGCATTGACGAAAGCTCATAAAATTTTACTGTCGGTTATATTTGATCGAAGGTATTATGAGTCAAATCATTTCGTGTCATTAAAATACTAATAAAATTTTAAAAACAAGATCAGTTTTCATATTAAATTGACTTTTGATGGTATTATGACTCAAATCACTTCGTGTAAAGTAAATAATACTTACAATCTATTATGTGCCTCGATGGCTTGATGTGATTGCTCTCGTACTGAGAATCTCCTCTTGCTCGATCCCCACTGCGTGGCGTGTTCCACGCTTAGCGGACCCGCTGTGGAATAAAATAGCATAAAAAACCTTTCAGAAGACTTCATAACCTTGACGTTGACCTTTTTTCAAAGTCGGTTAAAAATGGGTGAATTAAAGTCATTTCAAATCAAAGTCATTTATTACGAAAAGAGAATATTCCATAATTGTAAGATTCAAAAATACTTTTCTAAACAAAATGTGACGACGTTAATAGATGTGAATTCTGTGTCCAGAAACTAGTAAGTGGATAGTGCTGTTACCTATATCACAGGCCTGAACCTAGTTTGGTGGTCTGCGCCACTAGAATGAGTATTTTGTTATGTTTGTACGACATTGATCGTATGACACTATGCCTTAATTGACATTTCGTTTAATATATAATCTGTATTAAAATTTATTGTTATTAATCTAGTTACTCACGCATAACCAGCGGCCGCAGGTACACAATGTACGGCGCCGCGTCGTTAGAGAAGGGCAGGCCGGTGCCGCCGCCGCCGTAGCTGCAGATCCAGCCGCTCTCGTCTAGCGGCCGGGCGTTGGCTGGAAACATAACAACAAATACTTTGAAAAACATGAATACTTGTAAAGTTATAAAAATGGACATTCAATATATCTTATACTAGCTGTGCCTGCGACTTCGTCCGTGTGGAATAGTTATTTTGGGCATCATATTTATTTTTGCAAACAATCTCTTCAGCTTTATAAATTATAGCTGTTACCCACGACTTGAACCGTTTTCGCAGCGCACGCAACGGAAACTCTCAAAGATGAATAATTTTCCCCGAGTTTTCCACATTTTCCATTGTTTCTTCGCGCCTATAAGTTGCTGCGTGTTGTTATATAGCCTAAAGCCTTCCTCGATAGTCTATTCAACACAAAAATAATTTTTCTATTCGCACCAGTAGTTCCTGAGATTAGCGCGTTCAAACAAACAAACTCTTCAGCTTTATAAAATTATATAGTAATAGTATAAATTCATGTTTTGGGTGCTCAATAATGATTTTCTTTTTGCTTGGAGAAGCCCAAGATAATCTCACTAATATTATAAAGGCCTTTGTGTATGAGTGAGTGTGGAAGTTTGTTACTTCCGTACGCCCAAACGGCTGAACCGATTCGGATGAAATATAGAGCCCTAAAATAGCACATAGGCTTTATTTTCCTTAATTAATACGGGTTACTCCACACGAAACTTTTAGTATATTATACAAACGAACAAAAATTACGTATAATTTTATTATGCCTGTTTAATTAGTAGGTATACTCACGTATATTGATAGTCTGCACCCACTCCCCGGTCTCAATGTCGTAGATGTCTATATGCGTGGACGTGAAGATTATCAGGTGGGTCTCGTTGATCGCTGCAAATAAAACAATCAAAACACGTTATTAATTAAATTAAAACAATAATTATGAAACAAGGTGTACAATTTTGTGTCCATACAAAATTCAAGAGAGTTTTTTTTAGTAAATCCGAATTTTTTATTTTATTATAAATAAAAAATCTTTTAGTATCTATTTCAGATGACATGATGACGGTAAAAAACGTACTTCTTAGTTGAGTTTTGCAGTACACGTATATTATATAAGAAAGAGATGGGTATATTATGGTATAAATGTACGATCCATCTTAGAGCATAGCTATTGCTTACCATCAGGCATACTATACATCAACTTAGGCTTCAACTTTCTCGGCCGTGCACGGTGCAGCTCATCACGGAGCGTCACGGCACGGCGGCGTTCAGATGTTGGAATAACATCCCTCCGCCGATTCGGAACTCGCAAAGTATATTTAGTTTTAAGTTAAAGACATTTATTTTTGACCATCAAAAGATGCAAGCGCCGCTTAAGAACGACACTAGTGCCATTTAATTTATTTATTGTAAATTTTATATTATAATGTATGTACCTACATACTTTCATTTTATTTTTTGTTCTATTATTTAATGTATATTTTACGCCGTCTGTTATGTGTTATATGTTTGTACTAAGGTTTTGTTTGTTTACGTTTGCTATATGTACATTTTTATCATTACTATTGTGTTCAAATCACTCTATATATATATACCTTTCGTCACGTTCGTGACGTCATCTGCCGGTTCCAACGGAAAATTGGATGCTTGCATCCAGCACATGCTGAGTTGGGGCCGGATTGTGACATGAAACGTGTACTTGTACATATCTTTATCTTGTATTGTTCTGTATCTCTTGTTGTTTCGTGTCCCAATAAATGGATATTATTATTTTATTATTATTATTATTACATACCATGGTGCGTAGGCTGCGCTGTATACATCAACTCGACATCTCTAGCGCGGTGTCCGTTCCTGTCTACGTACAGAGCGAGTGTGTTGAACACCAGCAGTGTGTCGTGTGAGTTGGGTACGGGCGCGGCGCACAGCGGGCGCGCGCCCGAGTGAGAGAGGAACACGTTCACTTGGTTCTCGGGGTGGACTAGCGCTGTGGACAAAAAAAATATGATTAGTTCGTTTACGAAAGGGTACTTGTACTTCTGCGAGCAATACTGCTTTTTTTTTTTAACTTGAACGTGTTTGCACTTGACCATAGTTTACCTGATAGCAAGTAAGGGCCTAAGATGGAGCGTGCTTACCCGATAAGAACCGATTCACTCTCGCTTTGAACATTGCTGGATTATAGTAAGTGCTCCGCAATTCCCGCCCATGTGCGATGTATCCTCAAGATATAATTACATAATGAACAACAACTCACAGAGCGCCGGCTGGTCGTGGTTGGGGCGGCGCGGGTCGGGCAGGCAGTGCGCCGCGAACCCGCCCCGGTAGCCCAGCACGAGGCGGCCCGCCACCAGCTGCAGGCAGTGCACGGCGGACGGCGCGCGCAGCTCCGCGATGCGCACGCGGCGGAGCGCCGTGCGAGTGATCTCGTACACGTTCACTATGAACTGGTTCTGGGAGTTGGAAAAGTAATATCGTTGAATGGATGGAACTACAAAAAAAAACCATTCAATCGTATTAGGAACCTATTTTCTCACTTTAATTCCTCGAATAATGGTCGTGAATTCGTAACACACCCACATAATTAATTCATTAGGGGAGTTTACTTGTGCAAAAACATCGTAGTGGGCGCCATATCCTGTCTTTGGACTCTTTTTTGGCAATCGGTTAATAAATAGAATATATACCCATGTACAAAAGAAGCCGCCAAGCAAGGTGTTTTTAAAAAATCCTCCACTTAACAATTTAAAACAAAATTGCCAAAAACCAACTCAATCCTGCGAGGTTGCTTATGTTTTCTTCAAACCCAGTCTATGTATTTGAAACAGTGGTAAATGACTTGTGTAAGACACAGTTACACCGATGCACCGTTTTTTCTTTGCGCAGCAATTCATAGCAAATGTTTTTAATTTTTAATATCGTATCGTTATGCGCTTATTGGCTATCAATACAAAACATTTTTTCTTTAAGTAACAATCGTTTCAATGATTTCAAACCCCTCACCTGTTTCTTGCACAGCACCGCGAAGCCGTGTGAGTTGGCGTGCAGGGCCCCCCCGCAGATGGCGATGGCGCCCTTGCTCTCGTTCAACTTGACGCACTCCACCTCGGAGCACTCCAGCGCGCGGATCGGAACGAGGCGCACGTAGCGACCCCGGCCCGCTATCACCACTGGAAATATAGAAACTTAAAATTAGTGTCCTAATTGACGACCTTATCGCTCAAAGCAATCTCTCGAATATACTCATATATAGGTTTATATTTTTTTTCATCAGAGTAACATTTCCAGGTGATGTGTAATTGTTGTGCCTTTACTATTCTTAAACGAAACCATTTTGATGAAATATTGGATCAGGTGTTATACAAACTTGGAAACTTTTCTTAAGATAAAAAAACGCAAATCTAAAACGTACATTTTAACACATTTTTATTATTGACCGATGCACCAAGTTAGGAAGTAAGTCAAGTTATATGCTACGAGCGAGGACCTATAAAATTGACCATTACTTTTCAAATTAATTATAGTACAGTCAAAGGCTCGCTGCCCGCGGTGCCATATATCATCGGTGCGCTAGGGATAAGCGCGTGCGGTGCATCACTTATCGATAACTGCTTACCGGTAAGAAGTTATCGATAGATTCTTAGAATCGGCAGTAGTTTGTTAATGAGTTCGGGTAATTTAAGAAATAGTTTACAGGGTAATTTATTAATTATGTTTAGAAGGTATAAATAAAAATAATTAATATATTTTTTTACTTACTAGATTAGATTCATTTATTTTGACAATTACATACAGTAGTAAAAATGTCAAAGAAAAAACCATCGACAATAAACATCGACATTTCAGTGGTGCATCACTATGCCTGCCGTAAGGCCCGTAAGTGTGACAGAGAGCGCAACAATGTGCGATCTGTTTCCACATTTTATTACCCCGCGGGCAGCGAGTCTTTGACTTTACTATAGTATTCGAAACTTGAACTACTTACCGAGCAACTGTTCCTTAGCCACGTACACGACGCTGGCTATGGGCGCGTGTTGCCTGCGCGGCGTCACCTCCCCCCTCTCGAGGTCCACCAATGCCAGCCCGTTCTCCCCGCCGACGCACACACGCGTACGTTCCAACACACACGCACACATCGCGCCGCGGAGCGCTGTGGCCGAGTTCGAGTCGAGGATTACACAGGCACTGTATACCTGGAATTTAATGTTATAACTTTAGGTATGTAACTAGAGGGTGGGTTCGCTCGCGTTGTTTGGAAATGTAATATTTTAAGATTAAGTAATTTAAAATATTAAAAGGTGGATGACTTCAAGTTCTTTCGTATTGTGTTGGGAGAAAATGTAGCCTGTGTCACTTTGAACATAATTTATTTTCAGACTATCATCATACCACAAAAATCAAAACAATTAGTCTCTCTCTTGCGGCGAAAGAGCAGCATAAACATACTTATGTTTTTATTATATCAATCAATCAGTTTGACTGACAATTAACACAGCCTCACTACTACTTTTTTTACACTAAATAGGCTTACGTTTGACTATAGCCTGCCTGATGTTAAGCACCACTATAGTCTAAGATGTAGCACGTTTCCTAGCTTTGTACCCAACTTACACATTTATCAGGCAAGTTGTTCTTCTTCAATATTCTATGCAGCTCGCTGAGCGCCACCACCCATTTAGTCTTCTCGGACTCAGATTCGGCCAACATCAGCGTATGGGAGCGTCGCCCGCCTTCTATTTGTGATGTCGATATCTGAAAGGATAGATATTACACGTTAATTTTGTTTTTAAAAAGTATAACTTGGTGTCACCCAATAATCTATCAATTCGAAAGTACCATTTTTCACGTTTTTGTAACTAAAATTCATGTCAACTAGATAAAATAATAAGTCAGAACGCAGCTGGGATAGAAGGCTGTGGACGATGATGATGATGAAGTCATAATAGTCTAACATGTCTGAGATATATTTAAGAACCGACCCAAACTATGTCAAACCGTCCTAAAACATGTCTAAATCAACCCAAATTATGTCAAAACCCACTCACCCTAAATATACAAGGTATATCCCGCTTGCTAGCATGTATGACATCGGAGTCCTTCACGGAAGCCACACTGAACAGTGGATCCCGCATGTCCAGCACTTGACTGACACATAAAGCTGGTAAGGCGTGTCTGTCCGCGGATATGTCGTAGAGGAACAGCTTGAAGTCGCACACGACCACGAACTGCCGCATCCAACCTTTCTTCACTCCGCCTGGTTTTGGGACCTGTGGAAGGTAATGGAAAATATTAGAAATAGTTACTTTGTTTAATATCTGTATATCTGACTAGTGGGTGCTTCGCGGCTTCGCTAGCATTAAGAAGTAAAACTTGCATCCCCTATTTCACCCCTTTAAAAGTGGCATTTCCAAAAAATCTTTCTTAGCGAATACCTACGTCATAACATCTACCTTCATTCCAAATTTCAGCCCAATCCGTCCAGTGGTTTGGGCTGTGCGTTGATAAATTACTATATCAATCAGTCAGTCACTTTTGAGTTTTGTATATATATAGATACGTATTCTTTATTAGTAAGGGTCGTCATTCTTTCTAAGAAATAATTCATCGGGGAAGTTCTCTTAGGCTGGCACATCATGGTACAGTCAAGAAGGCGTAAGCTGAGCTTTGCATTTGTGTGGGTGTACATAGATAGTGTAGGTGAGACAATCGGCTTCTCCATCGTGCGATAGCGCCATCTCACTCCCCCGCCCACCTGCCATACTTCACCCACACAAATGCAAAGCTCAGCTTACGCCTTCTTGACTGTAGGCAACCAGACCCTTCTACAGAAGACACATGTCCTCAGACAGTTTACTTGAGAAATGTGACCTTGACATACATATTTTATATGTCAAATGTGACTAACCCTGACAGATATGACTAACCTTGAAAAAGTGTCCATTTCAAACATGAGTGAACTTGACAAAATATCCAAGTTGTTTTGTTTTCAAATATTATTTATTGATAAGTACATATAATAATTTTGTGGTGTACATTACATGGTGTATGATAGTGTACATTTAATCCTAGCACTTACTTGGGCATGACTGATCTTGACAAGATGTTCATGTCGAACTGACCTTGACATATCCCTCGTAGGCGGTGCCCTGCCCGCGCGCGGGGTCTATGCCCAGCGGGCGGCGCTCCCGCTCCGGCGGCAGCGGGCAGCGCGGCGCCACCCGCGCGCAGCACCTAGTGTGGACGGCTAGCCCGCACGTCTCGCATACCACGCCTTGGCGGGTTAGACCAATCTAAAAATAAATTATGTATATGTAAGCAAAGATATTGACAAATGCAAAGATATGACAGAAAATTATAACCTAGGGGTCTTCAAATCCAGATTAAATAGGTTTCTCCTAGGCAAAAAAAACGTGCAACATCTTAGACTACAATAGTGCTTAACATCAGGCAGGCTGTAGTCAAACGTAGCCAACGTTTGACTACAGCCTATATTCAGTGTAAAACAAATGACAATAAACTACTTTTTAAAGTAACTAAAGAAATTATAAAAATCTTTGAAGATCATTTTGTATTCTAAGAGATTTTTAAAAGTGGCTGAACGGGCTACATTTAGCATGATATTCTTTGTAGATAGTATATATTTTACTTACAGATTAGGTAACATTATAAACTCTTAACGCGGAACATGAATATAAAGTTCGATAAAATTTTATGAGAGTGCCTCTATTGTTCGGATTAACAAATTAACCAAAATAATATGGGTAATAATATGTGTGGCGTACAAGAAGAGAGGCCTATGCTCAGCAGTGGGCGATAGCAGGCTGATGATGATGATGTAATGGGTGTTCCATTTTTTCTAAAAATAAGCGTTACAGTACAATAATAAATCTATCTATATTTATATAGGTACTCACCATAAGCGAAGTACAGTGGTTACACTTGGTGGGACTGCTGAACGTTCTCACCAGGAACTGGTGAAGTTTTTGCTTGCCTGGCACCGCCGGACCTAGCGACGGATCCTGGAATATACACAGAGAAGATGTGTTAGTAGAGGTCGAATAGATAAGCGTGTAACTTTGGAGCTTTCAAGTATATATGTACTTCAAATTTCATGTTTCTTGACAGCCATAACAAAAGGTAGTCGAGTTTAAAAAAAATTGGTTTATAAATTCAAAGTAAACAGATATAAGTGTAATATAACTAACAACACAGTAGAAAGATATGCCACTGGGAAAACCTTTGCTTATATTCCAACTCCTCGTATACATGTTCATACATTAAAAAGTAGACCTTGTGCGCAAACGATATAGAGCTCTAATCCTTTACCTACCATTTTCATATGTGACACCATCACAAACACCAAAACTAACCTTATTATGTAATAATGTTAGTTTTGGTGTTTGTGACTAAGGCCATTTATGATGTAAAACATTGATATGTTCAATGTTTTACATCATAAATGGCCTTAGTCACATAATCACACACAATCCAAAATAAACCTTGTGCCCTACACATTAGAGTACAGTTTTGACTTACGACACTGACAGTAGACATCTCACTGGGCGAGCTCTTGCTAGAAGCAGGCGAGGCTGCGCGAGGACACTCCATCTCGTCCTGCGACTCCACGGAGCCACTGAGCGCGCTCGATTGTTGAGACCCGTACATTAGTTGCTGGTGGGAGATAATTGATGTTAGAAAAGTCACTTGTGATATAAAATTTATTGATAGTACCGAACAAGTCCAGACTTCACGACACAGGCTTGCCTAGTGTGAGGTAAAACGCACGCCAACGAACTCAACTACATTCGTTTCTGTGAGAGGGATAAATTATAGAAAACTGGTGTGTGACAAAAGTGCTCTCACTTTTTTCACACACCAGTATTCTATTCTAGATGATAGTATCCAATGTGCCTTAACCCCACGACACAGGTTTACCTAGTGTGGGGTAAAGCGCGCGTTAAAAAACTTAATTCTTTACTTTGGTTACTTTTTTAAGAGTGGATTTTGAGTCTCTGGTGATATTACAAATAAAGGCAATGATATTTATAAAAATAAATTTTGATATATATGTAATATGACTGGGTTGTCTAGTTTTTCTAACAGTTTTTTTACATTTCAGAACTGCCTATGAATGTAAATCGAATTATAATTTAAATAGTGAATTTCATAAAAAGGGCTACATAATAAATATAATATACAGTCCTTGATTTAGAATTACATTTTACAACATTTTAATATAACTAATGAAAAAACGTCTTACGAAGAAACAAGCGCATGCAAAACAGAAAACACAAAACTAAAAACATAATTTTACCTTCGTATTGCAACAGTGTTGTGCATTTCTGTACCGGTGGTATATTGGTGACATCTGTACGAATAATATTATTAAAAAAAACAACATCGCAAATGATACGTTAAAAAAGCTGGGTGTGATTGGTTTGTGATTTTGTATTCTGTTAGATTTTAGTTTACGGACAACGTATGATTTCGTAAGTTGTGAAGAAATTAAATGAATTGATTGAATCAAAGAATGATAAAATCTATAGATGGACAAACTTAAGTTTTTTGAAAAGAAACCGTTCGCTTTTGAAACGAAAAATAAGGATTTTTTGTAATCAAAAATCTAGGATTACTACAAAAGAGACTAGTTATTATAACGTATTAATTTCATCTTTATCTTTTGAACAACAAATATTTATATTTGATCAACGTTACAGAAAATAACACAGGTTTTTGAAAATAATAATCAAATTCATATTGTTCAAGCTGTGTACACTCGCCTGAGGAATTTGTTCTGGTTCAAAACCAGTTTTGAATGTGTATTTGGCTTATATATGAACTCATTCTGTTATGTGTACCGTTATAAATAAATAAATAGAAGAAAGAAAGTCATATGAAAATGGTGAATCCTGGAGGTTTCAAACCTTATCAGAATACAAAATCACAATAAACAAAACAACTATCACCTTCATTAGTTACAAAATGATGGCATGTAAGTAAAACGCTTAACAAAATGTTCTACAATACAAAAAAATGCATAAACTTTTGGTAAGCGTTCACAATTTGAAATGAAAAATTAAGAAGCAACGATTTACTAAAAAGTCTTTGCAAATTAAGGTACATCGGTTATGCTTATATGGCAAACATATTTATGACAAACCATTATTTTTCTTTATAAATTTGTGAATGATTCTTTCACCCGGTTCATTAATCATAGGATTTTATAAAAGACGGCCTAAATCATTCCATCTTATTCGCACAATATAGCTCCTCCTAAATTATGTGAAAATAATGGAATTATTTTGGCCGCTATTTTTAAACCGGATTCTAGTTTATATTACTTTAACTTATAAAAATAGTAAATCTCAAAGACGAGATGATATTACAAATATTTTAAGTCTTTTTGAACAGAAAATACTGAACATTGCACATAAACTAAATTCCAAAATTCTTCTCTTTAAAAATTTATGACCGATGTACCTTTGAACACATAAACGTCTAAAGCAACAACATAAGCCAAAGTAAAACCGACCTTCTGTTCATTCATGGAAGGCACATTGTCGTAATGTCGCTCCGTCGGCGCTTCTTTCAAGAACTGGTCGAGGTAACTCATTTGAGATGGGGGACGGTCCAAAACTGAAATTAGAAAAGGGATCGTATTAATTTTTTGGATGGAGATTTGTTTTAGAATGTATACAGAACTTTTAAGAATGGTTTCAAAATTTAATAAGTAGACGAAATATATGTACGTAATACGTATAAATAGTGAAAGGATTGCTCTATGATATTATGTGCAAGCATATTTGTATACAATCTGTTTCATAAAAATATAAGCTGACGTTTTGCATCCCAAATTTGTTAGTATTCGAACAAGGGACAACTTACAATCCGAAACAATTTTTTTTTATTTTTTTTATAGTTTCGCTTATTATTTATTAGTGTCGGAATTTTAGTAAGCAACAGTTTATTTTTTAAAACTACTTCTTTCATACTGGCTGGTTGAGACTACTCAATAAAAAGTAACAGTGTTTTTTTTTCTTAACAGTTCTGTACACATACATAAATGTAAAAATAAATAGGTAAATCTATGAGTAAGGAATAAATATGATAATATATGGTGTAAATTAAACACAAATACCAAATCCCAACCGAAACCATCCACTAGACTAGAGGTACAAAACGTTACACATTAGACAGTTTTCTTTGTAAAGTATAGTCGGATACAAAAGTGTTAAGAAATATATATTATATTTTATATTAATGAAACGACTTTGCTCATAATTCGATATAATACAAGAACGTCTTTTAGGAGTAAAAGAAAGGAATATTCTATATTTCGGTCAATAAATGATGGGGTAACACGATATCATATAAAGTATTTAAGTTTGATAAAAGAAAGTCCCCAATTACTCATGAAATTTCCATTTTAATCATATCAACAGTATTCCACAACGGTTCCTATAAAACCTACTGTTTTTAAAAGAAAGTACTCATCATCCCTACTTTAATTTTAATTCTCTCTTGGGTCGTATTTCCTCATGACTGAAGATCGTGACATAGTGGTGGTCGCCCAGGGCCTTCCACGAAAGACACATCTCCTCGGAAATTGTGGTCCTCAAACATGTCGGTTTCCTCACGATGATTTTCTTCACCGTTAAGCGAGTGCAAATCTACACTTAACATGAAAATACAACTCATTGGTGTATGGCCGGATTCGAACCAGGGTCCGTCTGGATGAAAAACAGACATTGGAACCGCTGAGCCACACTCGCTTTTACTCGTACAAACTACTTTTAATTCAACTGACACCAAAAAGAACAACTAAAACATTTTAAAAAATTTACAGTTTTAAAAATACTATTTTTTTACCAAAATTACTTTTGTATCCGACTATACGAACACATTTAGTGAACACCGGGTTTCACATGCACAATTTGGACGAATACAAATAATTCTGTACAAACTAAAACCTTTCCAATATACGGAGAAAAGGTATGTGTAAATATTATAAAAGATTAATATTGAAATGTAAGCTTATTTTCCCACAGTGTCGCTTGTGGGTAATGAAAAATCAGACTGTTGAAACCAGTCAGTAGAAACTATTTTTTTTATTGGAATGTTTGGGAAAGTTAACCAATTGTTAATTTTAAATATATTAAAAGCAAATTTTTTTTCAATTTCAGTTCTTGATTTTTAACAATCACATTATATATTTTATAGGATATTTACACAGTCTTTGTCTCCGGACAAAAAATCTACAAACGGTACAAACTTAGAAATTGAGTAATTTACAAAAAAAAAAATAAGAAAATCAGATTAGTCATTTTTTTAATTATACAAACAAGTGTTAAAGGAAAAACCATGTCGCTAAATGCATTATTTATTTGACTTGAAATGGATTGAGTTTATATTTTTCACATTCAAGCCAAAATAGCAACTAGCAAGCTAAAGCAAAAGCAAAGCTGAAAAATGAAAAAATCCGTTTTTACAAGTTGCCGAATGATAAGCAAATATCACTGTATTCGATAGTATATTACATTTTTGCAATAATAAAATTTTTAAAACATAAGTTTTGTATATTTTTACGATCTATGAGTCGTAATACTTCATTACTGATGATCGTGACTCCCCAACGGAATGAATTCATTATCCTGGAGGACAGCGAAGACAATAAATTTATATTATATAAGATAATTAATTTTTAAATGCCAATATAACGATAGAAATATTTTTACAATAACAGACGTCTAATATGTATGTATATACATAGACAGTGATAATAAGCTAATCAATGTTTAATAATATTTTTCCCTTGACACTTGATCGTATTTAAAATGGAATGAATCGGTACAAAATGATAAAAAACAAGTTAATACAAACTACGGACGCAGCACAGGACAGAAATAAAAAACTTACACCTTTAGATATTATTTGAAATTTTGTTGCCAAAGTCTGCTTTCTTGTGTCGATAAATTTAATTATTTGATAAACCAATTATCATAATTATTATATCAATTATAATAGTTTATTAGCTTTATTATCAGATGAATGTTACTCATTTTACTTCTCAATCTATTGTCTTTTTTGGTATAAAAAATTATACCCGTGATTTCTTGAATATTTGTGTTTATATCACTTTCCCAAGAAGAGACATATAGTCAAACTCAAAGACATGTTATTTCTTTTAATAATGCGTTTGCAATGCATCATTCAATGTTACTAAAACTTTAGGAATATATAAATAATATATAATATTAACTAGTAATAAAAATTAGTCCAAAAACACGATAAAACTCGACAGACTTTGTCAGCAAGGACAAAACATACACACAGTCACGAGAACACTACTAATTTTATATATATGTAGTAAACAGGAATTAAAGGAAAACGTATTATTAACGCCGAAAGGTGGTCATCCTTTTAACTTTTCTTGCTTGAATGATATTTCTAACAACGACAACAATTGCTAAGTAAAACATGGTCACGAAACACATAGAATCTTGAACTTAGACCTTTATTTTGTCCGTCTCAGTCACACCTGTGCAAAAGTATCGCTGGCCTTGTCAGAACAATCTGTGCGAACGAGACAGCGATACTTTTACGCGATAGAGACAGATATATCCACGTAAGCGAACGAGATTCCGCGTGTATAGAAGAATGAAATAATAATGTTTTAGAGATTAAAACTATGAGAATTGACAAACCTTTACAGGGTTATAATACATTTTCCTGCAAATTTATTAAATTAATTGAATAAAACAAACGAACCGTTCTCTTCTTTACCGCTCCAGTATGTTGAAGATTTCGTCGATCCTTGCCGAGCTGCTTGCGTATAACTTAGTATTTTAAATTAGTGTATTTTGATCTTTAAATACACTTGGATAAAGGATGAAGTCTAAAATTGTATTCTAGAACTAATCGAATATAAGTCAGAGAGGGTAACAAGATTTTTTTAAGTGTAAAGTTAGGGCTTGCCTAAGATTTGATAAGTTATAAAAACTAACAAGATTTCTGGGTATAATGTTTTCCATTTATAAACAAGTCTGTGTAAAAATATGTTGAGAGTGATTGAAAAATGAAAAACTTCACACCCAAATAAAAACGAAAAAGAAAATACAGACAAACAATTTAAAACAGAACTTTAATAACTTATTTACATAAATACCGTACTCAAAGTTCAAATTATGACAATCGTTCATCACTAAGCGAAGTTTGAAATCATCTAAATAAAATGTTAAATGCAAATAAATGTGCTGATATGAATCTAAAATATAATAAAAACTTAATAAAATGCAAAATAATACATGAGGAGAACTAACAAGATTCAAAAGTACATTTATTCAGAAACATTTCATGAGTAAAAAAGAACATTTTGCTTTAATTGTGGCTTGTTTCACTTTTCCAGGTGTTTTTCTTTCTTTAGCATAAAATATATCCATAACTACATATATATTTAGTAAGTTTTTTTTTATAGATTATATATATATATCTATGATATATAGATAAGATTCCTTGGTACTTGTAAGCTTTATTTACAATAATAAAATATAAAAACAAGGGAAGAAAAACTAAACATACTACTTCTAACTACTACAAAAAAGGGGCACTTAGAAAATCTTTAGAAAAGCCTAAAGATAATCTAAGTGCTCCAGCCCACTACCAGAGGGCAGCGTGCCCAGCATACTGGCCGCATTACCACGCTGGATGGCAATGCTGATACGTTGAGCCAGAAAAAGGCCAGCATTTTGGTCATACGTCGCGTCAACCAAGCACTCCGAGAGGTTTTGGAAAATAGTATGGGCTCCCGGACCCCACGGCCCCAAAGTCTCGACTCCAAAAGGCTCAAATATGTAACCTCGGCCGAGGTTAGCATATTTGCGTCTCTTGTGTTGCTCGGCAATAATAGCCGCCGCTCCAGCCCGACACCGTGTCAAAGACAGATGAGACGGCGCCAATGTGTCGACGCAAGTTGCGTCCCACACAAGGGGGATAGATTCCTTTGATATATTTGTCATTCAAATCAATACATTTAATTAAAATGATATTATGTTTCTGAATAAATGGAGTAAACACAATAAACGTACAAGAAACTAAACGTCAGACCGTAATGCCTTCATTAGACATTTACAAGTCTAAAAAGAATACAAATACGAGTACCTAACAAAAAACCCTACAAAAAATACACAGAATTACTGATAATATGTGTACAAACTTTAATGTAATATTCTGTATCTTATCTCTACATTTATATCTCAGTTATGATTATGTTTGTAGACTTCTTAAAACCATTATATGAAAAAAAAAATTATTTTTTATTTTTAAAATAATGTAAGAATTTCGTTTTTTTTCTCAAACCACACATTGAACCATTTTCATGCGGGAGTAGGTATAGATACCAATATTTCGTGAATATAGTATATATGTATACAAAAATTATGTTTGTGTGGATGACTGATTGTTATTATTATAGTCTACACACAAAATAAGTACGTTTTTTTAATAAGACATCTATTGTTTTAGATAGCTTGTGTTGGTCTGGTGTATTATAAGTTTGTATTAACAAAAACACGTATACAAGTATTATATCCGTCATCTAGTACCCACGACACAAGCATTTGCTTAGTGTGGGGCTAGATGGCGCTGTGTGCAATGTCCCGGAATATTTATATTTATTTTTTTATTTAATAATCTACAAAAGTCTGTACACAACTTACCAATAACTTTACATTTAAAAGGATAGGCGCAATCTACTTTTATACTGAGATTCTACATCGATCTATCAGAAAACTTAAATGCTAAGCAATAAATAACAAAATAAACACAGAAAAAAACCTGCATTGTGCTGTTAATAAAACTGAAAAAAAATCAGCTTAAATTGTATTTACAGCTCACGAAAAAAAAACGCGTAGGTAATAATTAATATTTTTAAATAATTATTTTCATTTGTGGCCGCAAATATTTTATATTATATTAGATATTATATAGAAATATTTTATATTATATTAGATATTGTCCCGTTATAATTGTACTTTTATAAAATATTGGTACATTCTCCAATGAGTTAAGTCAATTAATAAAATAATAATCATCGCAAGGCTATATCAAATTATAATATTACTTCAGCCATTTCATTTTTTAATTACGATGTAAAATAAATTCTCATCATAGCAGACTAGAACGAGACTGGATATAAGCGTGTTTTTTTTTTAAATAAATATAAACTAAAATGTCAATAGAGCATAAAAATGACTAGTTCGTTCGGTCGAAGCCATCATTTCATAAATCTTTGGTTAATTAATTTTTTAAGACTAGACTAAGATTCCAATGGACTAGATATCACTAATTTACTTTGGTGAGGTCTAAATAATAAAAAAAATTGGGGCCTTAAAAATGTAGCTGAAGAAGTTTAATTTCAACCTTTTTATCAAATGACTGTATTGTATCATTATGATATTAAAACACGTACAATTGTTATTTAAAAAAATACGGATTGCACGTAGAACCAAACTTGATGCATAATTCAAAATATGAAAAGAAAACTGTCTAAAAGACAAATATGTATATAGAACGAATTTACTGAAAATCAGTATTTGTACATGTACATACAAGAAAAGCAATTGAGTACTTTTTTTACAAAAGTAATGCCACTGATTTAATAGTTTTTCTATTCTTTTTTTGCTCTGACAATTAGTACGAGTCACAGAAAAAAAACTGCAACCAGATCATAAGAAGTAACAAAAACTTTAAGGATTTTAATAAAAAAAAATCCATAGGTTGAGATTGCAACAATCACTTATAAAAAAATTACCACAATATAATTGTATTGAGCACTAATTCCTATTTTTCTATTTGACATTTACAACGTACATATTATAGTTGTATAAACAACATTTAAAGTACTGTTTTAATAATGTTCGTTTATTTTTTTATAGTAGCATAAAAAAACCATACGATTTAAGATTTATAGTCATGGATGTAAGAAATGTGATTCTCTTAGAAATCCAAACGTGTCAAAGTCAGTGAAATAATATTTACATCAAAAATAATGTGCATACATATCTGTACCTAACCAAGTATCAATAGACTAGATTTTTCAAATCTGTCTGATAGACCAAACAACCTACAACGGTAATAATCCTACAAAATCAATTAAGAACCATAAAACCATGACTATAAATATCAAATTCATATATCATTCGTAAAACTGTCGGTACACTAATATAGCTACGCCCCAAATACACGAAGTGACTCCTAAGAATAATGGTATATATGGCCTCAACCACGCCCGAACTGACATTCATAAAAAATACAAAACGTAAATACATAAAAGCACAATGCAGGTAAAAAACAACGAGTGAAACCGCGTTACACGCATAAATTAGTAAATGCCACAGATAATACATGATCGTTACACCATACACAATAAAAATACAGATCACCAATCGTGAGCGTTACATTTTATTCCATTTTCAAAACGGACCAATCGTGGAATTTAAAATCACAGTTCCGATTTCAAACACACGAACGTTGCGTTCCAATTTTGAATTTTTCATATCACATTAGCGTCCATAGAACCGTTAAATATGGTAGATAGATGGTACAGTCGGTTTATTTCCGTTTTTTTCGACGCGGTCGACGTTGGACTTTGTGGTGGGCAGTTTCCATATTCCATTTGACATTAAGGTGCGTATAGTGACGTCACAGTGGGATATACGTGCGTATTGGGATAGTGCGGTAACATGTAACGAAAACAAAAAGAAAAATGGTGCACTAAATAAAAATAGCAGAATATAGAGATTATTATATATTGGTGCGCTGCAAGAAATGTACACGAGTTACACCTTTCTACATGACTACTAAAGCTTACTTATCTATGATATTATTAATAAACCCAATTTATAATTTCAAAGAAATTTCAAAGAGATTGTACTGATGATATTCAGACTATCAAGTTTAAAATACAGGTCCCAGGTATTGCACAAAAGCATTGTATATTTAAAAAAAAACATATCCAATAATATAATAATTAGGAAATCATAATTTCAATTTAATTCAGATTAAATAACAACAAAAAAAATGTAGATTGTCTAAATTTAGTTTAGATGTAAATACTCTTTTTTAGTTCTATTAGTGTTAATATGTGTAAATATTGTTTCTTATTATTGAATAAATACACATTATTTTGCCTACAAAAAAAACATATGGCCATTTTTGTGTAAAATATTGGTGTATTTCAGAGCACATATTTCGATAAAATATCGTAATCAAAATCAACATGGCTGCCAAATCTTTATAGCCGATCAATGGCTTGGCAAGAACCGCATTTCTTTTTTAACATATATTCTAATTTTCTATAAGATTTCAAGCATAAAAATATATAAATAATGCTTAAAAAAATCATAGATTTATATAATAAAATTCAGATCTAAATTTGGGATAAATTCAGTACAAAGTATTACTAACAGTAGTACATAACACCATACTCCTAAGAGTAGGGATGTGACTATTTGTAATTAGTATTATATACTTTTAAATCTGTACTTTGGAGATCATTTATTTAAATTTCAATAGGCAATTTTATATATTATATACTTCAATACAATGTATAACAAACAGTGATATACATATACTCTCACATTGTTATGCCAATAGGGATGCAAGTTTTGTAGTATGCACTTAAGAATTATTTTAAAAATGTATTGTACCTTGCAGATCTTCAACTGCTATTTCACTAGACAATTTTAATGTTATATTTTTTTATGGTATTTTGTCGTTTTTTTTTATTATATATGCCATATAAATATACTTCAATACAGTGTATAACAAACAGTGGTATACATAACAGCATACTCACACGAGTTGTGCGGGTGGTGGTGCGGCTGGTCGAGGCGCGTCTGCATCTCTCGAATGTGCTGCTCTTTACGCTTCATGTCATGCGCTAGCGCATCCAGACGGGAACGGGTCTCTACTAGCTCCCTGGAAGGCATAAAAAAGCAATTTATTTTTAATCCATGTTAGACGTACAAATTAACTTCTTTTTTTTACTCTTTATCTTTTTATCTTTAACCCGGATATGACTCTACATGACTCGGAGTGCGACTCAAAGTGACCCGGTGTGACTCAACACGAACCAGGTGAGACTCGATACAACACGATTGTGACTTAACACGTCCCGGTTCCAACTACACAGCTCTGAATCGACGCGACATGTAAACCCGCCTGGACAAGTAAAAAAAAAAAAAGCAAAGTTGGTCGAGGCGTGACTGCCTTGAATGTACATATGTGTGAATGACTCGAATGTGACTCTACTCGACCCATAACACACTCACCTCTGACTAGCAAGCAACTCAGCTCTGGTACGACTCAACTCCTCTCCCACAGCCTGCTTGGCTTGTATCTGTGTTGAGTGCAGCGACGACTGCAGAGTGAGTCTCTCCATTTTGCCTAGTTCCACTACTCTTTACAATAGTTATATCTGACTTGTAAGCAGTTAGGTATTGGTAGGAATCAGCTCATGTTATTTATGACTCATGTTAGACTCGGCACTACATAACTAGACCTAAGTATGACTTATATTGACCCAGGTGCGACTCAACTTGACCCGGGTGTGACTCAAAAAGATCCGTATGCGACTCAATCCATCCCGGATTTGACAAAATTTTACAGATTAGTGGCTCACCTCTGGCTAGCAAGCAGCTCTGCTCTGGTACGACTCAACTCCTCTCCCACAGCCTGCTTGGCTTGTATCTCAGAGTGCAGCGACGACTGCAGAGTGAGTATCTCCATCTTGTCCAGTTTCTGCGAGCGCCTGTTCCTCCACCCGCCCGTGCCGCCCGCGGCGGGGGGCGAGGACGCCGCTACTAGGGATGAACGGGAAGCGCTTGCTGGAATACAAAAATAATATAAGATTTTATATTTTTTCTTTACAATACAAACAAGAGCTGTAGTAGTCTGTGTTATTGTCCAAGACAAGGATTTGGACCATAAATTTATGGTCTAATAAAAAGGTAGGCTGTCACTCTTATTGTGTTTGCAAATTTTTTCAGAGGCCAATTGTAGTTTGCGGTATAAAAATGAAACAACGCTAAAACGCAGTAAATCAAAGTTAATACCTCAGTAAAAAAGTTGTATAAAAAAAGGAGACGATAAAATTGAACATCACATTAAATATCAAGCTTAACAACATGTCACCCTTTGTATAGTTTCACATAAAAAAGTATTAACCAAGTAATTATCTATACTAACTTTAAAAACCAACTCACCATGCTTCAAATAATCCAATTCTTCAGTCATCTTAGTAGCCAGTGCTTGGAGGTAGCCTCGAGCTTCCTTCTCGTCCGCCACCCATCGAATGATGTCTGCGATCTGTTGAGATAATGAACAACTTTGGTAATAATAGCCAGATACTAGTTATAAACTAGTTAAATAGTGTCTCTAATTACATACAGACTTTTTGAATCGAGCTGTTGGGTTGTTTTCCTGTACATATGCGATCTAATTATTAAATATGTATGCAAGTAATTATATTGTCTGAGTATTACGGGAGTGGCCAACTCTGGTGCGATAGTTTTGAAACTGCACTCAGGGCCTTTTACATAGATTAACGACAGCCGTTCCATGAACAACAACATCGCCTGAAAATAAACAATTTTAGTTAATTTACAGTCAGTCGAGAGGCATTTCGCTGATACGTCTACATCACATTACGTTTTTTTTCTATTATTGCCCTTACTATGCAATTGACCAGGATATTGTATCAAGTGTGACAACACCTTCACAAGCGACACTGTGGTCAACTAAATGTACCTGCATCTCCCAATGCTGCATGGTATCCTTCTTAGCGCGTAGATCTTCCAACTCGAGTTCCATTTGCCTCCGCTCTGCTTGCCAACGACGACCGTTCTCTGCCATCTGGAGGGTAAAGGCAATCAATTGATTAATCATTATTTATTGTCTCTAATTAGTCTCCTTAGCAAGTTATTTTTCAGCGTTATCGATTTTTCAACCTATGATATTCCCATTCCTTCAGAACATATAGGAATGTGCTATTTAATTTTATTTATTATGTTTTTTACCACAGAAAGTTTAATTCGGTGAAAAGACAAAAAGCGAACATACACACGGGTCAACATTCAGAATTTTCGATATTTTGGGATCGAATTAATGTTTTTCAATTTGGAGTACTTACTAAAATTATAAAAATATCCGTAATAAGAATGTACTCATTTTCTCTTCATTAAGTCATTTAAAAATATTCAAAATTTCATACTAAAAATCATGATGATATGTTCAGCCAGTTTTGCGTTATGAACGTTTAAATAAACATATAAACAGACAAAAATTAAAAAAAAAACCAGCCTGAATCGTGTTCTGTTATGGATGTAAAGTATACCCAAACAATGTTTCTTCTATTATCTTATTTGTTCAGATTGTTTACCCTCTTCAGCTTTATTGTATGTATAGATACACCCACCGCATCGAGATCCTTAGCCAGCTTCCTGTTCTCATTAATGAGTATCTGCCGGTCCTCGCTGTCGTTGAGCTGCTCGAGGCGGCGGCTCTCCAGCTTCTCCTTGGATGCTTGTAGCTGGAAACAGATTATTTAGTGCAGAGATACACTGGCAACTGCTAACGAAAGAATCTATGTAAAATGTAAATCACGCCAATTTTTACAAATACAAATACAAATAATTTATTAATAAATGTCAATTTACAAGTCAATGTCATATAAATTTGTAAAATTAATATTTACATTTTAAAAACTCATCTACTGAGTAGATAGTGTTACTTAATAGTAACAATTTCAATTTTGTTTTGAATATATTGAAGGAAGCTGCATTCTTGATATTTTCGGGCAAGTGATTATATAAAGTCGGTCCTCCTACATATACCGACTTCGACGACTTAACCAGTGAGTGTGTGGGTTGTACCAACTTATCCCTGTTCCTTTATTGGCTCTTTGTTTTTCAGTCAAGACTTTTTATACATTAGATAGGATCACGCGTGACTACAACTTGCCTGATGTTAAGCAACGTTATTTTATTTTAAATTAATTTAAATTTTTCGGTACCTATTCATTTCTTTACTACTTTTCATTTCATTCATTTATAACTATTTTTAATTTTTTTACAATATATGTATAAAAAATAAAAAATATTTTTTTTAATTATTATTACGTTGTTATTAACACAAAAAAACCACTACACATTTTTAAAGAACTGAATGTTAAATTATAGAAAGTTCTGGTGTCAATAGAGGATCCAACACATAAATTTACACACTCACATCTTAATTTTTACTTTTATGATTTTAGTACAGTGTCTCAGTAATGCTGTTAATCGATCATCTCAAAAAATTTTTTTTGCCCATGATGTTATGTTAAAACTATAATACACACCTCTCGTTGTAAAGCGCTCCTCATCGATTCCACCTCCTGTATCTGCGAGTTGAACCGCGACTGTTGCTGCGCCAGTGACTCCTTGTACTGCAACTGAAATCATAAACAATTTAGTGTAAATTTTTACACATCACAGTCTGGTATGTGACCAGACTGACCAAAACTGCAACGTTATCACACAAAGGATACAAATTCTAGAAAATTTGCGAGCTAGTATTAATTATTGAAAAAAAAAAACATTATATGAGAGTGGGAAACTCGGGTGTTGAAAGTTGTGGAAACCTCCCTAAAGGCTTCAGACACGGTTTAACGACGGCTGTACTATGACACAGCGCCAGAACCCACAATTTAAAATGTCATCCGACCCTCGGAAGCGCCCATATGGCACGTTACTGTTTGGTCACCCATCCGGGCTGGGCCGCGTCGGCGGTAGCTTAAGTTCGGTAATCACGTGTGATTGCCTACATTTGTGGGCGTTTCTTCTTTATTATTGTGTTATATGTACCTCTAAAGCCTCCACTTCTGCCTGCAGCCTGGATACTTCGGCACCTGCAGACGGTGGTGCGGCGGCCGCTAGGGGGGCGCCACTCTCGTCTCGAGCGTTACGCAGAGTATCTTCGCGGAGTTTACGCTCCTGTAATAAAGGAACAGATATTTGTTTAACATTTTATACTAACTGGCTCTTCGCTGTATATTTTTGTAATGAAATAACTCGACAACAACTTGACTGATTTGAATAATAAATATAGTGGAGTAAAACATTAAGTCTTAGCAATGCGTATGTTAATTTTTACAAAGATTGCACAAGTGGTAATCGAGTTATCATCATTTATATTTTTGCGCTCGCTTCGCTCAGTACCTAATCTCACTTAAGCGTTTAAATTAGCCATAACTCAAAAACTACTAAACTGATTTCGACTATTTTTACAGTAAAGCAAGGAATTGATCCTATCTATATGTATGTGAAGTTTCATGACACTAGGTCCAGTACCTTAGTAGCCTCAGCGATGGCGGTGTCGAGCCTAGCCTCCAGCTCCCGGCGCCCCTTGTCCGAGCGCCGGATGTCCTGTCTGAGCGCGTCTATCTTCTGCATCGCCACTTCTAGCTCCTCCTCTTTGTCACGCACCTGGGGATAGAGAGGAAGATCATAATTATTTTAAAAGCTATTCAAATATATCTTGGTTTTTATCGTTACAGTTCTAATTCAAATTACACCTTAAAATGAAATTTGGCAAAACATTCGGTTGGGTTGACAGTACAATATCATTTATATAATAATATCGTAAATTGAAGAGGACTGACTCGATTTTATCCCAACTGAATATTTTTATTACGAAATATAAGATATTTTCGGTTTTACTTTAAAGCTTCAAAAGAGGAACAAGCAAATACACTCGCTTAGTCAGTAAATTCTAATGAGAGTTGCTACATAATATGGTGCAAGAGCTCTGAAAAGATTTTAAGGTGATATGGAAGTATTTTTATCTCACCTGTCGCGACAGTTTCTGCTTCTGTTGCCTCAACTCTGACAGTCGTTCTGTAACTTCGTTGTACTCTGTCATCGCCAGCTTACGTTGCGACAGCGCGTCTTTCAGGTCTTTGTCCTGTAATAAGAAAAAATATAAACATTAAAAAATACGCTTTTTGTAAGTACATCATAAAGATGCAAAATTAACACTATAAATAAGTAATTGTTTCCTAAGTGTTGAATTTTACGACGTACAACGATTGATGATTGGCTCGTGTGCTTGCAATTTATTTAATGGGTTCAAATTGTTGAATTATAAAATTATAGTGAAGCAAGGTATGTTGGTAATTTGAAAGGAGAGTATTCAATAATAAATTTAAAAATCCGGTTGTAAACGATAGGTAGTTAATATAATAATCATAAATCATAAAAAAAAATATTTAATGGTAAAATAAATTACATACTTACACTGTATCTTATTTAAACTATGTATTGCCTAGTCAGCCTAGGTGTGCCCAGGTGCTAACATTCAAAGCGGAAGCATATAATTTCAGAGGCTTACATTAATTTTAATACTTATAATGGAGGTTTTTACAATGTTACTTATACTCGTAACTGTAGGTAAATTTAGGCACTTCTCTAGTCAACTATGATTTTATTGTCGTTATCTGTAGTAATAATGTAGAATATCTTGAATAATAGAACATTTTATGACAATACTAGAGCCCTATAAAATGGATTAAGCCCTCGCAAGATAATTTTGCTACCGTCAGATGGCAGCAC
Source organism: Macaria notata (assembly GCA_927399415.1). Taxonomy (NCBI): domain Eukaryota; kingdom Metazoa; phylum Arthropoda; class Insecta; order Lepidoptera; family Geometridae; genus Macaria; species Macaria notata. Next base: position 2,307,304 of record OV656750.1, on the reverse strand, counting down.
ATTCACTTTCAATATTGAATCGGAATCAGTTTATTTTAGTTCTGGTTTTATTCGCGTTCAATAATACTTTTATCTAGTTTTAACATAGGTATTTAATAAATTATATTATTGTAATAGTTATACATAGAATAATACTATGCTAATACCTACGAAGAAAAAAGTAAATACTAAGTAAACGATAATATATTAAGTTAACAATATTACGTGCGTTATTTAAAGATCATTCACTTGAAAAGCCAAATGAATATGCTAAGTTTTCTTAAATCTGACAAATAAATAGTAATAGTAAAGAAAACAAAATTACCTTTCAATCCAATTGAAATTTGTTTATAAGGCTACAACGTGAGATTTGTTCATTCTCTGTTTGCTTAATTGTGTTTTATATATAACGTAAAATCTTCTTTACGTAGTTCCTACACTTTCAAAAGTAGGTATATTATGTCATATTCATATAAAGTACAAAACATAAAACGTAATATGTTGACTAGGTAGAATTAATTACGCACTGTAGTTATCGTAAGTTAAAAAGGTCTTAAAATTAAAATCCTGTAAAGCTACTTAGATCTTTATCTTTTCAAATCCATATAAAATAGACAGACATCTTAGATAAAGTCTGACAATAGGATGTAGTATAATTCGAGAATAAATATCAAGATTTAGCGTTTTCAGGGACTTCATAATTATAGACATATTTAAACGTTCCTGAACTATGTGTGTTCTAATAATGACTCGATACCTTAGCATAATTAATGTATCTATGTATAACACAATTATGCAATAAATGCTTTACTTTGATCAAAAATTAGAAAGGCGAAACTTTGTGCGTGCATGCAGATGTATGTTTGTTACTTCTTACTCTCAAACGGCTGGGCCTATTTTGATGTAACATGGTATGGAAATAGAATTAACAAAATCAGAACCAAAACGAAGCGATATAGGGGGTCAAAAATGGCCTGAATTAACCACAAGAAGAAAAGGATGGAATTTTCGTTTGACTTTGACAAATATACAAAAAAACGTACCTGCAAAGCCAACTTCTCCATAGACTCGGTCTTCTCCTTGAGCAGTTCATCTTTCTCCAAGTTGAGCGCCTGGATGATGACTTCCAGCTCACGGATACGCGCCGCCATCTCCTGCGGCGAGTCGGGGACCTCCTGCGAACAAACACAATATTTATTAAGCGGTTCTGATTATGAGAATAAATAATACTCTCTTTGAGTCGTATTCCCTCATGACTGAGGGTCGCGAATCCCTCGCAAATTAAAGTTTTCTTGGACTAGTGCATCGTGGTGGGCGCCCAGGTCCTTCCACGGAAGTCACATGCCCTCGGATTGTGTGGGTTTCAAACTTGACGGTATCCGCACGATGTTTTCCTTAATAGCTAAGCGAGTGCAAATTTACACTTAAAAAACAAGTCATGCTCGTATGATATTTCTTTCCGGAAAATTCGTAATCAAATTATACTAACAAAACTTAGTACTTGTTCCGCAACTACACAGATCAACATAGGTAATAAAACTTAGTTTTATTTCAAATATCATACACTCTCAACTCGATCATATTCTTGTTTTTTTTTTACTACAAATGTTTTTTTTTTACATTAAATAGGCTTACGTTTGACTACTGCCTGCCTGATGTTAAGCACCACTATAGTCTAAGATGTAGCACGCTTGCCTAGAAGAAACTTATTTACTCTAGATTTGAAGACCCCTGGGTTATAATTTTATGGGAACAGGGCTCCAGGCAGAGAGTTCCATAGTCTCGCTGTCCTACTGTCTGTCCTGTCTCGATGTAGTGTATAAAATGATTGTCACCGTTTGTGTAACCCCGCTGCTAAGTTGTTCGTAACACCTCACTTGAGCTTCCAACTCGGCGTTACGTTTGGAAAGTGTCGCGACTTCTTCCTTCAGAGTTATCATCTCTTCTGTGAATGTAAAAGAAAATAAATTAATGCAAGTGACGTAAAATGCAATCTACACGTAGACTATAACAGAAAAATAAGTTTTTGTATTCGAAATAAACGTGGACAAAAACATACATCAACACATACGACCTTTTAGGATCACACACTTAGGAGCCTGAATAACTCTAAATCTAAGAATAAACGATACCAAGAAACGTAACTGCATACATTTATCTTTGAAAATGCTTTCGTATATCATCTCCCTTCCATACACGACTTGCACACATCTCTCACTCACACACCCGTCTACCAACTCAACCGCGTTTGACTTTTACATGGAAATTATTTTGTACCAATTACATTTCATTGTATCGTTTATTCGTAGAATTCAATGCTAACAATACCATATGTCAAAATGTCAATTTCTTTTTTAGGGTTCCGTACCCAAAAGGTAAAACGGGACCCTGTTACTAAGCTTCCGCTGTCTGTCTGTCTGTCTCCAGGCTGTATCTCATAAACCGTGATAGCTAGAGAACTAAACCGGTTGCTCGTTGATTTCTCGTTATTTTATAAACAGAACTAAATTTGTAGTATCTAGAAACGTGATTTTCTATTACAGACGATAGTACGGAACCCTTCGTGCGCGCGTCCGACTCGCACTTGGATTTATCTATATTATTTAAAAGCATCTCACCGCTAGCAGGCTCCAGTGCGGCCCCTCCCGCTCTCAGCTCGGCGATGGTCTGAGCGAGTAGTGCGTTCTCTCGCTCCAACGCCTTCAGCGCCGCTCTGTCGCCCGCGTTGGACGGCGCCTGGAATAATGTGGGGTTAGAATTGACATCATCATGAACTGATGCATAAAGTGTAAGCATGTTTGTTGGTTTGATGAATTTTTCATGATTGTTGGTATAATTCAGTTCATAAAACGTGACATCCATAAATGGCGGTGAAAATCTTTCTATTGTCTTCGTAAAATACGTCTCCGTTCGTGCGCAAAACAATAGAGTGAACTAGGTTTCCGAGACCGAAGCCGCAGTCAATCCACTCGTAGCAATCCATCCACACCCCTAGTGCAGATGCGGACCAAAGAGGACTGACGGTATATCAACTATGCATAACGACGTACAATACTGATACTTTGCAATCTATTACAAGACCATCTATGACTAGTTCCACACGACATTTCAATTATATAGACCAGTATTTAGACCATATTTTATACCTGATTGATAGCGTTCTTGGCAGGACTGAGCGGCGCAGCGCGCCCCAGGTCTGACAGCCTGGAGCCGCCTGTGAACGTGAACCCGATGAAGGGCAGGTGCAGGCCGGAGAAGGCTGAGGATGCTGATGATGGAGGGACTGCTTCTGATAACCTGAGGGTGAGAGAACGGGACAGTTATTAAGTTATCTCTATAAAGGTGCAAATTTGCGAGTGTGTGACTCTGTATTCTGTATGTTTGTTACTTCTTTATATACGGCGGGTAAACCGATTTGGATGCAGTTACGAATTAAGTAAGCGAAACATTGCAGGGTTTCAGTGGAAGTAAACGAGTTTAGGCTATACTATACACAACAGATGAGATCTTCTTCTTCTTGATGAGATGCTTCTTAAAATTCATGTGCCATCTCTCCGTCTCAATTCTACAACAATTCTCCATTCGAACAAGCAGGAAGTCAGCGGGGCGTCACCGGTTCATGGTGGAAGTACCAAAGACTCGCACGAAGCGCTTTGCTTCTACCTACATAGTAAGGACAGCGAGACTATGGAACTCTCTACCTGGAGCCCTGTTCCCAGAAAATTATAACTCAGGGGTCTACAAAACTAGAGTGAATAGGTTTCTTCTAGGCAAGCTTACTACATCTTAGTTTACAGTGGTGCCTAACATCTAGCTATAGTCAAATGTCAGCCTATTACGTGTTAAAAAAAATTACACCATCTATGACAGGCCGTTTTTCATGTGATTTTACATTTGAAAAGTGGGTACATAGGAAGATAATAAGAAAACTCACCTTATATCTGTGTCGTCGACATCAAAGTTGGATGTGTCGGTGGGGCTAGACACGTCCGGCACGAAGGGTGCTTGCATCTCCCGCACACTGTCCCAGTCCAGCCCGGCGAACCAGGGGTGGTTCTGTGACAAATAAATAAATAAAACAAATATATAAATATTCCATTGCACATAACGCCATATAGCCCCATGCTAAGCAAACGTTTTTGTCAAAAAAACATTTTATACATTCATCCGTTTCTGTCAACATTCTGTCGTCACCATTTCTTCACGCATCAACTAGACGCCTATAAACTCTATCCATAGCACTTTCTTTCGGAGTCGTAATTCCTCATGACTGAGGGTCGTGACTCCCCCGCAAAATTAATTCACTAGGGGAGTTCTCTTGGCCAGATACGTCGTGGTGGGCATCCAGGTATTTCCACCATAGCAATGTATCGGTTCCTACAACCCAAACCAACAGCTGTGGACCTATCTCCCAGAGTCGGTATTTTCCCAGTATACACGAAATGTCTTCAAAGGAAGAGTGAATAATAGGTTTTCTGGGCGTATTACTTCTTCGACTTCACCGTCGTTTGCCATCAGGCATGGGGCAGTCAAACGCAAGCCCAAAAAAACAAAACATTTACTAGCGATCTTCAAACCGAAAATTATTCGGTTCATATTGGGTTAGCACTGTCACAATACTAGGCCATAACTATTGTTTACCATCTGGCAAACTATATAGTATACTTTACCTTGAAATCTTGCAGTCCGTTTCTTCCCAGTCGGGACTCTGATGAGCAAATGAGTTTCCTTATTAAATCTTTGGCTTCTTCTGACACCTGTAATAGACAAAAAAAATTAAACCTATAGATTAAAACTAGACTTTTTTATCACCAATAATTATAATTTTCAGATTCCTATTTACGTTATCAACTACGAGTAGAACTCATTTCATTAAAGAAGACCTCCATAAATGGAGGCCAAAATGATTCCATCTTTTTCGCAAAAATCGAGGAGCTGTATTTTGAAAAAAAAAAAAACCCTAAATTATTTTGATTTCTAGCCGAGCTTATAAAATAACTTCATGATTGTTTCACTTCAAACTGTCACTACATTTAACCAAACTGTCCCTAAATTTAACCAAACTGTCCCTACATTTAACCCAAACTGTGCCTACATTTAACCCAAACTGTGCCTACATTTAACCCATACTGTCCCTACATGTCACCCCCACCGTCCCTACTCACCGTGGCTGCATGTTCGTCAGGCGGCGGGCAGTGGAACGAGCGCGCGTGGTTCATGATCTTCCCGTATGTTTCCACAAGCGACTCAGCGTAGAACGGTGTCTCGCCGAATAGCATTTCGTACATACACACACCTGCAAAATAAAATCTATAAATATTCCGGAATGTTTCACACGCAGCGCCATCTATCCTCAAACGCAAACGCTTGTGTCATAGATACTAGATAACGGATATATATTTACAACATAGTTTGCGGAATACCAGCTCATACTTAGTTGACCGAATGAAGAAGTTTTTTTTGTACATAATAAAAAAAATAGTTTAGTTTAGTCAGGTCAATAAACGTTTCAAGGTCATAAAGACAAATCCTAAGGTTTTAGTTGTAGTTATCTTGGTAGATTTCGTCAAAAGCGTTGTATGAAAACTACATCTACAAAAATATTACATCTTGTCAGTGAATCTGTAAAAAATATATATTGTATGTATATAACCGTAATATAGATTTTGGTTGATACTGCGTACTCTTTTGTTAAAAATAGAATTGTTTTCCATCGCCCATCATATTTGTATTTGTTTTTGGTATTTATTAACTTGTCTAAACACTAATTCCATGCATGCGTGCGTGACGTCATCACCAACCCCAACGGAAGACCAGCGCTGGTTGCTATGCAGCCAGCATTATGCTGAGTTGGGGATGTATTGTAGCAAATATGTATTTTATTTAAGTTGTTTTAAGTGTAGGTAAGCGAGTGTGGCTCAGCGGTTCCATTGTCTGCTTTTCATCCAGACGTACCCTGGTTCGAGTCCGCCCTACACCAATGACTTGCATTTTTCAAGTTATGTGTAGATTTGCACTCGCTTAGCGGTGAAGGAAAACATCGTGAGGAAACCGACATGTTTGAGGACCACAATATCCGAGGACATGCGTCTTCCGTGGAAGGACCTGGGCGCCCACCACGATGTATCTGCCCAAGAAAACTCCCCTAACGAATTAATTCTGCGGGGGAGTCACGACCCTCAGTCATGAGGAAATACGACTCAAAGAGAGAAGTGTAGGTATATATTTATATATTTCTTGCTTGTACTTATTTGCTTATTGTACTAAATGTGAATTTATTAGAAGTACTTAGTTTAAGTTTTTATTGTATAGTTTAATTTTGTGTGTTTTAATAAAAGTTGTCAAGTTTTTAATAAATTCACATTTGCTTATTATTTGCTACAATAAATGTTTTTCTTTCTTTCAAATAGGCTTTACGAAAATATTTAAATATGTCTCTTACCTAGTGACCACCAATCACACTCTGGCCCATATCGACCCTGGCCGTCTTCCATCGCCTGCAAAGTAAGGTAAGATTTGTAAAAAAAATACAGTTCAATATTTTAAGACATATTGTTGAACTATATTTACATACCCTCAATATTTCCGGCGATATATAATCCGGCGTGCCGACAGCTACGTTGCTTTGCACCTGTGGAAGAAAATAACGTTTTATTTAAAAATAAAGAAAGTAAATAATTTATTAAAGCAAATACCACAATACAACCTCAAATCAGCATAATGCTGGCTGCATAGCAACCAGGGTTTCCAATTCAACAAATTTAATTTAGGTTTGGTGATAATTTATCCCCAACCTTAAATTGAAATTCATAATTTCTTTAAATAATAATCATATAGCCGAATTCACACATGGTAGTAGAATAAACCGTAAAAATTGTAGTTGTATTGTGGCAAATATGTATCATATTTAAGTAGTTTTATGTATTTCTTGTTTGTACTCATTTATTTATTATATGGTACAATAAAGCATTTTCTTTCTTTCTTTTCTTTAAAAAACCGGCCAAGTGCGAGTCGGACTCGCGCACCGAGGGTTCCGTACAAACCTGCAAGGTTAAATATTTTGTGATGTAACTAAAAATTTATGGTTTTCGTAATTTTTCCTTTATCTATGCTATAAGACGTTGCTTCGTACCAAATTTCAAGATTCTGAGTTCACGGGAAGCACCCTGTAGGTTTTGATTCCCTTGCAAGTGTCGAAAATTTTCGGCATAAATGGCTGTATCTTTTGATTGCGTTGGCTTAGAAGTTTGATTTTTTCACAGCTTCAAGGGACAGTAGACCTGAGTAATTGATATAAATTTCAGCTTCATACCTCTACGCGTTCCTGAGAAAAAGGGTCTTGACAGACGGACGGACGGACGGACAGACGGACAACAAAGTGATACTATAAGGGTTCCGTTTTTTCCTTTTGAGGTACGGAACCCTAAAAATAGGTAAATCGGGGGGCAACCCTATAAATTTAGAAAATGCTATGAGGAACAAAGAAATAAGTTACTTTTTTTATAAAAAGTTATTAGTCTCCTCTTAGTAAGTTTGTTTTTCTTTCTTATATTTTTTATGAAAAGTTTCAAATTGTATCATACCTTCCCATCATCCCCGAGCCTCAAACACGATCCGAAGTCAGCCAGCCGGATGTGACCGCTCGCATCCAACAATACGTTGTCTGGTTTGATGTCCCTGAAATAAAAACATATCATAAACAGAATTAAATAAATAATTGAACGCTAATCCCAAAATATTCTATAACCATTTACATAAAATTTCACGCGAATTGGTCCAGCCGTTTGGCCGTGGTGGAGTTTTGTTTGTATGTTTGTATGCGTGTCTGCTTGTTTTCATACAAAATTAACTATATCTCAGAAACTAGTAGACCAGTCTTTATGATGTTTTGCATACACATAGCTTAGCCCTATAGCAATGTGTATACAATATGAGAAAAATTGGCCAAGTGTTTATCGAGTAAATGGCCGCTAACCTGTGCACATATCTCAGCTCGTGCACGCTTTGCACGGCGAGCACCATCTCCGCTATGTAGAACTTGGCCATGTCTTCAGGCAGGCGGTCCTCGAACTTGGACAGCAGGGTTAGAAGGTCGCCGCCGCAGTAGTAGTCCATCACTAGGTACTGTGGGAGTAAAAATAGTAAGTATTCGACTGGCCTGTAACCTTACTTGGTAGTATCTCTGCCTTCTAATCTAGGGGTTGCAGCTTCGATTCCCGCGCGACACAAGTATTTATGAATTTTAAAAATTTATAATTACTTTTGTTGGGTCTGGTCGTTAGTATGTATAATAAGTTTGTATTTACAAAAGAAAAGTATATAAGTGTTATATCCGTTATCTAGACACAAGCGTTTGCTGTTTGCGCTGTGTGCAATGTCTGGAATATTTATTTTATTTATTAGATAAATAAACTCTTTATTGCAACTTCAGCATCAGCGTCATGTCGTCTACTTCTACTCTACATATTTCATGCTTCTCTATCGTTAACGCTTTTGGCGCCTTCGTCATATGTTAATCGTGAAAATTAATGGCAGTACCGTTGATTTTCTCGGCGCAAAGTTATCATTTATGTGAGTGGAAAGTTTCAAACGAGGCTACCGGAACACACAGGCGCTTATCGACAAATTTATGAAATTAGGAGAGTTCTTTTAGGCATACACATTTGTGGTGGGCGTTTAGGTCTTTTCACGGAGCTTATTCGTTTTGAACGTAATATTATAATCATAGTAGTAGGCAGTATGTGTTTTTTTTTGTGTGTGGAATTGCACTCGCTTAACGGTGAAGGAAAACATTGTGAAGGAAACCGACATGTTTGAGGACCTCAATATCTGAGGACCTGGGAGAACCTGGGCGCCCACCACGATGTATCTGCACAAGAGACTAGATTAGATTAGAACGGATTAATTCTGCGGGGGAGTCACGACCCTCAGTCATGAGGAAAAACGACTCACAGAGTGTGAGTAGGTAGTATAATAAGTTCATAACACTGTACTGACCAAGTTGTGTTCGTCCTGGAACGCGTAGTGCAGGTTGGTGATCCAGCGCCGGTCTCCGAACACCAGCACGTCGCGCTCCTCCTGGAAGCACGCGGTCTCTGCTCGCTGGAAACAACATTTCAACAAATGACTACTAATATATTTTTTTAACATAATATTGAAGGAAAGGTCGTCCGGCAAGATTTGTCGACGACATTGTACGAGTCGCGGGTTCTTTATGGATGAGGTCTGCACAAGATCGACGCATCTGGCACATTCAAAGAGAGGCCTATGCCCAGCTGTGGGATAGAGAAGGCTGTGGATGATGATGATGGAATGAAATGGTACTCGAACATATATTATTAATAGTATAATTAATTAACTACGCACAACAGTCAGGGTAATCAAGAAAGAGGAATCAAAAAGAGATGGTTTGATATTGTATGAAAAAATAGGTAAAATTATTTAAATTATTAGGTTATTGTGTTGTGTGCCTAATAAATAAATAAATAAAAATGGATCGATCTTACATCGAATTAACAAAAATGAGGCAATATATGTTACATAAGCTTACATTTACATACCTTCTAAATTGTATTAAATTTTGACCCATATGTCATACATACAGATCAAATTCATATCTTCCCTTTTATTGAAAGTCATGAGTGACTTACTAACTTTTCTCTTTTTCACTCATTTCCAATAAAGTTTAGAAAGTATGAGTTGCTAAGTCACCTTGAGCATCTCCCACTTGTTGAGTATCTTCATGGCGTACACCCTCTCCCCGCTGCCCGCCGCCGCCGCGCTGTTGCCGCCCGACTCCACGCCCTGAGACACAACCACATCGATAATGGTACAGCCATACTGATGTTCGCAATATTTGTATTGATATTTAGAAACACACTGAATATAAAAAAATTAACTCCATACCATATGGTTTAAATTCGTAAGTTTTAATAAGTAAAACAATATTTTTCAAATATGTAGGTTAAAATATGATTCAATATGCATGTCTACAAAATATGATTCAATATGCATGTCTACAAAATGACGGCATTACGTGTCAACAACTCGCTGCCTGACTGCCTGTTCCCCGCGGAATACAACCTTGCGATCTTCAAAGCGAGAGTGAATCGGTTCTTACTGGGTAAGTACGCTCCACCCTAGAGGTTGCTTACCTTCACGCGATTTATGGTTAAGTGCAAACCCATGCCTTGTTAAAAAAAAACAATAATAGAAAAAAATATAATAAAAAATAAAAACATAGGACAACAATAAATACATGAAAAAGTTGAAAAACAGGCAAAATACAAAGGTGATATATAAAATAAATAAATAAATATTCCGGGACATTGCACACAGCGCCATCTAGCATATGTGTAACATTGATGTATCCCGTGCGTCAAAAAAGGTCATACCTCAGCATTAATGCTGCATATTGCTCTACAGCGCTGATTTTCAGGTAATTTCAACTTTTCATTTCAGGGATCAACTTAGGACAGACTCTTCTTTAATTTTACAATGCCTATCCTTTATAGAAGTCAATTAGAAAGAAACAGCTGTTTGTTTTTTCCCACTCTGTTTGTTTATTTGTGTGCTGATTATAAGCAGGGAGAAGTCATCGGCTCCCGAGACACAGTGAAAACTAGTTCGGGAGGCTTTGGACTCCAAAATTTTTGTTAATCAAAATTATGCAAAATATACAAAGTTTTAATTATTTATTATTATTTAGTTACCTGCATGCTGCTTAAATAAACAAATAATTTAAAAATGCCTGAAATATTACTCTCAAGAATTGCTATAACCACTGAGAATGGACAGCTACAACCAGAAGAAAAATTGGAGGAGGCTTTTCCCGCCACAGGCGGACCTAACACCGTGAAAGACACAAATCAACTAACCAATAACTTAATGAAAGTAAATCTTAAACAAATTAACTAACACAAATGTAAAAAACTCTGTTTGAAATTCGGATGTTATGGAAATAAAAGCTTTTATTTTTATTTTATTTTTTTATTTAATTACCTGCATGAACGAGGGCCTGACGACGCACACCTCCCCGAAGGCGCCGCGCCCGATCACCTTCACCAGCTCGAAGTCGTCGCGCGAGAGACGCAGCCGCTTCAGGGACGTCACTACTGGTTTCACTGGAATACGAAACAAGGAACGTATTACATTTATTTATTTACTAGTGGGTGCTCGCGGCTTTGCTTGCATTAAGAAGTTAAACTTGCATCCCCTATTTCACCTCTTTAAAATTGGCGTTCCAAAAATCCTTTCTTAGCGGATGCCTACGTCATAACTTCTACCTGCATGCTAAATTTCAGCTTGAATCCGTCCAGTGGTTTGGTCTGTGCGTTGATAGTCACATATCACTATATCAGTCAGTCAGTCAGTCACCTTTGAGTTTTATATATTTAGAAGCAACACACTCGTCATTGTTACATTCTTGTGTGATCTTTCAACATACCCAGTATTTAATTATGTTGCAAAAGTCAAACCGTGTTTAGGAGACATTCTCTTAGTGTCTTTGTTTAAAAGTCATTTTCCCCAAGTGTCTATATTAAGGGTCAATTTAAGACATTTTCTCAACAACTTCTATCTATCTTCGTATCACCACTCACCATATTTGATAAAGTCAGTGACCGGCTTCTCCCTCCTGAGGCTGCTGTTGCAGCATTCATCGTACAGCACCAGCAGTGCGTCCACGAGGGTCTCCACGCTGAGTCCGGCGCTCCGGGCGGGCGCGCGGCCGCACGCGAACATAGACTCCAGTTGCTTGAGCCGCTTTATGCCGAGGACTGGAAGAGAGAAGGGGAAAAGATTATTATATTTTTAAAAGTATTGTATGACATATTATATTTATTAATAATTAATTGTAGGTATTTGTTAACCATCTAAACCGCTTGAAAGAACCTGTATTTTGTAACACAGTTCCAACTAAAGCAAGAACAACATAGAATCATGTTAATTATACAATAACGTTGCTTCAAATAAAAATTTACTTTACTTTCGAGTATTTATTTAAATTTCATAATTATTCAATACAACCAAAAGTAGATATTTATAACATAACTTTATGACTTACTTACTTCTTCGGAAAAATAATTTAATAACTATTGTGCTCAGAGTTACAATTATCTTATTTTATATAGAATAGTCTTATGTTTGAGCACAGCTTGCCTGATTGATATTTTCAGGAAAGTTTGTAACCCTTGGATTGGAATTTTCAAGAAAGTTCCAGACAGGGAAATCGAAAGTTTGACTTTCATTATCTTTATCGCTATAATAAAAACATCATAAAAAACTAACCACAGTGACTAAAAGTTCATTGTGCACTTAGTACTCAAAATACACAAACTAAACCTAATTGATATGAGGTAAATGGAGTAGAGCAATGATATTAATTAACATGCATTAGGTATAGCTTCCACAAATATCACAGTATGTATGTACATTAAGAAACATAGCTATATATAGATTGTATATACAAGTACTGCTGATGAGTAACAGATCTCTACAACTTCCTATTCTTAGTTATTATAAAAATTGAATGTTCATGTTTGAATAAAAAATCGTTATATTTGTAATTAGTACACCTCTGACCCTGTTTATCTCAACTTGTCATGTCCATCCAAAGGTTGCCTGGAAGAAATCACTTAAGGCGATAAGGCCGCCCATTTGTACGTTATTATTATTTATTTGATCATATTTTACTTTGTACTATATACTTGTGTTAGTGTGCAATAAAGACATACATTATTATTATTATTATTATTATTATGTATGTGTGTGAATCTCTGTATGAATGTTTGTTACTTTTAGCGCTCAAACGAAACGCCCGTAGCTCCGCATGCGGAGGCAATCGCATGCGATTACCAAAGTTAAGCAAAGGTCGACGCGGTCAGTCTTTAGATGGGTGACCGAAAAGTGGCACTCCATTTGGGGCGCTTCCGCGGGTCGGATGACACGTTAAATTGTAGGTCCGGCTGTTTGTTTAGTCCGGCAGTTGTTAAGTCGACACCAGAGTTGGCCACTCTCATTCGATGAGAAGAAGAAGAACGCTCAAAATACTATATCACTTTGGAGGAAATTTAATGTGGAGATAGATGAACACAAATGCTACTTTTTATCCCTGATTAACGCGGGTAACACCATGAGGACCTGCTAGTACGTACATAGAACTGAAACTGATTTGTAAGCCGATCTAGATTTCAACAGATGTTATTTGAAGAAATGAACACTAAAACTTAAAAGTTAAAATTTTATGTACAACTAGCTGACCCGGCGAACTATGTTCCGTGATTTTATTCAATGTAATATGGGATAAAAAGTATACTATGTCCGTCTCCTGGTTCTAAGCTACCTCCCCACCAATTTTCAGCTAAATCCGTTCAGCAGTTCTTGAGTTATAAATGGTGTTATTAACACCACTTTCTTTTATACATATACATAGATATATTTTTTGCTTTAGTACACTACAAGACTAAGTTTTTTATCTCTGTTCTAGCATTTTTTTAAAAATCCATATTGGTTCATATTAGCACTATAAACACACCAATTTGCAAAGTTTCATTATATAGTATGGTAATTAAATTAGCCAATAACAGTGAGTTCTTTTGTGAGCCATGTTGCAAATTTCTTTTGTTTTTGAAAGTTTACTATGCAAATCTTTCTGAAGTTTATATGTAAAAATAAATCAAATTCTAGAATGAGTAAGAGTGTATAACTAATACTAATAATAGTGTTTTTAATGTAATCTTTTCTCTTTTTATTGTATACCACATCCTTTGTAATCTCTAATTTATTCCTTTCCATCCAATGGTTGCCTGGAAGAGTTTGCTTTTAGCAGTAAGGCCACCACTTGTGGCAATAGTATAAGTTTTTTTTTCTGTCTTTGTAATTATTATCGTGTGTTCTATTCTATTCTAATAAAATAATAAAATTGTCAAGCAAAAGAGGCAATCAAGGAAATAGCCTGGAAAATTAGATTTATATGTTATTTTATGTACATATTGTACATACTTATCCCTAATCATATGCTAAGACGTGAGTCATGATTGATTTATTTATATTTATACTATAGGTTGCCCAGTTCCACACACTTTTCTATGGTATAAAAAGTAACCAATGTCACGATATGACAAATTCTTTCTAGCTGTAATTCTTGTAACAAATTTATTATTTTCTATTTTTATACAACCACCATATCAATTATCCCAATGCTGTATTGCCATGTCAAAAGGAACAAATACACCAACAAAAACCAACTTTACGCCCTATGGAACTATGACATAGTTCATTCATTCAAAATTTAAGAGTGATTCTCTTGTCTGTGGTCTATGCGCCATTCACTTCGATTTTCGGCCAATTCCTTGACCTCCTTATACGACATGTGCTTGCCTTCTCTTTGATTTGATTGGTATATGTCCTTCTCGGCATTCCTCTTCCTCTTTGTGCCTCTAGCTTCCCCTTGACAATCTGAATAAACTAATAATCAATCAAAATAAACTAATAATAATCTCACCCGGCACAATATTATTGGGCAGCGCCACCTCAGTCCCAGGCTCCTCTTCGTCAGACATGTTGGTGTCTGATTGAACACTCGTACAACTCTACTTCATTCTTACTCTATGGTACAAAATCTACGGACCAGGTGGGGTTGTGTTGCTTTGCATTTGGTTTATCTGTAAAGAGAGAAAGGTGTTAATTATCATTTGAACAGTGCACCAGTGGACTGGTTAAGGTGAAAAAAAAATATGGGACCATTTCAGAACCAATCCTCATGGAATAAAAATACAATTTTTGAAATCGGTACAATAAAAACTTGATGACCTCCTTTTTTTGAAGTCAGTTCATAAATTAACTACATATATACAAAAAACCAAGTAATTAAGTAAGGTAAAAAGGGCTTGAAATTTTCTTTACTTTTTTTAAAGATAGTATAAGTGATCTGGCCTACTATCCAATAATGATTTTTAATTAGATATAGAGAGATGATAAATTGGTCAATCTTTGGTTAGATTATGAGTGAGTGTTTATGTATATCCTATCCTTTTTTGTAGATAATATAAGAAATTTATGATATCCGTTATTATGTATATAAATGCTGACAAATAATTTGAACAATATGAATGTGCATATAGTTAGGTGTATTACATTAATTTTATTATGATTTAAATGATAGTTTTAAGTTTCATTATTGCATGTTCGAAAGAGCAAAACTGTTATGACTTTTTTTTTTTTTTTTTTTTTTTAACTTGAACGGGTTTGCACTTGACCATAGTTTACCTGATAGCAAGTAAGGCTATGGCCTAAGATGGAGATATAACAGATATATATATTTTTATTTTTATCCATATGACTATAGGAGATATTATTGTAACACCATTAGATATACTGTACAGTTTGCAATAAATATATTACTTTACTTTATAATATACATACTTATACAGTCAAACAGCTAAGCTTATTTGCCTGACATTTTCTATGTGCATACTTAGATTACAATTAGAAAAAAAAAACATATTTAGGACAACTTTCTGTCATAGATGTGAGAAATGACATGCTACAAGACAGTAATAATATAATTGCGTAGAAATATCTATTAATAGTTTAGACTTAAGTAGTTAAAATATGTGTAGCAAGAAAATAATTAATACACATAAGTAAATAGGTATATTCTAGCCGGTTTAATAGGTGAAATAGCTGCAATTGTAGCAATTTATTACTGAACAGGACAATTTAACTGACCCATATTATTATAGGTCATGTAATGTTATCATAAATGACCTTTTATAGCAAAATGCAGGAAGTTTGATTAAGCATTAAAATAGAAGCAAGAGTATATAATAAGCATTGTAATAGAAAATAATTTTAAAATGTACATGTTTAATTTCAGAATGAAAGTTTTGCTCTTATTTGTTAATTTTTGTAAAGACACTCTGGCTAGATAAAGCCTAGCCATTGTCTCTTGCTACGCCCCAATACCTCGGGGCAAATGTATTTTTTTTTTAAATTGTATGTGCTTGTATAAATAAATAATAATAATTATATTATTGTCTGTTATAATTCTGTTATTGTCTGTTATGTCTTTTATTTACTAAATTCTAAAAAGATTCTAATCTAAGCTTTATGTTAAGTCCTCAAAACAGTATTGATAAAAGTCATAATCAGGAGCCTTCTTTTGTTTGCATAAGGCAAAAAGGACAGTGAATGAGCAATTTGATATCAACAATTAAAACGCAATTTGGCGTATAATAGTAAATTTTAGACCTTTGTTTCTTACATTGTAGATCTAGAAACTAGTCCACATATACTTAGTAACCACCTACTCAAAAATCTAGTACTCTCAGAGTATAAATATATCTATTTATGATTGATATTGTCATTCAACAGCAGTTCTCACTTCATGAATGATGCCTTAAACGAGTAGGTAGAAAAATAACTATTGATTAACAGGATATAGTTAGTACATTTTTGTACACAGTTGAATTTGGTCATACAGGAAACTAGCCAAATGGTGGCATTGTCTACCGATAGACAAGCGACAAATGCTTTCTATTCGATCACTACAAGGTTGCAGATATCACTAGCACCGGGCCACTTTCGCAATGCCCCTGCTCAATCATTTATATCTACATTTTTGGTGAAGCGAAATCAAAAGGTGAACCACCATGACATATCACCGATTTCCGTATCGATACTATAAATAAACAATAACATATACTTGCGCGCTGCCAATGTACGATCCAGTTGTTACTTTTTTATTTCCATCATATTTTTATATCGTTCCGAATACAATACCACAGATCTTAACCTATATTAGTCTATCGATTGTTGGGCAAAAACATTGGGATGAGTCATCGTTGTCACTTTACAATCTTAGCAACGTTAAGTACACTTTAATCACCTGATAATTACACAACGTATAAGCTTGTTATTATGCTGTTACTGTTTCATTTTGATAAAATATTTTTTCATTTCAATCGACATAGCAGACATTTTACTGGGAGACACTGCAAGTGCTGCCATATACAATAATAACACAACAAAAATATTGAATCGGTAAACTTCCAACTTTCGCATTGCAGCTATTTAAGTTATCGGATATATACGGTTATTTGAAATAAAGTTTCAGCTATAACTGGTGCATGTACATAGAATCTGTCGTAAAAAGAATACTGAAAATAATAGCTTCACCTCTGAAACAAATATTTCTTTGATTTCAAGCGTTAAACTATTTTTCGATATAAATAATCTAAACTGCTACTGTTTGCTAAATTCAGAAGTCGTCAAACCGGCTGACTGTACCGGATGCTCCCATCAAATACTTCCAATGGATGATCATTTAATAAAATATAACTAATAACTATAAAGTTACAGAATAAATTGGTTCAACAAATATCCAGTAAAACATAAAATGTATTAAAAAATATTTTAATGGTGTAAAATTGAAGCTGTTGATTTTTATTAGAATAAATTCCTTAGTAAATAGTTACTTCATTGATAGAGCGTCATTTATACGTAATGGAGTCGATGTTCATTTCAACAAGTGTAAATTGAATTATTTCGTCGTATTACCGAAGAAATATCACTTAAAACTTGGTGATTTTGTGTGTTGTTGGATTGCAGTGAATGATTTTATATGATATATGGATCGTAACGTAAGAGACAGACGTTCAAACAACCTCGTTTCATTGATGGTATGTGTGACATCAAAATATTTTGGAAAGTTCATTGAATTTTGCCCTTAATTTGTTGTATATGGCTATGTTTCGCTTAAAATCACTAGTGTAACCGTTAACGTAACTGGTACAAGTGTTTACTACAGTATTTAAACGCCAGAGGCCTCAAAAACCCGAAGGCTTTGTGGCCCGCGTAATTGAGTAGCTAATCGGAAAGGTCATGCATTCATGTTCGCCTTTTTGTTTCCAGAATCATGTTGGGAACGAAATAATATTGTTTGAGGCGCGATAACGCCGCAGAATACGCATTTGGAGGGCCAAGTACCCGAATGGTTTTGCGAGGGCAGCTGTGCAAACCACTGACAGATGAAGGCATGGCCTCTGATCAGCCCGTCAAGAAGAAACAGCGTATCGATGCACCAGACATCGACGAAGGCAGCGACAGGTCCGCTGAGGAAGTTATTGCAGACATATTTGACTCAGTGACACCACCAGGGGAGACTATTGAAGAGTTCCCACGGAATGGGGAGTCTCCTGACAGTGGCACTGTGAGTGAAGACGCAGTTGACTGTTCCAGCATACTACGACTGCCTTGTGAACCTGGTGTGGAGATTATACCGTCCTGTTCAAATTCTGCACCAAACTGGAGCTCCGAAGATGACAAACTGTTGGCTGAACTCCGATCACTACAAGATGCCCTCGTTGGACAGTGTTTGTGCAGGTTTGATGAAAATGTGGTAAATGGTCTCTTTGACAGACAACTAAATATTGCATCATGGCCTCTCACTTGCTCTTTGACATACCTTTCAATAATGCAGCTGATGTTCGAAGTATATTTGAAACAGAATCACTCGGGAACAATATGCTCAAAATTGATGCAAGCTTGCGATATATTTGTAAGAAACAGGCATGATTGGATCACAGAAGTTATAGAGCTAGCTGACCACAAGAGTAAGTTCATCACATTTATTGCCAGCAGAGTATTAGCCACATTTCTAATAGTCTCCAAAGACACAGTCGATGAAAACTGGCTGCAACAGATTGCGGAGAACATCTACCTGTTTGACAGAATAAACAGGATAACTGTGCAGAAGATCAACTTCAGCTTAGACATTATCAAGAGGATAGTTGAGTGGAAAGATATTGAACAACATCCATTAGAAGACGGTAGTACAACAACAGGAACTACAGTGCAAGGAGATAACCCATTTAGAAGTACAGTGGGATATGGAACCAGTTCAGATGCCCCATCAAGCTCACACAGCAGTGCCTTAAATAATGCCTTTTCTAACCTCCAAACTCATGGGAGTCCATCTACCTCATTAGACCAGGACAGGTCACCACAATTCAAGCTTCAAGAGCCAGTATTAAAACTGTCCAATGAAGAACAGAGAAATATGGAGCAAGCAGAGTCCCCTGAACCACCACAATCCAGAATAGAGAGAGTAAATGAAAATGGCTGCATAACAGTGGTCCTAACTGATTCAGAATCATTTGACACGTCACATATAAAATGTCTCACGATAAAAACTCTGGAACATCACTGGCCAGTACTTGTAAAAAACATGAAACTGCTACTGCTTCGTTACCTGAATTTGCCGAATGCGGAAAACTGTATACTAACATTCTTCTCCCTATGGGAAAATATCATAAGTGTCAAAGCAAATCTGTCTGTAATAGACACTAAACCGTTCTACGCAGATTTACAGAGCTTTGTTGATCTACTGAGGAATACAGTGCTGCCAAGTTTGATATATACTCAAATCTTAACGCTTTTCAATGAAGTTTTATGTTATGGCTCGACATTAGCATTACAAGATATTTTACCTGAAGAGATATGCTGTCTTGCTCACTCAATAGTCAGATTTGTAAAAGATTTTAGGTTATTATCTGATGTGCGAGTTCAAAATAGCAGGAGTGGATTTGGCTTTTTAGGTCATGACTGTCAGGTGATAAGAGACTATTCCCTAGGCCCTGAAGTGGCTCATATATCATCTACAATACAATTAGTGGATCAGAGTTATGGTGACGATGAGAATGAGGAATCGTCATCAGCAAATGAAGTTGACAAAACAATGCTTCAGAGAATGTCTTTACTGGTTTTGAAGTCAGTCGCTGTTACGGTAAAAGAAATGAGATGTGATTCGTCAGACAGTTCAATAGACTCCTCAGATTACAATGCAATTCAAGACATGCAAATCGTTGAAAGATCAATCAGAGATGTGCTGAAAAAACTGGATGTTTTCATTAGAAATAATCTAGAGTTCCATCCCGAAACACCGTTTACAAAAATGCTGATACACTTGTTTAGTGAACAAGATGACTATTTGATTGAATCTATGGTTTGCACTCTCGATATAACTGTAGGTATTGTGTACCGTAACTCAATGTACCCAGACTTAATTCCAATGCTCAATCCTATATCATCGTTCATTGAGTTCTTGAAGGTTGTGTCTCACGATTCGGAAGTCTTACTGGATTATCTGGTAAGTAATGAGACATGTTTTCTGCTATATTTGTTACGGTTTCTGAAGTATTGCAGACGTCATTGGCCCAAATTTCTTGAGACTTGTCAGCAAACTGATTCAGGCAGTAATCGGGGTCTCGATGATACGATGAGAGTTTTGATACGGCTCCGACTGCAGATTAGCCGGTTAGTGTCAAAATCTTTGTTTCCGTACAATATAAGCCCAGTGTTGAGGCTTCTTGAAGTCTGTGAGAGTCTTTACGAAGGGAATGAATTTAGTTGAGTGTTTCAGAGAATAAATACAGCTCTTTGTTGAATATTTCTTTAACAATGTCTTGGAAGATGTTTTGTAATTTCCACAGTACAAGACTAGCACAAAGCTACAATATTTTTATCTGACAGTGTATGTATTATAAACCTGAGTCAATATTGCTGTTTCTTTATATTTTTACAACAAACTTTACAAGACAGAAATAAAAATAATATCAATGTAAATAAATAAATAGACATAAAAGGTCTTTTGAGAGGCTACTGTATATTTTGAATGATCTGCGTGTGTGTAGTATTTTATGACATAAATTAGAAATGGTGAATAATTTTGTATATTTGTAGGTTGCTCTATTTCATAGATTAGATGATTTTATGATATTCTAATGTATTTTTACTAGGTTATGCTATTTTGTAAAATATTATATGAGTTTAAGGTTCTATTCATTTATTCAATAACATATAAATGGTATTATGAAGTGATGGCTTTGCTGATAATATATTTTGTCAAGTGCCAATTTTTTTGATATTGTAAAAATGCAAATGAACTATAAAAAAATATATAATTTGAACACATAATGATTATAAAATAAATTAAAATATTGTATTGCAAAGACTGCATCATAAACATTCCATCTTTCTTTGCTAAAGATATAGAAAAGTTAGGGTTTAATTTAGAATTAGGTTCCCTATTTAAAGTTAGGTAAAATGTACTTAAATTGTCTTCCATAACCAGAACGTTTTTTTTATTTAATTAGATTTCTTAATCAATTTAAGAGTAAAATTTGACTGTACTTTTTTTTTAATTTAATATTTCATTCAACCCATAATACAAATATTAGGGTGCATACAACAGTATGTAACTGATTCACAAAAATTGTGTTGAATTAAACCACAAATGTTATGAAAAAAAAATATACCAATTTCAAAATTCACAAATCTAGATTAAAGGTGAAAAAAATATATAACATAATGTGCCTTACATTAAACACACTGAGGTGCTCAAAATATTAATATTATATATTTACACATTGTCATATAAGTGTACCTATCTAGTTAAGTTTGTAATAATTTTGCCTAGTTACATACTTATACATTATATAATGTATGGATTGATCAATTAGTTGGCATACTTTTAGAAATCTCTGCATTGAGTCTACTACAATCACAGAACAACGATCGGGCCACATCGCCCCCGCGCGCGCCCCCCCAGGCGACAAGCATGGACTTCAAAGCTCTGTGACTACAATAAAATCACTATCACTACATAGTAAAAAGCAAAGTAGCTCCAAGCGTCTGTCCGTATGTATATATACAGGCTTAGATCTTTTAAACTACACAACAGATTTTCATATAGTTTTTTTTAATAGTTAGAGTTATTCAAGAGGAAGGTTTACATGTATTATAGCGCGTGCAAAGCCGTGGGCAAAAGCTATTATGTTGATTGATAATAAACAAAATTGTAATTGATATTAGTGTGTTCCACTAATAAATTACACCACAGCCTAATAATTGACACAATTGTGGTTGGTTATTTTTATAAAGAATTTCTTGTAGATTGATATTAATTATTCAGTCTCGAGATGGGTCGACGACATCGTCAAAATCGAGGGTCCAACCTGGATGAGGTCTGCACAAGATCGACGCAGATGGCACATGCAAAGGGAGGCCTATACCCAGCAGTGGGATCCCAAGGGCTGTGGATGATGATGATGATATTATAAGATCTAAGCTTGTAATTTTTTTTTATGTTTTTAGTTGCTTTTAAAAGTATGCGAACTAATTGACGTAAAACCTTTAATAATTATTTGGATACATTAGATATTAGCATTAACTTATTCTAGGAATAGATGCATATTTCGGTTGTAATATAAATTAATTTTAAATGCTTTTTTATGCGGGTCTATATTTTTTTTAAACTAAATTATGTTTTCATGCCACGTTGTACATATTAACGCCATCAATTACTTACAATTTTTGTTATAAATATAATCAGTATTAATACAATATCCTAATTTATATCGAAGTAGTAACTCGGATTGTTGTTTGGTGAACTTATAATTTATTCTCCTAATATGATAATTAACATTCTCAGTTGGAACAGTTTCAAACTATGTAATGTACTATAAGCATGGATTTTCTGTGAAAAGATATAGGTATTTTTGCTTAGGTTCAATGACAAAGATTTTATTAAAAAAGTACTTTATTTTTTTTATTAATCAACCAAAAATTTTAAATGGGTCTCAACAATAAATAATACTAAATGGGCCTTATTACAAAACGTGGTTTAATTATAAGTCTAGACCAAGTCCGTTTTAGTGGTTTGAAAATTGTCTGTATACTGACATAATTATCAAACTGTCAAAATGTTCCAATGTTAAATCAAAGTTAAAATTTTTGTTGACATTTTGATTACTTGTATGTGATGTTTGAACAACAAGAACCCATTTTTTTATTTTCAAAGTCCTGGACTATTATTTAAACCGCGTTATGTAATAAGACGGTATTATAAGTTTACCAAGCAACACGCAATTATTACGGGATTTTTTTAAATAATTTTATTTTTAACTACATATTATATCATGTTAGCTTTAAGACGAACATCGATTACAGACTGCTGTATAGATTAAAAAAAATTAAGACGTCCATTTTGTAACTTTCATTTTGAATGAATTTTAGCGGCTAAAGTTACTTTCAAACAAATTTTATACAAACTTGTGTTTGAAAGGAGCTTTATATAAAAAACACTTGGAATAGTTTTGAATGGGATAAACTATATTTTTGATTGTATTAAAATATGATAAAGAAGTTAAAATTCAATAGCTAAAAAAAACTAATTCACGATTTTTTTTTATTTTAGTATATGAACTTGCATATTGGGTGTTATTTTGAATGAATCTCAGTTCAAATTTTTTAAATTAAAATCAATGAAATTAATAATTGAATTACTGTAATAACTATCTATTAGATTACTTTTCCAGCAATATATTATACTATTTCAATCATAAATACTCTTTAAATCCTTTGAGTAGAAGCTAATTATAAAATTACATGGAACATCCAGCAAAGTTTATTTTGTTCATATTTATTAACTGTGGATCATATAACGAAATGCCTTTTTCAGATTTAAGGAACGATTATCCAGTCTTGCCATAATACTGTTAGAATTCAGTTTCATGTATAGAGATTATCATGGTTTGGCTTTTTGTTTTGGAATTGTGGCCAAAAAGATTCTTTACCGATTCCTAAGTTTTGCTATCCACCACCACGATATATCTGCCCAAGACAACTCCCCTAACGAATTAATTCTGCAGGGGAATCATGACCCTCAGTCATGAGGAAATACGACTCAAGAAAGAAGTTTTGCTAACATATTAGTACATATTCCTGCCTTACTTTTCGTAAGTGCTAAACAAGCTACAACTGAAGGAAATATATACATACATAATGTACATCTACATTGAATTTAATTTTATGGCCTAACATTAATGATGGTATAATCGATAATGTAAAACTTGGGATTTGTTAAAAATCTTATTTTGGTTGTTGTAATACAATAATTATCCTCTATGGAAGAAAAATTCAAAATTATTATATTTAACGTAAGTTTAGCTAAAGTATTGTTATTAGGTAATATAATTTAATTTAAATAACGACATTAAAATGGAATATTTTTGTACATAACTCTTTCATTTATTTTTATACCTTATTGAATGAGAGTGGTCAATTCTGGTGTCGTGAGTTTATCAAGCCGCCCTAAAGGACTCAGACATGATTTAACGGCTGTCGTACTAGACAAACAGTCGGGACCTACAATTTAACGTGTCATGCGACCACTTTTCGGTCACCCATCCAAGGACAGACCGCGTCGACCTTTGCTTAACATCGGTAATCGCATGCGATTGCCTCCGCTAGCTGAGCTACGGTATTATTATACCTAACATAAGTACTTATCGTTAAAAAAATCAAATTAGCTGTCGCCGCGATTTGAAATAAACTGCCATCGTGGGTAATTAAATATTTAGATTTTTGTGTATTTTTAAATCTCTGTTCTTCCTGAAATAAAGTACATATTACTTTAACACTGTTAATTGGTACGCGATGACTAAAATATAGAGGTAAGGAATATGGTAAGAAAAAAAAAAAAATACGTATTACCAATCTATATTTTTACCATATTTTACATCATAACCTTTATATTATAGGTACAAACATAAAAATCTGCATTCACACAGAAAAATACCCTTCATTTATTGCTTTTGATGGACGTAGTTTATTTGTTTCCCTTTTAAGATGCTGTATTGAAAATATTATTCTTAGAACTTTACAGTCTTATTGCAAAACGCGGTTTAAATATTAGTCCAGGACTTTGAAAATAAAAAGTCTGTTCTTGTTGTTCAAACATCACATACAAACAATCTAATGTCAACTTCAAATTGGGACGTTAATTTATCATTGGTTACATTTTGACAGTAGACAAATTTCGAACAGCAAAAACGGACTGCATATTTTAAAGTTCTGGACTAATAGTTAATCCACGTTTTGTAATAAGGCCCTTGGAGATCAAAATTCGATGTACTAGAATGTTGTAAAACTGATGTAAATATCAATTTACATTATATTGTTTCTGTCGTTTAATAATAAGTTTACTAAATTAAACAATACAAAATATTTGTACCACCCTAACTCAAGTAATCTCTATAATACAGTTTTATGTGTTATTTTAAAGCATTTTTTTCATTGATTTGTACACTTTCCGTGTTACAAATACGTATTCTTCATTTTTAATTTCAATTTGGTATTTTTACCTCTCGGTTACGAAAAACTTGACATTGGCTTGGTAGGTTTTTAGGTAGGATTAGTAGGTTTTTTTATTTACAAAAATTATATGATCTTTTTATAAAGATATTAGAACAGTCAAGTAACGACTACTTTCTCTAAGCAATTGACTCAATATTATTGTTCTTTTACACTTTCATTCATATTAAGCGTACAAAATGAAACATATAAATAAACTCAGCAAGAGATAAAATTTTCTCGTACGTTTAATTCAATTAAGTTATGAATTCATTCTCACAGTGAAACCTTTTCATTTGAAAACGAAACTGATTTATGAATGGCAGATAGCATAATCATTTATAACATATAGGTATGTACTTAACATAAACTTTCTATTAACGCCATGTTAATTATTTTTACTGGCCAATAAAATAAGCATAATGTTTCTCTTGTGACGTGACATTGGCGAAATTGCGGCAGTACCGCCATTAAATAAAAAGTAAACTTTCTACCGTGAGAATTAAATTTGTAGAGTCCAAGCAAGATAACTCTGCGCGCGGATAAAATTGGAACTAAAATGTTCTGATTGCAATTTGATCAGAGGCAGAAGCCAATACTTGGCATAAGTGCTGCCGCCAGTCGCGCGCAAAGTTATGTTGTACGGACTCTAACTGAGGCTTGTTGATCAGAATATGTTACAATTAACAAACACGGTATTCATTCATTATACTTGTCATTTTAAATCACCATAACATTCATTTTTAATTACCGTGAATGTAAAACTTCTATAAATATACTTATATCTTTATAGGTGTTATACATTTACTTATGTATGTACAATAATCTGTTACGAGAAAATTTAACCTCTAACACAAATGAAAATCGCCATACATACATAATTAAACCTACGATGGTAAATAATTTTACTTTAATTCACAGACATCAAAACATGACAAAATTACCGCACATTTTTTTGCAAACACAAAATCTTGTCTTCAACTGTAGTAAAGTGCGATCGCGGAGCAGGAAGAAATTCTAGCTTTTCGCTACCACACTTTAGTCACCAAACAAATAAGACATTAGATAAATGTTCTGTATTACAAGAGAGTGTGGCTCAGTGGTTCCAGTGTCGGCTTTTCATCCAGACGCACCTTAATTTGAATCCGGCCACCAATGACTTGTATTTTAAGTTAAGTGTGGATTTGCACTCGCTTTACGGTGAAGGAAAACATCATCAAACATCGAAATGTTTAAGGACCAACTAACTTTTTATCTTCAACAATTAATTTATACTAACAATCTTCATTCTTGATTTCTGTAGCGAAAATAATTAGGGTGGACCGAAAAAACGCTAATCATAAGTAAAAATAAAAGAAAAAAAATGTATTTTTAAACAGCGTAGGGTTAAGGCGCTTAGCTCGAATAACGGAAACTCAAGTTTAAAATAAACTGGTTGTAATTAAATGTGCTTATTTATATCTTCTTATCAAATGAGAGTGGCCAACTCTGGTGTCGAGAGTTTTCAAACCGCCCTGAGGGCCTCTCACATGGCTTAACGCTTATGGCCCATTCATATAAAAATCACAAACTTGCGTTCCAAAAATCAACAACTCTCTCGATTATCTTAGAAACTAAGGGCTGTATGTCCTTCAAAATCACGACTTACTCAATCACACGGTTAATAATAAATAAAACGAAAATATAAACATTGAACAAAACAAATCTCGATTATTTAAAAACTAACGAATAGCTATGGTAACAAATATAGCGGTAAAAAAGCCCAAATCGGACAACAAAATCCTGACAAATTTAGTTCTTATTTACTGGGAAAATCTTTTTTTTTTCAAACATATTGAAAAAAGGCTAAGTACAATCTCGTCTAATGTTGTCTAATTTTGACAGCTGTCACTATAAATTTGACAGAAAATATTTGGCGATGACATTTGTCAAAATTTTCATAGGGATTTAGGCATGATCTATTCCGAAGATTCAAGTGTCCGAACGCTAACATCGTCAGCGAGCGCAAACAAAAACGACTTGTCTCTTTCGCTCTTACATGTTTTAAGAACATGTAAACGAGATAGGTAATCCAAAAGTCTACACAACGCGTAGCGTGGGCAGAGTTTTGGCTCGGCCATTTTTTTCGAGCGTTTTTGACTCTGTATAATCCTCGATCTAGAAACGTAACGGAGCAAAAAAATCTACGACGGTTAACCACCGCCGCCGCGGTTGAGTTCATAGCGAGGCTTAACCCGTCAACAACTAACGGCGACCCAGCATTCGGCTATTTCCGGCATCATAACCACGAGGAAGCTTTGTATACGAGTAATGTTTTTTTTACACGGAATAGGCCAACGTCTGACTACAGCCTGCCTGATGTTAAGCTCCACTGTAGTCTAAGATGCTGCACGTTTGCCTACGAGAAGCCTATTTACTCTAGAATTGAAGACCACTGGGTCATAATTTTCACGAAAAAGGGCTTCATTTAGAGAGTTCCATAATCTCGCTGTCTTTACTACGAAGGTGAAAGGATTTATGGGATATGAAAGTGGAAGCAATTTCGACGCGACATTTGTAAGGAATTACAATTCTATAATATTAAAATCATTCATAGTACACAGCAAATAACACAGGCTACATAGTGTCCAAATTGGGCTTTTCTCTTTCAACGACGCAAGTGCGTTGCGCATAAAAAAATCGCGTCGGAGACAGCAAAAAATATTACCCTACTCCTATACGCAGTCTGGTAATAAAAAACAAAAAAACTAGCTTATTCAGGTATCATAGTCTTCGTCTATTTGCAAGTCTCCCGAGTTCAGACTATCTATGTCTACGACTGTTTGAGGGGGAGGTTTTAATTCTACCCTCTTCGTTTCTATTTTCGGCCTCGAGTTTTGTCTATAGAGCTTACTTTTCGATTCCACTTTCGATACGTTCGGAACGGACGTGGGGTCCAACACTTTTATTTCCGGTTTCGCGAAGTTTTTCGTAAAATCTATGTTTATTATTGGCGTGGTCGGCGTGTTGACCGCGACGGGTAACGATTTGGACCTTTCGAAAGTTCTCGGCGCCATCTGGATAAGCAAAGGCGGCACAGGGTTCAAATTCGAGAAACTAGTCGACGGTTGAGAGTTGTTATATGTCGGGTTGGGTTTTATAACACTACTGTGCGGTACCGTTTCTGTTATTAACGTCTCTTGGTAGAAGTTCGCTGTTCGTACGGGTCTCGGTTCTTTCTTTGACAAGTCCATTGCTATTGGTACATCTGTCGATGCGTCTACGTTCACGACTGGTGAAATTGAGGGTATTTTGAGCAACGCTGCTGGTTCTATCTTGATCGATGTGCTCGGTGCGGGGTCTAAAGTGACGTTGACAGATGTGGCTGGCTTGTCACTGTCACCTGTCAGTGCTCGCTTCAGTTGCTCGCGCGTGTATGGCGCGATTGTTTGGTTCTGCTGCGGTGGTCGAATAATTTCGCAACTGCTCGAGCTATTGGAATCTTCGCGGACTATTCTTCGAGGAGCGGCGTCGGGGAATCTGAAATTGCAATAAAAAGTATTTTTTTACTGACATATATTAATAAATCTTGACCTTGAGAAAATTATTGGCACACCCTAGAGCATCAATACAAATAAACGGGCGATAATTCTGACTATTCAAATTAGTTGAAACCAGATAACAGATAAAATAGTTAAGTTATACTTGTAAACGCAAATTTAATATACATGGAAACAACCAGAGTCAACAAATAATTTAATTTCATCGAATTTATATTGTGCTGATATCGAACCCGCGACCCCTGAATTGAAGGCAGAGCCACTGCCAACTCAGCTGTAGATAAGTACATCACAGTTTAGATATCTCCCATTAAACTTATAATCACCATCACCTGCCTTCTAGTTATTTTAAGCACAAGGCCGTGTCATGCCAACCGTAAATTACAGAACAAAGGCAGAGAATACCTACTTATTTATTAATTAATATTCATTAACTTCTTAATAAACTTGAGTGATATTATCTCCCTGTTAACCAAGTCAATATGAGATAAAAAAAACATTCGGAACCAGCTCATTTTTGTGCAGTAGGTTAAATATTAGCACTGGGTTTAATCTACTATCATACCAAATTAGATTCAAACAAGTTTAGCCGTTTGAGCAAGACCAATTGAACAAGTTTGTTTGTATAAGAAGTATGTATTTAAAAAAGTATATAAGTATTATATCCGTTATCTAGTACCCACGACACAAGCGTTAGCTTAGTGTGGGGTTAGATGGCGCTGTGTGCAAATGTCCCGGAATATTTATTTATTTATTTAAGTAACAATGGCACATACCCAGACCAAAAAGTGTTAGAAATGGAAATAATTTCTTAATTCTCCTTCTAAACTTAAAATAATCAAAAATGTAAAAATTTTAAGAGAACAAAAGTTTATTAGTGATTATTTTTTTATTATTGTGATCACAACAGTGTAATCGCCAGGAAAATGAGAAATAAATTGAACAAGTGTTACAAGTGGCGCCGCCACATTTTCTACACTTTTTGGTCGGGTCACTACACACACACACACATACTTTCGTCTTTAGACGGTTCTAATTCTAATTGGCAGTGGGTGCGATGGATCATTCCCACTAGATCCATTCCGCAGATCTAAAATGGATCTACTGGGAAAAAACATTCCCACTAGATCCATTACGCAGATCCAAAATGGATCTACTGGGAAAAAACATTCCCACTAGATCCATAGCGGTGATCAATGGATCTGGTGGGAACGTTTTGTCCCAGTAGATCCATTATGGAGCTATGAAAATCAGATGGGCTCTGCACTGACAACCCGCTTGGGGCGTATTGTCAATTTCCCTTCCTTTCTTTACCAGATTATTTTAAAAAAGGTAAGAAGTAGGATGGTTACCTAGACGAGGTCGGTGAACTCTCTGCACTCATCATTTCTTTCTCTTCAGCTGCTGACACATCGGGGATGTTCTTCACCTGGAATTAGATAAATATTAAATTACTAGTCAGCCAGCTAGTGTGGCCCAGCGGTTCCAGTGTCTGCTTTTCATCCAGATGCACCCTGGTTCGAATCCGCCCTACACCAATGACTTGTAATTTCAAGTTATGTGTGGATTTGCACTCGCTTAGCGGTGAAGGAAAACATCGTGAGGAAACCGACATGTTTGAGGACCACAATAATATCCGAGGACATGTGTCTTCCGTGGAAGGACCTGGGCGCCCACCACGATGTATCTGCCCAAGAAAACTCCCCTAATGAATTAATTCTGCGGGGAGTCACGATCCTCAGTCATGAGGAAATACGACTCGAAGAGAGAGAGAGAGTCAGCCAGCACTGCTCGCGTTGTTTCGGAACAGAGAGTGGCCTGCGTCACTCTCAGTTCCCTATGTAACCTCCTTTTCTATGTGTTATATTCCTCACTAGTGAACGCCCACGGATGCGCTCGCATTATTTCTGGGTAAAAGTAGCTTATGAGAAGAAAATCAAGAAAATCCGTTCAGTCATTTTTGCGTGATGAGCGTTTAAATAAACAGACAAAAATTCTAGAAATTGTTGGAATGTATGCTGCTATCAATTCGAAGTATCTCCAAACCATTTTTTTTTATTATCAGTGTTCAGACTGTCGACCATCTACAGCTTTATAGTATGTATAGATAAAAGATATAGATCCATAAGAGACCAAAGACATTGTTGAGGTCATTAAGCATGAGCTTTAAAATTGCATTCAAACCCCAGTGTTGCTTATGGACACAAAGTTTTTGTGTCTGCCAATTAGAAAAAAAAACTAATTAATGACTTACCAAGTCCCGTAAGAAGTCAAACCGAGCCTCCGCCAGTATGCATTGTTTGACATGAGACGGTGAAAGTGTCTTGGCGTTCCTTGCATTGGTCACCTGCAGCGCTTTACCGAGCAACGACTCGACGAACAGTTCCAATGTTCGAGGTGTTAACATAATAGTGCTGGTTAAGGAATTTCAATTTAAAATTTCTTTGGACCTATGCAAAGAGGATCCCTGTATGAATTCCCACGGTTGATCCTCGAAGGCAAGATTCCGGGATAAAGAAGCCCTGGCCGTCAAAGGATGAAATGGCTAGACGACATCAAGAAATGGACAAAGCTAAGCTACCCGCATCTAAAAGAAGCAACATGAGATCGCAAGAAGTATTGCCAACTGACCTCCGAACTGCAATATGAAAATGGCACCCGATGATGATGTTAATTTAAAATCTGTTGCCCATTAAAGAATGCAGACTTTTGTTAGAGATACAATTTAAGAATGTTTATTTATTAGTTTCACATAACTTTAAAAAAAAATGGAAAAGAGCGAAAATAATCACGACCGACAGGATTCAAACCTTCGTATTTCTGATTTACCAGCCAGAACGCCTTAACTGCTTAAGGCTATGGTCTACTAAATGCCAGGCGCGAAAATTCACACTCATTTTCAAACACTTCAGCTAAGGGGCTGATGGTTAATACGTTCTGGCTGGTAAATCAGAAATACGCAGGTTCGAATCCTGCCGGTCATACCACAGTCATACCAGACCAAATTATGTCTGTAAGGTCTATCTATCCAACACGATTACTTTATCTATTAAAAAGGAAAGTACCACTGTTGAAGTCCAACACACATTCAAAATATCAATGTACATGAGTAGCAGCAGTAACAGTTAACCAACGGACCCAACGGTCATAACAATTATTCTACATAATACATCAAATTTTACCAAAATATGCTTAAGCTATCGATATCTTAACAATTTTTAAGTATATTTTGATAAATATGACACAAAAAGCTCGCAATCAGAATGGCCATGATAAATAAAGTACCTACTACTAGATAATTGTAATGATAAATACATATTATGTAGGTATAAATGAAAATAAAAATTTACTGAACAATTTTTAAAATATTTTGACAAGATCCAAAAAGTTTGCACTCAGCATGACCTAGATAAATAAACTACCTACTGCTAGATAATTACAATATACATTATTATATTGATAATAGGTCTTTACCTATGAAATTGCCATTTTTATCTTACATTTTAATCTGTTTGTAACTTTTACGTACCTACAGCTATATTTTTTCCAAATACAATTTTAATTGTATCAATTGTTAAATTATGTACCTTTAAAATAAAAATAAATGTATTACTAGTGCATATTACTTATAGGGAAGTCATTGAAAACACCTCTTTCAATGTGTCGTCGGTTTCACTACTTTAACTAGGAATATTTTTATCATATACTCTGTTTTTGAGAAATTGATATACACAGTGCATAGCTTTTTTTTCATTTAACTATAGTTATCAATTGCATCTGAATCTGTACAGACATTTCCATAAAAACATTAAAAATGTTTGTATGGAAATATCATTTTTCTCAATTTCGTCATACAAATCGGCAATTTCATAGGTAAAGACCTAATATATAGCAATAAAAACAATATTACATTACACCAATCACATAAACAGATAACAATAATACTACTTTCAACTTTAGGCTCCACATTTATCCAAATCTGGTTGTTATCTGTAAACCTACATGCCACACGCTATTTATAAATGTTTGAATGATTTCATCCCAGAATGATAAGCAGTATCCTTTGTGAGATACTTTGTTTATGTTTCAACTCCATGAGTCATAGAATACTGTGGCTTCATTATATAGTTCTGGATGCAATAATCAAAGTAACAAGTTGCTCAAGATTTAGTTGGGTTTTGAAACAGAATATATAAATTACTAGCTGGTGCATGCGACTTTGTCCATGTGGAATAGCTATTACCATAAAAACGGTTCTAGTGAGTTAATCTTAAAAGATAGACATACATTGTTGAGGACATTTTGTTAGGTAATTTTAAGAGAAATAATTCTTTCATACATAT
Source organism: Macaria notata (assembly GCA_927399415.1). NCBI lineage: Eukaryota > Metazoa > Arthropoda > Insecta > Lepidoptera > Geometridae > Macaria > Macaria notata. Next base: position 2,274,249 of record OV656750.1, on the reverse strand, counting down.
TTTTGTGATATCTTGAACAGTTTTCGCAGCACACGCAACAGAACCCTTCAAAATTGAATAATTTCCCCTGTTTTTTTCACATTTTCCATTGTTTCTTCTATTCTATTGGTTGCAACGTAATGTTATATAGCCGAAAGTCTTCCTCGATAAATGGTCTATCCAAAACAAAAATAAATTTTCAATTCACGCCAGTAGTTCCTGAGATCAAACAACAGAGATTAGCGCATTAAAACAAACAAACTCTTCAGCTTTATAATATTAGTATAGATTTATGAATGTTTTAATATATTCTGTAAAACTTTACAAATCTATCTATCAATATATTTTTATTGCACACCAAAATAAATTAACGACATGAAAAGGACTCAAACTATTAATATATGTACAAGTGGACGGTCTTAACATCTTAAGTGATCTCTTCCAGACTTCTAACTTTATGTAGACTATTATAACAATTTTGACATAGTGTGATGAATGTAAACATGAGCAAATATCTGGTCATGTATAAATAAATAAACATTTAAATGTGACTTGCTGTGTGCAATGTCCCAAAATATTTATTTTATTTACTTAACACAGGACATTCTATCTCCATAATAAGCTAATATTTGTGTCATGGTAAATAGATAGATTAACATATACTTTGTTTTATCTCCACACAATAAAAACAACACATAATAAAGAGCAGATCTTTAAATAAGGTCATAGGTCATAATTGATCCCCTTATCACCAAAAGCTATATCTTGCAAACACAGAACAGACAAGTAAAATCTGTGCCTGCTAAAGAACCATCCTGCCAAGGATATCAATTAAACTCAAGTTTAAGAAGGTTCTAAAAGCTTAGAAAAATATTTTGATTACTATAACTGAATCAGATGCTATTTGGCATACTGTAATTATCTGGTATGATATTGAGAACTGACACAGTGAAATCCAATAACTATATAGTTGAACGGGTTTGCACTTGGCCATGGTTTACCTGATAGCAAGCAAAAGCTATGGTCTAAGATGGAGCGTGCTTACCCAATAAGAACCGATTCACTCTCGCTTTGAATATTGCTGGATTATAGTGTGTGGGGAACAGAGAGTCAGGCAGGGAGTTCCACAACCTTGCAGTACGAACAATAAAGGTAGAAGCGTACCGTTTCATGCGGGTCTTAGTAGTCGTTTCAGTCATATTAAAAGCTAATTTACATATCATTGAAATTGTTTTATGTACACACATTAAAATCAGATTTACATCTGTTTCTCAAATCTGTTGGGCAATGAAATATAACTGAAACTGTGACACCATTTCAGTAATGTACTTAACTATGTTTACATATACTAAACAGTTGTATTTGAACAGTCATGAAGTAATTTGGCATAAGGATGATGCATAATTGCCATATAGAGACTTGATGAAATCTATAGGTTTTTAAGCTGACAGATTAGTAGATAATCACTCTATAATAGTTTCAATACAGTATCTCAAGCAGAAAATATCTGTAATGTAATAATAAGCTTTTAAAGCTGTTAGGAGCATGACATCTACACCACATACAGTGAACATAACGAGAACAATTAATAAATTGGTAGCAGACACTTAGATCATCAATACCATAGAACAATAACAACTACAGTCAGTCAACATTTTGTTTTTACAGATTTTAGGGACGACCGAGATTGCATTTGAAAAGGATATAGATTATGATGGGCACAGCTTGTGCCACTTTCCCAACCTCCTCGTCTGTTTGCATTATCTTCTTGATACGGCCCTACAAACAAACAAAAGTCTTTCACTATTCAGATATTTGTCGACAAAAACAATTCACTATTTGACATGTTTGGAAGCCATATCTTGTGTTTTTCTACTTACCGCCGGAAACCTGGCATTGTATTTTCTCTTTTTCGACGGCATTGTGGCAATTCAATCACTTTAACACTAAATTAATGATAAAAATTGTTCAGTTTGCCATTGGAGTATATCACTTCTCGCGCATTTTTGAGGTTATAAAAGAGAGACGTCTGCAGTCTACTTCATTTATATACAGAGCTGTCAAAATTCCATAATGAAATCGATGTCTTCTTTCTATAAAAATATTAAGAAATAATTTTCTTTGTTTCGGTTGCATGTAATTATTATAATTGCTTACATTTTGTGTCTAGATATGCATTATTTATTAGATATATATTTACTGTCTATAAAAAAATACAAAAAAATAACTTTTGTTTAGTTATAAATTACAATACGGGTAGGTGCCAATAAAAAATCTTGATAAAAATAAAGTTACCCCACCATTTCGTTCAAAAACAGAAACTATAAACTTCGGAAAATACTGATTATAGATTGATAGCGAAGCCACAATGTGATAAAAATAGCTGAAACTTGTAAAAATCGTTAGAAATTACCAAATGACATCCAAATAGTGTTTGTATGTCGAATATATATATTTTTTTGCCATATCGTTGCTCTGGCTTTTCCGTGACTTTTCTCTTTAGCTTTTCTCTTGAAACGTCAAGGGTATTTTTGGACGAACGCATTAAAAAAACCCCCTAAAATGGCGTCGTTAGCGAGGTACGTTGTGTTTTCTAAAATTTTATTAATTTAAAGCATATTACGAATGCTTCTAGCATCTAAATATAATTTAAATTATAAAACTAGCGATCCTTTCTATTTTGGAATTGTTATTTGCACTTCAATATGAAAGTTTAGTGATGTGTTTTTGATTTGATAAACATGGCCATGTCAACACAACTTTTATCATTACCTTATTATTTTCAGCTTGCTACCTGCTCCAACGCAGCAAGTTTGGGACAGGGATGATGAGCTCAAAGCGAAGAAAGTGGGAAGTGCCTTAGTAGTATCTCAGAGCAGCATACCACCTTATGGTCAGAGAAAAGGATGGGTGCCCAGGGCAGAAGAAGACTTTGGAGGTAAGAATCACCTATTGCGAAATATTGTTGCTTTATCAAGGATATACATTTGGCTAGAGATTAAAGTTACTTTTTACAGCTGTTTCAGTACTATTGGATAAACTAAGTAGAATAGGTAGTTCATTGCTTACTTCTAGTACTCTTACCTACTATGCTTAAAGCAAAGTCCTACATTCCAGATGGTGGAGCCTTCCCCGAGATTCACGTGGCCCAGTACCCCCTGGGCATGGGTGCCCGAGGCAAGGAGAGTACCTCCAATGCCTTGGCCGTTCAGCTGGACGAGTCTGGCCGGGTCAAGTACTCCGCCATAGCAAGACAAGGACATAGTGCTGATAAGGTTAATCTATTTGATTTTCTCCCATTGTCAGTTTTACCTCTATTAGATACAATAAGCAAGTCTGAACAACTGAAACTGTTCCTAAAACCTGCATTTCAAAGACTTTGTTAATACAAACAACTACTCAGTGTAATTCACATACAGAATTTGCTTTCAGTGTTTGCTCAGTCATACTGTTTAAATGTCTTCAAAACAAAGAAGTGAAAAGGTTTCTTTTTGGCAACTATGCAAAATCTTGGACTGATATCCACAACTTGAAACTGGAGTCCAAGATATAGTGTGTAAATCTTGAAAAATCTGATTTCAGGGCCTCATGTACTCACTTAGTCTTCAGAACTTAATCTAAACACAAATAGCTATCACAAAAAATGGGGTTGTCATTGATACAGTATCACCATTAGATATTAGTTAATTTCTAAATTTTAATTAAATGGTTGTGTCAACGGTTATGACTCACATTTAATATCACATAGGTTATTTTATGCCTAACAATAGTTAAAAATAACCTTCAAACATTCCTTCCACAGATAATCTACTCCAAGCTAACAGACTTGCTACCATCAGAAGTTCTCGCAGAAGAAGACCCAACTCTCCAGAAGCCAGATGATGAGGAAATACAAGAACTGACGGAGAAAACCAAACTGGCGCTGGAGAAACTGACAAATGCCAAGATATCTGCCGCTCTGCCTGTTAAGGCTGCCCCGAAAGCTGTGAGTTGGCTGTTTTCATACTATAATTCTTAGTATTACTTTTTAGGGATCTTCAAATCGAAATGAAATATGTAGGTTGCTTTTACATGCTAAGTAAGTATTACACTCTAAGCTACAGTAACGCTGCACTTTGTTTTAATGAATGAAATAATTTATTCATCTTTAGAGTTAGGCAATATAGACAAGTTGTTTTTTTTGCCAACCAGCAAACCAATTTTGTCAAGTTTGCACCTTATTTCCTGGCAATGTGTTTTTATTCATCAAAGATAGGTTAAACCTACTTTTGGCTAATTGTAACATTATATCACCTCGTTATATTAAGTACCACTGGGTTCTACATTAGAGCCCAGAACACCAATACCAACTCCCTGATAGTACTGTCACATTGCAGGCACCCGCTCAGTACATCCGCTACACACCCGCGCAGCAAGGGAATGCATTCAACTCTGGAGCCAAGCAGAGGGTTATTAGGTATGTATTAATATTTTGTTTCTAGTTTTATGAAAGTCATCATCAACATCATCATCCATAGCCGATTTCGTCCTACTGCTGAGTATAGGCCTCTCTCATAGTATGCCATGCACAAAACACCCCAAGCGGGATTTCCGTGCAGGACTCATCACCCCCACCTTAGAATTAGAAATTAGTATGCCATTGGCTTCGATCTTTAGTCAACCTCAACCAGGTTTGACCCGCGGTCAATGTTATGTTATTTACAATGTACATAGTTTGTTTTAATTTTGTTTCATCGGGATATGAAGTGATTTGTTAAAGTAAAGGTATAGTAGTGATCATAATGATCTATATGTGGTTGCAGAAAAAAATACATAAGCTTTTATGACAGGAATGATATATTTTTCTAGAGTAAATAGTTTTGAGTATGTCACATGTTACATCATAAACTACAATCGTTTTGATTCTTAACATCAGACAGGATGCAATCAAATATGAATTAATTTTTTTTTATGTTAAAAAATAAATCAGGCATATCTATTGATATGCCTGCATTAATCTAAGTTATATCTTGAGACTAGGTAACTTAGCTATTCTAGTTTTTTATCTATTATAACAATTACCTTCCTTGCTTCCCAGGATGGTAGAAGCGCAGGTGGACCCGATGGAGCCGCCGCGCTTCCAGATCAACAAGAAGATCCCCCGCGCGGCGCCCTCGCCCCCCGCGCCGGTGTTGCACTCCCCCCCGCGCCGGGTGTCCGTGCGCCAGCAGCGCGACTGGAAGGTGCCGCCCTGCGTCTCGCACTGGAAGAACGCTAAAGGTATGATTTATATTGTAGGAAGTAATGAGCATTAAATGAACAAAGAGTGAGAAACGAATGAGCAACAACTGCAAGTAAGGTGCAAATGAGCAATAATTGAGTTAAAGACAAAGGTATGAGTATTTATTTATACACGCTTGTGCAGGTTTTCTTCAGATGTCTCTCTCTTTGAATCGTATTTCCTCATGACTGAGGGTCGTGACTCCCCCTCAGAATTAATTCGTTAGGGCAGTTCTCTTGGGCAGATACATTGTGGTGGGCGCCCAGGTCCTTCCACGAAAGACACATGTCCTTGGATATTGTGGTCCTCAAACATGTCGGTTTCCTCACGATGTTTTCCTTCACCGTTAAGCGAGTGCAAATCCACACATAACTTGAAAATACAAGTCATTGGTGTAGGGCCGGATTCGGGTACGGGGAACCAGGGTGCGTCTGAATGAAAAGCAGACACTCGAACCGCTGAGCCACGCTCGCTCTTCAGATGTACTACTGGCTAAATACCGACTATCAGCTGTAAAATAAAATAAATACCGAGATGCTACAAACCTAACAGAAACTTGTAAAAAAACTCATTGTCTTTTTTCAAGTACTACTTAAAACCTCGCTTTGTTGTTTTTTTTATCACCTTTGTCGATATGACTGTTACCTGTAACCTAGTGGTAAAATACCTGACTATGCAGTGTAAAAAAGATAATAGCATATTCAATTTCTCCTCATAAAGTAATGTTTTTTCTCAGGTTACACCATCCCGCTCGACAAACGTCTCGCCGCCGACGGGCGCGGTCTCCAACAAGTCCACATTAACGAGAACTTCTCCAAACTGGCCGAAGCACTCTACATAGCTGATAGGAAGGCGAGAGAGGCGGTGGAGGCCCGAGCTCAACTTGAGAGGAGACTGGCGCAGAGAGAAAAGGAGAAGAAGGAAGAACATTTGAGAATGTTGGCGCAGAGAGCTAGAGATCATAGAGCTGGTGAGTTTAGTTTACTGTTACTGTAGCCACAGGCGTCGCTTGTGGTAGTGTGTTGTGTGTAACAGTGTTCAAATAGGATTTTGAAAAAGGTTGGTTCAAAGAGAGTAGGAGAAGAAAAGAGATCTTAGGATATTAGTGCAGAGCATTGGTAAGTATATTTGACTCATAAGTAAGAACTTCTCCAAACTGGCCGAATTTCTATGGGATTTAAATAAATAAAATTCATTTATTTCGGGTTACTGAGACCCATATCGAAAAAACACATTACATTCAATTCAATTCAAAACAACATAAATTAGAATTACTTAATTATTATTATCTTAAAATTTAAAATATTTAACTTAGACAGCAACAAAATGGTCAACAGAAGTAAAATTACATAAGGGCTTAAAGAATATAATAATAATAATAATTCATTTATTCATCTACAGTGTTACAGCGTTATTATATTATGTGATTTAATAATAAAGTGTTTCACTATGAGATAAGTCTTACATTTCTAACCTATTTACATTTTGAGTGATTTGATAAGTTATGTAATTCATTAGCTCATAAGGTAGGCCTCAAACTAAATTTTCATTGGGTTCCAATATATTGTTTGGTTTGACACTACAACTATTACATAAAGTTTTATGACATAATATTCCAACCATTCAACAGTTCCATTCTGTCCGCAGGTATAAGACTACCCGAAGAAGAGCAAGGTAACGAAGTGGACGAGAGTGGTCTGACGGCGGCGGAGAGAGACAAACTGAGATCTGAGAGACATAAGGACAGACAGAGAGACAGGAACATTGCACGTGCTGCGCCTGATAAGAGGTATTATTATTGTTTTTTATGTTATGCTGTGTTTTATTACCTTAAAGTAACATAGTGGTAAAGAGCAAGGTAACAAAGTGGACGAGAGTGGTCTGACTTAACTTCTCTCAGAAAGAATTGCAGTCCTCTATCTTAACATTTTTTTTAAACTAAAACGAGTTTGCACTCTACCATAGTTTGCCTGATGGTAAGCAAAGGCTATGGCCTAACATGTCATGGGCATGAGCTTTTATGTCGGCCTTCATACATCCCATTTTAATGGTTAAAAGAAACCGTAAGTTGTGACCATAGGAACTTATGATGATTTATTTGTCAAATTGTAGGTTATGTGATACATTCAAGCAAATGCAATGCAATATTTACATTTAAATCCTTTTAAACATATACTCCATCCATAAAATTAAGCCTATTATACATTTGTATGACAGATCGAAGCTGGTGAACCGCGAGCGCGACATCTCGGAGCAGATCGCGCTCGGCATGCCCGCCAAGGCCAGCCAGGGAGGGGGGGAGGCCATGTTCGACCAGCGACTCTTCAACACCAGCAAGGGGATGGACAGTGGTACGTATTAGACTTTTTAAAGATCTTCTATGTTCCGATGTTGTTAAAAGGTCAAGACGAGTTCAGTCCGGAAATTGGTCACTTAGTGTTATGAACGAGCGGGATCTCTCCGGAAATGTTAGGTCATACATTAGATATATAGAACATCAGAACAGATTGCCCTCGGCATGCCCGCCAATGCCAGCCAGGGAGAGGAGGCCATGTTCGACCAACGACTCTTCAACACCAGCAAGGGGATGGACAGTTGTGAATTTGTAGATAACTCCTTACGTAAAAGATCAAGGACTAGCTGGTTGTGGACGCCGTGCCGAGCGGTCGCTTTCGGGAACGGTCAATACAGCCTCGTCAATACAATTGATCCATTAAACAATAGGCACAACATCTGCCAGCGGCTAGCACAATGGCTGCGAGCAAAGCCTGACGGTTCCTAGCTTAGGTCAATTCTCTGGCCCCGCGAAAAGTGACTGTCAATCAAGTGCCGTGCAACGCGTGTTTATAATCTTTACGTGTATCAGTGAGTGGCAACCAGTGTACGTACATACATACGTGACCAGCGTCATTGCCATCAGAGGCCACCGGTACCAGCGCCCAGCTCGTGGTAACCCACTCCAACAAAAGGAAAACTCGGTGAGCTTGTTCCATATTAGCCACACGCGGTCTAAACCCCTTTTCTTCGGACTCTCCTTCCTCAATATCCTAAGATATTGTCTAGACTAGTCTTTATTGCCACGAGGGACAAGTCTGTTTTCAAGCAGCCTATACCAGCAACCAACATCGTACGGTCACATCGGTTACTTATAGATCAAACCTACGCGTTACTAGCGTATCCGATTTCAAAATACATATCTACACAAACTGCCGTAAAAACCTGCTAAATTTACAAGGTTAGACTAGATTACGCGATCCCATAAGCCAATCTACTTTCCCAAGGCAAACACAAAAGCCTAAATACGAGTAAAAACTACGCACATCTGCAGGCCCGTTTGGACAATAGCTTAAGATTTTAAAACGGCGCGCGAAATATTACTTAAACAATAGCTATCCATTCCCAAAACAAATAGGTACCGACGCATAAAACTAAGCAATAAATCAGAACATTAACAATACAGGCAAAAACTCCCTTCTTAAAACCATTTCCGGCACAGCTGCGAGGCCTTACTATCGGGTCATCCTTTGTGATAATACGCCGAACCGCTAAACAATCATTACAAAACAAAAATTTACTTCTAATTGTAGTCATTTTTGCTACGTACAACAAAGCCCAGACGTTTGTTTTATACACATAGCACACCTAGTACATAAAGCGTAATTAATAGACTTATTCCAAATAATTAGCCCTAACTCACTTGGACACCACGCTAGAACTAAAAGCCCTTCGCCTGCCGCCGGACGGAAGGGTTCGTAAAGATCACATAGATAACCTAGGAAAAGAACAGCCGGTATTAAGTGCAAGTATCCTAACATACACCTAGCAAATGATTCGTACCTAGAGTTGTTAGACGAGACCCAAGTACTCACTCGAGTGCTACGCACTCCCCTTCTCCGTTAAAGGCAAAGGGGAACTAGTATAGTGCATGATATACCTTAACTAATACAAATACATAGTATATAAGCTTCCTTCACAGCCTCGATCACGCGCATACCTGAAAGATATCACGAGCTAGCCACGATACCCTGTCCACTGCGATACCGCCACGGTAAGGCCCAAAGCAGATATGGAAATAGGGAACCCTATCGTAAAAATACCAGGAGACGGCAACTGCTTGTATCGCGCTATAGCCCACCAAATTAACGACTTGTATGGCCTAACCTTTGACCACCAACACATTCGACGCGACCTCGCACGCCAAGTTGAGGAAAACCAAAACGATCCACAAATGTACCTAGCGATCAGAAGTAATCTAGATAATTCAGCACAAAGCGAACAAATCAGGGACTACATTCTATCACAATACCAAGATGGCACATGGGGCGGCATAGACATACTTATAGCGGCAGCGGAATATTATAGTATTAACGTGAAAATCTTTCAAAAAACCCCGCTACAAGAAACAGTATGTTTCTCCCCTAAGGCACCAAACGACGCCGCAGGTAGCATAGGTCTAATATTTACGGGGAACCACTTTGATTGCCTTGAAAATCACCTAGGAGTAATAAGTACAAGCACCACGCAAATGACCTTAGTCTAACTCTTGGAACTAGCACCCCTGAGGAGATACCAGATGAGTCCGGATACAGACTTGCCCGCCCCAGGCCACACCAAACAACAAAAAACAGGTAGTAAATGAAAACATAAACACTGCCACATGGAATGTTAGAGGCGCCGCAACGTTGACTAAAAAACGAGAGATCGACGAGTTCCTAGACGGAAAATCTATCCATATTGCCTGCCTACAGGAAACTCACTTAAAATCCGGGGCCTACGAATCTGGTCACTATACGTGGCACCTAAGCGGAAACAACAACAGAAGAGGCCAAGCTATTCTCATAAGAAAAAGCAGCGGCCTAAGGATGAACTGGACTAAAGCAAACACAAACAATATGGTTGCTTCAATAGATACAAGCAGTGGAGCCTCTCTATTCATTACTACAACGCACAGGTCCAATTCAACGTCATCAGCAGCAAACGACGCGACTCGGCTACTACAACTGACCAAGAACAAACCAAGGAACTCAACAACAATCATACTAGGTGACTTCAACGCCCACATAGGACTCACAGATACACACGAACTTCGCGATAAAAATCAAATAGGCAAAAATCTCTCACACTAAACAAGTAACGTAACGGGAAAATCTCCGATTGGACACATCATTCGGCCGGCGCAGCTGTAAACTGACTTGGACGTCGGGAAACAAAACATCGCAAATAGACCACATAATGACAGAAGCCAAAAACAACCAGATTTTTAATTACATCATTTATTTATTTATTTACAAATCAATTAAAACGGCGCGAATGTGTTACCTTGGACATATTCTAAGACGCCCAAAACCGCACCTTCTGGAAGCAGCACTCCGATACAAAGCAAAAAAACTTAAAGTTGGTAGACCTATCTATACGTGGGAGGACTCTTTATCTCATGATATGGACTACTACTCCAGGAACACATCTGACTGGCAGTACATGGCGAAAAACAAAGAAGACTTTATAAGAGCTGCCAGGGAGATCTATAAGATGGCAGAAACCGACAGCGAATCTGATGAGGAAACAGAACGACATACCAACAGGCAAGCACCAACCCATACCCCAGAAAAGGCCGTCAGATGACACAAGAACACCCCCTTAGCGACATAGGATCTATTCGACCCACATTTAAGATCCACCTACTACTCCCGACGCGGTTATGATTACTCACAATAGGACCAACATTACACAGCGAACGTGTTAAGATAGTTCTTGCAAAGCCACACACTAACAAACCCCAAGATGGGACAACTCAATAATCAACGAACACCAATTTTTACTAACGCTTATCCCTACCCCTAATAACAACCTTCTCCAAATCGGCGTCTGGCTGCATAGCCGGTCGACTACCATCCCGGAGCGTTAGCACAAAACCACGCTCCAAAACCTCGTGCCCCCTGGTATGCCGGTTTGACCGGAGCAGGCTTGTCCTGGCTGGGTGTGGTACCTATGTTCATGTTCATGTTCAACTCCTTACGTAAAAGATCAAGAATTTGGTCACTAAAGGTATTAATGTTTGAGATGGTAAGTCCAGAAATTGGTCACAGAAAGTGCTATTGTACAATTCTTATGCTAAAAAGGCCGGAAATTGGTCACTAAAAGAGTTATAGTATGGACGGGATCGGTCCGGAACTTGTTCACTAAAATTATTATGGTACGAACGGAATCGGTCCGGAAATTTGACACTAAGTATTATAGCATGAACGGGATCAGTCCGGAAATTGGTGACTAAAACTTCGAAAGCGGTTAGGTCCAGAAATTGGTCACTCTAGTGTTAGGCTATAATAGAAAGATAGTATAGTAGATCGTAATATAGAGTTGACAGCTCTCTTACTATCATAAAAAAAGACTTTTTTATGTGTGTTTTAATTCTTTTGAAAATTTAAACAATTTCTGCAGACCCCGGTGTGTTTTTAAATTCCGCTATCTAAATATATTTAATGAATGAATCTATATATTAAGGTGACGACGAGGCCTTATGCGTTTTAATACTTTTGAATAAACTTTTGAACAATTTCTGAAGACCCCGATGTGATTCTCAAATTACATCAATAATTAACAAATTTCACTAAGTATCTAAAAATGTAATGAATGAATGTACAGGTTACGGTGACGACGAGGCCTACACGGTGTACGACAAGCCGTGGCGCAACCAGGACAACGTGGGGGCGCACATCTACAGGCCCTCCCGGAACCAGGACAAGGACAACTACGGAGACCTGGACTCGCTCGCTAACAACAGGAGGTAAGACTTTTGGACATCTCTCTCTGTGAGTCGTATTTCCTCATGAGTGAGGGTTGTGACTCCCCCGCAGAATTAATTCGTTTGGAGAGTTCTCTTGGGCAGATACATCGTAGTGGGCGCCGAGCTCCTTCCACGGACATATCCTGAGATATTGTGGTCCTCAAATAAGTCGGTTTCCTCACGATGTTTTCCTTCACGTTAAGCGAGTGAAAATCGACACATAATTTGAAAATACAAGTCATTAATGTAGAGCCTGATTCGAACCAGGGTGCGTCTGGATGAAAAGCAGACACCGGAACCGCTCAGCTACACTCTCTTCAATACACAATATGTCTATATTCCAGGTTCGTGGCAGACAAGGAGTTCGCTGGCACCAGCAGCTCCAACACCCGCTCCGGTCCGGTTCAGTTCGAGCGAGCGTCTGACAAGCGCGCGCAGCACGCGCCCAGGGACGAACCCGTTAGTATATTTATATTTACTACTAAAGTTTGTCCTCCGGTCGCCAAGATGGTGGCCGGGGGACAAAAGTGGTGACCCCACAAACTTTAAGTTAAGCATCTATTGAACCGCCAAACATGTCCCAAAAATAAAATTGCGTCCTCTAAAAAATTCAATGTTCAGTTCTTAAATTGTAACATTTCAATGGAATAAACAGTATTTATAGTATAAATTGATAGAATAGAATAACATATTTAGACTGATTTACAAACATTTAGTAGATATTCACACACATATGCAATTAATAAATAAATGTGCCCAACAATAAACTTACTTAATAAACTGGGCACACCCGTGCAATACAGAACGTATCGCCGAGTTGCGTGTATGGATCTAGCTGTGTCAATGTAAAAACACCACGTGAAAAGGCTTGGATATGTCCAAAATACCGAAAATACTAAAAAAACTTTTTAAACCAAATAATGTCTAATTATACTTTTCCCTGTATTCCAGTCGCGTCACGGCGGCGGTGGCGGCGGCGGCGGCGGCGGAGAGGCAGACGATCCATTCGGACTCGACCAGTTCTTGTCTGAAGCCAAGCGAGCTGACAAGTCCACCAGGAAGAGAGACCACGAGAACAGACACACGCACGCTAGCAAGAAACGCAGGGATTAGATGTGGTAATTATACGGAAAATTTGATAAAAATAAATATGCAAAAATAATCGTAGCAGAGTGGGATTCGAACCAGCTACCTCTGATCGTACCACTTTATACTAATTAAATTGTACCATGATAAGTTATAGTAGATTAGTAGCCGAGGGCTGTAAGGCATCAATTGCAGCCCGAGATAGTTACGCACGAGCGCAGCGAGGGCGCCTATAGTTCGAGGGTGCAATTGATGCTTACACCCGAGCTAACTACTCTGCTTTACATCTCGATTGTGAGGTAAGTAGAAAAAACCCGTATTACAAGAATAAAACATTTTAATGGTTAAAATTTATACTGAAATGAGAATAATTTTAAAATTTTAGGGACAGGTTTTTTTGGGTATGTTAATAGTTTGAGATTGTGATATTTGCTGGTCACGGACAAAATCAGAACTTACTCGTTTTTCTTTTCGCCAATTCATGAACTCGTAAGTTTTCAAATATCTCTCTTTAGAACTTTCAAGCAAAATATTGTTAATTGCTACTTCAGCTTCCATTTTCATTGAATCAGGAGTGCAGCTTACATAATATATCGTCATCACTTGCAGAACTCATGTTTTTTTCCTAATTAGCACGTATTTATAAAAAAATCCCAAAAACAAACAACATTTAAAATGAAAGTTTTCTCTTCCCGCCTTTTTTCATCTTTTTTTGTCAGAAACGAAATTGAGCATCGCCGTTCGATATTTAAAATTGATGACTATTTTTTTTATTTTTTTTTTTTAATTTTTATTTATTAAAAGGAGTTTTGTCATACATTGACTATGTCACTCCCGTACGGCTAGTAGCTAGTACTTACTTCTACGGACGAACAGGGGAGTTAAAATTTTTATATGAGAAATGACATTGTTAAAGATTTGAGTGTTACAAATTTGATCGACTTATGAGTAAAAATAGCTACTCCTCCGTATCAATCACTGCGATCAGCTCTTACAATATTATAATCACAAATGCGAAAATAACTGCCAGGATCAAACCAAGTTTCTGACACAATAGCTATATGTATGTATCTTTTCTTGATAAAGAAGAGTTTCAAATTCAGCTCGCTTCGGGCGGATGCTTTGTTTATTCCATTGTATTGCATTTAATTTGCAGTTTGTGTGGCTGTAATCCATAATTGCTGAATGAGGTTACAGCCAGGCTTATCCGCCATTTATTGCCACACAAACGAAAGTACTCCTTCAAACACGATCCCAACACAGCTTTTGATCTTATCCTCCCACGACACGTTTGCTTCCAATAACTTGTCTTTTAGTTTCTTAAATAGTACTTGCCAAGATACTTGCTCTTTCTTTTCTCGGTTGGGAATCCTGCTGTCGTCACCGGTCTCTGAAGAAGATTCACAGTATATATCATTCTCTTTCTCTTTCGTAGTTCTTTTCTTTCTTTCTCCGCTTTACGCCCTTCACTTTCTTTTTATAATAATAATAATAAAAGCTTTTATTTCAGACAGAGTCCATTCATAACTAAACTATCAAACACATATTAATACAAATGTCCAAAATCATATACCTAAATGTCAAAAGAAGTAATAATTATTTATCTAATTTACATTTTTACGTGTACTGCTTCCCTCTTTTACTACGTTGGCATAAGAGGTCGCGGCGACTGTAGGGGCTAGCACAGCGAGCGGCGAGGCGGCGCGCGGCGTAGTACCGAGGCGGGTCAACGGCCGCGCTGTCGGCAGGCGCGGGAGGCGCGTGAGGTCTAATGTAGGAGTAGGTGGTGGCGGTACATAGTACGTCTGTGCCCTTTTGTACGAGCAGTTGTTCTCACTCATAATGTTACGTATGTTTCTCTCTTTTAGGTATACCGGACAAATTTTAGCCATTGCCATATGTCGACCCGTGCAGTTATTACAGCGGAATTCCGTCGTCTCGCAATTGGCATAAGGTTTGGAGCACTTTGGGCATATTACTTTCAGTGACGGGCACATTTTTATTGTGTGTCCAAAACGCCAGCATTGACTACATTGCGTTACTGGATACCTGTAACTAGTGACTATAGATTGAACGTCATAAATTTTGATATACTGCGGTAGTGATTGCCTTTCAAAACATATACGAACAGACTCACCCAGCTCCCAGCGGCCGTCAAGAGTATTTCTGCGTTTTAGTCGTTTAACAGATATAATGGCTTGTTCCGACGATAAGGCACTCATAATTTCCTCTTCGGTTAAATCTATATCTACATTTTTAATTACACCATAGGAGTAGTATACCTCCATCGTCTTTCTTGCCTTGATGACGTCTGTGTTGAACACTTATGATTGGCACAGAATATTTGCACTTTCCTCATTTTCAAACCGAACCAACACTTTGTATGGATTAACATATTTAACTTGATTTATGTTAGAGATACCTTCATTTTTAAACATTTTGGCTAAACCAAACTGCTTAGGTAGTATTTCCGTTGAAGTCAAACTGATTTCGTAGCCTTCTTTCCTGTCTGCATCACGCTTTGTAATTTTTGTTTTCCGTTTTGCTGTCACCGTCTTCCATGAATTTTCTTCTGAGCTGTTGGTGCTGACTACTTTTCTCTTCACTGACGCACTTCTTTCGTAGTTCGCGTCCAACAAACAAGTCGCCCTTACATCCTCACTGCTGATAGTCATGTCGCTTTCTTCGGCCGCGGGGTCGAGCGCAGCCTGCATGTCGGAGCGTGCGCCGCCCTCGGGGGGCACAAGTCTGTACGTGTCCGAACTTGTTTTCGCTTGATTATACTGAGCGATGCGAGAGGGAGCTTTGACGCGTCTGACAACGGCGAGAGTCCGCGCGCGAATGTGATTGATGACTATTATACTCATACGAAGAAGTCTGAGTTTGAATAGCGAAGCGACCTCCTTTGTCTACTACTTGAACTTTTTGAAAGAGTGAAATGTTTTTTTTTTAATTACTTACCGCCAGGGCTTTTCTAGCTGCATTGTTACCCTAGGGCGCTAATTGGTTACTTACAAGCCTCATTTGGGGGTGAGAGATGTAAATGTAGGTTATTACCTTATTTTGAGTATTATTTAGATTCCTTTCCTGCATACGATACGATACGATATGATAAATTGAATAAAAAAATGTACGTATATTTAGTTTTACATACTTAATAATAATAAATATTCCGGGACATTACACACAGCGCCATCTAGCCCCACACTAAGCAAACGCTTGTGTCGTGGGTACTAGATAACGGATATAATACTTATATAAGTATATAAGTATTATATCCGTTTCTTTTGTAAATACATACTTATTATACATACAAACGACCAGACTCAACACAAGTAATTATAATTTATAAAGTACATAAATACTTGTGTCATGCGGGAATCGAACCCGCGACCTCTAGATTAGAAGGCAGATCCACTACCAACTAAGCTAACAGGCCAGTCGATACTTATATCTGCTCTGCATGTATCAGTCGATTAATGATGTCGGAGATCCCAAGGGTATCTTCAAGGATAACTTCTCCAGAGTTCAGATATATATATGTAAATAATAGCATTATACATTAGTATTAAACCCATCTTCTGCCAGTTCCTGCCCTTGCCCTCTAAGTTGTGATGATGATTATAAAGCTCTGTGTAGTTACATTGATTATAATTTAACATTTTTGTTCACAGGTACGGAACAAATTCGCCCTGCTGTGTACATATTTTTATATGTATCTAAGGGAACCTAGGCTAATAATGTAATTTGTATAGATTTAGTTTATAGTAGAAAGCCTGATCAGAAAATTGTATCTCTGTGAAATTTATGTGTCAACAGCTGTTTTTTTTCGGAAATTTTGAAAACCTTAACGTAAATTTATTTATCAAAACAGATTGCAAAAATAATCTTGTATGTATAGTCATTGCCTTAAATTCTGTATCATTTTTCTGTTCAACTTAAAAAGATCATTAAGTATAGTTTTGACGGCATTTCATATTATTTTAAGTAGTCATCTGTGCTTTCATTTATCAAATTTTGTTGTGTAATATTGTAAGTTATATTTTAAGATTGTAATGTAATAAATTACTTAGTTTTACACGAATATTTGTTTTTTTATTTCTGTAACGCCTTGTATCCACAATCCATGGATAATTTGTCGGTCTTCAAGTCGAGAGTAAACCGGTTTCTACTAGGCAAGCGAGCTCGATCGTAGATTATATCGTTGCTTAACATCATGCATGTTATAGTCAAACGTGAGCCTATCTAATGTAGGCCTTTGGTAAGGCCACGAGGGCGGTTTTAAAATCATGATTGTGATCATGATCACAATATAGACACTTATATATATATGTATATCTAAATATTTCCTAAAAAAACTAATATTTAAAAGCTATCAAGGAGTTTTGAAATAAAACACTATCTTTTACAAATACAATTTATTTCAGCATGTCTCTAGGTCAATAGTTATTATTAACGCAACACTTAAAACAATCTTAAGTCTTTGTACAAGGCAAATTTACTTGTCAACTATATCATTTAACTACCTTTATTTATGCGCGAAAAATAAAACATATTACAAAACCATAGATAATCCAGGAGTCTTCAAATCTAGAGTTAATAGGTATCTTTTAGGTAAGCGTGTTACACCCTAGGCAGCAATGCTTAATATCAGGCAGGCTGGAGTCAAACGTTAACCTATCCCACGTAAAAATAAATAAGGTTTTCAGTAAAATATAAAGTCATAAATATCCGAGTGATTTTTAAATATTTTTTTTTGATAAATATGATTTATTTTCCGCACATATAACCGCTGACCCTATAGTTCACATAATTTTATACCTACGCAATATTTGATATACCATCTACAAAGTTTTACAGACGTAAGAATAAAATACATAACGTCTTCTTATCGAATGAGAGTGGCCAACTCTGGTGTCGAGAGTTAATCAAGCCGCCCCAAGGGCCTCTGACATACATAAGGTAATTTAAGGTTAAATAAAAATAAGCCAAACTTATAATATTGAGTATGTTATATAATATAAAATACATAATCTCGTAAGTACGTAGTTTGTTGTGTAAAAATAAAACCCCCTTTTTTGCATAGTAGGGTAAAATTTTATATTGAGCTGATTTTCCTAGGAATGTGAATTATAAACAAAATACATAAAATATACTTGAAATTTATTTAATGTGTATTAGTTCGCAGCGAACAAGAAAACTCCAATTTAAAAAAAAAACCTTATCTGCCCAAGAGAACTCCCCTAACGAATTTATTCGGAAGGGGAGTCACGACCCTCAGTCATGAGGAAATACGACTCTAGAGAGAGAGAGAGTCCTAAACATAAGTTATAACATGAATTTATATAACATTTTATTCAAAGTTATATAAAATGTTACGTGATAATATTAAAACTTTTTTTAAGAGGCACTCTGTTTTAATTAATTTTAAAATATTTCATAACCACGGCAAAATAAAAATAAGCTTAAAAAATCTTAAAATATTGCAATTTTATTATTTTCTAGCATATTAGCTATTTAAAATATAATATTAAAAAAATGACAATAATACTTTTAAAATTAAACCATTTATAATATAGACTAACGCGTGAAATATCTCATTTTTGGTGAAAATACACTTATCGATGACTAAAATAATATAGGACTTGTTTTTCGTGACTTCTGTTACGTTATTGAGGTTTATTGTAAACTAGTGGACGACTGCGGCTTCGATCGCATTATTTTGAAATGAAAAGTAGCCTATGATACTTCTAAGACCTCATACTACCTACATACCAAAAAACATGATGATCCGTTTAGCCGTTTTTGCGTGACGAGCGTTAAAATAAACAGATAAAAAAATCTAAAAACTGCTGCCACGTGTTCTGTTATGGACTTGAAAGTGTACCCAAATATATTATTTTCTAATATCTTCAACGTCCAGATTTTTGACCCTCTATAGCTTTATTATATGTATAGATGCCAGTTACGCTTTTGAACGACAAAGCAACTAATGCCTCACAAACATTATGTGGTTAAAAGTGGAACATTATTGTAATAATATAAGTAAACTAGCTGGTGCCAGCGACTTCGTCTGCGTGGAATAGTTATTACCATAATAACGGTTCTAGTGAGTTAATCTTAAAAGATAGACATATACTGTTGCAGACATTTTGTTAGATTATTTTAAGAGGAATAATTCTTTCATACCTACATATTTTTGTGATTTCTTGAACCGTTTTCGCAGCGCACGCAACGGAAGCCCTCAAAGATGAATAATTTTCCCCCTTTTTTTCAACATTTTCCATTGTTTCTTCGCTCCTATTAGTTGCAGCGTGATGTTATATAGCCTTAAGCCTTCCTTGATAAATGGTCTATACAACACAAAAATATTTTTTCAATTCCCACCAGTAGTTCCTGAGATTAGCGCGTTCAAACAAACAAACAAACTCTTCAGCTTTATAATATTAGTATAGATATAAGATAAATATATATAGTAATAAGTGTAATTCCACCATTAAATGCTAAATTTGGTGCCGATACATAAACAATACTCACTCTGTGCGCTATAAATGCATTTAACATAGAAGAGGACGCAACAAATCAACATATACAAGGTTACTGCAATAATATGTGTATATTATCAGGAACCCTGTATCAGACAAAAAAATAATGTTGACTCTTAGCAACCAGTCTTACTTGTAAAGATTCTGATTTTTATACATTACCTACTAGCAATTTAAATATAATAATATATTTTCATATTTAAAAAAAATATTGGTTGTGTAAAAGCGGGTATTTACTAGTTATGTTATCACCAAGTTAGTGTTACTAAATTTAAGTTTAAATTGTGGTTCGTAAACGTATATATTATTTTCGTTGTTGACATGATTACAATAAAATAAGCGTTTGACAAATTGCTCTTTAGCTTTGCAAGAATATGAGCCCTGAACGCAAAATGTTTCGCAGCCATTTCATTCATTTATCGATCTACTTTTACTTGTAGTATTAGTATGGGAGTGGCACCCGTTTGTATTCCTAAACATAACTTCAAGATTTCTTAGATTCAAACTAAGGTCACGCCACAAAATTGATCTTTTTATACCTCAAAAATAGATTTTACTTGAGTAATTAACTAAGTACATAAAAATCTTTCAGAAGACTTGATAACCTTCTTCTTTTGAAGTCAGTTAAAAATCGACGTTCTTAATGTCTTTTTACCTACCTATATTTTGTCGACAAAAACCACGAGAATCTTATATCGTGTTGCCCTAATAATGTAATAATTAATCAGTTATTTTATCTTGAGTCGAAGAACTCTAGAGGTTATGTTCAAGTATATGGGTATGTGTTGGGACCTACATCCTAGTCAGCCTTCCTAGGCCTCCGCTTGCGCACCTCGGGCTTGCCCTCGGCCTCCGACTCGGGCTTGGAGTCCCCGCCCGCTGCCGGCGCTTCCTCATCGCTCTGGAACCAAATTTAGACATTTTTTTTTAACATGAAATAGGCTTACGCTTGACTACAACTTGCCTGACATATTTTATTTTAGACGAAAGGTTTTACAAATCACTAGTGGTTACCCGCGGTTTCGCCAGTTGTTTCGAGGATAAAAGTAGTTTATGTCAATCTCAGGATCCTGTACTACCTCCATACAAAAATCAATCAATCAATCAAAAATTCTTTATTGTACACCAATATAGCAAGAGAACACAAGTATAAAGAAAAAAAGTAAACCATAATATTGGGACAGAGGGCGGCCTTATCACTTAGAGTGATCTCTTCCAGGCAACCTAGTTTGGAAAACAACGATAGGAAAACAGTAAAGCTGGCGTACCTAATAAAACTAATACAACTTAATAATAATTTAACAAAAAGAACAACTAAAAACCTAAAAACATGTAAAATGCCTACATTTATCTACCTATTACAAACAGAGAAAGGAAAACAACACATAATAAACCTACTCAAAAAGAAGGAAAAAAAAAACCTGAGTTCACAAATTAGTCATGCATATAATAATTATGAACCAAGCTCTGAAAAATAGGAAGGGATTTGGCCTGCCTAATGTGAAGTGGCAGGTCATTCCATAAGCGAATAGCTTGCATGCAAAAAGCAAAAATCATAGCTATCAGCCGCTCTTTTGTGGCGTGAAATAGGAACAATAGACCAGAATACATGACAACACACTTTCGCTTTTATACATATAATAATATGTTTGTAGTGAAATGATAGATAGTTTCACCGGAGTGAAAACATGGTAAGTCAATGTATTTCTTTGATCGTCATAATTTTTGATAGTTTAAAGCTTTGAAAATTACACAATCATATATACGATCGTCACTGAAGGTTATTACAGTTTTTCTGAATAAATCCTCGAAATAAATAAATAAATATTCCGGGACATTGCACACAGCGCCATCTAGCCCCGACACTAAGCAAACGCTTGTGTCGTGGGTACTAGATAACGGATATAATACTTATATACTTTTCTTTTGTAAATACATACTTTTTATACATACAAACGACCAGACTCAACACAAGTAATTATTAGATTTATATATTTTTAAATTCATAAATACTTGTGTCACGCGGGAATCGAACCGTAATAATATAAGTACTAGTATTAAACAACACAATCAGTTGGCACACTACTACTTGAAGCGGGAGTACTACTCACATCGCTAGCGGAGTTCTTCTCGGCGTCACTGTCGTTTGTGTTCACAGCGTCGTCCACGATGTCTTCGTTAAGTAGCTCCTGAAATAAACAAAATTAAATGCTATTAGCTTTGTTAAATATAAAAAGCATGTAATTGAGTTACATTATTCAAAAGTATTTTAGTTAGTATAGGTACATTCATGACAATATACAACTTTCAAGGTTAAGGAAATTTGCAAGTGGTCCTTAAACATGTCAGTTTCCTCGCGATGTTTTCCTTCACCGTTCTCTCTCGAGTCGTATTCCTCATGACTGAGGATCGTGACTCCCCCGCAGAATTAATTCGTTAGGGGAGTTCTCTTGTGCAGATACATCGTGGTGGGCGCCCAGGTCCTTCCACGGAAGACACCCTCGCATTGTGGTTCTCAAACATGTCGGTTTCCTCACGATGTTTTCCTTCACCGTTAAGTGAGTGTAAATCCACACATAACTTGAAAAATCATGTCATTAGTGTATTGTATACCTGGTCATCATCCGACTTGTCCTTGTTGTCGGCCTCCCTCGCCTTGACGTCAGCGCGCGGGATGAACACGCGCTCCCCGCGCACCGGGTACAGCAGGTCTATCACGCACACTAACATCTGAAACATATATTACATATATTAAGTACTACATTAATTATATTTTTAATTAGTGGACGCCCGCGGCTTCGCTGGCATTATTATAAGATAAAAAGGTTTAAAATGAACATAACTTTTTTATTTTCGAACCGATTGAAACGAAACAATCACTAAATGTTGAGTTGAAAATGCACCTGCATGTTAGTGAAAACCGTAGACAAATCGGTTCAGCCGTTTTCGACTTGCAATTTACCATGTCATCAACATGCTTAAATGTCTCTATTCGGTCACCCATCCAATGACTGACCGCGTCGACAGTGGCTTGTGATCGCATGGGATTAGCTCCACAAGCTAATCTACGAGCGGTTTTTTCAACATACAACGCGTTTCGGGTGTCATGACACCCATCTTCAGAACGTACGTTCTGAGACCGCGGTTTATTCAGTAAAATATTAAAATTATAATCTGAGTGTTATGAAATCGCGCGATGAGGACTGCACAAGATCGACGTAGATGACACATGCAAAGGGAGGCTTATACCCAGCAGTGGGATCCCGAGAGCTGTGGATGATGATGTTGATGAAATCAGTGGTATAAACTCACCAAACCAAGCAGGGCTCCAATAAAGATGGTGGCAATAGCGAAGATGAGGTAGGAGCCCCACGTGGGCAGACCATACGTCTCCATCAACATGTTGTGTACACTCTGGAAAAGACAATGTCCTCGGTTAAAGAAATTTACTCTATGGATATACAGATATAAGTTTTATTTTTTACATGAGGCTCACGCTTGACTACAACCTGCCTGATGTTAAGCAACGGCATAATCTACGATCTAGCGCGCTTGCCTAGATGAAACCGGTTTGTCTCGATTTGAAGAACGACAAATTATAGTTCAGGGGGAATAGAGATTCAGGCAGGGAGTTCCACGTTTGGCTGTTCACACGATCAAAGTTGAAGCAAAACGCAAAAATTGGTTAAACTTTCCAAAGCCGCCATTCAAGGGGGGGTTGGGGGGGGAGGGGTTAAGCCCTCCCCTAAAAGGGGGGGGTGCGGAGATCAATAGTTTTCGAGATATGACCATTTTTGTATTTTGAGGTTAAGTACTACGATTTCACTATGGGGTACTTAACTACCTAACCCAACACTTGCACTACAACAGGACTTGGCTCCTCCTCGCTTCGCTCGTCGTCGCATGTGCGTGGTAGAAAGCAACCTAACGAACCTAATCTACCTTCTGTCACAGACAAGTAACTTCGAGTCCAACACTTGCACTACAACAGGACTTGGCTCCTCCTCGCTTCGCTCGTCGTCGCATGTGCGTGGTAGAAAGCAACCTAACGAACCTAATCTACCTTCTGACACAGACAAGTGACTTCGAGTCCAACACTAGCACTACAACAGGACTTGGCTCCTCCTCGCTTCGCTCGTCGTCGCATGTGCGTGGTAGAAAGCAACCTAACGAACCTAATCATTGGCGCGCGGACTCTCGCCGTTGTCAGACGCGTCAAAGCTCCCTCTCGCATCGCTCAGTATAGGTAGTCAAGCGAAAACAAGTTCGGACACGTACAGACTTGTGCCCCCCGCGGGCGGCGCACGCTCCGACATGCAGCCTGCGCTCGACCCCGCGGCCGAAGAAAGCGACATGACTATCAGCAGTGAGGATGTAAGGGCGACTTGTTTGTTGGACGCGAACTACGAAAGAAGTGCGTCAGTGAAGAGAAAAGTAGTCAGCACCAACAGCTCAGAAGAAAATTCATGGAAGACGGTGACAGCAAAACGGAAAACAAAAATTACAAAGCGTGATGCAGACAGGAAAGAAGGCTACGAAATCAGTTTGACTTCAACGGAAATACTACCTAAGCAGTTTGGTTTAGCCAAAATGTTTAAAAATGAAGGTATCTCTAACATAAATCAAGTTAAATATGTTAATCCATAAAAAGTGTTGGTTCGGTTTGAAAATGAGGAAAGTGCAAATATTCTGTGCCAATCAAAAGTGTTCAACACAGACGTCATCAAGGCAAGAAAGACGATGGAGGTATACTACTCCTATGGTGTAATTAAAAATGTAGATATAGATTTAACCGAAGAGGAAATTATGAGTGCCTTATCGTCGGAACAAGCCATTATATCTGTTAAACGACTAAAACGCAGAAATACTCTTGACGGCCGCTGGGAGCTGGGTGAGTCTGTTCGTATATGTGTTGAAGGGCCATCACTACCGCAGTATATCAAAATTTATGACGTTCAATCTATAGTCACTAGCTACAGATATCCAGTAACGCAATGTAGTCAATGCTGGCGTTTTGGACACACAATAAAAATGTGCCCGTCACTGAAAGTAATATGCCCAAAGTGCTCCAAACCTCATGCCAATTGCGAGACGACGGAATTCCGCTGTAATAACTGCACAGGTCGACATATGGCAATGGCTAAAATTTGTCCGGTATACCTAAAAGAGAGAAACATACGTAACATTATGAGTGAGAACAACTGCTCGTACAAAAGGGCACAGGCGTTTTATGTACCGCCACCACCTACTCCTACATTAGACCTCACGCGCCTCCCGCGCCTGCCGACAGCGCGGCCGTTGACCCGCCTCGGTACTACGCCGCGCGCCGCCTCGCCGCTCGCTGTGCTACCCCCTACAGTCGCCGCGACCTCTTATGCCAACGTAGTAAAAGAGGGAAGCAGTACACGTAAAAAAGAAAGTGAAGGGCGTAAAGCGGAGAAAAAAAGAAAGAAAAGAACTACGAAAGAGAAAGAGAATGATATATACTGTGAATCTTCTTCGGAGACCGGTGACGACAGCAGGATTCCCAACCGAGAAAAGAAAGAGCAAGTATCTTGGCAAGTACTATTTAAGAAACTAAAAGACAAGTTATTGGAAGCAAACGTGTCGTGGGAGGATAAGATCAAAAGCTGTGTTGGGATCGTGTTTGAAGGAGTACTTTCGTTTGTGTGGCAATATATGGCGGATAAGCCTGGCTGTAACCTCATTCAGCAATTATGGATTACAGCCACACAAACTGCAAATTAAATGCAATACAATGGAATGCACAAAGCATCCGCCCGAAGCGAGCTGAATTTGAAACTCTTCTTTATCAAGAAAAGATACATACATATAGCTATTGCGTCAGAAATTTGGTTTGATCCTGGCAGTTATTTTCGCATTTGTGATTATAATATTGTAAGAGCTGATCGCAGTGATTGATAGATAGATAGATTAACTCTTTATTGTTGACACATATTAAAAAAACAGTACATAGAACAAATTGCACCTTAACTAGTGCCACAAGCGGCGGCCTTATCGCTGAAAGCGATCTCTTCCAGGCAACCTTCAGCTGGAGAGAAATAAGCAAAAGAAAAAAAAGAAGAATGTGGTGTACAACAAAAAGGAAAAAAGAAATTTTACTAATATATATACAATAAAATTATTGTTTATATACAAATACATATAATACACAACAAAATATTTAAAGGTGATAGTAGTAGAAATAATAACAGCAATTTTCACTGAAGGGAAGCGAGATAAAATTCCTTTACTTGTTTTTTAAAGGAATCAATTGTCTGAGCCTTTTGAATGTTGATAGGCAGAGAATTCCATAAAGTAACAGCTTGTACAGTAAATGATGAGCCATAAAAAGATTTCTTTTTGAATGTTGGATGTGCGAGTGTTAATTTATTAGTAGATCGAAGAGAAAGAGAGTGTGTAGTATGGACATACGCAAAACGAGAAACTAAGTAACGCGGGGTAGCAGGGTTAAATAAAATGTTATATACGAGAGAGAGGATGTGAGCATTCCGGCGAAGTCGAATAGGCAGCCACTTAAGCTTAACACGAAATTGAGATATATGATCGTACTTACGTAGACCAAATATAAACCTTATACAGTAATTTTGTAACCGCTCAAGCTTATCTAGCTGATCTTCCCGAAGATCGAGATAGCAGGCGTCCGCATAGTCCAGGATAGGAAGAAGAAGGGATTGCG
This sequence comes from Macaria notata, assembly GCA_927399415.1. NCBI lineage: Eukaryota > Metazoa > Arthropoda > Insecta > Lepidoptera > Geometridae > Macaria > Macaria notata. The sequence goes on along the minus strand of OV656750.1, from coordinate 2,247,895 downwards.
CAAGCTCAACTTTAGTGGTAGATACGGAGGAGTAGCTATTTTTACTCATAAGTCGATCAAATTTGTAACACTCAAATCTTTAACAATGTCATTTCTCATATAAATATTTTAACTCCCCTGTTCGTCCGTAGAAGTAAGTACTAGCTACTAGCCGTACGGGAGTGACATAGTCAATGTATGACAAAACTCCTTTTAATAAATAAAGATTAAAAAAAAAAAAAACGAACCTAATCTACCTTCTGACACAGACAAGTGACTTCGAGTCCAACACTAGTACTACAACAGGACTTGGCTCCTCCTCGCTTCGCTCGTCGTCGCATGTGCGTGGTAGAAAGCAACCTAACGAACCTAATCTACCTTCTGACACAGACAAGTGACTTCGAGTCCAACACTTGCACTACAACAGGTTAGGTTAGGTTTAGCGTCCCGTAAAGTACACCCCAACCCGCTACGCTCGCTCACTCGACCCCGCCATCCCCTTCTATTCTAACCTAACCTCAAGCATGCATCGAAGAAGAAAGAAAATTACTTGACACTGGCAAATACGCGAAGAGTGTAACGCCAATACTAAAAAAAAACAATGGCGTCACGTTTCGTTCATCAAGTTACAAGTTACACACAAAATATTATAACTACGTAAAAATTTGCGATCAAATAATAAATAAAATTACGTATTATATGTATTTTTCATCAATATATACGTAATTGTGACAAAAACTAAACATTACATACACATTAGCAAATAAATATAATAGTTTGATAAGTCGCACGCTTGTATGTAATAGCAGTCCGTAAAACGAAACGCTAATGGCCGTCATAGTGTCAAGAAACTGTCAAAACGAAGGATTATTTTTCGATTTAAAAAAATTAATATCTCGTAAACTAAGCGTCTCCGCACTTAAATATTTAACGTGTAGCCTTATCTAAATATTATCTACTTCTTAAAAAATTGTGGACCTCCAACGCGAGTGGCGGCTTTGGAAAGTTGAGCCCAAAAATTTATAGATAAAACAGTTTCTAATATATTTAAAAGCATTTCATAACAAATTTATTATAAACTTTATTTTGGCAGGAGCTTGAGAAATGCTATCCCTTTCAAACTCTCTGTATTTTTTAATCTATCCAAATTTGCTTTATCTTAGAAGACATTCAAAACTTTAAAATATAGATTTAAAAAAAATTAAAAGACATCCCTTAGATATCAATAAAAGGAGGAGGCCTATGTCCAGCAGTATATATAATAGTGTTGCAACAGAACTCTGCTTCCGCTTCTGCATCTGCAGAAGTTCCGCATGTTTTTTCAGTTCCGTTTCTGCTTCTGGTTCCGCAAACTAATAACAGAACTCGAAACGGATGCGGGGCGAGAGCGGTGAGGATGGGTGCGACATGACGGCGGCGTGGCGGGGGCCCGCGGGGGGCGGTTGCGGGGGACCGCGCGTCGACGAATGTACACGAGCGACCAGGCGCGCGCGCGTGATTCCGATAATTGCCGAATTGCCGATGCAATCCCGTGTCGCGTATTTTGGAAGAGAGGGGCGCGCGGTAAACAAACGTGTCACAACGAGTTTGCTTATTTATTGTTTTTGGTTCATTATGCGCATCACCGCGCCCCGTGACGTTCAATAGTGACATTTTCTATTGTTTTTTCTTCTGTTGTTGTTTGTTTAGTACCTAGTTGTGTTTAGTGCAATAACAGTGCAATTATGAAACCAAAAACAAGTCCTATTTGGAACTATTTCGTTGAAATTAACGACTCGAGTGCCAAATGCAAACTTTGTGAAAAAGTGTATTCGCGAAAAGGCCGCACAACTACAGCTCTAAAGAGTCACCTAAAATCGATTCATGCCGAACTGTTCGCAGAGTTTGAGAAGTTAAATGATGCTGTCAGACTTTCATCAGAAACGAAAAAACAAATGGTCAGTTAATATTTATTTATTACTTACTTTACCAACTTTATGTAAGTAAGTTCGTGTGTAGCCTAGTGTTTAGTAATTAAACGTTTTATATACGTGTTTTATTTCGTAAAGTAATCGTAACCAATTTATGTTGTTGTAGGTTAATGTAACTCCAGCCGAAAACGCTAAAAGACAATTAACATTGCAACAAAGTCTTCAAATAAATAATTATTGGGATTCGACGCATCACAAATCCCAAGAAATGGATCGTACGATTGCTGAAATGATTGCCCTCCAGAACTTACCCTTTAATTTTGTCGAGGGTACAGGATTTCGTAGAGTAATGCAAGCTGCTCTTCCAAAATACAAGATGAGAGGCCGTGATTTTTTTTCTTCCTATGTATGCGACGATTTGTACAGTAAGTTAGCAAAGAAAACCAAAGATTTACTTGAAGAATTTGACAAGTTATCTTTTACAAGCGACATATGGTCGGAACTTCATTCTGCTGTTTCATTGCTTAGTTTAACTGCACATGGAATTTCAAAGCATTTTCACAAAAAATCTATAATTTTGAAATGTGAAGTCATGGATGAACGTCATACGGGCAACATAATATCAACAAAGTATCAAACAATTCTTGAAGAATGGGGCATTAATCGCCAAAAAATTCACTGCATTGTTCGTGATCGTGGATCCAACATGGTAAGAGCAATGCAGTTGTCAGGCTTTGAGGATGTCAGTTGCGCAGTACACCAGATTCAACTGTGCATACGGGCAAGTGTCGAATCTCAAGAGTGGCTTCTACAACTTATTGCTAAATTGAAAAAAATTGCCACCCATTTCAATCATTCCTTAGTCGCACAGGCAGAACTTACAGAAATTCAAAAGAATCGCCTTAATCAGTCTCCTCTTTCTGTCATTCAAGATTGCCCTACAAGATGGAACAGCACATTCTATATGATGGAAAGGTTTTCAAAACTCAAAGATTCGCTTGTCTTGTACCTAAGCGCAAATCCAATTGCAATTATATCCCCCGAAGACTGGATGAATATTCAAAAATATGTGCAATTGATGCAGCCATTTGAAGAAATAACAAGAAATCTAAGCAGTTCTCAAATCAGTATTTCATCAGTCATACCTTTAATTCAAGTTGCCTTGACCACGTTACAACAAGAAGAGGCGAAACCTACTACTTCAGAACAAGTCATAAATTTTACAACAAAATTACGCGATGAATTGAATTCAAGTGTAAGATTTGGAAACCTGGTCGAAGACGACAAATACACTATTGCGACGTATTTGGATCCGCGATATAAATCGCATTTTTTCACCAGCGTCGTTGCAGAGCAGGTTGAATCTAAATTACTTAATGTGACAGTTACCGCCATTAGAAGTATTAGAACCAGACAATCCAATTCCATCCAAGAAGATGATGACGCACCTTCCCCCAAAAGAAGCCGAACTCAAATTGCGATTGAAGACATTGAAATGCAGCCTTCTACTTCCAAATCATCATCATCATTACAAATATTGGAATCGATGTTAAGTGTAAATGAAGACCAGGAGGAGGACTCTTCTACAGCTGATGATGGTGACAATTTACTTTTAGAGATACAGTCACACCTTCGGGAGTACAAGAAAGAGAAGAGACTACCTCTTCATGAGGATCCCCTTATGTGGTGGAATAGAAATGCGCACAAATACCCCCATATCTTGCCAATAGTTCGCCAATACTTATCAGCTCCCCCCAGCAGTGTAGCCAGCGAGCAATTATTTAGCGGAGCTGGTTTAATATATGAAGAACATAGAAATAGGCTAAAAGGTGAAAAAGCGGCCAAGTTACTCTTTATTAAATATAATTTGCCGCTATTTAATTTTGACTACTATTTTTTTATATTCTTACCCACGACGGAATGGAGACGGTTTGGGGTGAGGTTTGAGGTTGTTTGTGTGTTTGTTTGTGCAAACAAATGTTGCCATTTATCTTCAAAACTACTAGTCCGATTTTAATGCGGTTTTCAGTAATGGGTTAGGATTTAATTATTGCTTCATGTTCTTAGATAGGTGTTACGGCCATAATTCACTAGGGGGCAAAATTTTTTAATTTTGTTACTTGTACTACTACAAATTTAATAAAAAACATCTAAAAATACAAAATTGTGCTTTTTCTTTATAGTATTAACGCTTCCGTTTCCGCTTCCGTTTCCGCTTCCGCTTCCGTTAAGATTTACTTTTGACATCTGATTCCGTTTCTGCTTCCGTTATGCCAGTTCCGTTGCATCACTAATATATAATTAACTAAGTAGAACACTCACTCTCAATGCCTGACTGAGTTTAAAGAACTCAGCAACGAGTGTCATCTGCAGAGAGTCAGGCGCCTTCCACGATGGCACCGGTTCAGTCTGCTTCCATCTCTCTTGTTCAACGAAGGCGAGCATCGAGTCTGCGTCGCGGGGACCTTTGTACTGACGGAATTCGCCGTCTTTGACACTGGAATTGATAAATAGTTGATGTTAGAATGTGTATTGTACAATAAAATAAATAGACGTTACTCTCTAGAGAATAATGTGTACAGTTTATAATGGAGTGGAACATAAAAATAGTTTGAGATGATACTTTTTAGTAAACATTTTTTTTTAACTTAAACGGGTTTGCTATTACACCATTGCCAGTTATGCAGTCAGCAAAATTTTGATTGCAAGAAGCACAGTGAAGGTAGACATACATATATTCTATAGATACATACTCTATGGATAAACATGAGTTTTCACCTCAAAGTACTTGTCAAAAGTAACTTCCCTGATGAATGCTATCTACAAGGAAAAAGATTTGAGTTGATGGCACAAGATTATCTGTGGCGGGGAGCACAACCCTCAGTTTATGAAAAACCAGTAGAAATAATTAAGTCTGTAAGGGAGTCACAACCCTCAGTAATGAGGAATACAACTCAAGTAGGATATAGACTCACTGGAAGATGGTGGGCAGAGCTGTAACCACGAACCGTCCGCTGAGACCCGGCGACTTGGTCACGTCCACGGCGCCGGTGCCCACTCCCAGCCGCTTGCGCTCCGTGCGCGCCGACAGCTCCTTCCATGCCGGGGCTAGGTTGTTGCACGCTGGACACCAGGGGGCGTAGCTTGGGAGGACAGAATAATTAATTTTTAAAGGATTTATGAATTGCTTTGCTCACATTAAGAAGTAAAACTTGCATCCCCTATTTCACCCCTTTAAAAGTGGCATTTCCAAAAATCCTTTCTTAGTGGATGCCTACATCATAACATCTACCTTCATTCCAAATTTCAGCCCAATCCGTCCAGTGGTTTGGGCTGTGTGTTGATAGATCACTGTATCAGTCACCTTTTCGTTATATATATAAAGATGAAAAAGTACCATTATTTCATATATATGTACAAAAATTTGATTGCTACAGTGGCTTATTTTTATTACCCTTAATAGGTTTATGCTTGATTAAAAGTAGTTTGATTTGAAGAATATACTAATGTCTGTTTTAGCATCTAATCCAGAAGAATCCAGAGTAACAGATGGAACAAGAGTGACAACAGCATCCTAAGAATATAATAATAATTAATAAAACATGTTGGATACAGCTTTAATATCTTCAACAACATCAAAGATTGACCGCCTGAAATAATCTACTGTGCTCAAAGAAATCTGCATTGGCCAAAAATTAATGTGATTTGCACAGATGACATCACAATTATGTACCTACCTATGTTATTGTATGTTATAAATATGTATGCACATTGCACATGTACACAGGTATTTCATCCAGTCTTCAAGTAAATAACCAGTGAATGATCTCATTGTAAGATAAATACAGCTCATTGCAGAATAATGTCAGCATTCTGTACTGTAGATAACTTTAATGGATTTAAAATTGCCTTTGCTCATTGAACTTCACAAAGTTAAAAACATTGTTAAACATGAATAAATTGTACAATGCTTTAAAAAAATATATTAAACTCAATTCTATAACTAGGTTTATGTTATGAGATTTTTTATACTAAATCAGATATCAATATCATACCTAATATGTTATATTTCACCAATTTAGGACTATGCACACATTCTAAGTAACTAACTTAAAAATCTGCACCTATAGTTACTAAGTTAAAGGTAGCATTACATTTATAATAAGTAGGTACAAGTATAATAAGTACAAGTGGGAAGTGATGTTTTGTTCCTTGTCTGTTTCTTTGTATATTTTATTTTTATTTTAATCTTACATACATAAATGTTAATAATGTTTGACATGTTAATATTATGAATATGTACCATAAATTCTAATTATTTGAAAACACATTCATAAAAGAAGATCCTTATGCAGAATTATTTTTTAAAAAACATCTTCTCATCCAAAAGGATATTATTGTACTTCTCCTTTTGAGAGAAGATGCTTATTTCCTTCAGTAGGTGTCCTTCTAGAGTGTAAGCTAAAAAGGCTTGTGACTTCTCACTTAAAGAAATTAAGTGCATGCTAAATTACAATTCCAGTAGGTGTCCTTTCAGAGTATAAGCTAAAAAGGTTTGTGACTTCTCACTTAAAGAAATTAAGTGCATGCTAAATTACAATTCCAGTAGGTGTCCTTCTAGAGTGTAAGCTAAAAAGGTTTGTGACTTCTCACTTAAAGAAATTAAGTGCATGCTAAATTACAATTCCAGTGGGTGTCCTTTTAGAGTATAAGCTAAAAAAGTTTGTGACTTCTCACTTAAAGAAATTAAGTGCATGCTAAATTATAAGATATCTTATTAGATAGAATTATGCACTAGAGCTACCTAAGCTATTGAATTTAAATTATGTTTGTGACACACAGACTGGTTTTAGATTATGACTAAACTTATATTATGCATGCTACCTTGGCTGTGGGTGTTTGTCATGAGTTGAATCATACATTATAAAATTGAAAGTGTGTTTATTAGTATGTTTAAACCTTTTTCATGCTACAATAGAGCCACAAAATATGATTTAAGCACTAGCAAATATTATAGAGTTCCATAAGTAACAAGAGATTTGTTTATTCTTTAAAAATGCATGAAAAGCTAAAATCTACCTATGTACCTATCAACTGCAGTGCTAAAACCATTTACTAGATGTTCATTACTATTTATTATGGTGACTTAGTATGAAAATAACCAGGACATAAAAAAATAAAATAACACTTATTGAAGTAGGTACTTATTGAATTCATAAGTAATAAGTTGCCAACAATTTTGTACCCTGCTTGATGTCGAACACTCGGATTTCTTTTCTATTATGATACAGAACAAAAGGTTTATTTTACCAGTTGTCCGACATAAAATAGAACCAGTTCGGAAGCATTTCGTAGAAAAATAATGGACAATAGAGAGTGCGTCACGGTTCTCAGTCCGACCCAATAGTCAGACCTTAGTGACCTTGTCGACTGCTGGTTAATGAACTCTAGGCAAATACCTAAAGCAGAGGCACCCCGAAAAACCTACGCTAACCTATTTAACACCTCCGCAAAACACAATTATAACCTCCTAAATACTCATCAAGGTCCTCTAAACATCTTATTAGCGCGTTTTAACACGAAATAAATGAACAAAAATCGTGACACGTTCGTAAAACTGGCGATGCCGGCACATGAAAATACTCACAATTCCACCATCCATTCTCCTTCTAAAATATCTTTCCAGTTATCTTCATCTAGTTCACGGTTGGCACAGTCGACTAATTTAGATAAACAACACAATATTAGTGAGAAATAAATAAAAATTTGTAAAAATTCTGGAATTCTGTGTACTCGCGCCATGTTTGATTTTTCTTTTGCTGTTGCCATTTGAAAAAATATAGTTGCATATTTTTTTACTTTTTCATTGCAAGTAAAAAAAACACGAATGCTTTAATTTTTTGTTTTAATCGCGATTTTTAATTTTCAAAATTAAAATTTCTTGTGGGGCACGTTACGACGATATTATTTGATTTGTATTAGAGTAAATTAGATTTCTTAGTACTATAGAAACGACACGCAACGCTTGCACTGCCATCTAGAGACGTATTTACGAAATTAACTATTAGTCTGTCCTACAGTTACACGATGGCGCTAGTTGTATATTTAAAATTGATATAAAATTCATCATTCATCAATCAGATCTCATGAAATCAGCATCTAATATTTATCATTCACAGAAAAATAAGCGTAGCTAATACCATAGAGTTCAGCTAGCGGAGGAAATCGCATGCGATTACCAATGTTAAGGTCGACGCGGTCAGTCCATGGATGGGTGACCGAAAAGTGGCATTCCATTTTGGGCGCTTCCGTAGATGTCGGACGGATGATACGTTAAATTGTAGTTTCTGCTGTTTGTCTAGTACAACAGTTATTAAGCCATGTCAGAGGGTCTTAGGGCGGTTTGAAAACACCAGAGTTGGCCACTGCCCACTCTCATTCGATAAGAAGAAGAATAGACAGGTTAAATTAAGAGGAAAGTTTAATGTGCAATAACGTGTGTCAAGCGGCGGGCAGAAGCTAGTAAAAAAATAACAGACAAATTAAAATCTATTTTTTAATATATAAATTTCAAAGGTGACTGACTGACTGACTGAAAATAGTGATCTATCAACGCACAGCCCAACCCACTGAACGGATTAAGCTGAAATTTGGCATACAGGTAGATGTTACGACGTAGGCATCCGCTAAGAAAGGATTTTTGGAAATGCCACTTTTAAAGGAGTGAAATAGTGGATGCGAGTTTTACTTCTTAATGCGAGCGGAGCCGCGAGCACCCACTAGTCACACATATACGTAATAATACGTATATACGTTGGTAGAGTACGTTGGTCGACCTCTGCCGTGTCATCAGACGGTGTGGATGTCACAGTGCTAGGGCTTCGCCCCTCGGGCTTCGTCTACTATCGATCTCATTGTTTGTTTAGTTTATAATGCTTTTTAGAATATTTTTTCTACCGTCAGCTCTGGTAAATATTTTTAGACTCACTTGCATTATGACTTCTAAACATATTTAGCCATTGTTTATCAAGGTTTATTTTCTTGTCCGTGGGCCTTGTGCTATAATATTGTAGTTTGAAAATGCGATACTAGAATTACAGCTCTATTATGTAGGATAAAAAGAAACGTCTATATTTTAGAATAAAATGTACTGTAAATTAAATTATTAACGTATAGAAAAGACATCAATGCGAGCGAAGATTTATCAACATTTTTTTAATTTCGCGTTAGTTTATCTATAAGATCTAATTTATTTAATTTTGACAATGAAATATTAATTATATCTATGCCTAGAATATATTTGATTATTATAAATACTTTTGAATATAGATAAGAAATAGATAATAATCTAGAGATATATTTTAGCTCTACATAACGCTCTAGATATCTCTAAAAAAACAATGCGTTCGACATTCAAATAAATGAATGGACAGATACAATCTTACCACCATGACAGTTGTCAAACTCCCAAATATTTTGTGCGCGCCTTTCGTGACACATTCTATGATTAGGGTTGAACATTTTACAATTATTTTATAGATTGCTATTATATAAAAAAATAAATATTCCGGGACATTGCACTCAGCGCCAATTATAATTCAAATTGATAAGTTTAATTGATTTTTATTTGTTTGAATAACTTGTTTAATCGAGTTATTTATGGTTTTGCACTCGCTTAGCGGTGAAGGAAAACATCGCGGGGAAACCGACATATAAGTATTTGACGATCACAAATCCGAAGGACATGAGTTTTCCGTGGAAGGACCTGGGCGCCAACCACGATGTATCTGTACAAGAGAACTCCAATAACGAATTAATTCTGCTTAGGAGTCACGACCCTCATTCATGAGAAAATACGACTCAAAGAGTGAATTGATTAATTATATGACTTGTAAGTTGTAACATTGGTATTCCCTGTATCTCAGGATTGTGTGTTTCTTACTCACTCTCAAGCGGCAGAACCGATTTAGATGAAATCTGGTACCTATAGGTAGATGTTGCCGTCAATCTATAATTATTAAAATATAATTTTGGCATTCTATACAATTCCTAGGCATTGTATACATTGCCTAGGCAAAGTATATAATAGATATTCATATTTCATACATTGCCTAGTCATTATATAAATGCCGGATTGTACAGATTGCCTGTAACATTACATAGATTAAGCTCATTAACGCGAGGTTACCCGAGGGGTTTGGTAGTGGAAACTAAATGGACACAATTTTGAATGCCTTTGGAATAAGTTAATAGTAGTGTTTTACTGTGTCTCTGTTCGTATCAGCCCCTAAAGTATAACAATGAATATTAAAATTACTGTATAATTTTAAAAATCTAAATGCGACAACCATAAAGCTACAAATTTAAAAATCGAACACTGCGCCGCCTTGTCTATCAAGACTATTTTTAATTTTTCAAATATCGAACACCGTTTGGAAGCTTCCAACGTTTTTTTCTCAAATAATGTCATTGTTTGCGGACAAGATGATATTTATCAATAATATTGTTATATTTGGAGCATGTTTGATGCGTTACAGTCTACGCAAGATTAAAAACTCTGCATGCTAGCATCGATAGCAGCACTTTTGCCTTAAAATTTCAGATTGGTGAGCATATTTTAGTTCTGATTTTAGTCACATATGGAGTTATATTTGTGTTTTTTTTGTGCGTGACTTAGCATATTGTTGCGTTTCGGTCTCAGAGCAGCACTTGTCTTTGATTGTAATAATATGTCTGTCTGAATATTTTAGTTCAGATTGTAGTCTCATATTGAATTAGTGATTAATATTGTTTTTTTGTTCATGACATAGCATTTCTTTGCGTATCGCTCGCAGTGGACCAAGATGTAAGATATAAGTCGGAATTTTGTGAATGACGCGTCATTCCGTGGTAAAAGTGATTCTTTTGGCCCAATGTCATTTTTTTACTAATGGCTTTCTGGGTATAGTTAACAACAACTATTGTTGGCAACAACTAAGTAATATAGAAAAGCTAATTCTGACTTTAGACACTATTTTACATAGCTTAGCAAAACTAAACTTATCCTTAAGTTTGCTTACTTTTCTTATAAACTACCGAGATCTTTAATTGAAAATGTCATCCAGGTCTTGTGACCTACGGGCAGCGATGTTTTGGGTCTAACTTTCTTCGAGCCGTGTTCCTAGTTAGTCGTTACTGAGGGTCATGATTCCCCCGCAGGAGTAATTCATTGGGGAAGATCTCATAAGCAAGTACATTGTCGAGTGCGGCCAAAAACCATCCACGGAAGATACGTTACGTTACGTTCTCGGACTTTGTGGTCTTAAAAAAATTAGGTGAATGATTCACGATATTTTCTTTAAAGTCTTGGGTAGGTATATACCACTGAAGAGTTAGAAGAGAAGATTTATTTCGTGATTTTATTACCTATTAAAATTATTGTTATTATCAAAATCAAACAACAATTTCTGTTGAAAAACTCAAAAAATTAAGCCATATCGACCCGTCAAATCAGACAACATACCAAAAACGTCAAAGCACAACAGAATATCATCAAAGTGTTCCTTTTTCAAATTCGTCCGGAGATTCTCATCCCGCCTCTTGTCAAATTAGACTGTGTTCGATATTTAACACTTTGACACTGGCAGCTAATCCGGGCGACATCGGTTAAAAAATAAACAAGTGAAAACTTTTTTCAACGTCGACTGTCATGGCGGCGGAATACTTACTTATAATCCTTTTAAACATGGGCCGTGGCAGTTGTGAAATAGCCTGCATCATATTTCTGTGTACGGAGTTTGGTAAAAAATGTAGGTAATTGGAAACTTTAATGGGCGGAGGAACTTTATACCTATCAACCTGCGGGATTGCACCTGTAAATTAATTAATAAAAAAAATCTGAACATACCACACAGCGCCATCTAACCCCAGAGTGCCCCAAACTAAGCTAATGTTTAATCTTGCATCCATGGGTACTTGATTTAATTATCTAATTCAACTGTTTATTTCGTAAATATTGTTTATTCGAATTATAGTCATAGCTAGTCACCCTCAGGACCCTATACAATAAACCTGCCCAAAAATCACGATTATCCGTCGCTCTGTAGTTTCAAAGATTCAAAGATTCAAAGATTCAAAGATATTTATTGACCTTATAACATTGCGCTACAATAGGTACGTCATATAATACAGTAATCATTTATATAACTTAATACTAATTATTAACGAAAGAATTATAGATAAAAACATAAAAATGTGTACATAATGTCATTTACAAACAAACAATGTCAGATTTATTTAAGTAGATAAATTTAATTTAATTCTAATATTAGATAAAATAAAATATTTTTTAAGCTACATATGTCAAAGAAAATTCAGTTTACATAAAAAAATTAAAGTCACTTACAAACAAACAATGTCAAATATAAAAAATCTTATAAAAATCTTATAAATTCTCTTAATCAATTAATCTTATAAATTAGGATTCTTAAATAATTTTATAAAATGTCATAGGAAATAATACTACATAATAATTTATAATGTCACTTACAAATAACAATGTCAAATATTAGGTTCTTACCTTTAGTACCTCCGTAAAAGAAGAACAAACCTTTCTATACGTCACTGAAACTTGCATAGTAATTCGTTATAAATTCATTGTATTTAGGTGAAAAACTAAGCATTTATTTTCTACTAGTGGGTGCTCGCGGCTTCGCTCGCATTAAGAAGTATGTAAAACTTGCATTCCCTATTTCACCCCTTTAAAAGTGGCATTTCCAAAATTCCTTTCTTAGCGGATGCCTACGTCATAACATCTGCTTCATTCCAAATTTCAGCCCAATCCGTCCAGAGGTTTGGGCTGTGCGTTGATAGTTCACTATATCAGTCAGTCACCTTTGAGTTTTATATATATAGATTTATGTCCAAATACAATCTCAATGCAAAAATATACGCCTTCAAAATATTTTCGTGGGAAAACTTCACTGTATAGTTAGTTAAAACCGCTAGTCAGCAACCCTTATCAAAATAGATAGGTATTGTGATTTTGTTGCCAAATCATAGATCGGTGATAAATGCATCTGTTTTCTGTAACGCAGGTGCCACCTGTTAACAAAACACAAAAAGTATGAATGTTTGATTTGAGATGTGACATTGACATTTGATTCGATAACACAAGTTATTGTTGAATTTCGTTTTTTCGAGGTGGTCGCGGGTAGGTTTTAGAATTCCGCGTAATGTTAATGTTTTACTGGAGTTTCGTGGACAAGGAGTTGTGCGGTTTTATCTAAGAATTTAATCTTAAGAAACAACAAGAACGGATTACATAATTTTCAAAGTACCTACTGGACTAATAGTTAAACCATTTTTTGTTATAAGACCCAATATCTTAAACCAAAAAAATATAGGTAATATGTGTGTCATTAACCTCATCCAGTTATTTATTTAATACAAAATAAATATCTTACAAGTACTTGGATTAGATGGTACTTTTGAAACTTATGTTATATGACATGTTTTCGTTCAATGTACAGTTTAATTAGCTATGTATGTGTACATAGCTAATTAATAGTACATATTATATATACACATAATATATAATATGTAATTCTATCTTTCGATTTTATTGTGTCCCTTTTTCCTTGTCTTTTCGTGTCTCAATAAATGTATTTTATTCTTATTCTTAATTATAAGTTATTCCAAGTTAAATAGGTACAGAACCCGGAAAAAAATAAACATCAAAAGATTATTGAAAAATATTCCAAAAACGTCACCATTGGCATGACGTTCTCTTTTCGAATTTGAATTTGGAAGCTCGGTCGGTGTGGCCAGCTCCAAAATGCATTTGTCGTGTAATCCTCTGGGGGTTTGGATTATATTTTTTCTATCAATTATAATTTTTTAAACATTGTCACCCGTGGGATATGGTTCGAGTATTTTATACGGTTTATTACTTTTCTATCAGACATTGTTGGTGTCAGGTAAGATGAACTTTGTCATTGTACTCAGGTAAGCGTATAAGTTTTTTTTGTATTTACATGGGGTAATTGTGGAATTTTGTACTTAATATACGATGTTTTTGGCCTTTATTGTTCGTACCGCAAGATTGTGGAACTCCCTGCCTGACTCTCTCTTCCCCACGCACTATAATCCAGCGATCTTCAAAGCGAGAGTGAATCGGTTCTTATCGGGTAAGCACGCCGCGCTCCATCTTAGGCCATAGCCTTTGCTTACTATCACGTAAACTGTGGTCAAATGCGAATCCGTTCAAGTTAAAAAAAAATATTTTTTATACGACACTCGTAAAGCTAAGTCAGGGGCTCTTAGGGCGGCTTGGTAAGCTCTCGACACCAGAGTTGGCCACTTTTGTTCGATAAGAAGAAGTTTTTTTAAGCAGTCATCTAAGCACATTATTTTGATTTACCAGAGGCGTTGCAATGCTTTCCAGGTCAAAAGGTGTTTGAAAATACCTAGAACTCTATAAGATCGAAGTTTGTACACAGTTTAACTCTACGAGCAATGAGCATACAATAAACAATAAATAATAATATTTCAGGACATATCACACAGCGCCATCTAGCCCCATACTAAGCTTACGCTTGTATCATGGGTACTAGATAGCGGATATAATACATTTAATACTTTTTTTTGTAAATACATACTTATTATACATAGAAACGACCAGACTCAACACAAGTAATTATAAATTTTAATATTCATAATTATGTAGGTACATGTGTTATGCGGGAATCGAACCCGCACATTAGAAGGCAGAGCCACCAATAATATAAATGTTTTTGTGAGTTTTTAATGTTTCGTAATCGAAAACTGTTCACAGAAAAAGCTTGTTTTATTTTCCTGATACTGTAATAACTATTTCTTTGTGTCTGTCTCCATTTATTAATCATCAAACGTTATACCACGTTATACAGAGCTTTGTGTGAAATATAAGCGAGAGTGGCTCGAAGGTGAAGCGGTCGCCTTGAAATACAAATGATTTGATTTTCAAGCTAAGTGTAGATTTGCACTCCCATGTTGCAAAAAGTGAGAATATATCGTCAGTGGCGCCGTGCAAATGATACCTTCATTCATTTGCACGGCGCCACTGACGATATATTCTCACTTTTTTCAAAAATCTATTAGGTATGCCTGACTCCCAGCCAGTTTCAAAGCGAGAACGAATCGGTTCTTAACGGGTAAGCACGCTCCATCTTAGGTCATCTTGAGGCCTTTGCTTACTATCAGGCAAACTACGAGCAAGTGCAAACCCGTATTAGTTAAAAAAAAATGTTTGAATTTTTTTATTATTGCTAACAATATTGTAAACTGACCCTGTAGAAGAACTAAAAGGTCCTCGCGAGAAACAAACAAGACAATACGGTCCCCAGAGCATAGCTCACTAGACGTATGTACCACACTCGACCGGCGCAAGATTAGTTTGACGTTGACGTTCTGTCATTCCGAATGTTTATCTGGAAATGGTGAGAAATAGGTAAGTTTAGATAAGTTACAGTTAAATTTAGTTGAAGTTAGGTTTGTTTAGTTTAGTTTACCTACAATAGATACCTACCCATAAATATACATTAATTTAATTTTATATAATTTTAAAATTTTCTCACTTATTACCAATAAAGAAATGTATTAATTTATTAACTAACTAATAATATCTAAGCAATGCCTTAATTAACTATTTAATAATATGTTATCAAATTTAAATGCAAATTTTAAGGTGTAATTAATTTTTAATTTCAATAATGAAAACACTGTAAGAACCCTGGATACTGCAACACAGGGAATCCTAAAGCACTAGACAGGGCTCCAATTTGAAGTTGAAATTGAATAATTTAGATACTTTTATATAATGTGAAAATTAAGTCATGTTTTAGTGCTAATAAATGATTTTTATCTTTTATATTTTTTACCATGAAGAATTTATCTACTTATTTTATATGAACTAGGGTTTGCCCGCGGCTTCGTACGTGTTATTATACATATAGATCTGCCTCTTGAATCACTCTATATATTAAAAATACTGCATCGAAATCTGTTGTATAGTTTTAAAGATCTAAGCATACACACAGACAAAGGGACAGACACAGGAAGTGATTTTGCTCTAAACTATGTAGTGATGATTATTAGATATTGTTTTAAATTGCACTATTGATATTTATAAGTTTAGGGCACTTTACACGAATCTTCATTTTCATAAATAAATTAAATAACTTTTCCAACTTGTGCTGCAGACAATGTAATATAAGGAGATAGATAGATAGATAGATAGAAAATTCTTTATTGTAACACACGATAAAATTAAAAGGAAAGAAGAAAAATATACTTATACTAGTGCCACAAGTGATAATGATGATGGGAGATGCATTTAATGGAGTGTAGGTACACTTTACAACAACAATTGCACAGACCACATCTGCTTATAGTAATAGTGACTGTAGATAAAAAATAAAAATAATACAAAAAATAAACATAATATAAAAAATAAAAATAATATAAATACCTAACAAAAATAATATTTAAAAAAAACTTGTGCTCTATTGTAATTTACAACGTAACGCGTATCAATAAAACTTTTTACAGCATTTTTTCGGAGCTGTCATAAATTTCGCTACCCTGGTCATCAATAGGTCGTTAAGAAAAAAAGACGTGAGAATTTGTCTATGCCCGGTACATCTATTGTCCGTCAGAATTTAGTTCCGTTCCATTTTTGAATGGGTAACTTTTTTCTTGCACTTCTGTATGCACAGGTGTATTTGTTTGTCCTTTATCGATCAATTTGTTTACTTTGACTTGTAAGTTTGTTACTGGTACGTCTTAAGTTATTTTCGTCAGTGTAACTAAAATAATATTATAAGATAGACGAGACAGAAAGAGGTAAGAAATTAAACTCCAGGCAATGTATTCTCCCTTAACTTTTAAGGTTACAAAAATTGTCATACATATGTCTCAAATAACCTGTTTAATCTTAAGGCAGCTAGATTATTACTATCGACACCAGGGTTGGCCACTCTAATTCGCTAGAAGATAGCTACTATAAAAATAATAGTTTTCTACATTTCAATGTATTTGTCCTCTTTCTGACGATATAACTGTTTCGATCACGAAAACACAAATAATCCTTAATTAACTTTTGTGGAATCGAAGTCTTAATAATATGTGTAATTATTTTTCGTGGAAAAAGAATTAAGGAATGAATACCAGTTCTTTGTATTATCTTGGTTTAACTACCTTTGTAGTAATATTAAGTGCATAGTAGAGAAACATATTCAGAACCATCAAAGCACAGCTCACAGAGATACAATTAAGCACATAATTAAATGAGTAAAACCTCCATTATATTTTCATACTGGTTCCTGGACGTATCCTGACCCTTCACAGGCTACCTCGTTTAAAAAGTTAACATTCTAAATTTAAACTCCCGAGCGTCGGCGGCAGAATGACCATAAACAACTTTTATTTTTTTATTATTTTTATTCAACCAGTCCCGCCTTTTGTGCTATATCCTGCCCTTTTCAGTCGGATCTTTTTACGAAGAAATTTATTATGTAAACTCTCGGTCATGACCAGTAGCCGAACTTAATTGTGAATTATGAGGTTATGTTTTTTTCCCGCTTTTTACGTTTCCTGGCTTCGGATGACCTTTGTGTTTTGAATTTTTATAGATCGGGGTTTCGAATTGGATTTTTGTATTTTTTTTTATTGAATTAGTTACAGGTTTACGGATTAATAGCGTGGAGCGTGTTCGAATGTCTGTTATAAAGAAACGGATGTGTTTCCTCTATGAATCAGTTTAGGATCGAACAGGAAATGCCTGAATTTATGTGCAAGCTTGGAATTCGTGACTAATTTTATTTCGTAGTCATAACGTAACAGGGTCAAGTTAAGATGACTTTCGTACATAATTATTACCATCATATTTATTAATTAAAAAAAAAGATTTATTTTAATGTGTTAATTTACAACAGTA
Source organism: Macaria notata (assembly GCA_927399415.1). Classification (NCBI taxonomy): domain Eukaryota; kingdom Metazoa; phylum Arthropoda; class Insecta; order Lepidoptera; family Geometridae; genus Macaria; species Macaria notata. Next base: position 2,230,051 of record OV656750.1, on the reverse strand, counting down.
GGTAATTATAGAAAAGCAAGGGAAAAACTTGAGTTAGTACTTGGCATACCAAGTACTAACACAAGTTGTTTCCCTTGCTTTTAAGTGCATACACTTTAATATAGCGAGTACTGGTTTAATGGTTTTATTTAAGTGTGGATATAATACCTTTCATTACTTACATGCCAAACAAAATAAAAAAGGGTTGACTATGTAACTAGTACACTTTAGCAGGCAGTAAATGTATTTACGTAGATACATAAAGAAACTCATATATGTATGTATTTTGAAAGACCTAGTATATTAGGTACTTTTTGCAGTTTTAAACCTTCCAATTAAATTGTATTCAACCCACACCTGGCACGTATGGGCCTCTGATATAAAAAAAGCAAAGTAAAGAACTGTGAAAAGTTTTTATGCATAGTCTATGGATTCACGAACATGGTTCCTTTTTAAAAAATACTATCGAAGAAGGTAACCTTTGTATAGCTTAACCTTCTTGCTAGCGCGTCAAAGTTTAAATTTCGAACGTCCAAAGTTTGCCAGCTAAAAAATTATATCAATTCTTCACGAGCGAAAATTGTGATCGGCAATGGAGCGTGCCCTTTAATCCATCGATACCGCTTTTTATGATTTTTTTGGGAACCATTTTTTCCTTTTTATTCGCCCGAAGGATTTACGTCAACGAACCTTTGGCGAATTTTGTCGTGCATTTGTGTATAATATAGGCACCTTGGGACTAAATTATAAAAGATGCTCTGTATGAATGTTTTTTATCGCTTAACTGAATACGTACGTAGTACGTACCTGGGCAATCATAAATGCAATGGAAACACTTATGACAAAATTAGTGAACTCAGCCAACGGATGCACTCGCATGTGATTATCTACTTATGATAAGCAACTATCGACGCGGTCAATCCTTGGATGAGTGACCAAAAGTGGCATTGCATTCTGAGCGCTTCCATGGCTTAGATGACACGTTAAATTTTAGGTTCCAGCTGTGTGAATGAACTAACGAAGTATGTATGGACAAACTTTCCCTGTTTTCACCGCGGTTGTTGCTTCCAAACAGAAGCGTCGATTAGCCTCAAGCCTCTTGATTTATGTAGATAAGTATTCGAATTTCGAACGACGCCATTTTAGGTCACGTGTCGGTTGCAAATAAGGCGGGAAAACGCTACTAGTTGCTTTTACAGGGTGTTGTATTTGATACATTGTTAGTTTAATGTCGTGCCTGCCAATATAATATTATTATATTGGCAGGCACGACATTAAACTAACAATGTAATTAACTTAACATTTAGCTATTTTGTTTTTTTTTTCTGTAAGAAAATTGGGAAAATGGGAGAATACACACTAATGCTTGGATTTAGGATATAAAATACTGATTTAGGATATTTATTCTAGATTTGAAGACCCTTGCAAAAGCTAGTGTATGTTTTTAATATTTACAAATTGTGTTAAAAACTAATTTAAAAAACGAAATACTAACAACAGATTAACAAACTTTACTATTTCTAAAACTAAAATACTTAATCTAAAATGCCTGTAGTAGAAGGAAAGGTCCCCAAAATGCTGGCGGCAGGCATTTCCGCGCTGTAGGTATAGCAATGCTCAACTTTTGAGCAAAGTAGCAGCCAGCATTCTGGGGACCTGTCTCTTCCACCTAACGCTGGCCAGGTCCCGGTACAAGTCCAACACAGCTGGACCCCACGGACCCAATGTCTCCACCGCAAACGGCACAAACATATAAACGCGATCGAGTTTCGAATATTTATGCCGTTTGAGGTTCTTGGCTTGGGCGGCCGCAGCGCCAGCCTGAGCATAAAGGTTGAGCTTTTAGTAACATTACTTACTACCTAGTAAAAAATATATACATCACGCTGCAACTAATAGGAGCGAAGAAACCATGGAAAATGTGGAAAAAATGGGGAAAATTATTCATCTTTGAGGGCTTCCGTTAAAAACTATTCCACGCGGACGAAGTCGCTGGCACAGCTAGTATAACAATAATATGTCGTAATTTTTAACTATTATTTTTCAATGGTCTAATATGTATATTTTTCCAGTGTAATTGTAACTTTTGACTATAACTTGTAACTCACTAATTTGTTAACCAATAGATAAGCACACATCATTGTCTATATTGGTTTTAGTAAAAAAATGAGGGATGCAAATATCTTAAAAACTTTAACCAGAATGACAAATACTCATTGGTACAGAACGATATTAAAGTGAAACCTTTTTGCACGAATCCATTAAAAACTAGCGCAGTCATCACATCACGAAGCCCTATCGAAAAGTAATTCTATTCCATTTATGAATATTTAATCGCCATCATAGGTCGGTAAGAGCAGATTTCCCGCGCTTTTGTTTTCTTTATAAAGGGACCACAGACAAAACATTCGATTAGAGTTTGCGATTATAGTTGCATACCTTTTCTGTGCGTGCTTTGGTGGCGCCACTTTAGTCCAAAACGTATTGTTAAAACACTTCTAATCCTTCGTCCAAAAACATTGAAATCAATTGTAATTTCGGTAAAAGTTCGGTCGTGCCTGCCAATATAATAATATTATATTGGCAGGCACGACATTAAACTAACAATGTAATTAACTTAACAACTGCTGAATTATGCCGAACATCTACCCATAATTTAACCCACCGACCCACGAAAGCGCCCAAAATTAAATGTCATATTTTGGTCACCCATCCATGAACTGATCGCATTTTCAGTAGCTTACCATAGATAATTGCATGCACTTGCCACCGCTTGGTGAGCTGGCGATGGATAAAATCCTGGATTAATATTAAGACTTTTTATCCCAGACATATCTCAGATTCAGATTCAGATATTTATTCATAACAAACAGCAGTTTCATAGTTATCAATACTTAAAAAAACAATTATCGCATATTTAGTCATAATTAAAGCTTTAAATATTACATATTATATTAATTAGTTAAAATTTATCTACAATAGGTAGAGGAGTTCATAATTTTTAGTCTATTGTTTATGATTTTTTTTAATAATTTCTGTTTTGCAATATTTATTGTATTTTATTGTACTATTCATTTTAATTGATTATTTTTTATTTTATTTTTCTGTGACGTGTATCAAATATCTGAAATAAATAAATGACTATAACTATGAATATAAATCAGCCTGTATCACAAACCCGACACCACCCATGGCCAGTAATTGGAGCACTCAATTTGCGCGCCACTTCCCGCCGCCGCGCGCCCGACACGCGCCGCTATTGTCTATGGATAGTGCTGCGATGCAAACTGTGTGGCGGGTGGAATTGGAACTAAGATGTTAGTGGGAATTGTTAGCGAACTAAATAAAGAATTCGGTCAGTTTCGAAGTGTTTTCATTGCAAAATATTGGGATATAATAAAGTAATATTCATGTAAGTATTATAAAGTTTTTATATTACAATTTAACTTCATAAAAACTTTGTAATACTTACTTGCTTGTAATACTATAAAATATAATCCAGTTTAATTTTTTAGGTGCACTCATCTTCTTTATTTTTATGGTATTGAAAAAATCATGTAAGTATTTTATAAAGTTGTATGTGTGTTTTTTTATGGAAATGAAGATAAATAAAACTTTTACCGAAATTACAATTGATTTCAATGTTTTTGGACGAAGGATTAGAAGTGTTTTAACAATACGTTTTGGACTAAAGTGGCGCCACCAAAGCACGCACAGAAAAGGTATCCAACTATAATCGCAAACTCTAATCGAATGTTTTGTCTGTGGTCCCTTTATAAAGAAAACAAAAGCGCGGGAAATCTGCTCTTACCGACCGATGATGGCGATTAAATATTCATAAATGGAATAGAATTACTTTTCGATAGGGCTTCGTGATGTGATGACTGCGCTAGTTTTTAATGGATTCGTACAAAAAGGTTTCATTTTAATATCGTTCTGTACCAATGAGTATTTGTCATTCTGGTTACAGTTTTTAAGATATTTGAATCCCTCATTTTTTTACTAAAACCAATAGACAATGATGTGTGCTTATCTATTGGTTAACAAATTAGTGAGTTACAAGTTATAGTCAAAAGTTACAATTACACTGGAAAAATATACATATTAGACCATTGAAAAATAATAGTTAAAAATTACGACATATTGTTGTTATACTAGCTGCGCCAGCGACTTCGTCCGCGTGGAATAGTTTTTAACGGAAGCCCTCAAAGATGAATAATTTTCCACATTTTCCATGGTTTCTTCGCTCCTATTAGTTGCAGCGTGATGTATATATTTTTTACTAGGTAGTAAGTAATGTTACTAAAAGCTCATCCTTTATGCTCAGGCTGGCGCCGCGGCCGCCCAAGCCAAGAACCTCAATCGGCATAAATATTCGAAACTCGATCGCGTTTATATATGTTTGTGCCGTTTGCGGTGGAGACATTGGGTCCGTGGGGTCCAGCTGTGTTGGACTTGTACCGGGACCTGGCCAGCGTTAGGTGGAAGAGACAGGTCCCCAGAATGCTGGCTGCTACTTTGCTCAAAAGTTGAGCATTGCTATACCTACAGCGCGGAAATGCCTGCCGCCAGCATTTTGGGGACCTTTCCTTCTACTACAGGCATTTTAGATTAAGTATTTTAGTTTTAGAAATAGTAAAGTTTGTTAATCTATTGTTAGTATTTCGTTTTTTAAATTAGTTTTTAACACAATTTGTAAATATTAAAAACATACACTAGCTTTTGTAAGGGTCTTCAAATCTAGAATAAATATCCTAAATCAGTATTTTATATCCTAAATCCAAGCATTAGTGTGTATTCTCCCATTTTCCCAATTTTATTACAGAAAAAAAAACAAAATAGCTAAACGACATTTCAGAGTTGGGGCGTTTCCGCTTCTTAAATTCGTCGAATTTAATCGAAAAAATGACTTTGATGCTGCGGCTATCGAGCGAATCGATCTGATTATTCGAATAGGTGGGCCGATTATTCGATTATTTCGCAACTCGACTTTTCAATTTACGCTCCCTTTTAGGTTCGTAAATTGATCTGTGTAAGCATAAAACAATTTCTCTTTGAGTTGATTTATAGATGGAGGAATTTGCTATCGTGTTTAATATTGAAATTGAACATTTGCGGAGGAGGAAATAAAAATGTATACCTACATTGACACACTCACAATAATATATTGTACACACAAGAGCACAAACTCTTTCTCACTCGTACACTCTCACACACATTGACAAACATAAAGTCACGCTTCACAACAGTTTTAAAGGTTTATATATACTTTTTAACTTCTTTCTATAATCGTGAAAACTCCATTTTACTTTCTAGTTCTCAAACATAATATTGTTAATTTTTCTCCAAAAAAATAGTACGGTACATCTATCTCTACGGACCTCCAAGATACAGGTTTTTGCCTAGTTTGGGGTCCAATGAAAACATGTGTAAATAAAAAAGTAAGCCTTAGTTAAACAAAATATTATAAAAAAAAAAAAAAATACATTATTTAAAAAACACTGGGTAGCACTTTACGAAACTTAAGCGAGTGTGGCTCAGCTGTTCCAGTGTCTGCTTTTCATCCAGACGCACCCAGGTTCGAATCCGGTCCTACACCAATGACTTGTATTTTCAAGTTAAGTGTGGATTTGCACTCGCTTAGCGGTGAAGGAAAACATCGTGAGGAACCCGACATGTTGGAGGACCACAATACGTTATGTTAAATAAGAGTCATACATCTCAAAAGTTTATACCTACTTAATAAGTTTAGCTAGTAGTTAAGTTTGCTTGCTAATCAAATTAGCAACATCCTATGTATAGTTTGTACAGGGTATATGTCTTAATTATAAAATAAGCATAAGAATAAAAGAATAAAGAAAGAAGAAAATAGTTTAAGTCAATGTTTTGCTGAATAAAATGAATACTAAATACTAGTTATAAAGATATACCAATCGTAAAATATGGAGACCTTTATACGTTGTCAGTTAAAAATCAAGAATAAAAACCATATAAAGGTCGACGCGCCCAGTTCTTGGATGGGTTACCGAAAAGGGCATTCCATTTTGAGCGCTTCCGTGGGTCGGATGACACGTTAAATTGTAGGTCTCGGCTGTTAGTATAGTACGGCAGTAGTTAAGCCATGTCAGAGGCCCTTAGGGCGGTTTAAAACTCACGACATCAGAGTTCACCACTCTCATTCGATAAGAAGAAGATATAATAGTAAATTTCCTTGCCAAAGATTATAGAAGAGATAGATAACTTGTCTATAGGTATAAGACATGGAATCTGGCAAATGAGGGGTGTCCCGATTAGATTCGATATAACGCTGGTTACCCGCGACTACCCTCTTTTCATATGACTAGTGGTTTGTGCGTGGGGTTACCTGTATTTATTGTTCGTATTTTATTATTTGTCTCGTTTTTTGTATTTTTTTCTCTTGCCATTTAAATACGTATTAAATTAATTACACAATTTTAATTGATAAATTGCTTCTAAAATTTAAACTTAATTAACTAACAAATGCAGACACAACCACAAATAAATTTAAATAATGCCATGCCTTGCCTTGAAAATATAATATACAACAATACACTTTTACCTATGTATAAGTACAATACCAAATAATTTTACGGAAGAAAATCAAGAGCACTATGATAAATAAAAAAAAAGTTTTATATTATAGAGGGATAAAAAATTGGGTGGTTTTGTTGTTTCGTTTTGATATAAATAAAAATGTCATTGATTCAATACAACTGTTCTTTTAAACAGACAAACAAACATTCCCTCATTATATACATAGACATGATTACATTGCCATGTAACCATCTGGCCTCTTTGATCTATTTCCCTTTATTCTAAACGATTTTATCATTTTTGTGTCATCAACTTTTTTCGTTTACGTTTTAACCTTTTTGGAATTTATTCGGTTTGTTAGTTAGGCTCAGGGGTTGCAGAGTTGGCTGTTTGCAAATTATATTTTTGTATTAAATACATAGGTACTAGCGGCGCCCCGCGGTCTTACCTGCATTATTCCGGAATAAAAGGTAGCCTATGTGTTAAATCAAGGTCTAATCTAATATCTAACAAATTTTTATCAAAATCGAATGAGCCGCATATCCTGCAAGTTATCTCATATAAATATCTCTAATCCCCTTGAACTATAATTTGTCGGTCTTCAAGTCGAGAGTAAACCGGTTTCTTCTAGGCAAGCGCGCTACATCGTAGACTATAACGTTGCTTACCATCAGGCAAGTTGTAGTCAAGCGTATCCCTATATCATGTAAAAAAAATCGTTTTATTCGAAATCACCCTCATTAGTGATATGAAAAGTTTAAGTAAGTTATCTATATTTCAGTTAAAAAGGTATATTTTTGCATCCCGCCTTCCACATATGACACATCATCTTTTGTGGTCTCTGGAGTAAGGTATGTAGTCCCATCCAGTACGCACTACGCACACGCTCCACCTTGGACCACCTCTCTTGAGTAGTATTTCCTCATGACTGAGGGTCGTGACTCCCCCGCAGAATACAATCGTTAGGGAAGTTCTCTTGGGCAGATACATCGTGGTGGGTGCCCAGCTCCTTCCCATAACCAAAGGATTCCCTTATATCACTTTAGGTAACCTGGTGGTCAAATGCCTGACTGTACAAAGTAAAAAAAAGCACCTATTCATATAAAAAGCCGCATAAATCGCCCTCTCGTATGCAGTGAGGCATAAGAAACACTTCCTTGCGCCAAATGTCCGATATTTGCACGGAGTGGCGCAGAATTGAACCGGCATGGGTACTTATCAGTTTGGGGGCAAGTATTCAGTGATTTATAGAATCATTTAGTGTAACAAAAATAATAATTTTGCATCTACCTAAGAAAATTAATATGCATTTTTAAATGGGTTCGCTTTGACTCAAAATTATAGAAATAATTTATTACATACCTATTAAGTCCCGTTTATAAATGTGTTTACTTACCTACATTTAAATCCCTTGGTTCATTACAGGGTGTAATGATTTCATAAGACTTTTCCACCTTTATACTAAAGTGAACTAAATGTAAAAATCCATTACAATATTGATGGTCAAATGCAGGTCCGTTATAGTTACAAAAAGTTTTACCTACCACCTACAATGAGCAAATCGCCTCTTGCAAATTCCATACATTAATTTCCAAAGAGCTTTAGGCTCTGCCGTTTCAAATCCGCGTCACACCACCCCATCCATTTGATAGCTCTTACGTGTTTAAGAATCCATAAATAATAGAGTTGACGTTTTCCCCTCCACAGCCCCTTGTCTATGGTCCCTGTACGCTAATGCCGGTATTGTCTGTGGTACAGATTTATTATTCATTTTCTTGGCCCTTGTAATTTGATACTTGTAATTTGTTGGTCGTTAATAGATTGGGGATGTTTGAAGAGGTTAGAAGGCCAGAAAATCCATGGCTGTGTATGCATGCGTCTTGCGTGGAAAGACCAGCAGGGTGTTTGACAATTTTGGAAGGTTTCCGCTTGGAAACAAACCTCAAACCTGTATTTTTTAAACTAATAACAATCATCCATTAATCATAGAAGTTACAAGGAGTTCTACGATTTGCGTTTCGTTTCCGAGCGGAAACGTTGAAAATTTATGAAGCACCCTGCTGGGACGTGGAAAGAAGATGTCTTCCACGATGTATGTATTTGCCCGAGAGTAATGCTGCTGCGGGGAGTCACCACCCTCAATAATGAGGAATACGAGGAGGGAGATCAGGGATGGGTGTTTAAGATTTTGTAATCATAGCACAAATAGGAGGCTTCTTTGGTGGCCAAATAAAGCTGGTGGTAAGGTTATTTTCTGATAATAATAAGATAAGATAAGGCTAAACTAACACTTTTAATGCCAAGCACATATTGTAGTGCTCCGACAGTCTCGATTGTGAGCCAGTAATATATAATACAGTACATGCATCCAGTCCTTTCGAGAAAATATAGTTTGTGTGGGTGGCGTTTAAAATAAAAAATAATAAAATTATAAATTCTTTATTATCAGGCACGTAACCCACGACATTTGTCTTAAACTAAACAATAAAATTATATTATATACAAATATAATTTAAGGTTAAGATATTCAAACACTTAGTATTTGAAAAAAAAATTACTATCAGGGCGCCTTCAAGATGATGTGTTTTTTTATAAAATAAACGGGTTTGTACTCGCCTGTGAGAGGCCTGGATGATGATGAGTCAGGGTAAAAATAAATAAGTCAGGGGTCTTCAAATCCAGAGTAAATAGGTTTCTCCTAGGCAAACGTGCAACATCTTAGACTACAGTGGTGCTTAACATCAGGCAGGCTGTAGTCAGACGTTGGCCTATTCCGTGTAAAAAAATAAAAATAATGATGTTGATGTACTTGCTTGATAGTAAGCGATCTAGAATGCGACGGGTAACTCAGAGTTTGTGCGTGTATTGAAAAACTCAACATCACACAAATAAATGGCTCATAACCACAACTTGTGCTAACACTTCAACTTCTAATATAAAATGGCCAAGTGCTTGTAGTGTTTGCGGTGAGTTTAATAATTTTGTCGGCATGTGGCCACTTCAACCAAAAACGCATCCCCTCTATAGAAAGTGAAGAACCCGTCGCTCAGTGGGGTATTATTTCATGATTACTAGGTATAGTGTCGTCATAGGTGTCGTCGCGGGCAATCTTTGGATGGGTGACCGATGAACTAAGTACCAATTACAACTAGGACACTTAATTAGGCTAGAAAATAATTTCAGTTTGAGTGTCATACATTGATAGGTACTTATCACTTTTTTTCATATTCGTTATAGTGTCGTTAAATAATTTATTTATTTATTTATTCTCACAATTAGATCCGCTTAAAGCGAATTACTCTAATGATAAATAATCTAATCACAATAATAAAGTTAATTCTAATAGTGACTTAAACAAGTACAAATTAAATCATTATACAATACAAAAATAAAACTAAAAGTCAATAAATATACATAGTATCAAAGTAAAATTCAAATTAAAAAAAAACACAAATATCAAGTTATTAAATGGCTACAGTTGACTCCCGATAGCATGCTTTTTCACTATAGAGCAAACATAATATAATAATAATGGTATTCTATAATAATTTACAGTTTTGTGAGACATTTTATCAATATGTTAACTAAACGGTCAATATTAAAACTTGCGTGAAACATTTCATCTATATGTCTGCGTGCTGCTGCGTTCCAGAACGTATGTTCTAAAGATGGATGTCATAACATCCGAAACGCGTGAACAACGTACGCGAATTACACGTGAGTGAAAACCGTTTAGTTACATATTTTCAATAAAATTGAGATAATACCTAAAACATTGGTAAAATTACTAAGATTTAATATGTTTTACTTGTATATTCATGAGAGAATACAGTTTATTTACAAAAATAAAATATAAACTAAACACACTAGGTACTACTTACTACTACAAAAAAGGGGCACTTAGAAAATCTTTAGAAAAGCCTAAAGATAATCTAAGTGCTCCAGCCCACTACCAGAGGGCAGCGTGCCCAGCATACTGGCCGCATTACCACGCTGGATGGCAATGCTGATAGATTTAATTGCTATAGATGTGTTGGTATGTTATGTTTACGGGGAGTTTAATATTTTTGTCGACATGTGGCCACTTGGAGTAAAAAAGCATCCCCTATAGTAAAGTACACGTTCAAAATATTAAATCTGTCGGCAATAATCTAAATGCTCATATGAGATCATGTTGCAGGTTAAATTATATGTGTGCAAAAATGAATAAATAAATAAATCTATACTAATATTATAAAGCTGAAGAGTTTGTTTGTATGTTTGTTTGAACGCGCTAATCTCAGGAACTACTGGTGCGAATTGAAAAATTTTTTTTGTGTTCAATAGACCATTTATCGAGGAAGGCTTTAGGCTATATTACATCACGCTGCAACTAATAGGAGCGAAGAAACGATGGAAAATGTGATGTGAGTGGGCTTCTGTGAGCTGCGAAAACGGTTCAAGTCGTGGGTAACAGCTACTATAATTTATGTTTGCAAAAATAAATATGATTCCCAAAATTACTATTCCACGCGGACGAAGTCGCAGGCACAACTAGTATCTAAATATGTAAGAAAGTAGATGTAATATCTTTTCTTTTCTAAATTTTTGAATAACAGTTTCAATCGACTCGAACTGTAAACATTGCCCGCACCTTACATATTTTACTTATCTGTAGATCTATATAAAGGCCATATCATAAAATATAGGTATAGGTAGAGGGAGACAGTGAGAGTACCGCTCTGTAATATATATGACGGGGCGGTATTCTGAAACAAGAGCAAGTAATGAATTTCAGGTTTTTTTAAAATAGGGATAGGGTTTTATTTGTGTCTTCCGTGGAAGGACTTGGGCGCCCACCACGATGTATCTGCCCAAGAGAACTCCCCTAACAAATTAGTTCTGCGGGGGAGTCACGACCCTTAGTCATGAGGAAATACGACTCAAGAGAGAGAGGGATAGGTTTGCGTTTGACTTCAGCCTGCCTGATGTTAAGTATTGCTGTAGACTAGGGTGTAACCGCTTACCTAGAAGATTTTTTTCTTACCTATTAAAGCTAGATACATATTTATTTTCTTTCTACCCAAGAGGGCTGACGAATTGTTGCTAAGGGGGAGTCACGACCCTCAGTAATGGACGAACTATAGCAGAGGAATAGGACAGTAAGGTACCTAAACACTGCAATCCAAAGGTGAAGCATGTATGTACTGGCTATCAATTGAGAATGAAGATCAAGTTTTTCTTTCTTCTTCGTCTCTCACACTGTAAATCAGAACCCTCGATAATGGGGGTCCCTTCTATTCCACTACTACCTATACCTCTCTTGTAGAATTGAGAGAGATATATGTTTTAAGCCTCAAAGTGCTTTCAATATCACAATTTTATTAGAATAACAGTCACAGTCAACCATGCGAATTAGGTATAGTCGTGTGCAAACGCATTTCACTTTGAAAATAAATCAGCTAATTTGACCTACTACAGAATATAATCGTTAACGCTTAGGTACCTACTGTTTACACAACAATTTTAAAACATAGGTACTTAGAATACTTAGTGTCACTTACTATAGTGGTGCTTAACATCAGGCAGGCTATAGTCAAACGTATAAAACGACATTTACGTGTTTTTTTTTAAAAAAAAAACGAAGTTATTTTGTAGCTAAATACGTTAAATTTCTTGTACAAGTAAGTTTAAGTTAACCGATAAAATTAGTTTCTCTCCTTGTGCAAATGTCCCTCAATTTCTAACCGATAGGTTCTCTTATTAGTTTATGGTTTGTAATGAATACAATTAATATTATTTTCCAGTATTTCAGAATAGGTCCGTTACACGGCGGCGGGGGCGCGGCGTGCGGCCCGGAGATAAGCGGCTTAACTCCGCACCGGAGCGAGACAGCGCTATACACGAACAGCACGAGAGCGACCGCGAAAGCAATACGTTACTATATACAGCTGCGAGTATTTTAACCGCGACTCTTCTATTGATATAACGTCTTTTGTAAGTTTCAGAATTTAGAGAATTTGAGTCGTACCCGTTGGAGTTATGGTTGATTTTGCTTTGGCTACAGAAGGTAGGTTAGAAAATTGGGGCTGCCAGGGTAAAATAAAAATACATTTTGCAGGGAATATACGACAAGTAAAGTTTGCTATAGATGCCTGTCTGAACAGTTTTAAAGAACGCTAGTTTTTGAACGTTTGTTACGCAGTTTTATGGGGATGTGTTATTTTGAGATGGTTTTATTGTAGATCTGTGATAAGGATTGGCTTTAATGAATCTAGAGATTTTATTATGCACGTAATGTACCTACATATACATTTTAATCAAAATAAAAAATACGTAGAGTAGATTGATTCTGATTGCCCTTACGGTTGGCTTGATAAACTCTCGCTTCCAGAGTTAGCCACTCTCATTCGACAAAGAAGATTGATTTAGATTTTTTAGGTAACTACAACGAAAACGTTTTTTTTAATTCCAGATAGGTCTATATTTGTTTCTTTTAATACGATATTCTTATTACCGTATATACTAAAATAATAAAGTTTGCAAACTGATGTTGAAAAATCGTTTCACATAAAATTCTGATTCCAATACTGCTTAACTTACAATGTATATAGGAACTATATAGGTACATACATAAGTTAATTTCACCAAAGAGTATCCAACATTGGTTTCGAGATTTCTATGATATGGTTTACTGCCGTTAATAGCCAAGACCTTCAATTTAATGTGTCATGCTACCACGGCAGCGCCCCAACCTATGAAATACTGGTCTGTTAGCTTAGTTGGTAGTGGCTCTGCCTTCTAATCTAGGGGTTGCGGGTTCGATTCCCGCGTGACACAAGTAATTATACGTTTTAAAATTTATAATTACTTGTTTGAGTCTGGTCGTTTGTATGTATAATAAGTAAGTATTTACAAAAGAAAAGTATATAAGTATTATATCCGTTGTCTAATACCCACAACACAAGCGTTTGCTTAGTGTGGAGCTAGATGGCGATGTGTGCAATGTCCCGGAATATTTATTATTTATTAATAGCATCTATTTGGTCACCCATCCAAGGACTGACCGCGTCTACAGAAGCCTCTCAATTAACTAAACTGATCAATTTACTGAGCGTTTACTTTAAGTGCCCAGAATGGAATCCTGTCGTAGTACTCGTGATTATTATTTACTCATTTCCATTTGAATTTATTTTAAAATGTTACTTAAATTTATATCTTGGAAGCGTCCATAGGCGAAGTTGACTGCTTACCATCAGTCGGCGGGTCGTCTGCCTCTTTGCCACATAGTACCTATAAAGCAAAGTCGCTTTACGCGTCTGTCTGTATGTAGGTAAGCTTTGATCTTAAAACTACACAACGGATTTTGATGCAGTTTTGTTAAATAGATAGAGTGATTCAAGAGGAAGGTTCATATATGTACCTATGATAAGTTCAAGTTCATTTATTCATAATATTCATACATGTCACAAACTTTTTTTTTTACATTAGATAGACTCACGCTTGACTACAACTTGCCTGATGTTAGGTAAGCAACGTTGTGATCTACTTTACATTAATAGTTGCTTATACACTTGATGTAAAAGAACATACAAATAAATAAATAAACATTTCAGGACATATCACACAGCGCCATCTAGCCCCATACTAAGCTTACGCTTGTATCATGGGTACTATATAACGGATATAATACATTTTATACTTTTTTTGTAAATACATACTTATTATACATAGAAACGACCAGACTCAACATAAGTAATTACAAATTTTAATATGCATAATTACTTGTGTCACGCGGGAATTGAACCCGCACCCCTAGATTAGAAGGCAGAGCTATTACCTACTAAGCTAACAGAGCAGTCAAAATACATTATATTGTCATCATAATCTATATAAGATAAATAAACATCATTATCAACTGTGACTATAATGATACAACTTAATAATGCGTGAAAAGTCGCGGGCACAAGTTTTTTATTTTATAAAAAAAACTCTACTTTTTCCTTCGTTATTTGTATCACCTACATAGCAGTGTAACAGGATAGTTCGTCGACAGAAGCCCGCCGGAGGGACGACCTGCAAGGTGACACGAAACAACACGGGTAGGAACATATACGTTATAGGAAAATGGTGATAGAAAAATATGATTTACGTTATATTTGTTCTCTCTCTCTTGAGTCGTATTTCCTCATGACTGAGGGTCGTGACTCCCCCTCAGAATTAATTCGTAAGGGGAGTTTTCTTGGGCAGATACATCGTGGTGGACGCCCAGGTCCTTCCACGGACACATGTCCTCGGATATTGTGGTCCTCAAACATGTCGGTTTCCTCACGATGTTTTCCTTCACCGTTAAGCGAGTGCAAATCCACACATAACTTGAAAATACAAGTCATTGGTGTAGGGCCGGATTCGAACCAGGGTACGTCTGGATGAAAAGCAGACACTGGAACCGTTGAGCCACACTAGCTTAGTTCTATTTTAAATCAAATCAAAATACTTTATACAATAATAATAAACAATATATACACTAATGAAACTAAAAAAGAATTTTTACATTTAAACTAAATTTAATACATCCACATGTGGTATGGAACCAAGAACGCTGGCTGCATTCCCACGCTGGATTGCTATAGAAATCCTTTGCGCAAGGAACCAGCCAGCGTTCTTGTCTCTAGTGATGTCATTCAACCTTTTATTTAATTTTTTTATAAAAGACTTCGTACTTTTACCCCACGGACCAAAAGTTTTACAGTTTTTTCTATTTAGTTTTTTTTTATGTTAAATGAAAGCGAGAGTGAATCAATTCTTATCGGGTAAGCCCGCTCTTAGGCCATAGCCTTTGCTTACCATCAGACAAACTATGGTAAAGTGCAAACACGTTCTAGTTAAAAAAAAATGTTGTTAGGAATGGTAAACTAAGTAAGTGTAAGTAATGTAGGAAGAACTAAGATAAGGTAGAAATATATGATCTAAGTACGTTAAATGTTAGGAACGTTTCGACGGGAAGTACTTACGCACAATACCAAATCTGTGTGACCAAATCTGCGTGAAATTCCAATTAGTATTAATAATGTTTAGGACAATTAAAATTCGACATTAATGCATTACTATTTTGACATCGTAAATTCCATTCGTTTACAGACCAACTCAGAGCATTTATTGTTCTTTCCATTATACTTACTTTCTAACTACGTGTTGTATAAAATTCCCCAACAGGACATCGATAGTGTAGAAACTCGATAGTTCGTTGACTGAAGCCGTTTCTACTGTCACACCTAGAAATAACTTAACTAGTGGATAGTATTGCTCGTCCTAATACTAGAGTTAAGTTATACTCCTCTCTCTTGAGTCGTATTTTCTCATGACTGAGGGTCATGACTCCCCCGCAGAATTAATTCGTTAGGAGAGTTATCTTGGGCAGATACATCGTGGTGCATGCCAAGGTCCTTCCACGGAAGACACATGTCCTCGGATATTGTGGTCCTCAAACATGTCGGTTTCCTCACGATGTTTTCCTTCACCGTTAAGCGAGTGCAGATCCACACTTAACTTGAAAATACAAGTCACTGGTGTACGGCCGGATTTGAACCAGGGTGCGTCTGGATAAAAAGCAGACACTAGAACCGCTGAACCATTCTCGCTTGTACTTTTATAATGCAGTTGCACTATTTACTTAAAAAACTGAATAAATAGTAGTCTATGACACTCAAAACCTCATGCTACCCACATACCAAATATCATGTTGATCAGTTCATCCATTATTGCGTGATATGCGTTTAAATAAAATGACAAGAAATCTAAAAACTGCTCAAATGTGTTCTGTTATCGATTTGAAATATATCTAAACAATATTTTTTTTCAACGTCTTTAATTTTAAGATTTTTTGCCCTCTTGAACTTTGTATATGTATTTATTGAGGAAACAATTTAAAATATTTATTTAAATTTCAATTTATTGCTTCGCTGTCCTTGCTATTAATATTTAAAATAATAATGGTTTTTAGAACCCCGTTTCCTGAAAATTCAATCAATTTAAAGACCCCTCTTTAAATATAGATCAAATAGGTTTCTTCTAGGTAAGCGTGTTACATCTTAGGCTACAGTGGTGCTTAACATCAAGCAGATGGTAGTTAAACGTGGGCCTATTGGAATTACGATGTTTTATCGATTTGCGACTATATTTTCAATTTTTACGTTAGTATTTTTTATAAATGTGAAATACTGTCAATTAAGCTATTTTACTTTACAGTAGCTTACCGTAGTGTTTAACTGCTTAGAATTTAAAGATTTTGTTTACTTATTTTTTATATTTTACTTATTGCTAAGTTTGTTTTCATGTAAATAAAACACAGTAGGTAAATGTATTTTATATGCATATATTCGGATTCAATATTTCAATAACTATCAGTTAATTCATACAACTTAACTTAAAAAAAATACACTGACTCTTTGTCGAACGCATTACAATAACTTGTACTTAAAACTAACTTTAACTTAGCTATGTCCAAGCTTAGAATTTACTATAAATTACAAATTTCATTACATTAAATACTACAATTTGAAAATAAAAATATAAATTAATTAATAATCTCTTCCCGATTTGTTTTCTATATTAAAATAAAAGACAGTAAAATCTGATGTCATTTTAGGAACTGACAGAATGTTATGTCAAAACGACAGCTGTCCATTGCAAGTTTACCAAAGAGTATTTCAAAGGAGTTTTAAATATACTTTAAATTAAGAATGAAGCCGTAAGACTTTTTAAAATGGCTGAGTTTATATTTAAGCGGAATGATTTTAAGCAAAACAAAACGTATTGAAAGGTTTCGGTTCATAATCCTTATGAAAACTACACGCAATAATTTTCAAAAGAATCGCACTATGGAAATTAAAGCTGGAATGTATTATTGCATAAAAGGTAAAAATAAATATTGCATTAAAACAGAAATACAGAATTTCCAATAGAAACTCAGTGGTTCCGTTATCCTATTTACAAAAATTAAAAAAATATGATATAGAATCTTTGAATAATTAAATTAAAGGAAATATAGAATAATGTCTCTCTATGGCCGGCCTACATCACTGGTTAAGTCAAAATAATTATAATAACACCCCTCTTTTTGCGTGGGCGGTTAAAAAAGGAGTTTCCTAAACTACTCAATTAAATAAGTCACAATATACTTACATTCTCAGCACACACAGTAATATACAAAATTAAATCCTTAAAAACTATTTATTTACACCAAAACTATATTAATTTGATAATTTAGCAAATTTCCTAACGTATTCTAGATTTAATTGATATGATTCAGGTGTTTTTACAAAGGTTTCAAAGCAAAAAAAGTTCTTTACACAATTTTCAGTTACAAAACGGGGGAAATTTTAATGTACATGGCAATGATTTTTGTTTTTTTTTCGTTATACATTTTAGGCCTTTCTTACTCTTCGTTGAATCTTTCGATAGAAGATTAGTTTGAATTTCGAACGACAATCGATTCCTTTACCATTTCAGTTTCGGGCTAAGCTTGAGTCCATATTTGTACGTGTTTATAAAAAACACACTTTTTAGAATGTCTATGTACCAAAATATGAAATGAAACTTAGCTCGAAACTGATTACAATTCACAATCAAACCGAGCTATATTGCTAAATAGTAAAGAATTTGTCGGTTCCTGTATATATTTTCGCATTGATATGTACTTACGTCATATTTTCTAAGTCTTGCAAATATTTGTCAAGAGTTTAGCGGAACGAATCTAAATTTTTAAACCTAATGAACTAAAAACTGTTGAAAATTTTGAAAGAATTGGAAAATACGAGGAATGGTCTGCTATTCTTATTAAAAACTCATTTAACAATGAACATACTTTATACGAGTAAAATAAACGTGTTTCCAATAAGAATACTACAGATATGGACTATTGCAGCTAAAATCAAACAGAAACGGGAAACACTGACCAAAAACGTTCTTTTCAACGTTTTCTAAATTCAAATAATGACGTAACAAAAACCCATTGTTGCCACACCGAGAATTCTTTAAAAAATGACGTAACAAAAAGTGTTTATCCCAGTGTTGCCACACCGGGAATTCTCCCGAGAAACCGACAAAGTCCGCACAACTAGCGATCATCAACAACATTATTTACACTACAAAACGACTAGAATCTATAACCACTAGACCATATTGATCCCGTACTTTTCTGGGGCGAAGTAACTGTTGCCTGAGTTGGAGAAGTTTGTTATCTGAGACGCTTGTAACATGGAGAGGTGGGGGGTGTTCTGTTGGTTCTCTGGCGACTCCGGGCCCGAGGAGAGGATGTTGTGGTGGGAGGGCCAGGCGGCGGGGGGCGAGGGGTTGCCGAAGGAGACCTGGTTGTACAGCTGGTTGCCGTTGGTTGTCAGGTTGTGGCCGTGGCCGCCGTGCGACTGGTTCACGGAGGCGCCGTTGAAGTATTCCATCTGGGGAGAAATTTTTATGTTATATATTTTTTATACGGAATAGGCCAATGTTTGACTACAGCCTGCCTGATGTTAAACGCCACTGTAGTCTAAAATGTTGTACGTTTGCCTAGGAGGAACTAGGAGACTATGCAAGTTTTGTTTGTTTTTTTAATTAGAAAGGTTCGTAGGAGTGTGGCTGACAGTTACTCTGGTACTAGTTTTGAGAGTTTTCTAACCACCTTAAAAGCCTCTGGCATAGCTTAACATCTGTCGCTTTATGGCAAACAGAGACTATCATTAATTCAAAAACAGTGATAAAATTTGTTACACAACCTCTTAGTCATAATCATCAAAAGTATCAAGAAATTTCTTGAACATGGTATTTGTTAACAAGCCTTTGTAAAAAAAACCTCTTTTTTTGGAAGTCGGTTAATAATAAACTAACTTGATACAAACGTAGGTACTTATTATGATCATAACACTTATAATGTACATAATTTATATCTAACTAGTGGATGCTCGCGGCTTCGCTCGCATTAAGAAGTAAAACTTGCATTTCCTATATCACCCCTTTAAAAGTGGCTTTTCCAAAAATCCTTTCTTAGCGGATGCCTACGTCATAACATCTACTTGCATACCAAATTTCAGCCCAATCCGTCCAGTGGTTTGGGCTGTGCGTTGATAGATCACTATATCAGTGAGTCAGTCAATCAGTCACCTTTAAGTTTTATATATTTAGATAATTTCAAACCAACAAATAAACACGCCATTTAATTAAACAGAATGTTAGAAAAGATGCAGATAGATCATAAATGTAATAAAATATATATTTTATGACATATTGATTATTAAATTGGCATATTGCATCCGGGTTGTAGAAATTAATGGTATTAAAACTAAAGAATTTTCAATGAATTAGAAAATAACGAGGTAAAGTTAATTAAAATGCTAGACTTTTAACTAGATTATGTGTCAACATGTCAATCAAATTAGTTATGTCATACGGGGAAAGAGAATATAATATTATTATTTTGTATTCATCACGAGACAAAAATATTGAGTCAATTTGATGGCAAATATATTTTTGTTAAGTAAGGTTTCTTGAATATTGTAATATATGTTTAAAAATAACTTTAAATTAGTGTAGTAATAAGTAATTTATAGTTAAAAAATCTAAAAACATTGATATATTCTTAATTTCAATTTGAATTAAGTATGTGCTGCGCCATACATTTTCTTTTTCAAGTAACATTAACTAAGATAAACTTAACCTAAACTTTCTTTTACAAAATCAATTTTTCTGCTGGGTTTTGTAATGTATATTTTTACGGGCAATCGAATGCGATTACCGATGTTAAGCAAAGGTCGACGCGGTCAGTCCTTGGATGGGTGACCGTGGCATTCCATTTTGGGCGCTTCCGTGGGTCGGATGACACGTTAAATTGTAGGTCCCGGCTGTTCGTCTAGTACGGTAGTCGTTAAGCCATGTCAGAGGCCCTTAGGGCGGTTTGAAAACTCTCGACACCAGAGTTGGCCACTCTCATTCGATAAGAAGAAGAAGACGACCAAGTATTTATCTAACACACTACTAGTATTTCATATATTTACTATAAAAGCCTAGACATCTGTAGACTAATCCTGCAACATACCTTATCTATGCCCATAGCGTTTGCTTAGTGTGGGGCTAGATGGCGCTGTGTGCAATGTCCCGGATTTTTTTTTTTTTTATTTATTCAAAGATTCAAAAACAATTCTCACCTGACTGGGATAATACGGTGAATTATAAGCGCTCTGCCCATATCCCTGATGATGGTGTGACGTGGAGTAACTCCTGATGTAATCCGAACTGCCTGGCCAGTGGAAGCTGTTGTAGCTATCAGGGTGGTACACGTTCCCGGGCCCATTCAGACTTTGAGGAGTTATAGGAGGAGAGGGAGTCGTCATGATCGAGGAGTTTGATCCCAGGGGAGTCAAGTTCCCAGTCAATCGGGAACTGTACTGGTCTTTCACCAAGTTGCTGCCAAAAGACTTGTCCGAGTAATCGAGCTTTGAAGAGTAGTCCAGTCTTTTGGGACTGCTGTATAGCTCTTGCTTGGGAGTGACTCCATAGCCGTGTATATTAGAGACGTCTGAAGAGGATTCTTTCCCCGTCAATCGTAGGGCTTCACTCGAGTTGTAGTGCGAGACGGAAGATAAGTTCTTATTGACTGAGTCGTAGTTGGATGTAGCGGACTCCTTTTTACAAATGACGTTGATTGGCGGACTGACAGACGTTGTGGGTGTTATTGGCAAATTTGGCGTGGTGGTGATGCTCGAGCTGTTCTGGTTCTGACTGTTGGAAGAACTGGTGAGGGTTTTGGAGCTGGAGACCTTGGAGGTGGAAGAGGAGGTTTTGATGGTGCTGCTGGAAGATACGCTGGTCTTTGTGGTGGAAGAGGATTTGGAAGAGATCTGGCTGTTTGTTTGCTGTTGGAGCTGCTGCCGACATTTTGCTCTTCGGTTCTTGAACCACACCTGCGGACAAGGGAAATAAGGTTAGTTGATGCATTAATTAAATTAATTATCTCGAGGGGACCATGTTGGAGGACCAGAATTGTAAAACACATGTCATCCATGCAAGAACCTAGACACCAACCATGGTTCGTAACAAAAGCAACTAAAGTGTCTTCTTCCATATACTTATCTAATTAAAAAGATTAAAAACATTACGTTTAGTAATGGGTTTAGTATAATGTGTTAAGTGCCTCTGTTAATCCTGGGTTAAATCTATCTTCTTCTTCTTCTTGATGTGCCATCTCCTACTGAAGGTCGGCTATCATAAGGGCAATTTTAACCTTTGACACCGCTGCGCTAAATAGGGATCTGGTGCTCAGCTTGAGCCAGATCTTAAGATTTTGGGACATAAGGTTCTCCTTCTGCCAGGTGGTCTCGGCCTGATTCTAATCTATCACCATACCAAATTTAATCTAGATGGGTTCAGCCATATTAACACGAAGAAGTAACAAACACACACATATGTAAGTACTCATAAACTTTTGCCTTTATATTTGTAAGATTATTGTAATTGACTGGCCTGTTAGCTTAGTTGGTAGTGGTTCTGCCTTCTAATCTAGAGGTCGCGGGTTCGATTCCCGCGTTACACAAGTATTTATGTACTTTAAAAATTTATAATTACTTGTGTTTAGTCTGGTCGTTTGTATGTATAATAAGTATGTATTTACAAAAGAAAAGTAAAAAAGTATATAAGTATTATATCCGTTATCAAGTACCCACGTCACAAGCGTTTGCTTAGTGTGGGGCTAGATGGCGATGTGTACAATGTCCCGGAATATTTATTTATTATTATTTATATAATTGGTTTTCCCGTGATAATTATTATGTAAATAAAAAAATGCCTTTATTACCCACCCTGTATATTTGTAACGACAGCGGCCACATGCGACTGTGTGCATATCAATTACCACAGGTTCTCGCTCGGTGTTTGCGATTCGACTTACGAGTGATTTATTGGTCGGTTAGCGACTTCTGGGCTTGTAGTAGGGGAGGGTAGCCCTGAGGTTGTTGTTGGGAAGTCAAAGGTGGAGCGGTCAAGTTTAGATATTAACAAATGAGTTGTGTGTATGTGCTTTTGTTTGTCGGTTTGTTTTGCTTTCACGCCGCAATAGAGCGACCGATCATAGTGACTTTTGATATGGTGGTAGGTATAGTCGTGACATGAATTTCCAACCATCGAACTGTTTAGAACCTTTATATTAAAAAAAAAAGTTTAATTATGGCTCAAATTATTATTTATACCTACGCGTACCTATATGTATCACCTATACATATTAAGCGAGTGTGGCTCAGCGGTTCCAACCTCTGTCTGATTTCAACCAGACACACCCTGGTTCGAATCCGGCCCTACACCAATGACTTGTATTTTCAAGTTATGTGTGGATTTGCACTCACTTAGCGGTGAAGGAAAACATCGTGAGGAAACCGACATGTTTGAGGACCACAATATTCGAGGACACGTGTCTTCCGTGGAAGGACCTGGGCGCCCACCACGATGTATCTGCCCAAGAGAACTCCCCTAACGAATTAGTTCTGCGGGGGAGTCACGACCCTCAGTCATGAGGATATACGACTCAAAGAGATACATATTATATTATGAAAGTATCCACGCATATATATATTATGAGAATATTATTGTGCAAATTAATGTATAAATGTAAACATAAAGAAAACAGATGTGGACGCCTATACAGAAACAAGATTTTTTATACACATACAAGTCAAGCCAAATACAAGCTTTTAAAAAAACGACATCACATTTAATTATATCATAATCATCAAGGATTTTTTTATTTGGTTCTTATTATTAGAAGTCTTTTTAATGTATAACCATTTCATTACATTTTTCACTAAAACATTTCATTCACGAAATTTACAATCAGTTTTCGTATAAGTACGAGTATAAATTTTGCTTGTACGTTTCTAATAGACCGATCATAAAATTTCATAACGCCTATTCATTTCCTCTCCATCCTACGGTTGCCTGGAAGAGATCGCTTTTTGCGATTAGGCCGCCATTTGTGGCCATATTTAAACTTTCTCAAGGTTGTGTTGTGTTCTATTTTATTTGTGTGTCCAATAAAGCGTTAATCTATCTATCTATCTAAGCAGATGTTCAGGCAGAAAATGTCCTTGACATAACATTGAGGGAAACAATGGTGGAACGACAAAAAAAACTACATCAACCCAAACGACCTATGTAGAAAATACGTCACATTGCACAATTTTCCGCTCTCTACCCCCAAAACTCCATAAACTCTGAACAGGCCCTACATATATTGTAGCACATCTGTCGTCACACCCCGTTCATTCATTCATTCATTCTTTTACAAAGATATATTAGCACGCGTACAATAGTAGGGGATTTAATCCTGCCGACATTCAACCTGATAGATGACTCAATGTTGCGAAAAACCTGGCACATATATGCCAATCGGAAGGACTAGATGATAGGCCAGCCATTTAAATATTACTAGTGTATGCATGTGGTTCCACTTTTTTAATTAATAAAAATGGCCTATGTCACTCTCTGGATTCTATACTATGATAATACCACAAACATCTTTCGTTATTATACTTTTTTATTAATTTGACTACCACGTCATGTTATATTGGGATCGAACGCAGTGCTCTTAATCTAAACAGTTAGCGACACATTTACGCAATAAACTTTCATTTTGATTGGAATGTCATAATAGACGTTATGTTTATTCAATTATTTTTAAAGCAATACAGGAAAGTCTGTGAAAGAACCGGGAACCCAGGTCTTTTCAGGATTAACTTGACTTGCCTCGACACAAATTACAGTTTATGTATCACAGAAAAATCTTTCAAATTAAATATTCTACGGGACTTTTAGAGTTTTGTCAACACCTAATCTATTAAAATTTTTATTTATTTATTCACTACATAAGCACAAGCCTTAGAGACTAAGTCCAATTCGCCTGCCTTAGTTAAATATTACATAGCATTACTTATTTACATGGTTTGAGTATAATTGTATCATAGATCTTACTAACTATGCTTCAAATTTGCGTTTCGTTAGAATTGGAAGAAGATAGTTAGGGGCCTCTATATGCTACAAAAACCAGGAATATAGTTAGATGTCTATGTCTTATTTTGCCCATGCCCATACAATGGTAGGGGCATTAATCCTCACATGGTTTGCGCACTCACGACTGAGGTGAGGGCCGGTTTGATATTTTCTATTATTTCTATTGTGTGTGTGTGATATTAGCAGTGTGTGTGTTGATACGTTGTGTCTAGTTGCAATGTGAAGTTAGACGCAGTTGCCAAGTTATAACTTTAATAATCGTACAATTTTAATTGTAAACTTAACTAGATATCTGAATGTCACTTACAAATGCTGATACGTCTTAGTAAATAATAAATAAATATTTCAGGACATATCACATAGCGCCAAATAAAAATAGCTTAAAAATAGGCATCTGAAACAAATACTTTGCCGACAGATTTTACATTTGACGGCGGTAACTATCCCGGGTAAAAGTGTGGTAAAACTTTATGTAAAATATTATAAGTCGTTTGCAAATAAATTATTTGATTTGGTTATTTTCTTTTAAAGATTCTAAAGGCTTTTTGAAGACTGATAAAGAAAGAGTCGATAAGAACGGCTTACATTTATAAATCTAAGTTAAGGCGGTCTTACAACCTATTTTTATCTTTCAGTTTTCTTAATTGACTATTCAGCTGTTCACTTATAAATGTAAAGACAGAAAGAAATAATTTATTGTGACGGATTTATCAGAAAAAAACACAAGTAAAAACATAATAAACAAACATAATATCTGGCACAACACAGCCCCAACTCAGCATAATGCTGGTTGTGTGGAAGCAACCAGCGCTGGTCTTCCGTTGGGGCTGTGACGTCACGCACGTACAAGAAGGCAGGCAAACAAACAGACAAGATGTGACGGTTACAATGAGGAGCAAAATAAAAAAAAAAATTACCTATGTTAATGATTAGTCGATTATATATAAAAAAAAACAAACAAGACTATGAGCACCCTACCATTTCAAGTGATTCCTTATTAGCGTAGAATCGAATCAAGATAGGGATGTTTATCCGATTTATCTTAAAGAGGGGAGTTATCGCACGATATAGAGGTTTATCTTATTTGTGATTCAAAGCGGGTGTTTTTCTAATTAGTGATGTGCACTGATTTAATCATTTTGTTGAAGAGTTAAATGGGCTTGTTATTATAAAATGATTTTTATTCATATAAGGCACGAGTGTGCATTAAAGACGTTATTCTTGCCAAAAACTGTGATGGCCCATCGCTCTGTTATAACTTGGGCTAGTGATGATGATGATGACTCTTTATCAAGAAATAAATAGCTGACACACAAAACCCTAAACGCCTATTATTTAATTTACCTTCAACCTCCTTTGTTCTCAACGATCTTTCACGCAATGTTGGCACAAAACAATCGAATAATTCCATTTTCAAATTTGAAAATAGAACGCGTAACTCGATTGAGGCCGCTAATGCACCATCCTTGTTCTTCAAATTGGACGTTTGAACGAATCAGAGTTCATTCGGGCGTCAACTGTCGCCAGTGACGGATCTCTTTCAAGTTTTTATCGAATTTTATCGGAATTTTATTCTAATGGGCTTGCGTTTGGGTGGTTTTCGAAGACGGATTATAATTTAAAATTGTGACGACGCGATATCAACAGCTAATTGAAATGGTCTTACTTATAAAGGTTTAACAACTGATTGATTTGATTATAGCTCTTAATTGTGTTATAATAAAGATCACTTTTCAAAGATAAGTGGTAGTAATCACGGGCTGAGCAAGTTTAAGTAAGACAGTAATCAGTGGATTTGGGCAGAAAGCATAGATAAGTAGTAATCGATTTAACAAATTAGTGAGTGGCTAGTTTGTTTTGATAGTTAGGATTAATAGAAAAAATATTTTCATGAATGGTGACTACTGAAATTCACAGCTTACTTTGTAGGGTTCGTTATGGAGAGATGTACTAACATAGAAAAATCATCTTGTTTTTTTTTCCGGGAGGAAGATCATTTTAAAGACGGCTCGGTAAAAGCACAGAATACATAATACCACAGAAACCTATGTAAAAGTTATTACCTACGAATTACGATTTAAAAAGTTTCGAGTTCTCAACGTGAGGAAAGCGACAAATTGACGACTACAAAATCTGATGATAATATTATGTTATCTATGGAAAGAAAACCCCACCACGATGTTCTTGTCTTGTCCAAGAAAAACTTCCTCGACGAATCAATCGCTTTCACCAATGATCGAATGAATCAATCCTGCGGCAAGTCACTATATTTAATCTTGAGGAAATAGGACTTTATACTTAAGTATATGCAAAAAAGCTCACGTCATATCGTTTTGGTTTTCGCGCCTGGCAGTCAGTCGACCATGGCCGCGGTTAGGAGTTTAGGCGTAACGTAGTTTGAGATCATAGTATGATAAAAATAATATTGTACCTTTTTTTTAAAAGCGAGTGTGGGTGGCTCAGCGGTTCCAGTGTCTGCTTTTTAACCAGACGCTCACTGGTTCGAATCCGGCTCTAAACGAATGACTGGTATTTTCAAGTTATGTGTAGATTTGCACTCACTTCACAGTGAAGGAAAACATCGTGAGGAAACCGTCATGTTTGAGGACCACAATATCGGAGGACATGCGTCTTCCGTGGAAGGACCTGGGCGCCCACCACGATGTATCTGCTCAAGAGAACTCCCATAACGAATTAGTACTGCGGGGGAGTCACGACCCTCAGCCATGAGGAAATACGACTCAAGGAGAATATGTACCTGTACTCTGGACTCCGGCAAGTTGATCTTGAGCGCGACCTCCTCTCGCATGAAGATGTCCGGGTAGCGCGTCTTGCCGAACAGCGCCTCGAGCACGTCGAGCTGCGCGCGCGTGAAGGTGGTCCTCTCTCGCCTCTGCTTGCGGGGGTTCACGCCTGAGGGACACACAGGGGTGATGGTCAGATATTTGGCAGTTACATTTAGGCTACCTAGTTTATATTAGACAAAATCTTATTATGGCGTCAAGCACCTAAAAGCGTATTGGACAACGCGAACATCGGGCTGATCGGGAAGTAAATTTAGATTATTTTATTTCTTTTAATCAACGGGGACAGAGATCCGGGACAACGGGATATTTTTTTTTCTTTATTGACTTCCCGTTGTTCCCGTCCCCTGTGCCCGTGTCCCCAGTGTCCGGGGACAGCGGGAAGGAACGAATTATTCTAGAATGTAAACACACGGCACTATGCACTAGTCAGTTCCGGCATCATTGTCTGCGAGCCAGCTCCATTCTCGTAATATACGATCGTGTAATAATAACAACTAAATACATCCTGCAAATAAATGAATCCTTTCTGATTTTTATTTTAGTAGATAGCTCTATTTCTGCAACAGTATAGTTTGAACAGATGACTGACAAAAGTGAAAAAAAAATCATAATTTTTGAGGTACAACGAAAGTTGGAAAGCGCTGATCCTAAAATCTCATTTTTTTTGTGAATATAATGACTATTCTTAATTTTAATGTAACGTGAACGTGATCTTAATTAATATAATTTGGCTTTTGGCCGTTTTAATTAATAAAAAAAAACTTTGTTAGAAAGAGTTGCCTAAGTAAATCATCAGTAAGTTTGTAAACCATGGTATTATTGGTAATAGTTAACGAATATCAAATATACCTTAGATATAAAAAAATACCGCTATATGTGATTGATAACTGAAACAGGTTTCACACAAAAAGTGTATAAAACCGCGCGGCGCCATCCATACGAAATAAATAACTCAAAAACCGTACAAAAATCCCAAATCCATAAACACAAGTGTTGCTCTTAATTAAACTTGATTTTAATTTAATTCCGACCAAATAACATTTTATGTTTTACTTAATTAATGTTATTAATGAAATGTTTTAATTGCCAGCGTCATAAAACGAGTAATTTTCTACAGAGGCGACAATAAATGCTAATATGCATACTACTGGTATATTTAGTGGAGCTAGTTTATTTTATTTTATGAGTTTTGACATTTTACTGAATCTAAGGTTGATTTTAATCTATAATATTTTAATTTTTTTTAACTACCTATAAGGTTGTTTTCGCAGTTTTATTTATAACCGTCGGCGCCGACGGTAATGCTAAATTGCACTATCATTTTAATAATAATAACTAGTGGACGCCCCCGGCTTCGCTCGCATTATTTTGAGATAAAAAGTAGGTAGTTATGACACTTCTAAGACCTCATACTACCTACATACCTAAAGTCATGATGATCCGTTTAACCGTTTTTACGTTATAAACAGACAAAAAGATAAACAGAGACACAGATTATAAATATAAAAAACTGCTGAAACGTGTTTTATTGTCGATTTAAGATTTACTTACCCACAATTTTTTTTTCGTAAATTTTCTATTTTCAGATTATTTAGCTTCTTTTACTTTATTATATGTATAGAAGGCAAGTGTTTGGGAGTGTGCCAATGTATGTTATTACTTATTACGTAAAAACGCCTTTTAACCAGTTTGTATGAAGTATATTAAGTTAAGTTTTTCTTAAAGATATTTCAGACACCTTTACGATAGTTCGTAAACTGGATACTAGACATTATCTCATTCTCATTATGTATTAAATCTTATTTATTTTTTAAAACAAATAACTTGCTTAATCTACGTTAAATTTTAATACTTATAATCATCTCAAAATATACTATTTCGTCATATTATAATTACATTTAATTAAATAAGTCAATTCCAGCTAACATGGCGTCGTAACAAAACAAATGATTAACGTATTTATAAGAACATAAAATACGACTCGCATATTTTATAAAACATCTGAAATTTTACTATGACGCTCTCTGCATAGATTGATAGTGATGCGACCACGATCCAGAAAAATCAAATTAAGAATATCGATTATAATTTACGACCGCTATAAAAATATAAAAAGGCTAGTAAAAATTAAAACTTATACCTCGGGAAATAAAAGAGAAAATTTTACGATCCAAGATCAAGTAGGTTTTAGACAGTTTTAGAAAAACAATTTTATTAGTTTTTTTATGACAGATCTCCATCCGTTAGGTTATGAAATTGTTTATGGTCACATTTCTTTTTGATGAATATATGATATTTACTATTAAAATTAATTTTATCATCTGACTAAACTAAGTATGTGTGGTGAAAAGATTTAATGCGTTTGGAAATTTATCTGCGTTACTAATCTATGGAGGATTTCGGATTTATATGGGATTTAATATATCGTTTAATATGTAATACTCAAAGCTTTGTGAAGATTATCCAAAGCACATAATAATCTATTTAAAAGTGCATTAAATAGGCAAATATTTTTAAATTTAAATGACGAAAATTAATCACTCTCTTGAGTTAAGAATTAAGGTTTACGGGAGTATTTTATATTTACATTTTTTAATTAACATTCATTCTTGTCGTTTTAAACACAATTTGTAAATAAGACGATTTAAAATAAGGCTTTAGTCATTATTTGAGTTTACGTTTGTTCAATAAAATGTACAGTTAGTGCTTCCATTTATAACCATATTAAAAATAGCAACCTAATTTATATTGTAATTTTTACATACAATCGAATTTGATCATTTTCCCTTTGCTAGAAATTTTAAATAATACATAATATCTGCTACACTTATTTTAGAGTCAATAAAATATATCTATATTTCCCTAAACAAAGACGATATTTATCGATATCGACAACAATCAGATCGCACCCCTACCCGGTGAACTGCCTCATAAGTTGTAGTCGTCGTTAATTTCTCGATTCATCACATTATGGTAATTTCCCTTTGTGCCCCCGAATTACGGGCATAAAACAGGTCTGGAACCATACAGGGTACTTTAGTAAATATTAGAGGCCTCTAATG
Organism: Macaria notata; assembly: GCA_927399415.1. Taxonomy (NCBI): domain Eukaryota; kingdom Metazoa; phylum Arthropoda; class Insecta; order Lepidoptera; family Geometridae; genus Macaria; species Macaria notata. The sequence continues at coordinate 2,199,621 of OV656750.1, read as the reverse complement.
CTGTTTGAAAACTGCCAAAGCTAGTGTTGGTCACTCTCATATGTATGTACTCACTTTTTCTAAGTAGCAAAACTTGCTAAAAGAAAAAGGCTTAATAACTACTAGAAATGTATAGCTACAAATTTTAATAGAATATTGTATGGAATAAGTTTGAAAATAACATACCCACAAAAATATATTTAAAAAAAACTTTCAGCAAACTTGATAACCTCCTGTTTTTGAAGTCGGTTAAAAATGCTTAAGTAGACTCCTAATATTTCCTCGTAGATCATCTTGCATAAACTTAGGTTCAGCTGAGCTAATTTCAAGAATTCACAAAAATATTTGTTGCTTCTAAGTATAAAACTTTGTGGTTTGTATCGGTTATAGCTCAAAATACCGGATAGTAAATAAATCTAGATAACATAAAAGCAACACTTAGGTAAGGTTCTCTTATCAAACAAGCACGCTAAAAGGTTAATTGTACCTAAACCTTTTCAAAATAAGTACCAATAATACGACAAAATACAAAATATTTGTTTTATTTTTTCCTGCTTTTTTTCAGTAGCTCTGTATAGTAAAAAATAACCGGCCAAGTGCGAGTCGGACTCGCGCACCGAGGGTTCCGTGCAAGGTTAAATATTTTGTGATGTAACTAAAAATTTATGGTTTTCGTAATTTTTCCTTTATCTATGCTATAAGACGTTGCTTCGTACCAAATTTCAAGATTCTGAGTTCACGGGAAGCACCCTGTAGGTTTTGATTCCCTTGCAATTGTCGAAAATTTGCGGCATAAATGGCTGTACCTTTTGATTGCGTTGGCTTAGAAGTTTGATTTTTTCACAGCTTCAAGGGACAAAAGACCTGAGTAATTGATATAAATTTCAGCTTCATACCTCTACGCGTTCCTGAGAAAAAGGGTCTTGACAGACGGACGGACGGACGGACAGACGGACAACAAAGTGATCCTATAAGGGTTCCGTTTTTTCCTTTTGAGGTACGGAACCCTAAAAAAAGGTAAGAATGTCATAAACTCAATATCCCGCTGGGTGACAAAAGTTTTGATTCGGCGGTAGCCAGAAATACACGTCTAACTTGTTTTCTTGTGATTTTGTTTTTGATTTTATCGCCTTCGTACGATTTGTAAGTTTAAATTTGGTTGTAGTGGATATCGGCATTGCTCGAGATTAGGCATTATTTAGCTTAATTATTTGCTTAATAATCTAAAAACATATTTTACACTAGTGGACGACCCCGGCTTCGCTCGCATTAACTGCCTCAATAAACAATCGAAGTGAAATTCATTTCAGTAATTTAATCTCGAGAAACTCCAACCAATCTGCTGGAATGTCTTCTGTTCCAATTACCTACAATAAAAAAACTTTGACAAAGACAACAAGAACACAATAAAGTGAAACTAACCATCTCAATGGCAAAGAGAGACAATCGAAAACAGTCGAAAAGAAACCGAGCTTCAAAAATGTCTACAATCAGTCATAGACAAACATACATACCATAGACGTATGTAGGCTACTCAGTAATCCATGTAATCCTATACAAATTAAAAATTATTAACTACACGATCATTTTTCAAGCTTAATTACATTAAAAAGGCTGGAACATCTCTATTTAGAGATGAGAATCTTTGATTAATGGCTTGCGCGCGTGTTAGAATGTGTTTTGTCTAGATGTTGTCTGTTGAATGGTCGGAGACAGACTGCGTGTCGTCTCGACAAAATGGCCGCTTTGTTCCGAACCATAGACAATGAATTAGCTCGTATTTTTTCAGTTTTGGAATTCGAATATGGAACAGCTTATTTAGGTTGTCAAAGATTGAGGGTACTTTTTTGGAAGTTAGAATTGTACTGCATTTTGTTTGTATTCTGCTGTTTGTGTATTCTAACAACTGTGTTTGTTTTATATTTTAGTGTTCTTATGTTAAAATGTGTAAAATAAGTTGTTTGTAAAGTTACAATTACATATCTACAAAAATCTCTTGTTAGAAGAATACGTCAATCAAAGTATATTTATATGTAATTGACCTAATTTCTTATGTCAGTTCTGTCTCCTTTGATAAGCATATTGCCTTTTATTTTGCTAATACTAAAATATTCTACATAAAATAAGGAAAACAGACTTATAAACCACATAAAAATGTAACATATTCCTGAAACGTCCAAATTCCATTATGTACTTTCCTTGAGCTTAAAGCTTGACTTTATATAGTATTTCTTTTTTATTTCTGATCAAAAGAAAACGCATGTGTGTGGTTACAATGTTACCCGAACTGAAAAATACAACACAACAAACGTAAAATAACAAACCTATCGATATACGATCTAACGGATTAAAAAACTAAAAATAATACAAAATACATTTGGAACCGTCCCTATTGTACCTATTCCAAATCCAAACAAACATTTCATACAAAACTGTCACATTTGGAAAAGTGAAAATAGAATGACATCTGTCTCGTTCTTTTCTAGCTCGCCAGACGTGGGTTAGACAAGGATGGATGTATTTCAATTGTCATCGTCGACAATGGAGCGGCTAATCCTCGTGACACAGCGAGCTTTTTTTTTAATGGCCACGGACGATTTTTATCTTTGATTTCCGATAGGGCTACTGACATGAACATAGAATAGTAATAGACTAGCCTTAGGCCTGCTTGCATAACGACTCTTAAACAAATTTTGCCATTTTTAAATGTGTCTAAGATTTGTTGTGCAAAATGGCAGTAGTTTCTTCGCTTTATTTAAATGAAATAACAAACAAGCAATAATGATTAATTCGTGAGCCTTTTACCAATAGTGTACGGTGTTGACTTAAAAAGTAAGTTTTTATGAATATGAACTCTGCTTTCGAGGGGTTAACCACTAACCACTAACATTGTTTTACTACTATTAAAATTATGACAAACCACACTTATTAATTCTAAAGAAAATTTAATTTTCAAACATAAAACGTAATAAAAAATTGGTAAAAAAAATGTTTTGAATGTATAGGTACTATCGTCTATACCTATTACCTCTATAATTAACTAATCTAATTAACTAACTACTAAATAACTACTTACTTGACTACATAATTTTAACAGACATAATTTTCTCAAGCCATTAATCACAGAAATGTATTGGCATATTCTTCCAGTACTATGTCAACAGCTACCTCATCTTGTTTACGCTGCTTGTCTATGACTGCTAATGGTGAATTCGTGTTTGGATCTCATTACGCGTTATCGTTTTTGAAACGGTCAGATCGAACGATAGTGTACAAAATTTGAAACCGTGTTCGGAAGCGGTTTCTATTTGATTGCACCGGCCTTAAGAAAAAAAGTAAGATTACGTTTCTAGTTACGTAGTTTGTTAGAATATAAAGTTTGTAGTTGGTAATAAAAAATTGAGCTTACGTTCCTACTTACGTAGTAAAAACAATAAACCTTTACTAAACTTAACGAATACTATTAATAGTAATATTAGTAATAAAAACGTAAGCCAAAATAATATTATTCTAAGAGTATTATCGCTTTAATTAAAACCAGAGAATATTAACGCGAAAGTTTCCAAGTAATTTGCTGATCATAAAAAATATATGAAGTAACAAAATAGCATATAAAATGCTAGAAAAAACATAAATCAACATAATTGGTTGCCTGGAAGAGATCGCTCTTAGCGATAAGGCCGCCAATTAAGACGCTGATTTTAATTTGTATGTTTTTTTTTGTGTGTTGTTTCGTTTGTGGTGTTTTAATAAAGTATTTATCTATCTATCTATCTATCTAAATCTTAAACTAGCTTATAAAAATATTAATTATTACTTTGGCGGCTCATAAAATTAATAATGTGTTAAGTACATTAAATTTAATTAACTAATTAGCACATATTTATATGGCAACAAGTAATTAATGGAGTTTATTGGCGATGAATAATCACGTGCCGAATTATTTTCAAGTAGAAAATGTGTTATGTTAGTTCTTGAGAGAGACGACGCGACGTGGCGATGGATCTTAGTCATTTTTGGTGTAAAATAGTATGCTGAGCCAAAAACACTATGAGATTTTTATCGCAGAAAAACTCAAGTAAAACCGCAGGTAGGAATAAAATACAAAGTGTATTTTAACTGAGTTATGACAAACTTTTTCTATAAACAAAAATAAAAGCAACTAGAAATATAAATAATAACATTAAAAAATCTACACGACACAAGCCAAAGCATAAAATATCTCCGAACCGCAGCCAACAGGCCCCTTATACAAATATATTATTTTCCCGTTTTTCACGGTATTTGACCTCCACGACCCTCCATCTCCTTTAATGACGTGTAAAGTATTCTAGGGGTTGTCTCTGGTCGCACAGAAAAAACAAAACTCAACTCTATAGTTTAGATACATAAAAACTCTTTTCATTTTGGCGGGAAAGTTAGTGGAAAATGTCAACTGTCAAGTTGGCAGCGCTGAAGGGACTGCTAATGGGCGCGTTCGGATTTTAAACCGGATTGTTGTTGTAGACGGTCAGGGGTTACTTCCTTTTAGTTTTGAGATTAAAGGATTGGATTTGATTTGCGTGCAGATTGAAAGAAAACATTTTTATTTTGCAAATAAAGATACAGTTAAAACATTGAGATAATTTACGCTTAGTAACCTATAGAATCTAAACATGGTCCTGATTGATAATATTTTTTGCATTTTATTAATCTTGTGAGTGCAGAGTTAACATGAATAAAGCTCATTTGAAATTAGGTAAATAATAAATATTCAACACCATTGTCAACCACTCGCCATGTTGCAAAACGCACACTAGAAGAAATAATTAACACTTTTCTGTAAAAAAAGTTGTACCGTAACACTTATGTTAAAAAATATTATATGAAAAGTTATACTCCATCTAGTATAAAAAAAAATTGCTTAGAAGCTAGCAATTCAATAAACTTTCATAATGTAGCAATTCAATAAACTTTTATGAAACTTGCTAGCAATCTCTGATCTTGTTTTTTTATGGATCGAGTAAACATTTTCACGATTTTCCTAATGCAAATAAAACAGAAATGTTAAAATTAGTGAGACCTACTTTCTATATGAAGGGATGTGAAAGTTACTCGAATATTTCTTGTACTTGTCGTTGGTCAATGGTAATGATTTTTAAAAATCATGTCTAAAATATTGATAGCATCATATCAATTAAGCTGCATTTTTGGACTCTTGTTTATTAATTTTCACAACAAACTAGATTTATATTGAAGCAGCTGTTTACGCAAAATAATTAATTTAAAAAGACTTAAGAAAAAATATTACAAATAGCCACTAAGAAATTGAAAAATCTCAAATAGTAAATCTTTCAAATATCCTTTCCTTTAGGGTCCTTATTTCCATGATTAAATATATAATAAACCTATGCAACAACACCAAATAAATTAATATATGTATTTTGGTACCATATACATTATTATACATACAGGCGCCCCTGAAACCAGGGTTGTCACAAATAAATCATGTTAACACATAAAATGCGTTTTCGCTCCAACCGGGTGTGAAACACGACAACTTGTGATACATTACTGAATTTTACTGCATTGTTATATCATTTTAACTCTTATCTTTAAAGATATAAGGATCATAATGTACGTTGAGAAAATCTATAGATTTAGGAGTGCAAAATGTAATAGAATTTCGAAGCGAATTTGACTCGTATGCGTACAAGTTTAAGGTTGTTAATAGAAGATGGGAGAAATATGTTACAAATTATTTGATTACAATGATAATGTTGCTAGCCCTAAGAATAGGGGTGTGCTAACCGAATTGAAATTTATCTAATAAATTATTGCCTATGCAGTTGGATAGATTTAGGGGTAACTTTGTTTAGTTCCTGAGGGTTGCAGATTTTGGGGTTGGAGTACTGAGAGTAATTGATTGTCATTTGCACTAAATAGAATTGAATTGAAAGAGAAATGTATACCTTTGTGTATGTACATATATCGTATACATAGCAAAGCTTGAAACAAAAGCTTATGTATTGTTTAATATATTGTATTTGCCTTATGTTTATTTCTAAAGCAAAAATCGTGGTTTTATTTGTAAAGTTCAATTTTACAATATGGAGAATTTTGTACATTTTAATTTACCCTATGTAATTAAACGTTACCCATTGTTTGGGACTTTGATAATGATCATATATTAATACTTACATATGTAGGTATGTATTTTTATTTTGGTTTAGCTACATGAACGGGCATTTAAAAAAATAACGTTTGTGTAAAACTGTTTATACGAATAACAGAAGTAAAAAGACAATTTCAACGGAGTAAGTTGTATCAAAGTATTTTTATAAAGATTTACTACTTCGACTTTAGTAAGCTCAGTCAGTAAAACTACGACCACTTTAAAAAGTAAACTATTAATGCCCAATTTTCCCCACCAACGCCCGCCTTCCTGGGCGTAAAATCGTAAATATTGTCAGTAGCAATTACCCACCCAAGTACCCACTACGTGTGAATTGCTGTGCAAATAGATAAGTAGCGGACACGCGGCAAACACGTGCGCTCGCTACGGTGGTCGAGCGATAACTGATGACTTTATACTTCTGCGAGGGCTTAGGTAAACATTTGATTTAAATATTTTAGGGAAGATGGGTATTTGTTATTTATTATAGGTTCTGTGGCTTATGTGTTAATTCGGTGATCATTTATACCAATACTAAATTTCATCCATATTGGTTAAAAAGCTATTTGAACGTGAAGAATGGACAAACAGAGACATTTAAACACTCACGAATTACCGTTTCTTCTATATCAGATAGATAGATAGAAAACACTTTATTATAACACCAAAAAAACAGGGAAAACACAATGTAACATACAAAACTTAAAATAAGTGTCGTAATTGGCAACCTTATCGCTCAAAGCGATCTCTTCCAGGTAACCAATCTGATATTACTGGAATGACTGAGCATTATTCTTCATCCTTATAAAGGTGTGAATTGGGTTTATTTATTATAAAATATATTCATAGTAGGGTACCTACTACTGCTACAATAAAGTGTTTGATACTCTAACCACTACGGTTCCGCTTCCCTTATCCCTGGGGCTCTCTGCTCCCTCTAATTGCAACGTCAACATGCAATGTTTTACTGATTGTTTGTGTTTTTTGCAGAGTAGTGTTGGAGGGACTGAGGGTTCGTGTGAAAGTCGAGATGGCCTCAGGAGTTTAAAACCCCTTGATTCTATGGAGAGAATAGAGAAGATGCTTGAAAATGAGTTACATTATAGTTTCCTAGTGGATGCCTGCGGCTTCGCTCGCATTATTTCAGGATAAAAAGTATAGCATAGCCTAACTATAAGCCTATGACATTCTAAGACCTCATACTACCTACATATCAAAAATCATGAAGATCCGTTCAGCGTTTATGCGTGAAGAGCGTTTATATAAACAGACAAGCAGAGGCACAGAAAAACAGATAAACATACAAAAAGTATAATAATGGCTATAACGTGTTTTATTATTTCCATTCTTTTTTTTACATGATATAGGCTCACGCTTGACTACAACTTGCCTGATGTTAAGCAACAATCTACGATCTAGCGCGCTGGCCTAGAAGAAACCGGTTTACTCTCGACTTGAAGACCGACATATTATAGTTCAAGGGGAATAGAGATTCGGGCAAGGAGTTCCACAGTTTGTCAAAGTATAACCAATTTTTTTTCTTATATCTTCTATGTTCAGTTTTTTTTAACCTTCTTCAGCTTTATTATAATATGTATAAATAACTTTGAGTTAAATCACCAGTTACTTTTTTAACACTCAAATGTTTATAAAAACCTCCCACATAAAAGCAACAACAACCACACTAGTGGCGGCACGTGGCTTCACTTCCCACGCTACACTTGAGTGCGTACTTGAATTCAACTTAACTCAAGTGTTACTTTAAGCTATTGCACCTAATTGATTTGTCAGGTAAGTTAGTTAGGTCATATGTTTTTGTTGATAGGTTTTTTTAGTTTTTTATCGTTTCGTTGTAAAGATCTTTAATAATAACATATATATTTTTTAATGTTATCAAGTGCGAACCCGTTTGGTTTAAAAATAAAATTAAAATATTATTTGCTAGACTGCTCTATGGGTCTTATTATATTAATATCTGAGTACATATATTATATTATTTAAGTTTTGAAATCTCGTAATCATTATATGTTCAGACATGCCTTGGAAAACGTTTTCACATCACAGCTTAATTTTAGAATAACTGATTAAATTATGGTACTTATTAAAAATATAATTTGTGTCACTATAACACATAAAACACGAGTGGGTGCTCGCGACTTTGCTCGCATTAAGAAGTAAAATTTGCATCCCCTTTTTCACCTCTCTAGAAGTGGTATTTCCATAAATCCTTTCTTAGCGGATGGCTACGTTATAACATCTAGCTTCTTTCCAAATTTCAACCCAATCCGTCCAGTAGTTTGGGCTGTGAATTGATAGATCACTATATCAGTCAGTCAGTCACCTTTAAGTTTTATAATTTAAAATAACATGCGATTTCATAGAAAATGATTAACAGTGAAAACAATACTTTATTTTTAAACATTGTTAAAAACACATCAAGCATATACCTATTATTGTTTATACTAATCTCAGATGCAACAATAAAGCCCCCTCCACACTAAGTCCATTGCATAAATAAATAAAATAAACAGGCAAGTGTGAACGGTCGCTAACACATGACACTTCGCAGGGAAATGTAAAATAACCTTTTGATTAAGTAGTTGATGTAAAATAAACAGAGTTTTAATGGACAGTGGCTATTCTAAAAAAATATTGAATTTATAAAAAAATACACTAATTTCTGTAACAATTTTATTTGCATGTTAGGAAGGTATGTTAATTAAGTTGCAATTTTTCTGTTTGATCAAAAGTTTTCGGTATTTTTCTGCCTTGCCTATTGTTAATTGATACCTTTTGAACTGACTGGTTTCTAAATTTCACTGGTTGCATCACAAGACAAGACATAAATTTAAGTTATAAACCACATTAACAGTTAAAAACATAGTTAATCAAATTAAAATATTGTATTTTATATTCCGTCAATCATTGTTATTTTTTAAAGATAAGATCAGGCATAACTCTGCGGATATCCAACTTCTTTTAACTAACTACTACATTTTTTAAATGTTCATTTCCTTAAAAGTTAATAGCAAAGATATTACAATTTTAAATAGATTTCTTCTCTTAAACACCAACAAAGCACCTACTCAACCCCCACCCCCCGAGGCAAGGGTGCGTCACGACACAAGTGTCAAATTTCACACGCTCTCAAATAGTTTATATTCAAACTGTGTTTGTTATTTTGACAGATTTGTTGTCGCTTGTAGGCGTAATTGAATTAATAACACCACTAGTAGTGCCCTACAGTTCTATCTGTACTGATTTTGGGATAAAAAGTTACCTTTTTATAGTATCAAATCCATCGTGAACATCTATACTAATATTATAAAGCTGAAGAGTTTGTTTGTTTGTTTGAACGCGCTAATCTCAGGAACTACTGGTGCGAATTGAAAAAATATTTTTGTGTTGAATAGACCATTTCCCGAGGAAGGCTTTATCACAATGCAACTAATAGGAGCGAAGAAACAATGGATAATGTGGAAAAAATGGGGAAAATTATCCATCTTTAAGGATTTCCGTTGCGTGCGCTGCGAAATCGGTTCAAGATATCAAAAAAATATGTATGAAAGAATTATTTCTCTTAAAATGATTTAACAAAATGTCTGCAACAGTATATGTCTATCTTTTAAGATTAACTCACTAGAACCGTTTTTATGATAATAACTATTCCACGCGGACGAAGTCGCTGGCACAGCTAGTGTAAAATATATAGTAGTACACACAGACACATTCATGTATATATGTTTAAACTCTAAAAGAATACCTATGTAATACATATCTAAGTAATTTTTATTCTGAAATAATCATCGTAACGCAAAGAAGTGTTCTAAATTAATAGCATATAATGTGTTAGGTGATTACGTTGATGTCTTTTGTTTGAAAATTAAACTTGTATGAAAAAGAGTTCAACGCGTAACTCCAAAATTTTAGCTTTGTTTAAATTTTATATCTTAATTCAGCAGTGGTATATTACTGATGGAAAAAATATCTATTAATTAGTAGAAAGATTTTTTTTGTTAGTTTATCCGAGCGATTTTAACAAGAGCAAAAATTTCTTTGGCAATTTAGAACCCTTAAAACATAAATTAATTAGGCGTATATTACCTAATAAAACAGTAACTATAAATATTCACATTCTTTTTTATTTTCTCCAACAAAAAACCCTTTAATTAATAAAATAGACGTACCCACGCAAAATAAAACCATCAACTTCAGCATTAAACTTTATCACCACTCATTCCTTATCATTTGTAGCGAAATTACCCTTTACGCCATTTAAAAAGCAACTCACGATAATTTCTGACGGTGACAAGAATCAAGCATTAGTAAAGAAAAAACAAAAACAACATGGCGTCCAAGATGGCCGCTCAAAGAAGCCGCCGCCGGTAGCTCGAGTCGTTCATAAATGATAAATTTAATCATATTTATTATGATATGGAAGGAATAAGAGGAGAGTGCTTGGTGGTTTTTGTATGACAATGTATTTAGTTTATGAAAAAAATACTTTTGGTAGTTTTTTCTGGTGTAGTTTTAGTATGTGTTCACTTTTTTACAATATAAATACAGGCAGATAAACTCTTTGTTAAACTATATATATGTAAGGATAAATACAGATCAACTCTCTTTAAGTCGTATTTCCTCATGACTGAGGGTCGTGACTCCCCCGCAGAATTAATTAGTTAGGGAAGTTCTCTGGGGCAGATATGAACATCGTGGTGGGCGCCAGGTTATGTACCTAGATAAATACAGATTGAAACATACAAAATAATTGACTTCTTATAATAAAAGTTCTTAAGCTAAAGTTATATTATTACATATATTGTAATTCGAATGTAAAGCTTAAACACCATAAAAAAGATTTTGCAGTCATAAACAAAGGCTGTAGTAAGTTTAAGTAATCTTCTTACATAAAAAGTAAGTAAGTATTACTTTCTTCAAGTTTTTAAGTTGTTTTATTTCTATACTCATTAGAACCATTAACAACCTTTTGTGTTTATCTACTTGTAAAGTAACATGTTTTAGTAGAATAGTGTAAAATTAGCTTGAAGAAAGGCTTGTGTTATCGTATTAGTAAATAATGATTTAAAAAAAACTATAAACTTCTCTCACAATTTTATTTTAACGTTTCTATTAACTAATTGTTTGTTATCCGTTTTCGTATTATTATTATGAATATCGATTTGTTACGCATACATAGATATAACTTACATAATAAAAAATAATTGTGTGGAAATTTTTCGCCAAAGGAAAAATGCATGTTCAAAACCTACCATTCGTAATTCGTATCGCCGTAATTTTATACCTCAGTCTACCAACCAACCTTAAAACTACAAAACACAAAACCTTTTTTCTCAATCGTCCTTCACCTTTGAGGTTGTAACATCTCAATACATCTCCTCGGTCCAATATGAATAAAACAGTAAATCGAAGTCACAGACACTCGGCCCGATTTCACGCGAGCCTTAAACTGGCGCATTTTTTATAAATTTCCGTCGCAACTGGTCTTTTAAAGTCGGTTTTATAAATATTTCTTATTAAATCCGACCATGATTCAGTGTTCGGTAAAGAATAAAGATATTGCACGGTCAAGCCGCGACGCGGACTAAATTTACGGGCCGTTCTAAATTTGAATTTCGATTTTGTTTTTTATTTTTGTAATGTTGGCTGTAGGTTGGTGACTCATTTTATGAATGAAATTAAGGTCTTTTCTACTTTCGTTTGTTTACTATATGACAACGATAACTTTTTGTGCAATTGGTCAATCTTGGTGTCGAATATTTTCTTCTTTTGCCGTAACTTTGTATTATGCCAGTTCTCAAGTAAAAAGGCCCATTGGTGCCTCTAATATACTTAGCTTAATTGACAATGACTCAGTAATATTGGAACTAAAACAGCTCAGATTGTTAAAGGCAGTTGTGAGTCTTCTAAGATCAATAAGTATCCGTTACTATCGGTGTAACTTTATACAAGTGCATTGATTCCTTAACCGTAGTTTGTATTGTTTAAGTATAACACCAAAACTGTCGTAAATAAGTTAGACAAGTTGTAGTTTTTAAACCGACTTCAAAAAAGAGGTTGACAAGTCTTCTATAAGTTTTTTTTTGTATTTGTGTGCGTTTGTAGCGACGGTATGTTCAATTTTAAACGCCTATTGATGCGGTCAGGCTTTAGATGGGTGGGCAAAGAGTGGTATTTGAATTAGACGCTTCCGTGTTTCTGATGACTTGTTAATGAGTATACAAAATTTTATTCACCAGCTCATAAGTGTAACATTTTACTCCATTTCGACAATATCACATACGAAATATACATAATTATGTCACGTATGTAACATCCTTTTTAGAAGTTTGTTTAAAGAGTTCTTAACACGGCTCTCTTTATCAATTTTTTTTCTCTTTGGCCATAACGTTGTATTGTGCCAGTTCTCCTCTTTATCTATACATATAACCTCCTTTTACAAATCTGTAGAAAGAGTCCTCAACTCTTTATCCAAAGTAAAGCGACAGTTACGAATTCCACCTGACAGCCGCAGTAAGTATAAATCGATATTTAGGTCATTGTGTCGAGTGATCGATTTTCGAAACCGCAAGCTGGCAGATAGCGAGGACAGGATATATCATAAAAGGGAAGAATGGCGCGGGTGATTGTGAACTTTGTTTTAGGTGTATTTTAATATTTTTTTCAAGATGATCTCTTTACGAATACGCATAATTGAGAATTGTCCAACTTATAATAATGTTAATTGTAATACGACAAACAGTTACCTTACTGATTTGTTTTATTATGATAAGAGAAGAGATCAAAGATAAATCTGTGGCTATTTATGCGTGAAGCAAAGTGTGAGCTTGATCAACATTTTGTTGTTATGTATATTTTTTTTCGCTTATAACATGTTCGGGAGGTGTTTCAAATAGTAGTTTAAAGTAGTTAGGAATTTTCGAAGATTCAACCATAATACTTTCTTATCATATCTCTTTGAGTCGTATTTCCTCATGACTGAGGGTCGTGACTCCCCCGCAGAATTAATTCGTTAGGGGAGTTTTCTTGGGCAGATACATCGTGGTGGGCGCCCAGGTCCTTCCACGGAAGACGCATGTCCTCGGATATTGTGGTCCTCAAACATGTCGGTTTCCTCACGATGTTTTCCTTCACCGCTAAGCGAGTGCAAATCTACACATTACTTGAAAATACAAGTCATTGGTGTAGGGCGGATTCGAACCAGGGTGCGCCTGGATGAAAAGCAGACACTGGAACCGCTGAGCCACACTCGCTTTTATTATCATATATCATTACCCAAAAACACATTTTATTTTTTTTCTTCAAAAAAAAGTTTTGTACAATTTATCACGCAGCGTTCTTAGCTTTAATTTGGAGACGGTTCTAAATTCAAACGAGAAACGACCATTGTGCAAGAGCTTATAATATCGAGTCATTCATAAATAGAATGTGTATTTTGTTTTGTTTTTAACTTCGTTTTTGTGCCATCTTTATAAGGAGGTTGGTGTTTAGGCTTTAATTAATTTGTTTGTTGTCTGTGGTAAATACACGAAATAACATAAAATAAGTATTTGTTTACCAAAGACGACCAAATACAAATAAAACATAGTTTTACCAGATTTGAATAAACATTCAATTGATCATTGATACAAAACTAGAAGTTTTACAAAAAACAACTACAATCCGGTTCCGCATCCGCCCTCAACAAAAGAGACCAATAAACTGCATTAAAAAGAAATTAATTATCATTCCCGCCTAAAGATTAAAAAACCAACTGGCCGTATAAAATACTAAGGGATGCCAATATAACAAAAAAATATCAATTTAAAAAAAGAACGCCCAGCTGCTATCGTTACGCTTCTGTAAAGAACGAGACAGATGCATTTATTTCGGGCGGGAGTGAAAGAGAGGGCAATACGGATTAAAACTGAACTTGGTAGAGGATTTATTTTTATTCTCCTATAAAATATGTACCTATTAGGCTTTAAATGTAATAGGTCACAATCGGTAGTGTTGTTTGTAGAAACATAATTTTATTCGGAATTTTAAATAGGTATAATATATCACAGTACCATAAAATATAAAAATACGTTTCCATACCGGTATTGGAATGGAAAGGTACTATTTTAAAATTAGATAGGCTCGCGCTTGCCTACAACTCGCTAGATGTTATCTACTAACTTATAACCGACGTTATAATCTACGATCTAGCGCAGTAAACGAATACTAGGATAAGGAATTTACTGAAATGCTAAAAATTTAACTGGTACATAAAGATTATGTAATTTTTTTAACGTCTAGCTTTAGAGGTACTGAGAAAAAAAATCTTTGGTAAATTTAATACTTTGTTTTCTGCGATTGTTCTTTGGTTAATTTTGGATTGAGATTTGGCTAAAATATTTTCTCCCCATTTCTGCAGCGACCACAACAGCAAACAGTGGCAACTCAAACAAAAATGCTCTTCAAATCGCTTTCAGAATGCATCTTTTCATGGTCCCTCGAGCAAAATTACCTATTCGTCACAATATACTTTAGACGTTATATCTTAGAGGCGGATCATTGTAATGAAATTTGTAAATCCGACACACATAAGTATACGTTCCCAAACGCTTGTGTTACCTAATTGTCATTGGTAAGGTTCGTCAGCTTATAAAATAACTATATATGTTTTTTTTTATATTTATTCACATACAGAATAACAACTAACTTATTACATTAGTGGGCATCAGTCATGTCTCGTCAAAAAAAAATACAAATTAAAATTACATTAAAATAAAATTAAACTGATTGACTAAACGGTGTGCACACCGTTTAGTCAATCAAAAAATCAGTAGAGGAGTAGCCATCTCTTTTGTCGATACTTTTGAAATGACATCTCTTTCTTTGAGTCTTATTTCCTCATGACTGAGAATCGTGACTCCCCCGCAGAATTAATTCGTTAGGTGAGTTCTCTTGTGCAGATACATCGTGGTGGGCGCCCAGGTCCTTCCACGGCAGACATGTCCTTGGATATTGTGGTCCTCAAACATGTCGGTTTCCTCACGATGTTTTCCTACCCTAAGCGAGAGCAAATCTACACTTAACTTGAAAATACAAGTCATATGGTGGATGAAAAGTAGACACTGGAGCCGCTGAGCCACACTCGCTTATTGAAATAACTTAGTTTAATTTTAATCTGGGCTGGTCTATAATAAACACCCGAATCTACCGAATCTTTCTCTTGAGTCGTATTTCTTCATGACTAAGGGTCGTGACTCCCCCGCAGAATTAATTCGTTAGGAGAGTTTTCTTAGGCAGATACATCGTCAAATGAATATATACTATACATAAATGGCATTTTAAGGACCTTGGGAAAACGAAGAAGACATCATGTCGCGCTTATTATATCCTGTAAAATTTAAACCAAGTCTTTCTATTCGACAAAGTAACTTGACTAATGTCACTTTAGTTAGAAGTCTCCGGTTTGTAATAGTCTATGTAATATCTACTAACGCACCGAGTTTTCGAACGCACTCCGTTGAGGGGACGTTAATCCTACCTCTTCGACTCCCTTTTGAATAGAGAACGTCTGAGCAGCGCCTGTTCTTTTTATGAAAAATTGAATCTTTCTGTTTGAGTTCCACTTTTGTTTAAATGGAATTGTTTCATGATAGCATTTTTAAATATAGATTCTTCTATTTATTTTGGGCATAGTACGAAATTTTTTAGCTTTATTTGAATGCAAAATGTATGAAGTTCTTAAAAAAACACAAAACAGAGCATAGATATATTTAAGGGCTGTATATTAGACGGCCTTATCAGATTACGATTATCCGACAATTTTTCCTGAAACCTTTTAACTTTTAAAATATAAAAATATGTGGTAATTGTATCACGAAACTACGCCAAGCTGCAAACTAATCCAGGTTTGAATTGTAATAAGCACATTAAAGTATATTTCCCTCAACCAAAAATAACGAAATTTCTCTAATATTTTATAAATAATAAACCCTCTAATCATGAATCAAATAGGGCATGTAAATTGTAAACATGGTACCATTTGATAAAAAAAAACATCTAACCGCACGCTACCAACATCAGAAACCGAACTCACTAATTAAATCAAACTAACAAGGAGCGACTTCCGCTTCCCCCACATTTTGGGGTAGCGTGGCAACACTGAACCCTAGAGAGGGGGTAGGAGGGGGTTTATAAGCCGCTTACCCGGGAGGCAGGGGCCTGTTTTGATTATTCCCAAGGATGTCTTCTTGCTAGGTAAATTATGCAACGCTTTTGCGCTTTGTTGTTCTGACGAGTTGGTCTCGTCATGTTGGTAGTTGTTTGTCTATGGTTAATTTGTAATGGCCGCTTTTAATGGAACATGCCTTTTTAATGAGGTTTATAGGTATGACTGTTTTCTTTTGTGGGATTGTAGTTGGTGTTTTGTATCAGATGACAGACTGTTCTGTGTGATAAACTTGTGCGTATGTGGTGCTTAATTTACATAGGTACTAGATTTGCGGAAATATTTTACTACCGTGCCTATCAAAACCAAGTAATATCAGAAGTTTTTAAAGGAGTGCATTACAGATTTTCAAAATAATTTTAGTTTTTTAGTTACATAGTTTAACCGATTGCTTTAAACTACAAATCGAATATAAATGAGGTTTAAACGATTTTGTAATGTCATCAATTATACTTGGCAATTCTTTTATCGAATCGCTCACACAGCAACTTAGAAATAGCTCATAGAATAACATTAGGTTAGACTATATACAGGAAGTTTGTCGATAGTGTCATCAGCTGTGAAACGAGTTATAATACTATACTTCATATTTATCACCACGACCTCACTAACCGCAAACACGTAGGAAACAATCACTAACCTTGTGGAAACCCCACAGCTTCGAGGCCGTGGTGCGTCAGTCCGAAGGGGCCGAGCCCTCCCAGGGGCCCCGGCCCCATCCCCATGTGATGAGCGCTTGAATGATGAGCATACGGGTTCTGAGCCAGCGGCGACGGCTGCTTCAGGTAGTGAAAATAATGGTGCAACGGCGTGGTGGAGTGGTGCGCTTGTGGCGCCGCGGGGCCAGTGGCAGTCGGCCCGGTGGATGAGGAGTTGGTTAACAGCGCCATCTCGGGGGAGCGGGCGTAGTCACCGGAGTAGCCGCGGGGGCATGGCGGCAGATGGCGCTCTACTGGGTGCGCATTGCAGCCTGGAATGAGAGGAAGTTGCTATTAGAAACATGAAAAGACAATACGTACTAGTATGACTTCCAAGTTTTTTAAGGCAGTATCACCATAGACCATACTATAAAGGCGAAAGTTTGTGAGTGTGTATGATTGTTACTTATTTACGTTAAAATGGCTGAACTCATTTGGATGAAATTTGCTGCAGAGATGTACTCATGTAGCATTTCAAGACATCGCTAGTACTTAATAGTGACAAGACATAACATATACCACATATGTAAGTGGGTATGTCAATGTGACGATATAATATGTACCTGGGTAATAAACATTTATTTTTTAAAGCTATCTTCTTGTCCCAGATCCAGCTCAACCATATTGAATGCAATAGCGTCATTGACATCATGGTTTTACCAAAAAAATGCATAATTTACACACTCACTTAAATTTGCATTGAAAAAGTTCCTTAATATCACGCATAAAATTGTGATCCAGAGTAAATCTAGTTACCATAATAAACAAGTCGTGTTTATACAGTTTCAGCTCGCGTTTTAATACAACTCACCTGAGATCAAGTAATGTTGCAGCCTACAATTCAAACTCAAAACTCAAAAATGTTTATTGGTTTCATACAATACTTAAAAAAAATAAGAAAATATATATTTATATCTAATTACAAAGTTGCAAGCGGTGTGTTGGCATCCGGACGAGACATATCTGTATCCCGCATATCAACGTCTTCCCGTTATACATGTTAGTTTGTTATGTACCAATATAGTAAAACTAGCTGTGCTTGTTACTTCGTCCGCGTGGAATAGTTATTTTGGGTATAATTCTTTGGATTTTGAACCTTTTTCGCAGCGAACGCAATGGAAGCCCTCAAAGATAAATAATTTTCCCCGTTTTTTTCCACATTTTCCATTGTTTCTTCGCTCCTAGTTTCGCTTAGTTGCAGCGTGATGTTATATAGCATAAAGCCTTCCTCGATAAATGGTCTATTAAACACAAAAAGATTTTTTCAATTCGCACCAGTAGTTCCTGAGATTAGCGCGTTCAAACAAACAAACAAACAAACTCTTCAGCTTTATAATATTAGTAGGTATAGATTACAAATGAAGGTTAGGTTAATAAATTTATTAATAACCAGTTAACGTAGTTAGGAATCAAAAGATATTTAATTTAATATTTAGTGTTTAAATTTCAAGCCTCAGTATTTGTTCGAGTACCAATAAATACTTAGTCACTTGTATCTTATATTTCGGTATTCAATCTAGTTAACTTGTCATTTACGCAATTTATATATTATTACTTATATCAGACCAAACTCAGCGTCATTTTAGTCAAGTCAACAACCCACGCCAACAGTTTCGTAAGTGGCCTTAAATATACCAATCACACGGCTCATTCAAACCGTTTAACAGAACAATTTAACAAACGTCAATTCAAATTATAAGCAACGCCAATCATACTTTTTTCAATTGCTAACTATTTTACAATTACCTTTATGAAAGGTAAATTTTCCGCGCTATTGCAATTTAAAAAAAAAAAATATAACAAAAGTCAAACACGTGGAACGCCTTCGAAATTTGAAATGAAAGAGCGTCTTTTCGATACGGATGTTTCGAGGATTCGAATTGCAAAATTCAATGAGAGTTTTTTTCTTCATGTTGGCAAAGGTGTAGGTACATGTTTACAGACATTTTGTCACGTATATTTTTTTTCGGCGGTTACCTGAGGTACCTTTGCCAAATTGAGGGGGCTATGATCGGTGGGTCTTTGTGAAGAAAAAAAACTTGACGAGCTATATCAAAGTGATGACATTTCGAATGAAAAAGTTTGGGAATTTACGTGGGTATTCTTCGACGAGGTCTATTTTAAAAGGCCGTACAATTTTTGATAAAATATTTTTATTTTTAATACTACTATAAATAAACTTTAAAGTTCCTACTCTATTTATACGCACTTAAAGAACTAGATTGTAACATTTTTGAGATGAGAAGATATCTAAAAACTGTACTACCGTTAGCGTAATGTCTTGGATTAATTCAAAATTACTCGTAGTTAAGTGTTTTCCAAAACAGAAAAGGAAAATTTTATCTCTCGGTTCGTCACCGATTTTTAAGCTAAACAAAAAATCTAACGCACCTCCTTTTAACAACATTATTACAATTTCCCCATCAGCAGCCAACCTTCTTTGTGACAAAAAAGACAATGTCACTTTCGGCAACCGCAGAATCTTATCTTGTTCTCGGAAACCCCATTTTACTTTCCTTGAGGAACCTCGAAATTGTCAACAAAAGATTATCCCAAATCTATCCATTAGAAAAAAGTATATAGCCAACTTTACAAAAATGAACTCTGAGTGGTTAATTTAGGTTTGATTTTTGTAAACTGGCAACATTGGCAAAGGAGTTAAGGACTTCCGCCTGATTAGAGATTTGCGTTTTGGCGGTAAAACCCTCGAAAGGTGTTCGATTGTGTAACGAAACGCACTCGGTTTCGCATATTTTTTTGCTAATCGTCGGCACTTTTAGTCTTACACGTCACTTACTTTTTGGTAATTCGTTCGTGGAATTTTTGAGAGAAAAAACTTTTTTGTCATTTGATTTTTGCTGAAAAAGACTTGTTTTGATTGTTTTGTGCTAAAATGTAATTAAATTCATAATGTTTTGTTCATTTCCTTGTTATGATTAGCATCATCTGAAATTATGGGATTAATTTATTATTTTGAAAAATAAAGGCTCTAATTTTCGAAAGAGATTAGTTTTTGCTTAATTAATTTACATTGTTTATAATTTCATTCCAGCTAATTAAAATTTGGGTTTATCCTAAATCCACTCTTTGGTTATATGTACTTTAAAGTAATCTACTTATCCGCTAAATTAAAGTTTACATGAAATTAGCATAATTTTATTTGTAAAATGTTCAAGAATTCTTATAATTTTAAGCACTGAATATAAATAATAGTAATTAAGTATAAAATACAGAAAAGATATTCAAAAATTTTGTTCCAAGAGATCGTATACTTAATAATTAATAATTTTGCAAAACGCGTATTTAGATTTTGCCAACAGAACGCACAGAAGTTAACAATATTTACGTGTAATTGATTTATTTAATGTAATTAACGCAATATATTTTGTATTATAACGGTCCATAATAGTCTTCGTTTCTTTCAGCGCTCTTACTTTTACGTTTAATCGCAGGCTTTTAAAGGTTGTTAGTTGCATACAATTTATCCAACACAGCTTCTTCCGGACCAACAAAGAACGGCCCCAAAAAGAGCATCACATTAACACTCTCCCTAACAAACGGTGTCAATAACTCCAAAAATCTATTTGTCACAATGAACACCATAAATAATATCGCTGTGCAAACAGCGGCCATATTGTTCGAAATACAAATATTCGCGCCCTCCGCGATGTAATGACTCGTTTGTTTGCGCAGTTGGTAGCATTGACTGTCAGAGACGTGACGGATTGGAGATGGTTGGTGACCTTAGGGTCAAAATACTGCATTATTTTTTATGGACCAAGTTGTATCATCACATTGATGCACTAAACCTAACCTAAAGGCGAAAGATTGAGCAACTTGTAAGTCTGCCTTTCTTCATGCTCATGTGGCAAAGCAGATTTTGAGACAATGCAGTACAGGGTTACCTTATTCTAACCAGAGCTTACGTGTTAAGCTATATTTTTTACGAGACAAAAATTACAAGGCGTCATGTATAACGTAATATCAGTATACTATTAGTCATACAGACCAATTACTTTATATTATTACTTGAACTGTTTCCCACAAATTCTATTTAGTTATGATCAAAAGTCGTAGCTCTGACATTTCACTAAGCTTAGCTTGCAGCACTATCAAACCAAACATCCATCAACAATGCCATACCGATTCCAAATTCGAAATAGAGACGTTCCAATTTCAAATTCATTCAAAAATAGAATGCCGACGCTAAGCAAACTGTCATGGCGGACAATAGACGCGTCCTAAACACGCGTGTCCAATAACAAATTATATTTTTTCTGAATGAGGGATGGAAATAAATACCAAGAATGCTACCGTTATCAGATTGTTGTGACTTTGGTGATGTAGGAAAATATTTTTGATAACAGGAGTGAATTGACACATTCTTGGCTGATTTAATAATGGTTTTTAGATCAATAAGTTTAAATACGAAGCATTTATGCTTGTGGCAAAGACTAGAAGCTTTTTTAAGATAGCGAGGAAAGTTTATATTTCGTTTTAGTCGTATTTCCTCATGACAGAATGTCGTGACTCCCCTGCAGAATTAATACGTTAGCGGAGTTCTCTTGTGCATATACATCGTGGTGGGCGCCCAGGTCCTTCCACGGAAGACACATGTCCTCGGATATTGTATTCCTCAAACATGTCGGTTAATGAATATATTTTTTAATGAATATATTTCATAACACAAATAAGCTTTTGCAAGCAAAGAGTCAATACGTTTGTTTTGGACAAGAAAGTCACATTTTGATTTTACCGACATTTCCCATCACGAGGCGTAGTGCAGTTAAATGCAAACCTATAAAAAATATAGGTAACGTAATGTATGTACTGTATTCTTATAATAATCATAATCTTCATAAACATAATCTTACGAAATGTATTACCTATAAAAAGTTTATTGTATTTTTTTTGATAAAATAAAATAAAAAGGATTTTCGAATTGTGTTCTCACTTATTATATGTATGTTCTAACTTATACTCATAAGTTAAAATTTATCCTTATCAGACCTACCTACATCTACGCTTTCAAATATGTGCAAAAACTCTGCCGTCTAGACTACCAAATCCCACCTTGAAGCCCTCATTCACTCCCCAAAACCGCACAAAAACTGCCGACAAACCGACCAGCCCATATTGTCATCGAATAGTTACTCAGAATCATGAAAAAATCCATAGAAACACCTAATAGAGTGCGTCAGAGCGACAAATTTGTCACAATAGGTCGAAAACTGCCCCACTGGGCAATTATCACGCCTTAAATTAAAAAGTTTTTGTCAAAATATGCCCTGTGTTGGTAAAATGTACGGGAAAGCCTCTGTAGTTTGGTTGAGTCGAAACTTTGTTAATCAAATAAGAAAAGTTTGGCCATGATTGAAATTTTTGGAGCAATTTTCTGTGAGTTTAATCATAATTTATTGAATAATAAATCATTTTTTTTTCAAACGCTTTTATTTAACTACGACTACTTACTTTGTTTGCAATAAGAATGACAGAAAAAGAAAACAAGATAAAATATAAACACACTAACTACTTACTTCAAACAATTTTCTACAAAATAAAAAGGCAATAGAATATAAATCTTTAGAATACCCTAAAGACAGACTAATTGCTTACTGGCTGCATTAGCAAAATATTTAAAGCTGTAGTGATTTTCATGAAATTGGATAGCTAATATTTTAATATAGTTAAGAATGTTAGATTATTGTAACGCGATTCATTACAATCCATTAATCAAAATTTGATATCAATTTAATCAACGTCAATACTAACAAGATTTGGCGTCTATTACTTAATATGTCGCGCGTCATAACTTAACATAACTAAATTATGAATTTGGTTTAAGTTCATTATCAAGATAATAAATTCGATTTCAACTATCTTGCTAATAGTACTTTATTTACAATAAAATAAAATAAAATATAAAAACAAGGGAAGAAAAACTAAACATACTACTTCTAACTACTACAAAAAAGGGGCACTTAGAAAATCTTTAGAAAAGCCTAAAGATAATCTAAGTGCTCCAGCCCACCCAGAGGGCAGCGTGCCCAGCATACTGGCCGCATTACCACGCTGGATGGCAATGCTTATACGTTGAGCCAGAAAAAGGCCTCATTTTGGTCACGCGTCGCGTCAACCAAGCGCTCAAATCAAACATGCCCCTAGGTCCCTAGGGAATCCAAAAAGCACAAAACAATTTGTTGAACCATCGACTGATAAAGCCACTGGGGAGTAATACGATACCTTCATTAATAGAAAGTAGGCGAGTGGCGAGCTCTGGTGTCGGGAGTTTTTAAGCCGCCCTTGTGATATGTGACATGGTTTAGACGACCTATGGCGTGTAATGTGGCCTTTACAATGAAATTGCCTAGGTCCGGGAAAAGAAATGCAGTATTGATTTATGATTTTATTAGAGTTAAACACCTGCTGTCACGGTCAGTCCTTGGATGGGTGACCGTACAGAAACAGGATCTAGAAGAAAAATTGCATATTTTACATAAATAGCGGTGACCCGCGGTATTACCCGCATAAACCTGGGATAAGGTGTAATCCATGTTCTGATTCTCTATCTCTATCTTTAAATTTAAACGATAACGGTTTTGCGGTTTTACCAACTTTGACAATCTACAAGTCCAATGCCTGACTATTTTATCTAAAAAGAACATACTGAGTGACATCAAAAAGACGAGTATCTTGTCTTATAAGTTTTCCAAATAAAATCAGACCAATTGAAAGTATCTACAATAACTAAGTAATAACTTATTCATTCTCCGCTAAACGGGTGCTCACAATGCAATTTAACACCACTATCTTTTCCTATTACCTTCGAGGGCGTATTCCCGAGGGCGTAGTCCCAGGGGCGAAGTGCCAGGGCTCCGCTAATGGCCCATGTTGGCATACAACGCAGCATGCGGTCTGGGCGTGGGTTGTTAATAGATGTGGGATACAGATGTAGGTATTTGTTATTTGCGGGTAATGATGTTTTGGATAAATTATTTGTTGATTTGTTCAGTTGCAGTAGGTTTTTTTACATTTGGAGAATATTACCTACATATAGGTATATAAAAAAAACATGATTTTATAAATAATACCTACAGATTGTAATTTCTAAAATTTTATTAAAACTAAATGTTATATTATGGTAAATTCAATTTGACGAGATATTGTAATTTGTGTAGCATATTCTATGATATTAGTACTTATACCTATACCTATGTATGTTACAGCTTTACAGTTCAATCAAGATTCTTTATCTTTTATTATAAATAAGTACTAACAAATTTTAAAAGTAATCTTGTATAAGAGTGGTCAACCTGGGTGATAGTGTTTTTTATGTGTAAAAAAGGATTTGTACAACTAAAATAACCGTTGTTATTATAAGTATACTCGTTTTATTTAAGTGAGTTCCCAAATCACACGAGTATTCTAATTCTCTCTAGAATTTACCAATCCCAGCCATCCACTTATTCCAATCCAATCTACCAACCTAACAGCCCCAACGCACCGGAAACAGCAAGAATGTCCAAATTACAGTTATCAATTGGCAACATTAATTTACCCGACAATGCGACGGCACGCGCCGCCATTGTTGTTGTGACCAACTATAGGGGACGCAAATTGAAATAATAAATTGAAAATATGGAACGTATTTGTTGAATGGGAAGCCGTGGATGTGTTACTTAAGATTGTGGAGTGGGTAATGATATTGAGATTGAATTGCTGCAATAATTAGTCATATGAATTAGCTTGAGTGGGAAAGAAATATATTTATGAAAAACAGATTTGTTAAATGTTCTCCATTTTATTGAAAGCATTATACCTACCTACCTACTTGAATTGAGGTAGGTATATCTTGCACTAGCTAGCTCTCACGTCAAAAACTATGTTGAATAACGTCAAAATTGTATCGTTTTGACGTAAGTGCTAGCCAGTGTTCTAGGTAGGTACCTAAATTTAATCGTGCTTTGTGGGACTGTAGTATACGTAGTAATTATTTTGCTTGAACTACTTGGTTGTTGTAACAGTGACTCGGATTTTGAATGTCAAAAATGTATGTAAGTTTTATACTATTTTATAGGTTATTTTTAAGGTAAAACTAGTTTTTTTTGTTACAGGGTCGACGATTTAACTTTTTATTATTTAGGTTAGGTATATGTAGTTGGTTGCCTTGGTTTTACTATGTTTGTAAATATTTGCATTCACGACAATAATTACACCTGATAGAGGATTTAACTTTCATTCCTACAAATAAAAAATCTTCTTAGTCAACAAGTCTACCTCAAACGTCAAAAAACATAATCCAACCTATCCAAGCCCACACGTTCCGAACTACGTCTGCTCTAACATTTATTAAATCCGAAGCTATTCAAATCAGGCCCTTCAATTTTCAAACACGAAAACGTACCAACATCTGAAAAGTCAACATGCATTATTACGATCTTCATGCGAAGGAATACCGTCGCTATTTCGACGGGTAAACAAAACTCAAGAAAATCGATACCCGGCCGCAGAGGGAAACAAAACACCGCGAAAGAACGAGAGGCAAACAACAAAGGCGTGGTTTACTGTTTCACCTCTCCCTCCCACAGCCTCCGATGCAGTTTTAAAACGAGCGAGCGAGACGATCATACTTTCCAAGTACTGAAACGTAGACTGTAAATAAAACAAGTGATTTATATGCCTTTGAAGTGTTTTTGGCTTATTGCAGCTATTTCAGGACGGAATGTAGTTTAAATCGTGGGATTGTTATGTTGGTGGCGCTGTTCGCGTGTTTTCTGCTTGTAAAGTTGGAGAAAGTGTTGCCATTATTTCGTGAGCTACTGCTACTTATCGTACGAGGGTCTATTAAAATAAAAATGCTAGTTTATTCATAATTTTATACGACTGCCTAGAATTTTATGAACTTGGCTACCAGCTCCCAATAACTTCATAGGAAATATATGAGCTTCGTTTTTTGCCTTATGAATGCTAAAATAGTCTACAATAATAAGTTTTAAAAATAGTATTGTCGAATGAACATGTACCTAGGTGCTATCTACAGATATTATCTTGCTTTTTGTTAGAATGACTTTGTAAAATTGCACCTTTATCATGAAATTTGATAAAGTACAGGTACCTATCAGACGTTTATAACCTATACCAATATGTTTGTGTTCACCTAAAATATCACAAAATTCCTCATTGTATTAAAAAATAATCAAAATCTTACATTCCGATCACATAATGATAACGATAGACTAAACATACCTCCATAACTCCTTATTTAGTAATTTTAAATCTCTGAAGTGTATTTTTTATAATAAAGAGTGACATTAATATAAATTTCCCCGTCACCCAGGCACAATTTGTAACCTGGCGACATTAAACAATGCTGTCACCGTGTCCCGCGCAATTTAATTAATGTTTCCTCTACGTGACGTTTGAAAATGGAACACACAAAAGTCTTCTACCAAAGAGGTTTCAACCGTGCAAGTTTCGCTCATTTCAATAGCGCGTAGGTACCATACTCCTTGGCGCGAACGTGATTGTAACAAATAGGTGGCGCCATTATGTTGCAGATAAAAATAAAAAACCTAGTTCTAAATTTGAATTGCGTGTGGGCGGGCTTTATGCTACCATAGAGTAGAGTTGTGTTTTTTATGAGAAGCGTGTTCGGTTGCATTCAGCAGTGAAATGTAATAAAATATGAATATCGAGCTTGATTTAATTTTGCTTGGGAGGTAATAACTTTTTATTGTTGAGCTACAGAGATAAAGCTAACTTTAGATTGCGGCTGAAATTGGTCAACTAAATATTGATTTTAATCAGTTTTTAGACAAAAAAAATCATGACCTGTAATAATCTAGTAAATTACATATAATTATTTAGATTCAAACACAAATCTGTGTCACAAAATATACCATTATCTACATATATCATAACAAAAGTGCGTTTTTAGGGTTCCGTACCTCAAAAGGAAAAAACGGAACCCTTATAGGATCACTTTGTTGTCCGTCTGTCCGTCCATCCGTCCGTCTGTCAAGACCCTTTTTCTCAGGAACGCGTAAAGGTATGAAGCTGAAATTTATATCAATTACTCAAGTCTACTGTCCCTTGAAGCTGTGAAAAAATCAAACTTCTAAGCCAACGCAATCAAAAGATACAGCCATTTATGCCGCAAATTTTCGACACTTGCAAGGGAATCAAAACCTACAGGGTGCTTCCCGTGAAATCAGAATCTTGAAATTTGGTACGAAGCAACGTCTTATAGCATAGATAAAGGAAAAATTACGAAAACCATAAATTTTTAGTTACATCACAAAATATTTAACCTTGCAGGTTTGTACGGAACCCTCGGTGCGCGAGTCCGACTCGCACTTGGCCGGTTTTTTTTTGTCTGTATGTTCTGCTTTGACGCCGCAATGGAGCGACTGATCATCCTGACTTTTGGTATACTATTAGTATAGAGCCCCGAGAGTGGCATAGATGGATAGATAGATAATTCTTTATTGTCGCACACATATAAAACAAAATTAATAAAAGTTACTTACGTTAACTACTCTAGTACCACAAGTGGCGGCCTTATTGCTAAAAGCAATCTCTTCCAGGCAACCATTGGCATAAGCTACTTTTATCCCTACAAAACGCGTAGAAACCCGCGGTTTTCCACTACTTAGTGATAAATTAATATGCCTGCGTCATTTTCAACGATGCCCACGCCACAAATTAGATTAGCAAAGATTAAGATATAAAAATTGGATTAAAAATGAATTATTGGTTTTAAAAAAATGCTACAGTCTATGACGGGCGCTAAATTTGTTGTAAAAAGGTTACGCTTTGGTTAACGCAAATTGGTCGTAAACGCCGAATTTATTTTACGCAGGCTAGGTTTATTTTTGTTACTTGTTTTTACTACAAGTTTTAATAGATATATCTATTTTACTCAACGCAATGCGTGTCTTGGATATAGTAACTAAGGTTTTTAGGAAAATTGGTAGTTCTGGCAACAATATACCTATATACCTACATGTATAAAGCTCAAAGGTGACTGACTGATAAAATGATCTATCGATGCACAGTCCGAACCACTGGACGGATCAAGCTGAAATTTGGAATGAAGGTAGATGTTATGACGTAGGCATCCGCTAAGAAAGGATTTTTGGAAACGCTGCTTTTAAAGGGATGAAATAGGAGATGCAAGTTTTACTTCTTAATGCGAGCGAAGCCGCGAGCACCCACTAGTAGGTTATAAACACTAGGGCCGCTTGCTCAACGTTTTTTAAACGTATTTAGCGTCAAAATTACATATTACGGCAGTCATCAGCAATCTTAAAGGCCATGTCCTATGGGCCTCTAAAATAATAATAATAATAAATAATAAATATTTCGGGACATTGCACACAGCGGTTTTGGTTATTATTATTTGTTTTTTATTCAAAATGGTTCAAATCTATCGATTACGTTATCTCAAATATGATAAAAAACACACACTTACACCAACAACTTTTGTATAAGGCTGGTAAATTATAAAGTTTCCATCAACTTTATCTCTAAACTAAACTAATACGTTACCACCGAATAAAATCATATTCAAATATCTATCGATTCAAATTAACAAAACACAACCTCCGAACCATAAAAAGCTCGTGCAACCATTGTATACAAATACAAAATACAAAACTTGTATGTTTGTACATTGCACCTAATTGGACGGCGACGATGACTCAGCGGCTATCTTTGTTGCCTTGCTACTGGGTTACGTGGGTTCGATGTTGTGTAACGACTTACATACTCGTTTGTATTCAGTTTGGCCAGAGCATAATAAGGAAATAAGTAGCTTCTGTATTTGGTTGTTTCTTAGTTTTGTGTTGAACAGCTGAACCAAAAATGAGTAGAATAATATTTTAAAGGGACGAACACTGCTGAGCGACGAGAAGTGTTTCATCATCATCATCAGCCTACAGTCGTCCACTTCTGGACATAGGCCTCTCCCAAGGCACGCCACTCAGCCCGATTTTGTGCTTCTCGTCTCCACCAAGAAGTGTTTGCTACACTTAAGATACTCGATGTGGGATCAGTATTTGTTATATTATCTGAACCCACCTCTGTGGAGGCTGGGATGGTCTTCGGCCTAGTAGAAGCCTGGTCTGCGGGCCGCAGATCGTCCGAGAACCTTGCCACGGATTTTAGTGGGATCGGATTAGCTAGTTAATCTAGTTCTAGCATTAATCTAGTATTATAAGTATATTAAGTAAATGATATATATATGATAATAACGCGGACATCGGAAAGAAAATTCAAATTATCGTCAAATTACCCGTTGTCCCCGGTCTCTACCCCGGTCATCGGAGACGACCGGGGTAGAGACCGGGGACAACGGGAACTATTTAAATATTTTTATTGACTTCCCGTTGTCCCCGGTGACCGGGGACACGGCCACCGGGGACACGGCCACCGGGGACACGGCCACCGGGGACAACGGGAAGGAACGTTATTATGCTACGATGATGCTGGCATAAATGTTTAGTTAAAAGCCACTAAATTTCAATTGAAAAAAAAGGACGACCTGTTTACTACGAATATCAAAATGCATAAATTGTCGACTACTTCGTCTTAATAATTACCTAATCTAAATTAAATCATTATATCGATACACTTCTATAAAAAAACGTAACTTTTAGTACTTATTTGCAACTTTAGTTTTAACTTTAACTTGATTTTATTTGTTACACCGTACCTACATGTACATTAGTATTAGTTCTACTTTTTGTGACACTCTGTATCATTTATGTCAATTATTTTTTAATTATTTTATTCTGTCTGGCCAGAGAACCGTGGTATATATTTCTAGTGTTTTGTGTGTATTAAGCTAGTGTGTTTAATTTGTCTGTATTTTATGGATTATTATTATTTTTTATTAAGTTTAGTGTAAGTACATTCGTTTAGCAAGTCTAAAAATAGTATATACATTACTGTATTGTTTGAAATATTTTCCCACGTTATAAAACGTAATAATGTCATTCTTCACGTATCAAATTGGACTTTAAAATTAGATGAAAAATCAGGTAGCTTATTACAACCAGTTTAGTCAAATCTAAAACCAGAATACGCAGTCTGAGACCTATAAATTTAATTAATTCAGATTCAAATTCTTTTATTGTCAGTTATGTGATATTTCATTACAAGTGGTTTACAAAATAATAAGTAGTTCATAGCGACGCGTCAAGTTGGTTATACAATTATACTACACCACATTCAATAATTAATAATTTTATACCTTAGTAATAATTCTAATAATAAAGCAGCTGTAAAGGGGCTTTGTCAAAACAGTAGCAAATTTAATTAATTAATAACTAAATAAGCAACAATGTCGGAAATTATCAAACCTCGTCATACTTCATTCAACTTTTTATATTATTCATCACATACCTACATTTACCATTAACTAAGTAAGATAATTTAACTATTCCAAAATTTTAATGTTCTTCCCAATTCCACAACAAAATTCCATTCTATTTTCAAAAGCCCGCCCCGCCAATCGCCATTTTGACAGGCATAGACAATGAGTTTTTTTTCACTAACTGGCAGATGTTTCGAACGAGTATCTATACATCCATGTATCACAATAAAAATAATAATTAGCTGTACTATAGCTATACGCCCTTATATAGCCCCCTGTGGTGAAAAAGGGCCGCCTCTTTGGTTAGAAAAAAGGTTTTTTATCGTCACCCGTTCTGTTTGGGGTAATAATGATAATGATAGTGGTTTGGTTGGTTTTTGCAGCTACTGTTTGGAAAAGGAGTTTGGAGACATCTGTCGATGTGTGACGTCATTTGTTTATGTTTTTGTTTTATGTTAACTTTATGTAGATTTATAATTCGAATTCTGCGTAAAATTAAGAGGTCTTTTACGTTTTTGCTGTTCTTCATTCAATCAGTTATTTTAGCCAGACATTTTATTGATGAAACGATTCCATTAATTTGGAGAAATGGGCAAAATAAAATACACATTTCTGTAGTTTAAGAGTTAAAGCACATTATTTTAGTTAGTTTAGAAAAACTGGTCCAGTTTAGATTTAAATCAGTTTAACAGACCGTTAGGCCGTCTTTCTCCAAGACAAAAGTGGAAGGTTGTGGAACTCCCTGCCTGAATCCCTGTTCCCCACGCACTATAATCCAGCGATCTTCAAAGAGAGTGAATCGGTTCTTATCGGGTAAGCACGCTCCATCTTAGGCCATAGCCTTACTTGCTATCAGGTAAACTATGGCCAAGTGCAAGCCCGTTCAAGTTAATAAAAATAGTACTTAGAATAGAATAGAATATATCTTTAATGTACACCAATGTAAAACATAAATAACAAAACAGGAAATAAGCTTAAATATATTAGAGTGCTGTACATTGGGCGGCCTTATCGCCTTAGGCGATTTCTTCCAGGCAACCTTTTGGATGGACATTACTAAGAATTATAAACAGGCGGTGTACTAAAAATATAATTAGATACATACATTAGTTAAAAAAACAAAAAATACTCAAAATATACATAAATAAATACTTCATATTTCATACATATTACACAAAACATTTACGAAAAAAGCTACTATTTTATAAGCAAACTACATAAATTAATGCTATAACAATGACAATTAATAATGGTGATACACTAACTTTTGGAATATACTTATGTTATAAATAAAATTTCTATTTCTCTCTAAGATCCAAAAGTATATAAAACTGTAACAATAACAGGAAACCATTTATTACAATTTCTGAGAATGAAGTAAAAACCAAGAGATAAGCAATCAAGTTGATAATTCAGTCTGTAATCGGCGTTTCGAAAATTGGACACATGTGTTACTGTTGATTTCAGAAATCATCGGGTTCTGTACATTATACGTACGTTTGTGATCTTCTCATCGAATGAGAGTGGCCAACTCTGGTGTCGAAAGTTTATCAAGCCGCCCTAAGGGCCTCTGACATGGCGTAACGACTGTCGAACTAGACAAACACTCGTCGTACTCGTCAAAAACTGTCGTACTAGTTTATGACATAAATGTAAATCCTAGACTAAAGGTTACATATTATTAAGTGATGATTTTATTTTAATTTTATATTGTATAATTTAAATGAAATACCTGAGATAAGTTATAATATTTTTTATAAATTATATAATAATCAAATTTGTATGTAATGTAGTTACTACCTACTAAATTGTTATAATTACCTACTATTAATAAAGAATATTTCAAAACTAAACTAACTAACTAGACAAACAGCCGGGAACTATAATTTATTTCCTCATGACTGAGGGTCGGACTCCCCTGCAGAAGAAATTCGTTAGGGTACTTCTCTTATGCAGATACATCGTGGTAGGCGCCCAGATCCTTCCACGGAAGACACATGTC
This sequence comes from Macaria notata, assembly GCA_927399415.1. Classification (NCBI taxonomy): domain Eukaryota; kingdom Metazoa; phylum Arthropoda; class Insecta; order Lepidoptera; family Geometridae; genus Macaria; species Macaria notata. The sequence goes on along the minus strand of OV656750.1, from coordinate 2,167,188 downwards.
CTCGGATATGGTCCTCAAACATGTCGGTTTCCTCACGATGTTTTCCTTCACTGCTAAGCGAGTGCAAATCCACACATAACTTGAAAATAAAATTCATTGGTGTAGGCCCACAAAAATACACTAATTAAAAGAATCTAATTAAAAAAATCAAACGGTACCCTAAATGTTGGTAAATCCGAAATGTAGATTACCACGATTTCACATGTTCGTGATAACCTTTTTTAAACAATAATCGATAGAATACTCCTCAATTTATTTTTAAGTACGTCATTAAATTGTAAGTGAGATTTTCTAAATCTTCTTCTTATCGAATGAGAGTGGCCAACTCTGGTGTCGAGAGATTATCAAGCCACCCTAAGGGCCTCTGACATGGCTTAACGACTGCCATACTAGACAAACATCCGGCACCTACAGTTTGACGTGTCATCCGACCCACGGGAGCGCCTAAAATGGGATGCCACTTTTCGGTCACCCATCCAAGCACTGGCCGCGTCGACCTTTGCTTAACATTGGTAATCGCATGCGATTGCCTCCGCTAGCGAGTTCCGGACGCTTCATTTTCAAAATTTGTCGTGTCTATGTGTCTGTTTAGAAAAATCCCTATACCAAAATAAACTAGTTATTAAACGAATAAAATAAAAATACTTAAAATCTTAGTTTCTCTCATTAGATCAGTAGTTCTCAGACCATCAATTCTACATCATTAGAACCAGACGCCGTATAAACCGCAGATAAATTAATTTAGAGACCCCTCACTATGGCTATTGCTTTGAAAAGTAGAAAGCCATTCAGTAAAACAACACAAGTGGGTGGATAAAATATAACTTATTTATTTGATAGAAACATGTGCAATGTAGATCTTGAAAATTGTGGAAATCACTGTTAGGTACATATACCTATGTATATCTGACAAAAACAATACTATTTATTTAGATTAGGTAATCAAATTACATAGTGTCGGATGATAGCCAACGCTAATTGAGGTAATCATATTAGCAATCGGTACATTTAGTCATAATTATGATCTTTACTTAAGGACCCATGTACATAGGTGCTAGCTTCGATGTATCTATTCAAGATATCTCCCTAAGCCATGCCAGTGGCCCTTAGAGCGGCTGGATAAACTCTCGACACAAGAGTTGGCCACTCTCATTCGATAAGAAGATAAAGAAGATAACTCCCTCAATAATTTTATGAGTGATTTTTTTACACGACACAGCCAAGTATTATATTTAACCTCGTGGTCAATTGAAACGACTTCACACAAGTCACAATGTGGATCCAAGGAATATTGCATTAGGATGAAATTGGCTCTACGATCCTAGAAGGGATTGTTCTATGCTATAAGGCCGCCCAATGTACCTAGGTTAAGTTATTAAATTGTTTTCTGTATATATTTTCTGGTGTACAATAAAGTTATATATTTCACACTGATATTTTTACCATTATGAAAATACAATACTTTAGACATGTTTAAAATCTTTTAACTGATAAATATTTTTTGTAAGTCGAGAGAATAGAATTACTAACTGTTAACTTTTAGTTCATAATTTGAGTATTTCTATTGATGGATAAATTATTATCTTTATCTTATCTCATATTGTATTGTATCCTTGGTACTAGGGATTACTACAAAGAAGAAGGATAAGGTGTCTATAATTTATAATGTCTATGTTAAAACCTCTAGTCAGTGAATGTGTGAATGAATTTATGCTGCATCACTATCATATGTAATTAAAGTGTAGTGAAGCAGGTTGTAACCGGTTGAGGTTACTGGGCGCTACCGTGTGCTGGATGACACTGCAGTTGGAGTGAAGCTACATATTGGAGTAGTAAAGCGAGTGTGGTTCAGCGGTTCCAGTGTCAGCTTTTCACCCAGACGCAACCTGGTTCGAATCCGGCCCTACATCAAAGACTTGTATTTTCAAGTTATGTGTGGATTTGCACTCGCTTAGCAGTGAAGGAAAATATTGTGAGGAAACTGACATGCCCAAGAGAACTCCCCCACGAATTAATTCTGCGGTGGAGTCACGACCCTCAGTCATGAGGAAATACGACTCAAAGAGAGAGGATATTAGAACACATATTTGTGGATTTTTGTTGTTGTCACTATGAATTAGCTACTTAAATATAAGTTAGCACGCTGTCAGTAATCTAGAGAACTTGGATTTGAATCTTTGAAATTTTCAATTATTTGTGAGTATATTAGGTATATAAGTACGTTTGTTTAATATTTTAATGAAGTACTTAATATAGCCATAACATAATAACGTACACTGTTTTCTTCATTGTGTGTTCGGGGACAAATAGCATTTAAAAAAAAATATTTCTATCTAATTTAACGCATGGAAGATTTGGCCTTCACCAAATTTTGGGTGCCCTAAAGATACTGAAGAAACTAATACATTTTATGTAAATATGCAGATTACTTTATTCAAAATCATTTTTTAAGCTTTTATACATTTGTAAATGGGCAATAAAGGCTATTTTTTTTTTATTCATTTTATTTATTTAATTTAATACATTAATATTATTGGAATGGATATGACGTGTAATTTGTGTAGTTATCAATAATAATAATTTGTATATGTAAAAAAATATTTCAAATAATAGTAAAAAAATTGTGCCTTCAAAAAACAAGGCCACCAATCAAATCAAAAACCTACGTGAGTTGATAATCACATAAAAATATGTGTTTCCATTACGTAATACACGTATATATGTACATATAATATCTAACACATAACAAACATACTTACCTATCAGTATGATAAAATATATAATTTACTTTATTATCAATTAATGATTAATTTCTTATTAAAGAGGGATTAGGGCTGTCTTGCTTTGAAGGTCCATTCATTAATACATTATTGTATATATGTATGTACATATGTAGATGGCGCCTAAGGTCATACAAATATCATTATAGGTATAATATATACCTTATTTTAATAAATTAAAGATTTGCTCAAGTAAATAAAAAAAAATTCTTTAAAGCGAGAGTGAATCGGTTCATACTGGGTAAGCACGCTCCATCCTAGACCTTAATGTTTGCTTACCATCAGACGAACTGTGGTCAAATGCAAACGCATTCCTTAAAAAAATATTTTTAATGACCTACTTATTTATGAAACACCAAGACTACTTCAATAGATGCTCTTTATTTACAATAATAATAAATAAAAAAGTTTAGAGAAGTCTAAGTACTCCAGCCTACTGCCAGAGGGCAGCGTGCCCAGCATACTGGCCGCATTACCACGCTGGATGGCAATGCTGGCAAAAATACGTTAAGCAATAAATAGATAGTACTCAAATTTGATCTAATCAGTATCATACACTTACATACATACAGTTCGCATAGTATATACTACATCTACATGTCTAAACAAATCAGTTTCGAATATAACTAGAAATAATATTAATCTGCATTGCGACATTTGATCACAACCATTTGATTACGTTTTGTAATAACAATAATAGCTCATAAACCCCATTATCTTTGCCAAAACCCAAGCATATTTAGTTCATTCATGAATCAATACAATGAATATTCTCTTCCTTAGATAAACTCTCAAATAATCTTAGATTACAAAGACTTAAAAGAAGTTTTACAAAACAAAACCAGCTAATATCTAAATACCTCAAAATTACTTTTAATCTGACAATATTGCAGTATTACGCGTGTTATTCCCTAAAATCTTCAATAAATACTTTAAACTGTATCACTCTGATTTCTCTTATCTAAATTACTGAATTTCGGTGATAATTTGCCGATAAATTTGTTGATAAAACTGTTTATTCCAATGTCGAGATGCTATCGATATCACGCAACGAATAAATGGCACCATAGAATTGAAACTCCTTACAAAATGTCGCGTCAAAAATGCTTGCACACACCACTCGCACACAAAGCTTGGCCATGGTTAATTATCTCTCTCTCTCTATCTCTCTCTCTCTTGGGTCGTATTTATACTTGTATATTGACTGCTCTGTTAGCTGAGTTGGTAGTGGCACTGCCTTCTAATCTAAGGGTGCGGGTTCGATTCCCGCATAACACAAATAATTATGCATACTAAAGTTTGTAATTACTTGTGTTGAGTCTGGTCGTTTCTATGTATAATAAGTATTTATTTAAAAAAAAAGTATATATGTACGTTACCCGTTATCTAGTACGCATGATACAAGCGTCAGCTTAGTATGGGGCTAGTTGGCGCTGTATAATATGTCCTGAAATATTTATTTTATTTCTTTCCTCATAACTGAGTGTCGTGACTCCCCCGAATGAATTCGTTAGGGGAGTTCTCTTGTGCAGATACATCGTGGCGGGCGCCCAGGTCCTTCCACGGAACACACATGTCCTCGGATATTGTGGTCTTGATTAGTTACGGATATAGCTGAACGCTTGGTCGTAGTTGATAGCTAAAGCCTCACCTATCAACTCAACCGCGACAGCCACGGTTGACCATCTCAAGGAATTGAGATGGTCAACTAATTAATTGAGAATTAATTGTGTTGAGTCTAGTCGTTTGTATGTATAATAAGTATGTATTTACAAAAGAAAAGTATATAAGTATTATGTCCGTTATCTAGTACCAACGACACAAGCGTTTGCTTAGTGCGGGGATAGATGGCGCTGTGTGCAATGCTTTCCCGGAACATTTATTTATTTATAATTATTTTTGGCTCAGTTACATTTCTATACAATAAATTATTTGTAGATATAGAGGACGATACTATATCTTGATAGGTATTCGTTATTGATGGTTTCCACAAGCGTAATTTCGACATTAAATTTAGGTAGCCATTTTGATAATTAACATGTGAAGTGTACAACAATTCACGTGATATTTTATCTGTAAATTAAATCAATGAGTTTTGCAATTGGTCGTGAAACTTCTAGAATACTAGTGTCCTGATTTTACTGAATTCAGCAGGTTATATTGTTTTTTTCATGTTCAGTTTTCTAGTTTATTGCAATATCAAAACTAACTAATATTTACATATATCCCACAAGTATTGTATATACTTGTGTAAATACAGAAAAACTTATAAAAAACAGATATTTAGATAAAAATATAAAAAATAATTAATAAAATAAATAATATAGACCCTGTTTTCTGGTAAAATTTGGAAAAGATAGTGTATCAATTTCTTATGAATTTGTGGAAAAGTTTCCCATAACTTTGTATGAAAGATCAATATTTTAATGGCATTACACACTGTCTATCCTTACCCACTATAACATATTTTATAGTATGTATCTAAAACACATCGTAAAAAAGCCAATAAAATCTAAGAAATAAGCCCATAAAATGTCTAAACACAAATAAGTTAATTTCAACAAACAGTGGGTGCCCGTTACACTAATTAAAATCGACGTAAATTTATTTGACATAAACGGGTTTTTTTTAACACGACATTAAACGAGTTAAGGTAAAAAATGTTCTAGTTGTGCAAAAATAAGTTCTCAGAGAAGTAAACTTATATTCGCCTAGTGGGTGCTCGCGGCATCGCCCGCATTAAGAAGTAAAACTTGCATCCCATATTTCACCCCTTTAAAAGTGGCATTTCTAAAAATCCTTTCTTTGCGGAATTCATATTTTTCACTAATAGTTCAATATTAATTATGTCAACTGGTTTTCTGCCAAATCATTCTAGATTCGTAATGATTGCTTACCATCAGGCGAATTATAGTCAAGTGCACATCCATTCCGTGTAAAATAATAAAAATCTAAATATATAAAACTCAAAGGTGACTGACTGACTGATTGACTGACTGATATAGTGATCTATCAACGCACAGCCCAAGCCACTGGACGGATCGGGCTGAAATTTGGCATGCCGGTAGATGTCATGACGTAGGCATCCGCTAAGTGAGGATTTTTGGAAACGCCGCTTTTAAAGGGGTGAAATAGGGGATGCAAGTTGTACTTCTTAATGCGAGCGAAGCCGCGAGCATCCACTAGTATAATATAAATGTGCAATATTTTGTCTTATTAAATGACATGTGTCTTCCGTGGATGGACCTGGGCGCCCACCACGATGTATCTGCACAAGAGAACTACCCTAACGAATCAATTTAGTGGAGGAACCACGACCCTCAGTCATGAGGAAAGCGACTCGAGAAAGATTTTTCCTTATTACAAACGTAGGTACTTTGAAAATACCGGTAATCTGATCTAGATTACCTATGGCATTAAATTAACCGCTAACTTATGAATATATTAAAGCGACTATATTTCTCTTTTTAATGGGTTTATCATATTAATATGAACTAGTGACTTAATTCTTGTGGCAAAGCGTTAAATTCAAATTGGAAATAGTAATAAAATTACACTATATTAAACATTTAACTACGAAAAAATAATCGCTTAACTTACACCAAACATTTTTAAACCTCATTTTTATTCTTTTAAATAATAAATACTTTTTATATTTCGACTCCTTGCTGTTAATACATATTTGAGACTTAATTAAAATGAAAATCTAAAATTTGTGTCCAAAGGCCAAAATTATATATGTATATAGTTTTAACGTTGGAAGATAAACCAAAAAGCTTTTAAAAGTAAAACTTTGCTCCCATTTTTTTCTATCGAAACCTTGGAATCTAAAGCTTCTAACTTCATATCATATCCAGCAAGCTTGCATGCTTGTTTCACGCTTGCGTGTGGTGTGCAACAGACCTTACAATACTTTAGATATAATCTAAGCTTTTACCTTAATTTTTATTTCGAGCTTTGTGTAGAACTAATATAAATGATTTTATAATTAGCTTTTAGGCCTATGTTATGTCAGATTCGGTTCAGTAGGTTTTGAGATAGGAACTTTACCAGAAGCTGTGTTTCCTGCGAACTACAATCCAGGGGTCTTCAAATCTAGAGTTAATAGGTATCTTCTAGGTAAATGTGTTACATCCTAGGCTGCAGCAATGCTTAACATCGGGCAGGCTGTAGTCAAACGTAAACCTATCCCACGTAACAAAAAAGGAATAGGTATGTACAGCATATCTATCTATCTGTCTGCAAATCCAAATTCGGACCATCAATAAGAATTAGCAGCATTACTGTCATTACGTTAAGGAATTCTGCTGTTTGATAAAAATCAATCAGTTAATCAATCAATTGACGTTACAAACACGTGGTATTTTAATGTTATTTGACAAACAAAACATAATAATCAATGTACTAAAATAATACCAAAATTAAACACATGATGAGTTGACAATATTTTATCGTTTTAGCTACTTTTTTCAGGTGGTAAAGAAGACTGTATTACCTAATCCATGATATAAACTATCTCCTTATTTTATATTAGTGGATGCTCGCGGCTTTGCCCGCTTTAAGAAGTAAAACTTGCATCCTCTATTTTACCCCTTTAAAAGTAGCATTTCCAAAAATCCTTTCTTAGCGGATGCCTACATCATAACATCTACCTGAATGCCAAATTTCAGCCTGATCCGTCCAGTGGTTTGGGCTGTGCGTTGATAGATCACTATATCAGTCAGTCAAACACCATTGAGTTTTATATATTTGGAAAGATTAAAGATTATTTAGCACTCTTAGCTAGTTGAAGTAATCGCATGCCAACAACATTAAATCGTCCATGCGGTCAGTGTTTGGACGGGTGACCAAAATAATGGCATTCCATTCAGAAATTTCCTTTGGTTGGATGACATACTTAATTATAGAATTATATTTGTCTATTTCGTTAATAGATTTATCTTTATAAAAACTTAAAGAGAAAATCTGGAAAAATAATAAATAGGTAGAGGTAGTGGAAGGACCTGACCGCCCACCACGATGTATCTGCCCAAGGGAACTCCCCTAACGAATTAGTTCTGCGGGGGAGTCACGACCCTCAGTCATGAGGAAATACGACTCAAACAGACGAGAAGTATTTAACAACACTTCAAATAAATAACATATTTTATCGATTGCTTTTTACTTGATACAAAAAAAAAACTTTGATCATCAGGTTTTTTAAAATATATTTTTATTACCACTAAAAGGTGTTAGTATTTTTTTTTGTAAAGTATTTTATATTATTTGCATCTACTCGGAAGAAAACTATCCCAAGCACATCCCAATTATTACCATGATTATCACGATCATTAGAACCAGCCCCCTAATCTGACGTTAGATGCAAAGCGATGCAAATGGCCAATTAAATGTGTTTGTCTGTTTGTCTGTGAGGGTGGTACCCTATGATGTGCCCAATTAGTTGAGATGGGTGGAAATGTTTGCTTATTTTATTTTCTGGTTAATTGGCTGACTATAAAAACCGGTATTTTATTTTCTGGTTAATTGGCTGACTGATAACTATACCGATCTTTTTGAAGATCGCTCGACATCCTTCAAAACACCGGTTTTCTGCCATGCCGATCTTCAAAGCGAGAGCGTTTCTTTCAAGTAAGCACGTGAATGATGGTCTAAAGTTTGAGAACTATACTAAACTATATGTTACTATAGTATGGTCAATCTAAAAAATATATAAAGCGAAAACAGCGTAGCCTATGTGTTAATCCAAGGTCCGATCTCTCTCTTTGAGTCGTATTTCCTCATGACTGAGGGTCGTGACTCCCCCGCAGAATTAATTCGTTAGGGGAGTTTTCTTGGGCAGATACATCGTGGTGGGCGCCCAGGTCCTTCCACGGAAGACACATGTCCTCGGATATTGTGGTCCTCAAACATGTCGGTTTCCTCACGATGTTTTCCTTCACCGTTAAGCGAGTGCAAATCCACACATAACTTGAAAATACAAGTCATTGGTGTAGGGCGGATTCGAACCAGGGTGCGTCTGGATGAAAAGCAGACACTGGAACCGCTGAGCCACACTCGCTTTCGGGTCGCAAGGTCCGATCTACATATCTCTATACTAAATTTCTTCATGGGCAGCCGATGCGTTAATCGGTATAGTTGTTTGATCGTGAAGAAATAATAGACCAGCGGTTCCCGAAAGGTGGTCCGCGGAACCCAGGGGTTCCATGGAAAGCCCACAAGCGTTCCCTTAAAAATAATAAAATAAAATTCCGTAATAAAAACCTACGTATTTGCAGTAAATGTATAAAAATAAATATCATAAAAACTTAATTGTTGATAATTTTCACATTTGGTAGGCAAATTCCCAGTTATCAACGTAGGGTTCCGGTAGGAAAAGTAAAATCAATTAGGGTTCCTAGGCAACAAAAAATTGGGAACCTCTGGAAGAGACACAAACGTACTCCTTTTTTCGGCGTTTGAACAGGCTTCGCGTGACCAAAATGCTGGCTTGTACTTTGCCTAAAGGACTAGTCTAGCTATTCAACGGGGCAATGCAGCCAGCATTTTGGGTACGCTGCCTTTTCAAAAAGTAAAAGTATTTTTTATTATTTGTAAGTGTTATTATTAATGTTTGATGTTCAAATTTAAAACCATACCTCCTTTATTGATTCAGCTGTATTAGTGTAAATAAAGGACAAACGCACACTCACAAACTTTCCATAATATAAGTGTGCTATGATTTAATAAAGTCTTAATTACAAATCTCCAACTAAAACCATCAAACAACTAATTAATGCCTCGCGTTAATTATAAACAGGTTTCGTTAATTAATGTTAGTATCGTATAGTTTTACTAGCAAATAGCAATATAACAAGAATTCTGACGCCATGTTTATGTATAATCTTGTATATAGGTATTTGTCTTTTTTATATGTGAGAGAGATTATAAGCAAGTTTTGCTATTTTATTTATATATTTAACTACTTTTATTAGGTATATATTTTTTTTATTTCAGTTCCAATTTATTACAAAACGTAAATGAAAACAGGATGATTTTTATGTCGTCAGATTAAATTTGAGTTTGGGAGTCAATTAAAGCTCCTACACGTGGTCAATTTGGTTTAAAGGTTTTTTTCACCTCTGTCTACGGATTCCGTGAAACCACAGATCAGATGAAAGTAAAGCAGGAAATGAAATATGTAGACACATTAGGTAACATTATTCAGTTTTCAGACACAAATATGTGAGCTGTACCTATTTATTTTGTTTTTTTGTCACATTGTTGAAACATTGATTAAAAAAGTGTTATGTTTTATAAATACACTTTCAAACAATAATAAAATATATGTAAGTACTTACACTTAATTTAAAAAACTATAGTTAGGTATATCTAAAAAATGTAATAAATAAAAAATATAATATTCTATACCAACAATATCTTGCTAAAATACTACGTATTCCAAAAATCATTTTTCCCGTCCCGCTATCACGGGCTCGCAGGCAAGAGGGGTAACTCAGTACATCCATAAATTGAGGCGGGCGTGCCATCTGTAACCCCGCCCTCTAGGGGCTGCTACCGGAACTTTTATGTAGAAAGGAGACTGAATACCAAATGTAACCTGCTTGGATTTTAGGGGGGTTCCCGTGTATTTTGTATTTTGAGTTTTGATATTTTACAAGTGTAGCTTTAAAATACAAAAAAAGTAGGCATAAAAATAGTTATGAAAAATAATGTGTGTATAATATTAAAAATATCTATAAAATACAATAAACTAAGTTGAAAAATATTACCTCTATGTAGAAAAGAGGCTGAATGTCAAATGTAACCTGCTTGGATTTAAGGGGGATTTCCGTGTAATTTATATTTTAATATAACTAATGGGGTTTTGAATTTTCCCTTGACACTTTTACACCTATAAATAACTATAAAACTAAGCATAAAATTGCTTTTTTAATTAAAAGCAAGCAGGCTGAATATCATATTATGTAACCTGCCTGTAGTGCTTTGCTATTTTAATTTTTTTGTTTCATTGATTTTGCAACGTTTTTTTATAATGGTGTACATATTTTGTGTTAAATCTAGGTGTTATGATTATTAAAGGAAGTTAAACTTAGTTCAAAGAGATAAATATCAAGAAAATATTACTTGTCATGGCAAATTTTGTTTTTGTTGCATTAAAAATATCTAAATCAAAATTGAGACATTTCTTTCTTGTTAAAGACACTTCAGCAAATATATGCTTACTTATATAAATTATATACAAAAACTATGACTAAAATATTTGCTACTGAGTAAGAAATTTGAAACTTAACACAAAAAATAATTTAATAAATGTAATCCGCTTAGAATTGATCAGCGAATTCTAATTTAGTATCTTAAGCTAATTAAAGTATTAACTTAATACACAAGAAGAAGATATTATGTTGTTTTTATTGTGAGGCATTTGACTTCACAATCAGTTATTTACAGATATTTAAAGCCATGCCATGTTCTTTTTCTCCACCAAATTACTATATCCAAGAAATAAGTATTAAAACCAAGACCAATTTTTCTTCTAGGCAAGCGTACTACATTTTAGACTGCAGTGATACTAGAAAACAAGCTTGTAGGCCAAAACGCGAGCCTTTTATCTAAACGTTTTGCCTAAAATATAAAAAACAGCTAATAATCATAAAAACGCTATCAAACTATAATCCACGTCAGTCAAACCATCAAATCAACACAAAAGAACAACTGAAGGGGAGGAAGATTAAATTCATTTCTATAATGGATATTTTACACCCCTATGTATATAATTTTCAACCCCCAATAATAACCCTGTTCGTCATAGTCGTTAAACCATGTCAGAGGCCCCTGGGGCGGTTCAAAAACACTCGGCACCAGAGCTCGCCAATTGTAAATGAAAAATTCTGAATACGTGGGATGGGTGATGGACATACTATTATTATTATGTTAATGTATTTTGAAACTAGTGGACGCCCGCAGCTTCGCTTGCGTTTTTCAGGATAAAAAGTAGCCTATGACACTTCTAAGACCTCATACTACCTACATATAATACTAAAATACACGATGATCCGTTCAGCCGTTTTTGCGTGATGAGCGTTTAAATAAACATACAAACAGACAAAATTTCTAGAAATTGTTGGAACGTCCACTATAAATTACAAGTATCTACAAACAATATTTTTTTAAACATCTTAAATGACTTTCAGACCTTTTCAGCTCTATTATGTATAAAGATTTGTCTAGTCACATTGTGAATAAAATAGATTTTGCTTAATTACCTACTATTACAGATGATAATTGTGGGCAAATGTAATCAAGTAACCATTTTTTTGTCAAAGCATTACACTAATATCACTAGAAGAAAGTTATACAAATTCGTTCTCTTTGCACGCTCAAACGTCTTCCGATATAGATTTATTAACTTATTTTTCAATTAAAACGGTCAAAAACCAATTACCTTAAATAATCACACACACTCATAATAGGTATTAAAAATTAAGCATTTTTACAAAAAAATACAAAAGTAATTAAAGAATTGCAGACCACTTGTCACAAAAAAATCACAGTTATGATTTCAAGGAATGCGTAAAGAAATTTAGCTTGAAAATTGAATAGATACAGGATTAACACAAAAATTCTTATCCCGGATTAAAATAGACAGCTACCGATGTTTTCAACAGAAAATAAGGTATAAAGCGTTATTAAAAATTCGAGCTATAATAACAAAAATGAACATATTTAGGCCTAAAAATAAAGTTTGCGATTTAGAGAATTTAATTTGATTATTTCTTTCATATGACAAGATTATATGATAATCTTTCTTTAATATTGTGCAATATTGGATTTAAAATACCAGGAAGATAAAGATTAATATTTATTAGAGTAATTGTTAGGTATTTATTGATGTGTTTACTTTTTTATCATAATCATAGTTAAAACCTTTTTCCTGTCTTTAAGTAGGTGCATTATATAAGTAGTACCTAATCACTTTATTTACGCGGTTCTGTTGTATATAGAACTGTTTTATAGTAAACACAATAATCGTCAATGATAATATACGGATTTATCTAAACATTTATAAAATACGACTCTCTAAAGAGGGTAGATAAAATAATGAACATCTACCTCACACAAGACGTAATCGACAGATCAAACTTTCAATATAACGCTTGCTTATAAACAGTAAATAAAATACTTTTTTACCAAAAAGTATCGTCTTAACAACCAACAAGGAGTTTCAATAAGTTTTCAAACCAAAAAGTATTAAATAACCGTACCTTATTAGGTGACAATCCAAACTTTCCACGGCAGCGCACAGATTATCAAACAACCTCGCCCGTGCCACTGCGAAAGAATCTTTACTAATCCGCTTCGTTAATCACTGGACACGATCACGTACACGACTGAAACGTTCATTTACTATCTTATCGCTTAAAAACACGTTACAATCGACTCCCGTATCCTAATTACGATTAAAGTCCGCCAATTTAAAAGTAAAATAACAAGACTTATAAATAAATCTTGCGCGTAACACAATTTTTAGAAATGGAACGACAAAGTTTTAGTTTTAATTCGTTGTGGGATTAGGCCTATAAGGTTGGTATGGCGCGGTAAACACGGTATGCTAGTGAGGGGATTATCGGCGCGCGGCGAGCGGCGCGTTCGGGCCGAGACTGCCGCATGCGTCCCGCGCGTCTACCCCCTCCCTACCCACAAACAATTTTTCAGGTAAAAAGCAGAGAATAAAATGTTTATTATCTATTTTTGGTGACGAAATTACTAGTTTCGAATGGTGGTCACAATGACAGGTAGGTGGTCGCTTCTGTTGTTTCTGGTGATTAGGACCTCCTTTGTTTAAGATTTGGCTCGAAATGAGGTTTTGTTAGAGAGGCGCCAGGCACGTGCTATTTATTTATGGTTACTTTATGGTTTGATAGATGGAATTTATATTTTGTATGGAAAGTTAGATTAGATTAGAAATTTATTTAGTGTATGTATGATATACATGGAATTAGTTATGTAAATACATACATAATGGTATTGCGAAAAATCTTTAAATATATGTTTTTATTTGTGGCCTGTGAATATTTTATTTGTTTTAATTTTTATAATATTATAGACAATTTATAATTTATAGAATTTTTTTCATCAATATAAATGATTTCTTAAATTATTATATTATGATTATGTGAAAAAAAATAATGCAGTGATAAGTTACACTACACTGGTTCGAATCCGCCCTACACCAATGACTTGTATTTTCAAGTTATGTGTGGATTTGCACTCGCTTGGCGGTGAAGGAAAACATCGTGAGGAAACCGACATGTTTGAGGACCACAATATCCGTGGACATGTGTCTTCCGTGGAAGGACCTGGGCGCCCACCACGATGTATCTGCCCAAGAAAACTTCCCTAACGAATTAATTCTGCGGGGGAGTCACGACCCTCAGTCATGAGGAAATACGACTCAAAGAGAGAGAAGTTACACTAAAATAATCATTACTTACTTATTATTTACTTGACACTCAACATGGTTACTTTAACTAAGCACTTATATACAAAAAACGTTTCACATATTTTAATATATTCATTAAATTCCTACCAGTAGTTTTATAAACTATAAAAATATCAATTTATTTGTTCTAAAGTATGTATAAATATGGTAACATTTCAGCATATTAAATATTCATTGATATGGAGTAAAACCGCCTTCTCATTAGTAAGTTATGTAGGTACTGTTGAGTATGATAAGTGCGTGTTGGAGTGGCTGACTCTGGTGTCGAGAGTTTTCGAATCATCCTTGGGGCAGTTGACATACATTAAGGAATACCACGCTGGTACAAGGAATTTGGACTACTGATATAGATTAGTAATATGAATGAATGAATATGCAATTGTAATGTGTAGAAAAAAAAATATTTATTAATTCCACATTTTTAGCCGTGTTCCTCATGACTGAGGTTCGTGACTCCCTCGCAGAATTAATTCGTTAGGGGAGTTCTCTCGGGCAGATACATCGTGGTGGGCGTCCAGTTCCTTCCACGATAACTTATCAAATTACTGTTAAGTTATAAAAAATCCAAGTTCCTTCCTTCTAAGAAAAATAAAACGTCACTAACTTTATTCCATTACTGCAAAATGATAAAAAGTCCAACTTACACCTTCGTTCTAAGAAAATTAAAAATGTCTCTAAGTTTTCTCACAGAAGCTTCAATATTATTACAATTGTATTAAAACAATACAACAAAAGAAACAAAAAGATGTGTCTGTGACATTCTGGTATTTTTCAAATCTTAGCTTTCTTTTACAACAGGTACACCAAAAATAGGGTGTAAATATACACAAAGGAAACAAAAGTAAGATATAGATTATTATAATGATCACTATTGTTCATGAAATCAATAGCCTTATATTAAGGACTAGCTGTGCCAGCGACTTCGTCCGCGTGGAATAGTTATTACCATAAAAACGGTTCTAGTGAGTCAATGTTAAAAGATAGACATATACTGTTGCGGACATTTTGTTAGATAATTTTAAGAGAAATAATTCTTTCATACAATTTTTTTTGATATCTCGAACCGTTTTCGCACCGCACGCAACGGAAGCTCTCAAAAATGAATAATTTTCCCCGTTTTTTCCACATTTTCCATTGTTTTTTCGCTCCTATTAGTTGCAGTGTGATGTTATATATTATAACCTAAAGCCTTCCTCGATAAATGGTCTATCCAACACAAAAATATTTTTCCAATCCGCACTAGTAGTTCCTGATATTAGCGCGTTCAAACAAACAAACAAACTCTTCAGCTTTATAATATTATAGTATATAATATAGATATAAATGATAAGTGAAACATATATGAAATTAAAATATTTTAGGAATAAACGGTACTATGTAGTAAATGGTTAGTCCTTGGATGTGTGACCGAAAAGTGATATTCCATTTGGGGCGCTTTAGTGGGTTGGATGACACGTTAAAATTGTAGGTCGGCTGTTTGTCTAGTACGGCAGTCGTTAAGCCATATTAGAGGCTATTAGGGCGGCTTGATAAACTCTCGACACCAGAGTTGGCCACTCTTATTCGATAAGAAGAAGAATGGTCAAGTCAAGTACAGCTATTTCTTTTTTTCTTGATGTTTCTATACGACTTGAAAAAAAGGAAAAAGTTTTTTGTATATACCTATGTTATACTGTGTGTTTTTTTACATATGTACCTACATTGATTGATTTATAGAAATTATGTTTTATTTAATTGTTAGAAAATAAATTTAATAATATTTAAATTTTGTGTTGTTAAATTGAATGAAATTAAATTATGCGTCACTGTTACACCTATTAAAAGGATTTTTCATAAAAAATGATTTGATTTGACATATGTACATACGTTTTGTGTATTATAATGTCTTTACATTAATCGGCCTTGTTTTTTGTGCTTTTAACCGACGTAAAAAGAAGGTTCTCTCATTTCGACTGAATGTTTTTTTATTAGATATATTTAATCAGCTAGCACTTGAAGCAAGAGAGAAGCAATTTAATTTGATTTACTAATACTTATTATTTTAAATGGATAGCTATTAGTAATCGTGTGATAGAACTGACATTTCTACCAACAGCATTGAAACTTTCTATTTTTAGTTTTCTGAGATATGTTCTCACAAAGATGTATTTTATAATACGCTAGACATTTTGTCTATTTAAATGTGGAAAGAATACATACTACATATACATATTACATATATACATATTACATATCAACTATTTAAAACGGTAAATTATTTAGTTTTTTTTACGTGGGATATGTTAACGTTTGACTACAGCCTGCCTGATGTTAAGCATTGCTGCAGCCTAGGGTGTAACACGCTTACCTAGAAGATACCTATTAGATTTGAAGACCCCTGCATTGTAGTTCGCAGGAAACACAGCTTCTGGTAAAGTGTTCCAAAGCTTTGCCGTCCGTTCAATAAACATAGAAGCAAAGCGCTGTGCTCGACACTTCGGCACTGTTAGTTATTTGTTAATCTTTTACACCTCAACGGTGCGACGGGTCTTCATAATTTTTGGTTTTGAGGTAGTAGGTATATGGTCTCCAGAGTGACTTGAACTGCCTTGGTATATTATATTACTCTATGTGAACCACTTTTATCGTGTTACAACGAGCTACCCCTATAACTACCATAGAATACATAATAAAAAAAAGATAGATTCCCCTGTTACTATTACAATATTATAAAGCCAAGTACTCAACAGGCTGGAGACCGTACTATGTGGCGCGTTGGAGAGGAGGCCTTTACTCAGCAGTGGTTAACATGGTGACATGGTGATAACGACCTAACGGTTTGTCGTGGCAGCCTCGTTTGCGAGCCAATTTAATTCCAGTCTAGGCAAGCATGCTACATCTTAGACTATAGTGGGGCTTAACATCAAGCAGGCTATAGTCAAACGCAAGGCTATTTCGTGTTAAAAAAACTACACTAACAACCACAGTGTCGTTTATGCATGTGTCGTTTCAGAAGACCAGCTGATCAAACACCTAACAGTCAAATGTAGAAACTTAGCTATTCCTTAAAAAAACTTTAATATTTTTTTTTATTTATTATATCCCCTATTCTCGTAAACCAGTAGCAATCATTTCAGTTTATGACTGGTCATTTATAAAAAACCGTCATTAATATCGGTCTGTCCAAATTACTGCGTGTAACGGAACGGGTTCTGGAAAAAATGTTTTGAACTTCTGCCGTGTGTAGATTATGTATTTTTTGTTTACATGTGTTATGTTATGACAATCAGCTATTATTTTGTGGCAAAAATTTTGGCATTTGTGTAAAAGAGTTACAGAATAAGCTCAAATAAGCATATTTGCAAAAAAACGTGTGTAAAACTATTTTACTCTCTAAGAGGAAAAGCAGCTTTTTAAAAAAATATGTTAAGAAAACAAAATCTTGATTTAAAAATGTTTTATAGATCATCCTTGGTTGATCTTGGTTCGGTATGGATTTTTTCACTATGTTTTGTGCTAATCAATTAGCAGTATTTAATTAGCATAATAACTGTATTGTCCAGCAGTTTGAAAGTGTATAAGGAACAAACAAACTAAGTTACAAACTCTCACAGAAATATGAAAGTAATCTATGGAATCAACACTAAACTTCAGCCTTTTTGTTTGTTATTTACTGTATCATGCATATTAATAAGTAAATAAGTATTATTATGTATAAGTTTGTACGTAACTCAGAAGTTATCTCAAACACCTGTACACAAAAATTCCTATTTCACATTATTAAACACGTCCATAATAACCCAAATAAATCCACTAAAAATAAAACTGGGCTCAAATTTGATATTTTATGGCCTATGAAGTTTTTTTTCTAATCCCTTAACCATATTACGGGTTACAGTAGCAAGCTTTAATTTTATGACTTATCAATTAGAATGCACGAAATTACGTTCAACGGAACGTGTTTTTCTGGTCGAAGAGTCTTTACTGTGTTTAGTGCTTTGGTCAATTTAAGGCTCACGTTCTTAAAGATTCTTAAACGCATTAAGAGTTATAGGTAATTAATTATTTATTAAAATTGAATTAAAGTTCATTTGTTACTGGTTACTGGTATACGAAATTTAAATTGCATAAAAATATATATTTTCCAATATATCGCTAAAGTGTAATAATGTGTTTAAGTCGTTGTACGCTATTGAACACAAATATTTAATAACAAATTTGAAATCACTTATACAAAATTAAATAGTAGGTACCTTTGTATATTCTTTACAACTTTATAAGTTATAGGTAATAAAAATAACTACTGTAATTCTTTAATTTGTGAATTACCCTGTAAAACAATCTGGAAATATGTTCAGTGTCTTTAATCGTGACTCAAGAAATTACGTCTGGTACGTGACTCTCCTCTCTCTTGAGTCGTATTTCCTCATGACTGAGGGTCGTGACTCCCCCACAGAACTGAACAAAGTTCTATTGTGCAGATACATCTTGGTGGGCGCCCAGGTCCTTCCACGGAAGACACAATATGTCCTCGGATATCGTGGTCCTCAAACATGTCGGTTTCCTTACGATGTTTTCCTTCACCGTTAAAAGAGTGCAAATCCACACATAACTTGATGATACCAAGGCCGGTTTGGAACCAATTCGTCTGGATGACAAGTAAACACTGGAACCGCTGAGCCACACTCGCATGGTACCTACGTGAATATAACGTTGGTAACACGAAAAAAGTTGCCACTTATATTTTTTTTTACTTTTTCTACCTTTCCCACCGGTAGTGGGTAACACTCGGTTAACAACTACCAAACGACCCATTCCAGGCTCCCGCATTCGATATTCAAAAATTCAAATTTGAAAATCGAACTCGGTAACATATCCAAATGTCATAAGTTTCACACCTAGCACAATGGTATTTTTACAGGAAACCCGCTGAAGGAAATTAAGCTTTATTCAAAAAGGAAAAGGTTTATAATCGTGTGTGTTTGTTTGAAGTTATGATCTTTGATTGTGGGAGTTATCAGTGGTAAATGTCATTGGTTTTGTTCGACTAATGAAGGAAATCTTTGTATGGATGCGGATAACTTGTAATATCACTTTCTTTTAAAATCATCAACATTTTTTTTATTGTAGATTGTTTTTTTTTATAATTAGGTACTTTTTTTTAGGTACCAAAACATACCATCATTTTAACAACAGACTACACAGAATTACATTTATTTTTCTGTCATGATAAGAACTGAGCTATTTTATTAATGAAGTCCTTGAAAAAGAGGTTAATTTTTTTAACCGAGAACGGTCTCACTTCTTGTCGGTTATGATGTTTTTTTTCCAAGTAAGAGAGACCGTTTTTGCTTAAATAGTACTAACATTATGTATTCAAAATGTGAAGGAGGTTAAATGGACTTGTATTATATTATTTTATATTGTTTAAGTTCGATGAAATTTTAATATAGTGATCGTTTGTATTGAAAACCCTAAATAGGATTCAGAGCTCGTGTGGTATAAGCTCTTGAATGTATGTATATAATTATGAGGATGTAAATCTGTGTTTTACCAGTTAACAAATATTATGTATGAAAGTATTATATCATACGGAACAATATATTTTATGTCTTATTTTATTTACATGTTATTTTATAGTAAAAACCAAAATCCTTTTAAACTACGCAAGTATGTCCACACTACGCCCCCGCTCGCGGCGGCGCGCAACAAAAGTGAGATATATGTTAAATACGAGATTTTTTTACTTTTCAATGCGCTGCGAGCACGAATTTATGATATTTGTGGCTATTTATCCTCGCACAGGCTGGCGAGGATTTTATGCCCCTTAATGGTACAACAGCTACGAAATTAAAGGATATTTGATGTGACAAAATATTACGGAAAAATATCTCCTCCTCTTCAAGTCGCATCCCTCATGACTGAGGATCGGGACTCCCCCACCAAATCGGTCTTTACTGGGTAACACGTTCCACCCAAGGCCAAAATGATCGCTAGAAAGCTAGATCGCAAAACAGCAAAATCGCAAAGTTAACATCAAAGGGCGTTGGTATATGTGTGTGTTTTATTTTTAACCGATTTTTTTTTATAAAATTGGCAAAAAGTCAGACGATCTGCCTGGTGGTAAGCAGTCACCGTCGCCTATGGACACTTGCAACTCCAGAGGTGCTGCAGCACTTTGCCAGCTTAGAGAGGTGTTTGAGAATACCCTTTTTAAATCGATTTGCGTAATAATCAGTTTACAAACGGTTTAAAGTGTAAATATGTTATTAACACATTAAATTAGTAGTTATTAATTATTAGGTGTAAGTAAGAAATCTAAAAAAGGTACTACGTAGGGGGATAAAAAAAACACGTTAACAACTAAAATATTTAATTGACGCTGCTGGGAAACATATATATTTATTTTGACTATATACCGCATCCCATTTATTGTAACTCCTTACAATAAAAGTCTGTCGGTGGTCTAAGACGTGTAGGTGCAGCTACCGACGTACTTATGTACTCCTGGTAATCATACATTATGGAGCGAGCGAAGCGAGATTGTGTTTTTGAACTTCACTTGAAAATGGCTGGATTAATATGTATGAAATTTGGTGATAATATAGCTCAAGTGCTATACTATCACATAAACTAGATCAAGCAATGTACACAATGGAATTTGTTCTGGATCGAAACCAGCTTGAAATGTATATCAAGTTAATTTAAGTAAATATTCTATTTTCTGTACCATACTAAATAAATTATAACTATTCCTATAACCTATAACTATAGTATGTATTTACAAAAGAAAAGTATATAAGTATTATATCCGTTATCTAGTACCCACGACACAAGCGTTTGCTTAGTGTGGGGCTAGATGGCGCTGTGTGATATGTCCTGAAATATTTATTTATTTATTTATTTATTTATTCCTAATTCTAGTGACACTAGAGGTTGCCACTCAATTTGGCTATACCAGTCCGCTCAGTGAAGTCTGATCTAAGACGTGTGTATGTACTCCTGGTAATCATACGTTATTGAACGAGTGAAGAGAGAGTGTATATGCCCAGTAGTTTTAAACTTTGTCTATCTCATGCATTTCCCATCTAGCCCTCACATATGTACTATTATTATGACATAGCCACAACTACTAATTACTAAGTAAACTAAGTAAGTACTGCTTTTATAAGTGTATGGAAGCTTTGATTTGATTCCTAATATTTAACAAACTACAAGCTACGAGTTAAAATGATGAGAATTAAATACAAAAGTAATCAACTACACAACTTTTTATAACGTTTCTTTTTCCAAACTTCAACCTCTGGTGCCCCCTGTCCGTTCGTTCGTCAATGAATAACCAAAAAACTCTTTATTAGTTCTTTTTCAACGTCACAATTATAAATTCCTAAATTATGACAAAAGACGACGGTCAGTTACGTTCCATAATCGAGGAACATAAAAAAGCCGAAAGGTCACATCCTATTACAAACATTGGCTGTAAATAAAAAAAAATATCACATACATTACCAAATATCTACGGCCAAAAAGTTTTTATTCTGATACAAAACAAGCAATGGGTGAGTCTCGTTTGAAAATAATCGAAAATCAAAGTTCAAATAAGGAATCCCGTCGTCCGGAAACGAATAAAAAACGCGGCAAAACTTTCAAACTTAGAACTGAATGGGACGTCATTTTTTACGTCCGTTCGGGTTGTCGCAATGAAAAATGATATAATTTATATCGGTTCGGCCGTTGGTAGCAATGGTAGCGGCTACCCGTTTTGTGTTCGTGATAAAATACAAATAAAAAATAAAAATTTATAATATTTTTTCTCTTCTTCCACTAATTTAAAATGTTTTCTTATCAACGCGCGGCGCGCTGCGACAAAAGAAATAGGGATGCGACTAGTTTAGGATTATAGACATCGATAGATCGAATAGTCAAATTAGGATAGTAGATAGTCGAATTAAGATATTGTCTGAATTTTTAAAGCGTTACCTAATATAAAAGTGAAAATTTCACATTATTTTAAATTATGTTCCTGTTATAATGTGATAATAAATATAAAGATATATAAATAGATTAAAACAAAATTAAATAAAACATCAAATTGTAAGTCCTTATTACAACCAATTAATTAATATACCAGAGCTACGACAAAAAGCGCGTTGAAGTCTTTTCCTCCGAGAAAAATACCCGTACATTTTTAAACGGCAAAAAACATTCGCTAATTAGCCGCAGTTACATACAATCGTATCTCAAATTAGCTCGCAATTAAACTTTTTTCTCGCTAACTCTTTGATTTTATCGATAAGGCACATCACTGTCTCACGCACACAAGTAGGTACACTTCACTCACACAGATAAACATTCTACACACAAATCAAGCGCGCGCATACTGACACGAATCATAAAGAGGTAAGGTTTATGGAAGTGATATGTTTCTACACCTGTGAATATAGCAGATTTTATATGTCGATTGATGAGTAATGAGAATTTTTTTCAATATATAATGTACCTATATTGTTAAAACGTGTGTTATAAAAAATGCATATTTTTTCGATCATTAGTGTCATTAAAATATCAATTAATTAAACTATAACACCAAAAAATAATATTAAATTATTAGTGTGCATTTGAACATATTTTTGTCTATAACAAGATTAACAAGCTCGGCTAAAATCGATACACGTGCATACATACATACATTTTGTTTGGTTTCATATTCATTACGATAACAAGATTTGGGTTCCAAGCCAGATCCATAAAACGCAAACGTACCTATATCTACAACACGAATGAAATATTCAAATTTGGAAGCTGATTCCGTTTATGGCTACTTAATTTGGGTGATTCGATTTGAATATATTAAAAAGTTAAAAAGAAGTAAACGGCCAGAGACATTCCTGTGGAGACACGCACTGAGGTTTTACTTCGAGAGGAACCTCTTTCATTGAAGTTGGAAAGCTTAATGGCCTCTTTCAACCCCCGACACAAATATGGGTGTTAGAAATTAGACAAGTTGTAAAACAAATACTAAGAAATGTATGTCTGTTTGATGCGAAATTCCAAACTGGCAAGCTGGTTCTAATGTTTTGTTATAATGTTATTGGGAATAAAAAACAATACCTACCTACATTGATAAAAGTAATGTTATGTAAAAAGTTTTGTTAGTCTAAGACACTAATTATGAACACTAGGCGGATACTATACTATACTCTTTGGTATTGCAATTCCAAATAGGTATTTATTTCAGTTTCAAAGTTAGGTAATACTGATTTTCTAATGAGAATACATAGGTACAATAGCCAGCCGTCCGATATAAGAGATATAGAAAAGGCAGAAAAAAAATATAAAGTCCCATGGCAATAAAAGCTTAATAATTGTCGTACTACAAGCAAATAAATTCACTAATAGCAGGCACTTACTAAGTGCTAATAATATAATCTGAAGTTAATTGAGCTGAACAAGTAGCGATTAAATGCTAGTCATGAAACTTTCATCATAATATCAACCTCGTGAAGTAAATATAAAACAACTATAGCTTCAATGACCATCTACCTAGATCATAATCATAAAAAGATGTCACAATTTTTTTAGATCTATAACACCGGTCAGTGTAAAACCAGGAATGCCGACACTATAAAAGTGTCCAGTAAATTGAGCTGAATGCTATTGAATTAATATGAAACGAACGAAATGAACCCCATAAAAAGAAAATAAACATAAAACTCGGTACAAGATACGACCGCTCTCGTCGGCGGTCACAAAGCGAATGAAAAAGCGCGCGAGACGTTCATCTGACATTCAACGTTGGGTGGGGCTTACAACCTCCCGCCTCTCACAACGAGCCCGGCCATTGGCTCATTTAAAAATCGATTCCATTTTATAAATATGTAACCACTTTCGTTTCCCGCGTTTTGGATTACCAACGAACTCCGCGACAACACGCCAAATTCAAACGTATTCGAAATTCGAGAGAACTGACTTTCAAAAAGCAAGCTTGAAGAGATGAGACATTGTTTATCGATAGACAGTCAATTGTTTTACCGACATGTCTTTGTAGTGTCTTTTGTTTTATTTAAAGGCGAGACCATGAGATGTGTTTCTTTTTGTTGAATATTTCTGTTATGTAGGTGCGTAGAAATAAACAATGAGGTTTCGAATGATGTAGGTAGGTTTGAAATTGGATCGGTAATAAATAATGGTGTGTTTATGATTTATGGAGGTAATATATACTGCGGTAGGAAGGATGGATAATGGATGGAGATGCTTCGTCTTGTGGTTAATAGTAATGATAGCTGCTTGGGTGGGATGTAAATGTAGTTAGGATCATAGTGAGGTGGGTACCTACTTATTTATTCATACTTCAGACTCAGATAGTATTTCACCTGTTTGTTATAGTGCAACAGTCTTAGAGCCATGTCAGAGGCCCCTTCTCTTTGAGTCGTATTTCCTCATGACTGAGGGTCGTGACTCCCCCGCAGAATTAATTCGTTAGGGGAGTTTTCTTGGGCAGATACATCGTGGTGGGCGCCCAGGTCCTTCCACGGAAGACGCATGTCCTCGGATATTGTGGTCCT
The DNA here is from genome assembly GCA_927399415.1 of Macaria notata. NCBI lineage: Eukaryota > Metazoa > Arthropoda > Insecta > Lepidoptera > Geometridae > Macaria > Macaria notata. The sequence goes on along the minus strand of OV656750.1, from coordinate 2,142,364 downwards.
CAAACATGTCGGTTTCCTCACGATGTTTTCCTTCACCTCTAAGCGAGTGCAAATCTACACATAACTTATAATATACAAGTCATTGGTGTAGGGCGGATTCGAACCAGGGTACGTCTGCATGAAAAGCAGACACTGGAACCGCTGAGCCACACTCGCTTATAGAGGCCCCTTGGGCACCTTGAAAACTCTCGACATCAGTGTAGGCCACTCCCATGCGAACTTTCTTACTATATATATTAAAGGTGTTGTTTATTATACGTAGGTACCTAAGTATTTCAGTTAGATCAACACTTTCATAAATACGTATGTCACGACTGACAGGGTCTGAACTTGAAATATAAGTAAGAAGTCGTGTGTGGTGCTTCCGTGCATCGAATGTCAATTTTAATTGTAGATCACAGTACAGCAATCGTTAAACCGCGCTAGAGGCCTTTACGGTGGTTCAAAAACTCTCGACATTAGAAGTTGGCATCTCTCAACGAACTTATTTTAACCTACTTTAATAAAAAAACTCCGTGGAAGGACCTGGGTGCCCACCACGATGTATCTGCCCAAGAGAACTCCCCTAACGAAATAATTCTGTGAGGGAGTGATGACCCTCAGTCACGAGGAAAAAAAATGAAAAAACTGACAGAATAACCTCTTAGCTAGCACAATATAGTACCTAGACTAGGTAGGCAGTAAGTGTATACTAGAGGCCATTAAGGTGGTTCAAAAACTCTCTACTTAGAGGTTGGAATCTCTCATACGAACTTGTTTTCACCTGAAAAAAAAGACACAATACCTATCAAGTTAGCACAATGAAATACCTAGATAGGTGAGAAGTACGTATATCACAAGGACACGTAAAGAAAGCCTTCAAGGCAGCACGTGAGGGGGTTGTGAGGCTTCGGGGTGTCGACGCGGAAACCTATTCGGCACTACTTGTTGTACAGGGTTGGTGCTAACTTGTTTATTTGTTTTTTTTTATTTGTACCCATGGAGGTTATATAAAAGGGATGAATATCCTTGTTTATACCCTTACCATTATAACCTATTATATCAATCAAAATGTCTTTCTCTTTTATGTAAAGATTAGAAGAGAATAGAATAGAAGATTAGTGGGTGCTCGCGGCTTCGCTCGCATTAAGAAGTAAAACTTGCATCCCCTATTTCACCCCTTTAAAAGTGGCATTTTCTAAAACCCTTTTTTAACGGATGCCTACGTCATAATATCCACCTGCATGCCAAATTTCAGCCCGATCTGTCCAGTGGTTTGGGCTGTGCGTTGATAGACTACTATATCAGTCAGTCAGTCAGTCACCTTTGAGCTTTATATATTTAGATGTTAAATTTGTGTAATTACCAAGTTATAAAGTTTGAACAAGCTTTATTATCATTTTTATTTTGCACTTAAACATTTTTTTCGTAGAGAAATTAATGCCTTTACCTACATATCCCCAAACTATCCCTTGGGGGCAGCGGGGTATGTCTGGCTCGGAGCTAATGGGACTCCACTACCGACTAAAATCTACTACGATGTTCAACGTTCCATGTAATTTATTCTTAAAAAATATTTACCTATGAGTCTTTATGTATTAAAGTTATGCATAAAACCTACCAGTAACCAAGTATATGAAAATGTAGGTGAAAAACAAATGTAGCAAATATGCCAGCTATCAGAGAAATATCAGGAGAAAAACATAAAAAAATGATCTTTTTTAAATAAGGCCGTTGTCTCCAATATTAAAATAAACCCCCAATTGCCCCGAAGCCAACATTTTCCACATTTTCACAATAAAATATCTTCAACTTTTTATTTATTAAAATGTCAGTGTTCTTGGAAATTTCATTTGTTATAATGTATAGACAATATAACACTGAGACACCTAATTAAAATATTACATAAATTTAATATAAAAAATACAGAATGAATTCTGAGGGGTAGTCGGGATCCTCAGTAACGAGAAAGATGTTACTTTTAGAATCCACATACAAAAAAACGTAGATGCACATTCCATTGCGTCGTAAAATGTGAAGAACAAACAGACCTACAAACACATATTAGATGTACAATATTTTGTTGTACAAAATTACAATTTTATTTTACCAAATTATTACCGTCATTCCACGTTGACAGTTTACTTACATTAGGTATAAATTGTTAGGTACAGTTTGTATAGTACTACGATTAACACCAGACTTTGCCCCTCTCATAAAAACTTACCGTCCACTTCTGCCTTACTTTATTATAGGTAAAGTATTTTTTTATTTGAAAGCGCCGTGTTGTCTAACTTTACATGTTTCTTCTTTTTGTTTTAGTTGGAACTGTGTTGCGAAATTAATATTATCAAAATGATTCCACCAAAAACATTCTGTAAAATACTAGCCATGGCTCGATGGAGCTGCTTATTTTTCTCTAAAAAGTAATGAAGTCTAAGCAATGTCGTGCCAAGTTTAAGGTTCTTAAATCCTTTAGTTAGTTAACTGTCGTGCACCCAGTTTGGCACAAAATTAGGACTCTATTGGACATAATACCGTTGTTCTGTATTCCATAATGGCGGAGCGCCGTCGGTCATTTTAAATCTAGTCGCCATTACTGTAATGAATGCGCCTCGGGGAAGCAGCGGTGTGGCAGTAGCTTGGGTTTATTGAATGAAAATAATGAACTCCTAATTAATTACTAATTAATTACAAACCTATTGTAGGATGTATTTTTAATCTAATCGTTTCTCCTTTTATTGTACACCACGTCATTTGTTATCTCTTATTTACTCCTTTACATCCAATGGTTGGCTGGAAAAGATTGCTTTTAGCAATAAGGCCACCACTAGTGGCACTAGTATAAGTATTTTTTCTTCTTTCTTTGTATTTATTATCGTGTGTTGCAATAAAGAATTTTCTATTCCATTCTAATCAATATTCGCACATTTTCTTAAAACTTTTGCATCACGCCTTTTCCCTGCGGTTTCCTTTCTATTAGTAAGTTTCCTGGAAAATATAACTTACAGCGATAAAATCAATATTAACGATATAGCAATTAAAATTATTTTTATTCAAGGTTATAGTAGGCTTTATGTGTAGGTATTTGAATTATTTTCTTTTTCTTTATTTTTGATTTTCAAAACGCAACGTCTCACAGAAGATTTGTATATTGGTATCAGACGTTATGCTTTATAAACCGACTTCCAAAAAAAGGAGGTTATCAAGTCTTCTGAAAGTTTTTTTTATAAGTTTCTGTTTAAATAATGCACATTTACTCAGTATGAGACTAGATGGCGCTGTGTGAGATATCCTGATATATTTATTAATTAATTAAATGATTCCACAAAAGCTCAAGTACCGCATTAAATAGTTTACAGGCTGGTTAATTAAATGGAAGGTGCGGATTCGCCCACTTCCAATTTTATTATTGTTGAAGCGTAATTGTTTATTGTGTAAATGTTTCTCTATTTGTTGTCAACGCCGCGTGGAACGGAATGGAATTCCAATTTTGAATGTAATATACAATATTACTAATATTTTTAATTTTGCTAGTGGTGTCACCGTGTTAATAAGATATTATTAGTTAATTACTTTTGTATAAATTAGCTCGTTGGAATTTATAGTACGTTGCACAATGTACGCCATGAAAACAATGTTCGAAGATGGATAGTCCCGTTGATCTAGGGTTTTGCTTTATATTTTACATATAATAAATACATACTTATGTACGAATATATAAATGTACACACACTTCGCTTTATCTCCGCGGCAAATTTTATTGTTAGAATGAAAAAAATGTTTCACCGCTCAACGTAACTATACCTGCTCACAAACTGTTGAGTTTTTATAAAAATCATTCAAGATACTTATTTCTCAATTTTCTATAGTAAGTCATTAAGTAAAAAAATCGAATCAATTAATCATAGACATAAATACACCAGAGAAGAAACCATTGAACGTTGTTAGAACCTACAACTCTTTCTGTTCTAAAAAAAACTTATGTAGGTTTTTTTACGTGGTATAGGTTTAAGTTTGACTACAGCCTGCCTGATGTTAAGCATTGCTGCAGCCTAGGGTGTAACACGCTTACCTAGAAGATACCTATTAACTTTATATTTGAAGATCCCTGGATTGTAGTTCGCAGGAAACACGGCTTCTGGTAAAGTGTTCCAAAGCTTTTCCGTCCGTACAATAAATGCTTCTACCCACATCTCTCATAATATCAGTAGCTAACTACATCAAATTACGAGACGCATTGGACCAACAAACACACAAACATGTAACATTTGTGCACAATACACTAGTCATGCCACGTGGAGAGGCCACAACTGTGAAATGGCAAAACAAACGCAACTTATGAATATTGCGTTTCACCCTCGGTTTATTGTGAATAAAGTTTTTTGTGGTATTTTTATCGATATCGATATAATTTTACTATTTTTATTCATTTTTTAATTATAAATATAAATAAATATAATTTTACTATTTTTATTCATTTAATTTAAATAATTTAATTAATAATAATTAATTAATTTTTTTAACGTGACATTTTATTTGTACCTTTCTATTGTGGCACCTAAATTTTTTTTAATAAACGCTTTATAGTCTTTAAATGTTTGTGTGTTTATTATAACTAATATCTATAAATCAAGTATTTTATTTTAAACTGTTTTTTTAAATTAGTTGGAACATGTTAGTGTAGTGTGTAGTACATGAACCAAAAAACTTTTTTTCCATTATTGCCGCTGTACTTACATATATAATTTCATCTTAATTTTTGGACACATTTCATTGCACCCACATATACCAATACCTAAAACATCGACAAAAACCAAAATCTTTCCCCTCACTAGTTCCAAACAGTTTGGCGCCAATTTTCACCGCAGGGTTGTCAGTAATGAATCCTAGTAGTTCCGAAACGCGGCGCATGTGGTCAGATTGCGTTCCAATTTCAAACCAAGGGCGTGCTGAGATCACGCTCCAATAGTTGGGGGCATGAGAGGTGAGGTTTGAATTTAGAATCTTAAAATAAACTCATAAAATGAGAATCAAAACAAAAGACGCTAGTTACATACATACACAGTTTCTGTTTGTTTATTATATTTATATTATTATTTATTTATCTGTCCCAATAATAATATGGTCTACATTTCTTTATGCTTGTGTTCTTTTGCTATTGGTGTTCAATAAAGAATTAATGTTTGCATGATTGATTGAATAAGAAAATATTAAACATTTTTAAGTTTAAGTTTTTTCAATTAGTTCTAAGTTTAGCTACGCCCTACAATTCCTTCATAAACAGAGTAAATGTAAATTTTACATTTTAGCTCATAAAGGAATTCAATTAAAAGAAAAGAAGAATCTCTAAAGGCGGCTGATAAACTCTCGACACCAGAGTTGGCCACTCTTATTAGATAAGAAGAAGAAGAATTAAAAGTACCTCGTTAAGTATCTAATGAAGGTAATCTCTATAAACTTTTTCGCAAGTGATAAATGTATTCCACTATAATATATCAGTTGTTAAGCCATGACAAAGGTCCCTAGTGCGCTTTGAAAACCCTCGACAACAAATATTTTAGCATTTCATACAAACTCTCGATACTTTTTTGTGGATATGTTACGCGATTGCTCTGTTTTTTACAAACCGATTTCAAAAATTCTTTTTTTTTCTATTTAAATTTACTTATGCTTACCTAATTAAATAAATTTCCAAAATATGTTTCAAAGATGTTTATTAAAGCTTAGAACACTAACACAGATCTGATGCAAATAATTCAATGCTCATTTAAACGTTTTACATTTTTTCTACGTAAGAAAATGTGTGGTAGGTACTTCGGTATCATTTGTCTGTGGGCTTTTTTTTCACCATGGTCAGGAATTTTCTGAAAATAATATTTATAAAGTTATATAGTTAAAAAAAATGTACACTACATATGTATATGCTCTGTACTTTGTGGTGTGGTTACTACTTTTACCCCTCTAAAACGCGAGCTAAGAAAATAATGATAACGCCTAATATAAAAGACTGAGCAATCCTTATGTTATGTTTTTAAGTTGTAGTGTGTGTATGTATGTGAATTGCCATTGATTAAAACAAACCACCACTGGAAATGCCATTTGTGATGCATCTACACGACAACTTAAAGACATCGAAGAAAAAAACATAATTTACTGTTAGTACATTAGTTAATTGCTCAGTCTTTTATAGCAGGCGTTATCATTTTTTTCTTAGCCCGCGTTTTTAAAGGTGAAAAAGTAGTACCCACACCACAAAAAACAGAGCTTATATGTAATGCCTATACACAGATTCATTTCAAACCATGAAAAATGTTGATGGTAAAGTTTACTAATAAATTAATTTTCGTTTGTAAGTTTGTTCCATTCTAGTACAGGTATCTATCTGGGGTCACAGTATCACTTGGGCGGATTTTGTTTGCGCTTCGGGTGATTTGGAAGCCCAATTGTAAAGTGAAAACTAACTTCTGGGCATAGGCCTTTTCCTGCTCTATCGATCTTATTCAGTCGCAGTGTCTATCTATGTAGCATGTAAAAACATATATTTCAGAAAAAGCTTTGTTTCCGTAAGATGAGTTTTCCAACCCACTGAAAAAATGTATCTCTGAAGGAATCAGGGAAACATGCTACATTACATAATACAACACGAGAGACCACTTTCTCTCAGCGTAGCAGCTGCTCGACATATCTTTTGTTTTCTAAAATGCCCTATTTTAAATTACATTATAAATAAGTGTTAATATTATAAGAATTTGTGTGTCCAATAAACATATTTATTATTTTAAAAAAAACAGCTTCTCACTTACAAGACAACTTGCTTTAATAACACTATGTAAGCATAAGAATTAACTTTATACTCACAATACAACTTGCTTCAAGTCACAGGCGACGTAAATAGTATTGTGTCCGAGCCCGAGCCCCTTCTCGAAGGAGTGGAATACAAGGGGGGCGCCACTCTCTTTGCGAGATGTTGTTACTGCTTCGTGGAGCTGGGAATGGAAGATTAATTAGTGCCTACTATATTATATTTATTTTTCTTGTGTGTACTCATTTGTTTATTATTTGTTACAATAAATCATTTTCTTTCTAGTAAAAAGTTATTTTATAACATCACATCGCATCATTACACGGGACGAAATAAAATGGAATAGGACGGAATGGGATACTGTAAACTGAAAACACTTCAGAAGTCAGCCACCTACGTAGGTACACCTACAGCGGTGGAGACGCGAAATCTACTGCGAGCATACATTGAGAAAGAACAACAAAATCTGTGGAAACACGTTATACAGTTAAGGTTCCAAATACTCGCACCAAGCGCTTTGCTTCGACTTTCATCGTGCGAACAGCCAACCTGTGGAACTCCTTGCCCGAATCTTTATTCCCCTTGAACTATAATTTGTCGGTCTTCAAGTCGAGAGTAAACCGGTTTCTACCAGGCAAGCGCTCTAGATCGATTACAACGTTGCTTAACATCAGACAAGTTGTAGTCAAGCGTGAGACTATATATTGTAAAAATAGAAAAGACTGAAGACACTCCAAGATGTTCTTCAGAGGTAGACAGGAAGGCAACTTTTTTGGTTGGAGTTATAACACGACACTGTGATCTGAACTATCACCAGTACACTATTGGAACGACAGACAGCCCTCTGTGTAGAGGCTGTATGGAGCATGACGAGACCGTGGAGCATGTGCTACTACACTGCGAAGCAACAACGAATGGGATGGAATGAGATGGGTCGACGACATCGTCAAAGTCGAGGGTCCAACCTGGATGAGGTCTGCACAAGATCGACGCTGATGGCACATGCAAAGGGAGGCCTATACCCAGCAGTGGGATCCCAAGGGCTGTGGATGATGATGATGATGGGATGGAATGACAGAAAATGAGATGAAATGGCACAGAATGTGATGAAAAACACAGAATATAAAAACCACAATATTCTGTCACAAGCTGTCCTGAAGCTTGTTTATTGCAATACATACCTTGCAAGCGAGTTCATATGGCACGACCTTGTCCCCCTTACAGTGCAGCATCAGTATGGGTATGTCTGTGGCAGAGGTGAGGTACTCGTCTGTGTCGAACGCATACTCGGGGGAGTGCGTGAGCGAAGCGGATGAGATGGAATGATATATAATGGTCCCTCCCATTATATCTCATTCCCTCCCATTTAGTAGTTTAATTAGTTATAATGAGATGGAATGGAATTGGACGGAATGGGGTGGAATGGAATGGGATTGAATGGGATGGAACGGGATGGAACGGGATGGAATGGGATAAATATAAACTGGTTGTCATTGCAATACATACCTTGCAAGCCAGTTCATAAGGCACGATCCTGTCCCCCTTACAGTGCAGCATCAGTATGGGTATGTCTGTGGCCGAGGTGAGGTACTCGTCTGTATCGAACGCATACTCGGGGGAGTGCGCGAGCGAATGGAATGAGATATAATGGTCCCTCCCATTATATCTGATTCCCTCCCATTTAGTAGTTTAATAAGGCTATAATGAGATGGAATGGAATTGGACGGAATGGAATTGAATGGGATGGAACAGGATGGAATGGGATAAATATATACCGGTTGTCATTGCAATACATACCTTGCAAGCCAGTTCATAAGGCACGATCCTGTCCCCCTTACAGTGCAGCATCAGTATGGGTATGTCTGTGGCCGAGGAGAGGTACTCGTCTGTGTCGAACGCATACTCGGGGGAGTGCGCGAATGGTTTCACGAAGGTGTACTTGTAGTAGGGGAGCCAGGATACACACTGGGGAAACACATATAACTACTGTTATATTACTATTTAAAGGCGTATGCTAGTAAGTGTGTACGTGTATTATTAATTACCTTTTAATTTTTTTTAAAGTCCGTCTAAAAGGAATTCAAATTCAAATTCATTTATTCTAATTAGCACCGTTCACGATTTACACTAATGATAACATAGAAATAAATTTAATAATACAAACAAACACCACAATATTGCACATTAGTCAATTAAGGAATATCTATATAAAATTAATTATTAATCAGTCAAAAAGTTAAATTAAAGCAACAATAAGACATCTAAAAATAAAAATTAAAAGTATAATAATTATGAGAACAATACATACGAAGTGTTGCGTGAATAGATTGTTCAGTATATTAAGTCAGTATATAGTATGTTACGGTAAATGTAAGTAATCGGGAATTATGTATAATTACCGGTTATTATACATAATTACCAACGCACCCGGTAAATGTAGTGAATTATCCACATTTACCGGTAATTATATATAATTAGCATACCCCTTTGGTAAATGTAGTAAATAAAGAAATCAAACATCAGAATCAAAATGTTTATTAATAAATACAAGTGTAAATAAAATAAATAAATCGCACGAGTAGAGTTTCGGCAAGGAGGCACCGTTATACATTTGAGGTTCCAAAGACTCCCCCTGAATTATAATTTGTCGGTCTTCAAGTCGAGAGTAAGCCGGTTTCTACTAGGCAAGCGCGCTAGATCGTAGATTATAACGTTGCTTAACATCAGGCAAGTTGTAGTTGACTATATGTATAGGCAAATACCGAATGATGGCGGCACTTTAAAGCCAGTACAAAATTTTCACCAACTAACTAATACCTACATACATATATAAATTTATTTAATAAGAATATATCTTATGTTTTGCTTAACCAAACAGAAGGTTTGATCTCTTGATATTTGAAGTATTATTGTTAGACTAATTTTGTTTGAAACCAAATTTAATCTATACTAATATTATAAAGCTGAAGTTTGTTTGTTTGTTTGAACGCGCTAATCTCAAGAACTACTGATGTGAATTGAAAAATCTTTATGTGTTAAGTAGACTATTTATCGAGAAAGGCTTTAAGCTATATAACATCACGCTGCAACTAATAGGAGCGAAGAAACAATGGAAAATGTGGAAAAAAACGGGGAAAATTATTCATCTTTGAAGGCTTCCGTTGCGTGCGCTGCGAAAACAGTTCAACATTTAAAGAATTAATGCCCAAATTAACTATTCCATGCGGACGAAGTCACAGGCACGGCTAGTTATAATTAAAACAAGAGATTTTTTACATGAAATAGGCTCACGCTTGACTATAACTTGTCTGATGTTAAGCAACGTTATAATCTACGATCTAGCGCGCTTGCCTAGAAGAAACCGGTTTACTCTCGACTTAAAGAACGACAATTTATAATTCAGGGGGAATCTTTGGAACCTCAAATGTATAATGGTGCCTCCTTGCCGACCCTCTACTCGTGCGATTTATTTATTTTATTTATACTTACTTGTATTTATTAATAAACATTTTGATTCTGATGTTTGATTTCTTTATTAACTACATTTACCAAAGGGATATGGTAATTATATATAATTACCGGTAAAAGTGATTAATTCGAAAGTTTTTTTCCACTTTTACCGAGAGCACTGGTAAATTATGCATAATTCCCGGTAATTATACATAATTTCCGCATTATCCACATTTACCGTAACATATACATATGTAATCAGCTTGAATGATATTGATAGAATTAGGTAACGGTTTACGGGTTTTTTTGTTAGAATGGGTACAACTTCGTTATTTTGTGGTGTGCTGGTATGTATATAATAAAATTCACTTTATCTCCTTTTCATACCATATTTTTCCTCAGCCATTAATACCTTTGAAAATGGATGCGACTGTATCTCCTCCTGCAGATTATTGAAGGCACCTTCCAGCACCAGAGCATCAGGAGCTGGGAGGGGATCCATCTTGTACTTCTGGCACAACTCCTGCTGGTGAGCCACCATGTTGGATGCCACTGCTGTTCCTAGGGAAACAGTGTTTAAGTTCAAGTAAAAGTAGTGTAAGTAGATAGATATATAGAAACTCTTTATTGTTGACACATATTAAATCAAACTGTACATAAAACAAATTGCATCTTAAAACTAGTGGCACAAGCGGAGGCCTTCTCGCTGAAAGCGATCTCTTCCAGGCCTCAATAAGCCTAAGTAAACCTCTATTTATAATGATTTAAGAAAAAGAAGTTCGTATGTTAAAATTCTACAAATGTTTTGTGTGAATGAAGACTTGCTATGTTAATTAAATCAGGCATTATGCATAATTGGCAATTTACCAGTCCCTGTTGTTGTTGTCTGATACAATAGTCGTTAAGATATAACAGAGGCCCCATGGGCAACTGATAACTCCTGAGTTTGATACCTACTTTATAAATATTAGTAAAACTAGTTTGAATTTCTTATAAACAACATTTCCCATCAACGCGAAACATTCAAATTGACTAATACTAGGGTCCATTAATAATAGCATCAACGCCCAGAGAAGTAATTTGTTAATCGAGCAAATCGTTAGACTTGCTATGCTAAATAAATCAGGCGTTTAGTTTCTAGATACATACGTTCTTTGCGTGTCATATGTTGGTTAAGTATTTTGCTATGGTAATTCAATCAGTCATTAAACTACTTACCTAGTGAATGTCCCCACAGCACCACTAAGGGTCTGTGTTCGGGGTCCAGAACCCCGAGCAGCCAGAAGTACACTTGGAGGAGGTCTTCTACCACACCACGCTCTGTGGGACGTATGTTGGTGGAATCTCCGTAACCTGAAGCATAATAATGATAAACTAATAGGCTCTTAATAAGTGAAAACAAACTCCATCGAATGACATCGGCTGCTTAGTCCGAAGAGTTTGGAAATGGATGTGGATTTTCAAGCTTGGCGATCAGTCGACCATGGCCAAGGGGTCTTAGGCGTTCTGACGTGTAATCAGGAAATCGCAGGTTCAAATCCTGCTGGTTGCAATTGTTCGGTCATTTCCAATTACGTTTAGTGAAAGCAAATTGTGAATTGTTCTTTTAAAAGGGCAGTTATGCTCCCTAAATCATGTACCTACAATATATGTACGTAGGTACGTTTTATGTAGTATTGTATCGTGTTTACCTCGATAGTCGAAAGTGATCACGTGAAAATTTAGCTCTTGAAACACTTTGTACATCTGCAGTCGATGAGGCGATGCTCGGTGATTGGAGTTTCCTGTAAAAAATACAAGAACACATATAGTACATTATATCACCTTCTTTCGCTAAGCTAACCCTATGTTTTTAGTTTATTATTTCAGCATTTAATGCTTTGCGCCTTCAAAAAAACGCATAGCATCGCCACTTGTATATCTCAATTGTTTGATATGAATTCTGTCAGGCGTTATGTAACATTATCATCGTTGCGATCTTCAAACAGGATAGACGGATAAATAGAGTGATAGCTAGCTTTATATCGTCCAGACACGCAGCAATGGTAGCATTTGGCAACCAGCTGTATTGTGTTTCTCAAGAGTTTGTATTTTTTTGTTTATGTTTACTTCAAAAGATTAACTAAACGGTTTTCACTCACGTGTAAATCGCGTAAATCGTTTACGCGTTTCGGATGTTATGACATCCATCTTCAGAACGTTCGTTCTGGGCCGCGGCAGCACGCAGACTGCGCGCCGCCGCGCGAGCGGCCCGCCGGGACACGGGCGCGGGGGCCTGTGGTGGCGGGGGTGGAGGCGAGACTATGTTACTACTCCCGGTCGCTTCGTCCTCGGGTCTCGGGTCGGGTCGGGTATGTTTTCTTTTTTAGCTTTTACACGTTTACCACAAATACGCAAAAGTCGTATAATGTTTTGAAAATGAAAACTCACCATGACAATACAACACGACGTTGTTCTTCGTAGTTCTGAGGTCTTGCCACACGGACGAGCTTATTGGCTCGGTGTCGACGGATATTCGCCGGATCGAGCAGCAAGGTAGTAAGTGCCAAGCTCCTGTAACATAAGATTATTATATTTATTGGTTGTTAAAAAAGAATGCATACTAAACTAATAAGCTATGTATCATTTTTACAAGGTTTTTTAAAATGGGTAGTTACTAATGTTAATTATAAAATTTTCTCACCAAGTTTGATAGGACAGTGGTCTTCCTTGGACGTGAACTCGATGCAGAAGTTCCTCCCTCCCACTATGTTGCAGCTAGAGGGACTATCGTAGTCCAAGTTACAGGGGTAGTTTACTAGAAACAGGATAATGTAAAAAGGGTGAGAGCTAAATTAAAATAGAAAAATCAAATTTGTTAGGAGTCGCGGGTGGAAATGAGGGTTCCATCGGCCCAATTCAACTTGAGCCCGGAACAGTCGACAGCTAAGTGGTCTTAGCTCAAAGAGCTACAAACGCTTGGAAACTTAGTTAACAATTAAAATGGACCTTACTGAAGTTTGAAAAGACGATCTTCCTCTGCACAGCCTTGCTGTACTTGAAGACGAGGGGCAGCACCGCCACCTGCACCACCAGGATGCTGGCCGTCACCGACGCACCGGCCGCTAGGATCACCCTGCACCATCATAACAACAGTTAGTTACGAGAGTTGCCGACTCTGATGTTCTAATCTCTCGCATCCCTCATAGCCCGTTCGTGACGTCCCATCGGTCTCAACGGAAGACCAACGCTGGATGCTTGCATCTAGCACATGCGGAGTTGGGGTCGGATTGTGATACGAAAAATGTATCTGTGTCTATTTATGGTGTTCTGTTTTTAGTGTTGTTGTGAAATAGAGGTGTCAGTAACAAGCAGCAATTTGATAGAATTAAACCAATTTTTCCCATCTCACGTCCAGAAACATCTAACTCAAAAACTACTTTATCGATTTGGATGGAACTTACAATATTCTCAAAGTAGAAACATAATTATCTAATCAGATAGATAGGTAAAGAATATTAACATCGATATCACTTTATAGATAGATAGATAGATTAACTCTTTATTGTTGACACATATTAAAAAAACAGTACATAGAACAAATTGCACCTTAACTAGTGCCACAAGCGGCGGCCTTATCGCTGAAAGCGATCTCTTCCAGGCAACCTTCAGCTGGAGAGAAATAAGCAAAAGAAAAAAAGAAGAATGTGGTGTACAACAAAAAGGAAAAAAGAAATTTTACTAATATATATATATATATATATACATATAAATACGCAATACACATACTTAATATAATAAAATTAATGTTTATATACAAATACATATAATACACAACAAAATATTTAAAGGTGATAGTAGTAGAAATAATAACAGCAATTTTCACTGAAGAGAAGCGAGATAAAATTCCTTTATAAAGAGTTCTCAAGAAATTAATCGGGAAAGAAACTGATATAAAATTGTCTACGATTGTAAATATAGTTCATCTTTTCATTTGTGACTAACTAGTAAACGATAACCGTTCCGTGGAAGGAGGTAGGCGCCCACCACGATGTATCTGCCCAAGTGAACCATCTTAACGAATTAATTCTGGGGAGTCACGTCACGACCCTCAGTCATGAGGAAATACGATTCAGGGAGCAAATAATACATTTTATTTACAAATAATCAAAGTACTTACCCTATAACCATTTTGAATATTGTAGGTTGTTATTTTGTTTTCACTGAACTTTACACTTGAATCATTCTTTTTAATTTCTGATGGTTCTATTTAAGATCGTCGCTATTACTTTTTAAACACATTATTTCTGTATCATTTTCTACTTTAAATTACTGGAAATTTTATATTTATTCTAGCCAAAAGTTATTCACAAAACAAGTCATTAAATGACAAACTGTAAGTATTTTTGATTACTGACATCCTTGACTCATTTGGTATGTAAAACCTTTTCCATATTGTAATATATAAAATAGTGTGTACATATTTGAATGCTCTTTCTGTTGTTTTAACTGACCAACTCTGCACAACTCTTAATCAAATATAGCCATAATTTTACTAAATCATTTTCTCACTAAATGCTAGGGTATAGAACCGGGAAATCCCGGTACCGAAAATCCCGGGAATTCCGGGAATTCGGGTACTGGCCAAGAACCGGGAAATGCAAAATTATTTCCCGGTACTTTCGGGATTTTCGGTACTAACTTTTTTTTTTCATCACACCTTCCTTATAGCACAATTTAGCGCAACACAAGTGTGTTCAGCGATGTTTTTATAATATTTCAGTAAGAATTAACCATATCGGAAAGTATTTAGCATTTAGATTTACCTTATTTTCACCGTAAACTAAGCCAACAGAGTACAGACTTAAGTTACAGCAAAAAGCAATTTAAAAAAACGTCCTAAGCTGTGTAGTGCAGGTTAAGGAGATCTACAATAAAACAACAGACTACACTACAATGAAAACCGACCGCGCGGCACTCCGCGGCAGCCATTTTGTTGTCCATCTTTCTTTTGCAACCGTTAGTCGCATTCCAACAAGTGATGTGATAGTGATAAGGTGTCGGTCGTGGTGTGGTGTTTTTTGTCGTGAACTTCAAATGTATTGATTGTGGTAAGTATTAAGTACACACTGAATTAAATATTTTGAAGAATATTATTAATCACAACTGTTATAGGTATAAATAACTTTTAACAGATAAAATTAAATTCTTATGTTAATGTTACTCTTTCTAGTAGGTAGGTATCATCAAATAAATCAAGTAAATTTTGGTTGGTTTAGGTTTCTCTATGTTTCGTTTTGCATATACCGTATCCCTATCCGCATACGTTCTGCGTCGCATTACGCTATTTTTAAATAAAATAAAATTTATAAGATGTCAAAATTTGTGAGAACTACTGCAGTTGCCTACTTTTTATTATCTCCTTATCAGGAACCGACCGGGGATTCTAGGAATTTCGTTCTTTTGTATACCAATTGTAATTAAAGCCTGGATTATCTATATTATGTCATCTAGTAGATGTTTTGTTTTCATATTTTACCTGCTAATGCAACGTAGTAAATATATTATAGTAAATTAGATGCAAATATAATGCTCATCACATATTAAATTAACCTATAATTGGTTTTAGGGAATGGATTTCGAAACAATCAACAGCAAGGCCAATGACAAGTCGTCGGTATGGCACTATTTTCTTCGCGCTAAGGATAAAAATTCTGCAAAATGTATAATGTGCCAACGTGTTTTGAAATGTACTGGAGGAAGCACAAGTGGACTACAAAAACACATCAAAACCAACATTATGAAATTAATAAAGCTAAGGCAGTTAATGAGCAGCTAGCGCAGTCACAAAGCAGCATTGAAGATTTTGCGGTTCCATCGACGAGCAAAGAAGTAAAACCTAAAAAAAAAGGAAACTGACAGACTTTTTCTCATCAGATTCTTATCTTATCTTATCTTATTCTAACCCATCATTAGAAACTGTGATTTCTCGCATGACGGCTTTGGACGGACTTCCATTCCGAAATTTTTTCATCCATGTAATATTACACATATCACATTAGTGATACTCTGAAGGTCTTTATTTTGAATGTTTGTAATACTTTTGTAACATATTATGATTGAAACACACTTTTTTGTGTTTTATTACTTTCGTTAAACGAAAAATATTGTTGATTTTAACAGTGTTCATAAATATATATTTGATTTTGCACATAAAATAGTAGTTTTTGTCATTTCCCTTTAAAAAAACAGCTTTTAGGAACATTTTTATAACAAAAAATTTCTGTACCGAAAATCCCGGGAAATCCCGGTGCCATTTTGCGAAATCCCGAAAATCCCGGTTCATAAAATCGGTACCGGTTCTCGATTCCCTACTAAATGCGTTTAAAAATCATTATTCAGTGGACCTTACATGCAAAACAGCTTCTAAATTTAAAATCACTACAATTTGTATGCGTCAGTAAGGTTTGTAAATTACAGAAAAAACAGGCGACAATATTTTAATATTTAATCCAACATATTCACATAACGTCATTGTAAAGTTATTATAACTTTGGATTATTAAATGAAAGAATCATATTTACGTATTGTAGTTTTAATGATGCGTTTTCAAGACATAGAGTGATCGAAGCTATGAGCATAGATAAATAATTAGAGTAGTTCACAAAATTGACACTAGATGTCACTTTACAGTCATATTTGATTCCAAATAATTACTTCAAATTACAATTATACGGACACATTCCATATATTTTATTTATTTAATTATTCGAACACTTCATTTGCTAACTTACGAGTAACTTCTTATAAACCACCAAATAAGTTCTTCTGAAAAATTTAAAATATTGTAAGTTATAATTAAAACCAAATAACCCGTCGCTCCTCGAAAAAATGACTTCAATAATTTACCTTTTTGTCGAAAATGCCTTTAACGAATTCTGAAAAATAAACAAATAGTAAAGTACATAAATAATATTGTTATTTGCACATATGTCTAAGTATAATTAAGATTCAGCTACCTAGGAACTAACTAACTAACCTAAGGATCTACTAAACCATAGATTACAATAAAATTGTATTGCATAATTTACTATGTATGTATGTATTACATAAGTATATGTAGACTTTACTCACCCTTTTTCTTTGCGATTACACCAATGACTGCTGCAAATTAAAAATAAGTAAATTAACACTGAAATATATATTCAAGTAAAAACTTAGGTCTTAATATTTATTTTACATATCATTTTAATCAGGCATTTGATCAATTTGACACCCATTTGGGACGCCTTGCGGTGTAGTAATGAAAGTCATTGGTAGGTATAGTCACAACATTCTTTTATTCACTAGGTACACAACACAAAACGTCTCCATTATTATATAAGACTTAAAGACTTATATTAGCTTAGAAAGCTACGATAAACATTTCCGCGAGTGCGTTGGCGTGGCGCGGGAGCGGGGAGCTTCGATGAAGGTCTCGGACCGACTCGTGTGCGTGTGCGACCGCCGCGACCGCAATGTCCTGTGTGATATTGAAGCGCGGTGTTACCCCGCGCCCCCTTCCCGCTCATGTGCGTGGGTCTATAGATATGTTTTGAGGTGGCGCGACGTTCGCCACACCACCCCCCCACGGAGAAAGGTAAACCGAGCTTTAACAAATAAAACTTAAAAAACTTAAAACCGAACTTACATTAACCGACCTTAAGGTGTATACATAATTATAAAAAAACATTACACATCAACCGGAAGCTTAAAGCGGACGCGACGTCCGGATCGGGTGACGTATTTAGCTGGAGGGTCGGTAGGTAAGGGATTGGGTGATTGTGGTTGTGGTCTGGGTGGTGGACCTGGCGAAAAAGTAGTGCTAGGAACTAGCAGTGCTGCGTTTGGCTGTCTGTCTGCAGTGGATGCAGGAACAGACGTTGGCACCGTTTGAATCGATGTTGGTTCCATTTGAGGAGCTATGTAAGCTGGCTTAGTTCTGTCGATGCTAACTTGAACGCTCCTACCAGGCATTTGAATAGTGAGTGTCTTGTCTGTGCGATTAAGAACTTTATAGGGCCCTGTGTAAGGGGGTTGAAGTGCGCGGCGTACCGTGTCATCTCGTAAGAAGATGTGTGAAGCGTCGCTCAAATTTTTGAATACAAAAGTTTTGGGCTCCGTGTGTCGGGACGCCGGTGCTGGACGTACTTTGGCCATTGTGCTCTGTAGCCGGGCCATGAAGTCATCGCTTGTATGTTGTGGTGTGCCACTAGGTACCAGGAGCTCGCCCGGTAAGCGTAGTGGTTCACCGTATACAAGGTCTGCAGAGGAACAGCGTAGATCCTCTTTAAGTGCTGATCTGATGCCGAGAAGAACGAGCGGTAAAGCTTTGTGCCAGGATTGTGAATGACACATTATAGCGGCCTTGAGATGCCGGTGGAAGCGTTCCACCATACCGTTAGCCTGTGGGTGGTAGCTAGTTGTTCTCGCTCTTCTGGTAGCTCCTAGATCCATTAGTTTGTTGAATAACGTGGATTCGAATTGACGTCCTTGGTCAGTAGTGACGGTGGTGGGGACGCCAAAACGAGCAATCCAACCGTGAAGAAATTGGTCAGCAACTTCTTCGGCTGTTATATTTGTCATTGGCCAAGCCTCTGGCCATCTTGTAAAACGGTCAATTGCCGTAAGGCAGTAGGTGTAACCGTTGGAGGACGGAAGTGGTCCTATGATATCCAGATGGACGTGTTTGAATCGTCCAGATGGAGTAGGAAAATCAGCGAGCGGGGCTGATACATGTCGTGTGACTTTGCATTTCTGGCATGCGAGGCACTCGCGTGACCAGTTGCGACAGTCTTTTTTAATGCCGGGCCATACGTAGCGATCAGCCACAAGGCGCGTAGTTGCACGCACCCCAGGGTGACTCAAATTGTGAAGTCGATCAAAGGCTGCACGACGATGTTGCGGTGGCAAGTATGGCCGTGGTTTCCCGGTCGTGTCATCGCAAAGAATGGTGATATCGGACCCGGGAACTAATGTAGGCACTAGTTTTAAAGAGGAGTTGTTGCGAATATTTTCGAGCTCATCGTCCTCTGCTTGTGCTCGAGCGAGCGAAGCAAAATCGTCACCAAGTGAAATTTGTTCCACTCGTGACATGGTGTCGGCGACAACATTGTCAACACCTTTAACATGCTTGACATCCGTCGTGAATTGACTGATGAAGCTAAGTTGGTTTAGTTGTATTGGTGGGAGCTTCTCTCGTTTTTGGCTGAAAGCATATATGAGAGGCTTGTGGTCGGTGTAGATTGTCGCGTGTTGTGCCTCAAGAATATGTCGGAAGTGCTGTACACTTTCGTATACTCCAAGGAGTTCGCGATAGTAGGCGGGCCATTGGCTTTGTTTATCTGTTAGTTTCTTGCTGAAAAATGCCAATGGTTGCCAATGATTAGACACCTTTTGTTGTAGGCAAGCTCCCACGTAAGTTGATGACGCGTCTGTAAACAGACCTAATGGCGCGTCACTGTTTGGGTGAGCAAGCAGAGTCACGCTCACCAGGGCGTCTTTACACCTTTGGAATGCCAATTCAAGTTCTGGCGTCCAGGGCACTGGTTTAGCACCTTTGAGTTTGGATGAGGCTAAGACGTTGATGAGTGGCGCTTGTGTTTCTGCTGCTTTTGGGAGGAACCGGCGATAAAAGTTAATCATGCCGAGGAAGCGGCGAAGACCTTGCACTGTTTTAGGTAAGGGATAGCTCCGCAACGCTTCAATCCTCTCTGTTGGAGGGCGAGTTCCATCTTTGTTGATGGAGTACCCTAAGAATGTTACTTCTTCGGCACCGAAAACGCACTTGGATGCGTTCACTACGACGCCGTAGTCTGCCAGGCGTTGGAATAAGGTGCGTAGATGTTCCTTGTGCTCCTGGTGTGACCGTGAGAATACAATTATGTCGTCAATGTACGTATAGCAGAAGTCGAGTCCCCTCACGACTTCGTCCATGAACCGTTGAAAAGTTTGTCCAGCATTTCGTAAGCCGAAAGTCATGAACGGAAACTCGTATAGCCCGAACGGTGTGGTGATGGCAGTCTTGCAAATGTCTGGTTGGTGTACTGGCACCTGCTGGAATGCTTTGACCAGGTCAATGGTGCTGAATATTGTTGAACCAGAGATGTTGTGCGTAAAATCGGCGATGTGCCTGACGGGATACCGGTCTGGAACAGTACGAGCGTTCAGAGCGCGGTAGTCTCCACAAGGTCGCCATCCTTCCTGACCCTTTTTAGCCATGTGTAGCGGTGATGCCCAAGGACTGTCAGATGGTCGAGCTGTTCCACAAGTGACCATGTCTTCAAATTCCTTTTTAGCTGCAGCTAGTTTCTGAGGGGCCAGGCGACGTGGGCGGGAGGAAACTGGAGGTCCATCTGTCGTGATGATGTGATGTACCGTATTGTGTTTTACTTGTCGTGGTAGACCTGGAGGTCGCGTGAGGTCAGGAAACTCCAATAGTAGATTTGAGTAAAGTGAGGTCGATTGAGCAGACACGGATCTTACACTGACTTGGCTCACATTTGCAATCGATGCCTGGGTAGATAGCTTGGTGTTTCCATCGATAATTCTCTTGTTTCGAAGGTCAGGTAGTAAGTTGTAATGACTTAAGAAATCCGCACCTATTATTGGCGTATCTACGTCAGCGATGATAAAATGCCAGTGAAAATCTCGACGCAGGCCTAAATTCAGGTGTAACGAGATAGTACCGTATGTCTTTATTGAGCTGCCGTTAGCCGCAGCTAGTTGATAGCCGGTTGCTTGTATCGCGCGACCCTTGCATAATTTTCTCGGGTAGCAACAGATGTCGCTGCCGGTATCGATGAGAAATTGGTAACACGTCGTTTTATCGACAGCGAATAACCGGCGGCTTGTTATATCTGAATGATCAGTCGCCGCGACTACTGATCGTGAAGTGAGTTTTTCCGACTTCCACGAGCACGGTTTCGTGCATTTACGTGCCTCATGTCCGTAGGTACAATGAAACCAGCACAGGTGCGAAGCTGAACTTGACCTCTCTGACCTTGCTGATCTCGCGCTGAGGGCATCTACGCAATTTGTAAGTACCTCGACTAGGCGAGCAAGTTGAGTTAACTTATTATTCTGTTCCGCCGTCATGTTGAGTTGCGGAAAGGGAGAAGTCGAAAGAGATAAGGATAATAGGTAGGTATGACAGTAAGTATATAGATATATATACGTCACACGAAACGAAAGTAACAACCGCTTTCAGTACCGGAATAATAATTAACAAATTATAATCAGTACTAAAAAATAACGGTTGTACTTAATATCTATAATTATTTACATTATTACAAAACAAATACAAGAGAAAATAAAATCAATTTAAACATATAAAACAATATTATAATAAATGTTAACCGGTAAGTAGGTACATAAAATAAGTTAACCGACAGTGAGTGAGTTAACCAAAAAAAAAATACAATAATCGGACAGCGGGCGGTGCGTAATGGGTTAAAATAACAATAATCGGACGGCGGGCGGTGCGTAATGGGTTAAAATATCCGGCCGCCGTGAACGTGTCTATAAATACATGATTCGCTCACGTAAATGGGTGCCTAGGTAAGTTGAGAGTATCACAAATTCTTAACGTAATCTATACATAAGCACAAAGAAATTTTACAAGTACGTAGATACATCCTATAAATAATTAGAACTAAGGTAACTACGAAAATTCAGTTCACTTGTTTCGAGTTCTAATGTTTTAGGTAGGTATGCACTGTAACTATTATGTTGACGATATTTTGATTGAGTAGGTATTTAGCTAATACTAAAGTTCGCTCACCAAATGTCTGTAGGTACCTATACTCTTGTGCTGGCACGAAGGGAGTGACGGAGGTGTTTCCATCTCCTGGCTCTGCTACTTAGATGTAGGTACGGTTGAAGCGGGTTCGGCGAGGATGCTCGCAGATCTCGTCGTTTCGTATACTCCTTGAACTGAGCGTGGTTGATTCGCTACCGCATAGCAACAGGGTGAAACCACGTGGATTTGTGCTTGCTAGGCGCGGGCGACGTTGCTACCGAGCAACATGGTGTCACGGTAATATTACCGTGATGGCGTGGCCACGTAGCTCGTAGGTAGTTAGTTGCTGAGCGCGGTTTGTGAGGCCACGGGTGAGGCGGCGCGCTTTGTACGTTGCGTTGCGTGTTTTTCGTGGCGGCGCGCTTTGATTGATGTTTGCCGCGCTATGCCCACTTGTAGACGCGACGCGTTGCTTGCATTGCAGCGTTATGACGCCTATGTTATCGGCGGTTTGACGCAGTATGAGTTACTAAGTGCGCCGATGTTTATTGCGATTTTAAGCACTGTGTTGTCGTAGGTAACTGAAGCACTTGATAAGTAACATAGTCTCGCACTGAACACGGAAAGTTTTTTGCACCGGGGTCACCATTTTGGGACGCCTTGCGGTGTAGTAATGAAAGTCATTGGTAGGTATAGTCACAACATTCTTTTATTCACTAGGTACACAACACAAAACGTCTCCATTATTATATAAGACTTAAAGACTTATATTAGCTTAGAAAGCTACGATAAACATTTCCGCGAGTGCGTTGGCGTGGCGCGGGAGCGGGGAGCTTCGATGAAGGTCTCGGACCGACTCGTGTGCGTGTGCGACCGCCGCGACCGCAATGTCCTGTGTGATATTGAAGCGCGGTGTTACCCCGCGCCCCCTTCCCGCTCATGTGCGTGGGTCTATAGATATGTTTTGAGGTGGCGCGACGTTCGCCACACCCATATAAGCCGTAGTTTGAGATTGCTTGAGTCAAATTATACAAAACTCAAAGGTGACTGACTAACACAGTGCATCAATCAACGCACAGCCCAAACCACTAGACGGATTGGGACGTAGGCATCCGCTAAGAAAAGATCTTTGGAAATGCCAATTTTAAAGGGGTGAAATAGGGATACTAGTATTATACTAAACTCCACACTAGGATAACCTGTGTTGTGGAGTGCAGGCTCTTCTTTAGTTAAAATGATTAGATTTTTAATATTGTTAGTAGGTCATTAGAACCTGTCTGGTCTGTGGAACTCCTTGCCCGAATCTCTAGTCCCCTTGAACTACATATAATTTGTCGGTCTTCAAGTCGAGAGTAAACAGGTTTTGAGGGCGATATTTCTTGGGTCTTGTTGGATCTATCGTTTACGTAAGAGAAACGCCATTTTCACAGTAATTCTGTTTTAATATGAGACGCGCTTCACCTCTAAGCCGTAGCCATCTTTACCGGTGTAAGAATGCGTGAACTAAAATAGCATAGAGCTTATAGACTATGCTACAGACTAAAAATTACACATAGACAATGCATAGATAATAATATTTAATTCTTAACATCCTCCCAGGGGCAAAGTCAAAGTTACAGTAAGGATGCATAGTCTATTTGTATACATTCAAACTTCTAAAAATATCAATTACAAATAGTTGACACTTAGTATACATTTCAAATTATTTGTTACTTCTAAAAAATATCAATTACAAATGGTTAGACACTTAGTATACATTTCAAATTATTTGTTACTTCTAAAAAATATCAAGATTATTCTCATTATCAATAAATCACACAAATCGCTTAGTATATTAACTTCAGTCAAAATGTAACAATGCTTACAACCATATACAAATCTAATTAACATCTATTGTTACCAAAATAATCATAAGTTACAATTTTCTTGTTAACAAGTTACTACAATTATTAATTTCAAAGTACACAAATTACAAAAATCGTTGTGGTAATTTAATATTGCGTCCTGACCTAGTCATGGAAGCTAATGGAACAGATGTTGGCTCTACCTGAGAACACTCGGGTGATAACTGTGATTCTGAAGGCTCAACTGTACTAACCTGTGATGCCCTTTCGAGCCACTCTGGTGTCACTGACAGCTCCAATGGGTACAGTCTCTGGTATGCTCGTATCCGCTCTCCTGCTGCAGTTTGTACTCTGGCAGACCTCGTCCGTCCATCTTTTCCTGAAAAAATTTCAACAACAATCCCCACAGGCCAATGCAATCTGCGGATGCCCTTTTCGCCTTCCACAAGTACCAAGTCTCCTACTTTTGGTTCTCTGTCTCCTTCCTTTCCTTTTGCAACTAGTAATGACAAATATTCATTCTTGAATCTACTTCTAAAGTCTTCTCTGAGTTTCTGTAAGTATTTGAAACGAACTTGTAGATTCTTTTCATCAATTTGGTCAAAGTCAGGTATTTGATCACTTGTAGATAAGCTTTGAAGAAACATCATAGGTGTGAGAGGTCTCACATTTCCAATTTCTACATAAGTAAGTGGTCTGCTGTTGATGACTGTCTCACAATCACATAAAATTGTTGACAATTCAATCCAGTCAAGCGATGCTTTCCCAAGTATCCTTTTGAGCATATCTTTCACAACTCTGATTAAACGCTCCCACCACCCTCCCCACCACGGAGCTGCTGGCACGGAGAACTTCCATTTTATCTTGTAAAAGTTGGAGGCTTCTTCTATTTCCTGCCAGTTGACTTCTTGTAGCAAACTTGAAGTTCCCACCAGATTAGTGCCATGGTCTGAATATATTATCTTTGGCTTGCCTCTTCTGGCAATGAATCTTCTCAAAGTCATAATCAATCCATTTGTTGAGAGGGTGTCTGTTAGTTCTAAATGTACACATCGATATACAGCACATGTGTATAGAACCAGCCAACATTTCTGATTGCTTTTTAAGTACAGTGGACCCGCCAGGTCAATACCTGTCACTTCAAATGTGGCTGTTGTTTTGATGCGGTCCAAGGGTAATGGTGGCTCGGTAACTTCATACTGCTTTGCTGTGAACCTTTTGCATATCATGCATCCTGTAACAACTTTCTTTACAAGTCTTCTCACTCCTGTTATCCAGTATGTGTTTCTTAGAGTTGTTATAAGATTCAATGCACCCATATGACCCATCTTTCTATGTAATTCTTGAACCATTCTATATACGATTTCATGGTTTCCTGGAAGTAATATAGGGTTAATGAACTCCTTTGTTTCGTTGGTGTAATCCATTCTTGTCTTTACTTTCATTATACCTCCTTCTTCCATCGTTAAAAGTTTCTTGTTCTTTGAATTCTTTTTATAGATTTCCTTCTGTATTAATTTAAATAATACTTTCTCTGCATACTCATACTCTTCTGAGGATATAGTTGAACTGCTTATGTTTGTATCATGCATTTCTCTACATCTGGGGCTCAGTCTAAGCAGTCTAGCTATAAGTCTAACTATCTTGCTGTATTGGTTAAAGTATAACAGTCTCTTACTGAAATCTTCTGTTGCAATCTCCAAATTGACATACATTGTTTTGCACTGTTCCTTATTAATGATTTCTTCTTCAGTCTTTGTATGGCTTACTGAAGACTTGGGCCATTTTAATTCTTTTAAATATAACCATTGTGGACCCATCCACCACTGAGATTCTAGCATCATTTTGGCATTGCAGCCACGAGAAGGTAAGTCAGCAATATTGTTTACTCCGGGTATATGTTTCCAGTCCTCTTTGTTCGTATTGGTGCAGATTTCTCTCACTCTGTTTGTAACAAACGTTTTCCATGTATCTTGTCTTTGAATCCACGCCAACACAACAGCAGAGTCAGTCCAGCAGTAAACTTTGCAATCTTTGCATGCTGTAAGCAAACCTGATATTACAACTTCATGGTACAATCTTGATGCAATGAGGGATCCCATTAATTCCAGTCTTGGCAGTGTCATTTGTCTTTTGCTCGGTGATACTCTGCTTTTAGCTAATAAAAGACGTACCGTTACCTGTCCCTGGTGTTCTGTGCGCAGGAATACACATCCAGAGTAGGCATCTTTGCTAGCATCACTAAATACATGTACTGATGTCTTGCATTGTTCCAAAGGAAAGTCAGATACTGTTCTTGGTATCTCACACTCTTGTAAGTAATCAATAGTATTTATCCAATCCTTGTATTCTTTCTCTAGTTCTGTCGGTATCTTCTCATCCCATCCAGTTTTGAGTAACCAGGCTTTCTGTATGATTAGCTTGGGAATGAGCGTGACGGGGCTCAGAAATCCAATTGGATCGAATATTTGCTGTGCAGTTGATAACAAATCTCTTTTGGTAGTTTCCTTTGGTACAATTTTTAAGTTAACATTACAGTATAACTTATCTGTATATCTGTTCCAAAGGATTCCTAGAATTGATACTGGTTTCTCTTCTTGAATTGAGTTGCTCATCCATCCTCGTAGTTCAAATTTTCCTTTTTCCATAAGTTCTGTAGCTTCTTTGATAAATTGCATAACTTCCGCCTTGGTGTCGAAGCTTGTAACACAGTTGTCAACATAAAATGATGCTTTTAACTTCTCTGCTGTGTTCGGGTACATTTCAGAATATTGTTCGAGGTGGTAGTTCAGTGTGGCTGCCAGCAAAAATGGACTACATGCAACACCAAATGGAACTCTTGCGTGTTGATAAGTTACCATTTTTTCTTGGTTGCTGGGGTCATCCCACCATAACAATTTCAGGAACTTTCTATCTTCTGGGGCTACAGATATTTGTAAAAAAGCCTTTTTGATATCTGAGGTTACTCCATACATCCCAGCTCTAAACATGACTATTAATTTAGGAATGGTTTCTAGTAGGTTTTCACCTTTTTCTACACACATGTTCAGTGACATTCCATTTTTGTCTTTAGATGCTGCGTCAAATACTGGTCGTATCTTAGTAGTAGCACTCTCCATTTTTATCACAGCATGGTGCGGTAAGTAGTGTCCATCTTTTATATTTTTTGGCTCTACTTCTTCAATAATACCTTCCTGTTTCCATTCTTGAAAGATGTTATGGTAATCTTCGAGTCTTCCAGTTTTAGACAATTTCTGTGTTGTGCTGTGTAATCGCCTGCTTGCTGCATCATAATTTGACTCGACCACAGGGTAGCCTTCTTTCCAAAGGAGTGGTACTTCGTAGCGGCCGTTTTCATTCACTGAAATGTCAACAGAAGTATCTTTATTTTTATGGCAATATGGATCTTTGATACCTAATGTTTCCACATCCCACAGAAATTCTAATGAGTCTCTTATTTCTGGTGTTGCTGTTATCAATGCTGAGTGTACTATATTGCTATATATTCCAGTCTGAACTGGTCCTTGTAGTACCCACCCCAGCTTTGTCTCTAAAGCAACCAATTTCTCAGTAATCCTTACCAAACCGCCTTCTGCAATGCCTCCTAATTCGTCTGATCCAATAAGAAGACTTATCTTTTCTGTCTTATTTGTGTCAGTATCCGATAGTTTGATATTTTGTTTCTTAAGTTGAGTTAGAAGTTTTTGATTCTGTACTCTAGGTATATCTTCACAAATTGTATCTTGTTCCAATCCAAACATTGTTGTACTAAAGGTATTGTCAAGGTTACTTACTTGAAACTTGAATTTTCTAAGAGTCTCTGCTTGTTTAGTGATCCCTCCAAACAATGAATGTTTTAACTCTTCGTGATCATTTACCTCTAGTCCTAATTCTTTTGCCAAATCTGTGTTGATGTATGTGCGCATTGATCCCGGATCTAGGAAGGCTCGGACTTCCTTCTGCTTTCCGGTACTGCCACCTGTAATTTTGACAAGCACAGTCTGAAGTGAGATATTAGAGACACTCTTTGAAAGGTGATTTGTTGCAGTAGTTGTTTCACTAGGTTTTGTTTTGGAAGTTGTTCCAGCAGTCTTTGTTGTGTCGTGAAGGTTGGGACACAAAACAATCAGGTGACGTTTACTGCAACTCATGCATCTTATAAATGCTTTGCATGACTTTGCCAAGTGTCCTTTTTTGAGACACACATAACAAGCTCCGTTTTTCTTAATAGCTAGTTTTTTCATTTCAAGATCCAGTTCCCTAGCTTTATTGCACTCAAAGGTGCCATGACCTGTTTTGTTGCAAAATAAACATGAGTCCTTACCTTGGGTGTTAGGCTTATCCTGTACCTTTTTAGATTCATTAACTAGACATGTAGCCGTTGCTGGTGTAGTCATAGGCCTTTCGAATAAGGCCTCCGCAGGTTGCACCGGCTCTGTCAAAAATTCTTGTTTAGCCAACTGCACCCGTTGGTCTGCTTCAACCTCAGTCTGCAAAAAATCTATTAAGTTTCCTAACTTAGAGCTAGTACCAGTTGCATTCAGTTTGTGTGATGTTTTGCTCCATACCAACAAAGTGTTCTCCGGCAGTGCCGACTCTATCGTAGGTAGTAGTACACATTCATATTTGTCTTTTACAATGCCTAAACTTTCTAAAATTTGCAAATTAGTGGTAATCTTATCATACAGAAATTCAATTGACTGTGTTTTATGTGTAACAAGTTTTAGTAGTTCTCTAATGTAAATTTCAATTAAAGTTTCATTTTTGGCAAATCTTTCCTTTAGTGTACTAATCACCTTACTATAATTTTCTTCAGTGGGAGGATATCCATCAACTAGTGTTCTTGCTTTGCTTCCTTCGGCCATCGCTTGGGATAAATATTGAAACTTGGTTTCCGCGTCGATCGTCTCATCTTCATGGATTTTCTTGTACTGCCCCCAAAACTGCAGCCAAGTCTTCGGATCGTCGTTAAATTCCCTTATCTTAAGCTTTGGTAAGTTGAGTCTTGTAATCTTGTCCTTCTTCAGTTTATTTTTGATACGCAGCCATCTTAATTTATACTTGTCTGCTTCGTCGCAATCTTGTTCGTATTCCTGTTTCTCGTCTTCAAAAGCTAATAATTCAGACTGTATTTTCGAATCCAGCTTTTCCATTTCATGAATTTTTTGTTCGAGAAATTCTAGGTCTTCGGCCGTGGCCGTCACTGATTCACACCTTGTGAAAGCTCGTCGCACCTGGGCACGTTCTCTTACAAGTTTCTTTAGATCCATATCGCCGTTCATCCCAATTATCTTTTACTGTTCGAAACTTGGGCAGGGTCGCCAGTTGAGGGCGATATTTCTTGGGTCTTGTTGGATCTATCGTTTACGTAAGAGAAACGCCATTTTCACAGTAATTCTGTTTTAATATGAGACGCGCTTCACCTCTAAGCCGTAGCCATCTTTACCGGTGTAAGAATGCGTGAACTAAAATAGCATAGAGCTTATAGACTATGCTACAGACTAAAAATTACACATAGACAATGCATAGATAATAATATTTAATTCTTAACAGGTTTATTCTAGGCAAGCGCGCTAGATCTTGGATTACAACGTTGCTTAACATCAGGCAAGTTGTAGTCAAGCGTGAGACTATCTAATGTAAAAAAAAAATAGATTAAATACTTACTACTCTTGACTGCCGTTACTTTTGCATGGATTTTTTTCACTTTCTCTTTTAAAACACTACCTGTAAAGAATAATACGGTTTAATCACAAATGGTAAGTCTATCTTTTTTTTTAATGTAGGTAATAATTGCTTTTAGACGTTAGGAACACATGCCATTAGAAATACAGTCAATATCTGTCGGCCTTTGTATTATTTTGTATCTAAAGCCCTATCTATTTAATATTTTTTCTGCAAAAGTTACCAGATATCTTGTTATCAGGATTAATAATACTATTTCTGTATTTAAGAAATTATCACCTGTTTCCTGTTTGCTTGTATCTGTTTGAGTTTCCACAGGCTTTGTATAAGCTTCTCCATTTTTTTCTTGTTTATCTTTTTCTTGTTTATCTTTAGCCTCTTCTTCTTCTTTTTCTTGTTTATCTTTTTTCTTAGCATCAGTAACCTTCTTTTTAGGATTGTAAGTAGAACTCACCTCCTCTGCTTTTGTAGTCGTTTCTGTAGCAACATATTTATTTGTAGTTATCTCTTTATGTTTATTAGTTATTTTATCTTGAGAATGATCTTCATCAGATTTAACTGTGTAATTATTTGTGAGTTTAACGGTTTTTAAAAGAGCATTTATCTCTTGGTCGCTTGGGGATTCCAACTTTGTATATTTATCTGTTTTCGTTTTTTCTGTTTCAATATCACATTTTTCTTTAATTGGTTGATTATTATTACAAAGTGGTTGTTCGGTCGAGCCTACAGCAGGACTATTAACGTTTTCAGTTTCATAATAATATCCGTTGTCAGTACCATTTCGGGTTTCTTGTTTTGGTTTATAATTTATTGTTTCTGTTGTAACTTCTCTTTTTGATCTCACATTAAATATACGTACAATGTTAAGGTTAGTACTTCTATTTGAAATATCATCATGATCACTGAGAGCTTTATTACGGTATTCAAAATTAACTTTTCCAAATTGTTTAAAATCTTTCAAATCGGGAATTTTGGTAGGTTTTACAGCGTTTGATATTTCGTTATTACTTATATTAATTTCTTCTTCGGTATGAAGACGATTAAAACTGTTATTATTGTCTGTTAATTCTTTGACTGCATCAATGCTATGTTTAGTCTGAACGTTTTTTACTCTTTCAGCATTATTGCCGTCTATTTTTGAGTTAGGTTTATTTGTATGTATTTGACACTTACAATATTTACCTGTAAGTGGCTCAGTTGGTTTCCCTCCCGCAGTATCTTCGTCATCTTCACAACCGCAGTACCAATCATCATCTGTTGAATTAATCTAATAAATCAAAATAATATGTAATTTCCTATGAGAGTGGCCAACTCTGATGTCAGAATTTCAAACCTCCCTAAGGGACTTACGTATCATCCGACCAACGGAACCGCCCAAAACAGATTGCCACCCATCCAAGGACTGACCGCGTCGACCGTTGCTTAGCATTGGTAATCGCATGCGATTGTCTCCGTTTATAATAACTACTTAGTGTATTTTATTAGCAGTTTTTCAGTTAGCATATTATTTTAATACATATACCCATAGTTACCTTCATTATAGTCATAATTTATAGTTACCTTCTTTTTCTCCGGCAGGCGCTACTGTAGATGCTTGCTATAATTATTATAAAAGTAATTGAGTTAATGTATGTATGTATTTATTTAAATGGTCTCTTTAATTAGTATTTTTGTACTAATTAAATCAACCTAAACATTCTCGTACAAATATTTATTCACCATAATACATAACAATCGATCTGATTTTATTAACAGTTCTATGTCTAGGGCTTTATCTTTACATAATTAAGTGGAAAAGTTTAATCTAGAGTTAATAGGTATCTTCTAGGTAAGCGTGGTACACCCTAGACTGCAGCAATGCTTATCATCAGGCAGGCTGTAGTCAAACGTAAAACTATCCAACGGAAAAAAGATAACGGTAGGTATCTCAGACGTTTTTTATGCAATAAAAGAAAACAATGTTTACAAGACTGGCCTGTTAGCTTTGTTGGTAGTGGCTTATCCTTCTAATCTAGGATTGCGGGTTCAATTCCCGATGACACAAGTTTTAAAATCTATCATGACTTGTCTTGAGCCTGGTCGTTTCTGTGTATAATAAAAAGGTATTACAAAATAAAAGTATAATCATAATCAATCTCTAGCCAAGAGTAAAAAAGATTTATTTTTTTCGAGAGAAGCTGGTATGTTTTTAACACGAAATAGGCCAACGTTTGACCACAGCCTGCCTGATGTTAAGCACCACTGTAGTCTAAGATGTAGCACGCTTGCCTAGAAGAAATCTATTTACTCTGGATTTGAAGACCCCTGGGTTATAATTTTCTGGAAAAAGGGCTCAAGGCTACTAAGTTATGTGTATAATTTAAAAGTAAAGATATTTTTTACTATATTTTTTACATAATACGTATTAAAATACTTACCATAGCCAATTTGGCGCAACAAACTAAGAAAATAAATTTCAACGCGAACATTTTGCTTTGGATTAAATTTTAAACTGTCTGATATTATTTTAACTGAGTCAAATAAACTGTATACCTCTTCAAAATAGCAATTTATCAATGTGATACATAATCTTAATTTATTCTTTCTCTTTATTCTACAGAGTTAGTTGAAATAACAATAAAACAAACTAAACCCGGAAAAAATACAATTTCACAAAAGCTCAAAATCTTGTAGGTTTTGGAGATTTTATTCGCAAATTGTATCTTTGTGAAACGGTGACATCGTTTATAGATTTACTAGTGGACGCCCGCGGCTTCGCTCGCATTATTTCGGGATAAAAAGTAGCCTCTGACACTTCTAACACCTCATACTACCTACAAATCAAAAATCATGATGATTCGTTCAGCCATTTTTGAGTTATGGGCGTTTATAAATAGACCTTATGGTCTATTTATAAACGCCCATAACTCAAAATTTTTCAATTTTTATATTTATATATAAAAATTGCTGAAACGTCTTCTGATATGGATTTAAATTAAAGTACTAATACCGTAAGCAGAGAATTATTATAGACTTATACCCAAACATTTTTATTTTTGACCCTCTTCAGCTTTATTATATGTACCTATAGTTAGATATAGAAGCTGATGTTATTCAGAGAAAATATTCATAATATGCAAGGTGGCTCTGCCTTCTAATCTAGGGGTTGCGGGTTCGATTCCCGCATGACACAAGTATGTATTTACAAAAGAAAAGTATACAAGTATTATATCCGTTACCTAGTACCCATGATACAAGCGTAAGCTTAGTATGGGGCTAGATGGCGCTGTGTGCAATGTCCCGAAATATTTATTTATTTATTTAATATCAAATTGAACACGTTACTATTAACTTTGAAAAAAGCGATAAAAGGATATCCAATTAGCAATTGGAGTACAAATTGATAACAAAACATTTCAAGGTGTTAATATTAATTGGGCCAAAAATAAAAAATGCCAAGGTAAAAATATCTGTAACAACCGTTGTAATTGGTTTTAGCGAATTAAGACATAAATCTGAATATTCTGTTATCCTTTATAAAGTATTAGTGGAATCCCGCGGCTTCGGTCGCGTTATATTGATAGATAGATATACACTTTATTAAAACACCAGCACAATACAGAAATTTACAAAAATAATATTAAAACTTAAGCCTAGTGTCTTAACTGGCGACCTTATCGCTAAAAGCGATCTCTTCCAGGCAACCAATCTGGCAGGGATAAGACGCAAGTATAATGGTAGACGAGGTGTTTTAAATGTATGTGAAATTACATAAATACATAGATAGATATATTTTATTTACATACAGAATTACAACTAACTTATTACAATGCTAATAAGTGTTGGCATCGGTCATGTCTCGTCAAAAAAAAATACTAATTAAAATTACAATATAATTAAATTAAACTTATAGTTATTTTAGCTGTATAGGGGCTAGATTAGATAGTCAATTTACCATAAGAATCACAATGTATAAACTTATATGTCCTTAATTACCTAATTAATTTAGAATTTATGACAACAGCAATCAACATTTTTAATATGACTGTAGTCATATTAAAAATATTCCTTAATTGTGAATCTAAATAAAGGTACCTATCATAAAATGAACATACATAAATAGCAAAATAAACAAATACACTAATACATACTTCAATACATATGATGATAAGTAATAAATAAATATATGTCAAATAATGATAACTACAATAGCATATACTTACTTCCTTTCTATTCAACTTGAGAGGACAAATACAGTTTAAAAACTTTATATTGGTATAATAAAGTTGCCTGTGTCACTCTAGATACTATACAAATATATGAATATTCGTCGCTCCGTTGAGTCGTTTAAGAATAAAAAACACACACACAAGTCTACAAAGATCTTTTTTGTAATTTTGTGTGAATATGTAATTAATATCAATAATACAAGCGTAAGCTTAGTATGGTGCTAGATGGCGCTGTGTGATAATATGTCCTGAAATATTTATTATTCATTAATTTATGTACTGATCTATGTATACATACTTATTTTTATGTGGAATGTTGGTACTTATAAAATAAAACAACCATTATAAATAACAACTAAATTTATTTATAAAACCGCTTCCACTTAACAAATAAATAAATAAATTACAAAAAATAATAATATCAACCAGATCACGTACCTATAATATCAACCAGATCACATATTTGCCAGTCCCTTGAATTTTATAAATTACTTCATAAGTTATTAATAAAATTTACCAAATAAATGTAGTATAATACCTATTTATGACCAGTGAAAATTTCCATAACAAATGTCAATTTTACATAAAGCATATACTATAGTATTAATTGGGTTTTGAAATTAAAAACTCGGGCATCGTTGCAGATAAAGTGACTTTCTATTTTGTGACTACATACTTCTTCTTCATCTTATCGAATGAGAGTGGCCAACTCTGGTGTAGAGAGTTTATTAAGCCGCCCTAAGGGCCTTCGACATGGCTTACCTATTGCCAGAATAATTAACGTGGCATCCGACCCACGGAAGCGCCCAAACTGGAATGCCACTTTTCGGTCACCCATCCGCGTACTGACCGCGTCGACCTTTGCTTAACATTGGTAATTGCATGCGATTGCTTCCGCTAGCTGAGCTACGGGCGCTTCATTTGTGACGATCAACCCTGTATTTAAAAAAAACATATACTCTGACTTCAATTCTGACATCACTTTTAGGCCCTCTTGCACAAAGATTCATAAAAGCTTTAGCGATAAAATTACCAAAAAATCGCTAAAAATGGAGACTTCACAAATATACATTTGACAAAACCTCTTCTCAGTTATTATTCTATCCAATAGGAAAAATCACATCGAAATTCGTGGCATACAATCTCATTTGGTTAATTTTTATGTATCAAAATTGGTATCGTTTTATTTATAAAATACGTATTATTGTCTAAGAACTAATCATCTCATCGAGGCACTTACAAATTGACTAACAAGCTTTCAGTAATTGTACGTAGTTTCATATATGGGTGTTGATGAAATCCCTGCAACAAAAAAATATATGTATATTCAAAATATTACAAAGGCGAATGTCATCACGATTATCAAATCAAATCAAAATTTTTTTATTGTACACGAATATAGCAAGAAAACACAAGTATAAAGAAAAAAATGTAAACCATAATATTGGGACAGAGGGTGGCCTTATCACTTAGAGTGATCTCTTCCAGGCAACCTAGTTTGGAAAACAACGATAGGAAAACAGTAAAGCCGGCGTACCTAATAAAACTAATACAACTTAATAATAATTTAACAATAGAACAACTAAAAACCTAAAAACATGTAAAATGCCTACATTTATCTACCTATTACAAACAGAGAAAGGAAAACAACACATAATAAACCTGCTCAAAAAGAAGGGAAAAAAACCTGAGTCCACAAATTAGTCATGCATATAATAATTATGAACCAAGCTCTGTAATATTAATACTTGTGGCTCAGCGGTTCCAATGTCTGCTTTTTATTCAGACGCACCCTGGTTCGAATCCGGCCCTACACCAATGACTTATATGTATGGTGAAGGAAAACATCGTGAGGAAACCAACATATCTGAGGACATGTGTGCCTTGGAAGGACCTGGGCGCCCACCACGATGTATCTGCCCAAGAGAACTCCCCCTAACGAATTAATTCTGCGGGGGAGTCACGACCCTCAGTCATGCGGAAATACGACCCAAAAGAGAATATTATTATTAGGTATAATAAATTATAAAGTAACTTAGTGTTAGTTGTAAGCATAGTGTTAAATTTTAACAAAGCATGTACTTGTTTGCATTAAAGACTATTCTACAACCTATTGGGATCAAATTTGATATGGAAACAAATCATAACTCGAATTAACACATTAAAACCTATTATTTTTGTTTGAAGCGTTCAAGTAGGTACATAGACATACATAAATAGACTTTAGCAGTTTTGTAAAGTTGAAAACATGAAAAATGTTGCCGTTTCAGCGGAGGAGTCACGCTCACGACCCTCAGGCCTGAGGAGCACTACTCAATGAGAAGGATTATTTTGTAAACATATCCAACATCTTTGTATGTAGATGCAAGTCCTTAACGACACATATGTATGTATGTATACCTATATGTTTTAGAGATATAGCTGCGGAAGAGACACGACCCTCAGCGATGAGCAGTCACGACTTTCAGTAAGGATCATTAGTTACACACGCAACCACTAATGACACACGAAAGTAACTTAATAAGTAATGAGGACCACAACCCTCAGTAAGGAGTATTAGCTACATACCCAACAACTAGATGCAAGTCCTTGGCGAGACATATGTACTTGTGTCCTAGGTCCTCCTTAGTCTCGTACACGTGCAACTTGCACTCGGCGCCGCCCCCCGCGCGGGACTGCACTATGGAGCGGTATAACTGGAAACAATACATAGGTACATATAAATTCAAAAACCTACATAATAAATGTAATATTACTTGTTATAATAGTGACGCTATCTATTAACTTTAACTTCTTATAAACTATAACATCATATTGTAAAGAAAGTTGTACACAATAGTTAGATTTATATATATACAATTGTTTCACATATCCTATAAGATCAAGTTTCTATGTATTTTATTATAAGTTTTAGTTTGTAAGTTGTTTTTGTGTCTATTA
Source organism: Macaria notata (assembly GCA_927399415.1). Classification (NCBI taxonomy): domain Eukaryota; kingdom Metazoa; phylum Arthropoda; class Insecta; order Lepidoptera; family Geometridae; genus Macaria; species Macaria notata. Next base: position 2,105,695 of record OV656750.1, on the reverse strand, counting down.
TGAATAATAGTAGATTAGTAGCCGAGGGCTGTAAGGCATCAATTGCAGCCCGAGATAGTTAGGCGCACGAGCGCAGCGAGGGCGCCTATAGTTCGAGGGTGCAATTGATGCTTACACCCGAGCTAACTACTCTGCTTTACATCTCGATTGTGAGGTAAGTAGAAAAAAACCCGTATTACGAGAATAAAACATTTTAATGGTTAAAATTTATACTGAAATGAGAATAATTTTAAAATTTTAGGGACAGGTTTTTTTGGGTATGTTAATAGTTTGAGATTGTGATATTTGCTGGTCACGGACAAAATCAGAACTTACTCGTTTTTCTTTTCGCCAATTCATGAACTCGTCATAAGTTTTCAAATATCTCTCTTTAGAACTTTCAAGCAAAATATTGTTAATTGCTGCTTCAGCTTCCATTTTCATTGATTCAGGAGTGCAGCTTACATAATATATCGTCATCACTTGCAGAACTCATGTTTCTTTTCCTAATTAGCACGTATTTATAAAAAAAATCCCAAAAACAAACAAAATTTAAAATGAAAGTGTTCTCTTCCCGCCTTTTTTCATCTTTTTTGTCAGGAACGAAATTGAGCATCGCCGTTCGATATTTAAAATTGATGACTATTATACTCATACGAAGAAGTTTGAGTTTGAATAGCGAAGCGACCTCCTTTGTCTACTACTTGAACTTTTTGAAAGAGTGAAAAGTTTTTTTCATCCCACCATCTCGGAAACAGTATTTTTGCTCTTCAATATCTGAGTGCAAAAGCCGTTTTTATTAGGATAAAGTAAATTGAATTTAGAACATCATGTGTTACAAGTGTTTGAATTAAAAAAATCATTAAACCTATTTACTGCTACCTCTATGGTGCCGAATATATCATACAACATTTGTTAAAAACTCGGACTCGGAACCTTCATTGTGTTCTTTTTTTCAATTTGCTTTGTACGCGGTTCTTTACGCGGCATATTTTCACGTCATTGTTAAACCTTATATTAAAAACAAGAAACTTGAATATTAGTCATTCTAGCGACGAGGAAGTTTGTTTGACGCCAACAGAATTGACTGAAACTTCTAATAATGCGCAAATGAGCTTTCTCCCTCAACAATCACTCGTTTTGCATTTAGTCATTTCCTCGCTGAGGTGGAATGAAAAGTTACGTGTTGCACTCGAGTGCAAAGATTTTTCACCTCGTGCTCTTTTGATTCCCTCGCTAACGCTCAGGATTCTAATTTTAGAATCCTTCGCTTGCTCGGTCATCAAAATTGAGCACGCGGTTAAAAAGCAACTTTGCACTCTTGTATAACAAATAACTATTTTTAATTACTTACGGCTTTTCTAGCTACATTATTACCCTAGAGCGCTAATTGGTTACTTACAAGCCCCATTTGGGGGTGATAAGGACCTACTTACCGAACATGAGAGATGTATATAATTGTTAGTTAGTAATCATCTTATTTATTTATTTGTAAAACTAATTTCCATGTAACGGGTTCTCTCACTAAGTCCAGTAAATGACTAGAATGGCTTTTACATAAGTTTTTATTAAGTGAGAAGTTAGATGATTGTCTTTTAATAAATAAATCTCACCTTAAGTCCAACAGTAAAGGGCACAATAACATCGTCCTTAGCGTGCAGTATCAGTACGGGCAAGCGTGACGCCCTGGCCAAGTGCGTGTCGGACTGGAATATGTGCTCTTTGTGCGTCTTGAATGGCTCCACGAACGTATTTTCGTAGTACGGCAGCCACGTTACTAGCTGGAATTGAAAAAAAAATATATGTAAAAAACTGCTTTTTATTAGCTGGATTATTTATCACACACATATAAAACATAATTAATACTAACATTACTTTAAAAAAACTGTGCAAATTCTATTGTTGTTGTTATTGGTGTCTGTTCTGAAAATATGTCACAATAAAAGTTTTCTTTCTTTCAAAATGTAATAAATAAAATAATTTAGCCTTTATTTCCCTTGATGTTTAAAATATTACATTTCATTCACTTCCTACTTAGGTTGTTTCAAATTCTGTTTAATATTTAATTATGAATTTTTTTATAGTTGTTTGATATTAGGGCACGCCAAATATAGCCGAAATAAAATAATATACCAATATAATATACCTATGAAATTGCCATTTTTTTTTTACATTTTAATCTATTTGTAACTTTTACGTACAGCTATATTTTTTCCAAATACAATTTTTATTGTATCAATTATTGAATTATGTACCTTTCAGATAAAAAAAAATGTATTACTAGTGCATATTACTTATAGGGAAGTCATTGAAAACACCTCTTTCAATGTGTCGTCGGTTTCACTACTTTAACTAGGTATATTATTATCATATATGTACTCTGTTTTTCAGAAATTGATATACGCAGTGCATAGCTTTTTTCATTCTCACTACAGTTATCAATTGCATCTAAATCTGTTCAGACATTTCCATACAAACATTAAAAATGTTTGTCTTGAAATATTTTTTTTCTCAATTTCGTCATACAAATCGGCAATTTCATAGGTAAAGACCTAATAGTAATGTTTACTTGTATATTAATACCTTAGATAATGGATGGTGCCTCACTTCATCGGCGAGGTTAGAGAAGGGAGCCTCCAGTATCAAGCCGCGAGGGAGCTTGCTTTCACACATGTTGCCCAGGAGGTTGGAGGATATGCCCGTACCTGGAATACGACAATTGTTATTAATTTATTTACAGAAATAGATTATTAATAATATGTATGTGAAAATTAAATTAACAAGCAAATACTTACGTAGTTGCAGTTTTAATGGAGATATAAATGTTATAACTAGCCTATTACAAAAGCTTTTTGCGTTACTTTATCAGTACTGTCCCGTTTGTACGTGCGTGTGTAATGTATGTTCGTTACTTCTTCGCGTTCAAATGGCTGAACCGATTTGGATGAAATTTGGTAGGCTAGATTAAAAAGTGTTCCGTACCCAGTGAATTTCCCCATACAAATATAGATGGTTAATCCTTGTTCCCTCCTTGTGTGTTCATCAAACAATCATATAAAAAAAAAATCCGGGACATTGCACACAGCGCCATCTAGCCCCACACTAAGCAAACGCTTGTGTCGTGGGTACTAGATAACGGATATAATACTTATATACTTGTCGGCGTGTTTGATTCGAAGAGTGTTTAAGTTGTTGTTAATGTTTGATTCGGAGAGTAGGCGAGTTGGTTTCAATGTCACTGTCAGCTGTCACAATGTTCGAAATATGTTATAATGTTTATGTCACTGTCAATAACGGCTGACATTGACTTGAGACTAACTTCGGAGCCCTGCTCTGACGCAACAACCAGCGCTAGTGCCGTGCGAGAGACCGCCATTCTTACTTGGGACGGCAATCGGTTCGCATCGCGTTGTGGCGTTACGTGTTGGTTGGAGTGTCGACCGAATTAGTGTAATTAGTTATCAGACAATCTTCCTACAGTTGTATTTCATAGTTTAACCTCGAACAAATTGTAATATACCATCAATAAGTTGAAGTGCTACGTTTTATTTCTCCATGCCCGAATATCCATGCCCAGCCGGTAGAACTACTATTATGGATAACGAAGATGCTCCGCTGTCCCCACATCAGAAGTGGGATGATGGCAAAATGGAGAAATAATTGATCGCCGAGAAACACAATGGGAGCCATGCATGTTCTGCCTACGTGAAAATCAGACCTACGATCATTATCAATTCTTCGTGTCAATGAACAAAAACGTGTGAAAGATAAAAAGCAGTTGGGATTTGAGTTTTACTGAAACTTATCAATGCGGCAACGATAATCCTCGGACCAGAGAAGACCATAAAGCGATTTCATAATTGCGTTGAAATTTACGAATACGTGTGCTGTGAATTGAAAGACAAGATTTGCTGTTCGGATTTGGTAGGAATTTTATATCTTCTAATTGGAAATGTCGTACAAGAAAGACTACGAAAGAAACGACAAAAAATATTGACAAGCAAGAAGATTACAAGATATGGACCGCATCGTGAGGGAGTACAAGAGCAGCGCCTGCAGCAGACTCATGCCACGTCGCAGTGATGCGCGATGCCGCTGCAGTGGCGTGCGCTCCGGGCAGCACATGGAGCAGCGGTGGTGGCACGCGGTCGAGCTGGCGCGGCCCATGGAGCAGCAGTGGTGGCATGCAGCCGGGCGGCCACGGCACATGGAGCAGCAGTGGTGTCACGCGGCCGGGCGGCCACGGCACATGAAGCAGCAGTGGTAGCACGCGGCCGGGCGAGCGCAGCCAGGGTCGAGTGGTGACTAAGTGCAGCGTGCAACTCCATCGGATATCAAAGGTGATATTGTTTAAATTCATTACGTTTCTGGTGTTGAATGCTCTTTTGTCGAAGTAAGATTTGCTTGCAATTTGTTATAAATGATTAAAAGGCGTTATTGAGAAGAACCATACCGGTTAATACGAGCATACAGCACTATAAATGTTGCGTAACGATTAAGTAATGGTTTTTTTTGTAGAAAATTTATTGTCAATCTGCTGATAACTTTTAATGCGTAGCTATTTCATGATTGTACAGTGCTAAATAAGTGTGAGTTCATTTTATGCCACATAAGAGGTCAGCTGTGCACTGTGATATTTAATTGAAATTCAAGATTCAATCAAAATTAACATTGTCATAGTTTTAACTTAGTAGTCTTGTCCTATTTTACGCAAGATATTTCAGTGAAATCAAGTCTTGACAGGATTCGTTGAGATTTTTCTGTTAACAGTCCAGCTTTTCTGGGAGTCGTGTCCGTTAGAGATTGAATTTCAAGATATATACTGTGCAAATAAAATGAAACTGAATCTGAAATCATCCCTGTTTAAATGGCCCATATTAGATGCCTCAGTACTGGCGCGTATCCGTTTCTGTTTTCAGGATGCTGTTGTCACTCCTCGCACCCAGCCAGTAGCAAGTGGTGCCGCCTTCTTGCTGATCAGCACCGCCAGAGCAGGGATGCTGTCGGCGTGGTTTGGAGCGTACATAGTCTGCCCGAGACACTTTGACCATACTCCCGGTGAGCTCGTTTCCTTTTGGTTACTCATTAGTGAATAGTAAAACAGTCGATCAATTTCTGGGTACTGCGAAAGGATTAGAATAGAAGGCATAGTAATACAGCACAGGTACCCACGTTTTGAAAAGATAGATAGTTAAAATCAGATTCATAAAGATGTTCACGAAAATCTGGGCATAGTGCCCAGGAGTCTTGACGGCTTAATAGAAGTAGGTAGATACCTTTTGATTAATTATGTTGACGATGAGGAGGAGGAGGCCGAGACGGCGGGTCAAAGTTAAAGTAATGAGGAGGTTTCATCAGACGATGATACGATTTGGTTGCTAGTTCGCACACAATGAGCGCCACCTCGGCGACCCTCTCAGCATTGGGAAGTGAATTAGAGATTTAATTTTGAGATGTGACTTTGTTACGTATCATTCAACACCATTGCTTAAGAGTTAGTTGGTTTCACGTCAGATGATATAACGTCACGTCGTATGAGATGCCGACGGGTAGAAGCTAGAGATTTGGCGATATTTGCATGATGTCAAATATTGTCGTAGAGAGGTGCTCCGACTGCAGGGCTGTCCGGTGCTCCCTTGTCGTTACCTGAGAGTGGCGATCTTGGTGGTGGGGGCACCCTGCAGTGGCATATTTGCATGAGGTCAAATAATGTCGTGAAGTGGAGCTGCAACTGCAGGGCTGTCCGTTGCTCTCTTGTCGTTACCTGTGAGTGGCGATCTTGGTGGTGGGGGCACCCTGCAGCGGTACGGTCATATTCGCACGAGGTCGAATAGTGAAGTTTTGTGTGATAATTAACTTAGTTGAAACAACATCTTGACGTGATCTCAATTTCTCGAAGCCAAATATTAGATACTGATAATATGTGCGTGTACTGAATTATATCTTTCGAAATTGTCAGGATAGACGAGCAAAATGACATTCGTGATCCCAGCTGTGTCTTTTCTTTTATTCCAGGTCATCTGCTGCGAGAGAAATCGGATCGCACGAGGACGTGCGAATGTCAGTCTGGCCGTGTCGGCGTGTTTGATTCGAAGAGTGTTTAAGTTGTTGTTAATGTTTGATTCGGAGAGTAGGCGAGTTGGTTTCAATGTCACTGTCAGCTGTCACAATGTTCGAAATATGTTATAATGTTTATGTCACTGTCAATAACGGCTGACATTGACTTGAGACTAACTTCGGAGCCCTGCTCTGACGCAACAACCAGCGCTAGTGCCGTGCGAGAGACCGCCATTCTTACTTGGGACGGCAATCGGTTCGCATCGCGTTGTGGCGTTACGTGTTGGTTGGAGTGTCGACCGAATTAGTGTAATTAGTTATCAGACAATCTTCCTACAGTTGTATTTCATAGTTTAACCTCGAACAAATTGTAATATACCATCAATAAGTTGAAGTGCTACGTTTTATTTCTCCATGCCCGAATATCCATGCCCAGCCGGTAGAACTACTATTATGGATAACGAAGATGCTCCGCTGTCCCCACATACTTTTCTTTTGTAAATACATACTTATTATACATACAAACGACCAGACTCAACACAAGAAATTATACATTTTTAAAATGCATAAATACTTGTGTCAGGCGGGAATCGAACCCGCAACCCCTAGATTAGAAGGCAGAGCCACTACCAACTAAGCTAACAGGCCAGTCAAAATTCGGAAGATTTTTTTCTTTAGTTTGTAATATTAAGCCTAAATAAAAGGGTTTGCTTACCCAGATAATGACTCTATTCCAACTTCAGATGGCCCAAAAAAATTGACAAAATGACATACATGCATTGAAATTTTTTTCTTTAATGTGTTTTTTGTATTTTTTAATATTTACTTACTTTAAGAATGTCCCCATACAAATATAAGCGAGGAATCCTAAACCAATCATATACTTCGGATGAATTTTAACAGAACAGTTTGTAATACGAGCCAAAAAAGTATTTGCCTACCATAAGAATAATTGATATAGTATTTCCAGATAAAAAAAAACTACATAATTATATACCCTTACCCAGTGAATGTCCCCATACAAATATCGGCGGAGAATCTTTATTCCCTCCTTGTGTTTTGTTCACCAACCAGCCGTATACTTCAGATGAATCTTCCACCACGCCGGCTTCCGTTGGACATATTTTAGTGCTGTCGCCGTAACCTGAAAAAAAACATCGGAGTATTTTTGCGATTTTATTACATTCGTAAAATAAAAGCTGTCGATTTTGATGCATTCAATTCGATTAAATTTCAAATTATTTTGTATCAAGTAAAAAATAATCAAACTATGCCAATTTTTATGTACTACTTATATGGTTCGTATGTTTTTATTTTTCAACGGCGTCCCATCAACACATAGAGAATGACCATCATACATATAATAAAACTGTAACCGGTCGGTGAAGAAAATGGAAAAAAATTGTTGAGGGGTCTTTCTTGAAGCAATAAAACACAAAAATCATGTTTCAAAATTAAATTTCTGTTTGTCTATCGGTATGTTTGTTCGTTATAGACTCGAAAACGGCTGAACCAATTTGACTACGGTTACTAACATGTTGGTGCATTTTTAACTTAACATTAAGTATTTGTTTCATTTCAATCGGTTCGTAAAAGAAAAAGTTATGTTCATTTTAAACCTTTTTATCTCAAAATAATGCGAGCGAAGCCGCGGGCGTCCACTAGTTAATAATATGTGGTAGCGGCTGCAACTAGATTATACTATGTATTTATTGTATACCAGTATTATACTTTGAAGCAGCCATTTTAATTTATTTCTTTGCGTTTTTTTACTATCTCATGTGTTAATAAAATACTATCCAATCAAAACAGGAAATATAATCTCTCCTAATTCTATGCGCAACATACCTCTATAATCGAAAGCAATGGTATGAAACTCCATCTTTTGAAAGAATTTATAGAGAAGTATCCTGTGAGATGTCGCTCGGGAGTTTGAGTTGCCTGAAATGTGTAATAAATACCATATTAACTAACTAAAAAACTAAAACTATAATGTGCCAAAAAGGTGTTGATATCGAGAATATTACGAAAAAAACTGGCTTTATTTGACCTTGATATTCATAGTTAAACTAAAGTGCCTAATTTTGTTTTACCTCTGTAACAATTTTTTTATTATTTTTTTATACTTATATTTTCTAAATATTTGAAACTCGAAGGTGACTGACTGACTGATATAGTGATCTATCAGCGCACAGCCCAAACCCCTGAACATTCGGGCTGAAATTTGGAATGAAGGTTAACTAACTAAAAAACTAAAACTATAATGTGCCAAAAAGGTGTTGATATCGAGAATATTACGAAAAAAACTGGCTTTATTTGACCTTGATATTCATAGTTAAACTAAAGTGCCTAATTTTGTTTTACCTCTGTAACAATTTTTTTATTATTTTTTTATACTTATATTTTCTAAATATTTGAAACTCGAAGGTGACTGACTGACTGATATAGTGATCTATCAGCGCACAGCCCAAACCCCTGAACATTCGGGCTGAAATTTGGAATGAAGGTAGATGATATGACGTAGGCATCAGCTAAGAAAGGATTTTCGGAAATGCCACTTTTAAAGGGGTGACATAGGGGATGCAAGTTTTACTTTCGCGAGCGAAGCCACGAGAACCCACTAGTTACTTACATATATTAGTAAAAAAAACACACATAAAATTATCAACTTAGCTTAAACAATTAGTTAACATTCGTATCCTAACGTCAATTTGGTTTTAGACTAACAAAATAATAAAAGCGGGTATTTACCATGACAATACAAAATAACCGGAGTCTTAGAGTTAGCCAACTCTGTATCCATGAGTTTGTTCAGTTCATCTCTATCTACGTCTCCCTCGAAACTGCCCTTCACTCGGTCGTACACTGATTTAGGTAGAATGTGCCATATTCCTGGAAAATAACAAATATAAAAAATAAATACATAATTCAGGACATATCACACAGCGCCATCTAGCCCCACACTAAGTAAATGCTTGTATCATGGGTACCAACTAGATAACGAATATAATAGGTAAATATATACTTTTCTTTTGGAAATACATACTTATTATACATATATATGACCAGACTCAACACAAGTAATTACAAATTTTAATATTCATAATTAAAAAATGTTTATTGGACACACAAATTCTTATAATATTAACACTTATTAATAATGTAAAAAGAGAGTGTGGCTCAGCGGTTCCAGTGTCTGCTTTTCATCCAGACGCACCCTGATTCGAATCCAGCCCTACACCAATGACTTGTATTTTCAAGTTATGTGTGGATTTGCACTCGTTTAGCGGTGAAGGAAAACATCGTGAGGAAACCGACATGTTTGAGGACCACAATATCCGAGGACATGTGTCTTCCGTGGAAGGACCTGGGCGCCCACCACGATGTATCTGCCCATGAAAACTGCCCTAACGTCATGAGGAAATACGACTCAAAGAGAGAGAATAATGTAAAGTCTGTGATTATACAAAAAGTTCTGCGTTTTGGTCTTATCCAGAGGTTCTCAAATAGGGGCCTGAAATTGCGGCCAAATGGTATAAATAAAAGAATGGTACGGCAGTGTTTGCTTCGCGCTCGCCTTGTCGGATAAAATGTTTTTTGTAAATGTTTTCTGCTCGGTTTTTCTGCTTTCACGCCACAAAGAAGCGGCGGATTATTGTGATTCAAGGTGTAAGTGTGTAAACACAAACAATAGTGGTTATTCTAGAGTTATTTAATTGGCGGATTTAATTTTCCCAGCTACCTGTTTTCAACGAAATAGCGCATTTGACCTTCTATCGAAGTCAATCAAAAATTTTTAAATTTAGTTATTAAAAAAAACTAATGTACTTAAAAATTCAAACCAACACGCTATTTACGTCAGATATATTATTAATGTTTTATTAATTAAGTAGATATGTATGTACATAAAATACTTAACTAACAATACTAATCAACATATGTTTGCTTGTAAAATTTGTTGCCTCACAATTCTTTTGTTTAGCAATTTGACTGACTAAAATAAGTTAATTCTAGTCAAATCTAGAGAAAGATTCCTAGGAAAATAGCCTTATAATAATCTTTAAAATAAGTAAAGGTTTCTTCTAGAAGAGCGCGCAAGATCGTAGATTTCAACGTTACTTAACATCAGGCGAGTTGCAGTCAAACGTGATCCTATCTCATGTAAATAAAAAAGTTAAGCAAGTTCGTATATGAGTGGCCAGCTTTGTTATCGAGAGTTTTCAAACCGCTTCGGACATGGCTTAAAGACTGCCGACATATGAAAAACAGCGGGAACCTACACTAAAACTTTTCATTAAAAGTTGCCTATATCAGTCTACTATTATTACATTTTTAGTGTTACAAAAAAGTGGCATTCCATTTTAGGCGCTTCCGTGGATCGGATGACACGTGAAATTGTAGGTCCCGGCTGTTTGTCATAGTACGTCAGTCGTTAAGCCATGTAAGAGACCTTTAGGGCGGCTTGATAAACTCTCGACACCAGAGTTGGCCACTCTCATTCGATAAGACGAAGAAGAAGTGTTAAAAACTCACCTAATTTAATGTGACAGTTGTCGACCTTGGATTCAAACTCGAGGTTGAGGTTCCTGGCGCCCTCTATGCCGCTCTGAGAGGGTTGCTCGAAGTTAATGTGTAGCGGCCATTGTACTGGAAGAGATGATTTATTTATTATTTATTTATTCACTTAATTAAAACGGTAACAATCAATTACCTACATTAAAAAAGAAATTAATTATCAACACACGTAAGTAGCAAATTAATTAGATAATATCTTTATAATTAAAATTAATAAGTATTATTACATTCACAATAAAATAACAATCTAAATATATTAAACTCAAAGGTGACTGACTGACTGATATAGTGATGTATCAACGCACAGCCCAAACCACTGGACAGATTGGGCTGAAATTTGGCATGCAGGTATATGACGTAGGCATTCACTAGGAAAGGATTTTTGGAAAGGCCACTTTTAAAGGGGTGAAATAAGGGATGCAAGTATTACTTATTAATGAGTGCGAAGCCGCGAGCACCCACTACTAAATTATAAATTACATTCAACTTGTCACAAAAAATATCACACGCGGGATAAATAGCGAAGAATGCGTTGAGGTCACTGTGACGATGTTATTATACTAACAACTAGTGGACGCCCGCGGCTTCGCTTGCGTTATTTCGGGATAAAACACTTCCGGACGCTTCAGGGACCTCCTACTACCTACATACCAAAAATCATGAAGATCCGTTCAGACGTTTTTGCGTGATGAGTAAATCTGATCTACTCAAATTAAATCTTATCTTGGGGATTTAGAGATACATGCTTTTATTTCATTAGGTATAATTTAATTGACTGGCTTGAAGGTTACTAGGATACAATGATATCATGTGAATTAGTTATTTTTAAGTAGTTTAGGTAGATAACTGACAACACATGGAGTAAAGCAGCCACAGAGTGGTGGCCTAGAACTGGCAGGCGAGGAGTGGGTCGTCCGGTCGCGAGATGGGTCGACGACATCGTCAAAGTCGATGGTCCAACCTGGATGAGGTCTGCACAACATCGACACAGATGGCACATGCAAAGGGAGGCTTATACCCAGCAGTGGGATCCCAAGGGCTGTGGATGATGATGATGATGAGGTAGAAACAAAATAAATATCATAGGTAGATTAATTAAATATATATATTGGCAAACAATAGTCATAATAGGTAAAATGGTATTCAAGTACATTCAGTACAATTAGCAGATCCTTCTTATCTGTGATTAACTCAGGATTAACCTACTAAAGGTTGTAGATTCTCTAGATAGTATACACAGATCAAATATAAAAATTTTAAAAATAACCTGCTAGCTCGATTAGAATTTTAGATCTGGACAAACTTGTTACCAATTGCATTATTTGTACTTATTTTTTTGTACTTTAGCCAGTTTTATTTAACCATGTTCCTTTAGCTCTTTTACTCAGAAGAAACTACTTAATTAATTCTCTATTGTACATTTTACTTCTTATTGTATGAGAGTTGTCAACTCAAGAGTTTTAAAACCCCAGGGTCTCTGACACAGCTTTTTATATAAAACTAGTGGATGCTCGCGGTTTCGCTCGCATTAAGAAGTAAAACTTGCATCCTCTATTTCACCCCTTTAAAAGTGGCATTTCCAAAAACTTTTCTTAGTGAATGCCTATGTTATAACATCTACCTTCATTCCAAATTTCAGCCCAATCCGTCCAGTGGTTTGGGCTGTGTGTTGATAGATCACTATATCAGTCAGTCAGCCAGTCAATCAGTCAGTCACATTTGAGTTTTATATATATATATATATATATATATATATAGATAGATTTTCAGTATCTTGGACAGAATCCAAGGCATCCTACAAGGTTTTTCTACTTTGACATAGCTAGATCCATACACGCAACTCAAGTGATATGTTTTGTATTGCTCGGGCGTGCCAAAATGTAGATTATCTTCTTTGACCATGTTTTATTTTGTTGATATAAGTACATAACTATTCTGTATTACTGTATATGTATGTACCTACTTAACGTTTTCTTATCTATACACAGCTTAACAAATGCTGTATTGTAACAGCTGATTATGTACAAAATCTACCTAATAAAAGAGTTTCTTATCATTATTATTATTTCAATGCTTAATGAGTAAGCTAAGCTGTAAGTATCTATGCACCCATCTTAGGCCATATACATGGCTTAATCAAAATTGTAGTAAAAGCAAATACATTGCTTTGAATGCTTACCATCAGGCGAATTGCAAACTCATTCTGTGTAAAAAAATAACATCAACATCACCATCATCCACAGCCCTAAAGATCCCACTGCTGGGTATAGGCCTCCCTTTATATGTGCCATCTGCGTCGATCTTGTGCAGACCTCATCCAGGTCCACCTCGACTTTGACAATGTCATACAAAAAAAGTATCTTATCTTACGCTCGCCGCGTTGCCAGGTAGAATTGCGATGGCTAACCTTTGCACCAAAAATGATCCAGAGCGGGTATCTCCCGTCTTCTCATTAATACTTCCTTATCTTTTAATAAATGTATCATTTAAATAAATATTTATATGCAATGTTTAAATAAATTCTTGTAAATCTCACCAAAGTTAGCAAAGATGAGACTCCGTCGGAAGGTCTTGGAGTATTTGAAGACAAGGGGCACCACCGCCACGTGGATCATGAACAGGCTCGCTGTCACCGACACACCCAGCAGCAGGGTCCTGGAAGTACATCAGATAAATAAATAAATATTTCAGAACATATCACACAGCACCATCTAGCCCCATACTAAGCTAACACTTGTATCATGGGTACTAGATAACGGATATAATACATATATACTTTTCTTTCTTTTCCCACCATAATGTATCTGCACAAGAGAACTCCCCTAATAAATTAAATCTGCGGGGGACTCACAACCCTCATTAATGAGGATTATGACTTGAAGAGAGTGATGTAAGTTTTATAAATAGCATAAGATCATGTTCATTAAGTAAACTAAAATGAGGTAATTGTCACATTGATTTAAACACTCTGAATGTTTTGAAAACAAACCTCTGATATGATATGAAAATTGTGTACTTTTGAACCATGATGATTGCATCAGAATTTAAGATTTAAATAACTAAATTATTTTGTTTTTATCCTAAAACTGAAGTACCGACATAAGTTAGTTAGGTCAAGTATGTCAGACTAGCTTTATAGGACCCTAGAAGGAAAACCTTAAATTTAAATCATTTCCCACCCTAATTAAGGATCAACACTGGTTGCTATGGCAGCCAACATTATGTTGAGTTGTTATTATGTGTCTTTACTTATTTATTTATTTACAGACATAAAAATAAACTCTAACTAAAACTTATAATAAAATACAAACTTGGCCTTATATGTGCAACAATTTTAAATATGTAAGTCTAACTATTGTGTACAACTTTCTTTACAATATAATGTTACTCTTAAAGTTTATAGAGAACATCACTATTATAACCGGTAATATTACATTTATTAAGTGGGTTTATTAATCTAGTTAAGTTGTGATGAATATGTCTAGTTTAGTACTTTCTTTACTACTGAGTTCACTGTGCAGATGACACATACAAAACAATGGGTTGTTATGACCAATGGGATGTTATAAGAGTACTTGTAGTAGTTTAGTCTTTATTATGATATTTGTCACCATGTTTTTCTTAGCACCATAATATAGTCAGGCAATAAATTAATTACAAACTAGGTATCAAAATGTAGCTAGGTAGGAATTAACTTACTAAGTATAATATTGAGGTGAAAGTAGGTATGATGGTCAGTTTTATCCTGGTTTAGCTACAGATACTTACTCAACTACTAGACTTACTATATAAAACTCAAAGGTGACTGACTAACTGATGATCTATCAACACACAGCCCAAACCACTGGACGGGTCAGGCTGAAATTTGGTATGCAGATAGATGTTATGACGTAGGCATCTGCTAAGAAAGAATTTTTAGAACTGCCACTTTTAAAGGGGTGAAATAGGGGATGTAATTTTATTTCTTAATTAATGCAAGTGAAGCCTCGAGCACCTAGTTATTTATTTTATAAGACTTAAATTGACTGGTTGCCATTGGCTATATTTCTGATCTTGTCCTTTTTTATTCTATTTCAGATTTTGCATACAAACGCCTATAATCGGGGCCACAGAAATGGTGAAAGGTAGCCGAAAATGAGGCCAGACGTTACTATGCTGAGGTAGAAAAATATCACCATTTGACACAACAATCAATACATTACCATTCTAGCACTTCCTTGATATTTAATCAGCTGGATTAATCGGTATAATAAATAAACAAAGAATATTACTTACACTATCGTGTATAGCGGCACGGAGATATAGATTCCCATCATTTCAACCATGGTGGTTTCTAAGCAATGAAGATACAACAAATAACAAAATAAAACGTGAAACGGACGATAAACAAGCGAATTATGAGGCAAAATGATTTTATTACAGCGAAATAATGATATAAATGCGAGCAATCAAATTAATCAAATTATAACACAAACGATGCTAATAAAAGGATGGCAAGCGTTTATTAAGTCGGGTTCTAACTAGGTACATTTACATGCTTTTTCACATAAACATCTGATGAAAACTTAATTCAGGATCAAATAAAATTAATAAAACGCGAAAAACCGACCGAACCTTCGAACTTTTGACGACATATTATTATATTATTATGTTTTTTTTTTCAGCTGACGGTGAGTGCTGCCGTTCTGTGCCATATTTTTAATTTATCTACTTAATTATTAAAATTCTTGATAATAATCGTCAAGTAAGCGATTGCTGAGTGATTTTCAAATCTAAGATGTAGGTACAGAAACGGCACCAAGATTACGATAGCGAGAGAATAATCCAACCTTAAGGTATATTTCTTACCTTTATATATTATGATTATATTGTACTTAGTCAAAAGCTTATCATATTACATGGCGCCATCTCTTAACTACAGTAGTTTCTAAAATAAACTATGTACTGGAAAAACATCATACAATAATTATATTTCGTTTCTTTATATGTCTACATAAAGGGTTCTGTAGCTTATTTTAGAAAGTGCCAAGAAATCATCTTCCTAATTTTAAAATACTCAATTTCAAAAACAAAATGCACGAACGTCATTTATGAAACACTGAAGAAATTTTTTACACGAACAAATATAAGTGGTCGCTTTGAAATTGAAAAATATCATGTCTATAAAAAAAAGCAGCCCCAGGTCAAGTACATAAATTACTTGCGTTTAAATACGATAATCGTATAAGTTACTGGCAACAACTTATTTGCTGTCAACTTTTGACATTGATGTACATATCTGTGAAGACATTTATATTTTTAAGGCATTACACTATTAAAACATTTAGCATTCAAAATAAAACGACATTTTTATAAAACTTTTAGTGTTTTTGCATTACGCACCATTTTAACTCAACACAAGTCTTTGATAATCTAACACATAAATTTCTCATGAAATCAAAGCAAAGCTGTCAAAATCTTTAAAGCCTTTTTTTCGATTTCTTCGGTTTCACCGTAGTAGTTAGGGACTGCCTTTTTCTCTGTTACCTATACTATCTTTTTTCTCACTCTGCCTCTGAGTAACATTATTAGGTTTAAATATCCATTTATTATCATTTCTCTGCTTAGGTTTTCTAATAATCTTAACATCTTTGAACAACTTTTCTCCAGTAACGTTGTCTGTAATATCAATCCTCGCGTTTGTATAATATCTTACTTCGATTAACATTTTCTTCCTTGCGTTGTTTTTCAATTTTGCAGCTTTCATAACATTTTCTATACAGGGCGCCCAAAAATAATGGCTGCCGTATTCGCGTGCGTAATTCGCTACAACATTGCCAAATAATTGCGAACTTATTTCGACTTCTATTAATAATATTACTTTTTCAGCCAAAAGTTTAATTGCGACGCTTTGGCCAGATTGAATTTCTATAACGCCTTTTGTTTTATTCATAGCAACACTGTATGTTTTCATACTTGAATTTTTCACTTTTGTTTCTTGTTTCTGTGTTTTATTATGTTCAAATTCAAATGTTATATTCAAATCTAGAGCGACGTCGGGTTTCTTCCAAATTGTTGTTAAAGTATTAGTCACTGTTACAGCCATATCTGTTTTTGTATTGACAGCTTTTTCACTGTAATTTATGTGGTCTATACGTTTTAACAAAACATCTTCTTTGATGAACTCAAATATTCTTATGTTGCTTATCACAGATTTTCTTGTTACATCTGTCCAATTGTATCGCTGGAATGTGTTGCCATATTTCGTGGGGTCTTTCAGAAAAATCCAATCAGGATAGCTTCCCAACTCAACTCTGGACCCTCGTTTTAGATTTTCATCTGTTATATTGAATAGTTGGATATCTTGTTCGTCCACTACTCTTATATCACTGCCTTGATGCGTTATTATGGTGGTGTTCGCCAAATTTCCGGTTCGGATTTTTATTTGAATTTTTGCTGCACAAATTGTTATTAACAGGAAAAATACGTATTTATTCATGTTTATCACTATTTATGCACGCGTGGTTATCGTACTTGAATGGATTTTACTAGTCATACAAACGATATTTAATTACCTACTTTATTAGTGTTGAACTACTTATCTGTAAAGGTCATGATCAATTTAATCGATTATGTACTTATTTATTAAGAGACGCAGAGCGACGAAGGGATAAGTTAATACGTTATTTTATTAATTATAATGGCAACACATGTCTAGATTAATATACAGGGCTACTGCATAAAAAACTTTTTAACCTTGATAGATAACAAGCTACGTTGTTATTGAAAGTGCATCTGCACAAATTACTTTTATTGTACAACATTGGCAAATCAGATATCACATAGATATTCCTATAATGAAAAACAGATATCACATTTCTTAGAATAATAAGAAAATATTACATTCAAAATGATCTTGGTTCCGTTTTGTTATAGTCGTTGAATAAAAGCTGTTTATTTTAGTTGTACTTTGACTACAACTCGCTAAAATAGATGAGAAAGATGCTCATGTCATTTTCTTACAGGCAAGCGAGCTAGTTCGTAAAATACAACGTTGCTTATCAAAAAACGCAAGCATGACTCTAAAAAATTAAATTACTTATAGATTTTTCCTCACTCAGTTCTGTTAGTTAGGTACCTACTACAACCTAGTTGGTACCTAATCTTTATAAGACAAAAGAACATTTACCTATTTAGTTTTAACATTATAGAATGCTTGTAATTATAGTTACTACATTTGAAAAATTTGACACTAGGTCTGATCCACTTAGTCTACATAAAAGATGAAGTAAGTACACAATTGCTTACACTGCCACACCTGTTTGAGCACTGATTGAGTAGGGAGTGAGTTATTTGGTTGGCTAAATATATTTTTTGCATGTTTATGTCAGCAGAATAACTAACTTGGCAAGCCCAAACGAACTGATGATTGCTTTGAGTGTGCATACTTTTTGGTTTGAATATTATTATCACAGATTATATGTTTTGGTGTTTTATCATGATAAAATAAAAAGGAGAGCTGACATAAAATGGATCAATAATTACTTCGTACTATCTGGAAATTTGGACGTGCTCTGCGCTTCAGGCTCGTTTAGAGACCTACTGCAGAGCACAACACATCACAGGTACATACTTTTCTTTCTTTTCTATTTAAGTCATAATATTATGTTAGTAGGTACTTTCAAACAACTTTTGGACCCTCATCATCAGGTTAATGTTAATGTGCAAAAGCCATTATCATTGTGTACTGTTATACAGCTAAGGTTATGATTAGTAGATATCTAACAGAAAATAATGTAGGTATACCTATACATGCTACAATAGTGTTTGGACTTGAAAAATGATGTTTCTACAGAATTACCATTGTCGGGGGTGTCATAATAGATAATGGTTTGAGTAATACAGGACATAGCTATGGGATAATCAGATTTTGTTTTGTGTCGCAATAAACCATCACTTAATTTTGTACAACATAGTTAAGAGCTAAGCACTTTATACACCCGATATGATAAGTTTCTCTATTTTATAAATATGTTTAGTAATAATATGTTTTTTTTAATATGTATTTATAAATAGTACCTAGCTGTAAGTTAACTGAATCCAATACTTAAAGATATTTAAATTTTTGAATTTGAATTGAAATGGCTTACCAATGATAACACTCATGACTGAACCTGAATTTTCTTTTGGAAAACAAATTATTATTAGTGTATTGTTAATTGATTTATCCGAGTACATGTGTATTTCGTGGAAGGACCTGGACGCCCACCACGATGTATCTGCACAAGAGAAGTACCCTAACGAGTTAATTCTGTGGGGGAGTTACGACCGTAAGTCATGAGAAAATACGACTCAAGAGGGAGAGAAAGTAATGATATTAGGATGCCATCTAGAGTAAGGTAGGTGATAATCTCTAACGGCGTTTTGAACAATGCATATGTTTAGACATAGTTTAAATCAGCCAAACTATGGTCAAACGCTAACCTTTTAGGAGAAAAGATGTTATGGCAAGTGTAGCAAAAAATATCATTAACTAAGATAACAACTAGGTATATTACCTAAAATATATCCAATCTTAATTCTTAGAATCAAAAGATATGCCTCAATCGAAAACCAATTATGTAGCAAATAAATTAATACCTATATATTAACTAGTAGGTTCTCGCGGCTTCGCTCGCATTAAGAAGTAAAACTTGCATTTAATAATAATAATAATAAATATTCCGGGACAATCATTCCGGGATTTCATCCATAACATCTACTTTCATTACAAATTTCACCCCAATCCATTCAGTGGTTTGGGCTGTGCGTTGATAGATCACTATATCAGGTACTCAGTCAGTCATTCTAACCTTTAAGTTTTTTATAAATTTATATGTCTCGTTGTTATTGGCACGCAATATTAATAGCTGACCAAACAACTACTCCCCTAAGTATAGCTCATTATCGGATCACGTTATTGTCATCAGTTCAAATAATTAAGGACAAGGATGTTGTCTGAGCATACAATACGATACCTACCTATATATACCTAGTTATGTTTATGTATATGTAGATTGGTTTCGGTACCATATGAGGTTCTATTTAGTTGAATGGTATGTGTAGTATTTATAGATGTGCTGTTTTGGTTTTGTATACCTACGATTTACGTTCCATGGGATCTAAAAAAATATTATACACTAGTGGGTGCTCGCGGCTTTGCTCGCATTAAGAAGTAAAACTTGCATCCCCTATTTCACTCCTTTAAAAGTGGCATTGCCTACGTCATAACATCTACCTTCATTCCAAATTTCAGCCCAATCTGTCGAGTGGTTTGGGCTGTGCGTTGATAGATCACTATATCAGTCAGTCCAGTCAGTCCAGACTAAAGAAGGTAAAGGATTCCATTTGTTTTTTAATTAGAACTCTTCATTTATGATTTACATAAATGGAATGTTTTGCAGTTACATTACATCAGTTGCAACTGATGTAGAGATAATTGTCTAAGAATTACTTGATAAAGAAAAGTAATATAATATGATTACTTATGTTTGTACCCATACATCAAAATCTTGATGTAGAAAGGAAGTGAAATGTCATGGATTTTTTTTCTACAATTATTTTAGAATAATAATGAAATCTAGCTGTTAGGTTACTAGTACTATTACGGCAGTCGTTAAGCCATCTCAGAGGCCCTTAGGGCGGTTTCATAACTCTTGACACCAGAGTCGGCCACTCAAATTTGATAAGAAGAAGATTATTAGGTATTCTTGGTATCGTATGTGAGTGGCAAACTTTATTATGAGTTAAAAAGGGAATAAAGGGAATAAGGCTATATATACTACGGAACTATATTAGAAGAAAAACATTAAATTTATTTGCATTGTTATTTATTTCAAATAACATCAATATCACATTATTCTTATATTCTAAGAACATTGAACACATTTTTTGTACATTTTCTCTTTGCCAAGACAATAATAATTAAAATCGATAGTATCGAGTATTTTTAATTCATTTCTCTTAATTCCATGAATCATAGCCAGTCCGTCATAATCCAAATCAAATTCTTACAATTTTATAAATTACCTATCTAAGCTACCGTGGAAGGACCTGGGCGCCCACCACGATGTATCTGCCCAAGAGAACTCCCCTAGCGAATTAATTCTGCGGGGGAGTTAAAACCCTCAGTCATGAGGATATACGACACAAAGAGTACTCTAAGTAACTTAAGTCTACTTAAGTTACTGCAAACAATACTACTGTTTTTTTTTAAATTTTGGATCTGTAGCTTTTTTCATCACTTTTTACTGCTAATTTATTTATACTTAACTATTTCTTTATTTATTTTTACCTACACTCGTTAAGTCCATTTCAGTCCAAGTCATCAGTTTTCAAGTTACTTAAATCTTTCAGTTCGAATCCATTTTCATGCCTATATCCTTTTCGTTGCAATGCAAGTAAGAATTTATTGGAATTGATGTTGTTTTAGTTGCATTTCCTTTTGTATTTACAAAATATTTGAATTACATTAAGAAAACAATACCAAAACCCATTTTTAATAATCGCTGTGCAAATTTTCATGAGCCTTCGATGACATAATGCTTACATCTGAGATCATGTAAGCTATATGGTCTGCGAATGAGTCACGCTTATGCTTAACCAGTAATAACTTATCCATCCATATTTATTCTGACCACCACCAAAGTTTTTATAACCTCCAACAAGATTGGCGCAACTTTTTCGACTGATACTTTCCTAATTTGTTAAACATCTTGATGGTCGAAGCGTCACCCGTTCTCAATGGATCTAACCGTATTTCTCTCGCGGAATATACGAAGCTACTTTTTCAAGCAAAGACAGTTATGTAGTTTTCTAACTGGCTTGCTGGAACACGCTAGTTCTGTCATAATTAGAAAGAAAGCCAGTTTTGTCGACGCGAAGCCAGAAACACTAGCTTACTAGCACTGGCTTACCGTTATGGCTTGAAAGACTTGGCTCGTGTATTCCAGACATTAGCGAGGACTCTTAATTTTCGAAGGCTCACAAAGATTTACACCTGCTGTAATAAGTTCTTCCTCTTTAGTAAGGTCCATCTGCCTCTCGCGCGATGTCCTGTGCGTTGTGATCGTATCCGTTAGAGCGCGCTGACTCGGCTGGCTCTACTGAGATACGAGGCTTGAAACCACCCTCGTCGGCTTCGTATTCTACCGTCTGGGGACAACATGTAACATTCATTAGTAAGCTAAGAAACATACAAAGCCTGAACAGTGAGAAAGCAGCAGTATCAATATTAAAATCACAATCTAATCGGAAGACCCGTTTGTGTCATGATGTTGCTCTAAAGTTAAGCAGTCATATTGAAAACTATCACACGCTCAACGGCTTATTAAATGTGTCGTAGAAAAACCTTTGTTTCTCGGCAGGGTTTTACTTAACTGCTAGAAGTACCACTTTTTCCATAAGTTTTTTCCTCTTGACTGAGGGTCGTGACTGCCGCGCAGATTTTACTCATTGAGGAAGTTTTCGTGAGCAAATACATCGTGGTAGGCGCCCAGGTCCAGAGACCAAAACGAAGGCTTGTGTCTTCCGTGGAAGGAACGGAAGACACATGCCCTCGATCTGGTCTTTTGCTTTTTCTTTGAGTAGTATTTCCTCATGACAGAGGGTCGTTAACTGCCCTCAAATTTTACTTATTCGATCCTCCTTCCACGAAGGAACGCCATCTGATAGGCACAGTCATAGTAGGCTACGAAGTACATACCTGTTTGCTTCCGTCAGGTAGCACCACGAAGTAAGACCCCTCAGCGCGGTCAGCCTGCCTCGACTCTGCGTGACCGAAGTCTCCGCCTGACGCCGGGTCCTCGATCTGGTAGGCGAAGTCGTAGTTTGCAGGCTCCTGGAATAATAAGCATTCTTTTAATTTAGAAGTCTCTAATTACAGTGTCATCTATAACAGGTCTAATAAGATTTTTTAATATATCTGTATGTCTGCAATGCAGTCAGAATAGGATAAATTTTGAGAATGTTGTTTTATTAAAACTTCCAAACACGTTAGCCAAATTATTTTCTTATACGTAGTGTTAATGTGTAAAAATGTGTAAATGAAAAAATGTTGAATTTATGCATAAAACGTACAATTATTACACACTAGTGGGTGCTCGCGGCTTCACTCGCATTTAGAAGGAAAACTTGCATCCCCTATTTCACCCCTTTAAAAGTGGCATTTCCAAAAATCCTTTCTTAGCGGATGTCTACGTCATAACATCTACCTTCATCCCAAATTTTAGCCCAACCCGTTCAGTGGTTTGGGCTGTGAAATGATAGATCACTATATCAGTCAGTCAATCAGTCAGTCAGTCACCTTTGAGTTTTATATATATAGATAGAAGCGTTAGGCGTTGTGTGAAATGTCCCAATAAAAATGTATTACCTGACTCAGCAGCTCTTCAAGGGCTCGGGCCCTGTTAGCATAGTCGTACCCAGCGCCGTCTCTCTGCTCCGGGGCTCCGTACTGCTCTGAAGGGGCTGCAGCGCGGGAAGCGGGAAGGTAGCTGGACGATGGAGCGGATCTGTGAATGTTTGGGTTTATGTAAGTTCGTATGATACTGGCCAACTCTGGATAAAACATAGCCGTATTGTGACAAGCAGCCGGGACTTACTCGTATTTAACGTTGGATTGGTACAATGATTTCGGTATCATTCAAATTCAAATTCAAATAATTTATTTACATAAACGATTACATGAAACCTTACAATAATACATAGCTGTGCGTAATAATAGGGTTTTAAAGGTTAATTTGTGCTCTTGTGAACCCTGCACTAAGTATGAAACTTGTATCGCAGACGCCCACATCTGGCATTACTTGAGAGCATTACTGATGCGGAGTGAGATTGCTAATAAAAATGTAAGAGCCACGAAAGACGATCATTTCATTGAACTGGGCATCAGTTTTAAGGGTTTATAAGCAAGAGCATTAAGAGATAGATCTCTTTAGCGCGCTTTTTCAGTAGTCGTGTAAAGATAATAACAGATATAGGTATGTATATCTCGATAGATTAGATTAAATAACTATGAGAGACAGCTCACCTGGCTCCAAAAGACGAAGCATCATTATTGTTCAGGCTACGGCTAGCCGGCGTTCCATACTCCTGAGACAAACTCCTCGCATTAGGAGCTCCATAGCTCTCTGAGGGCTTCTGGCTGTATTCATCAGCATCTGAACTCCTAGACGATGGAGCACCATAAGAAGTAGACAAGGATCGGGAAGCAGGCGCAGGAAAAGATGACTGAGAACTTCTAGCTCCAAAACCCTTGGCAAATGGTTTTTGTGATTCAAAACCTAAAGAATTAGACCTAGCAGAAGCTCCAGTGAAGCTATGGTCGGGCTGAGATCGAGCACCAAACGCGTGCTTGGAATCCTGATTCTGAGACCGGAAACTTGACCCAGCATTAAGACCGCTTCTCGCAGCAACGACTGCCAGTCCAGACGGAACTCCATATTCTTCTGACGGAGCAGTTCTAGCATTAGGAGCTCCATATTCAGTTGACACAGACCTGGCTGCGGCTACAGTTGGTAGACCATACTCTTGAGAGAGAGACCTTGAGGAAGGTGTTCCATATTGCTCAGAAGGGCTGCTGCGAGCGTTAGGATAGCCTTCACCATCTGAGCTAGAGCTCCGAGAGTTTGCTGAACTGAATCTTTGGTTAAAGCTCACACGGACTGTGGCTGGGGGGAAGTTCGATCGGCCTAAGGCATTTCTTGCGTTAGGGGAGTTATAGTCGTAGCCGGATGTTCCGCTTCTTGCAGAGAAGTCTGGAGCACCGTATTCTTGGGAGAGCGAGCGAGCGTGGTCTGAGGCGTGGTGGTCTTGGTGGTAGTCGTCGTGAGATGATCTGGCTGATGGGTAGCCGTCACTGGAAAGAAAGATGCTTTGTGAGCTGATGGTATAGATACTTATTTACCTATTTCTTATAACTAAGCTGATCAAACGACTAAAGTAAGTTGTGGTTGTACTAAAGTAAGTAAATACTAGCACATAATATAGAAGTAAATTGTAAGAAATACATATCATGTATTTCTTACAGTTTACTCACAACTTTGTTTAGGAGTTTAAAAAACATGTATAAAAAACGTAGCAATTTCTTCGTGTTCAGCAAGTTCTTTCTTAATACATTTATGTATAGGTAATATACAAAATCACTTAAAATTTAAGCTTTTGAGGGATGTCAAATGGAATTAGTTATGAAACAGGAGGCTAAATGTTAGTAAATATTTTTTACAATAAGCTTACCCGACAGGTGGTTCCGCTAACGCAACTGAGATCACACATATCAATGGAATGAACATCTGAAAATAAAACATTACAGCTTATAATAACGCCGTTTCACTATTAATGATATTATAAAAGCAAAAGTGTATGAATATGTTTACTTTCTTTACACGCAAACCTCTGACAACAGGGTGGGCCACTCTCATACAACCTTCTTTTAGAAAGAAAGAAAAAAATACGTATTGGTTTGATTGAATTATACAGATTGGGTATATAACACTTTAGATGAACACAAAGACTTCTTTATAAGAAAGACTTCTATATATAACCTGGATAAAGAGTCCCTAGTCAAACACGACTGACCCTCTTTTTCCGAGGTCGGTAAAAACTCACCTTCATATTTAGATGTCAAATGAATCCACTTCGAGCTATCAGCTCCTATCTGACTTCGAGTCCTGAATGATACAATCTGAATTCCCCGAACTATTTATACAAACCAATCTCAATTTAACAATGCCTTCCCTTGGACCAAAATCTTAGGCTTTACTTCTCTACTTTGCCAGAGGATTTTAGTCTCTATTTGGTTCTATATAAGGTTGGTGTGGTGGTTTTTGGGTTGTGGTTAGATTGAAGCTTTTATTGTCCGTTTAATAGTTGATACATGAAGTAATGGAGGTACATTAGGCTTGTTGTATTGTTCAGTGTCACCGTGATAGGAATTGGGGTTACTACAAGTCTATGTAAAAGTCTCACTTAGCCGTTTTACTTATGAAAAAAAATTGTTGTGAACTCGAATGTATTTTGAACTGTCGGATGCTTTACTTGTTTTGTATAGGGTCTTAAACTTACAATATTGTTTTAAGTTTTAATTCCCTAATAAACAGGGTAAGTGCATGTAAATTGATCACCAATTACTATCACTTATGCTAATAAAGAAATTGAATTGAATTGATTTAACATGCTAACACCTTCATTTTAGGAATGACATTGTCAAAACTTTAAATATTTTATGGATGCACTTCAATTTTACAATATTAATGGTGCAATGCAGGAATAAAACCATTATGGACATCCGCTCCAACACTTGTAGTAACCCCCCAATAAGGAACTATGGCAGGCTTTTCCGTTGATGTCCAAGGTCCATCTCATCCGTGGACTTAATTACATTTCATCATCATCATCAACAGGCAGACGGCGAGAGTGGCCGACTCTGGTGTCATAGTTTTCAAACCCTAGGTGCCTCTGACATGGCTTAACGACTGCCGCACAAGCACAAACAGCTGAAATCTACAATTTAACGTGTCATCTGATATAAAACGCCCAAAATGTAATATCAATTTTCGGTCACCCATCCGCGGACTGACTGCGTCGACATTTGCTTAACATTGGTAATCGCATGCAATTGCCTCCGCTAGCCGAGCTGCAGGCGCTTCAGAGCTTAATGTTTTAAGATCTTAAATT
Source organism: Macaria notata (assembly GCA_927399415.1). Lineage (NCBI taxonomy): Eukaryota > Metazoa > Arthropoda > Insecta > Lepidoptera > Geometridae > Macaria > Macaria notata. The sequence continues at coordinate 2,079,391 of OV656750.1, read as the reverse complement.
AGCAGTGAGTTTGTAATTCATGATAAAAAAGTAAGTGCGTATAGGAGTGGCCAGCTCTAGTGTCAGAGATCAGCAAGCAATAAAATTGATTTACATTTGCTGCGATTGTTAGTATGCTGTTAGGCTTTCTTATAACGTAGTATAATTGTATAGTATTAAGTAAATACTATATAATATTATACTCCGCTGATTGTCTGTTTGTCTGTTTGTCACCATGCTGTATCTCACGCACCATGAGACAGTTGAAATTTTCATAAATGATGTATCATCATCATCGTCCACCGCCTTATGAATTCCACTGCTGGGTATAGGCCTCCCTTTATATGTGCCATCTGCGTCGATCTTATGCAAACCTCGTCCAGGAGCGACCCCCGATTTTAACAATGTCGGCGAGACTTTTCGTTTATTTATATCTGTTGTAAATATAATAATTAAGACGAATCCTATAAACCAAATGTGAATTGTTGACAATCTTTAACAGATTAAATATATACCTCGTTTCTCTGGGCTTCTGAGATCCCTTACAGGATAAAATATTTTGGTTTCATTGAAAAGCTTTTCCAAAACGAGTAACACCAAGTAATCAACTAGTAATATATTTAATACGGTGGCTAACGTGAAAATATTTTTTTCTGGATATAATTTTATACAAATTTATGATCAATATGTACTCAATTTATTGATAATAGAATAAAATATTAGTTACAGATTATGGAGCAAATTAGCCGGAAGAGGTTATTTTTTTCATTTATGGCTTTGAAACCAACTTGACAATAGTAACGATGAAATCGTTAATTTTCTTGTTTCTATGTGTATTTGCATTAGTTAAATCAGATAGACCTGAGTGTAAGGATAGTTATATTATGTCCAAAGGTAACTCGTAAATAATATCTCTCTTTTGGTAGTCTTTCCTCATGACTGAGGGTCGTGACTTCCCGGCAGAATTAATTCGTTAGGGGAGTTTTTTTGGGCAGATGTAATATGATGGTGGGCGCCCAGGTCCTTCCACAGAAGACACATGTCCTCGGATTTTGTGTTGCTCAAACATGTCGGTTTCCTCACAATGTTTTCCTTCATCGCTAAGCGAGTGCAAATCCACATCACTTAACTTGAAAATACAAGTCATTGGTGCAGGGCCGGATTCGAACTAGGGTGCGTCTGGATGTAGACGCTAGAACCGCTGAGCCAATATTAAAAATACAAATACAAAATTCATTTATTTGACGTAATGTTAATAGTCACAGAATTGTATAAATCCTCTGACCTTGTGGTAGCCGTTAGGCTGTGTTACGAGGCCAGAGTCATCTCCCAAACAAATCATTATCAACAGCGTCAGTTTGTTATCGCCCACTGATGAGCATAGGCCTCTCTGCTTGTACCTCTCTTGTTTCAATCTATCACAGATCTAATCTAGTGCTCACTTTTTCTTCTTATCGAATGAGAGTGGCCAACTCTTACGTCGAGAGTTTATCAAACCGCCCCAAGGGCCTCTGACATGGCTAAGGGCCACCGCATTGGTAGACGATCTACCTTCCTGCCTAAATTATAAAGACTTAAATTTTATTTTTCAGGAAGAATTTTAATGAATAGAATAGAATAGAATTCCTTTATTGTCCATAATGTCATAATATATCACAGTTATACATAACCAAGATACTTAATTTCAAAACAGACCGTCGTTATCTTACTTCTAGGTACAATCAACTTTACATTTTTAAATATACTATTTGTGCTATATTATTAAGTATCTATATTAGATAAGAAGATTTATTGATAGTAATTTTATTATCAAGATTAAAACTACAATGTGTTTCATTTTGTTACAATTGCATATTGCATGAAGTTAGTCGCAGAGCGAGGAATGAGAATTTTAAATTTAAATTTACCGCGCCAACGCGCTTCACAGATAATGTTACATAATTAAGGTTGCCATACACTTGGTAAAAATTAAAACTAGAATTGGTAGCTTATTCATATTATTTCAGAATTAGAACATATTATGTAATAAATATAATAAATAAATATTTCGGGACATTGCACACAGCGCCATCTAGGCCCATACTAAGCTTACGCTTGTATCATGGGTACTAGATAACGGATAATACTTATATAGCGGCTTATATGTATATTATGTAGCGGCTGTAAATGGGCCTTGTCTATATTTGAAGTTTACATAAAGCAAATATTGTCTAAAACTAATAAAAGTGATGATTGCACACTATTGCGGCTGTAGAAAGGCCTTGTCGGTTATGAACCCATTTTATTTATCATGAACTTTGAGAATTTAAAAAATACCTACGCTAAATGTTTAGTGTTTAAGTACGCCAATAGCTAAGAGTTTATAGATACTTGCCGATTATAACAATAACAATGGATTAACCCCTAAAAAATGCTCGGGCAGTTTTATACCCTATTGAATCTGTCAAAGCCATTCTTCTATATAAGTATAGTAAAATACCTTTGGTAAGTACATTTTTCTTCAGCTTCAGCTCTGTACTAGTTTTGTCATAAAGTGTCTAACTGTTCTGATAACTAATACTTTTTTTGAACAACTTGACACTTGACTGCAGCTCGCCTGATGTAAAGCAAGAACTTCAATATAAATGAATAAATATATCAGGTCATATCACGCAGCGCTATCTAGCCCCACAGGCCCACACTAAGCAAACGCTTGTGTCGTGGGTACTAGATAAAGGATATAATTCATATTTACCTTTTATTGTAAATACACACTTAACATACGTAGAAACGACCAGACTCAACACAAGTAATTACGATTTTATTAAATTCATAAATAGGTTCTTGTGTCACGCGGTAATCGAACCCGCACCCCTAGATTAGAAGGCAAGCCACTACCAACTAAGCTAACAGAGCATATATTTATAGAGATCTAGAAAACAAAAAGAAGAATCACAAATTCGGATGACAAGTGCAATAAATGAATTTGAATTTAGAAGTTTTGCTAACTGACCTCCGAACTTCAATATGAAGATGGCACCCGATGATGATGATATTTTTTACAAGGAATGGGTTTGCACGTGACCGTAATTCGCCTGATGTTAAGCAATCATTACGGTCTAGGATGGAACGTGCTTGCCCAGTAAGAACCGATTCACTCTCGCTTTGAAGATCGCAAGGTTATATTCCGCGGGGAACAGGGAGTCATGCAGATAATATATAGATTCGATTCCCGCCTGACACAAGTATTTATGCATTTTAAAAATGTATAATTTCTTGTGTTGAGTCTGGTCGTTTGTATGTATAATAAGTATGTATTTACAAAAGAAAAGTATATAAGTATTATATCCGTTATCTAGTACCCACGACACAAGCGTTTGCTTAGTGTGGGGCTAGATGGCGCTGTGTGCAATGTCCCGAAATATTTATTTATTTATTTTTATTTGTTATTTCATTTCGGAGAACCTCGTTTCACAGGCATAAACGTGCATGTGTGCAACATGTATGACTCCACACGAAAGCCCCTCAAGCTGACTCTCCAAGATGGATCCTGATCGCTGCACGTCCTCCATCCAGAAATACCATAACCCTGGACATTGTGTATTATATGTTTCCTACTGGAACTTATCACCCTAGGGAACTGTCAATCCAACCTTAGATTATTAAAGCGATATATTTTTATTTCTACACTTAGGGCGATGAGGCCACCCAATGTACCCAGATTTATAGTTCCTGCTCTTTTGTAACTTATATTTTTATTTTCGGTAGGGTGTTTCTAAAATTCGGAACCTATCCGCTCGGAAACGAAACGCTAAACGTAATTCGCCTTGTAACTTCTATGATTGGTCGATGACTGTTATTGGTTATAACAAGTCATCGTCTTTGATTGGGCATAGGTCCTATACTTTAAATGTCTTACATTTTATTATCCTCAAAAATTTACCACTTATAAGTACATTATATTATTGTTTTCCTCTAACTTATTTCATGAAAAAAGGTTTAATACAATATTGACGTTATAAAGATTAAAAAGTAAAATTTGAATGTTGCTTTATTTTAAACACAATTTTTAGGTAATCAGCTGTTATTGTACACTCGCATAATTCTTCAATCTAATAGGAGGAGATACCGCTAAGATTGTTTTTGCTTGTACAACTTCTCTATTTTTGACGTGAAATACATAAATGGATGGAATAGGTAATAAAATAAGTATAGTCAACTGAGAATATTTTACATCAACGTTATATATGTTATGTTAGCTACTATGTTTAGTCTGGTTTAGTAAAAAGCGCAGGAAGGCAGAACCATTTTTATTTCTATATTACATTAACAGTTCTTTCGAAAACAGATCTAGTATATTGCTAAATATTAAAATAAGATTATGTTGTCGTAGTATCAGCGCAGTAGACACCATACCACGGCTTATCATATAAATAATCTAACATTTTAATACCAAAGAAAATATTTTAATAAAAACCCCGTTAAATTCACAAGTTCCATTTATTAATCTTACATACACTCTTTACAAATATTTAAATACAATTCTTACATCTTTCAACTAAGGCATAATCATCAATCAATTAAAAAAATATGAATAACAGATGTCGCTGTAAGTTAGTATGGTCCGTCAGCTGACCGCGCGATGTCCTGTGCGTTGTGATCGTATCCCCCAGAGCGCGCTGTTTCTGCTGGCTCTACTGAGATACGAGGTCTGAAGCCATCTTGATCTGCTTCGTAGTCTACCGTCTGAGAGAAAAAAAAACATTATAAGAGGTTTTATCTATACACATAACAAAGCTGAGGAGGGTAAAAAATCTGAACATACAAGAAATTAGAAAAAAAATGTTTAGATTTACTTTAAATCCATAACAGAACACGTATCAGCTGTTTTTAGAAATTTTGTTCTCTAGTAAGTAACAAAACTGGTTGCTTATATGACCGTCCGGGAAAAAACTTTACTAGTCATTTTGCCGCCAAACAGAAGATTTTTTTACTGACATTTTGTACATGTATTTTATCACCTAAACCGCTTAAGTTTCCCTACACTTAACTAACGATGATAAAAAAAGAACTAAGAATAGTAGAAATGGTAAAGCTCGTGTTGTGATAAACCTAAGTTTACCCGGGTTAACCTAGGCATTACCCACGCGCTTTGGGTAAGGTCCGAAACGAAAGTTACAAGTGTTTTTCGTTAAAGACTCTGGCCTGAGTGATCTTCTCCTACTAATTCATTGTGCAGGGCGTCTTGACCCTTATTAATGAGGAATTATTCTGTCCCAATATTATGGTTTTTTCTTTCTTTATACTTGTGTTCTCTTGCTATATTGGTGTACAATAAAGAATTTTTGAATTGAATTGAATTGGATTGAATTGAATTATGACTAGGTGAGGAGATGCATACCTGCTTGGTGCCATCAGGTCTGACCACGAAGTAGGAGCCCTGTGTCTTGTCTGCCTCACGTGACTCTGTGTGGCCGAAGTCAGACCCTGACGCCTGCTCCGAGATCTCGTAGCCAAAGTCATAGCTGGCAGGCCTCTGAAAAACGATATAATTAAAGAATTAGCAAAATGACATAAATAATTCCAAAACAAAGGCACTGTTATACTTCTGTATTGTTTGACAAAGTAACAGGTAGTATATATGAGCGAATTTAGTGAATTGTATGCCTCGCGGTGTTATCCGCGTTAATTTGGAATAAAAAGTAGGATATGGTATGATATAGCACGGTATGGAAGTAAAATAGACCATTGATTAACAAATCAATTTACTTCCATACCAAAATAACAAATATATTGTAGGTATATACACAGACACATTTACACACGCATAAACTTTCGCGTGATATTAGTATGATAGTGATAGAGCGTTTTATTCCTTTCATCTAATCGTATGAGAATCAGCATCTGTTCCGAGACTTTGCTACACATTTTCAAAATCTTTTGATTTTGAAAATGTGTATATATGTTCATTCATAGATTAATTTCTACTAACCTGTTTCTCAAGCTCTTCTAGAGCCCTGGCTCTCTTGGCTTCCTCCAATTCTTTGTCCCTAGTGGAGTAGTCATAACCACCGGCTTCCCTTTGTGCCGGGGCACCGTACTGCTGGGAAGGGGCGCCGTACTGCTGCGAAGGGGCACCAGACTGTTGCGAAGAGGCACCGCGGGAGGCGGGGAGATACGTCGAGGAAGGAGAAGATCTGGAACTGATTGTAAATTATTAGCGCTGATGTAGTAAGTCAAAATCCTTTTGCCAGAGCGTGATAGTATTTTAACAACATTACTGTTTGTCTAGTGCGGCAGTCGTTAAGCCATGTCAGAGGCCCTTAGGGCGGCTTGATAAACTCTCGACACCAGAGTTGGCCACTCTCATTCGTTAAGAAGAAGAAGAACATTTAGAAGGTTGCTGCTATCTTACGCAAAATTTGGATACTCAATAAATAGCATTTTCTGCTGTGCCACAAAATTATGCTAATAATCGTGTTAGACATAGTGTGAAAAATAAAAAAAACTCACCTGACATCAGCAAACGATGACACAACGGCACTGGTCATCAGATTGGCAACACTGGCTGGTACTTCATGATCGTGAGTTGAACTCCTTGCAGCCGGAACTCCAGAGGTTTCAGAAACCTCCTTCTGGTTGGGCGCTCCATAGGTTTGTGAGACTGAGTCTACTACTTCAGAATCTGATCTTCTGGTAGAAGCATTGTTTGCTGATCGGGAAGACGGGACTCCGTACTTCTCAGTAGGAGCATTACGAGCGCCGAAAGGCTTAGGAGTTTCGTAACTTCCTGATCTTGTTGAAGGTACGCCTGAGTGTGAATTAGAGCGAGCGTCATTGAAGTTAGATGTACGAGCAGACAGAACAGGAACTCCATACTCTTGTGAAGGAGTAGATCTGGCATCAGGCATGCCGTACTCAGTAGACAGAGTCCTGGCTGAGACAGGGGTGCGGGTAGAAGAGCTGGCGGGAGTACCGCGCTGAGACTGTCTGGTGCTGGGCCGGTCCGCGCTCCTGCTGGCTGGCTTGAAGCGCTGGTTGAAGCTGACGCGGACTGTTGCCGGAGGGAAGCGAGAGCGGCTGTTAGAGCGACCACTTGGAGCGTTGTAGTCGTAACCATCTGTAGGGGAGTTGGAACGAGCATTCGGAGCATTGTAGCTCTCAGAAGGGGTGTTAGAGCGTCCACTTGGGGCGTTATAGGATTCAGAAGGAGCGGAGCGACCGCTTGGTGTACTATAGTCATAACCATCAGACTGGGCATTGGAGTTACGACCGTTGGGAGCGTTGTATTCTTCTGAAGGAGTATTAGACCGTCCATTAGGGGAGTTGTATTCGTAACCTTCAGCTGCGTTGCGAGTGGACTCGAAGTCTGGTACTCCATACTCTTGGGACAGAGAGCGTTGGTCTAATTGCTCGTGATCATGGTGATGATCATCGTGGTGGTGGTCGTGAGATGATCGCGCTGATGGGTAGCCGTCCCTGGAAATAGAAAAAAAATGTTTTGTTAATGATACGCTTATATTAGACTAGGTGACGTCGACGTGTTTTATAAAGATAAAAAGTTAATGTATTATTTGCTTTGCAATTGCACTCACTACTATTTTTAAACAGTCATACACTCATAAAGTTTTTGTTCAATTTTAATGTGATATGAGTATGTTTATGATTTGATAAAACTTACCCAACTGGAGGTTCCGCACATGCTGCAGCCACCAAACAAAAAATTGGTATAAAAACCTGAAAATAAAACTGATTTAGAAAATATAACACTGTCACTATCCCGTTTAGCCTATCATAAAGTTAAATAAATCTATAATCAGTCCTAAAATTACAGTGATGCGTTTAGTTATAGTTCAATAACATTAATTAAAGATCCCTAATTTTGCAAACAAAAGATAATGAAAATAAATGTATGTCAAATTGTTGATAGTATACTGCATCGATATTTTCAACACAGTATTTTCATGAAAAGATAAATGACAGATAAGCACCTTCATGTCAGAAGTAGAAGTTGCCAGCGAACTAAAACTTCTAAAATTTAAATCTACCCTCAATTCAAATCAAAGTGACGATATTTGTCGGAGAGTCAAACTTCGAATGTTGACATAGCAAAAAATCTTTACTATTTATACCGACTACAATGCTTTTACTTTACCATTTTATTATAACAGTTTTAAAACTATTTGCTGAGTTAATTTAAATCTTATATCAATGTGATAAGAATCATGTGTGTTGTTTTCGTGTGTTTAGTTTAGTTGTAAGCTTTCTTTGTCCAAAGTTAGGTGATAATGATGTGATATTAGATGTAATGTATTGTCAGACAGCGTCTTTGTTAAATTGAGACACCTCATTGTTCACTATCACCTGCATTACTTAGACTTAGATTAACATATGGCTACTTTTATTCTAAATTGACGGGGTAAAACCAATGGGGCGCTACTAGTAAGTCTACATTAAATTACTTTATAATTTTTATTGTTTATTTTCCACAGTCCATTATTATTGTTTGTTAACCACAGACAAGGCAATATTTAAATTCAATTCAAACTTGGAAAAAAAACAAGTTTCATATGAAATTGGTTAGAAGTAGATTTTGAGATATAGTGAATTTCAGTTGTCAAAGCAATAAAGCTGCTGTAATTTTTGAAAATGAATACTTTATTAAGTGTACTTATGAAGTACATAGTCTGATGCTTGCCTGAATATGTTTTTTTATGTGGGTTAGGTTTACGTTTCACTACAGATACCTATTAACTAGATTTGAAGACCCCTGGATTGTAGTTCGCAGGAAACACAGCTTCTAGTGTTCCAAAGCTTTGCCGTCCGTACAATAAACGTAACGTAGATACAACGGTGTTTACCTGCGGACTTTCTGCTTGTTCGACTATAGACTATATAATCATAAGTTTTAAGGTTTTGTATATACGCATACATTTAAATCTGTAATTCTATAAAAAAATAATTTTCTTTCTTTTTTTCTTCTTACTTTACCACATAAGTGATGTCTCTGGTATATTAAGTCTTTGTATTGTGATAACAGGTGCTTTTTCATTGATTCGCAAGGTCGGTGAAGCTGGTCGAGGTAGTTTTAATCGATCAGTTTAGTTGAGCAATGTAACGGTATTTTATTTATATCTACTGATAAGATGATGAGACGTGAAAGGCAAATAAAGAGCTAGAAGAAAACATCTAGGTTTTAGATATCTAGTATTCCAGTAGGTACTAGGAGGGTAGCCGGATAAAGTTTTTCCATTCTGTTTCCTCCTTCGAAATGACTTACTTATGTAAGTACTTGGTATAGGTACTCCTTCAACCCATGAGTTGTCTGTGCGAATGTCGTTTCAGCAAATATCTTACTGTACAAACAACTTATCAAACATTGAAAATTTGCAATCAGGCAGTGCATTTTCATCTTTGTTGGTCACAGTATCGCTGAAAGTGAATTCTTCTTTTTCTGATATGTGTGTGATCAAGTTTACAGTTTCAATAAAATAGTGTTACGCTTTGCTGCTATTGATTTATTGGTCAGAAAAAAATTAACTTGAGTGTTAGACATTGATTTCTTATTTAGGTAAACATCAAGATTCTAGATGCACAATTTCCCAGAAAGAACTACATAAGTATGTGCAGTGATGACTATGATATGAGTAACAAGCAATAAAGTAACTTAGTATCTACTTGTTAAGTTTTTTTCCAAAATTGCCCGGTACAATGATCACTATAATTAGAGCTATTATAAGCTGTGATGTGACGCTTTAACTTGTAAATTTTATTTACAATAATAAAATATAAAAACAAGTGAAGGAAAACTAAACATACCTACTACTTCTAACTACTACAAAAAGGTGCACTTAGAAAATCTTTAGAAAAGCCTAAAGATAATCTAAGTGCTCCAGCCCACTACCAGAAATTAAATTAAATTAAACTACTTGTAAATTATTTTATAATATACGATATTTACAAGTTAAAGTGTAAAAAACACTAAGAACCGTAGTCTGTTTAAGGAACATGAAATCCGAAGTCATCTTGTGTTGTGTCTGGTCGTTTGTATGTATAATAAGTATGTATTTACAAAAGAAAAGTATATAAGTAATATATCCGTTATCTAGTACCCACGACACAAGCGTTTGCTTAGCGTGGGGCTAGATGGCGCTGTGTGCAATATCCCGGAATAGGTATTTATTTTGTTATTTTATTTTATCCGCGAAAGCACTTGACCACCATAATGTATCTGCCCAAAAACTGCAACCAACCCAATGCATTAATTCTATAAAATATATCTATATCTATTTAGGAGAGATTCGATTATATCTACATAGGAGAGCCTCTCAACCATAATCAATAAGGGCCCAAAGAGTTTTTATCGGCATCAAAAATAACTAACCAGAAGTTTGATCAAATCGTCATTCATTACATCTATGCCAAATCAAAAAGCTTAACAACTTTAGCATAAAAGCTCAACAACGAACTAAGTAACTGAAGTAGACACCGAAACCAATGCCTACCTAAGATACCTTTAATCCAATTGTCAGTACAAAGATCGCCAACATCCTTGAAGACCTAGACGAAGAAAATAAATAATCTGGAACAAATTTCGACACACACATCTAAATCCTATCAAAAGTACAATCAAAGCATCTAATCAAATGAATTTAACACCAAAAAACGAAACCTTAAGCCTTATTCCAATGAAGATACGGTTGAAAGTGGTCTGGCCAGTAAGAAATTGTCAGCAAAATAATAAAGCTCAGATGAAAAGCATTGTTAAGAGTGCGGTTAGATATATAAACGGATCTAAGTTAAACTGATACCATTCGATCGCGGTTATCATATAGAGTTAGTTTACTGGAGCTGGAATTTGAAATGAATGTAAGGACATATAAACAACAATAAATATTTGTTAGCTTTTAACGTAGAAAACTTTTGTATCTATTGATTGGAAAGTTTGAGTTGTTTTTAAAATGAAAATCGTCCGACCTAAGACCGAAATCAATATGTATTTAGTTTATTGTTTGTCTTTTTCGTTTTCAGTAGTATCAAATCAATATAAGCAAAAGACAAAACATTCTAATACACTATACAAACCAATATTTGATTTAGGATATGAGAGAGTTTACAAACGTCAAAAGGTTTAATGGTATCTCAATAATTCCGTAGAATTTTCATGATATAAAACGTTACAAATCTCACGACAAACAGTTCACAGTCTCGCTGTTGATTTAGGTCAATAGTGTTTATCTTAACGATTTCTTTTCTTCTCTTTCAGATATTAGTTTTACCTATAATTTGCGTGGTTGGTGTCTTGGCGGAACCACCAGTTGGGTAAGCCTATTTTTTACACTTCAATTCATCACTATTACAAAACGACTTTATCTCGTATATTTTCCATTTCAGTGATGGGTATCCCGCGGCTCGGTCATATCACGACCATGATCACGATCATCATCATCATGAGCACAACAACCACCATGATCACGGCAACCATCCTGATCAACGTTTGTTCCAAGAATATGGACCTCCACCCAATGCTATATCAGAACAATACGGACCACCTAATGCAAGAAACTTCAATTCCAACTCTCAAGGGCGTTCTTTTCCACCAGCAACTGTTAAAGTCAGCTTCAACCAAAGATTCAACTCAAGATCAGCTAAAGCTAGAAGCCAATCACAAAACTCAATCGAATCCCAGAACTCTGCAAATTCCAGAACCTCACAGAAGTATGAAGCGCCTGAATCCCGGTCATTGTCCCAAGAATATGGGGTTCCTTCTAGAAGTGTGTCGACAGAATATGGCGTCCCTACTTCAACTCCTTCAGAACAATACGGAGCACCACTAACTAGAAACAATGACCACCAAAACCACCCCAGCTCTCACTCGTCTCAAGATTATTCTTCCAAATCACAGTCTTCTAATGTTCCTTTATCAAAATCCAATGGTTATGAAGCAAGGAAAGAATCTAACAACGAAGGTTTTGAAACAAATTCTTATTCTTACACTCAATCTACTGATAATCAAAGCCCGTCTGAGACGTATGGACTACCGTCGACAACCTACGAACCCCCTTCTTCGACATATGGAGCCCCGTCTTCTCGGTCTTTGTCTACATCTTACGGTGTCCCTTCAGCTAGATCTGGCAATTCTCATGATCGCAACACTGCCTCTAATTCTCATGATTACTCAACTGCTAGAAATTCAGACCACAATTCGCACAATTTTGAACCAGCTGCCAGAAATTTAGTCCAGAATTCTCATGACTCCAACTCGTCTGCAAGAAACTCAGCCCAAAATTCTCGCGACTATAATGTGGAAGCTAGAAGCTCGGGCCAAAATTCTCATAACCATAACTCAGCTGCCAGAAACTCAGCTCCTAATGCCCATGACTTTAACTCCGTAGCCAGAAGTTCATCATCAAACCCTACTGATTTCAACTCAGTGGACAGAAATTCTGGATCAAAATCTTACGACGACAGAGTAGTAGCTAAGAACTCAGTTTCTAATGATCGTAGCTCTTATACCAGAAATTCTGCTGAAAACTCTTACGACTCGATTGCTCAATCATACACGGCGCCAAGCGAGAAAGATTTGTCAGAAACCTATGGAGTACCTAACGTAAGGGATGGGTCTCAAGGATATGATGGACCTAGTGCAAGGAATCTGAATACTGAAGCTATTGCGTCGCCTTATCCCGCAAGGTTAGTTTCCTATTTTCTACCGACTTAGGCGATGAAAAAGAAAATTATGTTGTAATTTTGAAGCATCCGTTTTTTAACAAATAGTTAGTGTCTACCATCATCCGACTACATATGTGAAGTTTGTGGATAGGTCTAGTGAACTTTAGACGACATAATTTCTGCTTAAACACAAAACAACACTTCATTGAATAAACATTTCCTCTGTGTGCTTCTAAATATAGATTTTATTAGTCATTACTGTGTAGTTTGTTACTCTTTTGACGGTAAATAATGATATTCTTCTGACTTCTAAACAGTTCCAGATCCTCTCCATCATCCACCTACCTCCCCGCAGCTCGTGAGTCGATGCCCTCCCAGCAGTACGGAGTGCCTGAAGACAAGGAACAAGAGAAGGCCCGAGCACGAGCCTTGAATGAACTGCTTAGCCAGGTACACTTTCTTATGTAATTTCCACGACACAAGCGTTTGCTTAGTGTGGGGCTAGATGGCGCTTTGTGCAATGTCCCTGAATATTTATTTATTTACTTACATATTGTTAACTGTAACATACAGTGTAGTATAGTTGGCGGACAGTAAATAATTATATCAGAAATCTAGCGGTGTGTATATGAAATCCTTACCTACGATCTAGCATTTTAATGCAGTTCGCTTAAAACTGGAGGCAACAAGTTATTACAAATAAATAAAATGTATTACGTAAAGATTTGAGAATTATTACAACAAAATGGAATTTCATCATCAGGAGCCTATACATAACTGACTTCAAAAAGAGGAGCTTATTCAGTCTTTTGAAATTTTTTTCTTCCAAGCGAATTTTTTTAACTAACACAAAACAGGAGATTATCTGCAGATTTTATATATTCCAATTCCATTCCAATATTCATTTATTCCAGGAGCCTGCAAGCTATGACTTCGGCTACCAGATCGAGGACCCGGCGTCAGGAAGTGACTTCGGCCACACAGAGACCAGGGAGGAAAACCGGGCTGAGGGATCATATTTCGTGGTATTGCCTGATGGCTCTAAACAGGTCAGTTACATTTTACATCACCATAGAAATACTGTAGCGCCCGTACCAAAACAAATGAAGGTAATCGCATGATTTCCATATCTTCATCTTCTTGGGTGGTCAATTCTGGCGTCTTTAGAGAAACCATCTTCAGAGCTTCTGACACGACTTAACGAATGTCGTGCTTACTATGTACTACTACCTATCTTGGAAGTGCTACATTTTGGGCCGTCCTTATGAATTGGATTAAGAAACACGGGCCAAATTGTAAATACGTACTGCAGTCGTAAAATCGTTTGAAACATCCCAGGGCGGAAAATTGATAACCTTTAAGATGGCCACTTTCATAGGACTCACTACATTCTTATGATACTAACAACTATTAATTCTTGCCCTCAGACGGTTGAATATGAAGCAGATGAAGATGGCTTCAGGCCTCGTATCTCAGTGGAGCCAGCCGAGACAGCGCGCTCTGGCGGATACGATCACAACGCACAGGACATCGCGCGATCAGCCAACGGACCTTATTAAATCTGGAAATACCTAGTTTAAGATGATGATCAATCAAGTCTTTGGTTATAAATAATTACTGTAGGTCATATTTGACTTATATTATCCATGCATGTGAAGTCTATTCAAGACAAGTATTAATTCTTACTTTTCCTATAAATATTTTAGGTTCAGTTTGGACCCTGATAAACCTAGATTTACCTATTTTTTCATCATATTCAAAAGATTTTTCTCATATAGTAATAAGTGTAGATAGATATCTAATTGGCAGTAATTGGAAGTTCTGTTATATTGTATCTTTTTAAAATTACTTCAGCTTAGGTCAGCTGCTAGACCTTATTTAATCTAGAAATAATTTGTTCATCATCATCAATTGATATTGTCTTGGCTAAAGATACCTATAGCTGTTAAAATCATGTAAAATTTAATTGTCTAGTGATCTCTTAGTTTTAAGTATCAAATAAAAATACAAAAAAATATGAGACAAACATTATAAATTATTTATTATGTGAATAAAACGATTGCAATTAAATGTTTTCTTTTTTTTTAATTCAACGCAAACAACCCTTAATTTTATTTATTACTTAGTATTTGGGCTCCATTTTTCATTAATAAGAACGTATTTTAATCTCAAGTTTACGGTTATTGGTAACTTAGGTCTCGCATAACTATGCAACGATATTGCAACTATCTTTTGAAGAATTTAAAAAATACTAAAGTCACCTTTTGAAATTCAATGTGACAGTTACCAATAATTATTTTTACTTTTCTGCCTCAAAACTAAAAATTCAATAACAGAAGAGGCGGAAAATGATATGATATGATTTGATATCATCATCATCATCATCACATATTTTAGATCGAGGCCCTTGTCTGTGGAGCATGCGCCATTCTTCCCGATCTTCTGCCAATTCCTTGACCTCCTTATACGACATGACACCCGCCTTTTCTTTTACTTGCTCCATGTATGACCTTCTCGGCCTTCCTCTTCCTCTTTGTGCTTCCAGTATCCCTTCAAACGACCGCCAAATATTAGTTAACTTTCTGCTAGAATTTTATATTACCCTAGAATCGTTATAAGTGTAGAATTTCTATATCTTAATCATAATGCTTCATGCTCGTCGCGAGATGGCAGATCTGTTGATGCTTTATAAAATATTAAACGGATATATAGACTGCCCGGAAATTTTATCCAAATTTAACATCAGAGTGCCTTTTCCGTGTGCTAGACTATATTGGAAAAATTGTTTCTGTCCTGATAGACAACGCACAAATATGCTACATTTCTCTCCCATAGTTCGCATGTGTAACACTAATATGATATAGACAACTTAAGATTAAAATTTGATATATTCTCCAATAAGTCACTACCAGCTGTTAAAATTGAACTGTCTAAATTAGTAGATTGATGATATTGTACATGTTTATTTAGTTAATGTGCCTTGTTCCCCTCTGTTCTTCGCTAGATTGCATGTTTAGTTTTTAAGTAAGTATTAATTGTTAGGAAGGTTATATGTGATAGATTATATGTGAAAGTTAGGTTTACTGTCTAAGGTGATGTACACACTGTAATTTATTGTTATTTTTAAGAGTGAATATATAACTGTACGTCACTGTTTGTAAACTAATAAAAAAAAAAAAAAAAAAAAAAAAAAAAAATAATAGCCTACTGTTTATCTGTCATCTTGTATGCAACTCGTCTTGGCGACGATCCATTTTCATCAATCACCTGCAGCAAAACAATGTTAGGTTATTCTAGATTTGAGAGGAATTAATTTACCTGATCTTTAAAAAATATAGGCTACGAATGCTACGATTAGCATGAGAACGATGATGAATGAAATAAAATAATTGACACAACATTCTAAAAAAACTACACAAAGCTAATTAATAAGTAATACCTGCGTACTTTGTATACCTTCAGACTAAAATTAAAGAAATTTATTTTTGAGCATCAAAAACGAGAAGCCCTTTTCAGAAATGACACCAGCGCAATTTAATACTAACGTTCAATTCTATATATTTACGATTCGTTTTGCAGTACCTACATAAGTTTTTGTCCATAGGTATATATTTTATTCTGTATATCAGTATTTTATATGTATTAGTGTAGCCCTAGCTCTTATGTAATATCTTTTTTTTTTATTAATTTTATTTCATTTCTTCCACTACCAGTGTTCCTCTTTGTATACGTCCTTTGTTTGTTTGCCTGCCTTCTTGTACGTGCGTGACGTCACAGCCAGCCCCAACGGAAGACCAGCGCTGGTTGCTTCCATACAACCAGCATTATGCTGAGTTGGGGCTGTGTTGTGGCAGATTTTATGTTTGTTTTTTATGATTTTACTTCTGTGTGTTTTTAAAATCTGTCACAATAAATGTTTTCTTTCTTTCTTTCTTTCTTTCTAAGTAAGATAAAATTGATACTATCACCAAACTAATAATCATGATTATCCGTCGCTCATTTGTGGTGTGAAAACGGAACAACCAGATCATAAGAGAATAATGGTAAGCGTGCTACATCCATAATATCAGGCGACCTATAGTCAAACGTAAGCCAATTAAGCGTAAAACCTTTTGAACCAACAAAAAGAAACCAGAACAGAAAAAATAAACCATTGCACCAATAAACTGTACAGCAAGTTGGAAAAGAGTTAGTTACTCTTCATATATTGGTTCGTAAATAGGGTCTTAGACCGTCTTTCGGACCGACGTTCGGAGAGTCAACACGAGTCCTGAGGATGCCTCGTGGAGAGGCGAAACACGTGTCGACTAGAATATCTTGCCGAAAGAGAACAGCAAAGCTTCAAGACACAAGGTGCGGTGTTGGGAAGATCTTGAGATCCACGGAGGCCACGTTGGTTAGGAGGTGAGGTGTGGCGGTGGTATATGGAGGAACACACCTAAAAACCATCAAGTTTGTTGTTTGATGTCGGTTAAGGAGCAGTCGCAGCGGAAAAACACTACATATTTCTCCAGAGTTTCAGTAACAATGGATTTCCGCAAAGTAACGCCTGATTCAATATCTAATCCTAAGATTTTATACTACCTACATACCAAAAAGCATGATGATCCGTTCAGCCGTTTTTGAGTGATGAGCGTTTAAATAAACAGAAAAACTCTAAAAAATTATGAAACTTGTTTTGTTATGGATTAAAAGTATACCCAAGCAATTTTTTCTTCTATCTGTCTGCGAGTGCATCGTCGCAGCCACCATTACTTTCAGCGATTACAATCTTTATTTGTATTCTAAAGGCCTCAGTTTATATCTAACTTGACTTTTTGGTGAACATCCAAAAGTTGCAAACAAAATTTGCTGCGTTTTCCCATTTTTCTGGTAGTTACAATAAACCCTATCTGAATCATTATCTATACTAATATTATAAAGCTGAAGAGTTTGTTTGTTTGAACGCGCTAATCTCAAGAACTAGGTACTGATGCGAATTGAAAAATTCTTTTTGTGTTGAGTAGGTCATTTATTGAGGAAGGCTTTAGGCTATATATAACATCACGCTGCAACTAATAAAAGCGAAGAAACAATGGAAAATGTGGAAAAAACGGGAAAATTATTCATCTTTGAGGGTTTCCATTGCGTTTGCTGCGAAAACGGTTCGAAATTCAAAGAATTAAAGCTCAAAATAACTATTCCACGCGAACGAAGTCGCAGGCACAGCTAGTACTCGATAAGTGTCAGTTTATAGATTTTTACAAAATCTGACTTGTAATGAATGTCATTGACATAAGACCGGGAAAGAACCCTGGAGGCCTTAAGAATAAGAATAAAATAAATTTATTGTCACATAAAACATAAAATAGACACACAATAAAAAAACAAGAGTACAAATAAGAAGTTTCATGTAACAATCCGGCCCCAACTCGGCATATGCTGGATGCAAGCATCCAGCGCTGATCTTCCATTGGGACCGGGCGGGTGACGTCACGCACGTAGATATATCATAATTACACGTAATAACATAATAACATAAACATAATACAGCGAAGTAGAAATACACATACAATATAATGAATACAGAAAAATATCACAAACAGATAGGCAATGAATTATAGTAGGTAACTATATATTGAGTGCATTAACAAATAAACGTATCAAAACAATGGATTAAAATACGTTTACTAAAGAAAACAAAAACAAACAATCTACAAACTAATTATCCAAGTAATAATAATAAACAACTAGAAATTGGCCACCACTGCACTACTAACTATTAAGTATGTGCAGGATAGGTAGCCAACATGACAACACTCTCGCCATAGTACAAGCATAAATGTAATATTATTCAATAAAAACTAGCATATTTAACTAAACCAAATCATAATTAACAAATTGTATAGCCTCCAAAGAAACACTAAATATTAAGTGCAGATTGGGTAACAAAAATACCGATATGTACACACTCTAAATAATATATATTATAGTAGGTATAATACACGCATATTGTTTTGTTTACATAATATACATAGACTAAAACTAATTACATATGTGCGCTAACGGGACGACGTAAGCAACATATTATGTAGTGATACTGCGACGAGCCTCCGCACCAAATATCTTTATAAGATCTAGCTCAGATAGCACGCGCAGAGCAGGAGTCCCAGTGTCCCGGCGAACGAAAATAAGTCCTCGTCGGGTCCACACGTATTTGTATCCTTGAGATGGAGCCGCTTCGCGCGCTTTGAAAAACATATTTTTAATAATAATAATAAAATAATAAAATTCTTTATTATCAGGCACATAACCCATAGACATGTCTTAAACTATACAATAAAATTATATTATATAAAAATATAAAATAGTGTCACACTTTTTATTGTATCTCGACAAGCGCTCGTGTAAGTGGAACTTAACAGGACGCGAGGCGAGACCTATGCCATCGGTAGTCAGGCCGCGGCGAACGCGCGCAGCTCGAAGAAGCGAGTCGCGAACCTGCTGGCGGGATACTCTCAGTATCAAAGGTCGCGGGCGCGGGCGCATTGCCGCCGCTGATGCTTCCTATTCGTTCGCGGCGGCGGTGATAGATGGCGCGCGTTTAAAACCAGCTCTTTCCACAGAAATAATTTCATGTTCTGCTAACGACAAACCCAACTTAGAAGCAATCAATATGACGAGCCGACTCATGTTCTCACCCTGCTCCTCCGGTACACCCGATATCTCGAGGTCATTTGCATATGACACCTGATCGCGATCATTCAGCTCCAATTTTAGATTATCGACTGTGGCGCGCAGCTGATCTATGATTGTATTATCGCACTGCTCTGAAGTCGGCTTAGCCTCCAAAATCGACAACCTGGATTCTACTGCGTCCAAGCGGCTACCAAACGCAGCGAATTCAGCACGTAATGTTTGTGTTTCTGCTCGGTGCAGACGGACCTCCCGCAACACTTCTCTTATCTCCGCCGACACATCGGGGGCTCCAGGTGAATGAATAAAACCCGCCTCGTCCCCTCGCACCGGTTCCTCTGTGTTGTCCTTCCGCGGAGTGTGCACCTTGCACTCAGGGCACTGCCATGACATTGAAATGTTAGCTTCCTTGGATATGTTGACACAGGCTCGGTGATAAACAGAGGAACATTTTGTACATTTAGCGTTATCTACACTGCTGGTGAAGCGGCGACGGCAAGCTCTGCACTTAACACTCATTTTATCGATTAAGTATAAAAGAAGGAAGTGTGAACGATGATAGTTTACGTAGAAATGCGAATGCTATCTACTCTTGCTTTGGTAGTGAAAAAAAATACTGATTAACACTACGTATTTTGGTGACGAATTTAAAGAGTTTTACATGCACTAAAATAGCACTATTTATCGACAAAACAATGCCACACCATGTCAACAACGTTCTAGTTTTCGTACACTAACTGATCCAGGTATGTAAACAAAGTTATAGAATTTAAATGATGGAGCACAAAAATATGCGTACTACCTACGATATTGTCGTCTGTGACGTCACTTACTTTAGCTTTGGCTTTAGATCACAAGACGAACGCTTTCCCTCTGGGTCACCGTCTCATGCCAAGGTCAAAACATTGTCAAAAAGAGATCACAGAACGACCTTCATCCATATATTGTAACCCAAATGTATTTGCACCTGTAACTACTAACAATGGATAACAAAACAATACCCTGAATTAAATGACATCTCATCATTGGTCCAACCATAACTACCAAACCATTTACACTCTTGTCACTAGTCAAATAAGCTAGTATTTCCTTTGACAGTGTTGAAGAAGAAATGGTATCAAAGCTTTGAACTTGATAGGCTATTGTTGAAGTCGTAGCTTGAATATAAAAGCAAGAGACAGTTTCAGATTGTTATCATTTCAGAACTTGCATCTTCAGAGATAACAGCTCAGAAGATATACATTTGAGGGTAGAAAGAAATAAATAGAGGGTTGTTTTTGTTGGGGTATTTGAGCAGAGTTTTGAAAATGAAGTCGAGTTTAAGATTTATTCCAATTTTGTGGTTGGTGACGGCTGTTTTAGCTGAACCACCGGTCGGGTGAGTTTCCAACAATAAGTGGCCATTAATTGAGCAATTTCATTGTTTTTTTTTTCAATAAAAATTAGCTGTTCATTGAAAAACATTATAACCAATTTAACAATGAATATGAAATGTTTATTCAATTAAACTAAGAAACATCTGACTTTAGTTGATAGTTCATCATTTCTACGTGATAACTTTATGTAACATTTCATTCTGTTTACAGAGACGGCTATCTATCAGCGCGATCATCTCACGATCATCACCACAACGATGATCATCACCACGATCACCAAAACCATGATCACGAGCACGCAGACCAACGCTCTCTGTCCCAAGAGTACGGAGTACCAGACTTTGAGTCCACTCGCAACGCACCTGAAGGTTACGAATACAACTCCCCTAATGGCAGGTCTAATACTCCTTCAGAAGAATACAACGCACCAAATGGTCGTAACTCCAATGCCCAGTCTGATGGTTATGACTATAGTACACCAAGTGCCCGCTCTAACGCTCCTTCTGAATCCTATAATGCCCCGAATGGACGCTCCAACACCCCTTCTGAGAGCTACAACGCCCCGAATGCTCGTTCCAACTCCCCTACAGATGGTTACGACTACAATGCACCGAGTGGTCGCTCTAACAGCCGCTCTCGCTTCCCTCCGGCAACAGTCCGCGTCAGCTTCAACCAGCGCTTCAAGCCAGCCAGCAGGAGCGCGGACCGGCCCAGCACCAGACAGTCTCAGCGCGGTACTCCCGCCAGCTCTTCTACCCGCACCCCTGTCTCAGCCAGGACTCTGTCTACTGAGTACGGCATGCCTGATGCCAGATCTACTCCTTCACTAGAGTATGGAGTTCCTGTTCTGTCTGCTCGTACATCTAACTTCAATGACGCTCGCTCTAATTCTAACTCAGACGTACCTTCAACAAGATCTGGAAGTTATGAAGCTCCTAAGCCTTTCAGCGCTCGTAATGCACCGTCTGAAAAGTACGGAGTCCCGTCTTCCCGATCAGCAAACAATGCTTCTACCAGGAGATCAGATTCTGAAGTAGTAGACTCAGTCTCACAAACCTATGGAGCGCCCAACCAAAAGGAGGTTTCTGAAGCCTACGGAGTACCGGTTTCAAGGAGTCTATCGCAAGAGTATGGAACACCATCAACTCGCAGTAACTCAATGGCCCATGATGATTCTTCAAATGCTGCTGCCAGGTAACATTTATATCTATTAATTCTATTAAGTGCGCTTTCTAGTGAGTGATTTTACATACATACTGGTGTTTACTACTTTTATCAATTGATTTAATTCTCTTACGTTGTTCTCTACTAATCTAATCATACAACCTTCAGTTCCAGATCCTCTCCATCTTCCACGTACCTCCCCGCGTCCCGCGGTGCCTCCTCGCAACAGTCTGGTGCCCCTTCCGAGCAATACGGTGCCCCTTCCCAGCAGTACGGTGCCCCTGCACAGAGGAACGCAGATGGATATGATTACTCCAGGGATAAAGAACTGGAAGAGGCCAAGAGAGCCAGGGCACTTGAAGAGCTTGAGAAACAGGTGAGTACAATATAAGTCTTAGACAATTTTGGAAATGCAGAGTCCATTGTTATACGCAATGAAGAAGATTATGGCTTGTACTAACTGTAACTTTATACATTGTTTCATATATCAATATTTATTATTATCATTTTCCAGAGGCCTGCGAGCTATGACTTTGGCTACGAGATCTCGGAGCAGGCGTCAGGGTCTGACTTCGGCCACACAGAGTCACGGGAGGCAGACAAGACACAGGGCTCCTACTTCGTGGTCAGACCTGATGGCACCAAGCAGGTATACTTCTCCTCCTCTAGTCCTATTTCCTCATTACTGAGAATCGAGACTCCCACGAAGAATGAAAATAGAGTTTTCTTAGGTAGATATATCGTGTTTGGTATCTATTTTTTTCACGGAAGACAATGTTTGTGAATATTAATATTGAACCAGTGTAAATCCACCACAAATGTGTATTGTCGGGCCATATTTAGAATCTAGGTTCATCAGATTGTGAAACAGATCCTTCCACTACTTTACCACTATGCACCACTACATCTTCCGTATGTTTAAATGATGTGTTTCTTTCCAGACTGTAGAATACGAAGCAGATGAAGATGGCTTCAGGCCTCGTATCTCAGTGGAACTAGCAGAGACAGCGCGCTCTGGGGGATACGATCACAACGCACAGGACATCGCTCGCTCAGCCGACGGACCATACTGACTTACAGCGACATCTGTTAGCCAAAAACAACAATGATTTCGTTTTTAGTTAATTATAAAAATGGCGTGTTGTATTTTAATTGTTTGTAAAAATTTTGTGAAAATTAATGAAATTTGTTTGAATATAATTTTTATAATGACTATTTTTAAGCTATTTCTTACTGAGTTATTTAGCTATATCTACTAAGAGGGTAATAAATAAAGAAAATGAATGTGAATAAAATAAAAAAAAACGCTTTTAGATTAGACATATAACTTTATTATGCCATTAAATATCAAGCTTTTATAATTAAGCATAATATAGGGAGAAGTGGAAGGAATTGGGGAAGATGTTTGCCAGCAGCAGTGCCAGCAGTGGCAGTACTATACATAGGTTAGGTTTTCAAGAATAAAGTAATCCCACTATTATTATAAAGGCGATATTATTGTGCATGTATGTGTATGTTGTAAGCGACAGAACTGAGATGAATTCAATTTGAAAAAGATAAATAGATTAGACAGTAAAAGAGTAAATGGGGAAAATTAAATTGGGCACATTTGCACCGGGAACAATTAGGGGCGGGTTATTTAGTTAACTTGACATTAAGAAAATTCCTCATAATGCCGTAGGTTAAACAGTTATTAAACCGCGCGAGAGCCTAGTTGCTAATTGAGTCCCCTTTTCATTCAGATCGAATATATGTAAAACTAGTGGGTGCTTACGTCTTTGCTCGCATTAAGAAGCAAAACTTAATCCCCTATTTCACCCCTTTAAAAGTGGCATTTCAAAAAATCCTTTCTTAGCGGATGCCTATAACATCTACCTTCATTCCAAATTTCAGCTCAATCCGTCCAGTGGTTTGGGCTGTGCGTTGATAGATCACTATATAAGTCATTAGTCAGTCAGTCACCTTTGAGTTTTATTTATTTAGATAATAACGGCTCCAGCCCCATAATATATATATTTTTTAATTGAATGTGGATTTGTACTCGCTTACCGATGAAAAGAAATATCGTAGCCGCGGGCATCCACTAGTACTTACTAAAGGCTGGAGAAGATAATTATTATCGGAAAAGAAGAATGGATTTCAGTTTCAAAATTCCATGACAGCTCGAACTGTACCTACAGGTTTATTATTGATTTGTCCTGAAAAAGAAAATAACAACATGTTTTTTTAAAATTACTTCAGAGCACACGAACGTGAAAGCGTGGCTGAGTGGAGAAGTGTCTACCTTACAAGCTGACGCAGCCAGGTTCGTTTTCCATATGATATGTGGACATTGATGACACAAACAAAGAGAGGCCTATGCAAAGCAGTAGTGTCCCAAAGGCTGTGGATGACGATGATATTGTATATGATCTTTATTTACAATAATAAAATATAAAAACAGGGGAAAAAAACTACACATACTTCTTCTAACTACTACAAAAAGGGGCACTTAGAAAATCTTTAGAAAAGCCTAAATATAATCTAAGTGCTCCAGCCCACTACCAGAGCGCAGCGTGCCCAGCATGCTGGCCGCATTACCACGCTGGATGGCAATTCTGATACGTTCAGCCAGAAAAAGGCATATGATTGTATCGTAAAATTTTAACAGTGCAGTAAATCATCGCGAGGAAGCCGACACAAATAACGGTCGAACTATTTAGATAAAATTTGGTATAGATTTTGGATTAGCTTACTTACAATTTACCAATTTCAAGGCTTACCCGTAGACATAGTTTATTGATGTACACAGTAATTATAGTCTTGAGAACTCACAAATAAATTACATACAAGTGCGGAGGAATTACATAATTTAATTCCTGCAGCCCCATTTTACCATCGTACGAGTAGAGGTACGACAAGAAGGCACCGTTATACAGTTGAGGTTCCAAAGACTCGCACCAAGCGGTTTGCTTCGACTTTCATCGTGCGAACAGCCAAACTGTGGAACTCCTTGCCCGAATCTCTATTCCCCTTGAACTATAATTTGTCGGTCTTCAAGTCGAGAGTAAACCGGTTTCTTCTAGGCAAGCGCGCTAGATCGTAGATTACTACGTTGCTTAACATCAGGCAAGTTGTAGTCAAGCGTGAGTCTATCTAATGTAAAAAAAAAGTAGATAAAAATGTACATGGAAGCAAGAACATATAATACTTGGTTGGTAATCTCTTAATTAATGGATACGAAATTTCGCTTTCCAGCAGTAATATTTATATTTCAGTGAATATGTACAATTATAAACAAATTATACAAATAAACACATTTTAATTAGGTAGGTAATAATAGCTTTATACGTACGTATGTACATACCAGTGGGCGCCTGCGGCTTCGCTCGAATTAATTCAAGATGAAAAGTAGCCCTTGACACTTAAGACCTCATACTACCTACATACCAAAAATTTTAATGATCCGTTTGAGTTTGAGTTTATGAGCGTTTTAATAAACAGACAAACAGAGTCACAGAGAAACATATTATGTTAATATGAATCTCAGTTGTAGAAAAAAATCTAAAAATTGTTGGAACGTGTTCTGCTATAAATACCTATGAAGTATCTCCAAACAATTATTTTTTTCAATATTTCATGTTCAGACTTTCGACCCTCTTAAGCTTGATAACCATTTAGGTAGGCTTTTCTAAAGATTTTCTAAGTGCCCCTTTCTGTAGTAGTTAGAAGTAGTATGTTTAGTTTTCCTTCACTTGTTTTTATATTTTATTATTGTAAATAAAATGTAACCATTGATTGATTGTTCAATTAATTGGTACTAATTTTAATTTAATGTATTTTATGAATTGTAATAAAAGGAAATTATATATATTAGTATTTAAATTTTGATATATCTTCTTCTTATCGAATAAGAGTGGCCAACTTTGGTGTCGAGAGTTCATCAAGCCGCCCAAAGGGCCTCTGACATGGGTTAACGACTGCGGTACTAGACAAACAGCCGGGACCTTCAATTTAACGTATCATCCGACCCACGGATGCGCCCAAAATGGAATGCCTTTTCGGTCACCCATCCAAGGAGTGACCGCGTCGACCTTTGCTTAACATTGGTAATCGCATGCGATTGCCTCCACTAGCTGAGCTACGGGCGCTTCTTTGACTTATTATCCTAACATATTGTGAATAAAATTGTTTATCTGTGTGTTTAACTGAATACCAGTAACATGACGCAGGTTCGAATCTCACCAGCCGGGATTATTTTTGCTCATTTCCAAATTCGTTTCAAACATCAAAGGTGACACATTAGGAGTTAAACAAGGTCGTGCCGTACCTATCTATACATATTATGTATAGGCAGGAAGCGTGACAGTCTGTCCGTCTGTCGCGACACATCCTTGACGACACAAGTGACAGCAATGGCATGGAGTCGACGTCGATGTAAATATTTTGTGTAAGAAAGACTGCTCTGTTCTTCGAAGTAAAAAAAATAGTAATGCGTTAAAAAGAAGATTTCATTTCAAATATATATGTACTTAAAAATTACAGTCTACCTTATGGAGATAAGAATAAATTAACAGTACTAGGTCTGAATGCAGCCACACATTGTAAAAACTTGTATTCAATTCAGCATTATCAGGTGGATAGAGAGCTAAAAAAATTAAAGGAAGAAATAAATAATTTAAAAGTAGCCTAGTGATTACGCGTCCTAGGGTACAATTACATTCATAAAACCTAAGTGAGAGTTTTGCTCTTAGCATAAACCAACTTACATATATTTTCAAACGATGAATGCTGTGTGAACACAAATAATAAAAAAACAACACTCAGAAGAACCAGGGACCTCATTGGTTAAAAATAAATTGTGACATGGCTAAGAGACACATTAAATACTGAAGTCCAAAATAAAACAACACTACCGACTCCACGCCTCTGTTCTCTCACACACTCGCAGACGCCTTGAAAGCTCATCCATTATAGTCTAATGAGAGCAATATTTCAGCCCCTTCCTAGCGTGGTATAAAAACTACAAGTATGTACTACAATGTATCAGTTACAACACAGTGTTCCACTCACACGGATTTAAACATGAAGGTAGATATTTAGATTAGTTTGGATAAGAAAGTTTAGGTTTCGAGATCTAGGATTTTTACATTGATCTATTTATAACTCATCCAAATTCTTTCTCCGTGAGTCGTATTGCCTCATGACTGAGGGTCGTGATTCCCCCGCAGAATTAATTCGTTAGGGGGTTCTCTTGGGCATACATCGTGTCATCAGGTCCTTCCACGGAAGACACATGTCCTCGGATACATCAAAATTAAAACGTCCCGGTGTTAGTCTTACTGCGGCAGTTAAGTTAAGATATGTTGGGGCATGGCAGACCTTTACGGCGGTTTTAAAACTCTGACTCCAGAGTAGACCACTCTTATATGAGCTTACTTACAACCCACCGATCTCTAATATAGTATAACTTTCCGTACACATGTAAAATCTATCAACAAACGCCTTTTTCCTTCATAGTAACTATCGTTTGAATGTCACTCTACTTGGTCAAATATGATGGTGTAAATAAAAAAAACAACGGCTGTATTTGGACACATAAGCAGAATTTACAATTTAACAAAATAGAATTTGACCCCTCAATAGCGCCCAGAAGCTTATGCCACTTTTTGTGTGTAGTCTGGTCACCGAAGACTGACCACCATAACGGTCACCCATCCGACGACTGACCACCATAAAATACAAGCAACAATAAAATTAATGGTCAGGTTATTGGCAAGCTAATGGTCTTTTTCTTCTTATCGAATGAGAGTGGCCAACTCTGGTGTCGACAGTTCATCAAGCCGCCCTAAGGGCCTCTGACATGGCTTAACGACTGCCGTACTAGACAAACAGCCGGGACCTACAATTTAACATGTCATCCTACCCACGGTAGCGCCCAAAATGGAATGTCACTTTTCGGTCACCCATCCAAAGACTGACCGCGTCGAACTTTGCTTTAATAATCACATGCGATTACCAATGTCTCAGTAACTAATTCAATGGGATTTGTCTTGTTTTCAGTCCATCGTGGCAATGACGTTACTGGCAAGTATCGTAGCAGCGGAGGTACCATCGCATAGGTGAGTAGAATAGAAGTCAAAATACTTACTTAGGTTAAACATCTTTCACAATGGGCTATTCAAAAACATATTTGTCTCTAAATTTTTAGCAAAAAAAAAACATAAAATAATTACGCAAGTCGTTCACAGTTTTTCACAGTTTTTGTATAAACTGCTAATCTGATGTTGATGATGACTGGTAATTTTTGGTCACCCATCCAAAGAACCGACCGCATCGATCCAGTCAGCACATTCACAATCACATCTTACATTTTAAAAAACCTGTCTTTGTATTCAGTATTACTGGTTATTATACGCACAACCTTGTAAAAAGAGCCTCAAAAGCTTTTCAATATTCGCGAAGTTAAAACTGGTTCTCCATTATACCATTATAATACCTGGTCTTTATTCCTCAGCTACCTTCCACCTCCTCCCCGAGGCTACCCCCAGGCCACCACTCCTCCCTCTGTGATCGCTGCCAGGACTCTTCACTTGAACCCTGAGCACATCATTGACCACCACAACCCTGATCATGTGGAACACCATACAGGAGATCATGGAGTTGCTGCTGTTAGGTAATTATACTTCTTTGCACTGGACAGTCAAGCATTCGACTAACACCAGGTAATCAGACGTGCCACTGAGTCTTATGGTGGAGCTTACCTTATCTGGAATCGAACTGGGTCTCAGACAAGGATCGTTACGCACCGTTTATTACTAAAAAAAAATAAGTATCTAAAGCATTACTTAGTGTACCTACAAAGAAAAACACCAAATTGGATTAATAAACAATAAGTCATTTGTAAGCACTCTTTATGTACCTAACATAAAATTAAACTCTAAACTCCAATGAAATACCGTCGTATCGGATCATATTCTTTGTGGACATTATAGGGCTTAGGAACTTAGGGGTATTATCTTCCAAACAAATATGTATATACTACATAACCGTTCACTTTACAGGAGCAGTACTCAGCCCCAAGAGTACCCCACCACCCCCATCCCGCAAGCTCGGTTCGGAGACGACCAAGGATACGATAACTCAGGGTACAGGAATGGTCTGGAAGACGTTAACACGGTAAGTCACTGCCTTATTGATCTGGAATGAAAAAGAGAAGTGTCATAAACTCCTTGGAGGTCTTTCGCGCAGTTGACGGATTTTTAGATTAAAAATAAAGCTATTGTGCATCGGTTTGGCATATATGGCTACTGACTGGCAAAATGTTTTTTCATTGTATTAAAAGCAAAATTTTCTCATTGGGCTCTTCAATGGCGCCTTGGAATTGAAAAGAGTTTCCTGAATCTCGGTTTTGGACTGTCTGTGGCATTATAGCTCCAACCTGAAAGAACAGAACTTTGTTCAGTTATTGTTTGAAAGATTTTTACTAGTATTGATTATATAATTATCAAACTTATTTAAATCAGTATCTCTGTCGTATGGTGTATTGAATTAGTTGGGGATATCTATTTATGGGAATAAATAACGTTTGTAATTGTTTCAGACTGTGAATTACGACTCAGAAGACCAAGGATACCCAAAAGCCTACGAGACCACTGGTGATTTTACCCGTTCTGGCTACAACGATAACGCCAACAACTTCCGTTCAACTGACAGCTACAACCAAGATGGCCACAGCGGTTACCAAGGCAACGGACAAAATGGCGCCCCGTACGGCGTCACAGACCAAAATGGCGGACGCTACCAACAAAACCAAAATGGCAGATCCGCGCGTTCCAACTTTAACTGACTAGAAAACTTATTTATGTTCGTTTTGGAATTGAATCTCATTTTATTTACTTAGCTGAATTTATTATTGGTTATCGCTTTTCGATGTAGTTGTGTTATATTGTTGTGTAATCTAAATTAAATCGAAATTATTTGAACGTTTGTTGTTTTTTTTTAAGATTAAGTTTAGTGTAATACCTATGTAGCAGATACAGAATTCGGATAGGATTAATATTGCTGTCCAATACAACATAACAAGATATTGTGCTGACTAAATATCATGAAAAACTACCGCAAAACACTTTATAACACAGTCATAACAAAATTTAAAGTTATTTGATCCTCTTATTAATGGTAAGTCTTAGTGTCTGCTTTTCATCCAGACGCACCCTGGTTCGAATCCGCCCTACACCAATGACTTGTATTTTCAAGTTATGTGTGGATTTGCACTCGCTTAACGGTGAAGGAAAACATCGTGAGGAAACCGACATGTTTGAGGACCACAATATCCGAGGACATGTGTCTTCCGTGGAAGGACCTGGGCGCCCACCACGATGTATCTGCCCAAGAAAACTCCCCTAACGAATTAATTCTGCGGGGGAATCACGACCCTCAGTCATGAGGAAATACGACTCAAAGAGAGAGAGAGATTAATGGTAAACGATACATGACTAAGGATAAGATTTAAGAGTTCATCTTTTTTTGATTTACGATTTTTAGAAAATAGTGCTATAATTAAATCACACTTCTTGCCTGATCTATCGTCGTGGTTGGACTAAACTATAATAATCATTCAAAGCTAATGATGATAATACTTAGTACAAATAACACAGGTAGGTAAGTAGGTAATTAGGAACTTAGCGTGATTGAAGCCTAGCGGAAAATTGGTCAAATATTTGTTCCCGTCATACAAACTAATTGACCTTGTAAGCCAATTAGGTAAGAATAATAAGATTTAGACTTTTATCTAATTACTAGCTGTGCCAGTGACTTCGTCCGCGAAGAATAGTTATTTTGGGCATCATATTTATTTTAGCAAACAACCTCTTTAGCTTTACCCACGACTTGAACCGTTTTCGCAGCGCATGCAACGGAAGCGCTCAAAGATAAATAATTTTCCTCGTTTTTTTTACATTTTCCATTGTTTCTTCGCTCCTTTTAGTTGCAGCGTGATGTTATATAGCCTAAAACCTTCCTCGATAAATGGTCTATTCAACACAAAAATATTTTTTCAATTCGCACCAGTAGTTCCTGAGATTAGCGCGTTCAAACAAACAAACAAACTCTTCAGCTTTATAATATTAGTATAGATGGTCAACTTCTATTGAATTAACCACAATGTTTGCAAATAAATAAATAACCATAATAAGTATGAAAGTGGCCAATTCTGGTGCCATAGCTTTAAATCGCCCTAAGGGCCTTTGACACGACTTATTGACTGCCTAAACATCCAGGACCTTACAATTGGACAAACGTGTCATCCGACCCACACTGGTGGCTTAAACGGAATGCCACTTTTCGGTCACCCATCCAAGGAGTGACCACGTCGACAGTAGCTTAGCATGATAATCGCATGCGATTACCTCCGCTAACTACGGAAAGCTATCCCATCACACTTTTTACCAATATTAGAAAAGCGAAAGTTTTTGGAAGTAGGTATGCGGTATGTTTCTTCCTGCTTTACATAATACCTGGACCAATTTGGATAAGATTTTGTACGAGATAATTAGGACATTAGGTACATTAGAAGGCACCGCTTGCTATGTAGGTACAATAGAAAATAAATCTAAGTACACACATGTATATTAATATGGCGTAAAAAATAGTACAACAGTGTAAAACAATAACAATAATAGGTACTCGTATTTTTAACATGAGTTTACAATCAAATCGACAGAAGCTATTGTGTCGTAATACTCAAATCTAGCCAACAATTCAATTTGATGTTTACTCTAAAGTCTCGTCTTCAAATCGGTTCTTACTGGGTAAACAAGCCATGTCAAAGACCCTTAGGGCGACTTTATTAAGCCGCCCGGCTTAATAAACTCTCGACACCAGAGTCGGCCACTCTCATCGATAAGAAGAAGACTAGGAAAACTCGTTTCATCTTAGACCGTAATGATCGCTTAACATCAGGTGAATTATGCTCAATTTCACGCCCATTCCATGTGTAGAAAACGGTTTGTTTAAGATCAGCTAGAAGCGGATTAGTCAAAGACTCTGGTCATTTTCAAAACACATATATTTAGTGTTCATCATCATCCACAGCCCTTGGGATCCCACTGCTGGGTATGGACCTCCCTTTGCATGTGCCATCTGCGTTGATCTTGTGCAGACCTCATCCAGGTTGGACCCTCGACTTTGACGATGAGTTTATTTTTACATATTTAGTCATGTTATGGCCTTGAAAAACCCATCAATTAAACCAGCAATCAATTCCTCTTTATCTATTAGGAAATTCAAACTAATCACTGCGCAAATATTAGCAGAATCAAATGAAGGCTTATTTTATTTGTTTGGCTAGTTTTACACGCGAATTGGTTCGTATATAAACTGGGATTAAGATTAGTAGGACATCATTCGATCTAGTTTTATCGATCTCAATACAATATGAAGGTAGATAAAGAAAATTATTTTATTAAAAACTTAAATTAATTCGTGAATTTATAAGAATCGTCAATTTGTTAATCCTTCCCTAAAAATTGCATCGATACCTATACTGAAAAGTGTTTTAATTACTTAGCAATTATTGTTTAATTAATATTTTAGTGTAATTAATAAAAAAATGTTATAGAACATTTACAAAATGCAAACGCAAAGTGACAAATTTACTTATTTATTACGGATTTTACGGCTTTGATTAAATGTTATATCAATTAGATAATTGTGGTCTAAACAGGAACAAAGCAACAAATAATATGTATTTAGAAAAAAAAGTATTATATCAGTTATCTAGTACCCATGACACAAGCGTTTGCTTAGTACGAGGCTAGATGGCGCTGTTCAATATACATGTATCTTAAAATATTTATTATTTTATTTTGTTCGCAGTCGTTCGTAGCAGTAATCCTAGCTATCGGCTCTGTGTCCGCCCTCGGGTCAGGCCCCTACCTGCCCAGTGGCTGGAGACCTCAGGGACCTGCCTTCTTCCTGCCAGGAGAGGTTCAGGTAAGACTGGTGATTATCTTAACTGTACTTATAAACTAAAACTGAAGAAGTTACTTTCTTTTGGAAGATGGCTGACGACAAATTTGATATGTTCAGCCTGATTAAACAAATTGTAACTTCATTTACAAAGCTCTGTTACAAGAATAGTATAATTTCTCCGTTAAGTATTAAATTTCTATGTCTATTAAACGTAATTTCAACAAATCATTTTCTCTTTTAGTTGTTGAGTATCAGGGCCTTGATCTTGAATTTCTCCCACAGGATTAGTTGCCTATTGGAGTTTAAATAGATTATTGAAATCCATTTCAAATCAAACGCAAGCTTGTCTAGTTTTCATTATAAATAGCAAATCCATTGAGCAAAGTAATTTATTTATTTAATCGTATGGCATTATCAAGTAGGCTATATAGGTGTTTTAAGACTGCTTAGCCAGTTAGCTGCGTCAGGCGGAAGATCAAACAATTCTCCGGGTGGGCCGTTATAGGATGTAAAGTTATAGCAAAGTAATAAAAATAATGTTTACCTAGCAATAAAGAACTTTAAAACTAAGCATTAGATATAAGTACAAAGATAAACCTTCACAGCCAGCCCCAACGGAAGACCAGCCCTGGTTGCTTCCTCACAACCAGCATAGTTGGGGCTGTGTTGTGGGAGATTTTATGTTTGTTTGTTTGTTTATTATGTTCTTACTTGTGTTTGTTTCTGATAAATCTGTCATAATAAATGTTTTCTTTCTTTCTTTCTTTTTCTAAACTTTATTTCCTCAATTGTCCACAGAAGCCAGCAGACAACCCTCTAAAAGAAACGCTTCTCTTCGGTTCCGAAGCCTCCAGCTCGGACGCTCTCCGCGAGTACGGTCCTCCGAAGGTGGCTGACAATGTGATCAGCCAGGCGCTGCCTGATGTGGTCACTGACACTACCTTCTTTGTGGAGAACAAGGCTGAACAAGTTGTTGAACAAGGTACCTTTATATAATAAAAATCTTTTTTACACTAAGCGGTCAGGCAATCTCGGAATGGTCCAAAGTGGAGCATTATTGTTTGGTTTTTATCCTTTTCAACACATAAGCCTTCCCTAAAAGGTATACTTACCATTTAAAAATTGAAAACATTACAAAGTTTAACATACATACTTACAAGTTAGAATATAAATAAAATCAAATAACTGGAGATATGTATAGCTCTGAAGTCATTGGCCACGCTCTGCCTGATGTAGTCGTAGAACAAGGTATAAATGTTTTATCCAAAGTTTTAATTGTAATTAGGTAAGTCGTGACTATATTTGGTATGTAAGTTTTGCTTGCCGTGAGGCTGAATATGTGTACCTTCCATTTAGCATTCCATCTGCTGTTATCTTACAATTTGTGCATATTCGCAAAATAAATGATTTGATTTGATTTGATTTAAAAATTACACTGTACAGTAAGGCATTTGATCACAAAGTCAGCTGAAGTGATATCCGCTCCAGCTAACACTATGGCCCAATGTGGAATATGTCCGCACAGAAAGAACTTTAGGATTATCTCCAATCAGCCAGTGGAAATCATTATAATCTTATTTGTTTATCATATATTTTTATAATAGCAAATGGTTGTTGGTTGGTTGGTTCCGCTTACATGCCATCTACACAGAATATTATGATTTTTGGTATATTGATAGTATGTGATCTTAAAAGTAGGTATTAGCCTACTTTTTGTCCCGAAACATAGAGAGTGAAACCATGACCAACGACTAGTGTAGCATCATTGTCAACCCTTATCAACCCACTGCACGGATTTAGATCCCCTTGGACTTTAAGATAAAGATGTCAATCCTATGCTTTAATGTTCTCTCTAAATACATTATAAAGACACAAACTTTAACCAAATCATCAAACATGTTTTAGAAAACGCCGAAGTCATCCTGGAAGCTACCACGGAAGCCCTGATCGTTGAAGCAGTACCAACAGTCATTTACGAGAGAATCGCAGACATTGAACTCCAAACAGAAGTTACCACTTACGCTGATGAGGTCCAAGAAGTGGAGGCCACAGCAGCAGCTGTTGAAGAAAAGGTTGAGAATATCGTAGTAGAAAATGCTGGGGAAGAGAAACTCGAGCAAGTTGTACAGGAAAAGGTAGAACAAGTTGTAGAAGAAAAATTGGAGCAGGTCGTAGAAGAAAAGAAAGCGGAAGAGAAGTTAGAGCAGATTGTGGTGGAAGAAATTAAATTGCAAGAGGAAGTTAAGAGCGTTGTTGAAACCCTCGCCAATTTGGAGACGGAAATCAAGACGGAAACTGCTGAAGTCAAAGTTCAGGAAGGCTCTGGGTGAGTCTGAGTAATATCTAATAAGTTATGAATCCATTGTTTTAAAATTAATACTTTACTAGAGTTAATAGGTATCTTCTAGGTAAACGTGTTACACCCTAGGCTGCAGCAATGCTTAACATCAGGCAAGCTGTAGTCAAAAGTAAACATATCCCACATAAAAAAAAACTTCTGGTTAAACGTACCAGCATTGCCATCCAACATAATAATATATGTAGAAATGCGGGTATGTAACGTAGTTATGGATTCGCTGTCCTCTGACAAAAACTGGTATTAAAAGCATTTGGACTGTATTTCGGCTTAACTAAAAATTGGTGTTTTGTTTAATAGTAGTTAGAAGTATAATATTTTGTTTTTATTTTGAATTATTAAAGCATAGCTCATTAAAAAAAACTAAAAGTTTCTCAGTCAAACCGTAGAACTTAAATGACAAAAAAATACGTTAGTGCACATCACCACAATTCTTGTTTCACCACAGATCTGCTCAAGTTCCTGAGGGATTCCTAGAATACGGACCCCCTGGCTTCAGGGAGTACGGACCCCCTAAAGGAGACGGGCTCCTTAGAACTGCTGCTGTCATCCAGGTTGGTATAGCACTGGTACTATAGAAGCTACATGTTCTCTTCTTTGTTCTTCCATTTGCGATCAGTTTTCATGCTATGTAGATGTGTGCTGTGCTATTGCCGGGGATATGACATGTGTGCTTTCCAATGAATGGCTCTTTGAGTATGCAATTGGTAGAACCCACTGTCAGTTGGTAGCTATCACAATCTATCTAAAGGAGAACATGTAATATTAGTTTGTAAAAGGTTTTATTCATAAACCTACTAAAAAAGTGATCGGTTAAGAACTTGGAAATGGATGTGATTATTGCATCTAGCAGTGAGTCGACCATGGCCGAATTATTAAGGCATCCTGGCGCTTCCATAAACATGCAGGTTCGAATCCTGTCGTGATTATTTTGCTAATATCTAGAAAAGTAAAAAATTGATTCCAATATGTTAACTAAACGGTTTTCACTCACGTGTAATTCGCGTATGTTGTTTACGCGTTTCGGATGTTATGACATCCATCTTCAGAACGTATGTTCTTGTACCGTGCAGCACGCAGACTGTTTAAAAAAATGATAAAATGTCTCACGGAAGTTTTAATATTAAAAATTTGTTTGTTTCAGGAGCCTAGTAACTCTGTAGACGCAAGAAGGCGACGATTCTCTCCCAAATTCAGGTGAATATTGATTATAGTTCCATTTTTAATTTAACGCTTATTGTTAAAAAAACACAATACACTTATTGCTGTTGTTTGTGTTTAAAGTTCTTTAATATTCACTTCTTATTCTATTCAAGCCAACAGTAATAGTTAGTTAATCTATTAATGCAGCCCTTTGTGTGTGAAAAGGGAACTATAAGTTTGATTTCATAATATTAGTGTATGTGGTTAAAATTTTGTAAATAGATAATTTAAGTTCTATACATAATTTCTATTTTAATTAACCACTTACCTATTGTTATGTTTCAAAAATCTTTTCGAGTAAGTTAATATTGTCTATTTGTAGATATCTTATCTATGGATTGATATATAGATAGATATACACTTTATTTAAACACCAGCACAATACAGAAATTTACAAAAAGAATATTAAAACTTAAGCCTAGTGTCTTAACTGGCGACCTTATCTCTTCCAGGATTGATATTATGTGTAAGACTTTTATATATGTATACAAATGTAAATAATTAACCATTTATTTGTATTTTTACAGAGCCACCAAAGCTAAAAGGATACATTAAATTGAAGACCAATTAGATTGATATCCAACTTAAAGAAGATACATACACAAATCAACCAAGGACTTTGATAAAAAAAACTTAGTACAAATCTTTCATAATTCATTTTATATTATACATATATTTTTAAATCATGTAATCCATTTAAGCAATCAAAAATTGGCAAAACAACTCAAATTGGTTTAGCCAAAAAAATAAGATGACGAATGAATTAATTATTAATGGAATATTTTAGACAGTACCTATACATACATTATTTTATGTGAACAGTAAATGCTACTGCCATAATATCCAAGATATAGAAATGTGTATTATCTATTATATATGTAAATATTATAGTTAAGGTTGTATTGTATTATTTTAGTTAACCAATTTGTGTATAATTCTATGTATGTTCGATTACTATTAAATAAACACTTGAATCATTTTATGACCGTATTTTATTACTAAAGATAATATATCTGCAAGAATAAGTTCTAAATCGGCTTTATATATATTCAACACTAGTGGACGCCCGCGTCTTCGCTCGCATTATTTCAGGATACAAAGTAGCCGATGCCACTCCTAAGACCTCATACTACCTACATACCAAATATCATAATAATCCGTTCAGCCGTTTTTGCGTTTAAATAAACAGCTAAGCAGGCAAAATTCCTAGAAATTGTAGGAACTTGTTCTGCTATCAATTCGAAGTATATGTCCTAATAGATTATTTATTATATGTATAGATAACGGGTAAGGTTTTACCCTAAGGTGTAATAAAACAAACATATTCAATGCTTTCAATACAATAATTTAATACTTTATAATTATTCAAGTAACCAATAAATATACTTATTCAATTGTTTTGTGCTTGATAGGTACCAGCAAAAAACCTTAATTAATAAGTAGGTACTATAAGTATTTGTTAAAACTACAATAAATAATTTTGTTTGTATAAATATTGACTAGAAAAAGCTGGATACATTGCAAGGTACATATTTTTTTTGTACACAACATGGACTAGGCTTACGTTTGACTACAGCCTGCCTGATGTTAAGCTCCACTGAAATAAAACTAATCTTGCAACCATATCTATAATTGTCTATTATTTTTGTTGGGTCTGGTTGTTTTTTTTCATAGTATGTATTTACAAGAAAACCTATTTAAGTATTATATCCGTTATCTAGTACCAATGACGCAAACGTTTGCTTAGTATGGGGCTAGATGGCGCTGTGTGGAATTTCCCGGAATATTTATTTATTTGCACTTTCTTCTTTCATCTTCAAAGTGAAAGCAAATCCTTTCTTACTGGGGAGGCACACAATCCTAGACCGTTATGATTGCTTACCATCAGGCGAATTTTGGTCAAGTGCAAACAATGTCAGCCATTTTGCCAAATATTTCAAAATCTTATTACCTACTCATGCATTCGATACAATAATAAAATTATAGTAGGATAGGTACATTTTTTTTTACTTTTTTCTAAATATATTGGAATAACTTCGTAACAATATTTAAACTTTAATAATTTCGTTTATACATTACCACGCCAGGGTCATATCTCCTTGTTAGTAAAGGTATATTTTAACCATTAAATGTTCGTTAAGCCCGTTTGTCTCTAACTATCAAAATATTTGCAGTAATAAGGCAATTTCCCTGGTTTTATGCCGCCCAGCAAGATCTTTGATAATGTCTGAAAAGGAAGCAAATATTAAAGTTACTTTATTTGCCAAAACCTCTCGGAGCGCTTGGTTGACGCGACGCATGACCAACATGCTGGCCTTTATTTTTTTGCAGTTATTCTGGCTCAACGTATCAGCATTGCCATCCAGCGTGGCAATGCGGCCAGTATGCTGGGCACGCTGCCCTCTGGTAGTGGGCTGGAGCACAGATTATCTTTAGGCTTTTCTAAAGATTTTCTAAGTGCCCCTTTTTTGTAGTAGTTAGAAGTAGTAGGTATGTTCAATTTTTCTTCCCTTGCTTTTATGTTTTATTATTGTAAATAAAGTACAAACATCCCTATATTAACTTTATTTTTACACTTTACAGTCAGGTACTTGACCACCAGCCCCTTTATACAAGAGGCGTATTTTAGTGAGCGTACTGACGCATACTTATGGAATAGAAAGACCAATGTATGGGATTGACATCACGATGCACTCCGCGAAGGGTATTGTTACGTCACCCCCATACATTGCTCTCTCTATTCCATAAGTTAACGTCAGTACGCTCACTAAGACGCCTCTTGTCTAAAGGCCTGTTCACACGCAGCGAAGTACAGTAACGAGTTAACTTGCGTCATGTTCTAATTAATAAGTTGATACAGTAAGTAGGGTCTACACGGGGATAAGCTAAGTTGTGAGCAGCCAAAGAAAAAGTAACTTACATCATATGTAGTTGTCAATCATATTCAGCAAATTTGCAAAATTACAGAAACTCTTGCAGGTTTATTTTTATAATGAGAGTTTTTCGAATTATATAGACATCCGTGCTTTACAAATTCCTGCACAAATGCATAAGTTTTCATTCCACTTCATTTTTAATCAACACAGACTAGGTAGATGAAAATCAGAGTCTCAAACTGCAAACAAAACAACACAAGAATGGCGAAGCGAAACAATAAAAAAAACAGTTGTCACTTCCAAGGTAAGTGCTTAACAAAACTAAAATTTCACTCGTCCACACGGTCTAAACACTGGCAAGTTAAGTTGACGGGGTGAAGGAGACGCGAGGGAGGGGCGACTTATCACTTGAACTAGCCGGAAAATAGAACCGCGGTCTATCCTACTGTACTTATGTATTTGACAAGTTGCTACTTAACTTGCTTTTGCTGTTCACACGTGTTATGAGCTTAACACACTCCGTGACGCAAGTTAACTCGCCACCTTACTTCGCTGCGTGTGAATAGGCCTTAAGGGGCTACTAAGGGACTGAAGTGACCCACACAAGTGATCACGGTGACCCAAGGTGGATCTTTATCTACACATTTGCACACAATTGTAGTGACTTTGCTCGCCTTGCTTCAAAATATAACGTATGTATATTATTCTTGGGATCCTATACTATCACCATACCAAACATCTTTATAATCCATCGCTTAATTGCGACGTAAAAGCAGAACAAACAAAGACCTAAAGCACAGAATACCCTAAACGCATTATCTGGTCTGTGTATTAAGATCTGCTTGAAGAGTAGGGTCCAATTGACCAAAGACAATGTGTTTCGGCAGGCTCGTTCGAGAGCCATGTATGATAAAATACTTACATGCCATTTTTTTACAGATGAAATAGTGGTCAAATGCTTGTCTAAGAAATGGTTGGAACTAGAAACTTACATCTTCCGGGTTAACGTCGTTATAATCCTTTGCCTCAGTACGTTTAGCCGTACTAGCCTGGGTACTGAAAAACGAAATAATTTAAAATTATTTATATGTGTACAGGACAAAGTGAATTTTCGTGTCTGCTACCAAAATAAAGGTAAGTACCTAATAAAAAAGATTAGTTCATGTAAACTTTTGTAGAGAATCCAGTAGGTACCTAACTACTTCTGGATTGCGCTGAATTTTTGCCCCGCATAATTATTTACAGGGTCCAAAATCCAACGCGCTTGGGTGGCGCCAACTCTTAGCAGCATTTGTTACTAAAAATAATTTGGTACTAGAATATCGCTCATTAGGAACATTTCCTACGATACATACGAAAACAAATACTTACACGGGTTTCACTAACAATGTTCCAGGTCCGTTTATTTCAGGATTAGGACTAATTAGTGGTTTATTATCATATTTTGGACGTTCAGTGACCTCATCTCTCTTGCGAGCCAACAGCATCCTTTGAAGAACGTATCTGTATTGAGGATCTCGAAACAAAAACTCTAACTGGCCCTTGCTTGGTTGGTTTCTTTGGAAATAAGTGAATCGGTCGATTTCGGGAGAAACGTCATCGGTCTCTTGACTTTGACAGTTGCAAATTAATCTGTAACAAACGTCATTAGCTTGAATCATAATATTGATGGAATAATAACAGCTATCTCTCTCTTGAGCCGTATTTCCTCATGACTGAGGGTCGTGACTCCCCCGCAGAATTAATTCGTTGTGGGAGTTTTCTTGGGCAGATATGTACATCGTGGTGGGCGCCGAGGTCCGTCCACGGAAGACACATGTCTTCGGATATTGTGGTCCTCAAACATGTCGGTTTCCTCACGATGTTTTCCTTCACCGTTAGACGAGTGCAAATCCAAACTTCGAAATACAAGACATTGCCGGATTCGAACCAGGGTGCGTCTGGATGAAAAGCAGACACCGAAACCACTGAGCCACACTCGCTACATAAACAGCTATACTAGAGTGGAAATGGCAAGAGAGTGAAACCAGGCTGGCAAGGATATGACGGTTAGCCTTTAATTCATTAAAGATCTTACAATCAAAAAAGTTACAATCACTATCACTCTATCAGGTTTTAAAAAAAAAATATTTTATTAAGAGCCTAGAGTGTCCCATTTTTTGGGTAAAGGCCTCCCTACCCTCTTTCCACTTATCTCTGTCTAGTGCTATTGCGTTCCATTCTGGTAGGTGTTTATCCAGGTCATAAAAATATATATTTCATAATTTAATATCCTGCTTACATATTGTAATCATTGCACCAGTCCAGTGCTTATATAAAACAATTTTGACTCAGTGTAACATGGGCACATCAGCAATTTGCTGCTCGCCCATTAATCAAATAAAAAAAATAGGTTGAAAATCATTATACATTCTAAAGCTATTTACATATTTTCCTGGCAAGTACTTCTCTCTCTTTGAGTCGTATTTCCTCATGACTGAGGGTCGTGACTCCCCCGCAGAATTAATTCGTTCGGGGAGTTTTCTTGGGCAGATACATCGTGGTGGGCGCCCAGGTCCTTCCACGGAAGACGCATGTCCTCGGATATTGTGGTCCTCAAACATGTCGGTTTCCTCACGATGTTTTCCTTCACCGCTAAGCGAGTGCAAATCTACACATAACTTGAAAATACAAGTCATTGGTGTAGGGCGGATTCGAACCAGGGTGCGTCTGGATGAAAAGCAGACACTGGAACCGCTGAGCCACACTCGCTTATTATCACTGGCAAGTACTTATTATCAATCAAATAAATAAAACCCATCCACTCTCTTGTTGTTAATAGAGTCGTATGTTTGTCGTCTGTTTGTCAAACGTGTGTTTGTGGCTTTAAAAAACTGCATCCATTACTTATCAACCATGAAACGTTAAAACATTTTAAAAAACTCACATATAAATTGCAGCCAGAAGGAAAGCTTTCCTAAACGCCATTTTTACACCGTAAAAAGAAATTCGTAATTACTTCACTAAAAACTTATCCACAAAACTATTTTTACATATATATAGAAATAACTTTTTCTGTAGATATCTATATACTTCTTTTGTACTATAATAACCTATGTCTTTATGTGTTGAGTGATCTAAATAAAATGATAACTTTCTCCACGAAATTTCCCATTTTATAGGTCGCGAAGTAAAGATATGTTAATTCTGTGTTTATTATTTATTGCAAAGTAACTTCGCTGTCAAAACTACTTAGGGCGATGCTTTCCTAGAAAGCAAGTAGACTGGATAATGTAAATGTATAAAATAATATCATTAGTAATTTGAATTGTACTTTTAATAGCCAAAAACGTGTAAGAAAGTTTGTATGAGAATGGCTAGATCTGGTGTCACAAGTTTTCAAACTACTACTGCTGTTTAACTACTGCCTGTCTGAGAAAGAGCCGGCACATACAATTTACCATATCATCCGTCTCCCGGTAGCGCCCAAATGGAATGTCACATTTTCGTCACCAATCAAAGAAGAGACGCGTCGACATCTGCTTAACATTAGTAATTGCATGCGATTGTCTCTGCTAGCTAAGGCGCTTCGGAGCACTTGTTTAGTATTTGGCTAAGTCCTGTTACAAAAATAATATCATTATACTTAATGACATTGCGCGTAAAAAATATATTCATGTATCTTGTACTAATAAAGCTATTTATTGATGATGGTGTTAAAATTCTGTTTAGTACAACAATGATGAAATGAGAATAGCAAAAAACACAATGTCGACTTTGCTCGTCATATTCTAGTAGGAGTTATGCTAATCTTGATGCAAAGTTTCTTGCCATTAAATAGTCTAAAGATGTTCCAGTTACTAAAAGTTATGATGAAAATATTTGGAATATCGGAATATACTATTCATGAATA
The DNA here is from genome assembly GCA_927399415.1 of Macaria notata. Taxonomy (NCBI): domain Eukaryota; kingdom Metazoa; phylum Arthropoda; class Insecta; order Lepidoptera; family Geometridae; genus Macaria; species Macaria notata. The sequence continues at coordinate 2,036,266 of OV656750.1, read as the reverse complement.
TAATGTTAAGCTATGATTTTATTGAATTAAAATAAACCTGCAAAATACCTATGTGCCTGCAGCTAGAAAAAAATAATACTTGCCATATAAAACTACTTACCACGTTTAGATTGTAACATTAATATATGCTACATAAATATGCATTATATGATGCAAATTTTAAATCAATGATTAGGTATGATAAATTAATGAAGCTATCATCCATCACAGTTCAATTAATAATCGTTCAAAAAAGTAAGTAATTATTATATACAAAAACCAAAACGTATTTTAAATAAGTACGTATGGGCAGTAGCACAGAGTAGGTACATGTTCAATTTATTTATCCTTTTCCTCGATCAAACTGTAGATATCACGAAAACAAAAAATGATAGAGGTAGGTATAGTAAACTTTTATTCTCCAATAAATTTTGACAGTCACTAACACAATAGTTTCATTCCTTCACCTTTTGGTGTCAAAGTAAGTAAGTGACAAAAAGAATTCGTTTTATAATGTCACAACGCGAACGAAGCTATTACGGTGCTAATTTATAATCATGGAATTAATATAATACCAAAGAGAAAAAGATAGGTGAAAATACTTGTTTAAAATTAGTACCTATTAAGGTAATTTTAATGAGATATCTGGCAGCCCTGTGCTTTGAAATGTCAAAGTCATTTTGCTTGCGTTTTATTTTTAATTTAAATCAATTTCAGTCAGTCTGCTGCTATTCACCTCGCTTGTTGTTTGTAGTTTTCGTCCGGCCTGTTTGTTTACATTTATTTTCCGTTGTAGAACTTTTGTACTACCGGCTTTTGTTTATATTATACAAACTAATTAACAGAAATCAATTAAATCGCTGTGAAATAGAGTGTGAAGTGTTCGTTGCAAAATATTTTCGCAAGTAAATTAGTCATCGCCAACTTTTGGTTGTCGTGTTTTGTGATTTATTTTATCTGTTGTGTGAAGTGATTTGTTTCCGTGAATTGGCTCGATGTTGGATCCTTTGAAGTAAGTTTAGATCATTGGCTTACATCAAATATATTACTCCTGATAACTTGAAATTGCTCTTGATCATACTTAATTACTGACGATTGTTGTTCAATTTCATGTTTGTTTCGAAGACTCGTGATACATAGACAAATAAATATATACCCAGTTTCACTATTTTAGTAAAAGTGTGTGAAACTCTGGAGTTGTGAATGTTCCAATCTCCTTACTTTTGGGGTGCTTTTGGACATATTTTGAAGATTGACATAGGTACTGGCAGATATAGGTATAGAACCTGCAATTTAAGTAATGTAGGTATCACCAGAAACTACAAAATAATATTTATCCAGTACCTATACTGGTAAATTAAGCATAACATCTGTATAATAAACAGAAATAACTTAATATGCTGATCATATTGTCACTTTCATTTGGCCCCTGAGAGGCTATGTATAAAACATTGTATTCTTACAATAAATTATAATTACAAATGGGGATTCATTCAGAAACTGCTTTTTATAACAGCCTGTTTAGTACCTAGCAGATTTCTCTTAAGAAAATGTAGGTAGGTACTTCATAAATAATATGAATAAGGGACCTTATATTTTCTTAGCACCACCTTCTTTGTCACTCACTGCTGAGGGTTTAGACTTTTTCTGTTCTTGTGTACTAGTTGTTCTGATGCTCAGTGCATTGCAACATTAATAGGTATCTTCAGCTGTTTAGTTACTTGGTCAGACCACCGTATAGGCCTCCAGCCTCTTGTTCTTTTTCCTTTCTACTACTACCTACTTTCCCAGTCCCAATTAGGCACTCCAGATTATCGGCATCACTGCAAGCAATGTGGCCAGAATACTCCACCAATATTGTGTTATTTTGATGTGTTTAAGCAACCTCCATTTTAGAGCCAGTTTTATTTGATTACGGTAGGTCAATTACACTAGTATCACTTGTGCAAGTGTCGATTCTGGTGACCCGGACATTCTCTCTTTTGAGTTGTATTTCCTCAAGACAGAAGAAACATGACTCCCCCACAGAATTATTTTTTGTTATGGGCAGATACATCACGCAGAGGAAGCCACTGTTGTGCATAGGCCTCTTCCTCTAGATTATTTTTTTGTCCTGAGAGGCCTCTCGATGGGTCAGATGTCATTCGTCCATCTGGCTGGTGTTCTATAAGTTTAAATTTGTATAAGAGAGGCTAAATATGGTGTTGAGAATAATAAAACCTACCGGAGTGCCTCTAACAACTAACAACCTCTCTCTAGTAACAACTAACTAATAAGCGGTTTTGTTAGAAATTTATCATGGCACTTTGAATTTAGCAAACAATAGTCTACAACACAGAAACTAGTGTTGATTAAGTTTTATACCATAGTAACCATTGCACATATCTTCAGTATTTGCTCTAAATTTGACTCACCATTTTCATGCTCACCACACTCAATTCAACAAACTCATCCTGATTTTCAATTCCCAACTTTATAGACACTGAACACAAATAACTTATTAAACAAAGCTGCTTAACTTTCAACTCTATTCTTGCAGTATTGAGTCTCATATCACAATAACAAAGGTTCCTTGTCACCAATATGATAGGTTATTAACAACACTTATTGATTTTCAACTCTATTTTCCATGCAATTTGGTTCATATCTAAGTAGCAAGTATTTCTAATACAATATGATGCACTGCGGCCCAGTTTCACACATGCTTAACACATTAGATGCATCTTGGGAATGTTCTGGATAGTATTTTATATCTATGTAGATAAGATAGGGAATTGTGTTGAGATGGTACATAAATACTTTGGACTTTAACTAGGTCATATGTTAATGCATTTAATGCAGTAATAATTTGGCTAAATCAAGTAACTATGTATACAACAAATATGCCTAACTTTGGCACATAGTAGGTCTCGGATATGCATCATAGTACTGCAGTAGTTCATGTCATAGCCAGAGACAGACTCATATGAACTTACTAGCTGGTGCGCGCGACTTCGTCCGCGTGAAATAGTTATTACCATAAAAACGGTTTTAATGAGTTAACCTTAAAAGATAGGCATATACTGTTGCAGACATTTTTTTAATCATTTCAAGAGGAATAATTATTTCATACACATTTTTTTGATATCTTGAACCGTTATCGCAGCGCACGCAACGGAAGCCCTTTGCAGCGTGATGTTATAGCCTAAAGCCTTCCTCGATAAATAGTCTCTTCAACACAAAAAGATTTTTTCAAATCGGACCAGTAGTTCCTGAGATTAGTGTGTTCAAACAAACAAACAAACTCGTCAGCTTTATAATATTAGTATAGATTTGACTTCAACCTGATATCATTATAATGTAATGACAATTTGACTCAATCAAGTATACAATTATCATGTAAGTACTTACTAAGTTACAAAATGAGTCTTTCTGTATGAAAAATGGTCCCCTAAACTAACTAAGATGAAATAAAAAGGGGGCACTTAAAAATGTTTAGAAAAGCCAAAAGAAAGTCTTAAAAACATTTATTTACTAACTTATTGTTACATGAAACATTAATCTATAAAACCAATAAATACATAGTTACAAAATAAGATTTAAATTGAAATCTCATGATTATCCCGGCCCCAACTCAGCATGTGCTGCAAGCAAGCATCCAGCGCTGGTCCTAAAGCGAAGGGACTTGTAAGTAAGCAAAACCTCTTACACAAAGCATTGTCTTTACCTAACTTACTGATGACTGCACATGTCATGTTCTAACTAAGTTTAATTACCCAAGAACTATGCAATCATAGTTCTAACCACATTTAATTGTAAGCTTTAGATTGAGGTACATAAGGGTTATATTAGAGTGCTTTGTTTAGGATAGTGTCTAAATGGTTTGATGTGTTAGCCATAGAGAAGATATTTTGAAGATAGGGTTTTGGGTCCTGGATTTGTATGAACATTTTTGTATCTCTCATTTGTTGATTATTTTTGTATAAATAGTTATTAACTTACTTACTCATTTACAAAGGGTGAAACAGAAATGCCGTTAAGTAATTAGCATTGAGTTAAAATCACAACACTTTTGCTTCATACCTACTGAATTTCAAGGTTAATTCTCGGATCCCTAAAAATATTGTTTCAACAACATACTTACCTGTATCGTACCAGAATTATTTAGTAAAGACTACTAAGACTGTGAGAGTTAGGTTACTGAGTTGACTCGACACTAACGTGAACCGGTTTCTTCTTGGCAAAAACGTTAGATCGTAGTTTTCAACGTTGCATAGCATCAAGCGATTCAAGTGAGTGTGTCCAATATAAAAACACTACTTTCTTATTTCACCCGCTCCCGTAATTATTAACATGTACTTCCAAAACGAAGTAGGTATATCTGTTTCTCGAAAACTGCCGCCTCTAGTCCTAAATCAACTCATAGTCTTGAAAGAAAGAAATATTTTTTTAAACCATAAATATTACAAAACAAATAAATCATTTTATGCATATGTAAGTAACACTACAATTTTTTGTCATATAATTGTTTTAAAATTCTTATAAAAATATTAAGGGAAGATTATATCATATTTATACCTTTATAATAAATAATAAATTTTATCTTGCGTAGACTTCTGAATGTCTTCTCTATACTATTATCATCTGTGTCCAGACATAACACTGGGTCAACGGCACATGGTGACGTAATGACTAACTTTGCCTATTATTTAAACTGCCTACAAAATGCCTATTGCTTTTACAATAGCGCACTTCTGTGTTCTGTGGATCTGTGCAATAGCTTGCATATGGACGTTACATTTTATCTTGATAGTTAGACCTTTTGTTTTTAAGGCGGGAAAATAAGTAATTGTTTAAGTACTTACTTACTTGTTCACAATTTATCAATTAAGTAAGTTGTCTTTATGTTTCTTAGATTTTCGTATGTGATAACTAAGTTAGTCAATGATTAACAGTGTTGACATGGTTAGTTCTTGGATGGGTGACCAAAACGTAAAGTACTTACTAGAGTTATTAGTTGGATAATGATATGCATGACCATCTTCGTATGTTAATAGTGTATGAACCACCATTGGAGATCTCACCTCTCTCTCACTGCTAAGGATCAGTCGAAGCCTACATTATACACTTTTCGGTCACCCATTCTAGCAATAAGCAATAATAAGTTACTAACAAAATATGGATCAATCAATCAATTGTAGTCCAAAATACATAAATCATTTTGAATTTGAATAACAGCAGCAAATGAACATTGGTAGTCACATCTAACTAACTATCAGTTCAATATGCGAGTCAGCTTAGTTACATACACTTGGTTATATGTTTTATTCATATTATGGCTGCAACACTAGCTGCATAAAAGTCACAAGAATCCAGTTCACAAACAATATTATGTTTTTTGTTGTTTACACAGCCAAAACACACAGTTTTTATCTAACTGCGTGGGCGCAAGATCTAGACTGCCGCTAGGTGGTCTGTTGGCGCCATTGCTGTTTCTGGTGTACTGTCAGCAAAATAATACTCTAATTTTATACCTAATGTATTTTTTGTTAATATTTTTTACCTAATGTTCGACACATTGGCAGCATTAAAAGTAAGTTAGTTATAAAGGCCAACTCTTGTGAAATTTTAAACCGTTCTCACTAAATCAAATATGTAGTTCTATTTACAAAGAAGTAGGTATAAAAATATTTTATCAGTTTTGTAGTCTACTCGTGACATAAGTGTTTGCTTAGTAAATATGGGGCTAGATGTCGCTGTGTGAATTGTCTCGGAATATTTATTTAATCATACCTATTTATTTTATTGGCGTAAGAGGCTTATGCCCTGCAGTGGGTCTCATTAAGCTGATAATGATGATGATATGTTTTTGTATTTTATTAAGTTTTTATCTATTTTGGCCACCGTACTATTCATTCGTAGATAACAATGGCTGCCGTTCCCATTGCATCGTCTTGGGAGTTGACACTGATCATTGTAATCACACTCTATGTGGGGAACTGGTTCATCATTGTTGAATGTCATCAAACAAACTAGTTATTCTATAACTACTTACTAGCGGTACACTTCGGTCCTGTATTTTCAAGTTATGTGTGGAATTGCACTCGCTTAGTAGTGAAGGAAAACATCGTGAGGAAACCGACATGTTTGAGGACCACAATATCCGAGGACATGTGTCCTCCGTGGAATTATCAGGGCACCCACCACTATGTGACTACCTGCACAAGAGAACTCCCCTAACGAGTTAATTCTGCGATGAGTCACGACCCTCAGTCATGAGGAAATACGACTCAAAACAGAAAGAACTAGATACTAGCTACCGCACTGAAATAGAAAACCTGATGAGATGATGTTATGGAAGCCTCGTTTGAGATCCAGTTCCATTCCAATCTCTTATAACTAATCTGTGAGCAGTTATTTACGGACGCTACCATATTATCGTAAGTCAAGATGTCAATTAACACGATTTCCGTCGATCACGACGCGTTTGCGTCGTCTGGTAGATTGTTTACAAAAACTTATGTAGAGTCAGGCGTGCGGAGTAAATTGAAACTACAATGTTCTGACTGGAATATGATAAGTAATTTGGAGGCCAGAAAAGCAAGAAGATTAGAAGTGCTGCTATTAGTTGGGAAAAGTTTCTACTTCTTATTACTGTAGTACTAACTATAGCGAAGTATATATCGTGAAAACATCTTAACATAAGACGAAGAGAACTATTTACTTAACAAGCACTAACGACAATATATAAATAAATATAAGTAGTTACTTAAATACATTTTAAAATCCATGTACTAACTACGTAGAAAGTTTACAAAATCTCGCTGTGTAAGTGCATTGAAAATTAGTTGCAACCCTTAAGGCACGTTTGAATTTCGAACCAACGCTACCTTCAAAATCCTATTTTGGTCACATTCTTATTTCAAACCTTAAAATATTGGCGATAAGGTCAATTTCAAGCAAACAAACAGGAACGTTTTGTTGCGCCCACAGTTCGCCGAAGTCAAATTCAAAATTCGAGCGTGCAATCATTGGTAAATTTTGTGGGAAACGGCGGCGAATTCGGCTTGGCTATTGGTCACTTTGGTCGGTGACTTTTTTATAGTTAATCGCAGAAAGGTCAGTATCGAACGATAGCGTAGAAAATAGAAATACCTACTCCTGATAAAAACGAATGGCATACAACGGTAATAGACTGGCTTTAGTGCACAAAATATTGAAATTCGAAAATTGTTAACTTGACCAAACTGGACGAGTCTTTTTTGGATGAGTTGACAGTAAGTCATTTTGTAAGTGCATGGAGATCACTCAGTTTCAAAGTAACCAGTATGTACCTACCTATTAATAAACAGCTAAATTAAATAATGTACCTAGGTACTTAAAACATAATAAATGTTTAAAGTCCACGATGGTATCCTAGGTTAGGAAAGTAATAGTATTTAAAACAAACAATTAGAATCTCAAATTAATTTGGCGTATTTTTTAAACTTGTAGAACAAAAGTTATTTCTTTAGACCTACAGAAGCTGCCCTTAAAAGGTGATGCGTTAGATATCAGTACTTAACCCTAAACCGTATACTTATTAATCTCTATTCCCCTTTAACTATAATTTGACGGTCCTTAAGTCGATAGTACACCGGTTTCTTCAAGGCAAGCGCGCTAGATCGTAGATTATAACGTTGCTTCACATCAGGCAAGTTGTAATCAAGCGTGAGCCTATCTCATGCAAAAAAAAAATATTCGGTATCCGTTTCTTATTAGTTACTAAGTGCAAACCCATGCCTTGTAAAAAAATACGGTTTTTTAACAATATTAAATATTGTTAAAAAACCGTATTTTTTTACTTGTCTTGCCAATAAATTTTATTGGCAAGACGTTTCATTCCTTGTAAGTTACAGTACTATGTCGATATTGTGGATGAAAAAACGTAATCGTCTGTGATCTTGCATTGTTGTTGTTCAAAGCGTTGCATCAAGGTTCTTAGTAACTAGTTTTTACCAATCGTGACTTTGCTATTAGTTGTACTTGTGTATTCTGTGATAGTAAGGAGGTAGGAAGGAAGTTGAAGCTATGACAATGTTTTTTTTTACGTGGGATAGGTTTACGTTTGACTACAGCCTGCCTGATGTTAAGCATTGCTGCAGCCTAGGGAAAAAAGATCTACACCTTTATTTCAGTTTTTTCTTATTAAATCTATTTAAGTAGGTAACTATTTGTAGTTACTTTTGCTTCAGTATATACCTAAGCGAGTGTGGCTCAGCAGTTCCAGTGTCTGCTTTTCATCCCGACACACCCTGGTTCGAATTCGGCCCTAAACCAATGCCTTTTATTTTTAAGTTATGAGTTGAATTGCACTCGCTTAGCGGTGAAGGAAAACATCGTGAGGAAACTGACATGTTTGCAGAACACAATATCCGAGAACATGTGTCTTCTGTGGAAGGACCTGGGCGCCCACCACGATTTATCTGCCCAAGAGAACCTCCCCTAACGTATTTATTCAGCGGGGAAGTCACGAGCCTCAGTCATGAGGAAATACTACTCAAAGATACATTGCTTTAGTATTACTGCGTTCAGTAGCAGAATTTCTATGAACAAAATTGCTTGTATTTTCAAAGCAATATTACCAATAGCCAATGCCAATCATATAGGCTGATCATACTTGCAAAACTTAATAGAAACGACTTGCATGACATCATTGTATAGGTTCTGATGGTTTGTATACTGCATAGGCATAGGTATAATGTATATATTTGTATGTAGTTACAGGCATATCTAGACTTTACGACTTAGCCTAGGGTTTACAGGTTACTATTTACTTACCTATAGTTAAGCTTGGATTTCCTAGGAAAGCGGTTCCGACATATAGCGGCCGTAATACAACGGTGAATGAACGTTGTCTATATAAACGTAATGGCGCGGTTTCCTAGAGAGCGGTAACTTGCACCGTAATTTACTTTAATTATTTTTGCGTCCGTAATATTACAGCCGCTATATATGAAGGCACCGCTGTCCTAGGAAACCAAAGCTTAAGATAAAGAATACTTAAGTAAATAGAAATTGTAAGTACTTGTTATTTTTTTTATTGGTGAACCAAGTTTAGCATTGAGTTCCCTAACCTAGTCATATTTCAGTATTATTTATATACTTTAATGAAATTTCAGTTAAGTAATGTGTTTAAACCACAATCATCATCATCATCATCCACAGCCCTTGAGATCCCACTGCTGGGTATAGGCCTCCTTTTGTATGTGCCATCTGCGTCGATCTTGTGCAGACCTCATCCAGGTTGGACCCTCGACTTTGACGGTGTCGTCGACCCATCGCGCGACCGGACGACCCACTCCTCGCCTTTCGCACTCCTGCTTTAGACCACAATATTGTGTTCTATTTCATAATATTCAAGTCCATACTGTCAAGGATGGTTATTTAAGACACGCACGAAGCGCTTTGCTTCTACCTTCGTAGTAAGAATAGCGAGATTATGGAACTCTCTACCTGGAGCCCTTTTTCCAGAGAATTATAACCCAATGGTCTTGAAATCCAGAGTAAATAGGTTTCTCGTAGACAAACTTGCAACATCTTAGACTACAGTGGTGCTAAACATCAGGCTGGCTGTAGTCAAACCTTGGCCTATGGCTAAAAAAACCGTTTACAAAATCTTTATTTTTGCCCACTGACTGTCCAATTAAGATTAAGCGCACACAATTTTGTAAAAACAATTCGCCAAATACATTTGCTTCTAATTAAAAAAAATTACACGCATAAAAATGTAACGAATTCACAAATAGTTTGCATTTTAGTCTAAATGCTATGACAATTTATTGGTCCGATCTACTGATATGGAGATTCAATTAAAAACTGGTTTCCTCTAGATTTATAAGTTCACTGGTCGAATGGTATCTGTTTTTTTTTTTTTATTCGTTTATTGTATCCGTTGATTCGTGTAAAACTAGTTTTGAATGAATTGACGTTCTATTCATAAGTGTAAAGGTCGGCCTTGACGTAATTCTACTGATAGTTGATTAGCCTTAGGTTATTAGCTTCTCGCTCTTTGAGACGTATTTCCTCATGAATGAGGGTCGTGACTCCTCCGCAGAATTAATTCGTCAGAGGTATTATTTTGTGCAGATGCATCGTGGTGGGCGTCCAGGTCCTTCCACGGAAGACACATGTCCTCGGATATTGTGGTCTTTAAACATGTCGGTTTCGTCACGATGGTTTCCTTCACCGCTAAGCGAGTGCAAATCCACACAACTTGATATTAGGTACAAGTCAATGGTGTAGAGCCGGATTCGAACCAGGGCCGCAGGGTGGAACTTACAGTACTCTATCTATAGGCATTTATATATGAAACTTTTTGTACATACATACATAGGTCATAATAAAGCTGAGAAGGGTCGAAAGTCTGAACATTGAAAATATTTAAAGAAAATGTTTAGAGGATTGATAGCAGAACCCGTTCCAAAAATTTCTAGAAATGTTGTCTGTTTATCTGTTTATTTAAACGCTCAACACGCAAAAAAGGGCTGAACGTCATCACGATTTTTAGTAGGTATTTAGGTAACTAGTATTAGGTCTTAGGGGGGTCAGACTTTCTATCCAGAAATAACGCGAGTGAAGTCGCAGGCGTCCACTAGTAGTTAGTAAAATACGTAACAGTATAACTGTAACTATTAGAAAGTTAAAAGGAAACATCTGGGCAAGAACATCGCAAGACAGGGAGTATTGGCGTAAGAAGGAGGGTGTTTACACATTATGCCGCAGCGGCAGCGGCACCGTCGCCGCGTCACCTACAGACTCGCCGCCGCCCGCCGCGGCACCGTGCGGTGTCGTATGTAAGGCTCCATATAAATCCAAGGCAGGCTACTGCTGCGGGGCGCCGCGGCGGCGACGCGGCGACGGTGCCGCTGCCGCTGCGGCATAATGTGTAAACGGCCGAAGGAGGCTTATGCCCTGCAGTGGGTCCCATTAGGCTGATGATGATGATGATAACTAAACTATAACTATAACTATTTGCTTCTCGATTGTAATATTGGCATGTGTACAGAAACACAGATTCGATTCTTTGAATCTAATGTATGGAGATATTGTGTTACAAATGGAGGTACCTACTGGAGTTATTTTCGCATTCCATTCGACTGTTCTACGAATTATTAGATCATCTACCCAATTATTGGGAATAGGTTTTTATTAACATTGTTATAGTATGTAGTAGAAGATTATTGTTACTCCATACTATATTATATAATCCATATATAGGTATAGGTAATTACTGTATTTTATTGTACTATTATTTTAATTGATTATTTTTTACTTGTATTTCTGTGACGTGTATCAAATCAAATATATATGATATAAATAAATGATTATGACTATGAATACTTTTAACAACTTCTTCTTATTGAATGAAAGTGGCCAACTCTGGTGTCGAGAGTTTATCAGGCCGCCCTAAGGACCTCTGACATGGCTTAACGACTGCCGTACTGGACAAAGAACCGGGAACTACTTACAATTTAACGTTTCATCCGATCCACGGATTCACCTTTAACAACTGTTGAGAAACATGTTGTGTCGAATCCACACAATGGGATTCGAATAAGAACTAGTTAGATTAAGCCAATGGCATGTTATGAGAGAGGCCTATACCCAGCAGTGGGATGAAACTGGTTGTGGATGATGATGATGAACTAGTTTAGCTAAAACGTTGCATCAATTCAGATTTTAAACGGGTCATTCTGAATAAGGCTTTTGGGGTCAACATTTTAAATGAATTCTCTCGAAATTCAAGTAAAGATTTCATTTCCACGTTAGTTTTCAGATTCAGATTCAGATGTCATTTATTCGCATGTAAAATGGGTACAGTAGTAGTAGTAGTTCAACTTAGTTCTTACTTATATTTTATTTGGTTGGTATAATTGGTGGATTTTTCGAATGATTACTTTCTGACGTCAATATCACTATCCAGGTGGCAAGTTCACTCCATCTGGTAACATAAACGAAAGCCATTTATACACATGAAACATCGTACAGAGAAATGAAATAAGAAATAAAACTCCTTTTTCCTGAACAGCCCAGTTCCTTGCCAAAACGGCGACACGACGAATCATGCTGTGTAAAACTGTAACAGGACTTAACATGTCCTTTATAAAGGCACTGACCTGTGATTCAGACGTGTGCTCTGCTAATTTAGGCTTTATTCCTTTTTTGTTAAAGACTACAAACAACAACCCATATGATGTAACATGTTAGGTATTTTTCTAGTGGACGCTCGCGGCTTCGCTTGTCTTGTATCGGGATGAAAAATATCCTTTGAACCTAGATTAATTTCAGAACCCTACAGTTGCCATAATTTTATAGTATACTAACTACTGCGACTTCTAATACCATCTTCATGACATTGTGTAGCTAATAGGAAATTTAGTTATTATTTTTTCTCTTTGACGTCGAAGCTACAGATTGTCGTCTTGTTTGGTAAGTAGTATTAGTCGTCTTAGGGTATGTTATGGGCCGTATGGGGTATCAAAAAGATCATAGAGGTTATTATTATCCCAAAATAGCTGTGCCAGCGACTTCGTCCGCGTGGAATAGTTATTAACGGAAGCCCTTAAATATGAATAATTTTCCCCATTTTTTCCACATTTTCCATGGTTTCTTCGCTCCTATTAGTTGCAGCGTGATATTATATAGCCTAAAGCCTTCCTCGATAAATCGTCTATTCAACACAAAAATATTTTTTCAAATCGCATCAGTAGTCGCGTTCAAACAAACAAACAAACAAACTCTTCAGCTTTATAATATTAGTATAATATATTAGTACTAGCTGATGCCCGCGACTTCGTCCGCGTGGAATAGTTTTTTACCATAAAAACGGTTCTAGTGAGTTAGCCTTAAAAGATAGACATATATTGTAGAAGACACTTTGTTAGACTATTTTAAGAGAAATAATTCTTACATACCTACTTATTTTTCTGATATTATCTTGAACCGTTTTCGCAGCGCATGCAACAGAAGCCCTCAAAGATGAATAATTTTCCCCGTTTTTTCCACATTTTCCATTATTTCTTCGCTCCTATTAGTTGCAGCGTGATGTTATATAGCCTAAAGCCTTCCTCGATAAATGGTCTATTAAACACAAAAATATTTTTTCAATTCGCACCAGTAGTTCCTGAGATTAGCGTGTTCAAACAAACAAACAAACAAACTCTTCAGCTTTATAATATTAGTATAGAAGAAAGCGAGCGAAGCCTCGTACGTCAACTAGTTTTCATTTTATTTTAGAAACTGTAGCGTAGCGTATACATACACCTATTTTCTTAAATTCTCAGCTCACGTACCTACATATGTAGGTATATAGCTATAATACATTAAGCAAGTCTCTCTTTGCAACTTATCTTGTTTATTGTTTGCAGCTGATGTTATCACAAGGTTTAAATCTTCTCACTGATAAGCGAGAACTGAGTTTGTGATGAAATTCTTCACTCTAACAACTTTAACGTTAGGTATTATACCTACTTAGTTTGATGGTCAGTCAGTTTAGATGGGTGACCAAAAAGTGGCATACGATTTCGGGCGATTCCGTGGGTCGGATGACACGTTAAATTGTAGGCCCCGGCTGTTAGGCATTAAAAAAATCAAATAAAAAATATATTTATTTACCATTATTACATTATACGGCAGTCATGAAGCAATGTCAGAGGCTCTTAGGGCGGCTTGATAAACTCTCGACCGCAGAGTTGTCCACTCTCATTCGATAAGAAGAAGTTTGTTATTGATAAGTTTGCAATACACGTACTTTTTCTGTGGCAAAATACCTCATACACATGATTGTCAAATAGACAACAAACACCCTACAACAAGAGATTGGACGGGGCATTATTTGATTGACAGCTAATTTGTCGACAGTTCGTGTCCTTAGCACCAAATTGCATTCAATTCGGTTTTGCCGTTTCAGCGAGTTATATTTACAAACTTACGCCTCTATAATATTTCGACTCCTCCTTACTCGTAACTTATTTTAACTGCTAAGGGTCGTAATTCCCCAGTAAAATCATTCTTAGAGGACAGTTCTCTTGTGCAGATACATCGTGGTGGGCGCCCAGGTCTTCCACGGATTACACATTTTAAAAGAGATAAAAATAATAATTTTTTTGCACTAAAACACGATGTCATTTTCACATTATATAAAAGTATCTAAATTATTCAAATTCAAATTGGGGTCCTGTCTACTGCTTTAGGATTCCCTGTGTTGCAGTATCCAGGGTTCTTCCAGTGTTTTCATTATTGAAATTAAAAATTATTGTACATATTACACGTCCTCTTATTTTGTGAACCTCAAACATGTCGATTTCCTCACGATGTTTTCCATTACTCCATTGCCTTATAGTAGGCTCGATTTCACTCGGATCTTTCTAAATGCTTAAATATTACCTACTATAAGATGTAGAGATATGTAAGAGCAGTCTGGAGTACTGCTGAGTCATTTGCCTCAATGATAGATATTGGATAGGGATCAAGTCAATAGCGGCTGAGATACCTAATGATTGTTTTTATTTAGAAAATACTGCTAGGTAGGTACTTACTTAGATGGATTAAATTAATAAAATACAATTTTTTAATACTTTTAAATGAACAGTAGTTATTAACAAAAAGAAACGGAATGAACAAAAAAAAAACACTTAAGTAGAGTGATTTTATTGTTAATTTTAAAATGTGTTTCTAATTCTATTTAGAATCTTATCTGGTGACATCACTGAGAACAATTTTTTATCGGTAATATATCTGACAGGTAACTAAGTAGTTATAAAGTACAAGTTGAATGGTAGAAAAGGTGTTTAAACTAGGATACTTTAACTATATTGTGTTGGTTTCCTTCTCTGCTTTACATCGTATTCCTCATTACGGACGGGCGTGACTTCAATTTACAGTTATTGTTATAATTTTATTAACTACTTAAGTTTAGATTCATTTATTTTCGTAATGCCTAGTTACAGTTCCACTTGATATGTAAGACTTATATTTCTCTGTGTATTGTGCCCTTTTTAATATTTTACGTAGCATTGGTTTACGTTTGACTACAGCCTGCCTGATGTTAAGCGTTGCTGCAGCCTAGGGTGTAACACGTTTACCTAGAAGATATACCTATTAACTTTAGATTTGAAGACCGCCTGGAGTGTAGTTCGCAGGAAACACAGCTTCATCGTGACTTACTCAGTTATTAATATTTCTTTGTTAATATATTATTTATGCGAAATTACTTATCTCTGTATTCTTCTGCCTTGTACCAACCATAGTTCCATCCCATTAGAAAGTGTCCGACAATCCCAGTATGAGTAATTTGGACAATTTACACACATCATACATCAGCCGTATAACATTGATCTTGCCTGGTTATTAGGGTACCGTTCGCAATGTTAAGACAAAGAACTTTTTAGGATTCTAAATTAACTATTGTGAAAAGTGAAAACGAGACTTTGATAACTATACTTTGATTTCGCTGTCAGTTTTTCTATCTGATAATTATTTATCAGGCTGTATCTCATTACCCATGATAACTGTTTTAATTATTTATTTTTATTTTATTTACTACTTAGTTTGGCAGTCACAGACAATAAGTTATAAACATAAAGATGTAAATTTCATAGAAGATAAAAAAGAAAAAAATAATTTATTTGAACTAAAATATGTTGTCATTTTTACAGTTACAGAAGTACATAATTATCTAGATTATAATTAGGATCTATTATTAAATAGGAACTAGTTTTTTAATAACAATTAAAAACAATTTTGCTTTTGGGGATGTCTACTGCTGAGTTGCAGCAGACAGGGTTCTTCCAGTGTTTTACATATTTATATGATTCAAACTCGGTGTATGCTATATTTATGAAAACATTAAACAAGTGTACATAATTTATTTTCTCAAATAAATTTGGAGCAAAAGCGAAATTTAAATATTTTATACATAGTACGAAACATAGAAACGAGCACTTAGTAGTTATTGTTCTTCTGTTGCTAGTAAGTCTTATTAAAAATAGAGTAGTTAGTAATTGAGTAAGTTTCACGGCGAACTAGACTAGAAATCGAGAGGTTAGATTACGGATTCCTGGATTGAGCAACAGTAATCTCGGTATCCCAGGATGAGATTTCCTGAACCAGTCGGACAATACTTTCACAAATCATTGATTTATCCTTGTAGCGTGAGTCATGATATGATGACATGTAGGTATATTTCGCCCACCCACTAACAATCACTCTCTAGTTTGACATGCAATTTGTCACAGATACCTTTACCTACTGTTGACATGAATATTAACTTTCCAATACTCTGTTTGCAAGATATATTGACAAACAGCTTTTGACAGGCTATCCCATCGCTAGAAATCATTTTTCAGGCCCTTAAATGAAAATATATGTGGGGACAGCGGAGCATCTTCGTTATCCATAATAGTAATTCTACCGGCTGGGCATGGGTATTTGGGCATGGAGAAATAAAACGTAGCACTTCAACTTATTGATGGTATATTACAATTTGTTGGAGGTTAAACTATGAAATACAACTGTAGGAAGATTGTCTGATATCTAATTACACTAATTCGGTCGACACTCCAACCAACACGTAACGCCACAACGCGATGCGAACCGATTGCCGTCCCAAGTAAGAATGGCGGTCTCTCTCTCGCACGGCACTAGCGCTGGTTGTTGCGTCAGAGCAGGGCTCCGAAGTTAGTCTCAAGTCAATGTCAGCCGTTATTGACAGTGACATAAACATTATAACATATTTCGAACATTGTGACAGCTGACAGTGACATTGAAACCAACTCGCCTACTCTCCGAATCAAACATTAACAACAACTTAAACACTCTTCGAATCAAACGCGCCGACACGGCCAGACTGACATTCGCACGTCCTCGTGCGATCCGATTTCTCTCGCAGCAGATGACCTGGAATAAAAGAAAAGACACAGCTGGGATCACTAATGTCATTTCGCTCGTCTATCCTGACAATTTCGAAAGATATAATTCAGTACACGCACATATTATCAGTATCTACTATTTGGCTTCGAGAAATTGAGATCACGTCAAGATGTTGTTTCAACTAAGTTAATTATCACACAAAACTTCACTATTCGACCTCGTGCGAATATGACCGTTCCGCTGCAGGGTGCCCCCACCACCAAGATCGCCACTCACCGGCAACGACAAGGAAGCAACGGACAGCCCTGCAGCTGCAGCTCCACTCCAAGACACTATTCGACATCGTGCGAATATTATCGTACCGCTGTAGGGTGCTCCCACTACCAAGATCGCCACTCACAGGTAACGACAAGGACGCACCGAACAGCCCTGCAGCTGGAGCTCTACATCACGACATTATTCAACTCCGCCAAACAAGCCACTGCAGGGTGCCCCCACCACCAAGATCGCCACTCACAGGTAACGACAAGAGAGCAACGGACAGCCCTGCAGTTGCAGCTCCACTTCACGACATTATTTGACCTCATGCAAATAAGCCACCGCAGGGTGCCCCCACCACCAAGATCGCCACTCTCAGGTAACGACAAGGGAGCACCGGACAGCCCTGCAGTCGGAGCACCTCTCTACGACAATATTTGACATCATGCAAATATCGCCAAATCTCTAGCTTCTACCCGACGGCATCTCATATGACGTGACGTTATCTCATCTGACGTGAAACCAACTAACTCTTAAGCAATGGTGTTGAATGATACGTAACAAAGTCACATCTCAAAATTAAATCTCTAATTCACTTCCCAATGCTGAGAGGGTCGCCGAGGTGGTGGTCATTGTGTGCGAACTAGCAACCATATCGTATCATCGTCTGATGAAACCTCCTCACTATTTTAACTTTGACCCGCCGTCTCGGCCTCCTCCTCCTCATCGTCAACATAATTAATCAAAAAGGTATCTACCTACTTCTATTAAGCCGTCAAGACTCCTAGGCACTATGCCCAGATTTTCGTGAACATCTTTATGAATCTGATTTTAACTATCTATCTTTTCAAAACGTGGGTACCTGTGCTGTATTACTATGCCTTCTATTCTAATCCCTACGCATAGTACCCAGAATTTGATTGTCTGTTTTACTATTCACTAATGAGTAACCAAAAGGAAACGAGCTCACCGGGAGTATGATCAGGTGTCAGTCTCAAGCAGCCCATGTTCGCGCAGAACGACGCTGACAGCATTCCTGCCCTGGCGGTGCTCAAGCTCATCAGCTAGAAGGCGGCATGACTTGCTACTGGCTGGCAGCGAGAAGTGACAACAGCATCCTGAAAACAGAAACGGATACGCGCCAGTACTGAAGCATCTAATATGGACCATTTAAACAGGGATGATTTCAGATCTAGTTTCATTTTAATTGCTCAGTACCTATCTCGAAACTCAACCCCTAACGGGCGCGACTCCCAGAAAAGCTGGACTGCTAACAGACCAATCTCAACGAATCCTGTCAAGATTTGATTTCATTAAAATATCTTGCGTAAAATAGGACAACACTCCTAACTTTTAAAATTATGACAACGCTATCTTAGATTGAATCTTGAATTTCAATTAAATTTCACAGTGCATAGCTGACCTCTTATGGGACATAAAACGACCTCACACTTATGTATCACTGCACAATCATTAAATAGCTACACACTAACAATCATCAAAAGATTGGCAATAATTTTTTTACAAAAAAATGGCTTTATCGTTACACAACATATTATATAGTGCTGTATGCTCGTAATGACTGGTATGGTTTTTCTCAACAACGCCTTTTAATCATTTATAACAAATTGCAACCAAATCTTACTTTGACAAAAGAGCATTCAACACCAGAAACGTAATGAATTTAAACAATATCACCTTTGATATCCGATGAAGTTGCACGCTGCACTCAGTCACCACTCGACCCTGGCTGCGCTCGCCCGGCCGCGTGCTACCACTGCTGCTTCATGTGCCGTGGTCGCCCGGCTGCATGCCACCACTGCTGCTCCATGGGCCGCGGCAGCTCGACCGCGTGCTACCACCGCTGCTCCATGTGCTGCCCGGAGCGCACGCCACTGCAGCGGCATCGCGCATCACTGCCACGTGGCATGAGTCTGCTGCAGGCGCTGCTCTTGTACTCCCTCACGATGCGGTCCATATCTTGTAATCTTCTTGCTTGTCAATATTTTTTGTCGTTTCTTTCGTAGTCTTTCTTGTACGACATTTCCAATTAGAAGATATAAAATTCCTACCAAATCCGAACAGCAAATCTTGTCTTTCAATTCACAGCACACATATTCGTAAATTTCAACGCAATTATGAAATCGCTTTATGGTCTTCTCTGGTCCAAGGATTATCGTTGCCGCATTGATAAGTTTCAGTAAAACACAAATCCCAACTGCTTTTTATCTTTCACACGTTTTTGTTCATTGACACGAAGAATTGATAATGTTCGTGGGTCTGATTTTCACTTAGGCAGAACATGCATGGCTCCCATTGTGTTTCTCGGCGATCAATTATTTCTCCATTTTGCCATCATCCCACTTCTGATGTGGGGACAGCGGAGCATCTTCGTTATCCATAATAGTAATTCTACCGGCTGGGCATGGGTATTTGGGCATGGAGAAATAAAACGTAGCACTTCAACTTATTGATGGTATATTACAATTTGTTGGAGGTTAAACTATGAAATACAACTGTAGGAAGATTGTCTGATATCTAATTACACTAATTCGGTCGACACTCCAACCAACACGTAACGCCACAACGCGATGCGAACCGATTGCCGTCCCAAGTAAGAATGGCGGTCTCTCTCTCGCACGGCACTAGCGCTGGTTGTTGCGTCAGAGCAGGGCTCCGAAGTTAGTCTCAAGTCAATGTCAGCCGTTATTGACAGTGACATAAACATTATAACATATTTCGAACATTGTGACAGCTGACAGTGACATTGAAACCAACTCGCCTACTCTCCGAATCAAACATTAACAACAACTTAAACACTCTTCGAATCAAACGCGCCGACATATATATAATATATAATAAATATACATTGTTTGTGTAACCTAGCTCATAAGACGTAATTATAATAAGGTAAATTAGAAACATACTGGGAGATGACTGTGGCCTCGTAACACAGCCTAACGGCTACCACGAGGTCAGAGGATTCGAAACATTTTGTGACAAAATTTCTTTGGCAAATAAATGATTTTGTATTTGTATTTTTGTATACATCAGGCTAAAAGTGTATATTTTGCTTGTGTCTGTTTTTTTAAACAGATAGCCATACTCTTGCACAAAACACGCGTCATAAATGTAGGTAGGTAGGGCGCTTGCCTAGAAGAAACAAATCCAGATCCCTAGATTGTATTTCTACCTAATGTTAAATACAATTTGATTCTAACATTTAAGCAAATAGACTTGTTTGACATGTATTCCGTCTCAGCAATACTGTTGACATGATCAACTTTCTAATGTTGTTTTTGCGCACCGTACCGAAAGCTCTGTTACAGATGATTGACCATATTACCGCGACCGGAGGCTGTACCGCAGACTGTATCCATATTTCAGCTAGCGAAAAAATTAACTACCAAAGCTAAGCGACCGCTTGCGAAACGAATAGGTTACCTAAACACATTTAAGTTAGGTATCTTTTTAACCGACTTCCAAAAAAAGGAGGTTATCAAGTCTTCTGAAAGCTTTTTTTTACTAGCTATTGTTACCGCAGGTCAACAATTAAAGTCGACCACTGTCATTTACAATAAAACACTTAGCTTTACTAAAGAAGAGCTGGCTGGCAAGAACCCCTTGGACATATTTTCAATAAAGGACTTGCATTATAAAAGATTACAATTACTAGTTATCAGGCTTAGAAAAAAATAAACTTTATTTCATACTAACTCTCTCTCTCTTTGAGTCGTATTTCCTCATGACTGAGGGTCGTGACTCCCCCGCAGAACTAATTCGTTAGGGGAGTTTTCTTGGGCAGATACATCGTGGTGGGCGCCCAGGTCCTTCCACGGAAGACACATGTCCTCGGATATTGTGGTCTTCAAACATGTCGGTTTCCTCACGATGTTTTTTACCGCTAAGCGAGTGCAAATCCACACATAACTTGAAAATACAAGTCATTGGTGTAGGACCGGATTCGAACCAGGGTGTGTCTGGATGAAAAGCATACACTGGAACCACTGAGCCACACTCGATTTTTATCATACTAACTAGCTAGTTAATAAAGTAGGTACGTAGAGCATCCAAAATCTGTAGTCCAAAAGTTATAGTTAAAATGTACATATCTCCATTTTTCTTCTACAATATCATTAGTGGAAAGAGATAGTGGTACGGCCCCATATAGACATAATCCGTCAGTTAGCATAAAACATGGATTCTGCACGGTTACCTATATGAAGAGACCATCAAACTTGCATAAGTTAGTAAATAATGATCTATATAGGATTGGGTAATATAGTTATATCGTTTTCCTTGGAGTAGGTATCAATTAAATTTTTTTTAAGTTTCCGTTCGCCATATCTGACCCGAAGAAAGCCCAAAACAGGAAGTATTAGCGTATTAGGGAAGAGGCTTATGCCCTACAGTGAGAGATGTAAGGGATGATGCTAATAATACTTAGTTAAGCGAGTGTGGCTCAGGGGTTCCAGTGTTTGCTTTTCATTTAGACGCACCCTGGTTCAAATCCGATCCTACACCAATGACTTGTATTTTCAAGTTATGTGTGGATTTGCACTCGCTTAACGGTGAAGGAAAACATCGTGAGGAAACCGACATGTTTGAGGACCACAATATCCGAGGACATGTGTCTTCCGTGGAAGGACCTGGGCGCCCACCACGATGTATCTGCCCAAGAAAACTCCCCTAACGAATTAATTCTGCGGGGGAGTCACGACCCTCAGTCATGAGGAAATACGACTCAAGAAGAAGATGAATCACCCTTATAATAAAATTGGGAAACTGTGGCTCAATTGCCTATCCATATATTTATAAATAAATTTAGGTAAGTAAGTACATATGAATAGAAAAATAACTAAGGAAGTAAAAATCAATTATCATTCATCAATCAAAATAACCTATTTACCGGTTGAAATCAAACGTCGTAAAGATTTTTTTATAAGTTAAGTACTGTCGTAAAATACTAGACTTGATTGATAAATAGCTTATATTTGTGAATCTAACTGTAATTTTAGCTATACTCTTATACATATGTAGGTCTCAGTACTTATTAAAAGTGAAACAAGTAGTAAAGCCTTGTCAGAGGCCCTTAGGGCGGCTTGTTAACCCCTAAAAACTCTTGATAAACCTCTTGATGCCAGAGTTGGCCATCCTCATTCGTTAAGATATAAATAAATAAAATAATTAAATAAAAAAATATTCATGAAATACTTAAATCTATGTAGGTACAATATACATATAGTACTTATGGCTTAGTTACTCTTCCTACAAATATAATAAAAAAAA
The DNA here is from genome assembly GCA_927399415.1 of Macaria notata. Lineage (NCBI taxonomy): Eukaryota > Metazoa > Arthropoda > Insecta > Lepidoptera > Geometridae > Macaria > Macaria notata. Next base: position 2,013,850 of record OV656750.1, on the reverse strand, counting down.
CCGGCCAAGTGCGAGTCGGACTCGCGCACCGAGGGTTCCGTACAAACCTGCAAGGTTAAATATTTTGTGATGTAACTAAAAATTTATGGTTTTCGTAATTTTTCCTTTATCTATGCTATAAGACGTTGCTTCGTACCAAATTTCAAGATTCTGAGTTCACGGGAAGCACCCTGTAGGTTTTGATTCCCTTGCAAGTGTCGAAAATTTGCGGCATAAATGGCTGTATCTTTTGATTGCGTTGGCTTAGAAGTTTGATTTTTTCACAGCTTCAAGGGACAGTAGACCTGAGTAATTGATATAAATTTCAGCTTCATACCTCTACGCGTTCCTGAGAAAAAGGGTCTTGACAGACGAACGGACGGACGGACAGACGGACAACGAAGTGATCCTATAAGGGTTCCGTTTTTTCCTTTTGAGGTACGGAACCCTAAAAACAACTCTTTTCACGATTTGAATGAAATTGTTCAAACATTCAATCATATGGTCGAAGAAGTAACATATGTACTTATACACACACACACTCACACACAATTTGTATTTGTAATTTGTATTAATATGATACTGTAGAAATAAGGTACATATTGCATTGCATAAGTTACCCGAAGTAGATAATAAGTTTTTACTCCGAAACGCCCACTCGATTGCATTACATATAACATAGAGGTAGTTAAATGTAAAATAATGCATTGCAAGTTGCGATTAAGCAGTAACTTTGTTTATCTTTTTTACTTTCGCAACCTAAAACCGGTCGCGCCTTTGTAAGGCGTCGGTACAGTTGAAGCAGTAAGGGAACTTTGATTTGTATATTAAAAAAACATTTGAGTTATGTTACGCGTAATAAAGCGCCATCTTTCCTTTCATACATAGTCTTTTCTTATGGGTTAAAGCTGGCCAATACAGTGTTTACGCAAACCCTAGTCAAAAAGATGGGAGAATTTTCACAATATTATATTATCGGCATTAATAGCAGTTTGATCAAAATATGATTGTGTTAATAACTAGTTGATGTGGTAATAGTTAGTTACTAGCCTTAAGTTTTTTATCTGATTAACGTAAAACTAATTTTTCAATTTTACTTTTACTAACACTACAAGTACTTATTGTGGTGGTAGTTGTTCATTGTGTTTCGATTCACATTGCATCTACAAGATTGAAGAAAAAAGGTTAACACAAAAAATGGGTTAAAATAAAGTGGTAAGTAAGTAAGTCTTCTTTTTGTCAAATGCGAGTGGCCAACTCTGGTATCGGGAGTTTATCAAGCCGCCCTAAGGGTCTCTGACATGGCTTAACGACTGCCGTACTAGACAAACAGCCGGGACATACAATTTAACGAGTCATCCGCAAGTAATTTTTTTAAAGGAACATGTGAACAACTCTTACTGTTAACACAATTTTTATAGCATCCAAAGATGGTAAGGTACGTTACCCTGATATCGGCTGTTTTTTTTTCCACGTAGGTAGAGGTTAAGAAAGGTTTCTTGTACATACTTGTGTTTCATATAAGTACTTTGGTATGTGGCTATATTTAGCACAGAACTAGCTTGGACAAATGTTATGTAATACTTTCGTAAAGCCTTATTGAAGGCTGGTTAATTAGATAGTTTTCGAAAATAGAATAGACAGTAGGCTATCAAGAAAATAATAATACATATATATGTTAACTAAACGGTTTTCACTCACGTGTAATTCGCGTAAGTTGCCTCGCGTAAGTTGATGTCAGCGTGCTGCCGCGGTCGCAGAACATACGTTCTGAAGATGGATGTCATAACATCCGAACGTGAGTGAAAACCGTTTAGTTAACATATTGATAAATTGTCTCACGAAAGCTTTAATGTTAAAAAAATAATAGATACAAAAGTTTTACTTAAGTAGGTAGTTAAATACTAACTTATATCCTTGACGAAAACACGAGAAGTCAAATACTCCTGGAAGGCTCAACAAACTGAAGAAAAAAGAATAGTTCGACATTAAAGTTTTACTTTCCGTACCTACTATTTACTCGCAAGTCATCGCTAGAAAGAATAAGAATCAACGAAGCCAGAAATTCCATAACTGCATCATTGCTCATTACTTATTATTTTATAGTTTTTTATGACAATAATATTCAAATAGATATACTAACCTAACTAAGTATTTATTTTTATTTACCTATGCTGTCCTACTTCTGGGCAAAGGTCTCCCCCAACTCCCTACATGCGTCCCGGTCGAAGGCCTCCTCACGCCAGTCTCCCCGAAACTGGCCGAGATCCTGACGCCAGCGGGTCTTGGGCCTTCCTCTACCACGTCGCCCTTAAGGTTCACGTTGTTTATCGAGACACCTAACTAATTAATCTGTTTAAACACTTCAGTGTAGTTAAACAATTTCGATCACTCATTTAAATGCTTTTCGCGTTGCTGTTTTATGCAACTTACGACCCTTAAAGTCGTATGTATGTGTAAATAATTTATTATACATACGACCGTTAGGAATCAATGCATTCAATAACTACTTGTATTCAACTTATAAAAATCAAAAAAATTCAAAAAAAAACTTTACGGTTAAAGTTACATTGGTCTTTTTCTTCTTATCGAATAGTAGTGGCCAACTCTGGTGTCTAGAGTTTATCAAGGCCTCTGACATGGCTTAACGACTGCCGTACTAGGCAAACAGCCGGGACCTAAAATTTAACGCGTCATCCGACCCACGGAAGCTCCCTAAATGGAATGCAACTTTTCGGTCACCCATCCGTGTACTGACCTCGTCTACCTTTGTTTAACATTGGTAATCGCATGCGACTGGCGTTACATTGATTTAAACATTAAAATCCTGGCCCAGAAAAACCTACATAAGAACCAAACGTGGGCACCTCGCCTGCAAAGGCAGTCCTAATTATTATTTATTGACTGACGCAAAAGGACTTTATAAGGTGTTTTAATGGAAACAGGTTGACACATCGTCCCACATAAATGTGTGGTTTGAGTGTGTAATAAATTTCAAAATCTGGGTTACAGAATGCAATCTTTAGTTACTGTCACTCTAAAATTGTGAAGACAAAAGTTTTTAATATCTTATGCAATATAGTTAGCGTCTTTTTTCTGACGTGCATAGAAATAGACAATACTGGATATAATATACATTAACATATTTTATCAAATTTAGTAAGTACAAAGGTGCCTTAACTCAACTTTTTAACCGTCTTAAAAAAAGGAGGTTATCAAGTCTTCTGAATTTTTTTTTTCTAATGTTAGATTGCTTACGTTTGAACGGGTAACGACCATTTACAGTTACAAAAAAAAATTAACTAGGTATAACTAGTTATTTAGACTCAAATTTTTAATATTTCATTTTGATTGATGACCTATATATAGTTATTGATTTATTGTGAACAAGTAGCTACAAAAAGCACTAATTAATTAGTTAAATATTTTCCTCATTTCTACCTACATATATTCGGTAATTACCAGGGTGGTAGATGTTGGTAGATGTTTTAGGTGCACTAAGTAAGTAAATAATTAATTAATTACTATGGAAATGTATTGCTCATTTCATCCCGTATAATAAAGTCGATATCGGGAAAGTCGAGAGTGAATCGGTTTCTTCTAGAAAAGCGTGCTTGTTCGTAGATTATAACGTTGTTTAATATCGTGCGAGTTGAAGATAAGATAAGATATGTCTTTAATGCACACCAAAGAAATTACATAATAAAAAGAAATTTAAAAACTAATTTAATGCACATTGGGCGGCCTTATCGCCTTAGGCGATTTCTTCTAGGCAACCTTTGGATGGACAGGATTTAGAATCTTAAATAGGCGGTGTACAAGAATACGTTAAATAAATAAATAAGTGAAAGAACACAATACAAACTCAGATAATACACTATTAAATAATAATAAACAATACAATACCTACATAAGTAATACTATATGGATGATAAATAATGATGATACACATACGTTGAAGTCAAGCGTGAGCCTATCTAGTTAAAAAAAAACAAAACGGAACAGTCTTTTACGATTAAGTCGAACTATGATACAGTAAATTAATTATCTGTGCCATCGTAGGTTGCGGCCTCTATAGTGTATTTGTAGGTCAATGTTGTATAACTGGCACAGAATACCTAACAGTGGTATCTACGTAAGATCTGTGATGGTATCATATCTTGTTTTTTTATTAGCTGCCGGGATTTGAGGTGTGCGAAAGTAGGCTTTATTTATAATTCGATAGAATTCATAGTAGGTTAAGATTATTGCAAAATTAGAGCCTTGATAGAAGATGGTAAAACCCAACGCCAAGAAAACATTCTTCTTGCGTCAAAATCCCCATGTCTGAGGGTCGTGACTAACACAATCCATGAGCCTATCTGTGATGATTTTCCGCCCTCTCTCTATCCTGAGCGTCATGCATCGAAAAGCAAGAAAACTTTTTTCCATGTTTTTTACTCACTGGTAAGCACTTATAGGTAACTTTTACCGTATCTGTGGGTCAGACAGCATGGCTCAGAGTTTCCAAATGAAGCGATTTTGCTCTAGTTTTTTGTACGAAAGTCGACGTAGCCCAAATTTTTCCAACCTATGTAACTACTTCATACATTACCTATTTCAAATGCAGACACTTTCTAAATGTCTAATCTTATAATATGTGTCATGGAAGGATCATTCAACACGATGTATCTGCCCAAGAGAGCTTCCCTAATGAATTAATTCTGCGGGGCACGACCCTCAGCCAAGAGGAAAACGACTCACAGAAAGAGAATAACCACAATCGCATTAAGTTTCTTTTAAGAACAAGAATCGTACTATGACTGACCATGGTTATGTTAACACTGACATCATACTTAATCATAATGCCGAAGGGCGAACATTATGTGCTAAGTCATAGTAGGTGGTTCTAGAAATGTGATTGTTATGTGGGTTTTATGTTTGTCTGTTGCGTTTCCTATGGATTGCATCACCAAGGCTGGTAAGTACATAGATACGGAGAATGTTTAATTTGTTTATCAGTGTCGTACTCACGGTCTTATAAATAAAAGAGAACAGATTTAAAACACATTTTAGTTAAAACATTGCTAAAACAAACATAAAATGAGAAGGATGTGTTTAAAAATATGATAAGTACTTACTTACCCCCACTTCTAGCACGACGATTAATTTAATTTTGCCATTAAATCATTTTTTTTAAATGCTGTGATTGGCTGAAAATTGTACACCCACCAAAGACAGCACGTTTAAATTGATGTAAATGTATAATGGTAGATTTAAATTACCAATCGTTGTAGAAACCACTAGACTACCAGAGCTATTTCACCATGCTGGTAAGATGTCAAGTCCTAAAACACAAGAAAGAATAAGTCAAACGTTTTCTATTTCTAAATTTCAAGACAAGCGTGATATATATTGTACTTATAAGTGTAACTGAGCTTATATTGGATTTAATCTGCGCAGGACCGGAACGAGTGGCGTAGAAAAAAGAAGCCTATGCTCCAGCAGTGGGCGATAGCGGGCTGATGATGAAGCTTATATTGCGCTAGTGGGTGCTCGCGGCTTCGCCTGCATCCCCTTTTTCACCGCTTTAAAAGTGGCATTTCCAAAAATCCTTTCTTAGCGGATGCCTACGTCATAACTTCTACCTGCATATTGATCGAAGACCTGCATGCTAAATTTCAGCCCGATACATCCGATAGTTTGGGTTGTGCGTTGATAGATCACTATGTCAGTCAGTCAATCAGTCACCTTTGATTTTTATATTTTTAGATCTAGGCCTTAAATACAACTTAAAGCGATAATGTAAAGATGAAAACTAGTACACGTTACAAGAAGGTTTTTATCTCTCCTCTGTCAACACACTGTGCTTACGGTGGCCTGTTTTGGAAACCGCGGATGACATGGTTAGATAAACCACATGCGGGTATTGAACCGTGACTAGTGGAATGAAACCATTGCTGGGCTTATTGGGGTGATGCTTTACAGAAGTTTAGCAATGATGTAGTGTAATTGGTAAGTGACATTTGACTGCCTGTACCTTTTTTTTTGGACGGTGAAGGAAAACATCATAGAAAATCGCATGTTTGAGGACAACAATTTGCGAAGACATGTGTCTTCCGTGGCAGGACCTGGGCGCCCACCACGATGTGTGTACATAAATATCTGCTCAAGAGAACTCCCCTAACGAATTCATTCTGCGGGGGAGTCACGACCCCAGTCATGAGAAAATACCACTCAAGAGAGAGAGAGACATTATTTTAAACGAAAATGAGATTGCACTTGACCATAGTTTGCCTGATAGTAAGCAAAAGCTGTGGCCTAAGATGGAACGTGCTTAGCTTACCCGATAAGAACCGATTCACTCTCGATTAGAAGATCGCTAGATTATAGTGCGTGGGGAGCCGGGTGTCAGGCAGGCAGGCATTTGTCTCGTAATTACAGGAAGAGAGATATTTGGTCAGCAATAACTGATACAGGCTGGTGATGGTGATGATAATTATAAACCTTTAATTTGTTTAACAAACGTCTATAAATAGATAATCCATTCGCCATAAATAATTACTTAAGTAGGTATAGTAACTTCTAACAACCAATGTAACTATTATGCCATATTGTAAAAATATAAAAAAGTTGAATATGGTCTTTTATTTAGGCTACAAGCACGTGTAATATGCATATTTTTAACCTTATTTTTCCACGAATATCCAAAACTAAACGTTCTCACGAAATAAAAACCATCTTATTAATAACAGTAAGCCTTCTTTAAGTAACCCAATTATTTCATTAACTCTCTCACCCAGTGTATAATGATCTTCACACGAGTGAATATTGACCTTAATTTGCATCTCATTGTGTTCAGAAACTGTCAGAATTGGTTATTGAAGACACCTTATACAATATGGGACAGTAGGTCAATATCATGTTTGAATGTTCTCAAACTTATTAAGGAGAAAAATAATATAAAGTTTTTTTATACATAAGTACTTACTTAGTTATATATTATATAGTACTGATACTTTTTAGTAGCTGTTAAATTGTGATTGAAGAGTAGATTTTCAGCATTTAAGTATGTACTTACATAAATACAGAAAATACCAATTGGTTCAATATGCAGTCACAAATAAATTTACTTATGAATTTAATTAAGTTAAACTTCCTGTCTGGTTCCCTGCGAAATAAAATCTTCGATTTTCAAAGCCACAGTAACTAAATCGATTCTTATTGAGTAAATTCGCTCCAGCCTAAAAAATGATAGATTAGCATCAAGCCAATCATGGTTAAAAAAATTGTAAGTAACTGCTTAATTTGAATTGCTTTCAAAAATACATTACTTAAGTACTCCTTATTACTTTACAAATCGAGTAAATCAAAAGAAAACATGTGTAATCCAAGCGTTACCAAGGCGAATGTCCTTACCGTTTCTTCTCTATACGTTGTCATTTATCAAATCTGGTTAACACGTATCAATAGAATCGTTTTGACAGAGCCCATTGCATTATTATAACTATGGCCAGTAAACTATAAATTGTGTTCAATGAGCAGTAACAATTGGACTAATTTCGATAACCTTGTTTTATAAAACTGTTTTTTATAGCTTGTTAGAACCTTGATTGGTTCAGGCCATCTAGCTGCGGGTTTTGAATGCGTAAATGGATTGTGATTGTGTACGCGGGTCAATATTGTTGCTATGCGCTTTCAAGGTAGCTAAATATATAAAGTGAGGTCGATGGAAAAGCGTTTGCTTTATAATCTAATGTACCCCGGTTTGATTCCAGCGCTACACTACAACAATGACTTGTTTTTGAAGTTATATGTGAATTTGTAGGTACTCGCTTATCGGTGAAGGAAAACACTGCAATGTGTCTTTCTAAATATTTCGGAGGTGGCACGACTCTCATGAACGTCCTTACTCTAAGCATATACTTAAAACAGTAGTCACCTAAGTCGAAAAATACAAAAGTCCTAAGTTTAGAATCTCCGATACTCTATAGTTACGAGTAATTCCTTTTACTTATTTATGAATATGCAACTTGTACACTTGCAACTTGTAATGCAGATTGTTTGAAATGGTGTGGAAATCTCGGTAGTTCCAATGCCTCGAATGTTGGTATTAAATTCAAGTTCTTATCACGTATTCGCTTGGTATGCATGCAGTTTGGTCCAAGTTAAAGGAGGATAGCGTGTACCTACGTTTACTATTTTAGTTTTATATTCTGCTATTAAGTGTTTTTTTTACGTGGGATAGGTTTGCGTTTGACTCCAGCCTGCCTGATGTTAAGCATTGCTGCAGCCTAGGATGCAATACGCTTACCTAGAAGATACATATTAACTCTAGATTAAAAAAAGTGTTAAACCCGCTCTAAGATTTTTAACCTTAAAATTTCAATTCCTGGCGGTCGTGTTTATTATCCCTCATTTCCTGAAAATAAGTTACTATTTAGGATAAAAAATATACCTACTTATATGTCCGCCATCTTACAATTGGTTGTGATTTGATGCTTTTTGTGCCGATCCTCTTTTTCTTTGAGCTATTAATTTATCGATTTTCAAATCGAGAGTGAACCATTTCTCTAGCTAGGCTAACACGCTAGATCGTAAATTAGAACGTTGTTTAACTTGCATATCTGCTTAGTATGAAAAGTCTATTGGTAAACAAAAGAAAAGATAAATATGTAGGTAAGTATTACATCCGTTATCTAGTACCCACGAAAGAAGCGTTTGCTTAGTGTGGGGCTAGATGGCGCTGTGTGCAAAATCCCGGAATACTTATTTATTTAAAGTGAGTCGCCATTTCTTCTCCCTCAGTCCACAGTAAAAGGTTTTACCAAAGTGCCACGAGGACAACGCAGTGTTTACAAGTAAAGCAGGCTATTACAATTGCTAATTGTAAGCGCTTTTGGTTATTACGATTGTTCACGCCAATCAGGGGTTGTATGACATCATAGGGATTTTAATATTATTGTCAAGTATTGTTTTGGTTAAAGTTTTTTTTTATACTTCAGGACTATCAGGACATATCACACAGCGCCATCTAGCCCCATACTAAGCTTATGTTTGTATCATGGGTACTAGATAACGGATATAATACATTATATTTTTCTTTTGTAAATACATGACATACTCATAAATGTATATTAAGTAACTAAAAAAAATAACTTATTGAATAGGTATTTCAACTTAAGTTAACGTCTACTGCAGCGTAAACAAACTATCTATCAAATACATATTAAAGACATTTAATGATTTTAAAAATGAATCAAAATCTAGGCTGAGTTTAACAAACCAAGACAAATATAAGTCTTCTCTATTATAACTAATTATTAGTCTTCTATCGTAAACCCATGTCAGAGGCCCTTAGGGCGGCTTGATCAACTCTCGACACCAGTGTTGGCCACTCTCATTCGATAAGAAGAAGTTTTCTATCTTATTAATATTGTAGCAGCAAACGGTTGTGAGTGTGAATGTATGTAAAAATATATGTACCTATATGTAAAATGTATTTCGACATGCTAAAATGACTGAACATATTTGAAAAATTCTGTTTAGACTATTTAGACACTGTAACTATTTACTCGTAATTACGCTTTTCACTCCGGATCACCGCAAGTATCACCACGGGGCACGACTAGTTTCTAATAAAACAAATTATAAATTCAGCGATAGTGTCAAAATCCGCTTCGGTATTTGGCATACGTGATATTGCGTGTGAATTCAATCGACAAACATGAATTCAAGTTATGCAACATAGCATAGTGGTATCAAGGTCGTTTATAAACAACATTTTATGTGATATTGATTGATTAATTAGTTAAAAAATGTAAAACTAATAACATGTTGAGTGTGTTTTTTTACGTGGGAGAGGCTGCGTTTGACTACAGCCTGCCTGATGTTAAGCAATGCGGCAGCCTAGGGTAACACGCCTACCTAAAAGATACCTTATCTCTAGTTTTGACCCTTGGATTAGTATATAAAGGAACTTTAGTGGTAGAATAGAATATAAAATTATTTGTCGCAACACACGATATTAATTACAAAGAAAGAAAATAAAATAATAAAAATACTTATACTAGTGCCACAAGTGGCGGCCTTATTGCTAAAAGCAATCTCTTCCAGGCAACCATTGTGTGTTGGATTGGATTGGATTTGTGGTACCACAGGTAGGTAATACTTTTATGAGTACCTTTTCTATAACCTATCTTTATGGGTTTTTTAAGCTATACTAATACTAGCAGCGCCCCGCGGTGTTACCCGCGTTAATCAAAAACAGTCTTTAGTGTTAATACAGGGTCTAATTAATCTACCTTCATACCAAATTTCGTTCAAACTGGTTCTGCCGTTTGAGAGAGAAGAAGTTATAAACATACACACACTCTCAAACTTTAGTCTTTAAATATTAGGGGGATAGTGGCAAGCGAGTGTGACTCAGCGGTTCCAGTGTCTGCTTTTCAACCAGACGCACCCTGGTTCGAATCCGGCCCTACACCAATGACTTGTATTTTCAAGTTATGTGTGGATTTGCACTCGCTTAACGGTGAAGGAAAACATCGTGAGGAAACCGACATGTTTGAGGACCACAATATCCGAGGACATGCGTCTTCCGTGGAAGGACCTGGGCGCCCACCACGATGTATCTGCACAAGAGAACTCCCCTAACGAATTAGTTCTGCGGGGCGGTCACGACCCTCAGTCATGAGGAAATACGACTCAAAGAGAGAGAGAGAGAGAGAGAGAGAGTGGCATTTATAGTCTTGTTCAAATATGAACGTTTTGGTTACGTAGGTATCACGAATTCACCGGTTTTTTTTTACATGAAATAGGCTCACGCTTGACTACAACTTGCCTGATGTTAAGCAAAGTTATAATCTATGATCTAGCCCGCTTGCCTAGAAGAAACCGGTTTACTCTCGACTTGAAGACCGACATATTATAGTTCAGTCTTATATTTATTGGAATATTTTTATGCCACGATTCTCGTAAATTCATCGTAGGAGTTTGTTGATCTCATTTCTATACTATTTTGCATGCGAATGAGTTGCCAATTTGTTAATTTTATTCGAATTCCATTCATGGTTTTTAAATGTTAAATCCTGTATCTTTTACATTAAAATACAGTAAGATAGACAGCTATACCACATAAGACATAACATAGTGGAAACAGTGGTTCTCTGGTCATTTTTTTTTACACGGAAGAGGCCAACGTTAAGATGTTGCACGTTTGGGACCCCTGGACCCCTGGGCTACAATTTTCTGGAAAAAGGGCTCCAGGTAGGTATTATCTCCCCGAGTCTCATTCCTTATTACTGAGGGTCGTGACTCCCCCGCATAATTACATCCTGTTTCGGTTCCCTAACGATGTACACCTTCGCTGTGAAGCGAGAACAAACTCAGACATAAACTTGAAAAATACTGCGTGAAATATACACTTATGTTACTTCACTAATTTAAATGAAACTGTAGAGAAATATATATAGTGTTTTCCGCTGCGACTGTTCCTTAAACGGCTTCAAACAACAAACTTTGTGGTTTTTAGGTGTGTTTCTCCATATACCACCGCCACACCTCACCTCCTAACCAACGTGGCCTCCGTGGCTCTCAAGATCTTACCAACACCGCACCTTGTGCTCTTGCATTCTGTATCTCTTGTTTCGTGTCCCAATAAATGTATTTTTTTTTTAAAAAAATTGTGTCTTCAAGTTTGTGTAGTTCTGCTTCGGCAAGATATTCTCGTCGACTCGTGTCCACGAGGCATCCTCAGGACGTGTTGACTCCTCGAAAGTCGGTCCGAAAGTGACACAAAACAATGAATTTCAGCAAAGTAACGCCTGATTCAATATCTTATTACTAATTTACTAGCAATACTAAAACATAGGGTAATATACCCTAAAACACCATTCTTGAACTCAATAAAACTACAGCTACTGTTTCAACTATCTATTCGAACTTGACCCCTCGAGGTCGCGGCTCGAAATAGCGTGCAGAACTATAAACAATGAATGTATTTTTGCAGCACGCCGGCCATGTTGCTATTTTAGAACGCGTTATGTTGAGAGTGCTGATTGATAACGTAACCGAGAAATAATAAAGCGACTTTCGACGCGGACAGTCCTTGGATGGGTGACCGAAAAGAAGCATTCCAATTTGGGCGCTTCCGTAGGTCGGATGTCGTGGGCGGTTTGAATACTCTGACACCAAAGTTAGCTACTCCTATATGAAATTAGAAAGAAAGAAAGAAAAACATTTATTGTAGCAAATAATAATCAAATAAGTACAAGCAAGAAATATATAAATGTACCTAAATATAAAGCTATACTTAAAACTACTTAAATAAAATACATATTTGCCACAATACAACCCCAACTCAGCATAATGCTGGCTGCATAGCAACCAGCGCTGGTCTTTTATTACATTATATTACTGTCTGAGTAATAGACTAATCATGCTTGTAAAAAAAACATAATTACTTATCTATATATTTATTCCATAAACCGAACCGAAATAACGTCTAAAAGTATAACAATGAATATATTTTTGCAGCACGCGCCGGCCATGTTGCTATTTTAGAAGGCGTTATGTTGAGAGTGCTGATAGTAACTGTGTATTTGACTAGACTTGATATAATTTAAATTAGCTAATTGTTTGGGTTTTTGTTTTTGGGCCGTCAAGTAGTGTCTAGGAAACGTTTAGGTTTTTTGTGCTGCCTAGTCTTGACGAGGGGACTAATCTTCTTCTAATCGAATGAGAGTGGCCTCCTCTGGTGTCGAGAATTCATCAAACCGCCCTAAGGGCCTCTGTCATGGCTTGACGACTGCCGTACTATGACAAACAGGGGACTAATAGTTATGTAACAAAGATATTTTAGTTGAGCAGTCGATTCTATGTATGGAATGAACTAAAGTGAATGAACTAATGAGTAAAATTTAGTAGATCCTTCTAAATCTACCGCTTCTTAAAATAACTCAAGCATGTGTTTGCTGTATTTGGTTTAAAAGTGTTTTTTTTAGATCATGAAATTACTTACTGATTAGGACAAAATACAGGTTGATTTTCACATCGCACACTGAACCGATTTCGATAAAACTTGTAACTATGTACTTACTGTTCTCTTAATTGAAACTTACCTCCAATAAAAAAAAAATGTCAGACAGACAAAGACTTTTCTAAATTTACTGCAATTAAGTACCTTATACTAAAAAGTAGTAGATATTCTTCTTCTTCTTCCAGTGCCTCTCCTTAATGGAGGTTGGCCGTCAGCTCAGCGAACTTGTCCCTATCTTGTGCCAAGCGAAAAAGTTCTTCTACGCTGGCAATACTCGTCCATTCTCGTATATTTTTCAGCCACGATTTCTTTCTTCTTCAGTAGATATTCAACAAGTTTAAATCGCCATGGGTTTATATTTCTTGTTTTGGTTTTCCCATTGTAGGTAAGTCATTCATACAAGAACGCGTCACTATTTTCGGTCACCATTGTTACTTTAATCAGGAATGCATACCTAAGCTTCCATGCTTACAATGACTTAATACCCAGGAGACGTCTATCTATCACACTAAATGTTACAATTTGGCCTCACGTCGGTAACTCCCGTAGCTTAGCTTACGAAAGAATTTGCAGAAATTTGATAAAACTAATAAGTAATTATTAATTCTATCTAAGTTATTTTTAATCTATTTCTTTGTGTATTACAATAAATAATATTCTATCTCTCTATCAAACTAAATTTGCAAAAATAATAATGCATTTTTATTTTAATCGTGACGTCAATCTTATAGTTACTTAACTGTAACAAAAAGTTTTCTATTCTTCTATAAATAATACTGCTTATAAAAGTATCTGACTTGTGAAAAACTCTATAATGGGTTCTGTACGGATGGAACTGTTTCCTGATGATTACAACCCAGGGGTCTACAAATCCAGAGTAAAAAGGTTTCTTCTAAGACAAAGCTAAAATCTTAGACTACAGCGGTGCTTAACATCAGACTGGCTGTAGTCAAACTTAAGCCTATTGCATGTGTAAAAAAAGCTTCCATAGCTTAAGCAATAGTTATTGTATTTTATTGTACTATTATTTTATTAAGAGATTAACTAAACGGTTTTCACTCACGTGTAAATCGCTTAAATCGTTTACGCGTTTCGGATGTTATGACATCCATCTTCAGAACGTTCGTTCTGGGCCGCGGCAACACGCAGACTGCGCGCCGCCGCGCGAGCGGCCCGCCGGGACACGGGCGCGGGGGCCTGTGGTGGTGGGGGTGGAGGCGAGACGATGTTACTACTCCCGGCCGCTACGTCCTCGGGTCGCTCCACTCGCGTCGCGTAAACGATTTACGCGATTTACACGTGAGTGAAAACCGTTTAGTTAATCTCTTGATAAAATGTCTCACGAAAGTTTTAATATTAAAATTAATTTAATTGTTAAAATTTATTTGTTATTATGTGACGTGTATCAAATATCTGATATAAATAAATGACTATGACTATTACTGGATGCCTGATCAGTATGCGTAGAATATATGTATGGAAGAGTGAATATTTGCATAGACGTACGTATTAGTTATGTGTCCCTGAGAAATATAGTCTATGAATATTCCATGGCATACTTTTATGTGGGAGGACAATGACTTGGAATTAGTTATGCATTTACGTGACATATGTAGGCATATGACCTTGCAGAGAAAACATAGCCACACTGACCTTAGAGATATTTAGAGTGGGTTAGACAAACAATAGTGTATGTTAATGTGTTTTCTAAAGTAGAAATGTGATGGTTCTTTGTACTACTTGTTTTGTATATATGTATATTGGTATTCAGTGAAAATATGACGTTTTAGATTTCTGTTGGCCTATTAATTAAATTACTAACACATTTTTTAATGTTTCACAAACATCCAAATCCTGGTTCTAGACCCGGTTCCCTAATTCCTGAAGTTCTAATTTTCTGAAACCATAAAACATGAACAGGAATTGAAATGGTTGCAAACCTATAAAAATTTGGATCACATTAATCACTGCGTTCCCATGTTCGAAAAACGTATAATAGTAGATTAGTAGCCGAGGGCTGTAAGGCATCAATTGCAGCCCGAGATAGTTAGGCGCACGAGCGCAGCGAGGGCGCCTATAGTTCGAGGGTGCAATTGATGCTTACACCCGAGCTAACTACTCTGCTTTACATCTCGATTGTGAGGTAAGTAGAAAAAACCCGTATTACAAGAATAAAACATTTTAATGGTTAAAATTTATAGTGAAATGAGAACAATTTGAAAATTTTAGGGACAGGTGTTTTATGGGTATGTTAAAAGTTTTAGATTGTGATATTTGCTGGTCACGGACAAAATCAGAACTTACTCGTTTTTCTTTTCGCCAATTATTCATGAACTCGTCGTAAGTTTTCAAATATCTCTCTTTAGAACTTTCAAGCAAAATATTGTTAATTGCTACTTCAGCTTCCATTTTCATAGAATCAGGAGTGCAGCTTTCATAATATATCGTCATCACTTGCAGAACTCATGTTTTTTTTACTAATTAGCACGTATTTATAAAAAAACCCAAAAACAAACAACATTTAAAATTAAAGTTTTCTATTCCCGCCTTTTTTCATCTTTTTTGTCAGGAACGAAATTGAGCATCGCCGTTCGATATTTAAAATTGATGACTATTATACTCATACGAAGAAGTTTGAGCTTGAGTTTGAATAGCGAAGCGACCTCCTTTGTCTACTACTTGAACTTTTTGAAAGAGTGAAAAGTTTTTATTTAATTACTTACCGCCCTAGGGCTTTTCTAGCTACATTATTACCCTAGGGCGCTAATTGGTTACTTACAAGCCCCATTTGGGGGTAATAAGGACCTACTTACCGAACATGAGAGATGTAAAAAAATTATGGCATGACTGAGGTGATCATTCTTTATGTACTTACAGTAAGTAGATAAGTAAGTAAATACTTTGAAAAAAATACTGGACTCATTAAACCGTCTATTGTCCGAAACTGTGACGACATCTATACTAATATTATATTATAAAGCTGAAGAGTTTGTTTGTTTGAACGCGCTAATCTCAGGAACTACTGGTGCGAATTGAAAAAAATATTTTTGTGTTGAATAGATAATTTATCGAGGAAAGCTTTAGGCTATATAACATCACGCTGCAACTAATAGGAGCGAAGAAACAATGGAAAATGTGGAAAAAACGGGGAAAATTAGAACCGTTTTTATGGTCATAACTTTCCACGCGGACGAAGTCGCGAGCACCAGCTAGTTTTTAATAAGTATTAAAAATATGTAAGGTCCTTGCCAATTTCTAGCTAGAAGTGGTGATAATGTATATTTACTTAGTTATAATACGGAAATCACGCCCGATCTTTTACTATATCATCATAATCATCATCACAAATTTAAGGGCGAATCCCTTGTCTGTATAGCATGTGCCATCCTTCCCGGTCTTCTGCCAATTAAAATAAATATAATAATAATAATATAATTGTTTAGTAATGTAAATATAAATAAATCCTTTATTGTTTCAACTTACGTGTTACGTACATACATGATTGTATAATGACAATAACAAAGTTTATGCACTACGTTGGTAGGTGTACTAAGCTCTGTACTAGGTATCACAAAGGATCCTGTGTTACAGGGCTGTAGTATCCTTGCCGCGGCAGGCTTTCTCCTGCTGAAAGTTACACCTAACTAAATATCCTAAAATAGAAACATAAGAACATAACAATTTGGTAGCAAATAACACAAGAATTATGATTTGACAATGACAGTAATGAAATGACATGACAGTAAACAATAAAATTTAGTGATACCAGTATCGCCAATTCCTTGACTTTTTTACTTTATAGAGTGCTATTATAAAATCTAATATCAATAAACCTGTAAACATAGAATTCCTAAGGTCTACGAACTAATAAACCGTTCACCGGGCGAATGCGCTAAATAAATAGAATTGTGTCAGTCTGCCAACTTCCTACATTTCGACACGGCGGCGCATCGGCCTCAGCTGACGTGGGATATGGACTGTGAAGTAGGATAACTAAACTAGATTGGTTGATAAGTTAGATCTGCTTAGTTGATCTTTAATTTCAAGATGTATGTAGGTGTACCTACAATGTCCGAGATCATGTGTACAGTATCTGAGGACACTTGTCTTCCGTGGAAGGACCCGGGTGCCCGTATCTGCCCAAGATAACTCCCCTAATGAATTCATTCTGCGGGGACACAACCTTCAGTCATGGGGAAATACGACTGAAGATGGTGTACATTTATTTACTTAACTATCTTTTTTACTTTAAATCTAACTAGTTATACCCAACAACCGCATGCAATTTCATGTGATTTCGTCGGAAAATTGTGATCTAAGTATTTAGGTTTTTTAATATCTTTAGATGCGCCAAATTTCGTATTGTGAATTTTTATCCTGATTAAATGATATAAATATGGATCTTCAACAAGTTTCATTAAAATGCTTTAAATACATCGGCGTTTGATTACCATCACTCACCATGATAAAACAACGAGAATAGACCAGTCGTTTTATGAAATCTTACACAAGCATTTTTCAAGAAGCATTGTGTTCGTTTGTGATCCAATTCGTTTTTGGCAAGCTTTGATGTCTGATGCATTAACTACTAGCTCCGATTTAGCATTTCGAATTTATTAATACTTGTAGTCTATCCGATTCTGAAATTTGGCCTATATGCCATATATGTTGGTTTTACACTTAACAATTTGATTCTTCATTCTACCACATAAATGTGTCCAAGTAAAAGTGTCGAGAGTTTTCCTTACACTAAGTATTTGAGTACTTAAATAATTTCCTATTAATGTGGCCTGGAAGAGATCGCTCTTAGCGATAAGGCCGCCAATCAAAACGCTAATTTTAATTTCTATGTTTAATATATGTGGTGTTTTAATAAAGTATTTATCTCTCGTATTAAGAAATTTAAAACCGCCCTTAGGCCCTCTGACACAGCTTAACGTCTATCGTACTATGAAAGAGGTGTCCAAATGAAAGGCCACGTTATAATCTCACAAAACTGTAGCCACTACCTATATAAAAAAAAAATATACCTCCACTAGCTGAGCTACAAATACCTCGATTCCACATTCTTCTTATAGCCAACAGTGAATTATAAAATTAACATTCGCCACGCGACTCGGAAAGGAAGTGGTGATATAAGAATGGGTTGTATAACGGTGCAGGATCGTATTAAGGCCACATTTGGACGGATAACGGGGATGCCAAGTTTGGGTGCTGGGGTTTTGTAGAATAAGAAGAAGAATAAACGATTTGTTTATACGGATTAAGTACTTATGATATGCCGTTGCTTAAACTGCTTTGTTAGGAGCTAAAATTTAGCTTAATATCTCTTTCGTGATTCTATACTTCATGAACGTGAACTTGAACTTAACGTGAACTCCTGGGCAAAGGTCTCCCCCAACTCCCTCCATGCGTCCCAATCGCCGCTTCCTCACGCCAGGCACCCCGACACCGTTTGAGATCCTGACCCAGCGGGTCTTGGACCTTCCTCTACCAAGTTGCCCTTGAGGTTCCCACTTGTCAACGCTATTCAAACAAAATTAGCGAAGCATTAAATGGATGATTGAGAAGTGACATAAACTTACAGACATACCATCAAGGATGGAATATCACATTAAATTGTATTTCTAAATAGTTAAGTTCGTCTTATTAGTCTGGAAAACTTTTGAAACGCATACGAACTTCTTTGTCACTTTTATACAAATTTACTTAATTATGACTATTGTAAATGTATAAAGTATTACCTATATAATATTTATCCATATTTTCTTCCTTCCAGCATGCAGCCCCTACAGAAGCGATGACGTGGCGCGCTGTGATTGGCGCGCGCGCGTGACGTGGCAGCGCCTGATTGGTGGAAAATGTCCGGCTTGCAGGCGCGTGCTGAAGACACCATCAACGGGGTCGATGTCAGGGAGTCGGGGAATGCTTTAAGGTAAATATAATGTCTATATAATCTTTAGTCTATATAATAATCTAAGTACTTAAAAAAAACTCCTGTAGTGAACCTATTCTATAGGTATATTACTTAAGAATGAATCTTCTTTAAGTCGAAAATGTATTAGGTACATTAAATATATTTGGGTGCATCTCCCACCGATTGGATATTAGTCCATACAAGATTGTCCTAAGATTTTTTTATTCAAATGTCATTGACAAATATTTTTATTGAAAATATTTGTCAATCCAATCCAGCGCCATATTCATACACATATCTCGAAAAAGCTTAAATAATATTATGAAATCCTGTTTGCAAGCCATTAACTCTAGTACATGGTTTCGTGTAGACGAGTTTATCTTCATTTCTAAAACAACAGCACTATCGTGGTCCACTAGCTTGCTAACTTATTAGCACTAGCTTTGCTAGCCTAGGCTGAAAAACTAGCCTCGTGTGTCTGTATGTTCTTGTTTTTGTGTCTAAAATCTTCAGAAACGCGCGAACATATAACTAAATCTAAATAATAATTCTGTTTTGGGCCACCGAGATACAGGCCTGGCCTAGTTCGGGGCCCGTTGAAAGCGCACATAATCTAGTTCTGTATTTATAATAATGTATTGATCTAAAAAAAAATTTAATCTGGTGCATAACTTTTTTTATAATATCTGCAGTACCTATGCACATAATATATATTTACCAAAATTAGCTATAGCCTATTTTTCCTTTTGAATGCTTACCAATTTCGTTTTAAAACAAAACCTGTAATTATGTTGATACCAAATTATAAATATATATGCATTAATTGCATAATGCAACTGTAATAAACACTTACACACTTAATAACTTTCCTATCAAGTACAGACAAGATAATTAGTAATTCAACATTTCCTTCCAACTTAATCTAACTTAGCAGATGCATAACAAGTCTGTCGAATAACATTTACATGCTAATGTTAGGAAAACTTATTTCCTTGAATGTTTTACTTAAGTAAGTATTCTTAACGTGGGGTGCTATGTGAAATCGACATTTCATAAAAATCAAATAAAATAGAAGTATATAAGACAGAGCTGAATTTTTTTCCGTTTATATAATTTTCATTCAGTGTTAAGACAATAAAAAACGCCAAAACACGATTACGTATGTACTTTGCTCGATAGTTTTATTTTTTGAAAAATAGTTGTTTTGGAATATTTTTCACCTTTTTTTCCAAAAGTAGTACAGAAATTTAAACCAATTTAATTATATCTAAAATATAATGTTATTATTTAGAGGAGTAAAAAGCCATAAATAGAATATTCTGATTTGCTGATTTTATATGAATTTATTTCGTCAAAATCGTCTGCAAAACTGCTCAAATTGTGCATAATTGTTTGCGTGTGGACAAGACTCGTCGGCCGAACTATGCGCCCGATGCTCGCCCTTGCCATCATGTTAATACGGCGTGGAATTGCATGCGAAAAAGCAACTATAGGCATTTTCCCAAGCGCAAAGCGTTTTCGGGTGAAATATGGTGGCCTTAAACATATATATACAAGGTTACTTGTAACTAACGCATACCCATTTAATGGTGGCTATAATAAGTGAAAACAAA
The DNA here is from genome assembly GCA_927399415.1 of Macaria notata. Lineage (NCBI taxonomy): Eukaryota > Metazoa > Arthropoda > Insecta > Lepidoptera > Geometridae > Macaria > Macaria notata. The sequence continues at coordinate 1,993,323 of OV656750.1, read as the reverse complement.
CTATTCTACGACTTTTGAAAAAGTCACAAAATTGATCGATTATGACTTTGTTACTAAAGCTATCTTTAAAGGATTATGCATAAGTTATACCAGTATAACGGTGAAGGAAAACATCGTGAGGAAACCGACATGTTTGAGGACCACAATATCCGAGGACATGCGTCTTCCGTGGAAGGACCTGGGCGCCCACCACGATGTATCTGCCCAAGAAAACTCCCCTAGTGAATTAATTCTGCGGGGAGTCACGACCCTCAGTCATGAGGAAATACGACTCGAAGAGAGATACAAGTATAAGAAAGGCTGTATTTACATTTAGATTTGGCTCAAAAACTAGGCTGCCCAAAAGCACTGTTAAATACTTGTCGTCTACTTTACTTACCGACATTTAAGGTGTGATAGTAAGCTGACCAGATGACTAGCAAACCAATCTTAGTGGGTTAATTGTACCGGCAGCCGCATTAGAGAGCAAGTTACATACATTATAGTAGAGAGTATGCTCCATCTTCGAAGATAGTGTTATAGTGCGAATGTTCCTTCAGGTCATCATCAGTCTAATGGGACCCACTGCAGGGCATAGGTGGTTTGGTGAAACTCAGTACCTACCACTGATTAAGTACGTCAAATTCCATTCTACCATAATGATTGCTTACTATCAGACGAATTATGCCCAAGTGCAAACATATCCATATTTTAGAAAAATAAAAACAAAATCTAATCTCCGCAAGCGAAGTCACTGAAAACCCACTACCACCAAACCCATACTCAACCAAACTATAAGCAATTTTTCGCTCTGTTGACCGCCCGTATTACTCATGAATAAAACGCACGCCAATTTGTACCCTATTTACATGCAAATTAGAGGCCGTAACGCTCTGCATGGTATAATCGAATTATCTAATCTTGGATGTTTTCTTAGGAAGTCGCGGTGAAAGACTGCGGAGATAATGTTGGTTACATCAGTTTTGTATGAAATTTAGTGGGATTTGGTTTCGTGGACTGTTGTTTCGCGTTTGGATGTGTTTGTGAGTGTATTCTGTATGTGAATAAGTAAGTTTCTATTAGATACAGTTTTCTAATGAACTAAGTAAATAATTCTCATCATGATTACCCCTTCTTCACAGTCGGCTGCCCCAATTTGGATTAAATTTGAAATGAAGATAGTTTACAAGCGGTTTAACACAGTTAATAACTGTGTTAAAAACTAACTAACTAACTTATAACTATTAACTGTGCGAAAATCATTCCAACGCTTTCGATCATTCTTCCTTCACTGTAAAAGCTGTCCTTCTTTGGAATGACTTGCCCCTTCACATCCGGCAAGCCAAATCTCTTTCAGTTTTTCAGGGTTTGGTATATAATTACTATTTATCCAAGGTATGATTTGCTGTCCTATATTTAATTGATTGATATATTTATTCTTCCTTTGCTTACATTGTTAGTAGTTTTTTTTTGTGCTTTCCTAGCAATAATTTAGACTTTGGTATGTTTGCTTGTTAGAGTATCTGTTTTGTTGTTGTTTGTACGCCACCGACTTTTACATGTTTCTTTCCTAGCGATCTTTACTAAGGTTGCCTGGAAGAGATCGCTCTACGCGATAAGGCCGCCCAATGTACCTAGGTAAAGTAATTCTACTGTTAATTGTTTTTGTATTTTGTGTTCTGGTGTACAATAAAGCTATATTGATTGATTGATTGAAAATAAACATTCTATCGTGAAGGATTTTAACATTCGTCTTTATATTGCTTTAAATGAACACGGATTCACACGGCTTTGCCCACGTTTTATCAGATTAATAAAAAGCCTGTATGAAGCTGAAGCGCCCGTAGCTCAGCTAGCGGAGGCAATCGCATGCGATTACTAATGTTAAGCAAAGGTCGACGCGGTCACTCTTTGGATGGGTGACCGAAAAGTGGCATTCCATTTTGGGCGCTTCCGTGGGTCGGATGACACGTTAAATTGTAGGTCCCGGCTGTTTGTCTAGTACGGCATTCGTCAAGCCATGTTAGAGGCCCTTAGGGCGGCTTGATAAACTCTCGACACCAAAGTTGGCCACTCTCATTCGATAAGAAGCAGAAGAAGAATAGCCTGTATCATTCTCAAGATCTCATACTACCATCGAATAAAATATTACAAGAATCTGTCACTCCATTATAGCGTGCTAGAGCAACCAACAGATCAACAAACATATCAACAAACCCAGTTTCACTTTTATTATGATGATATGTTGTATCATTCCCGCAATTCCCACGGGAAAAGTTCATTCACACCCACTTTGCTAACCCATAAACATAACATCTATAAATAGATATAATACTCATCGCTCATAAATAGATTATGACCCACATAGATAATAATTAACAAGTAATTAATCCATCTTATCGTATGTCTATTTATATATAGTACAGAGGTGTTGTCAGTTCGTATGTTAGAATTTATTCATCACAAGTGCCATTTAATTTGTAAAAAATATCTAACTGCACTGCTTTGGCATTGTTATAAACATTTTAACCAAAATTATCTTAAAACTAGTAAACCCCTTTTACCTATATGTACGAGTACATAGATAATATTAAAACTGGTCTCTTAATTCATTCTTATGTACTTAATATGATAAAACGTCAATATAAATGACAAATGATTTTCAAGAAATTGTTAGACAAACATACATTCCTACACACACACACACACACACACACACAGACGAAATTCAACACACGTATTCTGCAGTCTGAATGATAATCATCATACTAAAATTTCATCCAGTTCTGGCCAGACAATACCACATATTGGATACATACGAGTTCGAATTCATTAACATAATCTTCTTTTAAAAAATCTGTTATCACACGGGAGAAACCGCGTGAAACTAATCACTATAAAATCCATACTCTTATCATATCTAATGAATGCAGTTTAGCTGTCAGTTTGTCTGTTGAAAGCGAATGTTATATCTGGTTATATCATTGGGGTCGGCGACATATTGGCATAGATTAGTGAATTGAGTGTTTACTGAAGATGATAATGTGTTTGTGTTTGTGGTTTGTAGGCCAATGCACTGTGTTGTTTGTATTTTGTACCAATGCACTTATTATCTAAGTCTGGTCTCAGAGTTTATGAGACTTAATCGTATGTACTTATTAAATACAAACAATGTTACGTCGTCCGCTTATTTCCAAGTGGCATTCCATTTTGGGCGCTTCCTTGGGTCTGATGACTCGTTAAATTGTAGGTCCCGGCCGAGAATCTTTATTGATACTGTAAAGTTGCAACATACATAGGTATAAGTACTAATATCATAGAATATGCTACACAAATTACAATATCTCGTCAAATTGCATTTATAACATTTAGTTTTAATAAAATTTGAGAAGTTTCAATCTGTATTATTAATAAAAATATAACTAACTATAAAAATAACTTTTTGTTGTACACCACATTCTTTTTAGGGTTCCGTACCTCAAAAGGAAAAAACGGAACCCTTATAGGATCACTTTGTTGTCCGTCTGTCCGTCCGTCCGTCCGTCTGTCAAGACCCTTTTTCTCAGGAACGCGTAGAGGTATGAAGCTGAAATTTATATCAATTACTCAGGTCTACTGTCCCTTGAAGCTGTGAAAAAATCAAACTTCTAAGCCAACGCAATCAAAAGATACAGCCATTTATGCCGCAAATTTTCGACACTTGCAAGGGAATCAAAACCTACAGGGTGCTTCCCGTGAACTCAGAATCTTGAAATTTGGTACGAAGCAACGTCTTATAGCATAGATAAAGGAAAAATTACGAAAACCATAAATTTTTAGTTACATCACAAAATACTTTGTAAACCTTGCAGGTTTGTACGGAACCCTCGGTGCGCGAGTCCGACTCGCACTTGGCCGGTTTTTTTTTCTTATAACCTATAACTAAACAGAGAAAATAAAAGAAAATCATACATACAGAGAGAAAGACGCGGCAAGCGACTTTCCTTATAGTGATAGTGAAGGTGCGATCCAAGACAGCGCATATGGAGTGTCGTATGACATTCCTGTGCCCACGTGCTACACTTGGCAGGCCTCAGGCCGGTATGTGGCTTATTGGATCTGCGAGTAACTGTGTGGAGTGACTACACTTTAACAAGACAACTTATTATTTTATCCTTCTTGTAATATTGGAGGCTCGGTGGTAATCACGTTCTATTTACATTCCGATGTACCCTGGTCCGACCCCAGCCAGCTATTATAATAAATAAATAAATAAAAATACATTTCTTGGGACACGAAACAAGAGATACAGAATACAAGATATAAACAAGTAGGTACACACGTTTCATGTCACAATCCGGCCCCAACTCAGCATGTGCTGGATGCAAGCATCCAACGCTGGTCTTCCGTTGGAACCGGCAGGTGCCGTCACGAACGTGACGAAAAGTATATATAATAAAGAGTGATTTGAACACAATAAAAATGTACAACTTGTAGCAAACGTAGACAAACAAAACCATAGTTCAAACATATAACACATAACAGACGGCGTAAAATATACATTAAATAATAGAACAAAAAATAAAATGAAAGTATGGAGGTACATTAAAAATATAACATTAACAATAAATAAATTAAACGGCACTAGTGTCTACAAAATCCGAAGACATATGTCTTTCGTGGAAGGATCTGCCTACCACGATGTACATATCTGTGTAAGAGAAATACCCTAATAACTAACTCAATTCTGCAAGGGAGTCACTCACAACCCTTAGTAGGTGATGAAGAATACGGGTCGAAAAAGAGCATAGTTCATATGATTTGCAAAACGTTATTGGTTCATACAACATTTTCCACTATCATAATGATCTTGATATTTTTAAACGGCCCATTTAGGAAGTAATAAACTACAAAGTAATGTTTTTGCTGACATAAACCAGCTTATTCTAAACTTATTCAAGGTTTAAGTCGTGTTGGAGCTATTAGGCAATATGTCATTGTACAGTTTCTTCTTCTTATCTGAAAAAACAATTTTTAATGTTAGGACAAGAAAGATACAAGGCCGACACCACAGAGGCCCATACCCAGTGGATCGATAAGTACTGAAGATGATGATGATGATCTGAATAAGTGTGGCCGCCACTAGTGTTTAATAAAAATAACATTTTCTTAGTCAACTTTCTTTGATTCTTTTTTCGCCTAAACGGCTGAAGCATTTTGGATGAAATTAATGGTAGCCGCATAAGATTAAACCACATAAAAATAACCAAAATACATAGAAATACCATTTCAATCCGTTTCAAAGGCCTCTGACATGGCTTCATTAACGATTGCTGTACACTTTCCTTTCTTAATACTGGTTTAATCTTATGCGGCTACCATTAATTTCATCCAAAATGCTTCAGCCGTTTAGGCGTAAAAATAATCAAAGAAAGTTGACTTAGTAAATGTTAGTTTTATTAAATTATTAATTTAATAAAATTATTTTACAAACATGACTTTTTATATATTTACGTTAGTTTGCAAAGTGAAATATGAGTTGTATGGGACAGCTTAGTTACTGTTATCAAATATTTAAGTAAATTACTTTTAGTTATATCTATGTAGGTCTATGTTTAACTGAAATCGACATATAACTACGCTTACGTACATAAAAACTCCTTTGAGTTTTTATGTACGTAAGCGTAGTTAGCCGGCCAGTAAACCTCGGCCGCTTACCATTATAATGCTATTAAAGAACAATCAGCGCATAAAAACTGGCAACACTGCTCATAATTAATTTTTGTGCTGGCAAGGTCGGACATAATTAGTTTGTACGACGGATCTGTGATAGCCGTGAATGGAGGTATGTACATACATATGTACATACAAATATGGTTTTAATTTAGTTGTAATAACCGGCTAGCACTTACGTCAAAAATTACGTCGAAAAATTAGCTCGACAAGTTTCGGAAATCTGAGGTTTCCATCATCAGGAGGACGAGTCAGCACGCGCGTCCCGGTTGGCTGCCTCGTCCAGACCTAAACAGACCTAAGGTTATTACAACTAAATTAAATCATGCCTTACGGGAACTATAATAAAATATGGTTTTATATGTATGTTTGTAGATTCCGAATTCCGTGTAAGATAATACTAAGAGAAACTTTAGACAAAACTTTTGTCTCGTACCTATTGGCGATCAAGATTTTGAAGAAGTTCCGATTTTGTCCGCTAAAAACGCTGTGTTTATTTTTCACTAAGGCCGATTGTTCAAACACTCACTGTTGCTTTCAAAACAGGGCTAACACAAAGTATTTTCGAATGTGAGAGAAAGTTATTCTGCAAGCCCTATCTCTACTGAAGAAAAACACTCACGTATTTGCCAATAGGTCGCCAATTAGGACATCAATTTTAAGTTTTGTATGTTTCATTGTGTTTTTTTCCTGTTTTTTGATGTTTATAATAAAATGTTTTCTATCTATCTATCTATTTGATAGTACAATGAATAAGGAAATTAATCTCTCCCATTATCACATTTCCTCCATCTAAGCCGATCAATGATTCATGTCTGATTCTCGATTGTGCAACATTGCAGCCGTTAATGGCTCTTAAAGCCGTCAATTAGTATCGCTAACACTGCTCTACATTAGGAAACTACAATAAACAGATAGAGTAGATTAGGGGACGGTTTTAGGCTAAAAGACCCTTCTTTTAGCCTAAAACCGTCCCCTAATCATTTTACACTGAAATAAAACCATAAAGTCTGCCGCTACGCTAGTGTTGCTTCGGGATAAAAACCACTGTCACTAGGTCCCTAAATATTCGTCCCTAATATTAGCAAATTAACAAATACACTGTCACTTATGTACTTAGTATGAGAATGGCGTAGCATGAAATAAATAAATAAATAAATATTCCGGGACATTGCACACAGCGCCATCTAGCCCACACTAAGCAAACGCTTGTGTCGTGGGTACTAGAAAGTTAACAAATTGCTGCTAATATATTTTCTTACGTGTTTTATTTTAGTTTAGTGGATGCCAACCGCGATTAAAGAATCAATAACTAATCTTATAACCAACTTAATAAATTTTCAATAAAAGTCTTTAATTTATACTCCATAAGAAGTGGATGGAGTAATGTCCTTACTCCATCTCTGTTGAAATCTATAAAACTTTCAAAGAAGGAAGCTATTTTTCCTTGAAGACACATCAAAGCACCCTCGATGCAAACAAAATAAAACGCTGCTACGCTAATCTAAACATTCAACCTAGCATTTTTATTGGATTTTCCAGATTTCTGTTTGTTTTCGTCACAATGGTAGCAAACATTGTCAAGATGCGTTTTCGTGTTCGAGCAGGACCCATAAGGCAACAATAGGAACGAGTATATCTATTGTTCATGTATCTTTAATACGCAACTTGTTGATGCACGCGTCTTTGCTCGCCTAGTTTTGGTATAAAAAGTAGCCTATTACATATTTCGCTCTCAGTACCCTACGCTACAACTATAGCGTATATATGTACATATATATATATATATATATATATATATATATATATACATATATACGCTATATACATATTTTATTTTAAAGTAGCCTATTACATATTTTGCTCTCAGTACCCTACGCTACATGCGTGTGCTATGTGTGTATATGCTATGTGTGTGTGTATACGTACAAGATATAGACAGACACTAACAAACGAACAAACATGCCGATTTTATATTTTATCTGATACAAGCGTAAGCTTAGTATGGGGCTAGATGGCGCTGTGTAATTATTCTGAAACGTTTATTTATTTATTAATGATTTCTACGCTGATGTAACAACAAATATTCAACTTCTAGATGTGTGTTTTTTATGTACTAGTATTAAAACTGTACAAGCTATTGTAAATCAAACTCTGGAGAAATATACATAATAGTGTTTTACCGCTGCGACAGAGACCACAGTTGCGTTCCAGAGCCTCATTTACAATGGATTTCCGCAAAGTAACGCCTGATTCAATATCTTATCTGCAAGCTATTGTATTTCATTACACTCAGTAAACTCATACAAAATGGTCTAGCCGCGACCGTTAACAGTTTGACCGCGACAATTAAGCCCGATTTGATGCAACTCTGGGGTCGACGAACCGACCGTTTTATTCCTGATTCGTCATAGAATATACTTGGGTGGGATAGATGTGCCACTGCAATCTATTTTTATTCTCAACAAATAAAATATTCAGTAAATTGATAACCTTCTTTTTTTAAAGTCGGTTAAAAACTACGAGCCTTATTACAAAACGTGGTTTAAACTTTAAATGTTAGTCCAGAACTTCGTAAATACTGGGTCCGTTTTCGTTGTTTGCAGTATGACTGTCTACTGTCTTAATTAGGAAACTGTCATAATGTTACCAATGATAATAAAAGTTTCATTTTGAAGTTGACATTTTGACTGTTTGTATGTCATGTTTGAACAACAAGAACCGACTTTTTATTTTCAAAGTCCTAACAGTAACATTTAAACCGCGTTTTGTAATAAGACGGTAAGTAAGTGTTTATGTTCTGAATTTGTTGTAGAATAAACCTAGGTTATAGATAGGTGTACTGTTTAGGAATGTAGGTAACATAGATTCGAAAATATTGTACTAACTTAATTCCAATACTTACTTTAATTGCATTTTTTCGATAAAGTACTTTATGATGTTACGTTTACGTTACTTTATTTATAAAACACATATTATAAAGGCGAATGTGAAAATGATTAAGCCATTTTGATGAAATTTGTTGTTCGATTGATATATTATTATTTAAAAAGAAAAACGTACTAAAACTAATACAATACAATCTTCTCGTACAGGTTAAATCTATTCTTAGAACACTGTATATGTATGTCGTCAAAGTCACCTTTATCTATCCGTATGTGCGGTCTTACATTAATGAAGCTATAACTTTTATTTAAATTAACTCGTTATTTCTGATTATATGCAGTTTAAACATGACATTTAATATGCACCCACTAATTTGTTAATAGATAAATCGACTTTATGATGCATTTATGAATAATTTACATTGAATTATGTTTTGATTAGGATTTGAGTTTGGTCGTAGTGAGGATAATCTTTCATTGACTTTCCTATAAAGGAGAATGTTGATTTCGTCTGTATCTGTAGGTATGCGATATTGTCATAATTAGATAAAAATAAAACTATTCATTTATTTAATAACAATCAAAACGGCCGAAGCCGTTATTGTTATTATTTTCTTTATTTCACTTCACAGATTCTCGGGCCTTACGCCCGGTATTTTTAAGGCATCAGTGGGGCCGTAGCCAACACTGAGAGGCCTTTTACAATATTATACTTAAAATTAAGTACAAAATACAGATAGAGGATGTTAGGTATATAAAGTAACTATTGCAGACATGGTATTAATATTACAGGCTATTGTGTTGAGTTGTTCATTGACTTAATTAAACTGGTCTATTGTACGAGGAACGGCACCCGCCAGTTATGCCTCATTCATAAAAAATATAGCGGGTGATGACTTGCCACTCACTAAATGGGCCGTCCACAGAAGGCAGCCTAAGATGACGCCGGAAGGGCAACATTGGTGTGAGTGGCTTAGGGTGTCGAGAGGTGTGCTGCGCGTTCTCTGAGCGGTACTAGCGGCGTTATGCCCTTTAACACTTCCACCCTGGAGCTTAGGTACTTAGCTCTTGCGTCTTCCACTCCCGGACGGCCAATCAAGGCAAGCCGGGAGGCAGGGGGTCTCATTTAGCCCCCAGGGAATCGGGGTCCGCGGTGACGCCACTCACCGACGACTCGCCATAAAGTCGCCCCTGCGGTTTTATTATTACATTAATTGATTAAAACAATACTTATTCCACAAACACATAATCAAATCAAATCAAATCTACAAACAAGTTAATAACACCAATTAAGTTCACATGTATCAAACATTTTATTTACAATAATAAAATATAAAAACAAGTGAAGGAAAACTAAACATACTACTTTTAGCTACTACAAAAAGGGGCACTTAGAAAATCTTTAGAAAAGCCTAAAGATAATCTAAGTGCTCCAGCCCACTACCAGAGGGCAGCGTGCCCAGCATGCTGGACGCATTACCACGCTGGATGGCAATGCTAAATGTATAAAATGAACTTTTGCATACCTACGAGTGTAAATGCCGAAATAGACTCTTGAATTGTATACAAGTCTGACAGATTTATCTGAAATTGGACAATCATATTTGTCGGACTCCGTAAAATAGTAGTTAATAAGTACCTTTAAAGTAAGTGAGAACCCCAGGCTTCAGCAATTCTTAAAATCAGGCGGGTCCGAACAAACTACTTCATGTAAAAACTAAAATAGTTATAAAAATAATGTGTCCCATCTTTTCCTAAAATACGTATTCTATGGTGAATGCAAGTGGCGTGTCGGAAGTATAACGACTACTGTGTGGTCTCGTGAATGCAGATTGTTGTATGCACTGAAACTCCTTCTCTTTTTTACCGAGAGTGAAAAAGGAGGAGGATGTCCATTTGACTGTACTGTGTTACCGTAGAAATTTAGATAGAGAACTTTGAATAGTGGTAGTATACGGATCTGGGCGTAACATAGGCTACTTTATAAGCCGTAACAATCTGAGTGAAGCCGCAGGCATGCATTAGTATATTATTATAGTACAAATAACTGGGTCAAACGTTGGCCGAATTTCACATCCTAAATCTCGGCCCACTCTCGTCTACATCCTTACAAAACATCCTCCTTCATTACTTACTAGTTATGTACTCTGAAATCTACACGTTGTTCTGTTATAGAATGGTCATGGATATTCTTTTCTTCATATTCTTTTTTTGTTAGAAGTGATATAAATATAAGCTCTTCCAGACATACATATAAAATGTATGACACTTTATGCAAAGCAAAGTGTGACACTTCTACTTACTGGCTTGTTAGCTTAGTTGGTAGTGGATCTGCCTTCTAATCTAGGGGTTGCGGGTTCGACTCCCACTTGACACAAGTATTTATGAAATTTATAATAAAGTACTTGTGTTGAGTCTGGTCGTTTGTATGTATTTACAAAAGAAAAGTATATAAGTATTCTAGTGTGGGGCTAGATGGCGCTGTGTGCAATGTCCCGGAATATTTATTATTTTATTATATAAGTACATTATCCGTATAATGTCACACTTTACTTTGCATAAATAAAGAAGATGATAAAAGAAATAGGTAAATTACATTATGCATATGTAAGCTGTTTTTCTTTACTTAAGATTTAAGATGATAATGACAGTTAGTCAATAGAATTTTTCTGCAAATAGTGGAAATCATTGGTACTTTTTCTATAAAACTGTGACACCAGAGTAAGCCACTCTCATTTATTTACTTATTATAAGAGAGAACAAGCGTAACACTTGACATAAAGTGTGATCGAACACCGCTGCACCGCTAATAGACTGTTGGGATATAAATAATAAATAAATATTCCGGGACATAGCACACAGCGCCATCTAGCCCCACACTAAGCAAATGCTTGTGTCGTGGGTACTAGATAACGGATATAATACTTGTATACTTTTTTTTTTGTAAATACATACTTATTATACATACAAACGACCAGACAGATAAGTACAATACTCGCAGAATTTAGTTAATATAACTTAAATTGTAACAAGATTCTTGATAATCTTCTTTTAAAATCGCAGTAAGATTTAGCGCTAAGAAAACTCTGGGAACAAATTGTTCTACTACACTACACAGTTTTCTCATGTCTAGACCCTTCTTTTATAAAACGCCCTATACACGTCTATTACGTAACTTCCACTACAAACCTGTGAATGCCCCTCTAAGCAGGAGTATGATCTCATTACCATTGTGGACACTGATATACTAAAACATATCGTATTGTGAAGGAATACGATATAATATTGCCTGGAGTTTTCTGAGAAATCAATTTGCAACTTTGCATTAGGAAGATATCAGTTATGTACTAAGAACGAATGTTTAGATGTTATGTAACAGGAGAATAACATACTAGAGTTAAATTAAAAAAACAAAGTAAAGAGATTTATTAGTGTGGTAGGTACATCGTATTGATAAAAGACAATTATCATGGTTTATCAGAAAATATATCCTTGTTAGGATTTTTGTTCACTGGTACTATAAGCAGGTAGTGTAGGTACCTAAGTACTACTTACTGAGGAGTTATAAGTAACGGTCTTAAAGCCAAGAGAGCGAGTGTGGCTCAGCGCTGGTTGCAGTGTCTGCTTTTCATCCAGGCGCACCCTGGTTCGAATCTGGCCCTACACCAATGACTTGTATTTTCAAGTCGTGTGTGGATTTGCACTCGCTTAACGGTGAAGGAAAACATCGTGTGGAAACTGCCATGTTTGAGGATCACTATATCAGAGGACATGTGTCTTCCGTGGAAGGACCTGGGCGCCCACCACGATGTATCTGCCCAAGAGAACTACCCTAACGAATAAATTCTGCGGGGGAGAAAAAAAAGAGAGGCTCTACCCTCAGTCGTATTACAGAATGTAGTAAGTAATCGTTCTTACCTATGTTTCATCTTAAATTTTCTTTTCGTTCAGTCTAAAAATCTATATTTTTTTAATATTATAAAGTTGAAGAGTTTGTTTGATTGAACGCGCTAATCTCAGGAACTACTGGTGCGAATTGAATAAATATGTTGTGTTGAAGAGACCATTTATCGAGGAAGGCTTTAGGCTATATAACATCACGCTGCAGGAGCAAAGAAACAATGGAAAATCTGGAAAAACCAGGGAAAATTATTCACCTTTGAGGGATTCCCTGCGTGAGCTGCGAAAACGGTTTAAGTCGTGGGTAACAGCTATAATTTATAAATCTGAAGAGGTTCTTTGCAAAAATAAATATGATGCCCATAATAACTATTCCACGCGGACAAAGTCGCAGGCACAGCTAGTAATTAATAACTCTGTATTTAATATTATATTAAACCCATCTGCAACATACAGTTACAAAGAGGTTCTGATAAATAGTTGAATTGAATCAAACAAGTTGTTTAGTATGACGCATCCATACGGTATGTGGTGTCTTATCATACGAGGCAGATAACGGGTGACATCTCAAATGATGGGCATCTTCTTTTGACATATATAGTTAAATGTTTGAATATACGAGTATTCGTTTTTTGTGTAGCCTTCAGTTTGTATGTAATAGTACGTTATTATTCATAACTAGTGCTCGCGGTTTCGCTCGCATTAAGAAGTAAAACTTGCATCCCCTATTTCACCCCTTTAATAGTTGCATTTCCAAAAATCCTTTCTTAGCGGATGCCTACGTCGCGTCGTAACATCTACCTTTATTCCAAATTTCAGCCCAATCCGTCCAGTGGTTTGGGCTGTGCGTTGATAGCTATATACTATATCAGTCAGTCAGTCACCATTGAGTTTTATATATTCAGATTATTTATTTGTCATGGTGTCCTTTAGTGCGATTGCCTGAATAAAGATAGATTTTGAGTTGAATAGACGACACCGGATTACTCTTGAGTTATGTACTTATCTGTAAATTGTAAGTAATTCAACAGATAAATGTAACATTCTAATATAAATCCTATGGGTTTGTGTATGAAAATGTCTTAAAAAGCTTCTGAGTATTCCACTTATGTAAATAAAATAAAACAACGTCTTTATAAATATTCTTACGCGCTAAATAGGTACGTAAATTTAAGGATGTTCTCAGACCTAGTTTAGAGAGCTAAACACAGAATAAGCACCAGTCTAAACTACAGTTAGGTATAATGTCTCCATTGTTTACCTGCATGAATCAGAAACACCCAGATTATTTACATATGTATATATGAATAAAAGTGAGTTGGTTGGTCTGATTGTGTTTCTTTTACGTTGCGATAAAGCGAATGTGCCACGACGTTTTCTAGACGTGGAAGTAGGTAGGTAGATTATATCCTCTAAAGCCATTTTGAAGATATAAATATAATATATTATATAGAAAAGAAAAATATGTATAGAAAGGGATTGAAAAGTTCGAATGACATTGACCATAAATCTGTTAGTAATATAGAGTTAGGGATATACTATTTAGATGTTTGGCAACTAGCAAACTTAAGCAACTGCATTCGAGGCGAGGTTAGTCTTTGGATGGGTAACCGTGACAATACGAATGAGTAGTACTTACATCTAGGCGCTTTTGTGGGTGAGATGAAATTTTAAATAGTAGGGCCCGGCTGTTTGGCATAGTAGTTTCTGCTGTAGTAAAAACAGGAAGTCTGAAAAAAAACTTTTTTTTATATCTTGATTAAAAAAATGCACCCGCAAAGCATTACTAGTATTAAAGATGTTTATCATAAACAACAGGCTTGAGCGCAATTTTGAACTTTATTTCAGAAGAGCAAAGTTCAATTTTCATTCCAAATCTTTAAACCGATAAGGCAAAGTCTAGATTTCGGTAAAAGTATGTTTCTAGGGCACGAAATACAATCTTTTGCATCGTGGGACCTAATTTAATGCTTTAATCCTTGACCAAAGTTAATAATTACACTTTTGATCTGTTAAATTATGCGACACGGACTAAATTAGTTACTGGGCCTGTGAATATTTTTACATAATTTTTATTTTATTTTATGGCTGTTATTTAAAATTTATCTCTAGATTTGTGTCCCTGTTTTAAAACGTAATGCTGTGGCATCTAATTAATTAATGTACCTAAGGGTTCAGATTGTAAGAACTGGAAATCCAATTAAAACTACCAATTAATAATATTCCAGGTAAAAACCTAAAAGGTATTTGATCGCATTTAGTGCTGGACAATCCTTATAATTCTAAGGTTTGATAAACACATTTAAAAAAATAATAATAAAGTAATGAATTAAAATATAATACCTACCGGGCTTAAGATGTAAGTTAATACCGTAAATACAAGAAAGTATGCCCTTATTTACTCAAGTAAATAAAATATCATCATCATCAGCCCGTTATCGCCCACTGCTAAGCATTGGCCTCTCTTCTAGTACGCCACTCGTCCCGGTCTTGTGCAGATTCACTTTCAATCCAGTTACTTTAAAATAAAATATATCAATAAATAACAATAAAGGCCACCTGCAGTATTATCCATAAACGCAGTGCTACAACATAAAATAACTTTCCGTCCAAACTTAAAATTATAAGTAACTAAATTTGAAAATATCGAAAGTGATAAATCTGCCAAAAGTGTGTAACAATTGAGAAATAATTGCCCCTGATCCCTATTTCGTGTCCAACGACTATAAATTACCATTAACTTGTCAAATGTACTTACTAAATTGTTACAAATGGAACTGTGTTACTTCGACTTCCAAAAAGGATATAAAATTTAAGTAACTCAGTATAGACCTACATATTTACCAAGATATTTGGATTATTATTAGGTACTAGTGGACGCCCGCGGCTTCGCTCGCATTATTTTGAGATAAAAAGTAGTCTATGACTCTTCTAAGACGTCACACTACCTACATACCAAAAATTAGGTTGATCCGTTTAGCCGTTTTTGCGTATTGAACGTTTAAATAAACAGGCGAACCGATAAACAGATAAAATTATAAAAACTGCTGGAACGTTTATTATCGATTTAAAATATACACAAACACTTTTTTTCGTAATGTCATTTATGTTCTGATTTTTGACCCTCTTCAGCTTTATTATATGCATAGACTAGCAGCGCCTCGCGGTATTATCTGCGTTATTCCGGGATATGATTTATCTACATACCAAATTTCATCTTAACCAGTGCAGCCACTCTAGCATTTCAAAAACTTTCATGAATTGCGGTGCTAAATCTATCATATATCATTTTAGCCCCTATACAGCTAAAGTGACAGTACCAAGATTTATTTAAGTTGACATATTGTATGATTACATACCTATTATTATGTTTGACATGATTTTAATAACAAAAATTTTCATTGTTTTATTAATAAAACTAGACATATGTAACTTCTAAAATTTTATAAAAGCCTAATGTTATAAATTCAATTTGACGAGATATTGTAATTTGTGTAGCATATTCTGTGATATTAGTACTTATACCTATGTATGTTACAATTTTACATTATCAATAAAGATTCTTTATCTTTATCTTTTTATCTTTATCTTTATTTTCGGTTTTGCACACAAAACATATGTCAATTTATTTTTATGACATAAATAAATACTTGGTCATCTCTCCGCTTAGACAATTATTTTAATTGTATAACAACACAGTATTTTCCATTTCCTAATATTTATGTCTGCGATCACGATCTCTAAATTGACAAAGATTATAATGACAGCAATATAGCACCGTAACAATTTCTCTGCATTATATAACGACGGCAATTTTGAATTTCTCATATCGTTTGGTTTTCTTTAATTATTTCTTGGTGATCACTGACAATATGTGGAGTGGACGAAATGGCGTTAATAAAAATATTGAAATTCTTTATCGGCAACTCGACCAAACCAGCCGAGTGATTTTTCATGACGCAGAAGCTGTAATATTTACTTCAAATTTGACAAATAACACGTACGAGTACAAATGTGTGTTCATTCTAGTTTATGGGTGATCAAAGATGGATAATTTTCCCGTTTTTTCCACATTTTCTATTGTTTATTCGCTCCTATTAGTTGAAGCGTGATATTATATAGCCTACAGCCTTCCTCGATAAATGTTCTATTCAACACAAACATATTTTTTCAATTAGCACCATTAGTTCCTGAGATTAGCGCGTTCAAACAAACAAACTCTTCAGCTTTATGATATTAGTATAGATTTAAGCGACATAATTGATCACAGCAACTTTTATCGCTTTCGTACGATAAAATATTTTCTCAACAATTTTGTAATAATTTTCTTTTCCCAGTGAAAGTGCGTTTGGTAATCCGTGCGTAAAGTAAACAACGGAATTACTTTTTTCTCCGTTTAAGTTATTATATTCGTTGTACGTAAGTACTTAAGTGGGTTACTTAATTTGAATATTCAACCGAAGGCAATGATTAACATCACGGACTGTAGTTAAAATAAATGCGAATCTATACCATGTAAAAAAAGATTTAGTAAACAACTATGTAGCAAATGTAATTTCACTACATTTACATGAAAAATACATATTATTGCAAATATAATTTTGATATAGATATATTTATAAATGTCATAAAATTAATACACAAAAATAACTTAGGTAAGCATTTTCGGAGGAAAAGACATATCAAAGATCATTTCTTGGCTATCAAGAACTTTCTTTCGTCTTCCATTTCCATTTGCATATAAAAGGTAAATAATCACTGGACTGGCCTGTTAGCTTAGTTGGTAGTGGTCTGCCTTCTAACCTAGAGGGCGCAGGTTCTATTCCCGCATGACACGAGTATTTATGTACTTTAAACATTTATAATTACTTTTGTTGAGTCTGGTCGTTTGTATGTATAACAAGTATGTATTTACTAAAGAAAAGTATATAAGTATTATATCCGTTATCTTGTACCCACGACACAATGTGTGTTACACCCTAGGCTGCAGCAATGCTTAACATCAGGCAGGCTGTAGTCAAACGTAAACCTACCACACGTAAAAAAAAAAAACAAGCGTTTGCTTAGTGTGGGGCTAGATGGCGCTGTGTGCAATGTCCCGGAATATTTATTTATTATATTTATTTATAATCAGTTCATTCATTGAGTCAGCCATTTGGCCACTAGGCCACCTGAAGCGACACTGTAGTCTATGCTAGAATGAAACTGGCTCCGAAACGAGACTGCCTTCACATGGCTTGGTAAGATGAATGGTACAAATACCCCTGTATACCTGTAATTTAACCCTGTAAAGCGACACTTACTTCTCAATTACAAATGTAACGCACACGTAATCTAATGTGTATCTAACTAACAACTAATGTAACCCGATAGATGGCGTTGAATTACATTATCTTATTGGTAATGCAGTGTTAGCTTTGCTGTTCTGGGAACTTGTTGTTATTGGACAAAGTTGAGCTTGAATTAATATGTAATTTGTGTTAAGAAAAATATATTTATGGAAAATCAGTATGATGAAAAATTCAATGAGCCATTATGGGAAATGATTTCTAAATTAATGTTGATTCGTTAATGTATCATCCTTTGGAGATATGGTAGGTAATTTTTTAATTGTTTTAAATGCTCCGTACATCTAAAATAGATTTATTAGTAAGTAACTTTAACGCTTATATCAGTAAAAAGTAAAAATACCTATGTTTATTTAGCATTTGAAAATTTCACCTACACATTACCATTGTCATACAATTTTAGTTAATTGACAATACAATAGGATTATATTATTTACAGTAGATTCCAAACTAGGCGTTAGCATGTATCACAATAACTACATAATTTAATTCCTGCAGCCCCATTTTACCATCGTACGAGTAGAGGTACGACAAGAAGGCACCGTTATACAGTTGAGGTTCCAAAGACTCGCACCAAGCGGTTTGCTTCGACTTTCATCGTGCGAACAGCCAAACTGTGGAACTCCTTGCCCGAATCTCTATTCCCCTTGAACTATAATTTGTCGGTCTTCAAGTCGAGAGTAAACCGGTTTCTTCTAGGCAAGCGCGCTAGATCGTAGATTACAACGTTGCTTTACATCAGGCAAGTTGTAGTAAAGCGTGAGCCTATCTAATGTAAAAAAAAACTACTTTTTCACAATAAAACTTAGCAAATGTATTTATATCCTGCCATCACAGATACCAAAAAAAAACCAAAATTTGTGTGCTAATTTGTATTTTTGGCATATAAATAATTCCTTGACTTAATTTGGTTGAAAATCTCGTCCTATTTTTGATGTTGTTTAAAAAACAAACCCGACATTAGGTTTTCCGCAACAGCATTTCCAATATCCATAAAAAATCAAGCGTAGAAGCAAGTTCAGTTCAAAACAAACTCCCTCTTCTCCATTTAGACCTATAAATAATAATTTACTCCGTCTGTCACATAAACAGGATACGATAGTTCCCTCTATTTCTGGAAGCTAACCAAAATATCCCAATTTCTCCCTTATTGTGTAAAATTTTGGGTTGAAAATAGTATGCAAGTTAAATGCGAGCTTTATTAACCAACTAATCCAATTTAATCTTTATTTACTAAAATATAGGGTTGAAAATAGTAAGCAAGTTAAATGCAAGCTTTTTATTGAATAAAAAAATGAAGTTGGAAATAGTAATGCACGTGTTGGATTGTTTTTATGTATAGTCGCTTGTAATGACAAAAATGTTAATTATGAAATTGGTTAGGGTCGTTGACCTTTGATTGACTTACAAATTTATTTTTAAAATTTTAATTCTAACTAAATTAAAATAAATGTTAGGATGCAATGCACCTGCAGTCAAGAATGCCTTTTTAGCTTTGTTTTATTTCCTGCGAACATTGAGCTATAATGTACTTACGTAGTACATTATAGCTCAATGCCTGCGAATTATAATTTTGTTTTGAATCAAGATTGTTTGAAATTCCTCGGCGGCAGATGTGATGGCAGATTTCCGAGCCGTATTGGTCCAAACTTTGGTCTTACTTTCTCGTAAAACCATAACTATTATAATGCCTCGTTGAGTAGTAAGAGATTTTAGGATATAGCTTTTATGTTCTCTTTTCATACAAAATTAAAATATTAAGTAGTTATGCCTGATGTTAACAAAATGATTTTGATTCCATTGTAGCTTTCTTTCCCGATTCTGATACATTACAAAATCATGATACATTAATATAATTAGGTCCACTTGCTAAACGTTTATTAACATTTTGAAGATATTTATTTTATAAGTTTTTTTTGCTAAATGTGTTTAAAAGTAGTGCAAGTGTGCTTCACAACGTCTGGTATGTATCAATTATCGCCTAAGAACTTGCACAAGGTTCAGAGTTGGGGGAAGAAAGCAATCATTCAAACTGACTGTCTGTTTAATGTCGGGTCAAGCACTTGATGATTTGTGCTAGTTATACCCCTACCTACTTACTTAAGGTCACAGCTCACTTAAACGACTCTGCTCCCACCCGGCAAAAATAATATTATTCAAATATAGTCTTTAAATATTGCTCTTTAAATATATTTTAAATTGGCATCATGAATTAGCAGACAGCCCGCTGTCAGCTAGCTTACCGCCGTCAGACTCCTCGGTAGTTGATGCCTCGCTGGCCGCACGATGTAGGCGAGCGGTCGGCGCGGTGTCCGCGCGGAGTCAGCGCGGCGTCAGCGCGGTGTCCGCGCGCGATGCGCGTGACGCGGTGCAAGCTTTCGCCGCGTGGACTGCTGGGTGCCCGCTAGCTGTCGCCGCGTGGACTGCGAGCAGTTACGGCAGTGTTGGGTGGGAGCGGTGTTGGAGCAGAGTCGTTTAAGTGTGCTATGACCTTTAGCTATCCTGGCTGGGTTGCATAACTTTTTTTAACGTGGGATAGGTTTGCGTTTGACATGTTCCTCCTCATGTTCAACATGAAGATACCTATTAACTCTAGATTTGAAGACCCACGTAATGTAGCTCGCTGGAAACAGCTTCCGTCTGCGGTGTCTTAAACAATTTAGCCATTTTTACAACGTAATTATTAGCTTAGTGTGTTTAATAGTCGTTGTAGAGTGGCAGTGTCTGAGGTGTAACAATTATAGCCTAATCACTTGCACAAGGTTCAGAGTTGGGGGAAGAAAGCGATTATTCAAACTGACTGTCTGGTGTATGTCGGGTCAAGCACTTGATGATTTGTACCAGTTATCTTAGCTTACAGACTCTTAAGTAATGCCATGATGATGTATTGTACAGGTTAATTATTATACTTGTTAACACTTTTGTACTTGAAGTCTAGATTTAATTAATCCTTGCTTGACTAAATTATTATGGTCCTTGATAATTTGACGTTATTGTAGAATTTTATGTAAAAATTGATTGATTGAATATAGATTGCCATCCTCCAGTAGTAAGATTAAAAGAGGATTCAACTTGGTCAGTTGGTATTTTCTTCTTTCCCGACGCAACGAAACTATGATAATTTCACTAGTGACCAGCAGCTTCATTAAATAAAGAACGAATAAATCATTATTGACATACTTACATGTAAACGACCCACGGATAAAGACATAAGCTACAATTACTTTCAACATAACATTGCTCAAGCCGAGTAGCAATGAGTAAATCGTATGTAATTAAACCTCAAAAATACTATCTAAGTATATAAAACTCAAAGGTGACTGACTGACTGATTTAGTGATCTAACAACGCACAGCACAAACCACTGGACGGATTGGGCTAAAATTTGGAATGAAGGAAGATGTTATGACGTAGGCATCCGCTAAGAAAGGATTTTTGGAAAGTCCACTTTTAAAGGGGTGAAATAGGGGATGCAAGTTTTACTTCTTAATGCGAGCGAAGCCGCGAACACCCACTACTTATATATAAATCTTAATAACTATGCAATTAAAGCTAAAAAGGCTTCTATTAATAAATCCCATATATCATCAAGCTATCTGAGCAGCGATCTCCAATTTGCCGCGAGCGAGCGATCGAGAGAATGGCAAATAAATCGTTTGTAAGTAAACACGGAATTCTCGGTGAACTCTAATAACGGGACAATAAATAAACTCCCAGTCGAGACTAGGGTGAGCATAGTGCTGTATTCTGAAAGATATTAGAGAAACTACAAGAACTTACAAGACAGATTAAAAAACAACATAAGGCGGCAAAACAAATTGGCAGCCGTTAATTAATTCTAGTACCCACGACACAAGTGTTAGCTTAGTGTGGGGCTAGGTGGCGCTGTGTGCAATGTCCCGGAATATTTATTTATTTAGATTCAGACATTTTGGAGTTTCACTGTATTATAGTTCTCGTAAGGCATGATTAAGCTTAGGTATTGAGGTAAGTGCTAAGCCGGTTATTACAACTAAATTTTGGAGTGTCGATCAAAAAAGCTATAATATAATATGCGCGTGTGGTTTCAAGCATACTGATGGTTAATAGACTCAATTTTGTTTTATTTGTAAAAAAAACTATCAACATTTACAATAAACAAAATAGGCAACTGAATGAAAATTCTCAGGCGGGCTGCAGTCCAACACGAACTTATTAAAAACAGCATAAAAATGCAAAAAAAATTGGCAGCTTTTAATTTTAATATGAAAACAAGAAACATTCGGAAGGCTTGATAACCTCCTTATTTGGAAGTCGGTTAAAAAATACACAGCGATGATGATGATGATGACAGCAACGTTTTTCCTTCTTTTCCTGACTTTTTGTAAATAACAGTCCCCCTACAAAGGGCGTAGCCGCAAAAAGGGCAAGGCGAGCGACGCGCGCGCAGGCGCCTCCGAAAATAGACTGTCGCTTCCTTTACAACGTGCAGTCGATGTTTTGCTGCGAATTCGTACACATTTTACCCGATTTGGAGAATCTTTTTACTAAGGATTTCGGACAAACCTCAAAGACTGCTGTCTAACTATCTGTGACCAAGTTTTATCTAAATAGCCTAAACTTGATCTAAACAGTTGTTTTTTTTTAAATATACTAATATTATAAAGCTGAAGAGTTTGTTTGTTTGTTTGAACGCGCTAATCTCAGGAACTACTGGTGCGAATTAAAAAAATATTTTTGTATTTAATAGACCATTTATCGAGGAAGGCTTTAGGCTATATAACATCACGCTGCAACTAATAGAAGCGAAGAAATAATGGAAAATGTGGAAAAAACGGGGGAAATTATTCATCTTTGAGGGCTTCCGTTGCGTGCGCTGCGAAAACGGTTTAAGATAACACAAAAATATGTATGAAAGAATTATTTCTCTTAAAATAATCTAACAAAATGTCCGCAACAATATATGTCTATCTTTTAAGGTTAACTCACTAGAACCGTTTTTATGGTAATAACTATTCCACGCGGACGAAGTCGCGGGCACCAGCTAGTTATCGATATAAAAAGAAGCGTTTAGTAAAGGCTTCTGTTACAGAAAATTTATCTTACAATATTTAACTTTATTCGTACGTAATTAGCTGTGTATTGTAATTTTTAGACCCTTCTTTAAGTACTTATACCAGTAAAAATCCCGACTCAGTTGAGCTATAGAAGCTACTTTTTCATTATGCCTACTTACCTTACTCATTTATCTAATCATTTTCTTACCAATATAAGTATGTATATGTTTTTATAAAATATCCGCAACTATGTAAAACGCAGCATCTAAGAATAGACGTACATAGCAGCACTTGTACGGTAACTTGTTAGTTAGCTCCTAATGGTGTGTTTGTTTTATTGCTCCGTTTACGATCGCGCCAAGGTACTTCCTTCATGCTGACTTAGTAATACTATGTACATGATATATGTATCGTATTTGTTTCCCACCTAACAATGGTTAAAATCTTTTCAAAATACTAATTTCGTTGATAAATCGTTTAACCATGGATTTCAATCGTGAAGATTGATGCATAGGTTTTTCTTTTTATCGAGCCTGGGCTAGTAGGCTCTTAGCGAGGCATTGTTACTTATTGGGGTGAAAATTCAATTCGCTTCGTAAAAGCAGCATGGCATTGCAGAAAACTTTGCCAATTGATATCTAAACCTTAATAAGAAGATGGCACCAGAAAATTAAGATATCCGTTTATTCTATTACTCTTAAAAATACCCAAATCACAACCAGCACAGCAGTTTTGCTTTGGGAAAGTCACGATAGATGCCGCTTCACGTAGTAGGTGCAGGTGTCAAAAACCGTACCATAAATTTGATTGCTGTAGGTACTTGTCGGTACACTTACATATATTACGGGAAATAAATAGTAAATTGGAAAGTGACAGTCCTATCACAATTTATGAGTCTTAGATAAAGGCTTAATTGAATTAAATTGGTACGTACATGTATATGATTTAACTTGATACCTATATCTATTGATTCGTAGTGTATGACTACCTAAATCAACTACTAATGGAATGGAACTACTAAAAAAAATAGCTTGTCAGCCTCCTATACTATCACCATACCAATAACCATTATGATCCAATCCTCTTTTGCAGAAAATAAATGGCAACCTCTTTTGCCGTATGTATACCTTAGTAATATTTTTGTTCGCCATTAGTTTAACATGGTGTATATCTCAGCGGCAACAGAATTCGTTACTGTGTCAAGAAATGTTTATAGCAAGACTAAACTATACTACTAGCTATACTGAAACTATTGAAAATTGAAAACGTAACCTACATATCTACAATATTCATATTTTTAGTTAATTTACAATACAATAATAGTGTTAACAGTAGACCCCAAACTAGGCGTTAGCCTGTATCTTGGTGGTCCAATTATAAAAGATCCTGATTTCCTGAAAGAAGTTGACGCTAGTAAAAGAATAATTTTAATACTATTTAGATATGTATGAAACAATAATAATCACGGCTATGTACATAGTTTAATTACAGAAATGTTCATCCATAGTTTAATCTACTAGCTAGATAAAATTTCTAAAATCTATCTTAAATTTAACCAGGTTTTTGTTAAAAAATATCATTAAGAACTTTTTTTATTTGTCATCACTTTAACATTTGTGTATTCCCGTTGTTTCCAGGGTGGCGACCAACACCCCCCACCTGGTGAGCCTGGGCACCGGCCGCCTCAGCACCGCCGTCACGCTACATCCTATTAAACAAGGTATGCTATTATATTTATTAATTTATTAATTAAAACGGCTAAAAGCCAATGAGGTACATTATATCTTTGACTGTTATTATTATATCTTTTACTTTCTTTCTTCTATGTCTTTCCTCATTACTGAGAACTCATTATACAGGTCCTGTAGAATTAAGTTGTGAGGATTACTCTAGGGCAAATGGTTAATCGTGGAAGCCCAGCCCAGGTCACCTTCCACGGAAGACACTCGAAGACCTCCTTTTATATAGTGAGTTAAATGTTATCAAACATGTAAAGAAAGAAAGAAAAACATTTATCGAGACGGAGTACAAGACATACACACAGACATATATACAATAAATAAAAAAGTCTGCCCCAACACAGCATAATACTGATTACTAAGCAATCAGCGCTGGTCTTCCGTTGGGGCTGGCTGTGACGTCACGTACGAGACAGAAATAATAGAGCAAAAATTAATAAAAAAAAACAAAATAGATACCCACAAGAAACATAAACCTTAAATATTTTACACACTAATACTTATAAGAATGCACTTAGCTAATCTATGATGACATGTCGGATTCCCTACTATGTTTTCCTTCATCGTAAAGAGAGGGACAATCGCCACATAAGTCGTAAAATAGTCACTGGTGTAGGATATATAATGAATTCAAGCCCGAAGTAGTAAATTGTCTTGCACGTTTTTACCACCGAAGTACACTCGCTTCAAACCATTTTAAATCTCTAATCCCATATTTTTTTCTAATCTCATCTATTTCTCTATTTCAGGCCGCGTGACCATAGGCTCGGACCCAACATGCGACATCTACGTAGTGGGCACCGGGGTGGCGTCCGTACACTGTCGCGTGGAGAACTCGCACGGCGTCGTCACTCTCTACCCTGTGGCCGGGACCACACTGCTCGACACGCAGCCAGTGGACAAACCTACCAGACTCTCGCAAGGTAAGAAGGAAAATTTGGCTTGATTTGTCTGACAATAAAGATAAAGTGAATTATGTGTCGGGCAATAAAGAATTACTTTATTTACTTATTAGCTATGTAATAGTAAAATAATTTTAGAAATTGGTCCAGTAGTTTCTGAAATAAGCTCGATAAAACAAAACTAACACAGTCACCTCCCATCTGGGGGATAGTCTCAGTGTACTTTGTTTTCTTTTTTGCGTGTGGTGCCCCTCCAGCTAGTGAAGAGTCTGTATACTCCATTATTATATTCAAGGTACTTAGATATAATGAAAGCTATTGGCAAAATGATCTACAAAATCGGTGCTAGTGAAAAACTCAGTACAATATTATCATTTCCCATTTTAAAGTTTTATTCCATCCGAATTCAGAATTTTTGTTTAACTTATTTTCTTCTATATTTCCAGGGAGCATGCTAACAATAGGTCGGTCGAACTTCCTCCGCTTCAATCACCCAGCAGAAGCTCAGCTCATGAAGTCTGTTCTACCATCAGCACACGTCTCCATGGCACCAGCGCAGTTCACCCCAAACGACCATTGCTTTACTGGTATGTCTATGTGCAAAAGTTGCTTGCGTGATGTAGGATCTAAGCTGTGATAGGCTAAGGCCTCAGGGACCAAATCAAATCATTAAGATTGCTACCATCAGTTCACGTGTCGATGGCTCCAGCACTGTTCACCTGTAAAGCCTTTGCTGCATATAAATGCAACTTACGGAACTATAGATGCTTATTTGACATCTTTGCTGTTATTGATTTCAAATGATCTCTTAAAATATCTTGGCTGCAATACCAGCATAATTTATTTTGGTATCAGAAGTATCTATATGTGACCGCAAAGTATAGATATAGAGATACATAGATAGATACTCTGGTATTCCCTATGTAGTTCATTGAATGCATAAATATTTTAATTCGCTAAGAGTTTTTTTATTAAATTGTCATCTTGTCTGTTTCAGGCTACCAGGTTACCTCAGACAACCAGTGTTACCAGAAAACCTACAAAGAAATATCTCAACTCGACCAAGAACTAGACATAACTCTTAAAGAAATGTCCAGAACAAAACCTCCAGCCGCACCCAAAAAGTATAAGGAAGAATCCGATTCAGACCAGGAGAAACCAAAAATGACAAGCATCATGGCTAAAGTATCGAAATTTGAATATTATGCAAAGCAACAGAAGATTGGACGAAGCCAATTCTATACAAGTACAGAGAACGAAATATCTCCGAAAGTATTCAGCGCTAATTCTTTAACAGTCAATACACCAGCTAAAGATGTCTTGGGAGGAAAAACAGTTCCGAATTACATGAACAAAATAAAACCAGAAAAGATTGTTCTCATAAACGAAAACAACGCAGTCGGTCCAAAAACTTCCTACGCTAACGTGGCAATAAGAAACAACACTAAAATCGGAGATATAGTCAAAAACTTTGATGACACAAACAAACTAAAGAAAGTCAACAACGATCAAGTGAAAGATAATGTGTATGGAAAGATTAACATTGATAGGAATCATTTGGACTCGAAGAATAATCTAGACGGATCTAGAGATGAGTTTAAAGATGCAATGTATAGCCAAAATCAAAGTCAATTTGGCAAAGACAGAAATCAGTACAGTGAAAGTCACTATAGTCAAAATGCCTCAAGTTATAGCCAAAATACGACACAACATAGTCAAAAAGCATCACTCAATCAAAACAAAGACTCGAATGAATACACAAAAGATGTGACAAGAAACGTCTCGAATAATCTGGAAAGTCCAGACTCCAAAACATCAAATCTCGTTGAAAATCCCATCTATGGAACTAGACATCAACAGAACATTCTCGAAACTTCCAACTACACCTCAAATGTAGTAGAAAATGCAAGCTATAGTTCTAGAAATGATTCGAATGTTCTGGAAGCTCTGGAAAGTTCTAGCTACGGGAAGGTGAATGGGAAGATTGGTCTGCCTTCGCCAGCATTTGATAGAAACCCTCAGTATTCGCCCGTATATGCCAGCCATTATGATAGGAGCGGGGATGCTGAGAATATGAGGATGATGGTATGTATAATTTTAAATACATTTTTAGTTTTTAAGAGTTTTTTTGCTGTTTGTCATAGTATGGCAGTCGTTAGGCCATGTCAGAGGCCTTTAGGACGGTTTGAAAACTATCGACAGCAGAGTTAGCCACACTCTTTCTCTTTCTTACTGTTATGTTATGTTTAAAATATACAGACCGCGTAGGCTGGATGTCACAACACAGGTTAGCCTAGTGTGGGAAAAGCGTCCGACAATCTACTTTTGGGTACTATAATTACCTGCCTTTATGCCTTAAATTATTGTCAAACTGACTCTCGTAAAAACATTAATATTTTTAAATGCTAGCGGTCTGCAAATCCTGAGCTAATAACTGTTTTCTAAGGAAATGATCGCCATATTAAACTAAAGTGATAAAACGCCTTATAAAATGCGATAGCAAAATATCGAAAAACTGTGTGTGCTTAAATAACAAGCAGGCGTTTTTTCTTTATAAAAATTAAAGATCTCGTTCTTAAACATGTTGATTTCGATAAATAAATGAACTTGGAATATGTAGAGAAAAAAACGTAAATACTTCTTTCAAATTCTACTTAATAATAATTCCGTCTGTTTTTTACACTTTTGCCAAAATCTGCTGTAGGACCATCGTAATATTTTATTTTCATCTACACACTTATATCATGTAGATATGTACTTTATACGAGATATACATAGATATCGATCGTTATAGATACGAAACTAAAACTACTATATACTTAATACTACTCTCTTAGTTTCCCGAAAAACTTAAACCATAAAACACGAACTATTTCAACGGAAGCGTTAAGATTTTGATAAACACAGACTATCTAAATTCAAATTAAAACAATAGGTACTGATATCTTATCAACGCTGATAACATATTGCAGGTCTCAATGCGACACTTACAAGGTCGCAGTATGTTTAAATTGTATTTTAGAGTTAATTTTATTTACTTTTAGTTGTGTGTGCTAAAATTTTAAGTGAGCGTATGTGGTGGTGTAGGAAAGTTTTTCGAGGTGTAATGTGTTAAAAATTGTGGATAAAATGTGATAAAAATAGTTTAATGAGTGCTTGGTGATTTGCTAGAAAGTGAGGGGTTTACAAATGGTCGAAATAATTATCAAATGGTGTAAAAAAATTGCCTTAAACCTATTTCATACTGTTTTTAAATTGATACTATTTTAGTGAAAAGCATATAAAACTATTCATTCAGTGGCATATACATATCTTGTACAATTAACTAAACTTTCATTTAACAAAATTAAATCTTCATTATACTACAATATCACATAACAAATACTTTCCTATCACAAAATCATTTTACTATCATCAAACATTGAAAATTTCATAATGACCAATTTCAAGTTCAATCGGTTACTTTATATCACAATGGGGTTAATTATTATAACAATGACATTTAGTCACGCAAAGTTTACCATAACTGTTCAGAAATTAAGGTCAGAATAATTGATGGAACTAATTATGACATTTCGTAGGTTTCTGATTTCTACAAAAAAGCTCTTCCATGAAATAATACGTTGAAATTCATCAATGATTGTCGAATTGTCTCTTTCAGATTCTTGATTAATTATTAATATAAAATAAAAATACCTTGTTTTTCCCTTGAAGCTATCTATGTATTTGCACAGTACCTAATTTAACACTTGCTCATGACAATGAAGTAAAAAAAAATGTTTCTAGCTGTTAATCCATCTAAAAACGTAACTGCCGTTCATCTATCACCAATCTGAGTTAAAATTAGCCAATATAGTCCAGAGCCCAGGTTCTAATCTATTTCTATACCAATGTTCATCTCACCCGGTTCAGTCATTAAACGTTAAAAACTGACAAACCTTCATTTCAATCATTCATTCAGTATTTTTTAATATTAATGTTATATTTGTACTTACTAGAGTTACATTCTTTTAAATCACAAATCAGAGTAATATACGATGATCACTGAGTCGCGAACAACATGAGGTCATAGAAAAACGACCTTTAAATCGATAGTCGAAAAGTCATTAATCGATTATCTGCATCGTTTTATTGATAGCTATTCGAGTCGTATCGATTACGACCAAGGCTCACTTTCGTTTCTAATCTCGCGTGAATTTGATAGTTTGGTCTTTGATTGTCTTGAGCAGAGTTGTGTGTAAAAAAACGGAGTTGATAAAAAATAGGCATATTATTACATATTTAAACAAATAGATAGTTAAAGCTTTAAATACCTATATTGGCTGGAAAATATACAGCTGTGAAATAATTTTTTAATTGTTAAATTATAGTACATACCTAGTATATATAAAAAAATAAAATCTGCAAATAGTGTCACATCTACCAAAAGAATACCTCTTAAAAATATTCCATCATCAATTAAAAAATGATGTAAGCGATAATTGTAGTGTTATAAAAACAAATTGTTTACAGCGAGTAAATTCGTACTGCAGTGAACATTTTAGTGCTTGATAACTAAAGTGTATCAGTGTTGCCAATTTATGAGTGAAAATAGCTTAAATCGATAAAAATGACCGTGAAACCAAAGAAGGAACCTACCCACAAGACAATTCTACGTCGTTTCGTCACCACTATAAAACGAAACACGATCGCATTGAAAAACCTCAGAACATCGCTCGACGACAAATACCGACCAGAAAACATCGATAAAATCATCGACATATCGACAAAAGTGGACGAAAAACTCGAAGTCGTATACAAACTACGCAACGACATAAAAATATACAAAACTATAAACACAATATTAACCAATCACTACATAAAGCAAACAAGAGACCACGAAAATAATATCGACGAGAAAATATTGAAATTGGAACAACAAATAAAGGAATCATACGATGATTTGAAGAAAGAAATATCCAAAATGGCGTCGATAAGTGTTGCAAGTCAGAAAAAATCAGTTCTCAACAATATAGGATCGCCAATACAGAATAGCAACGTGTTTTTGCTAGGAAATGAAATAAGTGAGTTTAAATTGAAGGACTTGTATTTACGGAATCAGATCTACAATGGGATTATTAAGAAGATTGACAAGTTGTTTTGTAGCATGGTAAGTTTTCGCAACGTATGATATATACACCCACCGCTGTGAAAAAAAAACTAACAAAGTATTAGGCGAAATAAACTTTATAAACAAATATTATACCGACTATCTATGTAAATTAACATAAAAAAATGAAAAATTTTATTATAAAATTTTCAATTTTTTATTCTAAACATTTTTACGACTTCAAAGTATTTTTTTTCTGTGAAGTAATAGTAAGATTATTGAAAGATTTGAATTAAGACCCCATTTTAAAACGGTTAAAAAAAGAGGACTTACGTTACATTTACTAATTATGTAGTAAATTCTATTAAAAAGTACCCAGAAAAAAGGCCCCAGAATTTACCATATCATCCAACCAACGAAATGACGCTTAAATGTAAAACGTCAGTTTTGCCCACCCATCCAAGGTTTGACTGCGCGGCATTAGCGCACGATCAAATAGGTACCGCTATGCTGTCGACCTTTAATACCGTTACTTGAGCACAGAGAGTATTGTTATATGGATACAATACAAATATTAGATTTACCACACCTTCTAAACCGTTGTTTTCGATTACGCGCACGTAGTGTAAGTTTTCTGTGGGCGGACCTTTCTATCAATATTGTATTTACTTGGTTTAACTAATTTTCTATATGTATATTTAGAAATAAGATATTGGTAAAAAAACGTCTAAGGGTAATTATATACTTACCGGCTAAAAATGTTATGGCTTTATTAGTTAGCTGCATAAATTTTACTACACTATATTTAAATTTGGACATTTTTGACATTTTAATTTTAATATTGTTTTTATTTTTATTGATTGTGACATGTGACTGTATATAAATTTAATATTTTAAAGTGAATTATAGTATTGTGAATATGGACCAATGTCTGAAATAAATGATTTTGAATTTGAATTTGAATTTGAATTACCAGTAACAGTTTTCATTTCATGAATTTTCAAAATTCACTCCACTCTTATCTTTTTCATGCATGAGAGAATATTTGTAGAAATGCACATTTAAATCATGCTAATTTCAAAAAATCATGCAGAGATTTTTTTAATAAAATAATTAAAATAAAGTACAAAGTTTGTAAAATACATACCAGTTACCATTATTACATCTGTATGTACGTTTATTCTGTAATGTGTATGTACCTAATTAACTTTTGATCTTCTTCTTTTCCAGGCGTACCAAGAGAGAATCAAGGAGGAAGAGAAAAAAGAAGCCGAAATGGAAAGACTAGAAGAAATCCTTGACATCTTTACTGAGTATCAGAAACAGCTGACTTCCGGTAAATATTAATCCAGGGGTCTTCAAATCTAGAGTTAATAGGTATCTTCTAGGTAAGCATGTTACACCCTAGGCTGCAGCAATGCTTAACATCAGGCAGGCTGTAGTCAAACGTAAACCTATCCCACGTAAAAAAAATATATAATTTCTGTAGATATAGAAAAACAAGCTTACATGACCAAATAATAAGTATTCCCTTAAAATAATTTGACACCCAATCTTACACATCTAATATTGGTTATTCCTTCGAGGTTTCGGAAGTCTGAAAGAAATCGCTCTATGTAAAAACCTCTGACCGACTTCCTGTTCCCCACGAACTATAATCCAGCGATCTTTAAAGTGAGAGTGAGCCAGTTCTTTATCGGGTAAGAACGCTCCATCTTACGCCAAAGCTATTGTTTACCATCAGGAAAACTATGGTCTAGTACAAACCCGTTTTAGTTAAAAAAAAAATTATTAGCAAGCCAAGCCCAAAGTTTGGCAATATTGCTTAAAGGAATATAAAAAAGAATGTTCTACCTTCGATCATATTGTTGCTTTTGCGATTGTTGCTTCAGGCGTCCAGGCAGCCAAATACTTATTCAAACCAATATATTAATTATCACTAAATCTAATTTAAAAAATCGCTAATCATCGTCATTCGACATTGGAAGACCTTTGTCGGATTAAAGTTACAAGCAGATATCAGCGCAAAGATTACAATTAAATATTTCACCTAAATCGAACGTTATCATAGACAAATTTTGTGGTTTCCTTATCTGTGGAATATACATTAGATTTGTAAATAGTAGTTGACAAAAACATGGGTGAGTTGCTATTTGATCAGTTTACTATTTAGCGTACCTAGTCTTTTTTTTCAATGAAAGTTATTTAGAGCTAGGTACTTTTATTTTATTTTTTTATCTATAATCCAGCGATCTTCAAAGCGAGGGTGAATCAGTTCTTATCGGGTAAGCACACTCTATCTTAGGCCATAGCCTTTGCTTGCTATCAGGTAAACTATGGCCAAGTGCAAACCCGTTCAAGATAAAAAAAACTATTTTTTTATGTTAGTATGTTAGTTTGTTCGACAGTTGTCTCTCACAAATAGAATAGAAGTCATTTATTTCGGATTTTCATCCTTATACATACTTACAAATTAATACATTGGATTTCGACCGTTAAATACACCATTTATCAATTACGACTTACGTTAATTTGCAATTTGAAACGCCTACCTTTCATGCATAAAAATAAATTATATTTATACTCTACTAACTCTAGGCTTAGATTAATGTCTGAATAAAAATAATTGCCTATTCTAATAAAATACCTCCTCACCTTCCAGATTTCCGCGCCGGCATTCCCATAACGCCGACCGAGAAGCGCTCTCACAACAAGATCATCACAAACGGCTCCCTGCCGCGGAGCAGTGCCTTCAACAACCACAATCTGGTCAAAACTAGCGATGGATATTACAAGTACGTACAAATGCAAAGCTCAGCTTACGCCTTCTTGACTGTACCTATATTACTTACATCATCATCATGCACAGCCTTCTCTATCTGTATCTAATCTCTTCTCCTAGTCCAGGACTTTGAAAATAAAAAGTCTTGTTGTTCAAACATCACATAAGTACACACAATCAAATGTCAACTTCTAATTGGTACGTCGATTTATCATTGGTAACATTTTGACAGTTTGATTATTATGACAATTGACAGTCAAATTCGAACATCAAAAACGGACTGCATATTTTCAAAGTTTTGGACTAATAGTTTAACCACGTTTCGTAACTAGGTCCATTTAGTCCGTACATATTTTTTTTTACATGAAATAGGCTCACGCTTGACTACAACTTGCCTGATGTTAAGCAACGGTATAATCTACGATCTAGCGCGCTTGCCTAAAAGAAACCAATATAACAGAATAAAATTATAATAGAACACATAAATGAATTATGCTGTCATTATATAAAAGTCAATTCTAACATAAAAAGTGTAACAGAAGGGTGTGACAATATTAAAGAGTATACATATATATCATGTAAGGAGTCATATACCAAAATATGAAAAATTTAATCGCATATATTTTTTGCCATATAAAAATTTGATAATATTTTTCACTTGATTTCGTGGCAGCCCTAGCGAGTGATCACTGGCCGAACGAAACCGAAATAAGCACACATTCTTTCATCCCGTTCTAGCATTAGTTTTAACGCAACGTATTCTCTCTCTCTCGCGCTCGCAGAGAGACACCGCCGCGCCGTGTCATTTGATAGCGTCAAAAGTCAATGAACGCTCAAAATGATAAGATGTAGGGTTGCAAGTCTTAAAGTTTTAATGAAAGTTCAACTTATGATTACTCGAAATCTATGACACTTAGAATTCTGAAACCTAGTGGGCTGTATTCTATATATACATAGGTATGTATAGTATAAGTATTGTCACACCCTTCTGTTACACCTTGTATATTATCACTTTCCCCCAGGTTCGATACCAGTCAGCCGCACAGCACGCCGCTGAGCAAGTCCCTCCCAGCACGCAACGTGTCGAGTTATGAAAACTACGAGTCGCCTGAAATCACACCTGAAGTTACTCTGCCTGATAATACTTATCAGAATCTAGGTAAGAGAGTTTAAATAAATATATTATTTAAATATTCCGGCACCTTCCACACAGCGCCATCTAGTCGCATATTAGTCAAAAGATAAATTACTTAAATGCTATTGATATAACGTATTAGGTCTAAAGTGAACACTGAACAAATTTTATTGAACTGAGTATATGTTTGTGTGATTCTTAATTACAATTAATGTGTATTTATAAATAATTTCATTCCAGGTCGCATGGACGAGATCGGAATCCCAGTCTACGAAGAAACTAGTCTTAACTCCAATCAAAGTGATAAAACACCATCCATACCATCCCCGAGTCCGTACGAAAACGTATACGTCAATAGAAATGTTTACACTAACTTGAAACCTAAATCACCGAACACTAGCAGTCCTAGAACGAGAATAAAAACTACTTTTGCCCATAAAAATGTGACGCCCCAATATTTTGTATTCCCAACGCCTCCGCCTAAAGAGAATAGTCAAAATCCTTTTGATAGTAAAGATAGTTTGAAAGCAAATGCTGGTATTGATGTAGATGGTCAAAGAAATAAGAGTCAACGAGAGATAGGACTACAAAAAGATGCAAACAGTCCTAAAGACAAATCACAGAAAGGAATTGAAAGTCCTAGAGACAAATATAAAGAAACAGATAAACAAAGTGATGGTAGAGAAACAAACAAAGCAAGATTTGAAGGAATAGAAAAACAATTAAGTCTAGAAGAAGAGATTCCAATGATCGATGATTCGGAATTCACAAATGATATTGAATTCAGATATTCTAACATTGTGAAAGAAAAAGAACCAAACGAGATAAAGAAGAATCAAAGCTTTGATGACGTTAAAAAAGAATTGATGGCAGATATACCCGAATTAGAAGCATTCGAAAACGATTTAAAACAGAATAAACGAGAAAAAATAATTAAGAACATAACAGAAGAAATAAAAAAGATAGAAATAGAAGAATTCACTAACGATTCAGTATTAGATGTGAATATAGAAGATTTAAAAGGAAGATATGATAAGTTAAAAGAAGATAGGAAGAAGTTGGTGACAGAAATACATGAGATTAAATGTAAAATGACGGAAATTAGGTCACAAGAGGATGATATATTGAGAGAGGTAAGATTATTTTTATTTTTAGACCGACTTCAAAAAACGAAGAGGATCTCGATTATCTGAATCTTTGGTCCCAATAATCTGAAAAATGTCCTGACGATAAACACCGCGAGTGGCGCCCCCTTTATTTATTAGTTAATAATTTAATTGAATGCCATGATTCGATATATTTTTTTCTAGAAACTATAGAATATCATATTTTAACCCTTTTTCAGTTGGAAATGGAAAAAGCCCTAATCAAAGGCGAATACGACTCCGAGATAGCAATACTGAACATAGAACAGAAGAAGAAAGTAGATCTGATAGAGAAGGCGAGGAAGATAGAAGAAGAGATCAGAGCACTGAGAGAGAGGCAAGATACGAGACAGAACGAGATGAGAGATAGAGTCGAGGTTGCTACTGGGAAAGTGGAGAGGTAAGGGGTTTGTTACTTTTAAAGTATTTTTTAAGTCGGTTAAAAGCGACTTTAAGAAAAAATAATTATTAGCTGTAAGTTGCGTGCCTAAATTTAGAGAAATGTAAACAAGTATAAGTTTTAACTTGTTTTTTTTATATTGTTGGTGGAATACTATGGAATATCAATAGATAATTTTATGGAGCTTAAAAATCATGATTTTATTACAAAAACCATAAACCAAACTAATTTTATCAAAAGAACTTAATTACTTTTTTCCTACTACAGGTTAGAAAAAGATGTGAAATCCAACGCAGCCACTTTGGAAGAGCTTCAGAACGCTCAGGACATATTGGACAATGAGACCAAGATCTGTGAGGATTTGGAATTCCAACATTTAGAGGAGGAATCTGAACTGTAAGATATCTATACCTTATTTGTTTTTTTTTCTTCAAATTCAAATTCATTTATTCATTGCGAAATATAGGTAGGTATACAAAGGTGGTATTATGTACATATGAGTGCGCTATATTTCCACCCACAGGCGTGCAAATTATAATTAACAATTTAGTTTTTAGAATATTACACTTATATCAATTATTTAAATATGTCAATAAAAATACTACACACATTTCAAACTGTATTATCGTCCAAAAATAATTTTATTGAGTAGTAGACCTTATCTAATAAAAATGATTTGAGTGTATTCTTAAACACACCAAGTGAGTTAGCTTCTTTTATTGACGGTGGAAGCTTGTTGTAAATTTGTATGCTTAAATTAAAATTTTAAATTTTCTTGTCTTTAGAATATATAAAAGTACATATAAAACCTTGCTTATTTTAAAAATCAAAATAATTATAAGATTTGCATTTCTTATTTGTATGATTAGCGCAAAAACAAGACGATGACTTTGCTTACATTATTTAAGATATCAACCATCTTGTTTTTATTCAATATTCTGCATGTAAAACATTTCTTGCTATCTTTACTTTGTAGCTAAAGCCATGTTAAAGTTATGATACCATCCAAGTGATAAAATAAAAAAATATATTTTACACACAATAAATAAAAATAGTTAGAGAAATATGGGAACGAGTACTAGTGAATCCAATATTTAATAATATCTCACAATGTTATTAATTTGTTTTCAGACTATCAAACCGAGAAGACCTACAAAACGACATCATCCTTCTAACGAAGAAAATCGACGCCCAAAAGACACGCATACTAACTCTAAAATCTGAAGCTAACAACAACCTAACATCAGCTTTAGACGACACTAAAGTACTACATTCAGAATATGTAAAACTACTAAACACAGTGGAAGAATTAACATCCAAAGTACAAGTCATAGAGAAAGAGTTGAAACCTATTGTTTCAAAATTGAATGAAATCGAAAGAGCGCAGTCACCAGATAGCGCTTTCTATACAGATCAAACTAGAACTAAATCTGGAGAATTCGGATATTCTCCCCAAAGCAGTGATAGCGAAGATCTTAAAAACTTTGTAGAACACGAAAAAGAGATTAACGATAAGTTCAACTCAATTGATCAAATGTCGCAATCTATGACCGTGGATTTAGAACGGAAATTAGTCGATCGAACCAGTGAAAGTCCGACAAAACCGGTCAAAAAAGGCTTCTGGGAAAGAAACTTCGATTCGCTCAAAAGGAAGAAGAAACCAAAGTCTCCAGAGAAAGTTGATATCATGTCGCAGAGTTTTAACGAAAACCTGTTCTATAACAGCGAAAACATCGAAACAGACATGTCGCTTGACAGATTTAACAGTTTAAGAAACTCAAAGAAGAAAGACAAGAAAGACGCAGTTCAAAAAAGCGCGTCGTCCTCCAAAATACCAACTTTCGCAGCTCTAGGAAAGATCATGAAAAAAGATTCCTTCGGCAAGAAATCTAGAGACGAAGACGATCAAAAGAACAGATACATCAAGAACGCGAAACCAGTATTCGCCGAAAACAAATACGTGAAGGCCAAATCCCAGTCCCCGGAAAAACCTCAAAATCAAATTGCCGAAGAAACAACCGAACAAATAAAAGACAATTTAATCGAATTTTCCAATTCTGCTAAGCTTCTACACAGGAAAAGCTGTGGAGATGAGCCTGGTCTAAAAGAGTTTAGCAAAATGTCTGATAAGATTCCTTCACAAGATGATATAGATAGGATCTCCAAAGTGACGATTGACGCTCCCTTGCTTTCTAGTGATACAGATATGAACTCTATGGGGAAGAGGACGTTTGATAGTCTTATGGAGGTGGAAAGGAAACGGATGGAGATGTTGGAAGAACAAGGTCTTTGGTTTTTGGTTATTTGTCTCTTTCTTTCTTTATTTATTTAATTGGTTAATGATATAAACCGCTATAAGTGACAAAATCAGATAACACCCTTTTTGTCTTGTTTTTATTGTTCAATTGGTCAATCAACTATGTTACGGTAAATAATAAATCTAATTTGTATTCTTTTTGTGTATAGAGATCAAACGATACAGTATTTCTCTTTAGCAATTGGTTGCAAATATTTTAATCTCTACAGTAAATTTCATATTCCACTATTATTACAGGTTGTCAAGTA
Source organism: Macaria notata (assembly GCA_927399415.1). Taxonomy (NCBI): domain Eukaryota; kingdom Metazoa; phylum Arthropoda; class Insecta; order Lepidoptera; family Geometridae; genus Macaria; species Macaria notata. The sequence goes on along the minus strand of OV656750.1, from coordinate 1,954,706 downwards.
ATCGAAAACGAACGAGAAAAGATATCGGAACTGAAAAGACGCGTTCAAGACGAAACCAAGAAACTTTGGGATCAGAGACGAGAGAAATCTATCGACAGTGACTTATACAATAGTCTGACCGACGATCAGAGAGAAAGCGGCGACTTTGACCGGTCAGCGAGCGAAAAAATCGAATCTGATCGAAACGGCCCGAACTTGGAACGAAATGATAAAGATCGTATCAATTTCGACAAACGCGTCAGTTTCGAACGAAGCGACAAAGAAAGAAACGTCACGTTTGAACGAAACGATAAGGACAAAAGCGTTACTTTCGATCGAAACGTCAGTTTTGATCATTCAGATAGGTTTGACCGATCGCTTCAAAATCAATCTTACAATCGTTTGGAAGGATCGTTTGACCAATCAGGCATGGACAAGTTTGACCGAGACGGGAAGTCTGACCGAAGTGTGAACGAGAGGTTTGACCGGAACGTGATCGAAGACACCAATGCCAGTATTATGGAAGACAGCTTTATGACTGCGAACTCTACTATATTTGAAGACAGGTGAGTTTTTTGAATATTTATTTGATATCACTGTTATCTACAGCCTTCTTTATCCCACTGCTAGGTATAGGCCTCCCTTTGAATATGTCAGTTGGGTCGATCATATAACTATAAATATAATGGGACATTGTACACAGCGCCATCTAGCCCCGCACTAAGCAAACGCTTGTGTCGTGGGTACTGGATAACGGATATAATACTTATATACTTTTCTTTTGTAAATATGTACATACTTATCATACATACAAACGACCAGACTTAATACAAGTAATTATATATTTTTAAAGTACATAAATACTTGTGTTATGCGGGAATCGAACCCGCGACCTCTAGATTAGAAGGCTGAGCCACTACCAACTAAGCTAACAGGCCAGTCTAATATATACAAACCTAGTCCATAGAAGACCCATATATTAATATAATTATTTAACTTTGTCTTAATGATGATAAACATGAACAAAAAAAACAAATATGAATGTAATTTATGTTTTTTTTGAAAGCCATAAATTAAAATCTGTCAATTAATATTGAGTTAATACTCTAACGGCGGCGCTGGATTTTAATTTTATTTTCCTGGTTCGTTCTTTTTCTTCGAATCTTCTAGTTTTAAACATTCATCAGCTATTACTAGTAAATTCAATGAGTCATTTTAAATTATTTACACAAAGAACTCGACGTGTAGAATTGAATAGTACCAAAATTTTATTAATTGTGTGATGATAATTAATTTGTTATTTTGGAAAGTTACACAAGATATTGTATAAGTGGTTTAACACACTTAGGTATTTTAGACATATTTATTCTGCAGTTATTAGACGCTTAAACTTGAAAAATATTTCCATAATAATCCTTAGAAATTACTTAAAATTCAGTATTCTTCTACATTTTTAAGTACACGATTTCATTTAGCATGTACATATTTGTAATATTCTTCTTATCGAATGAGAGTGTCCAACTCTGGTGTCGAGAGTTTATCAAGCCGCCCTAAGGGCCTCTGACATGGTTTAACGACTGTCGACTGTATTTGTAATATAAACTACATACATACAAAGTTTGTTAATTTTCTTCCATAAAATTGAAGAAATTGTAATTTGGAACTAAACTTAAAAAAAATCTACACTTAATATAACAAATTACTAATTTAATCTACCATAGAGCTGGACTCGACAAATTGTGACCCCTTTATTTCGACACTTAAAAACTTACCTGTCAAACTTATCTTACAAAACTGACCTAATTCTCAACCAGATAAGAAACAAAATACGTTGACCCAAGTCTTTGTCTACTGTTTAAAAATCTATATCAAAATCAACCATAATTTTCATTCAACAAGAAACATTTTTCTCTGTTAAATGTTACATAGTCTATCATCACAAAAACAGTTTGTAAAATCAACCGTATGCACATGTGAATAAGAGTCAATATTGTTTGGTAAATGGAGGTATTGAATCATACTGGACTAGGCCGTGTAATCGAGTGATAAGATAGTATATTCGCGACTCTAGTGACAGTAAAACGTATTCGAGTAAGCTGTCTTTTATAAAAAAGTGTGGCTCACTTTGTTGCTTACAAAAAGTATTTATATCTGTTATCTAGTACCCATGACACAAGTGATCTTGTAGTCAAAACAAAAAAAATTATGTTCACGTCAAAAAAGAAACAAAAATATACAGATATTTGATGTTGACAGAGAGTGAAGTGTTTTTATTAATAATAAAAATTAAACCAAATATAATGTAAAGGTTCTATTGCTCAACAAATAATACTTTTGTCTACCTATTTTACAAAACTGAATGTGAAGTGAAGTGTTTTTTTTTAGTAAAACCTATAAATCGTAAATCAACTGTGAATTAATAAACTTACATTTTAATTGTTTACGATTTTAATCTACGATTTCATTGTTGTTATCGGCTAGTTAAAATGCTTAACAAATAGTTTTCTCCATATGTTTTCTAATACAATCAGTGATAAATAAATAATCATTCATTAATCGTTATACAGTTGAGGTTCCAAAGACTCGCACCAAGCGGTTTGCTTCGACTTTCATCGTGCGAACAGCCAAACTGTGGAACTCCTTGCCCGAATCTCTATTCCCCTTGAACTATAATTTGTCGGTCTTCAAGTCGAGAGTAAACCGGTTTCTTCTAGGCAAGCGCGCTAGATCGTAGACTATAACGTTGCTTACCATCAGGCAAGTTGTAGTCAAGCGTAAGCCTATATAATGTAAAAAAAAAACAATATATAAACCCTATGGTGTCGGATTTCAATAATATACATGATGATGATACAGGTGCTAAAAGAAAGTTAACACGATTTTCATGTGTACAATTATTATATTAGGTACTTAGAAAAAAAACTACACAAAATATAGGTCACAAGTGAAATTACAAAAATCGAATAATACTCCAATCCAATGTAATGTAAAAAAACTGACATAAGCACAATTTTATAGGTAATAAACTTATTTTACTTTTTACCTCGGCCAGTATAACATAATTATTAACATTACAAGTAGTGTAAGTGTTTGTATTTTGGCCAATCAGAATCTATCTAAGATATTCAAAATATAGGTCAGTGTTCACACACACCAGTCCATACAAATCACAAACTCAGGATGTGTATGACTTTATCTATATACATTATGTATGTATGTATGTATAATGCAATGAGTAACATGTTCAATGAATAACTCATCATCCAATCAGGGACATGAATAGATCGAGGCGAGGTACAGTCAGAGGATAAAATATCTTGAAAATTGATAATAAAAACGAGCTTGAAACAAATTAACTAAACAAGTAACTTAAAACTTATAAAAAATTGTCATGCTTTCTTACTGTGGCTTCTGTACATGAGATTCATAATTCTTAAAAAATCTTAGGTACCTATCATAATAAATCGGGAGATTCGCGCTCAACAAAACCAATCGACAACTTTGTAAGATCTAACTTTCAACAACTTACCTAATTCTTAAAAAAAAACACTTTGGTACCTACTTTGCAGTTAATTAATTTTTTAGGTATCTAAGTACTTGAAATTCTAATCAAGTAATATTTTCTCAAATTAAAAGAACATCAACTAATTAAAACTCCTAATTATTGAAAATGAATTGATTTGAAGAATTTCTTAAAATACATATACATACATATGTACATGCTATGTACAAATATATTTATTCAGCTGCTTGTACCGCAATGTTGGTCAATTCGGTCCAGTGGTACAATATTTAAGACTATTTAACTATTTACATCAATGACATTTGTTGCTAGCATTTAAAATGGTCATCTGTTTTAATTTGACGTCAAGGTTACAATTTAATTCAAGTTTTGATAGTGCTAAAATGTTACCAATTTTTTGCCCACGTGATAATCTTGTTTATTACATTTTTATTTTCACTTTTCGCATATCAGTTTAGGATTATAGAATTAAATGTCTTGAATAAATTGTAGATCCCGGCTGAACGTTAAGCTTTGTCAGAGTCCCCTGGGGTGGTTTGAAAACTCTGACACCAGAGTTGGCTACTCTTATACGAAGCAAGCAGGCATTAAATGAAACTATAGGCTTATGTACAGCTAAAGCTCATGAAGTTCAGCTAGCAGAGGTATTTGCAAGCGATTGCCAAAGTTAAGCAACTGTCGATGTGGTCAGTCATTGGATGGGTGACCAAAAAGTGGCATAGGCTGAAAATTTTAAATCTGCCAATGACAGCGCGTAGAAATTGCTTTGACTGGAGAATTAAACTGGTTGTTACGGAGCTTACTCCTTTACTTCTATAGTTTAGTTTATGAAGTTATAAATTTTGTATCTTCTTATCGAATGAGAGTGGCCAACTCTGGTGTCGAGAGTTTATCAAGCCGCCCTAAGGGCCTCTGACATGGCTTAACGACTGCCGTACTAGACAAACTGCCGGGACCTACAATTTAACGTGTCATCCGACCCACGGTAGCGCATAAAAATTAAATATAAATTTTGTATAGAACAACAGTATATATAGAAAATCTTGGCCATGCCATGATGAAGTCAAGTTCGTTTGCCAATCTCAGTTCGATAACAGGCACTGATAAGGCTTCTGTTACGCAAGGCTGTGATATCATCGAATTCTTGAAACCTATAAACAATTGCAATCTGTACCGATGATTGTGGATGTATACGTCATATGTTGTAGTATTTTTCACGATATTGATACAATTATGTTGTGACCAAAATCTTTTTTTTATCACAAAGTGATAAAAATATCTTTCAAAACGCGTTAAAAGCTCGGCTCGACAGCTCAGAATATTCGAACTTATTTGCAAAATAATTTTAATTTTGTAATCAAAAAGATAAATTGATAACAAAATACGTTCCAACCATTTCTAGAAGTTTTGTCTGTTTATCTGTGTCTCTGTTTATTTAAACGCTCACCACGCATTAACAGCTGAGCGGATCATCATGATTTTTAGGTTTTATTGATATAGAGTGTCATAGGCTACTTTTTATCCTGAATTAATGCGACCGAAGCTGTGGCCGTCGACTAGTTAAAAAGATAAAGAACGGAGACTCTAAACTTAATCTAAACTCTGACTCGAAACAAATCAACGGCGAATAGAAAAAAATATACAGAAAGACATAATATACACAGAACAATGGGACAAATGCCTAAAATGTTTATGCAACAAATGTTAATGAATTGTGTGGACGGAGTGATTATTTTCATTAAATTATATCAGTGCAAAGTTCATCTTATCACTTTCTATAATTTTTCTAGGATATGTAAATAAACAAACACAGGTATCTAGTGCATAGACAGCTTAAGATCTAGGTAATCATAAACTATCGCTGCCCATATTAATGATGTATTGAATGCATTCACGTATACACCCCTTAAAGGGAAGTCGGATAGCTTACTATACGTCATGGATTGGCAGTGAAAGTAGATAACTTTTCTAATATACTTTTGTATTGAGTATATAGGAATGTAGACTAGTACAAAACAATATATTTAAATAAATAAATAAATAAATATCCTGGGACATTGCACACAGCGCCACCTAGCCCCACACTAAGCAAACGCTTGTGTCGTGGGTACTAGATAACGGATATAATACTTATATACTTTTCTTTTGTAAATACATACTTATTATACATACAAACGACCAGACTCAACACAAGTAATTATACATTTTTAAATTGCATAAATAATTGTGTTATGCGGGAATCGAACCCGCGACCTCTAGATTAGAAGGCAGAGCCACTACCAACTAAGCTAACAGGCCAGTCAATAAATCAATCAATCAATCAATCAATTTGAGCATAATATCATTATTAAACGAACAAGTGTAGTAATTTGGGAAAAAAATAAACCAACCTCAATGCCTTGGCAATGTGGCATCTCTATTTTAGTCCTATTTCTATGACTACTGAACTAATTATTCAGTAACTTACAGGTATATAAGATATTGAATCAGGCGTTACTTTGCTGAAATCCATTGTTACTGAAACTCTGGAGAAATATGTAGTGTTTTTCCGCTGCGACTGCTCCTTAACCGACATCAAACAACAAACTTGATGGTTTTTAGATGATGTATGATCTTGAGATCCACGGAGGCCACGTTGGTTAGGAGGTGAGGTGTGGCGGTGGTATATGGAGGAACACACCTAAAAACCATCAAGTTTGTTGTTTGATGTCGGTTAAGGAGCAGTCGCAGCGGAAAAACACTACATATTTCTCCAGAGTTTCAGTAACTTACAGGTATCCTTAAGTTGAAACATGTCTAATTTGATACGAAGAAATCATATCGATCATAATTTTGGAAAAAAAACAGCATATGTATATGTGTATACTGTGTAAATATATACTCTTTTCCAATTCAGACAATATCATGTACTCGTATACGGGCGAGCTGAAAATCTACTTAAAAAAATCGTTTGAATAAAGTAAATAACTATTATCACTTTGACTTAGTATAATTAGTAGATGCAGCCAGCGTTCTTGGCTCCATACCACATGTGGATGTTTTAAATTTATGTTAAACTAGTGGGTGCTCTCGCGGCTTCGCTCGCATTAAGAAGTAAAACTTGCATCCCCTATTTCCCCCCTTTAGAAGTGGCATTTCCAAAAATCCTTTCTTAGCAGATGCCTACATATGTCATAACATCTACCTTTATTCCAAATTTCAGCCCGATCCGTCCAGTGGTTTGGGCTGTGCGTTGATAGATCACTATATCAGTCAGTCAATCAGTCAGTCACCTTTGAGTTTTATATATTTAGATGTACATAGTCATTTGGTGTATATATGTGTTATATATTGTTTATTATTATTTACCAATAAATATGCTTTTTCAATAAGTTTATTAGTAGATTTAGCATTTTCTTTATTACTTCTCTTAAATCTTGTAAATTTCCATAATCTTAATAGGTACATTACCCATACTAGTTACCTATACATATAGTAGGTATGGTATGTATGTAAATGTATGACAAACATCCGATAGATGCCATGTGTACAATGCATCGACCAGCTGGTTTCACTCGGCGACAGTCTTTCGAAAGTATACCAAAGTGTTAAAGTTATTTGATGAGCGGTTAAAAATAACACTGGAAAGTTTTAGGAATCAATTCGTATATAGTTGTTAAAAATGCAGATTAAATATCAATAGAAATTTGTAGATTATATTAAGAAAAGAAAGTTATAGTAAATAGAAAAAAAATAACAAATCGATTTGTTTCAAAGAAATTGTTAAAAGTGGTGTATGTTTGGGATAAAAAAAACTGAATCTAACACTATTATTTCAAATAAAAGTTAACAGCAGTTTATCTGTGAATTGACTACTGAAATCATTAAATACAAAATCTTATAGGTGTAGTGACATTAATGTATAACTTGTGGTGACATTTAATGTAAGTGAATAAATTGATAAAGTTTGAAGATTTTACAATGGAATTGACATTTAATGTAAGTGAATAAATTGATAAAGTGTAAAGATTTTTACTATGGTATGTTTACTTTGAAAACTCAATTAACAAGTTCATAAAATGACTACTTAATCAATAAAAGTGCGAAACGAGTGGCTAAATAAATAGTCTAATATAAATATACGAAAATGTCGAAAACGAAGGAGAAAAACAATTCATTATGTTGTTGGTGAGTATGTATAGAAAACTTCGTAATTTCTTGAAACACATTTTTAATTAATGTACATTATGTTTTTTGTCCAAAATTAACAACTATTTAAACTAGTGACGTCTTGTATAGTTTTACTAGATAAATCTAAGATAAAATTATCCTATCATTATTATTGTATCAGTCGTCGATCTCAACAGAAGACCAGCGCTGACTGTTCGCAGTCAGCACATGCTGAGTTGAGGCCGGCTTGTGACAGAAAATTGTGTACCTACAAGTATGTATGTGCAAAATGTGTTTGTCTTACTTTCCTGAATGTGTTCGTACGTAATTTCTATAGGTAATTTATATAGGTATATTTTTTTATATATTTTCATTTTTTTCAGTCGAAAGTATGATCTCCACGCCATTTAGATCCAAATTGGTTTAGCCATTTCAACGTGAAGACTAACCAAACGAACGCATTGACATTAATTACTCCGTTATAAAGCAATCATCATCATAAGAGTCCAATCTTGGGCAAAATCATCGGTTCTTTAGAGTCCTATTCTGGGCATAAGCCTCTTCCCTCAAAGCCTTAAAATCTTTTATTTAACTAGCGGCTTCGCTCGCAAAAATTGCATCCCTTATTTCATCCCTTTAAAAGTGGAATTTCCCAAAAACCTTTCATAGCGGATGCTTACGTCATAACATCTACTTTCATTCCAAATTTCAGCCCAATCCGTCCAGTGGTTTGGACTGTGCGTTAATAGATCACTATATCAGTCAGTCAGTCAATCAGTCAGTCACCTTTGAGTTTTATATATATGGATAACAAAATTGAACTGGTAGTTTTATTTTCAGTTAATTTCAAAATGTTATTCACCAACAATATGCTCTAGCAAGCGGCCCTTAAATAATATCCAGACACCATCTCCCACCATTTAACAAGTTATAAATCACCGAAATGAAAATAAATCTCTTTGTTTACGTTATTCCAATATTTCAGCTCACCTTGGAAAACAGGTGCTGTTTTGGATTAATGCCAGTATATAATATGTACATATTGTATATGTAATTATTGTTTTATTGTTACAGTTCCGGTCTCCTGTCTTCTTCTATTGAAGAGGTAAGTTAACATAATTTATTTGTAAATTTTCTCTCTCTTGAGTCGAATTTCCTCATGGCTGAGGGTCGTGACTCCCCTGCAGAATTAATTCGTTAGGGGAGTTCTCTTGTGCAGATACATCGTGGTGGGCGCCCAGGTCCTTCCCCGGAAGACACATGTCCTCGGATATTGTGGTACTGAAACATGTCGGAATCCTCACGATGTTTTCCTTCACTGTTAAGCGAGTGCAAATCCACACATAACCTGAAAATACAAGTCATTGGTGTGAGGCCGGATTCGAACCAGGGTGCGTCTGAATGAAAACCAGACACTGGAACCGCTGAGCCACACTCGCTCAACCAATAACAGCCCATAAACTGAAAAACCTAATACCATTTGTCTAAATAAATCGTCTTCACAGATTCTTACGAAAACATTCCCTCCATTAATTTATTGTAATGGATATAGCAGTTAATTAACTTTCAAAATAGATGCTTTAAAATTAGAACTATACGAAAGCTGGTTAAATCCGTTTAAAAGTTATGTAGGCAAAACATTGTAAGGTCTTATTTGATAATAATTTATGTGTGACTAGTGAGTACTCGCGCTTAGCGGATGCCAACGTCATAACATCTACCTTCATTCCAAATTTCAGCCCAATCCGTCCAGTGGTTTGGGCTGTGCATTGATAGAACACTATATCAGTCAGTCAGTCAGTCACCTTTGAGTTTTATATATTTAGATTTAGGATAAGATAAATCTGTAAGTAAACTTCTGTTTGACTACTGAAATAAAAAACCTAGTTTATCCACTAAGGGATTTCACGCATAACTAAAAATACACATTGCATTGTGGTTTTAAGTGATTTTTTACAGATTTACGTATTTTACCTGTAATGTTAGTAAGATTTGTTTTATCATATATGTAATAGCGCTAAAAAACTAAATAGTGAAATTATAAAACATAACTAATGAGAAATAAATATTCCGAGAAACAGAGAGAGCACACAGCGCCATCTAGCCCCACACTAAGCAAACGCTTGTGTCGTGGGTACTAGATAACGGATATAATACTTATATCCTTTTTCTTTTGTAAATACATACTAATGAGAGACTCTAGATTATTTTTATTTTTTTATTATTCAATGCAAATTTTATAAAACTAAAAATATGAGTTTGTTTCTCAATTATCTAAACATTTTGAACATATTAAAACGCAGTCAAAGAATAAAACTTCATAAGAACACAGGAAAGGTGTCATATCCATCCAAGTTATTTTTAAATAGAACTTTATCATATCTGTCAGTTGCCTTTGAAAAGAAAACTTTTATTATTTTAATGAAAGAAGCGTGTCTTTTATACGGTTTTGGAAGTTATTTATGAGTTCAATGATTTTTGAGATGAAAAGGTTGTTAATTTTGGAAAAAGTTTTTGGCGTCTTTGGGGTTTATTTCTATTTGTTTTTGATGCTAAGAATTTTTTTGTTTGATACCTCTGTAAAATAGACACGAAGGTTTCCTTCTTGAATTAAGTACTTTTAATTTATTTAGTGAATGTTATCTATCTCTAACCATTTATGATTTCCTCTGTGATACATCATGTTCAGCAGATGCAATTTTTTAAGCGCTTGTGTATGTATATAAAAAAACATACTACACCGTCAAACGCGAGAACCGTTTTGTATAAATTTTAGTATGGAGATAGTATCTTATACATAGACATACACATATGAACGATGGGTAGCAATTGCAACTTAAAATGTACCTTTCTATAAAATATTGTATATATTCTCTGTTTATGATTAAGTGTGATATGGATCTCAGTGTCTGCAACAAAAATTATTATTATTATTATTTTATCTAATATTAAAAAAACGGGTAATACAGCTGGGTGACGTAAGCAAATAATAATTAAAATTAAACAACAATATAGCTTTAATTGAGTAAAAATTAAATGAATTAGTCATTATAAAGATAAGTATTTCTCGATATTGCACACAGCGCCCTCTATTGTGTATTTTTTTTAATTAATTTACTACGGAAATCCCAAAATCCCTGTTTACCAGAAATATCTCGGTCTTACTTACCTATTACAAGACAAATGATGATTTCCCTTTACACAACCGAGCAGGATGTTCTATATTAGCTCATCCTTTAACAACATGCTTCCAGAATTAGACCGCTTTTTCACTCCCGAAGGAAGAATATTTCATTTTTATAGAATACCCAAAGACAGTCGTTGTTGTTTATTTTTAAAAAGGATACAAAAACTTTTTACTGTTGCCTAAAACATTTACATTCTATTGATATATATCGGAGTATATACTTGTCATTATGTTTACAGACCAACTGCACTAAATATATGAAACACATCAAAGAAGTCGAAGGCTTTTTAACCGACTTTAATAAAAGGAGGTTATCAAGTCTTCTGAAAGTTTCTTTTTTGGTATGTTTCGCGACTACTCCGTTATTTATGAACCGATTTCAAAAATTCTTTTTTAATTCGTCGGGGTTAGTTTCCGAAATGGTCCCATATTTTTTTTTACCTGGAATGACCATAATTCGCGTAACGGAAAGCGATCATTATCATTTTTACGCGTAGTAAATAATGCAGTCAAAACCAAGCCCAGAAATTCAGAGTTGTGTTTTGATAATGAAGAAACACCCGCAGACATTCATATTGTGGCGTAGACAGCCGTAGTACGTCACTCGCCGCCGTCACCGCGTTCGAAAAACAATGACAATCGTTTTGAAATTATGTGTAGAAGATTTTCGACGCTACGTCATAAGGATGACTAGCCTGGGACATTGAGTGTTTGCTTTGCAACCCAGAGACCCGGGTTCAAATCTCAACTGAGTTTATGTCTTTTTGTGAATAAATAGAACATTCTCGAAGATTCTCGATCGAATGGAAAAGAAAATACGGGATAGAAGATTTGTGAGAGCAAGAGAGAAATACGGTTTCAAAATTAGAAGTAAATCAAAGTTGGAACGAGTTCAGGGGTATATAAGCGGGGCAAGACGCGGCCTACGGCAGTGTTGATTTGGAGGTGAAAAGAAGAAGAAGAAGAAGAGAAAGGAAAAGTGGAAAAGTGAAGTAGTGAAGTAAAGTGAAGTATACAGTACAGTGCAGTGGACAGTGTTGTGCGCGCAAGTCAGTGCATAAGCCGTGTGCGCGCGAGTGTCGAGTGCTCGAAGACACAGTCGTGCACGCGCAAGCGACGTATCGTGCACGCGAAGTGACTGTGGTGTACCGCGCGTCAGTGTCAGTGACATTTTGAGTGCGTGTCGAAGTGCTCCATCGTAGCTCTACCGACCTGTGAGTACCCCCGTGGTGAATAAAGGCATCAAACTATAAAAGTCGAGTTTATTTCCTATCCCCAAACCCTCACGTCGTAACAATTGGTGTCAGAAGTGGGATAGGAAATGGAAAAAAATGCCTTTCGTGCCCAGAGGAGTAACGACCCGGGCGGGTGCTGTGGCAGCAGCGGAACATCCGCATGAGGAGCCTAGCTCTGAAGGTGATCCATCGACCTCTGTTCTTCAACCGGCGCCAGTGGACATGAGTGCTTTGCTCCAACAAATGACAGCCATGATGCAGGATCAAACCCGCCGTTTAGAGGAACAAGCCCGTCGACAGGGAGAGCAGCTGCGTGAGCAAACTCGCCGCCAGAAGGAGAAACTTGAAGAACTACAAGACCGTCTCTCCAAGGACGTGCTTACAGCGGTGCAGGCCAATCTCGTCCGAGTAGAGGTAGTGGAGAAGAAGTTAGCGGAATGGGACAAGATAGGCCAGCAATTGGAGCAGACCGTTGAGCAGCTTGGCAAGGAGTTCCGAATCATTAAAGCCAGTGGCTCGACAGTAGGCTACGGTGTGGCCCTTCCTACGAAAAACCTTAAGGTGCCGCCGTACGACGGGAAGTCTTCTTGGGCTGCTTTTAAGCTACAGTTAGAGACGGTCAGAAGAGCCAGTTGTTGGAGCGAGCAGGAAGCGCAGTCAGCGTTAACTTTGGCCCTGCGAGATGATGCTCTCTCCGTGCTAGAAGCACTTGGCGCCGGCGTGAGAGAGGTGACCTATGAAGACCTGGTCAACGCTCTGGAGGCCCGGTACGGCGATAGTCATTTGGAGTACGTGTACCGGGCGCAACTCAAGGACCGTTGCCAACGAGCCGGAGAAAACATACAACAGTGGTCAGTGGAGGTGGAAAGGTTGGTGCGGAAAGCGTATCAGTCGTCGCCAACCGTGGTGGAGGAATTGCTCCTGCAAGTTTTCATTGACGGGATTCGCGACTCTGACATTAGAGCAGCTGTCCGACTGGAACATCATACAACACTAAAGGAAGCGGTGGCACATGCTCTGGAGGTGGAAGCTGTGCGCTATGATTCCCGTTCCGCAAAGGTGCGGGAGGTCGTGGAGGTGGATACCGAGAGGCAACGTGCACCGAATAGCCGTGTCGTGTGCTACAGCTGCGGAGAAAGGGGACACATACGATTTGAATGCCCAAAGCGGAGATGCGGCAGTGTCGACGTCGGAGCACCCATAGGAAAACTAGAGCAGGCCAGGGCTGTGGGGTGGGCGCCCACCAGTGGCAGAAAAGCCCCAGAAATTTATGTGAAGCAAACAAGTGAAGGGAATACTTTGGTGATTGACGGCATGATTAACGGGATGCCTTGCCAGGTGACGTTGGATACGGGAGCATCGCGTACGGTCATCAGTAAGCGCAAACTGAAAAGCATTGGAATACAAGGCCTTCGATACAGTGGAAACCTTATGCTCTCGACTGCCACCGGCCAACGAATATCAATTGAGGGGGAGAAGATTGTGGCCATCAAGATTGGAGGTACGCTCTACTGGCACAAAGTGATCGTTGCCGATATCACCGACGACTGTATCATCGGATTGGACTTTCTTAAAAAATTCCAGTGTGTCATTGACATGAAGCTAGGTGTCCTCAAACACGGGAACGAGGAAATCCCAATGAAGGGTGGCGTGTTTGGTAAGGTACTCTGCCTGAAGGATACCACCTTGAAACCGAGATCACAAACCTTGGTCCCTGTTGTTCTGCCACGGAACGAAGGAGGATGTCCACGGAGGTGTGCTGTTATCGAGAGAGGAAGTCCGGATACAGCGTGGATTCCGGCCAGAACTGTGGTGGGAAACGTTCAAGAAGCGGTAGTACCCATATTAAATCTGCATGAAGAGGAGCAAACCATACAAAAAGGGACAATTATTGGAACCTGCGAGGAGGTTGGTTGGTTAAGGAGGTGTGGAGAGGAGCAGAAACAGAAAGTCCCGAGTCAGCAGGACAATGTGGTGAAACTCCTGGAAGACTGCAAAAGTAACCTAACCAAGCTTCAACTAATAAAGGCAAGAAATTTCCTGTTGCGTTATGCTCATATTTTCTCCAAGAATGACAGCGACATCGGCAGAACTGGTTTGGTTAAACACAAAATTGATACAGGTGATACGACACCCATTCGACAAAGACCAAGACGAGTTCCTTTTGCACGAGAACAGGAAGTCGATGACATGATTCTGGATATGAGTAAGAATGGCGTAATTGAACCTTCGTCGAGTCCGTGGTGCTCACCAGTTGTACTAGTGAAAAAGAAGGATGGATCGACAAGGTTTTGTGTGGATTACCGGCGGCTGAATGATGTCACTAAAAAGGACAGTTACCCATTGCCAAGAATCGATGATACCCTGGATTCATTGTGTGGTATGTCTTGGTTCTCCACTTTAGACCTGAAGAGTGGCTATTGGCAGGTGGATTTGGATCCCAAGGATAAAGAGAAGACCGCATTTTCCACCGGCAAAGGTCTATGGCAATTCAAAACAATGCCATTTGGACTCTGCAATGCACCAGCCACGTTCGAGCGGTTGATGGAACATGTGCTCGCTGGAATGCTGGGAGAAACCTGCCTAGTTTACTTGGATGACATAATTATAATGGGACGTGATTTCGACGATCACCTTAAGAAGCTGGAGCGAGTGTTTGCGAAGCTGCAAGGCGCAAACCTGAAGTTGAGCCCCAAGAAATGCTCTTTCTTCCAGAGGCAAGTGAATTACTTGGGACACGTTATTTCGGAGAAGGGTATTGCGACTGATCCATCCAAGATAAGTGCAGTCAAAGATTGGCCAACACCGACAGATAAGACACAGGTGAGAGCATTCCTGGGTCTGTGCTCTTATTATCGTCGCTTCGTGAAAGGATTCTCGGACGTCGCCAAGCCGTTACATCGTTTGACCGAAGAGAAGAGACCATTTTCCTGGAATGAAGACTGCGATCAAGCTTTCCTGGCTCTAAAGCAGCATCTATGCGAAACGCCTATCCTCGGATATCCTGACACAGAGGGAAAGTTCGTCGTAGATGCCGACGCCAGTAACACAGGAATTGGAGGAGTACTATCACAGCTGAGAGGAGATCAAGAAGTTGTAATAGCCTACTTCAGCAAGTCTCTATCAAAACCAGAAAGAAATTACTGTGTAACGCGCAGAGAATTGCTGGCCGTGGTTAAAACTCTGCAACACTTTAAGAAGTATTTGCTGGGCCGTAAATTTTTGGTGAGAACAGACCACGCTGCATTGAAATGGTTGCTAGAGTTCAAAAATCCGGAAGGGCAGGTGGCCAGGTGGATAGAGCAACTCCAGGAGTATGAGTTTGAAATTGAGCATCGTGGAGGAAAGACTCATGGTAACGCAGATGCTCTGTCTAGAAGACCGTGTCCAGATGAATGCAAGCATTGCAACCGGCAGGAGGAGAAGGAGACCATCAAAATCAGGGTGATAAGAACAGACTCCATCGACGAGAATTGGGCTAACGACGCCATGAAGAAGGCCCAAGAGGACGACAAGGATCTTCGACCATTAATGAATTGGCTGGAAGATGGTACTAGGCCAGCGTGGTCTGAAGTAGCTAAGCACAGTACGGCGACCAAGAGTCTGTGGGCACAGTGGGACAGTTTAGTACTTCAAGATGGACTGCTTTGCCGCAAATGGGAAACACCGCAAGGAAAGGACTGCCATTTACAATTGGTGGTACCCAAAGGAAGAGTAAATGAAATCTTAAGGGCCTACCACGATGGTTCGTCTGGAGGACACTTGGGAGTTAAGAGAACTTTGACGAAAATCAAGGAACGCTTTTATTGGTTGCACTGCCGGGACGATGTGGAAGATTGGTGCAGAAAATGTCAGAACTGTGCAGCTGTCAAGGGGCCGCAGACAAGGAGCAGGGGAGCAATGAGGTTATATAATGTTGGGGCCCCTTGGGAGAGAGTGGCACTTGACATTGCCGGACCATTCCCAGTTACCAAAGAAGGTAATCGTTATATCCTAGTAGTGATGGATTACTTTACAAAATGGCCCGAGGCATTTGCTTTGCCGAACCAGGAGGCTATCACCGTGGCAAATAAACTGGTGAAAGAAGTGTTCTGCAGATTTGGAGTACCCTTGGAGATTCATAGTGATCAGGGGCGAAATTTCGAGTCACAAGTATTCCAAGAGGTGTGCAGAATTTTTGGAATTCACAAGACCCGGACGACGCCATATCACCCACAGTCTGATGGAATGGTGGAGAGATTCAATCAAACATTGGAGCGGCATCTGGCGAAGGTGGTGGGAAGTCATCAAGACAACTGGGATGAGTACATTCCTTTATTCCTCATGTCTTATAGGACTGCAATACATGAGACCATCACCGTAACTCCAGCGTACGCAAATTTCGGCAGGGAGTTGAGATTACCCGCTGACCTACTTTCGGGCTGTCCACCTGATTCTCCGCAGAGCGTCACGGAATATGCAAGTGATCTACGGACAAGAATGGTTGAAGTCCACGAAGTTATTAGAGAGGCTGGTCTTCAAGCAAGTGAACGGATGAAGTCTCGGTATGATCGTAGAGCCAATGGACCTAGCTTTGAGGAAGGTTCCCTGGTCTGGTTGCATAATCCCGTGCGGCGAAAAGGAAAATCTCCGAAGCTACAACCTAGTTGGGAGGGACCTTATAAGGTTGTCAACAAGATTAACGACGTGACCCTTCGGATTCAGCGCAATCCACGGAGTCCTCCTAGGATCGTTCATGTGGACCGATTGGCTCGCTACTACGGAAGTAACGATGATCGGGACGATCACGTCTTGGGAGGGGGCAGTGTGGCGTAGACAGCCGTAGTACGTCACTCGCCGCCGTCACCGCGTTCGAAAAACAATGACAATCGTTTTGAAATTATGTGTAGAAGATTTTCGACGCTACGTCATAAGGATGACTAGCCTGGGACATTGAGTGTTTGCTTTGCAACCCAGAGACCCGGGTTCAAATCTCAACTGAGTTTATGTCTTTTTGTGAATAAATAGAACATTCTCGAAGATTCTCGATCGAATGGAAAAGAAAATACGGGATAGAAGATTTGTGAGAGCAAGAGAGAAATACGGTTTCAAAATTAGAAGTAAATCAAAGTTGGAACGAGTTCAGGGGTATATAAGCGGGGCAAGACGCGGCCTACGGCAGTGTTGATTTGGAGGTGAAAAGAAGAAGAAGAAGAAGAGAAAGGAAAAGTGGAAAAGTGAAGTAGTGAAGTAAAGTGAAGTATACAGTACAGTGCAGTGGACAGTGTTGTGCGCGCAAGTCAGTGCATAAGCCGTGTGCGCGCGAGTGTCGAGTGCTCGAAGACACAGTCGTGCACGCGCAAGCGACGTATCGTGCACGCGAAGTGACTGTGGTGTACCGCGCGTCAGTGTCAGTGACATTTTGAGTGCGTGTCGAAGTGCTCCATCGTAGCTCTACCGACCTGTGAGTACCCCCGTGGTGAATAAAGGCATCAAACTATAAAAGTCGAGTTTATTTCCTATCCCCAAACCCTCACGTCGTAACAATATCATTAACTAGCGGTGCCCCGCGATTTTACTCGCGTTAGTTTCATACAAACTTTCATCCTCCGTTTTATCCCCTTAGGGGTTCAATTTATCAAAATCCTTTCTTAGCGGATGCCTACTACGTCATAACATCCTGCAAAACAAATTTCAGCCCAATCCGTCCAGTGGTTTGGGCTGTGCGTTGATAGATCACTATATCAGTCACCTATGAGTTTTATATACATATTTAGATTGTGCGCAAAATCAGTTCTTTCGGTATGACAGTTAATTTATTTTTATTTGGTAGCAAATGTTTTAAGTACTAACTAGGATCAACTTGTTCATTACATTAGTCAGGATGGATATATAGGAGTGTCGTAATCTAACATTATCATGAGTTATCTAAATTGCAAGTTGGAATTCATTACTGGTATCTGACGGCGTTATCAGACATGTTTGGGCTTGTTTAATTTTACCTTTTACTAGCTGTGCTCGCGACTTTGTTCGCGTGGAATAGTTATTTTGGGCATTAATTCTTTCATACACATTTTATTTATATCTTGAACCATTTTCGCAGCGCACGCAACGGAAGCCCTCAAAGATGATTAATTTTCCCCGTTTTTTCCACATTTTCTATTGTTTCTTCGCTCCTATTAGTTGCAGCGTGATGTTATATAGCCTAAAGCCTTCCTCGATAAATGATCTATTCAACAAAAAAAAATTCATTTCGCACCAGTAGTTCCTGAGATTAGCGCGTTCAAACAAACTCTTCAGCTATTTAATATTAGTATAGATATGAAAGTGGTTGATATGATATGACGAACATGTTAATAGGTTGATGGGTAGCTAGACTTGTGTTGGGGTACAAAAGTGGAAATTGTTTTTTTAACTTATATTTCTTTTATTTTTATTAATTATTTAACCCGATTTGAGTTAGTTTTTGACAGTGTATTTTGCGTAAGTGCTAACTGGTGTAAAACCTAGAGTTTAGAAAGAAAAAATATTAAGATAAATCTATTCATATTAAGAAAAAACCATAACCTTAACTGGCGGTGTATTTCGGTAGCCTCATTAATGGGCTATATCTAATCCTTTACCACTTTCGGCCATAAAGTATCGCTTCAGGTGACCCTAGTCAAACGCAAGAAACACTGTTCTGAATTCAGTGTAAAAAAACCAGAACAAATATTCATGTAAATACTGACAAAAGATAACTTTGGGCCAGCATAAGATCAGCAAGAAAATAAAACGGCAGGAAAAAATACTTTAGTAAATATTTACAAAATCCATGATTCTCCCGGTTTACTCCAACGGTACAAGAAATAATGAGTGCAAACGTGCACCTATTAATTTCATTTACTTCGGACAGCAAAAAACATATAATAAATCAAGTGTTTAAAAATCTAACTATGTGCCAAGAAAACTTACGTAGATTGTACGCTTAAGAGTTTTTGTACGAATTATAATACCTACGTACATACATATTTAATGTAAAGACGCTTTCAGATATTGTCGTCATTGCTTCTAATGTGTAAGTCATAATATTTCCTAAAGCACTTGATAAAATATGAATCGGATCATACCATAGTCACTAGTGTAAAAAAACCAACCAATTTTAACAATCTTAATTTCCAAGGTTCACCTCGCTGAGTGATCCCTAGGTCTGTTCCATATGTAACTTAGTCGGTAACTGGTACCCTAAGTACTTAGCAGTTTGTGAATTTGAATCTTGTAAATTGTTACCCCGGATCCTTCCGAGCCGAGGTAACTTAACTTTCTTCCCTTAATTATAATTAGTAAATCTATTTCTTAATGTGTTTAAATACTGTAATCTGTTACTCCGGATCCTTCCGAGCCGAAGTATCTTAAATTAATTTATTAAATTTCAATTGTATACAACTATTTCCCATCTACCTGAATTTGTAAAACTTACTTGTGCATTACCCGCTATTTTAAAATAAAACTACCATTTAATGAGTCTCCCTTCGTTTTATTTGGGTCATGCCACATAGGTCAAAGGTAGGGAAAAAGTTTTGTAACAGTGGCAGTAAAATAGTTTTATTGTGACTAGAAGAAATCGCTCTCCGTGATAAGACGACCCATTGTTTACTACCATAAATGTACTTGTTCTAATACTATATCCTTGTATTTTTTTTTTCATTTTGATTGTATGATAAAAGCGAGTGTGGCTAAGTGAGAAAAATGCCACCTTCTAATCTGACGAACCCTGGTTCGATCAAGGACACGCTTTTACAGTCTAATGTAAAAATTGTTATTTAGAGAACATTGAACATGTGTCGTCGTTGTTTTAGCATATTTAGTTTTTCTTACCTATCTGCATATTTTGCATATTGGTTGACATATATCGGTTTTGGGCATAAGCGGGATATGAGGCTAGAAAAAATAACAATCTCTTTGTCAATTAATTTCTACAAATTTTATTTTATACCGTAACCGTCAGACGTTTCACGGTAAGATTATTGTTTGCACCTTTACTGAATAACAAAATAAAACGTACACAAACCCAGAAAATAAACCGTTCCTTGCCCTACAGTTTCTTGTTGGTACAAAAAATCTAAATCACCGACGGTAAACAAGACAATAACTTACATTTACCAACTAAACATTGTAATTTTACATTCCATACGTCTAAAGTGTCCAAATACGCGTCAACCGCACTTTACGTTATATCCCTTGGGATATAATACTGGGTTACTGTGAATCCTCCCAGAATAATTATAATTTAAAAATGTATAGTACATTTTTATATTTTAACTACTCGCACGTCCGGACCAGATACACATTAAAGTATTTAGCGATCAATTTCTTATTATTATAATAATATTAACTAAAATGGCTAAAGATATCAAAAATCGTTGTGCAAGTGCGTCTTAATTTGTGTGTTCCTCTTTAAAGAGTATTAAGAATTATCTTGATTTTAGTACGGATCTGGCATCAAATCAATCAAGCAGTCCAAATGTGATGATATTGTTTTTAATCGACTCCATATATACATTTAAAGAATTTTAAATCGACTGTTTGTTACATCCGTGTTTCCGAATGGATAAACTTTTGATTTGAGGATTACTTTTTTATTTATACAATGGTGATACCCGTGTTGTTCTTTTTATAACTGGCTTAATTCTGAAATAAGTTTCAATAACCTTGAAGCCGGATTTTTGTGAAAAAAAAATCTTTAAAATGCTATGCAAACATGAATTTATAGGTGTCTCTCATTCACAAGTAACCTTGTATATACTAATATTATGTATCATATACTTGTGCCAAGAAGCGTTGGATCAACAACCCTTAATGCTTATATTTTAATAAACACATCCTGTCAAAATATACTGAGTTACGACACTTTAAACACGATTTAGTGTAAATTACAAATTATATTATTACGTAATCATACCTAATCGATTTACAGAACCAACAAGCAGTATATGTAACCATTTGAGTCACAGTCTTTAATTACGTTTCTCTCACTCTCTTGAGTAGTATTTCCTCATGACTGAGGGTCGCGACTCCCCGCAGAATTAATTCGTTACATTGCATGCACATACATTTCTATTTGGGTTTTAAACCTATTCTACGTCAAAAGTAGGTCAAATAATCCCCTCGGCGCTTAGTTCAGTTACATGCAATAAAAGAAACATTGTTTGACAATCATTAGATGTTCTATTTAACATTTTTGCGTCAAATGAGACTGTCTAAAGCAAATGAATCGGTTGTTACTAATCGAGACGAAATATAGTCAAGTGCAAATTCTACTTAGAAAGAAAGAAATAATTTATTTTGACACACAGGACACAACAATATATACATAAAAAAGTTGAAAAAACCGGCCAAGTGCGAGTCGGACTCGCGCACCGAGGGTTCCGTAAAATTTATGGTTTTCGTAATTTTTCCTTTATCTATGCTATAAGACGTTGCTTCATACCAAATTTCAAGATTCTGAGTTCACGGGAAGCACCCTGTAGGTTTTGATTCCCTTGCAAGTGTCGAAAATTTGCGGCATAAATGGCTGTATCTTTTGATTGCGTTGGCTTAGAAGTTTGATTTTTTCACAGCTTCAAGGGACAGTAGACCTGAGTAATTCATATAAATTTCAGCTTCATACCTCTACGCGTTCCTGAGAAAAAGGGTCTTGACAGACGGACGGACGGACGGACGGACAGACGGACAACAAAGTGATCCTATAAGGGTTCCGTTTTTTCCTTTTGAGGTACGGAACCCTAAAAACAGGTGAAATACAAAAGTGGAATAAAATAATAAATAAACAGAGTTAGGTAATCATATAATCATAATTAAATTTAAAGATACATTACATACACTTTAAATCTAACCTAGTAACGGAAACACAACATTGTAATTAACAGTAACGAAAGTCATTGGTGAGAAGTGCATTGTAGGTAAACTTTCATTTAAAATATCTAGATTTAACCATTGAACAACTGTGATATAGTGAATGCAGATTACGTACGTGGTATAAGCACAGAATATCAGATATTACAATAATATGTTACAGATACAGTCACATAGGTAATAAACACCCTGCGACTTCCGCACAAATGTGAATGAAAATTATTTTCGTAGCCGCGTCACCCGCGTAGGTTTGACCATCACTTTCCTGAACATGAAATGGAGATCATTATAATAATGACATCTATATTGGTTTGGCAGATAAATACATTATGTAAATAACTAAGTAGTATATAATTTTATGGTCGATTCGAGCTTCTTGTCGTTCTCCAAAACTTTTACTCATACTAAACTGCGCATCAGATTTTGATGTGATTTTCGCAGTAAGATAATTTTGTGTGATATTTGTTTTTGAAGTTACTATTTGACCAGCAGGTGTACCAGCACAAACGATGCTGTAGTCTAAGATAAAGAATCTTTATTGATACTGTACAGTCGCAACATACATAAAGGTGCTCAAATCATAGAATATGCTACACAAACTACAATATATACCTAGTCAAATTGAATATATGTATTTATTTATTGTCAATTGTCCTTTTTCACGCCATTATTTTGGTTTAGACATTATGATATAAACAGGGCCATGGTCGATAAAGAATTTTATTGTAGGTATACCTACTCATTTTGAGACTACAACGTATGCTAATTTTTATCCAGAAAAAACTTAGACAACCCCGTGAACAAACAAGATATCTATGTATATTGAAATACTAAATAAGAAATGCCAGAGAAGTGTGAGTGGTTCATAATTTAACTCTAATAATCTTTGATCTTCCATTCAAATCTAAAATAATATCATATAGACATTTATTCGCAGTTAACTCACACAAACTGCCGATACTAAGTAAATAATAAAACGATATTACATTCATATAACTCTCACCCGCCCACGGATCGGAAAAACAGAAATAACAGTTTTAATTTTGTCTTGGGAGTTTTACCGTACATTTGTAAAGCAGTAGCTCATGTTTGATAAAAATAATAATAGGATTACTTAAGTAACACTCTTGGTTACATAAATTACACAATACACATGTATGTATTTATGTAAATTTGCGAGTATACATATGTATATTATACGGTATGAACTAATTAATAAATGGCTTGATTTATTGTTTTTTTTTCCTTGAGATACTCATTCACTCATTTTAAAAATAAATATTTACAATTGTCTTTCTCATAAATTTTTATATATGTGAATAAATGATATAGGCTTATAACATGTATCATCATTTTCACATTTCGTAAGTTTGTTTTACGCGTATAGTATAAATAAAAGAAATAAATAAATATTCCGGGATATTGCACACAGCGCCATCTAGCCCCACACTAAGCAAACACTTGTGTCGTGGGTACTAAGATAACGGATATAATACTTATATACTTTTCTTTTGTAAATACATACTTATTATACATACAAACTCAAAACAAGTAATTATAAATTTAAATTTTCATAAATACTTGTGTCAAGCGGGAATCGAACCCGCAACCCCTAAATTAGAAGACAGAGCCACTACCAACTAAGCTAACAGGCCAGTCAGTATGTCATGCAATTCAAACAAATCACTTTATAGTATAGAGCAAAGTCGCTTTCTGCGTCTTTCTTCGTCTTAGTTTCTTAAAAGTACACAAGATATTTTGATGCAATTTTTCTGATAGATACAGTGATTCAAGAGGAATGTTTATGTGTTTAAAATACGCGTGCGTAGCCGCGGGCAAAACTATATAGATAAAATGTTAATCTGTTATTTGTAAATCTGCTCTGAGAAAGCATCATTTGAGTAATAATCTTGTGCATCTTTATGATGTGACACAAAATGTATGAAATACTATCTGAATCAGTCCAAATACTTTATGCAGTGTAGCGTCATCACAATTTCCACTAAAGAGTGACTTATCATGGTATAACTAGAGTAGGCGTTCCAAGTTTTATTCACCAATCAAATTTTCTGATCTTTACAATTTCCCAAAACAGTGGGTTTCCAACATCCCATACTGTTTCTAAATATACCGCAGCAAAGCTAACAATGTTCAGTGAGCTTTCGGCCGCGCGACACTTGCGACGTATCAAGGGCGGGATTAATAAAAAAACAGTGTCCGAAAAGTTATTTTCAAATGAGTTGTGTAATCGAAGATAAAAAAAATTCTTCGATTTTGTTTAAGAACTGATTTGTTGAGGTGTTGTGAAGTTCTTGATTAAATTAAAAGGGTTAAGAATTTGTGAAGTTTTTTGTTAAAAAGGTTAATAGTGTTGCAAATGTTCATGGTAACTCTAGATATAAAGTATATTGTGTTAAAGTCATATATAAAGTTACTGGTAACTGACAAAATACTTTTGTGTGGCTAAGTTACACATATAAATGTTTCTTAATGAAAAAAATATTAGTATTAGTATCGCTCGAGTTACATATATAAATGGAAGAAATGATTAGATGATTCTCTATAGCTCAAATGCTTGACACATTCAAATATGATACCACGAACAGATAAACATACCTTGTAAATAATATCACACAATCAAACATAATTATCTTAAACAATCCTGATTACAATGAAAATTGATAGTTTATAAAAGACGTTTTGTCAAACATGCAAGTTAATTAGATGCTATGAATTTATTATGGTCTTTAGAATTACGCAGTTCAAACCAGTAGTAGGTTATGATACCTTCTGGTTCAATAATATTATGGGAAATTAGGACTCAAATTACATATCAACACGCCTTATGATAATTAAACCGGTTTCTTCTAGGTAAGCGCGCTAGTTCGTAAATTATGACGTTGCTTAACATCAGGCAAGTTGTAAGTTGTAGTCAAGCGGGAGCCTATCTCGTGTAAAAAAAATTGGTCTCGGCTGATAATCAGTCATAATACAGCAGTCGTTGAGCCATACCAGAGACCCTTAGAGCGGATCGGAAACTCTGGACACCAGAGTTGAACTATATAATCTATATAATCCTTGCGATCTTCAAAGCGAGAGTGAATCGGTTCTTACTGGGTGAGCACGTTCCATCGTAAACCGTAATGATTGCTTACCATCAGGCGAATTCCGGTCAAGTGCAAACCCATTTCTTGGTAAATATATATATATATATATATATATAATATTAACATTAAATAAGTACGATGTATTCTCACTCATTTCAAAGCCTCATTTCGCACGGTCAGTTAAAAATAAAGGAAACAAGGAAAAGCAGCAACATTCCATACCCACCTTCGTATATTCGCGTCGAAGTCCAGAAATATGTATTACAGTAAACTTGAACCGTGTACGATCGAGTAAACAATACAATATGCGTCAAAGGCTATCAAAATATCGCATGGTTTGAGCGTACGAACTTGCTATATGTACTTTGAGAGATTATAAAGGTAGCGAAAGGTTTTAAATGGTTTTGGCATGATGATATTGATGATGTTGTCGAAAAAGGGCGGTTACGTATCGGGTTAGTTATTTGCTTGTAAAAATTACAGTAGATAACAGAAACATAGATTTACGTACTTCTTAACTGACTGAATCCATAAGATAATTTCTTTAATAAAGAATTACCTAAAGCTTCAAAAATATGTCTACTTATTAATTACATAAAATGGCCAAGCATCATTTAATCTGCCGTAACGTTACATTGGTAACAAGACAAGTTACTCAGTTAAACCTAAAAAAATCTATTCGAATCAAAAACGTTTAGGTCAAATTCATTGATCTAAGTTACTTATCAAATTCAAAACATACTTTATAATACAATACAAACTATCAGTCATACACCACCTAATACTTTATAATACAATACAAACTATCAGTCATACACCACCTAATACTTTATAATACAATACAAACTATCAGTCATACACCACCTAATACTTTATAATACAATACAAACTATCAGTCATACACCACCTAATACTTTTGTTTTGAATTCTAATTATTGATTTGTCTATGTATTTGTTTTTTTACAAAAAACTATTTTATGAAGTAGATATTTCCTTTCATACTCCTAAAATATGAATGTGAATTAGTAAATTAAACTAGTACCGTGTACTGGCCGCGTAAACAAAGCAAGATGCGTCAAGCGCTATCAAAACAACGCATAACTCACGTGTAGTCATCACGCATACTGTGAACTCGTTACTAGACATTTTTGGGATTTCTTGTACCAAACATTGGAGAGAATTTCATTTCTAGATAGATAGATAGACAAATACTATATTAAAACAATACAGAAAAACACATACAAATTAGAATCAGCGTCCTAATTGGCGATCTTATCGATAAGAGCGATCTCTTCCAGGTAACCAATCTGGCAGGCATATAATCTTCAAATGAAATGAGTAGGACGAGGTGTTTAAGACCGGTATCTATATATATAAAACTCAAAGGCGACTGACTGATTGACTGACTGATATAGTGATCTATCAACGCACAGCCCAAACCACTGGACGGATTTGGCTGAAATTTGGAATGAAAGTACATGTTATGACGTAGGCATAGCGGATGCCTACGTCATAACATGTACTTTCATTCAGAAAGGATTTTTGGAAATACCACTTTTGAAGGGGTGAATTAGGGGATGCATGTTTTACTTCTTAATGCGAGCGAAGCCGTGAGCACCCACTAGTATAATATATAGTTCATATATTCTTGAGGCCTTCACAATAAATTTGAACGCACCTTGCTACTTCTAATATATTCGTACCACGAGCGTGACAAATCACATCAACCGTGAAATATGATTTTGGCCATCGATTTTGTAATTTTTCACGCTACGCTACGGTACAAATTAAAAAAAAACTTGCATTACAATGTTTCCATGAAGTTTTTTCGAGCGTCAGGAAGTAGGGGTCTTATTATAAAACGTGGCTTAAGTATTAGTCAAGTTACAAGTCATCATTCACAGCCCTTGGGATCCAATACACATGCATGGAACTGAAAATTGATTTTTGTAAATAAACTATGACATACACTAAAATACTAAACGAGTTGTGCAAACCAAATTATATCCACTGAAAAATAAAGAAGTTATGACCAATTGAAGATTTCATTCCATCTCTTTCGTTCAAAACAGAATTTTCTATGTATTTTGTATGGCGTTAGTGCCATGTGACGTCACAGGGCATGTCGGTTCTCTCTGTCTAATCGTAAACTAAAAACGTGTATCACTGCGTTATTGTTAAAGCTATATAATAGAAAAATTTCACTATGCTGATTGTGTATTAAAAAGTTTTTATTGAAGTAATAAATAAAAGTTATGCATATTCCCTATTGCTGGGTATAGGCCTCCCCTTGTATGTTACAAGTACGTATTTCAAAATGTAGGCGTCTACCTAACGAATTTCTTAGATATCAACTAAAACCAACTTTACAAATTCTTTTAAACCATGTTTCACAATTTTCAGACACTATGATTCTTGTCATCTTTAAAGTAAATAAAAAAATTAACTACCAAGCTTTCCATCCCGTCCAAATTATATCCCATCAACTTTCACGTAAATTAAAAAGCTCATCGCAGGAAGCCCGAGCTTTACGACTTTCGAGCTTTCATAAAGGTGTTCTTCAAAGTGGCTTAGAATAAATTAAATACTAGTGATTGCCCGCGGCTTCGTTTTCGGTTTAAAAGTAGCGTATACTACTAAATAGTGACCAATGTCGTTCCCAGGAGTCTATACTACAACCATATCCAAAATCACGATGATCTGTCACTCTATTGCGAAGTGAAAGCGGAACAAACTGACCAACAATCTTTCCATCGACTTAATGATATTATGCTAGATGGCGCTGTGTGATATGCCCAGAAATTTATACTTTTTATTGCAAATCCCGGCTATTTCAGTAAATTTATTTCTCTAACAAATAAAACATGGTTTTCATACAAAAAATCATGTAAATAAAAATAAATAAATAAATGTAAATAATAATAATAATAATAATAATAATGTAAATCCGTCTTTGAACAAACATACCAACAAACACAAACTTTTATATAAATAAACGTATAATTTATAATTCCCGCTTGTATGCATCGTTTGACATGAAATATAAGCTTTAGACATTACTTGCGTCACACAAAATGTATTTTAACCTACTACATCGTAAAGTAAAGTAAAATTTTAATGTATTACATAAACAATGCACATATATAATAAATACTCTGCCTCCTGCTGTAGTTAAAAATATCGTGTTGCAGAAGGCAGGGCCTTCCAGAGGATCATACGAAAACAGTTTCTAGTCTTATTCTGAATATAAACTAATAGTAAAGAGATATATGATTTAAAGTTGAATATGCCTGAAATAAATGACTTTTATTTATTTATTTTATTTAAAGGGCTGTTTAAATGTCATCTGCTAAATCGGTCAGTGGTGTAAACATCTGGTCAACAGATGGGTAAATAAATATAGGTATTTAATTGTTTGAAAGTCAGTACTAATTCAGTACAGGCATGCTCCACTTTCAATTATAAATCATGTAAAATTAGTTTTTTTTATAGTTAAAAATAAATTAAATTAAATAATATCGCGAATTCAGGGCCATATGCCAAAGTGAAAGTTAAAAAAACGCTATTAAAAAGTTTATGTTTTCTTCATAGTTTTCTAGTCACATTCAAATTACGTAGGTAAAATATTTATACAAACCCAATTTTATATTGAAATAACGTGTATAAAGCCGCAAGCATTTATTAGTTCATAAATACAGGAATTGGAAATACACATTGTATTCATTTCTAGCATTCTTTTCTTTTCTAGAATCTAAAAACACAAGGTCAGTAATAGTACGTAAATGCAAACTAGTAAATATCATACATCATCTCATTCATAGTATGAGATCATTCTGGGTCTTAATACAAAATATGGTTTAACTATTAGTCCAGAACTTACAAAATAACAAATCCGTTTTCGTTGCTTGAAATTTGTCTGTCTACTGTCACAATAATACAGTTAAAAGTAACTATTAAAATTTTACCAATGTTAATCAACGTTCCAATATGAAGTTGACATTTGATTGTTTGTATGTGATATTTGAACAACAAGAACCAACTTTACTCGTATATTTTCAAAGCCCAGGACTAAAATTTAAACTGCCTTTTGTAATAAGACGGTATTTCATCAAACGGGTTCCTTAAATTATACTTAGATATTCTTTTCTTGCCACTTTTATCACCTAAACATGTAATAGTTTTATAAAAAAAAAACATTTCTCATACGTGCGGTTTCAGAGAATGAAGTAAAACACTTGCTTCTGTCGTAAACATATTTCGGGCTCGCTTTTTTGCGATAAATCTCTGCCAGAAACATTAAAAATACACGCTGAAAGAATTTGCATTTTTACGAAAAAGCTGCACTGAAAAATATGAAAAGTAATAACAGAAATAGAATTAAAATAAAGGTAGCAAATAAAGCTAGGACTATATTCCACTAGATTTCAAGTGATAAGTTCTTAATCTGTGAAATGTAAGAAAGGAAAGCTGCATTATTAGCGTAGAAGTAAATATAAGAACATAATTAAAAAATATCATTTTACGAAACATTTTTCCTATTGTACTGTTTAGTTTTTCTTCCGTTGTTTTTATATATTATTTTCTATACTTATAATAAAGCTGAAGTGGGTAAAAAATCTGAACATAGAAGTTAGAAAAAAATTGTTTGGGTAAACTTTAAATCCACAAAAAAACACTTTACATCAGTTTTTAGAGTTTTAGTCTTTTTATTTAAACGCTCACAACGCAAAAACGGCTGAACGGATCAGCATAGTTTTCAGTATGTTGGCAGTGTAAAGGTCTTAGAAGTGTCATAGACTATTTATTATCTCAAAATAATGCGAGCGAAGGCGCGGGCGTCCACTAGTAAATAATAAATGTGCAAAAAGATATTCCGATACCGGGAATCGAACCCGAGCCTCCTGGGTGAGAGCCAGGTATCCTAGCCACTAGACCATAGCGGATGATGAGGGTTGCACGAAAATTATACATCTGTGTACAAGTTTATTTTAGTGCGATCTAATTTTAAGTTTTTTCATTCATAAAAATTACATAAGAATGCGTTAATTATAGCATATTATTCTCAATAGAGTCAAGCTATAATAACCGGTATTGAATTAATTGTTTTAAATTCAATTTCGATAAAAATAAATATGTCGTGACATTCCACACAGCGCCATCTAACCCCATACTAAGCAAACGCTTGTGACGTGGGTACTAGATATCGCCATAAAAGTCACAAAAAACCCTTCTCCCATTGTATCTTTCTTAAATACATCATCAACATCAGCCCATCCCATACTGAGCATAGGCCTCAAATCCACGTGCCATCAAAAAATAAAATGATATCTAAAATATTACCCAAGATTACATTGCATTACGCCCTTTTTAAACAAATGTCTGTCAAACCCTCTGAACTGCCATTAACGAGTGTACATTAATTGTAAATATACAAAACGTATGGTTGTTTTGGTTTTGAGAGTGAATGTAGGTACTTGCTTTGGGTAGATAATGGATACATATTACAGAAGCCATCGGCTCCCGAGACACAGTGAAAACTAGTTCGGGAAGCTTTGGACTCCAATACCTTTTTGTTAAAGAGAATTATGCAAAATTAACCAATTTTATTTATTTATTTATTTTATTTTAGAGTCTGTTGGGTCTAAAGTGATTAAAGTCTAAAATTTATGGGAGTTGAGGACGAGATAGACACGTGTAGATTTTTTATATAACTTAACATTACAATGATGGAGTTTAGTCAATGTCGAGATGTCTATTTATAAAGGTTTCATTGATGTACATCAATGTTATATGTATATATTATAATGTTATGTCATAGTGTTGCTTCGCTATAGTTTTTGTAATAAATACATTATGTTTATGTTTATATTACCTACTTTTTTCTGTAAGATCCTATATGTATACATACCACAACAATAAGACATGGAAATTTAATCAGTCGATTTTATGAATATATTGTTATTTATTAACGTCTCATCGTAAAAATCATAGAACTTATCCATTTTGAAGCCTCCAACATTCTGCGACATGATTGAATGACGAAATCAGCCTTAAAATAATTGTTTAAGCTCTAATATTTGCATTACATCTAAGTTTTTTTCTGTTGGACATTCAAAAGCCACTCTTAGTTTTTCGTTAGTTACCGGGTACACTGTATACCTAACTAATTTTATTTGTGTCCAGAAATCTTAAAACAAAATCTTATAACGAAGTCTTAAACGGATCCAGTGTATTCAAGAATTAAATAGTGTTTCAAACAACATCTAAAACTTTAAAGAAGCCAGTGTATCAGGAAAGTGTTAGTGCTATTTCAAAGCTAGTGTAAATGTATATATAGAAGTAAAGACAGTATGTCTGTGTGGTTAACTCTTATAAAGAGTTCGCATTGGGGCCTCGGGTGCGCGCCGAAACCTATCTTTGTAAGTATTGTAGATATTTAATATATAAGAAAAACAATGTGCTAAACCCACGCTATTCCGGGATATAATGTTAATGCAAGTTCTAATCTATCGTGAAGAAGACACGAAAACACAAAAACATTCACCTTTCTAGTTTACACTCATTCACCGATACATTAACACTGGTGCTTGTATATACATATAGATACATGTATTGTAAATAATATATGCCTGAATAAAGATAATATATTCACCTTTCTAGTATTAGTGTGATGTGTTTATGTCCCGCTGTTTTGGTTTTATAACGGAGAAAATAATTTATTCCTTGAATATGCAAGCGCACAATATTTATATCGTTCGCTTTAACTTCATGAAACTTTGCAAATAAACAAAACTAAAATAACAATAAAAACAAATAAAGATCCAAAGAAAAGAGGGAAATAAAACATATTGTCAAAATATCAGTCAAGTATTACTATCATGGTTCGTATCATGATGATATTTGACCGATATTTTCATAAGCACCAATGAAACACTAATAAAATCTAGTTGACAATATCCCAAGGTTATGCCCCACTTCTATAATTTCTTATTTCACCACATAGGCAAGTGTTGGTAACAAACACAAATATTTTGACGACGGTCTGTCTAAGAATGTTTATTAAATCATCTTGTCATCACTTGGTCATTAAAATAATTAAACTACCTTGAGTTTTATGTATTTTTTTAACAATGTCATTGAATGAATTTGCACTCGATTAACATTGAAGGAAAACATCGTGAGGAAATCGACATGTTTGTCTTCAAATGTGTATTCCGTGGAAAATCCTTGGCGCTCACCACGATGTATCTGCTCAAGAGAACTCCCCTAACGAATGAATTCTGCGGGAGAGTCACTACCATCAGTCACGAGGAAATAGGGCTCAAAGGGATTCCAAGAAAAATATCATCATCTTCATCAGCCTAATGGGACTCTTACGCCAATACTCCCTGTCTTGCCCAGATGTTTCCTTCTAACTTTCTAATATCATCCAGCTACCGTTGCACAGGTCTTCCTACACTTCGCTTACCTAGCCGCGGGTACCATCCAGTTATTGCTTTGCTCCATCTGCCGTCAGTACGTCTCGCCAAGTGTCCAGCCCAGCGCCACTTGAGCTTCGCAATACGAGACCCGACGTCTTCCACCTTCGTTCGTTTTCAGATCTCAATATTACGAAAACTGTCGCAAAAAAGATACTTTTTATTATATATAGTAAACTAACTGTATATTTCTGTATTGTCAACAGCTGCAAGTCCGTAACTCGCGCACCGAGTCCACAGAGGATGAAAAACGCAGTGACGACAGCAGACCGCTCAGCCATGCGTCCGACTTCAGCAGGGATAATATACGTGAGTAGCTTACAAGATAACATGAGATTGAAGTCATTAAACTCGAGGGAGAGTGGACAACTCTATTGTCAAGGTTTCAAACCACCTTAAATACAGAATACATCCCCCTATGGATCTTTCATAATCCCCAAACTATGGCTTTTAGTGTTTTTTTAACACGTTTGACTATAGCCTGCCTGATGTTAAGCCTCATTTTTGACTAAGATGTAGCACGCTTGCCTAGATGAAACCTATTTACTCTAGATTTCATGACCCTTGGGTTATAATTTTCTGGGAACAGGGCTCTAGGTAGAGAGTGCCATAGTCTCGCTGTCCTTATTATGAAGGCAGAAGTATTTTACAAGATAAGATGAGATTGAAGGCATTAAGCTCGAGGGAGAGTGGACAACTCTGATGTAGAGCTTACAAACCGCCCCGAGGGCTTTTGATGTGGCTTAAGGAAACTGAAGTGACAGACGGTTCACAGACAACTGGGATCTACAAATAATTAAGTCCCTGTCATGACAACTCTAGAAATCCAAGTGGTCTCGCGAATATAACTTTCTTTCGTTTAGATATCTTCTTTTATAATCTTAAAACCTCACTTTATGCTGTATTTTGTGAATCATGAAGTGAAATCATTTTAAATGTACCTATCTTATACTTGCTCACTACTATTACTTAATATATTTTGAATCAGAGAGAAACAGCCAATCCCAAAATCTCTTCCACAAAATAATAAACCAACAAATTGAAGACCCAATAAAAAGTAACCGCTAAACTAATCAACCTATAAAACGCACATAAAACTTGACGACACCTCATCAGCGTCCGTACATAAAAACCGAAACGTATTTATGTCTGTACAGAATAAAAATTAGTATTTTATTACGCACCTTGGAAGACGCGACGAAAATAGTTTTTAAATCCACAAAATAACCAAACTGGCTATTTGAATTTTTATTTGTTTCTCTTGCCTTCAAAGTCACGTGTTTATGGATATTAGGATTTTAAAGTGCTATAAAAGTTTTGTCGGAGATGTAAACACAAATATGCAAGTGGTCCAGTTTTTTCAATGTCACATTCTATTTTACAGTTTAGTTTTACAACAAACAAGAGAATACAAAAAAGTAGATAGTTCCTAGATTTTAAAAAAATAAGTACTTACAAGTTTTATGGACGGTTAAATAAATAATAAGGTACACTTATTTGAATCTTTGGTGTGCTCTGTACCTTCACTAGGGTGACCTGTGTCGTGGGGTCCCAGGCACAATATTTTTTTTTATTTATCCGTTCCCCACGAACTAAAACCCTGCGATTCTCACAGCGAGAGTGACCCGATTTCTTATTAAGCACGATCCGTCTTAGGTCATAGCTATTACTTCCCCTCAGGCAAACTATGGTCAAGTGCCAATCTGTTTCAGTGAAAAAAAAAACATGATATCTAACTCTACATTACCGTATGCTCCAGTGTCGCTCAGCACCGCCCCGCGCCGCAGCCGCCGCGCCGTGGCGCCCTACAGCGAGTCGCAGCGCCCGCTCACCAGGTACCTGCCTGTCGACCGGGACGACTTCGACCTCCGGCGACACGTCGAGTCCGCAGGTAACACACATACTTCTATCTGAACGTATACGCAGCGCCCTCTTGGCTCTATCCTATCTTTCTTATGTAAGTGAACACAGCAACAATAGCGAAGCAAATATATTGTATCCATTAATAATAGT
Source organism: Macaria notata (assembly GCA_927399415.1). Lineage (NCBI taxonomy): Eukaryota > Metazoa > Arthropoda > Insecta > Lepidoptera > Geometridae > Macaria > Macaria notata. The sequence goes on along the minus strand of OV656750.1, from coordinate 1,920,162 downwards.
AATTAAATTTCTGTATTGGACGATCTGTGGTCTGCGCAAAATGCAAAGTTGTAGGCCATATTTTAAAAGTTTAAAAATCTTAACAATGACTTGTGTTTACATCTTTGAATGTGCGATGTTTGCACGTAACAATATCTATTTATATGAAAATCATAAAAGTGATCGCCGGAAATATAGGTTGGTTCAACCTGCCTGTAAATCGACTATGTTTAGAAATTGTGTTCTAAATACAGCCCCAAAAGTCTACAATCACTTGCCAAAATGTATAACTGACGTGTTATCCCTACAAGTCTTCAAGTATAAACTGAAATGTCTACTGCAAGCAAAGGCTTATTATACTCTTAAAGAATTCTTTAATGACTATGATATATGTAATGTAAGTACTTAAATTAATTGTTTTGCATGCCGATGGCTGAAATGTGGCGCTCTTAATTATAACTGACCTAAGACCTTTATGTACCCATCTTTCGCAGACAAATAAATGAATTTGAATTTGAATTTGACAACTAAAATAGATCCAGTTTTGTTAGTAAAAACTTAAGTATAGGACTTATAACTAATGTTAGTACCTTCTTAATTTTAAAGAAAAGGAGCCCCTATGCTGGGGCACTCCACCCAAGCCAAGATCGCCAAAAAAAAACTTTCGTCTTACCTGACTATGACTCTGACGAAGTGCCTCAGCAGAGGCGAGTACAGATCTTCAGAGTCGTAACATCGTAGCGCTACACATTCTATATCCGGCCTTCTCACGTTTAGTACTTTTTGTGTTACACAAACGATTGCGCGATTCAGATTCAGATCAGATGTAACAATACGATTAACTTATGATATTGTAATATAATAATATTATACTTTTAGATTTTGTTTTCCAATTTTTGGATTTTGACCTGTATTGTTTTGATAGAGCTTGCTAATCGATTAATTTATGCACAAAACCGAATCCAAGTCCGAAAAATAAACGAAAACGACCCTTTAAAATTGAGAACATGGCTTACAGAAAAGTTGGCTTTTGTGTTATTTATAAATAATAATTAATATCTCAGGACATACATATCACACAGCGCCATCTAGCCCCATACTAAGCAAACGCTTGTATCATGGGTACTAGGTAACGGACATAATACATATATACTTTTCTCTTGTAAATACATACTTATTATAAATAGAAACGACCAGACTCAGCACAAGTAATTACAAATTTTAATATTCATAATTACTTGTGTTATGCGGGGTTTTTTTGTTGTTTTTATTTTTACCATATCTGTGTGTTTTTGTGTTCCAGGGCACCAGATCGAGCTGTGCCCCCACGTGAGCGTCTCCCCGAGCTCGTGTCGCGGCTACCTGCATAAGCTGGGCGCCAAGTTCCACACCTGGTCCAAGAGGTACCACATATCACTTTTTGTAATGGCCTCTGCGTTACTGCCTTAATTTCGCCAATGTCACGTCACAACATATTACTTGTTTTTGTTGTACATTTACAACATATTCTGTGACTTGTAGGACATTTCTCATGAATAAATGACTTTGGCTTTTAGATTGGCACTGGCTCTTAAACGAGGGTGCCAGAATACATTAAAGTCTAAAAAAAATATTTTGTATGTGTAGCATGTGATAAAGGTACGCCTAGGAAATTATCAGAATTAAGCGCTCATTTAATCTAAAATATCACAAGCACAACAGCATTTCATGACCCCTTGAAATAAAACCTCAATAAAAGCCTTACCAGATTATTCCAAAGCTTCCTCGCTCCAATGATAAAAACACGAGAGCTTATTTCATTTCAGATGGTTCGTTTTTGACCGAGAGACGAAAACGTTCGTTTATTACTGGGACAAGAGTGAGAAGAAACCGCGGGGTGGCGCCTATTTCCAAGTAAGTTATATTTTATTTGGTACCTAGTAAATACATGTGGATTCACTTGACCCCAGTTTGCCTGACAGTTAGCTGTAGCCATGTCAGAGGCCGTTGGGCGGCTTGAATAACACTCGACACCAGAGTTGGCCACTGACATTCGATAAGAATATATACGAATACATTTCGGAGAGTGTGCAGAGGAGCTACATAAACTGATTCCCTCAGCTCCCTTTTATAACCGAACAAGCAGAAAGTCCGCAGGTAGACATCGTTTTATGGTGGAAGTGCCGAAGTGTCGAACACAGCGCTTTGCTTCTACGTTTATTGTACGGACGGCAAAGCTCTGGAACACTTTACCAGAAGCTGTGTTTCCTGCGAACTACAATCCAGGGGTTTTCAAATCTAGAGTTAATAGGTCTCTTCTAGGTAAACGTGTTACACCCTAGGCTGCAGCAATGCTTAACATCAGGCAGGCTGTAGTCAAACGTAAACCTATCACACGTAAAAAAAAAAAAAAGAAGAAGATGAATTCCAATACAACCACTACACCAAAAACCACGATGGCCCGTAGTTCCGTTATAACGTAATATTCGTTCTTGTACAGGGTTATTAAAAATACATAACATTTTAAGGGCGGCTTTAGGACGTTAAAAGCAACAACTTTGGTTCAACTACTTTTAACAAATCACCAAATCAATTAATCTTGCATACAAAATGTTCAACGATCCCTGACAAAATGTAACCAGTAACTCTATATAATGGTTTGTTGATGATTATTTGATGTGATAAGTAATTAAAATAATTTGGAATTCTTGATTAATCTTAATTAATCTTCGGATCGAGATTTCTTTACCCGAAATTTCATTTTACATTCCGACCCTTCGAGGGGCTTTTTGGACAAGAAAACACAAGAGGAGGCCTATACGCAGCAGTGGGTAGACAAGGGCTGAAGATGATGATGACATTTATTGTGAGAATTTTTACTGCAAAATAATTCAACTATGTATTCTATATATATATATCCCATTTCCAGGTAATAGAAGAAGTATACCTAGATCACGGCAACACATCGCGATCACCGTCACCAGCCACTACCTTCATAGTGAAGACCCGTCAGAGGAGGTACTGCCTGATGGCGGCCTCCGGAGCCGCCGCCCGGATATGGATCGATGTGGTGTTCACCGGCGCACAGGGGTACACGGAGTACTTGGAGTGAGGGGGGAATTCGAAAAAAAAAGATTTTTGTCGCAGAAAAAAATCGAAGATTTTTTAAAACAGTAGAAACAGTTTTTTGGTCTTGTTCGGAAAGTACCTACTGACAGGATACTGAGCATTAGCAAAAAGTTCTTTTATTCTCTGAGTACTTGGAATGAGGGGGAAATTGTAAAAAAAGTTGATGGAGTGGTGGGTTTTTTTTTCACGGTAATAACAGTTTTTTAGTCTTGTTCGGAAAATACTGACATGGTTCTGAGTATTTGCAATGAGTTCTTTTATCATCATTGATTTGGTGTTCATTGGATGCAAGGGAGTACGAGAGGAGGAAAATGGAAGAAAACTGGTTTGAAAAAAATTTTGATTTTTGTTATCGTTCTCTCTAGCTACCTACTACTTCCTTACTAAAGTAGCTAGTAAAGACAGGAAAAGATGGAAAATAATTTTATGGGAAGTAATTGGAAGGAAAATAATTGTATGGGAATAGTTTAAGTATCGATTTTGGGATGGAAAAAAAAGAGTATCTAATTGCATGGTATCGTTTGTTAAAAACTAGCACAGAAATGGTTTTATAGAAACGGGAATGTTGAAAAACGCAAAGAATGGTTAAAAGATAATTAGAAATCATGGTTTTAATACAGCAGATATGGTTATTGTAAGAAATTACTATGATGGAGAGTTCAAGAAAGTTCTTTTGTTGAAATTGTGTATTTTATTATTGTGAAAAAAAGATTTTCATAAATGTGCTTTCACCGGTTTGCTGTTACAACTACCTCTATTACGAATCTATAGAGAATTGGTACTTAGTATAAAATGAATTTACATCTTTTAAACTATGTTTATTATACAAGATTTTACATACATTGAATAAATTGCAAATGAAAAGTACATACAAACATCTTTGTAAGTGAATTGATGATTCTAGTACATATTGTAAGGTTCTTAATTCTTCTCTAATTTTTATTAGAGTTTTTAGTCAATTAATCGGACCAAAACTTGCATTTGGCAGCTTTTTTAGGAACAGCATTATTTTTTGTTGTTCGGTTTTTACTTTAAACGGTAAAGGTAAAAATGCTTTTTGGCTGCCTAAGCTATTTTTATAGTAAATAGATTATAATGAAGTTTTAGGAAATTCCTTGCATTTTATATTGCAATGTCTTTTTTTATCTTATGTTTTTTTTTTCAAAATATTTCACAATGAAATTTTGTTTACACCGATTTTTAGTAGACAATATATGAGATCTTTTAATATAAAAATGTCATGTCAATGCAATAGAAATAAAAATGGGTGTCACTGAAATATAGCCATTTATAATTGTATGTGATTAATTAAAATAATGCATGTATTTTAGGTTTTTTGTCACAATATCTCTATAAGTGCTGAACTTTAATGCAGTATTATACAATTTGTATAGTGTATGGTAATCTTCAGTTATGAAATCTGATGTGTATGAAAATTTACAATACATACATATAATATGTATTATTTATGCATATTACCTACTTAATATACCTTGTCTATAAATGAGACAATATAAAAAGTGCCAATATTATTATAATTAATAGCAATTTTTTGGTGTCCATTTTTATACTGACAAAATATTTTACTTCAAAAAAAACAGCTAAGTTTTATTTAAAATATCTAACTAATATTTACCTATAGGTACACAAAGTTTACAAATAAAAATACAGTGAAATAAAAAGTCAATAATAAAATCAGTTTTAAATCGGAATTTTGTATAACATTGGTGCCTTTTAAAGACTGAATAATAAAATTGGTTGTTTGCATGAAATCAATTGCTAAATAATTACATTGTATTTTCATATACCCTATTTTAAACTACTATATATTTAATGGTCACAATATGAATAAATTTTATGTGAATTAAATCATACAATTGTGTAGCTAACTTATAATAAAAAGTGTATGTAAACTATATACCTATATACTTTATATTAAAGTAATAAAAGTCTGTAACACGTTTACAGATACTAATTTTGCTTGCAAACATTTACAAAAATTGTGATGAAATTACAAATAATGTTACCATTTCGCATAGATTCTGCGGTATTTTTATACGCTGGCAACTTTGATCAAAGTTGTGGTACTTGTAAATTAAATCATGGTGATAAGGATTAGGTTTCTAAATGGAATCGATCGTAAATAATGGCATCTATTAATTATGTATTAATTTCTAGTTTTTATACCTAAGTTCGGGCTATATTGGAAACAAAAACTATCTTTAGATAGATAAATACTTTATTAAAACACCACAAATGAAACAATACAAAAAAAACATACAAATTAGAATCAGCGTCTGAATTGGCGGCCTTATCGCTAAATGCGAACATCAACAAAAATATTAATTTCCATGTTTACGGACCGCAACAATTTATTTAGTTAATAGTTTATTTAGTTTATCTATTGAGTATTTCACAATAAATTTGGCATTAAACACGTTTAAGAATCGTTTCAAAATGCCCACTTTCTAAATTAGTTATTTTTTTATGTAAAAATTTGATTTTCAGTACCTTTTAAATCAACAATTACTTACCCATTTCTTTTACCAATATAGTCCGAACTTATAAAATGGTGAGTGATACATTTGTAATGTAATTTTTGAAGTACAAACGAGTGTCTTCAATATACCAGTGTGTAAAATAAGTATATACCTACGATGTGTATTGCGTTTGCATATTATAGTTTTAAAGTGTATTTGTAAGTAAAATAGCTGAAACCAATATAATCTAGTGATTTAAGGTCACACAAGTGTATTAACAAGCGAATAATAAAGTTCATTAAACAAATATATTAAGTTTTTTTGTTTCGTTGGTTTAATTATGGATATATTATTAACTGAAATTAGAAATACCTACTTATAGGCTGTCTTTAATATTTAGATAAAATTGGACCGAGGATTTTTCAGAACCATGCTCCTATACCTATACATAAGTACTTGCTACCTATTAGCTCGTACATATTAACTTCATTTGTACAAATAAATTCTCATTTAATAATTTACATTTGGTGATTTTCTGCCAATCATATTCGCTAAGTAAGCATGTCGACTAATGCCATAAAAAGTATTTGATCATTAAATTCGACAGTCAATGACAACTTTCAGCGTCTGTCAATGTCAAACATTATCAATTCTTACGTGAATTCTTATCACTGGAGTTTTGGAGAAAATTTCTTAAATATTATTCATCGTAATTTTACTTCGTACCAGTTCTAAAAACTGGAGAGTTTATATCCTAAATACGGTTGTGGAAACTAAGCGTTCTAAAACAGGTTTCAGCGAAGGAGACTAAGTCAAAGGAGAGTTGAAGTTTACCGAACTAAAAATGGACTTATTGAAGAAAATCCAGCAATTCTTCAGCTACTGGTACTTGAGGTACCTCCTTGCTACGGAGTTGTACATGGTGGAAACATGGGAGAAGGTTGTTGTCCGTATCCTTTTCATTTATACATAGAAAAGAGGTTAGGTACCTATTATATTATGTGCTCATCTTTTGGATGAACGAAGTTTTTATTTAATAGGTAATCTTCTTTTTCTTCCTCTTAGACCTATAAACCGACTAAGCTAATCTTTAGATACTAGTCATACTGATATATTTAGGTAAATCCTAGGCTCCTGTCTTTGGATTGGTAAATAGATATTCTACCGACAACAACAGATTCAGAGCTGTAATTTAAATACCCAACCCACTCTTCTTGTTGGTTGAGAAGTCTATTTGTTGTGTGAATGAGATTTTTTAAATTATAAGTTTAATATAACTAAGAATTTGAAGGAAATTTATGATTTCAATCATCCTTGATAATTGGACAAGTAAATATAGGTCATAAAATTCAGCTACTCATTCAACACATCACATTCTTTCTGTATAGTCTCTAATTGGTTTAATTGGGCATTCTTGAGAGTAGTAATAGCCAGTATTGAGGCCAAATACTATTTAGTCATGGCTTACTAAAACTACAGTTACTGATCTGATATGTAAGAATAAGATTAAAGGAAGAAGTATAAGTCAAATTCGTTTATTTTCTGCGGAGTCACAATCCTTAGTCATTAGAAAATGCAACTCAAATAGGACATTTACAATGTGATATCTTTAATTGATATGTAATCTTAGCAATAAATTTTCCTAACTCCCGTCCTACAGATGTAATGTTTGCAGTATTATTCAGCCTGGTTTGGATCTTCAACTACTCCATTGTGCTGAACGGAGTCTCACATCTCCGGGGCCAAAGTTCTCATGCGGAACTTGTGTCATGATCAAATGTTACATATACTTACTTGCAGTTATTTTCCTGTGTTAAAGTTCCCATAAGGCTTTAAATTTAGGTATAACACTGGCTAGCACTAACTTAGATGTAAGTACTAGCCAGTAATATCTAGATTTGAAGCTAATTTGTTAATTGACATTTATTTATAACTATTACTAATAATTTTAGCACAATATTGCAGAGATTAGCTAAGAATATCCATGATTTTGTTGATGGTACTATGATTTTATCAATCTTATATTTCTTTTGCATTTTCATTATAATTTTATTGTATCTGTATTCAATTCAGTAATAACTTATCAACCTTTGTTTAATAACTTATAATTCTACTAGGTACAATTTATGTGCATAAAAGTGATGCATTTAGAATGAGCATTCTGATTTATGATTCATAGTTATTTTAAAGATAAGAATTATGTTTTTTAAATAAAATTGTATGAAACCATAGCTTATGAATTTTTGTTTTTCTAGCTTTCTATACATATTTAGGCACTTGCCTAATACTTTACTTAAATATCACTTCAACATGTTTTCCTCTTTACTACGGGTAAATGTATTATGTAAAATAAACAACGACATACAATTCAGATATTTATTAACCCATTTTACACTTTCAAATAGCTTACAAAAAACCCATTAGCATTACGGAATATTTCTGGTACTTTCTGTGACATTTCCTGTAAATGTTCTACTCCTCTAGTAAACATGCTTTTTGATATATCTGTGGTAACCACGGCCGGGTCTGATACCCATGACTCAACCTCATTATTCAATGATAACTCTATCTTATATAGTATTTTGGTCAAAAACGTTGATTTCAATTCAATTCTCTCACTCAAGATCAACTCCCCCTTATTTCTCAGGACTTGTAACTCTTTATCCATCACCCATATGAGCAAATATTGCTTTTTTGTTGCAGAGATTTTGCATTCGAGCAAAATTTTGCACATAACTGTGTATTGGAAACCTAAATCAAATTCTCGAATGACATTTTCTATGGTGTAAATGAAATCGTCTTTTGGTATGTCACCTACAGAATTATTGTGTGAAAACACACGTTTTTCTTCTTCATTATCTTTTATTGTAACTTCAGAATTGAATATTTTAATGTTTTCTTTATCTTTCAAGCCGAGCCAAGCTAAGCATCTGTTGCAGTGATAAATATCTCTCTTGGAGTTGAATTTGTTTGTCTTTTGTGAAAGTAAGTTGTTATTTACTAGAAAGAATGTATGTCTATGAAGGAAATCAGTTTTATTTGGTTTTAGAGCTATATCAGGTTTGGGGCTGTTGCCATGACAATGGCCGTGGCAAAACCATTCAGACATGTCCAAATTAGAAGAAGGCAATTCTAATATCCTATCAAACTTTACTGTACTATTAGATATAGTATTTGAACAGTTAGCACAAGATATTTTGACTTCTTCATCAATATTTACGTTAATTTTCAAAACATTAGCTTTGGTTGTGCTTTCAACAGATTTTGGAGTTAGCAACTCTTTGTAAAAGTTCCCACCGTTTTTCGGTTCAGTCAAAATCCTAAATGATATAGTGTTCTTATCTATTTTGAGACAAGACATTGAGTTAGGTATGATTTTGCAGAATTCCAGCACTGGTATTGTAGCGGATACTTCTGTTTCATCTTCAGAACAATCTGACAAACTTTCTATAGAAGACAAGCTATCGTGACGCTTTTTGTAATCATTGTACAAGTTTAGAAATATACAATTAGATTGTATACTGATCTTTAAATTACAATCTTTGCCGAAATCAATTCCCGTTGTAATATAAACATTACAACTCCGTAGCCGCGAGCGAAGCTCTATGAATACATCTTTCACCAACATTTTATATAAAAAAGGTATTCTTGACTCAATTTTACAAAATAGTTGTTATCAACCTACAGATTATTATGAATCAACTAGAGTTAATTCAATTCTAATTGGTGTTTTAGACTGTCTAGTTGTTTATAGCTTTACACAACTAACTTCAACTAACCTCACAACACGTGAGGCCAATTCTTGTCAACGAAACAACTACTTATCAACAATCTCACTGACACTCACTCGATTCACATGTCCATTTGTTTCGTACACTGTGAACAGATTGTCCATTTCCCTTAGCATGAAGGAGAGTGTTGCTCTCTTGTAGTAGTCCCCCATCATTTCGAGGTTAGATATGACAGTGTCGAGCAGATGTGCCTTCTCGGCATAGATGCCCGGAGCCTCGTGGTGGAGGTATGTGAAGTGAATGTGGAGGTGGTAGAAGGATGGCTGGTAGTGCAGGTAGATGCGGAGCTGACTGCCCGGCAGCTTGTACTTGTCGAGGATAGCTTTCTGAAAATTAATGAGCAAATTTGAAGGTTATGATAAGTTTTTAAGTGGTGTAAGCTTTAGGCTACAGCGTTGCAAACATTGTTACCAAATAAGAATCTATACTACGTCAAGAAAGAGCAAAATTAATACAAATCTTTACGGAGTCTAATTCAAATTCATTTATTTGCAAAGCTGAGTGAGAATCATGGTAGTACCTAGTTTTCAGAAACGCGAATTCATAATGTACAAGTTTGCATATACATGACTATATTATGTGTTCTGGAATGCATGGTGCATCTTGCATGACTGTATTATAACAGGCATGAGTAATTTACTACATCATATTATATAGAAGAAAGTTTGGGAGAAACTTTGTTTATTTTTAGCTCAAGCAGTTGAAATAATTTGGATGAAATTTTGGTATTTTTTTATTTGGTACAGGCTTAACAGATAAGCTAGTTCATATCCATAAGTAACATGGCTAAAACTGCAAGGCACCACTACTATTAAATTAAAAAGTATAAAAAAATTACCTTCCCCTCGTCCCTGACTCTCTTCAACAGCGGCAGATGACTGGCATCCAAATCTCGCAGACTCTTTATGCCTCTCGGTCTAACTATGGCCAGTAAATACAGTGTCTCCTTCGTCAGCCCGTCCCACTTCAAGTCAGGCAGAAGAATGAAGCCCTCTCTCTCACTCTCATTGTTGTAGATGATGCGGTCCTGCTCTTTTCTGCCTTCTAGTATGTTGTATACCCACTGGAATTATAAAAAATATATATAGTAATATAATATAGTCTTTATGGATGAGGTCTGCACATGATAGACACAGTTGGCACATTCAAAGAGAGGCCTATGCCCAGCCGTGGGATAGAGAATGCTGTGGATGATGATAAATATACAATAAGTAAATAGCTAGCAAACAGATAATCACTAGGGTAGACAAGTTATTAAGAAGACAAGCAGGTTTAGTTTAGGGTGCATTGCAACTATACAAACCAACCAACCACAAAGTATATGAATGTATAATAATTGAAGTTGCAGGTTATAAATGGAGGTGTAAAATACAAAATTAGTCCAAAAGGAATTCTTGAGAGAGACTAACTATACAAACTGAATGTACAGTACTAATCCTTTTTGGGTTAAACCTATATGGCTCACAGCCAATGCCCTCAATCAAGTAAGACCTAGTTTTAGGTCATGACCTGTCCTGTATGACCTAGATATCAAACCTCAAGAGGCAGCTTACCCAAATTTTAAATATTGACTTGAATGCCTGCAGTCATTTAACATAATAAAATTTAGATAAATTAGAAAAGAATTTATGTTGGCGTTGACTGCTTCAGATAATATATTTGTTCATTGGTTTCTTGTTGTTTTTCTGGATTTTCACTAAATAGTTAATACTCAAATCAATCTTAGTCAAACAAAACAAAGTCAAACATCAGCATTATCAATTCTATGGTTTGATAAAGAACAAGGTAGATTGTGACTTTTACATAATAATTATTGATCTCTCCTCATATTAAGTCATTTTCACAGACCTATGCTCAGCAGTGGGCAATAACAGACTGACAATAATTATAATAAACTAGCTGTGCCAGCAACTTTGTACACATGGAATAGTTATTGCCATAATAACAGTTCTAGTGAGTTAATCTTAAAAGATAGACAGATACCGTTGGAGACATTTTGTTAGATCATTTCAAGAGGAATAATTCTTTAATACATATTTTTTTGATATCTTGAACCGTTTTTCGTAGCACACACAACGGAAGCCCTCAAAGATGAATAATTTTTCTGCTTTTTTTCCACATTTTCCATTGTTTCTTCGCTCCTATTAGTTGCAGCGTGATGTTTTATAGCCTAAAAGCCTTCCTCTATAAATGGTCTATACAAAACAAAAATAATTTTTCAATTCACACCAGTAGTTCCTGAGATTAGCGCGTACAAACAAACAAACATACTCTTCAGCTTTATAATATTAGTATAGATTAACCAGAAAATAATAAAGGTAAGGCATGTCAGATTTTTACCTGTAAACTAAACTGTTCCTTCTCAATATGGGGCAGAGTCAGTTTTTCATATAATTCTGGGCTCTCCTGCACAACATGGACCTCTTGTTGGCTGTACCTAACAATGTGTTTCTCTGTAGCTGGGTATACTATTGTAGTCTTTACACCTGGAAAATATTAATAATATGGCTTTTTACACTAAGACAGGACAAGGGAATATAAACTGTTAGCACAAGGGGAAATTGTAATTAAAAATAATATGTATCAAATTTGGGAAGTATACATGTTAAATACCAATAAGGTGGGAAAGCAACTGTGTGTGGACTCAATTTTTATAAAACAGGAAGTAAAACAATTGAGTTGGCAAAATTATAAACGCTTCTGGGAAAACCTGACCTTATCTTTCTGTACTCAATTGAAATGAGTCAGAACATAATTATTTCAGAGAAGTCACCCCTTAGTGACTTTGTGTAATAAGATTAGGTAGGTACAATTTGTACCTACTAACAAGATTAAAAGGTCCAAAATGTAAATGAAACAAAGAGACTGTGATCTCGAAACATATGGACAACGTGACGTAATTTATCGCTAATTGAACGTAAAATATAACGCAAAATACGTGTAATAACACGACATTCACTAATAAAATGATCACGACAAATAAACGAAAATAAACATGAAAGATTTTTGATGACTCAACGCAACCAAAAGGAACACCTTGGATTTGAATTTCGAAAGTGAAGGGAAATTCGGAAAACGCGCGGGAATGAAGTTTACGTACCATTGATAGAAGAACGAGGAAAACACTCGTAATTTCCGTAAAGATCGTTCTGAAAGAACTTGCGGAGCTCCGTGTCTACGGAGAAGTAGCCTTTCTCGTCCAAATCCTCTTCCTTGAAAGCATTTTTCTCCAAAATAACCAAAGCCACGCCACTCTTGTCCTTAAACTTTCCGCGCAAACTCACAGTTTTACGGTTAGTATTATTGCTCAAAATCTTCTCTAAGATAAAATCTTTGATTTCAACGTTAATCTCACTCACACCATTTCCATTTTCATTGTCAATTTTAATTTTTTTGCAACTCGGCGACAAGGATTCGTCTTTTTCGCGATTGCTGTCGGACATTTTGTGATGGTGTTGCCAATTTTAGAAAGAAGTTATCGCTAGCTATGGGCACGAATTCGAAGAGTTTTTGGCCCGAATGCTGTGCTGGAATAATTCATTATTATTACTGGCAATGCCAAAACGCGGGAATTAGTTTAAAATTCTTGGGTGAAGTTTTCAATTCCGAATGAACAATCAAAATAATATATTTAGATAATATTTAAAATACATATTCCCGTTACTTACTAATATGCTGTATTGTATGTAATGTAGTGTTTTTTGCTAACATCATAAAATACGATACCAATTCTATGGGACAAGGTCCGAAGTGATTTATCAACAATACAACCGTAATAATTTAATCTGGTGCCATCCGCTGTACGTACCTAACTTCGGGTCGTCGTATTATGATGAATGGCTACTTCGTTACATCGACATAGTATAATAAGTTAAGGATAGGAGTTGACTGCACATTAGACTAGAAAATAAAACGATCCAATTAGACAATAAACTATTATTTATAACAAAGTGGTGTTAGTACACCATTTATAACTCAAGAACGGCAAAACGGATTTTGCTGAAAATTGGTGGGGAGGTAGCTTAGAACCAGGATACGGACATATGATACTTTTTATCACGTTTTTTACATAAATAAAAGATAAACATTGTACCAAATCCAACGGATTTGGAGCCCATATTTTGGGAACATGGTAAAAAAAAGCACATGTTCCAGGGCATCCTGGCCTCACCCACCGGGGATGCTGCCAGCCCTGTATGCACTGGTCTCGGAAGTGCTCGCTCGGCGTAAGGATGACCGTATAGTTTGAATGTTATGTATGCGATTAAAGCCTCGTTAAAATATTAGAATAAAAAAATAAAAAAGTACCTACTTTTGTAATCTGTCGGTTTTCCTATAGCGGTATATTGGTAGATCAGTCCATCGGTATATTATGTCAATACTGAGCGGACAGTTGAGCTGAGGACAAAAATTCAAATTGCTCTACTTCTTTTGTTTGTCAGGAAGTGATTTATAGTTCTTATTCTATTTATTTTTTTCAATTTATTATGTTGGTACTATTGTGTCTTATGTTATAAGGCATTATAATATGGAGCTTATTATAATTAATAGAATATTGAAAATATTGCTTAGCTATACTCGCAGAAACGAAATAATTATTTAAAAAAATGCGATATCTATTATTTAATAACGGATTTATATGTTTTTATTATTTTTTTTTTGTGTTTTCTTGCGCCAGTAAATAATGTTTTTTTTTATTATCTTTGTTGAGTTGTTGGCTAACCAGGGTCAGTCCAATTTACTGTAGTTACGAAGACACGGTTCACTGGTTTTTAATTGAGTAGACATCACAGAGACGTTAATTGACCGATCGCTTTAGTTTTAGCTACACGAAAGATTTCTTTTGAATAGGAATTGAAGTTTGTTCTTTAAGTAAGTATAATAATAAGTTATATAATAAGTCAATATTATATAACAGAGATATCAAATAAACTGTAACTGCAGGTGTTATGAATTAAATGGTTTTATGTACTACTTTATTAAATTCAGAAAAAAATACCTTTGCATAATATATGAAGTTAACATAATGTATGTGCATTTCTTATAATATTTTCTTTTTAAATTAATTACAATTTATTAAAATCCTTCGTTTCAACCTCTTTCTCTCTACCTAACTACTCGTATATTTTTGCCTGGAAGAGATCGCCCTACGCGATAAGGCCGCCCAATGTACCTAGGTTAAGTAATTTTACCGTAAATTGTTTTGTATTTTTGTTTTCTGGTGTACAATAAAGCTATATTGATTGATAGATTGTTTTTTTAATTATTTCTCACTAAGCAAGTTTAACAACAAACATAAACTTTGCCATAAAATTCCCAACGTTATTAAGACTTGATAAAATAATAAGCAGTTCTACGTCAACTCAATATAGTTTTAATTGAACGATCAAACAACTGGCCGCTAGTTATCGCATCCCTATCGCGTTCTTTTTTCAAAAGTCGTTTATTTCCAACCAGTCCGAACTTCTATCAAAACACCATAAATTAAAGAGGCTTGTTAACGGTCACTTACAATGAAAGAGGTTCATTTAAATTGTGTTACATTTTTCTTACATGAGATATTTTTGTGAAAATACGACAATAATGAATGAAAATTGCAATATATTAGGGCGTTAACTAAATTATTTCGTTGCATAGGCTTAAGATGTTTTTATAAAACCTAAAAGTATTATAAATTGTAGGCTTTATCTGTCTCAAGCTCAATTTTTTCCACCGTTTTTAATTTACCGATATTAGGAGATTTACTGTTCTAAAAATTGAAATGTTATAGATAATATATCGGTCGGTAGGTATAATACATTTGTAATAGGTATCGTATTTGTAGAAACGAATACTAAAAAAAACGTATTCATTTTCAATCAGAGAAAAAACTTTTCTTCAAAATAGCTCAATATTTTTTTATGACAAAGATGGTCTGTCAAAAATAATTCGGAACACATTTATCTAATAGTATAACTGTAAAAAAAACTAAATAGCCTCGTCACCGGTTCAAAAAAACGGGTTAAAACATTTAATACGACATTGATTTAAGTAAATGTGCTTCAAAAGTGTTGAGAGTAGAAATAAAATTCTTTAATGATGCGATTTGTTCGTAATTTATATTTTTCCACTCTTGATTTTGATGTGATTCTTTACAATAAACGCTTTTGAAATGAAATGCTTTAGTATTATTGCTAATTGGGATACTATAACACTTCTACATTAATTTTACACTTCTAAAAATTAAACAAGTGAACGCCCGCGGCGTCGCTCGCATTATTTTGAGATAAAAGGCAGCCTATGACACCAATGACTTGTATTTTCAAGTTATGTGTGGATTTGCACTCGCTTAGCGATGAAGAAAAACATCGTGAGGAAACCGACATGTTTAAGGACCACAATATCCGAGGGCATGACGTGTGTTCCGTGGAAGGACCTGGGCGCCCACCACGATGTATCTGCCCAAAGAAAACTCCCCTAACGAATTAATTCTGCGGGGAGTCATGACCCTCAGCCATGAGCATATACGACTCACAGAGAGAGATGACACTCCTAAGACCTCATACCACCTACAAACCAAAAATCGTGATGATCCGTTCAGCCGCTTTTGCGTGATGAGCGTTTAAAACAGAAAAACAGACAAAAATTCTAAAACCTACTGAAACAATGTTCTGTTATGGATTTGACGTATATTTATCTAAACATTTTTTTTCTAATATCTTCTATGTTCAGATGTTTGACCCTCTTCAACTTTATTATATGCACTCTTATAGATAGGTAGATAGAGATATTAAGTGTAGCACTTCTACATTAATTTTCTAAATGATGGACAAATGAGTTCATATTAAATTTATTTATTATATTAGTGGCGCCCTGCAGCGCTTTTCAAATTATTATATTAAATCTCTCATCATAATTTTTGATAGGAAATGAAACAAAAACTTTAAATCCAAGTTTTTCATTAGGTTTTTTAGAGACCAAGTTTTCTTACTACTCTTATTCCACCTTTATACTTCCTTTGTTTATTTCTTTTTTTTATTTTATTTTAGTGTCTTTTACTTTTATGTTATGTATGGCTTATAAAACGAATCAGCCGGTTTTGTAATTTTTGTCTGTACCTATATTTGTTTATTTAAACGCACATAACGCAAAAACGGCTGAACGGACCATCATGATTTTTGATATGTTGGTAATAATAATATGAGGTCTTAGGAGTGTCATAAGCTACTTTTTAATCTAAAATAATGCGAGTGAAGCCGCGGGCGTCCGCTTATAATAGAATAATAATAGTTTTGTACGTGCAACGTAATGATAAAGATGTGTTTGCGTGCTCTATGAAAATTCCTTAAAAATCATCTCTTCTGTAAAAAAATACTGGAATTTGGACCTCCTAGCATGCCATTTATGTATATATTTAGCACTTTGTTTCTTCATGAAACATAAGTTTCTAATGTTGGTGTTATTTTTAACTTAATATATATAACAACGTATGCAATTTAATCTACATAGGTATCATAATTTTAAAATATCGTTCAAATTGATTCAGCTGTAAACTAAACTAAAACCATATAGCTAGAAATTATCGATTTAGTCTTGAATTGAATATCAATAAAAAGATCTAAAAGGGAATTAGAGTTAGCATTAAAAACTGTTTAATGATGATGCTGATTGAATTTTAAAGTCACAAAAAGACTGGAAACTCCTTGCTGATAGTTTAAATACAATGATAAAAACCTTTATGCTGACTTCCTCGTTACTAATACAATATGTACAATACATATCAAGTGAGTGACTAATCTTCAGTTATTTCTCGTCTTGCATAGAAGGTGATGCCATCTGATACGTTTAATTGACGGGATACATTGTAAAGCTGCGGGCGTACTGGGAGATTGAGAACATTGCTTTTTTATTTAAGAAAATAATAATAATTGTTATGCAATAAACGCACGAATATAATAACACATTTTAAAATAATATGATAGGGATACTCAGGTATTTTATAGAAATCATATTATAAGAGATTCTAAAAGCCATGCCTTCTTATTAGATTAAAAATGTCACCAAGATAACTAGCACCTTTTAAATTAATAAGGCGCCAGTTGAACTACAATTTACAAAAAATGTTAATGACTACATATTACAGACGCGCAACTGCAATTAAAAACCTAACGTAAAATATACTTTTTAAAATATATTAAAATGTTATATATCTACAAAAATTACATTAGAAGTTTATGTCAATACTATTTAATTAAACATATGATATGCTTAATTAAATGAATAATTAAATTGAAAAAAAAAACATTCCTCCCAGTGTCCCTCCATCGTTACGCCAATGTTCCCGATCCTCAAGCACATGCTCGAGTTGACAGTCACGGCTCGTTCCCGCCAACACGCGCGCGTCTCTGTTCCAAATTCAAATAGATTTGAGGAAAAAGTTCGCGATTGTTTATTTTTAATTTTATTTTGGTTGCTTGATTAATAACTTTTTTTTAGTGCTCGTTGAAGGAGTTTTCAAGATATATCTATTGCATATTAAGTGTATTACTTGAAAATGTACTTGTAATTAATTTACAATCAATACCTGCGTTGCAAGTAATTTAATTTCTTATAGCCATTTAAAAAAAAACTAGTTTTTTTGCCTAAATCAAATACAATAGCTTCAAAAAATTAAAACGCAGTGTGAAAACTAAAATTAAAGAGCAGCAGACCATAAATCCTCTTTAGCCGATCGCACTGTGACAAGAGAAAATATATAGTTCACAGATACTGGCCGCATCCGTTTGAAACAAAACTTTTTGGGTCTTTTGTTTTTTAATGATTGGTGGCTTAGTAAATTATAATTGTTTTTCTTAAAAAAACAATAAATTGTTGTTAGTTAACGTTTTGCCCGCAAGCATTTTGTGTTGATTGTAAATAACATGTGTTTGAATTTAAAAAGCGTGTTAAAATTAATAATTGGAGTTTTTGAGAATTTTTGATAAGTATTTGAATTTATGAACAGTTTTTTTTAATAATAGCCCATTTCTTTTAAGAGAGTAAATAAATAAATTTTGGTGAAAATGAAGGTAGAATTAAGCGTACTTTTAGTGTTATTCTTACAAGACTACATGAAATGTGAAAAGCCCTTTAAAAGTGTGCCAGTTTTAGTGAAAAGTTATGAAAATGATACTGTTCTTCTCCCGTGTTATGTGGACGATACAGGTTTGTACATCTGCAAAGTTTATTTTAATATTATTTATTTTATAAAGTATCTTATACCTACTTATTTGTGTGTAAGTATGGTCATTGCTTCCATTATCACAAACACGCGGCGGAATATAACCCAACTTTGTTTTACCACCTTTTAAAAAACTTAGTCTCATAGTTGGTTTCTTAGCAGTAACCCTTTAAAGCTTTCAAAATAAAAAAAAATTAAAACTTCTCATACAAGTCCTTTAGTAACATTTTATTCAGTATCAGTAAATAGAACCATAAACAAAACGTAACAAACACAAGCCATCAATCTCTTTGACAGATAGACAGAACTTTTTTATTCGTTTACAAACCTTTTAGCGTTGCATTTGCATTAAAAAGGCCCGATGTCTGATCAAAACTCTTTGGACAGGACTTTTGATGGACCGGTTATACCATAGGTGATAAAGTTATAAATGAATGATTAAATTACTCTTACTGAGCTATGTTTATTGTACGGACAGCAAACCTTTGCAACACTTTACTGGAAGCTGTGTTTCCTTGCTAACTACAATCCAGGGGTATTTAAATCTAGAGTTAATTGGTATATTTCTAGGTAAGCGTGTTACACCGGCTGTAGTCAAACGTAAACCTATCCCACGTGAAAAAAAAAGTTTCATGACACTTGTAAACGGACTCATATCGCACAATAATTAGAATCAGTATGCTATATATCGTGGGTCGGATAACACGTTAAATTGTAGGTCCCGGCTGTTTGTCTAGTACGGCAGTCGTTAAGCCATGTCAGAGGCTCTTAGGGTGGCTTGATGAACTCTCGACACCAGAGTTGGCCACTCTTATTCGATAAGAAGAATCAAATCAATGATAAGAAAATAATGTTATTCTTTAGTTAAAATTCGAATAAAAGTTGCCAACCCGAGTGTCGAGAGTTCTAAACTGCCCGCAGTGCCGCAGAAATTGTTTAAAGACAGTTTCTAAGAAAGGAACCTACTAATAAACGTGCTATCCGAACCTAGGAAGCACTCAGATGTAAAGGTCATTTTGTGTTTTTGCAGAGGGTACCATCTAAAAACTAACCTTATAATGAAGGTAACATTTCTTAACTTTTCCACTTGTAATAAACTAAGTTACATTTTTTCCCTACT
The DNA here is from genome assembly GCA_927399415.1 of Macaria notata. Classification (NCBI taxonomy): domain Eukaryota; kingdom Metazoa; phylum Arthropoda; class Insecta; order Lepidoptera; family Geometridae; genus Macaria; species Macaria notata. Next base: position 1,900,485 of record OV656750.1, on the reverse strand, counting down.
TGTCAGTAGGTTTATTGCTTAACTTAGTGAAGCCAGCCCTAGCTATCTTACCATACAAGTAATGTAATTCAATGATTATTAAAATGAGTACGCCTACACTCACCGAATGTTATTTTATTGGTCAATTTGTAGTTACATTTTAATAACATCAAACAGGCACCGGCTTAACATATTAATTAAAATATTAAACAAAATTAAGCCATTTTATTATTTTTATAGATTTTATAATGTGTTGGTCAAAATTATGACTAGAAGTGTCAAAGGTTTCCGGCAAATAAAATGTTTGAAGTATTTGCTGTCAAATAATTTAATTTTGTACTTTATTTGTAATTTTAATTAGTTTTATAAATATTTGATAAGTGTTTACATACATATTATGTTTAAAGCAATAGATTCAGGATAAATAAATAAATAAGTACATGAAAATTTGAAATTGGAATGTGCCAATTTTTGCTTATAAATATTCATATTTTTAAAATAGGTTTAAACTGGCCAGTCTCTCATTCATAAAATCTTTTTTTCGCAAAATTTTCCGAGTGGCCTGGTGTGTAATAAAAGCAAATGTATTTCCATATGAATTAGCTTTAGATCATGAAGTAAATACCTATATTATTGCGTGTACTTATTAGACCATTTCCTACATTTTCAAGAAATTATTGAACTATATTTTCATTCTATCGTAGACTACAATATTGTAGAGCAAAGTTTCTTTCTTTCTTGTAGTTACTTTTCAACTTACATTTTATAAAAAAAAATACGTGGGATAGGCTTGCGTTTGACTACAACTTGCATGATGTTAAGCAACGTTATAATCTGCATTCTAGCGTACTTGCAAATAATAAAAAAAATACTAAAAAAATTAAACTTAACTTTACTTACTTTTTATAAAACTTTTTTTTACGTGGGATAGTCTTGCGTTTGACTACAGCCTGCCTGATGTTAAGCATTGCTGCAGCCTAGGTTGTAACACGCTTACCTAGAAATCTTCTAGGTTTTTAGTAAACATTTATCTTATAGGCAAGTACGCTAGAATGCAGATCATAACGTTGCTTAACATCATGCAAGTTGTAGGCAAGCGTGAGCCTATCTCATGTAAAAAAAGAAAATAAGTAGGTACCTACCACATCTCTAGTACAAATTTATTGGCTTTCGGTTCAAAGTGTTAAATATTATAATTTTATAATACGTCGATATTACAGACACATTATATTGTCCGAAGGTGAAAGCTCATCTATTTGAAAAATAAATTTTGTGTGTAACTTCTTTTTAAAACGAGATTACAGTTATTGTTAAGTAAATTATGGGTTAGGTTCAAGTAACTACTTATTAATGATGCAACTTAAGTAATTTTATAAATTCTTTCTGTGTACATTGCAAAGCATCTTAAGAGAGATAGCTTTTTGCTTCGAATACTTACGATTTATTCCATGTCCAATAAAATTAAAGAAATTTCTTCTATTTTTAATTATTTTTACGAAAAAATCTAGCGAGAGATAATTCTTCTGTTAGAACATGCCTAATTCACCTTTTTGTACATTTTTTTAATGGTACGGTGCGTTTTATTCTCATATACAGGGTTAGCTATAAGACATCATTAATTTATGGTATCAGAAATTTAAAATAATGCAAATTTTTACTTTCGAGTATAAGAGATAAAAATCTTTTATCATTACGAATAATAAATATAATGTATTATAATGTCCCGGAATATTTATTAATTTATTTGTTTTATTATTTAATACAATAATTTATTAATAACATTTGTTACATGTTAATATCCAAAAATTGGAAACTAAATATAAATTAATCATATTATAATTGCACAATTTAGGATAATTTATATAGATATATTTTTTTTTTTTTTTTTTATATTTTAATTTATTTTAATTTATATTTTTATATAATTTATTTATTTTTTTTATTTTTTTCGAGTATAATATGTTTTTAAAGAGTCCTAAAACAAAAGTTATTAAATGCTATTTTGCTATTTACATCTTACTGGTTATTAAAGATTTTTCTTTATTATGCAATTAATTTTCTTCTTATCTAATTAAATTTTACACAATTTCTATTATCTTTCTTTTCCATTATTTATCTATTAAACCCTAACACTACCACTCTCATAAACATATTTTATATATTTTATTAGATAAAACCTATTTACAATAATCAAGTAACTAAAGGCAATTTATTATGATCGGAATAATATAACTCCAAAAATTATATAAAAAAATTAAATAAAATGTTGATTGACATCACTAGAGACAAGAACGCTGGCTGGTTCTTTGCGCAAAGGATTTCTATAGCAATCCAGCGTGGGAATGCAGCCAGCGTTCTTGGTTCCATACCACATGTAGATTGTTTAAATTTAGTTTAGATGTAAATACTCTTTTTTAGTTCTATTAGTGTTAATATGTGTAAATATCGAACATATAACTCCAAGATTCATACCTTCTCGAACAAACTTTCCAGTATCTACTCCTCTGACAGGAAGAAGTCAGATTATATCTTTGTGTGTCAATTGTGAAGATTGGTGCTATTGATGGACCCTCAGTTACTGGGGATTAAAGTCCAAGCATTTACTAGTACAATGGTGATGAAAGTCGATAACCTGGCCGTAAGATCCCTCTGTGTTTCATTGAAGAAGCACTAGATTTTTGGAGAATTAATAAAATCTTTATTTACAATAACAAAATATAAAAACAAGGAAAGAAAAACTAAACACAGTACTTCTAACTACAACATAAATAAGGGGCACTTAGAAAATCTTTAGAAAAGCCTAAAAATAATCTAAGTGCTCCAGCCCACTGCCAGAGAGCAGCGTGCCCAGCATACTGGCCGCATTACCACGCTGGATGGCAATGCTGATACGTTGAGCCAGAAAATTAAATTACATAAGATAAGATATGTCTTTAATGCACACCAGAGAAATTACATAATAAAAAAAAATTAAAAACTAATTTAATGCACATTGGGCGGCCTTATCGCCTTAGGCGATTTCTTCCAGGCATCCTTTGGATGGACAGGATTTAGAATCTTAAATAGTTGATGAATATTAGATTATACATTTTATTTAGATGCATATATTGATATTAAAATTCTTACGTAACGTTTGTCTAAACTTCCAAAGCTGCCGGCAAACAGCGGGCGTTCATGTTTAGACCAGCTGCAGTTTTTATGATCGGGCCTCGTACTGAGAAAACATTAATTTCTCACGACATAAGACATTGCCTGTATTAACTTTAAATAACCGAAGTACTTCATCATCATCCACAGCCCTTGGGATCCCACTGCTGGGTATAGGCCACCCTTTGTATGTGCCATCTGCGTCGATCTTGTGCAGACCTTATCCAGGTTGGACCCTCGACTTTGACGATGTCGTCGACCCATATCGCGACCGGACGACCCACTACCGAAGTACTTAAAATAACCAAAATCAAGATACTGACTGCAGTTCCGATTGTGTATTATTTTTATAAGGTATCGACGTAGGCACATGTCTTATCGGCGATAGTGATTGGGAATGTACATAACATCAGCTACAGCAACACTTGTCTAACTTGTCAAGTCTTTCGGTTTTTTACAGGTTGCATTTCGGGGAGTGTGCGGAGGAATTGCATAATTTAATTCCTGCAGCCCCATTTCACCATCGCACGAGTAGAGGTAACGGCAAGGAGGCATCGTTATACAGTTGAGGTTCCAAAGACTCGCACCAAGCGTTTTGCTTCGACTTTCATCGTGCGAACAGCCAAACTGTGGAACTCCTTGCCCGAATCTCTATTCCTTGAACTATAATTTGTCGGTCTTCAAGTCGAGAGTAAGCCGGTTTCTTCTAGGCAAGCGCGCTAGATCGTAGATTACAGCGTTGCTTAACATCAGGCAAGTTGTAGTCAAGCGTGAGCCTATTTCAAGTAAAAAAAAACCTATGATTTTTAGTTTTTTGAGATATTGACTGAACAAACTAGAAAATAATCTACATAAATGTCAGTGTCACCATAGTAATAGCTACGACTCGAAATTTTCTAACGCATAGCTCTTCTGCGAGCCTGTCACTTATCCAACAATATATTTTGTTTCAGAAGCCGATCTCCGCGTGAAATGGTACAAAGACAGTACTGTGCTGGGCGACACGAGAGACATGCACACACTTCTACCCCCCAGAGTCACAATGCACGCCAACTACAGTCTACAGATAGACAGTCTGCGGCCTGAGGATACAGCGGCGTATACTTGTGAGGTTAGTTATTTCCCCTTTTTTCTAGTCACATTACTTTTTATTAAACTAGAAAGAGTTTGTACTTAGTTGTCCATAGACCATAAAGAGTTGACCATAGTATGACTGATGATAAGCAATAGCTAAGATGAAGCGAACGTACCAATAAGAACCGATTTCATCTCGCTTTGAAGATTGTTAGACTTATAGTGCGTGGAAACCAAAGAGTCAAGCAGGGAGGTTGTTAAAAAAAGGTAGTTTGTTTACTACTGCGAAGGTCTTTCCTTAGAGTACTTCTTTTGGGCAGATACATCGTGGTGGGCGCCCACATCTATTTTGGAATGTCGGTTTCGGGTTTCCCTACAACCCTGTGATCAGTTATCACCTCTGATATCTCAAAAACCACTGAATGAATTTGATAAAACTTACACTGAGTGGAAACCTTAAATTTTAATATTTTTTTCGTACACCCGCATTGATATCAAAAGTACAAATGGTTTATAAACGTATTAGAAGTCCAAAAAGCCCTTTACTAGAAATCAGATTCCAACAGAATGTGATAAAATGGAAACTTCATACTTGTGTAAGTTACGGTTCACTTGAAACGTTATTTGGTTTTAACGGAAGAGGGTAGTTAAGTTACTTTACCGGACACAAATAGTGCATCGCCGCGGTCTGACTGACTCAGACCACCCCATCGCTTTTTAATTGGCCTGTAGTACTGTGAGTCATCAAGGTTACTGTTTTATACCAAAGGCTAAAGAACTACTTAGATAGATTTTGCACGTCACGTCGTACGGAAGCCCAATAAGATAATAAACTGAGACTAATTTTAATGTGGTTTTACAAAGCTTATTCTGTGCTCATACGAAACATCCAATTATTGCCACTCAAATATTGACTGCTCTGTTAGATTAGTTGGTAGTGGCTCTGCCTTCTAATCTGGGGTTGCGGATTCGATTCCCGCATAACACAAGACGTTATACAATTATAATTTGTACTTACTTGTGTTGAGTCTAGCATGGCAAGATGGCACCCGATGATGATGATAAGATAACAAGAAATATAGTCTTCATTTTCCTCAACAACTGTTTGTACCAACAGTTTTACATTCGTCACTATAAAGTATCAGAAACGAGGTCTGTCCGTCACACAAAAGAGTTTGCCCGAATTGTCTAATTGTATAATTGGACCACACGATGTTCCTGCCTCAAGTGGGAAGTAGGGAGGGGAAAAGTAGCTTCAAGATATAGATACTTTAAGAATGTTGGTAAAATATGGATCATTCGATAATTTATTTATTTTCAGATTGGATGCCACACGATATTCCTGCCTCAAGCGGGAGATAGGGAGGGGAAAAGTATCGTCTAGGCTTAATAGATATCGATAATTGTATATAAAGAGTTTATCGATTAAAAATTGGTATGTTATATAGCTTGTAAAAAAACGAGGGCGGCACTTGTACTTTGTTCAGCTTTATTGTTCTTTTCTTGATGACTCGACTGGTTTAATAATTAAAATTTATATTAATTTATATTTTCTAAAGAAATTGTGTCCATTTCTGGGCATTTAATCCAACTTCTGAGTAAAAAAGGTAGCAAGTGATCTACTATCGACGTCAAAACACTTGATGGCACATCACTAGTAACGCCTAACTACAAATTGCCTACAGTTAGTTGAGATCGAAAGGCGATGCCGCCATTTCTATGTATTTGTAGTTAACTACACACATACAGGCTTAATAATAACTAAAGCTAAACGTATGAGAAGAGTCTTTATTAATTCATCAAATCTAACAAGGTCATATTTTGCGACATTTGAAAATTCAAAACAGAAATTCGTTTTTCAATGTCGTTATGTACTTTATAGGCAACTTTTTTATATTGTTTCATGTATTTCTCAGTCTAAGCACAGAACACATAGTGTTATACAAGTCTAAGAACAAAAATTGTTGATTCCTACTACCTGCGAATAAAAATATTATAGAACGGTAACTCAATACAAAAATGTCTAAATGCGAAATTTATATTCCTGTATCAACAATCACGCCTCAAAATAATATTAAAAAAAAAAAAACAAAATTATTTCAAAATTATTTATTTTTATAAAATATGCACACATACAAAATATCTCTAAGCACCGTACTAGACGCCGGTGCGTCTGTGTCACGGTGATTAGCACCTTCCGGGGTCATATTTTTTTTTGGAAAGTATACATTTTAAATATATACTTTTACAAAATAGAATTTAGAATTTAATTACATTACATTAAATTAAAAATAGTACAATTACAAACATCAGAAAAAGGTCAAATTGTTAAGTATTTAGTCAAAATAATTAATGAAAAGAATTAGAATTATAGTCTTACAAATCAAAGTTTAACAGTTCACATTTCATTAAATTAAATATAGAATATATAAAATATCTTATACCTTTTTGAAAATCTCACTCAAAATGTCGAATCTAATATGCATCCATTTTTATATTTCTGTCTAGGCATCAATAACTTAAAATGCATTTAAATACGTTGTTTTTTTTTAATTTAGTTAACTTTTTGAAATCATAGAACAAAAGTTGATGCTTTTAACATAGGTAATAAAGGCGCTCTTAAAATGTGGTTTAGTTATCAGTGACCCTGTATAGGTATAATTTTAGCCACTTTGTTATTACGGTTTACACACCAGTTTGTCTTGTTTGGTTAGCAATACTCTTTAATTTAACGATTAAAGTGGGCGATGTTGTTCAATAAAGGAATAACGTACGAACGAGACATAAGGAAATAAATAGTAAAGCTATTTATGTACGTAATATGTCTAAGTGATCTTGATATAACGTAATTTAAATAGCTACCGTGGGTTGCATGACACGTTCAATTGTAGGTCTCGGCGATTTAGCTGTTTGGCCTAATGTAAGAAAATGTTTAACAACAAAAATCGTCTTCTTCATCTTCATCTAAATATATAAAACTCAAAGGTGATTGACTGACTGACTGACTGACTGACATAGTGATCTATCAACGCACAGCTCAAACCACTGGACGGATCAGGCTAAATTTTGGCATTCAGGTAGATGTTATGACGTAGGCATCCGCTAAGAAAGGATTTTTGGAAATGCCACTTTCAAAGGGATGATATAGGTGATACAAGTTCCACTTCTTAATGAGAGCGAAGCCGCGAGCATCCACTAGTTTCACTCATAAGTATCTACATATACCTATATGAAAGTATGTAAGTATAGTTGGTATAAGTAGTAGATTTTTTTTCATATCATAAAGACATAATAAAAATATTCAGATCTTTTTCGTACCAGATTGGCCTTTTCGAGATGTCTGGCATAAAAACAGACTGACTTATACCCAGCACTGGGCTAAAACTGGTTGTAGATGATGGTAGAAATAAAGGCCATTTTATTATTTTTTCAGATCGTGCGGCCTGAGCCATGGGGGTCCATCAGACAAACACATGCAATAGAAGTTCAATGTAAGTTATATTATCAAAGTTAAATAAACAATATTTTTATGACATACTTGGGAAAGTTATTATACTAAACTAGGTTCACAGTATAGTAGTAATATAATATATTAATTAAAATAACTAAATTAAGTTTTGGACAAACTATTGATTGGTACTTACCTAACTTAAATTTTATTGCTTTTATTTAACAAATGTCTGAGTCAGCAAAATATGAATTTAGGCGATGAAAGGATTAAGCTTTGGTTTCCTAGGACAGCGGTGCCTTCATATAGCGGCTGTAATATTACGGACGCAAAAATAATTAAAGTAAATTACGGTGCAAGTTACCGCTTTCAAGGAAACCGCGCCATTACGTTTACATAGACAACGTTCATTCACCGCTGTAAGTATTACGGCCGCTATATGTCGGAACCGCTTTCCTAGGAAATCCAAGCTTTAGAGTTTATTATCTGTTTCTACTTTCGGTGACTACACACACAAACGCAAAGCTCAGATTAGACTGTATTTCATATTTCTGACTGTATTATTTGGCTAATTCCAGACCCCCCAACAATAGCCACTATCCCCGAGGATGGTTTCCTGGAGGTGAAGAAGGGAGACTACGTGGACATCGGCTGCGAGGCGTCAGGGACACCACAACCTGTCATCACTTGGAGGAAAAACGTAAGTTATACTATATATTTCTTAACAAAATTTAAGTACTTAGGTACTTATTAAACTAATATTGAAGAGCCTGGAAGAGATCGCTCTACGCGATAAGGCCGCCCAATGTACCTAGGTTAAGTAATTTTACTATAAATTGTTTCTGTATTTTGTTTTCTGGTGTACAATAAAGTTATATTGATTGGTTGATTGATATTGCAATTGTAGAATAGAATATAACTTGAAATGTACACCATAAAACACAGAAATTACAAAACAGACATACTTAGATTAAAGTGTTGCACATTGGGCGGCCTTATCGCCTTTGGCGATTTCTTCCAGGCAAGCTTTTGGATGGAAATAACTAATTGTAATGTTTGGATATTATTTGTTGCTTATATGGCTGAACCGATTTGAGTGATAATTTTTACTATACGTCTCATCGTCTTGCCCATGTTAATCCAAGTCAAAATAATTCGGATTAAAGTAATTACAATGCACAACTTATGTAACTACTAACACCTCTGATTTCAATGTTACAACCAAATTTTCACCTGTACAATACATTTATTGGTGGGATATCATACTGTTATGTATCGATCGATCCATGTCCATCAATAATTTATTTGATTATGTAATAAAACTCATTCCCAGGGCGAACCAATGGCACTCCTGGAGCACCGTCCTCGCATCAGATTCAGGGCAGAGCACCGCTCACTGGGTGGCGTGTATGAGTGCACCGCCAAGAACGGAGCCGGAGACCCTGTTATTGCACATATCACTGTCATTATACAAGGTAAGGACACTATCGGTTTTTATTTTTCTTACTTTCCTCTCACGCTATTAGACTCGTCTATCATTTTCTTGTACCCTGATCCCTGCCAGATTGGTTACCTGGAAGAGATCGCTTTGAGCGATAAGGTCGCCAATTAGGACACTTATTTTAAGTTTGTATGTTTCTTTGTGTTTTTAGTGTTTATAATAAAGTATTTTCTATCTATCTATCAAATATCAGTACCTAGGATTCCTCCTCAAGTTATGTTCCGAGTATTCCATATTACTGGAGTCACTGGAGATCACCTGCAGAATTTATTCATTGAAGAAGTACGTCGCTGGGCATCCAGTTCATTCCACTTCAAATAAATCATTACACGAAGCACACTTGTTCTTTGATTTCGTGATCCTACAACATGTCAGTTTCCTCACAATGATTTCCTTCATTGCTATGCGAGTATAGATCCAACTAGCCAACTACAGACTTCTTAAAACCACCAGGATAGTAAGGAGAATTTATGATCAGCTATACTATACTTATAAGCGATAAGTTTGCGTAACATTCTAATTCTGATGCACCTTACAGTATTATCATACAACAAGTTGGTGCTCGCGGCTTCGCTACTTGCATGCTCTATTTCACCCCTTTATAAGTGGCATTTCCAAAAATCCTTTCTTAGCGGATGCCTACGTCATAACATCTACCTTCATTCCAAATTTCAGCCCAATCCGTTCCGTGGTTTGGGCTGTGCGTTGTTAGATCAGTATATCAGTCAGATAGTCACCTTTGAGTTTTGTATATTTAGATATCTGTTCCATTTTTCTCCCCAGACGCCCCAGTAGTATCAGTAGAGCGAAGCTTCGTCCACACGGCGCTGTGTCTCCGCGCGGTGCTGGCGGCGCGCGTGGAATTCTCCGTGCCGCCCGCCAAGACCGCCTGGTACAAGGACGGGAGGCCTGTCGCTTCGGATCATACGTACGTACACACACTAACACACACACACACACATATACCTAGTTTAAACACTCCTTAAAAGAGCAAAGTACATGGTATGAGACGACTCTAGTGTCAAAATTTTTATATCACTTAAAGCCTCTGACATGATTTGATTTTAGTAGATATAGTCATGTCAAATACTTAAAGCGATATAAAAAAATCAAGGTCATTTGCTTTTTAACGTCTTACGAGACCCAAATAATAAAGCTTCAAGATTTAAATGTCACTTTGTCATTTTACAAAGGTGTCCTATCTAAGAACTGACCGTGTCTTATTCTTTAAGTAGTAGAAGAAGGTTTAATTGATTTAATTAATTAATTTAATTTTTAATTTCAGCATTGCCATCCAGCGTGGTAATGCGGCCAGCATGCTGGGCACGCTGCCCTCTGGTAGTGGGCTGGAGCACTTAGATTATCTTTAGGCTTTTCTAAAGATTTTATATATCTTTAACCTATTTATTTCTATTACAGCAGAGTAATGATAGTGACGGACAACCTCCACCAGCTGATCTTCCGCTCCGTGCGTAAGAGTGACTTCGGGAACTACACGTTTAGAGCTGAGAACAAACTTGGCATGGCTGATGTATCTTTTAAATTAACTGGTAATTTTACATTTATTTTACCTACTAGCTGTCTTTCCTTTAATATTACCTCTTTATAATATAAGTGTAGATGTATGAACGTAATTTACATCCCCTTACGTAAACAAGCTTATTTATATGAGAGTACCTAATGATTGCTTACCAACAGGCAAATTACGGTCTAAGTGCAAACCTATTCCTTGTAAAAAAAAGTATACAACCGATAACATTATGCATTTTTTTCAGGAGTGCCAAACGTAGCGTCGTTCAAAGTAGATCCTGCTCTGAACAAGGCTACATCTACGAGCTACACTTTGATATGGGAGGTGGATTCTTACTCCACTATTATAGGTATGCCTTGTTTTTGATACACAGTATTTTGTGTAGATGTCATGCTTTTTTTTATACTATTCAAGTGAACTGGTGGTCTGATGTAAAGCAATATTTTTATGATTTATGGGGTAAAGACGCTACCTTAGAAAGTACCTTGTTAACGCTCTGTAAGCCGCCTGTTGATAAGTTTCACTGTTATTTAAAATGTAGAGCACTTTATTTACTATGGATTTAGTGTGCAAATATGAATAAATAAGTAAATGTCTACCCTGCTTTCAGAATACAACCTCTGGCTGCGTCCGTACTTCGGGCGGCTGGTGTCGGAGGAGGTAGACGCGTTCACCACGGAGCCACCTGCCAACAAGTGGAGGCAACTCGTAATACCGGGGGACTCTAGTGAAGGTAACAGTAGTAATTCAAATTCTAATTTGTAGTGGGGGCGATAAGTCCTGCACTGACAACCCGCTTGGGGCGTATTGTGCATTTCCCCCTCACCAGACCTACTCCAACCAACCGAGCTCCCTGAAATAACGGACCACGGCTTTGGGTTGCTGGGATATTACTTGCTTTCCATTTGCGTCAGCTGTTTTGGTATGTGAATTAGGGAACGACAAACTCGCCGTAGTGTCTGCCACATTTGATTAACAGAAGTCCACATTAGAAGTAGGTAGTAAGTAGTGGTAGTAGTCTTTCTGTTTTCTTGTCTTTTGTTGTAAGAGGCCTTAGCGTAAAGCGAGATTGGTAACTGGCTGAAATAAGGCGGACTAGCTAAATTTGTACCGTGACATACCTACCTACCCTTGGTTTTTAAGGATTACGCACTTTTCTTAGAAATTAAGTACGCCCAAAATCCACGATTTGATCTAGCTCCAACAGTGAAGGAAAACATTGTAAGAAAACCGTGCTTCTCTAGATCATCATAACTATTAAAGCTCTAAGCAAATGATAAAAATGTGCTTTGTCTTTTTTTCAGGGCCAATACACAGTGCAATTTATACAGTGAGAGGACTTACGCCCAGCACGGTTTATGAGGCTGTTGTCACTTCGAGAAATAGGTAGGTACCTAAATGAACTAGGTACATACTACTTCTTTGTTCTATGCCAGAGGTTAAAAAAACAATACTTCTGGTATCGGGCTCTTAAAACATACTCATAATCATACTCATAATATACAGTAAATCTCTCTAGAGATTTACTGTATATTTTTTAATGTATTCATGGATGTATATAAAGTTAATTTAAGGAGTAATATAGGTTTTTTATTATATTTATTGATATATTTGAAGGTGTATGTATGCCCTATTTTTGTTTCAGATTTGGATGGAGTAAAACTTCGTCGGTGTTACATTTTGCAACAGAACCCGGTTGTAAGTTACATTTTAAATAAATTAAATTGTTCAAGAATAATGTGGTGTAGTTACATATTGGAAAGGAAATTAAATTAAATTGAAAAATTAAATTATGAACGTTAAATTTAATTAATGATAGGTAGTTAACAATAATTTATTTGTGATTAAAAAGTTAAGTAGGTTTGTAAATATAATAGTAAAACCGTAATTTCTTCTTTCCCAGCCGGCAGATCCAAGCCACCAATGTCGGACTACACAGAAATAGCTCCCAACATAGAAGAGTTTGAACTAGAACCTCACAACATATCTCTCGCCCATGTGTTTGGTCAAATGGATGAATTGACGTCTTCTGCGCACAGCCAGCCGCCATCTTGGACCGCCATTTTGATTGCAATTGTCTATTGGGTGGGTAGGTTAAGATAAAATTATGAGTATTAAATCATTTATGTACACTGTTCATGTTATTTTTCAACCTTATGGAATTGGTGGAAGGATATTTAATTTATGTATTATTTTATAAATTCATCTCTTTCTTATTTATCTTTACTCTACAATCAGTGAAAAGACAAAATAATGTTTTTTTAAGTAAGGGATTTAATGGATAGATCGTGATTACCCATAATATATGTTTTCATATTATTTTATGGATGTCAAATTTAATCTTTTGTATAAAAAATGGTATTATTTGCTAGGTTATCATCCCGATCAATTTCTTTATAAGGATAGGTTTTAATATAGATTTATTTATTTAAAGTTGGCTAAGGGTTAAATTAATTATGCAGCTCTAATTTTTAGTTCCTTTTTGTCTTACCTACTGATATTTTCTAATACATAAATTATTATATATTTTAGGAATAGGTGTTATATAAGGGTCGGCACATATCTCTAGCGCTGGCCGATACGTGGAGGGGATTGCTGCGCATGTGTACTGTCGCGCACACAATACATAATATGTAACTATTATTTTGGACTCCAATATTATCTTTTTGTTAAATAGAATTATGCAAAATAAATAAAAAATAAACTCTTAATCAAAACTCAAATTTACAGTGTTGCTGTCCGAATGACTGAGTAAAGTATTTGTAACTTCGTGAATCTCAATTTTGATTTGTTTCGGAGAATCAATTAATTAGATAGATACACCTTTTTAAAAAAATCACGTCATTAAACATTTTCCTTGCCTGACTTTTCAAAACAGTATTTGTTCTTCTAATCAAGGTTCTTGCTGCTGCTGTTGCTGGTTCGATTCCCGCATAACACAAGAAATTATGCATATTAAAATTTGTAATTAGGTATTTCTTTTGAGTCTGGTCGTTTCTATGTATAATAAGTATGTATTTACAAAAAAAGTATTTACGTATTATATCCGTTATGTATTAGTACCCATGATAAAAGCGTAAGCTTAGTATGGGGCATGATGGCGCTGAGTGATATGTCTTGAAATATTTATTTGTTTTATGCATATTTACTTTAGTCGCAAACAAACTTAAAAGTTTAAATTCAACAAATAAATTCATACGTAACAAAAATAGTTATTGAATAATAAAATTAATAACGCGACTGTACCACGGGATGTGCGCGGGGTGGCGTATGTACGCGGGGAAGGGCAAGCGACTGGAGAGCCAATCAGCGCCCCGCACGCCCGCCCTTCATCCCGCTAGCCCCCCTCAGGTACCTTATTTTGTACTTCTGCGCAATAACGGTCACCGCTAGAGTTAGTTGCCGACCCTTATATTAATTTTAACGTGTAAATATAAAACTTTTTACTTCCAAATATACAATATTTTTCCTAATCATAATTAGTTTTATTTTTTTTTATTTCATAGGTACCAAAATTATAGTCTGGGTTTTACCTAGCGATAAGTTTAGCCGAAGATTAGTCTGTGTATATTTTAAATCAACATACCTAGGTACATTAATTTACAACCACCATGATGGAATATATAGAAAAACAACCATTTTTGATTATTTATTTATTACATAGGTGTACATATATATATATTATTTTTGAACAACCATTTTCTGATTTCTTTACACTGTTTGTTATACAATAAATTATAGTGATAGTATTTTTATGCTTATACATATATATTTACTGATACTAAAACATTGATAAATTGATTTTTTACTTTTAATACATAGATTTTTTTTACTTTACTACAGTAAATATGTCTTCATATTTCTAGTCATAATAAACATTTCAAATGAAAACATGCTGTCTATAGATTTTTAAAATTTATAGTTTTGTATCTTATTTTTTTATTTAAAACACTTAATACGTGTACTTACATGATACAATATTAAGTTTCAAATACGGAGTAACAATTATATACACGAAATTGGAATAAGCTTGTGTTGAGAGCAGGGTTACAAATATCTGTTTCATATTTTTGTCCTAAACATTTTTAATACGATTAAGGTACAGTCGGTAACTGTAGAAAATTAAAAATTATCGAGATTTTCACAAGTGAGCCCTTTACTGCGAAAACTCAAGAATTTTTTAATTTTGTCCCGAAATATTGCTTTGCTTGAGTCTTGAAGCTCTCTGAATGTCGCTCGCTCCACTTTCATGGTCTTAAACTTTATAAATATACATAAAATATTGGTCGGTTCATGACAACAAACAAACAGGCGAATGGGGATGAAAAATACTGATATTAGACGAAGACTAGACTATTAGCTTCAAAAATAAACAATGGTATCAAAAACGTATGCAAATATTCATGAAGGGTTTAAGCTATTTTGTGCTACATGACTAAAACAGCTTAGCGAACCATTTAAGTCTTATTATAATAATAAATAAGTTAGTTGTTAAGTGACATTACGATTAATATTAAAATTTTACAATCACATTACACATTATTTTATATAAAAATTACAACTCGAAATCAAAATGCTTGCTTGATAACTGACTACCCGTAATTTACAAATTTAGTCTTAAGATGGTACTCAAAATATTAAACTTAGCCTATTTGGATTAACGAAAAGAATTGAGATAAGTATTGCAATTATTTTTTGAAGAATAAGAGTACTGATTACAAACTAAGCTTTTTTCAAATTAATTAGACATTTCTAAAAAAATATTATCTATTCGAAGGAAGTAGTTTATAGAAATGTCAAATTAAAAATTGCATCGGAATTGGCCATTATAAGTGAGATTGTTCCAAAAAAATGTGTTACAAACAATGAAATCAACATACTCAGTATCATGTTAATAAGCGTACATTATACGATAACAATAATAAGATATGTTAACCTTTTTATAATAAAATTTGACATTTACACACATATGAATACAAATTTGCAAAAATTTCAACTTATATACGAGATCACAATAGATCTTTTTAAACAATTTTTGTTAACACAAGTTTTCCCTTGGTGGAAGACTTTTCAAAACAACAAATTTAAATTGTATACACAATGACATGAAATATTAACTAGAGACAACAAATAGTTATAAACATTATCGACTTTATTATAAGACTGGTACAAGAAAAGTACTAAGTACAAACCTTGGTTTAATTTATTAGAATATTCATAAATAGCTACACTTATACTATAATGATTACTTAAAAGATTTGACGTAATTTAAGTATTCATTAATATAATATTATTAACTAAAAACGTTATAAATGCAGCTATTCATATGTTAAACTTTGCGCTTTTCTTGCCAAAGTATTATTTTAAAGTATCTTAAAAATACAGATAGCTTAATTCACAAAGATACGCCTCCAATTTATTAACAATTGTTAAAAATGGGAAGCTATTTCACCAATGGCACAGACCATATTCGATTTTAAACAATATTAAATCGTTATCGTTTTGCTTACAAAATTTTATTTTATTTTATTATGGCGGATCGTATCTAAAGATGTTTCTCTTCTGCTTCACATATATTATGTAACTAGCAGATATAATTACATTACACAAACTGCTTTCGTATTCGGTTACAATTTTTGACACTTACAGTTCTGTTACTCACACTTTTAAATGTCCCATCACTATGTAAGTGTCATACCACACACATCACACACAACGTCACATCACTAGCGCTGATGATACGCACTATGTCACTTCACTATTTAAGTGTCTTTTTTACCTCAATCTTACTAGTAAGAGTTTAATTGGGATCAAATAGGAATAATAATATTCCCATTGGCAACGAAAGGGACCAACTGGGAAAATATTTCCCATTATCCCCCAATTTTGTACCCATATGGATTCAAAAAACTTTCATGGCTATACGGCCACGCTTTGTCCACAATTTAAAAGCAGTTTGAGTGGGATCTAATAGGAATAACATTATTCCCATTAGCACCCAAAGGGACCAAATGGGAAAATATTTCCCATTGTCCCCCAATTTTGTACCCATATGGATACAAAAAACTTTTATGGCTATACAGCCACGTGTTTCCACAATTTAATAAACATCGAATCTTATTCAAGTTATTTCAAATGAAAAATACAGATATTAATTTATCTATTTACCTTAAATCTATTTATTAATTTTTCAAATGCCATTTCCTTACATTTAAGATCTTATCTAATTTACTAGCAGCAAAATTAAATTGTTTTGGAAGAATATATTAGGTTTTAGTTATAAATTTGAATAAATTAGTGATTAGGGTTAATAAGTATTTTACTAAATTAACTGCCAGACTTACAAAAACTAACGAATGCTTAAAACACCAGCTATTTGAGCATTCATTAGTTTTTATAAATAAGTCGGAAATACATGGTTAAAAACGTTTCAAAATAGCCAAAATACTGAACAAATCATTAATTCATTCCGATTTATAAAGAAAATTCAAATATAAGTAAAGACTAAAGAGAAGCTAAAATGCTTAATTAATACTGGCTGTATATTATTGGAGTAAAAAAAATGCTACTACCTATTTGTGTTAATATTGTGAACAAGATTTAAGAAAATGTCTTTAAGAATTTACTATAGTTGTCATGATTTCATTTGATAAATACTTAAGTTAATTTGCGCCAAAATTAATAAAAACGCTATTATTACTGTACGGTCGGTGGCAGTATTAGCATATTAAATTTAATTAATGCGATATTTTATTTCTTCATATCAACACGTACATTTTTACGACAAAATCCACTCCTTTAAACGTATTTTATTCCAAAAGACATTTTATTAATAATCTTTATTGCGTTCCTAAATCTACTAAGATTGTATTTCGTCAAGTAATAGAAACAAATAATTAGTTATTTTTGTAATATTAGAAATCAAATCATTCATGTGACAGGTATTTCAAATTAATTATTTTTATTCCAAATAACAGTCAATTCAATATAAAATTTTTCTTTTTTGATTCCAAAGTGATTTATTTACATACATTATTGAGGTTTATTTGCCAATAAAGTATATTTATATTCACTTATAGAGAGCCAATCATCAATAATAAATAAAATAAATCACGGCACAAATTTTATCAATTTGCAATTTAATCATATGTCATACTGAATTCAACCAAATAAATATTATCTAGAAAATTGGAAAACAACTGATTAAGTTTTAAAGCGACACTGATTCAATACTATTTTTTAATATAAACACTGATTTTGTCTTAGTTTAATCTCACTATTACATTTGTAGGTAAGCTTTGATCTAAATTTACAATCAACGAGGCAGTGTTTTTCTAAGACGCAATATTACAAACCCGCGTTTTTGTAAATTAAAACGATATTTTAAGCATAACTGGGTAAATAAACGTACTTTAATTTAGTATAATATCTTTTATATATTATATTAAATCATATGTATTGGATATATTTATAGTTAAGAACAAATTTTGCCTTTATTATATTCAAATATTTATTCCGTTGCGTTTCTTATTGCGTCTTTGCAGTCCGTTTTGTGCACTTTTTATTTCTAGTAAAACCTTAACAATTACTTGTTAAATTTTAACACAAATTCCTATTCAGTTATTAAGTTGTATAATCCTACAGATTTACTATACGTCACATGTATTTTGACATTTATTGAAACTGACAGCCGACATTTTTTGACATAAAGATATGACGTCACAAGATGGCGGCGTACCACGATCAATAGATTTTTCACGAAACAAATACTATATCCAAACGGGATAATATTCTAATGTAATAATATCACTGCGTCTGTGGTATTCATTTCGTCAAAAATACATATATACAATATAATAATAGTGTGTTATTAAGTTTGTATTCTATTCGGCAGTTTGGTATGCTCACTAACTAATACGTACGCCTCGAAGAGAGGATTTTTATTTCGAAAGCATCTGATGTATGGGATCATAATAGTTCTAGAAATGACATTATTAACTAGGACAATTACACGTCCTACTTTAATAAGATCGACTAGCATTAAACTATAGTCTCTCGTTTTTTTTATTGTGTCATATACGCTCCGTGACAAACCTTTAAGCCCTAGAAGTTTGTTCGGAACGTGTATTTAGACTCAACTGCTAAATTATTCTCCCCCTTTTTAAACATTTCACTTCTACCCACATTTCTCAGTTTAAGACGAGAATTTTCTCGCATCTTATCTATTTTTTCACCAACTTTTGCTGCAATGCTTTCCCTATTCAGCAGTTCTTCTTCAACTATATTACTGTTACACAGTCCTTCACTTCCTTCTTCTTTATACACACCACAGTCTCTTTAGACCGGATTTTTTCAGCCTGACCGACCATTTCCCCCTTTTTTACCCCTTCTTTAGTCTCACAGACTTTCGTGCATTTGCTTGTGTACAAGCTTTTATCTGCCTTCAGACTATGCCCGGCCACTTCCCAATACTTTTTTGCTTATATTTCCAAGCCTAAAACCTTCTTTTGTGTTCATTTGGAACTACTTTTAACATGTCTCACAGAGTCCATTAAACATCCCTTTACCCTAAAACACATTTTATTTCAGATCTACCATTTTCTCTTCAACCACTGTCTACACTAATCTCAGAGTTCCTTTACTCCTTGAACCGATTCGATTCCAATACCGAGTTCTAGTACCCATTTTCGACACTTTTTTCACAAGTACCCACATATTTGTCACTTGTACCCACATTTGTCCCCCTCCGTGTGCTAGTGTATGGGCGCGTGGTGTCCGCCGGCCAGTTCGTGTCTGGCCGCCGCGCGGTGCGCACAGCGGAGCGGCGCGTAGCAACACAGGCACGGGACTAGCAGCGAGAGCAGCGCTACACCTACCCAGCTGGAATAGGAGAAAAAATAGCTTAAATACCTATAAATTATCATTTATAAATAAATTACTTGTATTTGTATGTACAGTAATATCTAACAAAATAGTTTCTTTCTTTGTGTACCTAATAAATACATTTACCGAAAATTGAAACAGATTTTTTGTGTGAAATTTACTTGGTGACTTTCCGTAAGGCATGATTAAATTTAGTTGTAAAATTCGAGCTAATTATCAAATACAAAATTATTGACGTAAGTGCTAGCCGGTTATTACAACTAAATTTACTTGGAGACAATCAAAATCCAGGAGACCTTATAAACCTAGAAACGAACTCAATCAAAGAATTGAGCTCCCGTTAAAAACCTAAGTGTAAGTCGGTTAAAAGTACAGTAGTAGTAGTGTAGTTACCGTTTCCCGCAGGCGTGGTCCGGCGGCGCACAGGCGCAGGGGTGTTGTACGAAGTCACCCTCCGCGTCAGACATGCAGTGGTACAGCATACACTAGGACCAAACAGATAAATAAATATTCCGGGACATTGCACATAGCGCCATCTAGCCCCACACTAAGCAAACGCTTGTGTCGTGGGTACTAGATAACGGATATAATACTTATATACTTTTCTTTTGTACATACATACTTATTATAAACAATATAATAATACAACAAATGATTGATCAATACATATTTAGGTATACATGTACATCCTTCTGCTTGAGATGTGTTCCTCATTACTAAGGGTCATGACTTTCCACTTCCTCATTTATTGCGGGATATTTTGTGGGCAGATACTTACATTTAATTATTATTGTGTTTTTGTGCCTTTGCATATTTGATACACTTTCTAGAACAAGCATTAAGCTAGAATTATAAAGAGACACAATCTCAAAAATAAAAAGAACAGGAAAGTGTCTGAACGCTTAAATCGTCAGCGAGCGCAAACAAAACACTGCTTGTCTCTTTCGCTCTTACATATTTTAAGAACGTGCAAAAGAGATAGGTAATCCAAAAGTCTGCTCAACGAGTAGCGTACGCTGAGTTTTAGCTCGGACATTTTTTCAAGCGTTTGTGACTATGAATAATCCTAGCTCAATCACAATATAGGTATCATTTTTTGTACCCATTTGAGTACAAAAATATTGTTTGACTGTATAAATATTACAAATCAACATAACTGTGCATATTTGATACCCCTGACAATCTCGATGCGGGACTTGACTTGACTAAGTAAATATCCCAAATGAGTACATACCCTGTGCACATGTGATACTTGAAGCCACCAAGCGCTAAGTAAATTTTGTGTACTCATTTGGGTACAATTTTTTTTAAATATTATTATTGATTTCATACCTGTGCACATTTGATACAAGTGACGGTATCGATGCATGACTTGAAGCAGTCCGGTGCAAACTCGCACGCGCCCGCGCGGTTAGCACTTTCCAGGTACCACTCGTGGCAGTGTCTGGGGAAACAATGATTTATTTTAAACCATACCATTGTAAACGGTTTATCAAGATAAAGTTAATTTATTACATATTATTTTCCAAAGCCTCTCGGAGCGCTTGGTTGACGCGACGCATGACCAAAATGCTGGCCTATTTTTGGCTCAACGTATCAGTGTTGCCATCCAGCGTGGTAATGCGGCCAGTATGCTGGGCACGCTACCCTTTGGTAGTGGGCTGGAGCACTTAGACTATCTTTAGGCTTTTTTATAGATTTTCTAAGTGCTCCCCCTTTTTTATGTTGTAGTTAGAAGTAGTACCGTCGTACCGTCTTTCCTTATTTTTATATATTATTATTGTAAATAAAGATCTGTTAGTATTAAAAAAATAACATGTATTTTTTTTAATTACCTAGTTTTTTTTAAATAACCGTACCAACTGTAACGGTGTCGTTAATTCAATGAAATATCGACGGGAGTTTTCTAAGTTAACGTTCTTTTTCAGATGTTTAATTACGTATGCCCCGATATTGTGAAAATTGACATTTTTTTAATTCTAAATTACAAGTCATGTGAAAAACGCACATGTGTATGTTTTATATTGTGAATTTCTTGAAAACGCACGGACACGTTACGTTACGGGCAGTCTATTTCAAAATATATTTTATATTAATGACCAAAACTAAAATAGTAATGGTCTATAGTCATAAAATGCTGTTACCTGGTTGTCTGCCTACAATTACATATTTTTAAGGCCAATAGGTAGTTCAAAAGTAAATAATAGATGCAGACCTGCACTTGATCCGTGCCTGGAAGGTCTCGGCGGGTTTCTTGTCGGGCAGCGGCGGGGGGCCGCCGTACGAACACTTCTTGAGGGAACCTGCAATGTAATAATCGACATTAAAACTATTTATTGAAAAAATAAAATAAACTGACGTTGTGGCGCGGCACTACCGTTTTTTTAGGATATCAGTAAAAAAATACATTGTGGTACAATAAAAGCTCTTCATTCTTAATTTCACGCCATCGCCAACGCCATCTAGCGCCACACTAAGCAAACGCTTGTGTTGTATGTGATAATAGAGGTAGTGATATAGAAAAAAATAACTAGGTTATTATAGTATGTATGTACTCAAATGAAATTTTATTTATTGGTACTATAAATTTGAGATATTGTAATTCGTTTTGCATATTATGTATAATAAGTACATATATATTTACAAAAGAAAAGTATATAAGTATTATATCCGTTATCTAGTACCCAATACACAAGCGTTTGCTTTGTGTGGGCTAGATGGCGCTGTGTGCTATGTCCTGAAATATTTATTTTATTACTATTTTTATTATATTCTATGATATCAGTATATATTAATATGTATAATGTATGTTGCAACTTTGCAGTATCTAAATTAGGTATATATGTAAATTAGAGTAGTTACCAGTATCTCTGTGCGCTAGCGGCGGGGGCTTGGTGTTGGGGGAGGCTTTCTCGGAACTACTCATCACTGTGGGGTATGTGTAGTCATGCACCTGAAACATGTAATGTACTATTATCTACACTAATGTTGTAACATTCTACTTATGTTTCCAATACTTGAATTATAATTATTACTGTTATAGCACAGACAACAAAACACTCAATTTAAGCAATTTCACATGATGCTATAATATCCACATCGATATCGTAATATCTCATTATAACATCAATAAAAAGCGACCAACCTATTATTTTAAGTTGTTAATATAAAACTAAGTTGTAAACAAGAACCCCCGGAAGAACCTGCCTCTCTACGACACAGTTTTTTACTAATGTAAGAGGCAGAGCTATTTGTACAGTGTAACATATTGTTTTGTTTACAATAAATTTATCTTTATCTTTAACCTGATTGCAGGGCCAATCAGGTTGGTCGCGTTTTATTGATGCGCGCAGCTGCGCTCTCATTAGTTAGATTTTAATGGCGACAAAATCACTGTGACAATACATGTACGCGTGAATTTAATTTAATAAAGCTTTTACTCTTGTTGTTTGATTAATTGCATTAGTGATGATAAAGTAGTGTATGCAACTGCATATAACACGGGTATTAAAACACTCGTTACTATTATGAAACTCGCTGCGCTCGTTTCATAAACTCACACTCGTGTTTTAATAATACCCTTCATTATATGACAGTTGCATTAAACTACTATTAGGAAAAATATATAAATCTTTTATAATTTTAGCACGGAATGGGTTTGCACTTGACCGTAATTCGCCGGGTGGTAAGCAAACATTACGGTCTAAGATGAACCGTAAAAAGATAAATATAAAGATTCTGGTTGAAAATTATTTTCTCATGACTGAGGGTCGTTACTCCCCGCAGAATAATTCGTTAGGGGAGTTCTCTTGTGCAGATACATCGTGGTGGGCGCCCAGGTCCTTCCACGGAAGATAAAGGTTTATTTTCGCATCTATTCCATTTAGTATTTTTATAATAATACTAAATTTAATGACATTAAATAATTATAAGTAATATCTTTACTTACAGCAGATAGATGTACGTATGGGCACCGGTCGGGGTCAGTATCGACCACGCCCAGCTTCTCGTCGTAGTGCGCTTCCAGCTTCTTTATTGAATCTGGAAATAAAATTAATTGGATTTTAAATAAAAGCTTGGTGTAGTAATTTGGTATAAAAATAATATAAAGATATGCTTTGTTCATTATTCCATTTTATCCTATGATGGCATAACTGATTGCTTCCAGTAATCAGCATTATGCTGAGTTGGGGCTGTGTTGGGGCAGACTTATTTATTTATTGCATGTATGAGTATTTTAATTTTAAATTTAACTTAATCTTATATAAGTATGTATATGTCTAATAAACACAATTCACATTTGTAGACAATACAAAAATAAAACACACACACACAAACCGACCAAAGAACAAACGCTATTTCCCGCGCGCGGAAACAAGTGCCTAGCACACTGGCCGCGTTTCCTCGCTGAATTGTATGTATGTATATTTGCTAAATGGCTGTACATAAATCTGTCTCAATGAATGTTTTTTTTAATTCTATTCTATAAAATCATATTCGTCATTATCTGTTCTATTCTAACAACAGTATTTCAAACGCATTTCTGCCATGTGAGGATTGTAATTACACTCAGGCTAAGATTTTTTTTAAAACGTTATTTTTGCGATAAATGCTTTTAAGAGTTGTTGTGCAAGTGGTCTTTAAGGGTCAAAATTCAAAACCACTCAAAGTAGCATAAACAGAAGAAGTTTGTCAATGCTTTTTTTGTTTTTATTTTTTTGCACTGTTGAAGTTTGTCATTGTGTAGTATGTACATACCAGCGCGATGTTCCGGCAGCGCTATAGGACATAGTATAGGCGTCTGATCTCGTGGATCCCTCGCTCGGCAGCCGCTGGAGTTCTCGGAGCTGGATCGAGATGAGCACGGCAGGTTTAGACACTGGAGATAGAAGAGAGTTTCCAATATAAGTATCTATCTGTCAGACACACATAGTCAAAGTAATCTATACTAATATTATAAAGCTGAAGAGTTTGTTTGTTTGTTTGAACGCGCTAATCTAAGGAACTACTGGTCCGATTTGAAAAATTATTATTGTGTTGAAGAGACTATTTATTGAGGAAGGCTTTAAGCTATATAACATCACGCTGCAACTAATAGGAGCGAAGAAACAATAGAAAATGTAGAAGAAACGGGGAAAATTATTCTCTGAGGGCTTCCGTTGCGTGCGCTGCGAAAACGGTTCAAGATTTAAAAAAAATGTGTATAAAAGAATTATTCCTGTTGAAACGATCTAAAAAAAATGTCCGCAACAGTATATGTCTATCTTTTAAGGTTAACTCACAACACCGTTTTTATGGTAATAACTTCCACGCGGACGAAGTCGCGCGCACCAGCTAGTTTATTTATACAAGACATTTGATACACATCACAACATAAACAAATAAATTTATCAAAAATAGCTAATATTGTTCATAATTACTCATATGTAGTCCTGATACCTATATAATACTTCGTCAAAAGCAACAATACGTTTAAAAGTAGACGACAGCATTGACAGAATATGCTGTATGGATGGATACTCGGTGATGGACATGGCCGTTAGTAATTCCGCTACATAAATAATAAATAATAATAATAATAAATATTTCGGGACATTGCACACAGCGCCATCTAGTCCCACACTAAGCAAACGCTTGTGTCGTGGGTACTAGATAACGGATATAATACTTATATACTTTTCTTTTGTAAATACATACTTATTATACATACAAAACAACCAGACTCAACACAAGAAATTATACATTTTTAAAATGCATAAATACTTGTGTCAGGCAGGAATCGAACCCGCAACCCCTAGATTAGAAGGCAGAGCCACTACCAACTAAGCTAACAGGCCAGTCACTAAGCTAACAGGCCAGTCAAGCTACAGATCAACTGCTTAGCGCCATGTTCATTATGTTTACAGGGCAATCAAATAAACATTTGTTTCTCTTGTTACGTGACATTGGCGAAATTGCGGCAGTACCGCAGGGCCATAAAAAAAGACATGGCCGAGCATCACCATCGCATTGATCATCAGACCTTGGAGTACCCCAGGGGATCTCGAAAACTATAAGAGATAGCGGGTTGGTGTTTAAACGAAATTTGATGAGAACTGGTTGTATTTATTGTATCACAGAAAGGGATATAAATTCTTAGTTATAGATCAATAATAATCAAAAACTAACAAGAATGTATTACGATTTAATTGATGCAGTAGATTAATTAAATGTGATTAGCTAACTTGTTACAGAAAAACTAATATTGACACGTAGCTAAGCGCAGACGGTTCATATATTTTGCATGTTTTAGCGCTGCGCCACCGTCGTTTTTTATGTTTTAAATCAGATATCAAGCTAAAAGACCAAAAATGAATCAGTTGAATTGTTTGTTACCTCGAAGATGTTATGTTCCTCGTCTTCATCTTTGGGCGCTGGGTTGTGTTGTTTGTACACGTGCAGCGAGGGCCAGGCGCCGCCCACACCTGCAATGTACAGTATACGTGTTATATCATTTCTATAAAAAGCGAGTGTGGCTCAGTGGTTCCCAGTGCCTACTTTTATCCAGACGCACCCTGGTTCG
Source organism: Macaria notata (assembly GCA_927399415.1). NCBI lineage: Eukaryota > Metazoa > Arthropoda > Insecta > Lepidoptera > Geometridae > Macaria > Macaria notata. The sequence continues at coordinate 1,874,360 of OV656750.1, read as the reverse complement.
AATCCGGCCCTACACCAATGACTTGTATTTTCAAGTTATGTGTGGCATTGCACTCGCTTAACATTAAAGGAAAACATCGTGAGGAAACCGACATGTTTAAGGACCACAATATCCGAGGACATGTGTCTTCCGTGGACGGACCTGGGCGCCCACCACGATGTATCTGCACAAGAGAACTCCCCTCACGAATTAATTCTGCGGGGGAGTCACGACCCTCAGTCATGAGGAAATAAGATTCAATAATAATAAGGCATAAGTCTACATACCATGACATTGACTAATCATACACGTTTTATGAGCTTCTTTGATAGGTGTCGCGTTTTAGACTGAACAGACTTTTTTTTAACTAGAACGGGTTTGCACTTGGCCATAGTTTGCCTGATAGTAAGCAAAGGCTATGGCCTAAGATGGAGCGTGCTTACCCGATAGGAACCGATTCACTCTCGCTTTGAAGATCGCTGGATTATAGTGCGTGGGGAACAGGGAGATTATCAATAGTTTCTTCGTTGATTTTAACAACGTAGCATTATATTATGAGTTATTTTTGACAAGTGCTAAACTCGCACGATGGTTGTTTAATTTTAACGCTTGGCAGTTAGTAGATTGTAGCCTTGTTAGTTAAGGCGCACTAACGGTAGCAGAAATACGCAGGTTCGAATCCTGCCGGTCGTGATTATTTTCACTCATTTTCCAATAAGTTTAAGTTAAACGTAGCGTTTAATTTCCATCACAACTTAGCACGCATAATAAAATAGGTGTGATTTCACCGGAAATAAAATATCTCTATTTTGAAATGAATTTGAAGTAATTAATTAGCTAAAAGCCGATAGATTTTTTTTAATAAATGGGTTTGCACTTAACACATTGTGCTTGATGGTAAGCAATAGCTATAGCTAAAGATAGATAACGCTTACCCAATAAGAACCGGTTCAATAGCTTGATCAAATATAGCCTGCGATTTTTGGAATCTTTTGACAGATTGCAAGCTTTATCATGTCCATTTTAAAAGCATTTAAAGCTTAAATCTCAGATACAAATACTTACCATGAAGGAATCCAGTATACGGGAGGGGGGCAAAAAGAAAGCACATTAGATAAATTAGTTCACACATTACAATACTTGGCTTATATAATATGGTTCATCAGGGTTTGAGGTACCTGTGTTATTAAATAAAGGAAACTAATCATCATTAAAAAGCGTAGAAAAATAATTACTCCACTGAAAGGGGTTTAAGCTATGCTTTTTTAATAGGTTTTGTTTTAAGAAAAGGTAATAAACATTATTTAAGGGAGATACATAATTTTTTTCTGTTACTATTATATTTATGTATCTTATAATGATAATAAAAACTAACTGAAATCATCTAAAACTACTAAAACTTCAGGAATCGTAAATGACCACTCGATGTCCATAGACCGCCTTGTAGCTTCTCAAAATTACCTAAAATACAATGCAATAATTATACATGTACTTACAGATTCAAGTTGAATAAATTATTGCCCGAAGAATTACAGAAATGTCGAAGAGTAGACCTAAACAGTCACATTTGAACCCTTAGTTAGAAAGTCCCTGTTGGCGACGCGCACCATTGTTTTGAGTTTGAGTACTACTAGCGCCATCTATTGTCATAGAGAAATAGTATGTAGTAAGTAGATTCGGCTTGCTGTCCGACCGCGCCGATGGCCGGTCGTGTGCTAAATAAATAATCCCTGATTTCTCAAACAAATAGACTCTGTAGTGTTGTGCGCGACAAATGTGTGACCCGCGCCCGTATTCCTCACGTTATAAACCATACATTCGGTGTTTTCGTTCTTATCATCTACAGTCCCTGTAAATGTCAGAAACAGCTACCTACGAAATTGACAAAACTGTAGTAAAAAGTATCAGAACAGCTCTAAAGATGTCCAAAATTTCCATAAAAATTGACCAAATTCCCCTAAAAAGTGCAAAAAACTCACCTTCTAATAGTTCTTCCCCAGCAGTCCTGACTCCTTTATAGAAAACCCTTGGCATCAGCTGCAGTTTGGATGGTCAGGTCAAATCTCTTCTCACCTGTCACCCAGTGGTGGAAGGTCTTTATGGAGGTATTTAGTGGCACTTACAGTTAATGTTGGACCAAGTAACAGGTAGATTTTTAACAACAGTCAAAGAAGTTTCGAAGAGTAGACCCACATATTGGCAAATATAACCGAAAACCCCTTAAAAGGTGTCAAGAAAGGTTCTGTTAATTGCCAGAATCTCCCACAAAATTGACAAACCTGCGGTAAAGTGTCAGAACAGCTCCAAAAATGACAAAATTCCCCTAAAAAATTGCTAAAAACTCACCGTCCAGTAATTCTTCCACAGCAGTTCTGACTCCTTTATCGAAAGCCCTGGCGTCGGCTGCTGTCTGGAAGGTGAGGCCGAACCTCTTCTCATCTGTCACCCAGTGGTGGAAGGTCGGCATCACCTTGTTGTACTGGAAGTCTTTCTTTATAGTGCATTCTAGGACTACCTGGAAATTATAGGGGAGAAAATATTAGGATATTTGTTTTTGTTAAGATTTTACTCATGACAAATTGCAGGTCTGATATTAAGCATCACCATAGTCTTAGATAAACATATTTATTGGAGTTATGAAGACTTCTAAATTACATTTTATTATGAAACATAAGAATGGATGTAAGACTATGGCCTCTGACATTTGAGACTCTCGCCAATACTTAGATAGATATTTTTTTTCTTTTCAAATGTTTTTATTGGTATTATTTATAAGTAAACTAAGTAAGTTACTAGTTTTTATAAACAAGTACTAACCATGCTATCACTGATCCGCTTCCCATGAATGTAGTACTCGTGCGTCGGCGCCACTGGAGTCGACTCGCCGTTACTGTCGCTGCCGGCTGCAACAAACCAAAATACACCTTAGCATCATAGCAATAGCGCTTATCTAGACGAATTCAATTTCTCGGTCCTCTTTAATTTGTGTTTTTTCTTTTGTTATTTCTTTGATAACCTGGCAAATATTATCAGATATACTCACAGTGCTGCAGCTGGCGCCGCTTGCCGACCATGACGTCAGCGAGCCCCCCGCCCCCGAGCGCCACCCACCCCCCCGTGCCCTCGTCGCGGCACATCACCTGCGCTCGCACGCGCACCAAGTAGGCACTGGAACGATACACACATGGGGTTAATGATGATGATGATTAGAAGCACATTCATAATTTGAAAAAGTAAATGAAAATGAAACATTGATGATTAATTATAAGTCATAACTGGTAATTTCGTAAGTCGTTTATTCATAATATTAACATGTCAAACATCATTTACATTTATGTCACATTTAAATAAAAATAAAATATAAAAACAAACACAACGAACAAAACATCACTTCCCGCGCGCGGAACTGAATTTGAACCCTGTATTCAATATGCAATAATATGGTTGGTGGTATTTGTTTTTGACGTGACAACGTCTTATAAATTGGTTTGCCGGGTGACACTTCAAGAAACTGCGTTACGCTCCGCTCACGTTATGCGCTCACAATGAGATTTTTTTACTTTATTTCTATGTTTCAGTTAAATTTACTGAATTAAGTAATACAATTGTTTAAATTAGTGAAATTCGTGTCTATAAATATGTACATGGTTCTTATCTAAATAAATAAATTTGAAAACGTTTAAAATTAATAGAGTACGAATAAAACTGGACGAAATTAAAACAGTTATCTGCTGGTACATAATTATAAATTATATTGAATCTTCACCCTCTCTCTCTTCTTCTCTGCACCCTGATTTAGTTAACAAATGTGTTGTAAGTATTTAATATTGACTGGCCTATTAGCTTAGTTGGTAGTGGCTCTGCCTTCTAATCTAGGGGTTGCGGGTTCGATTCCCGCATGACACAAGTATTTATGCATTTTAAAATTTATAATCACTTGTGTTGAGTCTGGTCGTTTATATGTATACCTAATAAGTATGTATTTACAAAAAATATATATATATAAGTATTATATCCGTTATCTAGTACCCACGACACAAGCGTTTGCTTAGTGTGGGGCTAGATGGCGCTGTGTGCAATGTCCCGGAATATTTATTTATTTTATTTATTTATTTAATAAATAAATATAAGATGACAAATAAGATATCCATCTTAAGTGATTGTGGTACAACAATGATGATGATATAAATTAGAACCCCATTTTTAGAACTGACCAATTAAGATTGATTAACATGGTGTTAAATTATAGGTCCCGCCTGTTACTCATAGTACCGCGACTGTAAAGTCATGTCTATTCCATGGATAAAAATTATCGACACCGAGTTGGCCACTCTCACGAACTTCATATACCCTACACCAGCGCCTCTGCCGGCGAATTTTAAAAACAACAGCACCATAACTCCCTTTACAAGAGTTTGAATGTATTGGTAGAAGTCCCTTTGAAAGAATCGAAGGACAAATTAGATAACCTTATGGTACATTTGTAATTTAGGAGACCTCACGTCACACCAGCGCCTCTAGCGGTGAATTATAAAAACAGCAGCACCATAATTTCCTTTACAAGAATATGAATGTATTGGTAGAAGTCTCATTGAGAGAATTGAAGGACAAATTAGATAACCTTATGGTACATTTGTAATTTAGGAGACCTCACGTCACACCAGCGCCTCTAACGGTAAATTATAGACACAGCAGCACCATAATTCCCTTAACAAGAATATGAATGTATTGGTAGAATACTCATTGATAGAATTGAAGGGCAGTTAGAAGGCCACAACCTTGGCTGTATCACGTGAACTGACATTCATTATAATTACAAGTACATTTGGTAAATTTTCGGTTTCTTGCGTTGGTAAGTCTATAAAAGTGGTGAGCCCTAGTGTCGAGAATTTGTGGCCTATAGCTAATATTAACGTAACAATATGTACGAATATAAGTCAAATATTCAAATTATTTATTCATAACTTCATAGTTACAAGTCAGAAGTAGATAGATTTACCTACAAGAAATATATATTCATAACTCATAAAACATAAAGTAACTGACTAATAGTATATATTTACAAGTCTTAAACATAATATTAAAATATATAATAAATATATATTTACCTACATACCTACATGTGTTGTTTACAATAGTAAACTTAATAAAAATTAAAATATATCGTATAAAAGTCATGTACCTACTCACATTTTCTCATAAAAGTATTCGTTTTCCATATTACAAAATTAATAGGTGCACCATGTCCTGACCTTTATCACAATCTCATTCAAAACAGTTACGTAAGTTAAGTGACAGTATGCTCGAGGTACTTAATTCTTTTAAATATTTTAATGTTTTGAAAGTTATTAAATCAAGAATAATTTTGTGTTCCTTTGTTTGTTTTTAAATAATTCACAACAAAGACTAAATCCACTAATAAAACTTGTTTGTATGTGTGTTTGCAAGTTAGAAGTATTGGTAATTTAGATTATTTTATTCGCGAACTGCCACCTTTTAAGTGCAAATTCATACTAGCCAAAAACCATCCCCGAAAAATTTACTAAGTTAATTTAATAGGTTATGCAACTAAGCTGGTTAATCTTCACTTAGGTACATAAAAAGTAGTCCGGAATTACTTTATTTTGTCGTACAGAGTTATTCGTAAATATGTAGTATTTTTCATATTAGTTTGAGAGTGGCGATCTTTAAATTAGCTAACTGTGTGTCTATAATTTTAAAGGCTCGTTTTAAAGTCTGTTTTACGTCTCATCTGATCAATGGAAACGCCCAGACCCAAGTATTGACTTATAATTCATCAAATTATCAATAAAATGTTTATCTGTTTATGACTATGAATATACCTCAAATCACATTATAGGTTTGAATTAAACCTACCATCGATTTACACTACCTATAACTACAAGTACTTATAGATTTTAGTGGTAACACACATAATTATTTATATGTTTTAATTAAAACCAATTGACGTTAATTAACGTATTTGAAAGCGTTATCTATTGATTTTTCTAACCTGGCCCAAAATTGATTGGCCAGAAATTGGCACTGTAATGGTAAAAAAATATATAGTAAAATATAAATATTTTTTGCACAAAAAATTCAAAAGCAAACCCGGATACCAAAGCTAGCGTATTTATAAGTGAATTAAATTCGACTGGCTAGTTGACCTCGTCAACAGTGGCTTCTTTAACCAATTAGTAGGTATTTAGACTAGGTACATACCTAATCAGTAGTTAACTACCTACCTAATTATGTATTTGCGAAATTAATGACGTACATCTATACTAATATTATAAAGCGGAAGAGTTTGTTTGTTTGATTGAACGCGCTAATCTCAGGAACTACTGGTGCGAATTGAAAAAACATTTTTGTGTTGAATAGACCATTTATCGAGGAAGGCTTTAGGCTATATAACATGACGCTGCAACTAATAGGAGCGAAGAAACAACGGAAAATGTAAAAATAAACGGGGAAAATTCATCATTGAGGGCTTCCGTTGCGTGTGCTGCGAAAACGAATATATTAATTATATTATATCAAAAAAATATGTATGAAAGAATTATTCCTCTTGAAATGATCTAACAAAATGTCTGCAATAGTTATGTCTATCTTTTAAGATTAACTCACTAGAACCGTTATTATGGCAATAACTATTCCACGCGGACGAAGTCTGGCACAGCTAGTACAGACATATAATCGCTTGCCAATATTAAACAACTGTAGATGCGGTCAGTCCTTGGATGGGTGACCAAAAGTGACATTCTATTTGGAAACAGACAGGGCGCTTCCGCGTGACGGATAACATGTTACTAGCTGTTTGTCATACTACGGCATTCGTTAAGCCATGTCAGAGGCATTTCATTCAACCACTTTAAAATCATCATCATCAGCCTGCTATGACCCACTGCTGAGCATAGGCCTCTCTTCTAGTACGCCACTCGTCCCGGTCCTGTGCAGATTGAATCCAGGTGCTCCCTGCGGTTGTTCTAATGTCGTCAACCCACCGCATTGGTGGGCGACCTCTATTTCTATGGCCAGTCATGGGTCTCCACTTTTATATGATCTTACTTTTTCCTAGTTTACTAGTGGTTTTATATTACCAAGCTCCCTCTTTATCCTAATCAAAATAACAAATAGCAATTTGGAATACTGAACAGAGTTTTCTCGATGCCAGATTTTAATGCCACTAGGTATCTGATGGTCACCCATCCAAAAACTTAACACAGTGGCATTTGCTTAACACTGATGGTCTTGAGCCTGAGAAAAAAAGTTTGCCTCGCTTTCTGCAAGACTACCTATGTATATATACTTAGTTATATATTTTTTATATCAAAGATCATGATAATTTATCATTTTATTTATTTTCTTTTAGCTGCAGAGAAATTTGTAAACAAACATGTATATATTTAAATAGTTACAATGGAGTTGGTTAAAATTTTGCACCATATAATTGCTAAATAAAATAGAGCACCCTTATTTATTCCATTTTAACTATATCAAGTAAAAATTAATTACATACAATCAAATGGATTACTTCTTTAATTTTAAACCTGTATCATTTGTATGTTTATCATTTATAATAAGCAAAGCATAAAAGAGGAAGAAGTTTTATATGTACCACGCTAACTTTATGCTTGTATAGTTATTTTTTTAATTGAATTAATTATCTGCTTAAGTACTTTAATATAGTATAGGTAGTCAGATTTTACATTATAGTTAGTACTAAAAAACATTATAGTCATAAAATTAAAAAGTTTTATCACTAACTAATATTTACCTATTCCACAAATATATACAAAAATGACTTAAACATAAAGAGAAACTTACAAAAAACAGATGGTAGGTTTATTCCTATGTTGTTATTATTACTGCTAACCATTGTTGGAAATACCTACATATAGGTACTCTACAGCAATGTTTTAATTCATATAAGGACATATCACTCAAAGCATGGTGATCAAATAAATCTTATACACAGGTAGTCATATATTTTAATGTTAAGTTCTAGTGCTTCTGGTTTTGTTTTAAGCAGTTTAAATTGTTTATTTACTTACTTAGGCATATGTTTATTAATTTATTTTAAGTACCTACTTACTTATAATATATTTGGAATATCTTAATAGAAAGAATACAAATTGTATTCATGAAGTATCCTTTTTTATATTGTATGAAATGAATGAAACTAAGTACCTACCTACTTAACTAAATAAATGTATTTATTATTAATTGTTTTTTTTATTACCTGAATAGTAAGTAAAAACATAGTATGAGGGTATTATGTATCGTTATTTGTTACTAAATGTTACACTCCTGCAATTACTTAAATTATGAATAAATTTAAAATTCAATATGTAACTAATTAGATTTGTAAAACATTTTCATTCATAAATGAAACAATATTTTTTAATTTTTTTACTTAGGTGGATTTATCTACCATTTTTTTGTGACAGTAAAATACTTAATTGATTTTATTTCAATACAATTAATTGATCACTTTATTTAGATCCATTTTAATCCTTTAATCCTATACTTTTTATTTGTAAAATATGATTATAGGTAAGTACATATTTTCAATTTGTTTTAAGTAGGTATGAATAATTGAATTCTCTTTTTAATTGACTTTAATAATTATAATGTGGAAATGTTTTTAGGCAGACATCAGTCAGTTGTTTTTTTATTCCGCGAATAAGCAAGGACAACGTTATCGTCACACTCCTTATTAGTAAAACAATGAGTCTATCAATTCGTTTCATAGTTTCATTTGACCCCGAATTGAGTCGCCTACATTATTGTGAATGAACCAAGAAGTCATTGATTATAGGTATCTACTACACCATAGGGCAGAGTTAAGGGCGGCGGTCATATCACAATCATGTGCATTTCTGACCATACAGGCCGAGCATAAAGACTCTTTGATGTACCAAGAAGGTTTATAAGCTCATTAACAAGCTTACAACGAGATAGTAAGTTACAATAACGTGTGGTATTGAAAATGGCCGGGGTTAGGCCCTACCTAGTTCGCAGGGCGCAGCGAAGAACGAGAAAACTGAGTAACAAACACATTACTTACTTTTCAGATGCCTCGGTCATGATTCGACACGTCGAATATCCTAATTTCTACTTGCCACTTCACAGATTTCACCATTTTTATGACATAAATACATCAGATTCACTTACGAACCGTTCTTATTTCGGCCCTTTGTTGGGCCTCAAGGCGCGTGCGTCAATAAAACAGTCCGGGGCGGGTTGTTCAATGTTCAATGAAAGCGGAGCCCCGCGCGACAGGTGGCGTATCTGTCGCGCACTATCACGACAATAGTGGACGCGATTGGCTCGCGTCGCGCAATTCAAGCTGTCGACCAATCAGAGCGCTTGTACCTGCGCAGTTACCAATAGCAGCGCTAACCACACAAAGGGGAGCAGACAGCGGGCTTTTCGAACTCAATTTCAACCGGCACTCTTTTATTTCAATTATTTTCCACTCCCACTTTAATTTTTGTACCAAATTTTGACTCCCAATTTTCGTTTTCAATTTTCCCAATTTTTCTCAGTCAGAGTGGACGTTTATGGTATTTTTCGCGATTTGAGTGTTGCGAGGGGCGGTGTGCGGAAGTAGGTCACGGCAGCGCCGAAGGTTGGAGTGTTACTGAATGGAGCGCTCGCAGCGGGGCCCGTTCATGAAGCCTCCATTGAAAAATAAATAGGTCAGATCATTGCAACGTGCCCCAGATGCAGGTTTCAGCCATTCAGTTCAGGCTGCAAGCTATTTATAGATGCTCTATATTTGGCAGGTCATTCGCATAGACGTAAATGCAAGCCTCTTGTAAACTAGGTTACCTGATTTTCTTTGTTAACGGCCTGCAGTGACGTAGATGGTTCGCGGTGACGTCATACCATATATTATATAGATAGATTTGTGGGGAATGTTTTATAAAATAAAAAATATTTTTTTAATAATTAATTCATTAATAAATATTTACTGTACAAATTATATGGAAGGACACTATTTGTTTAGAAAATGTCTTAAATATTTTTAAATAAGTAGATTTTTTCTTGAATACCTACTATAAATTAATCTATTTTTTTTTTTCTAATTATTTAATACTTATAAATAAATGAAACTATAGTTGCACTAAAGTAGATCAAACAACAATAACCATTAAAAATCTATAAAAATATGCACACTATTTTAATTACCTAATTACTTACTTATAACTTTATTTCATACCTAACGCAAACTTCAAGGGCATTTTAATTTACAAACTCTGAATAAATTAAATACCCAAATAACATCATATTTGCAGGTAAAACCTTATTTTTATGACGCCTGTGAATGAAGTGGGAACTGACCTACATACAATTTCAATTTATTGATTGACACATATTGTATGACGACGTCCAATTTCTTTTTTTATTATTAGTGGACAGTGTCTTTCGATATAAAGTTTAGTTTTATCTTTCGTAAGAGGATTTATTCTATTAAAATTAATTAATTCTGGTTTTTATATGTATGTACTTACTTAGCTTACTTATTTACATAAATTACTTACTTATTTAGGTACATAAATACTTACGACTTAGATATCATGAGAGTTTACGAATTCAACCATCAAGATTTCAACCATCCGAAAGGCTGGCTAAAACAAAAGCTACATATATGAAGAGCATTGCCTGGACCTACAATCTTAGCTGTCTCGCGACTTACGGAAGCGCCTTTTTGCGAGTATCGTCTTTCGCGCGGTCAATGTTTGATGTAAAGAACCGTTGAGATATATTTGATGTGACATCGCAAAAACACACATCACAGCTGATTTTAAACCTTCCAACACCAAAGTTCGCTACTCTCGTATGAATTTACGATTTGCATTTAAATGAAACATCTAAGTTTAGTCAGTTCGTTCAAACTGGGCGTTGTATTTTTGTGGCAATGTTTAATTTGAATTTCCAGGGTTACTGAGAAAGTAAGCTTGAATTGAGTAATCCAGAGCAATAATAGTATTTACTAGCTGTGCCTGCGACTTCGTCCGCTTGGAATAGTTATTTTGGGCAGCCTCTACAGCTTTATAATTTATAGCTATTACCCACGACTTGAACCGTTTTCGCAGCGCACGCAACGGCCTCAAAGATGAATAATTTTTCCCGTTTTTTTCAGATTTTCCATTGTTTCTTCGCTCCTATTAGTTGCAGCGTGATGTTATATAGCCTAAAGCCTTCTTCGATAAATGGTCTTTTCAACACAAAAAGATTTTTTCAATTCACACCAGTAGTTACTGAGATTAGCGCGTTCAAACAAACAAACAAAAAACTCTTCAGCTTTATAATATTAGTATAGATTGTTTTCATGAGTTTATTTTTAAGTTCCGTCCATTTATTATAGAAATGCATTAAAATCAACTGACACCATAGTTGGAATCTCTCTTATGCTCTTACGTGTTACTTACTCTTTAGGTTTCTAGTGGAACTACCTACTATCCTCAATTATCATTAATCGTCATTATCATATACACAAGTCCGTGGAAGGACCTGGGCGCCCACCACGATGTATCTGCCCTAAAAACGAAATAATTCTGCGGGGGAGTCACGACCCTCAGTCATGAGGAATACGACTCAAGACAGACACAAGTCAAGTACGACACAACTTCACAAACTTTTTGCTGTAGGTATATTAATACGTAGCTATAAGAGTTTTATGATTTCATCATCATCATCATCAGCTTGATGAGACCCACTGCAGACCATCTCCCTCTTACGCCATGGATCATTATCCATGTTTTGCGCTGTTCTTGCCCAGATGTTTCTTTCAAACTTTCTAATATATATTTTTTTATCATGGAATAGGCTTACGTTTGACTACAGCCGGCCTGATGTTAAGCACCACTGTAGTCTAAGATGTAGCACGCTTGCCTAGAAGAAGCGTTTTAACTTGGATTTGATATCACCTTTGTACCGGTCTATATTGATATGATGCCTAAGTACATAAATACGAGTATATAAAACTCAAATGTGACTGACTGATATAGTGATCTATCAACGCACAGCCACTGGACGGATTGGGCTGAAATTTGGAATGAAGGTAGATGTTATGACGGAAGCATCCGTTAAGAAAGGGTTTTTGAAAATGCCACTTTTAAAAGGTGAAATAGGGGATGCAAGTTTAACTTCTTAATGCGAGCGATGTCGCGAGCACCCACTAGTATTATTATTTCTAGGCATTGCACTGAGCTAGATGCCTGCGTCACAGGTGTATGACCTGGAAGTAGGTCATGCTTGTGACGTCAGATACAGGCTAGTATTTAACCAGGACCTAGGCAATGTATTTATTTATTTAAATGGGCGGGCGTTTATATGATCTTCTGATGAAAAGCAACGATATAGTTCAAGATAAAGGCGTTGCTTTACACTAGGCAACTTATCCGTGAATCGGATGACAGGTTAAATTGTAGGTCCCAGCTGTTAATCTAGTTCGGCAGCCGTTGAGCCATGTCAGAGGCCCCTAGGGCGGTTTGAAAACTCTCGACACCAGAGTTGGCCACTCTTATTTGATAAGAAGAAGAAGAACATTAGGTAAGTTGTAGTCAAGCATGAGCCTATCTCATGTAAAGAAAAAGATATACATAGCACGCTAGCCTAGAAGAAACATACTAAAATTCCCTCTTCTTTCATATCTTGTTTTTCATTGTAAATTGTCAGTACATATCCTAGATTTATTTATATTATGTATATATTGTATACATGTGAATAATTGACGTGTAAACTTTATTTTAATTTTTTACCAACAAATGAGTTATGGAGTTATGGCGGATGTCTACGTCATAACATCTACCTGCATGCCAAATTTCAGCCTGATCCGTTCAGTGTTTTGGGCTGTGCGTTGATAGATCACTATGTCAGTCGGTCGCCTTTGAGTTTTATATTATCACAAGTTATAAGGCAGAGTTCCACCGAGCCTCCATTTTCAGCTCAGCTCTGCCTAGGCATTGCATCGAGCACTAACCTACGTCACTGACCTGTGACCTGAATCTAGGTCGTGCTCGTGACGTCAGAGATGTATGGGGAATGCTAGTGCTGCCCCGCGGTGTTACTTATGGTCATGCGGAATAAAAAAATATCCCACTAAAACTTGAACTCTCGCGCACACACTTACACCTTTATAATTAGTTAAGTACACCATTTCAAGAACGACTGAACGGAGTTGGCTGAAAATTGGTGTGGAGGTAGTTTAGAACCAGGAAACGGACATAGGATACCTTTTATCCCGTTTTTTTTTATTGAATTGAATAAAATCCAATATCTGCTTATTTATTGCCTCTAAGGCGGAACAGAGTTCGCCAGGTCAGCTATGTAGTTTAGTAGGTACATTACATATGTATATAAATACCATTACAAGTAAATCATGAATGTATCGATGTGATTACCAATGTTGAGCCTAAATATATAATAAACTAGCTGTCCCAGCAGACTTCTAACTGCCTCAATCAGACCTAAACTTTTGTATAAATTAATTATTTTTTGTCCCTTTTAAACCTTCCCTAGACCTCCACGAACATTTCAAGACTAAGATAAGATAAATCCGTTCAGCCGTTCTCGAGTTTTAGTGAGACTAACGAACAGCAATTCATTTATATATATATATATATATAATGATAAATAATTGCGAAAGTTTGTGTACGTTTGTTACTTCTTTACGCTTCAACAGCTGAATGGATTTGGACGTAAAATTGGATTTTATCCACACTAAAAATAATATAGGCTTTATTAGTAATTTGTAAATTAGTGAAAGGGAATCGCTATTTTACAATTTCTATTATTTGAAATTAACGTACTATTTAATAATTTAAATACATAGGTATATATTTATTTAATAGTTTATTTACGCCCTAATTCCCTCGTAAACCGGGTAAATGTAAGTTTCACATTTTAACTAATAAAGGAAATGAATTGTAATCGTCCAGAAAAGGACAAATAAATTGAACACGTAAGTACGACAAGTGGCGCCGCCTTATCATCTACACTGAAACTTTAACAATACTAATATAAGAACCACAAACAAATATAACTGAAAATAAGGAAATAGTTTTGGAGATGTTGTAAATCTGTAGAAGGAAATTAAAACAACACCATTTATAACACCATTTATTTCAATACTGCGTATAAAGTTAACATGATTCAAAATATTACCTACATTTCTATAAATATGGATACAGTTCCTCATACCAAATCTAAATTGCATTTCTTCTCTTATAAATGAAGCTTTTTACTTATATACTTATAAATATAGGTTTTTATCTTCAAAGATTGATATTGACTTACATGGCTATTTCTACTATTTCCCCTCTAAAACATTTTAACCGACTTCAAAAAGAAAAGCACTGATTTCAATTCAATTCACCTTAATCTGCCAATAGTAAAGCGATTTAATTTTTTTCTTAGCATTAACTATGCCATATTTCAAAGGTCCATTTAATTTTAAACAAATCATTTTACTTTACAAACTTAACTTTTGTAAAATCTTGACATAACGCCTTTAGAAAAACATGAGCAACCTGACAAAAAAAATATTTACCACACCACCCATTTCAATCAAATGGCTTTTATTTAATAAAAAACTTGTTACACACTGCTTTTATAATTATTTTAAAATAGGTCGTTAAATTGTAGGTCCCGGCGGTTTGTCTAGTACGGCAGTCGTTAAGCCATGTCAGAGGCCCTGATAAACTCTCGACACCAGAGTTGGCCACTAATTCGATAAGAAGAAGAAGAAGATTATTATTTTTATTAAACTTATTTTGATCGATTTGATTTGATATGGTTACTTCACATTATTTGAAGTCGGTTTTTATATATTATTTACAAGTTATCAAAGTCGGGTGCAGAATCCTTGGTGACTTGAGCCATCGCAGCTTTGGGAAGATCTTCGCCTTGATTCATTGACATGTTTAGGAGACGCTGCAATAAGAATGAAGATAGAGTTAGATATTTCAGTTTGAACAGTGGTCTGTTTGGTGTCCAGAGAAATCTTTGTTTTATATTAATTTAAACCATAATTTATCTTAGTTTTTAAGATTCAGTAAACAAGTGTTCATGGAAATAGCGGTCAGGCGACTGCACGTAAGCTGTACCTATACATGAAAACATTGTTTTTTTTTGACATCTTCTCTTCTATATAAAAATAAGTCGGGTTTTCTTTCTTGACGCTATAACTCCAGCACGCTCGTACTGATTTCCACGGTTTTGCATTCTTTAGAAAGGTTATCGGGCATCGTGACGTTTATAGCAAAGAAAATTCAAGAAAAACTTCAACAGAAAAGCGGGAAATCTGGGAAAATCATTTTTCACATACTGCGCCATCTCTGGTACATAGCATGCACTACAAACTGGCGTAACGGAGTTCGCCGGGTTTGCTAGTTAGTATCTAATAATTTGTACAATGAGGAAATAACTACGTAATGAAATTAAGAATCTGAATTACATGATCGATCTGAAACTTTACATAGATGCATAGTTTGAGAGCGAGTGTGGCTGGGTTGGAGAAGCGTCCGCATTACAATCATATGATCCCGGTTCGAATCCGGGCCTACACCAATGACTTGTTTTACAAGTTATGTGTGGATTAGGACTCGCTTAACGGCAAAGGAAAACATCGTGTCTATGAAAAAACCGCATATGTAAAGAATACATAACCCGAAGACATGTGTCTTCCGTGGAAGGACCTGGGCGCCCGCCACGATGTATCTGACCAAGAGAAGTTGTCCATTCAATTAATTAAGCGGGGGAGACACGACCCTAAGTAATGAGGAATACAACTTAAGGAGGACTTACAATATGTTCGAGTCCATCTTCAGTAGGTCTGCTCTGTGAGTATACAAGACTCTGCTTCGTGGTTTGTACTGCGACTGGACTCAGTAGGGCTATTTCTTCTGCAACGCTCAGTACGTGGGATAGGGCACTGGAATTTGAAATGGTTTTATATTAGACGTAGTCAGTAAACATTCCCATAAGATTTTTTTTCATTGTACGTACAGGCATACCGCTAGTTATCTAAAGCGATGCCCGTATAAGCGAGCACTGATTGGATCTGGCACTTAAAAGAGGCTACAAGAACACACCAGGTAGAGGTGCTTGGGGATAGATTTTTTATCAGCTTAAAATTTAATTATGTTAATTTAAGAACAAATTCTGTTTTGTGTGCCACAATAAATAAATAAATAAATATTTGAGGGTGGTCGCTAGCCAGGTTACCAGAAAATAACTTGCCACTATGAAATTGAATCATAAGTTACATTTGAATAGATTATGTAGGCTTTAATATTACAGCATCAATATATGTTACTGAGCTTAAAAATCTGAACTTACCTTTTCCTTGCTATTTGAATTTCAAATGTTGTCATTGAATAATAATCATATATTTATTTCAAAACAACAAAAATTAATAGTAACACTTCCAAATAATAATAAAAAAAAATAAACATTATATATACATCATAAAAAAAAAACTAATCTACATTTTCAAAAGGTAACGTACCCAAAATGCTGGCTGCATTTCCCCGTTGAATAGCTAGACTAATCTTTAATAAATAATACATAAATAAAATAAATAAATCTTTAATAATAGACTAATCTTTAATTGAATAATAATTAGAAATATAGGTAAATATACAAAACTCTGCTACCTTACACTACATTTGTTGTATTAAATAAACAAATACACATTTGCAAGTTTTACCTTTCTTTATCGTTGAATACTTTGCTAACCATCCCGATGTCCTGAGCTTCTTTAGCGTCGAACTTTCTACCAGTGAAACACAGCTCGCGAGCAACGGATGTGTTTGAAACCACCTGGAACGTAGTATAGGGAATATTTTTACTTTATACCTTACATCAATATAAAACCATGGTACATGCTTATTCTATTGGGTTTATATCCTTTAATTTAATTCTATATGTATGTATGTCAAATATATTTACTCCTACATTCATATGACATTCTTCCGTTGCCCGGTAATAGGTGTGCCTAACTTATAATGTATAATATTTATATTAACTATCATAATTTTTTTATTCTGTAATTTTCTTAAATAAGTGTAACTAATTAGCTTCATATTTTTTTTTTATACAATGTTTTGTCATCACGCCATTATAACTTTTTAATTGTAAGTCTTATCTCTGTCTTATTGACATTTTGTGTTCCTTAATAGAGAAGGAGCTGGTTTCCGAGACACAGATAATTTTCTAGTTCGGAAGCCAGAGACTTGAAACATTTTGTGTCTTGTGTATATTTTTGTCAATAAAGAACTGATTGATTGATTGATTGATTGATTTTAATATTATTTTGAGGTGAGTTATATTTACAGAGAATATTTGAGGTTTGAAATGGCTTAAGTTCAGCTAGTTACGAACGACTTCGATTTTTTTTGAGAAAAACATTATGAGGAAAAAGCCTATTTGAGGACAACCATAATGACACCATAATTGATGTTTTTTTCTAAACTAATATATTCTGCAGGGGAGTCGTGACCCTCAGTAAAATGAGGATTACGACGCAGGGTACAAGATAAATTACTAAGCATTTTTTTTAACTTAGAGTGAATTTTCAAACTGTAAATAAAGTCCTTGTCAGAATGTCTATTTCTTTTAATAAAATTATTTTTATCTTTATCATTTATTGGTTTTCAAGTCTAATGTAAACTGGTTTTTTCAAGACAAAAAAAAACTTTCAGAAGTATTGATAACCACCTTTTTTGAAGTCGGTTAAAAATAGGTAACATCAGGTGAATTGTAGACAAGCAAGCCTATCTTGCATAAACCCAATCAGCAGGGTAGTCACGACCCTCAGCGATGAGGAGTAGGTACCTTAGGGAATCGTTGCAGAGTGCCCACATCAGCTGCAAGTCCCACTTGTACCTCTTTGATCTGGAACCACGCGTCTGACGTACAGTATCTGAAATTATACAAGAAATCATTTAAATCTTCAATCTAAATACATATATAAAACTCAATGGTGACCGACTGACTGATATAGTGATCAACGCACAGCCCAAACCCCTGAACAGAACGGGCTGAAATTTGGCATGCAGGTAGATGTTATGACGTAGGTATCCGCTAAAAAATAATTTTTGGAAATGCCACTTTTAAAGGGGTGAAATAAGGGATGCAAGTTTTACTTCATAATGCGAAGCCGCGAACACCCACTGGTTAGTTATATATCGTTTCAGTACCTACCTGATATCAACCGCAGTGATGATGGTTTAATATCCATATATGTATATTTCAAATGATTACTTATTGAAATAAAAATTTTCTTACCTGATATCAGCCGCAGTAATTAGATCGACCCCCGCGCCCACGCACGCATTGTGTGTGAGAGCTATGATTGGCTTCACACACTCCTCCAGCGCTGTTATACAGTTCTGAAACATTATATAATATACAACTAATTATATACTTATAGGTCAAAACATACTCCTCCTCTTCCAGTTGTATAAAGATAAAGATAAAAGATAAAGATAAAAACTTTATTAACCTTATGGTATCGCACCATATAGGGAAGTCATAATACAATTTTCCTTAAGTATCTATAGTTCTTAATGTGTAAACTTATGTAATAATTAGGTATATAATTATCAACTATTTTAACATACACGAGAGAAGTTCAATTAAAGAGTTGAAATGAAGATTCTACTAGTGCTCGGTTCATAAATTCTTTTAGACTATAAAATGGATTATCTTCAAATAATTGTTTTAATGATCTCCTGAATTTCGTGGTTGACAATTCGATGACTTTTGTCGGAAGCTTATTAAACATACATATTTTATTGTACAATCCTTGTTTTTTTGCTTTTACTAATCGATTGCATGGTTTCTTTAAATGATTCTTTTTTCTTGTATAATATTTTGGGTTTGTAGCCAGTAGGATCTTTTCGTCATACATTTCCAACAAGCAGTTAAATATATATAATGATACAACGGTCATAATTTTATTATTTTTGAAGTGTTGTTTAACAGAGGTCCTTTTCTTTAGTCCTAACATAGTTCTCAAGGCTCGTTTCTGTGCTCTCATTACTTTAATGATATCTGTTGCATTTCCCCACACGGTAATCGCGTATCTCAATCGGGCCTGTATATAGGCATGATAAACTGTTAAAATAGTTTTTTTGTCCACTAACCTCTTAAGTTTCAATAATGCATAACTAGCACTGGCTAAGCTTTTACAACTTAGTAATGTGTGCAGAATGACTGAGTGTATAGTCAACTGTATACCCTAAAAATGTGTTTTCCTTTACAGTAGCATCTCCTTTGCATCCCTTCTTTGAGTAATAATGCATTACAACACTCTTATCGGCGTTGAGAATAATCCCATTTGCGCAGAACCAGTCCTTTAAAATATTTTTTGCTTCTAGTATCTTCTTATCTAAATTTACTTTGTCCTTATCACTTATTCCCACATGTGTGTCGTCTGCAAACAAACTAACATATGTCCAATCTGGCATTGCATTCACTATGTCATTAACGTATATTAAGAATAGTACAGGCCCCAGTACCGAACCTTGCGGTACACCTATATCCATATGACATGTGGATGATCTTACATCATTTACGGATACCACTTGATTTCGGTTACTTAAATAGGTTCTCATCATACTCAGTTCTGGCCCTTCAAATCCATAATATTCTAATTTTCTAATTAATATATCGTGCCGTAAACAATCGAATGCCTTCGATAAATCGCAATATATACTTGCTCATTTTTTCCTTTTGTCTAGAGATTCGATTATGTAATAAATTACCTTTCTTATTGCCATTTCAGTGGAACGTCTTGACCGAAACCCAAATTGAGAGTTTGTAAATAAATCATATTTCTCGAAATGGCTTATTATTCTCTTTTTAATAATAGTCTCCAGTATTTTTGACACTGTAGGCAGTATACAAACGGGTCTATAATTTCCTAGTTCTGTATGTTCGCCTTTTTTCTACAGAGGAATAACTTTTGCAGGTTTTAAGCAGTCAGGAAATGTGCCTTCTTCTAAACAGCCATTAATTACTAGGTGTAATAGTTCTATTAGATAATTATTCGATAGGATGAGTTCTCTTAATGTCTTAGAATTAATTTCAAAAATGTCAGGTGATGTCTTCTGTTTCATGTTTTTTACAATTGTCACTAGTTCTTGTACGTCTACTGAGTCAAATTTTATCTTATTTATTGTTTTAGGCTTCAAGTTCAAATATTCTAGGCATTTTTCCATATTTACATTAATATTTCCTGTCAATTTTTTTGCAATGTTAACAAAAAAGGTATTAAAAGTGTCTGCTACATCTTTATAATTATCTATTTCTTGACCATTTTCAGTTTTTATCTTCTTTATCTCTTTCTTTTTCTCCTTCTTTTTGTTATATTTCACTTGTTCATTTACTATGTTCCAACTTTCCTTTATTTTGTTTTGTGACTTTTTGATTCTCTGTCTGTATTGTAGGCTTTTTGCCGCTATAAAGCATTTCTTAAGTGTCTTTTTATACATCCGTATACGAAGAATGCGTTTATTACAAGGTAATTTTTCTTGTAAAATTTCCATTTTAGCCAAATTGTTTTTTGATATTTCTATTCCTTTTGTGGTCCATTTTCTGGATACATCATTTCTACAATTCTTTGTTTTTGGAAAAGCAATCTCATAACAGTATTTAATCGCATCCTGTAGAATCCTCATTCCGACATCGGCTCTATCACATTTTATAATTTCGTTTTTCAAATTTATATAATCTCTGTTGAATAAAAAATTGAAGTATTCTTTATTACTAGTTGTCATACGTCTGGTTAGAGTTATTTTAGCGTTATTTTTTTCCGTTTTATCTACATTACTAGCCACTGTTACCTTAATAATTTTATGATCTGCTATTTTTTTAATAATAACTATACATTCTTCAGGATCAAAATTTGTTATAAAATTGTCAATACATGTTGCACTGGCTTTTTCTACTCTAGTCGGTTCATTAATCAGAAATTTACAGTTGTAATTATTCGTAATTTTAAGTAGTCTAGTAACGTATTTGCATTTTTTCAAAATGTTTAAATTAAAATCGCCTGCTATTACAAACCGTTTGTTTTCTTTAAACAACTTTTCCATCAGTTTATTATACAACTCAAAAAACAAAAATAAATCTTTATCTGGTCTGTATGCCGCGATGACAATTACTTTACAGTTTTTTAATTCGATAGCAGCTAACTCAAAGTTCATCTCAAATGCTAACTTATTAATATCATGCCTAACTCTATACTCGATGTTATTTTTGACAAATATAGCCGAGCCGCCGTGAATAAAGAATTTTCTGTTGAAAAACGTAGCGAGTTCAAAACCGGGAATCACCATTGTTGGAACTCGTTCATCTTGTCCCCATGTTTCTGTCATACATAAAATATCACATGGATGGTTTTGTAAAAAATCTTCTATTTCTAAATATTTATTATTCATGCTTTGCACGTTGGCGTGATAAATTATGTGTTGTTGTTTTGTCTGTTGTTGGATTGAAAATTTGCTGTGGTTTGTCCCAATAATTGTTTTGCCGATTGTTCAATGAAGCGTAGCGATGATGTACCTGGGAATCGTTTTGAAATAACAACCGTAGCAATGATTTCTGTGATTACATTTTTGAGATAGTTGTGGTGGTAGATTTTTCCTCGGTTGTCTGTGACGTTCGGATCCACATATTTAACATTATATGTGCAGCACGCTAACTGAGCCAAGTCTCTATTTATATTATATATGCTCATCTCATTTTCCTTATCATATCGTATTCCACAAAGTATTACATTAAATTTTCTGCTTTCTTCATTTAATATCTCCTTAATAGTTTTGACATATTCTTTACTTCTATGTTTTTCATTAAGAGACTCACTGTACTTGCTGATTAGAATTACAACAGTATCTTGCGAGTCAAATTCTCTTGTTAACGATGTGAAATTTTCTAGTATTTTATTGTAGCT
This sequence comes from Macaria notata, assembly GCA_927399415.1. Taxonomy (NCBI): domain Eukaryota; kingdom Metazoa; phylum Arthropoda; class Insecta; order Lepidoptera; family Geometridae; genus Macaria; species Macaria notata. The sequence goes on along the minus strand of OV656750.1, from coordinate 1,852,408 downwards.
GGCTCCTGGTTTACAGTAATTTATCATGTTGATATTTTCACCAGCTCGATTTAATACCTTTGTTGCAAGTCCTTGTCCAATAGTGTCTGAAAATATTGCAATTTTTCGTCTTTCATTTATTTCCCTTTTGTTCGGTTCTCGTTTCCTTTTCATCAGTTTTCCTTCTAATTTATTTAGCTTATCTTCAATGTTCTTCAGTTTTTCTGCTACTTCTTTTGGTTCCTTTTCTATTTTCTTATATTCCTGGTCTTCTTTATTTTCTTTCACACTATCGTAATTGTTTCCATCGTTTTGTAAGTCGTGTTTCATAGTTAGTTCTAGAATTTTGTGATGTAGTTTCCTGTTTTCAATATTTAATTTTGTACGTTCATTTTCTAACTTCTTCACTTTTCTTGAAAAGTTTTTGACTTTTTTCAGAGTTGAAGCTAGAGGTTTGTATTTTTTAATTATCATCTTTGTTTTATATCTTTCCATAATCTTTCCATAATTTTTCTCTGTTTCAATGTTTTTATTTTTCTTCTTCTCTTCTTCAATCCATTCTTCCAAGTGTTTTATTTTTAGATTTAGGTCATCTATTATTTCCTGCTGGCTTTCAAGTTGTTTATTTTGTTTATCAGCACTAAAAGAATTCCTTTCATTTGGCATGCCTTCTGCTCCCATAAAAATACGGAATCTTTTTTTCTTATTTGCTAAAATAGGTGACGTCTGTACTTCACTGAAGTCGAATTTTTTATACATTTCTATAAGTTTTTTATCTTTATCCGCTTTTTGTTTTAGTTGCCCATTTTCTAATAGTAGGTTATCTACCATTTCGTTCGCAGATGCCAATTTCAATTCTAAATCATCTATTTTATTTTTCAAACTTTCATCCAACTCGCATATGTCTATATCAGACAATGGTAAACTGGTTTCTAAAAGAGATGTGTCGCTCAAGTTGCCTACAGAACTTGCCTTCTGTGGTCGTCTCTTGTTATGATTTACAAAGTGATCTTGTTCAAAATCGTTTATTTCATCCATTTTTAGTTAAAATAATGTTTCAAATTTGTGAAGCATAAAAAATAGATATGCAAAATAAAAAAATAGATATGCAAAATAATGTCACCGGTGAGATTTGAACATTCGGCCTCGGTCTTGTTAATCCGTGTCTTTAACCAATCAATGATTGTTTGTATGTGATGTTTGAACAACAAGACCCGACTTTTTATTTTCAAAGTCCTGGACTAATATTTAAACCACGTTTTGTAATAAGGCGGATGTTAATTCAGTTAAACAACCATATCATAAGTCATGATAATTATGTATGTTGGTACTTAAAAATAAGTCATATCTTTTAATTAGGTACTTACCTATATTTCAACAAAAAGTAAAAAAAAAATTATCTTAAATCAATAAATAATATCTAGGTAAGCGATAAAAATAACGCTACACATTATATATTATATTAATCCAGCGGATAAAATGGCTGCTGATAAAATCTAAGGTTTATCTATTTTGTTGTTAATTTTGACATATCTTCTTATTAATCAAAACGTTATGCATCAGTTACCAGTTTATATATGTACACGCTTTTGACCGCGGCTTCGCACGAGTTATCTATATACATAAAACTCAAAGGTGACTGACTGACTGATATAGTGATCTATCAACGCAGAGACCAAACCACTGGACATATTGGGCTGAAATTTGGAATGAAGGTAGATGTTATGACGTAGGCTCCCGCTAAGAAAGGATTTTTGGAAATGCCACTTTTAAAGGGGTAAAATATGGGATGCAAGTTTTTCTTCTTAATGCGAGCGAAGCCGCGAGCACCCACTAGTTATACATATAACCTTCATCTTGAATCACTCTCTATCAAAAAAAACTGCATCAAAATCCGTTGGGTAGTTTTAAAGATTTAAGCATACAATTGCATATTGGACAGAAGCGGGAAGCAACCTTTCTTAATGCTATGGAGTGATATAAAATCTTAAATACTCAGCAAAATATAATCAAATGTAAAAAAGTATCACCTGTGCATATCTGATGAACTTATAATGGTACCTCGCTTTTCTTGCTGTGTCGGGTAATTCTTCTGCTTCCTGAGCCATTTCTACTAGACTTGTTAACTCTATGCCTAGAACATTAAGGGCAAATAATTAGCAATAAAGTAGTCTTTATTTAATTTATCTTAAAAAGGCAAGGATTTTTAATTTAGTATATCAAAATGTCTGTGGAAGCTGCATGCAATTAACAAATATTCAATAAAGTCTTTTATTCCATGCATATTCAACCCAGAACTTATAAAACACAGTAAAGGGGTGTTGTCAATTAAAAAGTAAGCAATTGAGTTAAGCCTAAGTATTCTTGACATGATCAGATGGATAGATGGTCATCAAAAAGTTAATTCATGTGTTAAATAATAATTTAGATTATTTTTCAAATGCTAGACAACTTGTTACTAACCAACTTCAAAAAAAAGGTCTCAATTCATCTGAATCTTTGTGTGTATGTTACTTGAATACTCTGCCATTTTTTTTTACATGAAATAGGTTTACTCTTGACTACAACTTCCCTGATGTTAAGCAATGTTATATTTACGAACCAATTTTTTGTCTGTTGTATGTTTAGTATCTTTATAAATCTGTATGTAATTGAATGTACAAATAACATGCTAAATAAGACTTTGTTGTAATGGTTACTTGTGAAATAAATAATCTGAATATGAATATGTTTTAAATCTTTTTCTCATGTGCATAATAAGCTTACCTCCAGTAAAATGCTTCCCCTGTCCAGAGAGGACTATAACCCTGCATTCCGGGTGTTCACCCAGCTGATGGAAGCAGTCCTTTAGCTCCCTGGAAGTAGAAGAAATGTAACTTGCTCACTTCATATAAATAGTCTCTCGTGGGTGAGTGTTTTCAAACCGGTTGTCTGACAAACAGCCGGAACATAAATTTATTACTGCTTTGTGGTAAACTGTGCAAGAGTGTCAATACTGTTGCTAACTTAGATTCAGGTGTTGCAGGTTTAAATGAATGAGTATGCAATTGATTCTCCAAAACCAAGCGTGCTACATCTTAGACTATAGTGGTGCTTAACATTAGGCAGGCTATAGTCAAACGTAAGCCTATTTAATGTAACAAAAAACAGAAATACCTAAGTTTTTTTTTTAACTTGAACGGGTTTGCACTTGGCCATAGTTTACCTGATAGCAAGCAAAGGCTATGGCCTAAGATGGAGCGTGCTTACCTGATAAGAACCGATACACTTTTTTTATTTTCTCTCTCTTTTCTTTTTCTAGGAATTTAACTGTTTAGTCGTCGTTTCATGGCTCGATAAATGTTAATTATTCTTTATTAGATTCAGCTGCTAGTTGGATTTATTATCTAATACCTAATGACTTCATTTTGGATGAGTTATCATTATATTCTAAGAGGTTCTTGTAATATACATATATGTAGATAGTAAGAAAACAAGGTTTACTTGATATGTGTTCCTTGTATAAGTAATTCCACTATCTGTTGCATATATAGTAAAACTTTTGTAATAGATATCTATAACAATAAACTGTTACTTACAGCCACATAGCTTTGTTAAATGAATTTGCTTTCTTGGGTCTATTGAGTTCAACATGAAAAACATTCTTCTTTGGCACAGAAATTGCTAAAGTCTCAAATGTAGGAACTTCTGTGTTTGACGAATACGCCCTTAGAAATGTATCTGTAAAGAAAAGAGTTAAGAAATTAGTATAGAAATAGATAAGACATCAAAGTACTTACATAGATAATTGATAATATTCTTTATATTGAAACTTACTGACAACAACCCTCCTTGGTTGAGTAAAAATTATAGTTTTCAGCAACGACGCCATAGTTTAGGAATAAATAAGTTCAATTACGTACAAACTAAAACAAAATAAACGTTTAATTGTAGCAGGTAAGATAAGAATAATTCCAAGTTCAAACTGTTCGTTCAAAGTCCACAAAACAAAACACGTATACTGATAGGCAAACATCTTGAGCCAAAGTCGACGTAGTGGGGGTAAGTTCGCGCATGTACACTTCCGGACATATTTTATTGGTCATTGTTGGTGTTTGTAAAATATTAAGTGAGATTCTGTAAAGTCGTTTATTTAAGTAAAACTAGACAAGTTTTAGCCACTAGTTGCGCAACAATATAAACATAAAAACGTATGTAATTTCTAGTAACAAAATAAATCATTTTCATTTTTTTCTTCAGAACTGTATTACGTTTTGGCGGCATTGTCCAAAAAGTTTTTGGTAGGTAAAAACACAATATAACAAAGTAACAATAATACAATAAAAAACAAACTTTAACAACAAAACTTCTAGACTCGAAATAGCCTATTAACACTGCACGCAAGTGTACTCAGACGCTCGCGGAACATGCGCGCAACGCGGGGAACAGGGACCAACTGATCGGCCAATCACGGGGACGCGTTCTCAGTTCTGACAGAATGCACACCTCTCTTTCCACCAACGATACCTTATCTTATATCGTCTATCTACTGCGCACTCAAGGTCATGGCTCAAGATGTTTGCCTAAGATTTATACATAAGACTCCCTCTACGACAAAACAAAATTCGGCAATTCATTCATTGAATTGAACTATACTTCTATACTATACAGTCACTGTCAAGTTCAATTGTAATAATCTGTCAAAAATATTTTTTTTATATGTATTGCTTCACTAGGTCAAAACATTATGTAATGTGATGCTTTGTTTTTTTACGGAAAATAACTGTAAACATGGGCTCATACATTTATAAATAATAGCTTTAATTCAAAATAATATATTTTCCTAAACGAAATAAAAAATAAAACGCCTACAGAAAAGTGTGAGCAACCAGGCAGACAAGGCAACAAATTATGCAAACTATATTAATCAAGGCGTTACTATGGTCAATTTAGGAACCTACAACGCATGAATTGAATCTACTTATAATGTATTTTTTCCGAAATATGAGCGGAAGAGATAAAATAAAATATTAATTTGATTCGAATAGTATGGGTTCGTGAAAAAGAAACTTTGTTACCGTTCGTAGTAAAACGTGTATAAATCGTTAACATGTCTATTTAGAATGAGTATCGCATAGAGGGACAATGTACCCAAATTGAAGGTGTGACCAACATACAATTTGAGTTCAATGATTCAATCTGGTTAATGTTACCATGATTTTTAAGATGGAAGAAAATGTATAGAAATTGAAATGTACCTAAGTTTAAATTAATTATAATTAAGTATTTAAAAAAAAGTATGATAGTACAATGATGTGGTTTGATTTCTTAAATTCAAGGTTTTTTCTAGGCAAACGTGTTAGGTACATCTTCAACTATCATAATCTTCTTATATTTATTTTTGTTATATAGTACCCACGATACAAGCGTTTGCTTAATTTGGGGCTAGATGGCGCTGTGTGTAATGTCCCGGAATATTTATTTATTAATTAATTTTATTTGCTGGGCATTGCGTTAATGGGTTTTTAAAGCCAAAACTACAGTTGACACATTATTTTTAACCGACTTCCAAAAAAGGAGGTTATCAAGTCTTCTGAAAGTTTATGTGGGTATGTTACGCGATTACTCCATTATTTAAGAACCGATTTAAAAAAAAAATATTCCTATTCCAAATGTTCCGGATTTCAATAAGACTACTTATGTATTCTGTGTTATAGGATTGTAAATTTCAATCACTCTGACAGATTCTTTAGGTAGGTACCCAACTCTGAATTTTGAAGTTGCAAAAATTAAAACAAATTTTTTACTTACTTTTGCAGGCTTGAAGTCGGTGTTTGATTTTTTAAAATATTTTTTTATACATAGAATGGGAACCATGGTCACTTCACAATATCACCTATTCACTAACCGAAAAATGACATCATGACCGCCACTTTCTTCGACATCAAAGGCTGCCTATAAAAGACTTAGGTCTTATTTAGAGAACCATAAATCCGTCAGACCTTATACGATGACCTGGATTTGTGGCTAGGTTTATAGGTATCCATGTCTGGGTACTAAATGTCTAGGTTGCAAAACTAATATGGTTGTAGGTTTTCGAAAAGTAAGGTTCATTACAATTCATTTATCCATAGTAAACTTTTGCCCGCGGCTTCGCACGCGCTATTATACCTACATATAAACCTTCTTCTTGAATCACTATCTATTTAAAAAACTTGCATTGAAATTCGTTGAGTGATTTTAAAGACCTAACCATTCATACAGACATAAGGGCAGACGCGGGAAGTGACTTTACTTACTATGTAGTGATATTACTAGTCTTTGATTCTTTAATGTTATAAATTTAAATTATTTACATGACAGTCTATTAAATAACACTACCCAGATATTGATTACTTTTCTTCTTCTAATCGTATGAAAGTAGTCCACTCTAATGTCGAAAGTTCAAAGCGTCCTAGAAACTTCAGACATGGCTTATTCAGTCCCGTACTAAAAGAAACAGACAAAAATGTGTTCATCTAACCCATAAAAGTATTTAAATGGATAACTAATAATGGAATTATTTTTTGGTCACTCGTATAAGTACTGACCGTTTCGACTGTCGATGCATGACATCTGCTAGCTGAGCTACAGATAGTTAAGGACGAGCTCCCAAGAAGAGCGAGATGGCAATACATTTATTGCGACAAGATTCTCCAAATTCCCTCTATTTGAAAGCTTAGAACTCCGCTTGAGAGAATAAATTCACTGTGGGAAAAAATATATGTTATTCTGTATAGTTTTTCAAAGAGATTGTAATTTTAGAAAAACAATAATTCTTCTGCTATTCGGGGTTCCCAGAGAATATATAACACTAATTAGCTGCGTTTCATTTGAAACTGTTTTCGTGCAGGTGCCTAACTCGTGCATAAGTATTTTTTTTTATATTGAAGCGCCATATACTTTCGCCGATTTTATACCAGGTAAGTAGGTATTACAAGTTACATACTACTGGATTAATAATTTAGTAGGTAAGTGCTTACTGATTTCAAACAACTGTAAACAAAGTACCTATATAACTAGTTACCTACATATATGTAATATAAAGTTATAAGTAAATTAATAAATACCGATAAGGTAACTACCATATACCATGTATATTGAACCTACTTATCAATTACCTCTATCTGTATTGGTATGAAATAATAAATAGTTATAATAACAACAAACAAGTAGCAATTTGAAAAATTATACCGACTTTTTTCAGTGACCATATAACACTGTACGAACTAATTTGACTCCCTTCTCAACACTCCGCGCCGCGTCCCGCGCGCGAGTCGCACCCTAGCCGATCCCCGGCGGCCGCGGCCGCGCGGCGCGGCCCCGTCATGTTAGCACGTCCGTCCGCTACGCCTTGAACATGATTATGACCGGCTACGCCGTTTCTTATTTGAGCAATTGTCGTGTGTATTGAGCGGCAAGTGCGGGGCCGGGTAGGCAATATCGGTCACGTGGTCTTTGGGAAGCGCCCCCTTAAAGATCAAAGCCCGGATTGTACAGTGTAATGTAATTGTTGTCAACGTTTATTGTACGGACGGCAAAGCTTTGGAACACTTTACCAGAAGCTGTGTTTCCTGCGAACTACTATCCAGGGGATTTCAAATTTAGAGTTAAAAGGTATCTTCTAGGTAAACGTGTTACACCCTAGGCTACAGCAATGCCTAACATCAGGCAGGCTGTAGTCAAACGTAAACCTATCCCACGTAATTTTTTTTTTTAAATATTTATATATCTTTCTTTGAATATCTTATTCTCATAATCTTAGTCATATTTCTTCCTCCCTTAGTGACTCCCTCGCAGAAATATTTTTTTAGGATAGTTCTCTTGGGCATTTCAATCGTGGTGGGCAGGGCGTGGAAGGCATGAGTACCTATGTACGATTACTAAATTTAAATTTAAATGGGCAATATACAAAATCAATTCACCAAAATCGCCAAGTAGTTACGTTGGTGTGAATTTAAGTAGGCAATAGGCCTAAGCCAAACGTGATTGCATTTGCATATAAATAGTCCCATTTACCTTTATTTGGTTAGAGTATGAGTCAGTCAGTATGTACTTACGATAAATAGGGAGAGGAAGTAGTTTATCAAAGTTAAAAAAAAATATTTAAAAGTTTAGTGTGAAACGGCTAGTTTTTTTGTCACTAAAATACGTAATGAATTATTCATGTTAGCACACATTATTGAATTGAATGATTATTATGTATAAATAAACAAATTTTATTAATTTAGAAATAAAATATCATATTACCTAAAAATATCTCCTTGGTACGAATAAAATGTTATGCCCGACATTAATGCATTGGAGAAAATAATAAAAATACGGTGAATAAATTTATGCCAAAGATTGTTTTTTTATTTATTTTTTTAAATAATGTACCTTATTATTTCTTTTATCTTTCATGTTATTTAATGTTTTTTTAAAATATATTCTGTACCTAATTACTTTAAAAAAACATACATTAAAACACAAATACAAATCCTGTGGCTTTATGTGTGTGTCATCCAATAAAAGTCATTCATTATTTCATTTCTATTTTAATTTGTGGTCATTATTCAATGCATTACACACAACACACAATGTTCCATTTTACGTGTATTGCGGTTGCACTTACAACAATACTATTATATAAAACGAAAGTATGTTTGTTTATTAAAAATTCTGAACACCGGCCAAGTGCGAGTCGGACTCGCGCACGAAGGGTTCCGTACTATCACCTATAAGAGAAAAACACGTTTATTTTGTAATTTAAGTATTTGTTGTTATAGCGGTAACGGAAATACATCATTTGTGATAATTTCAGCTTTCTAACTATCACGGTTTATGAGATACAGCCTGGAGACAGACAGACAGACAGCGGAGGCTTAGTAAAAGGGTCCCGTTTTATAATAACGTACGGAACCTTAAAAACAGTCTTACCAACCGAATATTGGTTGTCGAATAGTGGAGGTCTGATAGCGGTCTTAAATTAAACCGTCAGGTTACTTTTTTCTAGAAACTACGTGAACTAAGCCACGGGCTTCCATTTGTATTCATTGATTTCTTTATGATTTCATGAATGAACGCATAAGTGGATCACAGTTAATTATAAACTTGTGCATTATTAGTATCATTTGCTATCGATTTCTTTTATTTTAGGCACTATTTTTAAAAGTTATAATGCTAGGTCCTCTGATAAAACTACTATAAAATGAAACCAATTAACTTGCTTTTGCATTAAAACCTTGCCTATAGGGTAACAATAACAGGTTACTTTTTAATTATGTAATAACTTTCTTAAATAAAAAAAGGGTCATTACATAATACGCCTACATTTATATATTATTAAAAGTCGGCAATATTTTTGTGGATTCGCTGATTATAACCGACTTCCAAAAAAAGGAGTATCCATTTCAATAAGAATACTTATAGAATTTTAAGTTTCAATAATTTAATAGATTCTTTACTCCCAATTCTGAATTTTGAAGTCGCAAAAATTGAAAATTAATTATTTATTAACTTTTTAGTGACACATAAAGTCGGTTTTTGATTTTTTTTAATAAATTTTATTCCTGTTTGGGTCTGCGGTCGACCTCTGGGATGGATCCACTGACAGTTTTTATAACATGTTTCATGTATATTATATTATTTGGTTAATATGTAGTATCACCTACACATTGTTTTCGTAAACGTTAGAAAAATAAAGAATTTTGTATTTGTATATTTACAACATACTACGAAAAAATCAGACGTAGATTATAAAGCTACGTACTAACACATACCATTAAAAAAATACGAACTAAACCAACCTTTTTAAACGAAATGTGTTGGTAACCACTAACCCTGAAAAATGGCTAAGATATTAAACCTCAAAAGCCACGAGTACATATTACACATATTTCTATGTAAAATCGAGGTAGATGACTAGTATATGATGACTTGACTCTGCATGACTATACTAAGTAAACAATTTTTATTTACTTAGCTGTCGTGATGTTGCGAGAAAAATATGTATAGATATTGACATATCACACAGCGCCATCTAGCCCCATACTAAGCTTACGCTTGTATCATGGGTACTAGATAACTGGTATAATACATATATACTTTTCTTTTTGTAAATACATACTTATTATACATAGAAACGACCAGACTTAACACAAGTAATTACAAATTTTAATATTCATAATTACTTGTGTCATGCGGGAATCGAACCCGCACCCCTAGATTAGAAGGCAGAGCCACTACCAACTAAGCTAACAGAGCAGTCATAAATATATGAAATAGGTTTCTTTTAGGCAACATTTTTTGACTACACCATCGCTTCCCAACAGAAAAGGTTAAGTTAAACATAAATCCATTGAATGTAGCAAAATTTATAATGGATGCTTGCAGGATCAAATATATCGGTTTAACAAAATTCATCTAAGTCAGTTCAGCCGTTTTTGTGTGGAAATGTTTTATATAAGTATTTCTTACTTGTATGTACTTATTTGATTATTATTTGCTACAATAAATGATTTTCTTCCTTTCTTTCAAATGAAAAAAAAATCGTCAATTCTTAATACCTTCATAACACTAATTAAATGTTGTTTTACTTGTAATAAACTTAAACGCAACAGAAGATCATAAAGCTTTTTATTTTCCTTAACCGGATTTCAAACACATTAAAGTTTTTTTTTAATTTAATTTTTTTTTAAATACTATGTAGTAAGCGTTCCGTGTAGTGATCCATCAAGTCTTCTTAAAACCAAAGATTCCTTAGAAACATCTTGTAAATCCCAAAACCCCATTTCGACCACAGCACGTCTGGATTTTCACAATAAAACAGTTGGTGCTTTAATTACTCAGTTTAACTTGAATTAAGATGTATTTTATTTTAGGACTCTAGGTAATTTAAGATTTTTTTACCGACTTGCAAAAAAAGGAGGTTATCAAGTCGTCTGAAAGTTTTTTTTTGTGGGGATGTTACGCGATTCCTCCGTTGTTTTTTTATAATACATACAACATACATACTTCTTAGAGAATGAGAGTGGCTCTCTTTGGTACTTAGTGTTTTTAAACCACCCTAAGGGCTTCTAATATGGCTTAACGACTGCCTTACATTGACAATTGCATTATGTAGTTTAAAAGTGTAAATCCCTGATAACTTACAAAATGCGCAACCTATATAATAATTTAAAATGAATACCAATTAATTTGTATACTTGGTATATAATATATTGCGGTTCAAAAAGTTTTAACTAGGAAACACGCACTAACACCGTTCTACCATAAAACCTTTGTGCTCAGCCTATTTTATTACTATAATCATAAAATGCAACACGACTTATCAGACGCACAAAAGTTGGTATGCAATCCTATTAACAACCATGCATACTATTATAAGCCATATACTATGAAGATAAGGACTAAAGTCCCTTGAAAGTTTGCTTGTAAAAGCTCTAAGCTTTGCTATGGTTGTGTGAGTGAACGAAATGAGGTGTTGTGTTACTAATAGGGACGGGAAAAGATGTGTCGATAGATTGAAAGAGATTTTACATCGATACTTGTCGATAGTTTTAATGGGATATTATTTCTATTGCAGTGTGGTTTCTTCTTGCAAGCACGCTCAAGCATTTTGCTTATCTAGCATAAAAGACTGCAATAGTGAACTTGATACATTAATTATGACTATTGTGTAAATTTTAAAGGCTGTTTGTTTACTAAAATTAAATTGCTTTGCTTACCTACTTGGCAGAGGAAAATCAATAGAAACTTAATAGTTTTGCTCATATTAACGTCATTGATAAGTTCTATATATATTGCATTTAGTGTCAGAAATGTCATTGTCTGTCTAACATTGTGATTTAGAGATCACTTTTTCTAAGTAAAAAATATATAGTTTTCAAAATTAATATCGAATACCTTATTTAAATAAGTGTTTTATTAATTTCTCCATTTTAAACATCTTCACGTTTATATTAGTGAATTTATGATTGATTTATTATATTTGATAAATGTGATAACAACATGCAGTTACAGAATGTATTTTTCAGTATCATTGCACATAGTAATTAGGTTATGTTATCATATATCACGGTTATATTTCGAGAATTATAAAACTTTATCTTTTATCTTATCACTGAGCCAACTATCGACATGTAACATCACTAGTGCTCACGCACACAGTTATAAACAACCTGTATGTATACGGAGGATCGTACGCGGCTTGTATGTGTGTGTTAGAAAAGCGAAGCGTCGGAAAATAAGTTTGAATGCCGGTTCAGTTCAGCTCTCGACCGCGACCAAATAGTCGCGTTGCCGGTACGTCAGAATAAAAACTTTTTTCAAAAAAAAGAAAATTCGGATGCGTTTCTAATTTCAGTTTTGCGCCTCTTATATTTTATTTTTTTAATCTGTGCTTAATTGTGACCAGTGTTAAGTGACGTTTTTAAAGTGTTGTTCGATTCGAACTTTCACTGTGCATTTTGTGTTTTCCGCATGGAGTTGCAAAGGTTTATTTTGATTTAACACGACGCTGTTTATGCGTTTTGTGTCTCGGTTTATTTATTATAGCGATAACTGAAATAGCTGTGGCTCGGTAAGCCGGTATGGGATTTATTTTGGTCTAGCTCTCTGTCTACGGACCTGAATTTCTCCATTTATCGGGTGAAATTACTCTCATCATTAATTTACCGCCTGCATAAATACTGCTTGGTGAAAAACTTTCAAATTAAATAAAAAACAAAATAATTTATTTAGATCGCGACTGTACTGTCAATTTTTATTCAGCCTTGAACTGCCGATACGTTTGCGACGAAATTAGCATACCTGGAAATTCACACCGTTTTTTTTTCTTTTTGAGCGCGGTGCGTTATACTAAGAGGTTTTTAAACAATACCTGTAGCAGAAAGTGTAGAAATGGAACTATATTGTTACAATTTATAGTGAATTGGCTATTTATGTCTGAAAAAGTAACGAACATTGGTACATATTGAAAACCTTGCGCATTTTTTTCAATTTTCCGGTCGAGCATATTACCAAAATCCTACTTTTAGATTTTTGTTTTGATTACATATTTATAAAGCTATTATATATTTTTATTGAGTATTTTTCACATGGATTAGGCTTACGTTTGACTACAGCCTGCCTGATGTTAAGCACCACTGTAGTCTAAGATGTAGCACGCTTGCCTAGAAGACACCTATTTACTCTGGATTTGAAGACCTTATAGTTACCGTATATCTCCAAATGTTCTTTAGAAACATTCCCAGAATCCTATTTCTAGGAATGTCGAGTATTATTCTGGTGGCGTAAGACGTAGGCGTAAGATCGTGATCGCTCGGTCATTGTTCCGAATCACTCGATAAAGGGTTTCGTTCAGAATAGAGATGGAACGGGCACAGTACCGACTCGATTGTGTATTGTTCGATTAGAGTTTTATTGCTTTATTATCGATAAGTATTGCCGTGTCGTGTTTGAGAGGTTGTGACCCAAAATTAGTAGTATTTTCGTGACTAAAACTAGAATACAATACAACTATATTGCACACCAAAATACAAAAAAAATAACATAATAAATGGGACTTTAACTATGTATATATCTTTGAGTCGTATTTCCTCATGACTGAGGGTCGTGACTCCCCGCAGAATTAAGTCGTTAGGGGAGTTTTCTTGGGCAGATACATCGTGGTGGGCGTCCAGGTCCTTCCACGGAAGACACATGTCCTCGGATCATATCGGATGTATATATATATATATATATATATATATGTGTGTGAAAGAGGGCGGCCTTGTCACCTAGAGTGATCTCTTCCAGGTAACTACTAAAAACTAGTATTATTTAAGACAATTTGTGACACAAAAGAAGTATTATTCTCAGTTGTATCTAACTTATTATTATAAAAACATTATTATGAGTTTGTCAGAGTGTATGTCTGTATCTTCTTCACGCTTGAAAGGCTGAACCGTTTTGGATGAAAACTAAGCATATATATTTTTATCATTCTGCTAATACTTATTCTGCTAACTCTTATGCATAAAAAGGTTATAGCCAAATGCAGATATAAATCTCGCCCTACTGACATCAACTGGGATAAGTACAATAAGGTTCGTAATCGCTGCAATATGGTGTGTAGAGATGCGTTGAGACGACATATTCATTCATCGGTTGAAGATGAAATGAATCCTGCTAAAGTCTGGAAGTTTTTAAATACAATGGGAATTGGCAAATCTAAGCTATCTTGGCACTAATAATTTGGATATTGACTCATTAAATTCACATTTCTCTTCCACATCTGCTATTTCAAATGTACATAAAGCCTCCACTATCAACAATCTTTCGGCCATTCCTATTCCTGACTTCTCTTCTTTCTCTCTTGAACAATTTACTGAGTGTGACGTTGAGAGAAGTATATCATCAATCTCTTCCAACGCTGTTGGAGTTGACTCTATAAGCAAGAACATGCTGTTGCCTATCCTTAGTTGTATCCTACCTGTACTATGTTTCCTTTTTAATAATTCCATCACCAATGCTGAATTTCCTTGCATTTGGAAGGAAGCACAGATCATTCCTTTGCCTAAAAAGTCCAACCCCAAATCCTTTTCTGAGTACCGCCCCATCTCTATCCTTCCTTTCCTATCCAAAGTCCTCGAGCGGCTTGTTCATAAACAGTTCAATCTTTTCCTTACGCGGCACAGTCTGCTCAATCCTCTCCAATCTGGTTTCCGCCCTGGGCACAGTACTGTTACAGCTTTGGTCAAAATTACCGATGGTATACGCGAAGGCATGGATAGCGGCAAGCTTACTATTCTAACATTGTTAGATTACAGTAATGCTTTTAATTCCGTAGATTTTGATATCCTCCTTGCGGTACTTCGCTCTCTTAACGTATCTCCGCTAGTGATTGACTGGTTTCGCAGCTACCTCTTTGGACGCCGGCAGCGGGTTCGCCTTGGAGATAAGTTTTCTTCTTGGTGCAACACGACTGCGGGTGTTCCTCAGGGTGGCGTTTTATCCCCTCTTCTTTTCTCAGTATTTATAAACTCCATATCTCATTGCATTGCATCATCCTACCACCTCTACGCGGATGACCTCCAAATATACACCCAGGCACGTGTCAATGAGCTTGATTCTGCGGTGGCTGCTACCAACGCTGATCTTTGCCGAATCATGCAGTGGAGTCAAACTTTTGGCTTGAAATTAAATACTTTGAAGACTCAGGTCATCGTTGTGGGCAGCTCACGTATGCTGTCTAAGGTTGACTGGACTACTTTACCTTCGGTTATCTTTGATGGGACTATTATTCCGTACAGCGAGTCGGTCAAAAATCTTGGCGTTACTATGGATCGGTGCATGAGTTGGGATGCCCATCTGGATGCTATTAGTTGTAGAATGTTTGCGTCCGGGGCGTCTTTACGACGTCTCAGAAATTTTTTACCCACTGCCACCAAAGTTGCGCTCGCTCAATCTCTTCTTCTACCTATCCTAGATTACGCTGACGCCTGTTTTCTTGACTTACGTGCTGATCAACTTGTCAGACTTGAGCGCCTACAAAACTTCTGTATTAGATTCATATTTGGGTTACGCAAATATGATCAAGTATCCGAATTTCGCGCAAAGCTCAAGCTTCCCATTCAGCTACGACGGAATACTCATATCCTTACTTTAGTTTACAACATTTTGTTCAATCCCACCACCCCGTCCTATTTAAAATGTAAATTTTCCTATGTGCATGACTCCCACTCCCTAAATCTGAGGTCATCAGGTACGCTTATTCTTAAGACTCCTACGGCCAGCACCTCTTTCTATAAAAATTCTTTCGCAGCAAGAGCTGTTCATTTGTGGAACGCCTTGCCTTTGTGTATCAAGCAAGCTCAGACTCTCGAGGCTTTCAAAACTCAGGTTAAAAACTGGTACCTAAACTCAATAGCTCAATAATCTGCTGTTGAATTCGTGTGTTTATAGTTGTCTCCTTTTGTCGTTATAGTAAATGGGTATAGTATGTATATGTGTTATATATTTATAGTTATTGGCACGTATATGTAATATGTGTTATTTGTTATTGTATGTATATATATATATATATATATTATTGAATATTTTTATTATTTGTATATATTTTCTCTTTTTGAACACCCCATCCTTTATATTTCTTTCGACTCCTGTCCATCCTACGGTTGCCTGGAAGAAATCGCTATTAGCGATAAGGCCGCCAGTTGTGGCACTATTTTTTTAAGTCTTTTGTGTTTCTGTTTGTCTTTTTTTTGTCAATGTGTGTTACAATAAAGAGTTTATCTATCTATCTATCTAATAACAAGTCAATGTCAAAACTATTTACATAACTTAGCTTAGTTGGTAGTGGCTCTGCCTTCTAATCTAGTGGTTGCGGGTTCGATTCCCGCGTCACACAATTATTTATGCATTTTAAAATTTATAATTACTTGTGTTGAGTCTGGTCGTTTGTATGTACCTATATAAAAGTATCTATTATACCTATATATATATTTACCAAAGAAAAGAATATATTATATCCGTTGTCTAGTACCCACGACGCAAGCGTTTGCTTAGTGTGGGGCTAGATGGCGCTGTGTGCAATGTCTCGGAATATATTTACATTGTAACACAATTACTCCAAGAATATTCAGATTATCAGATTTACTTAGTGATAATTATACGACAAGGCAATTTATATTTATCGTTATCATGTTCCTATGATATTGAACATGATGTTGTTTGTACGTAAGTTTAAATAAAAATAAAAATAGCCTTTATTTCCCTTTGTAATTATACATGCACAATTTTTAAAGCTACAAGTTTCAATTGATTACTACAAAAAGTCAATCACTTAAATACTACATGTCACCGTTTTGATACAATAATAATAATAAATGTAAATTTCATATTATGTTACAATTATTCCAAGTCAAAAACAAAGTAGATTAATAATTATAAAATTGATGTATGTCAGAATAAATTCTAGTGTACATACTCGTATGTTGAATGACAGAATGTTAGCATTATTATTTATGCGCGTCTTCAGGGATCGTCCAGTGTTGGACGAAGGCCTCCTCCAACTGTTGCCGTACGTAAGTTTAGCAAATATTTATTCTGTTTGATATATAATACATACTATTTGGTTTGACATTCATTGATAAACTGTATTACATTGACTTATACTATTACTTTAAACGAGAAATTGAATAATCGAAATAATTTTTAATCGAGATATGAATCGGGCCGCTTCTCACTCAGATGTACATATACATATGTACAGTATATAATTTGCATACCCTATCAGGGTCATTTTTCAGTGCTTAAACCTTTACAATTTGCAAATACATATAAGCTATGACTATGACTATAAAATGAAATGAATTGATGCTAAGCGTGCAACTGAGATCGGCATTTTTACGAAAACTGTTTTTAAAATTATCGAAACCAAACAGTTTATATAGAATATCATTGAACCAAACTAGGTACTTTGTGGCACAATAGTCCGCGTGGAATAGTTAATTTGGGCATCATATTTATTTTTACAAACAACCTCATCAGCTTTATAAATTATAGCTGTTACCCACGACTTGAACCGTTTTCGCAGCGCACGTAACGGAAGCACTCAAAGATGAATAATTTTCCCCGTTTTTTCCACATTTTCCATTGTTTCTTCGCTCATATTAGTTGCAGCGTGATGTTATATAGCCTAAAGCCTTCCTCGATATATGGTCTATACAACTCAAAAATAATTTTTCAATTCGTACCAGTAGTTCCTGAGATTAGCGAGTTCAAACAAACAAACAAACAAATTATTCAGCTTTATAATATTATAGTATATAGTATAGATTAGATTTGACATTTTTCTTTAAAAATGAGAGATTGTGTTACAATATAAATTCCAGATTTAATCGACCAGTATATTTTTTTCAGCATTAGATTGCCCTTTTCTAATAACTAAGTTTTGATAAGTTCGTAACTTTGATCTCAAGAAGGTTTGTTTAAACAAAACAGGATAATAACAATTTGTTTACATGCAGCTAATTATCGCGGATTAATTGCAGTCATTAGCAATCAGTGCATAACATGTACTTAGAATAATTGTAAGTCATGTCGGGAAATATCTAATTTTACTAACCTAAGTATAAATAAGTATGACTTTTGGCCTTTGTCACAAAGTATCTAGGTAAGCCAATAAAACCTAAATATATACTTAGTTGTCTGTTGCTTAGCTGCTAACTAATTCTCTATCTGTATAGGTAATAAACAATATAAGCGAGTGTGGCTCAGTGGTTCCAGTGTCTGCTTTTCATCCAGACGCATCCTGGTTCGAATCCGCCCTACACCAATGACTTGTATTTTCAAGTTATGTGTGGATTTGCACTCGCTTAACGGTGAAGGAAAACATCGTGAGGAAACCGACATGTTTGAGGACAACAATATCCGAGGACATGCGTCTTCCGTGGAAGGACCTGGGCGCCCACCACGATGTATCTGCCCAAGAAAACTCCCCTAATGAATTAATTCTGCGGGGAGTCACGACCCTCAGTCATGAGGAAATAGGACTCGAAGAGAGATAGGTAACAAATAAAAAAAGCTTTTCCCATAACTTATAAAATATTATTTTTTTATTTCTCCCATAACTTATAAAATTTAAACGGAGTTTTTGAACTTATTTCATTAACGTTAGTGAGATTGTGTGATGTTAGTGTTTTAAAGTCTATATTATTATTTTCTTTCTGTATGTTGCGTAAAAATACCATGCATGTATATGTGCGTTTTTTAAATAATATCTATATATGGTAAATTTATCGATATATGTATTAGAACTACATCAAACAAAGGTAGAATAACTAACCTAAACGAATATTACTCTCTACATATAATAGGAAATCGTCAACACATCTGGTTGTCAGTTCAGTCTGTCGACCTATTTCGTTGTCTTATGTTCGTTTGAGAGTGACTTATACTGGTGTTAAGAGATTTCATTGTCAAACCAACCAAATTGTCTCTAAAATTAATCTCTCTCTCTCTTGAGTAGTATTTCCTCATGATCGGGGGTCGTGACTCCCCCGCAGAATTAATTCGTTAAGGGAGTTCTCTTGGGCATATACATCGTGGTGGGCGCCCAGGTCCTTCCTTTAATTAGTAATTTATCGTTTTATCGGAACAACATTAGCGCCCAAATAGAATAAATTCTATATTTTAATTTACAGTGGCGAACTATACCTCCATATCAAAGGCACTGTGAATTTTTTTTATACTACTTTTGAGCGAAAAGAATAAATAATTATTAATTCTGCTTTATGTAGTTTGCTGGCTGCCGTGGTAAATTACGGCAAAGCGATTTCGTAAAACTAAATTTAGAAATTGTATCTCGTAGTATTCAAGATGGTCATATACACAGATAAGTGTTCTCGTACTAAACCCTTTAAAGGTTATACATAAGTTACCAATAACTCTCTACGTCTCTCCATATAGTAGGAAGTCGTCGACCCATCTGTCCGCCAGTCTGCCGACCTACTTCGTCGCTTGTCTTACAATCACCATCGCGTCTGATGAGACGGCGAGCGAATGTCTGACGTATTATATGTATGTACATCATATAATGGTATACTGAGGTCCTCCATTTAATAATTAATATTTTATATGGATAGCAAGAGAAACAATTATTTTCTGAGCACTAATGTGCTTTTCTCGTATTCTTCTTCTTATCGGATGAGTGGCTAAATTTGGTGTCGAAATTTAACAAGCCGCCCTAAGGGCCTCTCATATGGCTTAACGGCTGACGTTCTATCACGAACAACCAGGACCTACAATTTAACGTGTCATCCACGGATTCTCGCATTGATAACATAATCTTTTTTCTACAATAATTGAGTGGATTCTATAATAAAAATAGTTACGCATTAGTGAAGTCAAAAACCTCTTATTCTTTAGGTTTTCATCATAAATTCTAATATTAATAAAAAAAACAGTCAAGCCACTAAAATCACACAAAAGTAAAAAATTCTAAAATTAAATGCAATTTAAAAGAATAAAAATACATCATCGGTTAATTTTTATGTACGCCTATTTGAACAGTAAACAATTTGGAATACATTTTAAAAACTCAACGTTTTAAATTTACTTTAGAAGTATTTCTTCGAACTAAAACTTACATGAAACGCAAAAAACAGTCGGTATACTCATTGTACTTGTGATAACTATGCAAATAATATGCAAAATGCAAATTAATATGACTATTGTAGCATTGGAATGAATAAAACTTGTTTACGTTAATTTATCTTTGACCTTGGCAATGAATTACTTTATTAATAAACACTCGTCATGCAATAACTGTTTAGTTTAGCTTATGTAAGTAATCTATTTTTTTTATATGATATAGGCTTACGCTTGACTACAACTTGCCTGATGTTAAGCAACGTTATAATCTTCGATCTAGCGCGCTTGCCTAGAAGAAACCGGTTTACTCTCTACTTGAAGACCGACAATGTGTAATAGTACAGACTAAATAATAATAGCCTTCAATCTTCAATTATCAGTTTTTATTACAACTTTTATCGATAGTTTTTATCGATGTTTTTTGCTTACGATGTCGCATCACTAGGTACATCAAATATAAGGATGACAATTTTTGTCATTTTGTTCACGAAAAATGTAGATTTTAATTCTATTTAGTCATTTACTAAGACGATTAATATAATTATTAATAGCAATTAAATAGTCAATCTAGCGAGACTAAAATCAAATGAATTGAATGAATACTCATACAGAAGACTGTCAAAATACATTGTATGTTTATAGGTACATAACATACTATATAAATACGTACATATTGTTGACTTATACTGTTACGACAACTAGCTATCGATTTTATTTTATCTCTATGATAAAAAAGATAGTAAAAAGCATATGCTTGGAATCACGTATGTACTACCGTCTTTAGGATTTTTAGTGTGAGTTTATAGGGCTTTAAGCTCTTTATTATCTTTTGAGCTCTTCTAAGATTTCTAAAAGATTAGGAATGTTATGAAGATATTTTGATCAAAACCAACATAGCGAATGACATTTCACATAATTATGTATGATTCAAATTTGTTTCAAAATTTAGGTAAATTAACTAATTAAGTAAAGACAACAATAATATCGATGGGTTGAAACTAAATACCTAGGAACCTACATCACATCCAACTTATGCAGGAACAACACCGTGAACACAAGATGCAAACAGGGCATGCGTAACTCCAAAGCATTGACAAAGTTTATAAAAGAATCTCGGATGCAATGGCAGATTGTAAGATTGCTTTATAAAATGGTCATAGAGCCCACAATCACATATGGGCTCAAATGCGCAGCCCTAACCAAAGCCAACAGGTCAAAACTCAGAAGATATGAAAGAATAATACTGAGGGACATGATCAACAATTCCGGATCGTCCCCAAAACCCGGCAAGGTACATGACATACTGAAAGGCAAAACGATCACGAAAAAGATTAAGTGCCTTCGAATGTGTTACCTTGGACATATTCTAAGACGCCCAAAACCGCACCTTCTGGAAGCAGCACTCCGATACAAAGCAAAAAAACTTAAAGTTGGTAGACCTATCTATACGTGGGAGGACTCTTTATCTCATGATATGGACTACTACTCCAGGAACACATCTGACTGGCAGGACATGGCGAAAAACAAAGAAGACTTTATAAGAGCTGCCAGGGAGATCTATAAGATGGCAGAAACCGACAGCGAATCTGATGAGGAAACAGAACGACATACCAACAGGCAAGCACCAACCATACCCCAGAAAAGGCCGTCAGATGACACAAGAACACCCCCTTAGCGACATAGGATCTATTCGACCCACATTTAAGATCCACCTACTACTCCCGACGCGGTTATGATTACTCACAATAGGACCAACATTACACAGCGAACGTGTTAAGATAGCTCTTGCAAAGCCACACACTAACAAACCCCAAGATGGGTCAACTCAATAATCAACGAACACCAATTTTTACTAACGCTTATCCCTAGCCCTAATAACAACCTTCTCCAAATCGGCGTCTGGCTGCATAGCCGGTCGACTACCATCCCGGAGCGTTAGCACAAAACCACGCTCCAAAACCTCGTGCCCCCTGGTATGCCGGTTTGACCGGAGCAGGCTTGTCCTGGCTGGGTGTGGTACCTATGTTCATGTTCATGTTCATGACAACAATAATATCGATGGGTTTAAACGAATAATCGCAAGATAAATAACAGTTATTTCGTACCTATTACTAAAAAATCGCATACGTCATCGCGGTTCTTTTATTTCTTTTATAAAAAAGAACAGCTGACTATCGTGGGATATCTAACCTTGAAACAAACCCTCATTTTAGAAACCTTTTAGCAAACATCAAGGGTCTCAACAAAAGAGATAGGAAATATGAGAACTCAAAAAAGTATGCATTACCATACAAAACCAAAGGTGTGAAATTAGGGGACCTTGAATTTGAATAAAGAGCGGCGTTATTTTTTAAATTCGATTTGAATAGAAAAGAGTTTTGTACCTGTATTAGGCTAATAGGATTTGAGTTTTTTTATCTGACAGCTGTAATTTATTGATTTCGTTACCGGCTTTGCATATTGGTTAGTACCAAAGGTACACATACTCTGATTTGACAAAATGTCATACCTAGGTCATTAACCGACTTTAAAAAAAGCGTGGTTCTCAAGTCTCCTATCGTAATAATATATTGTTTATTCTTCTTTTTTTCCATAAAATTACTTTACAGTAAACCTAAGCTTATCAAAAGTTTGACAGATACCAGATTGACCTAAGTCTATCAAAAAATCTTAGTTACAAAAGTTTTTGTAAACTTTTAAAATAGATAGATAGATAAAACTCTTTATTGTAACTCACATTGATAAAATAAGACAAACAGAAACACAAAAGACTCAAAAATAGTGTCACAACTGGTGGCCTTATCGCTAATAGCGATTTCTTCCAGGCAACCGTAGGATGGTCAGGAGTCGAAAGAAAAATAAAGGATGGAAAATAATACATACTTGAATTATAAAATATCAATAAAATATAATTGAACTGGCATTGTTATCTTTTACAAACCAGACATTAACCAGATGTTGCATGTGTTGTTTATCTGACAATTATATGGGATGCGAATAAAATATAATGTGGAAATAAAATGGTCGCGTATTTTTTTTATTTGTACTCTGTTCCACGTGGCGGATATATTGTACATAGATATAAAGTTATAGGAGATAGAATTGTCTGATTGTTTTATTGCACAAAAAGCTTTTTAAATTACAATACAAGATCTGTGAATCCTACAGTCTTATGTGTAGAATCAAATGGAGAGATTAAAAAAGATAATATTTATTTATTGACGTTATAATTCTACTATCCCCTTATTAAGAAATAATATGACCCGTCGCTCCGTCTTGATGTGACAAACAAGCCTAATAATTTTTTTAAATATGACAACTCTAAGTTTTATGCATGTGTGTGTTTATAGTACGACAATATAATCATATTTACAACCAAAACACCGCAAAGTTTCTGTAAAACATAAACAATTAAACTTCCAAACCACTTTCAGAGTTGTCAGCAAAAAGCGGTACCACTTCGATCAACCAAACTGCAGTGCAAAGACTATGTAACCAGGAGACGTATAGTGACGCTTTATGAGGAAAAAAGTTGTAAATGTCATTCGCAGGATTTTATATTATCTTCGAACTAAAATTTACGATGATCATTGCGGCATGAAAGAAGAAAGTAAGAAGAATCACATTTTGGCTTTTATATGATACTAGTGGGTGCTCTCGGCTTCGCTCGCATTAAGAACTAAAACTCGCATCCCTTATTTCACCCCTTTAAAAGTGGTATTTCCGAAAATCCTTTCTTAGCGGATGCCTACGTCATAACATCTACCTTCATTTCAAATTGCAGCCCAATCCGTCCCGTGGTTTGGGCTGTGTGTTAATAGATCATTATATCAGTCAGTCCCCTTTGAGTTTTATATATTTACATTTTTCTCAGTGAGACAATTACAAGGTCTGATATTAATTTTGTTTAAATCATATTGATTGTTTATGTTAGACAGAAGACAGTATGACAATGCCAATTTTTTCTTTTTTGCCTTTTGGTAGCATAAGATGATCGTTACTCTTAGAAGCACGGAAGTGTACGAACGGCAAAGCCTTAGAACACTTTACCAGAAGCTGTGTTTCTTGCGAACTACAATCCAGGGGATTTCAAATCAAGAGTTAATAGGTATCTTCTAGGTAAGAGTTTTACACCCTAGGCTGCAGCAATGCTTAACATCAGGCAGGCTGGAGTAAAACGTAAACCTATACCACGTAAAAAAAGGCTTGTTATCTAGGTGTCAAAATGTTGAGGAGTCTATAGCCTGTAATATCATTGCATTTTGCCTGCAGCGTGCTGCAGCCAGCAGTGCAATGGCCGAAATATGCGCGTCCTAATTTCTGTCAAGCGAAAAAGTTCGACTTTAATCGACGATACTTGACCTGAAAGCTTGGCGAGCTTTTGAGTGCCGGCTTTATTAGTCCGGACAAAATATGATGAGAGTAAAAGAAGGAAGTGATTTTAGCTCAGCTGATTGAGTTCGTATACGATAAACACTACAGGTAGTATTTACAAATATACAAAAATTAAACATACAGAAAAAAAACTATATCTTGTCAATTTTGTCATATACCTATATACCAAAGTCGTTGGTTTCGATTCCTTGGATAGGTTAATATATGAATTCTTTTTTTGGTATATCATATAGCCTTGTAATGAATTTTATTTATTTGCTAGGTTTATGCTACGATCATTTTTTAACTCTTGACATTTTATTTTGTAATAATCAGTCTCATAAATCTCTCAAGTAGCATTATTTCAGTAAAAAAAAACAGAAAAAAATATCATCACAAATTGATTATGTCAGTGGACTTTTGAAAGCCTCTAAAGGTGGTCCAAATATTCTCGTCACCAGAGTTGGCCACTGCCATACAAACTTACTAAGGTATTTACTCTACACAGTTTAAACCCCAGTTACCTGTATATTTACTGGTGTGGTTCTGAAGTACCAGTTATGGTAATCAGTTCTTGAATGAACCAGCTTCGCGGCTTACTTAGCATTTTCAAATGCCCGACACTACTCTTAAGAAGCTATGCCAGTCGTGTTTATTAAAGGCCTTTAGGGCGGCGAGTTCAAGAATTTATGTATCTCAGTTGTGCTCGAGACATCCAGGACAGTTTTACTAAAAACAGCAGATTTGTCCTGGGCCAAGGTCTCCCCCAACTCCCTCCATGAATGTCGGTCGATATAGCCGCCTCACGCCAGTCACTCCGAAACTGGTCGAGATCGCAACGCCAGTCCTGGGTCCTGGGCCTTATAAACTTATAAAATACAGGTTAAAAAAAGTATCGTCATTGAGTTACCAACTTCTGTACAATTTTTTATTTAGCTAAAAGCGTGAACGTTTTTAGTATCAATTATGACCATGGCAAACATTGAAATTTGATGTTTTGCATTATTATTTTGAAATAGGTATAATATGCTTTTTAGTTTGTCTAGATTTGATTGCTAAAAACAACACCAAAATGCTAACAAACTATGTATAATAAGATATTTTTCTTTAAATTGATAAACAATAAGTGACATTCCAAAACCTAAAAAATACATGCATTACCTTATTATTATTTTATTGGTATCTTTTCATTTTATTTTGTCTAGATACTTTATAGATATAACTATAATAAGAGTTTTGCTTTAAATCGATGAAGTAATATCTGATTATGTACCTATAGTATTTGTGTAATTTGATAAGGCAGCTTAATGTTCTGCCCTTTGGCCCTGCCCTATAAAATGTTATCAAAACACGGCGCCGATTGAAGTTTTTTTGTCTAAGCAATGCATCAATGAATAATATTTTCGTAATTCTAAGAATTATGTCTCTGTTATCAAAAGTTTGTTAACTAAGTGGTAGCCAAATTAGAAATCATATGAAACGCTACAAGAAATGTATATCGCTATGACATTCCCTGCTATTTAGATTTAGATAAAATTATGTAGTTTATTTCAAGATACATTTTATTTTAATCTACTCACTTATATTGCTGAAGAGTTTAGTATTTTTTTTGTAGGCAAGCGTATTCGTTTTTGTTTTGTTACGCTTTTCTCTGCTAATCCTTATAATAATCCCAGTAGCTGATGGATAATTAATTATATAATTAAAAAATAAATTAAGAACCTTCTAATTTAACAGTTAAAGTTGTGTCTACAATAACAATAAATCTGCTCTCTATGCTAAATCACATATCTCACATAATCACATATATTCCCTCATACTTATAATTCCTTACATTGTAGAGTAACCTTGTATTTTTTCTCGCAAATCAAAACACCAGCTGTTTCACCGTTATTCTTTTTATTACATTTTCTAACAAGTCAAGGGAGACTAGCAACGACTTTACTTTCAAAAGACTACTCAATGCTGATAAATTCAGACACAAAATCACCAGATACAGAATAAAAAAAAATAAAAACATTAGATTCAAATCGTATCATGACTTTGCGTAATGCTATTTAATTTTGATGAAAACTTAAACATATTTAATGTTTTATGAGAACTCCTCTAACGAATTCATTCTGCGGGGAAGTCACGACCCTCAGTCGTGAGGAAAAACGACTCAAAGAGAGAAAGAGAGAGAAAGTTTTTTGAAACGATTAGAGAATGTGTAAGTGAAAGATTTTCATAATTCATACAGTGCTCGGTGGCACAAAGGCCATGGATATAACTATATAGCGTTACTGATAGCAAATTTGTTTTTAATGACCTAACGATGCGTTTTGGTAGCCTCGTTTGAGAGGCCATTCCATTCTAGTAAAAGTGACAAGGTGGATAATGATTGACTGTTCTTCTTCTTATCGAATGGTAGTGGACAACTCTGGTATGGAAAGTTAATCAAGCCACCCTAAGGTGTCTGACATGAATTGAAGACTGCCGTATAAACAACCGGGAGAGACCGGGAGCTACAATTTAACATGCCAACCGACCCACGGAAGCGCCCAAAATTGAATGCCATTTTTTGGTAACCCATCCAAGGGCTGACCGGGTCGACAATTGGTAAACATCGCAAGCGATTGCCTCCGCTAGCTGTGCTACGCGCGCTTCGCTTGAGTGCACTGACTCAAAGGGTATAGTTAGAAGTCTCTAGATAATCTGATCTATAGATACTAGTTTCGATATCGATAGAATTACCTTGAGTTGATGACGTGTTCGATAACTTATCGCATCGATTGGTGACTGAACTATAGGCTTTAGAGTTTGTTCGCCTTATCTTGGTGTATAAATAGTGGAATTTTTTGGGTGACCAAAATTCTGGGTAAGCAAATTCTACGGCTGTAAGTTTTTTCTCTTGTATGAATTATTGTTAAGCAAAACTTTGTGCATGAGTTTGTATGTTTGATTTATGTATAAATTTGGATGATATGCGTATTGGGTACGAAAAAAAACCTTTAAGTACTTACTTACCAGAATTTTACACTCACAAAATTTTGTAAATTCCATGCTACATTGTTTTATGTATATTTCAAACTGTTGACTATTATTTTTAATTCATATATGAAATCATGACTCGTATAAATACTTAGAAGACTAATTTAAAAAACACCTCTTTGAAACTTTAGTTTTATTATCAGAATCTGTTCTTGATAAAATGTTTTAAGGGTTTTTAAACCGGAATGTTAAAATATTTCTGTCAAAGTTAAAAACTTTTGATAATCACGCACGATTTGGTGTCACGATTTAGAAATTCTCTTTCTATGGTTATAGTTCTTGGTTAGGGTTGAACTGAGTAAAAACGTATTTTTTTTTATTAGAAAATAAACGTTTAGATTTCGAGCACAAATATTAAAATTAACTATCTTAAAGTTATTTGTTTTGCGTAACGAATAAATTGATATACATTTTAACGTTCTCTGCCTCGAATCATATTTTTCATTACTAATGATCGTAATTACTATAATTTTTTGTGTTATATTTTTTCTCGTTCTTGTTTTTTTTAATGTAACGAACAGAAAAAAGCCATTTAAACCTAAATTATTCTCACGCCATACACTTCTCGCCAAAAATCGACCAATCAAAGAAGCCAATACAATTATTTTCCCAAATAATGTAATACAGTCACTCTCTGATTGGCGGATTCTTATCAACCTTGATACTCCTAACATACTCGTAGCTTTACTCACCCAAAGTACACATGACAACCCTATTACATCCAGAAAGGGACTGTGGCCACATCTACTAACACACAAGATTGTTTGTCTGTTGGTTTGGTACACTGACATAGATTGACACGAACGAGGAATTGGGGGCTCTGACGTCATCGTTAACTAAGGTGTACTATGTATGTTTGATTTGATGATGAAAAGATAGTTAGTCTAAGATATAGGAAAAAGACATTTGTTAGAAAAGAAATGAATCTATTTTTTTTTAAAGATGTATTCAAGTATATCACTTTTTATTTTACCTATGTTTTGGTACAGAATCTAAGATACTATTTCTTCAAAATTGTATTAATATAGTGGTAGAATTCAGAGCGTTAAAGCCACAAAAATGTGAAATAAACCTACTTTTACTGACTGGCCTGTTAGCTTAGTTGGTAGTGGCTGTGCCTTCTAATCTAGGGGTTGCGGGTTCGATTCCCGCGTGAATCAAGTATTTATGCATTTTAAAAAATGTATAATTACTTGTGTTGAGTCTGGTCGTTTGTATGTATAATAAGTATGTATTTACAAAAGAAAAGTATATAAGTATTATATCCGTTATCTAGTACCCACGACACAAGCGTTTGCTTAGTGTGGGGCTAGATGGCGC
Source organism: Macaria notata (assembly GCA_927399415.1). NCBI lineage: Eukaryota > Metazoa > Arthropoda > Insecta > Lepidoptera > Geometridae > Macaria > Macaria notata. The sequence goes on along the minus strand of OV656750.1, from coordinate 1,823,569 downwards.
TGTGTGCAATGTCCCGGAATATTTATTTATTTATTTTACTATTAGAGACAAAATATTTAAAATGTAAATTGTAGAACGAAACAAGGAATAGTCACAAATAGGAACTTCACCTCTTCTTTCCATGATCTGTAATTCAATTCATTTCTCCAACAAATTTTAATTTAATTAAGTCTTGTCATTAAAATCGTCATAAATTACGAAACAGATTTCCAATTAGCTATACTTAACTAGCGAAATCAAAAACTGCAGCCAAAGAGTCTCTTTGTACATACAGCTGATATTGAGTCCATTGATAATTTATAACAAGATAAAACGACATAATATTATTGACATAATACCGTAAAGAACAGGCTATGCCACAATATTTATTGTAAAAACAGTCTTGACACTATCTAAAGCGCGCTAAATTTTAGACTCTATCTCTCTCTTTCAGTCGTATTTCCTCATGACTGAGGGTCGTCACTCCCCCGCAAAATTCATTGGTTAGGGGAGTTCTCTTGGGCAAATACATCGTGGTGGGCGCCCAGGTCTTTCCACGGAAGACACATATCCTCGGATATAGTGGTCCCTAGACAAGTCGGTTTCCTCACGATGTTTTCCTTCAGAGTGCAAATCCACATAGAGTCTCGACCCAAGTCATGAGGAAACACGACTCAAAGAATGAGATATAGGTACTCAGATGGATACAAAATCAAAAAGCGTGGCTATAAGTCCAGTCTATCACAGTATTATGTCGATACACAATAATATAAATCTTGGTTAATGAAAGAGGGCTGTTATCTTGAAGAAAGTGGTTCTAGTGACCTGTGACATAGCCCGGCCATATTTCATAATAACTATACATCATATTTGACTTGACATCGATCTTATAAAGGCTAAAGTTACTAAGTTTGTTTTAAGTTAGTTTCAATTTAATTAACAAACTGTGAATTTATTTATAGTAACAATACGTAAAAAAACTAAACATAATAAAAATATGGGACATTTATAGAATTAATTTAATTTGAATGTACATAGTTTAAACCCTGGATCAATCATAAGTTTTTTTTCTATCGTAGATTACATTTACAGTAGATATATATGAAAATACAAATAGGGTTCTTCTAGGCAAGCGTGCTACATCTTAGACTACAGAGGCGGGCTATAGTCAAACGTAAGCCTTTAAAAAATAGTATAGAAAGAAATGAAATAATCATAAGACCAGATATATTTAAGTAGTGCGGCCATATTTCATAATAACTATACATCATATTTGACTTGACATAGATTTTATAGAGACTCAAGTTTCTAAGCTCGGGAATATGTAAATAACATTTAGTGTGAAGGTATGTTACACCCTGGATAAACAACACCAAGTTAAGTTTATCCTGATTATTATATATTTTTTTTTATTACTCTTTGTTTTAATTACCAAACCAACCAATTAATATATGTATATATAATTAATAATTGTCATACCAACGTATGACACCGACGTAATTTATGTAAATTTTTATTACTCAAAGCTGTACCTACAACACTGTATTTTATACACAATAAACAAATTATTATTATTAAATTATTATTAATTAAAGTTAGTGAGAACAATTACTGAAGTTTCATATCCAACGTTCAAATGAGCTATAAATTGTGTATTTATTTATTAAGGCTTAACATTTGTAGTCACAATAGTACATACAATAAAATTATAACAGACAAAATAGATTGTTAGTAGATTGTGTCACATGTCGAAGTTATAATTTACATTATTTGCAAACACAAATAGTTCAAACTACATAGCTATGCCAGCGACTTCGTCCGCATGGAATAGTTATTATCATAAAAACGGTTCTAGTGAGTTAACCTTAAAAGATAGACATATACTGTTGCAAACATTTTGTTAGATCATTTCAAGAGGAATCATTCTTTCATACATATTTTTTGATATCTTGAACCGTTTTCGCAGCGCACGCAACATTAATATTTTCCCCTGTTTTTTTTTCACATTTTCCATTGTTTCTTCGTTCATATAAGTTGCAGCGTGATGTTATATAGCCTAAAGCCTTCCTCGATAAATGGTCTATCCAACACAAATAGAATTTTTCAATTCGCACCAGTAGTTACTGAGATTAGTGCGTTCAAACAAACAAACTCTTCAGCTTTATAATATTATAGTATAGGTTTGACAGGCTCAATAACAATTCTTCGTTTTATTATAATACCTGAAGAGAATCACTAAAATGCAACTTAACACCAAAAATCAATCCATTAATCACAGTTAAAGACCACTGTACGTAATACTCAAAACATTAATTAGAGTCGCAAAAAATCAGCCAAATGGAAACTATGTCATCTCAATTAAATGTCAATTAGGCTTCAATGTCAACTTCACTTCCTAGTCTTTAGTGGGGCAAGTCTAGACATGGCGTCATTGTTACATAGTGATTTATTTTGTACTGGGTTACTGGTTAATAAGTTGTAGATAACTGAAACTTATGCAGTTAATTGCTTTGTTTTTTTTTACGTGGGATAGGTTGACTACAGCCTGCCTGATGTTAAGCATTGCTGCAGCCTAGGGTGTAACACGCTTACCTAGGAGATACCTATTAACTCTAAATTTGAACATGGATTGTAGTTCACAGGAAACACAGCTTCTTGTAGGTAAGTTAGACTTATGCAGATTTTGAATGACCTATAATGATGTCAGTTGTTAATATGTATGTACCTAACAAATTTATTAGTCTAATAAGCGTAACAAAGGCCTTTATTTTTCGTAACACGACCGAAGCCGAGGGCAACCACTAATCTAATATAATAAAAAAAACTATAAAATGAATTTAAACGATCCTATTTCCAACTAACCCAGTACAAATTGGCAATGGCCACGAGTCATTGCACTCACTGATGACAGCCCGATGATCGTGACCTCTCTTGTTGTGTTGCTTAATTGATATTATGAAGGTCACGTAAATTACTTTATTTGGCTATATTTTTTGTCGATAATATTTTTGTATTGTAAACAATTAACACGAGCGTTGTGTATTTGTTTTTCGTCATCAGTGACAACATTTTTAGACTGGAATGCATATCAAAACAATGCATTTAGTTTACAATAATTTGGGGCTAAGTTTGGTGATCAAATCATATAATAGTAATAGTTAATTATTAACCAAAGTTAGTTTGTTAGTTTGATGGTGTGTTTAATCCGCTTTCACTTATACGAAGCTACAAATCATTGTAATTTTGATGTAATGATAGACTGATTATAAGGTATTAAAAGTGATATCTAAATGCGACTTTTTGTTCTGATACAATGCGAGCCGAGCCGCGGGAATCCGCTAGACTAGACAGATAAATAAGTACAGCTACATCGTCCCTATATGGTTAAAAGAAAAGTAATCCAACTTTCTTTATCTTATAAAATTATCATGTACCATCATTCGGCTGAACCATTAATCATCAAACCATTGATGAACTATCTATGTTAACTAGAAGTGCAATAACATAATAATAACTTGCTGTAATTATTTATGAGAAGTTGTTAGTTGATCAGCTGTTTGAAAGAATGGTCTGCATAAAAATATATAAAAAACATATATCAATTAAGCAATTTAGACATTTCGCTTCAAAAATCCTTAGTTCATATGGTACTATACTCATTAAATTAATATTGATTTGTTTTTTAATTTAAACAAATTAATATTAAGTAATCTTAGTAAAGATCATAACGCTTGTCATTTTAGCTGCAATACATTAACTGACCAGTCGATTCAGTAATTCAAATAGCTAAGGTTGGGTATAAAAAGCACTTAAAAATAGCTGCCCAATTTATTCATGTGCATTAATTATTATGGGATATATAAAATAGAATCTGGTTTAATTTAGTTTAAACCTGTCGGCGGCATCACAGAAGAAGATTTGTTTTGAGTGCTATAACCGTAATGAATTTTTAAATAAAATGGAGATTCTTAAGTAATTAAGAAATAATTTATTTTATGCTTACCGGCCGTTACTCTGGTCGAGAGAGGGGAAAAGTTTTACTACATTGTAAAACTAACAATTGTCTTTTCAATCGTAACTTTCATTTTGTTTCAAAGATTAAATAATTAAGAGAATAATTCGTTTAAGGAGGTAATTTTTATCTTCATAATCAGTATTTTAATTAAGTATTATGATCATAAAGTATTTTTTATTTTTTTTATTTTACAATTAACTTTACAGGTAGCAATTTGGCAACAAAATCACCTGAAGCGATATCCGCCTAAGCTATCATTAATTCAATTGAATTGATTAAATTAAAACTATGTTCATATATAGGAAATAAATAAAAAAAAAAACTTTTATATAGACGGATATCCCAATTAGTGACTGATTATTTTAGACACATAATCCCATTTCCACTCTTAATTCTGTTTACATCTAAATTCCCCTTTCTTTGTCAATATTCCTAACTAATCTGACATCTTCCTTGGTTCGGATCAAAGGCAGGAAACCATGTATCAATAAATTAGGTTATTTTTAACTAGGTTGGGATCTCGTTGCTTAGTGGGATGTGTCTTTATAGAAGATTGCTGTTGGATGGTTAGGGATGTTATTGATTTTTAAATGTTGGTTTGATGGATTGATTTGTATTTGATATTGATTGGTAGCTAAGTACGAGTATTTGTTTGTTTCATTGACAGAGGCTTTTCCTGATACTTAAATAGAAGAAAAAAAACCAACATAAAACAAAAACAATTTGCATCAAAATAAAAATCCTTTTGAGGGCTTTCCATGCTAACTTTAAGGTTGGGTATGACTCTTATTTATAAAAAAAAATCACAATCATCATTGGTTTGTAACCACTCCTGGGTATAAACCTCTTTTGAAATGCGCACATAATACAGTCACGTCGCAATTTAAAATAAATACATTTCTTTTTATTTGCAATTTTCACTGTGTCGGGAAAATATTTTATACCTATTCCTTTTGAAGTATTTGCGAAAATTAAATTATTTGCTTACGAAACAATCCAAAAATACAATACTACGCAAAATTAGACGTATAATTCCCCAAGAATGTCCATCAACAACCAATTTTGGGTCACCGTGTAAAATACATGCAAGATATCTAAGTGCAAAAGTCACGTACTTTATGTATCTTAAATACAACTTAATTAACTTAGATAGATAGAGCACGGTTTCACTTACATATTTGTTACAATTGTTAGAACATAGGCATATCTTACATAAGATATTTTCTTTAAAGAGAAATCTGTATGAGGAAGAAATTCCGTAGATACGCGTATCGGTTTTATCTCATGTAGTCTTAAAGATAAGGTTTACTATTAAGGTATTTTACCTACGAAACATGTATATAGTTTTACGTGAAAATATATTTCAAAAAGTACTTTTAGTATAGCGCCCTGTCACTAGGTGGAGCGAGGACATCATCAAGGTAGCAGGGAACAGGTAGAGAGAAATCCGGCTGAGTGTGTGTCTTGGTAGAGGCCTTTGTTCTGAAATGAACGACTTTAGGCTGATGATGATGATGAAGTACTTTTAGTAATTTTGTTAATAATTTTGGTACTTACAATATTAAATATCTATATCTATGTCATTTTACGTTTACCTTAAAAATACATTAAGGGAAAGTGTACCTTATAAATTTTAAAAAGTACAGTAAATAAGCAAAAAATTCATACCTAACTGAGAAAGTTATGAGTAAAATTCTCTTATTAACTTTCAAATAATTGTCTTCTCCTCAAGATTTATTATAATTGTTTTTATAATTAATATAAGTTCACACGACACAATGCATATTTAAGATCTAATCTGTAGAATTAAATGTTAATGACGCTAATAATGTTAATTCGGAGTAATATAATACGTCATGTCTGACAAGAATCAGTTTTACAGAGCTCTGCAACACGATGATAATATTACCGTGTCTGCAAAGTGTAGGATTTCAGAATAAAAAACAAAAGGTATTTTATCTGTATAAATGTACTTATATACCTATATAGTTTTCAAGTAGGTACAACATAACTAAATGTGTATGGCTCGGTGGTAAATGTATCCACTTTAGATTCTAAAGTAGCTTGGTTCAATCTAAGTCCATTACCGAGCATTTAAAATAATAATACATAATAACATGGGAAGAAAAACTAAACATACCATGTACTTCTAACTACAACAAAAATAAGCGGGAACTAAGAAAATTCTAAACAAGTCTAAAGATAATCCCATACCTACCAATGAATTGTTTTTAAAGTTATGCTTTCAAGCAAAACACGTCGGAATCTAACTGTAACTTTTACTTCAAAGTAGTTTATGAAAACGTCTAATTATAGTATAGCAGGTATACTCGTAGTCAAAAGAACTTTTATGACATTAGATTTTAAAGTGTAAATAATATCTATCTTTCCATTATGAAGAGTGAGTGATAGAACCAGGAAAAACCTGAAAAAAAAAACACTTTCAAAACGTCGCCGTAAAATTGTCATATTTCTTTTTTTATACAATTGCCCAAAGAATCTTCCACTCGTTAAATTAAAGGCAGTGTTAACGGATAAGAGCCTTTTACATTTTGCGATAAAATCCAGATTTATCGCAAGCTGTAAAGATTATACACAAGCCATATAATTCAGGAAACTGACGTTTGTTTTATGATATATTTCATGGTCAGAGTTGATGGGTTAGTAAAATCTGTCCGCTAGACTTGTACTCTTAGGCTGGGTTGCACCATGCTACTTTAGCTTTAACAAACTTGTCAAAGTTACGGTTTGGCAAAATTTGATTTGCACCATTTATCAATTGTTAAAATACGTCATAACTTTAACCATAACCGTAACCGGCCGTGGATGGCTGGTTAAAGTTATTGTTAAAGTCATATCTGTCAGACTAGTCAAACATGACGTTTAAAACTGCAGAAAATAGTAAGATTTGGTTTCTTTTTTTTTTCTTTTTTTGGCCAGAACTTTGTATTGTGCTTGTTCTCAAATAAAAAGGGTTTACATTTCAAATTTTGACAGAAAATAAAACTAACAGCAAGACATAATATGACATATTGTAAAATAGTTTTGATTATATCTTTTGTATTGCCACGTTGTAAAAATGTTCCTGAGGTCGAAATTGAGGTAAATAAGACCTTATTTGACTTGCAGCTCCGGTAACTTTAACTATGGTACGAAAATCGCTGGTGCAACTCATTTCACTGTCAACGTTATAGTCAGTGTTACTGTTATTGTTAAATTTGACGAAAACCTTAACTTTAACCACTAATATGGTGCAACCCAGCCTTAGTGCAAGATTTAGTGCTAGCTGCGATTTGAAATTTTGATCGCTAATAGTTTTTTTTTTTAGTTAAAAGCAAAGTTAAATATTAATTTTAATAAATTACTGATATTTAGAGAAAATATACGGAGATAGGTAAGATAACGCAAACAGTACTTAGTTGATTCATGAATATCGTAAACTTCTGTAAAATTTTACGTACGCCTAAGAAAATGTAATATACTTGTAATTGAAGACTCCTGCCTGACTCCCCGTTCCCCTCGATCCAGCGATCTTCAAAGCGAGAGTGAATCGGTTCTCAACGGATAAGCACGCTCCATCTTAGGCCATAGCCTTTGCTTACCATCAGGCAAACTATGGTCAAGTGCAAACCCATTTTAGGTAAAAAAAAGATAAGAAAACGGTTATACAAAACTTACTTACTTACTAATGTAGCGCTGCGACCCAAAGTGGATCCTGGCCTCCGACACGTGGAGACGCCAGTCCTCTCGGTTCTGCGCCATCTCCTGCCACTCGGTAGCATGGAGTTAATGCAGATCCTCCTCTATCTGGTCCTTCCAGCGGTACTTGGGACGTCCGACTGGCCGTCGACCAGCTTGTCGTCCCAAGTACACTTTCTTCAGAGGTTATACAAAAAACATGCTATATATAGATAAGAACCATCTCTACCCACAGCTATTTCATTATCGACCGAATTCGTTATTAAAAATGCACAGTGAAGTGAAACAAATTTTAGGGGCGCATTCGAGTTTTCTTTTTAATCGTGTTTTTCTTAATATTATTTAATTAGTTCTGTATAATTAATAAACCATATCAGAAGTTCCAAATTGAATTTTCAAAAATCAAAGTTCTTCATTTCCTATCACATGAGAAGTAGCCAATTCAAGTGCCCAGAGTTTTTAAACCACACTTACGGTCCTTGAAATGATCATTAACCCTTTCATGCGAACCTATTCATATGGAGAGTCTTATTCTTTTTCAGAAGGAGAAGATATAAGAGTAACCAACTTATTTGTCGAGAGTTTTCAATTCACCCTTAGAGCTTTTGAAATGAATAATGATGGATATACCGCTTCTTCCTCCTCCTATCGAATGAGTATGGTCAACTCTGGTGTTGAGAGTAAATCAAGGCGCCCTAAGGGCTACGGATATGGCTTAAAGACTGCCGTACTATGACTAAACTTTTTCATACATTGTATTTAATTATTGTTTTTTTTTCTACAGATCCCCGAAGTGCCTATAGAAGATAAGAGTGCCTAGTGTGTGCTACAGTGCCTAGATCGAGTCTAGATCAAGTGTAGTGTCCAGTTTAGTGCTAAAGCAAGATGGAGCTCAGAAGTTTAGCGGTCCTGCTTGGATTGATGGTGTTCGCGGTGTCACAATGCTCAGGTATGTTGTAAATTTAACAATTGGTTATTAGTGTTTTTTTAATATAAAATGTGTTGTGAAAGCGGTATATTGCCAAAAATTTAATACAAATAAAAACTTTATATGTGCTTATTTCACGAAAATTTAAATACGTATTGCACATACTACCTATTTATGTGTTGTTTCCGAAAAATAAGTGGCCTATTTTAAATTCAAAATATTACACTTTCACCATGCGAAAACTTCGATAATCCAATACTTTATTGTATAGAAACCAACACACATATTTTTGCTTTTCTACTCTTTACTTGTACTAAATGAGTTTCCATTAGACCGTATTATTACCATTTATACCGTGATCATTATGATCTTCGAAGGAGCGCTTACTCAGTAAAAACGATTCAAAGATCGCAAAATTTATATCTCGATATACCTAATGGCACCTTCGTTATACATCCTCTTACAAAAAATTTGCATGAACATAATCCTGTCAATAAACTATGATTTATAGACCAATAATTTGATTTATAAGTGACGATAAAAAATGAATCAAGGTCAAAAACTACTTAGAGTTTGAAATGTGATAGCTAAGTGTGATATTGTGATCCATCACAGAATGATCACGTTACAATATGTAGGGCGAATAATGTAAAAAAAACCGGCCAAGTGCGAGTCGGACTCGCGCACCGAGGGTTCCGTACAAACCTGCAAGGTTTACAAAATATATATTTTGTAATGTAACTAAAAATTTAAGGTTTTCGGAATTTTTCCTTTATGTGTGGTATAAAACGTTGCTTCATGCCAAATTTCAAGATTCAAGGTCGACTGGAAGTACCCTTTAGGTTTTGATTCCCTTGCAAGTACTTGCGAGTTTCAAAATATGCAGCTTAAATTGCTGTTTCTTTTGATTGCGTTGACATAGAAGTTTGATTTTGCTACAGCTTAAAGGTATTATAGACCTGAGTATTTGGTATGAATTTCAATTTAATACCTCTACGCGTTTATGAGGAAATGGGTAATAAGTTTAAGATTATTAAAAAAAAATATATTTTGTGATGTAACTAAAAATTTATGGTTTTCGTAATTTTTCCTTTATCTATGCTATAAGACGTTGCTTCGTACCAAACTTCAAGATTCTGAGTTCACGGGAAGCACCCTGTAGGTTTTGATTCCCTTGCAAGTGTCGAAAATTTGCGGCATAAATGGCTGTATCTTTTGATTGCGTTGGCTTAGAAGTTTGATTTTTTCACAGCTTCAAGGGACAGTAGACCTGAGTAATTGATATAAATTTCAGCTTCATACCTCTACGCGTTCCTGAGAAAAAGGGTCTTGACAGACGGACGGACGGACGGACAGACGGACAACAAAGTGATCCTATAAGGGTTCCGTTTTTTCCTTTTGAGGTACGGAACCCTAAAAAGACATACTTGTGGCCTCGCTGTCGAGCAAATATTATCGTTTTTTGCAGCTATTATGTTGCATAAGGGTGTGGTCGTAGTTTACGCGATAATTATATGAATAATCAAACAGGCAGTTGATAAGTGTAAGTTTACGTACGGTTTGAGTTGATTGGTTTCTGTTTCCCATCCCATTCATAATTAGACGACGAGTGTAAAAGATAAAAAATGGTCAAGACATTGAGAATTCTTTGTTATTTTTTTTATAAGTAACGTGGTTGATATTTGTATTTTTTTCTTCTTGATTTTCATAAATGTAGCTGGTAAATTTCACGTTCATAATACGAGTACAATTTTAGAACCACAAATAGTTTAATTTGATCATGTATCAAAAAATATACCGAACAACACAAGGCGCATATTGCATGTGTACCAACGATAAAAATGTTTACCTGAAAAAAAAAAACGCATTTACTTAGGTATTCAAACTCTTACAATGGCAATCAACAATTGTGACACTAGTTATCCTTTTTTATAATAAAGCGTTTTATTTATCTATTCGCTGGCACTACATACCTCTAGCACAATAATCCACCATCATTCGACCTAGAACCAGTAGCTTATATTCTAAGACCTGACTCATCTAGTTTTTTAGTTTTGACTTCCTGCCATTTTTTATCTATTCTACTTCGCTGATAGCAGATAGTTTTAATACCTACTCTCTAGTATTTGTTTTTGCATTTGAAAGTCGGCTGTGTTCCAATGACCAGTTTTTATATTGCATTGATGATTGTTGCGCTTGGAAGATATTTTTCCTGTTGCAGTTAAATTAAATCCGTAAAATTCATTTGTGAGCGGCAAATCTAGTGTACAAAGTTTTCAAACCATTCCAGAGGTCTTTGATTGTGATTAACAATTAGATCATATACTGTTTTAGATAATAATTGAAAGTATTTGTCTTTACGGTCACCCATCCAGGCACTGACCGTGACACAGAAATCTAAATAAACTGTTTATTTAGATTTATGTGGACCGCGACATATTATGTTTACGATTCAACCAAACCAAACTGAAGGATTTCTTATATGCATGTCATTAATTTGTGTAACTTTTACCGATATTAAACGATAAACACACAAACAACATTGTAGTTGCCGGTAGAATAAAGTACTACCACTTGTACTGACTGCAGGTAATAATGAAACATTAACTGTGATAGCTTTATGATTAAAAAATGTGGGTCAAAAATTCTCGATTACATTCAATTCAGACCCTCGGCGTGAGAAAGTAAATAAGTACAAAAACGTTATCACGGTGAAATGCGAGCTTAACCGATGAAAAAAAGAGGTCGCTTGTGTTTACTTGGTTGAGATTATAGGGGAGTTGAACTGATAACCTACTGAAAGTTGTGGATTAGTACCTGTGAATGATAACCTTAAATTAGGCGACATTCATAGATAGATAAGAACTTGTAGGTTAGCTTTCAAATTTATTTATCAGAACTAGATAAATATAGGTTTCTTTTTTAAAGTGAAACTATGATACATTACATTGACTGGCCTGTTAGCTTAGTTGGTAGTGGCTCTGCCTTCTAATCTAGGGGTTGCGGGTTCGATTCCCGCATGACACAAGTATTTATGCATTTTAAAATTTATAATCACTTGTGTTGAGTCTGGTCGTTTATATGTATAATAAGTATGTATTTACAAAAGAAAAGTATATATAAGTATTATATCCGTTATCTAGTACCCACGACACAAGCGTTTGCTTAGTGTGGGGCTAGATGGCGCTGTGTGCAATGTCCCGGAATATTTATGTATTTATTTATTTAGTTCTTATGACATTATATAAAAGTGTTCTAGTTTGTTCCTTCGTCACACATCAACGGAGCGACGGATCTTTGTGAAGTTAGACCCAGAAGTGACATAAGCTACTTTTGCGACTTTTGTGACCAACAAATTATGGATATTCTCTCTTAGCTTAATTCTCTCTTTAAGTCGTATTTCCTCATGACTGAGGGTCGTGACTCCCCCGCAGAATTAAATCGTTAGGGGAGTTTTCTTGGGCAGATACATCGTGGTGGGCGCCCAGGTCCTTCCACGGAAGACGCATGTCCTCGGATATTGTGGTCCTCAAACATGTCGGTTTCCTCACGATGTTTTCCTTCACCGCTAAGCGAGTGCAAATCTACACATAACTTGAAAAATACAAGTCATTGGTGTAGGGTGGATTCGAACCAGGGTACGTCTGGATGAAAAGCAGACACTGGAACCGCTGAGCCACACTCGCTTTAGCTTAATTAACATATCACAAAATAGTATAATATACAAATTGTAGCTCAAATCATTTTTAAAATGAGGTAGAAAATACTGTATAAACATTATAAAATACTTTATTTGAAAAAACTTACAAAACAAATTTAACTAATTAAAAATAAAAACTTAACTAATTAATAACTAACTTATAAACTAAAAGTTATAATAAACTTAAAACACCTATAAAAAAAGGAAATAAAATAATAAATACTGTATTAAATTAGTTCCCTCATAATTTCGAAGATACAGGTTCCTAAACCTACATCAAAATCATAACGGTACTCCATACTGTGATTACCCATCTCACTGACGTTACCTGTCAAAGCGGCTGTCAAACTAGCTGAGTACATGACACCTGTCAGATTTACAGCGGCTGGAGGCTTTTGAGGAACGCCTACTATTATGTTTACTAGTAAAGAAAAGGGTATTATTTCATAGTAAGTATGGAATTGTCTACCAAAATTTACAAAGTTAATATACTTCTCGCATAAATGTATATAATGTATCGTGTATATAGATTACTCGCTGGTTTAACGCTTTTTTAAATTTTAAGCGCTTGGGAAAAGTTTATTCTAAATCTACGAACACCCCGGAAAGTAGCTAGTGCGAAATAATACCGGTAGTGAACATCAGAACACTCATTAGTCGTATAAAACCAATTTTAATTAAAGAATTACCGAAAAAGATAGTCTTCTTGATACAAAAAACATTGCCATACTTAAAGTACAATATTTAAGGACTAGCCTTTTTTAAATAAGTCCTGTGAGGTTGTTTGTTAGGTAATCCTGTACTAAATAGCCACAAAATCATAAGCCACAATGAAAGAGGCCTTAAGGCACCTAGAAGGGCCTATCTAAAAAATTCAAAGGTAACTGACTGATTGACTGACTGACTGACTGATATAGTGATCTATCAACGCACTGTCCATAACACTGGACGGATTGGGCTGAAATTTGGAATGAAGGTAGATGTTATGACGTAGGCATCCGCTAAGACAGGATTTTGGGAAATGCCACTTTTAAAGGGGTGAAATAGGGGTGAAATAAATACAAGTTTTACTTCTTAATGCGAGCGAAGCCGCGAGCGCTCACTAGTCTTTCATATAAGTACTAAAGAAAGTCAATAAGTACCGACCAACTCAATACCGTTATTTTCTTTGTCCCGCCGCGGCTGGGACTGTAATTTGGTTTTCAAATCAGTGAAGGAACATTCTGAATAGAGAGAGATTTTTAGATGCGTTCCTTTTGTTCCCAGTTTTTTCTTTATATGTGAGTTATGCTCCCGCTTGACTGGATCTTGCTTGAGGTTAAGAAGCGAAGCAACCTACGATGTACAATGGTTGCTTAGAAGAAACAGAACAACTGCGGACTGCAATTCAAAGGTCCGTAGTAGCGACAGATAATCGCGTTTTTAGTAAAACCAGTATGAAATTATGAACGTGACATAGGTAATCTAGTTTCTCTTGTGTCTAGTTTGGCCTTAATAATGCAGCCAGTATACATAAAATATATAAAATTAAAGTATACATAAAACCACAAAAAATATCAGTTAAATTGGGAACCACCTCCTTTTGTGAAATCGATTAAAAATAATGAAACAGACACTATATAATAAAGAAAATTTATTCAACTTTTTCTTCAATCCCTGACTCACATTATCATACTTAATAAAATTTTTGCAAAGTCCAATCTTTCACCACATCACCCTACAAATCCCATAATCACCCTACAAACCCCCCACAATATTCTCTTACTCATCATTTCCAAGAACTCCCGAAACTTGGACCGCGCCCTGGGGTCAGCGACCCCATTCGATTAATTACTAAGTGTTACTGCATTTTGTTTATTGGGCCACGATGTGGGAAGGTGGTGATGTGGTAGTTTATTTGGGAAAGAATGGGATAAAAAAAATTACACAAGATGAGATACAAATAAAAGTAAAAAGAAGTTCTTTAAAACTATGTTGTTACTTCAAGTAAGATGCTTAAGCCTACTGAGTAAAAAAAACTAAATAAAATAAATGTATGTTTAATCTTGTACAGTTGCTTACGAAATGAATAATTTACCTTCAATATTAGAGGTATCTTAAGGAATCACAAAATACGAGTATAAACTTACATGTTTAATTAGACGGTTATGCACACTGTCAAAAATAGGAAACTGTTTTTTTATAACGTCTTGATTTGCATATAAGTCTTAAATTACTAGATATTACTGAACTCTGGATTTCAGCAGTAGAGTTCAATTGACCTGTAAAAATATTGAATCATCTGTAACTTACTTCGGTAATCTTTATCAGAAGATAAGCCAGATATTGCATCTGCAAAACTGTTGAAATTTACTTGTGGGTCAATGAACTCTAAGTTTTATAGCTTGGTTTTTTTTAACGATTTGAATTAATATTAAAAAATAGGTTTTTAAGTTACATGAAATATTCTGAATTTTGACTATAGTAATACACAGGAGTGATGTATATTTTTTTAACCATAAAATAGGTACGATAAATGCTGTTGGCCTATAAAATAGCTAACTCTATAATGAAGTTATTTTTCTAGGTTAGCGCGTTGAAAACCTTAATCGCTTCTTATTCAGTTAATTTGATGTTTTTTTACGCTTGAATAAAAAATACCTCAAAATACCGTATCCATCCCTGAAATGCCTCGTTGTAAATCTTACCAACAGGTGGGGCTAATGTTTCGTAAACACGCACGCGGCATTCCTTATTGATAATAACTACTGATTATGATAATTACTGACTGACTAGATGATATCATTCATTAGGACCTAAGTCTAGGACTTATGTTGAGTTTAACTTAGCTAAGAGACTTCAAAGGCAGTCAATAGATTCAAAAGTAATGAAGAAAGCTTGTATCAAAATCAAATTTAAATTCATTTATTTGCACGAATATTGTCATACATAATAGATGTTACATATTTTTTTTGTATCAAATGTTCTACCGATAGGCGTACAAATGTTAGTTTTATGACTAGTCAAATTATGTATATATTTTAGGATTTGAGAAAGCTTGTACTACGCCTGTGTAGAGCTTTATAGCTTAGCTTTCCTAATTCAAATCGATCTAGCTAAGCAGACAGTAATGTGGAAAGCTGTAGGTACTGAGCCCATGTTGAGCTTTAAAGCTTAGCTTTCCTGACAAGAAAATTTCACTCTAAGATCAGTTTGTTTTCAAGTCTTTTAAATGCAAAGGAAGCAAAATGACAAAACAATGCAATTTTATTGAAATATAATGTTAATTTGAATTAGTATGTTTAGTTTTTCTTCCCGTATTTTTATGTTTTATTATTGTAAATAACGTATACAGATACCTGTTAAAAAAATATATTGAAAACTGAAGTTTATAATTAGACAAAAGATACTTTAGGCCGAGTCCCTATTTATTTTATTCCTGCAGATAATGTATAACGTAAAATATATTACGTTAAAATGTATTACGTTTCGCATAAAAAGTGAAAAATTACTATTTTTATGTACATATTTACTACCGAATCTCTATTCCCCTTGAACTATAATTTGTCGGTCTTCAAGTCGAGAGTAAACCGGTTTCTTCTAGGCAAGCGCGCTACATCGTAGACTATAACGTCGCTTAACATCAGGCAAGTTGTAGTAAAGCGTAAGCCTATATCATGTAAAAAAAAATAAAGCACAGTTCAAGTCAGATATTTTTGGAAATTTATTTACGTTACTTGTAAATAATTAATCATGTGGTAAATAAATAAAATATACGTGCCTTACTCCAATCCAAGAACAAACCATAATGAAACCTTCGATAATAACTTAAGAGTTCTGCAATTTGTATAAAGATACCTAAACCTTGTCACTTAAACCGGTTTAACTACATTCTTATCAAATACCGGTTAACGCAATATCTATAAAAATAAATATCTTCGGTTACTTAACAAATAAAAGAAAATTACTTAACCGTATGCTAATTTGATTAATTTACTTTAACTTAGCATTTTTGATTAGAAAATTTGGATTTTTTGATAGCTGTTAATTGCGTCTTTAACAGTGTGATATCAAATATTGATGCTGTAATTTGTAAAATGTATATATGATTAATGAAACTTACAACACAGTAATTAGCTAACTTTTATACCGGCTCAAAACCTATAACTTAAGAGATATGTATACTAGCTGGTGAGCGCGACTTCGTCCGCGTGTTACCATAAAAACGTTTTTAAGAAAACGGTTTTTAGTGAGTTAACCTTAAAAGATAGGCATATACTGTTGCGACCATTTTTTAGATCATTTCAAGAAAATTTATTCTTTCATACACATTTTTTGATATCTTGAACCGTTTTCGCAGTGCACGCAACGGAAGCCCTCAGAGAATAATTTTCCCCGTTTCTTCTACATTTTCTATTGTTTCTTCGCTCCTATTAGTTGCAGCGTGATGTTATATAGCCTTAAGCCTTCCTCGATAAATAGTCTCTTCAACACAAAAATAATTTTTCAATTCGCACCAGTAGTTCCTGAGATTAGCGCGTTCAAACAAACAAACATACAAACAAACAAACAAACTCTTCAGCTTTATAATATTAGTATAGATAAGTACAAATAATTAGCAAATTGAATATTATCTTAAACTTTATTACATCGCATTGCTTGCATATATACATACATACATATTTCTTTACATTTAATGACTCTAGATATACCTACATACACTATATTAATTAAATTATGATTTATGTACCTCCATATTAAAAACTTAATTCATAAAAACATAGCCTTGACCTATAACTCCAATACTGTAACAAAAAACAATAGAAAACAATAATGAGTTACTAAAAATTCATAACTGATTGAATGATTAGCTTATAAAAGAAGCGCCACAAACAATAGGTGAATCATTCATTCATTGCTCATTGATTCATTCCTTGGAAAATCATTATAGATGAGATCTGATATGTAGCAGATTTTATATTTATTTACAGATTTTAACAAAATGAGAGCTTATCAATTTGACTTGTATGTATTTAAGTATGAAAGAATTTGTTATGAATAAAGAGTATACATTATTGTGATGATTTATTTACGTTTCTAAACACGACAACAGTAAAATATCCTCAGGAAAGGCGGATAAATAAAATCGCAAGGGAGTGGCAAACTTTGGATTTGAGTGTTTTTATACCGCTATAGGGGCCTCTGCCTTGTTGTTTACTATCGACTACTGTAATATGTCAAACAGCAAAGCCTGAAATGTATTGTGCCACCAATAGTTTACTTTTTATTTTTCACATTGATCACCTATTTATTCCGCAACAAGTAGATAAGCAGACAAACAGATAAACAGACAAAAATTCTATAAACTGCTATATAAATGTTCTTTTATGGATTTAACGTGTCGTATACCCAATTTTTTTTATATCTAAAGCTATCTTAAGGTTAAAAATAGCTTTATAGAATGTAGTTTTATAACTTTAATAACCTCGAGTAAATATCACAGTTAGTTGAGCTACGGACGTCAAATGTGAGATGAAATGTTAGAACACCTGTTTATATCTCAGATAAGCTTATCAGTCAAGTGTTATCAAATCACACAAGTTAGGAGATGCCAAGAGCAGCCTGAGTTCATACACGTACTCATAGATAATGCAACAGTTAAAAACAAGTATATATTATGTATTATATCCGTTACTTAGTTCCCATGATACAAGCGAAAGCTTAGTATGGGGCTAGATGGCGCTGTGTGATATGTCCTGAAATATTTATTTTTAGTTGCTTAATAAAACAACGTAAAGAAAAACAAGAACTAAACAAAACAAAATTAATTCTAAGTACTAGATAATTAAATTGCAACGATATATTTAGAAAAGCCTATAGAAGAAAGATAAATACCTACTCAAGTAATTCTAACATTTACAACGATGTCAAAAAAATAGTATATTTTTAAACGAGTACTAGAGAGAAACTTATTAATCGATAATAACTTAAAATCGATTTTATTCCACAAAAAAAGGAAATTCGAGTAGAAAAAGAGAATTTTGAATCTATTCGATACATCTCGACACCAGTTTTCCACTTTTAATAGAAGGAACGTATTCAACGCCTATTAATTTTATGCAAAAGAAAATGTACACCTCAAACTTTTCTTTGCCCATAAAAATATTAATAACTTTATGGATGAGTGAAAGTTTGTCGGCAAGCTATTTGAAACATAATGCATGTACGGCCCAGTTATAAAGTAATTTAAAATATTACTTTCATCGCATTTTACTTATTTTCTTTTAAGAAAAGGTGTTAAAGCATTAACTAGCTTTATCTTTGTTTTGGCCTAATTTTTAATACGGAAGTCGATTTTAAAGAGAGTGTTATCAAAAATTTCGTAAGCAACGATAAAATGCTATCTTTGGCGGTTACTATCGGCTACCAACATGATCGAGTTTTGTGTGGGAACAAGTTTGTAAATTCTTAAATCTGACGCTTATGTCTGTGTGTTTCGGGAGCCTCGTTTGAAAGCCAGTTCCATTGCAAGCATGATGCGTCTGCAACCGCAATGTCACTCATATGAACGATGCTTCAAATTGAGATCATTATTAATAGATAGATAGATAAATTCTTTGTTAAAACACCACATACATAAAAAACATAGCAAATAAAATTTGCGTTTTAATACTGCTTGACAATCTAGTTACTTGAATTGAAAAAAGTATTTAAAATACTTTGTTATGCCTAAAGATGGTCAAAATTCTCCATCCAACCTATTAATATATTTTGTTGTAATTATAAGTACTTTTTATGCCGCAGCATTATACTTTGATTGTTTTAAAAAAACTTGAAGTATATTTCAATTAAGTGTGCAGAACTAAAAATGCACTAAAACTAAGTGATTATCGTTCGAGTTCCCCTAGTAGTTAGTAATAGTTGATTACATCACAGTTTCACAAAGAATCTTGTACCAATATTGCTCAATGTGTGAGTAAAGTACACAGATAAGGGACTCATTGATAGAGGCAGGAAAGGCAGGAATAACACTTGATTTTATATACTTACTTTAGTAAAGTGTGCTTGTTTTGGTAAAGACAAGTTTGTGTATTTCTATTTTTTTTATTAAACACACTTTAGATAATCTTTGACATTTTCCATCTTTTATTTATAGATTGATATTGTGTCAAAGGAATACTCCAATTGTGTACTCAGAAATAAACACTGTTAATTAATATGTAACACATAAATACGCTCGGATTAAAAAAAAATCACATGAAACATTAAATAAAAAACACAATAAAAAACAAGAGTACAAATAAGAAGTTTCATGTCCGGCCCCAACTCAGCACTAACTCAGTACTAAGATTTTGTCAATATATGCACTAAGGTAAAGGCACCTTATTCCGAGGGGTTCTGGAATTAGTACCATATTCCGAGGTATTTAGAAAAATAGCGCTTACAAGAGATTTAATAAATGAAAATTAATGCAAGAACTTTCATTCAATAGATAACATATCTTTGCGTAGTTATATCATCAAAAAAGTGGTGTCATGTGTAAACAGTTTGAAATAATCGGTTAGTATTGCGTCAGCAGCTGGCCGAAATGCACGCTTCATACATTTTGGACCCTGTGCACGTGATTACCATGTTTTTTTAAATAGTGTTATTCTCGTTATTTTTGTACTCTGTGTTTACTCTTTTGTGTTAAACTATTTAAAAAATATGTTTTTAATCGAAAACACTTAACTTTTGTGCATTTTTCTGAGTAAATTAAGCCCCAAATGTATTTCAAATATACCTCGGAATTAGGTGCTAATTATTTTAGTCAGTTCCTTATTACGATGTATACCGCGGAATAGCGATTTCATAGAATTGATATATATTTTGATTTTCTGAGTTGTTTTTATGATTAAGGATATCTCGGTTTGGATTTGACAAATTAAATATTAAATGAATATTAAAATCTATTTCCGAGGTAAGTTTTTGCGTCACATTCACTAATTATAGCATGTAATAGATGATTTATTTACCTATTTTATTAATTCGTTGTATGGAAAAGATAAGAAAGAAAATTAAAGTTCATATTTAATCTAATATAAGTGTTAGCAAGTATCATATATATTTACGACGATATTGCAAATAAGCATTTTTCTGTATAAAAAATATGAAAAATTTATACATTTTTTAGTACTCTGAATTTGGAAACATGATATTTTTATATGAAACGCTATTCCGATGTACAGTAGGTCGGGATAAGGTTCTATAAGCACGTAATTCCGCGGCACAGACTCAAGTAAAATACAGAGTGTTCACAACTTGTACAGGTTACTATGCAGTTTTATTTAGTTTTAAAAAGACTGAGGGACTTTAAAAAGACTGAGGGAAATAATGACGACAGTAACGACAACTGGCTAACAAAGCCACTCCCACTTCAAGAATGAAAAAGTTACTCCATATTTGATTGTGATTCAGAAATATCCAGCGATGATCAAGGTATTGTAACGTTGAATATAAAAAATCAAAAAGTTCTCAATGTTAAGAAGTCCAGTAACAAATTGTTCGGTGAATCTTAGGACAGTTCAACGTAGCTCTTTAGGAGCCATCTTGATAAAAATAATGTGATTAATAAATAATTAATGTGAATAAATAAGTAGTCATTTTTTTAACAACCTGTATCATTTCTACCGTTTCTATTTTGTACACTCGGAATTAAGGACCAAATACATCGGAATAAGGATTTTTACATCGGAATAAGGTGCTTAGGACTTTTTTCAGATTTAATTTAATTTTTAATACAAAGTTTAACCCAATAACTAAATGTATAGTCTAATTAAACAGTAAAAACAATAAAGCTTCTAATAAAAATAGCCAAACTGTTAGAAAGGTTCAGTTAATGCCTAATATTCAATATCCTTCCGAGTTTTGGTGAAAATACCGCGGAAATAGGTGCCTTTACCTTAGTTTATTAATTTCTGTAATTTTTAGCATATACGTTACTAGTTTAAGTTGTAGCATACACATTTATTAAAATTTAAAATATATATCTGTTTTATATGTATGTTGGCATGCAGAAAGAGCAAAATAAAACGAATCAAGACAATTTATACAGTCCACCGAAAAATCCCATCAATAATATCACACAAAAAGACCAAATCTTGAACCGCAACGCTCTTTTCAAATCAATCTTCACTGCGTATTCAGTTTCATAAACCTCTTCTCTTTAAAATATATACAAAATCATACTTTATATACTTGTTTTAAGGTTTAAAGTTGTACAACAGTCGGCAAGTTATTTAGCAGAAACGATTTGCCCTGCTTGCTACCCTTTTGTTTTCTTTTCAGCTGTGCCTTATTTAAAATGGCTGTTATTACACCGACAGATATGTACATGATAAGATAATTTATCGACTTTCATAACTATTACTAATTTAAAAGTGTGGGGGTTTGCAATTGAAGTAAGATGATGATGACGTGTCCCGGCGGGCCGCTCGCGCGGCGGCGCGCAGTCTGCGTGATGCCGCGGTCCCAGAACATACGTTCTGAAGATGGATGTCATAACATCCGAAACGCGTGAACAACTTACGCGAATTACATGTGAGTGAAAACCGTTTAGTTAACATATTGAACTAAGATGCTTGAATATAAATACATTGCATTTTTTGCAGGCGGCTATAGAATGAAATCAATCTATATTATAGTCTCTCTAGTCTCTGCAATTCATATTTCAGCTTTGTTTCCATAACTTCAAGGTATTTGATATGGTCAACAACATTTTTTCATATTTTTTTCTAATGTACAGGAAAATACAGGACTATAATATACGCTTGCAATAATGATTTTACAATTTATTATTAAGATTATACAAGATATTAAAACGTTAATGATGTTACAGTGTAAAAGAATCCTTCAATATGTCCTACAGACTGAATGAAGAGTGACTGACTGACTGAGAGCAACAACATTATTTTTACCGATGACTCACGCAAGGGAGTCTTGAATTATTTGTAGAACTTAATTGTTGAGCTCAAAGCTTGGTAGAGTAGATGGTCTTAACAGTACGTAAGTGTATGTAAGTTACTAACTTAAAAGCAACTTACTAGTAAATTAAAGTAAGAAAAAATATAATTAAAATTTGTTTTCTATGTTTGAAAACACATACACGTACTTACATAAGTAGCAAGTTACGGGTAAATAAAAAAAAACAGTGTTAACTCATTTTGACTAAACTATTTCTATTACCATCGTAAACACACTAAATATTTGTATTAATAAACATTAAGAACCAACGTGAAAAATAATGGATTTTATTGTAATATGCAAAAAAACTATTAACGATGTAAAAGTGAGATTACAATCGTATTAACAAACGTACTTACATTCTTTTTGTTTCTCAAACCATAATCAGAGCATTTGACATAACTAAAGACCTGAAGACAAGACCTTTCATCCAACTATATCCATAATAAACTAAATTTATATCCATAAGACCCTTATAAGTATAAAAATATCACCGCAAGTTAAAACAAAACTTACCCTATGCAGCTGTGTTGCAGGACAAATAGATTTACAGGCATTTTGAATAATGGCTGGATATTAATTATTTTAGGCTTAGGTATGTAAGATTTATTTGACATATGATTTGTTTAATAATTTATTACATGATCAATTTTATTTAAGTTGAATGTGTATTTTGGTACTGCAAATTAAATGATAGGTGTTACATTTATGTCTTTTGTGACACCGAAATAAAAACGAAAAAGAACAAAAAAAATTGCCTGAAATCGAAACTGTATAAATTTTAGTTACTACATCTAAGCTACTTTTAACATAAAGTAACCTTTAATTTATATAAAATGTACAAAGCTGGATGAGGTCTGCACAATATCGACGCTGATGGCACATGCAAAGGGAGGCCTATACCCAGCAGTGGGATCCCAAGGGCTGTGGATGATGATGATATACAAGGCTTTCAAATCACAAATCATGATGAAATACCACCGTCAGTCTGACTAAACATATTTAACACCCCACCTAACATATTTGTACAACAACTATAACTTATTCTGTGGGCAAGAATAAAATATGTGCGTAATGTAAACAGTATGCTTCGATGGGGAACGAACTTACTCATGTGGCTATAAAATATAGTTAACACTTATAATATACGAGTATTGTACGAGTCGCGGGCTTTTTATTGATGAGGTCTGCACAAGATCGACGCAGCTGGCACATTCAAAGAGAGGCCTATGCCCAGCAGTGGGATAGAGAAGGCTGTGCATGATGATTATAAGATAAAGTCGAAAGTTTGTGAGCATTTGTGAATGTTACAACCTAAGTTGGCTTGGTTCCTCAATCGATTTGGATAAAATTTGGAATAACATATGTGAAGTGACTAAAATGTGTGAAGTTTTAGAAACGGCGTAAAAATGTAATGGATAATTTGACTTGACCAGCATGTTTGCCTGCCTTCTTGTACGTGCGTGACGTCACAGCCAGCCCCAACGGAAGACCAGCGCTGGTTGCTTCCATACAACCAGCATTATGCTGAGTTGGGGCTGTGATGTGGCAGATTTTATGTTTGTTATTTATGATTTTACTCCTGTGTGTTTTTAAAATCTGTCACAATAAATGTTTTCTTTCTTTCTTTCTTTCTATGTTTGTCGTATTTTACAGCTTCTGTAAATATTTTAATAATAATAATTTATTAAGTAGCTTGACTTATTGATAAAGATCAATATAATTGTTTTGTGATTTTCATGTTTTATGTGTTTAATCAAATAAGGTAATGAGAAGTACAAATATTAATAACCAAGGTTGTAAATTAGCATGAAACATCAATATTGTGGCTCAATATAGTTTGTTTTAGACTTACGTATCATGGCCTTTATTAATTGTGTTGAGAATCATCTGGCTTTACATATACAAGGTAACTGGTATTTGACGAATTACTTTTTAAGAGGCGTTTTAGTACATCAACTATTGGTCTACGGGTCTTAAAAAAAAAAAAAAAAAATGTGTATAAAGCATCCACAGACTATCAATAGTAGTGAACACATACACACATGTTTTTTTTAGGATTTCAAGTGCAATGTTCGAGTATAACTTACAAGTATTTCTGCTCATATTGTGTTGAAGTAGCTAAATAGTCGTTAAGCCATGTCAAAGGCCCATTAATGGGGCTTGATAAACTCTCGACACCAGAGTTGGCCACTCTTATTCGATATAAAGGGCTTATATTTTAAAGTAAGCCCACACACATAGCGCCTACGTGGGGGTAACTAACCATAAATTATCAATTTTACACGCCCTAAGTTACTATGTAAGTATTCTGTAACGCCATGTTTTCTATGAACTATTTATATCTCATTCTGTGCCCAAAATTGATGCTTTACGCTGGGGCATCGACTACATAATTTGGTAACTTCTGACTATATAAGTATTTACAACTTTTAGTTCAATTAATCAGCTGCAATTCGAAAACGAACTTCAAAACGGAGACGTTCTAATTCCGACTGGATGTTTTTTTGTATTTATAACAAACTCGTTTACTACGTTATATCTATAGCGATGTAATTTTTTTTGTTTGTTAGGTAAGGTAATTAAGGTTGTTAGAGTGGCCAACATTTGTATCAGAGTTTTCAAACAGCACTTAGGACCACTGACATGGCTTAACGTAATGCTGTAACTGGTATTACACTATGAAACATGAGTTTTTTGGACACCCGCTAAACCTGCACTAAAGTTGGTCATTTAAACCTAATTGGAAATTGTGATTATTTCCAATGAATAATAAAAAAAATATGAAATATGTTTCAAGTGTAAATTCGGTTTTTTTTTGTGATGTCCATTAGGTTTAACTCTACGCATGTGAAATTGATGAATGACGCTCGTTATGACTAGTTCCTATTCATGAATGGATTCACTAAAGATGTTGTTGTTGATAGCAAAGTCAATGACACGTTAAAATATGCGATTTGTAACGTTTCGTGTTAAGCGTGCCATTTTTATATGGTTTTAGTCGAAATATTGTTAAATAAGATAACTTAGGAACATTGAATATGCTTTTGTTTATGTTTAGTAGTCGTCCCAGTGTCAAAGAGCGGAGACATTGTTACGAATAAACAAAGTAATTGTATTCAGTCAAATTTAATATATTATGTATAAATCTTTATGAAATAAATGAAAAAACTCTTTAGCAGTCCAGCCCAATAAATAAAACAATACTAACAAAGTAATAAAATAAAACAAGTCTTAAAAAATACCTAGTAATTTCCAAAAGTGTCAAATTCTCCATCTTCCTGCAACATCTTCAATTAGCCAATCAAGCTTGCAGTCTCAGAGCAATCTGCATTAACGAGCTCGCATTACACTTTATTGATTTATTGGAGCGATCATTTCACTGCCAATGTCAGATACTCAGATGGATAAGTTCAATGAAATTATGGTAAGATTCACAAACATTTAGCGTATCGATATATATTTACTGTAATTTTTTTCCTTCATTTTGTTGGGCTCCGTCCGTATCTGTTCGTCAAAGTCATGACGGCACTGTAAGATATACTCATAATATTATTCGGGGCAACTATGGAAAAAGAGATATGGAGACAACATTAATGGATCGAAACAGTAAGATAAACCATAACATCATGAAGATTTCAGTCGTAAATGTCGTTAACGAAAAAAAATACATTATTACACATTACTCAGTATATTTTTTTGCGTTCAACAAGAGAATTTAACCACCATTCCACGCGCCAAAATTAACCTTAACACTTAATAATTAGTTACAACAAAAACCGTGACAGAACCTAATTATAAACTTTACTACCACGTAATAAGTGGTTGTAACTTTATAAGTAGCAATTATAGCATTACATTCGTACTTAAATTAGACCTTTTTATTGTAAAGGTGTTATAAAGAAGGGTTGTAATTTAACCTTTAATTATATGGTATTTTTCCCCATGCATTTATTAATTTGCAATGTGTTGTAATTAACTTTTTATATATTGTTAATAATAAAGCATATTGCATCATTCAGTTTTTGAAAATTACATGCTTAATTGTTCCCTGTATTTCCCAAGAAACGTAAATATAACAGTGAAAATTATATACACTTATAATTTTCACAATCTCAGGTAAACGTTTAACAAAATTCTTTTAAATAAATAATTTTGCCATAAAATAATAATATAAAATAAAATAAAAAATAAATAAATATTCCGGGACATTGCACACAGCGCCATCTAGCCCCACACTAAGCAAACGCTTGTGTCGTGGGTACTAGGTAACGGATATAATACTTATATACTTTTCTTTTGTAAATACATACTTATTATACATACAAACGACCAGACTCAACACAAGTAATTATAAATTTTTAAAGTGCATAAATACTTGTGTCATGCGGGAATCGAACCCGCGACCTATATGCTATTTGTGTTTTTATTACTCATAAATATTCTTCAATAGACAATTGTTATTTTTGTTAGACCATAAAATCTCTCAACTTTAAGCAATCTTCACTTTACTCGTATTTGACCACATATCACATAGACCATATTTCTTCCCACACTAGTTAACTAAGCTAAGTGGTTACTAATTCATCTATTTTTATCCCTCACTCGATCTGTCATCGTCGTTTTTTTAACTGTCACCTAAACGTCAAATTAGTTTTTACGAGTCGATGAATGAATGAGATAGGGTTGAATGAATGTGATGATGTAATAGGTAAGAGTAAGGTTTGGTGACGGAAGTATATTTTTTTATATATGGACATGTTCTAAGGGGGTTCAAAATAAACCACATTTGATTCTAGTTTAACTTAAACCAAATTTTGGTATAGCCATTTGAGTGTAAGAACTAGTAAGAAGGGATGCTAACAAATTCTTGCTTTTGTTTAAATGTAGTTATTAAAATTGCTTTTTTAAATTTAGTAATGGAGTCACAATTAAGTCTTGATTTTTCTTCTTTTGAGAGGATCATTTCTAATGTTGAGAATTTTCAAGTCTCCCGAAGATCATATCTCATAGATTATCTACAATTTCACGTGTCATCTGATCCACGGAAGCGCCCAAATATCACTGCTTGCTGTTTCTTATTAATAAATCGCCTGCAAATATCTCCGCTAGCTGAGCTACGGTTCATATTCAACTAGGTCTTCTTCTTCTTATCGAAAGAGAGTGACTAACTCTGGTGTCCAGAGTTTATCAAGCCTAAGGGCCTCTAACATGGCTTATCTTCTGTCGTACTTGACAATCAGCCGGAACCTACAATTTAACGTGTCATTCGACCCACGACAACTAGTTTTTGTTTACGTGGGATAGGTTTACGTTTGACTACAGCCTGCCTGATGTTAAGCATCGCTGCAGCCTAGGGTGTAACACGTTTACCTAGAAGGTACCTATTAACTCTAGATTTGAAAACCCCTGGATTGTAGTTCGTAGGAAACACAGCATTACATAAATAAATATAAATTATTCGTAGCACATATTGTTGACATTTGACATATTTCTGTCCAACAAATCAGGATAGTCTTCTAAGAAACTTGGCGCCTTTTTATCAAGAGGCATTTAATCTGAATGCAACATTAAACCATTTATAAACATAGCTATCAGCGTGAGGGTTCTTGGAAACGTGGAGATAATCATACTTAGGTACTTACAGGTATTTGTATATGCATGTATGTATCAAGACGATGCAGGTAACTAACTATGTACATATATATTTGGCTGAATATTATTATTAATAACTTATATTTTTGTACTATACATATTCATTTTTATTCTGTTAACTATTGTAAATCTATACTAATCGATACTAATATTATAAAGCTGAAGAGTTTGTTTGTTTGAACGCGCTAATCTCAAGAACTACTGATGCGAATTGAAAAATTCTTTTTGTGTTGAAGAGACTATTTATCGAGGAAGTCTTTAGGCTATATAACATCACGCTGCAACTAATAGGAGCGAAGAAACCATGGCAAATCTGGAAAAACGGGGAAAATTATTCATCTTTGAGGGCTTCCATTGCGTGCACTGCGAAAACGGTTCAAGTCGTGGGTATAATTTATAAAGCTGAAGAAGTTGTTTGAAAAATAAATATGATGCCCAAAATAACTAACGCAGGCACAGCTAGTAACAAATGTACATCAAATCGACTTGTAACATGTTACTATGGAGTTATTAATAATGAAATGTTAGTTGAGTTGTTTTATTTTTATGTTAATAGTAAACTCTCTATAGCATACTGCTTGAATACATTAAGTATCTCTCTTTGAGTCGTATTTCCTCATGACTGAGGGTCGTGACTCCCCCGCAGAACTAATTAGTTAGGAGAGTTCTCTTGTGCAAATACATCGTGGTGGGCGCCCAGGTCCTTCCACGGAAGACACATGTCCTCGGATATTGTGGTCCTCAAACATGTAGGTTTCCTCGCGAGGTTTTCCTTCACCGCTAAGCGAGTGCAAATCCACACTTACCTTGAAAATACAACTTATTGGTGTATGGTCGGTTTCGAACCAGGGTGCGTCTGGATGAAAAGCAGACACTGGTACCGCTGAGCCACACTCGCTCTTTAACTTTACATTAAGTATAAGATACGATAAATATATTTGAATGATGTTTTTATTGACAAAGATCAGACCCTGGATAGGCTACTTTTGATCCCAAAGTAACGCGGGTAACACCGCAGGGCGCTGTTAGTATAAAATGGACACATGGTCATTTTCAAGCTAGTTAAGTTACCTATTTAAAACCTCTTTCAAACTATTTATGTCCCCTAAGTTACCCGCATGATTTTTAAGATAAATGGGTTATACCAAATTAGTATGAATGAACAAAGTATTCTAATGACAACTGTCTCACTCTATCACAATGTGTGTGAAAGAGGCAAGAAGAACGTCATTTGCGTGAGAAACTTCAGTAAATTTCGGTTTATGAGTGGATTGTGTTTAGGTTAGCTGTTGTTAAGTTCTTACATGAAGTTTGAATTGTTTATGTCAGAGTTGAAATGTAGTACAATTCACATTTATTTGGTCATGTATATTGTAGTGTTTTTTCACTTATTTCTATAGAATTTAAAAATTGTAGGTACCAATTCAAATATAGATGATTTAATATAATAAGAAAAAGGAATAACATTGGTATATTAAAAAAAAAACATAATACTTGAGCTAACTAAACGAGTCTCCTAGCTTAAAGTTCTTCAAATATGTTTTGGCAGCCTCATTTGAGCGCCAGTCTCACTTAGATATTATATGTATGTATACCTATATAATATGTATATGTTAAACTAGTGGGTGCTCGCGACTTCGCTCGCATTAAGAAGTAAAACTTGCATCTCCTATTTCACCCCTTTAAACGTGGCATTTCCAAAATCCTTTCTTAGCGGATGCCTACGTTATAGCATCTACCTTCATCCCAAATTTCAGCGTAATCCGTCCAGTGGTTTGGGCTGTGCTTTGACAGAACACTATATCAGTCAGTCAGTCAATCAGTCACCTTTTTAGGAGACTCTTGGTCAACAAAAGCCTATCAAAAATAGGTACTAAAATGACTATATATCTAATGTACATAACTAACTATCTATTTTCTGAACTGACGAAACTCCAGGAGTCTCCCCTAGCAATCAATACGATATCTCAATGGGGATGTCTGTTCAATCGATTGCAATAACAATAAAGATAGCACCACCCTCGGGGTCCAATTAGTTATGTTGTTGCCACCCTCGGGGATGTCGGGGTATTTTACTAGTACACTTATTGAAGTGCTATTTAGTTATAAAAAAATTTTTGTGAGACATTTTTATTACGGTTTTCACTCACGAATTACGAATTACAAATGTACCAACGTGTAACAATTCGCGTATGTACATACTACCTACGTGTACACCCGAAAAGCGAAATCAACATACGCGAATTGCACGTCTTGCGGTCTTGCTTCCAAATTCGGTAAGGTTTCGTTAGTAAGTATAGAAGTAACGTCACTTTAGAAACTTTTCCTTGATGCATTTTGCAATGCGTCAAAAAGTTTTCAATCGATTCATTTAACTAATATAAAATAGTTGAGCTATAAAAAAGCGAGTGTGGCTCAGCGGTTCCAGTGTCTGCTTTTCATCCAGACGTACCCTAGTTCGAATCCGCCCTACACCAATGACTTGTATTTTCAAGATATGTGTGGATTTACACTCGCTTAACGGTGAAGGAAAACATCGGACCACAATATCCGAGGACATGTGTCTTCCGTGGAAGGACCTGGGCGCCCACCACGATGTATCTGCCCAAGAAAACTCCCCTAACGAATTAATTCTGCAGGGGAGTCACGACCCTCAGTCATGAGGAAATACGACTCAAAGAGAGAAAATAGTTGAGTACTGACATTATAGTTTTCATTATATTTTACAACTTCACTACACACATTTCACATTCTTATAAAATGTCAATTTAAACATTTCTGGATAAAATGTATGATAAACATGAGTTAAATGTCGATGTTTTTTTTATTTTCGTTGATTGAAAACACCTCACGTGGTTGAGTTATCTACAATTATCAAAACGGTATTTATTAATCAATATCAACATAAAACTTACAATAAAAAAAACCGCGACTCGATCAAATCACAAATTAAGATTTTTCTACAATTTTAAGTACGTACTAGGTATAATTTTCATTTTTTAATCAAATCTTATTGAAATTGCAAAAAAACCATTTTAATTCTCTTTATAAAGTACAAACCCATATATCTTACCCCGCCCTTGCCACAATCCCCTTGCAAATGGCGATTTATTTAGCATTTTAGCAAATTTAGCGCCCATCTGACCTCAGGAAATGTATTTGGGTGAGGGGACTACTATTTCAACTCGAAACTAAACTTAAGCCTTCTTGCTCAACGATTATTAAACGCATTTAGTATCAATATAACCTAGTAAAGAATGGTTAAAGGTTTCAAAAGTCGTTGTGCGGGTTTAAGAGTTACAATTATTTGGCATTCGTCTTTTATATAGAGACACGATTTTTTAAATAACATTACTTAAAATATGCAACAACGCTATTTGCCAATTGAGTTTGATAAAAATTTTGTGCCGTCACCTTCAACGGTAACTCTGACAAAATGTGTATTTTTTTTAATATGTGTCAAATAGTCATATAGCCCACCTGATGTTAAGCAGTCACGTCGCCTAAGGATACTTACAACGCCTGAATCGTTGCAGCGCTTTGTAGGGTGAAGACCTGAAAACTTACGATTTCAATAACTTATGACTTACTTTAGAATTCCACAAGTACCCCCTTCCATGCCACCGTCCAATTTTCACCAATCAATTTAATTGGCCACAATGAGAAACGCCGGTTTCTATTTGACTCCCGCATTTTACTCGACTATGCATCTGTTAATTTTGTTCACTTTTAACTTTGCCTTAGTATATGGAGGAGGGTTTGCTTCTCACGGCTTACTTTGATTATATTCCATATATCTTTCATATATCCTATATGTTTAGGTACATAAAAATACTTAGAAAGTCAATAAAATTTAGTTTTTGTGTTTATCGATTTGTTCTTCATTCACGTATCAGAGTAGGTAATTAATTGGTTATCAAGATTTTTAGTATGGAGGTAGTCTCGTGATAAAATTAATATCAAACATTAAAGTTATTGTTTTTGCGAAATAAGCTAGTAATGATAATTTTTGCATATAATATGTACATACATACTTGTGGAATATAAATAACATTAAGTTAGTTATTTTATATAAAACGAATGATAATATGTTGAGTTTTGTGTAAAATCTCTATAGATTATTTCATTTTTGTTTCAGGTAATTTCAGAACTTCTACCCCTTTGAATGACCAACTGACTGAAATTACCAAGAACACATAAAAGGTAAAAATATTCCGAAGGGTTATATTTGAAAACTTTATTACTTGCTTTATGGAGTTAAGGCCATAAAATTACTTAGGGTTAAGCTTCCTAAAATACACCCAAGGGCATAATCAAGTTATAAGTTCTAACCTAAAAATCACTTAACAACCAACTTCAATATTGCATAGAAATTTAAACTCTATTCAACTAGAAATAAAATGTATTCTAAATTGCATCAAAATCTAATTTAAGACGGGAATGCCACAGTCAAGTTGTTAATTTTGGCACACCCGTTTTTCACTAATTCTACGACTATTTAGAGTAAACTTTTTGACAGCAAAGTGTCATTTATTGTCAAGTACATAAAGGTCAGAATAGCTTGCAGTTTTACAATAACAAATTCACATTATATGTGATATGTCTAAGTACACGATATATAAACAGTTTATATTGAGCTTTATTATAAGGGAGCAAAGACTAAATTGCATTGTTCGTAATTGTAAGTTCGAGTAAAGAAATTGCATTTGCTATTACTTTTCCAAATATAGACTCTAGGCATAAAGGATTAGGGATGTTTTTTCCTTGCCATGTTTAGTAATTTAATGTTCCAGTCTGTATATTTTTAGGATATTGGTAATTTAGGCCACGTGGCACACGAATGAGGGTGGAAATGCTATTAAGTCGTTGCTCTTGACATGAATAAATATTTGTAAATCCATCATTACGGAATTTCTGCGGGTATTCCGAGAATTTTGTGTTCGAGTGTCTCTATTTTGTTTTTGTAGGTAATGGTTATGCTGTACATACTGACAGTTAGTTACTGTAATGATGTAGGAGCTGTTTTTGGATAACACATTACATATGTAGACAGATAGATACTTAGATATAAACTTTATTAAAACACCAGCACAATACAGAAATTTACAAAAAAAAATTATTAAATCTCAAGCCTAGTGTCTTAAATGGCGACCTTATCGCTTAAAGTGATCTCTTCCAGGCAACCATATGTAATGGTTTAAATGATATTTCAGTTTCGCATTAGCGAAACAACATTTGCAATTTCAAATTGAGAGTAAACTTGTTCTTATGGAATTAGCAAGATCCATCTCAGACTACCATTGTTAGTCAAATTGTAATCAAGTGCACACAAGAATCAGTTTTTCTATATAGATGGATGAAAGTTTCGAACTTATTTTAACACATACTAGAGTTTGTCTGAATGACTATGTTTTTGTCTCAATGACTATACCTATGTCATGTTCATAAGTGTCGATTTTCTCACAAAATTCTTTACCTACTATTACCTAGTTACAACTAAAAATAGCACTAAAACTGCTAATTAACGAATGTTACGATAACTGTTAACGTAACAGTGATGAGATATTGGTTCGCACGTGAATTGCTATTTAGCACTCTTGTAGTCAATGTTGAGAAATATTGCTATTTATGCGTGAGCTTTTTATTTAATTTTTGGTCTGTCGGAAATTAC
The DNA here is from genome assembly GCA_927399415.1 of Macaria notata. Taxonomy (NCBI): domain Eukaryota; kingdom Metazoa; phylum Arthropoda; class Insecta; order Lepidoptera; family Geometridae; genus Macaria; species Macaria notata. Next base: position 1,789,941 of record OV656750.1, on the reverse strand, counting down.
GTGCGTACAGGACATTGGTATTGATTACAAAGAAATGTTGATTCTATAAATAATAAAAGATAAAAATATGTTACAAATACTCAATGACTATTAAATTTAATCTTAAGTTTAATAGTGGTTTTCATGTACACTGTGGACTCAGTGGGTAATTAAAGTCTGTAATGTTGGTGTTTTTACAAAATAAATGTGCAGAAGGCAAAAATAATGAAATGAAATGAAATGAAATAGTTTATTGTCAGGCAACTAGGTTATTAAAGGTGTTAACACTCTTATAGCATAATCTAGGAACTAGGTTATTATAAGACAAGAAGGATCTTTAGCCGCTGCCCGTATGGGCTTACAGACATTGTGTTTTAAGTTAAAAAGTAGGTAATGAAATAAATTGTCAACTGGAGACCTAATACTAAAAATTTATCAAACAAAGACATGCTTACTGACTGAAGCGTTAAATATTAAGACATTTATCAATCTGGCCATTATTCACAAACAACTGCAACTCAATCAAGGAGACATTAGTAACCAACTACCTACATATATATAAAGTAGTATGTACTGTGGCTGCATCTGCAGAATGGCAAATCAACACAAATGGTCTTCTATTAAAACAGTTCCGCGTTCTTAGCTTAGTAATTACTGGACTCGAATTATGCACATCGGAGTGTAGTTTACATATAAGAAATGCAAAATATAACAAATTAAAAAAAACTGAATTTCTCAAAAACCTAACTTACAATGCCAAAATCAAACGCGACCCAAAGCTAACCTCGCGATGTTATATTTTACATATCCGTTTAATTTCTTTTAACTCTTTTGTGTTGTTTTCAAAAAGCTATTTGTTAGGTAGCACTGTCAATTTTAGACACCGGTTACCACTAGTCTATATATATATAGGTATAATATTATGGCTGACTCCGAATTGGTCCGTATTTTATTACGTACTCGCTGTGCCTGCGACTTCGTCCGCGTGGAAAAGTTATTTTGGGCGTCATATTTATTTATGCAAATAACCTCTTCAGTTTTATGAATTATAGCTGTTACCCACGACTTGAACCGTTTTCGCAGCGCACGCAACGTAAGCCCTCAAAGATGAATAATTTTCCCCGTTTTTTCAAGATTTTCCATTGTTTCTTTGCTCCTATTAGTTGCAGCGTGATGTTATATAGCCTAAGGCCTTCCTCGATAAATGGTCTATTCAACACAAAAATATTTTTTTAATTCGCACCAGTAGTTTCTGAGATTAGCGCGTTCAAACAAACCAACAAACTCTTCAGCTTTATAATATTAGTATAGATATCAATAAAATCAATACTTAGGTACTACTTAACTAAATAGATGAAAAAGCCAAATTAATAACTTTTTTGTAACAAGTGTATTTTTTTTATTTCGGTGCGATTTTTTTGCTAAAATCCGATGTGCATAATTAGCGTACAAGTAACTGCACTGTACTATCTAAATGATGAGTAATGTAATGCCTAATGATGTTTACTGGAGACTTGATTAAGACATTTACTTTTAATTATTTTATGGTAGGCTTGTTTTATTATAATTAAACAGCTGTTTGTTTAATGTTTATAGAAGGCGTAAAGTCCTATTAACTCAAAAATTATAACTAAAGCGAGAGTTAATCTGTTCCACCCATAATAATCACTTACCACTAGGCGAGTTATGGTCAAGTGCAATCCAACTTTATATAAAAAAAAACTTTTTTGTTATTAATTTTGATACTGAATTTTCTGTAGTAAGTAGTGTACCTATGCTAACTAAAATATACGTGCAGCGATATTGCCAAAGTTAAGCTACGGACGCTAAGGTCAGCGCTTAGATGGGTAACCAAAAAGTATAGTGCTACTTTTTCTTTTTCAAGGCGCATACCGTACGTCCTTGTCAGATATATTTACGTTGTTGAGTTAAGTCACTAATGAGAGGTCTTTTTATTTTTGTAAGTACATAGTAATAATATTAATAAATAAGTACTTTACAGTAAGCAATATAAAAAATACTTTATAGTACACTAAATTTGTTATTCTTCTCAATGCTCATACAATTCCATTTACCATTCACAACGGTACTCAAACAATAAAAAAGCTTTATTACTTAACTTACTATTCTAAACTGACCATAAACTTTATGAATGAAAGCGTCACACCAATTTACTTTCAAGTGACTATTAATTCTAACGTTTATAAACCAAAAACGTAATAAAAAAAACAATGACAGTAGGTGTCAACCGTGCTTTATGTCAAATGGCGCCATAGATTATGTGATTTTGGTTACAGTTTTAGAACGAGGTAAGAGATTTGAATTGAGATTTTTTATGAATAAATGAACATTGAAAATTTGTTATATTTTTGTATAGTTTTTTTAGACACTAAATTCTTCAAAAGTAAACAAATAAAAAAATAACATATGTAAGTATACCATAACACATCTTTTGTGTAATTTGGATGTCAGTAAAATATTATTAAAAGCTAGTGTGGCTCAGCGGTTCCAGTGTCTTCTTTACATCCAGCCGCACCCTGGTTCGAATCCGGCTTCACCAATGACTTCTATTTTCAGGTTATGTGTGGATTTGCACTCGCTTAACAGTGAAGGAAAACGTAGTGAGGAAACCGACATGTTTGAGGACCACAATATCCGAGGACATGTGTCTTCCTCTTCCGTGGAAGGAAATGGGGGCCCACCACGATGTATCTGCACAAGAGAATTCCCCTAACGAATTAATTCTGCGGGGGAGTCACGACCCTCAGTCATGAGAAAATACGACTCAAAGAGAGAGAACATTATTAGGTCATTATCATTCAAATATTTAGCTTGACCCTATTTTCTAACCATTTAAAAATCCAGTCAGGTCCAATGAGTACAATGCATCGCAATTTGAATGCAGAACGTTTGTTCGGCCATATTTCAAATTTGTTTCTGTTTTTGAACGAAAAGCCCGCGGTTTTTGTCTCGTCGCTAGATTTATTACCAACTTCCGACGTTCCGTTACGCTGCGTTTAGCTTTTACTAGTTTTGTTTTTTTTTTTGTTTGAATATGCGTTTCGTTTTTACTAGTATTTGTTTGAATAGAAATTTGTATGTCATCATTGAATTAGAATCACTTGGATTGTTTATTTGGAGGGGACTTTAGCTGTGTTTTTAAAAGCTCTGTTATTTGATTTCGTATGGCGAGGCTCGCTTCCGGTCGTTATGTGGTGGTGTACTGAGTTTGATTTCGTATGAAAATAAATGTGCCAATTGTTATACCGTTGAAAATTAAATTATGTTGATATTATGGTCTAAAGATATACCTACTAAAAAAGGAAAATTAAATCAATAAGTTACACCACATGGACGGTCTATTATTTTCAAATTATCTGTGGTTATTTAAAAAAACGTACATGATCTTGTAATGTAACTTTTTGTTCAAAATCTTGCATAAAAAATTGAAACCAAATGTATAAAAAAATTAGGAAAGCACGTGAACAAACTGCACCCAAAAAATAAAAAAAGTCATCTTTAGAGCTGTCAATCTAACCCAGTTTCTATCGAATAATCGAGATGAATGGAATCGATCAACAATCGATGCCGCGGTCTATTGGGCTCGATTCGATCATCGATTTTCATTCGATTCATATGTAAATTGATGCGTTTACATAGCCATTAGGTTATTAATAGGGATTTAGTTACTTTGCATAATTTTAGAGCAATTTTTTAACCTTTTATTTAGGCATTATTTTGCTAAGTCATTTATTATCTGTATAAAATTCTGGCGGAATTTGAGTCAGTTGACGTTTTGATCTGGAAGTAAAAACAAATTTATGTCATAACCGATGTGAACAAGGAACTTTTTAAGAAAATGACATAATTTTAGAGCGATACAAAACCTGTCATTTTATTTTTCATACTTGGATAGATTTCTTATGGTGAAACTTGAGGAAGTAGATATGAACATCAGGCGCATCATCGTCAAATCTGAATTTATTATACCTAGGAACCAAGGATTTTCATCCCTCTCTTTCTCTAGGAACTAAAACCGTTAACTGTCTATTTTTTAAACTAGGAATGTCTACTTAACGGTTACTCACTCCCATTCCCGAATTCGAACCGAAAGGAAATGCCTAAAATAAGCTATTTATATTCAACGAACTAAATTCCAGAATGTTTTCACGTATCGAAAACACATTAGGTATTCTACATACGTCTACGTTTAAAATAGACAAATGCCTTAGCGATGGTAAATAGGTGGTAGGCACATAGGTATGCCCATCCATCATCAACATAATCAGTTTAATGAGAGCAAGGCATAAGCCTCCTCCCTCTTACGCCAATTAAAAGAGTATGCTTAATCCATAAAGTATAGAAAAGAATGGGACACCGCTTTTTTGTTTTTTTTTTTTATACTAGAAGTGGGTTTGCACTTGAGCATAATTCGCCTGATGGTAAGAAATCATTACGGTCTAGGATGGAACGTGCTCACCCAGTAAGTACCGATTCACTCTCGCTGTAAAGACAAATGCCTCAAATAGGCATTTGTCATTACAGCGAGAGTGAATCGGTACTTACTGGGTGAGCAGTAGTACTTGTTCTGTTTTTTTGTCCTTTTCCTGACGTTTATGCTATTGTTATCATAAAAACATAAAGTAATCCTTATTTCAGTTATGTTAAATTGCGTATTAATTTTTGTAGTGTCGATTTTAATTAAAGATATACAGTTTAATTTATAGACTTACCTAAATCATATTCTAATCATCCATAATTAGAAACGCTGCATTTTAAACTACAATTATTGCCTATCATCAGGCAAATCGCTCAGAAGAATTGGGAACCTTCTTTTTAAGTTGGTTAAAAAATTACGTACACTACATAGCAGAATACGCTAGATAAGTATTCCAGCACAAATTTGTCATTTCCCATACGCCTGCTGAACAAACAGTCCCACTTTCACCGCCGAAATATGTATATGTACTTACTTGCACTTGACGTTTGCATTGTAACTGCGAACAGTCATGGTTTTGGTCCTAGCATTATAACTTTTAATGACGCAGGTTGCTTCCATACAACCAGCATTATGCTGAGTTGGGGCTGTGTTGTGGCAGATTTTATGTTTGTTTTTTATGTTTTTACTCCTGTGTGTTTTTAAAATCTGTCACAATAAATGTTTTCTTTCTTCTTTCTTTCTTTCAAATTTGGTAAAACAAAATCTAATATAAGACTGTCAAACACTTCATTTCACTTGAGCGACATTCGCGCAAAACAATCTTTGGTAAACTATGTCTTTACTTATCAAAGTACTCTAGATGTCAACACAGAACTTAATTACAATGTGTAACAGCGTCTTCTTGTGCAGTTTTTGTCTTTCTCTTCTCCTTTGCTAGATATACTCTTACTCTTCTTAACTGATGTTATTGTTTGTTAAACAGTAGCCTAATTATTACAATTAAGTCCACCATCTTAAGATTGACCACCTCTTCAAGATTGCAGATAAAATTGACATTTGGGTGAAGATGATATTTTTCACCAGATAAAACTCCATATCACATATTTGTTACGTAAATTAAAATTATGTGAGAGTTTGGTTCTGAAGTAAATGTTCTGTCAAAAATAAGCCCATCGTTCATCATGCTCTAAACTCTTCTATTTTCCAGCTGATAACCAATCAAATTGATAATACAGATTCCATGATCAATCAAGTTTATCACTTGACTATCTGTTTCGTTATTGATATGTGTCCACTGATCTCCATCAGTACAAGTACGCCGTAGGTACTGATGGAGGTCAGTGTATGTGTCCCATATTTGTGTGTTATCAGTTTTTCATTGCTTATTATGATTCATTTTATTTGAATGAAATCCGTAAATAGATAAATCAATTAAATTTAATTTAAATCTATAAAACTACTTTAAATAATAACAAATAAATTAATCTGAGCTTACTACATATATATGTATGTTACTCAATTTCCTATCCTATCCAATACTTACCTATTATCTTCTTACTGTTTTGCATTTCATCACAATGTGACAGATGTAATATGTATGTAGGCAGGTGTATCTAAATTCAATACGCATTGAAATAGAGGTAAGTTTTGGCCATAGAGTAAAATAATATGTTGTTGCTGTCACCACCTGTGATCCTTGACAATTAGTCCGCTAAGCTATAAATATTTATATTTTAGAACCCATGAATTTAATCGTATTTTTTTTATCTATAAAACTATCAAACTCAACACATCCCCCTACCAGCCTACCAGAATCAACAGCCAAGGTTGCCATGGCAACGCGTGGCGGCTCGCCGGCGCCGCCTCCCCCACTGAAATATCAGACTGAAATGTAAGCCAGTAGTTTAGTGGGGAGGTATTGGGGAGGGAATTGTAGTGGACTTGATAGGAGAAAATGTGTTCTGTATTTTTTTGACTGAAGACTGGGAAGGATGGCGCATGCTCCATAGAAAAGGCCTTTAAATTTCAGATACTTAATAATGTAATATATATATAGTTATAGAAATCTAGTTAAACATATATTATTATATTATTATTTATATACGCCCGCTTACAGGGCTCATAAACACATATAGCCATTTCCGCGAGGTAACTTTTTTACTCACTAAATGTCTTTGAATAGTTTAGTAAGCCTAATTAGGTACTAAATATTATGTTTTACAAGCGTTTGCTTAGTGTGAGGCTAGATGGCGATGTGTGCAATGTCCCGGAATATTTTTTATTTTTTTACTAGACACGCCCTGCGGTGATGTTTGTGTTTGTCCTGATTAAAATGTATCTCATACGTTCATCCAATCTAGGGTTTAATCTATCGCCATAGCAATTTCATACAAATCGATCTGAACACTCACACACATCTACCTGTATAAAATTTGTGTTGCGTGGTGTGGTAAGATATACATAGTTAAGTAGTGTTCTTAAAAAGCTATCGCCGTAATTAAAGCTCTAAATAAAATTCCTTTCAATTCAAATCAGACACATAAGACACGTGCACGCATTCTAGTCCCAACTCCCGTTACTATCCGTTCCAAAAAGTTTTACGATCATTTGTTAAGCACCTGCTTCTATTGTTTTAGTATTTAGGTTTATGATCTTTCTTTTTGCACAATGATACTGTGTGGTTTATTATGCTTATCGTCCTGATCAGCGCATGTCATTATTTTTAGTTAGTGGCCAGAAATAGAATAGAATTAAAGCTTTTGTTACTATGATAGGTGACTAGGTACGGCTGTTGTTAAGCCATGTCAGAGGCCCTTAGGGCGGCTGAACTCTCGACACCAGAGTTGGCCACTCTCATTCGCTAAGAAGAAGAAGACTATGCTAGGTGCCTAAGCGTAATTTTTATACAGACTAATATAGTGACACTAAAAATAAGATAATAAAGATGATAACTAGCCTTAAATTGTAGGTCTTCTAAATATATAAAACTTAAAGGTGATTGAGTGTGATCTATCAACGAACAGCCCAAACTATTGGCCGGATTGGGCTGAAATTTGGCATATAGGTAGATGTTTTAATGTAGGCATCCGCTAAGGAAGGATTTTTGGGAATGCCACTTTTAAAGGGGTGAAATAGAGGATGCAAATTTTACTACTTAATGCGAGCCAAGCCGCGAGCACCCACTAGTCTATATATATAAAACTCAAAGGTGACTAACTGACTGATTGACTGACTGACTGATATAGTGATCTATCAACGCACAGCCCAAACCACTGGATGGATCGGGCTGAAATTTGGCATGCAGGTATAAGTTATGACGTAGGCATCCGCTAAGAAAGGATTTTTGGAAATGCCACTTTTAAAGGGGTGAAATAGGGGAAGCAAATTTTACTACTTAATGCGAGCAAAGCCGCGAGCACCCACTAGTTAACCATAAAGCTTGGTCGATAGTTTTTGAAATATGTATTTTTTTATATCAAAGTTTCTAGGATAAATAGTTGACCACATAACTTTTTTCTTGCTGTTAGTAGCTGACTCATTATCATTTTCCACGAATATCTCTGCATTAATTTTTTACTTGTTAATGAATGCAACTTTTCTTGCTTATTTATGTAAGTACATCATACCTATAGGCTATAATATATAACACTAAATTTCCGTCCAAATCTAGATTCTCAAAGCCCAGTTCTGCTTTACATAATTCTATCTAATCGAGGATTACATCCTCCTCAGTACTAAATCTCTTTAATCCGACCACCTTCAAGTTTCTACTACGGCGGCCATGTTGTGACGTCATAAGTTACGCCATGACATCCCATGGCATGAGTCAATGATTGCCCACGCGCTTTTCAAGGCTTCAATGAAAGTCTTCTTGTGAATAAGGATCAGTGCATAGGGATAGAGTAAGAGTAAAAAAAGTCCATCTATTTATTTTTATTTTCGGGATCACAATAAAAGAAAAACGGAAAATAAATAACGTCACCATATTTTCTACACTTTTTTGGTAGTATTACAGTATAATAATGTTACTTTCATTAAATTGAAAATAATAACATATTTGGCAGATATTTAGTCTTATCTAACTAAAAATAAATGAACTACACCTTTTCGTAAAATTTTGATATTGTTTAGGTTTAGTCTTTAAAGTGTCTTGTAATTAGATTAATATTTTCTATATTAAAATTCATAGAAACACTATCAATAATCTATTCTGTCTTTACTAGGCTTTCAACAATTAATGCGACGTAAGAGATTACATAAATAGTGAGGGTAAAAGAAAGGTTTGTTTATAAAAATAAATAATCTAAATTTATAATTTTCTATTTCTAATGAGTTACATACAAACAAAATGACACAAAAAGCTTGTCACCCTTATCAGATATAAAAAATTAGGGATGAAACTAACAAGCGTATTAATAATTATATCAAATATCCAATCAGACATCCCCCATGACCAACTATGGCGTATAAAATAGCTTATTATTTATTAAAAACTACCCTCTTTCACGGTAATGGTAATAATGAAGATTTAAATAGATTTTATTCCAGCGTATGTTTGACAGATGTTTGGAATGACGTCAGAATGCTTTTGACGTCATAATAATTGTATGAAATATTTGATGAAAAAATACTTACAACTGTCAAACATATCGTATGATTTTAATGAATCATCTGAATGTTAAAACTTCAATGTTTATTAAAATGTCATTTATTATGTTTTACATTATAGATACCTATGTACATATGTGTTATTCGAGGCATATTTATGCTTAACAAAAATTACCAGCGATCTTCAAAGCGAGAGTGAATCGGTTCTTATCGGGTAAGCACGCTCCATCTTAGCCCATAGCTTTTGCTTACCATCAGGCAAACTACGGCCAAGTGCAAACCCGTTCTAGTTAAACAAATACAGTTAATAACTAATACGTATCAACTGTATTTTATACGTATTATATCCGTTATCTAGTACCCTCGACACAAGCGTTTGCTTAGTGTGGGGCTAGATGGCGCTGTGTGCAATGTCCCGGAATATTTATTTATTTTATTTATACATCTTAAAGCTAAATTCTGAAAATTAGCTAAACCAATTGGTAATATTAATTTCGTATATAGGTGACAGAAGAAAATAAACTACCTATAAAAATTAGCTACCTATACATCAAATCAAATCCCTATCTATGTACATACTATTATCTCGAACACAATAAAACCATAATTCGTAATTCGATACTTTTGAGATCACAGCGTATTGGCAGCTGTCACTAACGGTGCTGTGGTCAGAATTAGAATCCGGTCATAAGGTCAAATGTCTTGTTGTTATACGTGAGTATTCTGTTTTTCATTTAAACGTTACAGAATCGTGATAATTATAAAAAGAAGACAGGGAAAACATATGCGAGAAATGCTTATACTTTTTTTAATTTGAGCTAGAAATAGAAAATCTTAAATTATTTGTCAAGACATCAAAAAATCAAGTGGGATTAACAATACTTGACATAACTATTATACAAGTGTGTACAATAGTAATAAATGTCATCACTTAAACTACTAAATCCTTTTTAAGTTAAGGAATTTGCTCATTAATAGTTAATAAAACAAAAAATGCAATAAAACTTATTGTTTTACGATTCAAATGTTAAGTGTCGTTTTTGTAATACCACCTGTGGAGAGTATTTTTAAGAGGACCGTAAAATCTTTGTGTTTTTTCGAGGACTGTTAAAATTCTTTTGTCTTCGGCATCTATGAGTTGTGGCCAGTGTCAACCCCTTGTCGTGAAAGATTGAGTGAGAAATTAAGATTTTGTTTTGTGTAGGAAATAAGGGATGTCGACTGAACTTTCTTTCGTTGTTTTATTTTGAGTGTATATTTTTTTGTCCACATACAATCAAATAGTTTAATTACACAGCAAAAATGACGTTATTTATATGATAATTTATATCAATTACGTAGAAATGAGAAGTTATAAATGTAGCATTTCCCATGTGACGCAAACGTCGATCAAAGTTCAAATGCGTTACGAAATTCAAGTGCGTAAAAGTAGTTTTATCTAAAAACATGAAAAACTTTTTTGTTTCAACAGTTTTCCCAAAACAAGTGACATCCGCCTGTGCGTAGGTTAAAAGTTAACAGTCAAGTAAACAATACATAAGAAAGCCATCAGAGTCCAAATGAGCATTTAGCGACAACAATTCACGAACTACTTGTGAGATAAAACAATAAAAAATGCCACTGCTTTGTTTTTGGGCCTATATATATACAAAAATAGTTTTTACGCCTTAAAGTCAAGGTTGATAATTGATTGAAAATCACAAGCGATCGGAAAAAGATTCCGTCTTATTTCTTTTTAAAATGTTGATAAAATCGGAAACAAACAGCCGAGTTTGCCCATTTCTTGTAATCTTTTCGACACAAAAGAAACCGCGGTTTTTGTGTTTGATTCTTTTTTTGAACACATTCTTGAGGCACAATCACCGTACCTGACTTGACTATGCATTCGAAGTTTGAAAACATAATAGACTTTCTTTCTTCGATTCCTTTTTGAATTTAGTTGAGAGGGTAATAAAGTTGAAAATTGACTGATTTTCGACTTTGAAAGTGGCAAGGTGTTACAAGAAGTATAATAATTCAGTTTGACTGGCGCCATTTCAAATTATAATTTTTATATTAATAAAGGGGTAGTGACGGCAAAGGGCCCGATCGCAGATACCTAAGGTTAATATGATTTAATGCGCGGGCCTTTTGGAGATTTTGTAACTTTATTTTAAAACTCACCATGACTTGGTTATTATTAAACTGTGAAACTCCTTGAGGTATAAAATATGTGATCATATTGAACTAAAATCTATTGATCAACGTATCAGCATTGCCATCCAGCGTGGTAATGCGGCCAGTATGCTGGGCACCCTGCCCTCTGGTAGTGGGCTGGAGCACTTAGATTATCTTTAGGCTTTTCTAAAGATTTTCTTAGAGCCTCTTTTTTGTAGTAGTTAGAAGTAGTATGTTTAGTTTTTCTTCCCTTGTTTTTATATTTTACTAGCTGGTGCGCGCGACTTCGTCCGCGTGGAATAGTTATTACTATAAAAACGGTTCTAGTGAGTTAACCTTAAAAGATAGACATATATTGTTGCGGACATTTTGTTAGATCATTACAAGAGGAATAATTCTTTCATACATATTTTTTTAATACCTTGAACCGTTTCCGCAGCGCACGCAACGGAAGCCCTCAAAGATGAATATTTTTCCCCATTTTTTCCACATTATCCATTGTTTCTTAGCTCCTATTAGTTGCAGCGTAATGTTATATAGCCTAAAGCCTTCCTCAATAAATGGTCTATTCAACACAAAAAAAAATCAATTCTGACCAGTAGTTCCTGAGATTAGCGCGCTCAAACAAACAAACAAACTCTTCAGCTTTATAATATTAGTATAGATTATTGTAAATAAAGATCTATCTATTGATCTTCCTGTCCTACATTGTAAACTGATTCCTTGTAGGCAAGCGTTCTAGGTTTTAGATTATATTGTAAGTTACGTAGATTACAACGTTGCTTAACATCAGGCAAGTTGTAGTAAGCGTGAGCCTATCTCATGTTAAAAAAACTTTGTAACGTTTGGTTATTTTTACGACATAGAACTGTTATAAAGTCACCTAGATCCTTTTCCAACTAAAATAGGTACAAAAGTACAAAACTTCTTTTGTAAGTAGTTTGTATTTAACAATAGGCTGTAGCGGTTTCTTTTTCGTTAAAGGTGGTACAATATGTTCAATGAATTTTAAACTAAAGTGGTGTAGGGTGAATATGATATTAGACGTTTGTAGGACAGCTATAATTGATATTAAGGGAATTGATTCAAAACTTCATTTAATTGGTTAAAACCAATATACAAGATATCTTAAAATATTATATCCTCTAGGAAAGAATCGCGAATCAAAATTTTATTTATTTATATTGAGCTAAATTTCTTAACTTATTTTTAAGCTCAACGTGGTTAAAAAGTTTTAAGTTTAAAGTATATATTAGTGGATATGTTATCTCTGGGCACTCACTGCATGGTATCTTCTCCATTAATTTTCGGCGGGTTTTTCAAAATACATCACATAAATAAAAACATACCAAAAAAATCTGTCAGAAGACTTGATAACCTCCTTTTTTAAATACATATACATAATATTCACTTCTTAGGAAAGATTTGGCATAAAACCTGGTCACAACAATATAGACACGCTTCTCAAACTGCAGCCTGCACCCCCGCAGGTGACAGACAAATGCACGCGCGCAATTATATTGTATATGTATAGAATAGGTATTATTACACTATAGTGCGAGTACAGGAATATGTACTTTAATTCAATTGACGTACGGTTGAATATGGCTTGACAAAGTTATGGGTATTTTTTAGTGTGGAGTTTTACGTTGATTTGATAGTGCTGGTAAGAGAATTTGAAGCGTAAATTTGATACAATAAGGTAGAATATTGTTTGTATTTGTAAGGGGTCAAATTTTGTGCAGGAGGCATGGTTTGGTCAAGCTGCAATTGTATTGTTTTGTGTAGGCTTCATTGTAGGTTATTGTTGTAACAATTTACTACACTTATTTGGGGTATTGAATTTAAACTGAAGCTCTTTTTGTGACTTTTTGCTTCTTCTTTATTAAAGTTAAAGGAAGTTTTAAGAAAAAGATTCTCGGCAATAGTTATTACAAATATAAAGGTTTGTAAACCTTAAATTTACATACTTAATTCATACGAAAGAAAGAGATATCTTGAAAATCGATTTAATTTTTGTTTGATACATTTATGTAGGCATATATATAGGCATACATACATCTAGGCTGCAGCAATGCTTAACATCAGACAGGCTGTAGTCAAACGTAAACCTATCACAAGTAAAAAAAAAAATGTAGGTAGGTACAACATGTTTAAAAAACTGCTTACTTGGAAAATCTTTAAGTGAACTTTTTGTAAGCATTTAAAGTGGTATATAGGTATAGTCAAGTTACTGTCATCTTATGAATATTATTACTTTATGACTACTCAAAGGTGGTCCAAACATCGAAACTATTTATGGTCTTGAAGTACCTATATTTTGATTTGTTACGGTAGCTTTGGCTTCAAATTGTATGTATTATTAGATACAGAACAAAGTTGACACGATTATGTAAATATCTTTACATAGATTATAAGTAAATAGATTAGTCATATAGTTAAACGGTTTGAAAAAAAAATTACCTACTGAAAATGGAAAATCTCGAAATCTTTTTTTTTACATTAGATGGCTCACGCTTGACTACAACTTGCCTGATGTTAAGCAACGTTGTAATCTACGATCTAGCGCGCTTGCCTAGAAGAAACCGGTTTACTCTCGACTTGAAGACCAGATCATGACAAACAGATACCTAGATACTTTTGAAATTTATTGTTTGACTGTGTTGATATACTTATAATCAAATAAATATTTTTCTTCTTATACATAGAATGAGATTGGCCAGTTCTGGCGTCAAGAGTTTATCAAAAATATAGTACTTACAAGCTTAAAAAACAGCTAATGAAATTTACTTATCAAATTATAATTTCTCATCATTTTATAAGGTGAAACCGCAGGGCACATAAACAATATTAAAAATAATATCATCTTACGTACTATCTCATAGGTGGTCTCAAAACCTTTTGTAATTTCATATCATTACAATATCCGGTTTGTAAAGCCTTATAATGTCTACAAACAGAACCTTCGTGGAATATTTATTACAACTTTACTTCTACGTGGTTTGAATATTGCGACAGATGAGTTTGATACGAATTCGACACGAAGCTGCTATTATTTTTATTGCTTGGCCAGTTTTGATGAGATTTTTAAGCTAATATAGTAATTTAGAGCTCTATGTGGCGTTTGAAGAAGAGTGGTTAATTTGAATGGCTATTATGTTATTTTAGTAAATTATGTGCACAAATACAAATTTACAAAAATAAATGTATGATATTAAACCAAGATTAGTAAATTATAGCCATCTTTTTATTTGTTCAGGGATATTTACATAAATGTAGTCATTTAAGAAATGGAAATTTTATACTTATATCTATTTTTTAATGTAAATTTAATACTAAAATACTTACAAAAAACATAAACTGTCTACTAAACTATCTAAATAAAATTATAATTTGATTTGAAAATTCCGTTTTTTTTTCGTAAATTATACCTACATACTCGTAACATTAAAACTGCTAAATTTCCAGAAGCTTCCACTCGAAGCTTAATAAAAGTAACGGACGTGGCCAAAATGTAAAAAAAAACCGCCAGCCGTCATTTGTTATTCCTACCTGGACATTCCTGGAAGTGACCACCTTTATCTGATATTGGGTAAAGTGTGTGCCACATAACAATACACTTGGGTTTTGACTAGCAAATTTCGGTTGACCATTGCCATTAAAAAGTTATTTTTCTGCATACCTAGTGTTAAAATAGAAGTTGACTTTAAGGAATTAATATGCATAGACATCACTAGAGACAAGAACGCTGGCTGGTTCCTTGCGCAAAGGATTTCTATAGCAATCCAGCGTGGGAATGCAGCCAGCGTTCTTGGCTCCATACCACATGTAGATTGTTTAAATTTAGTTTAGATGTAAATACTCTTTTTTAGTTCTATTAGTGTTAATATGTGTAAATATTGTTTCTTATTATTTTAATAAATATTCTATAATATTAATTATTCGTTCGCTTCATCAGTTTCAATAGATCTTATCTATTCAATCTGATTGAACATTGTTTTATGAAAATTAAGAAATCTCAAGTGGTACCTATTTAATCTATCAAGGCTTCAGCATTTGTTGCTTGCATTATTACTTGGCATGTACATATTATGTAGTAGTTGTATGTATTTAAGTAAATGGAGTGAATTATAAATTTAAATGCCTGTGATTAGTAAAATAAAATATGCATAGATTTTTTATTTTATTTTAGAAAAAATACCAGGGCTCTTTTAAAAATTGTGACTTATGTAACTTAAGTATTTAAACATCTAGATTATAGGTTTCATGTACATTCTACAGCATAACGTTCTATAATATTGGTTTTTTGCTTTGATATCCTTTCGTTAACTAAAAATATAAGGCTTTTTGCAAGGCTTCATTCATTTAGAAAGATAAGATTTTAGAATACCGATCCTATTTTTTCTCTAGTTATAATAATTTCGTTTCATTTTCGTACGTTGCTATCACCAATATTGTATTTTCAATGCCTTTACATTTGACCATTGCAAAATATGCCAACAACTTTTACAAACTAACAAATTACGACCTGCCATAAACTTTGTCCGAAATAATTTCATATCATTCCTAAAAGTAGCACTTTGTAGTTTAAAACAAATTGAATTTGAACTTTAAAACAATGTGGTTAAGGATGATTGAAATCCTTTGAATTTGTAAGTGCTTTGAGTAGTCAATATAATAATTGAGTTTCGGAGAATTGAATGGTTTTGACATAATTATTAAAATTTTATGGAAGACTACTGTTATATTTGATATGAATATTAAATTTCGCGTGGTTAACTAGTTATGAATAAATGATTATTAGAGTATAAAATACGTTTTATTATTGCCATTAAATGTATCAATGGGCATATAGAATTATTCAATTTATTTATTGATTATCTTGTCACTGTTAAAAACATAACATTTGTATGTATTTGTCACTGCCATTGACAGTGACATTTGAGAGGAAACATAAATATTATCGTTGTCTTGATTCGCTGTCTCACTCTGACTTCCAATAACTTCTACGACAGCTGTGTAATCTAAATAAATTTAATAATTCAATTAAATAATATTTTATTTATGGGCTACGCGCCCAGTCACAATATGTCAATTTAAATTTATTTTGATGCAGCGCAATAAAAACAAAAAAAATCTTATTTAAAAACCCTGTAACTACAACCTCATTGGTGTTTCACTCGTTTTTAAAAAAATATAAGAGGATAAGGCATTTTTGCTTATCCAAATAATGAAAAGATGGAAAAATTGTTATACTTAGTTTCCTAAAATAACATCAAATTCAGTAGTTCTTATATTTACACGCAGATAGACATAATCTAGCGATTTCATAATTCTTGTTCGTTTCACAACTGAGGTCAAGTGACTTGATAACTTTAACCTCGGAAACTAAACCTTAGGGCCAAGGTACTTAAGTCTAAATTCAATTAATGATAGGTGTCATGCTACTGTGAAGAAAAACACCATGATGCAATCAGAAAACCTTGGTTTTTGTGTTGATTTAGTAGAAAACTATAAGTCTTTTTTACGACGTTTTGTTCTGTATTTCACTTACCTATATATTAGATTATGTGAGATTTCATTATTTTTCTAGTTACATTATATTAAATAATAAAATACTTATTTTATAATAACTTATTTTATAATAAAATACTTATTTTATAATTTTCGACTGGCCTGTTAGCTTAGTTGGTAGTGGCTCTGCCTTCTAATCTAAGGGTTGCGGGTTCGATTCCCGCGTGACACAAGTATTTATGCATTTTAAAAAATTATAATTACTTGTGTTGAGTCTGGTCGTTTGTATGTATAATAAGTATGTATTTACAAAAGAAAAGTATATAAGTAATATATCCGTTACCTAGTACCCACGACACAAGCGTTTGCTTAGTGTGGGGCTAGATGGCGCTGTGTGCAATGTCCCAGAATATTTAATTTATTTATTTATTATTTATTTATTGTAAGAACTTGCTGTTGGGTAATTTTTTTTTAAAGTATATGTGTTGTGTATGATCAGATAACATAATTTAGATACATTTTTGAAATAGCATGTCTTCCGAACCAAACCTGACGTTTAACAAAATAAAAAAATATGTACTTACATAATTAAATTACAAAAAAAAAATGAGATTACTAAAACTTTTTGATACAAAAAAAAACTTAAATAAAGGAACATTACGTCTTACAAGCGTACAATCTATAATTACATTTGTACACCTACTAATTATAGCAAACCAATAAACCCATAAAATCTTTAAGACCGCCAAATCAGCCCTGAGGACATCGACATTGTACAATCAATAATAGAGCTTGGTAATACGTTTACACCAAAATTAGTAGATTGATTTTAATATGACATTTAGTTTTTTGACATAAGTATAAATATATATATATATATAATGTTTGACATATTTATAATATATAAAAAGAAATTAATAAATAATAAAGTGTAAAAATAATAATTAGTAAATATATATATAAATTAATTTATTTATACTGACAAATCCCCGTTTCAATCCCTTAGCCCTTCACATATTACTTGTTTTTCTTCCGTGGGCTGGATGACATGTTAAATTGTAGGTCCCGGCTGTTTGCCTGTACGGCAGTCGCTAAGCCATGTCAGAGGCCCTTAGGGCGACTTGATAAACTCTCGACACCAGAGCTGGCCATTCTCATTCGATAAGAAGAACCGAGATATAGGTCTAGTTTGAGGTTCACAAGAAACACACATTAACATTGTATAAGTATCGAATATATTTCACTAAATTAAATTAAACATTAGGCAACATTTCTATTCTAATTATCTGTTGTAATACCTTAATCTAGTAATAAGTTATTGTTATTGTGCTTTGCTATGTACCAGAGAGATTTTGTTTAAACAAATAACTTTATACCAGTCTGCGTGTTGCCGCGGCCCAGGACGAACGTTCTGAAGATGGGTGTCATAACATCCGAAACGCGTAAACCATTTACGCGATTTACACGTGAGTGAAAACAGTTTTAGTTAATCTTTTGATAAAATGTCTCACGAAAGTTTTAATATTAAAATAACTTTATAACTTAAATATCTGTATAAGTCATAAAGAAGAAGTGGAGGAGACACACCCCTCATTTATGAGGAGTTACTGAGGAGTACTGTTTATTAGAAACTAAGATTTTCTATGGCTTTACAAAACATTGCGTTTAAACCAGTTTATTACCATATTATATGGATGCCCCAAAGGCATAAGTCAAGGCTAAAAAACAACAACTTGATTCACGGCCCAGATAGAAACAAAGGTGGTTTATTAAGTGAGAAACAAGACATTAAGCTGATAAATTAGATTAAATACCCCGGGTTCAGTAATTAATGATATGATATCTCTGGTATATCAGGAACATACAGACTTTATTATGGATAAAGTTCTTTATGGATTAAAATTGTAAGAACTTTTTAGAGGAAATAACTACATAGGTATATGTAAACGCCCACGGCGTCACTTGCACTATTTCAGAATAAATAGTAGCCTATGTTACTCCAAGGACCTCATACCTACTACCTACATCTTATAAATTATGAAGATCCGTTTAGACGGAAATTCAGCTCATTGCAATCCGAGTTAAAACCGTAAAAATTATAGAAGTAATTTTGTTATCAGTCAATATGTATCCCATTTCAAGCAATTTGTTTTTACTTAGTTAATGTGTAAAGAACACATTTGATTAGATTGTCGTTACTAAATGTACCGTGTTTGTAAAATTTCTATGATTCCAAATAAGAAAACATTTAAAAAGATCATAATGATAAATCAAAATAGGTCAAAATTACTACCAGAAGGCAACAAAGTCAAAAACCTAGCTTTATTACCACATTACCTTTCCAATGTGACCAAATTAGAACTGCTATCAGTAGTCGAACAAGTTTCCAAATAAAATATACTAACAAAACTAATTCATGTTAGATTTTAATGGAATCTAATTAGATTGTACCTTTTACGTTGCCTTTATGATCATCCATCTTAATCAAGCTTGTGTTTGTTACAGGTAAACAGTTATGCTGGCGTCTAAGGGGCAGTTTCCATGAGATGGTGCATAAATCGTTAAATAATTTTATTGGTTACTAGTGGGTGCTCGCGGCTTCGCTCGCATTGAGAAGTAAAAACTTGCATCCGCTCTTTCACCCCTTTAAAAGTGGCATTTCAAAAAATCTTTTCTTAGCGGATGCCCACGTCATAACATCTACCTTCATTCCAAATTTCAGCCCAATCCGTTCAGTGTTTTGGGCTGTGCGTTGATAGATCACTATATCAGTTTATATCAGTCAGTTACCTTTGATTTTTAGATATACATTATACGTATTTAAGATTTGTAGAAAAATGCATGCACTGGAAGGTGTTTATTTATTTTTGTGCGTTTATTGTGTGTGTATGGAGTTGTTAGGGACTTATTAGTATGGACTAACAAAAATCTTATTTAAGACACAAGTGTACTTAAACTAGTTTCAAAATATAATATTGAATGAATCATCTCGATCGTTGTGTCTTTAGGTTGTAGGTTTCAGGATCTTTCATATGACCTAGAAATTTCTGACATGACGTAAAGCCTCATTTTTTGATGTATAAACATTTAGTACCTACAATCTTAGGGTCAAAATAAAAGCAACAAAACTTTGTTTCCTCAACGTAGGAGGAAGTTGAAACAATATTTGTCTAAACACCTCCTAAACCAAATTTGAACAGGTTCTCTTCCCATGGTAGGTTCATCAATGAGTTAAGCAACGAACAAACATTCCTGGTCATTAATACCCGCCTACTTACTGGTTGATGGTTACTAGTTAGATGCTTGGAGGTTGATAATGTAAGTAGTTTGATTGGTTTAGTGGCTTGTTAAATAGATGACACTAGTTTTGTATACTATTTTAAGAAAATACTACTATTCTGTGTTCCTGAGCATTGAACAAACAGTTTTACTTTCGTTCATTAAAAAAAAAACTACTTTCGTAAAATTATTACCAAATCCTAAGCGATTTTCTTTAGATGGGAGGCACTTCCGTGGATCAGATGACATGTTTTGTTTAAGGGACAGGTTTAAGTCATCCTAGGCTGCTGCAATGCTTAACATCAGACAGGCTGTAGTCAAACGTAAACCTATCCCACGTAAAAAAAGTCCCAACTGATATAGTTATGGAAATTAAAATTTAAATAGCATAGATTTGTTTGCTAAATTTCTTGGGAAATTAATAAATCTGAATAATTCGTTCTGGGCCGTTCTGGGCGCCATAAGCTATACCGGGTTGCGTAAGAACATGTGCCGGGAAGCGCTGAATGATAGATTTTAATGGCGGCAATAAATAATCGGTAGAATTACTAAAAAAACTATGAAGAACTTAGTAAATGTGTTTTATATAGCGCAGAGCGCTTCCCGGTAAGTACATGTTTGGTGGTTCACAGTACGGGTGGTTCGAAAACTCTGGTCTCACCAATATTTTTATTCTTCTAGTGCCTCTCTTTAATTGAGGTAGGCCGTCAGCTCAACGAAATAAATAATACAACAGATTTCCTTAGAAAAATCACGACTACGTTTTACCATAACATATCGACTTTACATTGATTTACGCGTTATCATTCATCAATAATACCTTCCTTACCGCGGCGTGCCGCGAGCTGACAATTCAAAACACTTGATTAGTCAACAACCGGTTTGCTAACTCTATGTGTACATATTTCATAAGTTATCTATACTGAGTTAGTAGATGAAAATAGCATAAGTAAAATTAACATTTGGAATTTCCTCCTCTTGCTTGAGTCATATTATATTATATCCTCTTTACTGAGAGTGATGGCTGGTGACTCGCTCGCAAAATTGGTTCTCAAGAGTAGTTTTCGCTTTGAAATTCTTCCTCCTCTTTGAGTCGCATTCCTCGTTACTGAGGAGGGTGACTCCCCCGCGAAAGTCATTCACAAGTGGAGTTCCCGTTTGTTCCGAGAATACTTGTATTTTGATGGGCGCTTACTTCCTTTTGCTGCTGGCATTTTGTTTTACTGATAATTTTGGAATTCTCGAAATACCCATTTTTCATCAGTCCACACTTTAAAAAAAATATGTTTAAAAGGAGACTACGAACTTTAAAGCACTATTGAACATTCAAGGGCTGCACTGATAAGTTCAAAAGCTCTTAAATAACCCTGAATCCCTTTAGCCAATTGTGAAAGTGATTCACAGTACAAACTCTGACCTCCGGGAAAGGAAAGTGAAAACCTCCCGCTTTGTTTGACTTTAGTAAATGAAGCTTGCATTGTTTACCTACTCGGAATTACGAAGCGAAATTCAGAGGAAATTGTATGGAAAATGTAAGAAAGTTAACGAAATTGCTGGGATTTTTTAAAAGTTTGTGGTTTTAAAAATCTGTTAGTTTTGTTGCTACTGCTTGTTGATTTTCTTTTGTTGGTTTGACAGAATTATGTTTTTGTTGATTTACTAAGTTTGTTTACGTTTGTAAAATACAGCAAAGGAAAACTTAAGTATAGTAAACTTAGGTAAGTATACACTTACCTATGTTTATGTATGACGAAATTGTTGGGATTTTAGAAGTTTGTGATTTTTGAAATGTGTTAGATTTGATGCTACTGTTTGCTATTTTTTCGTTTGAGTTTAGGAATTGCATTTGACAGATTTATGAGTTAGTTGGTTTGTTTGAAACTGTAAAAAATTATTAACTTATTACAATTTTTTTTTTTGAGTTTTTGGATGAGAAAACATTGCGTTGTATGTGTTTGAACGTGCTATCGCAAAGAAAGCTTTTCATTTTGTTGTTTTGTTACAAAAATTAAGTTTGTGTGTCTAGATTATTTACGAATAGAATATTAGTCCTATTTTAGAATTTTGCCCCTTACTTTAAAAAAAAATCATACCGCCAAAGAATTATCGCTCCATCTTATCTCTTGCTGACCATCAGACAACTATGGCCAAGTGCAAGCCCGTATTACTTAAAAATAATAATTAAAAAGCACCTAATAAAGTATAAAAAAAATCCTTCTATGAAATCGCATTGCAATCTCACCACAGAATATTACATAGCACTTTAGCCGTGTAACATAATAGGCCTATCTTACGTATATTTATCACGTCCATACAATTTTCATTATCAACCAGGGGCTTAGCCATCGACATAACATACAAAAGATGCCACAATATAGTAAATGATTCCGACATAGGCTTGTATTTGTACGCTGACGGTGATTTGTTCACTCAGTACATATGTTTTTGTTTGTTTTGTGTCAACAATTACTATCAGTTCTTATCGGGCAAGCACGTTCCATCTTTGGCCATAGCCTTTGCTTTCTATCAGGCAAACTATGGCCAAGTGCAAACCCGTTCTAGTTAAAAATAACAATAAAAAACATAGCTCGTATGTACACAATTACATTCCATCCCAATAATATTGTAAATTTGGAAGTATGAATTATATTTATGTTTATTACTTCTTTACGATAAGACTAAACCGATTTAGATGACATTTAACATGCACCTTGGATTACACTCACTTAGATGACTTTTTATCCGGGATTAAAAAGAACGTAACAACGAGGAGCGCTGCTCATTTTAAACTTTATGTAACTATAGATAATAATTTATTGATAAATTGAAATTCCAACTTAAGAACTAAATGTTACAGAAATTGGTAATTACGTTATAATCTCGTCATTTTACAATTATTCATTTATAATATTAATAGTAAGTGATGCGCCGCCTTGCCAAGTGATCAATTTAATTAGATATCCTGGTATTACATAGTCTATGCCCTAACCAGACCCGTCCTCCCACATAGACCGGTCTAGCGGACCCGGTCTACGGGACCCGGTCTCGTAAACCATGGTGTTTAGTGTGCAATGGTTTTGTTAGTCCTGTGCGGGTTATGCAGGGTCAAAAGTACGAGTACATATCTGAATTGAGCTTTGAAAGTATACTGTAGTGTAGTGTAACATCACTGCATAGGCGAATCGCTTGCTGCGTCTGTCTCTATATATGCTTAGATCTTCAAACTATACAACGGACTTTAATGCAGTTTTTTCAAGACATTTTACTCTTATAAATATCCGTATAATAAGTTAGAAGACGAAAGTTTGTGTATGACATTGTTTGATCTTTCTTCTCGTTTTAACGGCTGAACCGATTTAGATGAGATTTGGTATTGAGATAGATGAACAAGATATATTCTCAATACCGCTGAATACCTGCGATTTTGTCAACTGAACCAAACAGGACGAGAATATTTTGTCTCAGTTGACATTAAGCCTTCTCCGCAAACTATAATTTAGAGATCTTTGAAGCGAAAGTGATTAGGTTCTTACCGGGTAGGCATGCTCCATCTTAGACCACAATAATCGCTTACCATCAGACGAATTATTACAAATGCAAACACATTTTGTTAGAAATAAGTACATACATAATATGAAGTACAGAATGCAATGTTTTTTATCACTTATTCTTCCCGTAACAAAGACAGATCCATCTCCCAAATTCCTCCAAGACATTTCCAACATACGATCATGTCTGTCACAATCTGAGATGTTATATCGTCGATAAACTATCTTGGTTCGTGCCCACATGGAATCTTTTGTATGGGACTTGGAGTTAGGCTGTGGTCTCGAGGTGAGAGGGGGCGATAAGCGGAAGCGGGGGCGGGAGGGATGAAAAAAAAATTCAGGACATAATTCACAACGCCATCTAGCCCCATACTAATCTTAAATGCTCAGTATTTATTGTAATTTTGTGTTCATAGTAGCTGTGAGATTTTATATTATGTGTGTGTGTATGTGTGTGTGTATTGATAGGATATTTTATGTAATTTACGTCAATGAGGTGATCTGATTAGCTAAGTTAAGGTTCGACAGGAAGAGTGAGATACTATAGCTATCTGATTGATTTTGATAAGATTGCATAACATTTTATCATTGCTAGCCTGATATTTTTTTTTTTGTGAAAAAAGGGCTGAAAACCTATCGCTTTTATTATACAAAGTCTTTCATTTTAATAATTCATCGTGCTTTACATTTTGTACTGTTATTTGAACGATAATAATTTATTTATTAATTTGCACTTAACATAATGTGTTAATTCTTTGTGAAAATATTTGTATACTTAAAAGTAGTTTCCATGGTTCACGATAGATAAACGAAAAATTAGTAAATTGTCCTGTTGGTCGTCAAACCCTTATTACTAAGATGTAGCCTTATTCCGTACACAACTTTATAGACACTTCTATTGTCATATAACTTGATATAAAGTCGTAGAAGAAGACATTTTGTCATATAAATCCGATGATCTTTGTGCTTATTCACATACGTAGGCTTTTATTTCAGAAATGAAGATGTAAATGTGACAAATAAGATTTTGGATGGTCTTTGTATGTTATGAAATTGTAAAGAAAGATATATTATACTAAGGGACGCCCGCGGCTACCATTGCATATTTTTCCGTTTTTGCGTGTTGAGCGTTTAAATAAACAGAGACCCAGATAAACAAATAAATAGTCAAATATAATAAAAACTGCTGAAACATGTAATTATAAATTTCAAGTAAACCCAAACAGTTTTTTCAAATATTTTTAATGTTCAGACTTTTGACCCTCTTCAGTTTTATTATAATACCAGTGGATGCTCGCGGCTTCGCTCGCATTAAGAAGTAAAACTTGCATCCCCTATTTCACCCCTTTAAAAGCGGCTTTACCAAAAATCCTTTCTTAGCGGATGCCTACGTCATAGCATCTACCTGCAGGCCAAATTTCAGCCCGATCCCTCCAGTGGTTTGGGCTGTGCGTTGATAGATCACTATGTCAGTCAGTCAGTCAGTCACCTTTGATTTTTATATATTTAGATGTATAGATGGCAGTTCAAATCTATGTCATTTACTATGTTCTTACCTAAAATCTTTATAAAGGTGGAATCATTATTAATTTTGAATCATAAATTATAAAGTCATCAAATCCATTGGTGTGGCAACTTAATTTTCCATAACACCAATCTAATAAACTCCACAACTCATCAGGGTATCCAGTCAATTAAAAACCAATAATAGAAAGGAGATTAAACTAATTTACCATCTATTAAAGATTAATATACTTGTAACACTGATTTAAACCGCTGATTAAAAAGCAATAGACACGTTTCACACTCAATGGGAGAGATTAGAAAAGAAAATATGAAATTAAACGTCTATGAATGAGGAAATGATAGATGTGTGTAATTTTTTATAGTTTATTATTGATTTGTTTCGCATTTTGCTTGTGAACGTTTCTTATGTTATCTCTCTCTTGAGTCGTATTCCTCATGACTGAGGGTCATGACTTCCCCGTAGAATAAATCCGTTATATTATAGTTTTCTTGGGCAGATACAGTGCTGGGCGCCCAGATCTTTCCACGGTAGACACCTATTCTGATATTGTGGTCCTCAAACATGTCGGTTTCCTCAGAAAGTTTTCTTTCCTTTACCGTAGCAAGTGCAAATCCACACATAAATTGAAAATATAAGTCATTGGTGTAGGGCCGGATTCGACCCTGGGTGCGTCTGAATGAAAAGCAGGCACTGGAACCTCTTAGCCACACTCGCTTACTCGCTCGCTCGCTTCTTATGTTACAAATTTTCACAATGTTTTGTTTAACCTTGGCTTGAATTAAAAGCTTTCGTTTTTGTGTTAGGTAATTGTTAAAAATGTTTTAATTTATTGAGGTTCACACGTAAGTGATTATTTTGTAATCTTTGAGTGAAATATCGTTAGTAAAGGTACATTACAAATCGATAGCTCAATTTATTGTATTAGGTATAATAAAATGTACAAATAGAATATAATAGAAAGAGTAATTCTTTCGTTGCATATTTATCAGTAGGTACCTAAAAGTCATGACATAATTCACCCAGAAAGATATAATGAAATAAAGAATGAAAGCTTCCGCAGAGATAAAAAATCTTGCACATAAGAAAATATGCATATAATATTTATGATTTTATTTGTAACTGACTGTTTTATTTGTTTTTTTTTTTTCAAATGTTGGGAATCAAATAATGTTCTTGTGTTTCATAACTATTGATGATACGCAATTAAGAGACTTTATTATCAATGGAAGGAGAGATTTAAGAGAGAAAATTTCATTTATAGTGATTCATAAGTTTTAATAATAGGGAATTAAGAGACTTTATTATCCATAAAAAGAAGGAATTGAGAGAGAAAATTTCATTTAGTATTCGAATTTCAAAACTTTAGCAAATCAACTATTCAGTGCGTCATTGTTAAGTCTCTATATACTCAGTGTTTTTAACTTTTTTTTAATTGTGTTTATGACGCGTACTTTAACCAATTTCACAGAATCACATCTTAAGACAGTCATCAGGTGTGAAAACTAATAAAATGACTCCTTGTTTAACTCTTCTTAAAGACTGACAGAGACAAAACAACACCTTCCTTGTTAAAAAGAGATGCAACATCAAAGGATGCAGCAGTCTTTGATGGACCGACAAGATTGTATCTCGTAGGAAGTTGGAAGGGTTTTTTTATGATCGTCCCGATGCACACTTAGCCTACAAACTAAATATGGTGACTCATTTTATTGAAGGAATGGTTTTGAGTACGTTGTAACCTACTTTTAAAAAGAAGGAGAACAGTTTGCTTTCACTTATCATTAAATAATAATATAGCGGTTAATCAATCCATTTCTTAAAAAAAATAGGTATCAAGTACTTAAACGTTATAGGAAATCTTTACCGAATAAACTCCCCCGCAGAATTAATTCGTTAGGGGAGTTTTCTTTGGCAGATGCATCTTGGTGGTAGGTCCTTCCACTTACCGAATAAATGGAGAAGGTTACTATATAGAATGAAATATAGAAAACCTAAAAGGTTTTCTATATTTCATTATGAGTCGTAATTCTCTTTTTTGAGGGTCAATCTTAAAAAATGCGGCAGAAATAAACCATTTAGTATCCATTTACCTAAACATGTTTAGTCGACCTCCAATGCAACACTTTCCACGTGCATTCAAGTAAATGCAATTGGGCCGGCGTATCTGGGTGAAATTATCAAGGGTCATAAGGGTGGCCACTTCCGCGCGGTGCGAGGGAGACGGAAAGACGGGCTGACAGATGTCATTTATATTCATAATTATAATAAAATAATATATATTATTATTTTACTCTTTTTCTCATGTTTAATTATTTTTATGTAATAAATGTCATTGATGCATTTAAAATACCGGCCCTACAGTCTACATAAAAGTGAAAAGTTTGTTGCTTTATTAGACTGTTTTGCTTTCACACCGCAAATTAGAAACGGATCATTGTTGTTTTAGGTATGGTGATAGTGAAGTACCTAAAATAAGCTCACTTACAAATATGCATTCAAAGTATGTACCTAAGTATTATATCCGTTATCTAGTACCCTCTAAACAAGCGTTTTAAGCAAACGCTTGTGGGGCTAGATGGCGCTGTGTGCAATGTCCCGGAATATTTATTTATTTATTATTTTATTTAAATCGTATCTATTTGAGCTATCCCGCGGATATTCATTAAATACATTAATATATAGGGATTTTATACACAAGGCCACCTATCTCAGTAAGAAAAATAAGCTAGCTAAAACTTTGATCGAACTTTATCATCATTATATTAACATATCATCATAATCTAGAGTTAATGGGTATCTTCTAGGTAAGCGTGTTACACTCTAGGCTGCAGCAACGCTTAAAATCAGGCAGGCTGTAGTCAAACGTAAACCTTTCCCATGTAAAAAAAAACCATTTATCATACATTATCCATATACTTTTTTATTTACCTACGCGTGTGTCAATAAAATGTTAAACACGGCGTAAAATCAATTATCCAACATTACGATAGTTTCATATTTTCGTAATAGATTTATAATGAGCCAAAATTATAATAAAAGGGCGCTTTATTCAATTCCCTGTTAAAACTGCTTTTGTGAAAAGTTAATTTACCAAAACAAACATTTTCACATTATTTATATCAAGTCCAAAGCATTTTTGTA
This sequence comes from Macaria notata, assembly GCA_927399415.1. Lineage (NCBI taxonomy): Eukaryota > Metazoa > Arthropoda > Insecta > Lepidoptera > Geometridae > Macaria > Macaria notata. The sequence continues at coordinate 1,761,746 of OV656750.1, read as the reverse complement.
TAGAATAACATACCTGGTAATCTAAATATATAAAACTCAAAGGTGACTGACTGATTGACTGACTGATATAGTGATCTATCAACGCACAGCCTAAACCACTGGACGGATTGGGCTGAAATTTGGAATAAAGGTAGATGTTATGACATATGAAGGCATCCGCTAAGAAAGGATTTTTGGAAATGCCACTTCTAAAGGGGTGAAAAGGGGGATGCAAGTTTTACTTCTTAATGCGAGCGAAGTCGCGAGCACCCACTAGTAAACATATATACTTACTTATTCGTATATGTATGTAAGGTAAAATTAAATAAACTTAATTTATTAGCGCTAAAACCCGCACTATGGTTGTTTAACTTAAACTTTTATTGGAAAATGAGCGAAAATGGTCGTGATTATTTTCGCTCATTATCCAATAAAAGCTTAAGTTAAAATAAACTTGTTCCAGAGACGTTGAAAGCATAAAATTTAAAGGTTTCTCCTAGGCAAACGTGTAACACCTTACACTACAGCAGTGCTTAACATTAGCCAGGCTGTAGCCAAACGCTGGCCTGTTCCGTGTTAAAAAAATAACAATTGTTTTAGCAGAGACTAAAATCAGGCTACTTTTTGCAAATATATTGTACATGTAAGTAAACAAACTGTGGAACTCCTTGCCGGATTCCCTATTCCCCTCGAATTATAATTTATCGATCTTCAAGTCGAGAGTGAATCGGTTTCTTCTAGGCAAGCGCGCTAGATAACAACGTTGCTTAACATCAGGCGTGTTATAGTCTAGTTTAAAAAAATATAATTCAAGTAAAAAATACCTAGTAGAAAACTATTTAAAATTTTTGATATTAGTCTTTTTCTAATGTCAAATTTGGGGTTGCCACGATAATACATCTTTCTGTCGGATTAAATGCAAATTTCCAACCCGTATGGTAAAAGTAGTACTATATAACTATCTCATGAATCGAATGCGGGTATTTTTATGGCGTTTTAAGTGTCCAATAAAATGTATCGAATGACTGTAAAGGACTTCTGAGGACATAATTAAATACAATACAAAGTAAAACGGTCTTTGTTAGATGTGAAACTTCTTTTAAAGTCTGATCGAACTACAATCCAGGGGTTTTCAAATCTAGAGTAAATAAGTATCTTCTAGGCAAACGTGTTTCACCCTAGGCTGCAGCAATGCTTAACATCAGGCAGGCTGTAGTCAAACGTAAACCTAGCCCACGTAAAAAAAAAAACGTTCAGCTACAAAGTAAAATGATTTTCGAAACTCGGCAAGCTGTACTCAAGCTGAATCAAGGTATTAAAATATTACAGTTAATGAGACACATTTAAAACGTAGTTATCTCAAAGGTATTCAATTTGGTGGTTTAAATATAAGTCTAGAACTTTGGAAATAAAAAGTCAGTTATTGTATTTCAAACATCACACAAATAATCAAAATGTCAACTTCAAATTAGAATGTTAATTAATCATTGGTAACATTTAGATAATTTGATTTTTATGACAGATGAAAACAAATTTAGAACAACAAGAACGGACTGCAATTTTTTAAAGTTTTGGATTAACAGTTAAACCACGACTTGTAATAAGAGCCCTTGATTTGACGACGCATAATACTATAGGTGAAATTACATTAAACGTTATTTACCTTTAGTTTTATAATTGAGCATTTGTTTTCTAGTTCAAAAATTTATAACAATTTAATTTGAGTGTAAAACCAAAATTTAAAACGATCTCTTAAAAAAATAACAGTTACTGGGAAATTATAGTTTTGTATTTTAAACTTTATACCAATAAAATTATAATATCCTAGTTCATAATTATTAGACAACCCTGTGTAAAAAAGTCAATAAACTTGCAAAGTCACCTTTACCGAATAGAGATTTCCATCTCGACCATTTAAATATCCATTTATTTAAATACATTATAAATAGGGTTTATTGTAATGTACAGGAAATGCAACTCTAGTTTCAACAGAACATTAACTCGAGTTTAAATGCAGTATTTTGTAGCAAAAAGCTTTTTTATTATGTATGTTGTGCAATGTGTATTTGTACATAAGTAATTGTGTGATAATTTTATGGCTATGGCGGTATTTGGAAACAAATAATGCCTAAACATTGCGTAATTACAAATTGTTCTAAGGTATATTTATATAATAACATTGTAATAAAATAATATTGTAATAAATACAGTGTATCAACCTTACAGACTGTACTTGTATGTATTCAGTTTTTTTCAATATGTATAAAATCTTTCGACAAAAATGCATAAAATAAAAACTATTAAATAAATTACATCTTTCATTAGGTTTTGACAAACTAAAATCTATACTGATAAGAAATACCTACATTGAATAAGCAAATTAACTATCTGTTTGCACTTTACGAAATTAGGTAAACAAAACATAAACAAATAGAACCTGAATGGCGTAGACTCCCTAGATACAGTCTGTAAATTAAGACTGTAGCAAATTACTGGGTTAATTTTTCAGATTTATTTTGGAGATTTTATTTTAGGTCATATCCGTTTGTTTTTTTTTATGAGAGTGTTTACCGATACCCAAATATAATAGGGTATCGAGGGTCACCATAGGGGCTTCTGACATAGCTTACGAACTTACGAGCTTTACGAACAGCCGGGATTTTCAATTTTAACGTGTCATATTGATAATGGCATATAACCTAATTAAATGTAATGTTTTGTTTTATCACACCTGCACTGTAAGAACCATAAATCTAAAAAATTACCTCAAATACCATTTAAATAGCAAAGGAAAACGTTACACGAGCAATGGAAATCAAATGCTAAACATTAACACTTCACTAAAACGGCGGCCATTTATTTTCCTCCCCCATTAAAACAAAAATAACCGACACCTTTGCAAATAATTTTAAATTTAAAAGTAGGGCGATGAACTTTGGCCTATATAGGTTTAAATTAAATGTAGTTCAATGACCTTTGATGGGAAGCTGCTAAACAATTTAACAAGTGATGATGTTTTTATAGACAATGTAGTTTATACAAGGTTACCAGGTTCGGGTTAAAAGTTCGAAACTTATGTTGTGTGTGTGGTTTTTATGCTGTGCATTATGTGTTATCAAACATATAAAGAAACAAATGTGTGTGTTTTTATCCTATGTACTTAACATGTTTGGTAATAAATCGATAGGGATTAATTGTCATTACAATTGATATTTTTTTATTATAACCAACTTATTTTATGTTTGGCTATGACATTTCTGTACTTGCAAATATAAATGTAGTCTCAAAAAACTGTGGTTGTTCTTATAAAAAGTGTACCACTTTCTCTTCTTAGTCGTAACCCTCACTGCTGAGGATCATGACTCCTTCTGATATTGTATACTAGTTGTCGCCTTTTGTTGCGTTCTGATGCTTGGTGCATTGTAACATTTATAGGTATATCCAGCTCTTTAGTTACTTGGTCAGACCACCGTATGTAGTGTACTAGTAGAACCTAATCGAAAAAAAAAGTGAGTCGAAAAGAGACGGACAGAAAAAACGGTTATATATTCAAATAACTCTGTATTGATACTGTTTGTTTACTTGGCCTCACATAGATCGAATAGTTTCAAATATTTAGGCTTAAACTAATCTAGATTGAAGATAGATTTCGCTAGATTGGAAATAAAACAGACTTTTAAAGATGTATGTTTATGTGATTTGTCTGTTTAGATTTAGTCTAGATAGGTTAAGTGCATTCACCTTAATTATATTATTTAGTATTAATTATTTAAGTTTTTGATGAAAACAAACAAGTCACCAAATACCTAATACTTAGTAAGAGATAAGCTTTCGTAATTTCTCTTGTAGAGGTATTCACATACGGCTAGGTCAGTCTTTGGATGGGTGACCAAAAATGAACATAAAAAAACATTAAATAAATTAATATTTTGAACGCTTCCGTAGTGGATCTGATGATAAAACAGTTATGTTTTAGTATTGGAGATCATATTTATCTACAGTTTAAGTACATATGACACCAATCGAAATTAAGTTAGTTTTCAGTCAGTTTTCTTTCTTATGTACAAATTTTGAATCTTTTTAAGGTCCTTGACATTTCACACCCAAATGATTCAGCATAAGTAAACAATAAGAAGTCCGAATGGTAGATAATTGATATACGGTAATAACCCTTAGATTGGGACGGGGGGCCGATTTGACCTCGTAATGGGTTCAAACCGTGTGCACTGAGACGAAACGTCATGTGTGAGCTTTAAAACGTCGCGAGTATGGGGTGACTATAGTTTTAAGCCTTGAAGTAATCTAAACCTGTATTAAATAACAATATTTTCATATTTTTCATAAAAAATTTTTCATCATACAAATTAGCAACAATAGATAATTCTAGAGGCTCTGTAGGTACGAGTATATTATGTAAGTGCTACACCATACAAAAGATATCAACGCACGCCTCTCTACGAAACCTATTATTTTTCACTTGAGCATGATTTTTTCATATTCATATTCTATAACATTTATGTCAAGCTCGTGATCAATGTAAAATAAACCCATTTTCCTTCAAATTAATTATCATTACTATACTTTTTTAAAGTTTTACAATTTTTAACCCAATTTTTCCTTCTTTCCAGGTATATATCTCAGCTGTCACTCACATCGTGGCCATTCTACAACCATCATTATTTAACACTATTCTCCACGCTCCGTGGCCCGAGGTGTGGTCACATTACCCGTTCGAAAGCATGGGGTCAATTAGACCCCATATAAGGTACTTTAGTACCTTAATGTGCGGGGGCTTTTCTTTTTGGACAAATTATGGTAATGTTGAATTTAGTTTTCGTAAAATATGGGATGGTCGTTAAAGTGTCTTTATTAAGTGAATTTGCGGGTAAAGTTGGAAGTAATGAAAGAACTCATTTATAATTTCTTATTAGTAAAGAGTTTTCTGAGAAAAAATAATTTCTTCTAAAGTACTTAGTTGAAGTGTGATTGAAATTTAATAGTTTTTTGAAGCCGATAGAAAATAATTAGTACATTATTAATATTTATTCTCTCTTTCTGCTTCAGTCTTTGATCCTCATGTCTGAGGATCCTGACTACCCAAGAGAATTTAATTGTTAAGGGAGTTGTGTACATTTTGTATGTAACATAATAGTATTTAATTTTTAAATAACAATATAGAATTCCACATATAAAATAAAGTTGCTATTTTGCATTTCAATTGTTATAAAGACCTAAATAAAACATCTTACTCAATTTAAGATCACAAAACGCGGTTAAACAGTTTTAATCATTTTAAATTAATCTTGCATCTTCTAAGAAGGTCCCGCTTTCTTTTAGTTAAAGCTAGTTAAAAAGCAGTAAAACTGGGGCATAAACAGTGTTACTTGACACCAGTAATTAACAAGTAGAAGTAATAAATAAATTAGGCTCCCTTTCGCATTCATACCATATAGATATAGATTGATAAAGAAGAAGAAGAAGAAGCCAAGCGGCGAAAATATACATCATTATCGACTGATTATATTTTCGAACCGCTTGGCTTCGAAACTTTTGGGCCGTGGGGTAAAAGCACGAAGTCTTTTATAAAAAAATTAAATAAAATGTTGCTTGACATCACTAGAGACAAGAACGCTGGCTGGTTCCTTGCGCAAAGGATTTCTATAGCAATCCAGCGTGGGAATGCAGCCAGCGTTCTTGGCTCCATACCACATGTAGATTGTTTAAAATTAGTTTAGATGTAAATACTCTTTTTTAGTTCTATTAGTGTTAATATGTGTAAATATTGTTTCTTATTATTGAATAAAATTGTTTTTTGATTGATAAATATTTTAAAGTAAAACTAAAAATACCTAAACTCAGAATAATTTATTCTTAAGCCACAAATCAAAACCTTATTCCTGTGAGTGATCACTACCAGGCAACCATTATTTATAACATTATATTCCTGTTCGAAGCATTATAATATGAACATGAACATGAACATAGGTACCACACCCAGCCAGGACTAGCCTGCTCCGGTCAAACCGGCATACCGGGGGGCACGAGGTTGTGGAGCGTGGTTTTGTGCTAACGCTCCGGGATGGTAGTCGACCGGCTATGCAGCCAGACGCCGATTTGGAGAAGGTTGTTATTAAGGATAGGGATAAGCGTTAGTAAAAATGGTGTTCGTTGATTATTGAGTTGACCCATCTTGGGGTTTGTTAGTGTTTGGCTTTGCAAGCACTATCTTAATACGTTCGCTGTGTAATATTGGTCCTATTGTGTGTAATCATAACCACGTCGGGTGTAGTAGGTGGATCTTAAATGTGGGTCGAATAGATCCTATGTCGCTAAGGGATTGTTCTTGTGTCATCTGACGGCCTTTCCTGGGGTATGGTTGGTGCCTGCCTGTTGGTATGTCGTTCTGTTTCCTCATCAGATTCGCTGTCGGTTTCTGCCATCTTATAGATCTCCCTGGCAGCTCTTATAAAGTCTCCTTTGTTTTTCGCCATGTCCTGCCAGTCAGATGTTTTCCTGGGGTCCATATCATGAGATAAAGAATCCTTCCACGTATAGTTAAGTCTACCAACTTTAAGATCTTCCGTTGCTTCGATCTCTTGCAAACGGCGCCGGCACTCTTTAAGTGTATTTCTAGCCTCTATATCTTGAGGGTGATGCTTATAATGGAACTTCGCCTTCTGTAGGTTTGTAATTGCCTCTTCTCTAGCCTTAGAGTACCTTCTTTCATGTTTGATTGTCTTATTGGCCGCCATCTTCATGACGTTTGTTATCACTTCCCACGATAGCGGCTCTTTTCGGTTTTCGCCGTTCCTGCTCTTTTTGGTTTCCTCTAATAAAGTTTCTTGGTTTTTTTTTTTTTTTCGAGTGGTGTTACTTTGAAGCATCTCGTAGTTTAGGGTTTTGTAGTCAAACTCGTTCGCAACGTTGGCCCTGGTAAGTCTTATTGGAGGTCTCGTAGAGTCCCTATTGGAGTTTCACGTGAGGGCAGGGCGACCTAACTTTGAACAAAAACGCGCCACGCTATCAAAATACGTTCGCAGCGCAGCGTACGTTCGTAACCTACGCGCAAGCCAAATTGATATTTAACGTTTCGATTTACGGTTCATATTTCACTGCATACAGTTCGAGTCTCTCAAAGTTATCATGGTTGCCAAAGGGTTGCCATTAGGAATGTAGATTTAGTACAATAATAAAATTGTATTATTTTAGTGTTTATACTTAATCATCAGTGAATTATATTTCGATAAATTAATACTTTATCAATAATTATTTTTATGTGTTATTATAACAAAGTATGTATTAACAATTTTTTTTTTTTCTAAAATGTTTACTAAATTAATCCTGTTTTTCTCGAATTCAACTATAAATTGCTTATTTAAGTAGCTAGATATACCTATTGATACAAAACAAACAAATTTTTCATACTTTGGGGAGTGATGTGCCGTTTGACCCACGACTGTCGATCGTACTTTACTGTGCCCTCCGCTCGCTGCGTGTTCGGAACAGGGAGATAGGTTTCTGTTGTATTATTTATTCTGTGGTGAGGGGCTTCAGGTTTCCCCATATGATTCTATGGTCAGATAGGATTGTTTTTTCACCTTTGATGTAATTAAAAATCTGGTTGTTTTTGGCATCTGTCATTATATGGTATATTTGCGATGTTTTGTTTCCCAACGTCCAAGTCAGTTTACAGCTGCGCCGGCCGAATGATGTGTCCAATCGGAGATTTTCCCGTTTCGTTACTTGTTTGGTGTGGGAGATTTTTGCCTCTTTGATTTTTATCGCGAAGTTCATGTGTATCTGTGAGTCCTATGTGGGCGTTGAAGTCACCTAGTATGATTGTTATTGAGTTTCTTGGTTTGTTCTTGATCAGTTGTAGTAGCCGAGTCGCGTCGTTTGCTGCTGGTGACGTTGAATTGGACCTGTGCGTTGTAGTAATGAATAGAGAGGCTCCACTGCTTGTATCTATTGAAGCAACCATATTGTTTGTGTTTGCTTTAGTCCAGTTCAGCCTTAGGCCGCTGCTTTTTCTTGTGAGAATAGCTTGGCCTCTTCTGTTGTTGTTTCCGCTTAGGTGCCACGTATAGTGACTAGATTCGTAGGTCCCGGATTTGAAGCGAGTTTCCTGTAGGCAGGCAATATGGATAGATTTTCCGTCTAGAAACTCGTCAATCTCTCGTTTTTTAGTCAACGTTGCGGCGCCTCTAACATTCCGTGTGGCAATGTTTATGTTTTCATTTACTACCTGTTTTTGTTGTTTGGTGTGGCCTGGGGCGGGCAAGTCAGTATCCGGACTCATCTGGTATTCTCCTCTGGGGTACTGGTTCCAAGACTAAGGTCATTTTGCGTGGTGCTTGTACTTATTACTCCTAGGTGATTTTCAAAGCAATCAAAGTGGTTCCCCGTAATTATTAGACCTATGCTACCTGCGGTGTCGTTTGATGCCTTAGGAGAGAAACATACTGTTTCTTGTAGCGGGGTTTTTTTTGAGAGATTTTGACGTTAATACTATAATATTCCGCTGCCGCTATAAGTATGTCTGTGCCGCCCCATGTGCCATCTTGGTATTGTGATAGAATGTAGTTCCTGATTTGTTCGCTTTGTGCTGAACTATCTAGATTACTTCTGATCGCTAGGTACATTTGTGGATCGTTTTGGTTTTCCTCAACGTGGCGTGCGAGGTCTCGTCGAATGTGTTGGTGGTCAAAGGTTAGGCCATACAAGTCGTTAATTTGGTGGGCTATAAGCGCGATACAAGCAGTTGCCGTCTCCTGGTATTTTTACGATAGGATCCCTATTTCCATATCGGCTTTGTGCCTTACCGTGGCGGTATCGCAGAGGACGGGTTGTCGTGGCTAGCTCGTGATATCTTTCAGGTATGCGCGTGCTTGAGGCTGTGAAGGAAGCTTATATACTATGTATTACTTATTAGTTAACTGGTATATCATGCACTATACTAGTTCCCTTTTGTCTTTAACGGAAAAGGGGAGTAAGTAGCACTCGAGTGAGTACTTGGGTCTCGTCTAACAACTCTAAGTACTTGCACTTAATACCTGCTGTTTATTTGGAATAAGTCTATTAATTACTCTTTATGTACTAGTGTGTTATGTGTATAAAACAAACGTCTGGGCTTTATTGTACGTAGAAAAAATGACTACAATTAGAAGCAAATTTTGAGCTATGTTTAACAAAGGATGACCCACCCGACAATAGATCCTCCCAGCTGTGGCGGAAATTAGCAGATGATTTTAAGAAGGGTTTTTTTGGTTGTATTGTTAATGGTCTGATTTATTGCTTAGTTTTACGACTCGGTATTTGTTTTGGGAATGGATAGCGTAATATTTCACGCGCCTTTTTAAAATCTTAAGTTATTGTCGAAACGGGCCTGCAGATGTGTGTAGTTTTTACTCGTATTTAGGCTTTTGTGTTTGCCTTGGGAAAGTAGATTGTCTGTGTTTTCGCATACGTTACGAGTAATTACGTCCGTGGTATGAGATCGCGTAATCTAGTATACCCTTGTAAATTTAGCAGGTTTTTACTGCAGTTTGTGTAAATATGTATTTTGAAATCGGATAGTTACGCGTAGGTTTGATCTATAAGTAACCGATGTGACCGTACGGTGTTGGTTGCTGGTATGGGCTGCTTGAAAACAGACTTGTCCCTCGTGGCAGACGTCTAGACAATATCCTAGGATATTGAGGAAGGAGAGACCGAAGAAAAGGGGTTTAGACCACGTGTGGCTAATATGGAACAAGCTCACCGAGTTTTCCTTTTGTTGGAGTGGGTTTCCCCGCGCTGGGCGCTGGTACCGGTGGCCTCTGATGACGGGTCACGTACACTGGTTGTCACTCACTGATACATGTAAAGATTATAAACACGCGTTGCACGGCACTTGATTATAGTCACTTTTCGCGGGGCCAGGGAATTGATTTGCTCGCAGCCATTGCGCTAGCCGCTGGCAGATGTTGTGCCTATTGTTTACTGGATCAATTGTATTGACGAGGCTCTATTGACCGTTCCCGAAAGCGACCGCTCGTCACGGCGTCCAAGACGAGACTCCCCCTGTTCGAAGCATTATAATATTAAAAAAAAAAAATTGCTCAGTAATTTTGCCAAAAGCAGTCGTGTGCAAGCAGTAACCAAGAAATACCAAAAAGCAGATTCTTACATTTATTATATACTAGCGGACCCGACATACTTCGTCCTGTCTGTTGACTCTTTAACTCTTTAGTTAGTTAGAAAACGTTTGTATGGGAAAAAGAAAAAGGCGGTTTTTAAGGATTTTCTGGCATTTTTTCGATTTTTTCTCGCCGTAAAAACCATCCTTGAACTTCAACGAATATTAAAAAAAGAATTGGCCAAATCGGTCCAGGCGTTCTTGAGTTATGCGCTTACCAACACATTTTGCGATTCATTTTTATAAATAAGAAGAAGAAGATACCTATACAACGGTATGCTGTTTCGACTGTCAACTGTAAAAATCCATCGAATATCTCAAAAGCTTTAAATCATGCCTAAAAATACCAAGCTGGTCAGTTGATGGCAATGATGACTTACCATCAATCGACCAGCAAGCTTGTTGTCTCTCAAACATAAAAAAGCCAGTTTAAAAGCAGTAAAAACAGTGTTATTTAACACCGCAAATTAATGGCCGCGGCAGAAAGCCGACCTAATTGAAGTTTATCTTTGAGGGGCGGCTTCGTGCCGAACTGATTTTTTTGTTCTGTATTACAGTTTATATAATAGTTTTTTAGAGCTACAACAATTTCAATACATTGCCTAATTCACAGTTATTCGTTCAATCAAATTAATCAGTATACAAAAAGCACATAGGCTGTTAACAATTACATTGAGAAGTTTTGAAATATGTTAGTTACGTTATCACGAATAAATTCGTCCCCAGAAGTTTTTTTGTAAGTCTTACCAATTGAGTTTTTAAAATCGATTGGCAAGTTGGTACATAAGTATGTAACAGTGGCTTAGCAGTTTTGTTTAAGGGCCAGTTGCATTTCAATACATGTGACCTAGTTGAGATCCTGTCAGTCAGTTCTAAAAAAGTGAGTCAAAAGAATAGTTTATTCATTTTATTTAACTATGTTTAAAAAAAACGAGCTAGATTTGATCCAATCATACATTATAGCAAGTTTGCTTAACATCGAGCAAGCTGTAGTCAAGCGTGAGCGTATCACGTCCAAAAAGCTCTCATTTCTTCTGTAGAATAGTATAAAAAGATACAAATAGGTCATTGCAACGGTCACATTAACACATTCGGTACCGAACCCTTATAAACGTGCGCGTAATGGGAACACACATGTGTTTACGCAACTCAACTGTTGCATGTGTCTGTGGGTCATGACTTTATGAGATCAAGTTGAAATTTGCCTGAAAAATAAGGTATCTTTGTAAGTATATTTAGCTGCATTAGCCAACACTGATTAGACCCGCACGAAACGGTACGTTTTTACCTTTATTGTTCGTACTGCAAAGTTGTGGAACTCCCTGCCGGACTCTCTGTTCCCCACGCACTTTCATCCAGCGATCTTTAGAGCGAGAGTGAATCAGTTCTTTGCGGGAAAGGACACTCCATCTTAGGCCATAGCCTTTGCTTACCATCAGGCAACTGGCCAAGTGCAAATAAATAAATAAATAAATAAATATTTCAGGACATATCACACAGCGCCATCTAGCCCCATACTAAGCTTACGCTTGTATCATGGATACTAGATAACGGATATAATACATATATACTTTTCTTTTGTAAATACATACTTATTATACATAGAAACGACCAGACTCAACACAAATAATTACAAATTTAAATGTTCGTAATTATTTGTGTCATGCGGGAATCGAACCCGCTACCCTAGATTAGAAGGCAGAGCCACTACCAACTAAGCTAACAGAGCAGTCAAACCCGTTCATGTTAAAAAAAATATGTTTACTTAAATTCTAAAGGTATTCTCTCGAAAATCAAACGCGAAATCATAGAAAACCTTTGAGTTTCTGCGAGTATGATTGGTGGATCAGGGTGTTTTTATGGTTCGTTTGACACAAGTTTAATACTTATTTTAAGAATGCATTCTAGGTATTAGTATTCTTTTCATTTAAATTGCAGTTTGTAAAATTTTAATAATCACGTATGTTTCACCATCAAACAAAATTTTGCAATGAAATATAATCAATTACACATTAATAAATCACTCTAATTACTCCATCACATCATCAAATCTCGCATGAAAGCTCCAAACAAGCTCCAAGGTCGAGCTAAAAGCTCTCATCCGGTCTGATGTAAGTCAGTTATACGGTGTTTGGTAAACAATCAACATTATCGAATTAATTATCAAGGTTGTTAAGAAACTTGATATCTCATACGTATAATATGAAAGATCAAAGGTTTTGTTGGATAATTTGATTTTTATAAAAATATAGTTTTATTTTCTTTTTTTTCTATTAATTATACTTTTGTATTTGAAAATGGCATAGGCTACTTTTTATCCTAATCAGAACGTAGAAGACGCAGGCTTTTAATAGTAATGTTAACAGCAAACAACAGTAAAATGTTGTATACATAAGTTTGATGTCATCGGTTTTAAAAAAAAAACTGTCATTTCGATCAGTCCATAGACAATAAAGTACAACATATATTCATATGATTTAGCGACTTGAAAAACCTTGACACCAAATTTCCAATATTTTGTTGCCAAAAATAAATCATACTCTCACCTACACAAATTACTTCACCACTTTCATTCAAAGTGAAAACATCTATTTTCCCAAGGACTGCTGACCGCATCGACTGGCAAGCTTTTAGACCTAGTAAAACTAGACTACTACTGAAACTATTTCTAGAATACATGACATCGACATCAAAACTGTCAGACCCCATATTATTATGAAATTCAACACACATATGTACATTCTCATATAATATGCTGAAGCGAGTGTTGCTCGGTATGGAAGCGTCCGTCTTACAATCATGCAGTTCAGATCTATCTCACCCAGACTTGTTCTTGAAGTTATGACTGTGTGGATTTGCACTTTTTTAACGGTGAATGAAGATATTGTGTTCAAACCGAAACGTTTGAGGACCAAAAAAGTTACTCCCGCGGATGGATTTGGGCGCCCACGATGTATCTGCTCAAGAAAACTCACCTAATTAATTACATTTACAGGGAAATCATCCATCGTCACGGTAATATTTATTAATATCCCCATCGTGCAATGTAATTCTAAATAACTATTATAGTTTTGTTTTAGAAACGAAAAAAGTAAGCAAGTTCTTACATACCAACCACGACATCAACCAATGGTACCAACTCTGGTGACAAAGTTTTGAAAATATTATTTATAGAATATGTATCGCTAGTTAAATGTTTTTTTCCTCCTCCACAAATATTTATCCCCCTACGTTGTATATATGTAAATCTTTTTAGGTTTCTTACTTGTACCTAATAAATAATTGATAGTTAGTAGTTATACATCTCTAGATAACATCGTCTATGTTCTATATCTCATCATACACCAAGCAGTTGGCATCTCGCCACAGGATTTAGCTAATATACCCGGATTACTGCCTGTTTGCTTGTCTGTCGTCACTTGGCTTATATGTACGTAATAAAAAGATGACTCACAACATTACTATTACTAGCATTACAAGGTATTGAAAGATTTGAAACATCCGCTCGTGAAAATCCTAGAGTTTCTATGTATATATTATTAAACATTACTGTCATTTTAATGTTTTAGTAACCGATAGGTTTGTCTGTGCGTAGGTATGTGTTTACGATTTTCTTCGCCCTTTCTGAGAATCATAGTGACGATAATATTTCTAACAGCATTGAACCAACTAGCAGGAATGGAGAAATGCTATATCTCCAAAACCAGCTGTAGATGATATTGATAACAATAATCTCATTGCGATAATTAAATGTAAATTTATTCGGATTTGTATATTTGAAGCTCTCGCAAGTCGGCTGATTGAGGTCTATAAGCTGCGGCTGATTACAAAAGTTAACTCTGAACGCATTGGTGAGTTGTAGTTGTATGACATTTCTAATTGAAGAATTTCGGTGAAAACTCATCTTGCCAAAGTCTGCTACGATTATTTGAAGTTACCTACTTAATAAAGCATCGTTATGAGATCACAATGTTTCAACCAAATTGTCAAACATTGTATCTTTTTAAATTCTTATAAAATACAAACAAATCCGTTCTAAGCCCCTAGTTTTGTCTTGTTACATCACGTTTAGTCAGAACTCGTAACGCCCTCGTACGTTTACCGATCGAACGGCCGTTAATTCCTGTGCAGTTCTGTGGGTGACCTAATGTAACATTAACAGTAGGTAGGTATATGTTTTGTTTCGGGAAAATAGTTAGTTTTGGATATTATAGTAGAGTTTTTAGTTTAAGATAGTTTACTAGATTTGTTTACTCGCCTAATAAGTAATATTATAATACAGAGATCGCCTAGAAAGATTTGATTTTTAATGTCATAAGTAGACTGAAATATCACTTTAAAGATAATGTGATAACTAAGTAAAGATGGAAATCAAACCTAGATTGACTACGTTTACAGTCAAAACAATACTATGACTAACTTAAAAACCCTCAATATCCGAGTTCGCAACTTTCTTAAAGTTACATTACCTTATGGCTAAGTTATGAAAAGTGACTTACTTGGGGTAAATTTTAAAATGTATAAATAACTGTGCATTGTGCATTCTACATTCACAGAATAACTGTAAACTTCTAAACCACATGAGAAAAATAACAAAGCGCACGATTATGGGAAAAAATATCATAAACAAAACGTCATTACGACACAACGGCGCTTTTTGAAATAATAACGTAAAGTAATATTAAAATGTGTTTAGCATAAACGATGCGCTTGTATTTGTAATGTGGGTCCGAGTAGGTCGTTGCAGAGAAAGCTGTAATAACGTTTTTAACATACTTTTTCATAACTTTTTGTACAAATACCAGCTTATGATTATGTATTTTTATCGCAAAACCGCTCAAATATGACTATGGAACATTACTGAAAATTTCTGTGGAATTTAATGGCTTAGATTTGCATCGACCACAATTTATTCTTTAACCAAATTGGATGTTAAATTAATGAGAGCAACACACACAACACAGTATGAAACCGAGTCAATTTATAAATAAATAAAAAAGTCCAACTCTGCTGTCACAGTTTCCAAACTTACTAAATTATTCTATAAGTACCAACTTGAGGCACTAGAGGCCATTGAGAGTCAAGCCAAGAAGATCATTGGTAATAACCGTCGCAAAGTCGCCAGTTTGTCGGTTTTCTATCGGTTGCATTTCGGAGAGTGTGCCGCGGAATTGCACGGACTAATTCCGCCCGCGCCCTTCTTTCACCGGACGAGTAGAGGTACGGCAGGACGACACCGGTTTATGGTGGAAGTTCCTAAGACCCGCACGAAACGGTACGCTTCCACCTTTATTGTTCGTACCGCTAGGTTGTGGAACTCCCTGGCTCTCTGTTCCCCACGCACTATAATCCAGCGATCTTCAAAGCGAGAGTGAATCGGTTCTTATCGGGTAAGCACGCTCCATCTTAGGCCATAGCCTTACTTGCTATCAGGTAAACTATGGTCAAGTGCAAACCCGTTCAAGTTAAAAAAAAAAAAAAATTATGTAACTAAATCATGAAAACATAATTTTAGGATAATCTTTCATTCAAGTTTAAGGTATTATTTTATTGTTAGGATTCAATTTTTTAATTTAGTTACTAACGAAATGTGAGCTTAATTTACTTGACCAAATAAACATATCTTAGGATTAACATATTTTTGAGCAAAATTTTTCGTTTCACTCACATATGCAATTCCATTCATGTTTCACCCAATTTGATGCAATGCCAATTATTCTTGGCAATTGGAGCGCGGCGATGCAGTCCGTCATAATACAAGCACTAAATATATCAATTGGGTGCAGTTATGATCGAACTTTGATGGGAATGCATCGTAATTTATGCGAGAATTAGGTTAATTTGGATGTAATTAAAGTTTATTTTGACTTGTTACGCAATTGAATGATTAGAATTATTATCAAACAAGCATTTCGTCAAAAGTCAACCAAAATTGAATTATATATAGGTATCAAATAAAATCATCAAAGGTCAAATAAAATCATCTAGTTAATACAAGTAGACATTTGACCTCTATGGTGATAGTAATTGAAAAGCAAGTAACATAACAAACCAGGTGTTAACAAATCTTTGTCAAGGATATATTTTTCATCCCAATAAACAAGTTGTCTCTCTGTCGGTATCCTACTCGAGCTAGTGTCGGTGGCCGAGCAAACATGTCGGAATGCGCTTTTTTAACTCACCCTTCACACTTGTGTTGACATTATGCCTACTATGCACACAGGGTTATACATAACTAAAGTAAACTATAAAGAAATATACTTACAACAGATCTTCTTCTTCTTAGTCGTCATCTTCATTGCTGAAGGTCGTGTCTAGCTTGAAGTCTTGATCACTTGGTGCACTATGCTTCTCCATGATGTCCTGTCCTCCGCGGTCTTGAGAGCTTGGGTTATTGGCAAGCCTCGGGTAGGTGAGCGGCCGCGTGATCTTCTCCCATCGACTTTGCCAATTACCATCAGTTACAACATATAAATTGTAATGAAACAAAATGAAAAGAACCATATGTTATAGATTTCATTGCAATACTTTGGTGGTAACGTTTTTAAACGATCTTAATAGCTTATCATGGTATAAAAAACTGCATTGATCTTGGCAAGCTACCACTATTAAAAAAAATCAATACTGCTCTAACCATTTCGTACTACCACACTTATCTCTAAAAATATTATAGCAAATTATATGTATTTTGCTTACTTATCATTTCTACAAACAAGCCAAACAGACGTATCAAAGAGCCTAAAACATTGAAACTTTCATTTAATTCCCTCCTCAAGCCACAAAAAAAAATACTGCATATTATAAACTTGATCAATCAGCAGTTAACCAATAACCCTGTATTCAACTATGTGTACATACATTCTACTCCTGTATGTGAGATATTTGTTTTGCTTGGAACCTGGAGACTGAATGTCTGTTGGTCTGTCACGGAGGTTTCGGATACCGGTCTACGGTGCCAGGCAAATACCAGTTTTAATTTAAAGAAAACCTCATTCGATGTTCATACATCTTCATTACTTTCTTTCTGAAATTCGTGGATACCGAGACATCAATATCTAAATGAACCGTTATACATTATTGTGTAGTTACGGAGATATCGAAATAATAAATTGATCGATTAATGAATCAGTAGAATATTCGTTATCTGATACCCTAGACTCAAGCGTGTGCTTAGTATGGGGCTAGATGGCGCTGTGTGGAATGTATCAATATTGTTTAAAGTTTCGTACAATGATTAAACTTGGAACTTTCACTAAATTAGAAAAAATGTAGGATAGTTTTTCTTTGTAAATAGCATGAGTAAACATCCAGCGTGGTAATGCGGCCAGTGCTGGGCACGCAAGCCTCTGGCAGTGAGCTCTAAGCAAGACAATCTTAAAGCTTTTCCTTTTGAATAAATACAAAATACTAAGCCACATGTGATTTTATCTCTACAAAAGCCGAGAAAACTATACCCCCAATACAATAAATAGATTTAAATCAACATCATTCAATCAAACGTCACACCAAACTAAGTAAATCGTACCATACAAGTACATTTATTACCATTAAAACACCATTAAATCAACAACCTACATATTATTGTCACATAGACCTACATCGAGCTAACCTTAGAAAGACAGTTACTAGAAATAATATCTCCTTATAGACCACTCGATCCTGCCTTTGATTTCTGCACCTTGTAGGGTTAACTAGTGAGGTGACACAATTGGTGTACATAATTTATCGACTGTCGATTAATTATTTAAGTTTTTGCTGCTGGTGTCTTTGAAATGGGACGGTTGACGCCTTGTTAGTTGAAAACAGATAATTTATTATAAAATTATGCTGCAGTTTAAGATGTGTTAGGTAATATTCTAAGTAACAGCTTTTAATATGGTTAGCCTATTTAAAGCTGTAATAAATAAATTGCGTGAATAGATAATTAAATTTATAGATGTCATTGTAATTTTATTTATTTTTGCTGAGCTTTGATAAACTTTGAAATAGATCATACTTTCTACCATTTTACTTTAACATTATTTAAGTAAAATCAGATGATTGAACATCTACTATTTTGTATCAATACGGGTTTGCTTATTATACTCCCGGTTACACTATTTCCATCGATAAAAATGTATTGATACTTTTCCCATCACTACATTTAGGACATGACAAAATGCAGACACTACCGTCTCACAGACAGACAGAAAGTGAATATTTAAAGTAATATAGATAGTTATTTATTAATTGGTCAATGAAAGTAGTATGTTACAGGTTTATTTTTAAGGTATAATTGCTTTTTCTTCGGTGAAGAGGAAATTGGAAACTAAGTGAAGATTAATTGATTTCCCGGTAAGTTTTTCTTTCAATAGGACTTTATTAAATGCCGTCATGTCATGAAAGATATTTTTATAGTAATGTAAATGTTTACTTTTGAACAGTAATAATACGAAAAAGAGTCAAAAATTTAGTTTTTTCACCACCATGTATGTATCTGATCAAGAATTTTGCGAGGGAGTCACGACACTCAGTCATGAGGAAATACGACTCAAGAGAGATTATTATTCTTATTCTGTCACTTTGATATTTTGCTAGGTATTATTCCACTTGGCTTTACAAAACCATCGAAACAACCTACAATCAATAAAAAGGCATATAAAACGCCCCCTATCAGTCGAGATAAGATAAATAGAGCAGCAGCCATAAGTAGTACTCCACTTGAACTGGTTTATAGGAGCATGAGTAGACACGTGCTGGGTACGAGACATGTGGACTATGTGGTTGAATAGATTTGATAGTAGTTGAAGAAAGATCCATTTAGAGGTTTCTTGGTTTATAATTTGTAGGTGTGGTAATGTGGTTGTAATGACTCTTATAGCCTCTTAAAGCATTTAAAATATCGCAAGAGACTACAACAAACATCTTTTGCGATACGGACAGGTTGGCACTAAATTTAAACCAATGGCATGTGGTATTCTTAATTATTATAAATAAAAGATAACACTAGGTTTTTTTTAACAAAACGCTTATGCTAAGATATTGAATCAGGCGTTACTTTGCGGAAATCCATTGTTACTGAAACTCTGGAGAAATATGTTGTGTTTTTCCGCTGCGACTGCTCCTTAACCGATATCAAACAACAAACTTGATGGTTTTTAGGTGTGTTCCTCCAGAGTTCAGATTTCTGCAGAGTTTCAGTAAAACGCTTATGCATTTATACACATGTACAAAATTTACAAGAAAAAATAAAATACATATTCTATGATAAATAATAAAGAAGTCCTTGTAAATATATACAGCTAAAATAACTATAAGATTAATTTTATTTTAATGTAATTTTAATAAGTATCTACCTATATATGTATGTACATAAGTAAGTACATGATTTTCAAATTTTGATCTTGCACTTTTAAATTAGATTTTGTATGTATATATGAGCGTAATTTTAAATAATTTAGTACAAGTATTTTTTTTGACCAGACATGACTGATGCCAACACTTATTATCATTGTAATAAGTTAGTTGTAATTCTATGTTAATAAAATATATCAATATTAATATTTGCGAAAAAACTTTTCTCCTGTGAAAATACACAACAATAAAGAACACACAACAATAGTCTACAATGATTTACAAACTGTGACTCGGTTTGTTTCTCGTAAATCATGTTATTTCAAACAACACGAAATAAAACTGTTTGCGTGACTCAACCAAACACATATAAAAGCATTTCGCTCGCATTTTGTAATTATCACCTACATACATTAGGATGGTAGGAAATAAGAGCAACAAGTGTTTATTAACTTTTTGACCGAGTTTCAAAAAGAGAACAAAATGAGGTTTAAATATTGTATCTAATTGATTAAAATTTGATTTCTAATACGTGAATAATATTTTTCTTAAATAAGTTTGCACTAAACCAAGATAATTTATCTTGCAGGCCAGTGAAAGAAAAACATACTATCTTTAGCGCAGGGCATAATTTTTGTTGATGTCGTCTACTCGTCGTTGCACTAGACAAAAAAAGACATATACATTTAGTCCTTAAATGAAATATCTATGTGTGATAATGTGCTTATGTCAATTAGTCACCTACACACCGAAACTCTAATTCAAACTATTTACTGCAATTAAATATTATTACTGTCATCATCATTATCTATACTATATAATATTATAAAGCTAAAGAGTTTGTATGTTTGAACGCGCTAATCTCATGAACTACTGGTCCAATTTGAAAAATTATTTTTGTGTTGAAGAGACTATTTATTGAGGAAGGCTTTAGGCTATATAACATCACGCTGCAACTAATAGGAGCGAAGAAACAATAATGCAAGAAAGAAAATGTAGAAGAAACGGGGAAAATTATTCTCTGGGGCTTCCGTTGCGTGCGCTGCGAAAACGGTTCAAGATATCAAAAAAAATGTATGAAAGAATTATTTTCCTCTTGAAATGATCTAAAAAATGTCCGCAACAGTATATGTCTATCTTTTAAGATTAACTCACTAAAACCGTTTTTATGGTAATAACTATTCCACGCGGACGAAGTCGCGCGCACCAGCTAGTTATCCATATAAACCCACAGCTGAGCATAGGCCTCCAGCATTCAATATTTCTCGTACGAACTGCAGCCCCCGTCCCAGTGAAGAATGCAGCGAGTAAATATATCCGCGGAGTCGACGCCCGAAATACACGACACAGAAACAGATATGAAAAACCGACTGAAACCCGGTCACTGAAACGCAGGCATAGAGATAGGAGTTTTCGGATAGAAGAAAAAATAGATAGTTTTTGTAAAAAGGCATAAGGTAAAATTTTCAGTGGTTATTTTTTGCGTGGGATTGGTTGCGTATTGTGGATAAGTTAGTGATGCTTCGACAATTTCGAATCACATATTTCTATTCCTTGGTATTTTGCTTGAATAACAACAATAAAACATTTGTTTCAAAGTGTCATCTTTTAGTTTCAGTCACCAAATCTTACAAATATGTATGTATATTTTAAGTAACCATAGTTTGATTATATTATCCGTTAAATTCATGGTTTTTTTAACACTATACTTTCGGGCATTTGAGTACCATGTCACTAGAAACAACAGCCGCCAAAGCGACAATGTGACTCAAGAACGACCATATTATTCTTTAAATCTAGGCCTTGCAGTCTACAATTTACCTAGCTCAATACAATATTGTACAGTCATTCGATGTTTGCACCTAGTTTTTACACACATATAACAAGACATGACGTAAGATACTGTAAAACTTGTGTTCAGTAAAATAAATGTTCTGTAAAACTAATAAATCGATTGCTTTACGTTTTGTGGAAATTCTTCGACGTCTTGCATGTTTGCAGCTGATTTCCAATATTGCAGTTCTTGATTACAGTTTTATCGTTTTTGCATCCTTATTGATGTATAATTTATATGCAAGAACGAGTAATTTTAAATGCAAACAATATGAACTAGGCACATAAAATGTAAAAGAAACTTTATTATAGATACATATTACTTATATTACTATCTACATGAAGTAGACAGTGCGGTAAATCACTGATTAGCGTTAACTGAACTTTTTCGTTGAAATGGGTTCACATTTTGCCTTTACTCGCGTGATAGTAAGCGATTATTCTACGATTGTAACATGTTAGTTATTCTTCACTGTACAAACAGCCAACCATCTCTTGTAACTCTCGACACCAGGGCATGCCACTTTACATTCCACTTTCACTTTACTTGAACCATATTACGCCAAATTGAATGATATAGTCAAAGATCACCAAAACGTATGATGGTTTTCAATGTTAATCTATAGTAGGTACACACAAAGACCCAACTCTGTGTGATTGATGTCATTTTCAAGATATCAAGCAGTTTTCCATTAAGATGTTCCTCCAAAATCAAAACAGCGTCTCCCAAACAACAACCTATCTAAAACTAAACCCATCCTGATTTGTAACCCCTATATTTAGCTAGCATAGAAGCAGACACCCGACTCGATAGGAAAAAACAAATCAAGAGACATCAAAGTCTAGTATATTTATAGGTACCGTCGTTTCCCGTGGATTACCTTCTTTTATACCGTGATTGATTGGTTTTTAGAATTAGAAACAGATTATCTGATTGATGTATTCTAACGTGATCATCGAAGTTATGAATGTGTTGACGTGTTCAGTCATTGAATAAATAAAAAAATGCAATCCAAATCAAATGATATCATAAAAATTCAAACATTTTTGTACAAACACCTTCTTGTTTCCAAATGTATCTTCGATCTTCAAAGCGAGAGTGAAAGGTTCTTATCGGGTAAGCACGCTAAAAAAAAATGTATGGGAGTTTTCACTTTATTTTTCCTGTACATTATTTTATATTCTACTAGCTGTGCCAGCGACTTCGTCCGCGTGGAATAGTTACTAACGGAAACCCTCAAAGATGAACAATTTCCCCCATTTTTTTCCACATTTTCCATGGTTTCTTCGTTCCTATTAGTTGCAGCGTGATGTTATATAGCCTAAAGCCTTCCTCGATAAATGGTCTATTTAACATAAAAATAATTATTTAAATCGCACCAGTAGTTCCTCAGATTAGCGCGTTCAAACAAACAAACAAACTCTTCAGCTTTATAATATTAGTATAGATTTTGACCTATCTTTCTTATGTTGAATAGTCCGCTATACATAATCGTAGGTCCCGATTGTCATAGTTAGACTTTTTATAAAAACATCTAAAGCGACACCTGCCTAATATGTGATGTAATTGATCAAAACCGTAACATACTAGGAAATAATGTGTGAAACGGTTAGCGTTTTCTTTGTGTCTCTATGATTTTGAATTACGAATTTATATCAAGGTATTCAGAACAACCCGAACTAGGAAAAAGTGCATTAAATATCACATTTTCTAGCTTTAACTTGTGTTATTTGTAAAATTAACTGTTAAACCATTTGAACTATTTAAAACTTTACGAGGTTATCCACGTTTCCTTACCAAACAGGCTGACAGTAAGCACAGACTATAGAATGTTGGACTCTTGCCAAAGCGGACGTCCAACATTGTCTATGATTTCATTAACTTTTTTTAGTCTGTGTCGTCATTCCATTAAACTTCACTGGTACAGTGGACGGGTAACCTTTTGAGGGTATTTTTGGATAGAGACAAATAGGAAAGCATTGTCATACTAAATATGACATTGTTGACGCGGACGGGTTTTGGTTGGGTGACCATTAAGTGACATTTGGATAATCACTTCCTTAACTAAAATAATATACCTAATATAAAATGTTTTATTATAGGTTTTAGTCTTTATTTTTGGAGCCTGTAGTCATTAGAATCATCATCATCATCATCCACAGCCCTTGGGATCCCACTGCTGGGTATAGGTTTCACTTTGTATGTATACGTCAGAGATAACTTAGGTGGTTTAAAATTCTTTACACTAAAGTTGGCAACTCTCATATTTAGTTACTACAATATATTTTTCAAAACTTAATTTTGTGCAAAATTTTGCAAATTATTATGGACGAGTGAGTCAATTTAATTTTTTATCAGAACCACATGAATTCATATCACCATTCAAAATACGAATCGTACCTTTGAAAATTACACACCGTATTGAACAGCTGTCAAAACTTATCCCTAAATTAACCACCCCAATACAATATATTGAAATAAATATATACTGGGTAACTAGTGTTTATTGTGCAAATAAGTGCCTAAACCGATATTAACAATTCTTGTTTTATGACTTTTGAAAATTGGGAAATACATAGAAATAATAAAAGAAATAAAAATTAAATAGGAATTAGTAAGATACATAAAACAGTAGCCGAAAGCCATAATGTTTTTTTTAATATCAGAAAGTAAATAGTAGTTTTCGTCTAGGCAAGCGTGCTACATCTTAGATTGCAGTGGTGCTTAACATCTGCCAGGCAATAGTAAAAAGTAAGCCTACTTCGTGTTAAACAAAATATTATTATATACTTAAAACTAATTGGTCGTTTGTATGTATAATAAGTATGTATTTACAAAAGAAAAGTATATAAGTATTATATCCGTTATCTAGTACCCACGACACAAGCGTTTGCTTAGTGTGGGGCTAGATGGCGCTGTGTGCAATGTCCCAGAATATTTATTTATTTTTATTTACTTATTTATTTTAATTTATCTCGTTCTCTTCCCAAAAAATAACTAATTTGCTATCCATAAGTTTATGATAATTTTTAGTCTTCTTAATTGACTAACATTATATTAGTTTATGTATTTATAGAAAGGAATCATAGCTATTTCAAACTTCAATGTCGAGAGCTTTCAAACACTCTTAAGTTCCTTTGGTATTTCTTAGACATGAGTAATTCCGTTGTTTTTTTTATTTGCGTGGAGAAAATATAATTAATAGTAGCCCTGTATATAAATACTATATAACTTATAATATACAGTGACATGTGACTTATACCCTTACAATTTCACACTCCATTTGTTTTTTATACCATCTCGCTATTCAGGGGAAGCCAGGTGCGAAAATAAATTAGCCAGTCAGCAGATAGATGTAGGCAGTTTGACAATTATAATGACTCATGTTAAAATTAAAAATATAGTAAAAAAATATGAATTTTCAGGTTCCAAAACCAAGTCTGTGGACTGTGGAAGTTAAATTTGATTATTGTGAGTCAAACTAATTCGAATTTTGTCCTCTGAAACTATCATCGTTAGTTTTTATCTTATCGCAATATTATTATAAAGTCTAAAATTTGAGTGAGCTTATTTTATCACGCTCAAATGGCTGAACCGATTAAGATAATATTTTAAATACAGATAAATTTGTATCTGGATGCATCCAGGAATCCTATTTACATACGAGTGTATTAGTTTTATCCCGGATTAACGGGTTATAAAAGGCTTGGCACTGAAAATTTGATAAGTAAAATGTTTAATTTTGCAGTCATTAAAATAACTTCTAATAAGCGCAACCCGTGTATTTTTTCTAATAAATTAAATAAAAATTAATGTTGTTTCAAAATGTTTTAATACTACTCCATCACAGTGACTTCACCTACCCATGATTACGTTCAAAATCACAAGAACCATAGAGCCAAGGTTCACCAATGTTGGTGAGTTTAACCATGACATAAGTTCACCTTATGTAGTCATCAGCTTTAAATCACATATTGTTCGGCGTTTGTAAAGGACATACAAACTGACAAATTGATATTTTATGGTTGAATATTTCATAATTTGAATACTAGTGGATTTGTGAATAGATTTATTGACAACTAGTAGCTAGCAGTAGTAGTGGGTACTATATATGTACCTACTATGTACTACATACTATAACATGATATACATAATGTATGTATGTAGGTTTCTTGTGACATTAAGAGATTATATATTTACGTCTTCCAGAGACATATTCCTCATTACTACAGATGATATTATGTGTATTATGATAGTTGAGATGATATATATGATAGTTGTCAATATATGTATAATAAGTGTATACATATATTTTGACTGTAAATTTCTTTTGTGAATCTTAAAAGTCCAAACTTGGGATTTGCCAAAGAGCGATTGAGCGTAGTATTCTTGATAACAAACAATAACAAGCAAACAATTTATCTGTTACTACGTTTGCGAATTTCTATTAATATCTATGTACATTTTATTATTGTAAAATAATGTAATATTCCATCGTACTCAAGTGCCACAAGATTGCGCTCTTGAGAGTGACTGACTGAGTTGAGAACTCTCGAAAGGAATGACATTAAATCATTTATAATGACCATTTCCAAGTATCACTTCAATATCAGTACAGTACAAGTACTGACATGTAAATCTAAATATATAAAACTCATATGGACGGATTGGACTGAAATTTGGCTAGCAGGTGGATGATATGACGAAGGCAACTGCTAAGGATTTTTGGAAATGCCACTTTTAAAGGGGTGAAATAGGGCAAAATGTCACTCGGTTGTACGTTCACTTTAGAATTAAATAAATTGGGATAAGCAAGACGCATGTGATCGTAAGTGTCACAGGCAATCAAGTTCGCTGCCTGAACTGTTTTTACTCCGTATTGTTGTTTTTTAAAGTTTTTTGACTGTTAAGAATACACGCCGTATTATTTACACGCATAAAAATAACAATTTTAATGTCTTTAATCATTTAATGAGTGCTGTCTGTATACAGAACCTTGACTAAATTATACAAACAAACATTTTGACACCTACCAAGTTTATTCACAGTTTCATCATATGGTGAAATCGTAATCCCTGTGAATCATGATCATACAATATTGTACATATGTCTGTTTGTAATTACATGAAAAGTTAGTAGCCTACCTAGATAGATATGTACATGCGTCGTATTCCTGATTAATGAGAGTCGTGACTCCCTGCAGAATTATCGGTTTTTTTGTTTTCTCAGACGTGTCCACTCAATATATGTGATCGATTAATGAAATCTTTTCGGTATAAAATTAAGTTGAAATTTATACATCACAACTTACATATTATATTACTTCGTTTACCGGATTCTTTTCCAATCCATATCTTCTACTGCTTAGACAGTAAAAAAAAAACAATGAAAACACAGCACCACATCAGATTATAAAATATTGAATAAGACATTAAACGCAAGCGAACCAACGAAACAGAACTAGTAAACCCAAATCTAAACAAATGAGATCACGCTTGTAGAGAAAAGTGACGCATGTCCAAATATGTGTGTGTGTGTGTGTGTCGTTTGTATGAATTTGCGTAGGTTTGCCAGTTTACACCTTTATTTGTATGTCTGTTTGTATATTTTGTTTGCTAATGACATGTCAACACATTTAGTCACTACTTTTAATAAGAGAAGTGACTAATGATAGTAATTTAATAATGTTTTGAAAGTAAAATTATATATATATTGAAAAAAACTTACAAAACAAATTTTACTAATTAAAAATAAAAACTTAACTAACTTATAAACTAAAACTTATAATAAACTTAAAACACCTATAAAAAAGTATATCTGTAGGCAACGTTCCCAGCATGCTGGCGGCATTGCCACGTTGGATGGCAATGCTTATCCTTTGCGCCAAGAATGCGCCAGCACGCTGGTCACGGGTTGCCTGAACTATTTGTTCTACTAAAAATTAATAAATCTTATGGCCTCCTGGTCCCCACGGCCCCAATGTTTCCACGCCAAAAGGCTCAAATATATAACCCCGACCGAGTGTGATATATTTGAGCCTTTTGCGCTGTTCAGCAAGAATAGCCGCCGCTCCAGCCTGACCCTGTGTCGCGGAGAGATGGGATGGTGCCAATGTGTCAACACATGTAGCGTCAAAAAAAAAATTAGTTTTTTCATAAGTTAAGGCGTAATCATTAAAATTAATAGTTTAGAAAAGTTAGTGGGTGTATATGCGTAGGTAAGTTCGTTAAAGAGTGTTTTATTCGGGTGTGGAGTGTTTTCAAACCACCCTTAAGGCCTTTGACAAAGCTTAACGACTTCTATTATATGACAAACAGCTATATTTATATTTAATATACTTACATGTCTTATAAAAAAGTAAAATGGCGTAAATATAAAAGCATATATTCTGACTTATTATTGTATATAAGTGATTCAATAACTCGCCGGTACGCTTATCTCTAAATATTTGCAATTGTAAACACAAAATTCCAATAAATCACACAAAAACGCCCCCAATATGTAATTGATCTGTTTAAAATTGCAAAATAATAAAAACAAACGTAAAACCGAAGTTTTTATCGAAAACAGACATGCATCGGTTTGCCATTACTGCCCACTCTATCCTGAACTTTAAGGCTTAATAAATTGTTGAATAGACGGGATCTATTTACGCTGGTTTTTGTGTTTATGTGTGAACCTAAATTCATACTTCAGGAAATTAGGTTTTTAGGTTGAAACGTTGTGTACGTTTAGTTTGTGGCCAGTAAACGCGTGGGTTTGTTAGTAATTACTTTTTATTTTTAGCGGAAATTGGGGCAATTTTTGGTGCTATGTCACTGAAATAAGGCAATATTTATCCATGATACAAGCGTTTAGCATGGGGCTAGATGTCGCTGTGTGATATGTCCTAAGATATGTATATATTTATTGTAGCAAACATTTTGCTACTTCTTTATCTGTTTAATAACCACTAAAAGAATTGTATAATCACAGTTGGTATCGTTAGTAAATAAATTAATCTCCACCACAAATCTGCCCTCATAACTCAAAATGCAGTAATCGACAAAAGGCGGTTTCGAGAAAAACGCGGTTAAAACATTTTGAGTGATCTAGACATCAAATACATGTTATATAGCTATTAAATTGAACCTAAAAATCAAGAAAAAAATCAAGCTTTCTATTGGTATGCCATTTTATTATTTTTTCTGAATCATGACGATAAAATGCTTAGTACTGCATTTTCATCTAACGTCTGGCCTAGCGAGCATTACAAGATTGCTAAGACCAAGTGCAGTATTTGTGTCGATTACTGCGTTATTGCCTAGCACGTGTTTAATACTGCGTTTTTTGTTAGTATCGTTACCTATATTTTGGATGCAATAAATAAGTAATAAGCTGATCTTAGGCAGTGTTGGGTGGCTGCAAAGACAAAATATATTTTTTTAGACGATTTTGTTTTGAAATTTTAATATAACTCTTAATATCCAAATCTATATCTACATTTAATGAAACTGTCATCGGTCATCGGTCTATTCATCGGTTTTTGTACATGACAGATAATTTATATAGAGATAACAAGTAAAGTGCATCAATGCAGAGGAAATCATATACACTAATTTAAAATAAATGACCGTGTATCTATTTGTTTGTGCGAGCTTATTTCAGAAATGGCTCAACCGATTTGGTTGGGGTTTTACTAATAGGTTGTAATATTTTTACCTAACATTAAATCTTTATTTTATTTCAATCAGTTCATAAATTAAAAAGTTATTGTTATTTTAACTACACAAGGCGCAATTAAAGCAGAGTTTGATTTTATTAAGCTTTTTGTTTAACTAGGCATTGGTAAATTTAAAATCTACGCTATTAGAACCAATGTTCCAGACAAAAAAATACTGTGTCATAATAATCACACTAAATGAAGGTAGGTTTTGAAATCTCCAACCCAACTAAAACAGCAATTTTGCTAATACCAACAAAATTCTCCTTTCAAAACTTCTATAATAATATATTTATACGTCTGTGTTATGTTCTATATATATATTTTGTCTTTGTATCTTTTTAAAATTTGTAAAACAAGTTTTTAAAACAACTACGTAATCTAAAAAACCGGCCAAGTGCGAGTCGGACTCGCGCACCGAGGGTTCCGTACAAACCTGCAAGGTTAAATATTTTGTGATGTAACTAAAAATTTATGGTTTTCGTAATTTTTCCTTTATCTATGCTATAAGACGTTGCTTCGTACCAAATTTCAAGATTCTGAGTTCACGGGAAGCACCCTGTAGGTTTTGATTCCCTTGCAAGTGTCGAAAATTTGCGGCATAAATGGCTGTATCTTTTGATTGCGTTGGCTTAGAAGTTTGATTTTTTCACAGCTTCAAGGGACAGTAGACCTGAGTAATTGATATAAATTTCAGCTTCATACCTCTACGCGTTCCTGAGAAAAAGGGTCTTGACAGACGGACGGACGGACGGACAGACAGACAACAAAGTGATCCTATAAGGGTTCCGTTTTTTCCTTTTGAGGTACGGAACCCTAAAAAAAACATAAAACAAACAAAAAACAGTATTTTTGCTAAAACTCAATATTATAGCTCTATAAAAACCTAGTTATTTTATAAAAATGTTATAATATTAAATAAGAACCAAATATATAGGTATGTATTAGTTTTCTTTCAATCTCTCCATGCTCCTGCAGATCAATTGATTATTAATTTACAGGATTTTTTCCTAGAACGGATTCTGTTACGGGGTATAATGTCACCTATTTTTATTATACCTAATTTTCTTTTTTGGTTATGCAATTTTCAGATAATTCATTAGGTATTTCTCATATTATACATATAGTAGAATACTGCGTTTGGTTTTAGTATACGTTCGTTGCCATACAATGTTATGCTAAAGAAAAATGCAGTAATCGACGCAAGTACTGCAATTTGTTCTAGCACACGTCGATTACTGCAGATTGCGTTAGCATAAGCAATGTTTTTGTGCAAGTACTGCGTTTTTCACAGAGTAAAAAACATGTTTACAGTTAAAAAATATATGATATTATTTTTTTTAGGTATAGATTAGCCTCATAGGATGCCATTTTTGCAAAAAAGTAAAAATCCCAAAAATGTCGATTACTGCATTTTGAGTTATGAGGGCAGAAATATATAGTTTTAGAAGGAACGTTACTGTTTTTCTATCGATTTTTTCCAAGCTAGGTTGCCTGGAAGAGATCACTTCATGTGATAAGGCCGCCCTCTGTACCAATTCTATGTTTTACATGTACCTACAATAAAGTATTTTGATTTGATTTTGATTTGAAATATGTTTTAAACCAATCTTTTCTTTAGCGTCTTAGCTTTAACATAATATATCAATCCAATTTAATGAGAAATTTATGAATTATGGAAATGAAGATATTTTAAAATTGTTTTGCTTTACAAATCGTTATATTTGTGGCCCCACAGCTATAACTACAAACTAATGTTCTCAGTACGTGACCCACATGGGTATTTGTGAATGAGCTTTTTGAGCTTTGACTTGCGAAACTTGAGATTGATGTGGATTTAGAGCTTTCGAGCTTTTGTTGTGCTTTTTATGATTTTACAACACTTTTTAAACACGGTTGGATTGGTGGTTTTTTTTTGACGTTAATATAATTATTGACTAAAGCAATCTAGTCTGTAGTCTGCGTTGATTTTTCTATCTTCATGCAAAATTTCTTCAAGATCAGTTCAGCCATCAAAACGTGCACAAAAAATAAACACATTTCACTTGCATAATATTTTACATTAAATTATAAAAGTTACTTCACTTGTTCTTCTTCTTATCGAATGAGAGTGGTCAACTCTGGTGTCGAGAGTTTTCAAATCGCCCTAAGGGCCTCTGTCATGGCTTAGCGACTGCCGTACAAGACAAACAGCCGGGTCATACAATTGTTAAAAGTTATTCTCTTGATGATATAAATTACTCAAAAACAAACCTATACATATAAAACCTACAATTTCGCCGCCTCTGCCCTAAAGCCTTATTCAAATCAGTTGAAAGCAATAAATCAAAGAGATTTAAACTAATTTTCTATGAAACCTGATCTGATTGTCATGTATTAAGTTTTATCACCGATTTTATGGCTTGCTTTGAATATTTTTAGAGCAAGTTGGATCAAAGCAAAGGTATTACGTTGGTATTTTATGTTGGCTACTCGAAGTTAAAAGGTTATCTTTGTATTAAAGATAGGTTGAGAATAATAGTTGAAATAGATATCCTAACTTATTTATAGGTATATGTTATTTTCTTATGTGATAAAAATAATCACAAGTCTGATATAATGATGTTAACTACAAAATAAAGAACTGAGAAGAAAACTTTAAAGCTAAAGTCAAGAATGTAAAATATAATAAAACTAGATGTGCTCGCGACTTCGTCCGCGTGGAATAGTTATTTTGGGCACCATATTTATTTTTGCAAACAACCTCTTCAGAAATTCGCACCAGTAGTTCCGGAGATAAGCGCGTTCAAACAAACAAACAAACTCTTCAGCTTTATAATATTAGTATAGATAGGTTGAGAATAATAGTTCAAATAGATATCCTAACTTATTTTTATGTTAAGTATAAAAATAATTACAAGTCAATAAGATGCAGATATAATAATGTTAACTACAATATAAAGAATTGAGAAGTAAACACTAGAGCTAGAGTGAAGAAATTAAAATAAATTTAAATAAAAAAAACTGTCATTACGGGCTCTGACACAGTTGAACGATTTCCGTTCTAATATAAACATTTACAATTAAATGTGTCATCCAAACTACAGAAGACTCCAAATGGAATATAATTTTTTGGTCACCCATCCAAACACTAACTGCGCTGACAGTTGCTTAGCATTAATAATCACATGAGATTACCTTCGTCTGTATTATTGTATTCTGTGCCTTCGTTAGCTGGGCAACGCTCAATAATCGTCCCTTAGTAACAATACGCAACAATTCTCACAATAAACATCCTTGAAAATGCAATTCAACAATGCAAACAATTTCTGAATTTTGAGTTCCGTTTCAGAAATTATTAAGGAAGGTTAGCACGGCCACTTTAAATTTGTTTCTACTCTTTGATACAAGGTCTATTTATTTTTCAAAGTAAATTCAGAAATTATCTAATAATATCGCTATAAACTTTATCTTGTTTGAGGGCAATAATTATGTTTTAAAAACATTGTGGATTGTGCTGTTGTGGCTTAAGAACACCTTGGTAGTCAAATGCCTTTTAAAAACATGTTAATTATGTGATTCTTCTTAACATTAAGAACTGCTTTAAAGACTAACTATGTTTGTGTCTCCATATAAATAAATTAAAAAAAATATAAATATTCCGGGACATTGCACACATCGCTATCTAGCCCCGCCCTTAGCAAACGCTTGTGTCGTGGGTGCTAGATAATGGATATAATACTTATATGGCCCTGCGCAGACGACAGACTATCCGTGACGCACTTTTTAGTCTGTGAAAATAGAACCTATGCAAATATATGCAGTAACGCACACGACGCGCAAAAAGTCCGGCGCACAAAAAAATCCGTGTATTCGGGCAGACCGCACCGCGCCGCGGCGCGCCACTCCGCACAAAAAGTGTGTGAAAAAAATTGAACGTTTGCTTCAACGCGCGCTAACGCAGACGGCGCACACTTTAGTCGGCAATCTGCATTTGCTAGGGGTGGACGTAACGCACGCGATCTATTATCATGGCGCCAGAGGTCGATGTACCTAACTATGTTAATTCAAGAAATACAAAACAGACCAGCAATTTATGACACTTCTAAGGCAGAATATCATGATAGACATTTAAAAAGAAAAATGTGGGAAGTTTGTTTGTGGCTGAGAGAAATAATAAATAATATAATTATGATTATATAAATATATATATATATATATATTTTATTTACTTACCTGAGTGTCACAGACAGCCTTTCTTCTGGACCAATGCACCTCCTCATTGTTGTTTCTGAATGAGTCAAAGCAGGCCTCAAAATAAATAGCAACTCATTAAATGTAGTAACAGACATTTTATAATATTTGGAAAAATTTGCCGGATGTTGTTTCAGAATTGAATGTTTAGTATGGAACTGTCCCTTCAGTAATCTTTCCAAAAGTATAGGATGTACCCAAAATTCTCTATTTCTTCTTCTTTTTCTGTACTTCATGTACAAAATAATACTTCGCGATCTCTGCACGATTTCCATAGCGTCTAGTTACGTCCCTACAGCTATGCCGACAAAATGATCGAAGATGTGCGTCGTGTGCGTTGAGTCTGTGAAATATCCGCGACCGACTTTTTGCGCGCCATGCACACTTTTTGGGCGCCGCAGACTCGATCGCACAAAAAGTCTGTCGTCTGCGCAGGGCCTATACGTTTCTTTTGTAAATACATACATACTTATTATACATAGTCACGACCAGAATCAACAAAATACACAATATAGTACCTAGTGTTTCATTTTAGTTTTCAAACCAAAGCAATGCACCATCACCATACTAAACCCATACCTACCTACTTCATTACATAAAGTGCAACAATTTAGCAAATCACTTCACAAATATTGCTCACGACTGAATTTAGCAGATTAATGTTTTTGTTTGCATTTCCCATAGAACTGCACCCTTGTTTGCAATTTACTAGAAATAGTATTGCTACATGCAGTAAGACAAGGTTAAACTAAAGATTTTTGCATAGATATTAGCAATGTTAAGGAACTGTCGACAGTCACACATTGGATGGGTGACCAAAAAGTGTACGCTTCTGTTGGTCGGATGACGTAAATTGTTAAGTTGTAGCTCTCGGCTGGCTACATACATCATATAGTACGTCAGTCGTTAAGACATGTCAGAGGCCTTAAGGGCGGTTTGAAAATCTTGCACCGAGTGTTTCTGAGTTGGCCACTCTTATACTTACGTAGGTATTTATTTTACTTCTACCTGAAGCTCCCCGAAAATGGTGTTTTGTGGCCCAAGCTGGGTGAATACCTATGGAATACATTGTCCATCAAACGAGACTGCTGAAATAATCCATATATGAAACACTAGTGGGTGCTCGCGACTTCGCTCGCATTAAGAACTAAAACTTGCATCCCCTATTTCACCCCTTTAAAAGTGGCATTTCCAAAAATCCTTTCTTAGCGGATGCCTACGTCATAACATCTACCTTTATTCCAAATTTCAGCCCAATCCGTCCAGTGGTTTGGGCTGAGCGTTGATAGATCACTATATCAGTCACCTTTGAGTTTTATATATAAGTATAGATTTTACCTAAATTAAAATAATAAGGTCTAAAATATCGCGGCTATTGTTCAATTATTACTCACCTAATAATTATCTTTGTTTGATTACAGGTAATCATCGCGTTAATTATGGGTCAACAGCAACACACATAAAAGTAGCTTTGTTTTTCGTAAGTAAAAGAAATTCACAAGTTGGTATTAATCAATTAACACTTATTTTCTTCTTAGAGAGATAGGGCATTTTTTCGTGAAACCGGCTTATAATGTTAAAATTTTCATACTTTTTTTTTAAACTTAAATGATGTAGCACTTGACCACATACAATTGCTTGCCTATACAACTAGTTATAACTTTGCTGATAGATAAAGAGCAGCCCATCCAGTCACACTGCGTGCCCGCTATTATAAATACAGTCTACATGGCAAGTGCGGCGTGTCTTCCGGGTGTTGCCATCAAAGGGCGTGCTATCGACACCATCACATTGTCACGAAGTGATCTACCTTCCTTTCATTCATTGCTGGTGTGGAGTTGCCAGTCTTGCGGGGAAATTACCCCCAATTTTAATACAATTCAGCGTCTTTAAATTGTTAACAGAATAAAATATATGCTTGTATATGAAATAATCAGAAATGGGTGGGCTGGGATGATTTCAAATTGCTAGATTTTTGGGAAATTCCTCAAAATTGATTTGATTTGATCCTCCAATATTGCTATGGAGTAGTCATGACTTTCAATATAATTTTACAATTAAATTCGAAAATTTCTTTACATGTATGCATTCACTAGTGTAGATTTATAAATGTAACGTAATTTTATAACATTCAATAAACTGATACGAAAAATCCTAAATCATACCTAATACGATAGTACCACCTATTTACATACTAGACATAAATAATTTAAAACAATCATGATTTAAACACCACACATCTGCTGATAAAAATATCTCCTAAAAAAATAAGTAGTTTTGATCCCTACCCTGACAACACAAGCCCTTCATCCATTAATATGCTAGTCAAGTCCATTCATAGCTACATTTCCCAACATCGACATAGTTCGCATATTAATGTGTAAAATACTCACACACTCAATGGACTCATTCTGCCGATATATTAATATTTAAATAACCGGTGTTGATTTGTATAAAGGTTTGCACTTGACAATAGTGTGCCTGATGGTAAGCAAAAGCTATGGCCTAAGATGGAGCGTGCTTACCCGATAAGAACCGATTCACTCTCGCTTTGAAGATTGCTGGATCTGTTCCCCGCGCACTATAGTGCGTGGGGAACAGAGAGTCAGGCAGGGAGTTCCACAACTTTGCGGTACGAACAATAAAGGTAGAAGCGTACCATTTCGTGCGGGTCTTAGGAACTACATATTATATATAAAGTTCTTAGGGTACTACGTAATATTACACGATAAAAAATATTAACAATTAATTAATTAATTATAAATAAGTATTAATATTAATAATTAGATAGATAGATTAACGCGTTATTGGACACACAAATAAAATAGAACACACAAATATAATAGAACACAACACAAACAAGAGAAAATTTAAATCTTATGCCACAAATTAATTAAAATTAAAAAGGCGGCCTTATCGCTAAAAGCGATCTCTTCCTGGCAACCATAGGATGGAGAGGAAATCATAAAGAATAATAGACGAAATAATAAAATTTAATAGAATTTAGCGTTAAAATAAATTATTAAATGTTTGTATCGCCATCTTATTAAACTAATATTAACCAATACCCCAGTACCGGCCGCCGCGCGCCGGTTCTCTTTACCATAGATACAGATCTAAGGTGTGAGTACATCGCTGTCTAACGACCACTACTTGATGGTGTAATTACAGCCTTAGTCATTCTGTCGATAAACTAGATATATTATTAATACAGGGTGACTTTTAAGATTCAATTCAATTCCTTTATTAGCTTAAATGTATTTATGTACCTACATTTACCCTGTTAAGAGGGGAAATTGGGGCGTGATCTGATTAAGTCAGGAAAGAGGTGAACGTTAGAATTAAATAATATAATTTCATTACTAATCTAGGTTAGATTTAATAACTAATTTGATACGTTGAATACAGCATCTATAAATGTTACCACACTTTAAAATATGTATCTACTTACATCTGCGTGCTTGTAAAATATGACAGGTGGTATTAATTTTATTTTAAAATAAATATAATTAAATCATTAATTATAGTATCCTTACCTTAATCCGTTAACTAGGTTAACCCTGAATTAAAAGTATTTTAATCCAACACAGACCAAAAAATAATAATTCGTCTGTTTGTTTTAAAAGTCATTTTGTATTTTTATAATAGAGCCTAGTGTTTAAGATTTTACTTTTAGATAAACTAAAGTCAGGATGAGTGCTCGTCTTTACTAATTAAGGTTTTATCTCGTTTAAATTTTATTTTTCAAATAATACAAGAGGTCAAAGACATAGCTACTATATTTTTTAAATAATTTTAGGTTACGAACCGGTATTGTTTTATCCCTTTTTTATAAAACCTATTCGTGACTGAAAAAAAAGTTAATGTTTTCTTTTTGCCAAGGAAACTAGCCAAAACTAACAGATTTATAATCATATCAAAATAGAAAAAAGGAAACTCGGCATCATTCCAAATTCAAACGACGAAACAAAAATAGAGATGTGACAGCGAAGCCCCGACCCCCAAAATCGAATGCATCTGTGAAATCAATTAAAACGATTGTTTCTTACGAAAATACGGGGCTTCCGACGATTGACAGACCGAATCTGTGTTTCCTTGCTCTTATTTGGGGATACCAATTTATTTTACCTAGCTTAAAAAAAACAGTTCGATTTTCAACCTTATAGTGCTTAATAATTAGGTATAAAAAAATTGATTCCGAGAAGTTTGTATTATTATCGAATGCCACTGTGTCGAGAACAGTGTTGTAGCTAAAAATATAACTGAATGGGTATTGAACGTAACAAAATATCAAAGTTTCGGTGCCTTTTCTCAAGATTTTATCGAATATCCGGTTGCATTTGTCGAAAATACCGATGTAATCGGGCTTACGCTGACTGTTTACTAATTTGTTATGAATTGGTTGGTTTAATATTTTTTTTATCAAATTTTTTAAATCATACTTACCTATGACACACGAAGACTCAAGCGTTCGTTTATTCGGCTAGAAATTATAAGTTTACCTGTAATATCTGAGTAAATATATAATTTAGTAATATAGGAAATGTTAGTAAACCCTCATAGGGTAGAGTTCATGTAGTATATAACTAAATAAGTTTTTACTAACTATTAAATAAATTTGAATTTGGAAATTGGCTGTGGATGATGATTATTTGGGAATACTCTTATGCCCAGCAGTGGGATCTTATAAATTGAAGAGGGTAATGATTAATGTATCTAACATCGTAATAAATGAGCATTACATTTCTTCTAATAAGTACGCGAAATAATTAAAAATAACTATATGTACGCATACTTATATACACATCTATAGTCACAACTAGATAAATGCACCCAATCAATCAAACACACAATGAAATTTAATTCAAACAAATTACTCACAACTCATTCGTTCGTACATCACTCAATCGACTAACGAATCGATATTTTTATTAGCGTCCGTCAGCGGTCGATCGATATAAAACTAGATATAAACATCGATATAAAAACATTGTTGACGGCTCGTCCCCTCCCTAGTTAGGTTAATAACCCTAAACTAAAACAATATGGGCGCGAGAAAGACGCGGGAATTCGGTAAATTGTTGCCAAGCCCAGTGAGCTTTATAAAGGACATACTGAGAGCATAATTAGTTTTCTAGCTTATAGTTTGTCTGTTTCAATTTAGTAGCTAGGTATCATTAAATTAAAAATCATTTATTGAACTTAATTTTTTGATGTACGACTTTGTAGCATATAACTTAAACATTAAAACGTAAGTATAATATTTTGACATTTATAAGATTTTGGACATTTGTATTAATATGTGTTTAATAGTTTAGTTATGAATGGACTCTGTCTGAAATAAACGCTTTTATTATTATTATTAATATAGGTTTTACGCTGCTGTTGTTTGCCTGCACCTATAAACTAAGCATTGCTTATGTCTTAGAGGTGATCATATCAAACCATCGTTATCGTGAAGTTTGCAAAAAACGCATGGAGATAATTTACCTTTAAAAATTACATTTAGAGCGTGAATAGGAAATAGTTACCGTATTACTTTGACAGTTTGACATTTCTGTTCTTTTTTTCAGAATCATTCATAACAAACATTGTATCTAACATTTTATCAATAATTTAAGCTCTAACTTATTATTTTAATAAGTGAGGATTACATTAATTGATTTCTACTATATTAACTACTTTTAAAAATCATTCATATTAAGTATCCGATACCTTCAAAAAATATGTAGAATTAGTAAAGAAAGTTATAAAAGTAATTAAACAAATGATAAATGATTTCTGTCATTGCATTGAAACAATCAATCATATTGTAATAAATTATTATTTTCATAAGTTAATTGCTCGGTGCATCTCCTGTCTAACGAATTCAAAATAAGAACGCGTTGGGTCCGTTAATGAATTTGAAAACTGAACAGAAGTTGGCTTCCTTTTTTTGGTTTCGATAGATAAGAAACCTTTATTAATTACCTACGTAAATTTAATTCGACCTCCTTTCAATTCTAATTAGGATAAAAACCTTTATATGGTAGTCTGCTATGTGATTAGAGTTTTTTAATCGAATGTAATTTATTACAGGGTTTCGTAATCAATAAGCTCTTTTGTACTATTAGCTTAGTAAAATTGTACAATTAAAAACTATTAATTATTTTAAAAGTTAAAATTTGTGATTGTTGGCAAAACTGACTAATCTAGTTTAGATGCAATTCGAAATAAGATTATATAGTTAGACTCTGAATTAAAACATTAACATCTAGTTTATATTATCTCCTAAATGAAATTAAAACGAGTAACACCGCGGGAAGCTACTAGTATCCAATAAAAGTTTCTTTATTTGCTTATCAATAAATCTTCAATCCGTGGGTGCAACAAGATATTCCTTTTGTAGGCTAATACTTAAAACTAACTCTTTTGGTCTTTTGAGTAACTTGTGTGGGCGGATGAAAAATGGAGTGAAATATAAGTGATAATTTCCTTTCTATGGCTTACTTAGTTGCTTCAGAATCTCTCAAATGTAATGTTTGGTGTTTAAAGTTGAATAGATCTTTGAAAAACGATTATGTTTGATACAGTCCAGAATAAAACTATTATTATTTTCTTAGCGAGCAAGAGATTCTTTTCCTATATTATTATAAATAAACTATGTTTGATTTCATGTTTTGCTTTACCATCTAAGTGAGCTTATTTCATGGTTTAATTCTTTTATTTCATGGTAAATTTATTTTTTCAATATTAGGTTTTTTTAACTTTTTATTTATCCTACTGTCGAGTGCAGTAAACATGATATTTGTAACAGACTATAAGTTTTTTACATGAATAAATAATTTAATTAATTTGTTTAATTTGTTTAATGTAATTTTCCATTCTTGTCACTTTCTCTTGATCAATCAAATCAAATCAAATATAAATTTATTTACAGTACAGTTATACATAGTAGCACACCACATGGCCTGACAAATCTTTAGCATCACCATACCTTACGCAACACTAATTACTCAAGTATTAATGTGCCCTTCGCGCCCTGATGACCGCAGGAGGTGTTAATAAATTTAACCTGTCCTAATCCCAACGACAAAACATATTTATTATTAGACGCCTCATTAACATTTTCAAGCAAGCTTTATC
The DNA here is from genome assembly GCA_927399415.1 of Macaria notata. Taxonomy (NCBI): domain Eukaryota; kingdom Metazoa; phylum Arthropoda; class Insecta; order Lepidoptera; family Geometridae; genus Macaria; species Macaria notata. The sequence continues at coordinate 1,721,363 of OV656750.1, read as the reverse complement.
CATATGACATACGAAAAAAGGGTGTACCTGGATTCGATCCGCACGTGTCCTATGTAGGAATGTTCTTTTGCGTTAACGAGCTGATTATGATGATGTGGTTCAGTTGCAGAATATCCTAATATGATCAGACGATCCCCGGTTCTATTTTGACACAAACACCAATTATTTGAGTACAAATTTACCTGAATAATCACAACTATCAGTAATGAGGCATAATACTAATAATGGAGGTCGAGAAGGTACGTTTAAGATCTAGCGCATTTGCCTGAAAGAAACCGGTTATCTCTCTACTGGAAATGCATGAACATCAGTGATTTGTAGCTCAAGGGTCAGATAATACGGTAATGAATTCTTACAGTAGTAAGAAGTCTTTATTAACTTTGTCTACGTCTAATCCACATGGGTGTAAATGTTCGTAACACTTATTATGTAGGTGTTGAAACAATGGGACAAGGTGACCTATTTTTAACTTGTACTTTTTAATGTACATTCGCGTTTTAAGGTTAACAGTAGGTATACTTAGCTTGTCCCTTTTTGGGTTAAATTTCGATAAGTGAAACAATCGTACATTTTATGCTACCTTGTGTGATATTTTGTAATAGGAAATCACTATGTTATAATAACAAATATTTGGGACATTGCGCACAGCGCCATCTAGTCCCACACTAGGTAAACGCTTGTATCGTGGGTACTAGATAACGGATATAATACCTATATACTTTTTTTGTAAATACATACTTGTACATGTGAAAGATATTTATATTATTCAAAACTATTTATAGATGTCACCTCAAATCAGATGTCGTCAATGTTTAGAAGTTATTTAATGATAACAAACGCTTTTTAAAGGCCCTATGCGCTATGGGTTTACTTCAACATAAATCACTTTTGGTAATATTATACGAATCACTATACCTTTTACTTGCACCCTGACCCCTGCCAGATTAGTTAACTGCAAGTGATCGATTTGAGCGATAAGGTTGCCAATTAGGACACTCATTTTAAGTTTTGTTTGTTTCATTGTGTTTTTTTCTGTTTGTTGGTGTTTATAATGAAGTGTTTTCTATCTATCTATCTTTTAAAATCTTCGCGAATTTTCGGAAGTTTGAGCGACTTTTCTAAATTAGAACAAAACATATTGTTACATGTGTAAAAAAAAACACTGTGTACACTAATTTCTCAGAAGAAGAACCTATATGTACCCGCTTATCAAAAACGTTATTTAACTTGCCTTCTTCAGCCTTAAATACTTACGTGCCTTCTTTTACACGCCCAGTTAAGTTCGAGATAAGAATGATTACAATTAGTTTACTTAATTAAACAGTAATTATTTCACTTGCGAGCTTGAATACTAAGTGGAACGGTACTTAGGCGAGTTTGGAATAATTAAAATGACCATTTGGTTAAGTAATTTAACTACCTATGTAAGTCTTTAATGATTTAAATAGTCTTCATAAGTAATTCCACTACGTTTTTAAGTATACATATTTCCTATGAAAAAGTGGTAAACTACCGTAAACAAATAATACTTATTTCATCATCTAATTGTCTGAATTTAAGGAAAACCTATTCAAATAATGCATTATTTTCATTAAAAGACAAATTTAGATTCATTCAGACATCATTAGATACCTAATTCTAATGATCACTCATTTACTAATCTCGCAATCCTCATTTCTGAGGATATGGATTCCACAGAATCGCTCATCCATCCCCAGTGAAGATTCTCTTGACCAGATACGATAGGATGACCTTAATAAGTCCAAATGTTTTTAAGATCATTTTCACGGAACACAAAGCTAAGACTATAGATACTTACTCGTAAATATAAAGATAGAAGTGGCCGCCATGACTTGAATCAAACTCAAGTGCTACACTAATGAAGATAATGCAACATTCAGACTGCTCGATCTTGTCACTGCAAACAAACCCAAGTTACTGATCAATTATTAGGTCAATAAGTTCTTTGTGTAATACCGGAAAACTCGATTGCACTCCATCAACGCATCAGCTTTCACCAATAAAAACTGTAATTCACGCTAAAAGTGTGAAAAATTAATCATCCACTTTCAGTTTCGTAATAATTCGGTCGAAATTGAAATGGCGGGCATTCTCGATTCTTGAGTTCTATTTCGGCGCCATTTTGGGGGCAATGACCTGACGCGCGCCGTTTACGAAGTCGCTTCTACGCGTTCTTGTTTCGAATTTTGCATCTGAATGCACAATAATTTTCGGTCGTAACGAGCTCTGTAAACGTGCGTTTATTGATATCGGCGGTGTTGCGAGGTGCGAAATCGGTGTTTTGATGCATTTTAGATATCGGTGAGTGGATAATAAAGGTCTGGTAAAGGAAATGGTGTTTATTATCGAAGCCTATCAATATTATCGCAATTTTTTAGTTTAAATAATTATATTTTTCTGTTTTTACCCCTTATGGTTAGAACACTTAGTAAACATGAGCTTCGAATACAGTTTTGCACTAACTAGCTACCTATCTAAGTATATTAGGTAAATTATTAGGTTAGTCTAAGTTTCTGAGTGTATGTTTTTTTTATATTATTTATTCGTATGGCACTATTCAATAGGCTATTTAAGTAAGTTAACTTAAGTTAAGTAAGTAAATATTAAGACAGCTAAGGCACCTTTCTGTTAATGGCACAATCAGACTAAATTATGAATGTAGGTACTTTTCTTGGTGTTTAATCAAAAGTTATTCAAAAAACTCCAATGACAAACAAGATGCGCATTCCCTAGCCCGCATCAAAAAATACCAAAACTATGTTTCCATCTGTGTCCATAAGTCGTAGAAATTCTCTCATTGGCTGCTTCAATTGAAGAGGTTTTCGACCTTTGAATAACAAAGGGATGAAATTTAATCGTCACAATCGAATAATCAGAATCGATGTAGATTGATTACGATTTATCGATTCGACTTTCGAATGCTGTCTGACGTTGACAGAACTTGTTTGTTTGGTTTGCTTTTTTCCTATTAGTAAGTATGTGTTAGTCAGAATGAGGTTTGTATTAAATCAAATATTTATAAACTATAATAACAGGAAAATTTTGTTTAAAACTTTCTATAAAATCTAGGAATTCTATTTTAAAAACTCTATCTACAATTTACTCCCAAAATAAAATCTACATATGTAACAACCATATAATACATCGTCTAATAAAAAATAATAGGTATAGTTTTAAACACAAACTTTACAAGATTTTACTTCTAATAAAATAGTTGTGTACTTAAGTATTTTCTAATGATATAAATCCTAATTTATATTTAACCTTTTCTTGTATAGTTTATTTATCCACCAAACCCATAACTTTTAGTCAGCCAATATGTTTGCAAGATTTAATATCGTACTGAAAATGAGGTTACGTTTATTAAGACGACGGCAAATGGTGACCACATGGTGTTTTGCCGCGCTTTTATACTTTTTTTTTAACCCAATTTCATAGTCTACATCCTAGCCAAAGAGTTTATTGTGTAAAGAGTTCGTTTCATTTGAGGTTACTTGATGTCAAGGTTACATGGAATCTGATAAGTTTAAGTTTTAATAACACTGTTAAGTTTTTGTTAGTTTCATGGACAATTTAAAAATGAAGATTCCAAATCAGGGGCTTGTTAAATTTTATTCTGTTTCGGGAGATCTTTTTATTGGTTTTTATGGAGCTTCATCTTTTTTACACCATCGTATTAAATTTCATAAACTTACGAGTATTCAGAGATTAACTTTGGTAGACCTTTCCTTCTATAAACTAAACTAAAGGAATATCTACCAATAAATTGATATTCTTCCTCTGCTTATCGAATGAGATTGGCCAACACAGGTGTCGAGAGTTTATCAAGCCGCCCCAAGGGCCTCTGACATGGGTTAACGACTGCCCTACAAGACAAACAGCCGGGACATACAATTTGACCCACGAAATTGATATTGAATCATTGCTACGAAAGCCAATACAAAAATGAAATCAATACCACTTTTTTTTACAAAAGTACAAATTCCACTTGAAATCTGAAACAAGCCAACACTCTTGTGAACAAATAACTGTAATAATAACGTGCCATTGTGTTTCTTTAATCCCGAAAAGCACGTATTACAGCTTCATAATCCTTTACTATACCTTTCTCACTTTGTCCTTATGTGTTAGAAAGAGAAGGAAAACTGTATCTCAAGTGTTCATTCAGTGCAGTAACTGCACTGCATTCTGCAGTAGGGATGTCCTTTTGTCGATAGGTTAATTGGTTCAACTTTTTTTATCGATAGTGTTTTTATCGAAAAGTAAATTATCGGCTCATTTAAGTCATTATTAAGTTTAAATTATTTAGAAAAAAGTAAATATATAATAATGACATTCCTATGATTTTAATTATTTTACGTCTTCAATTATTTAATAAATTAAAAAAAAAGAATTATTTTATCATTTTATCGTTATTCGTCTTAAATTTGGTGGTTTTTTTTATTAACTTTGTAAGGGCAAAATAAATGTGAACAAATATGTTTGTTTTTCCACCAACAATAAATTGGATTTTGTTTGTCTATTGACAATGAGTTGTATTTCACGATACCTTACGAAGCTTTTCGCACCCAACTACAAAGGTATTTCGAAAGAGCCAAGGGCTCAAAAGTCACGGTGTTAAGTGCAAATTGTATTGAAATTGATCTCAATTTATGATAAAATATTAACTACACACTGCATTTTTTATATCATATTTGATTTGATTTCAACAAGAAAAAAAATGATGAAACACGATTTCCGCGTGTCATTTTTTGTTGCAAATAAGTGTGTAAATAAATATATATACTTATATTGTTTAAATTTAGTTTGACTTGTTTTCAATGATTCACCACTTACCAACAGAACATTGCAACAGGAGTTCCCAAAAAAATAACGAATAAGGCCAATACCTACACTCAAACTAGCAAGCCCTCCTCAACTTAGTGATGCAACATCTTAATGAAATTCACGATTGTGTGTTAAAAACCACGGGAGCTTGTCAAATAAACAATCCGCAAACAATGTAACAAAAGTATTGTTTGTAAAAATAAAGTGGTTTAGTAAAACTGTAGTCAGGTGCTAAATGATTCACGCTTGTGTATCAAATAGTCATTTTAGAATGCCATCACGTTTACAAGCGCTTGTCGTTTTATCACAGAGCCCGTAGCTTAAGTGAATGGGATATTTGGACGTGATCAGCAAAGTTAAGGAAGTCCGTGGAAGGTTCTGAGCGCCCACCACGATGTAATTATGCAAGAGAACTCCCCTAACTTATTAGTTCTGCGGAGGAGACATGCCCCTCACTCGGGTGGAAATACAACTCAAGAGAGAGATCAAAGTTAATCAATTACGATGCGTTCAGTATTTGAATAGGTGACAGAAAACATGCGTGAGATTGGAAGCTTCCTTGGGGCGGTGAGATTTGCAAATTCAGGTCCTGTATATGGCTCTCAAACTAGAATGTCTTATCAAACATTGCAACCTATGTTTGCAAATAAACAATTTGAAAACTCTCAACACCATAGCTTGCAACTTTCTTAGGAGCTTAATGAACTCTGTGATAGCAGAATAGCACCATGCCTAAAAAAGATGTTTATCTATCAGATAGCATTAATGGCAGCACGTATTCCATCAAGTTTTTTTAATGTTTACTCGTGAACTTCGTTTTCTATTATGCTAGGGCATTATAAAAATCTATCGTAGTAACAACTGGCTTAAAATAGTTTTTAAAGTTTATATATTTTTATATTATGTTTAAGACTTGTGAATATATACAATTAGTTAGTTACTTTATGTTATATAGGTAAGTTATGAATAAATATGATGAGTTTTTTAAAGACAAGTAGAGTTAGAAAAATATAATTATTATGTATGAAAGATATAATATTTTCCCTAACTCCGGTCACATTAAACTGGATTGGAAATGACTTTTTAATATTAAGATTACATTACGAAAATATCCCAAATACCTAGTCTAGTTGAAATGTTATCGATAATAATTGTATCCCTTAAAAGTTAACCTCATCCCTAATCCAGGATAGAACCGGTTAGCCAATCCAATTCGCACAAAGGAGCTTTTTGTTTTGTACAAATGTATTATGCAATTTTATATGTATTGGACTATACTGGACTACTGTTTATTGTCCTATTAATAAATTATTTATATATATTATTATTTATATTATTTATTATAGCCAGATTTGAAAATATTGAAAACTACTTTTGAGGTTTTATATGTACTGTAAATTTTGTATCGTTTTTACGAGTAGAAAATTTTTATTCGTTTTAATTCTTCATTTTTATTGGAACTTTCAGTAAACGTACATCTAAAGAACGGTTGAAAACAGACAAGTGCAAATCCATTTCGATGTAAATAAATTTTGTATAAAAAAATTATGTTCACATTAGAATAAAAAATTATAAATTATCAAAAACTCTGTATAGAAATCCTCCCATACTCCTCATACATGGTAGCTTCATTCAATGCTTCAGAATGAATGAAAGATTCAAAGAAACTGCCTGTTTTTCTAAGGAAACCGATCTTAGAGTACGTCTGTCCATGTAAGGGGTATATGGTATGTATGTATGTATGTGATGGAATGATTTGTATTGGGATTATCTTCTTTGATACGCCGACTGTTGGTTTAAAGATAGATGGAAATGCAATTGAAGAAATAACGGCTTTGCGAGATTTGTAATTATGTAGTTTAGGTTTGAATTAAGTATTAACTTTAAAGAAATAAGACATTTTATGCTTTGTAGCGATTTTAGGTTTTAAATAAATTTGTGATTTTTTGTAAAGGAATTCAAAGTGTCTTTGTTGTTGTCTTAAACATATTCTGTTTTTTTAATGTATAATTACTCAATTGTCTTGTCAAATTTAACTAAGATCGTATGACTTATCATCTTAGTTGTACTACAATGAGATGCCTTAGCATCTCATTGTAGTACAACTTCTCAATGAAGTAAAGTAAAGTACAGTACATATGTGTTTTCGTGTGCTATTGTTATTGATGTTGGCTATTTTTAGAATCTTGTTCATTTATGCTATAGATGAATTAAAATTAAATGACTACTTTTGTTATTAATCTAAGTTAATTTATCAATTTGCTATATTTAGTTCTACAGCTATATATTAATTGATTTTTCAAATCTTTTATCTCCTAAATTAAATAATATTGTGTTTTCCCATAATTGGCCAAAGATGAAGTTTCTCCCAATATGTAACTTAGCCCTATAATTTGCCTTGCATATTGTGTGGTCTTCCTCCCATGGTATATTATGCAATCTGACATCTCCATAAATATTGATGAGTTTGTATCGAGATCGCTCTTTGGTACTCTCTGATACTTTGTTTATATTTCTTTACAATGGGAAATATATAGCCACTACAGTATATTCAATTATTAAATCTGAGAGAATTACTTGTTTTTGAAGTCAGTTTAATATGTAGACTAAATTCTGAATTTAACCAATTTACCTTAAGGTTTATTTATTTCAATATCTGTTTTTGTCGCTATTTAATTATACCAGTAGTAACAAAACGCATAAACAAAACGGTTATTGTTTTAAATTAATTGAATTGAATGAAACAACTAACTCACTTTTAAAAAAAACTGCTTCACTTGAGGTCAATTATGTGCAAAAAGGAATCTTTCAAGTAGCTTACTGACCTTAACAATAAATGGTTAAAGATCACAAAAAACTGACATCCAGTCGCGTCCAAAAATGTTGTTCACCGAAGTGATCGGAAGTCCACATACATTTGTGTATTATGGTGTATGTATGCATTCCAACCCTTATTACTGCAAGTTTTTGCTATAGTCAGCGAATAAGGTTATACAGAGTTGGTGTGCTCGTGAATAAAATAAATAATACTGTCACTTTTTTAGACTGTGATATGACAATAATGCTTCTTTTTCTTATCGAATGAGAGTAGCCAGCTCTGGTTTTGAGAGTTTATCAAGCCGCCCTAAGGGCCTCTGAGATGGCTTAACGGCTGCCGTACTAGACAAACAGCCGGGACCTACAATTTAACGTGTCATCCGACCCACGGAAGTGCCCAAAATGGAATGTCACTTTTCGGTCACCCATCCGCGTACTGACCGCGTCAACCTTTGCTTTACATGGTAATCGCATGCGATTGCCTCCGCTAGCTGAGCTACGGGCGCTAAATAAAAGTTAAAATGTTTGTTTGTTGGTCTGTTTGTTCCGTTATGATATCTCACCAAGTTTGGTGTTGGAGCGTCACATCCCGCTACCAACATAACGGCGGGACAGGTCGACCAACGAGAGAGGTTCCCGCCAACGACGACAGGGGGCAGCCCGCGCGCCAACAGAAGCGCGCCAAGAGAACGACAATACCCGTCTATCGCACCGCACGCGCAACCAGTAAAAATGTAGGTACATACAGTCCACACGCATCAAGACATACCCAACTCGTTGTTATTTCATCCAACAAGGCATCCCAATAGGACCGAGGAAAGTAGCAACATTGGTGATAAACGGTGATTTTTATTTGATAAAGACTATTTTAAGCGGAGGAGTCCACTCAGTGGATTAATTGACTACAATTTCTTTTGATCTACGTACGTACAATAAAGATATGATTGTTTATTATTAAATTCTTGATTAAATTTTGCTAAGTTCTTCAAAAACATTTATCATCATATCGACCTACATATGTCCATCCACAGCTAAGTATAGGCCTCCTCTCCAGACAAAGCATTACGTAGACAATTTTTCAATAACCCAGAATAAGTTTAATGGTAGGTCTCATTTCGAGGGAACTTGTATAAGAGCTATAGTTTTTGCCAAATTAAACCGGGACCCATTGACCTCGAGGAGGGTATTTATAATTTTAAATTCTGCAAGTTTTTGTGTTCCTCTTTATTTAGACTTCCTGATTTTAAGGCTTTTGTCAAAGTTCCTCCTTTAGTATTCCTTTAAAGCCTTATTTTTTGTTTAATACCTAAACGTTGACATCTTGAATTTGTATACTAGTGCCCTTTTATAATTATAACACTACAAATAAAAATCATTTTCAAATGCTTTTTCAAAATTTTACAAAATTTTATGCTCTCCAATCTTGATAATATTGATATTTCAGTAAACGTGAAAGTTCAGGCCGGAATTTTCAGCATAATACGAGTAGGTTTTTTACTACATGGTTTGCGTTTGACTACAGCCTGCCTGATGTTAAGCATTGCTGCAGCCTAGGGTGTATCACGCTTATCTAGAAGATAACTACAGATACCTATGGTACAGGCAGAGTGGTTTGGAAACTCTCACCACTAAAGCCAACCACTCAATAACAAACTTTTACTTATCTATGATTACAACGCTATTCAACCAACTTCAAAAACATTCCAAGCGCCAAGTTACAAAACCAGTAAGTTTCTTTCTACCTGTTAAAGTTATCTCAAATCTAACTTACCTTACCTTATCTTGATATGCCGCTCGTAAAACTATGGCTTATGCTGTCTTGTTATCATAGAATAAGCAATACTCTTCCCTTTTATTTGTAGATATATTAGATAGACTCTATTCTTTTATATGTAGCCGAAAAATTTGTATCTGAATTGACATGATAATATTTGTGATTTGTTTTATTACGTACCAAAACAGTCACAAAAGTTAAATCCAGTGCAACAAAATGATTGGGATGGGGAAAATCGGTGGATTCAGTAAATAAGCACGACAGTAAAAAAAAAATCAAAAATGAATTTATATAATTTGCACATCATTTGTATATAATGTGTGTAAAATACAAATCCAACTCAGCTTTAAAAAAAAAATATCTCAAATTTTCAAGAAAATATACATGGGTACATCATAACAACAAAAATTTACCAAATCAATTAAACGCCGGCAAAAATTTATTCTATAACTAGTGGGTGCTCGCGGCTTCGCCCGCAATAAGAAGTAAAACATGCATCCCCTATTTCACCCCTTTAAAAGAGGCTTTTCCAAAAATCCTTTCTTAGCGGATGCCTACGTTATAACATCTACCTGTATGCCAAATTTCAGCCCGATCCGTCCAGTGGTTTGGGCTGTGCGTTGATAGATCACTATATCAGTCAGTTTTGAGTTTTATATATTTAGATTGAGACAACGAAACAACATACAATTAATTTCTCCAGAACAAGACTTGGCAATTCTGATTTAAATTTACAATCTCTGCAAACCTTGCATTTTAAATTACCTGTTTCATTAAATGAAGATGTATTTCATTCATTTATTTTCATTTCATTCATTTATTTACCCATTGTCTTTCCTTATAAAGATACAGAATCCATTTGTCAATCTTTTGCTATATTTGGAAACGATTTGTCGAGATTTCTTTGGGAATGGAAGATTCATTGATTAAAGTTGAGAAAGATATAATCGGATTTTAGTTTTCAGCTGTTAATTTAAATGAGAGTGGTGAAATCTGGTGTCGAGAGTTTTTAACAAGCGTCGGGGGCTTTTAACATGGATAATTTGACAACGACATTGTGACAAATAGCTGATATCAATATTTTCAGAAGTAATTGACACTGACAGTAACTAAATTAATAAGTATTTACGAACGCGATGATTTATTAGTGAAGAAAAAACAGAGATAACCGGTTTCTTCTAGGCAAGCGCGATCTAACGCAAAATACAGCGTTATTTAACATCAGGCGAGTTGTAGTTAAGAGTGAGACTCTCTATTATAAAAAATACCAAAATTCTTCGTAACCTTCAACCGAACTTTACCATACTCTATTTAATCATACTTAAGTCGTACATTAAAATTACCAACACTTTCACGTCTCTTCACTATCCATACATTTTCTCTTCAACATACATAAAACATCTGTCAGTATGTTATTACGTTCAACACTGACTACAGTTCGTTTAATCTACGAAAAGTCATGCATTACAAGTTTTTAAAAACTTCACCTTTTTTAATGAAAATTATAACTAGTTTTACGTTATTATTATAGCACTTGTGCATGCTTGTGGCTTTTAGGATAAAAAATAGTAGCATCCTTCGATTTATTCTACTGACACCATACCATAAAAAAATATGGTGTTCCGTAGCTCCATTGCGGCCTAAAACACATCGGAACGAACACATTTTGCACTATATAGAGACAAATTTAATTAGCTAGTCTAACTCTACTAAATTTATTTAGAAAATTCTTACACTTATAGAGTACTTTGCTTAAAAAAAAGTTGTTCCAACATATTTTTTTGTAGTCATTAAACTCAATTTCAAAAAGCGATTTCACGTACTAAACTTACTATAAAAGCTTTTCTACTTCACCATATTATTAAAGTCGACACCTCCCATATTGGTACTCATATAACGACTCATGGGATTTAAACATTATGACTCCCATTCCTCATAGTATTTAGTCCAAGGTGTGTTCCCCATGGGATTAAACCCTTTTATTGCTCCTGGCTTAAATTTTATGATACTAACACCAAGTATATATTCGACCAATGGCAAAAGATCGATGGCACTGTCTGATATTAGATTAATTTAAGAACAAGTAACGGTTGATGCAGTCACATATTGGATGGGTAAGCAAAATGTTTAATTAACACATGTTCTTCATGTGTTGAAATATACATTGAGTTTTTTAAAATTAATTCTGTGTAACCAAACATATAACCGGCGAACAAAAAAAATAATACGGATTTGCTCACTTTCAACTTACGTTTAAACGTGTGAATAAAAATACACACCTTACTCACAAAGTTTTACCTTCACAATGTTAGTCTGATACGTACATATATTATATTGTTCTTCATAATAATTTAATATGATTCATCCACAATGACATATGATATGACACACTGCCTCCAGTTTGAGAACCAGTGTGGTCCACGTGACATGAGGAACAAGACAGGCCAGAGGTCCTCAAACTGGGGAATTGGAACGCCCCGTTCACTCAGTGACCATTGTGCTTGCATGTTTTAGGATAAATCTGAAAACCTATCAATAAATAAAATTAATTATTTATCAGTACTTAACATAATATCACAATAAGAAAAATATGTATATAACTAAAATATCTAAAATTCTCTAACGTTAAAAAATATGTTCTTTACACATCTTGAGAATCAGCAACCTTATATGATGCCCACTAACCCGAAATAAATAAATTTTATTTTATATATATGTATATAAATCATATAATCATCGGCAAAGCTATTCATAGATTTCACAATTCTTATGTACCAAGTACTTATTTTAACTAAAATCGAATGCTTTCGAAAGTACAGTACAAACTACAGTAGTTTATTTTCTTTACATTACAGGCATTCAAGTAGCGTGCTAAGTAATTGAATGTAAAAAGATTCTATATACAATTTTAAACATAAGTAATATGAAAACTTAGTAACAATTTACGTTTCTCTTTAACCAGTCTAAAAATTATACTAACTGAGTATTAATCATATTTTTTTCTCATACTTACAATTTTTTTTACAAAAAATAATTTCGTCGCTGTCCTAACTTTCCCTGCCGCATGGTCACCTCTCGCCGGCTGAGGTTGACTCACGAGGCAATTGAAAAGCTGAACAAACCACGATCCTACCATGACTCGACTCACACCAATAGTATGGGACAAGGGATAAGCGAAAAGCACGTTGTAAAATGTTTCATTTTAAGGTGTTGTCTGAAATAAAAAAAATGTCGAGTCCCAAAAACTAAAAAATATAGACTTGGCGATATCCCAAATTGCTAGTATACAAACAAAGATCTCGACTTTAGAAACCAAAGGCGTAGGTTTTTCGTTGTATATCTTCAAAATGTATGCATATTTTACCTCTCCAAGCTGGTTAAGCGCTGCAAGTCAAATCAAATAGACAGAGATACGAGCCCAGAAATTTACAAAATGGCTACTTAATGTATATTAATAATCGTCTTCGGTTGACCCTCGCATAATTGGAATCAAACATCAAACAGGTAAGTTTTCGTTTGATTCTTAACTATCTATGGTTTAATATTAACACTTTAATCCCATGTACACGTGCGTGACGTCATCACCAACCCCAACGGAAGACCAGCGCTGGTTGCTATGCAGCCAGCATTATGCTGAGTTGGGGTTGTATTGTGGCAAATATGTATCTTATTTAAGTAGTTATACTATATATTTATTTCTTGTTTGTGCTCGTTTGTTTATTATTTGCTACAATAAATCATTTTCTTTCTTTCTTTCTTTCAATATTATATTTAAGACTTGTAAATAAATGCTACTTCAATAACAAAACCATAAACTTGTAACTTGTACCCCACACAATCCAAGTCACGCTACACCATTGAATCTTAAATTGCTTGAATAAAGTGCATCACTGAGCATTAAGAGACACTCCTATAATTGTATGTATGTATGTACATTCATGTATGAAGTGTGTATGCATGAGTGAGCGAAGTGAGATTACATTACTAGGCTAGACTAGAAAGATAATAGTAGTTTAGGTTTTTAGTACATACCTATTTAATTTCAACCCCAACAGTCAGGAAAGTAAAGTCAGGAAAAATACTTACCGTAAAAAGGAAACATTGAGAACAAACGTCGTCACCCGTCGGTCTCTACGGAAGACCAGCGCTGACTGTTCGCAGTCAGCACATGCTGAGTTGAGGCTGGCTTGTGACAGGAAATTTGTGTGTGTGCAAAATGTGTTTGTCTTACTTTCTTGAATGTGTTCGTATGTAATTTCTTGTCACAAAATAAATAATTATCATTTTTTTTCAATTTCAAATGACCGAACTTAATATCAAACTACTTTTCGTAATCTGAAAATTATAAGATCAGAAAATGAAGTTAATTACTTGATTTATAACTCACTAGTGGATGCTCGCGGCTTCGCTCGCATTAAGAAGTAAAACTTGCATCCCCTATTTCACCCCTTTAAAAGAGGCTTTTCCAAAAACCCTTTCTTAGCGGATGCCTACGTCATAACATCTACCTGCATGCCAAATTTTAGCCCGATACGTCCATTGGTTTGGGCTGTGCGTTGATAGATCACTATATCAGTCAGTCAATCAGTCAGTCACCTTTGAGTTTTATATATGTATATAGATAATATACTGTGTGTGATCTAATCAAATAGGTTTTAGACATTTTCAAAATGCATAGGGCCACAGCAGGTTTAAGCTTAATTTACTTTTCTAAGAACTTTAATCTGGCGATGGCAAATAATATCTAATTATTGCACGATTGCTCATCACATACTCATATCATAGTTTTACTCATAGGTTTGTCCACTCCATCTTATATATTAACAGCCTCTATTGACAATAACATCAATGATTTAACGACAGTCAACGCGGTTAGTCATTTCAATGTCTCATAGTCACGTGTTTAGAATAGAAAAAATACTTGTGTTTGCTTATTTATCCTTGTTTCTAAGACTTCAATATATATATATATATAGTAAGAAAATGTTTTACCTGTTGTTTTTTATCTGTTCCCAATATTAACAACAAAAAAAACAACTAAGTTTTGCTGCAGCAAAGAACAATCGTTAATAATCGTTGTAGACTTACCTACTCTTTCGTGTGTACATATACATATACATATGTATGCTTAAAAGAAAAAAAACAGAGGCTAGATAACCTCCTTTTTTAAATCAGTTAAATAAATACTTTTTAGTTAACTAAAGAGTTTAAAGGGCCCAACATTTTACCAAAACTATCTCTGCAATTACTCGTATGCTGTAATATAGTTGTTTCTTCAAATGAATTTACACTTTATTTTAAAACATACACTATTTGCAAATTTTTCCAACCATATCATTCATAAAAAAATTACAAAATGCAAGTAAAACTGACGGGCGTTACTAGATTAGCAAGTTATTTATTTACTGACATTGTAAGAAAAAAATCTTTATTTATTGATTGATTAGTGAAGTATAGATAAATAAAAATACGTGAGGTCATTGCAGTATATACTGTATTTTTATTGCAAATATTCCATTGCTATGTAATTATTTACCTTATTTGGAAGATAGCGGATACTGGAGATAATTTACTTATTTACTGTTCATTTATTTACTTAACGTTTCTTATAAATGTAATATTTTTATTAATAAGTGAAGTCACAATATAGTATTTTATTGCCGAGCATCACAAGAGACGCAAATATGCTAACCTCGGCCGAGGTTACATCTTTGAGCCTTTTGGAGTCGAGACTTTGGGGCCGTGGGGTCCGGGAGCCCATACTATTTTCCAAAACCTCTCGGAGCGCTTGGTTGACGCGACGCATGACCAAAATGCTGGCCTTTTTCTGGCTCAACGTATCAGCATTGCCATCCAGCGTGGTAATGCGGCCAGCATGCTGGGCACGCTGCCCTCTGGTAGTGGGCTGGAGCACTTAGATTATCTTTAGGCTTTTCTAAAGATTTTCTAAGTGCCCCTTTTTGTAGTTTAAGGTTATTTTAGCCATTGAATTTTAAGAAATGGTGCACAAAACTGCTTCCCATATTTGGACGAGCATTTAATACTTTTTTCTCTTGAAAAACATAGTAATTAGGTTTTTTAAGGATTCAGGTTGATGCACAAAAACTGCATAACTATAACATTATCGCATACCTAACATCAATCACTATGCAAATTCAGATTTCCATATAAGGAAGGTTGACCTGTGTTAACTTTTAACCTGTTTATATTAATCGCGCTTATATATAGGCACTCATAACACACAACCTTTTTGAACCATCGATGGTGCACAAACATAGCCAAGTTAGTCGGTAAGTTAGGATTGACGGAATGACACATATATAGTGTATGTGTCTACCTACGAAGAGAACAACGATAGAATGCTCTACGCTTGTTAACACAAAGAATTTGACTTGGTAGAACATTGCATGTAAATCTACCCTATCACAATCTTGTATACTTTAACATTATAAGGGCGTAAAATCTCGAGCATGTGTGAAATTTAAGATCTTAAAATATAAGCGATAGACATGTAAAGTCATGTCTAAGCCCTAGGCGGTGTCAGTCTGGTCTAAACCTAACTTAGACAGGCTTTATAGACCCAAGAAAGGTGGTGAAAACTTACAAGTTTAATTCAATCGGTTTCTACAGATTTCGATAGAAGATTATATTGAAGTTTTATAGCTAAGTTATTGACAAGTTGACAGCAGATCTAGCAAATCTTATCTAGCTTAGATCTAGAAATTGGAAATTCCTAATGTAATATAAAATTATGAAAGAACTTTCTTCTTTAGAAAATGTTGCTTCTGTTTTGTAGGTAGTTAAAACCTTAAATTGGATTTTATAATTTGACTAGTGGGTGCTCGCGGTTTCGCTCGCATTAAGAAGTAAAATTGCATCCCCTATTTCACCCCTTTAAAAGTGGCATTCCCAAAAATCCTTTCTTAGCGGATGCCTACGTCATAACATCTACCTTCATTCTAAATTTCAGCCCAATCCGTCCAGTGGTTTGGGCTGTGCGTTGAAAGATCACTATATCAGTCAGTCAGTCAGTCAGTCAGTCTGTCACCTTTGAGTTTTATATATTCAGATAAAATTTGACGTAAGTTTATATATCATTTTGGCCAACAAATTCGTCTATGTATTAATTACTAATGTTACTTATTTGTTTTTCTTTACAGGTAAGAGTTTCCGCATGATATTCGATGGCTTCCTAAATACCTTTGTAAGTAAGGACTGAATAGAATTAATTACGAGTATTTTTAAAATAATAAATAGCCAATATACAACTCGAGTCCACCATATTTCCTTGTTAATATTATTTAATAACGTTGTTTAACATCAGGCAAGTTGTAGACAAGCGTGAGCCTATCACATGTAAAAAAGAAATCGACAACAGTGTCACATGTGCGGGTGTTAAATCAAGCGACATGTTGTACATAACGTTTTCATGAAATTTCCTGTACTTGTGTCATAGTTTCTGCTGTGACTTTATTAAATTTTAACAAGAAATTTTCATGACAAATTGCTTTGAAAATCAACAAACAAGCCAGTCCGTTAACAACGTGGTTCATTATTTTTTTTTTTTTTTTTTTACGTGTGATAGGTTTACGTTTGACTACAGCCTGCCTGATGTTAAGCATTGCTGCAGCCTAGGGTGTAACACGTTTACCTAGAAGATACCTATTAACTCTAGATTTGAAAACCCCTGGATTGTAGTTCGCAGGAAACACAGCTTCTGGTAAAGTGTTCCAGAGCTTTGCTTTGATTTATGGACCTTAAACAACACCATTCGTTATAGACTTCACATTATGGTAGGGAAATTCCGACACATAGAATAATAATAGAATAATAGAACGTTATTCACTTTATAACATCTCGTTACATTGGGCAAGTCAATTTACATTTTTCTTAATTATATAGTACATACTTAAATTAAATTGGACTAACTTACTAAACTTACCTAACATTATATGTATGTATGACAAAATATCCACGGGAATTTAACAAACACATACCATAGTAAGGCTCAGCTAAGAGATTTTCTCATTATATTCGAAATTCTTTATTGTTTAAAACTGTGAGTAATGAGTATAAGCTATATAATAAAGTTTGTATACGCGCCATTTTTCATGGCTTGGGGCTGATTCCTTGTCATCTAAGACAAGACTTACGTACCTAGATATATAGATAATAACTATATAATCATAGTTTTTATTTATTCATTTGAATAAATATATTTGTATTGTATTTTTTATTTTATGGGCGCATTACAATTAATGGTATTTTTCTTTTTCTTTATAAAATAAGTGGCAAGCAAGCATACCACCAGTCATTCACCTATCCAGTCATATACCTATATATGTAACACTACTCCTCCAGAGGTGTTGCTTCAGTTAGTTGCCTTTAATTTACATCATCTCTGGAAGATATTTATAGAGCTCATCTGACCATGGCTGACCTCTATGCATGGACCCCTGCTGATGGTGTTATGCTGATGGAAATAGGTATCGATAGCTTTTTTTGGATTTTTTTTAGGTACTCGTACGGTACAGTCAACGTCATAATAAAAGGATAGATTAGAACACTTTGTTGATATGTGATCAGCATAGGCAAAAAATTTATCAATTTGTGTTTTAGAAGAATAAAGTACTAATTAATCTATGTGGGTATTTTTGCACTGCTGAAACTTTAAAATCACGTTATTCTCCTGTTACAGCAAGTTGCTGGTATCTCATTTGCAAGATTAGCACAACAAATTTTTCACTGAAAATGTTGAATTTTTTTCATAGCCAACCCCAAGCAAAAGTAAAAATCTTTACACACATTCGTTGTACACCTAAAAAATATTTACAATAATAAAACATAAACACAAGCGAAGAAAAATTTAACATACTACTTCTCACTACTACAAAAAAGGGGCACTTAGAAAATCTTTGGAAAAGCCTAAAGATAATTTAATTGCTCGAGCCTACTACCAGAGGGCAGCGTGCCCAGCATACTGGCCGCATTACCACGCTGGATGGCAAAAATAGTTTAAAAAAATGCATTTTTGTTACTATTTCCGACGCTGTCTGTACTTATAACTTCCCATCAATGCCATGGCGTGAGAAACCATGCTCCCATAAGATTGGGCAACCGTTAAACTAATAATGTGTGTCGGAATACGCTACTGTTTCCCCAATAACTTGCCTAACTTATGTGCTTCAAGTTAAGGTTAAGTTTATGTAAAGTTAGCGTAAGTTGGAATTTCTATTAGAAGCATACTTGTGTATTTACATTTTGGGAGCTTGGAAGTCGAATTAATGTTGAAATATAACCTATTAGACGAAACTCTTTTAAACAAGTTTTCTTTCAAAATGAGAAAATGAAATCATAATAAATTTCAGCGGGATTAAGAACCTTATTTTTGTAAAAGTTGGTTAAAAAGACCAAAATCTGAATAAAACAATATAGAACACCTTTTCCTTCTCTTCTTTTAGAAAAAAGGACATTCTAATATTATTTTAACAGTTAAAAATCCTTACCATAACATAACCCTAAGAATCCTAGATCGCTGTCACAATAACCTAGTTTCTCGTGGAAATTTCCTCTAAACACTTACCCCGCATAAAATACCCATAACTATGTGTAAGAAGGTTAACAACGACACCCCGTCGGGTACACTAAGCGACATAGCACAGTAAAGGGTAGTTCTTGTCAGTACATTTTTAACCGACTCCAAAAAGTAGATATGTTATTTTTCTAATTTTTTCTTGTTATTTGAGAGTTTCATACTCTAATCTCTCAAATTCTTATCTTTAATATGGAGAGTTTTCAAACCACCCGAAGGGCCTATGATATGGTTGTACGTCTGTAAATTACTATAATAACAGTTAAGATCTACAATTTGCCATGTTCTCCGACACACATCTTCTAGCGGTAGATGCCACTTTGATCACCCATCTAAGGAATGACCGCGAGGGTAGCTGCTTAGTTTTTGACTTACTAACGAATACCGCAGGACACTAAGCCACGGGCACTTCTGATTATATAATATGTTACACTATATTTATGACCTATATGGTCGAAAATGCAATATATATTACTACTATCCATTGCTTTATGTTTATTTTTATAAACAGTGAGTTCTCAGTGCACTTGCAATAAGTAAAGTTTTGTTATGTCAGTCTATCACAATACGATGTCATCGCCTAGACTATTCCCTGCAGAGAATTGAAAGTGATCTCACTCCCCAGGCGACCTAGCAATGACCTAATACCTACAACTAATGTGGATGACCTAACTTAGATGACCTAAGTTATATGGGTGACCTAAGTTGAATAGTTTGTATAAATGTTGTTTCGTTGGTATTGTGGAATTTAACTGTACCTACACTGAATTTTCTACACTTCATGAAAAACAGAAAACTTTGAAATATTTCAACTATATTTCAGGGTCTATTTTTCATAAAAATCTTGAAAAAATATTCAGTACTTAAAACGCCTCTTAAGAAATATAATATCTAAAAGTTATCAGATCTCATGTAGGACTAAGTTTTGAACTCTGCTAGATTTATATATTTTGAGATATACATATCTGTCCAAGAGAACTCCCCTAACGAATTAATTCTGCTGAGGATTCACGACCCTCAGTCATGAGGAAATACGACTGAAGAGAGAGATTTATATTAACAGAATTTGTACAATTGTCTTGTATTTTACTCTTATTTAGTAACCAAAATACTAAAAACAGACAGTTACAACATTTCATTCAAAGCACATTTTATCGTGTTGTTTTTCCAAACCAAATGAAATTGGCCAATTTAACATTAGCTTTAACCGCACTAAATTACTTGCGGTTTCTAAAACATGAAAGCAATAAAGCTAAGGACATTGTACTAGACCTTGATTGTTTTTTTACCAAGATGACAACGAACAATTTTACAGTAGCTAACCAGATGTGCTGAATTTTTACCATTTGATACTTATAGACAAAATTATATGAAAACTCCTACATAATAATTATATTTTTTTTATAAACTTATGTTGCGGTAGTGTGTACTGTACATCTTGCAATATACAATATACAAGTGATATTTTGGAAAAAAATAAGCACCTATCAACCCTATTTTGATGAAAAGGTACTTCCCCTAAATTTAAAAATCTGCCCAAGAGAACGAATGATTCTGAAAAGGAGACATGACCCTTAGTTATGAGGAATACGACTTCGGAAGAGGAATATTAAAGAATGTTAGAAATTCGGGCGGTATGATACCGAACACCAAAGTTCGCATGACAAAGTTAGGCATCTATTAGTTATTAAATCGATGCTTTATTGATGACATCCTGGGAAGTTCTAAGAATCAAAATGGGACTTGCAGATTGTGTTTCCCTATAACATATTTTAAAAGGAAGTTTGATACAAAAATTGCTTCGAAATTTTTAATACCTAGATGCGATTTGCACTTTGTAGTTTCCTAATTAAAAATATATATGATAAGATTAAGTATATGGTAATTTTGTAAGCGAAGTACAATATAAAAAATGTTTGCCTGTTCTTAACAATATGAAGTGCCAGAGACTCAATAACTTTTTGATATTATTTCATGATTTCGTTTTGCCATTTTCTTATATCATTTGTAAATGGGCAATAATAGTTATTTGTTATACAAGAGTGCAAAGTTGCTTTTTAACCGCGTGTTCAATTTTGATGACCGAGCAAGCGAAGGATTCTAAAATTGAATCACGAGCGCAGCGAGTGATTCAAAATTAGAATCCTGAGCATTAGCGAGGGAATCAAAAGAGCACGAGGTGAAAAATCTTTGCACTCGAGTGCAACACGTAACTTTTCATTCCACCTCAGCGAGGAAATGACTAAATGGCCGCGTACAAAGCAAATTGAAAAAAAGAACACCAAGAAGGTTCCGAGTCTGAGTTTTTAACAAATTTAAAAAAAGTTGTATGATATATTCGGCACCATAGAGGTAGCAGTAAATAGGTTTAATGTTTTTTTATTCAAAAACTTAGTGCACACGATGTTCTAAATTCAATTTACTGTATCCTCTAGCTAGAGAATAAAAACGGCTTTTGCACTCAGATATTGAAGAGTAAAAATACTCTTTCCGAGATGGTGGGATGAAAAGGCTATTCTTTTATTTTATTATTTTCAATCACGAGTGAAAAATTTCATGAATTAATCTTTTGTACTTGCTTGCAATTAGTTTGCGTTTGTCCTCGGATTTCTCCAAAACTATAAATGATAAACCAGTATAATTCTTTGATTCAGATTAGGTATGTTTTAATTTACAGCTCAGAGCAAGTTAATTTATTAAAATGTGTGCAATAGTTTTTGATATGTGTAGGCATCCCTGCATTTTACAACGGAAGACCAGCGCTAGATGCTTGCATCCAGCATATGTTGAGTTGGGCCGGGTTGTGACACGAAACTTGTATCTATGTATTTATATGTTCCTATTTTGTTGTGTTCTGTTATTCATGCCGTTTCATGTCTCAATAAATGTCTATTATTCTTATTGTTTTTCGGACGACAAACGTTGAGACAAGTCTGTGTAGTTTTTCCAAATTACTAATTATTTTGAATCATTATCCCAGTTAGAGCTCAGTACCTACCAGTAGGCTCTTAAAACAATTACCCTACTTTAAGCTCAGTTCCCCAGTAACTGTCAGTATTCAAACAGCACCAAGGTTAGTTCTGTGCGTCAGTGCTGACGTCATGGGGTGACAAGATAGGTAAATAGTGACTGAATTACGGTGGAAAATATTTGCATGGGCTTTGATATAGTCGAGAATGGAAAGTTGGTTAGGAATCTAACTTATTGCTTAGCTAAGTCGAAACAATTTCATACAGAAAAATTGTGGTAAAGTGCACGCCTTAAATTTTCAGTAAAAAAAATAAGAAGTAAGAAAATTGTGAGTGACCTGGAAACCTATAATACAAAGTTTATTTTCAATGCATCTATATTTATGCATCTGAAAATATCACAATAACAGAAAACAGTTTAATAAAATCTACCATAAGACGCATCAACCACCTGTTTTATGGCAAAATATTATATACTTTATCATAGTTTATGCACCCAATAACTTTAAATTCTACACATTAAGCTTTGCGTTTTCGAGTCGTTAGGTAAAACTTAAGCTTAAACTAACGCTCACTGCGGATCTTAACACAATTTATCTCAAATTCAAATTTTAATTCAAATTACTTATTTCAGTAAAAATACTTATGGAACTATTACATGTTCACTGCACTCCACACTAGGATAACCTGTTGACCTGTTGTGGAGTTCAAGCATCTACAAAATTACTCTGTAACATACCTAAATACGTTTAAGAGACATTGTGCAAGATGGCCTAAATCTAGATGCCTAATTTACAACCGTCCCTGATATAATTTGCAAATCAGATCATCCTAATAAGGTTAATCGCTGTATTGTCTTACAATCCCACCCAAACAATGCTTGCTGATTGTGCCCATAAAAATGTATAGTGGGTGGCCTTGGTGTCACAATTTTAAGGCTGAATGTAAATTTAGTAGTTCACATGTGAAGAAATTGATTTATACATTGACGGAATTTATTGAGATTTTTTTTTCATTATTAAATATTTTTGCTATTTTAGGGCACAAGTCAATCTAACAAACTCAATGTTAAATTTTCAATTTAAAAATGACTTTTTTTGCAATATGGGCTCACGTTTCACTACAACTCGCCTTTGTGACCTATGATCTCGGGCGCTTGTCTAGAAGACACCGATAACTTTATTTCATAACGGGTTTACTATGAGTAACTTAGTGCATACAGTGACACTCAAACTAAGGCTGAAAACTATTAAAGGTGGCTTAAATATACTCATCAATATCGTAACCTTGCAGACAAACAATCCCAGATCAACTCATCCTAAAAAATCTTCAACAATTCAAACATATTCCAATCCAAAAATAACCGAATCCCATCTTGAAATTCATTCCGTAGCAGATGGCTATCCATTGCATAACTCTTATATAGTTTTATTATAACCTTTGGTTATATAGTATACGGTTTTATTGCTGTTTTGTATTAGGCATAATGTATTGCCATAATATTATCGTAAAACGGTAGTAGGAGTGTATATGGTTAGCAATTTGCTTGTAAATGTGGTTGGACACGCAGGTTATTGCCACACAGGAAGAAAAACTTCTATACATTTTCTCAGATTTTCTATAGTTTTGACCGGAAATTAGTTGCTACAACTAGATTATCAAAACAAAATGTATGAAGGGAAAACTATACATACTACTAGTGACTACTACAATCGCACTCTCTCTCTCTCTCTCTCTCTCTTGAGTCGTATTTCCTCATGGCTGAGGGCCGTGACTCCCCCGCAGAATTAATACGTTAGGGGAATTCTCTTGGGCAGATACATCGTGGCGGGCGCCCAGATCCTTCCACGGAAGACACGTGTTATGTCCTCGGATATTGCAGTCCTCAAACATGTTGGTTTCCTCACGATGTTTTCCTTCACCGTTAAGTGAGTGCGAATCCATACATAACTAACTTGAAATGACAAGTCATTGGTGTGGGGCTGGATTCGAACCTGGGTGCGTCAGGATGAAAAGCAGACACTGGAACCGCTGAGCCCACCACTATGTATCTGTCCAAGAGAACTCTCCTAACGAATTAATTCTGCGGGGGAGTGACCCTCAGTCATGAGGAAATACGACTCAAGAGAGAGAGAGAGAGAGAGAGAGAGACATATCTATTTGATCAACGTACAAAACAATTCAATAATAAAAGCTGGTATATTACTCTACGAATAAAAGTCTAAGCGTACTTTTACTTTATTGCCGTATGCATCTCATCAGTACGTCTAAAAAGCTCGTTACAAGCTTTCAGAACTTTGGACTTACAACACAAGGAAGCGTCGCTTCTGTGAATATAATTTGGGTCATCCTATTTTGAACATGGTAAAATTAATTTTCTCGGCGTCGGAATTTTATTCGTCTGACTTCTTGTCTGTATATGTTATAAAATATCCAGTCTTAGATCTTAAAATTACACTTCTTCTTCTTCTTATCGAATGAGAGTGGCCAACTATGGTGTTGAGAGTTCATCAAGCCGCTCTAAGGGTCTCTGACATGGCTGCCATACTAGACAAACAGTCGGAACCTACACTTTAACGCGCATCCGACCCACGGAAGTGCCCAAAATGGAATGCCACTTTTCGGTCACCCATCCAAGGATTGACCGTATCGACCTTTGCTTAACATTGGTAATAGCATCCGAATATTTGACCACCAGGTATAATATGTGACGGCGTAAAAGTATACCGTAGCCCAAAGTGTATACTTGTACACTGATATATATTGTATACTAGTGGACGCCCGCGGTTTCGCGCACATTATTTCAGCATCAAAAGTAGCCTTTACACTCCTTAGATCTCAAACTGCCTACATACCAAAAAACAAGATGAAAAATCGATAATTTTAATTACAATCACCGTTCAAAGTTCCTAACCGTTTCAGATTATGTCTTAAAATACTTTCAAACATATCTTGACTCAATACATTTCAACATGTACTTGTACTTATAAATAAATATACCACCATGAGTCATGGTGGAAGCATTCCCATAGTCATCAGTTAGGCGAGCTTGAGATTTATCCCTTGGTAAGGAATGCTTGTGGAGTAGATTTACGATATCAACACGTTTGGCTTACGAAAGGAAAGTTATAGCCTTTTACTTGCTTTGAATATAAGAGGGCAGTTTCTGTTAGAAGTGAAGTTTTTTTTCCGCAGGTTCATATGATTTGGAAAGAATGTCTTTATGGATAAAAATTATTTACTCTGTTCTTTGATTCAGACCAAATACAAGAATTTGTTTTTTGTATTTTTTCTTACAAAAGATGAATAAAAGAATACAATAAAGGAAAACATTCCCTAGTAAATAAAAAGACAGATACGAAAGAAACCTAAGAAAAATAAAATCCATTAAGTAAATATTTTTTCTACAAATATTTCACAATTATTAAAAAGTAGTTATTTAACTTGCATTTTAATACCAACGTGGTGTTAAAACAATTGGTTTATTCCAACTAGTCCTACCAGTAGTTCGATAGTCGAACTGTTTGGAAGGTTTTGTTCTAATACAAGCTAGGCGATGATTTCATAATACTTTATTCAAAGAAATAATTAATAAAAACAAAGAAAATGGAAATATAAGTTTTTCCAACCGCATTCAAGGCCTAGTGCTGGTTGAGTCATACGATGTGCTGACAAGCTTAGAAAGGCTATACTATCTTACTTAGTTTAATACTTAAACTATTATAGTAGAAAAAACCTAACTAACAATAATTGCATTAATATTGGATAAGGGAGATGTACCTATGGATTTT
The DNA here is from genome assembly GCA_927399415.1 of Macaria notata. NCBI lineage: Eukaryota > Metazoa > Arthropoda > Insecta > Lepidoptera > Geometridae > Macaria > Macaria notata. Next base: position 1,695,572 of record OV656750.1, on the reverse strand, counting down.
TTTTTTTTTTTTTTTTTTTTTATCGATATTTATTTACAATAATAAAATATAAAAACAAGTGAAGGAAAACTAAACATACTACTTCTAACTACTACAAAAAGGGGCACTTAGAAAATCTTTAGAAAAGCCTAAAGATAATCCAAGTGCTCCAGCCCACTACCAGAGGGCAGCGTACCCAGCATGCTGGCCGCATTACCACGCTGGATGGCAATGCTGATACGTTGAGCCAGAAAAAGGCCAGCATTTTGGTCACGCGTCGCGTCAACCAAGCGCTCCGAGAGGTTTTGAAAAATAGTATGGGCTCCCGGACCCCACGGCCCCAAAGTCTCGACTCCAAAAGGCTCAAAGATGTAACCTCGGCCGAGGTTAGCATATTTGCGTCTCTTGTGATGCTCGGCAATAATAGCCGCCGCTCCAGCCCGACACCGTGTCATAGACAGATGAGACGGCGCCAATGTGTCGACGCAAGTTGCGTCCCACACAAGGGGCCGACCCAACTTCCATGGCACAAGAGTCATACCGTCAGGTCTTTTTCCATCGTCACGTGCTAGGCCGCTCGGTTCGAGCATAGCTGCAACATTGGCAGTGGAAAAAGCCCGTCGAATGATGTCGTTCAGACTAGCGTGGCGGCTAATTCTACCAGCACTCCTCGAACATGAGAGGCCGTGGTGCCCGAGCTGGTCGACATCAGTACCACACTGGCAGCGATGCGGTTCACAGCTCCTCGCACCCAAGCGCAGGCTAACCGCGAGTCGAAAAGCTGTCGGATCTAAAAGGTTACCTGTATTAAAAGAGGGCATGGCCTGCAGCCAAAGACCGGATTCCCACACACTGACCGCAAGGATGCGGGCGCGATCCGCGAAACTAGTACACGTATCGAGAAGTGATTTCCGTGCTAGTTCGCTGATCGGCCGATCCCACAGTCTCTGGGAACGAGGTGTTGTAGGAAAATCGGTGTTTGGACAGGCCAGGCGCCAAGCATTTTTAGCTTCGTCCGTATGCGCAACTACAACTACGCCAGACGGGCCTAAAGCGGGTGCGAGGATTTTTTGGACCAATTCGTAAGTACCGTGGACAGAAGCCAAAAATGCTGGTAAAGCAACACTTGAAATTTTGCGGACACCCAAACCTCCTAACCGTACAGGTAGGGAAGCTTGCGACCATGTCCTGTCATCCATGTCCACATTCAAAACCGAAACTAGTGTGTCCTTTACGATGTTGTCTAAGCTCGAAAGGAGCCCATTGTGTTGCCACAATGGACAACATCGTAAATAGTAAGTGAATTTTGGAACAAACAAACAATATTTGATAATAGTAAACGCCATATGGGCGTTAATTTTGAGCAAACGGCCTAGAGTGTCCCTGAAATTTTGAATTTTGTCCTCTACGAAAGGAGAAAACGACTCATCTAGAATCGGTGAACCGAGGAGGCGAAGTGAACTTTTGTCTAGAATAGAAATACCCGGTGCCAAATCATTGAATTTAGATATGACTGAATCCTTGTCCGAACATGAATCGCAAACAAAAAGTTCGCACTTTTTTGAATTTAATTCGAGACCAACATGACGAAATTCGTCTACCAAAATTTTGAAATCATCGAGGACGGTGTTCACGTCACCTCCCAAAGTTCCGTCATCCAAGTACCAAACATTAAGTTTGGATTTGAGACGTTGAATTATGGGATGTATGGCCAGGCTAAAAATGGCCGGTCCAAGAGGGTCACCTTGTTGACAACCAACTGAAGAGTCCATAAAATACTTTTTGTAAACCAATTTCGATGACTTACCGTAGCATTGCCAAAGGAAATTATAAAGGTCGGGAATTTTGTCTTTCACTTGGGTCAACAACGCTCCTCTGTCTACCGAATTGAAAGCGTTTTTGACATCCACCTTCAGCAACACATCTCCACAATTTTGGTGAAGAAAAGTCCGAAGAGAGTGGACGGCGGCCTCACACCCGCCTCGCGAACCAAAACCAAGCTGCAGTGGTTGAAAAAGATTGCTCAAAGGAACAACCTCCTTCCTGCAACCTACCTTGGCCGCGAGGCGACGGTATGTGGTCCCGACCGCTATAGGCCTGATGCCACCGTCCTTTTTCAAAAGGGCGCACAAATTGGCACCATACAAAATTTCGGTGATGTTGTCATTAACCCGTCCAGACAACATGAGTTGAACTAATGCAGTTAGATCCTTCAAAAGAGTTTCGCATACCCCACCAGAACTAAAAGATAGAAGATCTTTTAGGTGCTGGGGTGTAAGGCCGTCAAGACCTCCAGCTGAACCACTTTGGAAAGATGAAACGGCACTAGCAACCTGTTGGGTGGACACGTCAAAGTCAACATCAGAGTCCGGTGGATCAGGCAGGTGGAGATCCGCTGAGGAAGGTGGATGTTTGTCACGGAGTGACTGGACCGTATCGGGTGAGTGTGGGGCTATGGTATCGCTGGAGAACAAGACTCGTGCGGCGCCTTTAATATCACCGTCACTAATTTTGTTTTCTACTAAACGGACTGTAGCCAAATCGCCAGTGAATTTAGAATTTTGATTATTCCGCGTGTTAGGCGGAATAATATGAGCTAGGTCTGAAGGGTTCTCTTCCCATGCAGCGTACTTTACGCAATTGTCCTTTATCCGTTGGGTAAGGGACTTTTTGGAGGTAGGATCGAATGTTACGTGAAGTACGCAGAAGGGAAAAGACAGGAGATGTTCCCAAGCGAGCTTAGTGTTCCTAGAAATAACGTTCCTAATAGCAGAAGCCAAACATTGGGACACCGAGACACGGGCACCACGCGGGATGCGTTTGAGAATCGGAAGAGAGTTTTTGAGTGAGCTCAAAACCTTCCAAAACGGTTCGGAAGGAGTAACAGCGCTCACGGAACTGTTACTGGCTCCAGCGGAGCCTAAAACAGGAGCAGACAACGGAATTTCTGTAATTTTGTGACACTTCGCACGATGTATTTTAAGGCCCCTAAGACCCTTAAAATATCGGACTTGGGTACACTCCGTGCATTGAACCATGTTCTCCTGCGACACTGTTGTAATTTGGGGGGCAAATATAGCCGCGACATGGGTGGGAGAAGCCATTTACAATAAAAATAAATAGTCTAGTGACGTGGAGATGACGGCCCGTAGCCGTCAAGCTGGCACGTCACTCCTCGTGCGCCGACGCGAGGGGCCGTTGACATAGAAACAGAAAAATAAACACCAGCAGTATGTTGTCAAAAATAAAGGGGAAAATAAATATGAAAATAACTACCGTTTTTGTACGCCCAAAGTCCTGAAAACAATACCTCAGATGAGTTGGGCGTAATACTAGATGTGGAAAGCCACGAGACCCTCGGGTAGCGGGAAGATCTGAAAATATAAATATTTGAAAATTCGGAAAAAAATTTGGCAACCGACAGTTGCCAAAACTTTTTCTTTTCTATGGATTATATCATACGATGTAATATTTTTGTTTCTCTCTATTTATTACTAGAGGACGCCCGCGGCTTCGCTCGCATCATTTTGAGATAAAAAGTAGCCTGTGTCACTTCTAAGACCTCATGCTACCTATATACCAAAAAGGAAGATGATCGGTTCAGCCGTTTTTTTTTCACATTAGGCTCACGCTGGACTACAACTTGCCTGATGTTAAGCAACGTTGTAACCTACGATCTAGCGCGCTTGCCTAGAAGAAACCGGTTTACTCTCGACTTGAAAACCGACAAATTATAGTTCAAGGGGAATAGAGATTCGGGCAAGGAGTTCTAGTTCGTTTCTTCGTTGTGAGCGTTTAAATAAACAAGACAAACAGATAAAAATCTAAAACTGCTGAAACGTGTTCTGTTATATGTAGACCCAAACAATTTCTTTCCTAATATTTTAATTCCTTCACGTCGCTAAGGACAGGTGCAGATGGAAGAACATCATTAAGGAAAAACTAATATCTCGTGGGGGGATTCACGACCCTCAGTAATGAGGACTACGACGCAAGGAGGAGGGAGCTTTATTATATGCTTAGATGTAACTTATATCAAAGACCAGACGTTCAAGGCTAAAACCTCATATATCTCAACCCACTAGGTACTTCTGTGCAAATAATTTTCGTCGGCACTATAATCGCAGTGGCATGGTGTTTTATTACACCATTGAGACTAACCTTGGGTCCAGATGAGACACCCATCCGGAATGAGATGGGGATTATTTCACTGAAGTATGACGTCATTGATGGAGTGAGGCGGTTTTTTTATCGTTTTATCACTACAGAGCAAAGCAAAGTAGCTTCTCACGTCTGTCCCTATGTCTGTACGTAACTTTTGATCTTTAAATCTACACAACGGATTTGGATAGTGTGATTCAAGAGGAAGGTAAATATATTGTGTACAAAAACGCGTGTGTAGCCGCGGACAAAATCTAGTCAGCTAGTTTATTATGTGGCAGTAAATATTAACAAAATATAAATAAAATTACTTTATCTTTTGTTATACGTATCTCAAGCTAGCCACGCATATCTAGCATATCGCAACATACTAGAATGGCAATGCAAATTATTGCTATAAGCGATTTTTTTAACGTTTAATTTATTAAGAGGCGGTGCCTATAATGATTAAGAACAAATGAAGGAAACGTATAAATTACAGGGACATTTGTGTCATTGGTGAAACTAACGATAGATAGATTCGGATTCTGATTCGACGGGGGAGTCACGACACGCAGTAATGAGGGGGAATAAGACTACGGAAAGAAACCTAGCAAAAAATGTGAAACCACTGTAATTTTTTTTTATACATTTGTATAAATTTTTATTGGTTAATTTCATGTTTGGTAAGTCATTAATAAATGACGTATAGCTCAAAGTATGACGTAAATACATTTTATAAACTTTTTATTTATAATTAATGCCTTCAAATTTATTTACATATGTATACACAAAAAATATTTAAACATATGGATAAAAACGAATCAAAAAAACTCAATAAATGCATAGCTGTGAACTAGAAAGTCCACCCACCCATTTCCACAAAAAATCACACGATCCCATGTTATTATAACAAGTGCATTCCACCAAATTGTCGCTGACTCATCACAAAGTAAGCCGACAGTTAACCAGAAAGCATACTTTCTGGGTCACAGACTAAAATATACATCATTAAACACAGTAATTAATGACATCACCGTATACTAGCGGATGTAGGCTTAGTAATGAATTGTTTGGGCTAGAGTAAACACAGACAAACTTTATAGTTCCACGTAAGCACTGTGATTGTTCAATGATTATATTAAAATAATAATGTCACATGACCTTCTTGTTTTAACGTCTAAATTGAACTAATACATTTTGAAAATCTTCTCCATAGTTGCAATACATTTAGTATCTATACAAGATACAAATAAGATACAAATATACAAGTTACTTAACACAAGAAATGTAATGTACATAATTATCTAAGTATATATTTATAAGTTATATGTAAGTTAATAAATTAATCATAAGTTTTGGCTCAATAACCAATTGTGTTTTACCACAGTTTTACTAGCTGGTGCGCGCGACTTTGTCCGCGTGGAATAGTTACTACCATAAAAACGGTTCTAGTGAGTTAACCTTAAAAGATAGACATATACTGTATGGAACATTTTGTTAGATCATTTCAAGCGAAATAATTCTTTCATACATATTTTTTGATATCTTGAACCATTTTCGCAGCGCACGCAACGGAAGCCCGCAAAGATGAATAAATTTCCCCGTTTTTTCCACATTTTCCATTGTTTCTTCGCTCCTATTAGTTGCAGCGTGATATTATATATAGCCTAAAGCCTTCCTTGATAAATGGTCTTTTCAACACAAAAATATTTTTTCAAATCGGACCAGTAGTTCCTGAGATTAGCGCGTTCAAACAAACAAACAAATTCTTCAGCTTTATAATATTTAAATCAAACCATAGTAACCATGTAATTACAGTTCTTCTTTCACACTGTAACTGATGTTAGATCATTGTGTTTTTTGGTATGATGGTAGGATACAATCCCGAGAGAAATTTAGGCAAATTATTATCCAGCAAATCAGGCTTCCACTAATTTCACACTAAAACTGGTTCTGATCGAAAAGATATACATTATGTTATAAATTCCAGTATTTAACACATACTAAAACGCTTGCAAAAATACAAAATCCAACATGGTCTAGTGTAAATATTATGGCTAGAAGTAGGCTAGACAAACACTGTGGAGAACAAACACCTGTTTGATTTTTACCCGACTTGGTGGGAGGTGGGAGAATTTGGCGAGTTTTATATTGGGCTGTTTTTTTAGGGTTCCGTACCTCAAAAGGAAAAAACGGAACCCTTATAGGATCACTTTGTTGTCCGTCTGTCCGTCCGTCCGTCCGTCTGTCAAGACCCTTTTTCTCAGGAACGCGTAGAGGTATGAAGCTGAAATTTATATCAATTACTCAGGTCTACTGTCCCTTGAAGCTGTGAAAAAATCAAACTTCTAAGCCAACGCAATCAAAAGATACAGCCATTTATGCCGCAAATTTTCGACACTTGCAAGGGAATCAAAACCTACAGGGTGCTTCCCGTGAACTCAGAATCTTGAAATTTGGTACGAAACAACGTCTTATAGCAAAGATAAAGGAAAAATTACGAAAACCATAAATTTTTAGTTACATCACAAAATATTTTTTTTTTTAATAATCTTAAACTTACTACCCATTTCCTCATAAACGCGTAGAGGTATTAAATTGAAATTCATACCAAATACTCAGGTCTTTAATACCTTTAAGCTGTAGCAAAATCAAACTTCTATGTCAACGCAATCAAAAGAAACAGCAATTTAAGCTGCATATTTTGAAACTCGCAAGTACTTGCAAGGGAATCAAAACCTAAAGGGTACTTCCAGTCGATCTTGAATCTTGAAATTTGGCATGAAGCAACGTGTTATACCACACATAAAGGAAAAAATCCGAAAACCTTAAATTTTTAGTTACATTACAAAATATATATTTTGTAAACCTTGCAGGTTTGTACGGAACCCTCGGTGCGCGAGTCCGACTCGCACTTGGCCGGTTTTTTTTTATTTGAACCAACTTCCAAATAGGATTAGTTATCAATGCATTTTTTTGTATTCTTAATATGTTTTCTAGCTCTGTAAATTAAGAAGCATTGATTTTATAAGGGATAAAAAATAACATGAATAATCCAAAATCGTATATTTAATATCTAAACAAATATAATGTCATCCTAAGGGTTAAGTTATTTAAAAATAACAATGGAATTACTAAACATAATATAGGCAAATACACTCATGTATTTTTAAATTAATGAACAGCAAATTATACACAAATAGTACTTATATGTAATCATCATCATCATCAGCCTAAGGAGACCCACTGCTGGGTATAGGCCTCCTCTCTCTTACGCCAATACTCCCTGTCTTGCGCTGTTCGTGCCCAGATGTTTCCTTCTCACTTTCCAATATCATCCAGCCACCGTTGCACAGGTCTTCCTACACTTCGCTTACCAATAAAACAATATGTACTCACTCACAAATAATTCAAAACAATAAAATTTATATAAGTATAAAAAAATGTGTTCTCAAGACTACTCCGTTCTTTTACCTTATACCACAAAACAGTTCCTAGATAAATATAAGTAAACAAATACCATACATTTTGACCTGTTGACACAAATCATTAACGGATTTCTGTTTGCTGTCTCCATTTCGATATTGTTTGTAAAGGAATCTAGGATAGTCTCAGGGCTATATACAAACTTATAAAATATTTCAGTTGTTGTCATATGTTGTGAAGACTGTAAATGTATTCTTTCTCCTTTAAATCTTAAGCAACTGTTGGTGCGATCAGTCTTTGGATGGGTGACCAAAAATGTAGCGTTTTTTTTTTACAAGGAATGGGTTTGCACTTGTCCGTAATTCGCTTGATGGTAAGCAATCATTACGGTCTAGGATGGAACGTGCCTAGTAAGAACCGATTCACTTTCGCTTTGAAGATCGCAAGGTTATATGCCGCGGGGAACAGGGAGTCAGGCAGGGAGTTCCATAATTCGAGACAAAATGTATTATGAAGATCATTAACTATTTTTATAACTTGCTTGATGCGGTGTATGGGGTCCTCAAATAATTATTGATGTGTTGATTAAATATTTAGATTAATAGGTATTAGGTTTATCTTAACGAAATTAATCGATCAGATTTTATAATGTGATACGTTTCTATTCTTTTTTTTTTGCTTCTAGCTACTAAAATAAAATGAGTGGTTGAAATATCAAAAAGATTCTAAGAAACAGCCTCAAATCGGTGGAATTCCAAACAAATCTAAAGTTACCCGTAACTTAGACTCTCGTTGCTTTAAAGAGATACTTACCATTCAAGTGGGATGCTTGAACTTAAACCTGGACGGTTACTACTGGATTAAGCATTGTGGTTTTAATGTTACTTTAAAAGCTTGTATTTTATTGTCCCGACCACTTATCAAGAAATGGACAAAGCTAAGCTGCCCGCATCTAAAAGAAGCAGCATGGGATCGCAAGAAGTTTTGCCAACTGACCTCCGAACTTCAATATGAAGATGCAGCCGATGATGATGACCACTTAGCAAAATTTTATACTTGACATCCTTTATACAGTTATTTTTTTCAAATTGAAACTTTCGCTGTCTCGAAAATATACCAAATCAATTACAAATTATTCTTATTGTTACTGTGAAATACGTAAACGGGCATTTAAACATACATTATTAAAATTTGACACGTGTGTAAACTTATATAAAACATCACTTAAATTATTGGATAAAATTTATGTGACAATACATAGTTTGATTTTATCCAAATATGAAATACAAACTAAAGACCTAACCTATAGACAACCTCTTTTTGTAAAGAAATCGGTTATAAAAATATTCAACTCATTTTCCAAGTAAATGTGACCGTTTTTGCTTAGAAGTGTTCAAAGGGCTTAAAGTACAATATGTAGTTTCCAAAGTTCCATGATAATGATATCATACGTTAGCCCCCTGGTCCAAGTTATAAATAGTCGAGCGGTCAGTAGCTTTGGACAGCAGGAAGCTCTTGTCCTGCCTAATGTGAGCTTTGTACTTGGAAAGCTTTAATTAAATTTAGATATCACATTCTTACTGTTACTTCTTAAGGTAAGTAGTAATACTATCTACGCGGTCAGTCCTTGGATGGGTGACCGAAAAGTTGCAATCCATTTTGGGTTTTCTGTGGGTCAGATGACATGTTGCTTTGTAGGTCCCGTCTATTAATTACGTTCGAACATAGTAAATAGATAAATAATTTTCGAATTTTTGTTAACATAAATATTCCAGGAATGGAATCTATAAGTGAAAAATTATATGTAAACAAGACGTTTTGGAGACATTTAGTTTTAAGCATATAAATGTATTTCTGCTTTATCTATTAAATTTACAGAAATTAGAGTATCTGCTAAAAATGAAATTATTACTTAATGATAAACTGTGTAAAAAATAATAAATAAGACTTGCTTAAATTTGATGTCCTTAACTTTGCCATACACTAATTAGTAGGTATTGTTGTTAAAAACTTATCAAGTTAATTAATTAACAAATATATTCGCGAAAGAATTGACCTTTAATAATACTGTTAGTCTAGACACATTAATTAGGCACCGGAATTATCAAAAGACTAATTAAAATATACTTTACCTATTCTGGTAAATTAGTGGCAAAAAGTAAATTTTAGTTTTGGTATAAATGATTAGACCCTTATTAGATTAGGCTTCCATTTTAACTCTCTCAACATATTTTTAAAATAAAGTATTTAGAAAATAATATTCAAATAAGTTATGTAAAAATACCCTACGAGTACGTATATAATCTGAAACTCTGGAGAAATATATAGTGTTTTTCCGCTGCGACTGCTCCTTAACCGACATCAAACAACAAACTAGAGGGTTTTTAGGTGTGTTCCTCCATATACCACCGCCACACCTCACCTCCTAACCAACGTGGCCTCCGTGGATCTCAAGATCTTCCCAACACCGTACCTTGTGTCTTGAAGCTTTGTTGTTCTCTTTCGGCAAGATATTCTAGTCGACACATGTTTCGCCTCTCCACGAGGCATCCTCAGGACTCGTGTTGACTCTTCGAACGTCGGTCCGAAAGTTACGTATACAAATGTAAATCTTATAAATTAAACCATCACCAAAAGTAAAAGATACTAGGACGAAGCAAACTCTCAAATTCAGCTATCTATTAGAAAAGCTAGATCCAAATCGGTTCTTCCTTTAAAAATACTTATAACACCATTTTTGTATTGAGTTCTAAAAACAACTCAAAATCTTGATTTTCTTTCAAATTAATCTATATAGGTACACAAAATCTCGTCAAGAGTGTAATCTCAAAAATGACCACATAAAGTTTAATAAATTAACATCTCAAATGAACCGAAGGAGACCCATCTGTCAATGCCACCAGTGGTACTTGAACTCTGGGGTTCCTTCACTTGTTTTAAATTTTAGTCTGATTTCAAATTTTGGTTCTTCTTTGATTCTTAATTCATCATTTGGAAGGTTTGACAAGCCGATTAAGCGTGTAAAATGACTGACTCAACAAACCTATCGTATGGTGCTTAAAGACGAAAACTAAAATTAAAAGCCATAATTACTGACGCTAAAAACTACTACTGTACCTTCACAACTCACATACGAAAATTAAAAATCAGGTACTTTGAATTGACAATGGCATTCATTTTCGTAACAGGAATACGAAAAGTAAATGGGTGACAAGTTAATCTTCAGGTGTATTTATGTTACATATTGCAATTAAATTTCCTGGTCATATTAATGTCTGTTATTATTTTAATAAACTTTCAACACATGCTGCTTTGAATCTCAGAGCTCAACATATATTTGTCACTTAAGCAGCTACTATAAGCTGACCTGCTATTTTTACTACTTTGTTGCATGTCGCTTCAGATGCAACGGCTCAACATAAACTGGTCGTGTTTATTTTTGTTTTTAATACTTTAAAAAGTACTCGTGCTTGAAAAAGTAAGCAATTTACTGGTCAGCAGTTTAAAAGATCGTAAGTAATAAATTCGCGAGGTACCAATTATGCATTGTAATGTTCTCACTGTAAAGGGCATTCACTTTAATTATGAGTCCGTTAGCTACGTATAAAAATATTATAAGCTTAAAGAAGACAACATTCTGCCGTCTTATTTCATCCAATCCCTTATCAAACATGATTACATAATATCTGCTTATTTACTAAACATGTATCTCTCTCTCTCTCTCTCCCTCTGCAAAATATCCTTCTACTAACCTCAATAAATTTTGCTTACCAGACACATGTCTCTGCTTGCCACAAACTTACATCCAGCTAACCAAATTAAGTCACATCTCTTAGAAACCATATTTATAAAGATTAATTCACGTGGCGACGCAGACAAATGTATCCAGGCGGTGAAACGTGAAAAATACGCTCTGGTGCATTACAATGATTGGTAATTAGAAGTACTTGTACACTTGTAAGTCTTGAGAGAGATATTATAGTGAAATATGGGAGTTGGGAAAGGTTGGCGCGGTGATTTATTGGGAATAATCAATATTTTTAGTTCGACGATTTGAAAAAATAAAACTTTGTGTAAAGCATGAGTTTGTTTTTTAAATAACAATACGTAAGTGATATATATTATGTATGCAATGTAACTATATACAATAATAAAATATAAAAACAAGAAGGAAGAAAAACTAAACATACTACTTCTAACTACTACAAAAAGGGGCACTTAAAAAATCTTTAGAAAATAAGTTAGCTTTAAAAAGAAAAACGCTCACTATTGGACCATTCAAAAGTCTTGAACTATACGTAGCCATGTTTTCCCTATAGCCTACTGTATCCTGCCTGTGGCTTATTGGCAGCAATAAATATTATGATACAAACGGTGACAGGTCACGATACCGACAATTTTTGCTAATTTGATTACCGACACCAGTTGACCTCCTATACTAACTAATGTAATGGTAAACGCACACGGGTCCTGCTGTGGTGACTGTCCGTAGTGTCCGTCTTATTACAATACAAAACGTGGTTTAAATATTAGTCTAAAACTTTGAAACGACCAGTATAAATGTCAACTTCAAATTGGAACGTTGATTTATCATTGGTAACATTTTGACAGTTCGATTATTATGACAGAAGACAGACAAATTTCGGACAGCAAAAATGTTCAAAACAAATTTCTGGACTAATAATTAAAGTACGTGTTGCGAACGAACGTAATGTATAAATAAATATAAAAAAAATCCTTATAAAATTGGTTAGTGGCAACAAATCTCGTCCACAATAATCCCCATGTGCGCCACGGCCGCCACCTCTAACATAAGATCAGGTCATGTATCGGGGTCAATTACATCGATACCAAGCTTTATGGGGTTTTTATTGGAACCGCCAATAGAGAAGTTATTATTGTAAGTTATGAGTGACAAGTTTGCCAATTCTGTTTAATGGTGGTCGTTTTATGGGCGATGGAAATGGGTCAAAATGTCGTGGTGTTATTTGTGGAATTATTGGGTTCCAAGACTTTTGACAATAAGTGATGATGAGTGCAGCGATATTCCGGGTTTCGAAGTTCAAAACATGGGCAGTTATGTGCCAATCAATCATAGGTAGGTATATTTATACAAAATATTTAAATGCATTCCTATTAATTTTTAACAATTATAATACCGTATGTTAAGAAACAATACCTAAGTTCGACTGACAGAAAGTATGATGCTTACCGGTCCCAGAAGCAAAGAAACTCCGATTTAGAATTTCAAAACCATCATAGTCATCATACATCTTAAGTAGGTACGTGCTTTTTCTATTTTACTACGAGGCAATAAAGACCCTTCTTTGGTCTTTGTCCAATTTTGAGGGTCAATTTGACCCTGCGGGCGTGACGGAATGTACGACACGGGGTTAACTAATAAAACCGAAATAAGCGTCAAATGACCCGGAGAAAAATCTTGACCAAGAACTTGACTGTAATAAAAAAATTACCAGATTGGAAGAAAAAAAAGGTTTGAATTGTAAATTGATGCAGTAATTTTATTCTTAGGTTAGTGAAAATTTGTTGGTGTGTAAGATTTTACAATTCCTGTATTTAGTAAATTATTACTTTGAAACGATGAAATACTTTGTGTTGTTCCGCTGTGACTGCTCCCCGCTAGATTTGGACAACAAATTGAATAAGTATCATTCCAAAGTAAAGGTCTACAATGGCCTGATTCGGGAATCTTTCCTGTAGTACATAATGTATTCTCTTTGGGAAATCATGATAATTTGATGCTCCGTTGCAACATGAAATGGAAAAAAAATACACCAAAATCTGATTTTTCTGACTTGTTTATGTTATGTTAGAAAGTTTATTTTTAACAAATTTGTCAAGTATTTTCTTTGTGCTATTTCCTAACATACAAAACACCAATAACAAACAAACTCACATACTACATATATCCTCGTCTGAAGCAATGATATCTAATAATACTTTCTGAATTATTTAAACAGCTGCTGTATGAATCACGGTGGGAATAAAAATAAATCAAACGCCCAAGGGTGGTCTGAACTACTGAAGTACCAGTTATTACTTATAAGTGTGCACTTATGTTAGTTCGTAAGTAGGTATTTTGATATTTAACTAGTGGTAGCTCGCGGTTTCGTTCATGTTGTTTGATAAAAAGTAGTAAATTGTCTACTGATACTAAAGAAGAGTATATATGTAAGTATTATATCCGTTATCTAGTACCCACGACACAAGCGTTTGCTTAGTGTGGGGCTAGATGTTACTGTGTGCTATGTCCCGGTATATTTATTTATTTATTTTACTACTTCCATACCAAAAACGACTATGATGCTCCATTGAAGTGTAAATAAAGTCATTTCAGTACAGCGCCATATCTTGGTAAACGTTAATATGTTTATGAATTATAGAAACACTCATTTACTTTACTTCAGCCTGCTTCAGGGATTAATTTGTTGATTTTATGTAGTGTCCCAAAGTATACTATTCAGACAACCTATTATCTCGAAAGAACGCGGAAATCTACTAAGAATTTTAAATTAGTCATAAACAAGTCATTATTTCAAAGCTTGTTATTAGCTTTTAAAAAAGTGAGCTTCTCTTTTACAACAATTTAATTTACTCATAGACCAATGATGTTATATTCACATCATTATTTATATGGCAAGTGTAAACTTTGCATATTCACTACATAACTCAATAAATCGTAGTGAGAAAGAAAGCCGTATTTATGGCACGTCGGCGTTGAGTCGACATGCAGTCTATACTTCATACTTTACTTGCACATACGTGGTAAGGCTGGATTATATTAGAGCGGTTGCGAACGCGGTCACTTAACATTGTTTTTTGACCTTTGACATATCAGAAGATATGCTAGAACACGGTCACAGAACATCGTTTTATGATCTTTAATATATCAGATTCACAATCGGTAATTAGTGTAGTTAGCTAAATGTCATTGACATTAAGACCTCACGCTACACTTGCGCCTAGGCGAGGTAGGTCCTTATTAAGTGTAGTCACCTAGTCGCCAAAGTATGATAGCTCTTGTCACCACATGATGTCATACTCACAATATTATTCATATGGCGAGTAAGTATAAACTTTGCATATAAATACATAACTAAATAAAGAGTAGTGCGAGAGAAAGCCGTATTTATGGCATGTTGGTGTTGAGTCGACATGCAGTCTATACTAGTACTTGCACATGCATTGTCATGTACTGATGCGGTTGCGAATGCGGTCGCGAAACAAAAAACCGGCCAAGTGCGAGTCGGACTCGCGCACCGAGGGTTCCGTACAAACCTGCAAGGTTAAATATTTTGTGATGTAACTAAAAATTTATGGTTTTCGTAATTTTTCCTTTATCTATGCTATATATAAGACGTTGCTTCGTACCAAATTTAAAGATTCTGAGTTCACGGGAAGCACCCTGTAGGTTTTGATTCCCTTGCAAGTGTCGAAAATTTGCGGCATAAATGGCTGTATCTTTTGATTGCGTTGGCTTAGAAGTTTGATTTTTTCACAGCTTCAAGGGACAGTAGACCTGAGTAATTGATATAAATTTCAGCTTCATACCTCTACGCGTTCCTGAGAAAAAGGGTCTTGACAGACGGACGGACGGACGGACAGACGGACAACAAAGTGATCCTATAAGGGTTCCGTTTTTTCCTTTTGAGGTACGGAACCCTAAAAATACTTTTTTGCAAAAAAAAATGCTATGACAAAAATATCCGTAGGCACAGAGTTAGGGCTACAATTGAGAGTTGAGATCTTATGCTACGTTAGAGATCTAGCGACAAATTGGTAAGAATAGCTAATTGTCAATATTTCGTGCATTTGCCTTTTCGCTACACTAGCGCATCACAGACATAATATTTTTTATATTAATGTCTGTGCAATTAATATTTACCTAATTGACAAAAATTTCAACAAAGAACTGACGGCAATTAATAAGTTTCAGATTGCAATATGACTGCTAACAAAATAATCTTGTTTATATAGCATAGAGCAGATTATTCCAATATATGGTACCTACTCAAAGTCAATTAGATTATTTAGAATTCTGACACTTGTATTTTTTTTATTCAATGGAAACCATAATAAATGTTTAGTTTAGTATATGTTTACATCATAACTATAGAAGTAAAGCGATTGCCGTGGTATTAAACCACCGCAACCGCACTCACATGTTTAATATGCCACCTTCCTTATCCTACCTGAAACTACTTGTCATGCAAGGCGCCCGCGACAGATGGCGCGGCGGTCGTGATATAATTCTATATAGCTTCATTACTGGGTAAATGTTTGTGAATGTAACTTTAGTTTATTTCTTTGTAACTTGAATTGGTGTAAGCTAAATATAAGGAAGATAGTTTGTATGGGAAAGGCGAAAACTATATCGTAATTCGTAAGCTTACTTGTGGTACGGATTCAATGTAAAGTTCAAGCTTTTAGTTTTTCGAAAGTTTATTTTACTTGTAGGTATATTATCATGTAAATATGTACTAAATTAAACATTTAGTAGGGTTTCGGTAACTTCATTGTTTTGTTATTGTACGTTTCAGAAACCTAAGCACAAATACAAAATCATGTTCTTCAAGAATGAAAAACATCATTTTGTAATTCGTAAATTTTGTATTATATTACTTGCTACAATGACATCTGAGTTTTGAATTTCAAAACCCAGACACACTCACTCATCTCAGACTGTCTTACCATATAAATACAATTAAACGAGTATTTACTTAGCCAATTCAACGAAAACTACTCAACTACCCTTCTTCTCCCACACAAATTACTAAAACTATGTCAAAATCCTCTAAAACGAGACATCTGTCAGATGATCTATAGCGAATTGACGCCGTCCGTTTGTCTGTTGTTACGTTAATTGGACGTAATTGAAACGACCCGGTTTGTACTAATTATTCTGTACTTCCCATCACGGGAAAAGTTGGGGGAAAGTACTAGTTTTGTAGTGTTAGGTTATCATTTACTAACGGAAACTGATATGCCACATAGTTTTACTTAAGTCTGTAAAAAATACAACTTTCAGATACAAATTAAATCAATACATATAATGAAGCTGAAAAGGGTCGAAAGTCTGAAATTGAGGTTATTTATAGAAAAAAGTTTGGAGATATTTCGAATTAATAGCAGAACACGAACAATTTCTCGAAATTTTGTCTGTTTATCTGAGTCTCTGTTTGTCTGTTTCTTTGTTAGTAATTAATTATTTTTCTCACCTGTTTGCATACCTTAGCTTAGTTATTAATCTGTCAAACATTTGCACGCCAGCTATTGGTCGAATGTACGGAACGTCAAATTGCATAAATATGTACCTGTCATCTCTGTAACCTACATTCTTAAGCAAATAAACATTTCATTTCATTTCATTTCATTTCATTTCATTTCATTTCATTTCATTTAAACGCTCATTGCGCAAAAAGGGCTGAACGGAGCATCATGAGTTTTTGTATGTAGGTAGTATGAGGTTTTACGAGGCTCACAGGCTACTTTTTATCCTGAAATAATGCGAGCGAAACCGCGGGCGTCTACTAGTTACTTATAAAATCATGTCCACGATTCGAAAGACACTGTGTATTGGTTTTATCTCATTGATAGATTTGCCAATCATATCTCAACATAAGAAATTGTTGAACATTGGTATTTTTTATTCTGTTACTAATGATATAATATACCTACATCATATGTAAAAATAATATATTAATATATTCAATTAGAGTACCAACAATTTGAATATTGCGTCACCATTTCCTTCGCAGTACTAATGTCGATTTTGTTATTCAAAAGTTCACCAAACCCTGTAACTTAATAATAGTTTATATTTAGCTCGTGGTATAATATCTTTTAAACGCTTTCTTGCTATTTATAATGTTATGTAAATTAATATATATTGAATAAAATTTAGCTTTCATGAAATAGCAATTAGTAGGTAATGATAAAACTGTTTTTTCAGACTCATCTAGTCTTTATTCGCTCTGCACATACAAAGAAGGTCAATAATTAAATAGGCCTATTTTGATTTAGAAATTTATTTAAAAGCAGTAAATCCACTAACATACGAATTATACGTCCCACACAAATATGTAAATAGCCAGCTACCATATTCAAGTAAAACACGGAAGTCTTTCCATAATAAAGTCTTCTAAAACCCTCTTGACTGTTACATGACAACATAAACTACCATTGGTTTACTAACTTAGTACAATCTTACGTTTACCATG
Source organism: Macaria notata (assembly GCA_927399415.1). Lineage (NCBI taxonomy): Eukaryota > Metazoa > Arthropoda > Insecta > Lepidoptera > Geometridae > Macaria > Macaria notata. The sequence continues at coordinate 1,677,783 of OV656750.1, read as the reverse complement.
TTAAATATTCACGTGAGCGAAATCAGAACTACAAAAGTTTGTAGTAAAATGTGGTAATATACAAAGAGGTTTATACAAAGTGATGCCCCCAGTGATATCTAGCAAAGATCGTAGTACAATCCCCCATTGACCACCCAAAATGGTAAACCAAACATGGTTCCTATGGGACAAGACATGGCTAAATGCTTTTCAATGCGTGTTTGAATTACTGTGGAAGATTGGTACAAGTAGATGGTACAAGATATTTTGTAGATGCTTTGATTTATGTTTTTTAAGGGAGAAGAGTTTAAAATTTGTAAGTTTATTAGATTGTCAGATTATACATCTATAAATTATCGATAAGACAGTGTAAAAAGTGGTTATCACAGGGAAAGTGCCCAGAGGTAAATGCTCATAGATATTTCTTTATAATCCAGGGGTCTTCAAATATAGAGTTAGTAGGTATCTTCTAGGTAAGCGTGTTACACCCTAGGCTGCAGCAATGCTTAACATCAAGCAGGCTGTAGTCAAACGTAAACCTAACCCACGTAAAAAATAACTACATCTTTATGAATTGTAAAACTATAAAATCCCTTAGTTTTATTCAGGAAATAGGAACAGTTTTTTAACCAAACTATACAACACAGCGTTTGTTGAGATAATTTATAATATAAGTCTTCGATCAATATGTAAGTACTCATTATGATAACATTGAAACTACAAAATACAATCAGGTTTTTGACTATAACTTTTAAAAATATTTCAATTTTGAAACTCGCTGGAATCTTATACTATGTACCAAACTCAGGTTATTTACCGAGCTATATACAGATAATTCCTTGTCGGTATTCAAATTCACAACTATATTCAAATTGATTCATTAGTCTTGCCTTATGTGTGCTATCCAAGGTAAATAAGGAGTTAGCTGGTGTCATCTAATTAATTAGATACGAATCGTAGATATCTAGTAATTAATCTCATTACAGTATTAATTGTCAAGATAAAAATATATATACCTTAACATTTCAAAATAGAAACCAAATAAATGCAACGAATTTTCAAGCCATAGTTTTATAAGGATTTTAGTGTTTTGCTCTAGATTTGTTTATTGTTTCATATACAATGTAATATTTGATTGGTATATGATATTTTGAACTGGACACGTCTGCCGCATGCCCGACGACCTTTGGGCTAAGACAACGACGCAATGGTCACCAACACATAAAAGACGTCGCGACAGACCCAGAAAGCGATGGAGGGATGACCTGGATAAACACCAACCAGATTGGAACATAATAGCACTAGACAGAGATAAGTGGAAAGAGGGAAAGAGGGTAGGGAGGCCTTTGCCCAAAAATGGGACACTTTAGGCTCTTTATAATAATAATATGATATTATGCCAATAAAATTAACCTGACTTTAAAACGAGTTGTTTTTGCCTTTACTCTTTACCACGGTCAGACCGATCGAGATCGCATTCGCGACTAGTCACCCAGAAAACTGTTGTAGATCCTTGAAACTTCAATGATGGTGGATAACTATTTTTAGTGTAAATATTTTTATATACTTATTTATTGTTTACTTGCCCACAGCTCTTACAGTTTCGCAAAGCGTGCTGTGGGCCAACCTTAAAAAAGTTCTAAGTTTTAACAAATTGTTCTCTCTTGTTTCAGAAGCTCGTCACTCGATGCGGATACAGCGAGACACAGAGTACGACGACTGGCCGGCGGACGAGGCGTCTGAAGACGAACTGCAGAACGATGAGGATGACGGTATGTGGCTTAAGGTCATAGCACACTTAAACGACTCTGCTCCAACACCGCTCCCCCCCAACACTGCCCTAACTGCTCGCAGTCCACGCGGCGACAGCTAGCAGGCACCCAGCAGTCCACGCGGCGAAAGCTTGCACTGCGTCGCTCGCATCGCGCGCGGACAACGCGCTGACGCCGTGCTGACTCCAAAAAAATATATCTAAAGAGCAATATTTAAAGACTATATTTGAATAATATTCTTTTTGCCGGGTGGGAACAGAGTCGTTTTTGAGTGAGCTATGACCTTTACAGTCATTCATACGTAAAGAATCGAAAAGGGAAGAATCACGCTACATAGCTCTACCTTATCCGAACTTGTAAAGTAAAATATGTTTATTACTAAAGAAATTATGCTTAAGCGAGTAGGTACAGAATTGTCTTTTTAGGGTTCCGAACCTAAAAGGTAAAACGGGACCCTATTACTAAGACTCCGCTGTCTGCCTGTCTGTCTCCAGGCTGTATCTCATAAACCGTAATAGCTAGAAAGCTGAAATTTTCACAAATGATGTATTTCCGTTGCCGCTATAACAAAATATACTAAAAATTATAAAAAAAGAAAATATTAAGGGGGTCCCCATACAATAAACGTGTTTTTTTTTTCAATTTTTTTAGCTTTATAATATAATGCCTAACTAATTTATAATTACAATGTGAAAGAATGTGTTTTACATAATGTAGATAGCTTAGTATCTATAGTGATATACATTGTGAACTTATAAGATAGCATCAGTATACATTTATTAATTAGCAATTTGAATAAATATACCTAAGGTTACTTTTAGTAGGTACATAAGCGTTTTGTCGGTGTAACAATTCACGGTCAATTCGCTACGTGTAAAGACAGAATGTCAGTGTTGTATCGGTTATAGCACTTGACCATTATTTGCCTGATGGTACGCAATAATTGAGGTCTACAATAGATTGTGCAATCTCTGTAAGATCCGATTCACTCGCGCTTTGAAGATATTGCTTCCCTTTAGCGAGCCTGTACAACAGTGTTCAGCCCCCTTAGTCAAGAGCCGTATTTTAGTGAGCGTACTGTCGCTCACTTATAGAATAAAAAGACCAATGTATGGGATTGACATCGCGACGATTGGCATGTTACATACATTGGTATTTCTATTCCATAAGCGAGCAACAGTACCTACGCTCACTAAAATACGCCTCTTGTCTAAGGGGGCAGAAGTCTTATACGATACTTTACACGTTTCGATCGTACGGCGTGTTTTCCGTATGAAAATGGGAATTAAAATAAAACAATAGATGTAATAAATGTAATGATGTCCCTATTTCCCGGCAGGGTCTCCGGAGCCCCCCCGGTTAGAAGAGCGCGTGTCTGTGACCACGCAGCCTAAGGTGTACGAGGTCAGAGCTGGAGAGGACGTGAGCTTGGAATGCCAGGTTGATACTAAGAGTAAGTATACTTCCTTGTCTAATTAATTGTCTTAGTTGTAATTATCTAAAATCTAGAGCTAAATGCCTATAGATACAGAAACCCTTTTAAGTAATGTGATATTATTTTTCTGTATAATATGGTTTTATTGAAATTGGTGAAAACGGTTGAAAATGTCAAATAGATTACCCAAAGTGAGAAGTGAAAAATGTGTCAGTGTTTAATTTGGCGGTGTTAAAGACACCAACGTTTAACGTAAACCTTGGCATCCTGAGGAAGTCCTAACTAACGATTATTAAAATTCAAATTCCTTTATTAGCATACTTAAATGTATTGACATTTACCCTGTTAAGAGGGGAATTAGGGCATTACTAAAATTAAAACTAAATATTCCAAAATCTAAAACTTAGTATTAAATTTAAAATCTTAAACATGTTTCAAGCCCTGGTGATACTCTCAAAACAAACCATTAGTTTAAAAAGGTCTGAGAAGTAGAATACAATAAAAATATAGCTAAAAGTAAGCAAGTTGTAAATTTACCAGAATTATAGTTGTTCGTTTGCTAAGTAGACAACTGAAAATCTGGATCTAATCTGATAAAATGACTTGAACGCAACACAATCATCGAACTTTTATATCATTAAAAATAGACAACCATTACGTTTTACTATTCAAATTAATTGAGTAATCGTCTACACAGTCACTCGAATATACATTTATAATTGGACAGTTAACCGGAAGTTCCGGTGCGTTTTTGGCGCCACCGGAAACGCGGCCATATTGAATCCATCACTCCTAGCTGGATATTTTTGTCGGTCTGTAGCTCTGGTATGCTTGTTTAATTTATATATTAATTGGGCAATGGGTATTTAAACGAAAATAGAAAGATGGAATGAGCGATTTAGCAAAGTTTTTGTGGACGTTATTTTGAATTAGTGATAACATTGTTTTACAGGCTAACCTTTCCATGTTTTACATACAATTGAGTGTGAGATTCATTTCATAAATGGATAGTTTGATTCATTCATGCTTTGCTTTAATGGCTGTATAGTCATCATCATCCTCAGCCTTCTCTATCCCAGTGCTGGGCACAGGCCTCTCTTTGAATGTGCCAGCTGCGTCGATCTTGTGCAGTCCTCATCCATAAATAACCCCCAACTTAAATAAAGATGTCGACCCTCTCGCTGCCAAAAAATAAATAAATGGCTAAACAAATATTTACATATTTTGTTAAGCCATTTATTTATTTTTACATAGAAATTAGGCATTGGCTTATTTTACGACCAGTAAAAGGCATTCAAAAATTATCCATTAGTAAAGAATCGATCAAACAAATCTTTTCTTAGTCGTATCACTCAGTGCTGAGGATCGAGACTCCTTCTGATTCTGTTGACTATTTGTCACCATTTGTTGCGTTTTCTATTTTAAGCAAGGAATGGGTTTTGCACTTGACCGTAATACGCCTGATGGTAAGCAAACATTACGGTCTAGGATGGAGCGTGCTTACCCAGTAAGAGCCGATTCACTCTCGCTTTGAAGATCGCAATGTTAGGTATATTCTGCTTGGTGTATTGCATTATAGAAACAAATGTGTGCTAATTAAGTCTTCTTTCTACTTCCAGACGGCACAGAAGTAGTGATGCAGTGGTACAAGGGCTCCGACCTGTACTTCATGAACATGATGAAGATATACTACGACGCAGATCTCTCTAGATATTCCGTGTAAGTACCTATTTAAAAAAAAACAGCATTGCCATCCAGCGTGGTAATGCGGCCAGCGTGATCCACACGCTGCCCTCTGGCAGTGGAGCTCTGGAGCAATTAAAGCTGTTATTAATTTTTTATTTAGTTTTTAAACGCACACGCTGCTCTCTGGCAGTGGGCTGGAGCAATCAAAGTTGTTCTAAAGTTTTTTTATTTGTTGTAGTTGTAAATAGTATAATGCTGTAATTGGGTATAATTCGAAGATGATCTGTACACTATTCTAAGCGCGTGTGTCAAATAATGTATGTATATACGCCTTGAATTTCTCGAAAACTATTCACATAATGAGATGACTTTTTTATATACTCGAATACAAGGTAAGTTTCAAAGTCAAAGTCTCCAAGTGTCACCTAAACTTTAAATTACGACATATCCCAAACAAGTATAAAATGACTTAAACATTCTCTTCTCTAATTCCAGAGCCCCAGACTCCAAGAACCTGAACATTAAAGCGGTGGAAGCGTCAGACGCCGGCAAGTACAAGTGTGAGGTGGTACAGACATCACCCTCCAGCGTCGAACATACGCTGGTCGTGCTCGAGACTTCTAAAGTTGTCCGTAAGTATATTCTACTAGAGGAAGTTACCATTACTTTAATGATGTAAGGGAAAAAAACTGTTACGTCCGAACTGTCCGAAGTACTAAACTGTAACTAAAGTATTAAAAGGTTAGGTAAGCTGTCTTTCCTGTGAACTACAATCAAATCTAGAGTTAATAGGTATCTTCTAGGTAAGCGTGTTACATCCTAGGCTGCAGCAATGCTTAACATTAGGCAGGCTGTGTCAACAGTAAACCTATTCCACGTAAAAAAATAGTTAACAATTTGTGTTGTAAGTGTCCCAAAAGTCCGAAAAAGCGTTTCTCTTCAGCAACTGAGAGGAACTCAATCGGACAATCTGAGAGTATCTTCAAAACTAGAGTTAATATGAATAAGCTTTTTCTGGACAAGCGTGCTACATCCTATTTTCTAGTATCCATCGCTTCCCATCAGGCGAGGTGCAGTCACACCTAATATAAAATAGTAATAGTAAAATCACCTAACAGATTGACTTGTTAAATGTCCACTAGGGAATCGAGAACCGGTCGATATAAGACCGATAGACTGGCCACCTCACGGCGATGATCCAACCAAGCCCTAGGGGTCTGCTTCGGCCACAGTGCTCCCACATTTTACTCCAATTAGCTTGCCTCTCAACTTCTCAACCTCTCAACACTTATACTGACTGTATCTGCAGCCCACGGTACCCAAGACACCGGTGACATCTATTCTATATCCTATCGTATATTGACATCATTAATTTCCTAATTCCAGGGTTCACTGCATCCAACGACGGTAACGTGGTGGAAGGCGAGGATCTGCTCCTCACATGTGACGTCAGCGGCACTCCTCCTCCGCAGATCATGTGGTCCAGGGTCAGGGTTGATCAGAATGCTGTGAGTATACTTATTGGGTTTTACGGACATAATTATAGCACAGTGCCATCTAGCATAGTAATACCCTTACTAATAAAAGGCTTGTGTACTGATTACTAGATAACGCATGTAAAGAAAGAACAAGAGAAAAAAGGACATCCTGCTGAATGCAAAGCCAGTTTCCGAATTTCTTATGCAATTGATTTGCTATCATCACCAAAGATCTAATAGAGATTTCATTTCTTCAAAGCGAGAGTGAATCGGTTCTTACTGGGTAAGCACGTTCCATCCTAAACTATATATGTATTATATCCGTTATCTAGTACCCATGATACAAGCGTAAGCTTAGTATGGGGCTAGATGGCGCTGTGTGATATGTCCTGAAATATTTATTTATTTATTTATTTTATTTTATCCTAGACCGTAATGATTGCTTACCATCAGGCAAATTACGGTCAAGTGCAAACCCATTCCTTGTAAAAAAAAATACCATGATTTAATATAGTAGATTCACTATCAAGTTTAATTTCATTCAAGAGAAATGACTAATGAAGGAACAAGTCCAATGAATGGATAGTGTTATCTAAGTGTCAGAACAGTTGTTGTTATCACTCATATCTTGTACTTACGTCATGGAGCGTATCATATTGCCTTTATAATGGCTCTGTTGATTATTATGTCGGACCACACACGATGGAATGAGAATAGGATAAAGAATATACTGGGTGACTTTATTGGGAAATTTCTTCTTTATTTTTCTTGTGTTCTTCTCTCTCAAATTCAAATTCAAATTCAAATTCAAGTTCAAAATCATTTATTGCACTCATGGGTTGCTATCACAGAAATCTAAATAAACAGGTACTATTTAGATTTCTGTGGTTGCTATGCAGATGGTAAATACATAAAAATACAGAAACATAAAAATACAACAACAAGCTTACCTTTCGGTGTCTCATGTCGTCTTTTTGTGATAGTTTTTTTTTGAGAGATATGTGTCAGTACTGGCAACCTCGTTTGATTGCCAGTACCATTCTGGAAATCCTAGGACATATGTCTTCCGTAGAAGGACCTGGGCGCCCACCACGATGTATCTGCCCAAGAGAACTCCCCTAACGAATTAATTTTGCGGGGGAGCTACGACTTGTAATGAGGAAATACGATTCAAAGAGAGAGATAATTTTAAATGTATTCATGAATGTTCTAGTTTAAACCAGAGTGTCAATTTATATATTATTAGTCAACAAAACAGGCACTAAGCTAAACACACATAATAAAATAAAAATAAAAATTACGAGTACTTAAAGCCCTCTTGAAGCAAAGAAGCGTATTGCACTTAAGATGACCACATGATGATGATGATGATGTGTCAAAAAATCATTAACTATTCAACCGAAAACCAACCCTATACCATTCTTCTTACGTTTCATTTCAGAACGAGAGGCTGTCGGAGCGCGACGGTGAATTCACTCACAACAGCCTGTACATTAGAGGCGTCAAGCGCGAGCACGCCGGCAAGTACTACTGCTACGCCTTCAACGGGATCGGAAACGATCAGAAGGAAGTGGAAGTTGCTATCTCAGGTGAGAAATGAAAGTTATTAAAAATGTATTAACTTAAATGAATTAAAATTAGCAAACCCAAGCTACTAACAACACATCATTGATAAAATTCATTAATAGCGCTTAATTTGGTCTTAAAATTTAATCAATCAAAACTGATTTCTATAGTATTTTTGAAAAGTTTATTATTTGTTATGTATCATTAAAAGTATAATAATCCGCCATTTTCTAGCAGTCTTGAATTTACTGTATGTACTATAAGATATATACAGAACTGAAACTGTGTACCACATATTAAGTCATCTACGAGAAAGGGAAATACAATTTTTATTTCGTATTTGTTTATAAAGTGGCAAAGGAACTAGGTAAATAATATGTGAAAACTCCAGCTTTCTAGCTATCACGGCTTATGTGATACAACCTGGTGAAAGACAGATGGCGGGTATTAATAATATGGTCTCGTTTTTATCTTTTAGTTACGGCACCCAAAAAACTTTTGAGAAATACAAACTCTAGTTTGAAAGTCGTCTAAAACTATCTTCCTAATCCTTTCTTCACTATATTCCAGGCAAGCCTCACGTGCACGTCCACAAGACTGTCGTCAACTCTGCCATCGGAGTGGAGGCTCTGCTGGAGTGCAACATCCGATATGACGCTAAGTACGTATAATACTGCTTCACTTTAAAACTTACACAAAATTAAGCTAAGCTAAGTCATAAAATAATTGTTCCCTTGACTTGCTAAAGCCGTCCTTAAAAAATTTAGTAGTAACCTACGTAAGGTTACCAGAAAAGCTATATAATGACGTCATGAAGTATGTAGACTTATAGACTTTGCCAAGATACTTTAAGGTTGAAACAACACCAAAGACTAAACTTAACCTGTGCCCTATTTGCTTTATAAGCAGGTTGTATGAACTACAGTGTACTTACAACACGCTAACAATAAATAAATTGAAAATTTAAATTAACGAAAGCAAGAGTAATGGCATTAAATACTAACAAACTTCGGCTTTTATTCGTGTCATATTTATTTTGAAGCCAAATTTCTAAAGAACTAATGTTCACTAAATTAAAACCGCTTTCTTCCAGCCCCCACATCCGTTGGTACAAGGACGGCAGTCTGATCGAAGACTCCAACACGGAGTACATCATCTCTACCCGCGACACCAGCTCCAACCTCACTGTCACTCCGCAGAGAGACTCTGACTTTGGCACTTTCACTTGCGAGGTGAGTGAAACTTCTCTTATGATTGTGAATGGGTCAAAACACGCCAAATAGTAGATAATCCCGACTATTCGTCGTTACTGTAGTCGTTCGCTGTTGCTGCCCTCTTTTTCAGATGACTATCTCTACATGGCCCTTTTTTGAATTCCAAATTAATAGGCGCAGGAGGACCGCACTTGTGCGCCCGCGCATAGCGTTTATTCTTTAAAAACATTCTTCATGGGCAGCCAATGTGTTCAATCATGTAAGTCCTCGGTGGTTTGAAAACACTCCACATCAGTATTTTGTAATATTAAGCTCTAAAAAGAGAAACAAGCAAAAAACTTGTAGATGAATACCTAACTGCTATCGTTCACAAAAAATACTCACCAAAAAAATGAAATCCGCATTACCTGCAACATCGATATGAGTATAGACTCTATTGTTTTCTCAACTCACTCATATCATTTATCTCTACCTAACAAGACAACCTGTTTTAAAAAAACATTCTTGTTTATTTCCAGGCGGAGAACCACATCGGCAAGCACAACCGTTCCATCGAGCTGGTCCAACGACCAGTGGTGGAGTCATTGAACGCCGAGGACGGTCGTCTCAGCTGGACAGTACACTCGCACAGACCTCTGCATGAGATCCATGCTCAGTTGAAACCTATCGGACAGGTAAGTCTTATTTTATACTAAAGGGGTTGGCGCCGGACCAAAGTTTGCGTGAAGCTAAGCAATCAATATGTTCTAGGATTGAGCGTGTTTACCCTTACAATCACTCTGTGATCAAATACCGCTAGATTGTAGTTCGCAGGTAAAATGGAGTGACGTAAAAAGTTCCATAAAGTCGCAATACGCACAATAAGTAGAGGTAGAGGCAAGTCTAAGGAACTAGGACCAGTTGGACCAAGAATCGTTCATGTTCTGCTTGTATGAAAGAATAAAATCTGCTTCATCTAGCTGACTCGTAGACCAGAAGTAAATTTAAGGATATGGATTTATTTGCCGTTTGATTCGCTAGATCTACGTATTTCTTATGTCCAATAAAGTGTCTCTATTTATCTGCTGAATGAAGTAGCTAGGCGACATTAAAAAGTGGACAAAACTGAACTATCTGCATCTAAAAGAAGCAGGAACGCAGAAAATTTGGCAAATTGACCTCCAAACTCCTATATGAAGATTGCAACCGACGAGAGTAATGATTTATCTTCTCTTCTTCTTTTTGTTCTTAACCATAACTCCTTATCTTCCCCCATAAGAAAATTGCACCTGACGTTAATGATGATTCTGCTTCTTTTTGCCCTAGTCTATAACTCCTTATCTTCCCGCAGGATGGTGACTGGAAAGAGTTCGACATCCCCCTCCCCTCGACCTCGAGCCACCGCTACGAGCTCATCTACGACCTGAACGACAAGCAGCTGGAGGCTGGCAAGTACGAGGCGGTGGTGAAGGTCCGGAACGAACACGGGGTCAGCGATAACGTGGACCCTGTTGTTGTTGAGATCGGTAAGGATTTTGGATATTATACGCTGCTTAGATAAAAATCTCTCTCTCCCTTGAGTCGTATTCTTCATGACTGAAGGCCGTGAATCTCCCACAGAATTAATTCGTTAGCGGAGTTTTCTTGGGCAGATACACCGTGGAGGGCGCCCAGGTCTTTCCACAAAAGACACATGTCCTCGTATAGATCAAAATAATGACAGTATTTAATGGGAAATCAGCTCCCAAACGAATAATGTTGCCCCTCTAAGTCTTTCAAAATATCAGTATTAGATGTAAATCAGTATTAGTTGTACACGTACTTTTAGGGAAGTGTTTTAAACTAATTGATTACTAAATTTGATTTTTTGACTAAAAATTCAAATGTTTTCGCTTGTTGATCATTTTAATAGCAAGTTATTAGACTAGAAATTGTGATATTTTTACTGCTTCAAGTAGATTTAAACAAAACAACTATTAGATATCTCTAGATACTCGGTGTGTGTCCATTTTCTTCCCAATCGGTTCAGTCAATTGTTAATATTGAAATCTTTCTCTTTGGAACTATGTATTTTATGATAGGTAATAATGTTTCCTGTTTGATTTATTTACACATTTTCGTGATTTTAGGTCATTAAATACCATCGATTTGATAATTTTAACCTTTCACCAAGTGTTCCAATTTACTACATTTCTTTATTTTCATTGAAATCGCATAAATTAGTTAGTAATACCATAAATCCTCACATTTTAAAATAGCAACGCACTAGAAATCTTAATGCTAGTAGCACATAGCAATTTTGTGATTATTTTGTTCCAATTACAGTTATAATTTACACAATTTTCCATACATTTGTTTTGCTAACTGCATGATTTTTATTTTGCATTTTCCTTTTTTTAGACATTCAGCCATCCATGTCCATCCAGCATGCTTCAGGTAAGTTTAATTATGTTTTCAATATTTTTTATTTATTCATTATTTACACAAAATGTCAAACACAAATAAATTTAAAGCTCCTCATCTATTTAATCGAGCAAATCATGTGTAAGAACATGAGCTAGCACATTTTCTTAAGGCGTTTCTTACTTAAAAGTAGCAAAGTGACTTGTCTTTAGCCTTGATTTATCACGGCTACATTTGGTTACATTAGTAAACTACATATATTCACAGTCAGACTAAAATGAGTATGCATTACTAGGATAAAATGTACACTAGTGACTGTATATGTAGATATAATATATATTGAAAAAAGATATTTTGAAATTGAAATTGAGTCAGACTAATGCTAAGCTATAACTAGAGTCTATAATCAAGCTCTGGGTAAAAAGTAATCAGTGAAAAACAAAGGGCCTATTTATTAATTAATACATCACTCCATCACCGATCTTAAAATTATTGACGACGTTTTTGTAAGGATGCAATGCCTCTGATAAATATTTTTTATAACACCCTTAATTGTTAAAATCTGATCAACAAATAAACGGCTGCTCAGTAAAAAATAACAAAACAACTTACAATTTATATAAGTTAAATCCTTAGTCATTATGGGTAAATTAATTACATAAACTAAAAACATATATTTTCTTCCAGTATTCCGAGGCGCGGCTCCATCCATGCGGCCATCTTCAGTAATCCTGTCGTCTCTCTTCATGTACCTTCTCGTCCGAACGTTGTAAACCACGCGTGCGCTAGACTAACTTATTTATTGTTAGAAAAACAAGTATTTTATGTTCAAACGTTTTAAAATATTCACGAAATACACTCTTAAATGTTTAAGTGAAAAATATTTAGGCAAAAATATATTGGTTTGGTTGGGGTGGGGTCGGTTCAAAGCAGGGTAAGACGGAATGACTGCCCAATTTGTCAATCTTTAGGTGGTATTTTTGTTAGCCCCGTGTCCAATTTATATAGCAACGCTGTTATACCATTGCTATTATATTTATAAAAGGATGGATTTTACTTTATCTCTGATACCTTGCTTATCTGAGTTAGTAATAATATGTGAGAGTGTATTTCATTTGAATATCTTGAACTATAATAGCGTGGAAGCGACCATGTAATACCTAAATACGGAAAACGCGTCACGTTAAAACTTTAAAATCTTTGCTTTTAAATGTAGTCTACTTAAAAATAAATAATAAAGCTGCTTTTTTAATATTACGAAAGAAATATAAATTTTGACTTTTTAAACATACCTTTTGTTTGTCTTCACAAATTGTATCCTAATTAATTTTGTATTCTGTTTTTAATTAATTTTGTGTACAGAATTATAATTAAGCTATATACATAATTATGACTTATGTTTACTTTGAATATCGATTTATATTTAAGAAAATGGTAATGCAATGATACTTAAAATTTAATTAATTTAAATTTGGCACTACTTATTGTAATTTCATTTTGGAGCATTCTAAGCAGCTTTTGTGATTAACATTTGACTTATTATAATATCGGTTAGTTAAGTTTAAGTGAGGCAGTTACATACAATATAATGAACCAGTTTGTAAATACCTATCTATGTACTACTACGCATATATATTTGTTTAGAAATCAAAGTGAAATTAGTTTAAATATAAAATTAGGTTTGAAAGAAGTAGACGTTATAACATTATTTCAGTGTTTTAAATATATTTTAACATTATGTATATTTTCATTTCCTTTTGCATATAACGTCTGCTTTTTAATTTAATTTCATAAGTAGTCGTTTTCTCACATTTAATTTAGTTAAAAAGTAGGTAATTATTACCAAAGTGTAATTAAGAATCACATTTAGTTTGTTTAATTAAGTTTTAACAATTTTTCAATTTGAAGCTATGATGAAATTGGTGTTCTAATTTGTGTCTCAAATAGAAGTTTTTTAAATAGAAAATATTAATGAAAAGTACAATATTTTGAGCTAAGTAGGTACAATTTATTGTTATTCATTACATAAAAAACTACAGTTACGCGAGCTGCCATAATACAACAAATATAATACAAGAAACTATTAAAATATTATAACAATAAAATACATATTATAATAATTATTGTAAAACTAGAATAATAAATATGTGCCTCCTGTAATTTATTAAATATTACCAATTTATGGTAAATGTTCCATTATGGTGCTTCAATTTTGACAGAAAAATGTAATCGTGATTTTGGAAACCATAACTTTAAATATAATTATTTTTCAACCAAAATTTTTTAGAAATCATGGAAAGTTATATCTTTAAAAATATGTTCGTTTGTTCATATACACGTATTTTTTATAAGTAAAAACAGTTTTTAATATTTTTTTCAATATTGTGATTACATTAACAAATAAACAGTTTCTTCCATTTTAATATTAGTAGACAATTACCTACTAGTCTTATCACATCGCTTATTAGTGTTCAATAAATGTTAAATCAATTCATTAATTACAATAATGAATGACTATTTTTAATCTTTAGTTAGAACATGATTGTTTCCATTTTATGAGACGCACAGATTTTTTTGAGGATTATTTAAAGAATATTAAATGATTTCAATCAAGACTATTTTAATGAAAAGGCAGCATTTGTTGTATCAAAATGTACCTTATTTTGCAAATGTAATATGCTGTGCTGCAACGTTATATATAGAAAAAAATATGTTAAGAATAATTTTAATACACATTTTAAGTAGGTAGTATTTTTCACACTATACATGCCTATTGCAGAAAAATTAATATTTTCAAAATTTTCGCATTCTTATAGCCAACTTTTTAAAGCCGTTTAAAAATAAATGCTACGTGCTCTTTTTCACATCATCGGCAAAAGATTCCAAAAAAATTAAGCTACCTAATTAAAGCAAAAACGTATGTATCTAATAATATAATAACTACGTAAACTTTGACCTAAAAAAACGAGATAGTTACTCGGCGAAAAGTTGAAAAATGCCGACAAGCGTTTTATCAAACTCAAATATATAACCTTTCCTATCTATGCGCACACATATCATAACAAAAAATAGTTTTTTTTTCGACTTATCGCCTACTTAACTACTTGATTAAACAATACTCTATTCCAAAAAAGACGAAATAAGTATTGTTATACATAAAAAAACATCTAGTGTGCTTTTTGATGTTGAAATGCTTTATACAAGAATCTAAGGAAGTAAGTAACGTTTGAAGCGATGTTTTTATACCCAATTTTACAAAGTAATGTTAAGTTCTTTAGACAATGTAGATTTATATATCATGTCCATAAACAATACAATAAAACAAACCTTTTTCTACTTATAATGGTATTAAAATTATTGTATAATCACACCACAAAGTATCGCCTAATTTTATCAAGAATTTCAAATGAAGAAAATCATGTAAATATACAAAATATTCGTGTTGTATCGTTGTTCCATCTCGGCCACGTTTAGAAAAATCGTATTTTACCTCTGAATACAGTTTTTTTCAGGGTTCACCTGACTATGGTCAATATCAAATATCTTAAATGCAGCAAAACACCGAAATACTAAGACAAATATACGCTTAATTTCTTAAAAGCACAAAAAATATGTACCTATGAACAAAACAACATTCTTTAGTTCCAACATGTTTTAGTAAGTATACTGCAAAATACATCGCAGAATTTTACTTCCAAACGTGGCCCTAATATAAATGTGCCTTCTGTAATGTAAATCTGAGAAGGTGATATTTTTGTCTTATTACGAAATAAAGGATTAATGTTTGTAAATACATTAACATATTATTGTTTTATTACTAATCCTTAAGGACTATTAGTTACTTTTTTGTAGTGTAGTGTATATCTGTACAAAATATTTGTTTAGAATAGAAATGACACTTAGTGTAATATTATAGAGGCAAAATTTTGATTCTGTAATACAGTGTTATGAGGTGGGGATGAAGTATTGACAAATATATAATAAAAAACCCTCCAACTTAATGCACAGCAATATATTCTTAGAAATTTTACGTGAAGTAAAACTGATTCAGAACGCATTACAAAAGTACATGCATTTTTTTTACGAGAAATGGGTTTGCACTTGACTTTAATTCGCCTGATGGAAAGCTATAATTACGGTCTAGGATGGAACGTGCTTACCCAGTAAGAACCGATTCACTCTCGCTTTGAAGATCGCAAGGTTATATTTCGCGGAGAACAGGGAGTCAGGTCATTCAACATAAGTCGAGTTTGGTTGTTCATGTGAATAAAATTGTGTATGTATAACGGTTTCGTAAGCGAAATGTAGGAAGACCTGTGCATCGGTGGCTGGATGGTATTAGAAAGTTAGAAGGAAACATCTGGGCAAGAACAGCGCAAGACAGGGAGTATTGGAGTGAGAGGGCGGAGGCCTATGCCCTGCAGTGGGTCCCATTAGGCTGATGGTGATGATCAAGTATTACAATATAAAAAGACACAAGCTTTTCCTTTGTATGGGCCTAGATAATATCGAGTAGAATCTCTGAAATCACCCCGGAATATTTATTTATTTGTACATCATCGTGGTTTAACTTTCTCCAAGCAAGCCCCAGGGTTGGCAGTACACCACGCCGGCCATATCGGCTGCACGTTTATCCCCGCTTGACGCATTCTTGTCCTGAAAACATACATCAGAAATTAGTAAGCTGTATAATTGTAAGAGTTATCAAACCGTACTTGAAGCCCCTGACATGCCTCCAAGGCTCGAAAAATGATTTACTTCACAGATTATTCCAATAACAAAGAGAAACACTCTAACATACTTAGAGAGATAAAATCAAGGCTTTAAAGTAGATGTATCTATGATTGTTGTACCGTTCGTCTGTTTGTTATTCTTTCACTCCGAAGCAGAGCTTGTAAAATTAAACAATTTTAGTGTAAGATGGGCAACTTTTTATTCAGATACACACACACCACACACACACACACACACACACACCACATACACACACACACACCACACACACACACACACACCACACACACATTAAGAAACAGTTAGAACCTAAAAATTAAAATGGCATAAGACAGAAACACTTAGGCCTCG
Source organism: Macaria notata (assembly GCA_927399415.1). Lineage (NCBI taxonomy): Eukaryota > Metazoa > Arthropoda > Insecta > Lepidoptera > Geometridae > Macaria > Macaria notata. The sequence continues at coordinate 1,661,186 of OV656750.1, read as the reverse complement.
GTTAAACACCAATTTTACAGACTAACCTGTGATTATTGAGTCTCACATACACAGACCCGTCCGCGGTTCCATTGGCAATGATATCGGACCACAGCCTCTCTGCCACTGCAGCTAGTCTAGGCCACAAGTGGTACTCCAGGTTACCTGGACACATTGCCAAATTATATTCATCATCTTTACCATTAGTCTGTTTTCTCCCACTGCTGAGATATAGGCATAGGCCTCTCTTCTACCGCGAAACCCGTCCTTGCCGAGGTGAAGGGACATCGTGGTAGATTTTAGTCGGTAGTGGAGTCTCATTAGCTCCGAGTCCGACATACCCCGTGCCTCCACGGGGACAGTGCGGGGATGCGTAAATGCATTTCCTCCACGAAAAAAAGGCCTCACTTCTAGTAGGTACGCCACTCGGCCTGTGCATATCGGATTTTGCGTTTTTTATTCATTCGAAATGAAGGCGCTTAAAAGTATAATAAATAAATTAATAATTGATGTTGTCTCTTTAACCAGTTTGTGTGTCTTGTTATCTATTAAATGATAAGCTGCTAATAGTAGTTTATGCAACTGTCATATAAAGAACGGTATTAAAACACGAGTGTGAGTTTATGAAACGAGCGCAGCGAGTTTCATAATAGTAACGAGTGTTTTAATACCCGTGTTATATGCAGTTGCATACACTACTTTATCTTCACTAATGCAATTAATCAAACAACAAGAGTAAAAGCTGACAATAGTTAATTTTTCATATAATTTTCTAGATTTTTCTGGCAAAAGGTTGTGAGTTACTTTTGTTGCCAATGCTAGAATATCCGGAGGCGTACAAATATCATCGTCGTTATCCATTTTTAACTTTTAATTTGTATTTAAACAAAACACATTGCGAAACATTAAATTCACGCGTACGTGTATTGTCACAGTGATATTGCCGCCATTAAAATCTAACCAACGAGAGTGCAGCGCGACCAACCTGATTGGCCCTGCAATCAGGTTGGTAACGCTTTTCCGATGTTATAATGAGCTATTACGATATCGATGTGGATATTATAACATCACGTGAAATTGCTTAAATTGAGTGTTTTGCTGTCTGTGCTATAACAGTGGTAATTATAAGTCAAGTATTGGAAACTTAAGTAGAATGTTACAACATTAGTGTAGATAAAATATATAAACACATAACTTTCCATCAAGCTTGTGAAATGCTGGCTTTTTCATCTAGTATATCTAAATATATAAAACTCAAAGGTGACTGACTGACTGACTGATATAGTGATCTATCAACGCACAGCCCGAACCACCGGGCGGATTGGGCTGAAATTTGGAATTAAGGTACATTTTATGACGTAGGCATCCGCTAAGAAAGGATTTTTGGAAATGCTTCTTTTAAAGGGGTGAAATAGGGGATGCATGTTTTACTTCTTAATGCAAGTGAAGCCGTGAGCACTTACTAGTTTAGATATATAATACCAGATGAAAAAACGTGCAAGTATATTTTGATTCGAGTGTCATGGTTCTGAACCTAGATCCAGAACTTATTCTAATCGTAGGATTTATCTAACTAAATACATGAGGCAAAAGTACCAGAGTTGACCATATCAGTCCACAATAAGGCCTCTCCCCCTTCAACTGTAAAAGCTTCCAGATTCCTCCACGACTTCCAAGAATAAAGCTCTTGCCAGCTTCTGCGTATAAAACGTGAATTCAAGACATGAGTGCTGAAAACTCTGGTGTGTTTATCGACCTAAAGGCTTCTGACTTAACTAGCTTAACGACTACTAGACAAACAGCCGGGACCTACAATTTAACGTGTCATCCAACCCACGGAAGCGCCCAAAATGGAATGCTAATTAGCATTCCATTTTGCTAATTAGCATTCCATTTTGGGCGCTTCCGTGGGTTGGATGACACGTTAAATTGTAGGTCCCGGCTATTTGTCTAGTACGTCAGTCGTTGAGCCTTGTCAGAGACCCTTAGGGTGGTTTGACAAACTCTCGACACCAGAGTTGGCCACTCGTAACCGATAAGAAGTATTTAATAAATTACTAAACCACCTTATACAAACGATCAATATTCTGGGGCATTTTACATTGCGCCATCTATCCATATAGGTACTAAACTAAGTTAACAAACGCTGAGTTATGGTAATATTGGTATAATGTGTTATTGGAATTATGATCAAGCTATAATTTTTAATCCTAAAAAAAATTACGCAAAAATTAATAAAATAAAATGTTTCTAAACTTAGCGTTTGTAAATTTTGACTTTCCTTTAACTCATGTTAGCCTATAATGTAAAATGGTTACTGAAAAACCCCAATCTTTTTCGACGACCAACATGGAACACAATAATAAATCAATCATTTTACAATAATTAGTTCTGACTGTGGTTCTGAGAAATATCCGAAACGAAATTGGCAAATTGTCGTAAGCAGATAATATTATTTAGGTATTTTAAACCAGGCGGAATACTTTTAGTTAGTGCGTCAGATTTTGCGGTTAGCTATTACATTAATATTTAACTGGTTTTATTTTAAACTTTTGCCGTAGTTAATTGTGATAAAAATAGTACAAGTGCTGTACTAGTAGAGAGGTCTATGCTCAGCAGTTATAGCATCGACAAAGAAATGATGATGATGAAATACTGGATCATTGCAGTTTGGTTTACATTTGGTATTAAATTAATCGTAGTCACTTTGCTATTCTACCAGTATATACAAAATTACGATAATCTGTTGCTCCTTTGCGACGTGCAAAAAAAACACATTTGCTTTTGATATAAAGATAAACCTAGCAACCTTAAGGTTCACGGGTTCTAAGGGTGATTGTATTTTGAAGGTACACCAAAATCGGCAACTTTTGTTCTACGATTAGAATAATACTATTCCAATCTTCTTCTTCTTATCGAATAAGAGTGGCCAACTCTACTGTCGAGAGTTTTCAACCCGCCCTGAGGGCCGCTGACATGGCTTAACGACTTCTGTACTACACAAATAGCCGAGACCTACAATTTGACGCGTCATCCGACCCACGGAAGCGCCCAAAATGGAATGCCACTTTTCGGACACCCATCCGCGTACTGACCGCGTCAACCTTTGCTTAACATTGGTAATCGCATGCGATTGCCTTCGCTAGCTGAGCTACGGGCGCTTCATATTAATTCTCAAATTCTTCAAATATTTAAAAATCACTTAACATGCGTTTCTGTTTCCCGTCAGAGTTTACTACTCACATATAAAGTTAGTTATCGCATATTCAAATTTATTCCGGAATTGAATTGATTCATGCTCTAGATAATTAATTAGCATAAAATAAATAGTAGTATTTCCCAAATGAAATCCGTTAGTAATTAAAATATACAGTAGAATAGATTCTATGATTGGTTTTTGTTATTCATTCCTGTCTGTCATTGATCAAATCCTAGACGACATCCTGAAGGTTTTCCCTGGTTTTTTATTAGATCGAAAGATATTTATCAAATTGATAAATTAATGTAGAGCAAAAAATGACTCCTCGTCCGTGAGTCGTATCGTAAAGTCGTAATTACGCATTACTGAGGAGCGCGACCCCTCCTAAATAATTCATTGGGAAGTTTTATCGGGCTGATACAAATCTCTAGTTGGTGCATATATACCTATATTTATCATCGCAACTCGCAAGTCCTTCCTATTATGACAAATACATATTTCTAGAAACTCACAAATGGAAACTTCTCACCTATATTTCCTGCATCTTTGCTTCCTCATTTCACAGGACAGTTCAAACTTGCTGGAATGTATCACTCTGAACTTGTTCAATGTAGAGGGATTCTGTTTCAACTGACTCAATTGGACTCCAAATCTGGAAGACAAATAAAAAATAAAATAAAAAAATGTTTGTCTAATCATCATCAGTAACCTCGCAGGGTAAGTAGCTCGTTGGTAGGTAACTATTTTTTTTATATTTTTTTTTAACATGAAATAGGCTTACGCTTGACTACAACTTGCCTGATGTTAAGCAACGTTATAGTCTACGATGTAGCGCGCTTGCCTAGAAGAAACCGGTTTACTCTCGACTTGAAGACCGACAAATTATAGTTCAAGGGGAATAGAGATTCGGGCAAGGAGTTCCACAGTTTGGCTGTTCGCACGATGAAAGTCGAAGCAAAACGCTTGGTGCGAGTCTTTGGGACCTCAACTGTATATCGGTGCCTCCTTGCCGTGCCTCTACTCGTGCGATGGTGAAATGGGGCTGCAGGAATTAAATTATGCAATTCCTCCGCACACTCCCCGAAATGCAACCTGTAAAAAACCGAAAGACTGGCCACCTTACGGCGGTGCTCAAGGCTTTGTAATTTTGAGCTACAGAGTGAGTCTTTCGCGATGAGATTTTTTGCCCGCTTCTCAATTAACTCTAACGCCTCAAGCTGGTACTTGGCAGATCCATCCCAAAGGTGCGAACAATACTCCATACATGACCGAACTTGCGCTTGATACAAGGTCAGCAGCTGTTCTGGAGTGAAGTATCGTCGCACCTTCGAGAGGATTCCCAGCTTCTTGGCTGCGAGTTGAGCTTTAGACTCAATATAGGAGCCAAAGTTGAGGGTCGGAGTCAAAGTGACACCTAGCAACTCTAGATGGTCGGTGATGGGCACGGTTACATTACGGAAAGAGGGCGCCAGTAGGAATGGCCTCCTCTTTGCAGAGAAAAGACACGTTTGTGTTTTCGAGGCATTAAACTTAACCAGATTGGCATCGCCCCACTCAGAGACTACCGTGAGGGAAAAGTTTAAGCGCTCGATCATGGCTTCCCTGCAAGACTGGATCTCGGTCGCACTAGCTCTAGCGATGGACATATAGCTCTCTACAACAGTGCTGTCATCTGCATACCCAAAGGTACCGGGCTTCAGCAGATCATTAATGTGCAGCAGAAAAAGTGTTACAGAAAGCACTGATCCCTGGGGAACTCCGGCATTAATCGCCATAAGATCAGACGAGCAGCCATCAACGACTACCCGAATAGATCTATCCCTCAGGAAATCTGATATCCATACGCAAAAACTAGTAGGTAGTCCAAACGATGAAAGCTTGCTGACTAGGCCGTCATGCCAAACCCTGTCGAAGGCTTTAGAAATATCTAGAGAAACTGCCAGGGCTTCCCCGTATTTCTCAATAGCCTCACTCCAGATGTGTGTAGCGTACACTAGAAGATCCCCAGTGGACCGGTTCCGGCGGAAGCCATATTGCCGGTCACTGAGGAGGTCATTAGACTCTAGGTACGCCAGGAGCCTGCCGTTCAGGACACGCTCCATGCTCTTACAGAGCACGGAGGTGACCGAAATGGGCCTGTAGTTGGCAGGGTCAGCACGACTACCTTTTTTGGGCACTGGTTGCACGTTAGCCAGCTTCCACGTCTTCGGCACATATCCAGTCGCAAGAGAGAGCCGAAACAAGCGCGTCAACACAGGAGTCAACTCAGCTGCACACGTCCTCAGAACTATGGCCGGAATACCATCAGGGCCACTGGCTTTATTCACATCTAGACTACGAAGTATTTTCCGAACCTCCTTTTGGCGGATACTTATGTCAGGCATTGCAGCCGTTGTGCCAGGAGATGAGGGAGGTATCGTACTACCAGCATCTAGACGAGAATTTTCCGCGAATATAGAGGCAAACAAGTTTGCCTTTTCTTCGGCGGTGTGAGCCAATGTACCGTCGGGTTTCAGCAGTGGAGGCAGTGAGGGGCGACAGAAATTCGTTTCAACCGATTTAGCTAGGGACCAAAACGCTTTGCTACCTGCTGGGTACGAAGCTAGTTTGTTCCCTATTCGACTAATGTGGTCGAAACGCGCTTTCTGCATGACCTTCTTGCAGGACTTGGCAGCCTTGTTGAATGCTTTTTTCTTAAGGCGTATGTCCCTGGCTTTGCGGCTTCGAGCATCGACCCAGGCGAGGTACGCATCATGCTTCAGTGCTTCCGCACGTCCACATTCAGGTCCAAACCACGGGCGAGCTTTACCAGACAGAGTCAGGTCTGAGTACGGAATGTAATACTCCATACCCAGCTTAAGGACATCTGTGACGGCATTAGCGCAAACGGTGGGATCTCCAGAAGAAAAACATACTGGCTGCCAAGGGTAAGATGAAAAAAAAGAGCGCATCTCATCCCAATTTGCTGACTTGTATCGCCACAGCCGCCGAGAGCCCTTAGGGCTGGGGTCGGGCGGGGAGTAGACAGATACAGACTTCACCAGACAGTGGTCGGAGTTGCCTAAAGGCGATGAGATCGACACAGAGTATCTGTCCGGTTCAGTAGTCATCAGAAGGTCCAAACAATTAGGTGTATGCCCATCCACATCAGGTACCCTCGTAGCACCTTGGACCAGCTGGGTGAGATCTAACGCTAAAGCAAGCTTCCGCGTCTCCCTTCCAGCATGATCTGTGATCTGGTATGGGAACAGCCACTCCTGGTGGCGGCCGTTAAAATCCCCCAGAAACACTAATTGGGCCGTCGGGTACTTGAGAAGAGCAGCATCCGCCGCCTCACTGAGGTATTCTGTGAGCTTAGTCGTCTCCTGGTCTCCGGTGTGCGAACGGTAGACACAGGCGTAGAGAATCTTCTCATCACCCGTGTCCAGCAGCGCCCAGAGAACAGAAAAAGATCGGTCTTCAAGATTACGGAGACGCTTAACACAGATGTCGTCCCGGACGTACATGCAAACCCCTGCCCGAGCCTTAAAATTGTGCTCAAGGGTATAACCCGGGTATAGCAAATACGCCGTGTCCGACGGACATCGGATCTGCGTCTCCGTGAGAAAAAGGAGAGCTGGTCTTTCGGTCTCAAGGTGGTAATGGACCGCGTTGATATTGGAGTGCATCCCCCTAATATTAGTGAGATGCACTTTCAGAGAAAGGGCGTGCTTCCGCTGTTGGACCGTTTTTCTCCTGTTGTTCCTTTTCATAATTCGAGAGTTGACGGTGAGGAGGTGGCAGTGGGGTAAGGTCTTCGACTACACAGACCAGCAGACACTTTACAAAAGACTACACCAGTGGGGAGCTAGTTTGGAGGCATCGGGGACGCCCGTGCCCCCCCAGGGATGTTCATCGGGCCCTTTCATCCGGGCGCCAACCGGCACGATGACGCATCCCCGGGATTTTTCGCGAGTTGGCGGGACAGCCTTTCATGAGCGGCTAACACACTACTTGGGTCCCCTACTAACTGCGGTCGGCCAGCGGAGAACCGTGCCACGGATCCCGCTTACCTCCAGAACTAGCTACCCGGTACAATCATAGTGTCAGCGTCTAGTACGGCTATACGCGCAAGCAAAAAAACAGCTACCCCGACCCAACTCCTCGGACGGTGTCATCGGAGCACGCGTCGGAACACGGCTAGGCCGCTTGGCGACGCGACTTAGTCCGATGGGTGGTCACTAACCGCGGCCGAAGCCTACCACCAGTGAGTTGCTGCCTGGTTTGCACCACCCAGGGACCACGTGTGGGGATACGAAATAAGGGTACTCTCCCACGGACGAGGGCAGCTCAATCCCCATCCCCAATAACATCACCCCCACCCAACTAACATCACGTAAAACAATGTTTGCAACACTTGGAGGACTTTTTGCAAAAGCTTTCTAAAAATATTTACTTAAATTGCATGATGGTAGTCTAAACTTGTCAAGGGATACTACTAAATAAATGTAACTTGACTATGAAGCTACGATAATTAATTAATTAAGATCAACAAAATTATAAGCTTTTCATTATAATGAAACAGAAACTTACCTCTCCCAAGTTCTCGCTTCAAACGGCTTCGTCAAATACTCTGTGTACCAAATAATCGGCAATTTCGGCAAGAACCCCTTATTTGCCAACTTCAAACTATCCAACGCCTTATCGAGAAACCCGTCTCTATTACTTAGCAAATTGAAACAATTCGCTAAAGAAAACAGTCCATTACTTAGATGGAATATATCATCAACTACTGTCATTTCAAGAATCTCCTCATAAAGATCTTGGAGTATATGTTTGACTGTGTCTTGTATGTTTAGAACTGAGCAGAGGACATTATCACAGGTGCTGTTATTCTTTGATGGACAGGTGGCCGTAGGGCTCCAAGACCAGGGTCTTCCGACAGGACCTGGGACTGCTACTTCCATCAACACTCTAATACCTCTCACTCCAGCTCTCTTGACTACTGTAGCTACATCTGCTTTAGTATATACTAATGATCTATCATATCCCCCATACTCAAACAGCAAAGGCAATTTTGGTAATAACAAAGGAAAGCTGGTCACGTCAGAAATCCTCCAATGAAACGTGTTTAATTTAACTGTTGCCATTCCATCTATTGTCTTCAGTATATCTTCAACTGGTATATAATTTCTTCCCGTATCAATCATAAGACCTCTGTATTTGTAACTTGGAGCGTCTTTGATATCTGCGTTGGCTAATGTAATCAAATATCCGGTACTTTCATCAAGTAATATCATTTGAGTAAGCGTTTCAAGTCCGTGTCTAACACCACAGAATGAAGAAGATATTACTTTTATAATAACTTGATTTTCGATACTTTCAATTCTCAATCTATAAGCTTCTTCTGTATTCAGTCTCATTCTTGGATCTGAGTCTGATTCTACTTCAATTTGTATATTCATTTTCATGACATCTATATCGACAGTTCTTGTCCTATATTTATCTCCTTTTCTTTCTAGTTTCGCTAGATCTCCAATGAACAGTTTCAATGCTTCAGCTAAGTGTCTTTCAACAGATTCTGACTCCACTGCCTTTAGTTTATATTCTAGTTTACTTGTAGCTAGAGCGATGACTTTGGGAGTGAATTGTGTATGTCCTATCGGGTGTGGCCAGAGTTGAGGTCCTGAACATAGTAGCATACATCTGCTATGGGACGGGTATATTTTCTCGTTGGTTGGACGGTAGACTTTTTGACAGAGGCCGTTGATACATCGCCAACCATCTTGAAGACGGGATCTGATAAACAACAAAGTAAAGTAATTTCCTAAATAAATAAATGTTGTTGGAAATGCGTTTTCGATGACGTTTTCGCGCCAGACTGTAATTCGATCGTGCCATTACATCCATTCATTTAATTAAGCCATGTCAGAGGGCTCTAAGGGCAGCTTGATAAACTCTTGACAACAGAGTTGGCCACTTTCAATCGATAAGAAGCAGATGGACAAACATTTAAATTGAAATAAAATAATTAGAAATTTGCACACGCAATAATATCAGACACTAAGACCAACCACGCTAGTGTCATGTCAAAGGTGGTTTATAAAATAATCTTCTATGTATTACTTAATAGATAAATATTTTGTAAACAAATCATTCTCACAATATACGCTAATTTACAATTACTCCTTATCAACAAGTACTATTATTACCTACAACTTCAAATCATAAACTTAATTCGTGATTATATCAACAGCACGTATGTATAGTAATATATTATATACTTTAGGTCCGCTTATTTTGCCACTGGTGTAGTTTGCTGCTGCGGTCAGCTCTTAGGATGGGTAAACATTGTACCTTATTCTTACAAATGACAGCATGTCACGTGCATGTAGACGCTTTCGTAAATCGGATAACTCCTCGTGTTGTAGGTTCCCGCAGCTTGTCATTCATTAGTTGTTATTTAAATTAAGTCGGAGAAGCTAGGCGGCTTGAAAACAGTCGACACCAGAGTTGGTCACTCTATTACGCACTCACTTGCTTACCGTGTAAGTGGTTCAAAAATAGCAAACGATTACTGACCAAAGCGAAGAGACAAATTATGCTATAAACTAATTATTACAAGTTTACAAGCAACATCCGCCCCAAGTTTCGTCATATTAGAAAATTGCGTTGTACAAAGTTAGAACATAGTTTATTTTATAGAATATGCTGACAATGCTGTATTATATCTTTGCTCCTATCGAGATGAATTGCGTCGCATTTTCCACGGATGAATGGGCAATCAATCTTAATTGAGAACAATAATATTGCAACTTGAACAAGCCGTCCGATTTTATAAACACATCGGTATTTATTATTGTTTAGATATTAATGTTTTAAAGTCGAATTTGTTCTGTTCTTTATGTCGCGTTCCTGATTATTAAGAGTCGTGACTCTTCCGCAAAATTACTAATGCATTCATTGGAGTATAATAATTAATATTTTTTAATAATAAATTGTCTTTTATTGTCTTTTACTAGCGTCAACTTCTTTCAAGAAACCAGCATATTTTATAATTGGACCACCAAGATACAGGCTCACGCTAAGTTTGGGGTCCTTTGTTAATATCATAATTCTATTCTATTGTAAATTAACTAATATATGAAAATTGTAATGTGTAGGTTAAGTTTTCAAATGGCAAATAAACATATTTCTACTTTTACTTTAAAAGATCAGATACATCGTGATGGATGCCCTGGTCCTTCCACTGGTGTCCATATTCTTGTCCATTGACATTATCAATAACTATAGTGCTATTGATGCAAGTGTTGCTTGTAGTAACAAGTCAAATGCATGACTGTTTTTTTGTTAAAACAGATAAAAAATTAACCTTGCGTTAATCTAAAATGTAATGTACTCATATCCTTACCATTTTATCAAAAACGGTTCCACCGTTTGAGTGTACACAGTAAACAAACAAAGACAGACACTTACATACATTGTATACTTTTGGCCTTATAATTATGAGTGTTATATTTCTATTTTATTATAATGCAATCCACTTTTTTATTGCCGTAGCCATTGAAGGCATGCACCAAACTCCATTTCAGTCCAATCCAATATCTACCAATCGAGAGAAAAATAATAGTCTTTTTTTTAACCCGAAATAGGTTTACGTTTGACTATAGCCTGCCTGATGTTAAGCACCACTATAGTCTAAGATGTAGCACGCTTGCCTAGAAGAAACTTATTTACTCTAGATTTGAAAACCTTTTCCTTTTTGTATTGTTTTTTTTTTACCTTCCTCCACTATCCGTCAAGCTATCCACTCTAAGATACACCTTCTTCTTCTCAGTTCCAGTTTCCTTGAAGAATGCCACGATGGTAGAGGACAGTATCACGAGGAATATAAACATACCGAGTGCAGTGAAGAACGCTATCAGCTTCTTGTTCCAATGGAATTTCATCCTGGAAACAGATATAAGAATTATAATTTTATTGATTTAAGATAAGCCACGGTTTGTCGGTTTTCTATCGGTTGCATTTCGAAGAGTTTGCCGCGGAATTGCACGAACTAATTCCGCCCGCGCCCTTCTATTCTATCACCGGACGAGCAGAGATACGGCATAAACGCATTTCCTCCACGCGAACAGGAGCCATTCACAAAAGTGAAACTGTTGTCCAAGGCGGAGCATACATAATACACCTACATGTATCAAACGATGCCCCGGGAACACAGCGTTAGGTGCTTAGTTACAGAATATTACATTCGAGGCTGGTAGCTAACCATACTACTTAAAATACGATATCACGTTAATTTGTACTTCAATACAACGGTATAAAATAGAGCACACCATCGTTGGAATGGAACTGTCTCACCACAGATCAGAGAAGTATGTATGCACATATTGTCTATATTAAGTACTTGCAGGCACTCGTTCTCATCCCATCTTGGGTATGTAAGAATAGCAGTGCTCGCGTCTTCGTCCGTGTGGAATAGTTATTTTGGGCATCATATTTATTTATGCTAAAACCTCTTCAGCTTTATAAATTATAGCTGTTACCCATGACTTGAACCGTTTTCGCAGCGCACACAACGGAAGCCCTCGGATGAATAATTTTCCCCGTTTTGTCCACATTTTGCATTGCTTCTTGTCTCCTATTAGTTGCAGCGTGATGTTATATAGCCTAAAGCCTTCCTCGATAAGTGGTCTATTCAACACAAAAAGAATTTTTCAATTCGGACCAGTAGTTCCTGATATTAGCGCGTTCAAACAAACAAACAAACTGTTCAGCTTTATAATATTAAGTATAGATCTAGTATAGATTGGTGTGTCCAACAAGCGAGGCTACCGAACTCACTTACAGTTTAGAAGCATTAGCCGGCAGTTGATCCTCGCCAGCTTGCTTGGTGCTGGTGGCTGGGTCTCCGCAGCACGGGCCCACCGCACTAGGCCGGGTGCAAGCACACTCTACAATGTTAAAACTTCATTACCTATCATTATCACCATCTAATATGTTTTTATTGTTGTTGTATTTTGTTTAATGTCCAATAACGCATTCATCAATCTATCTATCGTCTTCAGTCCTTGTCGATTGACTGCTGGGTATTATGTCTCAGTAGTCGGTTTTCCATGTCTAATGCATTCCTGATCCTTATAATCTCAAAAACTACTAAATGGTTTAATATAAATTGTTTTTTGTAGCGGCTTACGTACTAGAGTCAACGTCATCCACATTTGACTCCTTAGCCCCACTTTTATCATTCTTTTTTGTTTCCTTTTTCTTATCGTTCCCTGAATCTTCTTTTGTTTCAGATTCCTCACTATCTTCCTCTTTGTTTGTTCCTTTAGCTTTATCTTGGTTATTTCTATCTCTATCATCTGTAGAATCGCTCATATTATTGGAATCTCTATTATATTTAGATTTTGCTGTGAATGTATCGATTTGGTCTGAATCAACGTACATGCCTTGGTCTGCCATTCCTGTAACGAAGCAAAAATTTATCGACTATTTTATTGAACAAAGCTAAAAGTACAAGTTACAAGTTTCAGCATAAGAGACGTTTAGGAGCACTCATTAATGAACATTTTCTCAAACTCTGGTTTAAAATCGTTCGAAGATGTAACATTAAACCTTTTTATGCTTAAATATAAGGAGAGACAATTACATGGCATTGATATTTAAATAATTATAATATTGTTTTAATACTTACTTACCGTAATGATTACCATCAGGCGATTTACGGTCAAGTGCCAACCCATTTCTTGTAAAAAAAAAATACTAACCTTCATCAGAATCAATCACAAGATCAGAATAGGTAGATGTATCAGTAACCACAGATGGCAAAACAGTGATAGAAGACGCAAATTTCGCTGGAGGTGCCTTAACAGATGACACTGGTATCACTTTACTATCAACCAAGGTAGTGTCAGAAGCCAAAGTGGCGTAAGAAGATTTTAATGTAGAAACTGAAGACATAACAGCTTCTGTGTCAGTTGATTTCTTGGCACGAAACATTTCGAAGGAAGATTCGGGACTTGATTTAGCCCCTTTGTGCTTTTCGGCACAGTTGAACGCTTCTGTAAAATAAACATGAATGAATTCACGGACATACTCGTAGGTACTATATTTACAATCATGATATTTTTTGTTTTATTTAGGCCTTACACAAATGAACTATTATTCCGGTTTATGTGAACTGTTGAAAAAAAACCTTATGATGAAACTAATATTGATTGAGAATATCAAACACAAACTCAAAAATGTTGATTGGTTTTTTAATCATTATGCAGCTGGTAGGTCATTGCTTCGTCATATTACATACTTTCGTTCGCAGTGTTTCCTGCAAACTACAATCCAGGGGTCCACAAATCTAGAGTTAATAGGTATCTTCTAGGTAAGCGTGTTACACCCTAGGCTGCAGCAACGCTTACATCAGGCAGACTTTAGTCTAACGCAAGCCTATACCACGTAAAAAAGGTGAAACAGACAAAGAAACCTTGCACAGCCAGCATAACATTATGTATAGTACACTCCATATCGGCCAATTTCTCGCAGAACCACAACACCAGTTCTTGTTCGTACTTGGTGAAGTTCTTGCAGATGTCCGCGTGAACAGCTCCGTGGAGCGAGTTGATGCAGCAGTGGAAGAGGAGCATCGAGGTCATGATGAACAGCTTCTGGGGGAGGTCTTCCTCGTCTGAGAGGTATCTGAAGGTATACATTTAGTGTGTAGTTAAATAACAATTGAAACCATGACAAAGTAAAAGCTTCTATTTTAAGAAACAGTATAGGTAGTGAATGCTTGTTTTTGTATGCTTTATTTTGAAAGTAAAAGTATGTTATGGTACTTTTGGGGCTCAATGCGATCTCTATATCAAAAATACCGATAACTCGCTATTACGGTTTAAAAGAGAAACGTACAGGAAACGTTTATGGAGATGTTCTATCTATCTGTGGTCAACTTCTGAACTATCAAGTTCATATCTAGCTTGTTTAATTTGGCAGAATACCGGTACTATGGTTTTAGACAGAGCTAGTTTAATGTCACGTATACCTTTGTTTTTTATACAAAACATTAAGTAACTCAAGCAAATAGGTAAAATGATGGTAAAATTATAAAATATCTGTATCAGTGGCACAAATGTACTGTACTTTGCCAGCACATCTTACAGGAGGATGGAGCGGAGGTACGTCGGTAGTTGGAGACACTTTTGGCACTTTACAAGCTTACTTAGAGACTAATATTTCATTTAGCAAGACCTATTGAATGAGATCCCACAAGGCCATATTTTCTCGTCCTTTCGCCTTTTCTCTCTCTCATACTTTTATAGATAGAGAGTCATCCAGGTAGACCCCACAAGGCTATTTTGTCTCGTCTTCTCTTTAGTTTATCATCGTCAAACGAATAAGATACCAACCTGAGTCTCAAAATAGGATATTTATACTTGATGTATGGCTCCAGATCGTCCGTAAATGTGAGTGACCTGTCTATATCAGTAGCACATATATCGTCTCTGTACTTTGTCAGCACATCTGATAGGAGGATGGCGCGTAGGTAGCTCTCTCTGGGCACATCGGGCTCGTGCACGCATTTGTTTATCTGTGAAACAATAAAATAATAATAGTCCCTCAATGATTATTTAACAAACATTCTTAAACAAGACTAGCTTTTGCCCTCGACTTTGCATGCGTTATTATACATATACACCTTCCTCTTGAATCTATTTAAAAAACTGCATCAAAATCCGCTATGTAGTTTAAAGATCTACGCATACAAACTGACATAAGGACAGACGCAGAAAGCGACTTGTTTTACTATGTAGTGATAGTGATAAGTACAAAAATGCCACTTTACACAACACTAAAGATGCAAGACATCATGTGAAGTCGATACGCATACAAGTAACACAACAAAGTGGTGATTGCGTGTACAAAATGTAACTGGCTCTCAAATAGAGCATCCGGAACATACTGTAAAAGGAGTTCTTTAGCCACAATAAGATGCCTATTTGTTATGATATCGTTGACAGACAGGAGATAAGATACATACATTGTATGATCAAAAGTGGATCTAAAGGGTCTCAGGGGTTAAGGTGAGTGGAAACTTTTAATGTGGTAAGTAACTTTGTGAGACTGGCAAACCCTTTTTTTGTTTTTTTCGTGGAAGAAATGCTTTTACGCATCCCCGCACTCTCCCCGGGGGGGACAGCGGGGTATGACGGGCTCAGAGCTAATGGGACTCCACTACCGACTAAAATCTACCACGATGTCCCTTCACCTCGGCAAGGACGGGTTTCTGGTGTCGAGAGTTTTAACTTTTTTTTACTACCCATAGCGGCTCTCATATTGTACATAGCTCCCAGAAGAATTGTTCAATTCAAAAAGTAGATAATACCTACCCATTTCAACAAGAGTTTGGTCCATTTCTTCTGCCGCTGCTCAAGTTGGCAATCCGAGCAAGATGCTCCACTCGATAGCATTATTTACTAAAAACTATGTAAACGTGATAGAAAATTATAATAAATCGAGAATAATGTTTGTTTTCATGTCAACGTAAAAACGTTAAAAAGAAGCTGTATTGCCAACTTCAGACAGTACTTTTGGACTTTTTGGTAGAAAATAGAAAGAAAGCTAAAAAAACCGAACAAAACTTTTCTCTTTTTAAGAATGTTGCTTTTTTTTATTGTTTTGAGAGTTCCATAGTGTCCTTACCACATGAATGTTTTGTAATGTAGAATCAAAACGTCTCACGCGAATTTTTGGTATTTCTATCATGAATCTATGACGCCCTGCTGTTTTTCTGTTTGTTCATCAGTGGAATAGAGATGGAGGGATTATATTACATACTAGTGGGTGCTCGCGGCTTCGCTCGCAATAAGAAGTAAAACTTGCATCCCCTATTTCACCCCTTTAAAATTGGCATTTCCAAAAACCTTTTCTTAGCGGATGCCTACGTCATAACATCTACCTTTATTCCAAATTTAAGCCCAATCCGTCCAGTGGTTTGGGCTGTGTGTTGATAAATCACTAATCAGTCAGTCAGTCAGTAAGTCAGTCATCTATGAGTTTTATATATATATAGATAAATTTGTGTTATTACCATTTCCTTATGTTATGAGGTAAAGTTATCTTTTATCAAAAAAATAAGCGATGTTTCTGCAGTATCGCGCAATTCACAAATGATTCTTCTTTGTAGTTACAATATAAAAAATATATAAACATACAAAGTCTACGGATACCAGGCATCCGAACAAAAAGTGCACCTCAATACTTGATCATTATTTATATCGTTTTTGCTCAGTTAAGTATAAAATAAGTTATTGGGGATTCGTATATACATTTAAAAGAAAAACCTCATAGTATTTTTTTCTACTATTTTATTTTTTTCTTATACTACGTTTTTTAAAAATAGTTTCTGTTTAAATATGGTATACTGCAGGGCAAGCACCACTTTTATCTACTTGGTGTTTGGTGACAGGTGGATAAAATGGTGGAAATACCATTAGTCCTTGTGCCGTGCTTGCCCTGCAGATCGACTTTCAACCACATTACTTAAATATATGGTTCCTTATCACTTTGATAGTCAATTTGCCGACTTATTCATTGATCACTTTATATTTCATTGATCACTTAATATCTCTTGATTTTGACTGTTAACATAAACTTTGTAAAAAATTACACTGTTCAAACAAATTTTGACGTATTGAACTTTTCTACAACCTCTTCGCCACTAGTTTACTTAGTTACTACATGTCAAAAGACAGTTGCATAATAACCCCACACAGATGTATTATACTACAGTTTAGAAGAAAATATCAACTTCCATACAAACTTCTATACTTCTATTCTATTCTTCGCGGAACCCTTATTTCCCTTCGTAGTAAGGACGGCGACACTATGGAACTCTCTACCTGGAGCCCTGTTCCCAGTTAATTATAACCCAGGGGTCTTCAAATCTAGAGTAAATAGGTTTCTTCTAGGCAAGCGTGCTACATCTTAGACTATAGCGGTGCTTAACATCAGGCATCAGGCAGGTTATAGTCAAACGTAAGCCTATTTCGTGTAAAAAAAAATGCCTATATCTCTACAATCTCTTGGGCACTTGTTTACTTAGCAACTTCATATCAGTCTTCATGTGTTCAGTGTTATTATACAGCAGACAGTTGCGTAATAACCCCGAACAGAAATATTAAGCTACAGTTTTGAAGAAAATATCACCTTCCATACAAACTTCAATATGCGGAACCCTTATTTGCTTAAATCTCTACAAGCTCTTGGCCGCTAGTTTTTGCCCTGCGGCCTTACTAACCTCGGGTCAACAGACAGTTATATAACACTCCGACCCTGAACAAAAAACAATGAGTAATAGCGCGCAAAAAGTGATTGTAAAAAACTTCAATGTCAAGCAAATATCGGTCAAGTGCAATCGCTCGGGGACTTACTAACTTACTGACTTAGCTGTGCAGTTTGGTAGATTGATGCTCGTAGATAGAATCGATGATGTGATCTTTTACGAACTACATAAGTCTATATGGTGAGGTGGTGGGTAGCTAGTCATCTACTCTCCATTATAGACATATCTTATCTTATCGTATACCTATACGATAAGATAAGATATGTCTATAATGGAGAGTAGATGACTAGCTACCCTTAGCTACGTCTTATTGTCGACGGAGATCCCCGTATACCTATACGGGGATCTCCGTCGACAATAAGACGGATTAACATGACTGAACACTAGAAGTCGCCTATTTTAAGAAAGTATCTAAGAAGCTATTTACTACAGGAAGTAAAAACCAAATGCAAGTTACACTTCACTACATAGTATATAGCAAAGTCGCTTTTCGCGTCTATCTGTATGCTAAGATCTCCAAAACTACTCAACGAGTTTGTTATGTTTTTGAATAGATAATGTTTTAAGAGGACGGTTTTTAAGTACAGATATATGTATTGTGCATACATATGTGTGACCGTGCCAAGCCGGGCAGGGTCGCTAGTATTATGATAAGCTGCATTTAAGCACAAGAGACTATGGTCGAGCAAGTCAAGCACTGCAATGATAGATACGAGTATATGCATATCTATAAAATATATAATAAAGCTGAAGAGGGTTCAAAGCATAGAGTAATAAAAAATAATCTTTGGAGTTGATAGCTGAACACGTTCTAATTTAAAGAAAATTTGTGTTTATATGTGTCCCTGTTTGACTGTTTATTTAAAAGCTCATCACGCAAAAACGATTGAATTGGTGTGTCATAGGCTACTTTTTTAGAAATAATACTAACGAAGCCACGGGCATTCACTAGTGTTGGTTATTCGATTAGAAGAATTATTTAGAGAACAGTTGAACATAACAGAAAATAAACAAGGCATTTGAGCCACTAGATAGTCACAAGTAGGTAACGACCTTATCGCTAAAAGCGATCTCTTGCCGGCAACCAAATACAAGCAAATGTACGCAATTCATCTAATATAATTCAATAAAAGATATTACAATGTAATGGTAATACGATAACATTGTAACAGCATTGTATAAGCTAGGAACTTGTGGTGATTTGCTCCCGATATTCAATGCACAAGTGTGTCATTATACTAAATAAAGGGGAGGTTGCATTAATATAGGAATTGATATTGTTTCAATGCGGTGATACTTACATTATTTGCTTGGGACTTATCGTCTATTACCAAAACGTGGTTAAACTATTAGTCGCTCTCTTGAGTCGTATTTCCTCATGACTGAGGGTCGTGTCTCCCCCGCAGAATTAATTCGTTAGGCAGATATATCGTGGTGGGCGCCCAGGTCTTTCCACGGAAAACACATGTCCTCGGATATTGTGGTTTGCCAACACCGACAGGTTTGGCATGTACGTTTCCTCACGATGTTTTCCTTCACCGCTAAGCGAGTGTAAATCTACACTTAACTTGGAAATACAAGTCATTGGTGTAGGACCGGATTCGAACCGAGGTGCGTCTGGATGAAAAGCAGACACTGCAACCGCTGAGCCACACTATAAGTCTAGATCTTTGAAAATACACAGAAAACGCTGAAAAAGATGCTTGAACAACCAGAACCGACATATTATTTTCAAAGTTAATATCAATATTTAAACCAAATTTTAACATAAGACTGTTGGTTCTTACTTAAGGGCTTATTAAGTTATCATGTAGGTAGATTAAACTTTTATTGGAAAATGAGCGAAAATAATCACGACCGGCAGGATTCGAACCTGCGTATTTCTGCTACCGTCAGAACGCCTTAACCACTAGGCTACGGTCTACTAACTGCCAGGCGCGAAAACCCACACTCATTTCCATACACTTCAGACTGAGCGGCTGATTTAAAACAACCATAGTGCAAGTTAGCACTTATTAAATTAACTCATAATGTAGGTAGGTGTTAAAATAAATTGCGCTGATGTTTTACTCTGCTATAGTTTATACTCTTTTGTACAAAAAAGAAAAAAAGCATGTGTTCTTTTGAGTTGTTCTAGTTTTGTGTGTGTTGTTATTTGTTTGTGTTTTGTGTTTGTTTGTTGTTTTTACAAAGCCTGGTAATTTGTTAAAATCCGGTAATATAAAGTAAATGAATCATTTTGTTAATTGCTAAACTCGCACTATGGTTGACGGTTGTTTAACTGAAACTAAACACACAGGTTCGAATCCTGCCAGTCGTGTTTATTTTCGCTCATTTTCCAATAAAAGTTTAAGTTACTATTAAGTGGCTTTATAACTGTGTATAGTAGGTAGTTTATAAAAAGACTAGTTCTTTAATAATATAGGTAGATATACGGTTTATTAAGACACCAGCATAATAAAGAGGTTTACATTATAAATAAAATAAGATTTTCCAAAAAATTAAATAAAAATTTTCTATAACATAAAATTTAAGTACACATGTGTGTTAATTATAAGAAAATATTCCATTCCTCTAATGCAACCTCTTCCTAACCTTATTGTAATTTAAACCCTGGTTTTGCAGGTGTTGTAATAAGTGTGAAATATGTGATACAGCTAATTGAAGTACACATTAGATACCCACTAAGTGATGTGTGAGTGATCCTCTTCCTCCTTGCTTCATAGTCCCAGGACTGAGGGTCGTGACCTCCTCCTCGGAGCGCCATTATAATGTTTACAATATATCGCTATTGGACTCTGTTTTCAGCATAGAACCGACTATCGTAAAAGTGGTCTAAGTATATAAAACTCAAAGGTGACTGACTGACTGACATAGTGATCTACCAACGAACAGCGCAAATCACTGGACGGATCGGGCTAAAATTTGGCATGCAGGTAGATGTTATGACGTAGGTATCTGCTAAGAAAGGATTTTTGGAAATGCCACTTTTGAAGGGGTGAGAAATAGGGGATGCAAGTTTTACTTCTTAATGCGAGAGAAGCCGCGAGCACCGACTAGTAATGATAAACATTTTTTTTTTACTGAAAAATCAAAGCATTGGGTAACAATGTTTTTAATATATGTAAATAATAAATAAATATTCCGGGACATTGCACACAACGCCATCTAGCCCCACACTAAGCAAACGCTTGTGTCGTGGGTACTAGGTAACGGATATAATACTTATATACTTTTCTTTTGTAAATACATACTTATTATATATAAAAACGGCCAGACTCGACACAAGTAACTACAAATTTTTAGTATTCATAATTATTTGTCTCATGCGGGAATCGAACCCGCAACCCCTAGATTAGAAGGCAGAGTCACTACCAACTAAGCTAACAGAGCAGTCTAGTTTAGTCTAGAGCATGTAGTTTAGTCTATTGGTGCTTGGCGACAGAGTTTATATTCTAGGGTATTCATTTTTTTATAGATCTTCAGAGCAGAGTACTTAATTACATTTTATCCAGGTATCTTCAAAGGAGAGTTGAATCGGTTACTAGAGAAAGCATGCTCATATAACATGTTTAGATAACTTAACACCATAAGTTATTTCAATGTATTTTTGCTCAAATAAAGATCACTTGCCGTAATAAACCTAATATCTGCGATTGGTAGAAGTGTTTTATAATATTGAATGGCACTGAACAGTGACAAGCAAGCGTGATACACTTCCGAGGCCGTAGGCTTTATTCTCCGTTCATACGATTTACGTACAACAGCTACAACGTTCGTGATGTCTGTCTATCAGTCTCTGTTCGTAATTTGAACAACAGTGTGAATACCATAGAGTAATATAATATACCAGGAATAGAGAGCCATCTTGTCTAATTTTATTGCCAATCAAATTGAAGCGCCCTCTGTATTTCTTGACCAAAAATAATATTGTTGTATGCATACCTACGTATACATGTTATTGTCTAAAATATAAATGCAACGTCTAACTACACCTTGCTCCTTACATATACCTATATATGTTAGAAGTTAAAATAAAACGCAGAATATTATTTTACTATTTTGTAATATTTACGTCGTTTATATTTACGAATTAATTTTGCACCGACATTTTGATTGTATCGTCACCATCACATTGTAGTATTTTCCCGGCTAACATTGGACACCAACTGTATATTATCACATTAAAAGATACTGTAGCACACTAGTTGTTGATATGAATATGAAGAAATCACAAAATAAAACACAAATAAATTCGCACAAGATCTTGGATTTTTCAACTGAAGTTTTAAAAATGTATTATTTTCAAACGTCAATCAGTGTCATTGACTTTTTCTTCAATTTTGGCCTTAACTTTGTATGTTTCATTTTTACTAAAGCGATATCTACTATATCGTTTTCGGTCAAGAAATATAGATAAGCAGCACTATATTTCTATATTTGCATTTTGTTCCAAGTTTCACCCCCCTGATATCCATACCTTTGGCATTACCTTACTACAGGAAGAAAATAGATGGACCATAGTTTTAGGCTGTCATTCAAATAATTTTATTGTAATGCTTATAAAATAAACTCGTTTTAAATAGAAACTGAACAGAACTGAATTTTTTGTATTGATTCCGACGATAGCTGATCCATATGTACAAAATGTTATCGCCAACACGGAATGTATAGAAAAACTTTTAATTTGACAAAAAAATTTTTTTCCGAGAATTTACATTTTATGATGAAATAAGAACTTAACTTTTTTTATTTAAACAACAAGTGTTACCTAAATTACACAATATTTTTTAAAAAATTGGCTTACCATCTAAGATAAAATCGATTAAAATCAGACAAATACATACCTATAATAAATTCGATGGTTATGTAACATTATTCAACTACCGTGCAATTCTTTAATTACTATTAATAATCAAACATACCAAAACGATTTTATCATTAATCACCGATACAAATTAACTAAAAAATATAACTAATCGATAAAACAGTTCCGAATCGATTTACCCCACATCCACAATAAAATAGTTAAAAACCGATCAAAAGTAATTAGTAATTAAGATAATAAAGAATGTTGAAAATTTCACGCAAATTGGTTTAATAATTATAAACTTGCTGGATAATAAACGGTCAAGCATTTTTCCGTGAGAAAATTATTAACTAACGTTTAATTTGTACTTGGTTTATAGAACTGTCATCTAAATACAAAGAGACATTGTTGCAAATTTGATGGACAACTTTGCAGCAATGCTTAACATCAGGTAGGCTGTAGTCAAACGCAAACCTATCCCACGTATAAAATAAACCTTTGCACCGGGTCTCTTTGATTAGTTCTCTATGTATATGTCTTTAATTATTTACTATTAAAATACAATATCAAAAGCCGCAAAAAGAGGCCTATACCAGCAGTGGAAAAGAGAAGACTGTCGATTAGATGATGATTATGGATGGATACAAAGAATTAAAGGAATCGATTATACAGGTTTTGGAGAATTGAAAATACATGAGGCCTTATCGCTGAAAGCATAATATGATTTCAGCGATAAGGCCGCCTTTTGTGTTCGCATTAGTTGATATTTTTCCATGTAATTGTATTTCTTGTTTGTTGAAAAATGAAGAGGTTCATCTGCTATACATATATTGTATATTTATCTATACAAGGTGTAACAGAAGGGTGTGACAATACTTATACTATACATACCTTTGTATATATAGAATACAGCCCACTAAGTTTCAGAATTCTAAGTGTCATAGATTTCGAGTAATCATAAGTTGAACTTTCATTAAAACTTTAAGACTTGCAACCCTACATCTTATCATTTTGAGCGTTCATTGACTTTTGACGCTATCAAATGACACGGCGCGGCGGTGTCTCTCTGAGAGCGCGAGAGAGAGAGAATACGTTGCGTTAAAACTAATGCTAGAACGGGATGAAAGAATGTGTGCTTATTTCGGTTTCGTTCGGTCAGTGATCACTCGCTAGGGCTGCCACGAAATCAAGTGAAAAATATTATCTAATTTTTGTATGGTAAAAAATATATGCGATTTAATTTTTCATATTTTGGTATATGACTCCTTACATGATATATATGTATACTCTTTAATATTGTCACACCCTTCTGTTACACCTTGTATAGTACCTGCTATAAACTTACCAAATAAAAACTAAATTATGTAGAACAAAGTGTTTAAAAATTCACATTAAATAACAAAGTGTTTAAAATTTTGAAGGCTCTTGCTAATAATTATGTAGGTATGCTATCTAGCATTGAAATCACATCAAAATCCGTTGTGCGAATTAGTTTTATACACTCGACCTCAGGCATTATTTTTATTTAGTATACATAGAATTGGGTTAAGCCTTGCTATAGCATAGAATGAAAATCGCTAAACTAGAAGGTCTCTTTGAGTCGTATTTCCTCATGACTGAGGGTCGTGCTCCCCCTCAGAATAAATTCGTTAGGGGAGTTCTCTTGGGCAGATATCTCGTGGTGGGAACCCAGATCCTTCCACGGCAGACATGTCCTTGGATAATTGTGGTCCTCAAACATGTCGGTTTCCTCACGATGTTTCCTTCACCGTTAATATACCAAAGCAATAAAGGTTTAAAAATCTGCAGTAGATGATGATGACAGGACAGGGACGAGTAGCGTACAGAAGAGAGGCCTATGCTCAGCAGTGGGCGATAACGGGCTTATGATGATGATGATAGTAATGGCTGAATATTAGTCACGTTTGAAGCCACGCAAGTATTCGGAGGCGGCTTAAAATGTTGCGATTTAAAAATATCAAGGTTTTCTAATCATCTCTGTGATAAGTAGTTCAAGAGGTGAATGTCTTCAATCTCTCATGACATTTATATGTAGGAAAAGATCGTATGTACGTATCTGTCCGTCACAATGATTTGTATTTTTAATTTTAGATCTTTCAGATATTTGAAAAAAAAGGAAAATTAAATGAAAATTATTTATTTTGTGACAAGAAATTACATACAAACAAGACAAACACATTTTTAACATATTTACAAAAAAACAGTTTTTTAATACAATAAACTTGCTACTGTGGTACATAACACATTGTGTATGGGAAAGCATATTATTTACTAGTGGACGCCAGCAGCTTCGTTCGCATTATTTTAGAATAAAAAGCCTATGACACTTCTAGGACCTCATACTACCTACATAGCAAAAATCATGATGATCCGTTCAGCCGTTTTTGTGCTATTAACGTTTTAATAAAGAGACAAACAGAGATAGATTAACAGACAAATATTATTAAAACTGCCGAAACGTGTTTAATTTTCGATTTAAAGTATACCCAAACATTTTTTTTCTCATATCTACTATGCACAGAAGTTTGACTCTCTTCAGCTTTATCATAAGAGTATGTTATATGTATAGAGATTTACGAATTTCCAAAACACAAAAGGCTAAATTTGTTGGAGTCTTCAGGCTGATTTTTCAAGGTTTTGTGTAAGATAACAAAATACTTATACAAACAGTTCTTTACTCTCTTTTCAGTCGTATTTCCTCATGAGTGAGGGTCGTGACTCTCCCGCAGAATTAATTCGTTAGGGGAGTTCTCTTGGGCAGATACATCGTGGTGGGCGCTCAGGTCCTTCCAAAGAGTACTTTACTAAAATGTTATAAAAAGAAAAACCGACTGAAAAACTTAGTGTTTTGAGCTTTATCAACATACTTATAAAACCAACTTACTTATATGTTGCGTAACTTCTAACATCTAATCACATCACGTTTGTGCCAAATTACATTAATTAGGATATAAAAAATTCATTTGTTTGTGTTAATTTTTGGCGATAATTAGTACAAAACAGAAGATTATACTGCGAATGGCCTTCATATTCATACTGACATAGTTACTTTAATCTTAGTTTCGTGTGAACTCTGTGGTTGGCTCTGGTGTCAAGAGTTTCAGATCAGTTGATGCATCTGAAGTATCTAATTATTAGCTATATTAGATTAATGAAAGCTTTTTTTGGTCACCCATCTAAACACTGGCCGTGGCTACAGAATAATCTCGTTAATTATAATGGAATGGAATTATTAGTTTCTCATAATATCAAATATCTAAAAATTATAATTACTTATACTTATGCTAACTTATGTAAGTGATAGCATGTTGACGCGGACAGTCCTTGAACGGGTGACCGAAAAGTGGCATTTCATTTTGGTCGCTTCCGTGGGTCGGAAGACACGTTAAATTGTTGTTCCCGGCTGCTTGTCTAGTACGGCAGTAAGGGCCTCTGACATGGCTAACCATGTCAGAGGCCCTTACTCGGCTCGATAAAATTTCTACACCAGAGTTGGCCACTCTCATTCGATAAGAATGATAGCATAACATATTACGTGCGTTAATGAGCCACGAAACGAAAAAAAATACTTAAAAAACTGATCTACAACTTTAACCCATGTCACCAAAGTTATCTTTAAGTTTAACCGGAATTTTCAACAAAAAAAGCAAACAAAGTTTGATAACTGGCTATCTAATATGCCAATGCACTATATCTGTATGTTTAGTGCGGCTAACGCTTTTTATTTATTGACCACACACATAGCTTACTGTATAATAGAGTCCTAAGTTTTATTAACGTTTTCTATCTTCGACTATTCATTCATATAATAAAGGAAGAGGGTCGAAAGTCTGAACATAGAATATAATAAAAAAACGTTTGGAAATACTTCAAATTTAAAGAAGAACACGTTCCAAAACTTTCTAGAATTTTTGCTCGTATGTGTCTCTGTTTATTGAAACGCTCATAATGCAAAAACTACGAAATGGATTATCATTATTTTTGGTATGTAGGTAGTATGAAGTCTCAGGAATGTCATACTGTTTTACCCTGAAATCCACCCACTGCGTCCACTAGTAAATAATATGCTTTCCCTTACGCAATGTGTTATATTATGTTACATAGCAACGATTTTATTTAACTAAAAATCTGTTTTATTGTAAATTTCTATAAGGCCTAACATACAAATTCATACATACGATCTTTTCCTATTTTTTAATTATCCTGAAATAATGCGCGCGAAACTGCGGGCGCCCACTAGTTATAAGATTTAATAAACTTATTATAAAATAAGGTTAGGACACCACGCATTTTTTTATAATAATGCTGAAACGTAAATTGACGACGATCACGGCTTCATTCAAGCTGTAAAACTACTTTCCTGTAAATAATGATTAAGTAGTAATTCACCTCTGTAAAGGGAAAACCGCAAAGCAGTATTTATGTAAATAAACAAATCAATTAAATAACTTTTCCACGATGACTGCTGGAAATATTTAGGGAGTTTTTTGCGCACTCATTCATTCAAACCACAAATGGCATGATGCTGTCTCATACAAAAGAAATTGAATAATTTTAAACACCTGGCATGAATCCTCATCATCATCTTCAGCCCGTTATCGCTCACTGCTGAGCATATGCCTCTCTTCTAGTACGTTAACCGAATATAGGAATCTGATCATATGAGATGGGGAACATGGTCCAGACGAACAACAGCAACAGATAGAAATGTGTACCATGAGCTACAGAAGTAGGTATACGAAACACTAGTGGGTGCTCGCGGCTTTGTTTGCATAAAGTAGTAAACATTGCACCCCCCTATTTCACCCCTTAAATTTATCAAATTCCTATCCTAGCGGTTGCCTGCATCATAACATCTACCTGCTTGACAAATTTCAGCCCGATCCGTCCAGCAGTTTGGGCTGTGCGTTGATAGATTACTATGCCAGTCAGTCAGTCAGTCACCTTTGAGTTATTTTATACATATATATTTAGATTGAATAGGAATTATCCCACTAAAGGCGAAAAATTGTGTGTTTATGTTTGTTACTGCTTGACAATCAAACAGCTGAACTGATTTCTATAAAGTTTGGTGTGGAGATAGATTAACCTTTGGATAACAGAAAAGCTACTCGTATTCATCACGAGGTAAATATGTGATATAACATATGATATGAAATGAAATGTCGATATAATAACAAACCAAACATGCGAAATGGTAGACAAATTACTATTACGATTTATACTTTTAGGATGTTTAGTTTAATACTAGCTGTGCCTGCGACTTCGTCCGTGTGGAATAGTTATTTTGGGCATTAATTCTTTGAATTTTGAACCGTTTTCGCAGCGCACGCAACGGAAGCCCTCAAAGATGAATAATTTCCCCCGATTTTTCCACATTTTCCATGGTTTCTTCGCTCTTATTAGTTGCAGCGTGATGTTATATAGCCTAAAGCCTTCCTCGATAAATGGTCTATTCAATACCAAAATAATTTTTCAATTCGCACCAGTAGTTCCTGAGATTAGCGAGTTCAAACAAACAAATTCTTCAGCTTTATAATATTAGTATACATTGTTATATTTCATATCATATCTTAACATATACATAGAATGCTATAAACAAAGAAACAATAAGCAGGTAATGAAACAAAGTCTAGATTAGCCTTGTGAGGTGAATGCACTAATAATTTTGCTGCAATTTGATGGACTGAGTCATAATATCTATGTTAAATTGAAATCGCTTCCATTATAAAAGATTTTATATCAACTTCAGAAACGAAATATAAAAAAAAAATCCAGTGAATGTTTCTTGTTCTAATTTATAGTAGTATTACTAGTTTAATTATGTCTATATAAGTTTTTATTTTCATTTTTCTGCAAAAAAATTGACGTAGATAAAGCTCAACTTTCACCCAAAATCTAGGCTAAAACTTTTACAAGCTTCCCCTCTATAGTCTTCTCCCTCTCTTTGAGTCGTATTTCCTCATGTCTGAGGGTCGTGACTCCCCCGTAGAATTAATTCGTTAGGGGAGTTCTCTTGTGCAGATACATCGTGGTGGGCGCCCAGGTCCTTCCACGGAAGACACATGTCCTCGGATATTGTGGTCCTTAAACCTGTTGGTTTCCTCACGATGTTTTCCTTCACCACTAAGCGAGCATAGTCTTCTAACATAACATACCTATATATAAAGCATGAAATACCTATGTTTACGTAAAAAAATAAAAGAACTCGTAATATAACCTAAATTACAAACTCTTTCTTCAAAGGCTAGTTTAAAAAACTCAGTCCATTAAAATCACGTATGTAATTATCACAAATTACATGTATATAATGAATGTCAACCACCGATAATTCCTATATCGCTCTCAAAAACGTAAATTAGAAATACTGGGTTACATAATGAGCAGGCTTTATTTATATAATACTAGCAAACCCCGCGAACACCGTTTCGCCACCAGATGGCTTCGTTTTTTTTTATAAAACCTTTCGTAAGGAGCCCGAGACATTTCCAACGAATGCAAAACCGTGGAAATAGGTTCGTGCGTTCTGGAATTATAGCGTCAGGAAGGAAAACCCGACTTATGCTTATATAGTGGAAGAAGATAATAATCTTATTAGTGTGGGACTGAATGGCGCTATGTGCAATGTCCCGGAACATTTATTTATGTATATATTGACAGTGTATTCAATAATGTGTTTGTCTGTCCCTGCAACTTTCATTTAGCGTGTACCTACTTAGGAATAAACATGCTTTATTTAGTTTATTTAGATAAACAGATAAAGATTACATTCATAGTGCGCCCGCGGCTTAGCTCGCGATATTTCGGTATAAAAAGTAGCCTATGATCATCATTATTTTTGGTATATAGGTTTTGGTATGAGGACTTAGGAGAGTCAAAGGCTATTTTACATCTCTCATGTTCGGTAAGTAGGTCCTTATTACCCCCAAATGGGGCTTGTAAGTAACCAATTAGCGCTCTAGGGTAATAATGTAGCTAGTAAAGCCCTAGGGCGGTAAGTAATTAAAAAAAAACTTTTCACTCTTTCAAAAAGTTTAAGTAGTAGACAAAGGAGGTCGCTTCGCTATTCAAACTCAAACTTCTTCGTATGAGTATATTAGTGATATTAGTCATTAATTTTAAATATCGAACGGCGATGTTTCTGACAAAAAAAGATGAAAAAAGGCGGGAATAGAAAACTTTCATCTTAAATGTTGTTTATTTTTTTGGATTTTTCATAAATACGTGCTAATTAGGAAAAAAAACATGAGTTCTGCAAGTGATGACGATATATATTATGTAAGCTGCACTCCTGATTCAATGAAAATGGAAGCTGAAGTAGTAATTAACAATATTTTGCTTGAAAGTTCTAAAGAGAGATATTTGAAAACATACGACGAGTTCATGAAGCGGCGAAAAGAAAAACAAGTAAGTTCTGATTTTGTCCGTGACCAGCAAATATCACAATCTCAAACATTTACCTAACATACCCATAAAACACCTATCCCTAAAATTTTAAAAGTGTTCTCATTTCACTACAAATTTTAACATTAAAATGTTTTATTTCATTAATACGGGTTTTTTTCCTTACCTCACAATCGAGATGTAAAGCAGAGTAGTTAGCTCGGGTGTAAGCATCAATTGCACCCTCGAACTATAGGCGCCCTCGCTGCGCTCGTGCGCCTAACTATCTCGGGCTGCAATTGATGCCTTACAGCCCTCGGCTACTAATTTACTATTAATGCGAGCGAAGGTGCGGGCGTATTAATAAGAGTTTTCACCGAGCCCCACTTGCTTGTTGTAACCCTGTATAATAGTCAGGAAAGTATGTAAACATAAAACATTGTATTTTATATAATTGTCATCATCACGTGCGACCTGTGACACGGTTATTTCACGTGGTTTACTAGAGTATTGCGCTTCTTTGATGTTCTGTTTTTTAGCTGAAAAATAGGAGCCTTATTATTTATTTTACACTTTACATTATTAGTCAGGCATTTGACCTCTAGCTCTGATGCCTGACTATAAAGTTGTTATTTTTTGTGTAATTGTGAAATCCCCATAAATAAAAATAATACTTAGCAAAATCATAGCGTTTCATAAATTTATCAGGGAGATGTGGATCCGATCCCAAGAAATTGGGATCATAGTTAAGAGTAACAACAATATGATCAAAATCTGAACCCTGAGCAAACGAAGTCGTTTAAAGAGGCCTATGCCCAGTTAACAAGCCAATGTCGAACCAACAGAACCATCAGTAGGCTCAATAATGAATTTTCCTGACCAATGTTATATGCTTGGGAAGATTTTTTAAGAAAGAAAGATGTAACCGCTTTTCTAACTAAAAATAAGATAAGATAAAGATATATTTATTTGCAAGATGTAGTTTGATAATACAGATGTTGTGTAAGTGCTAAAAATTTGGAATCATACATCTTAACCATTACTGGTATGCAAACATTTATGTCTGGAACAAAAATACTTAGATGTCAATTGAGATAATATTAATGAATGTCATAAATTAGTAATTTTATCATTGAAAAATAGCTTAATAGAATAATAACATTTAGACACTAAAAAATTAAACAATTCCCTTTTAAATATTGACAAATTATGAATTTGACGGATTGATTTTGATTCGATTCTCAGATATTCGATGATTAAGAGACATGATTTCTACAACATCTACGCATTAAAAAGTATTTATACAGATTTATTGGTGACTAACGAACGACGTTTTCTACTATCAAACTAACATTTGGAAATTCTTCAAAAATTTATGAAATAAAAAAGCACGTAAGAATTTTGTCTTTGTGATTTACCAAAAGTTGATCGTTTTGACATACTAAAGCCATCCCTAATCAGCCTTGGTTATCAGTAAACCTGTATTTACATTAATCTAAGATCCTATTTCGTTCCTAGACATTGTTTTTCAGAAATGTATAAATTTACACTAGTTTTACTGTGAAGGAAAACTTCGGATGAAACCGACATGTTTAAGGACCATACGTATAATATAACCAAAAGAGTTCTCCCAAAGTGCTCATAGGTTTCTTCTCGACAAGCGTAACGCTTAATAGTAGATATAATATGTTATAGTGTGTCTAATTTCACATGACTACATTTTTTTGTTACTATATAAAGTATATTAAAAGTGTAAACCATTATCTGATTAAGGCTTCAATTTTGTTAGCTAAAAACTTTTTGCTTTTGATAAGCGTATTGGGTATAAGTATGTACTTTTTTATACGACATAATACTTATATCTTATATAGTTTAGATATAAGTTTAGATATACTATAGTATAGATACCTATAGATAGTAGTTTATGAGATATCCGCAAAGTCTGATTGCACCAAAAACAGTACTATTTAGAAATAAGATAATTTTAGAAATTTCTACTTTCATACCTTGTTTAAAAGCTTGTTGTTTCATTACAAAGATTGTACTTAACATAATAATTTTATTTTTGGCAAAATATGTTTTTAAAATGTGCGAAGTTCTTTAGGAATTAAGACAAGCAAATCTCAATATTTTATCAGCCTAACAACAACTTGGTTCAGTAGGTCAGGGTTCATATCAGTTTGTCTTATAATATTATATAACACGGAAAAGGAACCATCCTATTAGGAAAAATCTGTCGCAACAATGAAATTTCTTACGCAAAACATTTCCACTGGACAATATAATAGCTAATCACCGGAACAATTTGGAAAATATTTCTAAAAAATCAACTCTTGCACAATTTAATCGTTAGATTTAACGGTTTATACAATGATTTTTTTATATATAAATAAAAGAGTGCGATAGGTTCGATCGCATTTCAGCGGCGGCGGTGCTAGTGACAGGTCCTCTTGCTTTTTTTAAATTGTAATAGAATAAGTCGGTAATCTTTAACTGGTTTGTTCACCTTGGCCGTCGAGCGCTCCACTTGCCATTGCCATTGTGCCTGAGTGACGTAAAAAAGCGCGGGAATTCGCGAGTTCTATTTGAAACCTCTTTGGTAGAAGAAAAAAGTTTTTAATACAAGATGAAGGAACTGAACGGAGTTGCCACCAGCCAGGTCGTCGAGAAGAACGGGGGAGTCATCGTCAAGAAGAAGCCTGAGAAAGATAACGGTGAGTGTTGCCAGTAAATTTTACTCTTAGTTTTTAGTGCCTTTCAGTGTGTGTACTTAGAAACTTAATTAAAACTTTTAATTAAGCTTAGGTATTAAGTAGCGTTTGCTTTGTATTTTTTGTAGCTTACAAGCTCTGTACACAGAGGTTTTGGAACAGTACAATATTTTAAAATACATTCAACACTTAATTTTAAACCTGTAACAGATTTTTTTTAAACTATTTCATATTTTAAGCTTTTTTGAGGATTTTAATAATTATATGCGATAGTATAACAGAATTTTATTTCTAAATTAAATGATAAAGTTATCATTTTATTTTGATATGATGCAATGTGTCCATTAACTCCTTGAATTGCTTACCTTACTTCTAATAAATATTAATCAATTGGACATACTTGTCAGGCAGGTTGTCATTCCCAATCCTAGACTTCAAAGACAATACCATACATATTCTCCATAACGAATTAACCAATTATGAATAATAAACACACATTATTAGATTTTTCATACCTAAACCAATAAAAAAATTGCAAGAAGGTCACAGAAATGAGATCTCAATAATCAAAGATATCTTAAATTGCTCGCTTCAACACAATGATGTCGCGTGCCTTTTTTTGTCCATGAAGATATTAATTAAAGACGTTTAAACGAAATAATTATAAATGTCGATCTTTATTGCCATTGTAACAACTAGTACAGGTCAATAGGTAGTTACTTATACGAGTAAAGGTTGTTTCAATTGTATTTAGAAGTACTTTGAACTAAAATAAAAGTTTTTAAAGCAGTCTCAAACCAGAAAAAGACAAAATTATTTCAGACTCAGTTAATGACATATGTATATGTACATACTGATTTTTATAATATTATTTAATTAATAATTAAAAGTTTTGATGAATTTTTTTTTCATACGTTTTTTTATTATTTTAAAGAATTATGATTTCATTAAATATTTTTTTTAAACATCTTTATTTCGCTATAAACTATTTAAAATAATAAGAAACAATATTTACACATATTAACACTAATAGAACTAAAAAAGAGAATTTACATCTAAACTAAATTTAAACAATCTACATGTGGTATGGAGCCAAGAACGCTGGCTGCATTCCCACGCTGGATTGCTATAGAAATCCTTTGCGCAAGGAACCAGCCAGCGTTCTTGTCTCCATACCACATGTAGATTGTTTAAATTTAGTTTAGATGTAAATACTCTTTTTTAGTTCTATTAGTGTTAATATGTGTAAATATTGTTTCTTATTATTTTAAATAGTTTATAGCGAAATAAAGATGTTTAAAAAAAATATTTAATGAAATCATAATTCTTTAATATAATAAAAAAACGTATGAAAAAAAAATTCATCAAAACTTATAATGTCAATCAACATTTTATTTTACTATTTTTTGTTTACATAAAAACCTTATTGGGTTTAAAAATTAAATTGCTATGCCTTAATTTTTTTAATGTGTTTTATTAAATTCGGCTATATGTACCTACATATATGTATGTATCTCCAACAGATTTGCTTTTTACTTGATAACTGGCACAATGATAAATGGCCAAAGACACAAAAAAATTGCATTAAAATCAATGAACAAACATACATTGCCTTCAAATCTTCGGCCGTATAATACATAAATGCGATACATTGAAGGATAAACTAACAACCGCAACTAGGAAGTATACGGGGAACCACATTAATTACTTATGATAAGAAATAAACTAATTCAAAGTGAAACATCCCGAGCGTATTAACTTATATAAAAACTGATGATTGTATTAAAAAAATTGACATTAATATTTGTTGAGCCACTTAACGGACGAAATCTAGAAAGATAGACAAAGTTTAAGGCATCTAGGCCCTTGGAATTATTTCTTA
This sequence comes from Macaria notata, assembly GCA_927399415.1. NCBI lineage: Eukaryota > Metazoa > Arthropoda > Insecta > Lepidoptera > Geometridae > Macaria > Macaria notata. Next base: position 1,626,881 of record OV656750.1, on the reverse strand, counting down.
GAAGAGCCAGTTGCCTAAGGAGATACTCTGATATATATTTTAAAGTTAATAGGCCCGATAATTAAATAAATTAAATAGATCAGCTTTGAAAATCTTCAAAAAAATGTTTTACATATAAAAATAAACTGGATATCACAACACAGAAATAGACCAGGTATGATATCCAGGATTTGCCTATTAGTGGTACAGTAATCCATTATTATGTAATCCTCTTTGTTCAACCATACTGTACAAACATTTAAAAAGCTCAAATAAAAAGTTTATTTTTTTATGTTTATACAAAGCGTTTTATACCAAAACCTCATGCTTTCATATGCTCTTTATTTAGACCTTTTGAAAAACAATTTAGCACACAATCCTTCTTAGCCTTAATTTTTTTATATAATTATGTAAATCTAGCGCTCGGTGCTCGAGGCTTCGCTCGTTTTATGACGTAAAACTAGCATCCCCTATTTCACCCCTTTAAAAGAAGTATTTTCAAAAACTCTTTCTTAGCAGATGTCTTCGTCATATTAACATCTACCTGCATGCCAAATTTCAGCCCGATCCGTCCAATGGTTTGGGCTGTGCGTTGATAGATCACCATGTCAGTCAGTCAGTCAGTCACCTTTGAGTTTAATATGTATATTCTTATTTATTAAAATTATACAACAGTTGGTATGAATTAACAATCAGGCTATATCACTTTAGTTCAAGCTTTATGATTTCAAGCATCAAAGCGTTTTCTCTCAAGGTTCTTCAAGTAAGGACTAAGTAGCGAGTGAGTAAAGACACGTGTATCGAACATGAGGCTAAGTTAGTTGATATTATAGTGGCGAAACCTGGTGTTGACAGATTTTGAATGCTTTTGGATAAAGGGGATATTGAATTATGGTTATCATCAGTTATTAGTTATTATCAGTTTTGGAAATCTATGTGTATATTAGCCATGATACAAGCGTAAGCTTAGTATGGGGTTAGATGGCGCTGTGTGATATGTTCTGAAATATTTATTTATTTATTTTAATTAACTTGTGAGTACTGAATCAGTAAGTAAATCCATACGAGAGTAGCCATCCCTGGTGTAGAGAGTTTTCTAATCGCCCTAAGGACCTCTGACATGCCTTGACGAAAGCCGTACTATGACAAACTGTTAAACAGTGTTTTATCTTTTTCACTTGCCATTTAAAAGAGAAGCCTGGAAGAGATCGCTCAAGGTGATAAGGCCTCTTGTACATACATCTATAGTTTAAGTCCTTTTATTATTAATAATAATATTTATTTGCACTTAACAACTAGTTACATACATATGTTAATTTTATGTAAAAATATTGTATACTTAAAAATAGTTTACATGATTTACGGGATAGGTACTACATACATTGATATTAAACACTGGTTGTACTACCTTCCACAGTAAGTCGAGACATGTGTCGTGAAATGTATGTAATAGTATTATTTTATTTTTTGGTGTGCAATAAAGTTGTATTGTATTGTATTTAAACTATGTAAGTATGCAAAAGGAAAGAAACAATTCTCAGATGAATAGTTGATCCGGGTTTGTAAGTCAGTTGTCATACAAAGTATCAATCGTTAGTTACAATTTACTATCACACGTTTTAACTAGGGGTCAATTATTGACCTCAGTCATTCAAACCAAGGCCCCCTGCAAATTCGATGACATAACACAATAAATAATCAATAATATTAATTAACATTAATTAAACTTGTTACATTTTAAGGTTAGGTTGCGGGGTTATCTCTGACACATGTCTGATAGTTTGGACCCTCAGGGCACGGTCTTTCAGCATCAGCTGAAAATGCTACACGTGATTACTTTGTAGAGAATAGAGTGAACAAAGGAACATATTCGTTTATTGAAAATTATTGTAATGAATATGATACTTGCAAATATGCTTATGAATCTAACGATATTAGATTGCTAGTGGATGTTCGCAGCTTCACTTTTTTTATTTCGGGATAAAATGGATTAAATTGATCAAAAGATCGGGGTTGTTTGATTATCTAATGGCACTATTTTATAATTATCATATTAATAATCAACATTACTGCATTGGGCTGAGTATTGGGGCATCACAATATTAATTATTTATTGTGTGAGTCTCAATGAAGATATTTCTTTTGTTTCTTTCTTTCTTTCTTTCTTTCATTCTTTCTTTCTTTCATTCTTTCTTTCTTTCTTTCTTTTAAATTGTAAACTCGAACAAAGTTATCGAAAAGACAGTAAACCTTGTGTTTTGATTTGTGCCGCTCTCACGCCGCAATGTAGCGACGGATCATCGTGATTATTTGTGTAGTGGTACAAGATCCTGAGATTGACATACGCTACTTTTCATCCCGAAACAACACGAGCGAAGCCTAAAGCATCCACTAATTGCGTATAAATACAAATGTTATATACACACAAAACCAAACATAACAAAAGTAAGATATTTTGCATACACCATTAACTGGTAAAACCATTAGGTAGTTACAAGAAATACCAGTTTGTCATTCGACGCATAGTTAACTATTTGACGTCATCGGTTGAAACAGTGACGTCACGACTGAATGTCATTTAAACAACTTATTTTGACGTGGGTACATTACATGTCAAAAATCTGTCAATGAAATTGATCCATGATGATGTATTGTGAGGTCTTAGATCACGTAATGTTATTTTTAGTTTTGTTTGCAAAGAATTACTAAGAAATAATTGATATGTTCAAGTGTATATTTACTGCCTTTCATAATAATACAGAAAACAAGGTAAATAACTAAACATACTACTTCTGACAGTTCTAATAGTGTACTACATAATAATAAAAAGGGGGCACTTTGTAATTTCTTGATAATGAATTTGAAAACAAATATTGGTTTTGAAAGTTTTTTTTTTCAAAACAATTTATAAAAGAAGTAGTTAGAAGAGTAGATTTGAATATTACATTCTTGCCATATAGCCTTAAACACAGAATAAAATAATAGTAATAAGTAGTTAAGTGCACTCGCTTAGTGGTGAAGGAAAACATCGTGAGGAAACCGACATGTTTGAAATCCGAGGACATGTGTCTTCCGTGGAAAGACCTAGGCGCCCACCACGATGTATCTGCACAAGAGAACTCCCGTAACGAATTAACTCTGCAGGGGAGTCACGACCCTCAGCCATGAGGAATAAAATCTCTTGGCACTAGAAATTTTATCTTTGATACATTCCTACAACAAAATAAAAGCAAAAATAATATCCTTAGCAACAGTACATATAGTGTAGTGACATAACTTGCATCGCCTAAAGACTCGAATTAACTCTAACCTTGATTGAAGCGATCTGCGGCTAATTATCTTTTAACGTGGCTTGGGATGAGGTAAATATTTGTCGATAACTTTTTCTTTTGAATATTCCAAGGTTTTTTTTATTACATAGGTACTGTAATAAGTAGTTTATTGTGTTAACGAAATGTATCTCAATGGTTTTTCAGATTCCCAAAAACTTTTTTTTTTTGTAATAGGATAAAATTGAAAAAACTACATTTTAAACGGAATAATTGATTCCTTTTGATAACCGATTGCGAATCTTTAAGCATCTCAATTCATAGGTGCCTAGGGTGCTTTGAAAACTCTATTGTCAGAGTTACCATTCATATACAAACTTCCTTTTAAAGATAGCATTTCACAGGCGATTAAGTTGTTTAAATTTCTCATTTAGGTTTTATATAAATCAGATAAAAAATTACTCTTTTCTATCGATGATTCTGTTTTACAAAGCCATACAAATTTTTTATCCTTATCGATACAAAAATAATGTTTATACTAACTATCGATAATTCATTCTCGCACATGTAACGTCTATCACAATTAATGTGATTTATTTAGGTAAATAGGCGAAGGATAACTTAGCTGTGTTTAGTCTAATTTAGTTTACCTAAGGTTTTGTAAGTTCAAGTTTAACATAACTTTACTTAAGTACATAGATTATGGGATTTGTTTTTTTTATTTATTTATTTTATACAGTTATTTGTGTTTTTTTTGTCAAGTGGTGACAAGCTACTTGTTCTACTGATAGTAAGCATAGCGCTTGCCAATTCAAGTCCATTAATAAAAACAGAAGTGTGTTTTCTGGTCTTTTTGTTTCACTTTCAAGTAGAAACGGAGCATAGTGACTATAAGCGTGGTGGTAGTATTGGGGCACGAGTTTTTTTTTTCAAAAACCACGAGGGGCAGCTGTGGTTATTCATTTATAATAATGTATACAGATACGGAAATAAAATAACAATTTTCTATATTTGCTTTCAATTGTTCACAATAAAAACCAAGGTAATTTAAAAAACTCGATTGCTTACGTTTAATGTAACGCCTGATACTATTTTTATCTATTAAAGAAAATCGCAATAGAAGAATTTGCTTTAACTTTAGCTTTAGGCACTATGTGCTATATTTTTGTACGATAGGTGTAACTACCAATATTTAGGACTTTTATGTAGCTTTTTCATAGCTTATTTGCGTCAGTCGGTAAGCCATCTCAGAGGCCCTAAGGCGGCTTGATAAACTCTCGACACCAGAGTAGGCCTCTTTCATTCGATACGAAGAAGAAAGTTTATGAATATTCTGTGCCATCAATAAATAATTGGGTTTTAAGCAGATTTAACCAAGAAACTATGTAAGATCAAGTTATTATATGAGTAAAATAGCTATCGAACCAAATTTAAAAAAAATAACAGGGAATATGCTTGCGTTTGACTACGGCCTGCCTGATGTTAAGCACCACTGTCGTCTAAGATATAGCACGCTTGCCTAGAAGAAACCTTTAAAAACCTTGCTTTTACATAGATTATGTTTTTGAAAAACATTCCTCAATTGTACGATTTACTTTCAGAATATTTACGATCCACATTTATCACCATACTTTCGCCACACAATAGGGGGAGGGGGGGCACTTTGATACACAAAAATTCAATCTCTTTTCTGAGGACCATAAAGCATTATATTTAAATTTTTGTTGTGAATGTCCTTGAGCATTCTAGTGATGTGCCGGACTGAGTAGCGTTTATCGGTTTTGAGATATAGATACTGTACCAATGTGCCCCGTGAATCAATGTGCCCCCCCTCCCCCTATTCACCAATCTGCCTCTTCTCAACTCGTCAATAAAACTCGAAACTCATAACTCAAAGTAAGGAAACCACAGCAATAACACAACAGTCTCAAATAACCAGTCATATGTAATAACAGAGCTATGCTTGACCGACACCGCAAAAGTATTGCACATATTTTGTCATTTCACATAATTATTTGTATATACCACATTATGTACCTACCTATAAAAATACTTATGGTATGAAATTGTCTTTACAGTAAGTTTGCTTGTCTTTTCCGTTTCTATGCAGATTCGATTAAATCTTTTATAGGATTTGTTTGAAAGATATTTCAAACACTAAAATAGTCAAATTAACATATTTATTCACTAACTTTTTTCTGTCATTCAAACGAAAATGTAAACTACCTGTCACAAAAAATACCACAATAACTTTTATAATACAAGCTATCAACTATATAATTTAGACAGATTCTATTTTATAACTTACCTTCTTACTTATTCTCAACTTAACTACCATTATTTGCTCTAACCCTAGAAAGTCTGACGAAGGTTTTATTTCTCTTCAACTGTAATATTATACGTCACTGAAAGGGGCTTAGTGGAGTTAAGAGAAAACCCCATTAGAAAAGTAGTCCAATACTTGACCTACTAAATAAAAGATGCATTGAAACTCTTTTAAAGAAAGAGTCAAGAAATCGTCTGCTGAAAGAGCTAGAATAATATTTAAAGACTTTAGATTAAATAGACAATGTATCGATATTTACCAAATGGGTTTAGATTTTTAAACAATTGGAAATTGTCTTCTATAAATATTTAAAAAATCTTTGTGTCAGCATCACGTCTAACGACACATTAGAATTTAGATGGTCATTTCCTCGTCCATTGTAAAAACCTCAGTAACAAAACAAATAGGGAAAATTGTATGGAATCCCCTTCAAATAAATTATACAGATGTATCTTTTCCAACACTCAAGTTATTTATAGCACAGAATACATAATGAATCATCATATAATAAGAAGTATATTAAAGTAAAAAAAGTAAACTTAGATTTTTTTAACTTACACAGGTTTGCACTTGACCATAGCTAGCCTAATGGCCTACCATCAGGCTAACTAGGGCCAAAGCCTTTGCCTACAAAGGTTATGGCCTAAGATGGAGAGTGCTTACCCAAAGAGAACCGATTCACTCTCGCTTTGAAGATCGCTGGTTTATAGTGCGTGGGGAAAAGAGGGAGTCAGGCAGTCAGGAAATTAAATCTAAAATAAAATATGGCTCTTTCAAGATTAATTTCGTAGCCTTATAAAAAATACTGGTCCCCATTTACTCCGCAAAGTAAATACATATAAAAACCTACAAAAATAATTGTTTGTAACAAAGATACAAATGTCAAATCATAATTATGTACGTACCTACATTTTTACCTGCATAGCTCTTACCGGCTTTTACCCGTTCTTTCACCGTAATGGGTTTTACCTGGTTGTATCAGGACCGGCGCACGCGCAGATGGATTGTAATTATATACCTGTAGTAAAGAGGCTTATGGAAAACCCTAAATGCCGTCGTAGGGGATTGTTGGGTTGAATTTCCGATTTGTTAGAAAACCTTTCAGGAAAACTTTTGTGTTTATAAGGAAGTTCTTTTTTTTTCAAATAAGTAAATATGGGATATCCGGTCTTTAGCCGCTCTCTTTTAGTTCAAAAAGTATCTAACCAGTGTCCCTTTCGAAACCCTATACCAGCTTGGCATCGAAAATCACGAATAATCTGATGTACCGCCCTCGCTCAATTGCGGTGTGTAAACGAAACAGGCACATGAACAAACCATAGAACACTTTCGTTTTCATATACAATATGTAACAATTTTAAAAATATAAACCAGTATATATTAACAAATTCCAAGTCATATGACTGTAAAACGTCTTTTACTAAAAAAGTCATCATGACTAGTCAAAAATGTTAAATAATAATCTTGACTGGTCATTTTATTTACTTTACTGACTGACTAACACTTATTAACACACAAAATTATCATCAAAAAACAAACAACGCACAATTGCGTACAGGTAAAATAATAAACACATACAAGTACATAGTAAAATACATAATATAAGCAATGTATTATTAATAGGGGGTTTTCGTAGGTAAATTCCTGTATTTATGGAACAAAAACGTAAGCGTCAGCATTCAATGTAACTTATTATTGTCATTTATATCAGTTTCCTTTTAAAAATAACATTTTAGTAGAAATAAGTTGAACTGGTTCCATTTATGACTATCTATTACCCGTGGCGTTACTTGTAAAATATGGATGAAAAGCCTAAATTGAGAACCTAATTTAATTCAAATATAGGTATTTAACCTTTGAGCTTGAAAATGACATACACACAAATAGTTACAATTTTGGATAGTAATAATGATTTACAGGGATGTATTTAATACTTAGATGTTTTTCGACACAAACGTCATAATACAACCTTAATTACCCAAAAATCCCCTAAAACCAAACTTTGTCAAACCAATTCCTTTTAAAATCAATGACGAATCAACTACCAAATAAATTGTGTGACGAAATCTAAACGTTTACTTTATGTCTATCGCATACAAAGGTGTTCTAAAACGGTTCTATTAAGATAATTCGCAATCTTGTTTGATTGGTCAGTGACGTTGCGGTGTGAATGACGTAGGATACTTGCTTGGTCTTGGATTTGTGGGTTGCCAGTGTGCCGGGATTTGGTAGATGTACGGTTTCTTTATTAATATTTATCGTCCCAGCGTTTTGCTAAATTTGTGTAATGGTACGGGAATAATTAGGGACTAATCTGTAAAGCAGAGTCGATTGTATTTATTTTTGTGTTTGAAAACTGTTGAAGTTGTAATGGAATTTGACACCATATTTTGCTGTGTTGTTTAAAACCATGTTTTAAGAATAAGAATAAGCATAAAATACATTTATTGGGACACGAAACAACAAGAGATACATAACAATACAAGATAAAGATATATACAAGTACACGTTTCATGTCACAATCCGGCCCCAACTCAGCATGTGCTGGATGCAAGCATCCAGCGCTGGTCTTCCGTTGGAACTGGCAGGTGACGTCACGAACGTGACGAAAGGTATATTATATAGAGTGATTTAAACACAGTAGTAATGATAAAAATGTACATGTAGCAAACAAACAAAACCATAGTTTTCAAGCAGTTTTTGCATATTTTAACCGACTTCAAAAAAGTAGGTTCTCAAATCAGTAATTATCATCTACTGATTGATCAGAAATCATAATTATATATTCATACTACATAGTTATATTTGAGGTCCTAAATAGTTTTGTACTTTGTAATTCAACTGGGCGTTATTTTTAGGTACATACAACAAATTGTGGGCACACAATCCGTACTTTAACTTAGAAAAAAATATTGATTTATTGTGGTTTTCCACAATTTCCCCTCATGAGACCTGGCAACACCGGTATCGATTTCTGTGATTTCACACAGGCGCAATGGTCCACTCCTCTCGCATACAAAAATCATCTGTTGCAGTAATCCAGTCTCAGTTCTCAGTCAGCCACACTCCGGACGTGAGTTCGCACGTCTCCGGACTATCTTTTGTTTATTTATTTTCGAATTGTGTTCTTAATTCAAATCCAAATTCGGAAAGCGTAAGTTAATCATTCGTTTGTTTGGATTGCTGGCGGATTTAAACGAGTAAGCTTTTTTAATACAGATACAATAATTATGAGTGCGTAGATTTTTTCTCCGATATTGCAACATTTTTCGTACCCTTTTTTCGGCAACTTTTTCTTCAAGTGCGTCACTGATATTAATCAATAAGTTAAAAAAAGCTATAAGAGTGTTATAATAAGGTTAATGCAGTAACCGTTGTGTTATAAATATAATAACCTATTGTTTGCAAATATGGACACGAAATGGATTTATAATTGAAAACTAGTATCTTTCCACTACAATGAAAATAAAAGAAAACATTTATTGTTCTACTTAGCTTGGAATCTTGGATACTTAAACAAGATCAGTCTTTTTTTAAATATTTGCATATTCTTATTTCCATAAAGAAATAATTATGACATTTTAATTAACAAAAACAAACATCAACTCAGTCACAAAAAAATTAAAGTAGTTGTTTTAAACATACATAGACATTTTTTTGATTTTGATTATACATACATATAGCAAAGCAACAAGTAGGAAAATATGCACTAAACTGCTGCTGATTTCTGTCGCAATACACTTTTCTTTCTTTATTTTAATATAAGTAGATATTTAACTTTTGTTTCTCATAAAATTCAAAGTCAATGTTTTCGGCAAAACAAATATTATGTACATATAAAAATAAAAGTAAAGCATTGTAACAAATTAACTAAACGCAAATAAACATTTTCCTATAGTCATTCTATAACTCAAGTTAAGTACCTACTTACAAAAAACATACGTAACTGAGATTATAATTACATTCAATGTCAATAAAATAAATAACATAACATAATACAGGGCTATATGTCACTAATGAATAAACCGAATAGACTAATAATGACCGAAGAAACCAATCGCCATTCATCTTGTATAGAATAGCACAGTTTTCTTTCTAAAATATCCAAATATTGTATAATCAACCAATCAACTCAATTATATCTGTTTACATCTTCTTTATCTATCTATCTATACATTTAATAAAGCTGATGGTGGTCAAAAATCTGAACATAGTAATTACATATTATAAAAAAACACGTTTCAGCAATTTTTATAATCTGATGTGAATCTGTTTATTTAATCGCAAAAATGATCGGATCGTCATGATTTTTAGTATGTAGGTAGTATGAGGTTTTAAAAGTGTCATAGGCTTTATTATCTCAAAAAAATGCAAGTGAAGCCGCGGGCGTCTGCTAAAAACTACTAACAAACGTAAAATTGTGTTTCGGGTATAGATATGAATTTTACTCATGAAATTTTTTATGAAAAAATTGTGCAAAACTGGTTGATATAAAAAATGAATCGACTTATATAAAAATGTGTGTATTACGTTTTGAATAGAAATGATAGTATAAATTATTTATTTACAATAATAAAATTTAAAAACAAGGGAAAAAAAACTAAACATACTACTACTACTAACTACTACAAAAAGGGGCACTTAGAAAAGCCTAAAGATAATCTAAGTGCTCCAGCCCACTACCAGAGGGCAGCGTGCCCAGCATACTGGCCGCATTACCACGCTGGATTGCAATGCTTATACGTTGAGCCAGAAAAAGGCCAGCATATTGGTCACGCGTCGCGTCAACCAAGCGCTCCGAGAGGTTTTGGAAAATAGTATGGGCTCCAAATGATAGTGACCCTGTATATATGTGTATCACGATATTTCAATACAAGCCATAACTCAATGTGATCGAGTTAAGTTCCTCGAGATAGTAGGTCAAGTCTCGAGGGCTTAAGGAACGGAAGTATTTCCTACCTTATATACTTATATACTATATGTAACACCTAATATACATATATATGTCATCACTACATTATGTAGTATGAAGTAAAGTCGCTTTCCGCGTCTGCCCCTATGCACGATGACTTTATGTATGCGTAAATCTTTAAAAAATAACATTTACTTATATTTGCATAACCTATCAGGGTCATTGTTCAGTGTTAAACCTGTATCTGATTTTGATGCAGTTTTTTTATATATGTACATAGAGGAAAGTTTATAGACATAGCCACGGGCAAAAGCTAGTTCTTGAATAAAACTTTAATAGGGTAAAAAGTACGAGTATACTGTCTAGGAACCCGTTTCTCAGTTTCCCTAATGAACAACAATAAAAAATGTTTTTAACCCACTTCCACGCAACGGCAGCCCTCAAAGATGAATAATTTTCCTCGTTTTTTCCACATTTTCTATTGTTTCTTCGCTCCTATTAGTTGCAGCGTGATGTTATATAGCCTAAAGCCTTCCTTGATAACTGGTCTATCCAACACAGAAAGAATTTTCAATTCGCACCAGTAGTTCCTGAGACTAGCGCGTTCAAACAAACAAACAAACATACAAATAATAAACAAACTCTTCAGCTTTATAATATTAGTATAGATTTCACTATTTCACCACTTTACCAAATCACGATGACTACACTAAAATTGTATCATAAATCTTATGTTTTTAAATTAAATATAAATATAATCGCGAACAAAACGCGTATAAAAATAGATACCTATAATTATAACAAAATCTCTCGCGAATATTCTAAGAACACGTTTCGGGTATTTTGACCCGAGGTTTATGTTAGTTTTATCTTTTTGTGATTTATAATAAACACATGAATTCATCTAAATCATAAAACCTAGACTTTGACTCATTTGAAAATTATATCAATCACTCTAGGTCAATTTCATAACAGGATAAGTGATAATAAGTAACTTTTTAATAAATAAACATTATATAATATATAAATAAACAGTATATCAAACGATATCGTGTATTCGTAATAACTAAAACACCTACAAATATATTCTGGCTCAACGTATCAGCATTGCCATCCAGCGTGGTAATGCGGCCAGTATGCTGGGCACGCTGCCCTCTGGTAGTGGGCTGGAGCACTTAGATTATCTTTAGGCTTTTCTAAAGATTTTCTAAGTGCCCCTTTTTGGAGTAGTATGTTAAGTTTTTCTTCCCTTGTTTTTATATTTTATTATTGTAAATAAAGTACCTAAAAATATCGCTAAAATCCTAGAAATTCAGGTAGACTTAAAATCAACAATTATGTCCTAAAATCCTGTAAAAAAAATCCAGAATGCTGGTAGTCCATTGAAATGTTACATGAGCTTTGGTAGCTTTGCATTGTTATGTGCAAAGTGCAAACATAATATAAGAGTATATTATATAATATGTACCTACATATATAGGATATTTAAAGTCTAGACACTTACAATTTATAATTATAGGTAGTGCCGTTAAGGAAAAGATATGAAAGAAGAAGAGATATTTTGACCAATTAATAACAAAGCGTATATTTTTTGTAGTCTGTCTATATTTACTCAATGTGACTGGGAAAATCTTTGCCCGTCATCCTTATATTTGCTACTCTTATATTTATTTTGCAACATGTATTTTTTATTAATTTTCTTACCTAAGAACAGATGCAATACTTAATGCAATGCAATATTTATTCACTTATGAGATATTATTAAATAATGTTGATATTACCTGTTATGATAATTTAATTACCAGTAGCTGTATAAGAATCAAAAAAATCCCTTTAAAATAGTTCACATATCAGAAACATTACCTATCAGAATTTAAGGGCATCGTAATAAAAAATCTTTGCAACTAATTAGTAAATAAAAGATAAAACTGCTTGTATAGTTCGTTCCCCTTCACTAAAACGCTGTTAGGTGTAACAATTATATACACTACCTGTACATAACCTATATACAAATATTATAATATATAACATAACAGCCTTCGTCCTTGCCAAGCAAAAGTGAATGGTCGTCCTTTGAAGGTTTTTAGAGTTTATAAAGCAAGTTTTGGCTTATTTAGACAGAATCATTAGTAAATATGACAAAAACCCGTAGTAATAAAATAAAATAAAAATCATAGTACTCATAGATAGCATCAATGTATCTATTATATTTCAATTAAAAAGCATTTTATGATGAAACCTAAATTTAAAGTTCTAAACGCATCAGAATTTTAATATATTGAATATATTGTTTTATTTTTTTTTCAGAATATTTTGTTGTGTATTATATGTATTTGTATATAAACATTAATTTTATTATATTAAGTATGTGTATTGCGTATTTATATGTATATATATATATATATATATTAGTAAAATTTCTTTTTTCCTTTTTGTTGTACACCACATTCTTCTTTTTTTTGCTTATTTCTCTCCAGCTGAAGGTTGCCTGGAAGAGATCGCTTTCAGCGATAAGGCCGCCGCTTGTGGCACTAGTTAAGGTGCAATTTGTTCTATGTACTGTTTTTTAATATGTGTCAACAATAAAGAGTTAATCTATTTATCTATCTAATTTTAAGTAAAATTGTGAACTTTCAATAAACTCACTCAATATACAATTATTTGCCTCAGTAACTCGTGTGGTATCCAATCAATAATAAATAACAATTAATACTTTTTTAACTGATACTTATATTATAGGTAATAAATAATTTGTAATAAATTACATCAATTGGAGGTCTAGCCTTCACCTTAGGTGTAAACAAACTCAATATATTATATACGTAAAGATACTATTATAGCAGTGATAAAGTATAATAATTACTAGTTACTATGTACTTATTTAACAAACCAAAGATTACATACATGTCATTTATGTTCTAATTCAAATTTGCTTAGTATTTGTTCCTACAAAATAAAAATAAAACATTCCAATAGATAAATAAATTTAAACCAAATTTTAAAAAAAAATATCAAAGTTGTCTGTACGATGGTACGCAAATAAAATGCTCAAAATTTTACACAAATAAAAAACCAATATTCTTGAAATTTTTATAGAGACTTTTGTGGTATTTTCTGAATGATTTACAAACCACAAATTAAATTATTTACCAGCCACGAATCAAAATTTTGGATTCAAAATTTATTTTCGAAAATTACCGCATCAAAACGCTAAAGCTAAAAATGTCAATGTCAAAATCATTACCATAATAAGTGTAACGTATCAAAAATCACACAAACGTAAACCGGAACAAAAAGTATGTTACGAAAAAATCGCAGGTTATAATACTAGGAAGTTATTCGACCTTGCTCGACATAGCGGCTTTCATATGCAAGGTTTTCTAGGAAAAAAACCGGTAGCAGACTGGTTATAGCATAGAATACGTAATAGTTTTAAGGTGATTTTATGACCCGCATAGTGTCTGGTGGTTTAATAATTTTAAGTTTTGTGGTAAAAAAAGGAAACTTATTTTTATCTTATATGAGAATATGTAAATACATTGATCTTAATAGCAATAAAATCTAATAAAGATGTTTAAATACAATATATATCTACTCAATTCAAGAGTTGAAAGACATCGGAGAAATAGGTACCTATCTCAAATGTAAAAAAATCAAGACGATTAACTGCAACCTTCATAACTGGATTACATTATCATAATAAGCAAAACAAAGCACGATTAAAACAAAATATTCAGGCGGAAATAAAGTATATCAATTTCAAAGCTTTAACACTCATATGTTCTCGTGTATCTGTATTACAAAAGATAATTATGCACCCAATAAGTTAAAGGTTATCAATTTAACAGACTTATTTCGAGATAAAGACAGACCAATTTGTCTTTATATGTAAGCAATCCAAACAAAGACACAGAATTCATTGCATAAAACCTCGATAGTGCAATCTCAAATTCAAATTATAGATCGAACGATAAAATGGCGGCGGTCAACGGAAAAGATTCAAACTCAGAACCCATCGTCCCTCCCTCGTCGTTAATAAGACGCGTCAGTTCGCGGTCGATTAGAAATTCGATTTCTGAGGAGAAAGAAAATGGCGAGACCGTCCAAAAAGGTTCCTTCGTCAGTAAATATAAGAAAGTGCCAGAGGCTCTTAAGAATTTTCACATCAATGATGCAGAAAGTGAACTGGAAGTGCCTGGAACTCCAATGACACCAAGGACATCCACTACACCTGGTTGGTATTTAGTTTAATCCTCCTTCTCTTCCTCGAGTCATGTTCCTCATTACTGAGAGTCGCGACTCCCCCGCTATATAGGTACATACATTGGAGAAGTTCTCTTGGGTAAGTACATCGTATTGGGTGACGAGTTCCTCGGAAGTTTAGTCGTAAACAAAACTTTTTCAAGCATTTTTTTAAATGTTTTACTTGGCTGCACATGAAGGTTATGTTTGTTTGCTATTCAAAACATTGTCAAATATATTGTAAAGAAACTACTATTGAATCTTGGTCACAGTAAAATTAGCCTTGCGTGATGAAGGTATCACATAAATTATACTGACACATACCAGGGTATTAAGATATTTTTGTTAAGTCTTACTTTTCACAGTTCATGAATTTTATAAGCACCTATTTAATATATTATGCTGGTCTTTAAAGTACTATGCGGGGGTAACAAAAACCCCATAGGTATTTTATTCATTCTATTTAATTTGTGGCAACGTATTTTCTTAAACAAAAATTTTGTTACTAAAGTTTTTTTTTTACTTAAAAAATAGGCTTACATTTGAATATAGCCTGCCTGATGTTAAGCACCACTATAGTCTAAGATGTAGCACGCTTGCCTAGAAGAAACCTATTTACTCTAGATTTGAAGACCCCTGGGTTATAATTTTCTGGGAACAGGGCTCCAGGTAGAGAGTTCCATAGTCTCGCTGTCCTTACTATGAAGGTAGAAGCAAAGCGCTTCTTTGGAACTTCCACCATAAACCGGAGACGCCCCGCTGACTTCCTGTTTGGGTGTTTTAAACTACACATCACTGCTATTTGGTGTATAACTAATCCAATGACGTCACAGCCAGCCCCAACGGAAGACCAGCGCTGGTTGCTTCCATACAACCAGCATTATGCTGAGTTGGGGCTGTGTTGTGGCAGATTTTATGTTTGTTTTTTATGTTTTTACTCCTGTGTGTTTTTAAAATCTGTCACAATAAATGTTTTCTTTCTTTCTTTCAATGTTTAACTGCTCCATATAATAAGGCTTACGCTTTAAATTTTGTTCGCATCACAAATAGGTACTTGCCGCAGAATATATCTTTGTCTTAGGTTTACTAACTTAAGTTATTCATGAATACTTTGAACTGTTCTCCAACAATTATCGGCCATTTAAATCTATTTTAGTACTTGTCCGTGCAACATCAGGCTAAAGTTGCGTAAGCCAAAAGAATTTGAAAAATATTCGTCCTCAATACCTATACAGGTAGCTGCAATTATGCATACCGGATTTGAGGCTTCAGAAAAGAATCAGTATTGAAGCAATTTTAATGTTTTTGTTTAGTCTTCATCATTACTGAGAGTCAAGACTTCTCAGGTAAAAATCTGTAGACAAGCAACACAAATATTAATTACTGAGGGTTAGTTGTTCTCCGTATAATCATTGGGATAGTTCTCTTGGGCATACATCATAGTAATGATGCCCACAAAGATATTTAGACGAACACATAGCATGATCCACTAGTTGATATCAGCCTTTTAAGAGAACGAAAGGGCCCCAAAAAACGGTCGCAATCACTAGTGTCACACAAACTTACTAACTTTGTATCTCCTTGTCCCCAGGCCACGAGAACTGCACCTTCCACCATGATCTGGAGCTGGACCACAGGCCGCCCACCAGGGAGGCGCTGCTGCCAGACATGGCCAACTCATACAGACTGCTGCTCACAGGTACATAAATAATTTCTCATATTTATTTATTTATTTATTTATAACGGTACACATAACAGAATGAGTTCATATATAAGCCAAATACACATTCAAAACTGGTTTTGAACCAGAACAAATTCGGAATTTCAATTTAAATTTCAAACAAATTCAATTTTTATTATAAACCTAATCAACCTTATGACAGTATTGCTGGTGCGAATGTCGCTTTAGATGATCTAGTAATCAAATGCATGTAATTTATGCAGCTTCTTCGCTAAACATACCATGTTAACATATGGATTGCAAAGAGATTATTGATCTATGTACATAACAAATTTGTTAAGTTGTTTACGTAAAAGGCACAGAGAGCTGATGCTGTATTTTAAAAACCACCGTTATATAGCCTGTGACAATTATTTTCCAAAACCCCAGGAAACAGAAATTTGGCCTTAATTATCATTGGCTAACGAAATTTCAGACTGTCTAAATTTTCTTGATACATTAAAGTAAATACAACCAAATAACAAAATATTCATCATTATTACAGGTCTGGGCGAGGACCCCACCCGCGACGGTCTCCTGAAGACCCCGGAGCGCGCCGCCAAGGCCATGCTTTTCTTCACCAAGGGTTACGACCAGAGCTTGGAAGGTAAGCACTCAATCTTGGTGCATTTCTATGGCATTTCTGTTATTTCTTACTATCATATGTTTGCCATTTCTGGCTTTGTAACTAGAAAACAGGTTTGGGTTTAATTTAAAGAAAAAACATCGACTTAGACTTGCTCAAGCAAAATCTTCTACACGAAAGAATTTCGTTAATTGTTGATAATCTTTTCCATATCGCTTTTTAACACGATTACCCAAGAACTTCTTTTCTCTTCTACAAACGCCACTCTTGTTAAACTTAAATTTAGGTTTTTTACTCTCCAGCGCCATGAAAACCCGAAGAGTCATAGAATTATTGTGTTTATGGCCACATACATAAATCCCTCCAAATCTGCATTTAAACAACAATTCAAACATATCTTCCACCCCAATTCCAGAGGTCCTGAACAACGCCATCTTCGACGAGGACACAGACGAGATGGTGGTGGTGAAGGATATCGAGATGTTCTCAATGTGTGAGCACCATCTCGTGCCCTTCTACGGGAAGGTGTCTATCGGATACCTGCCCCAGGGCAAGATTCTTGGGCTTAGCAAGTTGGCCAGGTGAGAAAGATTAATATTGTCTAGTTGAAGACCTGCTTATAATTTTACCTTTTATGTTTTGTAAATCCTTCAAGAAGAGGTCAAATGCCAGTCATTCTACATACAATCTGATATTTCGCCAAACAGATAGATGAAGATCTTATCCAATAAATTGAGAACGTGACGAATAGGAACAATAACTCGTAGTGAATGTGTATCTTAGGGTTTTATAAGGTCCGCTATAGACATGCCTAACAATAAGTAGCTGCTAATGTAACTGTACCTACTAAAAGTTTTGAGAGAGACAGGGATCTATCTTAGACCATAATGATAATTTACCATTAGGCCAGTTATGATGGAAGGCAAACCCATTGCGTTATCAAAAATAACATAAAAATCTACTTATTTGATTACAAACATGGGTATAAGTAATGATTGCTTCCCATGAGTAAAAAAGAAAACATTTGCAGAACTAACAGCAGAAAAGAGTATCTTTGTGTGGGTGGATATCGCTTCAGATGACCTAGTCGTCAAATACCTGACTATGAAGTGTGAGACAACTATGCCAATTTGTCCTTCTTTCCCCAGAATCGTGGAGATCTACTCCCGAAGGTTGCAGGTACAGGAGCGCCTCACCAAGCAGATTGCCATCGCAGTCACCCAGGCAGTGCGCCCCGCCGGCGTCGCCGTCGTCATTGAGGGAGTGTGAGTATACATTCTATTGGTTTTCCGAGTTCATTTGAAAGACGCATGTGCCGAGATTTTCCAATTACGATTATTGGCCTTTTTTACATGTATTTTTGATCAATAAAACTATTTCAAATGTATTTGTCCTGGGAATCTTGAGTTTCACGTAGATTGCAATTTTTTCATAATTCCAATCGTCTTCTGCAGAAGCACTGCTTTACCACGGAGAATTACGAGCTTTACTTTGTCACATAGCATAGAATCACAGAAATAAATTATACATAGAATAAGTAGTCATTGGTCGTACCGTATCTAGCTTGCTTCTATTATGTTTTATTAAGTTCTGGGAATTTAATATACTTTCAAAATTGTATTGGGGTTATGCTTGTTTTTATATTTTATTTGGATTGCATATTAGTACTGCATGTGTCCATCAATTAGGTTACATATTTTATAAATAACAATGAATTATTTATTTACAATAATAAAATATAAAAACAAGTGAAGGAAAACTAAACATACTACTTCTAACTACTACAAAAAGGGGCACTTAGAAATGAATTAATCTTATTTCTCTCCCCATTCCAGTCACATGTGCATGGTGATGCGTGGAGTCCAGAAGATCAACTCAAAGACGGTCACCTCAACCATGCTGGGAGTCTTCCGTGACGACCCCAAGACCAGGGAGGAGTTCCTCAACCTCGTGCATTCCAAGTGAGGGCGCCACCAGCAATCCTAATCATAGATCTGCTTTACCGACTCGACTGGATGTATTCGAAATTTGAATCGTTTTTGTTTTAATTTTGTCGTTGTCTTTTGTTTTTCATAATGGCTGCCTAGTGTTTCCCAGATGAGAAAATGATTAAGACACATATTTTTAGACAAAGTATTTTATACATTTATACAGGTTTAAATAAGATGCTAAATCGCTAAGAGTTTTGGTTTTAGCGGTATGAGCAAATGGATGATATTGCCCAATCCAAATGCTCATAACCTGTTCTATGATCTGTTTTATAATGACATCTATCGAATTCTGCAATCAATCTATTTTAGTGAAAAAAGATAGTCTAATCTTCCGCATAATATGATGAAATCTAATATCAACTTGTATCATCGTTTTAGACGTTTTCTAATTCAATTCACGCAAAACATTGATTAATTTTCCCATCAAATTTCAACTTTCGAATATTTCTAGTCAAGTTTCTCTGTATATTTGTTTATTTTAAATTGGACCGGTCATTAGTAACTATTTGTAGCTGCGCTACCGTCATTTGTTATTGTGTTTGTTATTTTATATAACTGTCTGATTTAGTTTGGTACGATTTTATAAACTCAAACGTACAAATAACATCTATGCACAAAAGAACAGTTAAAAAGTCTATTGACTTTATGTTTTTTCGTCACCTAGATCAGACAGTTGAGCTAATATTTTTATATCCTATATAATCTACCATTCTTTCTTCCAATTTTGATACTTTAACATTTGTAATACTGAATGTACCACTATATTACTTTACCACTAATATTAATTAGGTATCTTTCATAAATTCTTCTTCAACATCTGTGGTTAACAATTTACTTTCACGTTCGTGCTTCTTTTCTTTTAATATCTCATAATGTTATCTGTTTCTATGTTTTATTTCCTCCTATCGGTTTATTATTTTTATTTGTTCTATAGTGGTACTGCAACTATTATGTACAAATGTATCTTGGTTTTTCGAAGAAATGTTTTTAATTCTAAGATCTTTGGTTTAGTTTAGTTAATTTAGTGTTTCTTACTGCCTGATTTCATAAATTTTCGACTTGAGTCGTGTACCTATAAGAATTTATGACACAAAATTCAAAAGACCTACATAGCTCAAAGTTATACATTGTGACTTAAGTTTTATATGATTTGCAAGGATGAATTGCATCATATGCCAATAAACAATTATTTTTGATGTGTTACGAAATTTTGTATAACTTAAGTTAAAGTAATATGTAAGTTTGAATGCAGCATGCAGCTTTTCCTCCTAAACTGTTAAGGAATTTAAATTATTTTGATTTTTGACGTTAAATTCCTTTAAATGTCTAAATCATATTCATATAAATTAATGACAATAATTTGGAAATTGTGATAATAAAATTGATTGCCCAAAATTATCGCATTTTCCTGCGTTATATATTTTTATTTGTTATAATATAATATACCGTTAGTTTTAGTTAGTACAATGTTATCCTACGTTAATATGTAACCGAGGACCAAATTATTTTAAACAAAAATCTCAAACATGTATATTATGGCTGATGTTTGACATTTTTGAGAAATTTTATATACTTATCATAAATTTCTCGTTTTGTAGAAATTTTATCCGCCGATGATGTTGCCTTAAGAATACGAATTTTGATATGTTGTACAATGATTTTATCACTATCAATAAAGATTTTTATTTTTTAAGTTAAATCGTTTTTTATTTGAATCAAACCTAGTTCTGCAATCGCCTGCTTCTTTTTGCACCGTTTTAAATGTGTGTGTACGTTTTACTGCATATTTTATCATCAATATTTTATATGTTTGTATGAAACAAGAGCATCGCTGTGCAATTCTTCTGTATCAGAGATCTTCTGTAATTTTACTCTTAATCTGGCCATGGAACAAAGGTACTATACTACATCTAGGTTGACTTTACTTTGATATGTACTCTGTTAGAAGATTTATACATATACATAAAGTAAAATAACTTGCTTTAATGTCATTGGGGACTTACAATATTACCTAAGCAGAATTAACTCGCGATGTTTTCCGTCACCGTTAAGCAAGTGCAAATCCACATATAACTTAATTTATGTCATTAGGTGTAGGGTGTATTCTTAATTTTATAAAACCTGATTAATTTATAACTACCTTTAACTAAAATCTAACGATCTTCAAAGGCAAAATGAATCAAGTCTTACTGAGTAACATATGTTGGTATAATTATATTATTATTATAAGGCCAATTATAGCATACCTATATAGAGTTAACATACATAATTCTATAAAAAAAACTAATATTGAATAAATAAAAGCATGACTTGATGTACAGAATATCGTAATGTGATGATGGCCGATGGCACATACAAAGGATGGCACATACAAAAGGAGGATGATGATGATGATGATACCCAAAATGGTTTCTGGACATTATTATTTTGTTCTCTGATAACAAAAATATAGCATCACTTCTTTAGGCAATTAGTAAGCTATGAGCCATGTCAAATCGTGCTTTTGAAATATATATGTTACAGTTAAAGCCAGTTTTCAGATAGAACGCGTTTTCCCTAGTTAGAACTAGTTTTTACTAAATGCCTTTGTTAAAACTAGAATTAACTAATGCTCAAAATTGAATATTAGTTAAAACTAGTTCTTACTAGACAAAACGCGTTTTTTCGAAGCGACTCGGTTAAAACTGTGACGACCGCTTGGCTCCTCCTCGCTTCGCTCGTCGTCGCATGTGCGTGGTAGAAAGCAACCTAACGAACCTAATCTTACCTCCTGTCACAGACAAGTGACTTTACTAAGTAGATGACTCTATGTCCTAGATCTTTTTAATAAATATTTTAAAAACTATATTTATTTTCAATCCCAAATTAGTTTCTCTAGCGCTAGTTTTAACTAAAGCTCGGAGTGACAACTAGTTTTAACTGAAAATCAAATATATCAGTGGTCAATTTTAGAAGTTTTGACTAGGTATTTCTAGTTTTAACAAAGGCATTTAGTAAAAACTAGTTTTAACTAGGGAAAACGAGTTCTAACGAAAAACGGGTTTTAACTGTGACATATATAATGTAAAAAAACATTTTCAAAAACCTGGTCTATAAATCGGGACCTGCTTTTTTAAGATTTTTCATGGTTTTTTTTACAGATTATAGATTTTTTACACGTAATCAATAATCATCATCGTAGGCTAGATTCATATTGAAGTTGTCTTCAACATAAAAGCGAAATACAGCGTAGAAAGATTTACCTTTTGATGTTGTCCTAAAAATATTTCAAATACAAATTCGTTTATTAGTCAAAAAGAGATTACAAAATAACCTTAAACATAATCATGCAGAGTTAAAATAACTTATTATACTTAAAGGTTCTATATACATGTACCTGCGAGCCCTGCACTAAGTATTTCACTTGTACGTGCTTGTACCGCAGTTACATATAGCAAATAGTATTACTACTTCGTTTAAACAGTTATTTTACTTTTAATAGTGCATTATTTTATTTTATTTTTTACATGAGATAGGCTCATGCTTGACTACAACTTGCCTGATGTTAAACAACGTTAGTGCCTTATGTAATTATTATACAAAATAGCATAGCAATACGCTTAGGGAAGCTTCAAACTGTATATATGTATATTGTAGTCCAAGCTCGTTTCTCTTTAACTTAGCAACTTAATGACGGACTATAAGTAATAAGTAAGTTTTGGTATGGTGTTAGTGGAAAGTTCTAATAGTGACAGCAACTTTTTGTCTTGACAAAGGTTGGGCAAAGCCGCAGGTATTAACTTATACCGCTAAACTGAAAGTGTATTTTGATAGTTATTCAGTGTTTCCTTATCGCCACAACAGAGCAATGATTCGTCATGATTTTTCAATAGGAAATTTAGTAGGCTCCATAAACTGTCTTAAGCTGCTTTTTTCGTAACTCAAGGCAGGAGCAAGCGTATGTAACCACTCCTACTCCTTGACTCGTAGTCCTCTGTACTGAGGGTCGACTCGACTCAGTCGACTCCCACCCCGAATAAATAAATAAATAAATATTCCGGGATATGGCACTCAGCGCCATCTAGCCCCACACTAAGCAAACGCTTGTGTCGTGGGTACTATATAACGGATATAATACTTATATACTTTTTTTGTAAATACATACTTATACAAACGACTTTTTTTGTAAATACATACTTATACAAACGACTAGACTCGACACTATTACATATTATAAATTTTAAAATTCATAAATACTTAATATGTCACTCGGGAATCGAACCCACAACCCCTAGATTAGAAGGAAGAGCTACTACAAACTAAGCTAATAGGGCAGTCAATTATGGAGGGCGCCCAGGTCTTTCATGTCCTCAAATTTTCGTTTTCCTTCACCGCCAAGCTTGCATCATCCACTAGTTCTTACATAATCTTTTCTTTTCAGGTCAAAGGTGGAAACAAATCACGACATCCATCTACCAACTTGGTCTAAAATGCGAGCTAATCTATAAAAAGGTTACTTTACTGTGAAAAAAATTAGTTTTAACTATTTTTTCCTAAAAAAACACTTTACCTACTATACAGCAGGTAAAGTAACGACAACATAACCGTTTGGGTAACGTCTTTTAAACACGTTTAGTCATTTTTAATGTTGACTTGGTAAGCGAAGTGTAGGAAGACCTATGCAACGGTGGCTGGATGATATTAGAAAGTTAGAAGGAAACGATATCTAGGCAAGAACAGCGCAAGATAGGGAGTATTGGCGTAAGAGGGAGGAGGCCTATGCCCAGCAGTGGGTCATATTAACTGATGATGATGATGAAAGTCGACTTGTAACAATCTAATACCAAGACATTTTTTTGTTAAATGCGTTTAAGAAACTTTGTGCAAGCTTTGGTTGAGGAGTAACTAAAGGCATCCTGCCCGTGGATTCTGATATAGGCTTTGTTTAATTTTGTAAGATATTATTTATTTAGATAATACAAAGAAGTAATAGTTATTTTAGTAAATATATTGTTGTCATATTTTGTAAGTTATTTTTCAATAACAAATTTTAAAATTACTCAGCAATATTTTATTCAATAATAATAAACAATATATACACATACCCGTATATACACTAATAAAACTAAAAAAGAGTATGTACATTTAAACTAAATTTAAAACATCCACATGTGGTATGGAGCCAAGAACGCTGGCTGCATTCCCACGCTGGATTGCTATAGAAATCCTTTACGCAAGGAACCAGCCAGCGTTCTTGTCTCTAGTGATGTCATTCAACCTTATATTTTCTTTTTTACAAAAGACTTCGTGCTTTCGTCGAAGCCAAGCGGTACGAAAATATAATCAGTCGATAATGATGTATATTTTCGCCGCTTGGCTTCTTCTGCTGCGTCCGCCGCGGCTCCTGCCGCTTGTACTGTTCCACTGAGGCGAGAAGGAGCTAGTGTATCGACGCAAGTTGCGTCCCATACAAGAGCCCTTCCCCGCTCCCAGGGAATCAGTGTGAGGCTGTCGGGGCGCTTACCATCGTCACGGACCATGCCAATCGGTTCAAGAACCGATGGTACGTTGACGGTGGCAAGAAAGATTACTTAGAATAAGACAAATTATGTATATTAAAGTGAATTCTAGGTATTGTATAAATTACGAATGAAACCCAGATAAGTGTCGTCTAAAAGACTTGTGTTGTAAACTGTTATCTGACCCATGAACTTACAGCGATTAAATGTACAGTTATGCACAATATGGCATTCGTTTAGTATTTTTACATTAACCTAGAAAATAATAATTAAAGAAAAACAAGGAAAAACTTAAGCAGACATATTTAATACATACCCACTACAAAAAATGTAAGATAAAAAATAAAGTAAATAAGGTGTAAAAGCGAGTGTGGCTCATCGGTTCCAGAGTCTGCTTTTCATTCAGACGCACCCTGGTTAGAATCCGGTCCTACACCAATAACTTGTATTTTCAAGCTATGTGTGGATTTGCAATCGCTTAGCGATGAAGGAAAACGTCGTGAGGAAACCGACATGTTTGAGAACCACACTATCCGAGGACGTGTGTCTTCCGTGGAAGGACCTGGGCGCCCACCACGATGCATCTGCCTAAGAGAACTCCCTTAATGAATTAATTATGCGGGGGAGTCACGACCCTTAGTCATGAGAAAATACGACTCGAGAGAGAGACTACAATATAAAATAGGATAGTCTAAGTGCTCCAGCCCTCTGCCAGAGGGCAGCGTGCCCAGCATACTGGCCGCATTACCACGCTGGATGGCAATGCTGATGCGCAACCTACTAAAAAAAAGAGTAAATAAAATAAAAATAGCCTTTATTTCAGATATACTCAGTTGATTATTACAATAAAATACTTCAAATGTCACTTTATAATTTGAATAAATGGGAATAAGAGGTAATTTAAATTTTTAAACACGTCACAATTCAACACAACACCACTAATAAAACTATGCAGAAATTATTTTTCCATGTCTAATAAAATTAGTAATAAATGTCATATAAAAATTGAGAAATATAGATCTTTGATGTTATTACTTATTATCCCATAATGTCAATTTCGAAAAAGTGTTGTTTTTTAGTCAAAAAAAAAAGTACTTAAGAGAAAAAGAGATAAATTGGGTTGTTTCTTGAAAGTTGGTCATCATTATTCAGCGAGGAAACGCGGCTAGCTTGTTTAACAGTTTCGCGCAAGGAGCGATCAGGGTCAGATTTTTTAGACTCAATACAACTGTATAAGGATGATTATGAGACGTGTCCGTCACTGGCAAGTCTGTTAATATCGTATCCGAATTTCGTCTTGAAAATTGTAGAAATATTAATAAAAATGTACCCGATACTGAATTAGAACTTGCCTTCGATGCCATAAAATGTCATTTTTCTATGACTAGTTGTGCCCGCGACTTCGTCCGCGTGGAATAGTTATTTTGGGCATCATATTTATTTTTGCAAACAACCTCTTCAGCTTTATAGTGTTAGTGTTTTGGGCCCCAGACTGTACAACAAATTAATAAAAACAGTTGACATGTCAAACCTCACTGGCTATGGATGTAACCTAGAGCTAACTAAATATCTTCTTACCTTGAACTACAATTCCACTGAGTCATTGATGGAAAAAATATTTAAGTAACAGTATTTTGATTGATGTTTCCATGACTTCTTGTAAGCCCCCACATACACCACTTCCACAACAATCACACGAATACACGAATATATTACATACATTTACAACACCTTAACACTCAGCAACACTTCACATATGAAACATATATACGTATATATAAAGCATATTTAAATACATGTATAGTTTATGAAAATGCTAGCAACTACAAAAACCAAAACAAAATATTGTTAACTTATTTCCAATTTAGCCTTTTTTATTATATGCAATTTAGCCTTTTTTATTATATGCTGGCAACATTATTATACAAAGTAAAGATAAACAAATTGTGTAAAACTAGATGCAAAGTAGGTAAAGATATTGTGTAAAAAAAAAATGTGTAAAGTTATGTGACACTGGGACTGACATTGGGATGAATACTGTGGCTCCACAAACACAAGTTCCGTAAGGAACTTAGCGTGGAGCTCAGGGTTTATGTCGAACGTACGCCAACACAAAGAATGTACCTTAGCCTATTTTAGAAAATTCTTATTATGTACTGTCACTGTGTTTCGATAAATAAATTATTTGTATTTGTATTATAAACTATAGCTGTTACCCACGAGTTGATCCGTTTTCGCAGCGCACGCAACGGAAGCCCACAAAGATGAATTATTATCCCCGTTTTTTTTCAGTTTTTCCATTGTTTCTTCGCTCCTATTAGTTGCAGCGTGATGTTATATAGCCTAAAGCCTTCCTCAATCTATGGTCTAATCAACACAAAATTAATTTTTCAATGCGCCTAAAATTAGCGCGTTCAAACAAACAAACAAACTCTTCAGCTTTATAATTAGTAAAGATATTTGGTCTATGTACAAAGCATTTATATAACTCACAGTACAATTGTCAATAAACAGACACTGTTATCAAGAAGGTGCTTGGTCCAGTAAGTTTTGTGAAATTAGTGGTGTTTGTCCAGTCTGCTACTAGCTTTCGGAAGGTAAGTTTAGTTTTCATTTTTTAATTTGACTGAGCTTTTTCAGATGAATTCAATTCGTTTATTTCGCTAATTGCATATATTAATACGTCACAGTATTTTAACTAAATATTCACTAGAATTAGGTCGTTCAGCATGCAAATTTAGTCAGTTAAAAACTAAAAATCTTACTTTAACTTTATGAGTCTTTTTTTGTTTACATGGGATAGATTTACGTTTGATTACAGCCTGCCTGATGTTAAGCATTGTTGCAGCATAGGGTGTAACACGCTTACCTAGAAGATACCTATTAAGTCTAGATTTGAAGACCCTTGGATTGTAGTCCTTTGAAGTTACTTATAAACATTTCATAAGCTTCTTACATAGTGCATATCAAAATAAACGCTTTAGTCCCGAGTTTGAAGTTCTAATCTGCAGTTGAGCAAGTCTATATTCGATTTAAATATTAAGAAGGCTTCCCCGTTGTTTCGCGATAATAAGGTACCCAATGACATTTTCGGGGCCCTACCTCCATATTCCACATCATAATTATCTGTCACTCCATTTTGAGATGAAAGAGTAACTAAATGATCATGCTAGGAACGTTGCCCACAGATTTTTAGAGGTGTTTCAGGTTTATTATATGTATCATTTTTTCACAAATAGCTAGCAATATACCCATTCTATGTTTAAGGGTATGTTCTACTTCATATAACAAGTATTAGTTAGGTTATAAGTTATAGATATAACTTTTCCTCAAAGGGGATATATTTATGGAATAGCTGATTTATTTAGGAATAAGAATAAGAATAAAATAAATTTATTGTCACATGAAACATAAAATAGACACACAATAAAAAAACAAGAGTACAAACAAGAAGTTTCATGTCACAATCCGGCCCCAACTCAGCATGTGCTGGATGCAAGCATCCAGCGCTGATCTTCCGTTGGGACCGGCGGGTGACGTCACGCACGTAGATATATCATAATACACGGAACAACATAAATAACATAAACATAATACAGCAAAGTAGAAATATTATATACCGTATTATTATATAGTATTTCGCGAATTTTCAATAGTCCTGGCTCAAAAGTAATTCCTGTTGGCGTACTACAGCCGCCCTCGTTAGAACTAAAGGGAGAGGGAGAGAAAGTACTTACTTAAGGGAAAGGGAAAGGAATGAAGGGGAAACCAAAACAAGCATACATTCATATTTACATCATACTCACAAAGTTACGTATTTGCAATGCAAAAGAATACGAAGCGTAATTTAATAGGGATATACATTATTCTTATCACTCCTCAAACTGTAGGTATAACTAACTTTTATTCCACTGAATAATGTAAGTGCTAATAGCAGGTCATCTAGAACTGTTTATCTCCATTACTGAGGCATTATCTGTCTGGTATGACCTCAATGTTAACAGTTACATAAAACAGATTAAGTTTTTATTTTTACCTAGATATGAATAAAAATTTTAGCTCAAAACAACAATAATTTAATAGGAAATAATCATGTACTCTTGTTTAATGTGAGCTAATTTTTTGTTTCGGCTTTAAAGCATAACAGATTATGAGGGTTTCTAGCATGGACGTAGTATAGACTAAACGTAACAAAGCGTACTTTTCATTTCAGAAATGATGCTGATGCTCATTTAATTAGTCCATAAGTAATAAAAATTATATAAGTACGTTCATTACAACAAGTTTATTTTCGTGTTTCAGGGAAAATGAAACGACTGGCAGTGTTCGCTTTTTTAGTTGGTGTGGCACTCTGTGCACCAACGAGGACGACAACGGAGGAGACCGACAAGAAGGAAGATGATGACAAAATTGTCGTCACTCCGGAGCTGTTCCCTGAAGAATTCAAAGTATACTCTGCTGAACATGAGATCGTAAGTCTGCTGGTTCCCCTGAACGCTCTCAACTTCCAAGACGATGATGATGATGATGATGATGACGAAGACTCTGACAGTACAATCTTCTTCGTCGAAGCTGACATCAAAGACGGCGTCAAAGAATACAAAGGCCTCTCCGTTCTCAAGAACAAACAAGCCAAGAAGATCTTAGAAACTGGAACTGATGCCGCTGCCGCTAACGACGACACTAAGACAGCATTCTTCGGTGCCACTGACGGTATTTACGTCTACAATGAAAAAGAAAACACCGCTGAGAAATACGGATCCGTCACTGACAGTATCATCAGCATTGCCAAAGTAAACGGCTCAGACGTCATTTACATCTTGACAGACAAAAACGAACTGTTCGAAGTCAAGGAAGAGGGCACAAAAAAGGAAAAAGTAGATGAAGTTGTTGGCGCTCAACAAATTGTTCTGGATTATTCCAACAACCTGTACTATTATAACGCTGAGAAGAAAGTGTTCGTAGTTAACACCGACGGCATCAAGGAAATCCAGGGTCTTCCAGCCAACCCTGCTTACGTGAGTCTTCTGAAGCCTGCATTTGTTATTGATGATGGCGTCCCAGTTGTAGTCGACAACAAAGCTTACATTGTTTATGTAAACGGTAGCAGCGAAGCAACTGACTTTGAATTCCAAATCAAACCCACCGCTTACGCCATGGAAGCGACTCTTATGCAATACTACGCTTACAACAAAAATATCTACGAGTACAATATCTTGGCCATCATTCTGGAAGGGCTGGTTACTGAATTGCAAAATTTCTTCAATGAAAAAACTGATGAAATACAAGCTATTGCTACCAGATCTAGAAAAGAACTAAAACCCTAATGTGCAAATAATACAGAAATTGTATTGTTTCTCTTCTATATTATTATACGCAGCTTCAAAACTTTCCTTACAGTAAGTGTCTAAATAAACTTATGTTTTAATAACCTTGTAGTTTGAAATAAATAATAATAAATTTAGGTATATCTCTTTATTATGACAAAATGACTACGTTTTAACAAAGTACTTAAAATAGGTAATCACTTTTAAACTTGATATAATATAACAAAAATAATTAGTAAAACAAACAATTAAATATCCCAATATTGCAAATTAATGTAAGCTAGTGTAAAACACATGCATTCTGATTTGTATCACGTATTTAGTATTAACGTTTTATATATTTGTGCTTCTACACATTATTTTGGTAACTTACTAGTAAATCCGAAGATATCTTTGAAATTAATGACTGACATGACAATCTTATTTACATCTTGTGCTGACGGTGATCCAAGGCCATACAAAGATTTGAGCATAACATCCAACAAATTGTATTCATAAATCTTCCCATTGAAAGCTACAACCATATACAAAGCCGTATCTACACTAACTGCTGTTACATTTTCGTCAACAGAAAAATCTTTCAACTCTACAGTCCCATTTACGTAGAGTATGTATAGTCTACCATTACCTAGCAGAGGTATACAAAAGTCCATAATAAAAGCTGGCCTAAACAATTTGACATCTGAAAATTCTTCTTGTACCAGTTCAGGTAATTCTTTTCTCGCTTTTTGAATATACAAAGAACTAGTTTTACATTCGACGAAGTATAAATTATTAGATGTGTCTAAAACAAATTGATCAGCGCATACGACCCCTCCAACCTTAGTTTTGACGGTTCCGTTCCCTTCCAAAGTGAACAGTTTCTTGTCTTCCGTTAAGTAGTAGATTTTATCAGTACCGTTTGCTTTTTGGATTTGAATTATGTCATCTTTGAATAATCCGAATTTTCTGGCAGAGAGACTGTCCTTATCGTATTTGTATACTCCGTCTCTTGCTCCGAAATAGACATTTTTGTCGCTTCCATAGTCTGCAGTGGAATCTCTGCCTCCTTCTAGTATTTCATAGGCAGCTAGGTCTTCAAGAACATATATGCAGGATCCTCCTTCGAAATGTGGTGCGTTGACTGTGAAAAATATAGAAGGTAGGTCTGTAGAGTCACCTTGAAGAAATTTGTTATCATCTGCTTGAACGAAGAGCTTGGTGATGTCTCCTGCTGAGGTAAATATGACGTGGTCTTTAGTGAACAAGCTTTTGGATGTGTTGCTTGAGGTCGCAGGCATGAAGAGGATAGCTGTTAGGATTGGCCACATGTTTGTACCTGAAATAAGGAAACACATGTTTTAGTATAATTTATTTTACAAGGTCAGTAAGACGTTTTGGCTTTTCACGAGAAGCAACAGGAGCACAAGCGACAAATATATATTACTTGTTCTTTAGTAGCGCGCCCACGATAATTTGGGATGAAAATAAAATATGTGTTTAAATAATCAAGGGTCTAATCTTCTTCCATGCAAAATTTCATACAATTAGATTGTCCCTTTGAGCATGAACAGGGAATCACATAATATATATAATATTATGTTACTGTTAAAGCCCGAAATGTGGTAAATCCTAGGATTTAGAGTAAAATATAAACTTAAAATATATTCGGGCTTTTACAGTAACATAACATACATATTTATAATGTACATATTAAGTTTTTCTCTTAGTATACTGGACGAATTCAAATATAAGAAACATTAGCAACTCCAGGCTATTTTAAGCTTTTAAGTGTCATTTGTCAGGTATTTTTAGCACTTATAACAAATTTACAGGATAGTTTTTTTCGTCTCCTGTAAACTTGGTCTCAACTAGATACTGCATTCTTCCAGGAAGGGTGCGATATGTACACTTAAAATCTTTCGACTATTTTAATATTGGTGTGATAGAATTTTTAAGAAACCGATGCAACCTAAACGACACTATGGTTAAAGATAAATAAACTGGCGGTACCCTACAGTGTTAA
This sequence comes from Macaria notata, assembly GCA_927399415.1. NCBI lineage: Eukaryota > Metazoa > Arthropoda > Insecta > Lepidoptera > Geometridae > Macaria > Macaria notata. Next base: position 1,595,026 of record OV656750.1, on the reverse strand, counting down.
ATGCCTATTTAACAATTAGTTGTTAAAACCAAATTATGGAAAGGAGTTAATACAAAAATGATGAGCCTAAAAAAATAAAAGAAAAAGAACTTTCCCCAACAATCTTCATCGATCACTCAATTTCCGAAGTCAAACGACGCGACGTACAATCCAAGTGGGCAATGATTCAGATTATGTATTGAGTCTGAATGGTTATGTAATTGATCACGCAAGATTGTGTGTCCGTGCGTGAACTGCGCGGGGCCGTTGTACGTAAACAACCATTTGTAGGTTTGTTGGTCATTTGATATTAATGGTATTTTTTGGGAAAAATATTTTTTGGTACCTATTATGCGAAGAGTAGATAGGTAGAGTAGGTACTCAAATATTAGCGTGGACCTACTTTCGACAACCCAGATTTTTTTTTATTTTTCCTAGCGACAGGGACACACACCTAGATTTTTTTAGAATTAGTTCTAACATTGTTAGATTGTACTGCATATGCTAAATAAATTAATATGGCTCATATATAGTTGCCCCAAATAATATTCATTTGTAGTATAATGTTTAACACGCCCTAATTCAAGGTTTTCTTTAGCCCTTTCATGATAGTTTTAAAAGCACATAGACCAAGACACAATCATAATATGTAGGTATGCGGTTTTTTTAAACCCTGGTCACGTATTTCGTTGCTAACATTGCAAAGTATCAATTTTTGTTAAGACTATTACAAAGTTTTTTTTTTATATCATGAAAGAATTATATTTAATGAAATATAAAACAACAACGGAAACGCACAATCTAACTTCCTTCCTTCCTATATTAGATAAATAGAATGCATCAAACTGTAACACTTCATTTACACGAAATCTGTGCCAAACTGTTGCACTTTTACGTACTGAATAACAAATTAAACAACATTTTAAACATACTCTAACAAACCATCGCCATCAATAAGCTAATTAAATAAACGGATAATAACAAAAGAACTACGAAAAAGAAAAAGACATCAGAAACATTCCATCAATAGTAACAAAACAAAAAAAAAATAACAAAAATCCCGTTACATAATCCCTTAAATAATACGATCAAAACATCATTCAATGCAATAATATACATAAGTAAGCAAATACATACGTACTATTTTAACATATTTTGTGCCATTTAGATAACTTGAGAAGCTCATCCGGCAAAGATAGTGCGGAATCGTTTTATTTTGATATCATATTGTTTTTGTGCTGTATTGTGCATTGGACGTCGGTGATAACTCGTGGACTTTAAAATGAAGGAACATGTAAGTAAAAACACAAATATTTGTTCTTATGAATGTAAATAAATGAAAATTGTTATGGAAATGTTGCTCTTCGATTGAGAAGAATTTTTGTACTTACAGGAATTTGTCTAACAACTTGTCTGACAGAAAAAAAAATTGTGAATGGTACTTTTAACTTTATTTTTCATTTATTGATGTCTTATTTCAATTTGATGTTCTAGTTAATCGCTGTAAATTGTTGATGGCATTCAAGGTTTTGTTTCGCGAGTACATAGCGCAATATTGTAAAGGTGTCTATGCAATGCACAAAATTTAATTATATTATTTTCTTATTTCAGTTGGTGTCTCTGCTCTCTCTTCTGGCCATATCAACAGTAGCTGCTAACAACTGCTCCTACAATTTCGAAGGCACTTTCTACTCAAGATCCACCGCACTTACTATAAAAGGACTTCCAACTAATCTAGCTTACAATCCCCATTCAAAATCTCTTCTATTCACACTTATAGACCTAAAAACCTTGCACAATGATGATGTACAAACGAAAATGGACCAATTCATACTCAAGAATGGAGAACCAATCAAAATACACAACATCAAAGGTCAAGCCGCAGCAGTGGACGCACATAACAACAAAATGTACATAGCAACAGACGACGGACTTACTGAGTTAAATGATGATAACACAGTAAAGTTTGTCAGCTTGAAAGACGAAGACATAGTCCAACTATTCAAACCGGCCCACAAAAATGTCCTATACGCAACTTTATTCCCTGAAAACGAACTGTACGTCATCGATTTAGAAACAAACGAGAAGACTAAAGTCGAGAACGTTCCATGCGCATATTTCATGGCAGTTGACGACAAGGACAACATTTACTATGAATGTAACTCGAAATATGTAAAAGTTTTGCTCAACGGCTTTCAAGAACCCATAGAGTTTGTGGGCTTGGGAAAGAATGCGGGAAGAGCTATAGCTGTGGATAATTATTCAAGAGCAATTCTAGCCACGAACGATGGTCTGTACCATCTGAAACCAGATAACATGATACCAGCTAAACTAATGGATTTAGATATAACTCCCAGTGGTATAGCGTTCGATTCTGATGACTTCTATATATCCACGAATGGTGTTATTTACAAATATAGCATGGAAGGGTGCGAATATTCTGTCACTAGTAGCAATTGAAGCAATAAACAATTGGTTAGTTATTTGATGTTTGTTTTATTACGTTGTAAGTTGAAGTAACTCTAAGATTGAAAGAAATTAAATAATTAATTTTAGATTACCCCGCACTACTCAACATTACTTAGGTAAAATACAAATCCACAAATATATAGGTAAAGTTTAACATACGAATTAATCTCAAGAAGTACCTAATCTAAAATTTCTTTTCTTGAGATTAACTCGTATAATAGTAGCGACTTTTTTATATGATATAGGCTTACGCTGGACTACAACTTGCCTGAAGTTAAGCAACGTTATAATCTACGATCTAGCGCGCTTGAAGAGAAACGGTGCTTTTTTAGAATCAGACATAAAAAAGACATTATTCCTTTTCGATTATTTTGGCCTCTTTAGTTAAGCTTTGGTTTCCTAGGAAAGCGGTGCCATTATATAGCGGCAGTAATACAGCGTTGAATGACGTCGCTGGAACGTTGTCTATGTAAACAAAATCGCGCGGTTTCCTAGAGAGCGGTAACTGACACCGTAAAATCAAAAAGCGGTGCTGCCATTTGCATGACGGCCGTGTTGTCGGTGTCAGATGGTTTGGTGAACCTTTTATTGATAGCGGTGAAGCTATTGATACTTTTTGTTTGACGTTTATTTAAAAACTAACTGTGCCTGCTATTTCATCCGCGCGGAATAGTTATTTTGGGCAACCTTTTTAGCTTTATAAATTATATCTGTTACCAACGACTTGAACCGTTTTTGCAGTGCACGCAACGGAATCCTTCAAAGATGAATAATTTTCTCCGCTTTTTCCACATTTTCCATTGTTTCTTCGCTCCTATTAATTGCAACGTGATGTTATATAGCCTAAAACCTTTCTCAATAAATGGTCTATTCAACTAACACAAAAAGATTTTTTCAATTCGCACCAGTAGTTCCTGAGATTAGTGCGTTCAAAAAAACAAACAAACATTTCAGCTTTATAATATTAGTATAGATAATGTCTGACGGTGTGTTAAGACGGCCGTGGAACTTTCCACATGTCATCACCGTAAAGACGGCCATCTATTTGTGTCCGTAGTATTACGGCCGCTATACGATGGCACCGCTTTCCTAGGAAACCAAAGCTTTAGAGCTAGTCTGCTGAGAGAATGTAAAATTAGATAAATTATTCGTAACTACAACAACTATGCAATTAGGAATTAGACATAATATTTAAGGGATATGATACAAGAAAAACACTTACCCAAACTATAAAAGGACACTACTTGAACTGATGAAAGATTCATCAACTATGGGAAAATAATAGAAATGTCTAGATTAGGATGATATCGAAATGGAAGAATAGTTCTACTTTGTTTATAATCTATCAGAAAGGGATGACATCACATTAATAGATGAAATATTAGTATAATAGGCTTACATCAATGAAGTTTTCATTCACACGGATTACACAGGCTGATTCTGAGACCAAAGGGAAGTAAAATAGGCTACACTACTAACGTATGTCGACTATATATATTTAAAACTTACAGAACAAGAAAAATCAAATTATTACAAGTTTGTTTAGTCTAATATATTATAACGCTTAGATCGTTTTCGTTAACTAATAAAGTATGATAACTTACCAATTTTAATTAAATTTAACTAAGACCACACTTATGTACTATGGATAAATAAAAAATATGTAAATTTGGGAGCTAGGTTACTACAGCCACAGCTACAAACATATACATACATATACATACATATAGACAAACTCATAATTATATAGATACATACACAATTATTTAATTAAACACATCAAACTAATAACACCCCTCTTTTTGTCGGGAGGTAAAAACACGAGTTATCAATTATTAGCAGGCGTTATATAGCCCTGCTATATGCTTAGGTAATACACAATGTACAATGTGCAATACATATTGTCCAATGATATAAAATTAACACTTGTAAGACCTAAAGACCCCTAAGGTCACAAAATTAAAACACATTCTGCAATATACTGTACCTAGTACTACCTAGGTATATAACCAAAAACCTAACCAAAGGCCTCCACCACGCGGAGGGAACTTGACCTTGGAAAAAAGAAAAAAGAAAAGATATGCTTAAGCCTATCAATATAAATAGGGTAATACAATACCTGCCTGGTTTTGAATACTCACGACATTTGTTGCCAGATGGTAATTCTTAGAAAATAAGTTTCCTAGACAAACTTATAAATATATGTAAAACCTAGTGGACGCCCGCGGCTTCGTTCGCATGAGTTTGAGACAAAAATTAGCCTCTGATAGATTATGAAATGAGTAAAGGATAGCCCCCTGTATACTAATATTCTTTCTATCAACATATCGGTTGGTTTACAATCCCACCGGTCACTCTAAACAAAGGCAATGTTTTATAAAGACTGAATCTAGTTTGTTCTTTCTCAGATCAGTTTTGAGAACGTTCGGTGGTGCATTAGGTGATGGTTTTTTTATCAAGTATTTATAATTCATATTTTTTCTGTTTTAATTTGCTAATATAGTGGTTTTTGTGATGTGAGGCTATCGGTTCCGTTTATTGTTTCAAAAATAATTATACTTGAATTTATGTTATCAACATTTTGAACAAGTTAATTTGCCAAAACAATTTTCGTAAGACAAGTGTTAAATTGTTTTTACAAAGATTTTAAAAATATATAGTTTCTTTAAGGTGTTCAGTTTTAATTGGATATACAAGTAAATTTGTGAAAGAAATTAATAAGTATATTAAAAGATTGCTGATTTTTGTTCAAGTTAATTTTTTTATGTAGCAAAAAATTGATGAATACTTAACCTTATTGCTCGTAAACAAAATATCTATTCGGCTTCGTTTTTTATTTAAATTTCATGCAGCAAACTAGTAAAACTGTTCTTTTGTATTTTGTAAACGCCTGATAAAAAAGACACTTTATGTAATAGGCACTACTATTGCTATGAATTTTAATAAAGGATCTATAAATTAAACAGCGTATGAGTTCTGAAATGAGAGAACCGACCTATTCACATAAAAATGAATAAGTAATATAAAGCTAATTATTTTCATTTCAGTTTGCCAATGTCGTGAACCGAAGATGTATTCCAAATTCTTCTGTATCCTCGTGACTCTATTTATGGTCACTCAAGCTGAGAAATGTGACCGCACAAAAATCGGAAACGAATATTACAAACGTCAACTAATTGCTACCATAGATGGATATGCTACTGGCATAGTTATAGACCCAAGAACGGAAAACATATTCTTTATCCTACACAAAAGAAACTATACCAAAGGCATACATCTTCTCAAGCACGGATCTTTAGGAATCAAAGCTTTACCAGTTTCTGATGATCTTATTGGACAATGCGTTGCCATAGACATACCAAACAACATAATATACATCGGAACTAACCAAGGACTAGTAACATATGACTATTCCAGAACAGAAATCACGGCAGAAAGACCAATAGGAGACGATGATGTAAGAAATATCTTCATAGACAAAGCTGATAACCAAATGTATATAACAACGGGATCAAATCACGAAATATTCAAGTTTATGAACAATTCTGCAGCAGTCAAACGACATGACAAAACGCCTAAAGCATACAGCTTCGTGCAAGATGCAAAAGGAAACGCGTTCTACGAGTATGTTGACGGAAGACTTTACTTCTTTTCCATGGAATATTTCGAACCTATACAATATAAAGGGTTTACTAGAGAGCTAAAATATATTCTACAGTTGAACCAACATGATGAAGCGATAGTTGCTGTCAAAGGATCTCTATTTAGACTAACAACTAAAAGCATTTTGCCAGTGAAAATTGGTCAGCTCGGCTTCAAAATTACGGGGTTAGCGTTTGATAATAAGAATAATATAGTTGTTGGTACTAAAGGAAAGATATATAGATATAAACCCATAGATACTAATGATCCATGTCCTGCCGATGATTATTTCATGTCCACTATTTAAGATTAGATTAAAATTTAGATTATTAACACTAAATAGATTAATACAATTTAGATAAGTTGAATTTCCATGAAATCTAATAAAGATGTGATTAATAAGTAGTCCCATAGTTTTTCTTTATACTTTATTCGATATCGTGTAAGTAAATCAATACAATTTGATAGTTACGCCATCTGTTGACGTTATTGGAAACGAAACGGTTGTCAATAATATAGCTCGAATGTAAGGGAAATTATACTACTTACGAGTATGATGATATAATTGTAACCACAACAAACAAAAAAACAACATATAACACTTATATTTAGTGGCTCCTTGTGATAAATCACAGCTCGCTATAAAAAGATTCAACATAATGCTTAAAACCGAATAGAAAGTTATACTTATTGATATATTTTGCGTAGATATGTTATGAAAATTAAGTTACAAAAAAGTTATTTATAAGAGACTGTCATGATACCATAGAATTAAACAACATAAATGAAATTAAAAGTAGCAAAAAGATTTGGGCTCGTCCGGGATTTGAACCCGGGACCTCTCGCACCCTAAGCGAAAATCATACCCCTAGACCAACGAGCCGGTGAGAGAATGGTTAAAATTATCCGTTTCTTAATAAAGAATCAAATTATTCTCAAAATAGATGATTACAATGTCATTATTTCATTATTATAATCTCTTCAAGTAGAAACCTACATACAAAGTTTTATTAGATAACTATGTACTGTTTTAAAGTCAGGTATTTTATTACCATAGTATTATAACGTAGTATAAAAAGTTTATTAAAGACATAATGTATTCTATTTCTACATTACGATGATCGAAGCTCGAATGGAAATACCTTCTAGGCAAGCGTATTCTAATTTTTTACCCCTCACCGAAAAAAAGAAACTAAATCTGTGTAAAAAAACCCATATACTTACCTACATTTTTATACGTCGAAATAATTATTGCTGTCTCTTTTTTCCAAGTCGAAATCCAACAACCACCTATAGCAACAGTTTTTATAAGTATTTTTAATAATTATATTTTATTATTAAAATCAAGTCCAAGATCTAAATTAGACTGATAATAATCTAAAACATATTTTTTCTGAATAAAAAACCTTTAAAAATACACAAACGTTACATCTGGCGGCAATCTTACATAACCTCTGACGTCACTAACACATAACCTCAAACAATAAACTATAACCTTAAACAATACGGTTCACATACTGCTCTGTACAATAGAATTGTCCAAATGAATTGGGGGCAGCACTTGTGCTATGTTTAGACGAAACAGTAAATTGATTGAGAATTTTAGAGTAGAAATTATGTGTTTCATTCAAATTGACAAAATATTAAGATATGCTCAGTCGTTAAATTTTATTTTAACGTATCTATTATCTTACTAGCCAAAGAGATAAGACCATAAAAGAGGAACAACATTATGTAGGTATCTATATATTTTCTTGTGTCAACTTTTTAGTTCCATTTTTATCCGCTGGCAAAGTCATCTTGTTGAGTGTAACATTGTTATTCAGGTGAAAATACTGTCCCACGGTGTAAAAACTAGGAGTTGTATAATATCTAGATGCTAGCATATAAAAAATGATAGATTATCATCATCATCAGCTTAAATAGTGATTCCAAAGTAAGTAAGTTCGTATGGAGGTGGCTTACGCTAGTGTTGAGAGTTTTAAAACGGCACTGGAGGTTTCTATAAAACTTAGAGCGTCTATCTAAGCCAGCCACCGCGGTTAGGTTTTGGATGGGTGACCGGAAAGTTGCTTGTATATTTGGGCCTTACCATAAATCAGATGAAACATTAAAGCATATCAAAGGCCCCTGGATCCTTTTTGGAATCTTTCGATATCAGAGTTAACTAATCTACTGCAAATATATTTACTTTCAAGTTTAGTGCCTGAATGATTTTTTAGAGCAAGGAAATACAGCACCTCAATATTTTCTTTCAGATTTTTTGGATTCATATTCAGAATTTTTCGTAGATATTACCTTTTTTTCAATTAATAAAATTATAAACTTATCAATTAATAAAAAATAAACTTATGCAAGGTTATGCTTCTTATCTCCGCTTCATTTAAATTTAACTCAATTTAGTCGATCGTTTTGTTCATGCACATTCACTTTTGTTTACATAAATCTAACAATTCACTCAATACGTTGCTGTTTCAACACCATCTATCTATAAGAAAATAATTCAAAAGCAGTAACAGTCTTCAAACTATTCGTACAATCGAAGAATAACCCATACTACGATATGAAACAAATTTACAATTTCCAAATGGTAAAAATATTGATTCTTTTCTTCAAAAATAACTCTACAAAGTAAGAACAAATACAGCAATGTATTTCGTTCTTACAGAAACGATTTCAACCAAAGAACGTGCAGCAAAATGCAAAAGCCACCCACCACTACGTATCAAACTTGGAGTTTAAAATGTTAACTTTACCTTACAAGTTGCCAGTGCGTTCTAAATTTGTACCAAGGAGGCTGTCTTTTGTTAGTTTTATTTATTTTTTTTGCACATAAAAGGTCGAATAGCTTTTTTGTTGAATTAATATTATAGTGAGTTTTTAATATTGAAATTCATGTGAGTGCAAAAGGAAGATTGTTTTTCGGTTGCGCTGGAATTTACAGGTGTGTAAGTATTTTTAATAATATTATAGTTAAATAAAACTAAGCTACATTAAAAGTAAAAGCCAAAAAGCTTTACAGTGCCGGTTTTCTGCAAAAAAATTGAAAATTATTCGCTTAATATTTCAACTGTAAAATAAAGCAGACTCAGGTAAATGTTTGAAGAACTAGCTTTATAAGGAGACCTACACTTATTACACTAATAAGGACAATTAATTTTACTCGATCAAACATCATTATCATCTAAATGTTTAAAAATTGATATATTATGACGCACTGGCGCGTCTAGTGATAAAAATTAGAACTAATTTGAAAATACATTTTGTTTTATTGTAAATTTGCTTATATTCACATAGCGTCGTTGGTATTGTATAAAATAAACGCTAAAACAGCAGCGCAAATTTTGAAGCATTTGACAAATTAATTACCTAGCCTATATATATAAAATAAGATAAATATGTTAACACATATTTTAAGCCCGCATTTACATACCTACATTAATGAGGAAAACCAAAACATTGTACAAGCCATAACTATATTGGAAACTCGCATTAAAATCGAAATCTCTTGACTCCAGAGCTAGTATACTCAATCCACACATAAATAGGGATCAACGCACCTTTTGCAAAGGTTATTCAAACTGGTAAAGCACTGGGTTCAGTAGGCGCAAAAACTTGGGTTTATGTAAGCATGGGTTAGGCTTTGCATAGAATTTGCATGTTTAATAAACTTGGTCTAAGCTAAGTTGTACATAACAAGTAACTTAGGACTTTATGCGTTGCCTAAGAGTGGTTAGTCGTAATCTAAATTGTATTTAGTTAAAGTTACAACTTCGTTTACAATTTGCAAATCATGTCACCTAAATCTGTGGCCTCACCATTTCCAAACTGTGCGTGTGTCATTGTCTTAAAGCAGCCTCATTTAATAGGCAGTTTAATTTCAGAATAGATATCAGTTCCACTTAGTGGTTTTTGAGGATATGTTGGTAAAACAAAACGTTTTAAACTAGTAATTAGTGCTTTATAGTTCTGCACAAAACATGATATCTGTTCCTACCATTAGACACAAAATTGACTTAAACACATATTTCTTAGTGGGAAAAAAATTGTGTACAACAGTTAATTTCATAAGTTTTCAAACTTTTTATAAATTTCAAATTGCCAAGAAAGTTGAAATGTAAGTACGTGCTTGCAAAGTAGGAACCTTTCAATTTGTTATCTCATAGTCATCGAGTGAATCAGTCAAGAAGGCGAAAAGAGATTTGAAAAACGCTTGACACCCAAAATCGTCACTATCACACACTGCATTTATAAAGTGTTGTCAAAAAATGAGAGCGCCACTGTCGTTTTTCTTGTATCCCCAATTACAATCTAATAAGTAAGGAGTTTTGATACTGGCGATATTACAATCTCACTTTCTTAGCCTCCTTGCAGATTATCACACCATTCTCTGACACCTTGTATATCTGATAACGATCATTTTTCACCTTGTAACACAAAACGCAGAATTTGAAGAGACCCAAATGAAAGTTGCAAGCCTTGGTCGCGGACATTATGACCGGTGCGTAGGTATCATATTAATTACATCAGTGATCCTACAACTAAATCATAAGTCATAATAAACAAGATTACAAGATAAAGTAGAATAAAACCTGTCCTACTACTACCTATTTGGACTAGCTAATACTAAAACCTTTTTAGAATTTATTTGACATGCACACTCAAAACAATTGAAACCCAAAACGTAATCGGCAAAAGAAATCGCATTCGTAATTCAAATCTCATAAATCCGCGCGCTCCCAGAATTGAAATCCAACTTCAAATCCGGAAGGAAGCTCGGAGGAAGAACAAGCGTTCCGTATCTCACTTTCTTACATCATTGTTGCGCAATACGCATGTCACTGTGCGAAACGGAACGCACATCATTGCCATGTTCAATTGAAATTATTACGTCGCTTGTTGAATTCGAGGTCATTTCCGAGATTTTGATCTCGTTTTCGTGATTTAATTGAGAAAGTTTGTAGAACAGATTTTATCTAGTCCGTAGGATGAATTTGGATTTCGTATTGTCACGATTTTGTAATAAAGTTAATTGAGTAGGTATCCTTCTTTGGTCTCTTACATAATTATATATATTCGATTTAGCAAATCTGATCAAAACTAAATATATCACCAGCTAGATTATGAGTGCGAGTGGTAATAAAATTGTATTAAGTAGGTACATTATTTTCCGGTTTTCACGTTACTTTTATTTATACCAAGAACCAATAACTAAAAATCCCTAGCACAAAAACATAAATACGAGGAAAAACATTAAAGTGAATGGCAACACAATAATTTATAACAAAACGTAGTGATGGGAAAGCCCAAAAATAAATTCCGAAATTTATCGCATTTACCGTAAAATACGTAAGTGTTCATTCTTTATACGATAAAGAAGTAGATCGTAAATTTATACATGCATAATTCGTGCATTGCATAATAATTATGCCAATTATTATATAAATTAGGTTGGACGACGTTTATGCGTACTTTAAATGGTAATAAAGAGATGAGGTAACAGTTTTATGTGAAGTGTACAGTCGCCTAAATATATTATAATGTGTTTATGATGGACTGTAATTTTTGGACAAATAATTCAGGTCGTGTAATAGGTTATGACGAGCACACGATAGTAATTTAATGTGCTTTTGTTACCAAATAAAATTTGTGTTATATGTGTTACTACTGAGTATTGTTTAAATACTTTGAAAATAATTTTAATTTCTATTTCCAAAATATATTATTTCGGTATCTTAGCTCTAAATCTCATCGTATTCCATAATCATTTGCCATTAGGACAAATTGTGGTATTGCAAACCTATTCAACAAAAACTAGTTGCTATTTTAAAGACGACTATCAATAATAAGCTGTATCCAGATTGCTACACGTTGTTATCGCTGCAGCAATGTTCAATAATTATAATAATTAGGGAACCGTCGTGGCTTATATTATATACACATATTTATTCACAAACAAAAAATACCAAAATTCAGTTGTAGATTCTTCCAGCCTCCGAACGCCTATAAATCTATTCCTTTATTAAAAAATCAATATAAATGTATATTTGTACAGTAACTATCTCTTCTATTCATCCATGTTGTATGTTTTGGTGAAAAAGTCTGTAAGTACAGCATGTAACTACAATAAATAATAATTAACTAGTAATTTGAAATCTCATATGATCGCTTCAGTTGCTCATGTGACAGTTATTGTAGATTATAGTCGTTTTCCTATCACAGTTTAGGCCATAAAAACTCTTAGTATCAGTATCAGCCAGAGGTTACTTGAATGATCCACGAATTTATCAAGACTAATATAATTTTGCAGAGTGTATCCACGGGCTGGCTCTACTATAATAATAAATGGCAAAAGCCCAATTGCTACATTCTCGTCACTGTACCACTGTACCAAACAATACAAATATATAAAACTCAAACGTGACTGACTAACTGACCATCAACGCAGAGAACAAATCACTGGACGGGTTGGGAGATTATTCGACCGGTCTAGAATATATAATATTGATATAATATATAGAAATAATATATATGAAGAGAATATATCAAAGAATTAAATAATTAATAATAAATTTAATATTTTAGTTAATTTATAATATATATATCATATTATTCTCTTCATATATTGATATAATATATTTTTATAAAACCGGCGACTTGAAGTTAGTTAGGTCTTATATCAGACTGTCTATAGAACAGTTGGTTAGTTTTATGGTGCAGTAAATTTTCATTGATTAGATAATCCTTTGCACTCTGTAAAGGTCATAGCTCACTTAAACGACTCTGCTCCCACCCGGCAAAAAGAATATTATTCAAATATAGTCTTTAAATATTGCTCTTTAGATATATTTTACATTGGCATCATGAATTAGCAGACAGCCCGCTGTCAGCGAGCTTACCGCCGTCAGACTGCTCGGTAGTTGATGCCTCGCTGGCCGCAGGATGTAGGCGAGCGGTCGGCGCGGTGTCCGCGCGGAGTCAGCGCGGCGTCAGCGCGGTGTCCGCGCGCGATGCGCGCGACGCGGTGCAAGCTTTCGCCGCGTGGACTGCTGGGTGCCTGCTAGCTGTCGCCGCGTGGACTGCTGGGTGCCCGCTAGCTGTCGCCGCGTGGACTGCGAGCAGTTACGGCAGTGTTGGGTGGGAGCTGTGTTGGAGCAGAGTCGTTTAAGTGTGCTATGACCTTTACACATCTTTGTCGTAGGTGGAATGTGGTGCACTTTAAATACATTTATATTGGCAACAGACTATAAACAATGATCTTAATTATACGCATTCTTCATTCATACTTGTGCGACCTCGGAAATTACGGACGTCTGAATCAGTGCCCAATTAGCCAAAACGTATAATAGTCGGTGATTATATATTAATATTATATATTCTAGTCATTCGGGCGGCCCTTACATTCTTCGATCTCCAAAACTACGCAATGGGATGGATGTGGTTTTTTTTAACAGATATTGTTTTAAGTGGACGGTTTTTAAATATGTAACGTCGTGTAACCGTGCGAAGCCGGGCAGAGCAGCTAGTATATTAAAAAAATAATTGCCAACACATCTATAGAACACAATTTTTTTATCAAAAATACTTGATATAAAGTCCTAATCCGCAATTGCACATTATACTAAAAGTAATATTAAAACCGGATTAGTTAATAGCCTCGTGATAGCTTCGTTCTCGTCAATATTTATTAGATTAAAATATGTATATGATAATATTTTTTATAAGTTGGTAGGAATTCTCCAATCTTTAAAATATGAGTTTAAATGTACCCATTTAGCTAATCTTAAATAGCTTAACAGCCCCACTTCCCTCAGCAGACGATACAATAAACTTACTTATTATTATAATCTATTATAAATGTCACCTACTCGTAGGAACGCTAGATGGCGCTGTTCTGTGTTAAAACACGAAAACGATACTATGGAGCCCATATTTTTCTTTTCTGTCTTACAATGATGGAATAATTATTCTTACCCCAATTAGAAAACTAATTTTTGGAGCTTGAACCGGTCTAAATCCTTGTCAGAGGTTGCCGCTATCGAGTTAATATAATAATAATATTACAGCATAATACTGGTGTGAGTGATCCCAGTCAATACCATTAGCTGCTCCACGCCACGACTTTATGTATAACCTACCTACTAGCCATATTAGCCAAACGAAAACTAGAAGTAAATTATTTATTAAAGCTCAACATTTGTAATCACAATAGTACATACAATAAAATTATAACAGACAATATAGGTAGATTGTGTCATATGTTGAAGTTAAGCACAGCTTGCATTATAACTTACATTATAATTTGCATACACAATTTTATAAGAATTATATCAATCTACTATAAACATTTCTAATTTTGGTGCATTACGCTTAAATTTGATATTCATATAAGTATCAAAACTGTATAAACTGGAACTGTTAACAGGACTGGGTAGGTTGTTGTTTTATACAATACCGGTCATATTTTTGGACTGAACGTAGATGATAATGGCGTAGGCATCCGCTAAGCAAGGATTTTTGGAAATGCCACTTTTAAAGGGGGTGACATAGGGGATGCATGTTATACTTAATGCGAGCGAAACCGCGAGTACCCACTAGTGTTCAATAATTATAACAGCTAGTGGAGTGCATCATGCTCAGAGGTCAGGGCGGATCGTGCTTGCGTTCACTTGCAGGCTGAATAATTTACTGTTGCTAAACGAATGGTAAAGGACAGAGTTTACTTGATATTATGTCGATTTGAATTTGATAAGTATTATATTCATGATGTACGAGTACATCCGTGAAATAATTACGCTTCAACACACTTCATTGTAATGATTAACGATAATTATCCGTGTAACAACACAGCCTGGGAAAGGAAAAACTTTCAGAAATACATATACAATATATTAAAATAATGAACACATAAAAACGATAATCTATTATCCCCAACACTATCTGAACAATGACTGTACGGAGTAATAATAAAGATTAAGATAGACCAATGTTTGCGGAAGAAAAAGTGAAGAAAAACTTACACCTTCCTTTTTCCTTTTATTTATATCGCAAAGACATGCGTAGTGTCGTTACACTTGTGTTTAATAAGTAATTAGTGATGTTCCTGTTTTATTTAAACCAGTGATTACCGAACTAACCGAAACGAACAATATTTAAAATACAAAAATTGCATGTCACATCCTTGCTTATGAACATAAACTGATATTGTACTAAGGGCGACAAATAGCCTAGATAGGTATATGGCTTTATTAATCATTTTGATAAAAAATGAGGTAATGAGCAATCTATACAGCCTTTAAAGTTAAAACAACTTCGATCAACTTTACGTAAACTAATCTATACTAATATTATAAAGCTGAAGAGTTTGTTTGTTTGTTTGTATGTCTGTTTGTTTGAACGCGCTAATCTCAGGAACTACTCATGCGAACTGAAAAATTCTTTTTGTGTTGGATAGACCAGTTATCAAGCAAGGCTTTAGGCTATATACCATTACGCTGCAACTAATAGGAGCGAAGAAACAATAGAAAATGTGGAAAAAACGGGGAAAATTATTCATCTTTGAGGGCTTCCGTTGCATGCGCTGCGAAAACGGTTCAAGATATCAAAAAAATGTGTATTAAAGAATTATTTCTCTTGAAATAATCTAACAAAATGTCCGCAAGAGTATATGTCTATGTTTTAAGGTTAACTCACTAGAACTGTTTTTATGGTAATAACTATTCCACGCGGACGAAGTCGCGCGCATCAGCTAGTTACAATCATAAAATAATAATGAATGTCTTGATTTGATTATATTCTCTTCATATTGCTTCTTGACAAGTTACTTACGCAGTTACGTATACCTACATAAGTATCTCACGCACTATAAACCCGACTAATTATTACAGTATTCAAGATATGAGATTATAAAAACAAGACATTGTACTGTTTGCCTTCTCACGATTCTATCGATAAACCTTTTTGTCTGTCTGCATGCTTGGAATAAGACTTTTTATTGCCTATTTATTACAAGGTCAATACTACGTGATATACATCTGTTTTTAATTAAATTTGGACACAATACGATCTCTTTAATCAGCCTCTTTTGACTTAATGATGCAATTTAGAGCTATGATTTTCAGAACTAATTAACGTTTTGCGATATTTTATGCATACAACAGAATAATTAATATCAATTATACGTAAAAAACTCTGGTGCCCTGGAAGAACGGCAAGTGCCTAATTTGGGACGCAACTTGTGTCTGCACTTTTGCCGCCAGTCACCTGAGTCGTACCATTCACTCACCGTCAGCTGCTGCCGAGGACGCCTGCAGAAGCAAAAAGCAGAAATATACTGCCTTGGAAACGCTCCATCATTTTGTTCCTGTTGCCGTAGAGACCATGGGCAGTTGGAGTGGTGACGCTAAAGATTTCGTCAGGGAGTTAGGCCGAAGAATTAATGAGAAGACGGGAGACACCCGCTCTGGATCATTTTTGGTGCAAAGGTTAGCCATCGCGATTCAACGTGGCAACGCGGCGAGCGTAATGGGAACCTTTGCGCCGGGAGCGATCCGGGGTGGGCTCTTTGATTAATTTTTGTTTGTTTTATTTTACTTCATATTTTATTTTAGGTATATTATATATTTTAATATTATGTTTAGGACTTGTAAATATTAGTCAGTTACTTTATGTTTTATAAGTTATGAATAAATTATTTACATATTATACGTAAACAATTCGATTGTATTGTAACTTATGAAGATTTATTTCCTTAAGTTGAGGAAATAATCTAATAGGTAAGTATATATAATTGGCAATTTTGAGGCTGTAAAATTGGTAACTATATAAAATTTGACCAGATGGAAAAGCGATATAAATTGCAGTAACTAAAATTATTATTAAATCAATCAATCAACAACTTGTCAGAGTTGGTGCGTACAGAAATTGATCATATTAGCGCCGATATGCAATATGTACTTTGAATTATACCTTTCATTACACTTTACCTCACTAGCAGTGTTTTATAAACTGTGATTTAATTAATATTATTATATTATGTATTAGTCAGTTCAGCCGCTTGAGAATGTCCAATTAACATAGGTATACTATGTATTTAATTTCTATGTTTTTTTGTACTATTGTTTTTTTTATATGTGGTGTTTTAATAAAGTATTTATCTATCTATCTATTTGTATGGGTTTCATACATTTTCACGATTAAACGGCTAAACCAATTGGGATGAAAATATTTAAGGTGGTATTCTGAATTAACACATAAACTGCGGGATAAAAAGATCCCGACAAGACGTATGCGAAGCCGCGAGCATCCACTAGCAAATTCGTAAATAAACCCACAGGTCAATGCTAGTAACTAGACAACACATACAATGACGTATATAGTAATACAACATACGAGTGACAGTGAAAGTCATCACGGTCATTGAGCCGGTGTGTAACAGTATATAGCATGTATATTATATATTATATAGTTGTGGATAAAAGTGGTTGGATCGGATAGGAAAGCGAAGGCAGACCATATGGCACGCGCTATAATCTAGACCATAAGTACACCAGCGAAGCAATTTTAACTTTGTGTTTATTCAGTTGAAATTTAGGGGCTTTAAGCTAAACATTTATGCCAGGCCAGCCCCATCGTAGCCTAATAACAATTACATTTACTTTATATACTTATAATACTAGATTAATGCTAGATTAGATTAACTAGCTATATTTGAATAAAAAATCGTTATATTTGTAATTAGTACACCTCTGACCTTGTTTAACTCTACTTGTCGTGTCCATCCAAAGGTTGCCTGGAAGAAATCGCTTAAGGCGATAAGGCCGCCCATTTGTACGTTATTATTTGTTCATATTTTACTTTGTACTATATACTTGTGTTGGTTTGCAATAAAGATATATATTATTATTATTATTAACTAGCTAATCTGATCCCACTATAATCCGTGGCAAGGTTCTCGGACAATCTGCGGTCCGCAGAAGCGAAGCAATTTGATGTTGGCAAGTAGTATTAAAGCGTGAGCCTATATCATGTAAAAAGATGTGTGATTTGGTCTAATTTTCATTTTTTCATTTAATCACGGTCAAGTGCAAACCCATTTCTTGTATAAAAAATAATAATATATGTACATACCTACCATATTTTGATTCAAATCGATTCAGTTGTTTGAGCATAAAGAAGTAACAAACAAACACACACACACACAAAACTTTCGCTTTAATAATACCTATTAATGTGATTTGCTCTCAAGCAATATGACCGAAATTTAGCTAATTGCAAAAGAGTAAATAATAAAAAAAAAACTTTCAGAAGACTTGATAACCTTCTTTTTTTGGAAGTCGTTAAAAAGGTTTTTAACGGAGCTCCTTAATATAGTTTCCAAGGTTTATCCACAAAAAATAAACAAAATAAAAGCCAGCAATTACAATGTTAAGTCCTTTGATTGCTTTGAGTAGATACTTGTGTATACTAACAAAATGTAATAAGCCCTAAGATATAACAACAAACTGTTAAAATTGTATCGAAATGAGAGAATAACTTAAAGCTAACTTAAGCCTTTATGATTTTTTTCGAAACGTATCGTAAAGTTGGCATTGATATTGACATTGAGAGATGAATGACGTGACAGGCGGGGGAAGTGTTGATTTGATTTATTTATGATAATTAATATTGAAGCTGTTGACAACTGGTTCAGAAACCGTGACCAAAGGCTGGTTTGTAGAATGCTGCAATAGGCCTACTCAAGTTTATGCATTTCAAATTGGTCTAAATGTTTCAGATAAGTTTTTAGTAAATTTAATAAGAGTTTAGTACGTTTCATTTCATATGGATAAGAATATATTATTGTTACATTTATAAAATTGTGACCTACCTGATGTAAAATGATATCACTACAGTATAATTAGAGTATAGTAACACGAAAAATGGCACTTCAATAAAACAAATAAGTCCTTAAAAATATGTTCAGTAAACAAACGTAAATTCTAGTTTCTATTATAATAAGTCACGTTACGGAAATAATATCGCAGATGTAATAAAACGGTCGTAGATCTTTTAAAGAGAACGTGAAATCGATATCAACATGCTATCTACACGTGAGATTATTAGGTTATTGGATCAATTTATATTTAAAAAACCTCATTATGATTAATAAAACTTGAAACATTTTCCTGTAACTTAAATTTAAAAATAGAAAGTACAAGGTCGATTTCGTTGAGTTTAAAACGCTATAACTTTTTTATTGACACTCACGTAACATTTTATGATCGATTTTTCGAAATTTGTAGTCACATTGGTCTCTTAACCATTATAAATCATTTTCTGGTTATTAATTTATGTTTTTGACTTCCATTCAACATATGCTAATTGAAATAATTCTGGAATTTCAGGTAAAATGGCGCGAACACGACATTTAAGAGCTGCGATATTCTTTGTAGTTCTGCACATCAGAGCTTCAACGTCAGCAAAAGAGTCTCCTAGTCCAATCCACGAAGTTTTCGAAGTCGTCAACGAACAAGCTCGAATAGATGAAAAAAGAATACAAACGAATCCAGGTCTTTTACCATACGGTAATCCTTTAGCAGGAAACTCGCTTCATAATGCGAAGTTGCACGCTCAAAACCAACAAGCCATGTTCAATGCTGAAAGAGTAAGACAGCACAGAGCACAGCTACAAAGACTTAACATGGGACCCAAACAGTCTGACAGTTACATGAGGGCATATCACGAGTCACAGGAAAATCATCAGCTAGCATTAGAACAGCAGCAGTTGAATCTAAGAGACAAGAAGCCGGCGGCACAACAGTCTAGTGTTAGAGAAAAGAAACCAGCACCAATTTCAAGAACATCTTCTGCTTCAAGATCTCCTGCTATGCGATCACCACCACCGTCAAGAACCTCAGCACGGCAAAGACAAGCCAAAAGAACCAGGGGTCCCGATCTAGCAAAGATCATGCAAGAAGAATCTGAACTGAAAGATAAGAACAGAAACCATAGATCGCACGGTTCAGTTGAATATCATCAATATTTACAACCGAGAAAGTACAAAACTGTCTACGTAACGGCCGGACCGACTTACGACCAAGGTGTTACTATAAAACCTAACGGTAATATTGGCGTGGCACCGTCAGAAGTACACGAGGAATCTACTCAGTTGTTTACACAAGCGATACCGAGCGAAACTCATTATGTTTATCCAAAACAGTACAACCAAATGCAGCAATACGAATCAGCTCAAGATATAGCGTCTCTAAACGCATTATTGAAAAGAGAACCGGACGATCAACTGACAGAACTCAACGCTTTAATAGAATCTGATAAGGAAGCTCACAAGGAATTAGAAACTCCAGTTGATCTATACTTTTATCTAAAGGACCCAAATCTAGCGCATCATTACGCTAACTCAATGTATGCAGAAGTACCTGAATATGCGAGTGCGTACATGCCACAAATAAAGGATCACATACCTATAACTGAAGAAACAGATGATATAGAAGATCCCAACAAAGTTGCCAAAAGACCTTTTACTCCACAACCAACTTACCCTTCTCCAACTACCCAAGAAGTGTCACCTCATAGTTTAAATTACTATTCAGTGCAACCAACGGTACCAACAAATCTAGACCCACATAAACCTTCGTTTGAAGCATTAAAGTACGAGAAACCATTGACATTTTATAGCCAAGATGTACGACAAGAAGAGACCAGCCAAAGATATCTTCACCACAATATAAAACACAATGGCATACAACATCTCAACGAAGATGGGACCGGAGTGTCAGCGTATGGAGACGACAATGTAAGTATATCAGTCAAAATTAATAGAAATAGAAGATCAGTAGACAAAACTTTAGATACCCAACCTTTTTTAGTTCCGGGAAATACTAATGAAGGTACTAACTACACTTCAACTTCCACTACAATAGAAATAAATGAAACTTTACCTATCCCAGAAGCATTGAGAGGTCATCGTATCAGTCTCAATTCATTTAAACCATATATAGCACCACATTATTCAAATGATAATTTTGCAGACGAAAGTCCGTATGAGTATAATTATGAAAATACAGACGAAGACGAAGATTACAATTTGGAATACGACGATTCAGAAGTCAAATATGGCACTCGACTCCCTATTAACAAACATTCTTCTTACATTAACACCACACCCTCGCGAATACAAAACCATTCCGATTTAAAAGGCAGCCCTTCATCTTATTACAGCTTCAAACATCCTACATATCAACAATCTCATATAGACCCTTCAGACTTTTCAACATCTTATGGCGTACCTGACCATATCTATGACTTTCCTCATAAAACTACAGATATCAGTAGCGTAGTAGAATCTCTAGAACCAGTCTATATGCTTACAGAAAGTCAGCTTAAAAGCTTGGTAGGACATCATAATTTAAACATACAGCATTTAGATGTGTTCCAATGGCAGGCGAAAAATAAACCCAAAAGACCACACCGTCCAAGAAAGTATAAGAAAAGACATACGAATCGATTCCCGCCAGTCACCGTAAAGAAAAATTTGCTAAAGTTGCATAAATTGAAAATTCTATGAATAAAATTATAGGCATTAGAGAAACTTTACTAAGTATAGCGTAGGTATTTATTTTATTGTTAGTAAAACACTAACTTTCTTAACTTTATTTTCTTTATTTTCTTAACTTTATTATATTAATAGAATTTGAATACGTAAATAGAATTATGTAAAAATTAAAAAGTAAGTACAGAAACGGATGTGTAACTTCTTAGCTTAAATAATAATTTATTAAATTTATTTAAACGATTTAAGTAAGTTGGTTTATTTCACCTAATTCCTTTGGCCCAATGATTTATTTGACAGTTCTATGTTAATCTACAAAGTTGACATAATTTCGCAAACTTTGTAACATCACAAACTAATCGCTATATATTTTGCCACACGATTTGCTTCATACGTATAGTTTACTACATATTCATTCAAATTACATTATTGCATCTTGTATGATTAAATTCGTACATAGGTTTTACATGAAGGCAATTAAGTACATATTTTTATTACCTATAAGTAATGTACGGGACGCATGGCGGGAGTTGGGGGAAACCTTTGCCCAGGAGTGGGACAATATAGGTTAACAAAAATAAATTAAAATAAGTACATATTGTAAAAATCTTACAGCATTACTATAGCTATCTATTGTGGGTAGCTTCTATTACATAAAGTGATTTCTCCCACTTCATAAAAGGCATCTAAAATTTTTGTATCGTCATCAAATCACAGTCATAACATAGTGATGAGACACATTTTTGTAACCAGCAAATGTCAAAAGTGAAATCTATATGTATTACCGGATATTAATACCGGCTTTCATTTTGTAATATATTTCTTTGATAACTAAAGTGTACTGGAATAATTTAATTGTTTGATTTAACATTAAATTTTGTTGCAAAAGATATTAAGTACTTTATCGGATTTCCTTAATGTAATAAACTGATGTATGTAGTTATTAGTGCTAAATTAGTTTTAATTATTTCAAATATGAAATTAATTTCAAACCGTTCATTTAAATGTCTTAATTAATTCATAAAGATTTATCTATTACGTAATAAATAACACATATTTAAAGCCATGTTTCGTTCACTATGTTTTCTAATATACCTACTATTTAAATAAAATTATAAACACAGTTACGTAGGTATTTTATTTATTTTAATATATTATTTCACAAACTTTTTGTATAATTAGACTATATAAGTACTCATTATTAACTTATTTAGTCAATAAAAAACTCATAGTGCATGCAAGTGTTCGCCAGAAAAATATAACTAATCAGGCGCAATGTCTTGTACCAAAAGTTGTAGAAATTAAACTAATTTCCTATTTTTATATTATCAAAATTTATAGAGAAACAAAAGTTCAAATCAAATCAAATCAAAATCAAAAATTCTTTATTGTACACCACAGAGCTTTGAAGTCCATGCTTGTCGCCCGGGCGCGCGCGGAGGCGCTGTGGCCCGATCGTTGTTCTGTGTTGTACACCAATATAGCAAGAGAACACAACTATTAAGAAAAAAAAATTACACCATAATATTGGGACAGAGGACGGCCTTATCAATTAAAAAAGTAAAGTTAAAATTAAAGTTTATTATAGATTACTTTTTATTTTCGTATTTATTAAAATAAAAAAATAACTTGTACTACATGTGGCGCCGCTGCTATAATTATATTCTATAGGTACTTTTTGGTATAGACTAGACCAAGATAGGTACATTTTTATTAACATTATTAAAAAATCCTTAAAGAATTATGAAGTGCTGCAAGTGGCGCCCTCATTTTTAATTACTATTTTAGGCCCACCTATTAGATCAGGAACTTACTAATTGTAAAACTAATTTAACAAATAATTCTGCAAGCCCTCTGTAAAGAGGAAACATTATTCAAGAAAGAGGATAAATCAGGAGATGTTTCCAAAAGATTAGGAACATGGCCAAAATGCAATGCTAACTGCCATTTGTGGCACTAGCATACGTTACCTACATGTATGTGTATCATTTTAATGCTCTATTTTTATAGGTACTTACTTATCATGTGCTATATTTTAAGAATATCTATAAATATCTAATACTTATTACCTTTCCAGCTCCACTATGCAGCCAGCTATGAGTTCGGTTATCACGTCCGGGACCACACATCTGGCAATGATTTCGGCCACCAAGAAGCGCAGAAGGATGGGAACACTGACGGCCAGTACCACGTATTGTTGCCAGATGGAAGAATGCAGAATGTAAAGTACCATGCAGGTCCTGACGGCTTCCACGCTGATATTTCGTATGATTTACAAAGAAAGTAAAAGAAATAGTGAGCCTATAAGATACGTAACGTGTTAAAATTGTCTTGCGATTTTCAAGATTTAATAATTATACTAATAAACCAGTAAGAATATTCAAAATAATAAAAAAGAGTAAAAAACCGATAATGTTAAAGTCATGTGCAATATTTGTCTACCTGAAATGTAATAATTTTAATACTCTGTATTATTTAATCTTATTTCTATTTATAATTCCTAGAAACAGTTTAAAATACATCAAAAGAATACCCAGTAGTCACATTGTGATAGTGATTCTATTGTACATAATGTAGTAGTAATTTAATTGTTTTATATTAATTTTACTTAAATTAATTTATTATATTTTAAGTAAGTATGCCTAAATAATAGTTTTCTTTCTTCATAGAATTAATTACAACTGCCTACAAGCCACAAAAAAACTTTGTAAATATTTTATAAATAAAACAAAAATTTCAATAAAGTTTATTTGAGACTACCATGACATAACTTCTGTATATTCCAGGATCCCTCTAATTAAATTTAATTTATACACAAACACACATTAAAAAAACATTCATAACCAAATTCAATGTTATCTAAAAATCCGTATAATTCCACTGAGTCCGAATTAGGTCACATCACTATTTTAACCCCCAAGTTCCTTTATTTTTTGTCTCAACGTCTTTTCCCGCCAGAATCCAAAGTCAAAATGGCGCCAAATCTCAGCTCGCTTTAATTTTATATGAGCTCTTTAGAAAACGGTGTAAAGTAGAAAACATAATCAAAGTGAAAATAGAAAGCCATGTGCATACTTGTGATTTTATGAGATAGTATATTACATTACGTGTCATTTTCCCCACTTCCGATTATGTAATAAAACCTTTACTTTTGTTCAGCTAAAACATTAGTGTCTGGGTAGAAATATTTTCAGTGTTTCTCACGGTCTTAAATTTTAATTGGACCTCATTTTGATCTCCCTACATAACGACGAATTACCACAGACTACAAGTACAACTGATGGTTATAAGTGGTGTGCATTAACTAATGGAAGGTATTACGAGACAGAATATTTTCATCATAAAAAGCATCATAAAAAGGTTCGATATTATACTTTTGACAGGCGTTAATAAAGATATAATAATAACATCCAAATAGCATTTAAAAGGGCGAACTTGTATATTTTGTGATTTCTTTTCTCGTTTTTTTTTATTTAGATGCTGCAAAGATGTCAAATGCCAATGTTATTTTTTATCTAAAACGGATTTGCACATGGCCATAATTTTCCTGATGGCAAAGAATACACCTGATGGTAAGGCTATGTATGGCCTAAGATGGAGCGTGCTTACCCGATAAGAACCGATTCATTCTCGCTTTGAAGATCGCTGGATTATAGAGCGTGGGGAACAGGGAGGGATATTATGGGATAAAAATTAGCCTATTTGTCAATCTTATCCAAATCTGCACAGCCTTACATAATTCTAACGGATGAAACATAAGTACCACTTATTTCTGACTAGTGTATGTGTAAATTTAGCTCAGTATATTTTATCTTATATGGGTATATATTTACAGTCGTCTTCATATTGCAATAACTCGTATTCGTTCCGTAATATATGTACCTACATATGTGTTTTTATCTTTTTTTAACCGACTTCGAAAAAAGAGGCTATCAAGTCTTCGGAAAGTTTTTTTTTAAATTACTTATTATGGTCATAACTTGAGCAAACATATTGAAATAAATATCTGAGCATAAGTAGGTAAGCGATATATAAACGGACATGGTATCTGTAATATTGTAATTGATGTTAATTTTCGATAAAGCAAGCAGTTAACCAACTTCCGATTTCAACAACAGGTAAACGGATGCAATATGAATTCATTGTAAAACGCAAAAAAATGAAAATAGTATTCACTTAGTTACATGAGTCAGTCACTAAAGTAAATTCGTATGAGAGTTGCCAACTCTGGTGTCAAAGTTTTCAAACCGCCTTAAAGGCCTCTGACTGACTCTGACTATGAGAAACAGCTGGGACCTACAATTTAACGTGTCATTCGACTCGGTAGCGCCCAAAATGATATGCAATGTTTAGGTCACCCATCCAAGGACTGACCGCGGCGATAGTTGCTTAACATTGCTAGCCAAGCTACGGGCGCTACTAAGTAATTAAAGCTATCCTTCCTATATTATTTGACTAGCCTGTTAGCTTAGGGTTCGATTCCCACTTGACACAAGTATTTAAGAATTAAAAAAAACTTGTGTTGAGTTTGGTTGTTTCTATGTATAATAGGTATGTATTTACAAAAGAAAAGTATATAAGTATTATATCCGTTATCTAGTACCCACGACACAAGCGTTTGCTTAGCCATGCCATCTAGGCCCACAGGCTAGATGGCGCTGTGTGCAATGTCCCGGAATATTTAATTTAATTATGAAGTCAAGAGTTTGTGTGCGTATGTTTGTCACTTGACGGCCGTGCGGCTAAACCAAGTTGGATGAAATTTGGTATAGAGGAGGATTAGATTATAACCCTGGATTTACTTATTGACTACTTTTCATCCCGAGTAACACCGCGGGACGCTGTTAGTATAGGTATGGGTAAAAGTTGTTGAATCTTAGTTCATTTGTAAAAAAACAATTGAGTAAATAGGTCCTTTTATAACTATACCGAGTATTAACATAGCTTTAGTCACGTTTTACACAAGTAATGTAAGTATATAATATAATAAGTATGTTTAAACTACACCAAATAAAGTATATACTCAATAAAAAAAAACGCGTAGATATTTTTTTTATTTATATACATAGATATAGCACAGCGCTATTTTTTTTCAAGCACAACTTTACTATTCACAAACCATGTTGTTATTTTATTTTTCTATTGTTAGTATTCGATTAAAGATTATAGAAATAAACTAAATTCTTACCGTTATTTTTACAAAAAGTTATAGAATAACTCCTCGTAATTGAAATATCTCAATCTCGACACAATGTTTATCAATTGGAATCTATCTATCAAATTTAGGTAACTATAATATTACACCTTATTAAATACTTATCCATTTATATTCTTTTTGACAGATCTAGTTTGACAGTTATAGTGTTGTGACCAAGCTATTATAACGGACACGATATCGATTCAGTTTTCTATCGAGTCAGTGCGGAAAGAAACAAGTTATATTGTATGTAATTCTATAACTTTTTATAATATAGCAAATAAACAAGAAGATAGGCGGATCATGTATTCCTTTTTTTATCTAAGTAACTCATATTTTATTTAAGATACAACTTAGATAAATACGCTAAATTCTGATGCACCTTATTAACTGCTTTTCTCGGAATACCTAAAATCTTTACTATTTTATTATTATAGGTAGGTAAATAATAAAATTAATACACCAATTAATATTTTGCCATTGGAAAAATGGCTAAAGAGAATACAAAAACTATAAAGGTTGAATACTTACTAAAACCAATAAATCAATGAACAACTAGAAGACACCTGCGGCTTCGCTCGCATTCTCTTGCTACAGTACTAGCCAAATAACTGCCAGAAACCTATACTATCACCATACCAAAAACTGCAAAGATATGTCTCTCCGTTGTAACGTAGAACAGACTGATAAAGATAAAGATAAAAAATATTTATTTCCACTAAAACATGTTATCATTTTAACATTATATAAAAGTATCTAAATTATTCAAGTTCAAATTCAAATTGGGGTCCTGTCTACTGCTTTAGGATTCCCTGTGTAGCAGTATCCAGGGTTCTTCCAGTGTGTCAATTATTGAATAATCTGATAAACAGTTTTGTTTTTAATCTTCTTCTTATCAAATGAGAGTGGCCAACTCTGGTGTCGAGAGTTTATCAAGCCGCTCTAAACGCCTCTGACATGGCTTAACGACTGCCGTACTAGACAAACAGCCGGGACCTACAATTTAACGTGTAATTCGACCCACGGAACCGCCCAAAATGGAATGCCACTTTTCGGTCACCCATCTCATGTTTTTATTATAATAGTGATACATCAGAATTTGGACATATTTTAATAAACATTTATAAACTCTTAATCACACATAGATTCTGTTATAATTTTATCCACACTAGGAATGCTATAGACATACACAATGCACTCACTTAAATTATATTTAAAAGTAGTTAATATAGATACTAAATAAGTCATCTAAGAACACATTCGATAATTTTATTGCCTTTTTTATATAACTATGTTGTTTTAAAGATTGCAATAGATAAAATAAAGTAAACAGTAGTAAATTTGAAAACAAAAAAATGCTTTAACAATTCTATTGTTATTACATAGTTCTTTTATTATCACTACTTATAAGTTTCATTTACATAGGCCCCTAAAGAAATAGTTCATGTTTATCTCTATTACCGCATGAAATTTCATCAAAATCGGTTCAGCCGTTTGAACTTTAAGAAGGGGCGAACATATACATAAACTTTCGGCCTTATAATGTTATTGTGATAATAAATTTGTTTATGTACTTATAAATAAGAAATAAACAGCATACGAATCCCAAACACTGGAACTTATTTACCTTATATAACAAGAAAGTATAAGCCAGAACAATATACTACAGATATTTGTCAAATAAAGCTCATAATATTATGTATTATATATATGTACATACATATAAGACAAAGATATACATAAGACTAAAAACCCAAGCGTATTTGCATAAAAAATGTCATATAGAAGACTGGTGGATGCCCGCGGCTTCGCTCGCGTTATTTCGGAATAAAAATAGGCTATGACACTCCTAAGACCTAATACTACCTACACAGTCACACGTTTTGCGTGATGATTGTAAACAGTCAAAAAAAATTCAATAACTCCTGAAAAGTGTTCTGTTATCAATTTAAAGTATACCCAAACATTTTTTTATTTAATATGTTCAATGTACATCTTCTTGACCCTCTTCAGCTTTATTATATGTGTAGATTAGGCAAAGATAAATTTAGATAGATAGATAGATTAACTCTTTATTGTTGACACATATTAAAAAACAGTACATAGAACAAATTGCACCTTAACTAGTGCCACAAGCGGCGGCCTTATCGCTGAAAGCGATCTCTTCCAGGCAACCTTCAGCTGGAGAGAAATAAGCAAAAGAAATAAAGAAGAATGTGGTGTACAACAAAAAGGAAAAAATAAATTTTACTAATATATATATATATATATATACATATAAATACGCAATACACATACTTAATATAATAAAATTAATGTTTATATACAAATACATATAATACACAACAAAATATTTAAAGGTGATAGTAGTAGAAATAATAACAGCAATTTTTACTGAAGGGAAGCGAGATAAAATTCCTTTTAAAATTTATTACTTTGTTTTAGTAATTTTGTTGTCAAAAAAGGTTTTCATAGAAACTTTTTTCACCGATAACTAATAAAAGCATAATACCTTTGTGGTAATATAACTTTATACAGATATCTTAGTTTTTCAGTTTTACTATACAACAGTTTAAGTATACAAATACAATACAGGTCCGAATAACAGTATAAATAAATACTTTATAGGCATATTTCCCTCTTAGAATTTAGCTTTCTCAACTATCTGCTAAGCACACAAGTTATAACAACATCGCTTAACATCAAGCAAAACTCAAGCGCATGCCGATCTAAAATAAAAAATAAACAGTACAATATTGTAAGTACAAACTTTAATCAGTTAATCAGTTTTCAACTTTTTCCAATCTTGCGCCTCCGAAAATACCATTTTTCTCTTCAGTTTCGAAACAGCATCACACTTGTATTTCAAGCGCCTGATTACTTTTGCAATGTCTCTTATCTCCGCCATTGTTTTGGTCTTTGGACTTTGACTTGGACGGGTGACTTGGGATGTCGATGGGGTTGGTTCAGTTTTGGCTATCTTCGCGGGGGGTTCCCCTTCCGCTTCTGATAGAGAGGGGAGGCGTATCACTGGCTTGCGTGGTTGGATGTTGGGACGGGCTGAAATAAAATGAATAAGTTAACTTCTCTTCCAATTAGCGATTTTCCAGTATCAAGTAAATTTTAGTAACCAATGTGATATATAGAGAATAGAGATGGCGCCACCCAAGCAAGCCGGATTTTGGCCCATCTTGCACAGAAATTCCCGATTTATTTACTGCTAGCGACACCTAGTGTATATTTTTAATACTACTTTTTTTAAATTGGAGATCTGAAAATCGAGATATCGAGACATGAACTGTGTGCAGCGGGTTCGAATCTCAGTGTATCTATTATTTTTGCAGATTTAATTTTCCTCTATTTTAATAACACTTAAAAAGGAGAACTTCCATAACAGATTAGACCTTTAACTACATATGAGTAAAAAATAATAAAATAAAATTATTCCATGACAGATAACACCTTTTACTATACATTATTAATCTACATGTCTCTTTGAGTCGTATTTCCTCATGACTGAGGGTCGTGACTCCCCCGCAGAATTAATTCGTTAGGGGAGTTTTCTTAGGCAGATACATCGTGGTGGGCGCCCAGGTCCTTCCACGGAAGACGCATGTCCTCGGATATTGTGGTCCTCAAACATGTCGGTTTCCTCACGATGTTTTCCTTCACCGTTAAGGGAGTGCAAATCCACACATAACTTGAAAATACAAGTCATTGGTGTAGGGCGGATTCGAACCAGGGTGCGTCTGGATGAAAAGCAGACACTGGAACCGCTGAGCCACACTCGCTTATCTACATGTACATATAAGTAAAAATATTTAAATATATACATACGAGTATTAGCCCCATTTCTCCTGGAAGTACCGATGGGTAGCTCTGATAAGTCGAGTTTGATCTGAGACGAGAAGTGACGCAGCGCTTGCTGTGACGTCACGTCCGGGGATTTAGACGCTGCGGAAACGGAAACGAAAGATTTGGTTATAGACATATCTCTGTTCAGCAAAATACTATTTCTTTACAAGTTCTGAGAAAATTACGTAAAAAGTAGGTATGTATAAGAGTGGTCAACTCTAGTGTCAGTTTTCAAACAGCCCTAGGGGCCTCTGATATGGCTTAACGACTGCAGTGCCATGCCAAACAGCCGGCACTTACAATATAAAGTGTTATCCGAACCACGGAAGCGTTTCAAATGGAATGTGATTGCTTGATCACCCATCTGCGTACTAACCGCGTCGGCAGTTGCTTAACATTGGCAATAGAAGTTGCCAGGAAGAGATCACTCACAGTGATGAGGCCGGTCTCTTGTTCATACATCTATAGTTTAAGTCCTTTTACTTTGTTCATTTATATATTTGGTGTGAAATAAAGTTGTATTCCATTGCTTTTTTGTGACCATACAATAATTATGGCAATAAATATTTCATTCATTTTTCCTACTCCAAACAGTAACAGACGCTGCAACCGCCTCAAGGGCCTCTGCAATACCCTATAACCACTAAGTGATACGTATACGTTCACCTGCACTCTTCCCCCCCACCGCCTGGTTGGTGTGAGTGAGCTCGTTGTATTTTATGTCGCACTCTTCTATACGCTTCTTTAGGTCCGCTGGAAAGAGAGAGCGATAATAAATAATCTATACATATAATAAAAAGGGGAAAAATCAGAACATAGATCATATTAGATTTTTTTTTAATTGTATAGGTAGGTACTTTAAATCCATAGCAGAACACATTTCAGCTATTTTTTACCGACTTCAAAAAAAAGAGGTTATCAAGTCTTCTGAAAGTTTTTTATTGGTTATTTTCTTCAATAAGTACATGTTGTAACATCTCAATAAGTGTTTTTTTTTGTTAGTAAATATATAATAAAATAATGAAGCCAATGACACATATTAAAACTTTCCTGAAAGAGTGCCATCTATCAAACTCTACTACTGGCTGTATGTAGATAAAATTAACTGTAAAATGTAAACATTTTTTATTAACAGTTAACTTTTGTTTGAGTATCTTCTTTCATATAATAAAGCTGAAAAGGTTCAATAATCTTGACATAGATGACATTAAAAAAAACAATGTTTGAGTATACATACTTTAAATCCATAACAAAACAAATTTCAGCAGTTATTTGTCTGTTTATATGTGTCTCTGTATATCTGTTTGTTTAAAGTTTAAACGATCATCACGCAAAAACGGTTGAACGGATCATCATGTTTTTTGGTATGTAGGTAGTATGAGGTCGTAGAAGTGTCATAAGTTACTTTGTATCCTGAAATAATTTTATAAGTGTTTAAAATATGAATTCAATTACGTTTATCTACACTAATGTTGTAACATTCTACTTATGTTTCCAATACTTGACTTATAATTACTACTGTTATAGCGCAGACAACAAAACACTCAATTTAAGCAATTTCACATGATGATATAATATCCACATCGATATCGTAATATCTCATTATATGCGCGCAGCTGCGCTCTCATTGGTTAGATTTCAATGGCGGCAAAATCACTGTGACAATACACGTACGCGTGAATTTAATTTAATAAATTAAAAGTTAAAAATGGATAGCGACGATTATATTTGTACGCCTCCGGATATTCTAGAATTAGTGAAGATAAAGTAGTGTATGCAACTGCATAACACGGGTATTAAAACACTCACACTCGTGTTTTAATACCCTTCATTATATGACAGTTGCATAAACTACTAATACTACATTTTTAAGTTTTTTAATCGACTTCAAAAAAAGGAGGTTTTCAAGTCTTCTGCAAGTTTTTTTTTTGTACAGTTATATTTAATCTTTAGTAACAATAGCATGTCCAGGGGTTTTCAAATCTAGAGTTAATACTTAATAGGTATCTTCTAGGTAAGCGTGTTACATCCTAGGCTGCAGCAATGCTTAACATCAGGCAGGCTGTAGTCAAACGCAAACCTAACCCACGTAAAAAAAATGCATTTCCTCACCGATGGTAGCGTCTTGATCCTTCTGTCGTCTGGCCATTAATCGTATAACGTTGTACTGCTTCCACGCCATTTTCTTATAGTTCATCAACTGCAATACCAAAATAAAAAATCAGGACTTTGCAAAGAGCAAACGCTTGTGTCGTGGGTACTAGATAACGGATATAATACTTATATACTTTTCTTTGTAAGTGCATCTGCATACATATTATATGTAAGTACTTAGAAACGACCAGACTCAACACAAATAGTTGGATATTGAAAATGGTTATTTATTTGTGTTGTATGGGAATTGAACCCGTTGCCTCTGGCACTGAAGGCAGACAAACTACCAACTGAGCAAACAGGCCAGTCAAACTATACACATAATAAAGTTAAAGAAGGTATCTAAGAATAAGAAATCTATAAATAAAAAATATTCGAAAAAAGGTTCCGATATACTTTAAATCGATAAACAGAACACGTTTCAGCGGTTTTTAGAATTTATGTCTGTTTTATCTGTAAGTTTAATCGCACATCACACAAAAACGGCTGAATGCATCTTCACGATTTTTGGTATGCATGTACGTAGTATGAAATCCTAGGAGTGTAATTTTTTATTCCGAAATAATATGTGCGATGCCGCGGGCGTCCACTAGTTTAAAATAAGGTATGTATGTATTTATTTTAATTAGGGTAGTAAATAGATATCACTATGTTTAAATGTTGACCATAATATGTTTAAGATTTTGACACACTAATATTTTAATTTAGAATGACCTTTTATCTCAATTTTAATTATTTGTATTATTAGTTTTGTTCTCTGTATTGTAGTTATTGTATCATAATTTATTAATTAATGTAATTGGCTCGCGCCGTTTTAATTAATTTGTAAATAAATAAATAAATAAAATAAACTTAATTGAACAAAAATAATCACAATCGTCAGGATTCGAACCTGCGTTATCATGATTACAGTCAGAACGTTTAAGACCTCTCGGCCGCAGTCGACTGACTGTCAGGTGCGAAAATCCATTTCCAAGCTCTTCTGACTAAGCGGCCGATGTCTTTGTGCGGGTTCAGCACTTAATCCGTCTTATTACAAAACGCGGTTTAAATATTAGTCAAGGACTTTGAAAATTAAACGTGGGTTCCTGTTGTTCAGACATCACATACAAGCAATCAAAATGTCAACTTCAAATTGGAACTTCGATTTAACAATTTTGACAATTTGTTCATTATGATGGTAGACAGACAATTATCGAACAACTAAAACGGACTTGGTCTAGACTAATATTTAATCCACGTTTTGTAGGCCCAATAAGTCTACTTAATAACTTATGACTTATTAAATCATAGTTTAAAATGTGTTTATGTTACCTGTTTCCACACCCCCTTGTACTGCGAGGCGAGCTGCAGCGCCAGCTTGGCGTTCAGCATCGATTGGCGGCGGAACGTCTTCATCTCGTGGCGCAGCACCAGCGGGGCCAGCACCACTGCGGTAGGGCACATTATATCTATACATACATATAATAAAGCTGAAGTAGGTCGAAAGTCTGCTCATTAAAGATATTTAAAGAAAAATTGTTTGGAATTGAAAAGAGACTTAGCTTATTGATTGGCAGAACAATTTATAGAATTTTTGTCTCTTTGTCTGTTTATTCAAACGCTCATAACGCAAAAACAACTGAACGGATCTACAAGATTTTTGGGTTGTAGGTAGTATAAGGTCTTAGAAGTGTCATAAAGTATTATATCCTGAAATGCGAAAGAAACCGCGGGTATCCAGGTCAATAATAAGTGTATACCGTGCTGCGGGCGTGGTTGCGGCTGCGCCCCCTGCTGCAGGCGGCGGCGGAAGGCGGGCGATATCTTGTCGTCAAAGTGTTCTATCGCCATGCTGGATATATCTCGCAGTTCTTGTAGCACCTCGTGCGCGCGCGGGGGGGTCTGCTCGGTCTCTACTATGGAGAGCACGCGACGGATCTCGTCTATTACCTGCAGGAAAATAGAGGTAAATCTAAATATATAAAACTCAAAGGTGACTGACTGACTGATATAGTGATCTATCAACGCACAGCCCAAACCACTGAACGGATTGGGCTGAAATTTAGTAATGTAGGTAGATGTTGTGACGTAAGCATCCGCTAAGAAAGGATTTTTTGGAAATGCCACTTTTAAAGGGGTGAAATAGGGGATGCAAGTTTTACTTCTTAATGCGAGCGAAGCCGCGAGCACCTAATTAGTTCACTATATATTTCTGCCACTAAACTGTTGCAGTCACAACCTACAACGAAAATCGATAACGGTATAGGCAAAAAACATTAATTTCACAACTATAGGAAAAACATCACAGAATTTCAGATTTTTTCCATAATAATAATCACAATGTTCGCTTTCCTCCATTGCACCGTGAGAGAATAACATGCATCTTAATGTGAATAAGCAACAACCATACAGACGCAGTAACCTATGCCCTTATATATAGTACTAGCTGATGCGCGCGACTTCGTCCGCGTGGAAAAGTTATTACCATAAAAACGGTTCTAGTGAGTTAACCTTAAAACATAGACATATACTGTTGCGGACATTTTGTTAGATTATTTCAAGAGAAATAATTCTTTCGTACACATTTTTTTGATATCTTGAACCGTTTTCGCAGCGCATGCAACGGAAGCCCTCAAAGATGAATATTTTTCCCCGTTTTTTCCACATTTTCTATTGTTTCTTCGCTCCTATTAGTTGCAGCGTGATGTTATATAGCCTAAAGCCTAAAGCCTATATAGCCTAAAGCCTTCCTTGATAACTGGTCTATCCAACACAAAAAGAATTTTTCAATTCGCACCAGTAGTTCCTAAGATTAACGCGTTCAAACAAACAAACAAACAAACTCTTCAGCTTTATAATATTAGTATAGATTGGTATGATATGTTATGGTATAAGATTTATGTACCTTAAAGACACCTTTGCTTTTATAATAGTACTCAGTATTATATGGTATAAGATTTACCTAAAAAATTGCAAGCTGTTGCAAATTGGGGAAGCTTTTTCCGCCTTACAATCGGGCAATCTCAGTTTCAACCTCGGCCCTACACCAATGATTTGTTTTTCAAGTTATTTGTATATAAGCATTCATTTTACAAAGCAATCTATATACATATAATAAAGCTGTAACCGGTCGGTCTCTGTACATTAAAGATAGTTGAAAAAAATAGTTGAGGGGTTTTCATTGATGCAATAGAACACAAAAATCATGTTAAAAAAAACTGTTAGGTATGTTTGTTCGTTATAGACTCGAAAACAGCTGAACCAAATTGTCTTCGGTTTTCACTAACATGTTGGTGCATTTTTAACATTTAGTGTTTATTTCATTGTAGTAGGTTCGTAAATAAAATAGTTATGTTCATTTTAAACCTTTTTATCTCAAATTAATGCGAGAGAGGCCGCGGGCGTCCACTAGTGAGGAATATACTACAGAGAAGGACCATTTACCTTGCCGGGAATGAAGCAGCACATGCTGTGGTCTATAAACTTGGAATATGTCATGTTGAGCATTGAGATGCGGGTCTCAATAGATGTCAGGATGTCACAGTGCCGAGACAGCTGGTGGTATCTGGAACATTATAATGTAGTAAATCAATAATCCATATATATAAAACTCAAAGGTGACTGACTGACTGATACAGTGATCTATCAACGCACAGCCCAAACCACTGGACGGATTGGGCTGAAATTTGGAATGAAGGTAGATGTTAAGACACAGGGTTGGTTTTTTGGAAATGCCACTTTTAAAGGGTGAAATAGGGGATCAAAGTTTTACTTCTTAATGCGAGTGAAGCCGCGAGCATCCACTAGTGTCTTATACCTCTTTGAGTTGTATCTGCTCATGACTGAGGGTCATGTCTCCCCCGCAGAATTAATTTGTTAGGGGAGATCTCATGGGCAGATACATTGTGGTGTGGGTGGTATAAAATCTTTGAATCTTATCCTTAGAGTTTGCCACTAAAAACTTACTAGCAAAAGCAAAAGTAAAGTCGGTTTCCACATCAATTCCCATGTATAACTGTATGTATTGTTACGCTTAGATCTTTAAAATACACAATGAATATAGATGCATTTTTTTTAATAGATAGTGAGATTCAAGAGGCAGGTTTATCTACTATATAAAAATAAGTCGGGTTTTCCTTCCTCACGCTATAACTCCAGAACGCACGAACCGATTTCCACGGTTTTGCATTCGATGGAAAGGTCTCGGGCTCAGTGAGGATTATAGCAAAGAAAATTCAGGAAAATTTTCAACAGAAAAGCGGGAAACGAAATGTTACAAAAAAGAAACCATCTGGTGGCGAAACGGAGTTCGCCAGGTTTGCTAGTTGTGTATAATAACGCATATGACAGCTAAAGCTAGTTTATTCATATATATGGCTATATATGACTTTATAAAATATTTGAATCTTGTCCTATGAAGGTAAACAACTTAGCTCTTAGTATTTATCATTAAAAACTTCCTAGCATAAGTACTATAAACAGAAATCTAGAATATACCAGTAAACACTTATGTATTAAAATATGACTCATGTTTAGTGATGCATTGAAATCAACCTTCAAGTAGGTACCTACATATACCTAGGTATATACTTATCATAATGCAGTTCATAAAGAGCAGAAAATACTGCATTACTAGTAGTCAAATAAAAGTTGATGTATACTACAAATTAATTATGTAAACAACTGGTCAATGCTAAAGTGAGTGTGGTTTGATGGTAAATGCATCATTAAATTATGACATAATAGATTATATTAATACCTAGCTGATTGCATACCGGCCCTACACCAAACACATAATATTTAGGTTTGAGCATTTGCACTCACATAAAAGAAACACATATTTAAGGACCACAAAATTGAGGACCTGGGTGTCTACCACCATGTACTCTTTCAAGAGAACTCCTCTATTAATTATTTCTGTGGGGAGTCACAATTCATAGTTTAGCTGGGAGTCCAAAAGTGGATTTAAATAAGCTATGCCCTAATTTCTTCATAAACAGGGTAAATGTAAATATTACATTATGTTAATAGAGGAATTAAATTTATGTCCATACCTAGTTTGCCCGGTTTTTATTTGGTATACAAATATAGTGCCTTTTAGAACCTTAATCTACTAACTTTCTAAGTTTTTTTTAATGATTGGTATACCTGCGTTCAGACTCTCTTCTCGGCAGTTGTGCTTTAACATTCTTCAAGGCATGTGCGTGTCTCCTCTCTATCATGAGGAACCCTCGGTTTAGCATCCTCATGCATATGTCGTTGAAACTCTTTGACACCTGGAAGTAACAGTGAAGTATTATTTTAAAATGAGGTAGGTAGTGGATTGGATGACATATTAAATTGTAGGTTCTGGCTGTTAGTCATAGTAGCACTTGTTAAGCCATGTTAGAAGAACCCTGGACACCAGAGTTGGCCACTCTCAGATAAAGAAGAATTATGAGGTATTTAGTGAAGTCTCCCATTTTTATCACATTTCTAAATAGCTAGATAGAAATACAACATAGTCCCTATCTCTTTTCTACTAACAAACAATAAAAAAATTGTGTACCTAAGTCACTGTTTCATCCTGTAAGAAAAATTCACACTAAGTAAATGTTTTGCTTCTAGCATCATGGTGAAGATAGTGATCTTTTTAATAATAATGATTGACTCTAGATCTCTCTACCAAGTACTCTGTTTCCTAATTTACAAGCCAGGGTCTTCTAATCCAGAATAGGTTTTAGACAAGTGCTTAACATCGGACATGCTGTAGTCAAATGTAAGCCAAAACAGTTTTTCATTTATTGTGTGAAGTGCCAATCTGTGGAACTTATTGCTGATTCTTCAACTCTCTATAACTATAATAATATACCAGTATTCCACTCGAGAGATAATTGTCGACTGCAACATTATATTTTAAGTCAGTTTTCGTCTGAGTGTGTGCATTTTATCATGCATAAAAATTAATTTATTCAGCTTAGTGGGCATGTCTCTATATAGAAGGTAGGTAATAAATAACGACACAAAACTAGGTACTTATATCAAAACTATTAGAAAAATTATAATGATAATGATGTAAAATTGACAAGTTCCTGATAAAATCTAGATGCATCGTAAATACTCATTCTAGTAGTTAATAGGTAGGTACAAGCTATTTATAGCTGGAAGCTGATTGTACATAGAAGTACAAACAAGCTATCGAGAATCTTTGTCATAAAGTTCCATTCCTACCAGAACAAATCATGCATTACGTGATTGAAAAAACTTTTTAAGTAGAGTAAGGCTATAAAATATAGATAAGTGAAGGCTCTAAAACATTAATATGGAGCTAAATAAAGAATATTCAGTGATAAAATACTTACAAGTCTGTTTTTAGCGATTTCGTCGTAGGACAAAAACGACATGATATTTTCTATCATATCTACCGGAAGACTCATTATATCCATGGTTGGGAACATAAATGAACACTGTAGAATCACTTAAATTTAAATGCACGTGTTATAAACAGCAAAACATTTATAATTTTGTAAGAACTTATGAATCTTATGATTTTACAACGCTTCGCGACGTTTCCTTTGGCTTCATCATCCAAAAATTCCAAAATAATTCGCAGTTGTTTCATTCGAACATTCCCGATTTGTATAAGTATGAGCGAGTGAGCAATTTGTTTGTTTTGATTTGACATTTCAATACTCACGCGTATTTGAGATTTTGATATCAGAGTCATCTTGCTATGATTTTACTAAGCTTGATTATTAACACTTATTCAAATTGATGCCCTGATATGAAACTAGAGGGCTTTGTTCGTGTTTGATGGATAATACTATAGATGGCGCTACATACAAAACTTACCCAGGTGCATCCCTGCAGATTCAGACAGAATATTTTTTTTAACGAAACTGTGGCGTGATGGTAAGCAGCCACTGATGGTCACCTGCCCCCTGCCACAGAGGATACATTTTTCTGTGAACTGCATCCGCATCGCCAAAATACCGAATCCATTTCTAGTATAGAGCTATGCGCCATAATAAATTCCTGCTATACTTTCTATACAGTAAACCAAAATTTCTATTTCAGTATGTAATTCAAACCATTTAATAAAGCTTTAATGGAGCGAACCCCATTCATTGAATGTATTCGCTGCCTTATTATTATTTTTATAAGTATTTGCACTATTTGCATACATATTGTTATAGATGTTGTCGCTCCTGTTGCTGGTGAATAAAATCAGAATAGCTGCTGTGAATATAATGTATAGAGTGTAAGATAGATGACTATACAGTTTAATACATTGCTCAATGATTGTATCCATATTTTATACCCAAGTCTTAACGTTTTGTCCTAACATTAGGTACTACTCTTTCTCTCTCTTAGAACCTATAAATACTTACTACTGCTATACCAAAAATCACGGTGATCGGAATATTTTATGTTAAAAATAAAACAAACAAAATGTCATAACACCAATATTATTTGAAAAATAACTATAAATAAACAACAACCCTAACTTAAAGATGGCAAATCACAATGTTTCTTCCTTACATGAAATCGTAGTGATGTATTATATTTCGTAGCGAAAGGACAAACTTCGCATTTGAACCTCTTCTCTGCTGAATGCTTATATTTATGCTGCACTAAGTTTGCTGGCAATATAGTAGCATAGTCACACTGGTCACAACGGTATCTCTTCTTGCCTGTCTCGTGTGCTTCCTCGTGGTAACGTAGAATATATTTGTTCATAGTTTGGAATGGACAACTCGTACATTGTAACTTAACCCCCAACTCTGTATGCTTAGCCTTATGCTTAGCCATCGCTTCTTCGAAGAATGTTTTGTATCTACAACCGTTGTAGTCACAATTGATTGATGTTGCATTCTTATGCCTCAACGTATGTTGGCTTATGCTCGTTCTACTTTTAGTTTTAAATTCACAATATTTACAGGACAGCTCTATTTCTTCGTGGGTCTTTATGTGTTTAGGTAGTTCAGATCGAGGCATGAGTTCTCCACAAGTTTGACATTGTGTTTCTTCTGTTGCGTGATGAACTTGTTCAAAATGTGACTTCAACTCTTCCCACGTAAGATATTGATTTTCACACTTTGTGCAGTGGAACAACTCTTTTATAACCTCCTCATCTTCTTCTTTTTTTATAACAACTGTATCTTCGCTCTTGTGCACTGCTTTTATATGTTTGCATAGTTGGAATTCTGTTGCAAATAGTTCAGCACATTGATCACATTGATGTGTTTTGACTTCTTCTACACATCTCTCTGTGTGTATAACCATGAGATGTCTTCGATAACTCTCCTTGGTTTTCAACGTCTTGCCACAATAACTACAAGTATAACTGACTTGTAAATGTACTTTCATGAAATGCGGTTTCAGCTGCCGTTTGTCGTAGAAGCCAGCGTTGCAAATATTGCAAAACACAGTCTTTTCCATCGGCACTTTGTGCGTACATCGCAAATGCTTGGACAGACCTCCAGGCGTCGCAAAAATCAGACCACACAGATTGCATTCCTGTACTTTCCGCTTATGAGAATGGTTCAAGAATATCTCCTTGGAGGGAAAAGATTTGCTACAAACAGAACAGTAAGTACCTTCATCGTGTTTTCTACGGACATGTCGTTTTAGACTCTCAATTTTATCATACGACAAGTTGCACAGTTTACACTTCAACCTAAAATCATCACTCAACACATTGTGCTTTCTCCGCATGTGAAGTTTT
This sequence comes from Macaria notata, assembly GCA_927399415.1. NCBI lineage: Eukaryota > Metazoa > Arthropoda > Insecta > Lepidoptera > Geometridae > Macaria > Macaria notata. The sequence continues at coordinate 1,553,491 of OV656750.1, read as the reverse complement.
AAGTACATTAGAGACGAAAACATCATCGGACAGAGGCTGCAAGTCACTTCACCAGACTTTTCATTCTTGATCATATTCTTTAAAACTCCTTCAGGTTTCACATCTTTGACCTCTTCATCATCATCACCGACGTGATGCTTTCGTTGTATATGTCTCGAATAAGTTTCTCGATTTGAAAATAGTTTTGAGCAAAACGGGCAGTTGTACCACTGAGTTTTCGGCTTCTTGAAATTTGTGTGCTTTCTTTTCCTATGCACTAATAGACTGGCATACTTTTCATATGTCAGTCCGCACTCTTTGCACTCATATTTGAAGGAATCTTGGTAAGACCCGTGCTTTCTCCGCATATGGAGTCTCAATCTTGACACTCCTTTGAACACTAACGCACAGACATCACAAGCTCTCTCCTTCATATCATCTACATTTGCTTCAGGTCCGTGTTTCCTTTTGATGTGAGCGAGCAAACTATTCTTGGCATCATATGACATGCCACAGTCATTACAAACGTGTTCAAAGAATCTTCGGAATTTTTTGTGCTTTCTTTTCTGATGGCATAAAAGCGTTCTTGGACTTTTGAACACTAGATGGCATATTTTGCAGAAATGTGATGGTTCTTGATCTTCCTCTGTTGTATCCTCCGTTTTGGGAACCTGAAATTAGATTAAATTATATTTAAGTTTTATATATTCTGCGCAAGACTGGGATTATTGGGGAGAAAGGGAGGAGGCTTATGCCCAACAGTAGTCTCTAATGTGTTAACGATGATAATTTAGGTTCATTTTGGTATAATATAAGTAATCAGGGAGTCCAAACTTAAATCTATACAAAGGCTTAGTTTAAATAAATGGCAACTGTATTACATACAATTAATCATATACCATTACAGAAATGTGAAGGTATGTTTGTTCAGCTTTCATGCCACAACGAAATAATATTTATCATTATTTTTGGAAAGGTAGTATACAAGCTCTGAGACTGATGTAAGATATTTTCCATTCCTAAACAACATTAGCTATGCCACAGGTATGTACTATCTAAACATATTATAAGAGGGTCAAAAATCTGTAAGTACAAAAAAAAAACAAATAATATGTTTTGGTATATTTAAAATCAGTATCAGAACACGTTTCAGCAGTTTTTATAATTTTTGTCTGTTTATCTGTGTCTCTGTTTATTTAAACACTCGTAACGCAAAAACGGCTGAAAGGATCCTCATGATTTTTGGTTTGTAGGTAGTATGAGGTCTTAGGAGTGTCATAGGCTACTTTTATCTTGAAATAATGCGAGTTAAGTCACAGGCATATACTATTAAACAATACATATTTGTTTGTGGCTGTCTTCCCAGTTGGACTCCCGCACGAAGGGTTCTGTACATCATCTATTTTATGTATTTATTTTTATAGTTAATATATTTCTAAATATTTACTCACTAATAAAATAAATAATAAATAAATAAATATCCTGGGACATTGCACACAGCGCCATCTAGCCCCACACTAAGCAAACGCTTGTGTCGTGGGTACTAGATAACGGATATAATACTTATATACTTTTCTTTTGTAAATACATACTTATTATACATACAAACGACCAGACTCAACACAAGTAATTATAAATTTTTAAAGTGCATAAATACTTGTGTCATGCGGGAATCGAACCCGCGACCTCTAGATTAGAAGGCAGAGCCACTACCAACTAAGCTAACAGGCCAGTCAAAGGCCACATATTCAAGTTTCTACCTATTTACGGAACCTTAAAAATTTAAATGAAACCCACCTTCATCTCTTCCCCATACATATTGTCATGTATGACACTCTCGAAGGTCAGTAGCACGGCGTCTCGGTTCTGTTCCTCCAGCTGTCTCACAGCCGGCTCTGAGTCCATGTCACGGTTGTGTTCCATGTAGTCTGTGTTGTCTATGAACTGCAATACAATGATAGAAAATTAGTGAGACTGGCCTGTTAGCTTAGTTGGTAGTGGCTCTGCCTTCTAATCTGGGGGTTGCGGCTTCGATTCCCACATGACACAAGAATTTATGAACTTTAAAATGTATGGTTACTTGTGTTGAGTCTGATCGTTTGTATGTATAATACTTAAGTATGTTTTTACAAAAAAAAACGTTTGCTTAGTGTGGGGCTAGATGGCGATGTGCGCAATGCCGGGAAATTGCTTATATATATATTTATTTATTTTATTTATTGATTTTGTGGACGCTAAAGTCACCTACATAAACAAAACCTATATTTTTTGCAACACAATGATGGAGGTTTATTATGTTTTTAAATGCTGAATCACCTTCACTAACAATATCTAAGTACTTGTTATGCTATGGCTAGTTGGCACTGTGAGAAATGTCACAGTATAATTATTTATTTATTAGTGGATGCTGGCGGTTTAGCTCACATTAAAAAGTAAAGCTTTGTAATACGCCAACTTTTAATTTTCAAACATATTGTATATAGCTTTTGTACATGTAAATTAGTAGAAAGACAGATAGATAAAATATTATTTATAGTAACACACGAAATAAAAATAAAATAAGTACCTACACAGAGCATAACTTATACTAGTGTCACAAGTGGCGGCCTTATCGCTAAAAGCGATCTCTTCCAGGCAACCATTGGATGGAGAGAAATGAATAAAGGATAACGGAGGACGTGGTTTGCAAGTAAACAACTTCGATATTACTTACATCATTGAAATCCAAGTCCACCTCAATATTTTCCACCTTGATGGTGACTTCAGGGTCCATTTTTACACCAATGTCGGGGTCCAGAGCTGTTATATCAGGGTCCCGGTCTTTGGCCAGTTTCTCTTCTAAATCTGTAATTTAAAAACAAACAAGATTAATATATCAAGCGTATTTCATGGGCTGACACACATTAGCAGAGCAACAGATCATCATGTTTTTTACTGGGGAGGTAGTATAAGGTACAGCTTAGTAAAAATCATGATAAAAAGTAATATTATTAGTTTGTTTTTCGTTTTTCTGTTTGTCTAGTATGGCAGTCATTAAGCCATGTCAGAGGTCCTTAAGGCTTTATAAACTCTCAACACCAGATTTGAGCACTCTCATCTGATAAGAAGATCTTCCTATACCTAACATAAATTTTGTGTGAATTTGTCTATGTTACTTCTACATGATGGATTAGTGAAACTATTTGGATGAAATTTGGCATGCAAGTGAAAGTTATATTTGAATTTTAAAGATTTTTGGGAATGCCTCTTTTAAAGGGTAAAACAAAACAAGGGTTGCAAGGTATACTTATTAATGCGAGTGAAGCCACGGTACCCAATAGTCTTTCCATAATTATATAATGAAAAAAATTGAATATGTACGGAAATTAGTGTTGAAACCTGGTCTACGATCGTTGTTCTCTACAATGAAGGCAAATCTGAACGTCAGATAGCAACTCAGTTCAAGTTATCCAAGGCTTGTGTTCATCACACTATTTTGCGCTACAACCAAACTGGAAGTAATCAAGATTGTCTTCACTCCGGGAGACCAAGAGCCACCACTTCTAGTGAAGACTAATTTATTGTAGTGACTAGCAAGCTAAATAGACATCTAACAGCCCCAGAAATTCGTGTTGAGGTCAACAAATCTCGGGACAAACCTGTTTCAGTGTGTACAGTGCAAAGACGATTGCGAGACGGCAAGTTGTTTGGTCGCGTTGCTGTTCGAAAACCTCTTTTGAGGCCACAGAATAAAAGAAAACGGATGCTATGGGCCCTCGCCCATCGAGACTGGACCGAGAAGACTTTAAAAAAGTACTTTGGAGCGACGAATGTGTGTAAATTAAAAATAAATCATGTTTTTCTTAAAGTTTTAAATATGCTGACTTTTTTTGGTTTTTTCATACTTTTTCATTGTGGTCTCAAACTTTTGACCGGCAGTGTATAAAATCTCAAATAATTTTACCTTTGAAAGGATCTTCCTGAATTTTCTTTTTTTTCTTCTTCTTCTTCTTCTTGATTTCATAGCACATCTCCTCCTCAGGCAGGAAGGAGGTAGGATCTTTCCGGCCATCTGCCTCTCTCTTCAGTTTGTGCAATGTCTCTTCCATGCTTTACTGAAAGAATAAAATTAAAGAAATTTTATAATTAAGTAAATAGCTTGGCAAATATTATATAATTATGGATGCACGCGGCTTTACTTGCATTATTTTGAGATATAAAGTAGCCTATGACCTCGTAAGATCTCATACTACCTGCATACCAAAAATCATGATGATCTGTTCAGCCGTTTTTGCGTTTTGAGTGTTTACATAAATAGATAAAACAAACAAAATGTCTATAAGTTGGAACATGTTCTGCTATCAATTCTAAGTATCTCCAAACATTTTTTTAAAATATCTTAAATGTTAGACTTTCAATGCTCTACAGCTTTATTATACGTAGGTACATAGATAGATAAATAAAAGTCATTACTAATTTTCCTTATTGAGCAGACTCCCACCAAAATTGAATCATTATGGACACGGTTTTCTGTTCAGTGATTATGGAAGTTTCTTGGGCAAGGACATTATGTTGTGATACAATGAACACAAAGGTTATATCTAATGATTTTTACAACTGCATTATGAAGAGGAAAAATATGTAGGTATGTTTGTAGGAGACAATATAAAAATTCTTGATCATTCAATTTTAGAGCAAATTACTTAAAAAATTATGTGCATCCTAAATTTAGTAAGGTTCGTGTGATTATTAAGTTTTATTGTTGTAATCAAGAGTCTAATCCTACATAGAATGTACCTATATGAAAGACTGTACAAATATTTTTTTTTAATTCATGGGTGAATTTATTATTTAGCTATTGTGGTTACTATTAAAATTGTATATACATACCTACTATATCTTAACGCATAAATTTTATCATGGACACAGTTCACAGTGGCAGACAGTGTTTTCTTCATAAGTTTTTTTTAAATTTATTGAGCTCAACATAACTTCAATGCAAAGATAGATTCATTATAAGATAATAACTACTCAAGTTTTGACGCAATAAACTTACCTACAAACTTGCTATAGCTGGTAAATGATAGCTGTAATATTATTTTATTATTCAATGTTCAAGGACATCAAATTTATAAACATTCTTACACACATAATGTACAAAGTATCTTCAATGTACATTAATTTGAATCTTTAATTCGGATAACTTTGGGCCATAAAACTTAGTACAAAAGAACTTAAAGATATCTTGGAGAATTTTGATAAGACTACATCTGAATTATTATCGAAATAACACGTCATATCAGAAATTTACTTTACTCACCGATTATTTTTAAACACAACCACAACTTCACAACTAATTCATTGGCTGATTAGTAGCACAGTCATTGTAGAATTAAATTGAAATTCATTAACATTAAATACAGAAACAGGGATTACGATCCCACGATTCCTTTGTGATATAAAATCAATAACTTTTTATTATAATTGAATATGAAAAATAATCAAAATGGCCTGACGTTTTTCAAGCAGCGAGTTATAATATTTTGACATTTATGATTAGTGTTGTCAAGCTAAAACTCAATTCACCATTTATTGGAATTTAAATGGTCTGTGCTAACTGTTTAAAATGGTTGGAATTATTTCTAGATTTGATGAAGATTTATATTATATGTAACATATAATACGAATAGCGAACATTCACTACATAACAGAACTAAACTCTTACCGAAAACGTAAAGTTATGGTCAACATTTTTGAAGCACTGTGTTACTAATAGGTACCTATAGAATCTGTGTGCAACGAAATAAACAAGAACAGAACAACTGATTTTGTGTAGTTTGTTCAAAAAAATGTGTTTCTACATATAAGAATAAGTAAAAAAATATTGGACACTAATCAACTGAGATCTTGACGCTTAGAGATCCAAGTGGTGAAAAATACATCGCCCTTATAATATTGTACTTAGCTACATGCTGAAAAATTGCGTTCTGCAATAGTTACAGTTATAATATATAATAACCTCATAATCGATATATCAGAGACTGGACAAAAAATATACCTACCTGCCTAAATAAAGATTTATCATAAAGGCATTGTAAATTACATGATGTTTGGATGATATTCAAATGTGTGTATGTAACTAAACTTTTGATTGTTTCACAGTCTATGTATCCGCAATTAATGTACCTATTTTTTTTTTGGAAAATTGTATGAGTGTTAGTTTGAATAAATAAGTTATGGTAACTCGATGTAAGTGAAATTCTAGTTTGTTTTTTAAATTTATGGGTGAATTTATATTATGGCAATCTATTGAACCGGTTATTTCAGATACATTTCGACTTTTATAAATTTATTCAATATAAATGAAAATAATGTATCCGAATTACAAAATATGACAGCAGTAACCAACTGTTAATTTCACATTTCAATGTCACACGAAATTTTTGCACGAAATGTTGCAAAAAGGTCGCAACGCTTCATGAAATTTAAGAAACTCAACAAAAGAGCAACTTCTACTCTATGCCGACTTCGTTTGGGACATGCGTGTACTCCTGTATTTTTGGCCCGGATCAGTGTTCGTGACCACTCATTGTGCGAGTGTGGAATTGATATTGGTTCCCCGGATCACATTTTCTTTGATTGCCCTAGGCTCCGCTGCTCCCTGTATGATATGATCCCTGACGATTTGCCTCGCCCTACCAACTTTGCTTATCTTCTCCCTCTTGTATATTCTCCTTTTGTTTATATTCTAAACAAATTTATGTTAATTAATAATACTAAGTTGTAAAATATTTCCCTTTGTTACTGTCGCTTAAACGTGCTTTTAGTTTATTTTGGTTAGCTTTGGAAGCTTCTATTTAAGTTTTCATAGTCATAATATGACCGTTTCTTTTATAACTTTAATATGTATAACGTAATAAGCTTGCTTTTTTAAATTTTTGGCTTTTGGTTTTATTTTATCGACCGAACCTTTCAGTGTTTGTTTTTTAGCTTATCCGTTACGTGACATTGGCAAAATTGCGGTAACGCTGCAGAAGCCATATTAAAAAAAAGTTGAAGTTGAAGGTCGCAACGCAAAGCATCAAAATATAAAAAATAATAACCAATTAACCAAGTTGAAAAACATTATTTCTCTATAATTACATAAAGAAATTTGAGAAATACACAATGCTATTAAGATTAATGAAAAGCTGTGCCGCTGCGAATAATTTGAGACGTTTAAAACGCAATAGTTTTTTACAAATTGCAACAATTCACGTGACCAAAAGTAAGCAATGATTTCCGTATTTACCTTTGCTTTTATTTACTTAAATTAAGCTGTAATTTTTACTTATTTCAGGTTTAAGGCATGGAGAATATGAATGGCAAGATCCAAAGTCAGAAGACGAAGTGTAAGTCAGAAATAAGTTACTAATACTCGCAACTAAAATAAAAGCTGTATAAATTTACCCGCTACTTTCATGAATTCAGTCTAAATGTAAGAAATCGAGAGTTGTTGACACAAGTAGATTCCTGACTATGGTATTCACACTAAATCAACCTCGATGAGTTGGGGCTGTGTTGTTGCAAATTTATGTTCTGTGTTGGACACAATAAATGTTTTCTTTCTCTTATTTAGGCTCTTTTCTGTGATGTACAGTTTCTTGCAATCATTAACTAATTTCTTGACTTTCCTATGCTCCATTACTGCCATATTTATGTTCACTAATTCTATAGTCCTCTCTGCCTTGTTGTGTTGCTAACCTTAGTTTAATAAAATGTTTATTTATAATTTCAGAGTAAACATAGTGTACATAGACAAAGATGGCAAGAAAGTGAAAGTGAGAGGCAAAGTTGGGGACAACATACTGTATTTAGCTCATAGATATGAAATTCCAATGGAAGGTAACAATTTCTTTGTATTTACATCTTAGTTAGGCCATAGTTTTAGCTTCACCATAAAATAATGTAAATGGTCAAGTGCCAACCGTTTTATTTAAAAAAATGGGTTGGAAATGTTGATAACACTGTGCTGGACTTACAATACAGTAGCCCCTTGCCAGGCCAGAGATGTGGTGGCCGTGATCTGACTTAGATAAACCTGTACAAAACTGAAAAACCCTAATTCAGTAGTCTGCAAAAGACTCATAGATAGATAAAATTTAATCTTTTAGGAAATCTTTATTTTTGGAAAAAAAATAAACTAAGAATGTGACTTAACTGGTCTGTCTTTCAGTCATTTATGAACCAATTTGGAAACTACTTCCACCCAATCCTGCCATTAAATCTAAGAATGTAAGAGTTTCTTTGTTGGCTTGTTGATGTCTTTCACTTTGCAATAAAATGATGCATGGATCAGAGTACAGTAGAGCTCGACGATTTTCAGGAGACCTAGTCAAAAATGTGTTATAAATAGGATAGTGTATTAAAACCAGTTTTTTTTTAACTTTTATGGGTTTGCACTTGGCCATAGTTTACCTGATAGCAAGCAAAGGCTATGGCCTAAGATGGAGCGTGCTTACCCGATGAGCACGAGCATGCTTGAATATGGATGTAATAAAGGAACCTAAAAATTACATAGCCATGCATTGTTTCCTGACCACTTAAACCATCATCACAGATTTAAGGGCCAGGCCCTTGTCTGTGGAGCATGTACCTTCCTACCCAATCTTCTGTCAATTTCTTGCCCTCCTTATACAAAGCCAGGAAAATCCACTCATTATAAATACTTATAAGAATAAGTATGGCAGCGAGATGGGTCAACGACATTGTATTGAGTCGCGGGTTCTTTATGGATGAGGTCTGCACTAGATCACCGCAGCTGGCACATTCAAAGAGAGGCCTATGCCCAGCAGTGGCATAGAGAAGGTTGTGGTTGATGATGATGATAAGAATAATATATCACATTTCAGGTGCCTGTGAAGCGTCGCTAGCATGTACAACATGTCATGTTTATATACCGCATGAGTTCCTCGATCACTTGCCAGCCTCCGAGGAGAAAGAGGATGATTTACTGGACATGGCGCCGTTCTTGAAGGAAAACTCTAGGTTAGGTAAGATATGAAATTTTTGTTTATATCATTATATGTATCATAAAACCGGCACCCTCCTGTATTACCAGTATTAATCAAGGAAAAAAGACAATTTGGGATAAAAAGTAGCATGTGTAAAAAGACTAAGCTTTCCATAACAAAATTTTGTCTGAATCAATAAAATGGGAAGTACAGACAAGAAGACTGTAGGCTGATGATGATGATGATGGGATGTACAGAACATTTATATGCTAAGTAGGTACATACTTATATGTAGACTAACAGGCTAGCCAAAATATCTAGAAATGGAACTACTTGCTCAAAGATCCATTTTGTAGGTTTTACTGGTTATTTTTTGTTTTCATATTCCTATGAGAAAAATTAAACTTTTATTGGAAAATGAGCGAAAATAATCACGACCGGCATATGCTTGTTAGACATATTCTGACAGCACAAGTGGCGCCATCAGCCGCTCAGTCTGAAGTGTATGGAAATGAGTGTGGATTTTCGCGCCTGGCAGTTAGTAGACCGTAGCCTAGTGGTTAAGGCGTTCTGACGGTAGCAGAAATACGCAGGTTCGAATCCTGCCGGTCGTGATTATTTTCGCTCATTTTCCAATAAAAGTTTAATTTAAAACAACCATAGTGCAGGTTAGCACTTAATAAATTAACTTATGAGAAAAATGGCAAAAAAAACTAAACAAGTATTACAGGTAACACCCTCATTAATAACAACACTTGATTAACTTCTAATTTGCTCTAATTTTAAATTCCAGGTTGTCAAATTGTCCTCACAAAGGAGTTGGAAGGCATGGAGGTGCAGTTACCTAAAGCAACGAGGAACTTTTATGTAGACGGACACACACCTCAACCTCATTGATGAGTCATAGAACATACAAGAAGTTTGACATAGTGATGATGTACATAGTACAGTTGTTAAGATAGTACAGAATGCTTTTTAGCTGTGCTAGAGACCCCGAGGGCAATTTAGAACCTGATTGGTGAATACAGGCACTTAATTGTATGTAATCGTTTGAAATTTTTAACATTAGAACTGAACTAACACAATACAGAAAATTGAATTTGATTTTTAGGCATATGTTACTGCTTAATTATTGTTAAATTTTCTTATTTTATTATGATTTCATAATTTTTAAGGTAAAAGCATAATAAAAACAAGTAAGTTTTAAGATTTCTTTACAGTTTTTAAGAAACTAATACAAAATATGAAAGTAACATTAAAGAAAAAGTTTATTCGGTTTTGTACTGGTGGTCACTGGTTACACATTTCAACACTAATTCAAGAGAGATGCCTATAACATGATAGGTACTTTCTTATATTATCTAGGTAAATATTATATGTTCAATTCATTACAATAGTTGCTCAACAAGAAACAAAAAGTATGTTTCATACAGAAAGTCACTCCTGTCTAAGACTAAAGGTACCTATCATTGTTTTTTTAGTATACAAGAGTTGTAAAGAATGGTAAAATAAACTCAATATTTTATAAACGTGTATTATTTTTATCAGAAATAGCTAAAGTAGGAAATAATTCATAATGGCAGCCCTTCCATACCAAGTCTAGCTAGATGTGACCTACAGGTTTACTGGCATTTTTTGGTATTACAAATGCATTTATAGAAACGATGTATTATTAGGCATGTGACGATGCCCAGCATAAACAATGAGAGATACGCAGTATACTTGCCTTTAGTTTCGACCAATCAGCGCCTTCCTAGTCTCCGCCAATCACAGGTTTCCTTGTCGTCCAATCAGAGCATCTGTCACCAACTTTTCTCTTTGGTCAACAGAGAGGGTGCTGGATCACTTTCCGTCATAGCGTCGTTACTTCTCAAACTGAACGCACGTTTTTGAATTAACGTGTTTCGAGCAATTTCTTTTTAATTTTCAAGATTTAAAGAATATTTATCGTTATCCGAACAATCTTTCTAGAAGTCTTTCGGAAAGACCGAGCATAGTGATTTTTAGTGCGCGATGAAGTGTTATTCCGCAATATTTTTGTATTATAAATATAACAGGGTTTTCTAAAAACCGCATGGACTCTTTGAGTGCGTCTTTGAGAGTTTGAGTCTTTTTAAATGTAACGGTTTTTCAAAAACCCAATGGACTATTAAAGCGTGTGATTTAGTGCTATGCTGAAATATTTAAATGTAACGGTTTTTCGTTAAAACTCAATATTGCACTTTTCACGCACGAAATAGTCCATAAGCTATTTCGTGCGTGAAAAGTGCAATATTGAGTCATTTAAACCCAACGGTTTTTCAGAAAACCTATTGGACTGTTATAGCGTGTGAATTAGTGCTATTCTGAAATATTTAATTCTAACGGTTTTTCGTAAAAACCTCATGGACTATTTCGTGCGTGTTAAGTGCATTTTTGTGTTATTTATATACAACGGTTTTTCAGAAAACGTAATGGATTGTGATAGTGAGTGATTTAGTGCTTTTCTGAAATATTTAATTTATTCCAACGGTTTTTTTCTGGAACCTGATACTGTCATAGTGCGTGAATAAGTGCTATTTGCACATAGCATACGGGTTTTCAATGTTTTCGCGGGGCCCGGTGGCTCATCGATAATCGGGTCGGCGAAGATCGTATCATGTCGTCTTCAGCAGATCAAGATTTCGGCAGCAAGCGCACAGCCTGCGTGCTACTTCGCACAGGCTCACTGATGCAGCGGCAGCTCGTGCTAAACGGCAGCGGCGCGGTACTGAGCGGCCGTGGTCTTCATATATACGAGATAGTTGGACTCTTCTTTAACGTCGGAAGGCTCAAGTATCTGGGTGAAATGGAAGTGATTTGGTGAGACCATTCCAATTTGATTTATGTACATATCTAAGATATCAAGCCTTTCTTGTTTAAAGCTTGATAGACCAGACCGGTTCCTAGAGGATTATTGTTTATTATCTCCAAGCATATCACGCTAATCATGATAATGGCTGGCCGCATTTGGCAAGTTTTAATTTTTGAAGTTACTTTCAAATTCATTTAATTTTAATAAACGGCTAGCATTTACGTCAGTAATTGCGTCGAAAAGTAGCTCGACATGTGCTTTAGTACAGTTACTTTCAAATTATTCGTGAAATTTCAATCATCCTATACCTGTGTCGTTTCTTTGCGCAAGGCCCAACGGTTGAGGTTGCATTAAATCACCTTGCACTGGGTGACACAATGGCTCATTTTGACACTTTAATGTTAACACTGTACTGCATTATAAAACCTTAGCATTATACGTCATTGTAAAGCCCCAACAACAACAAGCCTCAATCTGTTCCCTGAACATAATGGACAACTCACGTGTTGCACAAGGTCAAACATTTTGACGGAGAAATACAATGCTCAATACAGGACTAACCCCGTGCTCGCTTCACATAGCGCCATAGGGCAGATGTTGCAGTACACACGTGCGAATACAATACATCTTTATTGTGCACTTGAGACGGGGCAATGCAACGCTAGCTACAGTAGTATACATAACTTAGCTGCATTACGTGGCATTACGTAAACGAACGTTATACGGGCGCTCTTATAGCTCCATAGTTCGTCAGTGGGGATCATAAATGTTATCAATAAACTATGATAATTTTAATGAGTTGTTTGCTCAGCGCCTGCCAGGCCTGAAACAGCTGTCTACACAGTTAGACCAGTTTGTCATCTTTTGAAGTTGGATTTCAGAATCCTTATAAAATCTTCGACAAATACGTCGAAATTCTGCTACACTCATCCGTGTTAATAAGTTCATTGAATAAATTATGCTGTTACTGATACAGGGTTTACGGAAAACCTAGAATCCACCGGGAGCGTATCCTGGCTGGATCATAGCATAAGAAGTTAAGGAAGGATCTGCGAAAGATACTCCCTAATTATGAGCACATTTCCTAGAGGTGCACGTCCGCGATTACATTCGGACGGGGCACTGAATAAGTATGAATATGTGGATAAGCCTACGCTACAATAACGAAAAGGGTCTAGAAATCTAAACTATGTCACAAGAAGGCGTTGCAACCAGGTCATTGATTCGGTTATTCATGAGTTATGCCAGATAGGTCGGTCAGGGTTTTACAGAGGCTGCCTTCGAGCGTATCGAGGGCAGTGGCAGTGCGCCTTGGAGCTCCGGAGGCCCTTCTCGATGTTTTCACGAGAATGCGCTAACCATTTACCTCTAAACCATTACATGTCCGAACCATCTGCACAAATTATACTGATAAGCACTAAGCAATGCACCTCACTTGGAGAGTGACTAGAGTTCCTACCTGATACTGCATCACAACTTAATCACAAGCGCTTAAATTGTGCAATTTAACCCAGAATAGTTAGTATCCAGTTGCCTGAAAATAAAGTTAATTGCGTTTCATGTCCAGTCAATATTAAAAACCTTCGTCCTTCAGGGGTCTGCATTTAGTCCAGGTGATAGAGGGCCTTAACTCCCAGAACAAGTAACTACAATCTCGGATTTATCGAAGATGTTCTTAATAATGACAGAGATGTAAGATAAACCGACCGATCTCCTACGGGAATCGTCTGAACCAGAACTTATTTTCAAATCCATTGAAGCTGGCCCTCGCATTCTTAATCACTGAATTTCCTGCAAAGAAAGGACTATAGTCAAGCTGGATCTCTTGTCAACCTACTTCCAGATCAGTTTAGGAGTACCATCGTCGCTCCGTGCGCATGGTCTAGTTGGTGGATGATATAATTGCAAAGCCGATCAGGAAAGATGCCATGGTAACCCCGATGAATAATTTCGACAGCTGTGAACCGCTTTAAGAAATAGCTACAGGGGCGCCATTTTGTACAACATATTGAAAATAAAGGTCGTTGCGTGAAGAATGAAATAAAGAGGAAAAGCGGAATAAATTACATATCTGTATATTTTTGTTTTCTAGACAAGTGAAGGAATAGAGTTACAGCAGAGTATCTACAGGGGAGTGACAGACTGGTATTATCAGCGAAAGTGGTCAGCAGAATAAAGGATCATACATAGTTTTAGACATGTATTTGTCGAGTTTGCGATCCCTCATATAGACTTGCTTTGGCACTTGGCAGATACATGAGGGGGAGGGTAGTGAACTACACACGTGATGCAACTCGAACAACCTGGTAGTAGCCGAACAGCGAAAGAAAGCATTTTGTTCGCCCGACGGCGACGTTAAACGTCGTTGATCTCTATACATACAAACCCATGAGAATCAATATATAAAACTTTCTAGTTCCGGTGGATTGGACGACAGAATCCCACTGCCTCAGATCAAAGACAAAGAACTTTAAATTTGAAAAATTGTTGGTGAGATGATATCACTAGAAACTGGTCCCAAGCATAAAAGGGCCCTAAATTGGGATCAAATTGGAGATCTTCCTTCTTGGAGCCGCCTTAGGCGTGAGACATTTACTATTTGAAAAAAAAAAATGTATATTAGCATGGTATCCGGCTTAAAGTATGAAGGAAATTTCAAAACCAAAATCTCTACTGTATAAAGTATCATCATAATATCACATAAGTTTATTAATTTAGCATATTTTTGATATCTTGAGAAGGAATCATGCATAGTTTAATGGCGTTATCTTTTGGAAAGCCATATTGAAGTTAAATTCACTTGTGTTAATATGATATGATTTAAGTATGAATATTAATTTACCTTTACAGATTCTCGGGTCTTATGCCCGGTATTTTTAAGGTATCAGTGGGGCCGTAGCCTATACAGAGACGCCTTTTACAATATACCTAATACACATAATTTAAGTAAAACAATTACATTAAGTGAATGTAAGGGTGCCAAAATAACTTTTGCAGACATGTTGTTAATGCAGGCTTTTTGGTGTTGAGTTATTTATTGTCTTAATTTAACTAGTCTATGAGACGGAAAGGCACCTACTAGTTGTGCCTCATTTATATAAAAATGAGGCGGATGATGCCCTTTATTTTATATGTAATTTAGTATTGTTTATTTGATGTATAAATTGCTCCATATTAGACTAATTATAAAAGTTTTTTTTTTCATAATCCAAGAGCAGAGAAGCTCTTGGTTCTTGCATTGGATGAACCATATTGGACCTTGGGCTGGGTATCCGAAAAGTTTTATTCGGGAGAAAGTATAATTTTAGCAATGCGCCTTTGATTCAATTAGGAAGGAAGGTGTTAAAAGATACGGATAAGATGTATGTCCGGTATACTGAATCTGAGAAGTTGACCAGCTTGGTACCGATATGCACACGGTAGATTTTGATTGTAACTATGCTCTAGGTGCCACAATTAGAAACAACTCTTTGGCAGCGTCGCTCCTGGTCGTAAGTAAACGGATTAAGTCCACGAGTTTAAAGAACGCGGGTCACTTCTCTTAGTTGGTTTGGTACAATAATTTCACTATCGAGGATATATTAACTCGGAGAAAGTGCCGAAGGGAAAGTATATATTCTAGTATTTCAATTTTATTACTGCAGGAGAGCAGGTAAACTAGTCATCCCCAGGTAACGTGACTATTACGAGTAATTTCGAGTATCAGATGATGGAGTATCTATTTTAATACTCATGTTTGTCTAGTTGTAGTCAAAAAGCTTCGATAGCTAATTGATGAAGACGGTCGAAAATCAAGACAGGAATAATTTGCATAAGTAATTATTATTTCTTCTATTGATCTTATAAATGTAACTATTAACCAAGTATTCAATCCTTGATCGGATAAATCGTCCTTCATTTCATGAACCAACTCAATTCTCACATAGCGTCGTCTTTGGTCACCAGGAGTTACAAACACATCTCTCATTGTTTATGCTGGGCATCGTCACATGCCTAATAATATGCAAATTTTACACAAAAATAAAATTTGTATTATTAGCAGAGATGATGCCCAGCATCCCCTTAAGGGCTCTTGGTGAGAGACTGCTATGACGGAAAGTGATCCACCACCCTCCATAGAGAAAAGTTGGTGACAGATGCTGATTGGACGACAAGGAAACCTGTGATTGGCGGAGACTAGGAAGGCGCTGATTGGTCGAAACTAAAGGAAAGCATACTGCGCATCTCTCATTGTTTATGCTGGCATCGTCTCTGCTAAAAATACAAATTTTATTTTTGTGTAAAATTTGCATATTCATACTTGACTACAAATAGAATGTCTGATGTTAAGGTGAATTAGGTGATCAATTTTTCGTTACAATATATTTATTATAGGATTAACACGCAGCTTATTTAAACTTTTAATAACAGCGTACCTACCTAACAACGCCAGGTCCTCCCATAATGTGGCAAATCTTTCTTTTTTGCTTAATGCAATGCAAAATTTAATCTTTAAGTATTTGTTTGTTTGACTTGCAATTTCCATAGGTACATTTTTATGAGTCATAGTATTCTTTACAATTATATCCGTTAAAAACCCATTTGCGATGTACCTATCGTTCTACTTAATTTTAAAGATAGTAAACTTTTATTCAAGGAGTAGGTGCAACAGGCTTGTTCTGGATAATATTAGGTATATTGGATACCGATACACGGACATTTAGCCAACCACAACGCCATCTGCAAGATTTAAAATAATTTGTCATATCGTGTCACCCTTTGACGGTTCCACCCTCGGAGTAAATATAACAATGGAGGGAGCCACAGAGACGTTGCCGCTCTTACGTCTGTGTGTAAAGCACTTAAGTGTGTCTTTGTCTTTCCTTCAGAATGAAGCTACGAGTAAAAGAGATAGCAAATTTACATGCTGGCAACGCCGCACCGTGTCTTTTTATGACCGACGAGTAGGCCAAAACATTGCGTTTGTGCTTTAGAATTTTAAAGAATATCAAGTGATTTTACGGTGTTACAGATTTGTTTAAAGTTAAATGTAAAACTATGTCGTGCTCAGCAGTGTCATGTTCATCAAGAACTACAAAAGGAGGTGTAAAAGACCCGGATTTGTCATTTCATACGTAAGTTGGTGACAATGTTTAAGTCATTGTAAATGCTAAATTGATGATGTTTTTAGCCAAAATGCTATTGTACCATCATATTAACAATCTAGTTTATATACCTACATCCATGTGATTTGGGTCAAGATAATGTCTAAAACTGTCTTAAAACAGCAAAAGTGTTAAAAGATAATTTAAGCATCAATTCTAGTGATGTCCATACCATAGATTTTAGTTTTATCGATATACTTATCGATAAAAGATATATCTTCTAATCTTGATAAAACTGTGCCTGAGTACATGTAATGTAATGTCATAACTAAATGTATTTACTCTTACTATTATACTCTTTTTTTATTGTAATTTGCACAGTCTCTAACTTGATCAGAGGAGTTTTATTATATCTTATTATAAATTGTAAAAAATCTTGCAGCTTATGGATTCCTCTAAACTTCAAAATATTTTCCGATGTATAAATACACATGTCCTAGATTTTAGCTTATTAGAAGATCATAAACTTCTTTTAATTAAATCGATATGTGACAAATATTTTCAGCTCCGCATACATTTCGTGATGAAAAATGCTGTCACTGAAACCAGTGTCAGAAACATGTACACAAAATTAATACTGTTTAAGGGTCATTAGCCGTCATATTAATAACTCAAAATAATGCCAGATTACCTACCTCTTAAGCCAGATTGCCAGATTACCTATCTTATGAAAATAATTAATAAACAATTCATATAAAATACATGCATTTTTATTCACTTCACCAATTTTCCATCGATAGACTTGATGGGAATGTCACATCACTAGTCACACACACTAATGCAAATCTGTAACTGCACACTAGCAAAAAGTGGCCACGCTCAAAATCTCTGTGGCTCCCTCCATTGTGATATTTACTCCGAGGTTCCACCCCTATCCAAAATTATCCAAAACATTTATTTCTATTAATATTTTTTTGTTTCGGACATCCGTTAGTTTCGGATACGGATACGGACCCCCTAAAATCCTAAGCGTACAATTTATGTTTACAAAACATTTATGTACCTAAATACTAAGAAATAAAACCTGCTATTTAGCAACATTTCATTTCTAAAACTTGGTAACATTGTTATACCATTCTTGTTCTTTTCTTTTTCGTTCAATCGCTTGAACTCTCAGCTTGAACTCCAAACTTCTCTTTTTCATTCATTTCATTCCCTATGTCGTTCGTTTATTTCGTTCATTCAGCCAGTCATCTCGCGGCCTTCGTGGGAGGAGGTTCTCTCGTCTGGTTTTCAGCGAATCCCGTTTACGGTGTGATTAGTGTTTTGTTTTGTGTTTTACCATGGCTTACAACGGCAGTGGTGGCAAGAGACTGTGTACTGGAACCGACCTAGACGTGGAAAGGGTATGTCTCTTATTCCGCTTTCAAACGCGAGCCCTAATATCTCCCTTGAATCGACGAACATGGCCGTGTTTTATACATTTGCCGTTCGATGTGGGCGCCTAGGGCCTGCCACGGCGGCCTTAAGTGCACACAATTGTCTCTAAATAATAAATAAGCTCGCCTTACAGGGCTCACAATATTGGTTTTACGCCAGTTGTCATTTTCACGTTCCATTGTTGATTCGCGTTTTGAGGTTACGTTTTGTTGACATTTGCTTTTTTTCTCGATAAGTTCAAGAGGGCCACGGCATGAGCACCGGAGCGATGTTTCGAGTTTTTGAATGTTTATTATTTTACCGTTTCGAAAGAATCTCGTGTGGTTTTTAAAATAACTTCGCCAGACGCTGTCAATTAAAGTGATTGACATCGGTCGGTCATTAGTTCCTATCTTCAACTGTACACCGGCATTTTCCGATTTTTCTAGGTCGTTTGAAGCGGGAACAATGGGTACATGTAGTCCACCCGGGCTTTTAAAATTAGAAGCTAATTATCTCTTAACTATTGTCAGAAACGCGCAACAATTGACTGCCGATGACCTAATTTTCCGTAGCGACCCTACTTTTTCGTCACAAATTGTACTAAAATTCCACAATAAAATCCGGCAAATGCATCGTTAGGGCCCACTATTGGGTTTAGGTATGTCATTCTTCTGACTAATTTTACGACCAACGAAATTATTTTCGAAATAGTCGCATAATAAAAATGTTTCTAGCGAAAGTATGAAGCACTGAAATCCAACTCAAACAGGTACCTACGTAAGTAAATGCAAAAAATATTAGCTGTACCATCTTCATTTTATTATAAAATTGTAGTTAGGTAGGTATGGGTTGAAATCATGGAGTAATAAAATACTCACTTATAGGTAACACATAGGTAGATACGTAAATGCACCAAATATTAATGTGCTAACCATTTTAATTCAATTCCGTTTTTGTCGACATCACAGTAGGTAGTTGCATGTTCTGTCTTAATAAAAGAAAGTAGGAACCTTTAATTCATACATAACTATATGTAAACTCATTACGTACCTATTATTAAATGTCTAAGAAGGTACAATAGATAAATACCTACTTTCAAACATTTTATAAAGCTTAGACTTTTTACTTTTTATACTCTATAAAGGTCTGTATATTTGAATTTAAATCAGAGGTAAAATGAACCTAAACCAATGAAGTAAAGTAACCTTACTATGTAGGTAGGCAATAACATATATTTGTATGTAAGTACTAAATAGGTTTTATGAGCATACTTACTTGATAAGCACTTTGATAGTCATTGCATTGAGTTTGAATACCTTAATAGTTAATACTTATGATTATATGTATAGTACTTGGTTCAATGTACAAAAGTACATGATTATAGTATTCTATTCAATAGTTAGTGGAATATTTTTGTTACTATTTTTACTTATACCTATATCTGTGTATCATATTCATATAAATATACTTAGGTATATCCTATTGCTTATTATTTAAGCATTGGAATACACTGCATTACTATTATTGTAAATTTACCTAAGTATTTATCTAAGAGTTATAAATGAGACATTTTTTTTACAAGGAATGGGTTTGCACTTTACTGACATATCTAACACTGTATGTATAGACTATATTTTAACAATAAATTAGTATTTGAGCACCTATATATATTTAACAAGATACTATTTGGTTTCTTAGCATTTAAAGTGCATTAAAAAATACCCATACTTTTGCATGTCCAAAGAGGCAAACATTAAAAAATATGTTTAACAGCATGTGAGAAATATTGAATGACAATCTTACCTTAAGTGGGTTCAATGACCTCATTCAATAGATTTTTTCTATGGGATCAACCTTTAGACAAAAAAATTCAACAGCTGTTCCATAGAAAAACTAGGCATTTGTCCAGTGGTCACAGAATACACAATAGTAACTGCAGTATGTTACAATCAGCTGATGGTTCATCTTATATTATTAGATTTCCGGCAACACAAGCCCATCTATGGAACTTAGCGCGGAACAATGGGATACCAACTTGTACTGCTACATGTAAGATTTAAACTCCTGTACATTACCTAATCTATCCTGGAAGAGATCACTCAAGGTGATAAGGCCACCCACTTGTGCATTCTTTTATAGTTTAAGCTCATTTCATATTGTAATTTATTTTTGGTGTGCATAATAAAGTTATATTGTATTGTATTGTATTGTAATCTAAGTACTGTGTTTATTTTTGGCATAAAAAGAATTTGAAGATATTTTGTAGGTATTTTTATTTATCTAATAAGTACTTACACTGAGTAATTAATTACTTAATAAGTCGAATTATAACAACAATGTAAATAATAAATTATCAAAATCAAAAATCAGTAATTGAACTTAATTTTTTGTTGTACAAGTTTGTAGCACATAACTTTAACATTAAACATTAAAACATTAGTTACATTTAGGTATTATGCTTCTGTTGTATGCTTGCACCTCTAAACTAAGCATAGCTTGTGTCTTAAAGGTGCTCCCCAGTGGTAATGATACAAAATATTTTTGATACCAACAATGTAAAGTATTATAGCCTATAAGAGCAAGGATAAAATGTTTTTTAAATTTAAATTCTCTTTTTTTCTTCAATGGCTGAGATATGATTAATCAATAGCACCCATTGATCGGATCCATTTGATTTTGAGGATGCTAAGCTCGATTTGAAATTAAATGGTTTATAAGTAAAACTTAAGTGGTTATGAGATTCGGATTGTAGGTAAAAAAAGTAAATAGGTAACTGCTTAGTCCATTATTGTGTAAACCATTCTTCCTAGCTCTCCACATGATTTAGATTTTAGAAAGACTATATTTTGAAGTATTCAGTAAGTACAATACTTAGTTTATTGAACATAATATTAGTTTTACATTGTGTGGTCTGAGACTCTGCCCTTCAATGAAATATGTACTGTGTACATATTCTAGTCTGAAGAGTAATTTTACCTAATTACATATATTAGTGGCTTATAGTTTAAGTTACTTAGCGAGATAAAGTAAATTTTTATACTGATTAGTAATTTTAAAACTAACTATTATATTTACTTAAATAGGATTTGGCATAAAAAAAAAACTAAACAACTTCTTCCTTAATATGATCTGGATTCTGTACTATTAGTAAGATCTATTCAGTCATCTCAATACAAAATGCCTACTAATGCTAAAATAAAAATAAAATAGCTACATCTGTCCTATGATGTCAACATCAAAGACATGTTTACGATAAAGTCCTAGAAATTTGGTACAAATTAATTTAGTGCTACTAGTAAATTTTAATTACACCATAAATTTACACTTTATAGCCATTTAGGACTGAGTTGCTTGTGACAAACTCTGTTTTATTTGTGAGAATAAAAGTTGGACAATGATTAGAGAATGATTGCCGTTTTATAATTGGATATTAATTGCAGATTAGACAAATAGGTAACTTGTATGTATGTATGATTTTGAAATAGAATGACATATTGACTCCTTGTTAATGTTAGTACTTAGGTACAGTCAAGAAGGCGTAAGCTGAGCTTTGCATTTGTGTGGGTGAAGTATGGCAGGTGGGCGGGGGAGTGAGATGGCGCTATCGCACGATGGAGAAGCCGATTGTCTCACCTACACTATCTATGTACACCCACACAAATGCAAAGCTCAGCTTACGCCTTCTTGACTATACCTACTTATTATTTTTTTAAGTAAATTGTTTAATTATAGATTCAATTTCTTAAGGTTTTCAGAAAAGTTGTGTACTTCTTTAAGGTAAATAAATACATTTGGTTCCTAGTCTTCCTGCTAAGTATATTACTGTAATTTTATGAAAGTCAAACATAAATTGTAGGTAATGGGTGGTAAATTAAGTTTGTATGATTGTGGCGTACTGTGGTGTCTATAGTTTTTAAACATCCCATAAGAATAGTATTATAAAAGTATATTATATATTTTGCAAGATTAACTTATTTGAATAGTATGTTAGAGCAATTGTGTTAGACAATAAAAACACTGTTCAACCAACCTCTTGTTAAGTAAGGTATAAATTTAAAACTAAGACAATAACTTTACTTGCTACAACGTACATATTTTAACTAAAACAACTGCCCAAAATGTGTGTCTGTGAGGTTTCTTACGTAATTGATTATTTATTCTGTACTTGCAGACAATCTGATTTCGTAATACAAATGTTCAGTACATCTGCTCAAACTGTATTTTAACAGTTAATTTAACTGCTAGCACTTTTATTAAGCACTAAATGCTAGCATTCGTTTGTCTAGATTTTAAGATTTCTAGGTTGTATTTTAAAGGAATTAAGAGTCAAGATGTCGTGTTATTTCAGAACGATGAACGTCGATGCCTTTTTAGCTAAATATAGGTGTATGAACCGTGCGCATCAATAAACTACTGCGAGAGTGTGTTAATCAAAAACTGATCACAAAAACGCCGAAGATTCTGACTTGAAAAGTTTTCATAATAAGCAAATTATTTTATCCACAATGATGTCTACGATGGCGTCCCGACTGTCAATTGATTTTTATGAATCGAATATGCATACTTTTGCTCGCAGCACAATTATGACTGCTCGTACACCATGTTAAGTAGTATGTACCAAGTTTATACCCCAGAAGAATTATTAAAATAGTGCAAGGTAAAATCCAAGGTAGAAGAACACGTGACAGAAGGAGAACCTCATGGCACAAGAATCTCAGGACGTGGCTCAAGATAAGCACCATATCCCTATTTTACGCAGCTGAGTCAAAAGTGAAAATTGCCCTAATGAAAGCCAACCTCCGAGTTCCGGTAGGAGATGGCACCTCAAGAAGAAGATGAATTATTATGTATATACCAAGGGACATTTTATATGTACTTTTAGCATGCTTGCCCGTTATCGGCTGGTTTTCTAGGAAGTTAAAAACTGAAGAGTTTCTAAGCTGTTTTCTACTGAACTAAGTAACAGGGTACTTTCAGCGTCTGCTTAAATTTATGACTGACGAATCGCATAACGATTTTATTATTATAGATTTCTCGTCTCCATCTTAAAACTATCAACAACAGCTGTGGTATTTAAACCGATGATTCATTTCTGCGCGCTCTTTGATATCATTTAAAATACTTTACGGCGTCGTAAACTTATGATTTACCATCATCAAATGGTTTAGCGTATCATTTACTTGAGGTATATGCAGTAAGGGCAAATTAGATATCCATCTACTTTTGATGAGAATGGTTTTTAGTCTTTAGGTATGTGCTGTGGCTTATGCGCTGCAGGCGTTTTTAATGAGCTGATGATGATGATTATCAGGTTTGTCCTGAGACTAAGATTTATAGTTGTTATCTAAATCAAATACCTATGGAGAAAACCAACATGTTTGAGGACCACAATATCCAAGAACATGTGTCTTGTTGTCATGTGCGGAATATTTTAGGCCCTCATTACAATGTACTCGCTGAAGACAACTCTCCCGATGATATAATTCTAAAAGGGAATATAATAACGATCCTCAGTATAGAAAAAAAACAGAAGAATTGATAACCTCCTTTTTTCAAGTCGGTACAACGACTCAAGGAGGAGTTTGATTAGATAAGTATACATTCGATCTCTGTCTCGAGTCGTATTTCCTCATGACTGAGGGTCGTGACACCCCCGCAGAATTAATTCATCAGGGGAGTTCTCTCGGGCAGATTCAAGGTGGTGGGCGCCAGGTCCTTTCACGAAATACATGTTCTCGGATATTGTGGTCCTCAACATGTCACTTTCCTCACAATGTTTTCCTTCACCGCTAAGCGAGTGCAAATCCACACATAACTTGAAATGATTCGAACCAGGGTGTGTTTGGATACTTTCCATACTGCTAATTTAATCAAATAGACACGTTATCAGCTCTCTCAGCCAAAATGATTTGTGCTCAAGCATAAATATTTGTCTCTTCAAAGGGAATTCGCTGTAAATTATATCATAGAGCTTAAAGGAATTTATGGAGGAATCTCAACGGAATGGAAAGCCCTTGTTAAAATAGAAAACAATCGTTATCTTTAAGCCGGCTTTATACAGGGCTATCTATACTAATATTATAAAGCTGAAGAGTTTGTTTGTTTGAACGCGCTAATCTCAAGAACTACTGGTCCGATTTGAAAAATTCTACCATTTATCGAGGAAGGCTTTAGGCTATATAACATCGCGCTGCAACTAATAGGAGCGAAGAAACTATATAAAAAGGTAGAAACAACGGAGGAAAATATTCATCATTAAAATTCAATATTCTGAGGGCTTCCGTTGCGTGTGCTGCGAAAACGGTTCAAGATATCAAAAAAATGTGTATGAAAGAAATAATTCTCTTGAAATGATCTAACAAAATGACCGCAATAGTATGTCTATCTTTTAAGGTTAACTCACTAGAACCGTTTTTATGGTAATAACTATTTCACGCGGACGAAGTCGCGCGCACCAGCTAGTTTATAATATAGTCTTATGTTAGTTACTTTAAGTAATATTCCTCTTGGCCATTTTTCCACCTGATTTGACAGGATGCAGGTTATTAATAAGCGACTGCCACCAGACCTCCGCAACGGCGAAGGGATAGTCAATATTCTGTTGGTAAGACCGGGTAATAGACTTTTTGTTACTTATTGAGAAATACATTACCTACTTACTGAGAAGTAAATTCAAATTTGAGCGTGAAGAAGTTACAGACATACTCAAACGCACAAACTTTTACCTAAGTAACTACTTATGTATATAATACTAGTGGGTGCTCGCGGCTTCGCTCGCATTAAGAAGTAAAACTTGCTTACCCTATTTCAACCCCTTTGAAAGTGACAGTTCCAAAAATCCTTTCTTAGCAGATGCCTACGTCATAACGTCTACCTTCATTCCAAATTTCACCCCGATCCGTCCAGTGGTTTGGGCTGTGCTGTGCGTTGATAAATCACTATATCAGTCAGTCAGTCAGTCAGTCAATCAGTCAGTCACCTTTGAGTTTTATACCCATACATATATAGTAGATTAGTGGAAATTGGGATTTGGTATAAGTAATAGTCGCGAATCTTATATAATACCTACGACTCATATCACACCGAATCCACAGCTCAATACGCCTGAATATTCGTATTTCTCGATTCCTGCACGATATCGTATATTAGAATGTCTACTAACAAGCTGCGAACACGTATTACTGTCTGTCCGAAGCAGATGCCACGTGGCTTGTTATAGTTTGGGATATACCTATAGTAACATGTGCTAGTAGTTCGGTATATATACCTATGTAGGTTTGTATGAAACTAGTTGCGTTTGAAGGGAAATTGGGAGTGTTTGGTTTGGTCCAAATATGTAAGGTTATTTAAAAAAAATATCTTAAAGGCATAACAAAGTCTGTTTGAATTTCTAAAGCCACCCTTGAAAGATTACGCGCTTTAAGGTAGGTAGGTGCATTTTGTGTCAAATTAACGGATATCAATAATAAAATACGACAAAAGAAACTGACCTCTAAGAAATAAATACACATAATTATCATAATACTCATATTTATAGCGATAGGTACCTACATAAGGCCAATTAATCAAATGCTCTTAAATTTATAATTATTACAATAAACGATAGGTACTTGATATTATCAACCTCGTATCATATTCGACCACTCTAAGGTGACTTTGATCAAGAGGCAAATCCGATATTTTGTATTATAAATTATAAAAAGTTTTTGTAGGTACATCTGTCTGTCACTATTACATGTATTAAGTTAAGTAGCAATTTGTTCGTTTTTGACTAGAATTTAAATACCTACTTCACTATAGTCAAGTACCTAATACGAATTTACCGTAGGTGTTTATAATGTTGTATGTGTTAATCTACTTGTAAGCTAAGATTGTACTCTGTATGGATTTAAAATCAAGTAATTGTATTAGAAATTCATTAGTTATAAATAGTAAGAAAACGAATTTATTTGTCTCAAACAATCTTAGAAATGTTGATATATGTTGGTACTTACACCTTCCATTAGAGGGATGAGCAAAAACTCCCAGAGACGGGGCCTGATGCCGGGCCAGCATCGCCAGGGCTGCGGACGCATGCATCGCACTCTCGAGGCCCTGATCGCGATGCAGAGGTGGAACACCCCAGGTTTTTAGTGGGTATATATGCCGCCCTTCTGGCGGAGACTCCCACATAACCGCTCGCTCTCGCCGGGGTTGAGATGCTTTAAAAATCCTGGGTCAAAAACCAGGTACTTACACATTGCTTGCTTATAAGCTACTTACTTTATGTAATGTTTTCTGAAATTGAGCACACAAGATGCAATTGAATCTTAAGAAATCTTAGTTTAATAGAGGCGGTTTTTTTTTTGCCCATCCTACGGTTGCCTGGAAGAAATCGCTATTAGCGATAAGGCCGCCAGTTGTGGCACTATTTTTTAAGTCTTTTGTGTTGCGTTTCGTCTTTTTTTTTGACGTGTGTTACTATAAAGAGTTTATCTATCTATCTATCTATTTACTTAAGTATTAGGAATCTTTATTTTGCTCGATATCGTAAGTAAAACCGCGAGCCGCAACTTATGCCTAATAAAAGTAATAAATTGCTTACGTCAAAATAAAAGCAAAAAGTTGTGTAGTGCAATGAACTTCCAAATTAATTCTTGTGGTCTTAACATTCAGAATTTGAATGAGGTTATTAAGAACAGGTTATTAATATGTACCTACCTACTGTTTGGTAGTTTAGTATAGACATGTCGCTTGGATTCACTTGAATTAGGTAGATAAATACACTCAGAACAGAAGTTAAGTAATTGTGATTAAATTTTTTATAAAATCGTCACTGATTTAACAATGTTGGTTAATTTCTTGTATTTTTTTTCTTGAAAATATTTACAATAAAAATATGATTTTTACTGAATAAATTAATGAACAATAATAAAGTAATCAAATTACCACACAATTCATATTTTGACCGTTTTCCTTTTGTGACCTCATATATTATGACTCGCGAATCAAAATTTAAGTAAGTAGTTATTTGATCATCATCATCACCGGCCTAATGAGACTCACTGCAGGGTATAGGCCTCCTCTTCCAGTTATTTGACAAATAACTGTAATGAATATGTAAATTGATTGATTGTTAAATTTTCATGACACAGACGATGAATAAAAGCAAAAAAGTCGCAAGTAAGTGAAGTTATTTTAATTATTTTTTTGCAATAGAAGTACGACATATTTACGAATAGGTACTTACTAATTTAGATGAAGTAGAGTAGTAGTATGATGTAACTGAAATATATAACTAAGTACTGTGGCCTAACACAAGAGTACTTACCCTGATAATTAATATATAATTCATTTTCAACGAGTACCTAGTCAAACAGACAGAATAGTCATTCAAAATATGTATGTATATATGAATGGGAAATATTCGTGTGATATGATAACTGCTAATTAAGATATCAGTGAATGTATTGTTCAATTATAAAACAGGTTGGTGTAATGGCATTGATAAAAATACAACTGCAGAAGATATTAGAAGCATTTTTTACATTTTACAACCTGTTCTGATAACAGTAAGAATATTTTTAAAGAACGTTTGCAACTGAGTCGTTAGTTCGATTATAGTTGTTCTTCTGTTTAAATGTTCAATGTATTATCTATTTGGAACTAGTGATTTTCATTTTCATTGGAAGTTGGATTGGATTTTTGTTCATTTTCATTGGAAGTTTCCAATGAAAATGAACAAAAAGAAAATGTTATTGAAATAACAAGGAATTGTAAAAGGAAATAAATATTTTATGTCATAGATTATAATATTGTCATCGTTTTAAACTCATTTTGGGTTTGCAATTATCTACGCCAACTTAATAGGTAAGTAGGCTTAATCCTAACCCTATTTAATAAAACATTAGGTAATTCAAATTGACCATAAATGTTAAACAAGGAATTAAAATAAAACGCCAATTAACGTGGTTCAAAACCACTTTGCTTGTCATTTTAATACATAAAATCATTGTCCAATGTACAAAGCCATAGTCGAAGGTAAAATCCATAGAAACGCTTATATCTAAGAGGAGTAAAACCTAGGATAGGGTTAGGATATTTCTAACGATACGATTATTCATTAAAACATTTTTTTGTATTTTTTTATCGTATCGTTGACTGGAATTTATGAGGAAAGGTGAATTTTTGCTTGTTACTTAAAATGTAAGCAATAAAAGTCTGCTGTCACTTGCCTTAATTTAAAATGAATTGTTATTTACGAACCAAATTTCTAATTAATTAAAAGTGTAAAGCGTGCATATATGTATAGTGTATGGTGACATTATGAGTTAAGAATTTCAAAACCCTGTGTGTCATTGTTCAATTGCTGTTATAGGTTTGTCTAGGAGTTGAAGACAAAATATTAGAAAGGTATTTCGTTTCAAGTATTATTTCATAGCTTACGTTTTCCGTTTCAAGCGAGTACTTAAGAAAGTAATTTACAAAAATATCAAATAGCAGTATCAAGGGTCTATTTTACAAAGCAAGAAGTTGTAAGAATACTGACACACAAGTATTTATCAGATGTTTTGAAAGAAATATCAGAAACATAAATTTCTAAAACTGATAATAACGTTGGCATTTAAATTCAAAAGTAATTAAGATCAAATGCAATCTCTACTTACAAAAGTTTGCTATTCGACAAACTGGCAGAGATATCTTGACCACACGTTACTAATAAAACCAAGACATATTTTATAAAATCGACCCGTAAATGTCAAATCAGTTTACAAGTGTGTCAGTTCCTTGAGCCAAATCAATGTTGGTCGTCAAGCTTTGATAGAGCACTCAAGTCCAAACCAATACACCAACACCAAGTTTCCAAACGTTAGTCCATCCATCAGCTCAGTTTGGTCCAATACACCAATGCCTGGTCCAATTACGCAGCAGGTTTTTCTTCAGAAACAGCTGTGACTGCTGAAGCAACGGAGGCACCGTCGTCGGCTGGTGCGTGACAGGCGAGAGATGGGAACCGAGCGTAGAGAGCTTTCTGGTACCGAGGGTGGCTGGGAAGATGAACATTAATGAGTTAGCTAACGATTTATAAATGATGAAATACATAGTGTATTAGAAGCAGCTTGCCTTGGAAGCAAATTCCGTATCAGTTCAGTCATACTTCCACATTCGATCAAATGTCTTAGAAGTGAATAAGGGACGTAGAAATTTTAGTTTAGAACACATTCAAAGCACAAATAGTCATGATAAGTGACCTGGTAGTCAAATGCTCGCTGATCTTTTGAATAAAAAATACGGACGCAGTGGCTTTACTAATACAAAATTGGCATTCATTAGATAGCTAGTTAACTAAACCCAGTGGTCTTCAAATCAGAGTAAATAGGTTTCTTCTAGGCAAGCGTGCTACATCTTAGACTATAGTGGTGCTTAACATCAGACAGGTTATAGTCAAACGTAAGCCTATTTCATTTTAAAAAAAAGCTAGTAAAAGTACATACCTGATACCATAAACAATGGGGTTGTAGACGGCGTTGGCCTTGGCGAAGAGCGAGCCCCAGATAGTGGCCAGAGGACTGATGGGCATGCTCTCGAAGATACCGGCGTAGTTGATCACCAGGTATGGGGTCCACGCCATGAACCACAGGGAGATGGTCATCAGAGCCACCTGAGGGTGGAATTTTAGTATAGCAGTTAAATCGAGTTAAGTAGGAATAATGATTAACCTATTTTTAAAAAACAAAGAAGTTGTGACAACATGTACATATGTGATACTGTCAAAATTGGATAAAATTTGATAATGAAAATTTTTTTCGGCTTCTTAACATGTGAAAGGCGTGAAAATACTTTTATATACATATTTGTATCTACTTAGTTGTATGTTTATCAAGGAATTCTCGGAATCTTGTAAGTGATATCTATCTGTACGAATATAACTCTTTTTGTATTCTATTGATTTGGTATGTTTCATCTTAGCGACCTCTACTTCCGTCTTATTAGGTAATCTACCAATGTCACAAAATAATGCCATTTTACCTTAGCCAGTTTGCACTCGGCGCTGGTGTTGGCAGCCTCAGCCGACCTCAGAGAAGCCACGTTCATTTTCTTAGCCTGCTCCCTCATTGCCTTCTCGTGGGCGGTCACAGCCTGACAAAGATACAAAGATTTCGTTAGAAAGCCTTTCTTGCATCAATAAGTCTTACTTGTTGAAATAACTGGTGTACTTTTTATATGCTGCTGACAAATTAGAATCTAAACCAGCTAGCTACACGCACTATTGTAGATTCTTCTAAATATGTCAATATACTTCTCTAGAAAAACTGGTGCTGTGAAAGTGCTTTATCTAAAATCTTAAGTTTAATAAAGTTTTAATTAAAGGATGTTCAATAAAGTTTTAATTTAATTAAATCTTATCATTTGTCATAATTGCGACTGAATGGCTGGATTTCTTACATGCTTAACAAAGCATCTAAGTCTTAAGGCACGCCTTATTTTACAGCGGTGCTTAACATCAGGAAGGGCGTTAGTAAGTTTTAGTTGGTCAAAAGACTAACATAAATAAATATTCCGGGACATCGCCATCTAGCCCCACACTAAGCAAACGCTTGTGTTATATTTTTTGTTTCATGTATATTCCAGCTTCGTTCTCACCTGGACAATGAAATAGTAAGAGTAGATGATGAGCAGCAGAGGCATGAAGTAGACGAAGACCGAGTAGACGAGGATGTAGCTGCGGCTCAGCCACTCCTTGCTCAGGTAGTCGGTGCCGCAGGCGGTCATGTTGCCTTCTGGTACGTACCTGGATACATATAAACACGTTATAGATAAGTATAATATCGATAAGGTCGCCAGTTAAGACACTAGGCTTAAGTTTTAATATTATTTTTGTAAATTTCTGTATTGTGCTGGTGTTTTAATAAAGTGTATATCTATCTATCTATCTATCTATCTATAATATCACAGTTATCGTAATACCTGAAGTCGATCCTAATTGCCCATCTTTTTACTTTTAACATTCTTTTATTTCATCTTATCACAAAAGGAAGAGACGACTGGCAGATTTTTTAGACAATATTTTATAGAGCAAAAAGTGGGTTTAGTCTAAGTGGCTAAAGATGGTCATGTTTCAGATGCATTGAGAAGTGACATTAGTTAAGTCTTTGTGTGTTTATATGATTTATTGCACCATCGGTCTCCAAGAAATAGTTGTTCTAATTTGCGAGACAAGATATATTCCTGCTATCAGGTATAATCGGGTAACAACAGAATCATAATATATTCATTCAATTTTTAATCTGTAAGTACCTGTTCCATCCGAAAAGAGGAGCAAGAGTCCAGATTAGCGAAAAGGCCCAGATTCCTAATATCCTCAGCAGAGCTCCGTTGTTGGTCATTGGCTTGGCCGCGATACCCTTCACGATGACGTTGTAGCGGTCGAAGGCAATCATTGTCATGGTCCATATGGACACGCAGCCGAAAAGGGATCCAGCGCAGGCGTATAGTTCACAGGCGAATGGTCCTGGGGAAGTTGAAGCCATGTTATAGATGTTGGAAGTTGATTGGTTCGTGTGTTATGCCGATTATTTGTTGCTGGTTTTTGGGATTTTTGGGACTCGATAGCAGAATATAAGCTTTAAAATTGCCTTGTAGGTACACGTAAAGTATGAGTTAAGGAGTCGTGAATGTTCTTGGCTTGCTGTAAAAGCCTAAATAGCCAATTAAAACTTTGTTTTCGTGTAAAGAGTTTTTATTGTATGTAGTAAATTCACTTCAAGACATATAGGCTTTATGCTGATAAGCAATCATAGAATGGTTTTTAGAAAGCATTGAGTAAAGCTGTTTGTCGAACCTAACACTATTGTTCTCTGATAATTCAACCTTACCACACGGTTATAATAAAGTCTAACTTACCCCACACCCAAGTCTCGTGGTAGCAGTTGACGACCATAGCGGGGCACATGGCGCACATCATCAGGAAATCAGAGAAGGCGAGGTTCACCACCAGCAGGTTGGAAGGGGTCTTGAGGGACTGCAAGAAAAGAACAATGTTTCTCTGTGTTTTGAATATGTATAATATGTTTAGCACGCGTCTTGCTTGTTTCTCTTTTGTTGTTTTATTTCAAACGGAATTCTAGATATTTTCAATCAGAACAGAAGGGGAACTTTTATTACGTGTTGTTGTTCTATTCGTGATGTCTTTTACCACTTTTCTAAAGCAGGATGAGGTCCGATCAGCAAGTTGCGTTGGAAGCCTACACCAGCAGTTGATACAGGCTGGTGAAGATCGATATTCAGATAATCCCTTGTTTTTGATTTTATATAAGTTAGTTACCTTAGTTGTCATGAAGATGTAGATGACCATGCCGTTCCCGCATATCGATATGAACCCGAGGACTCCGATGGTGAAGCCGAGCAGGCTGTGCCACAGCGGGTTCATGGGCGGGAACTGGTACCTGGGAAAATGTATTTACCTGTAAACTTTGTACGGTTTACTCTCGACTTGAAGACCGACAAATTATAGTTCAAGGGGAATAGAGATTCGGGCAAGGAGTTCCACAATTTGGCTGTTGGCACGATCGAAGTCGAAGCAAAATGCTTGGTGCGAGTCGTTGGAACCTCAACTGTATAACGGTGCCTCCTTGCCGTACCTCTACTCGTACGATGTTGTTTAGTTGTGAAATGGGGCTGCAGGAATTAAATTATGCAATTCCTCGGCACACTCTCCGAAATTCAACCTGTAAAAAACCGAAAGACTGGCCACCTTACGGCGGTGCTCTAAGCTTTGTAATTTTGAGCTACAGAGTGAGTCTTTCGTGTTTTAGGGATACTTCTTCTTTGGTGGTTCAGATTACATGTATCGATTGTGTCTTCTATTCTACTCACCAATGAGGGTCGACCATGTGCAGCATGTCGGCGGGCACCTTGTCCGCGACGGTCTGGTTGGAGTACTTCGCCACCTGGCCGCCCCACGCCTGCAGGGCGGCCGCGGCGGGACCAACGTCCAGGTTTAGAGATAGAGACATGGTGCTTGCTTAGACAACCTGGGGAAGGAACATGGGAGTTAATGAAATGAAAGTTATTGTCAGGCAATTAAGTTTAACAGATGGTGCCAGGGCTGCGGACGCATGCATCTTTCATCATCACCTTTAAAAGGTTTTCCAGGGTCAAAAAAAAAGTTTAACAGGGGGTCATAAAAACTTACTATATAATCTAGGGGCTAGGCATGTTATAGGGCGAAGAGTACTCCTAGCCGCTGCCCAGTGAAAGCAGTTTAATGTAAAGTTTGGTTCTGTTTCATTTAAGGTGAATGATGAAACCTACTGTACTGTAAAATCTAAAATTAGCTTTGTCAAATAGGTTGGTATGGTAGTATAGTAAAAGCTCTTCACCTAATAAGGAACATCATTCATTTCTTAATTAATGTAATTGGTTGTTACCGTTTTAATTAAGTAAATAAATAAATAATTTGGAAAGGTTCATAATCTGCACTAAATTTCAATGTAACATCAGATTATAAGATGTAAAAAATGGCAGTGAAATCGAAAAGCGCATATGCAATGGTAATTGACTTGTATGGTCTAGGATGCAAACTGAGATTATCACTCACAGTAAATTCAAGTTACGGTGGCTGGTTCTTTCATAGAAGATACAAATGGATTAATCTTACATTAAATGCCATGAGTGAATGATATATTTATTGTTTGGCAACTGGTAGATTGATGTTCGACTTGCAAAGCTTCGTTATCTTTGTGATATGAGTTGAGTACTCTAGTTACTGCCCCTTTTTGCTTACATACTGTGCTTAGTACTACTTGAATTGAGTACATACTGATGATAACACAAAGGTTAGTAGAATATGACGAAAATGTACTTATTGAATTGAGTACATACTGATATAACAATAATGAATACAAAACTTAGTTTCAATTGTTTATAAGAAGAAAACGATGAAAACTTTAAGGTACTCACTCAGCGGATCGAAGGGAAGGTATGTCTCATCGAGTAGGCTAGAAGCACTGAAGAAAATCGACGTACGAACTACTCCAGCCCTTTGCCTTACTCGTGGCTCTCGCCGAGACTACAGGAGGTTCACTCGATCTCTCCTCTCTGAAACCTACTTTATATAGCCCATCGAATATACGATCGATATTCATAATTAGATCAAGATTCTTGAGGTGAATAATTAAGTTCTTAAGACGTGGGGCTTCGGGAGAAGTATGTTTTTTGGGTGTTGTCGCTTGATGTGATTAGTGGAGGTCTTGGGTGAGTCGTGTACTGTTTTGTTTGTAATTTACTTGTTGTTTTATATATTTTGTTTGAATATTTGGTCGCTTGTTCATTCTTTACTTACCTAATATGTTGTCGTTTTAATATTTTTCTTGTTGTCAGTATTTTGATAACTTTAGACAATAGACAATTTTTTCATTTTAGTTCCAGTAAAATGGAATTTATTGGCCTTAGCTTGCTATGCTCCAATTTTGGTTATTATATTCCTAATATACAGTGAGGTAGGTATACATATATATCAAACATATTTTCATAGCCCATGTACATATGTACATACATACATCAGCTCATTAAACAATTCTGGAGACTTCATTAGATGACATTGTCTTACTTTCCTGAATGTGTTCGTTTGTAATTTCTTGTCACACAATAAATAATTAATTTTTTTTCATAATTTTCATTTCATTTTACATGAATTTTTTTAGTGCTCAGAATCCTCATTGACCTACCAGTAAACAACAGGTGAACTATCATGCGCACGCGTCGTCACTCCACACTCCTACATACTCTATGGCCAGACGTTGACGTTGTGATGTCACTGTCACGTATTCTGCGACGCGACATTCCATTCTACGTAAGGGAAGATGACAGATGTGCGCTCGAGAAAAGGGCGTCAACAGAAACGTTAGTGTCTCGTGGCGGCCAATGCCGTCACGATTGCTAGGTTGATGCATTGACTATGTAAACTAAAGACACGTAACTGAGTACGTCTTATAGGCTCAGGTATTCACTGTCCCAGCCCTCGGCCCGCGACGCAAAATTGGTGCATTTTGAAACAGTTGCATTGTCATTTATAAAAAATGTCTGTTCCTGTTTGTTCCCGTTAGCTATTTCTTTACTTAAATTACTGGTGATGATTTAGAATTAGTTAAAATGTCTACTTTGAAGTTTTCCTATACTTCATGCTAAGGGGAACTATTGGCTAAATTCTTAACTGTGCACAAGTGACATGTAAATAAAACACGTAAGTTGCGACTGAATCGGTTTCGTTCCATTTTTGACCATAATTATCGTGTCAGGCGAATTCTGATGAAGTGAAGACCCCATTTATTTACCTAAAAAACATTTTGACATAACTACATCGAAATGGATTGTCTCCAATGTCCCGTCTATCGGGTGAGATGTCGCTGGGTGGGCAGGTCGCTTGGCCCGCCCAGTTGGCAGCGGTGTATGTGAATCATGCTAAATGTCACATGCGGGAATTAGTGGTGTGTGGCCAGGCTGGGGGGAAAGGGGGATTTTCTATAAAAAATGGAGGCGAAAAATAACCTTCCAAAAAATAATTGTATAAAAAAATTTTTTGTCGAATCGAGACATTGCTTAAATTCATTTTTTCTGTCGGTCAGACAGAAGACGTAAATTATTGTCATTAAACTATGCTTACCTTGTTAATGACCATCGTAAGTTTATCTTCTTTCACGCCAAAATAAATGAAATCCGCAGTCAGTAAAATAAATAAAATATTCTGTGATGTACCTACAATAACTTCAATAATTGTTCTGTCTTTAACAGCCCCACTTACAGTTGATTGCGTCGATTAGGTAATATTACAATTTCTTATTTATTGATTTAGGATGATCTAAGCAAGACAAACTCTTCCCTTGTGTATGTATTCCCGTACTTTGCTTATCATCAGACAATTTACGTTCCATCCATCCATTAAAACATCCAAAACCCATGGTCCCTCTACAGTGAACCAGTGAAACTTATTTACACGACACAATGCGTGGATTAGTTTAATATTGATTGTCTAACGAAGGGCGTCCTCAATCCCAGTTAATTGCTCCAACAGAGATAGTTCGAATAATTCACTAAAATAGCACAGTTGCCATTGAATATTTAGATGAAAACTAGCGGAGTTTTTTGTGTTTATTGTGTTAATCAGTTATAGTAATGCAAAATTTTGTTAATTTTTTTAAGCCACAGTATGATCTATCCTCGTACGAAATGGCTT
Organism: Macaria notata; assembly: GCA_927399415.1. Lineage (NCBI taxonomy): Eukaryota > Metazoa > Arthropoda > Insecta > Lepidoptera > Geometridae > Macaria > Macaria notata. Next base: position 1,516,987 of record OV656750.1, on the reverse strand, counting down.
TCAAATCGGTGCAGCCATTTGAGCGGTAAAAAGGAAAAAAACATCACCATAAATTTCCCGTCTTATCCTAAATAAATGGATTTACTTTCTATTTAAGTTTTTTGTGTTTCTGTTTGTCTTTTTTCAATGTGTGTTACAATAAAGAGTTGTATCTATCTATCTATCTCTTTGAACGTTTTTGTCTAGAGTATCTAGAGTATTATATGTTTGTTTGTGAGTATATAATGTATGTTAATAACAACATGTATACGGGCCACGCATTAAATGTTCAAAGTAGAAAGTCCTATGAGTACAATAAGATCTGTAATATCCTTTATCTACACTAATGTTGTAACATTCTACTTATGTTTGCAATACTTGACTTATAATTACTACTGTTATAGCACAGACAACAAAACACTCAATTTAAGCAATTTCACATTATGTTATAATATCCACATCGATATCGTAATAGCTCATTATAACATCGAAAAAGCGTGACCAACCTGATTGCAGGGCCAATCAGGTTGGTCGCGCTGCACTCTCGTTGGTTAGATTTTAATGGCGGCAAAATCACTGTGACAATACACGTACGCGTGAATTAATTTAATAAATTATCAATGCATTAGTGAAGATAAAGTAGTGTATGCAACTGCACGCTATCTACTGACTTTAATTACTTATTGTATTAACTTTGTATAGCCATAAACCACTACCCAGATAAATATTTATAGCCGTATCTGCATCATGTTAATACTTATTATATAATCAACCGTGGTTTCTGCGACACAGGATGTTCCTAGTGCAGAACCCACAGGGATATCAAAAATGCAGTATTCTTAGTTAGATAAGTCAAATATGTTATTTAAGTTAATTGTTAAGGTAAATAAATTATTTTTATTATTATTATATAACACGGGTATTAAAACACTCGTTACAACTCACACTCGTGTTTTAATACCCTTCATTATATGACAGTTGCATAAACTACTATATCTACATTTGCCGAACCCAGAGCAGACTCAAAAAGTTTGTCGACCTACTCGCTTATATCCACGTACTTATCTATTGTACTGTATTCTAGTCTATCCATCAGTTAGCAAGTCTGAAGTGCCATTTGGTAAATTAGGGAACACCTAAACTATGTCATCGTTTGAAGGCTAAAGAACTGAGTCTCGTGACAGAGGATCGGCGCCAAAATAATGTCTAGCACTAACTTTAGTGACGATAGATTTACAAAATTAATTTTACGGGTGGCGGCGATGGCAAACTGAAAATTCGTATGAAAATTTCAAAAGTTTGTAATGAAGTGGCGCGTTTAAATGTATTGTGTTAAGTTGTGGAGTGGTTTGCCAATGATTGAATCAGTTTAGGAATGCCAGGTGATTAGAAAAGTCGCTCGGAGAATTTTGTATCGGTTTTTAACCGGTGTTATTATTTTCTTTCAAATCGAAGTCTTCAAACGAATGGTTATTCTTCTTAGGATTTCTACGAAAAACTACAATGCGACTTCTATGTGTATGTGATATTGTTGAAATTGAAATAGTTAGATGTATGACGATCTATATTTAGAATTCTAGGTTCGTGTGCTAAATTACGTATCTATGTCTGCATTATGTAGTAGGTATATTATATGTACACGAATTTCTCGACATCTTATAAAAGACATAAAAACAAATGTCTAACTCCATATAGAAACTTCCGTGAGACATTCTTATCAATATGTTACTAATACGGTTTTCACTCACGTGTAATTTCGCGTATAATGTTTAAATTACACGTGAGTGATAACCGTATTAGTTACATATTGACAGATATTTTAAGTTTGTCATACAAATACAAATTCAAAATTATGTACTTTATTTTCAAGAACTTAAGTTACACCCTTATACTTAAAATAATTTAAATATACAATCATGCCATACCTATAATGTTGGTGCATTGGGATCCTCTGCCATCTCACAATGGCCTTATCAGCCCAGGCAAAGTTAATGTATTTATTACAATCGTAATCCACTATATACAGCTATAAGTTAGTATACCTAGCTCATAAATACCAAACGAGCAACCTCGTCGTATCAAAGTAATCGATTTATATTTCTGATATCAAGGCTGTGTCGGCCCTAGATGCTTTTATAGCCAACTTATATTTGAAATGGTCTTTAAATTTAAGTTCTCGTATAAAGTTTACGATAGATTTTACCGTCTAGTTAGCTAACCTGACTGGAAAACCAAGTCCATGTAAAGAGATTGGATCTAAATGAGTCGTGGTTGCGGAATCCGAATTAAGAAGAATTTACTTGTGTAACCTAGTTACTTAATAACTTGTGGACATGCTTATAATTGAGTAAGATGATCAAATACTTAGATCATTCTTCAGACTAGGTTTCGAATATGATCTAAAATATCTATACAGCGTAGCAGCTGCTCGACATATCATTTGTTTTCTAAAATTCCCTATATTAATTTAATTTTTAAATTACATTATTAATAAGTGTTAGTATTATAAGAATTTGTGTGTCCAATAAACGTTTTTATTATTTAAAAAAAAAAAACGTTTGTTTTTCTCGAAATTTTAAGAATATTGGTCATTTAAATGAAAACCACGGGCCTAGGCCAAGTGGAGCTCACTTTGAGTGTTATTATTATTATTATATTCTAAAGCTAAGAGCGTCTAAAATCTGTACTTATATGTATAAGTACTGCATATTAGAACAAATATAGGGTATACTTCAAATAAAACAAAAGCGAGAGTTGATCGGTACTCATCGGGTAAGCACGCTCCATCTTAAGCCATAGCCTTTGCTTGCTATCAGGTAAACTATGGAAAAGTGCAAACCCGTTCCAAAAAAAGATAATAAAACACGATTCGGCTGATTTCATAATTATTGTCTGTTTATCTGATTCTCTAATTATCTGTCCGTGTCTCTGTTAATTTAATTAACACTCATAACACAAAAACGGCTGAACGGATCATCATGTTTTTTGGTATGTATGTAGGTAGTATGAGGTCTTAGGAGTGTCATACTTTTTATCCTAAAATAATGCGAGCGAAGCCGCGGGCGTCCTCTAGTTGCCAAATATAGTTTGTGTATGTTTTTTTGTATAAGAATGTTAATTTGTCATTACCAATAGGTGATATCGATAGAATATGTTTACTTCATAACATTACATGCAACAGTGTAAGTTACATCTTTATCAGTGCAGCAGTTTTGAGATAAGGTTACATAGGTGACCAGTCGATAAAATAGGCGATTTTGTTCATTATTATATTACCACTTCTTTGAATGACACAAGTATTTATGTACTTTAAAACAAAAAACCGCTCAAGTGCGAGTCGGACTCGCGCACCGAGGGTTCCGTAAAATTTATGGTTTTCGTAATTTTTCCTTTATCTATGCTATAAGACGTTGCTTCGTACCAAATTTCAAGATTCTGAGTTCACGGGAAGCACCCTGTAGGTTTTGATTCCCTTGCAAGTGTCGAAAATTTGCGGCATAAATGGCTGTATCTTTTGATTGCGTTGGCTTAGAAGTTTGATTTTTTCACAGCTTCAAGGGACAGTAGACCTGAGTAATTGATATAAATTTCAGCTTCATACCTCTACGCGTTCCTGAGAAAAAGGGTCTTGACAGACGGACGGACGGACGGACAGACGGACAACAAAGTGATCCTATAAGGGTTCCGTTTTTTCCTTTTGAGGTACGGAACCCTAAAAATATATAATTACTTGTGTTGAGTCTGGTCGTTTGTATGTATAATAAGTATGTATTTACTAAAGAAAAGTGTATAAGTATTATATCCGTTATCTAGTACCCACGACACAAGCGTTTGCTTAGTGTGGGGCTAGATGGCGCTGTGTGTAATGTCCCGGTTTTATTTTAATGTTCGTAAAAAACTTTCTTTAAACAAATGTAGGTATAACAAAAGCAGGTACACACAAGATTATGCAAAACGCCCAGTTATACTCTTGTTCGATTCGAATTGGAATTGCTACGTGTTCGGAAGATTCTTATTAGAATCGACTGGAAGAGATTGCGGCGGATTTAACTGGCAGGATTGGGGCGTAAATTTATTAGGAAAGAAGGTAGGTTTGAAACTTATGTTTTTTTTTGTTGTTCGAAAAAAATTAAGGACATTTTTTTATTCTTAAACGACGTCACGTCACTTACTCACATTTAATCGATGTAAAATGATTTTATTTATTAGATACTGCTTGATTGGTTTAAAAGAAGAAATCGAACTGTTTTAGTTTAAGTGTATGTACAAGTTATTTTTATAAACAACTTGTTACCTATTTATTTTGCGATAATGCACCTATTCAAATCGATTTAAAAAAAAGGCTTACTTTGTATTAGTTTGTACACATTTTTAATTTGTTTTTAAAACTTCTGTTACAGGTAAGGATTCTGAATCAATTTTAAAGCCATCTATGCTGGAAAACACCCGCGGTAAGTTTGTAGTCAAAATAAACTCACGTAGTGCCGTTCTCACGCATAAATAAACAACATATCGTTAACTATTCTGTCGGTCTTTCGCGAGAATTGTTTTACATTGTTGCTTTGGTTGGTTGTTTTGACGAAAGATTTAAAACCCAGTGATGATTAGTCAATAGAGCATATTACATTATTTCCATGTAAATTTTCGCATCTATTTGAAGTTCTTAATCTATTTCGCGTTTTGGCCGCCGGCCAGCATTCCCTTGGTTAGAACAAAAGCCAGATCTGAGCGTTTATCTATTTGTCTAAATCCTATATAATCCGGTTCAGTCGATTTAGATTGCGTCTTGCATCGGAATAAAATGAAGGTGAAGGTTTAGTTTTGTTTGTTTGGTTTTCTGATAATTACAAACTTCTTAGAGTAATGTGTTGAAACTATTCTTAATTAATTTAATAACAGTCACAGATATGACTAAGTGTGTTAACAACTTCTTATGTAACTTTTTAACTTAATGACTTATTATTTTGTTTAAACAACTCAATTTGACCGTTCCTACTCAATATTAAATTAATAATAATATAATAATAATATTTACTTTATTTACACAAAAATCCTTAGACTAGTATACATCATTTGTACTTAAAGAAAATTGGATCAGAAAGGCTATATAAAAATAAATGGGTAAATGATGTTGACTAGGTTTCCCTGTATCGTGGGAATCATGCTCTTCGAAAAGGAATATCTAAACATAAATGATAGGAAACTATCATATACATAAGGATCTGTATATACAATTTTTTGATTTGTAAGAAATACTAATAAAACGGTTTGCTAAACTGCTAGGCTACTATTTATTTTGACAAACAGTACTTTGATTTGTTTTCAAGACCATTGTTTTTGGTGAAAATACTAGGCACAGATAAGATATAGAATACTCTTATCTCGAGACGATAACAAAGGAAAATGTCTCATATTCGGCTTTGAATCTATACCATATTATAATTTATGTAAATACATGTTTATTTCATTGTGGTTACCTTATTAAATTCGTAAATTCTTATTCTAATTGTAAGGGGAGGCGATGAGTCCTGCACGGACATCCCGCTTGGGGCGTTTTGTTCATTAAAAGTGGCTTCCGCCTTGGGATTCGCTTATATGTAGGTTTTTTTTGTAATATAACGTATGTAAATAATGTTAAGTATCGTTTACAATGACGTTTTGACCTAATAGGTACTGATATAATTCGTAGACTTTTATTTAACAGAGCTTTGCATCAGTATATTTTCATTTAGCAGATATCGATGGACATTCCATACATAACTTCCCATCTTCTGGCATACCCTAGACCTCCATTTCCTTCGCATTCCTCATATCTGAGGCCTATTCTATAACTGTTTATCTTTTAATGATATTCTTCCATTCTTTTCTCTTATCGGCAACACGCATTTCAGACCGTGGTATCGCGTAAAACATTTTCAGCAACCGCTCTTAAAACTGTGCGAAAAAAAGTCCGGGAAATGATTTAGAGAACAGTAGACCGACGTCGCTGAATAAACATGTCACAGAGTGTAATGACTCATGTAGGTATGCCCGATGTAAAAATAGCGGAGTGAGTAGACGCGGTCTTGGCTAGAAGATACCTGCGATAGTAGATACAGTGTGGACGAGTTGTGACTTTTCTTTGGCATTTTTAATGTGGACGGCTTGTGACATTTTAGTATGGACTTTTTGTAACATATCTCAGTTAAATTACGATACCGCATTGTATTTGTTGAATTAAAAAGTTGTTTTCTATATTTGTTTATGGGAAATTAAAATAATAAACATGTCACAAAGTGAAATTACTCATGTAGGTATACCCGATGTAAAAATAGCGGAGTGAGCAGACGCGGTCTTGGCTAGAAGATACCTGCGATAGTAGATACAGTGTGGACGAATTGTGACTTTTCTTTGACATATTATTTTATTAATAATGTGGACGTTGTGTGACATATGGACTTTTTGTAACATATCTAAGTAAAATGACGATACCACATTGTATTTGTTGAATTAAAAAGTTGTTTTGTATATTTTTTATGTCAAATAAAAATAATTAATTTGTTACAGAGTGTACTTGTGTAGCTATGTCCGATGTAAAAAAGCCTTGCCTAGAAGATACCTGCGCTAGTGTGGACAAAATGTGACTTTTCTTTGACATTTTTAGTTTAAACTTTAAGTACCTAATTATTACTTAGTGTGGACTTTTTGTATTTTTCTCAGTAAGTAAGTGAATTTGCAAGACTCAATTTATTTATTGAATGAAATAGTTACTTATCTTTGCGTACTTTGTATGTGCAATAAAACAATAAACATGTTACAGAGTGTAATTTCTAATATGGCTGCCTTAAATTAGCGTGTGTAAAATTTGTGGAAATTTAATTTAAACTAGTGGGTACTCGCGGCTTCGCTCGCATTAAGAAATAAAACTTGCATCCCCTATTTCGTCCCTTTAAAAGTGGCATATTCAAAAATCCTTTCTTAGCGGATGCCTACGTCATAACATCTACCTTCATTCCAAATTTCAGCCCAATCCGTCCAGTGGTTTGAGCTGTGCATTGATAGATCACTATATCAGTCAGTCAGTCACCTTTGAATTTTATATATTTATAGATTGACATAATTTCTAATACATGTATTCATCGGGTTATATTTTTCACTAATATGCCATAAATATACGGCTTCCTATGAATTACCGAATAAAAATGAAAAATCAGATAAATTCTTACCTGTAAAATTCTCGTAAAACATATAACATTTTTAAAAGCCAACATATTTCCTGGCTGTGATAGATGTTTCCTACAAAAACAATCGTGTTTATCGATTTTAAGTTATAATTGTACCGCAGTGGGCGTGAATCCGGTTACGGAGATTGTCTCTACTGTTTTTGAATGTTTTACGCACTCTAGCAGATTCCGGTAAAAAGTTGTTATTTTAACAATAGCTATTTAAATCCGGCATTTGAAAACTGCGGTTATAGTCAAATTAGAACTCTGTGTACTTCCCTTGTTTGAGTCGTTTTTCCTCATGATTGAGGGTCGTGACTCCCCCGCAGAATTAATTCGTTAGGTGAGTTCTCTTGGGCGGATACATCGTGGTGGGCGCCCAAGTCTTTCCACGGACCGGTGGGTATGTTCTTTCTAGTATGTGATATTGACAGAATTGAAATTATGCGGTAGTGTTTGATTATTATGTTTGAAGTTCCAAACGGTTGCGCAATTTTTTTGTGTAGGTATGTTTGTACATAGATTAATCACAAACTACAAGAGATTTTGAATTTTTTTTTTTTACCCACGTAACTTGAAAATACAAGTCATCGCTGTAGGGCCGGATTCGAACCAGGGTGCGTCTGGATGATAAGCAGACACTGGAACCGCTAAGCCATAATCGCTTTTTTCATATACATGTACTAAAACCCATAATAAGATATGTACATGTACTAAAACCCAAATTACTGAGTACATTGTAATCGAGCGTAGTGCGTATCGGCCCATACTGTTTATATCACGCCGTCAGTCTAACATATTGAAAGGTTGGCTGACTGATTTAAAGCATCGACCGCTGATCTATTCGGAAGTTGGTACCTATCATTACGAACGAACATACATAACATACTAACGTACTAGTTGTAGTTATAATTAGTGAGTTAATTAGAACGCTGTTTGCGGAAATTAGGATGATTGCTGACGTGTGTGGTAGAGGTTTTTTTAGTGATGTTTTTGTTGAAGTTACGTTTCAATTTAGTGTAAAAAACGAATACGTTTTGCTAAAATTAAACTTTACAGCAGAATGACTAGCTAGCCAAATAAGGTTTATGTAGCCCTCTTTGCGCCAGGATTAAATATTATTTTATTAATTAATAAAATTTTATTAAATTTAGCTTTTGCGTAAGAGCGAGCATAAGTAACGAAATTTTCACATATTCACATACTAGCTTTCATATCTTCTAAATATATAAAACTCAAAGGTGACTGACTGACTGATTGACTGACTGATATAGTGATCTATCAACGCACAGCCCAAACCACTGGCCGATCCGGCCTGAAATTTGGCATGCAGGTAGAATGTTATGACGTAGGCATCCGCTAAGAAAGGATTTTTGGAATAGCTGCTTTTAAAGGGGTGAAATAGGGGATGCAAGTTTTACTTCTTAATGCGAGCGAAGCCGCGAGCATCCACTAGTTTGTGATATTACTACGATTCTGTGTTTATTTTACAACACGTGCAAAATGATTTAGCCATACTAATATGACTATATAAATCTTCTAAATATCTTGCCTTACATTATTACAATACAATATTAGTACACATGCCTCATTAATCAACTCAACAAAACATGTTCTGTTTGTGTAACATCCATCACTACATTGGGCTTATTTTACACTCACAGTAAATAAATTGTAGTAAAGCTGTAGATAACGCAAACCTATATACCACGTATAAAATTTTATGTATCAAATTAAACAAAACTAAATGTCAAATTAACTTAATAACCCGCTCTTAATCGTTCCCGTTGCAAATGTGCCCATCAAGCTCGCTGCGTTTCCGCGCTGAATGGCAATAGCTAGCCGTTGCACCAGAAACGACCCAGAGCGGGAGTCACCGGTCGTAACTCTAAGTTTATGCCCACGTATGCGTATAAAGTACATATAAAATATAAATAATTTATATGAAGGATAAGATTAACATATACCTAACTTTTTTATCCCGGATTAACGCTGGTAAGACTGGGAGGCGCCGCTAGTGATAACTTTTATTTTTATTGTATCCTCTGTAAATTTTTGTCTGTTTCATAACACATTAAATGATTTTTACTCTTATTCTTATAAGTAGTAAAGAATTTATTTAATAACTCTTTAATAAGCCTCTTCTTCTTCTTATCGAATGAAAGTGGTCAGCTCTGGTGTCGAGAGTTTATCAAGCCGCCCTAAGGTCCTCTGACATGGCTAAACGACTTCTCTAATAGACAAGATGCCTCTAAGAAGTGTAGCTATAATTGTAGTCTGTGACTTGGAGTCGGCACAAGTTTTTTTTTTTACTCGAAATAGGCTTACGTTTGACTATAGCCTGTCTGATTTTAAGCCCCACTATAGTCTAAGATGTAGCATGCTTGCCTAGAAGAAATCTATTCTAGGTATGAAGACCCCTGGGTTATAATTTTCTAGGAACAGGGCTTCATAGTCTCCTGAAAAATAAAGGTTTAAAGACAGCTATAACTCATCAAACAACTCATCGGCCACAAAACGTGCTTATCATCATCATTAGTACACATTGTGTCGCCATTTTGTGAAGGAAACGGGCCATTAGCGTGACAATACACCGCGGCACTCCGTCACGCCAGTTCCGACAGGGTGCGTGACTACCCCGCGGGGTTGGGGTGTGCCCCGTAGACTTGATCACTGTGGAGATGATAAACAGATATAAACATATTTATTAATCATTTTATAAATGTTTATTCATGGTATGATGATAAAATGATAGTAATAAGTTGATGAGATCTGATCTGATCTGATTTAACAGGCTTAGCCTAGTGTAGGACGCGGAATGCCTGCGCTACACACAGCAATAGTTTTACTTATTTTGTCTTGCACAAGGACATCATCTCTTTCTTGGCACCTACCAGCCTATTAAAATGTATGTCTAAACCTAAGGAAAAGCCTACACCCACAATACAGGTAAAATACATCCTTCTGTGGAGTGTACGGAACAAAGTTGTAAAAGTACCTACATATTTGCTTAATAAAGTTATCTTTATCTTAGTTATCTAGATCAATGGTCATGTCCCTCACCTATTGAGTTGATGTTGCAGTCAGGTTTCGGTCGTATAGTAAAATTTATGAAGATATTGTTTCATTTAGCATGCACAAGATATTCTGTAATGTTTGAGAAAGACAATCGCATTGACAAGTAGGTGATTTGTTTCGTTACCAGACTTAGCTCGCGTTTTTTCGGGACAAAAAGTACACAATGTCATTCTCCTATTATCATTCCGAAAATCTCACTTATGCGTCGTTCCGTTGCGGCCTGAAACTGAAAGTGAAACAATCGTGTTAAAAACGTATAAACAGAACGAAGAACACAGTTCTCATACAAACTTTTGCCTTTATCCTCATCATCATCAGTCTAATGAGACCCACTGCAGGACATAAGCCTCCTCTCTCTTACGTTAACTCCCTGTCGTGCGTTGTTCTTGCCCAGATGTTTCTTTCTAACTTTCTAATATCATTCAGCCATCGTTGCACAGGTCTTCCTACACTTCGTTTACCAAGCTGTTTGCCCTCATAGCTGATATTAATCCTACAAATATATATATAAATGTTTACATAAATACCTATACCAAGATATGCTTCATACAGAGACACGTAATGTTTTCTTTGGACATTGCACCGGGTGCGGATTTAGTGTGACATTTATTTAATCTAATTGCTGTAAACACTTATCATTGGCCCCGAATGGACACGCCGCGGTAAATGTCACATGGATGTGACATGGAATGTGACTATCAAGTGCGAAAAAATGCGCTTAGTATTGGTGACTTTAAGCGAGCTTATAAAATATTTTATTATTATACATAAAGAGTTACTTACCGATTTTAAATAATTATGAAAATTGTTTTAGTTTGGTCATCTATTACTTAGTTATGTGTTATATAAGGAACAGCATCTTGTCATATGTAAATAATTAGTTTTGTTATATTTTAGGATTTTATTCGTTGTGATCTTCTTCTTAGTCAGAAAACCTTACTTGGGGCTTTTATTATTGTTAAGGCTTCACAACAGCCCGAGACCTACTAGTTAAAGCGTCATCCAATTAAATTACTGTAATTTTTTTTGCATCAAAAATGATAAAAACTCTTTGACACTTAACTAATTACGCATAATACCAAAAACAAAATGTCATTAACTAATCCCGGGTGCACACATCTGCCGTATCCAGTCACAAATATATACACAAACACAGAACACAGATGTTGTATGTCTGTGTGACACACTAAAACGCTCCACTGACACCGTGCACGCTTGTACAATTTTAAATGTGTATATTTTGATTTATGACATTCGCGGCGGAAGGTTGGGACCTTGTCGTATTAAATGTCAACGGGTTAAAAACTATTTTTGTGCATGGGTATTTTTTTTGCACTGATGGAATTCAATAGTATTGCAACCGGTATGATGATGATCTTCTTCTTCTTCTTCTTATCGAATGAGAGTGGCTAACTCTGGTGTCGAAAGTTTATCAAGCCGCCCTGAGGGACTCTGACATGGCTTAACGACTGCCGTTCTAGAAAAACAGCCGGGACCTACAATTTAACGTGTCATCCGACCCACGGAAGTGCCCAAAATAGAATGCCACTTTACGGTCACCCATCCAAGGGGACTGACCGTGTCGACCTTTGCTTAAAATTGGTAATCGCATACGATTGCCTCCGCAAGCTGAGCTACGGGCGCTACGATATGATGATATTTCAACGCATTGCAAAATTCCATGTTTATTTAGGCCCTGAAAGAATGCAATATTGTCATAACATGATAGCGGTTCGTTATACTGGATTTTTGTAATGTATCTGTTTTCACAAATAGGCGAGTACCTACTTTATTGATTTTCAAAACTAAATATTGATGATTCAGAGTGAATACTGAATAAGAGTAGAATACTGAAATCGTCAGTTTTTAAGAAATGCTAAGCTCTAGATTCAGCACGTAGTTTTGCTTGGCCAATCAATCATTACATAGGTAAAGTCGGACATTTTGAAACTTTTCTCAAAAATCAGAGCTATCGTTGGTATTTCAAATATACATACTTCGCTTCGTAAGTATTTTTCACAATACTTTTCTCAGCTAACGTCATAATTTCGCTTCGAAATTACCTGGTTAATTTGTCACTGTCGCCACCTGTACCAAAAAGCAAGTCGGATATTTTTAATAAATTTACTAGTTTTGTGATGCGGTTTTATCCGCGTAGGAACGTTTAGGAACGACGCAGATGATGAAGATAATCTTAAAAGATCACCAAAGTGAATCGCTAATCAACGAACGATTGTCAATAGCCAATGTAACTTTTACATTTAATATTGAACTGTTCCGTTGGTGAATGTGATGAATGTTAATGATGTTTGTTTATCGGGGGTGACATTTTCTCTTTGAAAAAACCCCCTTAAATAAAGAAGATTAAAAAAAATGTTTACAAGTTCATGAAATACAAGGATTTGATATTCTATCCCGCGTGTGATATTTTTTGTGTCAAGTTGAATGTAATTTATAATTTATTGTTATCTTTTTGTGAACGTAATCATACTTAATAATCTTAAAGATATCTAATTAAGTTGCTACTTAAGTGAACAATTCATTTCTTAATTAATGTAATTGGTTGTTAACGTTTTAATTAAGTACCTAAATAAATAAATACTTAATAATTCGTTATGTTTGTGAGTCGCGATGTTCGACTTAGTGCGGCAATTATTAATATCTCAACTGACTCTTAAAGCGCTTTTGAGAATTCGATAACAGAGTTTACAACTCTTACATATTTACAAACAATCAGACAAAATATTTTTGATACAATATACATACATAGATCTGTTTGTGTCCTAGAAACTTTCAAAACTTACTACGACACAGTTCTTTACAGATTTCTAAAGTTGTCACGCTGATTCATTGGCTTTTTAAAGAATACTCTTAATATATTGTCTGGCTTTGATCTCTGTTATAATTTGTTGTGATTACGCTTTGTTTTTAATCCGTACGTATTAGTTTATGTCGGCCGTGTTAAATGCAACATGTGACACTAAACTGTTTGTAATCTTTGCGTGAATAGGATTAGTCATTGGCTGGTTTCTTTCATATAAAACGTAATGTCATTTAAACTTATTTTTATAGGTCAGTTTTTTATCTACGAGTCGTATTCCTCATTAATGATCCAGCGATCTTCAAAGCGAGAGTGAATCGGTTCTTATCGGGTAAGCACGCTCCATCTTAGGCCATAGCCTTACTTGCTATCAAGTAAACTATGGTCAAGTGCAAACCCGTTCAAGTTAAAAAAAAAAAAAAAATGAGGATCGTGAACACGTGACTCCCCCGCAAAATTGAATCATTACGAAAGTTCTCAGATCTTTCCATGGAAGACGCATTTTGTGGTCTTCAAACATGTCGGTTTTCACACAATGTTTTCCTTCACCGTTGAACGAGTGGAAATCCACACCTAATTTAAAACACCAGTCATTAGTGTCGGTGTTGAGCTGGATTCGAACCACGACGTGTCAGAATGTTGAGAAGACGATTAGACCACTGAACCATACTCTGTTTTACATTGTACAATCAGGTATATGACCTGTAGGTCACCTGAAGCGACATTTGCACAAGCAAACACTGACGCAAGGTGAATAATGCCTGTAAGTACTGGATTGATACTGGCTCATAAACGAGACGGACGGTACACGCTTAGTAGATACTTCTATGTATGTAACTAGTGGGTGCTCGCAGCTTCGCTCGCATTCAGAAGTAAAACTTGCATCCCCTATTTCACCCCTTTAAAAGTGGCATTTCCAAAAATCCATTCTTAGCGGATGCCTACGTCATAACATCTACCTGCATGTCAAATTTCAGCCCGATCCATCCAGTGGTATGGGCTGTGCGTTGATAAATCACTGACAGTCAGTCACGTTTGAGTTGTAGGTATATATTTAGATTAATTAATTAATTATTAATTTATTTTAATTATTCTTATATATTTTTATTATTAATTTATTTTAATTAGTCTCCCGTCTTCTCATTAATTCGAAGAATTAATGAGAAGACGGGAGACACCCGCTCTGGATCATTTTTGGTGCAAAGGTTAGCCATCGCGATTCAACGTGGCAACGCGGCGAGCGTAATGGGAAACTTTGCGCCGGGAGCGATCCGGGGTGGGCTCTTTGATTAATTTTTGTTTGTTTTATTTTACTTCATATTTTATTTTAGGTATATTATATATTTTAATATTATGTTTAGGACTTGTAAATATTAGTCAGTTACTTTATGTTTTATAAGTTATGAATAAATATTATATTTAGATTGTATATTTCCTTCTCGGATAGTTACTAAGTCGTAAAAAAGTAATTTTCCAACAATGTTGTTATGGTTATGAGTGTAACCGGTATCGTAGCAACATCGATCACACTGTTCAATGCTCAGTCGGTGGTTATTCAATAATTCCGGTAACTGATGGGCGGTGTATACGTTGGAGTCTTATGCAGGGGCTGTACGTGGAAATACGTGGTTTTAGACATTTATTTCCTTACTACTATATACACGCTGCTCCGCTCACGATGTTTCGAAAAAAAAATTAATCTATATCACTCTCAAAATCTCATGCATAAAAAAAAACATGATTTGTTCACCCGTTTTCGCGTGATACGTGCACAAATAAACAGATAAAAAAACTTAAGAATATGTTTTAATGTTATCAGAACATATTTCTCTGTACATATGCCCTTGATTCATGATTATTTTAACCGATTAGAAATAATGGAAAATATATAAATAAAGTCTTGAACCAGACGAATTGTAGCCGAACATGATAAAAATATATTTCACTAACCTTTTACTAATTTTCCTAGGAGCCAATGATATCGAACTACGGAACTCGGAGTGGGTTTTCCATCAGGTATTTTTACAATACCTATTTTTTTTTCTAACTTCGGCAAAAATACTAGAAATCTGTATGCCCATCTAGATACTAGAGTTTATTGTTTCATACGTGGGTTTTTATAAATACTATTAAATTCAATATTGAATAGGAAAGTTTTTTACAACCCACAATGCAATAAAAATATAACGGCAATGAAACGAATAATCTGATATATCACGTTCAGAAATAACTTATTGGATAGTATAGCAAAATGCAAACCCTTTCCTTGAAAAAAAAAGTATTGTTAGCAAGGTTAAGGTTTGTATGTTCGTACAAACATACCTACAAGTCATGCCTATATTAAACTTGTATAATTTTGTTGTTTGTAATTTGGGCTTTAATAGTTTACGAAAGAAAGTAACTTACATACAAGAATCATGCTTAGGCCACTATTTAATCAGATTTTCAGGATTTTAAGTTATCAAAACTTAAAATAAATCTAAATTCTATACCTAAACCTTTCGACACGGGGATCGCCACTCTCAACGTAACTAATTTATTCCAACAATATATCTGATTTAATACGTAATAGCATTGGGACTATAAATGCAATGCAAATCCTACTATTAACGTATTTATTGCACAAAGCCGTTTTGTAACGTAAATATTAGTGTAAACGCACGTAGTAACGTTATAGACTTTATAAATTTATTCACGAACACTCCTCTTTGAATCAATGCTTGTTGCAAATAATTAGTATACTACTAAGCTAAAGAAAAGGAAAATAGTTGTAACTTCTACTATACAAATGATTGATTGTGGAATTATAAAAAAAATATGATTTCATTCGAAAACAAACATGCCTTAATTGACATATTTTAAAAACAACATTAATATTGGCCTGTCATGTCAATAATTTTGCTAATCACAAGATTAATGTACCTACTGTAATTATTTGGTCTCATTGGAAAACGTCTAGATTTTTATTTTGTGCAGCGAGCTTTAGCATACCAAAAAAAATCTTTTAGAAGACTTTATAATCACTTTACTTGTTTTTTTTTTTTAACTCGGTTAAAAAGAGCTTTAACTCGTATTTAGTACATATCAATAAATCGGCTTAAGTAATACTCATTCTAAATGTTTTAATCGATCTGTGCCCAAAATAGCGCCGTCATTTTGTAGTAAAAATTGCGTGGAATATGTTATTATAGCAGTTTTACGGCTTGTGGAAATCCCATCGATATTACAAATGCCGATTTTAGTTGTCTGTTTGTTAACAAAGTACATAGAATATGTATATCTAATATCTACAATTTGTACGTATGTATGTAAGTACTGTAGCAAAAAGCGGCGTGATTCTAAGCAATATCACTTATTAGGTGTTGCAATTTCTATCGCAACCAAGCAAATACATATATTTAAGTTAAAGAAATATGGACACTTAAGTTTTTGTTCTATAATAGTAAACTCTTTAAATGTAATTTCTTATGCAAACGTGTATTACATTAACATAAATTTTCTTTTGTAATATAGTGAAAAATAAGAGTAACATATTCACAATTTGCATTTATTAACTACCTTATTTAAGTTTTTACTTGACTGCATTCTATTTCACCGACTCAATTTTGTCCGTTGCATTCACTAATATCAACCTAAATTCACACGGCAGTTTAATAAAACAACAGTAGGTACGTGGTAGGTATTTGAATGGTTAATTTCCTCGATTTTACAACGCTGATTGGATTCAACCAAGTGTGTTGCAAAAATAATTTAGCCACCCGGCCCGTGCTGAATGCATTTCTAATGTATTTACACATGCAATATTAAATGTATGTGCTGGGTATATGTCTCTACAAACTACATAGTTTAAGTTGATGATTTGCCGAATAAACGAATACTGAATGTCATGTATTGTTCATGTATGTATGTGTTTGTTAGTAGGTAATACGACAGTGGTAAAAACATGAGGGCTTTTGAGTTTTTAATAAACAGGTAGTCTTTCAGATTATTTAAAGACATTGTTGCTAGTCTAATGTATTTACACATGCAATATTAAATGTACGAGTAGTTATGTGCTGGGCATATGTATGTCTTTACAAATTAGTTTAAGTTGATGATTTGGCGAATAAATGAATAGTAAATGTCCTGTATTGTTCATGTATGTGTCTCTTAGTAATACGACAGGGCAGGACAGGGCTTTTGTGTTTATCATGAATAGGTAGTCTTTCAGATTAAAAATAATAAGAATAATATTTTATTGGTCATCAAAAACCTTATAACTAAGTTACAACATTTCTTTGTTAGTACAATATTTATATTACTATGTTAGGATCGATTACAAATGATGTGATCTATGTTCCCCACACTAGGTTCCCCTGTGTCGTGGGGAACGCGCTCATCCTTCTGGATTTCAAATAACTATCTATATACATTAAACAAAAACAAAAAGATTTCAATAAAATATGTTAGTGAACGGAGGAAATAATTTACTTAACTGTCTCGGAAATGGGAAATGAGGGGGGGTTGATGTAAGAAATGAGATGAGGAATATGTGTACTTGTGTGATTAATTGTCATGTGATACTTACTTGAGAAGACTTGTAATAAGAAGTGTTGTAATCTCTCATACGAATTTGGAGTAAAAAATATTTAGTTGTGGTTTTCTATTGACATAAAAACGACGCAATCATTTTAGTAGGTCCTTTTCAATCGTCATCAACAGAACCTACTTCATGGCTTTGTCCAAATGAAACACGTAATTAAAAAGAATTATTAAAGTGCACATGTACGTAACTGTCTAAAAGTGTCCGCGTTATACATATATACACATTTTATTTTATGTTTTATGTGTGAATATTATTTAGACTCAATATTACATTACCGAGTTTGTTTTTAGTTTAACTTATTCATTAATTTTAAACAATTAAGTTTTAACGCTCAATTTTAATATTAAATTGGAATATTATATATAATAAACTTTAAACCACTAAATAACTATTTAATTAGCCTATTACCAAAGTACATGTAAACAAAAGAAAAAAAATGTTAAAATAATATTTTTTATTGGTGCTGTTTTTGAATTTAAAACGGGTGTGCACATGACCACGGTTTGCCCGATAATGCAATAGCAATGGTCTAAGATGGAGCGTGCTTACCCTATAAGAACCGATTCACTCTCGCTTTGAAGATCGCTAGATTATATATGTAGTCTTTTAATACCCTAATCTATATCCATCACCTTTGAATGCCTCTAAATAAACTTCTAAACTACTAAACCAGAGTGCACATATCTATGCAAGTGATGCATTTCAAACATTCAGAGCACAGAGTGTCACAAGCTGCATATGTGTTTACCGTGTCATATATTCAATTATTCAGTACAGTGTTGGAGACATAGATCTACACTTAAGACTCTTGGTTAATTTATGACTGACCGTAGTGGCTCTGCCTTCTAATCTAGGGGTTGCGGGTTCGATAACCGCATGACACAAGTATATATAATTATGGCTTTCAGATATTTACCGATAAATAACAGGTTTGATGTATGTAGGATGTATTTGGTGCGAATCTTCGAAGACTTATTTGATAAAAAAGGCGTAAGTTATCCAACGACATTAATGTTATCATCGTATTTATACCTCAGTAGTGGACGCCCGCGTTTTCGCTCGAATTATTTCCAGATGAAAGTAGCCCATGACTCCCCTAAGACCTCATACTACCTACATACCAAAATTCATGATGATCCGTTCAGCCGTTTTTGCGTGATGAGCGTTTAAATAAACAGATCAACAGATAAAATTTCTAGAAATTGTTGGAATGTGTACTGCTATCAATTCGAAGTATCTCCAAACATTTTATTCAAAATATCTTTCAGTTCAGACTTTCGATCCTCTACAGCCTTATGTGTATAGATTATGCGTATGTTATCGTTTACATTATGTTTTTTTAAGTTACTAGTTAAGTTACATGTGAACTCCAAACAACATCTAAATGAATACAGGGGTAATCAGTGCTGTGCCCACACGCATCTATTTATAAAGCAAGCAGCAGCATTTCAGCGCCGTGCAAATATAGATTTAATGCACGACAGATATTCTCGACAATTTATCATATATTCCCGTTTTATGTTCGCTATCAAAAACTTTACTGTCAGCCGAGCTTTATGCGATGTTAAGTGGCACTGTAATGTACAGGGTTATATACAGGCAGATAGAATTATTAATTTACTACTAACCGAACTTTCGGCCATATTGTTTTGGGAAAAAATGAAAAAATATTCGAGACCTTATATTATGACTAATGTGTTAAGTGTCAGCCATGGCATTGCATATTGTTTGTTTATTTATCAAACTTAAATATTACCTACAATCCTTGGTGTGTAAAAAAACTATATTTTTGTCAGTGCCCTGTCGACGGTCAGATATGAGAGATTTATTTTCACAAAAACACTGTTACATAGCAAATAACAATAACTTATTTAGTACTAGATGTATGTATGTATTACAATAGATTATAAAGTACAAAAATTATCTGTTGTATAATTAATTTAGAGAAATATATTAGTAACTTATACATAACACGTCAAATTATTATTTTTTGTGACACGAAACGTGTACCTACTTATTTCTACTATTTATTTTTATGGTTTCTGTTTCTTGTGTTTGTTTCGTGCCACAATAAATGTATTTTATTAATTATTCTTAAATTGTAGATCCTTATTGTCTTATTTGGCCACTCTCATTCAATAACAAGAAGACACGTTAAATTGTTAGTCTTAACTGTCATTTGATGTACTTCAAATTCAAACCTACACCGTCGTCAAACCTAGTGTAAGAGTTAAAAATTCTCGCCACCAGTGCCTACTCTGTCATACGAACTAAACACTCATTTCTCACGGAGTTTCACGAGTAAAATTGGATTAAATGTCCCTTACCCAGACGTCCCTATATTGGCTAGGTAAACGCTCTCGTGTGATCGACACGACACGCCCTCACAAGTTTTGCTGATGCTCGCTGACTCGACTCTTTACACCTATTCGTTTACTCTTGGACTTTGTTAGGGCGACAGAGCGACTGAGCATCACGATTTATGGCATGGAGTAGAGTAGCATAGGTTGCTATCTTGTCGCTATGAACAAATTAGAAAAAAAAAAGTGTTATTAATAGTTCCTTATTACTTAATATACTATTTTTTATAATAATTAATATATTAATTCATATTTATTAATTGTTGAATATTATTTAATCAATTAATTTTTAATTTGAATAAATTAATTTATTGGCCGCGGACAAAAAGCCACATTATGACGATGAAAACGAAAGTAAGTTTATTGATGTATGCTTCTCAACTACATCAATATGGCGAATCATCGTGAGTTTTACAATGGTCAAAAAAGGGCATCGAGAGTAACGTAGGCTACTTTTTATCTCGAAGCAATACGAACAAACCTGAAGGAATTCACTAGTAAATAATAAATTTGGTTGATTTCTATCAATCTACATACATAGAAGTCATTATATTTGCTCGGACTGAAAAAAAACGCCCCTGTCTGATCGAGACCCGTGCTTGCAAATTTCGCTGACTCGACCTTTTACACTCATCTATTATTCTACATACTCTTTGTCACGTTTTATAAAAGTGCCTTGTTTGAGATGATAGACAAAGGTGAAGGATTTTGATTTTATATTAGCAGTAAAGTCGTAAAAACGCGCTGATCTGTTTGCACAGTTTTCCTCACTGCTGCTTGATATGAGTTTAGTTTGTGTATTTGTTAAAAAAAACAATGGTTACAGAAAAGATTTACATTTTTCTAAAATTTGTCTGATAGTATGCAATATTAACAGGTTTACAATTCGTTTAATAAACACAAAAATATTCGCCAATGTCAAATATTGTGTTTTTGCTGTAAACTTCGCGCTCTTACACGTATTTGAGAAAATGTATACAAATTAAACCTTTTTAATCCCACAGTCCAACTGATAACGAAAATGATTATTTTGTAACAGATCATAAAAATATTTAAGTAACGAAATCGGCTATGAAGCCAGCAACAGTTGCCTTTGATATTCGCATACGTAAACCTGAGTAAAAACAGAAATAACAACAAAGACACTAGACCGACACCAATGGCACCTAGGGGAAGAGGTCTATACCCAGCAGTGGCTTGGCAACGGCAGAAGAGAAAATAAGAAAGATGCGAAGACAAGAGGTTGAAGATGATGATGATGACGAAACCTGAGTCTACTAAGCTATCAGTGCTTCTGATCACTATACCCTAGAACCAATTACAATAGCCTAGGGCTTATTAAGCGCACATTAACCCTGCTGTCCCCGGCGTATTCTGATCAAGCCACGTCTGCTACGTATCTCTTTAGTGAACGCTTAACTCTCAGATTGTCAGTTTAACTGTAGTCTGTGCCAACTTGGATCGCAATTGACTTGGAACTTGTGTAGCTTGGCTCAGAGTTTTGATTTGGGCGTGGATTACTTCTGCTGGCAATGGATACTGCAATAGGCGTTTTGCTTTTTTTACCGCACAGGCTTACGTTTGACTATAGCCTGCCTGATGTGAAACAGCATTGTAATCCTAGTATATAGCACGCTTCCCTGGACAAATCTATTTCCTATGGATTTAATGATCTCTGTATTGTAGTTCTCAGGAAACAGAGTGCTTAGTACAGGTATGATAAACTTAATCTTTTCTTCTCTAGAGTAAACACAGCAAAACTTGATGAGTCATACAGTCTCTGTGCCTTGAAAAATATATATGGCAAGGCGTGTTACACCTTAGGATGTCTGGTCTAAAAAACTTATCTCGTGGTAGTAAAATCTTACGTGCTTCATCTGAAAACGTAGCAAAAAAGATGTACCTAGGTGCAAACACTTTTTTAAGTATGTGTTTTTTTACACTTTAACATTATTAAAGAATCTATTGAGGGTAATCTGTACTTGACTAACTGTTGTTTCTGAAGTGTCTAATTCTAAATTGAAGATGAAGGCTGTTTGGGATTGTTAACGTTAAGTAAGCAAATTAAGATCACTTGTTCAATATAATGTTTTTAAAGTATTTATCAAGAAAAGCTCTATTAAACTTTATTGATAGGCCAAACAATTTATCATGTTAAACTCGTTAATTGTTTGTTTGTTTTCCTTAAATAAATCCAAAAACTATTAATTCACTAAGGGCGATTTTAGAGGTTTACTTAGTATAATGATAAAGATGCAAATGTGCCATACTACCATCCTAATCAAACGAACATCTTAAAGTGCCATAAACTGAAGCAGATACTAAATATAAAGTCGTAGGCAATAGAAAAAGAGACATTAAGTTTTGTCGATCTTGGGACGAGATCTCGTAAGTTTTTATCGCCAAACTCAACCCTTTTCTAGAACTTTGTAGAAGATAATTTGTTTTTGAATGTTGGGACATCTTCTGATTTCACTTTAGGAGTTTAGATTGATCTAGGGTTTGTTACGACCGCTTTTATGTAGTTCGTTTTTTTATTCGACTAAAGGTTTTTGGAAACACTGTAAGGCCTGGAATACCCATTCCAGATCTATCAGTGTTTCAAAAGCTACGTCGGGTTATCTGCCCTCTAATCGTAATTTTTTTATCAAGCATCTAAAGGTGGCCCAGCACTCTCGTTAAGGAGTCGGTTCCATTCTTGTATAGAATTCGCGACTTGGGCCGGTATTTACATTGGAACTCGTGGACGAAAGTCAATTCAATCTAAATTACTTAACTAGTAGGTGCTCGCGACTTCGCTCCCATTAAGAAGTAGAACTTGCATGACGTAGGCTTTCGCTAAGAATGGATTTTGAAAATGCCAGTTTTAAAGGAGTTAAATAAGGGGCTAAGTAAGTCCTTTAAAAGTGGCATTTCCAAAAATCCTTTCTTAGCGGATGCCTACGTCATAACATCTACCTGCATGCCAAATTTCAGGCCGATCCGTCCAGTGGTTTGGACTGTGCGTTGATAAATCACTAAGTCAGTCAGTCAGGCAATTAGTAAGTAACCTTTGAGTTTTATATAGGTACTTATAGATAGATTCATTTTCACGTACTGATATGTATATCGATCGTGGTGGATGCTCAAGTTCTTCCACGCATGACACAATATGTTCATACACGTTATGGTCTCCAAGTTGCCAGTTTCTCGTGCGTCATAGATCTATTACTAAGACATATTAGCACTAGATCTCTCCGATGTCACCATATTTAGCCCCCCCCTATCATGCACCGCCATAATTAATCAGTTGACTGACTAGCGAGATACTCTCGTAACCGTAACTGGTAATTACAGACCGGCGCGACGTGACGTTCGCGGGCTTTATATTTGACGATACGATTCGATAATTTAGTAGAGAAATTTAGGTGTCAAAAATGTAGTGAACCGAGATTTTTCTAGGTAGGCGTGGTTGCTTACTTTTGTGGAAGTGTAAAAAAATTATCAACACCGTCATAAAATGAAATATATTATCCAACGAGAGTTTGTGAACGAATTTAGATAACTATATGATCGGTTTGTCTGACCGTGCTGTATTTACGGAATAACCTACGTTTACGGCTTGAATTTTTTTACGTGTTTGGCTCAGTTTGCATAAAATGCTAAATGCTCCGTTACATACAAGATAGATAGATAGATAATTCTTTATTGTCACACACACATATAAAACAAAATTAACAAAATATACTAACATAAATTACTCAAGTGCCACAAGTGGCGGCCTTGGCTACAAGAGTATTTTAATGTAGTTGTGCATACGATTACATTTTCCCAAGAACAAAATCGTATACCCAATCGCCCTTGTCGCATATAAATCGTGTCGTGTCCTATAAATAAGCAACGGGTGTCAAGTTTTTGACAAATGCCTCGCTTGTTTGCGCTAACCGAGCAGAATGTAAGGCGATTAGGTAAATAATATTATATTAGGGGAGGTACACTGGATTGCCGGCCTCAGTTAGGACGTTTAATATAAGTTAGGGTTGTTCTGCACTAAACTATAGACTGGAATACTTGACTGATGGTCTTTTTACGAGTACATAGTATATAGCGCATGTGACGGTGACTTTAGTATATACAAGCATATATTAATTAAATATTAATTTGAGTACGGATAAAACTCGTATGTTACTCATGGGACCATATAAAATAACACGATAAACGTCATTGTGTTGCGGCGGGAAAGACAGACAGACATAAAGACCAACAAACAAACATACATTTGTTATGTTTTATTTAAATGTATCGAGACAACTGTAGGTGGACCAAAACATAAATGGACTGGAGACCCATGACTGGCCATACAAATATAGGTCGCCCACCAATGCGGTGGGTTGACGACATTAGAACAACCGCAGGGAGCACCTGGATTCAATCTGCGCAGGACCGGGACGAGTGGCGTACAAGAAGAGAGGCCTATGCTCAGCAGTGGGCGATAACAGGATGATGATGATGATATGCAACTGCATCAGTTTTAGGAAAAAGTAAGAATAAGAAATGTTTTTCTATTGTAGAAAAACTGTTTACATTCATGGAATCACCTAAACAAATCATCAATATAATAATTACCAGTTACCACCGACCCTAACAATAATGAAACCGTCTCCAGGCTTGGTTTTGGGACAAATAACGTTATTCAGGGTGTGTTTGTAGGCCAACCTACGCGTTACTGTCACTCTTCATTAAAATATACCTAACCATATTATTTTAGGCTTATACAGGACAACTGGATGGAACTGGCTCAGTTTTTAATTGAGAACTGGCACAATACAAAGTCATGGCCAAAGAAGAAGAAAAAAAAGCTGGCCCAGAAAATAGCGTCCATTATTATCCTTATTCAGGGTTACTGCCAACTAACGCATAATCCTTTAAGGACGGCTTCAGTACGTCAGAAGCAAACAACGCCTGTTCCACGACTTTCGGATACCTATTCACAAAAAAATTGTTCAATAGTAATTATAAAATTTGAGAAGTCATAATTACTTGTATCATGCGGGAATTGAACCAGCAACCCTATTAGATTATTAGATTAGAAGGCAGAGCCAGCACCAACTAAGCTAACAGGTAAGCCAGCTTCTATCAGTACAGTAAAAGTATCGTCTGTGCGTGCAGTTTAGACTTTGGTGGTGAAAACATATATTTGATACCACTAACTCTAGAATTCAGATATATCGAGCATATGTTTTTAAGTAAAGTGGGACGTAAATGGTAATAATGAATAAAATTATCGTATTTATTCTATCTGATGTACAATAATACACAACAAACAAAGGCAAAAATATTCCAAAATGGCGTGTCGTCCACAAATAGCGGGACATCACGCGTCGACATAATACTGTTAGACAGGACTTGCCAACATTAGACTCAAACATAAAAAGTCCATGACATAGTCTACCAAGAGATCCGTTTCCTGATATCTATTTACAATCCAGGAGGCCTCAAGTGCTACATCTTATATTTCAGCGATGATTAATTATTATGGATGTTATTCCGAAATAAATGACTCGTATTCGATTCGATTAACATCAATCTTGTTAAACGCGAAATAAACAGTTAGCCCTTCCTACTATATGTTTAATCAATGCTGGGCATTGCGATAGCACTGGCTTACTATGTGGGCCAAAAACAATATATTCCGATAAATGTAGATAAACATCTTACATAAAAATATTTCTTTTAAAGGTTAAAATAAATAAATAAATAATAAAAATAAAATAATAAATATTTCAGGACATATCACACAGCGCCATCTAGCCCCATACTAAGCTTACGCTTGTATCATGGATACTAGATAACGGATATAATACAAATATACTTTTCTTTTGTAAATACATACTTATTATACATAGAAACGACCAGACTCAACACAAATAATTACAAATTTAAATGTTCGTAATTATTTGTGTCATGCGGGAATCGAACCCGCACCCCTAGATTAGAAGGCAGAGCCACTACCAACTAAGCTAACAGAGCAGTCAAAAAAAAATGTACGTATGCTGTATACATCACTAGCATTAGTAGCTTAGCTTACCATGGGTATGATATATTGAGATACGAGTTAATGAAAATTTGAATCTATCGCAACACGTACCGAATAAAGCACGACTAAGTTTGAAATTGAGCTATGTGTGCTAACAAAAACATTGTTAAGAATTCTCAAGCAGGCATATTTTATCTATGTATTTTTTTCTAATTTCTTTCTGTTCTATCTAAATAGGTCGTTTAAGCCAGTATATACTGCGCTATGTCTCCGACATCAGCGGCTCGTTTCCGCGGCGATAAATCAGCCGCTGACAAGTTCGACTGTGACACCCCGTACTATGAATGATGTACTGAACGCACATTGGAAAGCATACACCTTGTAACACAGGGACAACTAATTACATGGCGTACGGTGCTCTTGTACGCCATGTAATTAGTTGTCCCATATCCCCACTCCCATATACCCCAACTTGGGGTTTGAAAATATTCCATTTAATAGTTCCTGGAGTATTTTGACTACCAGGTCCCCTCGTCGAGTGCAATCGACACGGTTTAAATATATGTAGTTGTAATAACCGGCTAGCACTTACGTCAATAATTAATAATAATTATTTAGTTCATTATTGACGTAAGTGCTACCCGGTTATTACGGCTAAATTTAATCATGCCTTAACTATAATAAAGTAATCGGTTTAAATTTTGAAATTACTAAGTTTTACCTTGTATAAGACATATTTTAACATATACGATATTGAAGCCTACTTTTTTATTGAACATCTATTAGGTGTATTGTCAGTGTTGTGACGCCTTGATACGTTGATTGGCATGCTTTGTTCATATTTTGCTGGAAACATTGCGAGCGCATTTGTTACATTGTGACAGGAAAAATGTTTGCAAATAGTTTTTTTGATGATTTTAGCTTTTGAATAGTTCGTCCTATTTTAGTTTCTAGCGAACTAGTTAGGTTTAAAATAGTCCATCGTAGCTTATTTCTTCTATTTATATTATTTCTATACGAATACACCGATAACACCTCTATTCTAAAAAAAAATATTATTTATGAATACCTACATAGTAGCTTAGCATTGATTTATAAAAAAAATGGCGACGAATATAATCAAATGAGTTCGATTAGAAACTTCTACAAATAATTTTTCGTTTTGTTTACCTACATGTACAAACTTATTTTTACTAACTACAAATGATGTATATTAAGTATTTTTTGTGTCAAAGTAAATGTAAATATACCTATATATAAAACTCAAAGGAATAGAATAGAATAGAATATATCTTTAATGTACACCATAAAACATAGAAATAACAATACAGGAAAAAGCTTAAATATATTAAAGTGATGCACATTGGGCGGCCTTATCGCCTTAGGCGACAAACTAACTGACTAAGGACTGACTGATATAGTGATCTATCAACGCACAGCCCAAACCACTAGCCGGATTGGGCTGAAATTTGGAATGAAGGTAGATGTTTTGACGTAGGTATCCGCTAAGAAAGGATTTTCGGAAATGCCACTTTTTTAAAGGGTGAAATAGGGAATGCAAGTTTTACTTCTTAATGTGAGCGAAGCCGCGAGCACCCACGAGTTATTAATAAGTAATATTTTACAAATTCTTTATGTATTTTACATATTATATTTGTGTTGGGACTGTCCCACGCTTGACCACTATCTCCAAATACCCGTTAGTCGGAAATCTATCTATAAGAGTACGATCAAAGCCGCGTAAAAGAGACGCGCACCGAATCCACTAACGTACCGTGGCATTTCTAGGAATCAAGACATCGTGTCATGACTAATTTAACGCATGTCTGTCTGTTTATTTTCGTGTCAATTTGTATGGAGATAAAGGTAGAATGACCGTTTCATGCGAGAAAACGTTGGCCATTGTAAAAAAAAAATGACGCTTGATTACTGTAGTAGGTAAATGTACGGTTGCAATTGCTAATATTAATCGAATGCTTTTGCAGTCAGTCTTAGGATGGGTGACCCGTAGGGTGAGTCACCGACCCGAGGACTGAAAGATTGGTATTAGCTAGACAAGCTCGATTGTTAATTGAGTTGTTGCTTACCATCAGGCGAGTTTAGATCGTGAGGCTTTCTTGCAAAAAACATCTACATACCTCTGCTTGTTTAGCTATGGGCACTTTTAACAGCCTTTCTTGTGCGTAATAATGCCGTAGCATACTAAGCGTAGCAAATGCTTTTCGTAGAAGAGCTACGATTATATGTAGCTGTTCAAAAATTGCTACGACTGGACCGTCTACAGTTTTCGACGCGACTATTTGACATTTAAATATAGGTTTTAAACGTTCCCTTATCTTTTTTAAAAAGTGATGTGTAAAGCTATAGAAATAACATTATAGGTACTCAATGCGAAACCTGGCAGAAACGTTTTTAGCGAATAATGCTGCCAGCTTTGTGATAATAATTATAAGTTTTTATATTTTTTACAAATGGTTGTGTTGCATCAAAGAGCATTTACCTATTTACAGTAATATTTCAAGCTATTTTTGTTTATTTATTGTAATTGTTTTATTAAATTTAATATTAAATACCATAAATATAAGCAAAGTTCTATAAATACTATACATAAATACCTTAATATCTTTACATTCGTGCAAATTGCCGTTCATTTTAAATTAACTTTGTAATGAAAATACCTAAAGCAATGATACCTTAAGTCGTTTAAGGATAACCCTCTCGGAATGTATCTCGTTGGGATTACGACCCTAGACCCTGACCTTACAGGGTTGCCAGTGGAATACATTTTAAAACTACTATGTATTTTAGTGTAGCTTAATAATATATTTCTTAAAAAAATGTTTTTGTCTTTCAATGGTTAGATTTTGAAACTAGAATAAGCTCAGTTATTTTAATAGTAAGTTTATCTAATGTGATGTATCAGAATTAAATATATTAATACACAAAAAACCGCATGTCCTTACGTCAAATTTGATGAAAATATGACCATTCTATTACGAAAATCCAAGCACATTAGATATTTTTATTAAACGATTTGGGTTCGCACTTGATGATGATGGCTGTGATGTTTAGTAGATCATTAGTGTCTTGAATAACTTAATCGTGCTTATCCAGAACCGATCCATTCTCGCTTTAAAAACCACAAAAACATTTAGTTATTTTCTTTACAAATACATATATACTAAGAGGTATAATTACAAGTCCTAGACTAACAAGATTCCCACTTGATTAAACCAGTAATGAGCAACAGTCTCGATTACTCCCTTCCATACATTTATACTGCCACATTGACATGGGTTGACAACCCTATTGGTCTCGTATATAGAGGTAGCAGCTGTGTGGGAAAGAGATGGAAGACGAGCGATATTGAAGATTGCATAGTGCCGATTAGGGGTAGTAAAAAAATCTGCTCTCTCATCTGTGTCTGTGCCAGAGGGTAATAATGTAATTAGTTTTCTTATAGCTTTCATAACAAGCTATACGAATTAGCCGGTTAAGGTTATGCCTAAACATATTTGAAGTTTTTCGAGACAATTCTGCGGAACTGCAAATAATTATTCTAACAGTTCGAATGATAGGACATAGGAAAAGAGATGGAAGATGAAGGCGATGAAAATTGCATATGTAGTACCTACCGATTAGGGTCTGTAAAAAATCTGCTTTCTCATTTTATGCCTACTAACGAAATAACGGCTTAAATACTTTTCCGTTTCATGGGCTTTGCTTTGTGGCTACTACCTATATATTATTCGAGTTACTTAATTGAGAAAATTCTAAAAACCCATGATTGTCAATAGCCTAAATGTGTTCGAATGGTATGATCAATCCTAGCTTTAGTTTATAAGGCTACCATTTTGTGGCAATTTTATAATACTTTGAAAATGACTACAGTCAACTAGCAATTGACTCTAATCTTGCTTAGAAATTAAGTATTTAACTACTAGGTAAGGAGTGTGATGCC
The DNA here is from genome assembly GCA_927399415.1 of Macaria notata. Lineage (NCBI taxonomy): Eukaryota > Metazoa > Arthropoda > Insecta > Lepidoptera > Geometridae > Macaria > Macaria notata. The sequence continues at coordinate 1,486,985 of OV656750.1, read as the reverse complement.
AAATTGTCATTTTAGCCCCTATACAGCTAAAGTGACAGTACCTAGATTTATTTAAGTTGACATATTGTATGATTACATACCTATTATTATGTTTGACATGATTTTAATAACAAAAAATCATTATGTTATTAATAAAATTGACATTGTAACTTCTAAAATTTTATTAAAACTAAATGTTATAAATTCAATTTGACGAGATATTGTAATTTGTGTGGCATATTCTGTGATATTAGTACTTATACCTATGTTACAACTTTACATTATCAATAAAGATTCTTTATCTTTATATTTAGAGTGTATAAATAATTTGTTGTCTATAAACATAAAACTAATACATTATGAATGTACAAATAATATTCATATATGTATCCCGAAATCCCACAAAATAACTTCCAAGAGTCCCGTACAAAGGGTCACCTATTAAACCAAACTTGTCCTTTTGCGGTTATATTAGTTAAGTTTGATTGGAATTGGAATGTTGCCATATAGAAAAATACGTCAACTATTTTGTAATCAAACTTTTTTCGTTTCAGGTATGTAAACTTTTATTGGCCTGCTATCGGATGTACATACGGGTTGTTGAGGATAATGGAAATTGGCTGAAGATGATGATGATTGAAGCAGACTGACTGTATCCATAAAGAGTGAGTAATAGAGCATTATTAGGGGCTTTACGTAATAGATTTAAAGTAGTGGTTGACTCTTTTAAAAATTCGAGGAAAATAATAGCTGTTAGGTATTATTTCTTATTTCGCTACCAAATATTGAAGACATACAAGTTTGTATGATTTTTTTACTGAGAGTAGAATATAAAATACTTTCAGTATCATATGTATAGATGTTGGTACTCGAATAACATTCCAAAAGGAGCAAAGATTTATGTAACATGTTGATAGTACGAGATTTTGCACCAAAACCAAAACTTAATTCATTCAAATCTCTTTCAACTATTCCGAGTTTAAACTCGAAATCCCTTTCTCTCACTTCCCCGAACTTTACCCCGAACTATCAAGTGTTGCCGCTATGAAAACTAAAACTCCCCAAATCTGAGTAAATACGGTTTGCGCAGTAAAAAGTTTAAACTACCCTCATAATGCGTATGCGGGCGATAGTGAGTTCGTCAACTATACAGATTAAAGTTTTGTAGTGTTTGGGTTGTTATGGTAGGAATGAGACAAGTTTTTTATATTTTTTGCTTGAAAATTTTTTACAGTGAATGTTTCTAGTTCCAAATTCGAATATTTTTAAATGATTTTGTTTTTTTTGTATTTTTTTTCGAACATTAAGTATGGTGTAGAAGTTTTCGAACCATCTTAGAGACTTAGTTAGAATTTCTATGCGGCTTATGTTTCTTGTATAGGTGCTCTTATTAGTTAACTGATTTCTGTTATGGATAAAGATTCTTGTGTATGGGATTTCGATTTCAATATTATGAGACTGTCTAAAAGAGTTAATTTCTAGTAAATTTGTATTTGTATAATAACCTATATGCATAGAATGTGTTTTTATGCACTACTCTCAAGAATTTGTGTTTGGCGCTATGTGACTTTTAACTTAAACTTTCCTTGAAAACATTCACTTAAATAGTGAATGTTTTCAAGGAAAGGTTAAGTTGTAGCACGCTTGCCTAGACATTACCTATTGTTGTCACAAAATATAAAGTAGACAGCTTAAGAAATAAAAGACTAATGATGTCATTTAGCCCATAAGGTCAAGGTTACATACCCCATCTTTTTTTCTCAACTATCTCACAATATAACACGTTCAAGACATATTTTATCTCACAAATGGGTGTTGTGAAAAACTGGGAATCACCCTAATAAGCTCGTAACGCGTGGGTGTACAGTGCTGATAACAAGTTTGGACCGAGATTATGTACGTGGTTAGTTGGCGAGGTGGTTGGAATATGGGCGGTGGGGTGTACGCTGTGTAAGTTTTGTTAAGTGATAGTATGTTTTGGCTTTAATAAGGTTGGAAGTTAATTTGTTGCGGTAGGAATCTGAAGTATAAGAATTTAATGAATAGTTGAAGGGTAAAAAGAACGTGTAAGCTATTATATTTTAACGAGGAATTCTACGATTGGTGTTTCGCTTTGAAATGAAAACGTTCTGATTTTGTGGCTCTTATTATAATTAATTCGCTAATTTAAATATATTTATTGAATATTTTTTATTATATATGTGTCCCAGTGATCTGGTCCAATGAATCTGTGGTTCTGGTGGTTATAAAACATTAAGATATCTAATTAAGTTGCTACTTAAGTGAATAATTCATTTCTTAATTAATGTAATTGGTTGTTGCCGTTTGAATTAAGTAAATAAATAAATAAAGTACAAAGTCGGCTATATCACATTCAAAGACTTCACTAAATGTCGTAATAAAATTATATAATGACGACAGTCATTCCATGGAATAGCAAATCCAAACAGATGCCTGCGACATAGGTACATATGCATATTAAAGAAAATGTAAATCTTCTTCGTATCGCATAAGTTCGTTCATGCCTTTTGGTGTCCGCAGCTAACAATTTAACGTGAAATGTAAATAAACTAAAGCAAAGTCTAATCGAATATCCAGTCACTAATTAAAATTAATTAGTAGGTATATATTCTATTAATTCATGCTAAGCGCTTTGACCGCAACGATTAACAATTTATTAACCATCGGTAGTACTAGCGACGGATCTAATTAAAATACTACACGCATCGTGTACGCGTATAGACAGGGTAATAGCGGATGTTTATAGCGGTTGTTGCTAGGGCTCGGATGATATGGAAAATTGTAGGTTCCGATTGTATGTGTCGAAAATGTCGGAAAAAATTTCTGCCGTGACAACAGAAAATTTTGCCAATTGACCTCCATACTTCTATATGATGGCAGCGATGATGATGATTAATTATTTCTAAAATTTAACTTTAAATTTCTGTTAAATGTTACGGACTTTTGATCGCATTCATTTGAGGCGCAGAAAACCTTGCAAACTTTTCATAAAATGTAGTTGACCTCAAAAAATATCAACAACCAATATTACTAGTGTAGAACATACCTAATCAAACTAATTAATAAAATACCTACTGCACGCACCGTCTACTTGTCCGATACACAGAGCGGAGCGGGGCTATTTATAGTTCCTGTTTCTATGGTGATGCTGGTGAAAATAGTGACGGTAATCTCCATGTATATTTATAATATGTATGTTATTATAATTATAACTGTATTTTAGAAGTTTTTGACGTAAAAGATGAATGAAAGAAAGACAAAAAATATTTAAGAAAATGTGACAATTTAAACAAACCGAAAACCAGACTAGTCAAGACACAAAAACAGGGGATATACAATAAGATTTGTATATATAATAAATTGCCACTGAGTATCACAGATCTGCCATATAGTGCATACAAAAGAAAGTTGAAAGTTGTATTTTAAAAGAGACATTACTGTTAAGAAGTGAGTACTTAATTTGACTTGCCCTTTACGGCGCGATGTCGTAAGGTTAATAAACATTATGATTTATTTATAATTTATATGCTTTTTCAGTAGATAATTAGGTGGTTAGGTATTGGGACAGATGTAATATACTCATGTCATTGTGATCTAGAATCTAATATATAAAACCCAAAGGTGACTGACTGTCTGACTGACTGATATAGTGATCTATCAACGCACAGCCCAAACCACTGGACGGATTGGGCTGAAATTTGGAATGAAGGTAGATGTTATGACGTAGGCATTCCCTAAGAAAGGATTTTTGGAAATGCCACTTTTAAAGGGGTGAAATAGTGGAAGCAAGTTTTACTTCGAAAAAAAATTAATGCGAGCGAAGCCGCGAGCTCCCACTAGTTCTACTTATAATCGTTGATTGATTGACTGACTGACATAGTTAAGCATTTGGAGTTTTTTTTACAATTGGCTGGCAGATATTTCTTGGCTTCGGCTGCATTGTTTCGAAATAAAAAAAGCTTACCTATGTAATTTTCGAGACTATTACTTTATTATTTATTGATGACTCGTGACACAGTAGGAACCTAGAGAGAGACGTGGTAGAGGAAGGTCCAAGACCTAATGGCGTCAGGATCTCGACCGGTTTCGGGGTGCCTGGCGTGCGGAGGCCTTCGGCCGGTATGCATGGAGGGAGTTGGGGGAGACCTTTGCCCAGGAAGGGCATTATAATGTGGGATTACATTTTTTTGTGAACCTATACTAGGCCAACAAAAAAAAGAATTTATTACTTTATTGTGTCATGCGGAAGAAGAGCAATTAAATCGTACAATAAGTAAATATGCTTTCAGACTCTCGTAAAATATTTTAAGATGCTTGCGCTTGATCACAACTTGCACAACAATAAAAATAGTCTCTCAATATTACCTCTGCAGTACAAGGCATGGTTCATCATCTCTGCTCTAAAAGCGTGCGTGAATCATGGAGCGAGAGTAGTGGCTACTGAATTCCTGGGGGTGTACCATTATCTGCTTTGTTGTGATGGGAAATATTTCTTGTTGTCGCCATCGTTGCCATCGTAATAGTACATTGTTACCCTAGGGGTGAAAGTAACTAACTACCCCTAGGGTAACAATGTACTATTTCGTAGCCTTAAACTTTGCACTGTTCCCTCAATAGAAAAATACCTTTCCCTAAAATAAAGTTTTTGAGAAATTAGTGGACAATTATACATCGATACAAACATACACTTGCGGAGTCTATTATTGCTTATTATACTCAAATTTGATTTAATCCCATAATATCACGTACTTAATTTCAGTTTAAACTGTAACCTTCCTTTTAGAAGAAGCTTGTTATTAAATCCCATCGAGTTCATAGTACAGCCCTAATGATATGAGTAGCTGAGTGTACCCATTACATTTGAGACTAAACAAGCGTCCATTCATATCATAATCTCCGGGGAATTCAATGGAAACTAGCTGGAACAGAAATAGATTCCAATTTTTTATGTTACGCGTTTTGTTTTAGAGGTGATCTTTTTATGTATTTCATTTTGTTTTTGTTAATTGTATATGGACGGTCAGAAATCTAGGTTACTTCAAATCCTGCGTAAATAGGTTTCTTATAGGTAAGCTACATCATAGACTACAGCGCTGCTGAACATCAGGCGGGCTGTAGTCAAACGTAGCCTGATCCGTGTCGTAAATGACGTTTATTAATATTTATTTTATTGTGATTTATAAAATATGCAGATGAGTATTTACATATAATCGCGCTAGCTTTACTTTGCTTGATTACAATTTGCTTAATATTAGATATATGCGAATCTCTTGCATTATGAAAACAAAAATGTCAAAATGTCCTTTGAAGATAATAAACTAAATTTAATGCAATCTTGCCAACTTTGTTCGGAATTAGTATGTTTACACAGAATCTTAATGTGTGTGTGACTGTGATTCATAATATGATTAATTCGGTTGCATTTATCACTGTGATTTAAGATGCACTTTCTGTGGATGTGACAAAGTTATATTTATACTAAGTACACTCATTCTTGAATAACTTTGACTATTGTTTTTTTGGAATCGTATTAAATACCATGTACCGACAAATGTGTGTGTTTGTATATCTATTTATTTATTTACTTACTTCCGTTATTTAATCTATACTATTAATATTATAAAGCTGAAGAGTTTGTTTGTTTGTTTGAACGCGCTAATCTCAGGATTTACTGGAGCGAATTGAAAAATTATTTTTGTGTTGAATAGACCATTTATCGAGGAAGGGTTTAGGCTATATATGTAACATCACGCTGCAACTAATAGGAGCGAAGAATCAATGGAAAATGTGAAAAAACGGGGAAAATTATCCATCTTTGAGGGCTTTCGTTGCGTGCGCTGCGAAAACGGTTCAAGTCGTGGGTAACAGCTATAATTTATAAAGTTGAAGAGGTTGTAAAAATAATTATGATGCCAAAAATAACTATTCCACGCGGACGAAGTTACTGGCACAGCTAGTATGTTACTACGATGCAAAAATAAATGGTATGGTAACATTAAACTGTAGAAGTCTAAATAAATACATTAAATTTCTAAACGCAATCAACATCCACAGCCGACAAGATTAATGTACCTATAGCTAAATAGTACGTACATAAACTCCAATTTACCGAAAAAAATAGAAACATGCTACATTTGTTTCTTTCAAACCGCGTCTAAACAATGCCTACCTCATTTCAGGTCTCACAACACTAACACTGAATCTATTCTATCTAATAACGCAATAACATGTTTTGAGCCGCGGCCAAAATACCTAAACTGTGGGCTCTTAGTATAATTTATTACGGGCTTGTGATTATTTGATCTCGACTTAATTCTTCCGTCGTTTACCTCATTTGTCTAGTTGAGGACACGTGTTGCGTGTTTTGGGACAATTAAATACAGCGCCATCTAGTGGTATTTAAAGAAATCTATTTGCAAGGGTACTTATTTAAAAATTATTGTCCAAGGTTAGGGTTTTTTTTCATTATATTGGCTTGCATTTCATTGCAACTCCCTTGATGGAGAGCGGCGATAAGACGCAAGCTTAATGATGATGCAGCACGCTAGCGATACTAATTGAGGCCTAAACGTCTGAATAACTTAGATAAAAATAGGTATGGGGATACATTTCACTTTGAAGATCAAAATGTATATTGTATACGAGCGCAAAGTTATTGCATCTTGTGCATTTGACCTTTTTTAACCGACTCCAAATAAAGAGGTTCTAAATTTTTCAGAATATTTTTACACTATACTGAATGCTACAGTTAGATATTTGACCACTGGGTCACCTGAAGCGATGCCTGAACAAGTGAACACTTTAGCCCGAGGTGGATCATGCCTGTACTGGATTGTACCTTCTAGATAATAGAGCAATTGTATCATGAATACAAATCTCTCGGAGTGTCGGTTCGTGCAAACGAGAGAGACGGAAATAGCTGACCTTTCACCGGTCGTGTACCTGTGGAAACAATGCGGTGGGATTTGTTTTTTTTAATGCTGGAATAGTTACTCTTATAAGAAAGAACGAAACATGTAAGTAATATGGCAGATTTTAAAGAAAAAACAAACACAATTAGGTACACAAAAAACAAACACAAAATCTGCCACAACACAACCCTAACTCTGCATAATGCTGGTTGAGTTATACTATACAGCATAGTCAAAGAGACATCAAAGTCCGGTTGAAAAAATAACAGTAGCTATCTGCTTGATGTATACTATACATACGCCCAAATATAAGAAGGCAAAACTCAAAAGTTTGGAACATCGCCGCAAGGTGGCCAGTCTGTAGGTCTTTTATCGAATTCATTCCGGAAAGTGTGCAGCGGAGCCTACATGAACTGATTCCCTCAGCTACTTTCTATCACCGAACAAGCAGAAAGTCCGCAGGTAGACACCGTTTCATGGTGGAAGTGCCAAAGTGTCGAACACAGCGCTTTGCCTCTACGTTTATTGTACGGACGGCAAAGCTTTGGAACACTTTACCAGAAGCCGTGTTTCCTGCGAACTACAATCCAGGGGTTCCTCAAATTTCAAATTTAAAAATAAAATTTTCCAGGGGTTCAATCCTTCAAATCTAGAGTTAATAGGTATCTTCTAGGTAAGCGTGTTACATCCTAGGCTGCAGCAATCCATAACATCAGGAAGGCTGTAGTCAAACGTAAACCTATCCCACGTAAAAAAAAAACATAATTATGCTTTGCTACACATTCTATTGCTCATCTACAGAAAGAGATACTGCTGATCATGATCAACTGTGATGATCACTTAAGATTACCTCTGTCAGATGATTTAAGAACGCTTGAAAACGCTCTACCGCAACTTTTTCCACTGTGTCCCTGTTAATTATTTATAGATGAAGACAAATTGGTGCGTTATTCTGTCTATAGGATAAATCTTAAATTTTACCTTGTTTCTAACTATATTAATGTAATCAAGATCACTGGAAGGGTCTAGCTAACATAGCACGGGTGTGCCCTCACCCAGTATGTTAGGTAGTAATTAAGATTTATTGTAACACCTTTTCTGAATAAATGAATTTTGAATCACGTTTAGACTAAACTAAACGGGCGATTTATAAACGGGCGTAATTTGATATAATCGCTCTAATTATATAAATGAGAGATGAGAACTAATCGTGGTATTATATAAAGCTAATGTTTTGGAAATTTCGGGATTTTGTGACGAATAGTTTTTATAGATAAGTTACAGATTAGGCTGTGTTTTACTTTATATGTATATACGGGAGAAAGATTGTATGTTTATAATTTAGAATTTTTATTCCTTATTAAATATATGTAAGTAATGATCTGGGCTACTTATTGTGAAATGATATTACTTGATGCTATTTTTTGTATTTTTTTGGGAGAACTTAATTGAAACAAAACCTTCAAAGATATAGTCTTCTTCTTTTTATCGAATTAGTGTCCTTAACTCTGGTGTTGAAAAGATCAAGCTGCCCTCAGGGCCCCTGATATGGTTTTAAAGACTTAAGACGATAGTGAACCAGTTTTTATTTGGTAAGCGTAAGCATGCTCTATCTTAGGCCATACCATCAGGCGAACTATGGTTAAGTGTTGACCCATTTCAATTAAAAAAGAAATAGTTTATAGTGTACGCTGTGTTTTAATTTATTTATACTTACAGGGGCAGAATTATAAACAGTAATTTGAAATAATCTCATTAGTGAAATAAACGTTCTAAATTTCGAAATGATTTTAGCAAGGTTAATGCCAAGTTTTGTGAGGGGTTATTTTACTAAGTTATTAAGAGATTAGGGCTTATATTATTTGTGCCTGCTATAATGTGCCTGCCTCTAATCAAATTAGAGATAATCTCTAGTTAATATACCTAGTTATGTGTTTTAGCCGAAGTATTTAACTTTATCTTACCTAATTAAGAATTGAAATAAAACTAGTAATTGTCACGACAAAGTTCAATGTATCATATCTATATACATACTTATAGGCATGAATTTTCAGGAAACACTTATCAACTTACTATATTCAGCTTATTTTCATACTTGTACACAAATCATAAACTTAAAAAGAAGAAGCATCCGAATAAACATCGTAAATTAATCATTAATAGCCCTTTACTAAACGTTCGATTCTATTATGACTGAAATACTAATAAAATCGTGAACTACAAAAGCCCTTTGATCGGATCGTAAGTGCCGAACATAAAATTTCCATTTCACTATGCGGAGGTTATTGTTTTAACGCTATAAATGAGTTGATAAAATTACCGTTAAAAGGGTAGCATGAAAGATATTTGGCAATAACATAGGTATGTACCTACAATGTAACATGGCTACTGACTAGTCAGTATAAGCATTAATAGGTATGCACCACCATAGGCCACAGTTTCGCTTTGACTATCTTCATGTGATTAAATAACTGACTTTTAAGTAAAAAAAACGTAAATCCATGACAGTTACCCGTATTAAAAATACATTCAAACTTATTTAATTTCGGCTTTGAATCAAATCGGAAATCCTTGCTGTTATGTGACACTAAGAGCTAGTGTTACTATGAAGAAATTAATTCCTTTTTTATGACATCAAATTAATCACAGCATGAAAGTTTTGAATTTTTTCAGTATTTAACTATTGACGGAAACGCTCGTGTATGTACATGATCTAATAGTAAATTGTTTGTGCTTAGTAAGTACATAGGTATCGATCTACGGTACTGTCAATTGTTTAGATATAATATTATACCAATTTAATAGCTCCTAAACCGTTTAGGTTTTATCGTGTGTCGATATGTTAATACCCCCTCATTGGATGCAGTATTTACTGCATTCTGAGCAATAAGCTATGCAGTTGAAGAGTGCTGTCGTAGCCACGGAGTTGACTGTAAATGTCTAAGGAGAATGCAGCGGCATTAGATGTTGTAACTAGTAGATGACTGTTTAGTTTAGACTTTCGAGCTATCGCAAGCTAGACAATCTGCTGTGTCTTGTCCTGGTTGCTTAAATCGTCCACAATATAGACAAACAGACGTTATACAAGTAACACTAGGTAATGCCTACGACTTCGCTCTCGTTGTTTCGAAATAAAAAGCAGCAACTGGTGCGTTCGAACCCTGTATCAAATACATGATGTTCCGTCGCTCTGTGGCGAAGTAAAAGCAAAACTTAGAGACAAACACACGTAAGCTTTTATTTATTTATTTAAGACACAAAAACAACTTACAAACTAAAACTTATAATAAAAAACAAACTCCGATGTAAAAAAATAATAATTTGTAAGTCTAACTATTGTGTTCAGCTTTCTTTACAATATAATGTTGAACTCTTAAAGTTTATAGTAAACGTCACTATTATAAGCGGTAATATTACATTTATAATAAGTGTATAAGTTAACGTAGTCTTAACACAGCTCCTGGATTGCGTCTGTAAAATTACAATCTCGCAAAATGATAAAGTTTGCCATAAGATTAAATCATAGATACCTACTGTCGCTAACCATCCTTACTCTCTAGGTATTAAATTGAATACTCTATGCCTGTACTCTTAAATGGCTGTTATCACGCTAGGAATATAAATTTTATTGCCGAGAAGCATATGTAATAGACATGTGCTATATATCGGAACGTATCGAGGCCGAATGTATTATTGTTGAATGCCGAAAATTGCTGGGAGATTGGAATTACTATTGTTTGTGAAATTATTGCTTTAGTTTGAAGCAAAATTCCAAGTTTTTTATTTATTTAGAGCTGCTGTTTAGTTACTTACAAATTCTAAAGCATCTGAAAGTTTTATAAAAAAAGACCTTTCCCTTGATATAATAATGTTACACAATATTTCTTTTAGTTTAATGTTGTATGACTTTCAATTTCATTTACAATTTAATTTCACACCATAAATAATGTTAATTACTTTCTATAAAAATAACTACATACTTGCATTCAATATAATAAATTAGATAAACATAAGCTGAAATACTCTTAAATAAAAAGATCCTCTTTCATTAGCTCATATGTATGTAAAACAAGTACCAAAGTACTCATTGGAAATCGATATAATCCCACCGACGCCGAATCGCGAAGACGAAAGAAAATCATAACCGAATATGATGCTGCTTATTTAACTTGTATGTTTTCTTGTACTTAACACCTGCTTAGGAAGCCTTACGTTGTTGAAACATGTATTTTTTTTTGCTCCAGTTTCATTTCCATAATGAGTTTTTTTTTTAACGGTTCTTACACAGTTTGTATATTTTCGCGTTTGACAACAGCCCGCGAGTCCTTTTTTATATAAGTAGCTTTTAAAAAATTACTGCCATAAGAACGACGTAAATGGTTACACCGCAAATGCTTTATGTTGCGGTTAAATAATAAAACCGAAGTAAAGAAGTAACTATAATTCACCGTTCATTCACTCGAATTAGTCATTTTAAATTTTGACGTATAGTTTGATTTACGTCCATTATTCTTTCTATGAACTCGCTATCCCGTGCAAACACACAAACAATGAACCAAAAAAACAAATATTTCACTTGCGTCTAAAATTCGGCAAACTGTCAGTACTTCCGGCCGAAACGCGAAACGTTTCAATCTTTAAAAACAATGTAAAATCGAAACGAATGCGATAATTCGTGAGCATTACTAATCGCTATTCATGTAGTGAAATCATCGAGATGTATGTATATGACATGCTATTTTTGAAGAAATAGCAACTTTTTCTTTATAATTTATCATCATCATCATCAACAACACTTAACGACACACTGTTGTGGTATGTTTTTTTAAACTAGATTGACTATCTTATTATCTAACAGAAAACTATTCACCACTGTATTCCCGCTTTAAAGCTCTCTTTCACACTAAGACGATTGATTTAGGTAAAATTGATTGTGCAGATATATAAGATCCTATTTGCATATAACCGTATAATCTATCTCCGTACGTATACAGGCAACACGCCATTGAATTTTTAATCAGAATTACAATTGCAACCTCAGATAATAAGACTACGTTTGTTTCGACAACAGCACAACCATTGTCAAACATAAAACCACTATAATACATATTAAGGGCAGTATCACCTGCTATATTTGTTCGCAGCGACCTCTCTGAATCGCGTCTGATTGCATTGTCTGTCCCGATCTGGAGCGCTATTTCTGCACCGGTACAGCAGACTCGCGGACCAAGACAGGAATAAGCCATCAATAATTCTAGAAGCGTCTGTAGACCAACTTGGGGAGGAGGCTTTTGGCAGATCTATTTTGAGTAGTTCTGGGTGAAAAATGTTGTGAAGTGAAGTATTAAAGTGGGGTACGAATAGAATTGTGATGTAGTAGTATATAGATCATGCAACGAAAGTCTGGTTTCATAATCGATTTATGCAATGAAAATGTGTGTATGCCAAAGCTATAGAGGCGGGCATAAGAATGGTGTATGTAAACAATATATTAACAATGGCAATGAATAATATTTATCCGCAATTATGTCACGTAACATTCACTTTACACTTATATAAAATTAGAGGGAATGCACATTTCAAGATGAAATTAGTTGATACATTACAACGATATTAACACAAATAATAAATAAATCAATAAAACAGTAACATTGACATGACATGACACCACTGACAACGGATAAACATAGTTCCTCAGTAAAACTAGTAGGATTAATATCCTTTGATAACTAAACCGGATGTGTTCATGCAACGTCAATTAAGAAGCTCGAATACTACAAAACGAAAACTCTCCTACATTTAATCCAAGTATCGTAAGTTTCACCGACCGCATAACGACACAAACGATTTCGTAAGCTCTCAAAGTCACAAGACTTGTCAAACACATGTCAACGTCAAGCTGAAAGCGTGGCGCTGTCAAATTGGAAGCTCGGCATCCCGGGGGAATGTGTCAGATGCAGAAGGTCGTGTTTCGACATCACGCATCTTGTGATGTGACAAATTAGTGATGAGGGAATGAGTGTGTCTATGTCAATATTTTTAGCGAGTTCTTCGAAAAAAAAAATGAGATCAGTTTGACCTGTACGAACTTATGTGACTCATGTGTGATGTAGTTGGAATTGTTCCGTTCCATTACAAGCATGCTCTGCCTTGACCTCAGTATCAAAATCAAATGCCAGAAAAAAATATTCAAATAAATAATTTATTTATAAAATTAATTTTAATGTTTTTATTTTTATACAATTAACTGTTAAAGTATAGTAACGAAAGTAAAATGATTTGAATTTTAAAAATAAAGCTAACTCATTAATATAATAAATAAGTAAAATGTTTTATTAATAATAATGGAAAAATAACTGTACCTTTACCTAGTGCACATAAAAGTGTGTAGCCGTTGACAACGCCTGACTGGACACACTCTATGAGATACATTTGTTTTAGCAACTAAACATTTCATCATTGAACATTTTATTTGAAGGATCTAGTATCAAGATTATATTTTATCAAGAACTCATTTCCTGCAAAATAGTCCATTCATACCAGACACTCACTTTCAAAATGTTTTCCAGATAATACCACTTACAGTTCAAACATTTCAATCCAATGTTATCAACAAGTTGGCAAAGTTCAAAGCGAAAGCTTCCCAGACAGGCGGAAGTTTTTAAACGGGGGCTTAATTAATTTGTCAGCCGTTTCACTAATTGGGTAGCAATGAATGTTAATTATTAATTTTCTGGTAATCTTTGACAAATATGATGTAGTGTATCAACAATATTTTTTATAGGACAGTTCGTTAGCTTCAAACCATAACAGCACAAACAACATTTTACTAGATTGTGCAAGAAGCAGGTAGTACTGAAATTGCCAATGGTTTTCTGTCAACAAAATAGAGTTACGTTGTCAAAATTAAATCGTTATTATAAATAGCAGATAAAGTAGAACTTTATTCTGCATTATCTGCTATTGTTATAACAATACAATTCTAATTATTATCTTTGTATAGAACTCAAATATATTGTGATTGTATCGACTTTGAAATAATTGACTAATTGATAAGCTGACCAATAATTTCACTGTACAAATAAAACATGTAAGATTAGCATACCGATTCACAGTTACCCTTTTTAAATGGTAGGCGTATCTGGCTAAAATTAAAACTAGCATTCAGGAATTTCTACTAATAAATCAAATCCGCCCGTACAGTTTGTCTGTTTAGGATTATAGTTACATTAGTTGCGTGGGCGCGATTGGATAATACTCTGTGTCTATTAGTATTTTACTGTTAGTAGTTATTCTTGTAAGGAATCTAGCTGTAAAATAACTTTATTAGATTTAATACCTATCTCAGAGAATAGACTTTTTGCAACCAATTTCCTCATCTTGATAAAAGAGAGATCAGAAGTAAAAAAAAAACTACGACTGAATAAAACTTTACGTTTTTAAAGGCAATATGTTCAAAATACTCTGAAATTATACACACATACATATGTACATACCTCAATCAAACTCAGTAAATAATCCTATGTAAAATATTTTTTTATCACTAACTACATCAAAATGTATTACCTACTTAAGTTTATCATAAGAAAGAATAGAAAATTCATAAGAAAAATTACATATAAAAATCTTAACCATTTAATAAATCACATTAACAAGCCAGTAATTCTTAACGCAATGTATTTTGTTTTGAACATTTGCGGTGTATTTAACTAAACATCGGCTGTACATCATTTCGTGATGTTTACATTTGCAGAACATAGTACTTGCGTAGATTAGGATGGGAGTTAGGCATAATGCATACTTGCGATACTGAGTGGAATAAAAAAGTGTTTGAAGACGGAGACAAAGTCAAAGTCGAGGGTCAAACCTGGATGAGGTCTGCTCACTCAGATGGCACATACAAAGGGAGGACTATAGAGAGATTCTTCTGGTTAGAAGTTAATGCGACATTTGTCGAACATGCTAGGGATGATCGATATTCATCGATGTTGAATAAACATCGATGTTTAGCTGGGAAACATCGATGTTTTGACATCGATGTTATGACTTCAATATTATCGACACATCGATGTTTTATGAATAAACATATCGAAAGAAAAATTTTGGGCGTCATCTAGCGTATTTTGGATGCACTACATTACATGACTGACACTGGTCAATAAAATCGGATGATTCGGATGATGATGCCGTATGAATTGTTATTTCATTGCATTTCTCGACAGATAAAAATACTGTCAGTGTCAGCGTCAATTCAATGTTCGCGTCGCGTCATTCTTGTAACTTGTGAGTGAACTTGTGTAGTGGAAACAAATTTGATTTACTATTGATTTTCTAAATAATGATACTTCGGAAACGAAATAACAGGTAACATATAAATAAGTCTTTATTCTGCACTGTATTATCATTTCTTTCTCCAGTAATTATTGCATTATTTTATATGCTCAATGTGTTTTCCATTTTTTAGGTTGTGTTGAGATAAAAGTACACAAATTAAATTTTCCTGCTTGCTGAGTTTGTTTTGCATTGAAGGACTGCTAAGCATTTGTTTCGGTGTCCGTTAGCAGGTTAGCTTTGCATGCAGGTGAGTGAATGAATAAACTAAACTTTGTATTCCATGGTGGCGTAAGGCTTGCATAGGGTTGGGAATAACACGATATTAATCGATATTGTGAATTCTAACTATCGAAATAAGTGCAAAAGTTTAAAGCTCTCTTTGTTGTGTTTTAGGCGATAATTTTTTTTTTATTGCAGATACTATAAAATGCCACCAAAGAGTCAATACTGGAAATATTTTGAAAAAATCAGTGATTCTAGCGCCAAATGTCGTACCTGTGGAAAAAATTTAAAAACTTCTGGTAACACTACCAATTTGAAATGTCATATGGATAAAAAACATCCAAATTTAATGCCCCAACCCGAACCTATGAAAACTACACCATCCTCAACGCCAATATTTTTTAAAGAACCTTGTGTGCCTTCAACTAGTACCACTAATGTTACGTTGGAAATGTCAGAATCAGGAAGCGATTGTGACTCTGAAAAAAGTTACACAGATAGCGCTAAAAAATTACTCTCCCAACCAACTCTAAGCTCTAGCTTTAAGAAAATATCTCAATATGCTGATATGGGCTCAAAAGGGATTCAGTTGACGAATAGCATTTTATACATGATTTGTAAAGACTCCCAACCTTTTCAAATTGTAGAAAATGAAGGTTTTCTGGATTTAATGAAAGTTGCATGTCCATTGTACAAGGTGCCTTCACGATTCACTTTAAAAAGGATGTTAGAGACCAAATATGACATTATTAGAGAACAATTTAAAGAAAAACTTCAGAAAGTGAGTGGTTTGACTTTAACAACAGACATTTGGACAGACACAATGCAAACAAGAAGTTTTTTGGGAGTGACCGTTTTATTTTGTAATGAAGAGGAACAATTAGAATCTGTATCGTTGGGAGTTTATGATTTGACGCAATCTCATACTGCGGAATATATAGCGGATATATTTTTGAACACCTGTAACGAGTGGAATATTGAAGACAGTAAAATAGTGGCAGTTGTTACTGATGCTGGCTCTAATATTGTTAAAGCAATAGAAATTGCATTTGGTAAAAATCGTCATATACACTGCTATGCCCACATGTTGAATTTGGTGGCACAAAAATCCATCGAAAAAACACCTGATTTGCCTGAACTAATAGCGGCAGTTAAAAGAATTGTAACATGGTTTAAACAATGTGTCACTGCTAGTGATGAATTGAGGCGAGAATCTGATTTGAAACTCATACAAGATGTGTCCACTCGTTGGAACTCCACATTCTATATGATCGAAAGATTTTTAAAATTGCGCCCTGCAATCAATAAAATTATTAATTGCCATACTAGTGCACCACAAATGTTGAATGCAAAACAAATTATTGATCTAACTGAAGTCTGTGAGATTTTGCGACCAATAGAAATAACTACTCGTGAAGTCTGTGGTGAAAAATATGTAACCTGTAGTAAAGTAATTCCACTTACTAGATTACTTACTATAAAAGTGTCTGGTTCCCAAACAAAACAGTCAATAGGACAGAATTTAAGAAATAATGTAATGGAAGAAATTAAGAAAAGATTGCTACAAACAGAAAATGTTAATATTCTTGCAGTCGCCACTCTTTTGGATCCTCGTTTTAAAAATATACATTTCCAAGATGCATTAGCCTGTACCAGAGCCATTCGGAGTATCAAGGAATTGATTTCAGATATTGAGCTGAACCAAACTGAAAATGATCAATCGACGGAGAATTTTACAACTCAAGTTGAAGAAGACCAAGATGTTGACATATGGAAGGATCATTATAAACTTGTTTTAGAAAAGAATAATATTTTGTCTGGTCAACGTGACACAAATATGCCTATGGAATTACAATTTTATTTAAAAAGTCCGGTAGCTGACTTAAAACAAGACCCATTACTCCTATGGAAAATTTAGAATCCACCTATCCAAATTTAAAGAAAATAGCTCACAAGTATTTGTGTTGCACAGCTACATCCACAGCTGCAGAAAGGCTTTTTTCTAAAGCTGGCCAACTCCTATACCAACAACGTAACCGATTGAAGGGAAAAAACCTGTCAAAGTTAATTTTTTTACAAAGTGTGGACAAAAGATACTGGAATTGTTAATATTTTTGTTTAACTTTTGTTATTACAATAACAATATATAATTATCATAAAAAATAACAGGTTTTATTTTATTTAAAAAAATATCGATATTTTACACATATCGATGTTTTTCAATCGATGTTAACATCGATGTCAACATCGATGTTTTCTTAATATCGATCATCATCATCCCTAACATGCATAAGTACATAATTCACAGATTCAGCTATATGCAGAAAAGTATCCTTTATTACTTAGATTAACTGCTATAAAACAAGCAGCCTACAAAAATTTATTTAAAGCTTAATACATTTAAAAGGTATGTAAGTGAAACAGTTGTTTATGTACAGATTCATCAAATTGATATCGGCTGATTTGCGTGTTTTAAGTCCGTACAGCGCCATCTAGTTTAAAATAAGTCGTGTTCAGTTTGTAATATTAAAAATCTTCATGACTTTTTTATATTAAGTACACCGAGATTATGGAAATCTGCCAGAGCCCTGTTTCCTGTTAATTACAACCCAGGAGTCTTCAAATCCAGAGTAAATAGGTTTCTTCTTAGGACTTAGGACAAGGCTACATTTTAGACTATGGTGGTGCTTAACATCAGCCGAGCTGTAGTCAAACATTAGCCTATTCCGTGTAAAAAAACCTATTACAATCTCTTCGATTCATCATCAGAAAGCAGCTGTCGCCTGTTGCATTCTCAGAAACTAAACGACCAATGTTGTTAACAAGATTAGAACACGACAGATTGACACGTGTTTCTTTTAATCTTCGATTGTTTTACTAAGTAAGTAAGAACGTAGTCAGAGAATATAAACTGACTTAAATTGTTTTATTTATTAAATACTAGTGAATGCCTGCGGCTTCACTCGCGTTGTCCTAAGATAAAATGTAGCTTATGTCATTCTCGGAACTCTATCCGTCTTATTACAAAACGTGGTTTAAATGTTAGTCCAGAACTTTGAAAGTAAAAAAGTTGTTCAGACATCACATACACGCAAAAAATGACAGTAAAAAATTGAACTTTGATTTAAAATTGGTACATTTTGACAGTTTGATAATTATGACAGTAGACAGACAATATTCGAACAACTAGAACGGACTTGGTCTAGACTTATATTTATACCACGTTTTGTAATAAAAGGCCCTATAATATTATCATACGTAATATCATGATTTGAAAAGCAACGAGAACAAACAGATCAATTGACAAACAAACCAACATTATATAAATTGTTGGTGTTATTTTATACAAAAGTTTGATATGAAATAAGGCAAATAAATAATCATCGATTAGGGATTAATCGCTGATTTATATTTTTTTTTGAACGAACAATGAAATTAAATCAAAACAATTTATTTACAGTTATTAAGCACGCTCCATCTTAGCCCATAGGTATTGCTTACTATCAGGCAAACTTTGGTCAAGTATAAATAAACCTGTTTTAGTATAAAAAAATATACATAAAACAATAATTATGTACCCAGCCTTACTTTTGTACGGATATTGATCATTCATCTTGTAGTAAAGAAGAAATCTGAACAAATTGTTTACACGAAATTTACATGAAACGGGTTTACGAGCGTACATCGGATTCATTGAGGGAGTGGTGTAGTGTGAATGGATGTGGCAGGCAATTACAGTGATGTATGTAAGAATGTAGAATGTGAATTTAAAAAAAATCTGAGTAAAAGTAGATGTATAATTTATGTATACTAACAATAGACGTGAAGCGTTAGAAAGTACATCCATTATTACAGGAGTATGATTTATGCCTGTCCTTAGCTCCTGTATTTGACAATTGCGTAATGATTGTCGTCGATGTAAGTAGTTTTTGGATAGGTAACCAAATAGTAGCATATGTCTATAGGCGCTTCTATAGGTCGTATGGTTACTAAATTATAGGTTTTTATTGTCATCAAGCAGATAGGCGCTATTCCATATCATATGTAAGTTACAGGACGATGAATCTTGGAGAAAAAAACTGAACGAGTCTTCCAGAGAGAGCACACGACTATCAGTAATGCAGACAAAGCTAGAAGCAAGATATTTTTGTTGCCTGTTATTCTGCGTGGGGTGTAGTCCTGAGTTACTTCTAGTTCTTGACATCTGTGGTATGAACGATTTACATCTATCTTCAAGTGTTGTTTATATTTCGTGATAAACGATGATAAGATTTTTATGGCGCCGTGATTAGAGGTGTACATTATATACGCGCACTTAAACTGTGCTATTCAACTTTATTTTACATCGCTTTTACTGTACATTTTATTTGTGAAAGTGTTAATGATTTCTACTGCGTACATTAAACTATAGATATAATAAAACCTACCTACCTACACATCAGAGAATTGTAGAGTTTATTGCTAGGCATAAGTTGACCTCCATTTACGTTAATTTTACCCAATTTGAGTTTGTATTGACTTGAAGAATCCAAATCTAGTTTTTCGCCCCACCATCGTATTTCTTTACTTTGTGTAATGCGATCTAGACAAGTACTTGATAACATTCAACTACATTACTGTTGACATCTTTGACAAAACAGCCCAGATCGTACAGAAACCACCTCATACAATACAATAATTTATTGATAACACCGGTGTAACAAGTCATTTAGTTCCTCATATACAAATAAAAGAAAACAATAATGTTAACCAGACATAGGCACTAAATTTGTTCGATCATTTAATTGATCGCAAGAATCATCAAATCAAAATCTTTCTCTTTTTATAAGAAAGACTGTAAAAGAGAGCACAAAGCACGCGCGAGCGCGTCACAAGCCGAGTCGCGTCTAGTTTAAAAACTCTGAATAATCCAGTGATGAATCAACGCGGGAGGAACGCCGAGTACTAGTGCGTATTCTGTGGCTACTAAATGAGAAGATAATGAATGGTCAGCATTTATTAATAACAATGCTACTGGTCTTTCAGTTCCACTTCCTTATCGAAACCAAAAAACATTAATGGTACCTAGACGGTTACGCCACATTTCGTCCATCATTTAATGATTAGCAATAAAAATTGAAACAGAAATCACAAACCGCTCTCGAGGCCGTCACATGCCCAGTCCAGTTTAAAAACTCTGAATAATCCAGTGATGAATCAACGCGGGAGGAACGTCAGTTTCTAGCTTGTGTACCGTGGCTAGGATATGAGAAGTTTGTTAATGGTCAGCAGAATGTTTTCAGATTTAAATCACTTCATGTCAATACATTTGTTGCGTTTTTTGCGAATGTATGAAACGTTTATTTTATCACACTCTAGCTGGGCTGAATTTATTGAAATTTTGTATGAAAACACAGAAATTGATAGTTATTTCATATGACACTTGATTTTTCGTGGTTAAACTCGATAATAAACTGATTTGAGGGTGCACAAAACAACGTTTGTGCCCAAAAAACCCTTGATTTTGTGATAGTTATTGTAATTAAAATAGCATTAAAATATATTAAATTTATTTGGAGCGGTATTACCTAAACAGATATTAGTTTATTCGCCTCATAAATATTTTTAAATTTTTAGCTGACCCGATTTATATTATTTCTGCTAACAGTGCTAATCAACCCTGCTGACTCATTCACTCTAACCTAGTGAAAATCTACAACAAGTCTCATTGACTGCAAGCCTTATTGTTAATTGAATAGAGTTGAGAATTAAAAGTGAAAGTGTGAAGTGCACAATATCATACTGCTTGGAACCTTGCCAGTAGAGATTTTTCGGGACTTAGGCCCGCGACAGACGCTCATTTTTTTGTATGTGATTGATGGCAATGTTTGATGGGTATTTTTGTAACTACCGCCCGTCGTGATTGGCAGCTACTGGACGCTGTATTGATTGGAGTGCGAAGGAAGGTTGGTCTCGTAATTTGAGGCACAATCCAGCGATCATCAAAACGAGAGTGAATCGGTTCTTATCAGGCAAGCACACTCCATCTTAGGCCATAGCTTCTCCAACAAGCAAATATGGTTAAGTGCAAACCCGCTTTAGGGAAAAAAAGGTTTATGCACAGAAGTTCCTAGTTCGAGAATTTGAATTGTTGTCTTCAAAAGGAAGTTTCTCCTCCTCATTGCTTGGAATTTATTCCTTATTACTGAGGGTTGTGATCTTCTTAGATCGTTCTTGACTGCAACTAAACAATAATCGAAGTGGTGTTTGGATGTATCGTTTAGTACCTAGTGGTTTTATCGATATTATGTACTTCTGTGGGTCGCATAGGTCAGATGACATGTAAATTGTAAGTTTTAATCAATTGTTATTTTCCAGTTCAATAATCATATTTCTAAAAGAAATACACCTTTTAAAACATCATTCAAACAGCTGTTGAGTAATTTACGTTTGACACGATGTCATCTTCGCAATTTTAACAATTTTAAGAATAGTCGACTATTTTCTAAAGACAATAAATATTTAGTTGGCAAATGCAACGTGTTCCACGGTACATTTGTGTGTTTTATATGCATTGCTATAAAATGTGCGTGTGCTATAAATTATCATATACTTCTGTATATTGCGCATTTATTTTTCATCGCGATGATTGAGTTACGCTATTTTATTGCGAATGGTTTAATGGTTTTGTATGAAACCAGATTTAAATATGCGTGGAAGGAAAAGCGACTAAGCGCGCCCTGAGAATTTCTCCAGTTAATTATTTGTCCGGGGGAGTCATAACCCTCAGTAAGGAGAAATCTGCATCGAGGAGGAGTTTAGTCAATCGGTAATCGGTTTTTAGTCAGATCGGGTAGTGCGACTTGTCAATGTAGATCTACATATATATTTTTGTATGATTAGACAAGTGAATTTATTGTGCTATGTTTTTGGAAGCGTTTAAGGAGTAAATAATGTGTACAAATCGTTGCTTACTTTCCCTTTATTTGTGTTTGTCAATCTCGGCGCATGTGTGAGTCAAACTGTTAGATTTATGCGAAGCAACATTAGTATAATGCTCCGAAACACCGGACACATTATATGTGTGTTCTGTTACATATGCTATAACGTTGCTAAGCCATAGAACAGTAATGGACTGGCCACTACTCACTGGTAAGTACATCATCATCATCAGTTCATAGAGCCCGAAGCAGCGAATATATCGCCTCCCTCATATTCCCTGTTCTGTGTATCTCGGAATAATTAAACAAAGATTTACATGAAAATACAGATATATTTCATTGATATCACAGTACAAATGTTTTTCAGTCGGTTATTTCCATGGCAACGATAATAATAATTTAAAACTGTCAATCTTGCAACTGTCATTGGTTTTACATTTAAAAAGTCTCTCTTTGTAAAAGTCTCGTTACCAAACAGTTTTACATTATCAGGTTTAAAGTTTGCTTACAATATGTATGTGTTGCTCTCAATCCTTTTGATGTAAACTAGCTATCGTTCATGGGCGCTCCTACATATCTCCTCACTTTGAAACAACTCAGCAACAAACAATCATGCTTTGTTCGGTCTTTTGATACAGGTAATGAATTGGGGCATTTCTTGTCATTGTTGGTATGTAATTTGTTATGAAATGTGTGCCTATAAATGTTTCTTTCGAAATATGTATTTTAGGAAACGGAATGACATGGCCTGTCTTGACTAAACTATGTCAATTTGACATTATACAAAAGCTTTTCTCGAAATACTCGTCTAATTGCTTCGCTAATCCACTTGTAGCTGTAAATAAGTCTAATTGGCTTTATACTGCGTTTGTTTCTCTCTTTCACTCTTATGAGAATTATGAGTGGTGTGAGCGAGACGGGCTTTAAATCTTTGGTAAAGTTTTATCGCATGGTAAATTTGTGAAACAGAAATTTAGGAGTGTGATAGTAATTATAGAGGGAGCTGCTGTAGCTTATAACAAGCTTTGGCGTGGAGTAAGAAATATATTAAGTGTTTGTGAGCTGGGAGCTTATAATAGGACAAGCTTTGGCGCTGAGTAAAAAAAATATTACTAAGAAGGTTATGTTTGTGAATGTTAAAATTGTTTATACAATATTCGCGGTCAAACGGCTGAACAGATTTAGTTGAAATGTTGCGAATGATTTAATAGATTAACTGGTAACACAAAGGCTAACTTTCTTGTATTAACACTGTGCGCCGCCAGGGCAATGTATAGTATTATTATTTAGGAATTCAAATTAGAAATCTTGAAATTATAAGTTTTCTAATATATTGAGCATGCTATTATACATAACCTTCCTCTTAAATCACTTTATGTATAAAAAAAACTAAATCAATATCTGTAAAGTAACTTTAAAGATCTAAGCAAACATACATACACACAACAGACGGACGCGGTAAGCGACTTTACATTATGCTATGTAGTGATAGTGAGTTATTCTAGCTACAATATTTTATTACTAGCTGACAAGTTTTGACAACAAGCCACATGCCTGTCATCTCCCTAATTAACAGTTTCGCGTGCACTTATGAAATCGTAACGTTGGATCGTAAACGCATGCGTAAATTCTTGACGTTTACTGTCCGACCTATAGACTACTTTGACAAGAGACACCTATATTCGTATGTATTGCTCGTATTATTTATCTTAAATACATACAAGCACATGACATTTACCCAGCAGTAGAATACCTAAAGTCAAGTCATAAGCGAGTGAGGCTCAGCGGTTCCAGTGTCTTCATCCAGACGCATACTGGTTCGAATCCGACCCTACACCAATGACTTGTATTTTTAAGTTATGTGTGGATTTGTTTGAAGGAAAACATCGTAAAGAAACCAAATGTTTGAGGACCACAATATCCGGGGACATATATCTTTCGTGTTCGGGGACATATACCTGGGCGCCCACCACGATGTATCTGCATAGGAGACCTCTCCTAACGAATTAATTCTGCGGAGGAGTCACGACCCTCAGTCATGAGGAAATACGACTCAAAGAGAGAGGAGTCCAAAGGCTGTCGATGATGATGATAATAATATTTCTTTGTAGGTTTTTATATCTTGAACAAGTTTATGATTAATAAAAAATAATGTTACCTTGAGTAAACTGTACTCATTTATTTATCACAGTGTATTTTTTCTATTTAATTCAGAAAATAGCAATACTGATACAACACTGATACCTTGTACCGTTAAATTTAATCTATTTCTTACAGAAAACTATAAAACGAGTGTAAAATGGAGGAAAACGTGTTTGAAATGTGTAACTAGACACAGGACAAGAAGTGTAGATAAACCTAGGACTTGATAATACAGACAATATACATGCACAATATTTTATCGAAGCACCCGTAGCTCAGCTGGCGGAGGCAATAGCATGCGATAACCAATGTTAGGTCGACGCGGTCAGTACGCGGATGGGTGACCGAAAAGTGGCATTCCATTTTGGGTGCTTCCATGGATCGGATGACACGTTAAATCGTTAAAAGTGGTTAAAAGTTATAGACGATAAGAATATTTAAGCGTTATCATTTATGATCAATTGAGAGAAGATACTTGTAGTATGAAGGTAAGCTACATTTAATTTAGCGAAATAATAAACGAATAATAGATTCAGATGCACTAATTTAGTACTTCTGTTATTCAAAAGTTAGTAAATAAATATTTACTTATAGAATAAATAAATATTTCAGCACATACATATCTCACACCGCCATCTTGCCCCATAATAAGCTTACGCTTGTATCATGGGTGCTAGATAACGGATGTAATACATGTACTTTTCTATGGTAAATACATACTTATTATACATAGAAACGACCAGACTCATCACAAGTAATTACAAATTTTAAAATTCATATTTTTTATTTATTTATTTGCACTTAACAACTAGTTACAAATGTTAATTTTATGTGAAAATATTTGTATACTTATTAATTGTGTGAAGCGGGAATTGAACCCGCGCTTTTAGATTAGAAGGCAGATCCACTACCAACTAA
The DNA here is from genome assembly GCA_927399415.1 of Macaria notata. NCBI lineage: Eukaryota > Metazoa > Arthropoda > Insecta > Lepidoptera > Geometridae > Macaria > Macaria notata. The sequence continues at coordinate 1,461,538 of OV656750.1, read as the reverse complement.
GCTAACAGAGCAGTGAATGTATTATTAGCTCTGTCTAATTACATATAGTCCTATACCCGAGCTAGCAGCTGTACCTAACTAGATAGAATACGTCGCTTTGCCTCCGTTTCCTCGCATATTGCCAGCAAATTCAATTCCTGTACCCTTTATTGACACATTTCTGTTTACTGCGCAACTGCGTTAGTGAACTTTGTTTATTTTAGCTTTGTACTAGATAACGGTTTTATCAAATTTGCAAACTGGATAGAGGAAGTTAGGGGAAGTCCAAAAGTTGTCTTGTTAATGTGTTACGTACGACTTACTTAGTTCACCCTGGAACCGTGTCGCTTGAGATGACCTAGTAGCCGAATGCCTGACTGTACATTAAAAAGCAAATAAATTTATTTGTATCCTTAGTTTGATCGCCTTAGGTAATTTGAATTGGTCATCTAGTTTGTGTAATATCAAAGATTCATATTTATTCCTTAGCCGACTTCAAAAGCAAGGAAGACTTGTTATCAACAGCGTAACAGTGTGTTTCGGCACCCTCACTTTGAGAGCCAACTGGATCTCAAACCAGGCGGCTTGACACACACTGCTAGTCGCTTCCATATTCCACAGTGTTTGCTTGTGCGGATATCGCTTCAGGGTAACCTGATGGTCAAACCAGGTCTTCTTCTTTAGCCATTTCACATCTATTTCTATATTTTATTCATATAGGCCTTTCCCTATTGCTACCATGATGCACGATCTTCTGCCTTTGCCATCCAATCACGGCCCGCGTGTTTCCGTATGTCATCCACCCATTGTAGCGCGGCGGCGGGCGGTCTCGTGGTCTCCTGTCTGCCCATGGTATCCATTCTACTAATCTTCGTGTGCATCGGTGACAGTCCATACGAGCTATATGACCAGCCCAACTCCACTTTGTGCAATGACTTTCACCACATCCTTTAGCCCCGTTTTTCGCCGTATCAATTCAAGTTCGGACTGTAAGGAGTAAATAAAACTTGGACTTAATAATATTATTTCCCCTTAACAACAGTAGCAGCTATAATGCTACAAAAAAGTTCCTATTAGTTACTCCTCCCCACATTCGTCCTACACCGCCAGTTCTATAAGTATAATTGAATTTCCGCAATCGCTCATATCGTTCGCGTAAATTAATTAAAGCGGAGCGAGCGCCTTTGTACCGCGGAAACTTGCGCGTATTGTTGGCTTTCTTCTGCCCGGCGAGAGGAGCGAGCGATAAGCGGACAGCGGGATTGAAGGCAGTAGGTATTTTTAATTCAAAATGGGATGAAAGAGACACGGGAATTCATGAGTGTAAAAATGCGGGTACACTTAATCGCACTCCGTCAGTATTTTTTTATGTTGAGTAGTTACTAGATGAAATTAAGGTAGGGTTCGTTTTATACTATCGTTTTTTTTTACATTTGATTGGCTCACGCTTGACTACAACTTGCCTGATGTTAAGCAACGTTGTAATCTACGATCTAGCGCGCTTGCCTAGAAGAAACCGGTTTACTTTCGTTTCTTCAAGAACTGGGAATGATCTTATCCTGACGTGATTAATTTATGCACGATAATCAATTTGATCTAGTATCATTATTTGAAATAAAGTGTGATATCATCAAATTAAGGTAAACTCTTATCCGGTAAATTTACTTTTTGATCTAATTTTTAAACACAAGTAATAATAAAACTTTAACGGGTTTGCGCCCGTAATTTTCCTAGTGGTATAAAATTATTGTGGTCTGATATGGAGCGCACACTTCCATTATGTGTTAAAAAAGATATCGATTTAATAAATGCAATATGTTTATAACTTGCACCACCGCTCTTCTAGGTGGGTAACTTTCAAATGTTATTGTTTCCTTCCTGCGTTTGCTTATAAATGCAGTTATATGTGTTCGGGGCAGGTTCAATACAGGGAACACTTCCAAACGTCATATTACTTAGAGCATTCATACATACATACATACATACATGTATAAGGAATGTTTGTTCTATAATGTACATGCTTAGTTACTTACAGACTTACTTGTTTAAACTAATAAACATATAATTATTGCATAATACTATTATGATATCTGTGACACAGTGGTTGAGCGCTTTGCTTTGCAAGCCGAATGTCACGTATTCAATTCTTATGGTAGGACAGTTTCTTTTCAACAAATATTGATGTGAACGCTTACTTAAGCATATTAACCATTTCGTGAATATCAATAGTACGAAGGTAGGGTACTTTCTTAAGTGTGACTTTGTCTATTATATATTTTAAATAATATATATTTGTTTCACGAAAGCGCGCGCATTCACAAGTCTTCATATAAATTAAATAATACATACATATCAGTTCGCCGTTCGCCGTTGTAACATAGTCGCTAAGCCATGTTAGGGGCCCCTGGAGTGTAATTTTTTACGTTTTATAGGCAAAGATTTATCTTCAAAACTCTGTTTACCAGAATCGGTCGCTCTCAAACGAACTTGCTATAAAAAACCTACCTCGACGTGCCATGAATATCTCCTTCGATGTCTTACGTTTTCATTCAGTCATTATATCTATCTATACCTACCAGAGTAGGTCACACTCAAACTTGCCTAGGCTTACGTTTGTGTAATAAACTCTAGAGTTGGTCACTCTCAAACGAACTCACTTTATGTTATAAAACTAACAAGAACGTGCCATTAATATCTTCTGGGACTACACGCGGTGTATAAAACGCGAGGCTGCGCCGAGTGTGCCATTAACCGGGCCGAGAGTGTAGTGGCAATTTTAACAATATCATTATAAAGGGAGGGGTTGACAAGGCGTAGTTTTTGTTATCAAAAAAGGGGGTATTTTAAGTTAATTTACCTAATAGGTAGTATGTAAAGAGTTACTGTTGAATTGCTTAAAAGGCATTTTATTACTGTATTTAGGTATTGTATCTTTTAGTTAGTTTACTACTCTTTGTCATGTATTCATGTTACATAATAACTATGACGTTATTTACCTAAGTACCTAATATTATATTGGGAGATGACTCTGGCCTCGTAGGTCAGAGGATTCACACGTTATTGTACAATATTTACGCCAAAAAAACAAATTTTGTATTCGTTTCAGTGTGTTTGTATGTAACAAATCAGAAAACCATTGCATTTAATCCTTCTTTACGTGAAGAAAGATAATGTATTGCATTTTTCTCAGAATGTGAAAATAAGATACTTCATATTAAATTCAATTTTTTTTGCAAATTTTTTATTGAAAAAAGAATACTTAGTCTAATAAGTACATTCATTGGAAACATAGTTTTCCAGGTGCAGTCAAGTATCAGGTACGTGAGGTAACCCTGAAAACTTGCACTAGTTACCGAAAAGGTCATGTGAAGATTTCAGGAAAAAACACCACAGCACAATAGAATTAGAATTTGATAAGTACAGACAAAGCAAAAATAAATACATATCAAACTGGATGATTATTTCAAATTATATATACCTAAAAACTCATAGAACCTTATGCTTTAAATGTGTACCCGCCTTTAACAATGTAATTTGTGCAGTATCGTAACGGTGCATTAGGGCAGTAAACAAGGTTTACTCCGCTTTATTGCTACACGGAACACGTGTCCTTCTGGGCCTCGTAATGTTTACTGACAACTTCAATTAGCAATGATTCAAATAGACACCAAAGCTTATAAAGATTTTGATTGTGATTTATGATTTATTTGTGTTTTGGTATGTGTCAAGTAAATTGTAGCTTAGTTGGCTAGGTGTTTTTTTTACTAAAACGGATTTGTACTCGATCACAGTTTAAAATGCAATAATTTTATGCAATAATAAATATTTTCTGAGACAAGGATCTTTATAAAAAAAAATCATGTACTTGCACTTATTTTATTATTCTTAGGCTTATTAAGAAATGTCGTATCGGATTGGAAATCTATACTAATATTATAAAGCTGAAGAGTTTGTTTGTTTGAACGCGCTAATCTCAGGAACTACTGGTGCGAATTGAAAAATTATTTTTGTGTTGAATAGACCATTTATCGAGGAAGGCTTTAGGCTATATAACATCACGCTGCAACTAATAGGAGCGAAGAGACAATAGAAAATGTGGAAAAAACGGGAAAAATAATTCATCTCTGAGGGCTTCCGTCGCCGCGGAAACGGTTCAAAATTCAAAGAATGAATGCTCATAATAACTATTCCACGCGGACGAAGTCGCAGGCACAGCTAGTACATTATGCAAACGTTAGTATGGACGCGAATAGAGTCGATTATTTTTATCAAGCCACCATTTTTTTACTAACAAATGTCTACTATATTAATTAAATATATTCCGACCGATGCATGTTAATGACCTTTTTGTATGCACAGCTGTATTATGTTTTACGCAAATTTCGTGAAGCACTAACGTAATACAGATTTTTATTGACGTTTTTAATTTGTCTTGTTTCAGGTATGAATCTCCAATCATTTTATTGGTGCGCAAGTCATTTCGATGACTAAGACGCTCGTGTGTCACGGAAAGAGTTTGTATAACCATATATGCTAGATACAACTAGATGCCAAAATGAAGAAAAAGAAGTAAAACTTTTTAATGCGTTTTCTTATCTTTTTCCATGGGTTTCTTGATAAAGCGTCTTAATCAGGGCAAATTAAATAAATTTAGTTGTAATAACCGGCTAGCACTTATGTCAATAATTATGTCGAAAATTAGCTCGACAAGTTTTTTATAACGAATATATCATTATAAATAAACAGCCCGACAATATCATTATAACGAATCACTATCCAACCTGGATGAGGTCTGCACAAGATCGACGTAGATGGCACATACGAGTACAAAGGGAAGCCTATACCCAGCAGTGGGATCCTAAGGATGGATGATGATGATGGTCCGGCCCCAACTCAGCATGTGCTGGATGCAAGCATCCAGCGCTGGTCTTCCGTTGGGACCGGCAGGTGACGTCACGCATGAAGCAAAGAAGCATGGTAGCCTAATTTTACATAATATACAATCCATCTGAGACGATAGTTATTGGCTTACCCTCACGCAAACGATAATAAAGTGCAAACCTGGTTTAGTTTTTAAAAAAGCATAACTAAATAAATATGTGATTTTTTGTAACAAGGATTCTATTTACATACTTATATATGTTTGATTGGTATAGGAATTAGTAGTAAAAGGAAAAATGTCGACTGGTTTATGCGAAAAGATTAAAAAAAAACAAGATGAAGCCACTGTCCTACAAAATGTGCGTTAAAAATTTCAAAGTGAATTTTCTCGATTAATCGTTATCACGCCATAATTCGAGTGCTCAACATTTTATTAAGAAAACCTCGTAAAAAGAGCAATATTTCGTAAACCACTTAACAGTTTAGCACTTCTTGCTTTAACTAGGTGCTAATTCTCGGTTTTATTATTTAATACCAACTTGAAACCTACGTTTTAAAGATATGGCGATTATAGCTGTTTTTATATACTTGGCCGTCGTAACTATTGGGTGACGCCATTGGTCCTAAAGCTTAAGTTAAGATAGCTGAAAGAAATTTGACTTTATTAAAAAATGGAGAATATTTTTTTTTACTATTAGAGTTATGCTTCCCTGTAACTTACCAACCTGGTGCTTAGTTAAGTTGATAAGTTGAGTTGAGATTAAAGATCAGTCTCGTTTGTCTAGAAGTAATTGAACAAGAGTTTGTTTGTTTTTGTTTCAATCTTACAGCAATTTCTAAATCTTAATTGAAGATTTTACTTTTGAACTGCACTCTATTTGCATTGCAATAAAATGTTCAAATACCACATTAAATACATTTAAAGAATATTAGGTACTTATTAGTTAATGAATATCTACAACTTTTAATCAAAATTTCAATAAATCATATCACAATACATTTTTAATATCCGAGTCCTGTTTAAACATTCCCTAACCGCATGTTTGAGTTTGAAAGTCCGCGATTAAACCGTTTAATCGGCAATGATTGAAGTTATTATTATCACTTTAACCGGCGGTTTACGGTTAAACGACGGTTGCCGGTTATACAACCCAAGTTCTGGGTTTATGGTACAACGATGACATTTCAAGCAATAGACGTCATTTTTTTGCCTTATGGCTGAAACTAGATCAGAATAAGTGTCCTTTTAGTCTTTTTCGTCAAAAATCTAAGTGCTTTCAAATAAATCTACCGGAACACATAGTTATGTTTTATGTATTATCCGGGATCACAGTCTCAGATCTGTGTAACGATGGCTTGTCAAAAATAACAAAAGCAAGGCCTGGGCAAGAAATAACGCATAATTGACGTGTATTGGGCTCAATATGCATGACAATCATTTATGATTTAAAAAAAAAATCTTGTTACTTTAAAAAAATACTGCCCCATCATCAATCACGCCGCACAGCTACACATGTTTTACGACCCTTTCAAAAATAAAATATTAGTGGGTAACAAAGTATTTTAGAGATTGACATTTTTTGTATTTTTTCTGTAATCTTTGACATTTTAATTTTATTTTTATTAGTAGACATTTGATTTTAATAACTCTGTATTTGGTTTGATTATTGTTTGACATGCCTGCTATGTAATAATTTTAATTTAATTTTATCTTTAATGTGTATGGACTCAAAGTCTGAAATAAATGACATTTATTTTATTTTATTTTATTTTTAAGTTTTTTTAGTTTAGGTACAAACTATAAGTAGAATATACTATTAGATGTAAGCAAAATTTGTGCAGACACTGGCTAGCATAAAGCTTAGCCATTGTCTCTTGCTACGCCCCAATACCTCGGGGCACATGTAGTTTTTTTTTGGAAAATTGTATGTAAAAATAAATAACTCAAGCGTCGCCCGCACAAGCAAACACTGTAGCCTATGTTGGTGCAAACCTGCACTGGAATTGTGTATTACAAACCTCTGATTCCTGTTGTCTATGGTCGTGCAAATAAAGGTTTATTTCGGGACGCGGTCACGGACGGAAGTTTTCTTCGGCATGACTGTAAAGTGAAGTACCTACCAGCGATTTATGGCCTCTTTACTTTAGGTAATACGAAGAGATGTTGTTTCGCTCTAAGCCTTTTTAAAGCAATGTTTAAGGTCCTCATATACCTACTATTTGATACAGTAGCCTTATCCATCTATCTGGCGCTTTGTGAAAATTACCGGAATATTTGTTCGGCCAGTAATCCAGTGCAAGGCAAAGGCTTTTCCTACCCTTAAGATTAGCTTTGTTTTTTTATTATTTTCTATCCTGTCAGAGGTTCTTGTGTCGGTTTGAAAGCTCTGACCACCAGAGTTAGCCACTCTCATACAAATTTACTTGTATTTCTTTCTAATGAATGATTGTAAAATGACGAGATATAATGTAATTACTAATTTCTGTAACATTTGGTTCTTAAGTTGGAATTTCAATTTATCAAATGGTAAATTATTTATCTATCTATCTAACCTAAGACAAATTGTTAAATTGTGATACTCACGATTGATTGTTCAGAAAAAAGTAGATTATAATTGATCTGTCAAAAAAACTGATACCTACACAAACACACCAGTTTAAACACCCTCTTTTTCTTACATGGGAGGTTAAGAATAAAGAATTTATCAACCACTTTAAGAAATATGAGTTGGTATAAAAGTTATTTCTTCCTGACTTTAAACCCGCCCACACAATATTTCATCTGCTATTAGATTGTACACACCACAATATTTCACTTGTGCACTAAAATACGTTTTCACGAGAACCTGTAAAAATATCTTGTAGGCAGTGAGAAATACAGCGGCGTTAGCACGCCTGTATTTGGTGTTTCATTGTTTGGTTCGTATTTTCAGCTACAATCTATGATGCTGTAAACTTTTTTTTAATCAATTCAGTCAACACAAAAAATTTGAGCTCGAAATAATTGTTATCCTAAGTAGGAATTTGATTTCAAGTCATTGTTTGCATTAAACACCAGATTAATTAATTTTTGTACATATATACCTATATATCTTTTCCCATTTAACTTTGAAAACATATTTTTTAAAAGTTTTGAAAGTTAATTTCTAACTTATCTGATGAGAGAATGAAAATTTATGTGTACATTTTTATCGTTTAGTAAAAATAGTCCAATGCTGTTAGTAATCTAACAAAACTGAATCACTCCTCCCACCCAATTCAGAATCATTGCAACAGTGCTAACAACGCAGCAGATATTAAATTCTCTTGTAACGTATCGTTTTACTCTGTATTTTGTATCTTTTGAAAACGTGAACACCGCTGTGAAACGTGGTAGGATAAGGTATAGATAATTTGTTACCTGTGTAATATTATAGTGTATTGTAAAAGTTGACTCGGTTGGGGTTTGAACCACATTTTGAAATACAAACGTTTATTGTTCTAACAAAAGCTTTCATCTAGGTACATGTTTATACTTATAAAATAGAACTAACATTTTTATGTTGGAGTACCTGTGATGTGTATTCCTTCACCATCCAAGCCATCCAGTTGTGGAACATGTTGCCCTTGCCTGTTAGGCAAGCTAAGTCCTTAAGCATATTCCAAAAGCTAGTGTATCATCATTACTTATCATCCATATAGTATTATGTATTGTATTGTTTATTATTATTTATTAGTGTATTATCTGAGTTTGTATTGTGTTCTTTCACTTATTTATTTAATTTACGTATTCTTGTACACCGCCTATTTATAATTCTAAATCCTTTCCATCCAAAGGTTGCCTGGAAGAAATCGCCTAAGGCGATAAGGCCGCCCAATGTACATTAGATTAGTTTTTAAATTTCTTTCATTATGTAATTTTTTGGTGTGCATTAAAGAAATATCTTATCTTATCTTATCTTATGTGTTGTGCTCTGTAGTAGGTCTCTAAACGAGCGAGAAATAGGTGTGTTATAAGACGTATCTGCGGGTCTAGAATTTTGTCCGTTGTGTAGTTTGTAAATAAATGGATTAACAAGAAATTATCATGTAAGGCAAACCTACAGTTGCATTCCATTCGGACGCTTTCTAGGTTGGATGACACGTAAGATAGTAATTAGGACTGTTGATCAATGTACAGCAGTCGTTAAGTCACTATAAATACTAGAGCTCGCCACTGTATGTAATACTGTGGCAATACAAACTTACTGAAAGAGAGTTATTTATTAACGGAGAATATTTTATGCTAATCGCACAACTTGACTGACGATAACCAACACTGTAATCTACAAACAATTAAGTGAGCGTGTCTAGAAGAAACCGGGGTCATTCTCCACTAGAAAACCTATAAATTGTAGTGCAGACATTTGTGCCTCTTGTAATATAGTGTCGTTAAACTTGGCTCGTACAGCCTTCCTTTACAGAAGTGTAATTTACGTACAATAGGAAATCTGGCAACGCTTTACATGGGATGGTAAATACTGCCTAAAGTTTCTTCAAGAATTGAGATTTTTCTTTTAACTACAGGTTTGTTGTTTTTCTTTTCTTCCGCAACACAAGCTAAAGACTTAGCATGGGACAATGGAATACCACCTTGTACTGCTAGATGTATGTAAGTTCCATACACCTGTACTAATATAACATAAAAGTAAGTACTTACTAACTGTATTTATTCTGGCATAATAAAAAAAATAATTTGTTTCTTCTTGACTCAAAATTTAGCTATTTGACACATTCCTTCAGGGTTTTTTTTTATAAAGATAAAAGATAAATAATCTTTATTGATAATGTAAAATTGTAACATACATAGGTATAAGTACTAATATCACAGAATATGCTACACAAATTACAATATCTCGTCAAATTGAATTTATACCATTTAGCTTTTATAAAATTTTAGAAGTTACATATGTCTAGTTTTATTAATAAAACAATGAAAATTTTTGTTATTAAAATCATGTCAAACATAATAATAGGTATGTAATCATACAATATGTCAACTTAAATAAATCTTGGTACTGTCACTTTAGCTGTATAGGGTCTAAAATGACAATTTGGCATCACACTCCTTACTCAGTAGTTAATTACATAATTTCTAAGCAAGTTTAGAATCAATTGGTAGTTGACTGTAGTCATTTTCAAAGTATTCTTTAAAACTGTATAGTGTCTGATCTAACAATAATTGTTTGACGCTATTGCAAAATTGCTGATCATTATTCAAAGACTGAATGTGTGCGGGGAGTATATTGAACAGTTTCTCTCCCATTATAGTGGGTAGTTTATTAGTCATACACAGCCTAGGCACAGTTGGTTTCAACAATACTCTGTTTATCTTGGTTCTATTTGAGTTATAAGTCTTAAGTTTAAACAAATGTGGATTTCTTTTTACAAACTTTATAATCTCTAATATATATTGTGACACTGACATATAAAAACTGATGAACTAAAGTTGTTTGTTGTGATTTAAATGTACAACTAAAGAAACTAAAAAAAATAGTTACCACGTCGTTGTATATCATAGCATTGCTTAGTAAATTAGTTTCCAAAGTACAAAGACAATATTTTCAGCGCACACTTCTTGTACTCAGTATTATAATTACAAAAGTTCTCAGATGCCACAGCGGCGTGGAAACCTACAGTTTTCCCTCCGGCAATTTATCATGGCGTAACTTAATTACCCAACTTGAAATTAAATAATCTTTGTTGCGCAAATTTGTAGTGAATTATTTTTAAATTCATTTCGTTAATGGGTCGTTCGTTAGTAGTCGCTGAGAGGTGCGGATTATTTGGAAATAAGTTTTTTTTGTAAAAAAGGATAAGCTTGACCTGATTTAATAAATAAATCGAATGCTCTTTAATTCCTTTTTTTCCATACTATTAATCATTAAACCATGTCATGGTATATCTATTTGAAGGTCTACATCTAAAACTCTCAATAATTTGTGAATTGAAAAAAAAACCTAAAGAAAAGTATTTTTCTGCACAAATATATTGCTTTCCAATAAAAAAACGACCTGTTGCTTCAAAAACGATCACGATAACGCCGCTACCATATTAGGTATAGTTATAAGAAACGGGCGAAAAAATAAAATGTTTTAATTCTACCCTCTTTCAGTGGTTGTTGGTCGTTTTTATGAAATGCCGCAAAATTGAACGAGTTGGCTCCGAGCCAAGTTTGAGTGTCCTTTGAGCTTGTACCAGAATCTGGCGGATTGGACCAATATTTCTAACTTAACGTAGTGTGAGAGCGTATTTTTGTGCAAACTGTTGTATAGTTAGTAGAAAGCCTTAGTCATAGCCTTTGCTTACTATCAGGCGAATTACGGTAAAGTGCAAACCCATTACTTGTAAAAAAAATCGAACAAAGAGACACAACTTAACCCCTAAATGTTTTATGTGAAAATAGTAACATAAATTTAGTGTCTAAAGTCAAAGTCAAAGTTATTGGTAAGTAAATTTTTACATGTCATTGATTAAATCTAAATCCATTCATATAATTAGGTACAACAATCCATATACATAAGTACATAGTGTCTTATTGAGCATTTCTTCCTTTAGTTGTAACTTCTTGTTTTTGTGGTCAACAGCGTGAAACGTCGCTGTTTTGAAAAGAAAGGGTTTTGATAATGTAATTTTTAAAGGGATGAAATAGGAGAAGTAAGTTTAACTTCTTCATGCGAGCGAAATCGCTAGCACCCACTTGTATCTATATTGTTTTCGATCTATCTAGCCTTCATAACCTACCTAACATTTTTCGGCGTAACATATGCTGTATTCACGTTTAAAACGAAACGTAATACGCTCCCAAAAAATATTCAAAAATGTTTTGCCACGGCCATACGTTTTGGCCTTAGTCACAACACGACCATTGTCTTGTTCGTTTCTTCTAACTATTTACAGAAACACACATATTGTTATTTCAATGACGCAACGAATTTCAATACTAATTTAATGAATGTAAACAGGTGCTGAAACTATTGTTTTTATTGTACAAAATAATGTTTGAAACAAATTTTATTATTACCCGTTTTGTGTTTGGTAACATTTTACGTATTTGAATGTTAGTTTAGCTCCGCAAATATTGTTACATATGCCCGCTAATCATTTATTAATTAATTAAACAAATTATCGAATGTTGAAAGCTTATTAAAATGGCATTAATGAAATAGAGTAAACCGTTGTTTATCGTATCCATTTCTGAATACGAAAAATATTTTGTATGAAAACTTATTTGGTTGATTGTTAGAAACCGTTTTCGAAAATTGGTTTGGAATAGTCTAAATTAATTTAAGAATGTTCATGTTCATTCACTAGAACATGCAATATAAATAATATCTATAAATTTTCTTCAAGGGAATTATTTGTAACTGACGATAAGTTTCCTGATGGTAAGCAATCATTTTGGTCTAGGATGGAGCGTGCTTACCCAGTAAGAACCGTTTCAGCCTCACTTTGATAGTTAGCTGAAAACAGGGAGTCAGACAGAATACCAATTTGAAAGGAGAATTCCCAACCTAGTTAACTATAGATGCTAGGTGATCTCGTATGCATTGACGTCACATTTTTTTTCATTATTGTCCTCGTAACACCTACTTAGTGCATTATTGACACAGCCTGATCGAAATTCATGATAAGAATAATAAATTTTCCAAAAACTTTTGCGTTGTCATTTAAATTATATTGACTCGGTACTAAATTTTATTTTTATTTCGCGTTTCGCTTTGTTTCTTGTTGTTGATTTTGTCTGCGGTATGCTTTTATCTATATGCTATTATTGTCGATTGTGTTTAAAAATAGCCTTGATCTGAACACACATACAATTATCTTGAAAACCTATTCTTTACTGTAGAAGAAATACCATTAAATCGCTCGTTAACAAGTGATTAACTGTAAATACGAATATTAAATAAAATAATATAACAGGTGAGTCGGAATGACATTAAATGTAGTTTTAAAGTTTTCTACATAATTACTTTAGGTTATTTTTAGGCTTGATAGGCTGAGGCTGGCAATTTTTTTATTTTTAAAAAAAGGCGCTTAAATGAATCAAAACCAACAATTTTAATTTTGTTGCATAAAATTTTGCTTTTAGTCATTCAGTCGTTAGTCGACCAACTTTTCATGGACACAGCCAACGACATTAATAATACCTAAATGGACCGGCCTTCTCAGTACTTTACCATCCAAAAATATAAGTCGACATCTGTTAGATTTACATGTTACGAAGTTCTAAGTAAACATCGTAGCATAATTGTTAAAACGAGATAGGCACTACAAAAAGTTGCAAGAGAAAACGAGAAAACAATACAAACGTTTATTAGTCAAAATCAAGTCAAATTGGCCGAACACAGAATGAAGTACCAAGTGAGAGACGTCTCTCACTTTTTGTAAAAAGTACATGCTTATACTTTTTGCTCGCCTAGGCCGGTCCATTAAGTATTATTAATGTCGTTGGACACAGCTGATTTATTTTGCGAATGTCATGTTTTGAGTAGTATTCATGTATCACTTTGCAAGTCAACGTAAATCATTTAGTCCATTCGTACTTAATCCGTTCCTTTTAAGATATGCATAAGTAACTCTGACTGTAAGACAAAATGCACATTTGTCCACTAAAACAAAAAATCATACAATCCAGTCAGGGCACAAAAACATTTCATAACCTACAACAGTCGATATAACCTTAAACTCCTCTCTAGTATTCAAGGCACAGTCTGAATGTTGAAGCCGTAAATAAAAGGTTGCGCGCGTGGTCGGACTTGAGATCTAACCACCTGTAGGATAGGCCTATTTAGAAATGTTGGGAAAAAGGAATTATTTTGGTGTATTTTGTCAAAAAAAGAAAGGATAGTGTTGCCTTTTTTGTCTTGAAGAATATATCGCTTCTCTTAAAGAACGTTTGACAGTTCATCACTAACAATGTTCTATTACTTGTTTTCTATAGCAATCGAACCCGTGAACCCTGGCACTGAAGGCAGACATACTATCTTCTGAGCTGATAGGCCAGCTAGTAGGATAGGCCTATTTAGAAAATGTAGGGGGATTGGAATTAGTTTGGTGTCATTTTAGGTAAAAAAGAGGAAAAGTGAGTTAATATTTGTGACGTGGAAAATACCGTATCCTTTGAGAAACGGCGGAGACGAAGGTCTTCGTCGTAATCAGCTTTTCATCGCCCACTGCAGATCTCAAGCCTTTATTTCTAGCACGCCTCTCGTCCCGGCTTCTTACATATCAAATCCAGGTTCTTCAAGTGGTTTTACAGAATACAAGACAGAAGTGGGAAGTTTCATCCGATCTTGAATCACATTTCTTAGACGTTTATTTTGCATCAAATCCTCTGATTTAAAACGCACAAATACTCAAGCTAAATAACTTCAATAGAAACAGATGTGTCAGAACAATCAGCTGATATAGAAAATAGAATTGCTTAATCAGAAGCAATACTAACAAACATACCTACTTAAATCACATACACAATACAACAGTAGGTACGAGTGCATAGCTCAAATGCTATGAAGCCCTTACGAGAGATTCCATTTCTGGCTCTAGTACAGTGCCAAATGTGACCGTTTGCGTTCTACCTCTCTAATTGAATCGTATCATGTCTGAACCGAGGCGATAGCGTTTGTACTATTCAAAGAGGCTGCATGTAAATCGATAGCGATCCATGTATTTGTTCAATCTATACATACATGTAATAAAGCTGACGAGGGTGGAAAGTCTATATATTAAAGATATTAAAAAATGTTTGGAGGTACTTTGAATTAATAGCGGAACACGTTCCAACAATTTCTAGAAATGTTGATTGTTTATAAAGAAATATCTCTTTTTATCAGATAAACATATATCTATGTCTCTGTTTGTCTGTTTCTATAAACGCTTATCACGCAAAAACGGCTGAACGGTTCATCATGATTTTTGGTATGTATGTAGTATGAGGTCTTAAGAGTGTCATACAACAATATATAAGCTACTTTTTATCCTGAAATAAAGCGAGCGAAGCCGCGGGCGTCCACTACTAGACAATAAGACCGAACAAGATTCTCTTAAGACTCGAAAATTTACTAAAATTGATATTTTAGCGTAGGTAAACTTTAACAACAAACATGTATAGTATATGTACCTCTTAGCTCTCAACTTAGAAAAACTACATTACGTCATGTGCCATATATGACAGTGGAATCCATTCCCGGCGGCCAAATGCGGCCGTTCTTCTGAAACGAGCCAAATGTGGCCATTGCGTACCGCCGTACGTACTAATTGAATTGTGCCGTGTGTGCTTTTACGTTTCACTGACGTAGTAAACAAGAGACTAGTAATTACTGGCCTTTCTTTTGTAGACGTTGTTTTGTCAATCATCAAGTGCAAGTATCTGCAAACAGTCTCGAATAAATCATAAATAAAATATTTTTTATTTTGTATTTGCTTTATGTGACAAGCTTCTACCTATGTAAAACAATTTTCAACGCAATGAGTTTTTGAATAGGTGAAAAAAAAAAGTGGTCTTTTTAGCCGCTTCCTTGGGTAAACATGTTCAATTGCAGGTAGGCCCCGCCTGATTGTTACACTTCGATTTGTGATGCCATGTCAGAGGCCCTTAGGGCCTTACACTCTCGACACCAGAGTAAACCACTCTCCTACGTACTTATTTTTATCACGTGTCCGTAGCATCGGATTAATCAATTAACTAACTGAACTTTCGCGTAGATTTATTTGGTTCGGGTTTATATGATTCGGCTTCGCCTTTAGCAGTAGTCTATTGGAAGTGATGTCGTTGTTATGTTCCAATAGCGGATACTTTGAAATTGGCAAGAAAAAACCGAATAACGGATCTAATGTTGGAATGGTATAAAAGCTTTTTAGTTTTAGTGGATATTTAGAATTTAAGTTTGCATATTTATTAACGTACACTAACTTTAAAAATAATATTGAATTATTGAATATTCACTAAGACTGGGTAAGTATGTGTATTGAGGTGCTGCGTGTTAGCTTATTTAGTTATTGTGAGACGTAAACTTATTCTATTAAATTACACTTATTGTTATGGATTTACTACATATTCTTACAACGAACAAGTTCAGCTATGGCGCGACTAATAAAAAAAATAACGTCAAATCAAAACATTTGGTATTTGGTCAACTGCAAAACCAAACAAGAAGAGTTTAAGACGTTTTTGTAATAAAACTATTACAACAACGCCTGAAATTCTTCAAGTTTAACGACCGAGCTTTACATCTACTAATCCATGCCTCATTTAATCCTCCCCCAAACTATGTTTGTGTTGTATTTGTAACAACACTTGTCCGAATGCAAGCTGGGTTTAGTGTTCCACTCTCACTCGTACTTTATCGGCGGTACAGCTAAGAAATCTTAATTAAGAAGTTTACGGTAAGGAGTGCGGAAGGGCAGAAGGATAAGTTTGAGAGTTTTTTTGTGTGCCATGGTTCAAATTATATAGTATGTCAACATAGTTTTCTAATAAACAGAAACACGCTTAGAAATGTCTGTTGTGTTAGACGGTTTCTTCTAGGCAAGCGCGCTAGATCGTAGATTATAACGTTGCTTAACATTAGGGAAGTTGTAGTCAAGCGTAAGCCTATATCATGTAAAAAAAAACACTAAGTCGCTAGAAGCGATAACGGCAATATTCGATAAAGCAACATTCTTGTAAAAAGTGATGCCTGTACTGTATCTTTGTAAGCTATTTAATCTAGTTACGAATAAGTACTATATTTACTATATTGGGGATTAAATTATAGTACATGTGTTGAATTACGAGCTTATTAAGTGCTTACTTACGGTCTAGTGCAAACCCATTTCATGTATAAAAAAAAAACAGTAGCGAAATCAATCCATACACAAATTTCGCCTCGAGTATTTATGTTAATCTAAAATTTTCTGTTACACACCCATCTGTGCTTCCCATATTCTGTGTTTACGACGTCTTTTACGGCTCTCGTTTGTAACGTTTTACTGATTTGCGTGATGAGGGTTTTTTCTACGTCATTTGGTTGATGATAAAATATGTTACGCTTGTTGTGTTCTTTTTCTAGTTGACCGTCTGGGATTATTCTTTGATTGAGCTACATAACTGAAACTCTGGAGAAATCTGTTGTGTTTTTCCGCTGCGACTGCTCCTTAACCGACATCAAACAACAAACTTGATGGTTTTTAGGTGTGTTCCTCCATATACCACACATTTACATATGTATGAGCTACATAGTTTTTGGTGTGGTTTCGAAATATTATGTTAGCTGAAATCTTATAAGCTATGTTGTAGCTATTGCTTGGTTTGGTACAGCAAATAATAATTTTCTTGTTAAAAAAACTTGTAATGAGTCTAGTTTGAAATTAATACATTTGAAATGATTTGTATGCTTAAAGAGGTCTAAATTCTGAAATCTGTATGTTTTGTAAATATACAAAGGCATAATGCAGTGTTGTACCGATCAATGAAATGGAAATGAAAAGTCTTGTAAAATGGTTGGCGATAGATATGAAAGAAATCTTTACAATTTTACAAAACATTCTTGAAATCACATTTAAAATGGGAATGATACATTTTTGTTGTTTTGTCTTCTGTCGTATAGTTTACCTGTTGAGTTGAAATGGCCGGAAATCAAAATATATCAGTGCTGAGAATATCTCATTTCAAGGCGCTAATATCCTTCAAGATCCACCCAGTTAGTGAGTAGTAATTCAATACAATATTGTCTGCATTGGAATCCAGTCTGGAGTGGAAAGTCAGTCTTGTGTTCAGTACGGAGGCGTTTATTTGCTTATTATTGGATTCTTATAGCGATGGGAGACAGTATGGGTGGATATGAGATTAGTAATATTGATGGAAATAAATAAAACAATCTGGTCCTTACTTTTAATATCGTTATTTTCCAAGTTAGGTTGCCTGGAAGAGATCACTCCAAGTGATAAGGCCGCCCTCTGTCCCAAATTTACTTGTAATTGTGTTCTTCTGTTATTGGTGTACAATAAAGTATTTTGAGTTGAATTGAATTGAATATTCATATGGAAATATCCTAGTAGATAGGAGATTATTGATGGAAATAAAAATCTTACTAAACGTCATTTGTCTTTGGTGTCGCTTGCTCCCTAAAGCTTTGGTTTCCTAGGACAGCGGTGCCTTCATATAGCGGCTTTCATATTACGGACGCAAAAATAATTAAAGTAAATTACGGTGCAAGTTACCGCTCTCTAGGAAACCGCGCCATTTCGTTTACATAGACAACGTTCTAGTGACATCATTCACCGCTGTATTACGGCCGCTATATGTCGGAACCGCTTTCCTAGGAAATCAGAGCTTAATTAATGTAGTTCCGAGCGACACTTTATGCTATTCTGCTTTAACGAGAAAGGATGTGAAAAATAACCTTGCAAAGTAGCTTTATCTATTTTGATAACATTTTGTATGAGATTGAATGCAACTTGCTCGTTTTACCACATATTTTCGTTATAAATATATAATACAGTTCACTTGAAAAGTGCCCTATGTTTTAGTAGTTCTCAATTGTTTCTTAATTTTACGTACCTACTATATTTTATTACAAAGATAAGAACAGCCCATACTACATTCCCTTCCCAGATCGTTCGCTAAATAGTTCAATAGACATCACGAGTCGAGATCCGTTGTCAAAACATCGATTACGGCTCGATTTATTGCTATTCTTGCTAACTCGGCTGTTAGCACTGTTTCTAGATGGAAAATAACTTTCATACAATGTGTAATCATTCGTTTCTGAAACGAAAATTAGTTAATTAATCTTCAATAAAATCTACTGACTTCACTGTACAGCATTCGTTATGCCTTTGCAGAGGCCTTTAGGGCGGCCTGATAAACTCTCAACATTAGGCTCATTCGATAAGAAGAAGAATGATTTCAAATTGTTGGATTTAAATTTTGACTTCTCCGATTACAAAAAGAATCAGTGGTTCAGATAAAACGTGACGATAATTTACCTTATGTTAAACAATAATTGTAGTCCCACGATGGAGTGTGCTTAGTGCTTGTGTAAGACCGGTTCACGCTTGATTTGGAGATCATCAGATCGTAGTTTTTGTGTGTTTTCAAGTATAAGTTATGTTGTGTGTTGCTGTTTTTTTGTGTATGTAAATTATGTTTATTATTAGTTTTTTGTGTGTTTTTAAATATAAGTTATATTGTGTGTTGCTGTTTTTTGTGTATGTTATTATTTATTATGTTTAGTGTTGTATGCGTATCATATTTTACTAACGTGCGTGATGTCAACTGCCGGTCCCAACGGAAGACCAGCGCTGGATGCTTGCATCCAGCACATGCTGAGTTGGGGCCGGATTGTGACACAAAACATGTACTTGTATATATTTTTTTGTGTTGTGTATTTCTTGTTGTTTTGTGTCATAATAAATTGATTTTATTCTTATTCTTATAGTTTGTGAAAACAGGTAATCGTATAAGGAACTCCACAAATTAGCCATACGCAATATTTATGTAGTAGGAAACTGCTTAATATTGCTGCTAATAGCTATACTAAAGTTAATTAAAATAATACCAATAATAAAGTCTGAAATTCCATTTAATTTCTTCCCTTATCTATACTATCCTAGATCTGTACTAAGCCTCATTCTCTTCGTACTGCAAAGTCAGAATTTATGTAATTCTCCCAAAAATCTCAAATCTCTGCGCGGCCCTACAACCGCCCGCCCCGGGGTTTAGATCATGGGCCAAATCCCCTAATCTTGCCCAGTGCTCACAGATATTGTATAATGTAGATGGAGTAGGTCGTATTTTTTGTGTGTGTGTGTGTATACGCAAGTGTGTAATTGTTACACACTTGCGTTGTTACTGGAAAAGATCACTTTAAGTGATAAGGCCGCTCTATGTCCCAATACTATGATCTGAATTCTTTAAGCTTGTGTTTCTTTTGTTCTTGGTGTACAATAAAGCATTTTTGTTTGTTGTTAAAAAGGAATCCTTTTACAAAAATACTAGATTGTTATTTGTACTTGACAGTTAGACAACAATGAAGTTTAAAAGTAAAGTAATATATTTATTGCAAGCTGTACAGTAGGTATATCTAATGGTGTTACAATATCTTCTATACTTAGTCACAACAGTTTTGCTCTTCCGAACATGCAATAATGAAACTTAAAACTAACATTTAAATCATAATAAAATTAATTTAATACACGTAACTATATACACATTCATATTGTTCAAATTATTTGCCAGCATTTATGTACATAATAACGGATATCATAAGTTACTTATATCATCTTCAAAAAAGGATTTTAAATCATAATAACATTTCCTAATTTAAAATTCAAATAATTTCGTTTTAAATATTGCAAAATTTTCCGAGTTTGCAATTGTCTTTGGTAAATGATTATAAATGGATAATATGGCCCCATGCACACTACACTCTTAGAATACAAAGCAGTTTTACGCTGAGGCACACGGATTCTATTTCTATGGCGAGTACTTGATTGCAACCTGAACATATGGATATTGTTTTTAACGAACAAGGCGGTCTCAAATATGTACAAGCAAGGAAAAGGCAACACATTGAGTTTTGGGAAATAAGCTTTGCAAGTTTTATTAATTATTCAGTACAGTTTTTGAATTCAGTCGTAATTTTGAAACATCTTAGCAGCGCTACGCTGACCTTGCCATGCAGCAACATGCATCTAATTGTCTATCTGCTGTATTTTAATAATTCCAATACGTATTGATTAGTATTTTAGTATTAGTTGCCGCTGTTTCTGCAGAAATAAAATATGAGTTAATTAATTGATCAGACTTATAATATCTTAAATTTTTGTTATAGTATTGGAGGTGGCGAAAAGCACTGGTCAACTAGTAACAAATTTATTCAGGTTTATTATAAATCAGACAGCAAATCGGTGTCCGTGTACCTATATATATTTTTTATAAACTAAAACGGGGTTTTACTCGGCCATAGTTTGCCTGATGGTAAGCAAATGCTATGGCCTGTGATGGAGCTTGCTTACCCGATAAAAACGAAGTTTTTATTACATAAACACACACATACTTCATCTGAGCATAATAAATCTATGGTATATGTACTTTGTGGACACAGCGGCTAAGTCGGGGTCATTCGGTCCCGGACAAATAGACCGTACTCCAACACTCCTTTACAAATGTATCGGGGTTGTATGGTGTTTTTTTAATAGTGCTTGACCTATATTACTAACTTAGTTTATTTAATGACATGCTTGACCTATATAGTTCAGTAAGTTACTAGTTTGCTTAATAAAGTGTGTGTTTTTTCGCAAAATCATCACTGTTGAGAATTCCTTTTGTACGCCACTTGCAGGTTCTGCACAGATCGAATCCAGAAAAAATATCTGATTTTCATTGTAAAACATTCGCAAATAATAAGTTTGCTATATACCATACCTTTAGCTAAAGAATAACTTTTTGTACAAACTGCTGTTATTTCTCATGACAAATGCTTAAAAATTGAAGATTAAAAGTTTTCGTACATGATGAGTTACCTGAAAGGTTGCAGATTTTCAGGTAACGTTTTATATGTATATATGCGCATTAATTTAAAAGTCTAATTACATCATACAAAACCATTACAAAAGTTACCACACAGTATAGTAATTGACCCTAACCGACAGATATGAAACAAATATCGATTATGTGCTCAATTATTTATTAACCCTATCACTACACCCTAATTCATTCAGATAACATTACTGTCCAAATTAAGGCGTGACGTTCATATTTCGTCTAAATCGTTACTTTATTACAACCCGATGGTCCCGGCGCCATATTTTTCAACCCTCGGGTCAGTTTAATAGCTCCGGGATAATATCTGTAATGATTACGGCCTTGTTATAAATTGGGAATTGATTTCCGATGAGCGGAATTTTCGTTTTATTTGTAGAGATTGATATTGAGGAAATAATTTTCAAAACAGTAGCATTAGTTGTTGTTTTATCAGTTGTCATTTATTTGAATCATATTAGTCGGTTGGTTGAATGTAAAAATGTAACAAACAAACGCGCTCACAGCATAGCTGGTATCTGTGACTTCGCACGCGTTGTATAGGTACAAAATGAAATCTTTATTTTTTGTTTGCCTTCTATATTTCCTCGACCGACCGTCGTGTCGATATATGTATCTTTCTGAAGAGAGCCAAAAACATCACCATCATCACAAATTCGAGGGCGAGGCATAGGTCTGTGGAACATGTGCCATCTTTCCCGATCTTGTGAAAATTCCTTGAAGCACTAAGCGGAAGAGGAAGGCCGAGGAGGTCATATATGGATCAAGTGAAAGGACAAGGCGGGTCATGTCGTATAAAGAAGCCAAAAACATGTTTAAGCAAAAACCTTATTTGTTGTTATTATTTGTATCAGATACAATTCAGTTTCACTACAAAACCCTTTACCTAGCCAATAGAATATTCCAGCACTACCCTCTACTATTATCAATTCAGATCCAGCGCTGGCTACGAATTTTAATCAATCAATCGGGAACGTACCCTTTGTCGGGCGCGATTTATTGTACCACCGCAATACTGTAAACATTATTGTTTAGAGATGAGACTTGGGTAACAAGTTGCCGAATGAATAATTTAAACATATAAAACTCAAAGCTGACTGATTGACTGACTGACTGATATAGTGATCTATCAACGCACAGCCCAAACCACTGGACGGATTGGACTGAAATGTGTAATGAAGGTAGATGTTATGACGTAGGCATCCGCTAAGAAAGGATTTTTGGAAAAACCGCTTTTAAAGGGGTGAAATAGGGGATGCAAGTGTTACTTGTTAATGCGAGCGAAGCCGCGACTAATTGGTACATCATTTCTATCTAACGCATCCACTAGTTGAAACATCATTTCTATCTAACATCTGGTAAAAGTAAATGCCGGTTGTCTCATCTCTAGTCTGTAACTCAATTGAGCGCCATCCATCCCGGCTACACCATAACTCGTGATAAAACATAGACCTGTCCTGTACCCATGGTTTGTTTACATACACCTCCATGGGGTAAAGCCAGTGTGCCTCGATAGTAAAACTTCTACGTATAGTTTATTTATTAACTAGCATAAAGATATAGAATGTTTATTGATAATGTAAAGTTGTAACATACATAGGTATAGGTATAAGTACTAATAGTAATAGAATATGCTACACAAATTACAATATCTCGTCAAATTGAATTTATAACATTTAGTTTTAATAAAATTTATAAGTTACAATGTCTAGTTTTATTAATAAAATAATCAATTTTTTTGTTATTAAATTCATTTCATACATTTAATAAGAATAGGTATGTAATCATACAATATGCCAAGTTAAATAAATCTAGGTACCTACTGTCACTTTAGCTGTATAGGGGCTAATATGACAAATTGGCATCACACTCCTTACCTAGTAGTTAATTACCTAATTTCTAAGCAAGATTAGAATCGATTGCTAGTTGACTGTAGTCATTTTCAAAGTATTCTTTAAAACTGTATAGTGTCTGATCTAACAATAATTGTTTGACGCTATTGCAAAATTGCTGATCGTTATTCAAGGACTGAATGTGATATGTATATGCCATATGTTTGAGGCTTTATCTGCGATGTTTCAGGTTAAAAAGTAGCTCCAAACTCTTTACTACTAATAATAATAACTAATAATATTTACTACCTATAATTAACATCACGATGATCCGTAGGTCCGCAAAGAGTACGAATCAACCAACAAAACGACTTACTTTTATTTGAAGTATACGTCTGATATATTATCAGACTTCCGCTGGTTCGATCCGTGATTTACACCTATAACTTGTTAGTAAATTATGTACCTATGTTTGAATTTGCAATCGCTTGACGGTGCAGATGTGACGGAAAGCATAATAAAAAAAAAACTGACCTGTGACTTAAGATGCGGAGAGATCTGGGCTTCCACTACCAAGTATATGTCCAAGAACGATTCTGTAAAGCCCTGGCCCCTAAAGTAATAAGTGATGGGACTCAAAGAAGACTACAGCACTAGACTCTAGTCAATTCCGCCTGGCGCCAGTACTACACAAGTAGTTTGACATGAGAGGCGATTCATAGCGCATATAAACCCATCCGCACACTCATAGCCCCGGATAATGGTGGACAAGAATTTAATATAACGTTTAGTACACACTGGATGACACAGCCGGCCTTGTGGACGTGGGAGTGAATAGAGAGTTACATATAAGTATGTATTTAGATATATATCACAGCGGGGTTGGCGTCATATAATTAAGCATTTGGGTGCTCGCGGCTTCGCTCGCATTAAGAAATAAAACTTGCATCCCCTATTTCACCCATTTAAAAATGGCATTTCCAAAAATCCTTTCTTAGCAGATGCCTACGTCTACCTGTATACCAAATTTCAGCCCGATCCGTCCAGTGGTTTGGGCTGTGCGTTGATAGATCACTTTGTCAGTCAGTCTGTCAGTAACCATGGAGTTATATTATTATATATATACCTACATATGTATATAGATAAATTCAATCCTTTAAAACCAAACCCTAAACCACTTAAACCTTTATTTAATATAATAATGCTTAAAATGCCCTCCAACATCTTAATAATAATATTTCCATAAATCATTCTTAAATTTAAAGAATGATTCAACGAAAGTGTTAGCTTTGATCGAAATTATGATGCAAACATTGCTATTGGCAAAGTCAACTGTGTACTAAAATACTAGTGTAAACATTTTCATTCATAATCCACTGTTATATGCCAAGATGCATTTGATATTATAGTGTTCTGTGTTATACTAGATTAGATTAGAGCTAATAGCAGTCGTGTCCTTTGAAAGAATTTGCGTGGGAGTTGCAACTTGGCGCATTTTTATATTTAAACTCAAATGCCACCTGCTTGTATAAAGTTATTTATGGCTAAAATGACATTAACGATGTTCTTTCATTCATGTTTTTTGTGCTGTTATTTTAAATTCGATCAGAGTTATTATTAGATATTTTTGTCTAAAGTGCAGCAACAATTTAAAAACACAATAAAAAAATTAAATCAGTTCAGTCATAAGTTTGAAATGACTTTATATCATGTAAATTAAACTCTGGAGACGTAAACAGTTCTTCCGCTGCGACTAACTAACACTGACATAAGATATGAGTTTCATTTACAATGAATGGATTTCCGCAAAGTAACTCCTGATTCAATATCTTATTTACATCTTGTGTTGTAGCTGTAATATGGGTCCACTATTATTGACATAATTTTGTTTGACAGCTACAATGCTATAAATTGCACTAACGATATTTATTAAATATATTCATCTAATTTGTCGTAAAATATTCTGAATTAAACACATGTCAATTGGAACCGTATATAAATTAGCTCTAGTACATTCATCGTACTGTTTTGTACGGAATGAATCTTGTGTAATTTAGGAGTTCAAATAAATTATCGCAGTGCTGCATCCATGACGTTTACGTTCTTTGCCTCATTAACTCAGTTTAAACATTAAAGTACAAGACACAGGAGTGCGTTTCTACCTGAAATATTTTTGCAATTATACTAACTAATACTTGTAGGTAAGAAAATAAAGGCGTCAAATAGAAGCTTTAGATTTAAATATGAGTATGAAAGATAAGGAGGTAGTAAACTATCATTGTTTTTTCGAACAGTAAACCATGTTAACAACATACATGCTACACTTTGTAAGATACTTGCTTCTGTTTTAAAATTTAGTCTTTATACCTACATATGCCAATTAACTTATTATTAACTAGAAGAACAAATATTTTACTCGATGCCAAATTTAGCAAATAATTCCGCTAAAATACCACAATTGTAATAAAACTGCTCCATAAATTCACTAAATACTTACATCTATTCTCGTGCAATAAAATGATTCTTATTTATCACAATCCTCGTTAAGTAATCATTTGTCGCGACGCGAAATTACGCGCGACCATTTTACCGCCAAATTTCGGCTAAATGTCACTGTCAAATTATTATTTTTTCTTTTGAGAGTCAAATGGGCAGATTCATTCACGTCAATGACATTAAATGCTATAGACGCCTCATTATGATACGCATATACATATGTACTCGATAGGAATACATACTCGTACTCGTACTTCACGGAACATCACGTGACACATCTGCCTATCTATGTTGATCGCATGATTTATGGTTTATGGAAAAGTTAGTTTAGGAGATTAGAGACAGTTAAACCGTGATCACTGACCAGTTAGAATATATCACAGTTGCACAAAGACGAGCGAGACACCAATATTGCTATAATGCTATCATGCCACATGAAAAAAGTCTTTGTTTTCTACAACCGAAGCTTATGTAGGAGCCTTAAGGCTGTTTGATCTCTGCCTCTGCTAATGCCATTATAAAAGCGCGCTTGTTAAGAATAAATGTTGCGAGACGTGACATTTTTATAAGCTCTTGAATGTTAAATTGTATAATTTTAGCTCGAGTGGAGCAATGACACCGTTTGCACACTTTTAATGTGTCAAAAAGTTATGATGTTATTTGCTCGCAAAATGTTAAAATATTGCCAAATTATGTGCGTTGCATGTTGCATTCAAAGAAAATAATGAGTAGTGAATCACTTCCCTACACTATCGCTACACTTGCAGATGCCTTTTTGAAATGTCATGCAAAAAAATAATTTGTTATTTGATTGAGTTTTAAGTGATTTCTTTGCTAATAAATGTGTAGAACTGTTGTAAGTAAGGGTATAACTTTAAACGTGAGATAACTTTTATGATCTTTAAATCAATTTATGATTGTTGTTTTTTTTATTAAAATAAATAATAGCTTTTTTTTTCATAGAGCTTAAGTAGTTATCACGATTGTTTTAAAGAATATTATCAGATTATGCAGCTTCAATAAAAATATCACCTGCAAACCAACACCATTAGAAAATCTCAAAATCCGTGAAAATGCGGCTTGCCTTACAGAACTGGGCAACTTATTTGAACAGGAACGTCAAGACCTGTAATAATGAAGAATACGTCTAAAGAAACTGTCCAAATATATTTTAGTGCAGACGTACACTTTACCATTATTATTATCGTCCAAATGAATGAGTCACAAAGCCGCGATATTTATAAACGCCATACTACTAGAGTTTTATGGCTCTCATTCAAAAAGCAGAATCATTTTTATTGCCATTGCGTTGTAACGAGGAAATTAAAAATACTCCACAGTTTACGAGTTGGATGTGAGTGTTTGTGTGTGTGTTGCCAAATTGCACTTGTGCAGTGAGGTAGACGGCCGTTGACATGTTTCGGCGCCTTACTATTACTACCGCCTAGCCTAGCCTACTTTCTACTTTTACTACTACGTAAAAAAAATAGGAAAATGCTAGTGAATTGAGTGTGATTAGTCTGTACTTATGGAAGAGATCTGCGCAAGATCGACGCAGCTGGCACATTCAAAGAGAGACCTATGTCCAGCAGTGGGATGGAGAAGGCTGTGGATGATGATGATGAGTCTGTACTTTGTTTTTAGGGTTCCGTACCCAAAAGGTAATATAAATAGCTATTTTAAGTGGGTAGTATGAAGAGAAAAATAGCTCATTACTTAGTATAAGTATTTCACGAGTATGTTTGTACAAAATACAGCCACTGTTTTCCTAAAGAAACAAATGTTGTGAACTTAAATTAAGTAATATAATATCTTAAACGAATCTTTGAAATAAATACTCGCCATTTCTTTTTGTAATACTGAGTAAATAAAAAAATGTTTTACCTTGTATGTATTTAGTTTAATAATAATTTTAACGAATCTAAGTGCTTAATTGGTTGCATTCTCTGTTTGTCACAGATTACCTTAATTTCAGTTAAAGCATAAAGTTCATTTCATTAAATGAATCCTTAAACCTTTTCTATAATTTTTCAATCTCAAATATGTATTTTAAACTTTTAACTGTTCATTTCAAGGCGAAACGATAAAAAAGCAAGGTCGCCATAGTTCATAGTGAATTTACACCATATTTCATGTTTACGACTTTAAACCCTCGTATGAAACGACCCCATTAATGTCATATCGATGAAGTAGCTATACACATTCTACTATGGTTAATAACTTCAATTTATTTGCTTATTTATTGACATTCAACTACTTGAGTTACAATATATGAGTTAAGTACACATATAGAGTGTATTTCTAATTAATTATAACGATTCATGACATGTGTTTACTTAATTAGAAAAAAAAGAATAAAATGTTTATCTGTTTCTTTTGTGTATTGTTCAGGGTTCGTGGTAATAACGTTTAACATTTCAAAAGCTGTTACGTTAAAATTATCCGCCTTTGTTAGTAATTCGATTTTTGATGAAAGTCATGAAATAATAAAGTCGATTCTTCATGCATTTCATTAGGGTGCAGTGTAATGAACTGTTTCGGTGTATGCCGCAATTTTTTTAGCAAATTAATGTCACCTTTAAACAAAGTTATGTTTACGTCCCAGTAACCACGTAAAACTCGTAATAAACTCAATAATTTACAAATAACAACGTTTTTTTGTATATTTCACAATCAATATCAATTAAGTCTTACTCGTATTTATTACTATCATTCGTAGTTTTGTAGGTATACGGTGTATGAAATACACCTTCTACATACTTTTAGTGCACTGGTTAAAATAGATTTTAGACAGTGCACTAAAAGTCTGACTTAATTGGTATGGATTGTGAAATATACAAAAAAACGTTGTTATTTGTAAATTATTGAGTTTATTACGAGTTTTACGTATTTACTGGGACGGTAACTTAAATTAGTTTAACTTTAACATTAATTTGCTAAAAAATATTGCGTTTGCTAAAAAAAAATTTGTGCACTGTCTAAAATAGATTTTAGACAGTGCACTAAAAGTACATATTCACAACCACCAACACCAAGCTACTAAACCCCCGTGGTTTGTTATCTAGCACATTTTCTGCTGACTTGGCACCCCCGTAGCTTGTGTCGTGTCCTCAACATAGATACGTGCCGTAGATAGCGGGGATGGTGGCCAAATGCAAGACACGCTCGATAAACCTTTAAATCTCGACAATAAATATAAATTAGTGTTTGTTTGGTCAGCAACACTTTTTTGTTTCCTTGCTGGCCAATTGCCGGTTTTGCATGTAGATATAGTATAACATGTTTATCATTTTCTACGTAGCATATGCCTAGCTTGCAAACACATAATGTCACAGAAGGAAACAAATACAGCTTAAATATTTCTTGTCACATAAAAACACTAGACAAGACCAAGCAACTAGTTGCGGCCATTGTTACAATATTTATTTAACAATTTTTTAAGCGTAGCTCTTTAGCTTCCCAACTAAACCATTCCTCATATCTAGCCAGTTTTATGGGAGCGGGAAGTGGCAATGTTTGAGTTCCAAAAAATATTAGTCCAACGATCCGACGTTATGAAACAAAGGAGACTGGCTTGTTTTACAACTTCTCTGTAGTCTGTATAGTGCAGTGGTTTGGGAAATTGGAGCACTGTAATTTGTGTTGAAGTTTTGTAGTTGAAACTGACTTCTTACATGTCTGGTGTCGAGAGTTTATCAAGCCGCCCTAAGGGCCTCTGAAATGGCTTCTTACATGTGAAAAAGTTACATGATTACTAAACATACTTCTTCTTTCTCACTAGACTATCCTGGTATGTACCAGAATTAGTAAAGTAGACTTAAAAAAAAAGAGAAACCAAAGAAAGATTTTTTTGTATAAATTAAACTTACTTTTTTTTGAAAACTAAATTAAAAAGTGCATTAAGATTTTTCCGAATAAATCCTTTCGGCTTAGTAAAGAACCTTTATAAAAACAGAGTTATTTGTATGTCCTGAAATATTTATTTATTTACTCACTTTTTATTTACACATTATATTAGTACATCTACCACATGTCAGAGGCCTCGAGGGGGGCTTGATTAACTCTCGACACCAGAGTTGGCCACTCTCATTCGATAAGAAGATGCTTAAAATCAGGCAGGCTGTAGTCAAACGTAAACCAAACCACGTAAAAAAAGAAGAAGAATTACATCTACTTAATGCACAATCACCCTAACACGCCACGTGCAAGATGCTTTTGCTTATAAATCGAAAAGCTCGTTTCCAGCAAAGCTATTTTCCTAAAACTAGCGGGTTGTCACTGGACACGTTTTCAAGCTTTTATCGTTAAATATTATACAGAGTTGATTGTAAATTATGACTGATGATAGTAGCTTCTTGTGAAGTT
Organism: Macaria notata; assembly: GCA_927399415.1. NCBI lineage: Eukaryota > Metazoa > Arthropoda > Insecta > Lepidoptera > Geometridae > Macaria > Macaria notata. The sequence continues at coordinate 1,431,439 of OV656750.1, read as the reverse complement.
ACGTGTGCTTTAACCAATAACTATATTTCAAACCTATAAAATAAAAAAAAACGAATAAACTATACAAAATGATTTCGTATTATCTACCTGGTGGTAAGGTTAATTTTGTAGGTCTTATGTAATCTTCCAACAACAGGTACTATCTCAAGTCATCTCATATTTAAAAAAAAACTATTGACATTAGAATGGCCATTTGTAGCAAATATATATATATATATTTATAAATTCGAAAGTTAGTAGTTGACATATTGATAAAATGTCTCGCGAAAGTTTCAATATTAAAATAATTCGATTTAAAAAGAAATTGACCTTATCTGTCTAGTCATGTGTAAATAAAGGTTATTTGTTACCCTGTATACCTTTCACCGCCATTTTAGACTTGTTCTATGAAACTAAAATTGGAGTGGGGACTTGGTGAATTCAAATGTAAATGTGTTTCAGTTTATGAATGGCATGTCAATTTGAATTTTGCCTGGCCATGTAAGATAACTATTTTGTTAACATTTGAATTATGTTTAACGTACCCATATGAGTAAATTTTGATAATATTTTATGAAAGCAGCAAATTAATTTGAAATGTGATCATATACTTATATGTATTTGCTAGATTGATACTTTTAAAGTTCGGACATTACTTAATAGCACATCAGAATCAAAACAACATGTGATCTAAATTTGTCATTTTTAAATATTTGATATTGTTTTTTTATAATTTTTACAATGTATACGTATACTAATTTATTGCGGGAATAAAATAAACATAAACTAACAGTATAGACTGTCCAATGTATGGGATTGGCACCATTATTCGCTGTGTGCATCGAAATGTTGCATCAATCGTATACATTATTCTTTCTATTTCTATTCGTATACGTCAGTACGCTTACCGAATTTTGTCTCATATCTGAGGAGGCAGATATCGCTGTAGGTCGGTTCTGTTCTATTCCGAATTACTATTTGTTAGTATTTGTTCGAATTTTCAGTTATTTAAAACATATGTCATGGCAACCCTAGAGATTAGAAGTGCAGTACACACCGTCTAATCGGTGCGAATGAAGATCGCTACTCGCTTTGTTTACAAAAGCTGGATTTACATGTTTACATCAAATATCGCTGTGGTGGTGAAAATATGGACACAATGAGTTTGATAAGAATAAATAAGTCATTTTCATACATTTGAAATAGGTATGCCATATTTGATAAAAAAATGAATATATAATTGGTATTTAAGTAATTGAATCCTCTCTTTCACTGTGTAACTTGTACATTCTTCAACTTTTTTATGTGTAATAAAAATAATGTTTTTAATAAAAAATACTATGATAATAAAACCATAGGCCTACTATTTAACAAATGTGTTTCACATAGACATTTTCCAACATTTTTGATTCACTGAAAAAAATCTACGGGTAATTCTACCCTGTAGAATTGTCTAATTTTGTGGTTTAAACAAACAATAGTTTTGTTGTGCAATTAATTAAACTGTGCCGTAAATAGTGAATAGTTTGAAACAGGTATTTTAATAGCCCTTTCAGGTGAAAACCGCTGTTTGGGAACCAAATCTATTGTTGGACAGAATTGATTGCGGTTATCGTTAATTTTACCTAAAATCGGTTCGGTGATTAATATTGGTGTAAATTGTAGAGAGAATAATAAGTAACCGAACATACATATAAGGGGTTTTCACAGAGTAACTATATTACGGTTCAAAAATATATAAATAAGACGTTTGCTTAGTATGCGGCTAGATAGCGCTGTGTACAATGTCCCAAATATTTTTTATTTTTGATTCTGTAAAGTAAGTTCTATCTTATATAAGAAAGAAAGAATTATTTATTGAAATCATAAACATTACAAAATAAAGCAATAATTTTATGCATTACGTAACACTATGATTTCTTGTCATAATCGTTTTAACATTGTTATAAAAATATTTAGATAAGATTATATCATATTATAAGTCATACAAATTACAGTATCTTGGTTATTTGAATTTATAATAACATGGTTTCATCTATACTAATATTATAAAGGTGAAGAGTTTGTTTGTTTGTTTGAACGCGCTAATCACAGGAACTACTGGTCTGATTTGAAAAATTCTTTTTGTGTTGAAGAGACCATTTATCAAGGAAGGCTTTAGGCTATATAACATCACGCTGCAACTAATAGGAGCGAAGAAACAATAGAAAATGTAGAAAAAACGGGGAAAATTATTCATCTCTGAGGGCTTCCGTTGCGTGTGCTGCGAAAACGGTTCAAGATATCAAAAAAAAGTGTATGTAAAAATTATTCCTCTTGAAATGATCTGACAAAATGTCTGCACCAGTATATGTCTATCTTTTAAGGTTAACTCACTAGAACCGTTTTTATGGTAATAACTATTCCACGCGGACGAAGTCGCGCGCACCAGCTAGTATAATATAATAGTCGTGCGTCGTTGTGATCTTTATATGTATGTCCGAAATAGAAGTAACGAAGTTAATGAAATATAGAAGGGGTCTGTCTTGTCTTACTTTGAAGAGATCACTTTTAGCAATAACATTGAGGATAATTTGTGTATACCTAGCGCTACAAACTAACATTTGTAGCGCTAGATTTTAAATGTGCCTCTATATTTTGTATTGTGTTTTTATGACCACTAAAGCCTTTATAAATCCATCTATCTACTTTCTTCTTTACTGTGCCATATCATCTCTCCATCTTCATTGCGGTCGCGTGAAAAGGCATGCTAATTAGAGTGCAGTCGAGACGCCACTACATCAAGTGATGCGCCGCACTGCGTTCCATATCTACACCCAGATATATGTACGTATGTGACAGTTTGCAAAAATAGTCACTCAGTAAGATAGGGTTGCGTTGATCTTACTTTAATAAAGCAAGATCCGTCTTAGACCATAGCTATTGCTTGCCATCGGGCAAACTATGGTCAAGTGCAAACCTGTTGTAGTTTTTTTTTTAAACTTGGTATTTAAGAATAAAATACGTTTATTGAGACACGAAACAACACGAAAAACAGAACATAATAAAATAGAACAAAGTACCTATTTACACGTTTTGTGTCACAATCCGGCCCCGACTCAGCATGTGCTGGATGCAATCATCCAGCGCTGGTCTTCCGTTGGGATCGGCAGATGACGTCACTGTTTACTAATAAAAATCTTTTATCTTTTTTTTAACTGTTTTACACTGTAAAATCGGATATTTGTTAAGCCATAATTATCGCTTTACATGATCATTAACTTTAATTTGTTCGAAATTGCACAAATGCACAAGATTATGTGGAAGACATGGTAGAATGAGTCAATTTTAATATCGCCGAACTTATAGTAAAAATCTCTAAACAAAGTAAATATATGTCTAGATAAAATAACCTATTGTTGTATCCTGAAGTTGCCACAATAATTATCAATTCCTTTAGACAAATCAACCGTAATCCATTAAATTCAGAAAATCATTTGCTTCTTTCAAAAACAAAGACAAAATAAATCCCTTGAAAGCCTAGACCTAAGTAGGTCAAGATTACAAGACATGTCTATCTTTTCTCTGCCTATTTGTTCAACCAACCGATATGTAGTGATGGAGTAGAAGGGACATGTTATCATAGATTATTTGGGCGGGTGCGTTCGGAACGCGCGGAAATTACTACCGGGTGTGGTGAAGTTTTATTTAAATTTAGTAATGAAATCAAATCTTAATTATTTTCAGACTAATAAACATCCGTAACAAATTTTATAATAAAAAAAATACATTTTCATTATACAGTCACAATTGAAGAAATTAAATAAACATGTTATCAAATTTATAGTATGATTGAGGAATGTTATAAGATGGATATAATATCAGAATAAATATAAAAAAAAAGTTATGTTGTTACTGTTGCTTTACTGACTGCGAAATTTTATACCATTGATACTACTCGTATTTATGTTGGCTGTGTGTGGTTGTAACACCATTTTACTTCGTGAAAACACGAGTGTCATTATCATATTGAAGGTCAGTAAGTAAAATTTACTGATGAAGCATAGATTTCCTGTTCAACACACCATACTGTTGTTGTCGGTAAATTTCAACCTAATTTGTAAAAAAAGTGATTTATTCCAAGAGAAGTTGAATGGTTTCCGAACGTACCCCTAGTTGGTAGTATCACAGAGTAAATAATAGCGGTACAGAGATATTTCATTATGTGACGAAATGAACTACGAATGAACTACGGAAAAGGGTCAGGGAAGAAGTAGGTATACGATATTTATTATAGAATTCACAAAAGATAACTCTGCGTTGCGGAAAAAATTGGAACTCAAAGGTAGTCACCAAAATATTTTACAGAAGTTATAAGTGCTGCCATCAGTTGTACGAAATTTACTTTGCGCAGTCTTTAGCTAAGGTTTGGGACATTTCTCATATTATTATTCTTTGGGGTCTGAATAGATTATGTGGAGAAAATATGTGCGGATATGATGGTGATATAAGATGACTTGCTTTGTGTTTCGCTTGTGACTGACTTTTGTTGTGTTTCGGCTTTTCTTTTTGATATTCGCATACGGGGTTAACTATTTATTAAATTATACGTAATTTTTTCCATTTGTTTGTTTTTAAGGCTTTATATTATTTCGACGGTTTCTTTTGTTGTCCTCAAAACAAGTCCATTTTAACATGACGTTTCATCAAACGAACAGTAGTAATCGGTATACTTAGATAAAAGTGGCCGACATTTTTATCAAGAGTTTATAAAACTGCCCTAGGGACCCTTAACAGACCTTAGTGACTATATTTTAACAATCAACTGTGGTTTACTATTTCACGAACGAAATTACTTGCGATGCCGATTTAAAAAAAAAAAACAGGACATAACTGAACTCTTTCCACACTCTTTCCATTAGAATCTTAATCATTAACAAAATATTACCAAAAAATCTTCACCATCATACTTTCCTCAGACGTAGAAGCCAAACCAAATCGATGTCCAAAATAAACATCGTCTCAATTTAACCGAACTAATTATGTTTACACAATCTATTTAGAAAACATCCAACAAATACACTGTTACCTTTCAACTTTTCAACGGGACATCAGAAATAACTTAATTTCCTAAAGAGATGCCTGATTTAGAAATTATTTATTGAATTCCCAAAAATCTGTTGAATTTCAACCTTATGTCGATGTGTTAAAGAGTTTGGGAATCTTTAATAGGTTGAGTTGACTACGAATTCTTTTGAATTTGGACTTTATTTTAATGTAATTAAAAGTTATAGGTACTTAACTTTGAATAATGAAGTATGGTTTTTTGGTTAGCAAGTATTGATTTTGACGTCAATGATGTATGAGACATGTTTTTTTGTATATGTATAATCGTGGTTTATTCAGAGCGAAATTAATAAAATTTATTAAATTCTTAGGTTAGTAGAGGTTCTGTATGTGCCTTGTCTTATTTGTACTGTATTCTGGTTGTTTTTTTTTTTTTTAATAAATATAGTTATCGTCATTAATTAGTACCTTAAATGTATAAATTGACAATATAATGATTTCATTACATCACAAGTAACAAGAGTCAATTTGTCAAGTGTCTGCTAAGTAACTAGTCTTTCAGCGGCCATTTTCAGTGAGAGTGTAAGTTAGTGAAAACATCACGTGGAGGATGAAAAGCTCTTTGTCTCGTTTGCTACTTTTGTACAGTATACGAACGTTGCAGTATTGTACTTATGTATAAACACGAGACTTAGTATTAATAAAATAAATAAAATAAAATAAAATAAAATAGCCTTTATTTCCTGAATTCAATTATTTCATTTACATATTATAGTTACTTAGTTTATTTACAAAAAAAATAATTAAGTTGAGTTCTTGATTACTTATAATATTTTCTTGTATCAGGGCACCCAAAAGCGGGTAAAGGCCTCTTCCTTGCTGGCCCAGGCATTGCGGTCTTGGGCTAGTCTGGTCCACGTGACTCCAGCCACCTCCACGATGTCGTCTCTCCACCTCTACATATTACCTACTTGTTTTTTTTTATTACCTACTGCTTGTACGTTAATTTGTCTACCTTTTTGATACAGAATAAGCTTTTTAATGATGTTACGCAGTGCCGTAGTCTTAACACGCTTGCCTAGCCGAAACCTATTAACTTTAAAGTTAAAGAAGGACCTAGACCTTAAACAGAAATACAAGAACCTTGTCTACTGTTTCTCCAGTACATTGTGCGTGCAGAGTGATGAAATTATAGCGTCGTGGGATAATTTCATTTGCCTTCAGGTGCGAGGAGTTGAAGACGCTCGCACCCCATTTACCGAGTTTATTTTGGCAATGACATCGGGACTTTGACAAGTTGGTTCACCAATGATATTAAATAAGAAGGATGTTAAAGTTTGACATGTGGGTAGGTGCGTGTGTTTTTTACATGGGCGTTTTCTGGGTGGGTAGAAAATGAAAATGAAAATATTAAACAAAATGACTTAAGGCTATGTAACATAAAAATTTATAACTAGGTTCTTAAATAACTAACTTAGCCTTAGGTAAACATAATGTGTCGGACTCCAGACTGGGTTACCGTATCCTGGAGCCGACCTCTTCCCAATTAGGTATGTATACAAACAATTTCAATTACAATTACAAAGATGTGTACAAAGTATAATAAGTAAAAGGTATATAAATAAATAAATTATCTTCGTTTTTGTTCCAATTTTTAGTATTCACAACTAGGTATGTACATAAACAATGACAAACACGCGCGGCTCACTGAGTCACCGCGCGCGCATCATGAAGTCACGATTTGTTACCTACCTACTCGGCGCAGCGCCCGCGGTACAATAGCTACGGCTATACAGGTTGACTAGGTTCAATAAGAAGTAATTAATTTTAGAGGTATATTATATCTCGTACATATATAACGAGTCTATTATTTTAATAGATTCCTAATTTGGTATTTGACATTAGTTTTATTTAGGTTTTCAGTAGATTTACAATCTAAGGAGGTAAGCCAGGATGTAACGGTTTTTTTACAGTGAAATTTATCGAGTTTATGTATATCACATAATGTTTTATTAATAGTTTTATAAATTTAGTTGTATTAACCGGCTAGCACTTACGTCAAAAATTACGTCGAAAAATTAGCTCGACAAGTTTCGGAAATCTGAGGTTTCCATCATCAGAAGGACGAGTCAGCACGCGCGTCCCGGTTGGCCGCCTCGTCCAGACTCTTAATTAATTTTTCGACGTAATTTTTGACGTAAGTGCTAGCCGGTTAATACAACTAAATTAAATCATGCCTTACGGAAACTATAATACAGTTTTATAAATGTAAGGAGCTAAAAATTGTAATTGTGTTATTATAAATTTCTTGCTAAATTGAATTTGCTAGCCTTTATTGTAAAACTGATCGATAAGCATAGAATATGTAATAATGATCTTTAAGCGGTTTAAAACCGATTATAAACGACGATCTTGTACATCAATTTAAAACTTAAAGTAGGCATATAATTAAATCCTATGAAATTTGGCTTTTTAAAACTAGATAGGCTCACGCTTGACTACAACTCGCTTGATGTAAAGCGATGTTGTAATCTACGACCTAGCGCGCTTGCCTAAAAGAAACTGACAACAAAGCAAACAGATTAGTTAGCTTAGTTGGTAGTGGCTCTGCCTTCTAATCTACGGGTTGCGGGTTCGATTCCCGCGTGACAAAAGTAGATATTTATGCATTTTAAAAATGTATATTATATTACTTGTGTTGAGTCTGGTCGTTTGTATGCATAATAAGTATGTATTTACAAAATAAAAGTATATAAGTATTATATCCGTTATCTAGTACCCACGACACAAGCGTTTGCTTAGTGTGGGGCTAGATGGCGCTGTGTGCAATGTCCAGAAATATTTATTTATTTATTTTAGATGCTTAAAAACAGTCAAGCAACCTTGTGTATGTATACTTTATAAACCCTAATATTTCAGCCAAAGTACCATCTCCAGCAGATTTAGACTAATACTACCATAATTTATTCTAAAATAAACAAATGTAAACATCACAAGGCTTTCTCGCGAGGGGGTGAAGCGTAAAGGGGGTGAAGGGAACCTTTTACATTCCTTCCCTTTTAGCACCCCTTTCTAGTCTTTAAAGGGATCTTGTGTTGGTACTCCAGACATTTATAAGTCGTTACAATTCTAGTTATACTAGTGGACGCCCGCGGCTTCGCTCGCATTATTTCAGGATAAAAAGTAGCCTATGACACCCCTAAGACCTCATACTACCTACATACCAAAAATCATGATAGATAGAAAATTCTTTATTGTAACACACGATAAAATTAAAAGGAAAGAAGAAAAAAAATATTTATACTAGTGCCACAAGTGGCGGCCTTATTGCTAAAAGCAATCTCTTCCAGGCAACCATTGGATGGAAAGGAATAAATAAGAGATAACAGAGGACGTGGTATACAATAATATAAACAAAAAAATAAATGATAATCCGTACAGTCGTTTTCGCGTGATGAGCGTTTATATAAAAGATAAATAGACATTTTTTTTAGAATTGTTGATACGTGTTCTGATATCAATTCGAAGTATCTGTATACGTTGCCAAAGCTTCAAACATTTTTTTAAAATACATTTCTTCTTTGTTCAGACTTTTGATCCTCTTTAGCTTTATTATATGTATAGATTGTAAAGAGAGCTTCTATTCTTGCATAGTCCTGCTCAAATCGAATGTAGGTGCTCTCTGCGTTTTTTATCTCGTCGACCCACCGACGGACGACTTATTACGGCCTCTATTTGGTTTCCAGTGAGTGAATTATTTTATGTCATCAATAATGTGTTGTTTTGTTGTTTACAGGTAAGATGCTGTTATATAATTGAGTATAGAGAGAAAGGCAGAGCTTTTGCCTACAAATATCATCCAAAGAGAACTACACCTGTCAACTGAAGTAAATATCTAAATTGCAGTGCCCAATGCAATTGCCCAATGCAATTTTAATTATATACTCATGTTTCTAAGAAATGAGCCAGGCTTCTAGCTAAGTTCAATGTAATAACTCACCTATTAAAATTATAAAACTATGTATCATGTAGTTTAATATTTAGTGATCGTCTTTGTACTACTTTTTTTTAAAAAATTAAGACCTAAAAATCGTTCATTGGTAATAAGGCGTGTTCCTTCCTAACTCCATATTTCCAGAAAGAAACGACACCTTAAATTGATTGAATGATTTGTATATTCATTTACGAGAGGGTTACAGCGTTTAATTGTGCTCGCAAAACTGACGTGCATTCGCCGTGGGACGCTAGGACACACTGCCGCTCGCGACCGAGCGACAGCGATTTTATAACTTGTTTTGCGAAGACAATGGCTGGGCCCGCGTCACAGGTTTGTGCGCGTGCCCATAGCACTCACGCGGCATACAAGCGTTGTCCGTCGGTTTTGCTTGCTTACAAAAATATAAACAATTAATTTTAGTTATATACAAAATTGGTTGCTACAGTACTCCCCCGCTGAGACCGAAGGTCACGAAGGTCGATAGTAATCTGTGAAGCGAACTGTACGTCCAGATCTGGTCTTCTTTTCTGGTTTAGCCATCTGTGTGGGTCTGGTCTCATCCCTCTTCACAGGAACTGATTTGGTAGGAGTCTGTTCCGGTCTTGTTTGTTCCGAGTAATACGACATAATATGTGCTGGTTTCAGACGATCTATTGAAACGGTAGACTCTCTGCCATTGATAGAAATTTTAAATGTTTTGCTTTGCCTTTCTATCACTTTGTAGGGACCTGTATATGGCGGTTCCAGCGAGCGTCTCGATGCATCTTGCCGAAGGAAGACATATTCTGCTGCAGCGAGATCTTTTGGTACATAAAATGGCTTCCTTCCGTGTCTACTTGCAGGTTTTGGAGACAACTGGGCCATGTGGAGTCGGAGTCGAGACACGAAGTTGGTTATGTCATGAGATGTCTTGTCAGGTACGAAGAACTCTCCAGGCAGTCTAAGTGTTTCGCCGTAGACGAGCTCAGCTGCTGAAGCTTTAATATCTTCTTTCCAGGCTGTACGGATACCCAAGAGTACGAGTGGTAGCGCCTCGGTCCATCCAGAATTCTGATGGCACATGATTGCGGCCTTCATTTGACGATGCAGGCGTTCTACCATACCATTGCACGCAGGGTGATATGCTGTAGTAGGGCGATGTTGTGCCCCCAAGATGGTCGTCAGGTTGCGGAAGAGTTCACACTGGAACTGTGTTCCTCGGTCGGTGGTGATACGATGTGGTGTTCCAAAGCGAGACACCCAGCCAGCGATGAAGGCGCGGGCACATGTCTCCGCCGTGATGTCTGGAAGTGGATATGCCTCAGGCCAACGCGTGAAACGGTCGATGACAGTGAGACAGTACCTGTAACCACATGAGATTGATAAAGGGCCCACAATATCCATGTGGATAGTGGAAAAACGTTGAGAAGGGAGAGGGAAATCAGAAGTAGGTGATTGAGTATGCCGGTATACTTTGCATGTTTGGCAATCTGTGCATTCTTTGGCCCATTGTCGGCAAATCATTCAATCAAAATAAGGCGTGTTCCTTCCTAACTCCATATTTCCAGAAAGAAACGACACCTTAAATTGATTGAATGATTTGTATATTCATTTACGAGAGGGTTACAGCGTTTAATTGTGCTCGCAAAACTGACGTGCATTCGCCGTGGGACGCTAGGACACACTGCCGCTCGCGACCGAGCGACAGCGATTTTATAACTTGTTTTGCGAAGACAATGGCTGGGCCCGCGTCACAGGTTTGTGCGCGTGCCCATAGCACTCACGCGGCATACAAGCGTTGTCCGTCGGTTTTGCTTGCTTACAAAAATATAAACAATTAATTTTAGTTATATACAAAATTGGTTGCTACAGTAATATAATGTGTCCGCTACTTTGTAAGTGTCGATACCATGCATGTATGGACATATCTCAATATCTATAACATCTATATGTACCCCATTCTTACCCTTTGTTAAATTCCCGCTGACTTCACATGGTGGAAACGATGCCATAGCACCAGGAACCAGCGACATAGCACTGTCATAGGACTGGTCTAAGTGTACCAGGTTGTTAGCGCACTGAGCAGTTTCTAACAAAACGTGTAAAATCAACACGGTAAAGGTACATACAGTATCTTATCTAAGTATATAAAAATAAAAACAAAATGACATAGTAAATTCAGGAGGCGTTGCTGCAGATGATTTCAGAAATAGCGCCAAGTAAAAAACTATACAAAATATCTCTTTTATTTTTTACACTTTTAGGCAAATAAACATACATATTGCCTACACTCATGCTTCACTGGGAACCATTTTGCGACAGTACCATCTTAGGCAGTAGCTTTTGCTTACCATCAGGCAAACTATGGTCAAGTGCAAACCCTGTTTAAAATAGTTGTTGACAGAAAGATATTGCCATGGTCAGTCTCTTATTGATACTATGTCATTGGACAAAACGATGACATCTCACCGAGGCGGGGCGAAATACCATGTCCGAGCTTCTAGGACCAAATCAAACTCTATAACAAACGCATAAGGTTCAAATTTACAACGCTCTTTATTACCTGGAAGAACAAAGACATGTAATGGGGATTGGGGAAGGAACGTGGTTTTTTCGACGATATGGTTGGTCAAAGACATTGTAGAGAGTAGTTGTCTATTTATGGCTAAATTCATATATTAATTAAATTCACCTATTCTGGTGTAAGCCAAGGGAGCACGCTGGGGCCTACCCAGTTTTTAATCATGATTAATGATTTGCCAGGAGTGGTCAGAGCTGCTGAGTGTCTTATGTTCGCCGATGATGTTAAGCTGTACCTGGGCGTCAATGACGCCTCTGACTGTGACGCGTTGCAGAGGGATATTGACAGTGTACAGGAATGGGCTGAGTGTAATCGATTGGAGTTCAATATTGCTAAGTGTAAAGCAATGGCCTTCACTAGATCGCGGTCTCCCATTCATTATGCCTACAATGTGTCTGGTGTTTCTCTGGAACGCGTCACAGAAATTCGCGATTTAGGAGTAACGCTAGACGTTGAATTAAATTTGAATATACATATAGGGAACATTTGTAATAAAGCTTTCAAAACACTTGGCTTTGTCATGCGACAGGCGACTAGATTCCGTGATCGGGGCACCATTATCTCATTAGTCATTATACTACGCATACTTAAGAAGCAAGTTGGAACACAATTCAGTAATATGGGATCCCCACGAAAAATCATACAGACTTGTGATAGAGCGAGTACAGCGTAAGTTCGCCCGCTATCTGTATAAGAGATTGTATGGGTACTACCCGTTTCTGTACCCATCGCTGTTCGTATCTGGTATGGTCGGCTTAGATACTTTGATTATGAGGCGCAAATGTGCTATACTACTACATTTTTATTCATTGTTGCAAGGGAAAATCAATGATCCGAATACACTGGCTCGCCTTTGTTTATCAGCTCTAGACCTACAGCGTGAGTCGCGTTCGTGTTATGTTCGCGATCTGTTCGCGATACCGCGAATTCGCTCGCTAACCACACGGTACGCGCCAACGCCTCAAGCTATAGCTCTGCTCAATGCTCTGATTGCACACAACACTGATATTGATGTGTTTTGTTGTAGGTTTAGAGTATTCTATAGTGAATGTGTAGCCTTTGTAAATAATTTGGTCGTCCCATTATCAAGAAATTAAGTTATTATTTGTAAATATGTAGGTCTTTAGATTGTGTTATTTTACTAAGTGTATGATATAACCTTAAGTATAACTTGTTGTATGTTTTGGCATAATGCTGTTAGTATAACATGTGTTTGAATAAATAAATAATTAAATATACTCGTTGTGTATAGTAAATCTATTTGTATTGTAAAAGCAAGTTTGGAAGTGTTGAAGGACATAAAAAAATACATACATACTCTCAATGTTTTCTTTCTGCTAAATACGTTAAACTGTGTTTGATGATTTTTTTTGTCGAGATATATTAGACTTAACAACTTCTATAATAGTTTAGCTAGGGTACTCGAACAAAGCAAGGGCATCTTTAGTGTCAGAAACAAAATTAAAGTCATGCGATATATTTGATTGGTGTGTCCAGAATATCACCATAAAATACAAACCATAAGTTTGAGATTCTAAATGATGATTGGCCCGCGCGCATGCCTGTATAATCAGAAGGTTTTGTTTAGAGATAGTTAATTAGACTTTTATAAAATATATTGTGTATGCTTTTACTAGAATAGGGAAGTGAAAGTGTTTGTGCAAGTGACAAGGTAACAATTTTGCGGCGATTGTTTGTTTGACGGGGAGCTAAATGTTTCTTACAAAGAGTGTCCTTATATTATTATTTATTTGGTAAAATTATATGTATGTACTTCTTTTGTTTACAGTCTAAATGTATAAAACACATAGGTGACTGACTAGCTGGCTGACATAGTGATCTATCAAAACAGCCCAAACCACTGGACGGATCGGGCTAAAATTTGGCATGCAGGTAGATGTTATGACGCAGGCATCCGCTAAGAAAGAAGTTTTGTAAATGACACTTTTAAAGGGGTGAAATAGGAGATGCAAGTTTTACTTGTTAATGCGAGCGAAGTCGCGAGCACTCACTACTTTCTATTATATTTGTCACTACAAAGCGATTGGTTAGTTGTTATAAATAATTGACGTACTTAATATATATTTGAAACAAGTTAATTCCCCACCGGCAATAGCAAAGTGACAATGCATCCCCGCAATCCAACCGCGTTAGTTAATGTCGCTGGTTCTGCAGCGAATTGTATACGGAATTAACGCAAAAACCGCTTTGAACTGTGTCGCCGCAAATTCGGTTTAATCTAGCCAGAACCAATTGTGTCTACTTTGTATTCAGAGTTTTCATATTCGCGTGAAGAAAACACAAAAAGTTACTATGTAGTTTTAGATGTAAAGCTGTGATAGATAAACACAAACTGTATGATAAACTATTATTGAAGTGAAGCTATGATACATAAACTAACACAGCTTTACTTTGAAAAAAAAAGTCGGCTGATCACAATTACCAGTCGGATTATATATAAAAAATTACTTAAAAAAAACTTCGATTTTGATGTTGTTATCAATGATAACGTATCCACCAAGAAGGATCTTTGAACTACTCGTAGGAAAGTATAGGACCGATCTTTGACACCACAGAGAGGAGGCATATACCTAACAATGAGCCGGCTGACACTGCATTTTTTTTTACATGATATAGGCTTACGCTTGACTACAACTTGGCTGATGGTAAGCAACGTTATAGCCTACGATCTAGCGCGCTAAAATGATTTAATTTTCCTTACTTTAATAGTTTTTCTGATCCTTTCAACCATCAACAACATTTGAAGTGTACGAAGTTCTAAATAGTTTTTGTAACAAATTTTTTTACTAACATCCAATAAAGTGAGGTATACGTATTGAAAACCCTCAATAACTACTTACGCTCGAGTTAAAGAAACATCTGTGTAAATTATAATTAACATACTTAAGTATCGCAAGAAACCTATGCGTTTCTTGTTTTTTTCCTTTTCACCTTCGAACAACCTAAATTAATGCAATAATGTATAAAGGAATGATAAATTATGTTTTGTTATGCAAATTGTAGTTTATTTAGCTTGCACATTGCGACCGCTAAAGTCAATATTCTATATGCTAATTGTAGGTGTCATAATTTGTTTGTACTTTAAGTGAATTATTAGTCAAGTTAATAATGCCTTTTAATTATGAATTATTATGCATGAAAGTCGATTTGATGTCTGTAGACAGTTGTTATTTTCTACAATATTTGCTAATATATAAAACTCAAAGGTGACTGACTGACTGACTCATATACTTAGTGATCTATCAACGCACAGCCCAAACCACTGGACGGATTGGGCTGAAATTTGGAATGAAGGCAGCTGTTATGACGTAGACATCCGCTAAGAAAGGATTTTTGGAAATGCCACTTTTGAAGGGGTGAAATAGAGGATGCAAGTTTTACTCCTTAATGCCAGCGAAGCCGTGAGAACCCACTAGTTTGCTAATATGTTGCATTACTTATTAGTTTCTACGTCGATATAATAGGTACATGTGTTTAATTGTATCAATGGGAACGTAAACAAAAAGGTATTTCAATTGTCAATTTAATGGTTATTTTATGGATTTCTTCAATTACATTCATTCTATAATATTAACGTAGTTCATGATGAAAAAATAACATCATATGTACATAATACCACCTTTGTAAATATCTATGTATATTTCGCAATAGATAAATGAATTTTGAATCTCACATGCTGAATTTGCCTATAGAGATCGATTAATTATATTGATTTAATACAATATAAATAATTGACGAAGATTTATCGACTTCTAATAGCGATAACGATTTAGCGAGCGTTTGCTCGCTAAATCGTAGCCTACAACAATGTTTAACAGCAACTCATATCTTGAATGATAAAAATAATATGTAGTCTGCTTTTATAATGGAATATCTCTGGTAAAACTGCACTTCTCACAAGTAAAACATGCAAATTTTAAATTTGTATCCTATTTAATTCCATGACTGGCTATAGAAACAGAGGTCGCCAACCAATGCGGTGGGTTATTACGACATAAGAAAAACAGCAGGGATCGCCTGGATTCAATCTGCACAGGCGGTAGGTCCGGTCCGGGCCTACCGCCTAAGAGTAAATAAGTGAATAAAGAAGTAAATAAAGTGACAGCAATGATATAGTTTATTTTTAGGCGGTAGACCCGAGTGGCGTACTAGAAGAGAGGCCTATGCTTAGCAGAGGGCTATAACGGGCTGATGATGATGATGCTATCAAGTGATTCCCACACAGCACACTTTTATGGTTCCTATTCCGTAATGTTCCCATAGTGAAATAGTTTCGGTTATGAATTCAGTTACGGTTCATAGTTACATAAACTTTTCACAGAGTTATTGTGTGTGCGTGACTGAAATTGATACATTGTAGGGTTTTTCGTATACAGGTGTGTATTTTTATTATAGAATATTTTTTTCACTGTAAAACAAGGACTCCAATTCTAGTATTCGAAACACTGCTCGGCGACTCACAGCTTAAAAAAAAGTGTTAATTTATTACTAGTCGTGATTGTCCTAACAAAAAGTGTGAATTTCTATTTTCCTTGCACCATAGGAAAAGTCCATTGGCCTACTACAAAGTATTTCAGATTTTTTCGCGTACTTCTAAGACATATAGAATACAGATTCTAAAAAAGCAGCCTTTAAAAAGTTATACGACCTATGACTAACTATTTATAAATACTAATACATATTTGGGTACATTACGTTTCCCACAAAAAAGACGACCATGAAACAAAATCAGTCCCAAGAGAATCGTTGAAACTCCCCTGTATTTACTCGTATGTATGTACAAGTTTTATATTTTGTTTGAGGTCTGCTAATGAAGGTAGATTTCGGCTTTGTTATGGTAATGGCCTTTGTACGGTATTCCAAACTTCTGCTCATTGTATTCATTGGCTTTTATTTTTAGTTCTGTTGCGCGGGTGGGAAATATGGATTGTGGTCGATTACGAATTAAAAAAACAAGTAAAAAAAAATAACAATTTTTTAGTCGCCTAAAAAATGCTAGTTATATTTCGTGTGCGAGTGCACAAGTCTGGTGTTGAGAGCTTTTAACCCCGCGCCCTAAGGTCTTCTGACATGGCTCAACGATTACCGACTCTTTAAGCTGTATTTAATTGTTGAACTTTCAGTTTTTTGAGAGATTGAGGTATTGGTTTACACAGATAGATGAATGATTGACAATGTAAATACTGGTTGTCCCCATAGTACAATCCATAAGCCACAACAGAAGCTTCAAAGGCTACCGGTATTGACGGACAGATTATTTTGTGATTAACTAAATTAATGCTACTGGAGCATGCACGTCAGCCGCTTAAAAAACCAGACAACAATAAAAATAAAAAATATGACCAATTTGGTTCACAAAATAAATCCACATCGGAAACCCTTTAATAAATACGGGGTCATTGCAGAAATAATGCAATTTGCGACTTAATTCGGCGGCCATTTTGTTATTTTTGCCGGGAACTTCCGTTTCTCTCAGGTGTGAATTCGGACCAAATTGCTCTTGATTGGGCATTGTGTGACGTTTTCAATTAATGTTTATTATTTAATTGATGACTGTTTAAAAATGTACGCTGGAGGTAGTTAAAGTTTTATCTTAATTGAGTGCTGCGGTGGGATTGAGTTTCAGCAAATTTAATGTGGTTCTGGTAGAGCATTTTACTGGTGCTAGCTTCAGGTCACTTATTAATTTATTTTACTTGATGGTACATACATAAAACTAGTGAGTTTTTAATCTGATTTAAAGTTTATTTATTTGATAGTTATAGATTGTAATTGACGTGTAAACTGAACAAACATTTTAGTTGTTTGATTTATTACTGTTTTGTCATAAATTGCTAGTTTTTATGAATAAACAAGATAACATAATTGTGAAAAAGAAGTCTGTCAAAATTTCGGGATGTTTTACGGAACTAAAAATATTAAAGACATAATTCAGAGTAGGATACTAAGTAATTAATAGTATAACATCAGGAAAATAAAGAATTTGTTTAATAAAACTTCAGCATACCATTTAAAAACATTATTTTAGTAGAAAAATGATATTGCTTTATTTTCAAAATGATTCTTCTTTGAATTAAACTGTATAGGTAATAGAAAATATAACCTTTAGCTAAAGCCTGTCGGAAACAGTTTGCAGAGTAAATCTTCCAGAGTATTATTTTATCGGTTAGCCAGAAATTTCAATAGTGGTCAGCAAAATAAGAACTTTTAGTAGATAGCATTTGATAGAAACGTGTGTTTGTTTGTGTATTAATGGGATTATGATGTTTGTGAAATTGTATTAACTAAATATTTCCAATCACAATAAAAGATCAAAAGGGAATGATATTGAGAACTTTCATTTCGTAAAAACAGGAAACGGTCAAATTTCTCTTTATGTTGTTATTTTAACCTAATTAAAAAAAAGAGGTTATCAAATCTTCTGAAAGTTTTTTAAAGTAAAAAGTCCTTTCTTGCGTAAAGAAAACACTCCGGAAAGATTGTTTTATACAATACCACAAAAATAAACTCAGGAATCGCTGACCGAATAATTATTCTACGATCTTTATTAACGGTTCGGTCCGGTTAATTCCACAGCACCATTATTATGAAAAACAACGCGTTTTATAACAAACATAAAGAAGTGTGAAGTATTGAGGGTGTTTCCGTATTGACTGCAAAATGGCGGCATTTCATTTTCCTTTTTGCCGCCATTCTTGGTGTGGATGGCGCTGTGTTTTTTATAATTTGCTGTATGTGTTTTAGAAGGTGTGTTATGATTACGCTAATTTTTCATAAATAATTCCGCCACCTAATTTCAAGGTCTGCTCTTGAAATTAGGGCTTGAGAATTAAGAAAGTCGATAATTATGCAATGAAGAGGTTTTCAAATAATGAGTTTTGTTTTAGGCAAGTATTTTAAACTACATCGGCGTTTTATCAGGCGCGTAGTCAAATTTAAACTTATTTAGAGTAAAAAAATATAATATATGTATATGTTTTATACGTGTTTTTTTATATGTATAATATATGTATTTTTTTACTATGACTATATACTATGTATATCGCAAAGAATCCTAAAGTGTAGCGGTTTTACATAATACACCTGCAAGCAAAATGTCTTGAACTGAAACGTCTGAAAAGTACAGAATTACAGATTGCTCTTAATTTACATCCGTCACGTAACTTGGGTGTAAATAAAATAAAATGGAGTTTCGCTAACGAGAGACAGTTTCTCTTGTTCATAGGTTACGTCTAATAGATTCTAGCGTTGGTTTTAAAGACTGGTCGTATGCATACGATGAGTGAGTTTTAAGGCATTAGAACTAATAGTTCTGATTACACTTTCTATTATAATTTCTGGTCTTAAGAGTACCAAAGGGTACTTTTAAAATCATTGCAATGAGGGCGACGCCGCAGGCATCTACTACTAATAGATGCTATTGTAATGAAGATGTAAATACAAGACTAATATGTATCTAATGACACATTCAGAATGACTGCAGTTTCTACTCGAGTTGGTTTACAGACAGTGGTGTAGAATATGATGAATTTTGGGTCAAGGTCACCAGACTCTTAATGCTGTATCTACATCGATGTAATCTCTGGTTGTGTGCTTTGCGGCGACGTTGGATGATCGCCGAGCGCGCTCGAAGCTGTTATTTGTCTTGTGCAGAAATATGGCGGGTGATTTATAATCTGTGCGGTTTTTATTCCATAAACAATGCGGCGAGTGGCCCCAGAACTGGAGATTATGCGGGTAAGTGGAATGGAGTGCGGGAATAATGAGATGAAGGGTGGAATTATGAGGAATGAGTTTGGAGGGAAGGTGGTGTTGCTTATTAGTTTCTTAGTCGGTTTTGTTCTGTAGTGGAGGAGTGGAGCTTTTCGTCTGAAAGTCATTCGTTTTGTGATTTGATATCAAAGCTGAAGCTACCGGAACAACAATCCTGGAATCTCGACTTTAAAGTAAATAGCAACCTTCTACATAGGTGGCATAAATCAGGTGAGCTGTTGTCAGACGTATACGACACGGCTTCAATAATTACGAAACAGGCATCTTCACTCATCACATTCCAACTGCAAATAACATTTTCTCATCTATGAGTACGTGAGTTTAGCTACGAACCCTTACATCTAAAAGCCAATAGAACAAAATCATTTCTTTTTACAAATATTCTTTGCATAACAAACACTTATTTTCCAATAAACAGACACTCGAACGGAATCGGTTCCCAGATTCCATCCCGGTTGTGCTCCTCAGAATGTGGCGGTGCGGCGCGGCCCGGGAATATCCGGGATTTCACGCGGGGCGGCTTTGAGAGCAGTTGCCATGGTCACACTAGTTGGATAGGGTTGCCAGGATAATGTATATTTGGGAGTTTTAGTAACTTAACTGTTAAATGAAAGATTTATTTAAGTTGTATGATATATTATAGAAAAACCTTCATCCTTCTTGAACTCAGCCTAATACTGGTGGAAAAGGTACTGGGCAATTTGTATGTGTACGCCTCGGGAATTCCAGGGATTTCACACCGTCCTGGTTTCTCAAGTTTTGCCATGGTTACAGTTGTGAAATGGGTTGCCAAGATAAAGTAATGTTTATTTTTCCGAAGAAAATTTCAAGTAATAGCGTGGTATTTCGCACCACAGCGTAGCAAGTGCTTGTCATGATTTTTATTTGGAGATAGCATATATTTCCGAACTATGTTCCAGACAAATATCGCGGACATCGGCTAGAGTGTTTATAATGTATAGGTAAATAAAATACATTTTCCTCACTTTCAGAAACTGTAAAATAACTATTTTTTATTTACTCGTAGATCCCTGTTCCTTATGCTAATTTTACTTTCTACGAATATGTCACCTGAGAAAAGTGCCATGAATACAAAACAAGTTTCGTCAAAAAAACTGAATCTCGGTCACAGATCTATTTTATGTATTACATCGACATTACAACCAATAAACGTCCTATTGATAGCTTGTTCCAAGTCACAAATATGACGTGATATGTTTGAAATATGATTGGTTCATCGCCACGGACGGACCAATTACCATCAAGTAGTTATTCTGCCCACGCAACTTTTGATTGAAAAATCTGATTGCATTGTTTAGATTCAGTTTTTTTTTAAATGTCTTAATAATCCTACTTTTAAGAAAGAGCCATAAAAATAAAAAAGGTAACTTAGCATGTGAGCGGCGAACTACTTATGTCTGATATATTATGTGAAAAAAAGAAGAAATAAAAATAAAACAAATCAAGTCAGCTACAAAAATTTGAATTAGATAATAACATAGGATAAGACTAACACGAGATCATAAAGACAACAATTCATATTCCTGCTCGCGACCGAACTTAAATAGGATTAGTTAGGTACCTTTATTTTATGTTATCTGTGACAGCCAGACTATTTCACGTGTTTATTTCCCACTGACACTTTTGCGGAGAGAAATGTAATAAATACATCAGCTGGATATAAATTTTATAACCGTAACAAGTTCATTGGTTATTTTTGTATGTCGCGATTCGGACGGATTTTTCAATCAGCCAAGTGATCGTTGGACTGGAAATAGTTTTTACATTTTTGTGTCGTAAAATGTGTCTGAATATGATGTGCCGTTTGCATTTCCTGGATATGATGATTCTGAGTTTTATTTATACAGGTTTTGTAAATAATGGTCTTACAGTGAAAGCTTTTTATTCTGATCGGCTGGGAAGATAGACCAGCCGTTCAAATATATTTCGCTTTGTGTTTTCATAGATATGGGAATAGGATTTTTTTTTTAACTTGAACGGGTTTGCACTTGACCATAGTTTACCTGATAGCAAGTAAGGCTATGGCCTAAGATGGAGCGTGCTTACCCGATAAGAACCGATTCACTCTCGCTTTGAAGATCGCTGGATTATAGTGCGTGGGGAACAGAGAGCCAGGCAGGAGCTCCACAACCTAGCAGTACGAACAATAAAGGTGGAAGCGTACCGTTTCGTGCGGGTCTTAGGTTTAAAATAGTGACAGTAACGTTTTATTACTACTTCTTTTTATCGAATGAGAGTGGTCAACTCTGGTGACGAGAGTTTATCAAGCCGCCCTAATGGCTTCTAACATGGGTTAACGACTGCCGTAATACTACCTTAATATTATAAGAATAGCGAAACTTTGACATTATCTGCCTTGGCCTTTCTAAAAAATAAATGCTGGTCTCAGATTCAGAGTAAAAGAAAAAACGGACACATTTGTTTAAAATACACAGACAACACATATTCGCTTTACATTTAAAATTTTATGTGAATATGTGTTCTCTGAGCAAGCGTGCTTATCTATGACTTCAAAGTTACTTAACATCAGTCAGCATAGTAAACATATTACATAATTTAAAAAAAATATTACCTCCACAGCAACCCTGCCTCTCCCGCTTAAGGCGCGACCTTCTAATCCTGCCGGAGCCCGTGATGCGATTACAGTCGCCCCCAACTTAACGCGATTTGAACATCCCCATTTAGTTTGTACTATTGATAGAATGACTTACATTATTTAACGCGCGTAGCTTGAGTGAAATTTTATTTTTTATTTAAATGGACCCTAAAGTCGCTTCGTTGTAACGCTAAAGCGGAAGAAACAGACCAACTAATCGAAAAACGAAAGTCATGAATATTTAATATACTTTTCAAAATGCAGTGAACGTTCATTGTTCGACACTTCACACAATGTTCGACACAAATTTATCAAATTACTTCAAAAAAGGACAAGAAAATTTTATAATTTGATCAATAACATTATTTCAGGCTTTTAAATTTTACCGTTTTGCCCCTACTTTACGCTTAATTTATGTTTCTTCTATATTTAACTGAGTATTATGTAAAATTTGCTCCTATGAACGTATTAAAAATATATCAAACTAAGTATGTATAAAGCCCTGTGATTCTTCTTCAATATAATCCCAAAAAGTGCCAAAAACCCTCGGTTACGATCAAATCCCTCATTACGTGAGGTTTTAATGAAACGTAAAAGGTTCCGGAAGGTTGGAAAGGTGAGATCATAATATAAGTATGTACATATTTGTACAAATGTACGTAGGCAAGTACTCTTATATTTAAAGTATGATTACTTTAAATAGCTTTAGTGAAAAGTGGTTGATATTGATGGATTAAAGGCATGTTAAATTTAAAGTTCATAAAAGTTGAGAGTAACTTATGGACTCTTGACCCCGCGCGTCTCAAAGGGTCATACCTGAAAATCAGCGCTGCAGAGCAATCTGCAGCATTAAAGCTGAGGTATGACCTTTTTTGACGCACGGGATACATCAATGCAACGTAATATCACTTCTCTATTCTATCTGTTGTCAACTTTTGTATGTATATATTGTTGTGTCCTGTGTGTCGAAATAAATGCTTTGAATTTGTTTTTTTTAATCTTTAGTAAAAACATGATAATTTTTATTCAGTCTGTTATTTTAAAAACTTTACATCTAATTGGATTATTATGAACATTTGTTAGTAAATAACATTGATCCAAATCAATTGAATCAACTGCATACTTTTTTCACTTATTAGCTTATTATAGACAAAACTAGGCAATTTTTATTTATTAACTTAATTAACAAGTTACAAACATATTCCCACAATCGCTAAAACGCGAGCCGTGAATTAAACGCATGTCAAAAACATGTTCCCATAAACTGACCTCCTGTCTATCTCTGTCGCTTTTAGACACGTGTCAAAATATATACCTCGTAGTGCCATCAGCAAAAACATCGGCTCATCTGAAAATAACGTCATTTGGCTTTTTGTGCAGTTTTTTTTACTGTAGCCTTTCAGGTGGGGTGGTGAATGCATGAGTGACGTCATCAACAGATGAGGCTTCTTTTCTCTTTTTGAAGCATCTGCGTATGTCATGTAATATGGGAGGCTTTTGGGGTAGATTAATTTGGAATGTGGAGAGGATTGTACTCGTAGTATTTTTTTATGGCTACGTAATGATAAAACTTAGTACTTAATGAATTATTTACAAATAATAGTCAAATGACTAACTTATGTGGATTTTTAGTATATTGTCATGAAATCAGACTCTACTCCTATTTTTATATATAGTTTTTTAGTACTTACATAATTTTGTAAATTACTTGTTAATTTAAACCTGTATTTTTACTATGCTAGTCTATCTAATTTAGATAATTTTCTTAGAAAAACAACGAATAATCACCAAGAACAAATAGTAAGAAGGGTAAAACAGCAATAAATAATTCGAAAATGATTAATATCACCAAAAACTGAACACATCCTTGACCTGTTAATTTTTTCCCGTTTATAACCTTTTTCGTTAGGCGGATGTTGTTTTAATTATCCTCGTTTGTAAAATAATTTGTTTATTGAAGCTGTACCCTCTTGTTTTGTTTGCGGATAATGAATGAGTGGATGCGACGGGTGGGGTCGGAAGTTGATGGTAGCAAGTCCGAGTTACTTTAACATGGTTTGTAAAAATAACAAATTAGCATGGTTTTTTAGGTTTTAGACGAGAAGTATATTTTGTTTTTCTATAGTTATTATAATGTTGTTAAGTAACTGATTTTATAAGTTTAATCCCCGAACCTGAAAAAGTAAGAACTTTGAGGTAAAATTTTTGCATAATTTTGTTGAATGTTAAACGCACGAGCCAAAAAAACGTATTGTTAAGTTTTATGTGTCCATATTTTTAGAAATCATAAATTTATAAACGAATTTGTTATTTTTACAAATCTCTGTAAGTATCTGTGTAATGCTCTCATATACGTTTCATACACAAACTTTCCCCTCTAGAGTTAATGTCCATCATACATATATACATATAATAATTTTCTCGTCCAATCCGTCTGTTAGTCAGTACTTTGTTTCTGTGCAAATAAATCAGCGCAGAGACAGTCGAGAGATGGTTCACGAACCAATTCGTCCGACCACTCGTACGCAAATAACATGTATGTAGCTTCCATCCGTCTTGGACAGGGGTGCCATAATCAAGGGATTACAATATAGTAATGTTAATAAAAAACTGTGGACACGCATGGAAGAGGCCTTCACCAAATTTTGGGTGCCCTAAAGATATACTATTACTATTAAAGATATATTCGCACTAAGCGTTTTGCTTCCACTTTTATAGTGCGAACTGCTAAACTGTGGAACTCCCTGCCTGACTCCATGTTCCCCGCGGAATGTAACCTTGCGATCTTCAAAGCGAGAGTGAATCGGTTCTTACTGGGTAAGCACGTTCCATCCTAGACCGTAATGATTGCGTACCATCAGGCGAATTACGGTCAAGCGCAAACCCATTTCTTGTAAAAAAAAAACTATTGTTTAAGATTTATATCATTCGTAAATGGGCAATAAAGGCTAATTATTTTAATTTTATTTTATAATGTTAACTTTCGATTGTTGTTTAGTTTCGTTCCGCTGCGATTCCTTAGTTTAGCAGTCGTTTTTGGGTGTGTTCCTCCGCCACCCCCACACCTGTCCTTTGTCTTTTAACTGACCCGTCATCTCAAATCTTCCGTGGCTTTTGGTTGATATCATTTTGGGCTCTGCACTCTATCCCTTGGCCTTTGTACTTACTCTAATCTTTCTAGCTTTATCCGTCTGCCCTCGTTAAGATTCTCCTCATTGATGGAGTCAATACGTCCTGAGGATGCCTCTTCATGAGGCATTGAACGTGTTGACTCCACAATCAATATTAGTTACCCAGCGGTTCTGGCAACTTCGTTTGAGAGCTACTTCCATTATATTCCGCTACAGGCATTCTCCACTTTGGGCCACAGTACCGCTTGTGCGAATGTAATGCCTGATTATCAAGGAGAAATGAATCTTATTAGAGGAACCGTTAGGCGGTTTCAAAATAACACACTCACTCACTGGAAGAACCCTGGCTACTGCAACACAGGGAAACCTAAAGCAGTAGACAGGACCCCAAAGGCAAAAATGATTTTAAATGTTCTTAAATTAATAGATCCTATTTATTGTTGTTGATAAAATTCTCGCCACCAGAGTTAAGAATGCACGAGCAATGACGAGACAGCCCTAAAAGTCCCAATAAATCAAAATGGCGTCCCGCGTCCAATTATACGCATATAACATCGAGTGTTTCGCTCATTACACATTTTGTACACAACTTGTGCTCAAACGTAGCGGCTAAAGAGATTATGTACGTGGAAAATGTGGAATTAACGGGGTAATTAAAATAATGTTAGATATACGACAAGTTTTATGCACGTCTTTAGATGGAGACTAGTGGCAGCCCTCGGTTTTGTCTACTTATAATAATAATAATAATAAATATTCCGGGACAATGCACACAGACAATTATATACTTATATATAATGTTTGTTTCAGTTCGTCTAAACTTCGTGGTAATGCGGCCAGCATGCTGGGCACGCTGCCCTCTGGTAGTGGGCTGGAGCACTTAGATTATCTTTAGGCTTTTCTAAAGATTTTCTAAGTGCCCCTTTTTGTATAAGTTAGAAGTATTTAGTATGTTTAGTTTTCCTTCACTTGTTTTTATATTTTATTATTGTAAATAAAAAAAAATAGAAGAAGTTCGTCTAATATTATATAAGGATTAAAAAGCTATTTCTGATACAATAATGCCGGGGTTTGGAATCGAGAGTGGAATTAATTACTTTAAATTATGATAATTTTACACGAATGCACATTTAAGAAGTTTTCAACGTTAGTATTAATCTACTCTTGTGCAAACAGGACATGCCAGAAGCGTCTTAAATATATAGGTATGTAGGTACATATGTATGTACATACTTGATTTTGTTTGGTTATCTTAAAACCTTTATTTTGGTTCTATTATACATACATTGAATAAGAATAAAATACATTTATTGGGACAAGAAACAACACGAACAACACGTTGTGCTCCTCGAATACGAAATATTATTAGTATTCCTGCAAAAACAACTAGAACGAAGCTTACTACTCGTACGATTTAGAACACACGAGCAAATAAAGCTAAGACCTAACATGGGCCGAGTTAAGTCTGCAAGTAAAACAACATTCACATTTCGACCTCTTCTCTACCACGGTTTATTCAGTATCCAAAATAAACTGCCACAGACTGGAAAAGGCAGAGCGTTAAACGAAGATGAAGTCAGATTTGGAATGTGTACCTTTATATGCACACTACATAAATATAAAAATGAATAGCAAAATGTGTTGGTAAGCTCATAACTCAACAACGCTTGGACCGATTTGGCCAATTCTTTTTTTAATATTCGTTGAAGTTCAAGGTTTTTACGGCGAGAAAAATTCAAAAAAATGCCGGAAAATCTCTTAAAACAACCCTTTTCTTTTTCCCATACAAACGTTTTCTAACTAACAAAATAGTAAAAGAGTCAACAGACAGGACGAAGGCTTTCGAGTCTGCTAGTACTTAAAAAAAATGTTTGGAAATACTAAGAATTGATCAAAATCAAATCATGTTTGACTGTTTGTCAGTTTATTAATCGCTCATCACGCAAACACGGCTGAACAGATTATCATGATTTTTGGTATGTAGGTAGTATGAGGTCCCGGAAGTGTCACAGGCTACTTTTGTACCCCAAAATAATACGAGCGAAGCCGCGGGCGTCCACTAGTATACCATAAACTTCACTTCCAGGTTCTCTAGTAAATCTGTTTTTCCTCAGTCTGAGCCTGTTTCATTATTCATGTGTGAATTTAACATTTTTACATGTCATTCTGCGAGAGTTAATGCATCCGAAATGTTTGCCCGCCACATACAAATATACGTATAGGTTTAAAGGATTTACATTTAACATAATATTAAAATATTCGGTCAAAAATGATATAATGATATTCGACTATACTTCTAACGCAAGGCGGGCGTTACATAGGCTTTTTATGTTTTTTTACCGGTTTCTTCTAGGCAAGCGCGCTAGATCGTAGATTACAACGTTGCTTAACATCAGGCAAGTTGTAGTCAAGCGTGAGCCAATCTAATTAAAAAAAAAAAGTTAGACATATGTATGTAATGTTACTAAGTCTCACATCTGGGAGAAGACGCTGGCCTTGTAAAACAGCCACACAAAGAACACAAGGCCAGAGGTTTCACGAACTTTATTGTTAAACGTTTTTATTATGTTAATAAATATTTTTGTATATGTATTTAGTATACTGCTGTTGTGTTCTGATTTAGTCAAAAATGAAACAATTTTTTCATTTTTGTATTGTATTGTTGTAGTTGAAAACCGTAAGGCTGTATTGTAGGTTCTATCTATAATACAGGCTTACGGTTTTCAACTGTTATAAAGCATATTGCTACATATTCCATTGTCAATTTAATGATTCAATAACTTTTGCATGGAAGTTTATTTTTCTTTTTTTATTACCTTCATAACAGAAGCAGAATTCATTCATTCATCATTGAAGGGCGATGAGCTTTTAATACCAACAATAGTGTACAACTCAAGACGTCAATGTACGTAAGTGTAGTAACTGTAACGTACCTATCTTATCATCAAACAACATTATACTCAAAACTAATCTTCCTATTACATACCTTTGATAGAGCTCAAACATGAGCCGTCCAATTTCTTGACGTCAAAATCGAATTTTCAACCTTAACTTGCCAGAACAATACCTACCTTACCACTATGAAGATAAGGTCGAATGTGTTATTAGACTTCGATATGCTGATCTTGAACTTTACTCAGAACAAAATGTACCTTATCAGTTTTAACATAAAGTTGAAATTGGCACATTAAACATGTGCATGTATAATAAAGGTTTGTACCAAATCGAGCTCGATTTAACTCCAGTTCGAATTTAATTTTGGTATTAAACATTTTGCAAGGTTGTATGTATATATTCCGAGTTTGCGTGTAACGGGACGTGTGCCTGTCATGTTTGACTACTATACATATGTATGGATAAATATTGTAATACAAAACCAATATCGTATGCAGTTTTTTTTGTTCCATATAGATGTAGTAAAAAGCTGCATTATGCACTTGTTAAAGTTTTAGTCTAAAATGAAATGTGTTTTAGTTTTATAAGTTTTTTTATGAGTTGGTTTGTAATTAGTTAAGATTTTAGAAAACTTTACGTTTTGTAAGTTTTTTCAAGTAAACTTACAATAAGTTAAATTCAGATTCATTCACTATTGTATGCTTGTGCTTGGCATACCAAATAATCGTGTCTGTAACGGATCAGCCTGTACAGTGTCAAAATTTTAATAAAATATTGTATTTTACCCGTTTTAATTTTGTTTCTAAAAGTAATCATCTATTCTAACGTATGTTGTGCAACTCTAGTGTGGAGAATTTTCAATCTATAAGGGCCTCTGTTATGACTTGAGACATATTATAATTTCTCACACGTTTTAGTTAACTAAACTTCAATTAGCTAACACATACACTTGATTACTATTGCCCAATTATATAATCTATACATTCTATACTATAATATTATAAAGCTGAAGAGTTTGTTTGTTTGAACGCGCTAATCTCAGGAACTACTGGTGCGAATTAAAAAAATATTTTTGTGTTGGATAGACCATTTATCGAGGAAGGCTTTAGGCTATATAACATCACGCTTCAACTAGTAGGAGCGAAGAAACAATGGAAAATGTGAAAAAAAACGGGGAAAATTATTCATCTTTGAGGGCTTCCGTTGCGTGCGCTGCGAAAACGGTTCAAGACGTGGGTATCAGGTACACTTTATAAAGCTGATCAGTTGTGTGCAAAACTAATTTGACGCCCAAAATAACTATTTCACGCGGATGAAGTCGCAGGCACAGCTAGTGGTTAGATGTGACTGCAGTCTAAGATAGTCAGTGCTTACCCAATAATAACCATTTCACCCTCGTTTGTAAGATCCACAATTCACATTCATGTAAAAGCCACAGTCAATCAAACGAACAAACAAACAGGCAAGCCTGAGTCACATTACATTGACTGATCGAGCGAAATATATACGTACGAACCGACAGATTTATAGGCTTAGTCATTAGTACATCGTTGGAAGCTCATTATTGTGGTGGTAGGTTCGGTGCGCGGGTTTGCTTGCGGGAATAGTTATAAGTATACAAAACACTAAAAATAAAAAAATTCTCCGTTCTTGCTCGTACCTAAATTGAATTAAGTATGGATTGATTAATGTGGCTCGGTGGTAAAAGTGTCTATCTTACGTTCAGATGCGCCCTGGTTTTCGAGCTAAGGTCTACACCAATGACTCGCACAAATGGTTTGCTTTGCTGTTGCTTACTGACAAAGAAAATCATTGTCAAAAAACTGACATGTTTGAGGATCACAAAGTCGAAAGATATTAATTGCAACTAAGTATTTAATTGCGAGGTTGTTACAAACGTACTTAAGTTATGTAACTAATTGCTAGTAAGTAAGTGCAAAATTAATATGTATGTATATATAAACAATCAAACTTTCCCTGCAAAGATATTGGTATGATAAGTAGGTAGTTTGTATGTGATTAAGGGTAATGGTCATATATTACCTACTCATTCGCTGAGAAAGTAAGCTAAGCTATCATGGTTGGTCTTGTAACCTACCTACTATTTGTAACTTAACTCAAACTGGGTTAATATTCTTATAGATTTATTGCTTGGACCCTCATTTTGTGATTAATTAGTTATTAATACTGTTCTATGGATAAACCCGGATACTAACCAAAACCCTCTTAATGAGAAATATATTAGACATCATTCAGGATTAGACTACAATGGTGCTTAACATTAGGCAGGCTGTAGTCAAACGTTAACCTATTCAGTGTCAAAAATACGACTTTAGGAAAAAGACTTAGGTTTTGTTTTAAAGAGAATATTTCTTGTAAAATCTAGACAGTTTATTTCTATTTCAAAATTATTCAAGACAAAATTAAGCATTGAATCTTGATCCTATTCATACAGTCGAAATAGCCTATATTTAGACGAAATTCTATTTATAACTTCAATAAAATAATATACTGGGTTATTAGTAACTAATGAGCTCACTCTTAAGATCATCTTAAGTAATCTTCATTGAAATTATATGTAGTGTTACGATTTTATAAACTGGACTTCCGATAGCACAACACGAGCCAAAACTTTATAGATTTTTTGGTCGTTCATGTGTTTGTCTGTTTATTAAACGCGTATCACGCAAAAACGGCTAAAGGGATCATAATTAAAATTTAAATTATAAGTATGAAAGTATGACGTCCTGGGAGTGACGTAAGCTACTTTTTAAGCCGAAATAATGCGACCAGAGCCGCAGGCGTCCATTAGTACTTAATATTTATATAAATCAGGTATATCATCAATCAAAAAAAAATATGCATTATATCCGTTATCGAGTACCCATGATACAAGCTTAAGCTTAGTATGGGGCTAGATGACATTGTGAGATATGTCCTGAAATATTTATGTATTTATCAGTAAGTAGTAACGCTGTATTGTAAAGGCGATATCCTCGCAGCTGAGTTGGTATCTAATTGGCCCCAAACAAGTCGCCGCGCCGTTGTACAAACGCAATAAGACGCCGCTGCATGAATATTCATCATCAAGAAGAAAATACGTGGTCTAGGTTACAAGAGGTAGCGACATAATAAATTTACTACACAAGTATTAAAGGAAATGTTTGTGAGTTTGAGAATGTTGCGTTTATATGCTCTAACAGCTAACCCAATTCGAATGAAAATAAGCATGGAAGTATGATTTGGTCGTGGATGGAATCCGTGTATTTGGTATGTTATCTTCGATTAACCCGGGGCACCCTTAGTTGGGAAATGAAAGTCCATTCAACACGTCGATTATGATATCATTTATTTACAACAAACACTTTCTTATAGGAACAGATTGGCCAACATGACCAAAGATGGAGCTACAATCTACTACAAAAATGAAATAAAATTGAGTTCGAGTATATTGAGAAAAGAGGCAAAATACTAACCACTACATGTGACTCCATTCATTTTACTATGCCGATTGATGACCAAATCCTATCGAAAAATAACCAATAGTAAAACTTCTAATAACAATAGTCAAGCATCTCATCCACGGAGCATGCTTTGATGCAGCATTCGTTGGCTATCCCCTGCCGCTTGGCTCGGGCGCTGTTCAGGGCGAGGGCCTTGTGGTGCTGCAGCCAGGGTGATGGCCAGTAGCCTTGCAGGTCTAGGGCGTGACTGGATCTGGGAATAAAAAAACAAGCACTGGAATTCGGATGGCTTCGCTCACTACCATAACAAAAAATATACAAATCGTTGCTCCGTTGCCGCGTGAAAGGGGACCAAACAAACCAATAAACTAGTTTTAGCTTGTTATGGTACATTCATATAATGGTGCTGCTGTTACTGTTCAGTAAAATCTGTAGCTGTAGAATTTACTTACTTGTTTATTTAAATAGACCATTTCACGATGTAGTCTTTTTTTAATAAAAATAAAAAACTGAGGTGTTTCTAAAATAAGTCCACTGTTTATTGAAATGCCGCTTTGTAAACATTTTATAGTATTTTCTTACCTCTTCAACACCGTTTCTTTATCACCCACCAAATTGGTACTAGCGCCATCTTCTTGACTATCTTGCAAACTATTAGCCCTCTTCACATTGCCTTCACCTTCGTATTCAATAAGGCTGGATTGTTTCAGCATCTGCTGAGTACGGCACATGTATTCTAAGGCATCTGAGAGGACTCTGCCACAATAATGTTGGTTGCCATGCGAAGATGCCACGAAGACCGCGAAAAGACCGAATAATATGACTTTCATGATGAATTAAAACTGTTTTTTAAAATTACTAGAGCTTCTGAAGATGTTGTACCAAACACGAATGGATCCCGATTGAAAGTCCTGGATGAAAATTCAGTATTTATACCCTTATTTTATAATGAATATTCAGAAAGTTAAGCCTTTGCATTAATGAGACCTGAATGATTTGACATGTGAATAGACCTAAAGGTGATATTTGACGTCATTATATACATGGCTAAACAAACAACGAGATAAATTAAGGGTTCTAAAGTAAGATAAGTTTAGCGATTCATCTCCGTCTTATCGGACGTGGCCAACTCCAGTGTACGGAGTTTTAGAAGACACGCAAAAAGCTTTTTGTTATTGACATTGATTGACAGGACTTGGCAATTGTGTTGTTCAGTTTTGCAGGTTAGGTTTGGTAAAAGTGATTGTCTGTATATATGTATAAGTTTTTGACTAAGTAAATGAAGTGAAGGTGTTTTTAGTCAACACATTTTAAGATTTTTTTTTATATTTTCTTCCGCCAAATCCCTTGAAATGCTCCCCACGACTAGGTCGCGATCCCGATACGATCGCTCGCTAAACTGGTACGCACTCGTGTAATTTAGTTAAATCCCTATATTCGCGCTCCGACCGAATACAGAACGAAACCTTGGTACGGCCCTGTGTATAGATAAGCAATACATATGTATGTACATATATACTTTATGCTAGATTGAATCAACACGTGTCAGTAATACTAGGTGCTTTCGTATGAGAGACATTATCATATACAAGGTGAAAATAATTGAAAGTAGCGATAAGAATAAGTTAAATAGAATAAGTTTTTGTAAGTTTCGTATGAAATTGTATAAAATTATGTCTTCTAATAATATAAAATTATGTATATGCAATAGTATGCGTCAAGACTTGAAGTTTATTACTTTTTCACGTACTATTTTTTAAACTAGATAGTGAACTATTGGTCTCGGATTGGTTACCGTCACCATCATCATCATCTACAACCCTTGGGATCCCACTGCTGGGTATAGGCCTCCGTTTGCATGTGCCATCTGCGTCGATCTTGTGCAGACCTCATCTAGGTTGGACCCTCGACTTTGACGATGTCGTCGACCCATCGAGTGACCGGACGACCCACTCCTCGCCTGACAGTTCTAGGTTACCGTCACTGTTGTTGAAACGGTTCACATTACGAGAATGGAATTGGCTCTCAAATAAGGCTGCCTGCTCACGTCAGGTGCTTGGTAAAAGACTTTCCATTCCAGAGTGATACTACTATGATTCTATTAACTCACATACTAGTACTAATCTCTTCCTGTCGTCTACTCTTAGCCAAGTATTAATTATGTATCGGGACTCGATTACACTGTCTATGTGATATATACATATACATGTATATATCACATAGACTGCGTTAGCTCCGGTGCAGGTATCGATGCGTGATTAATTAATTGTTACACAGTTGTATATAATAATGTGGAACTTAAGCTGTACTGTAAAGAAGATTATAGTTTACAATATGTGGTGTTAGAGAAAGTTTTCGATATCGTAAAAATATACACTTACTGACGTGTTATTAGAATGACCTAACTTTGAATCTTGCCGGTTAAAGTATAAATATGTACCTACTTGTACAAATGCATATAGTAAAGTTCTTTCCAGTACCTATAGGTAAACTTTGCTTTCGACCACAGTGTCTCTTGTATGAGTGTCTCTGCCGGTTACCGGTACGGGTTACGATTGGCCAAATTTTTGACTTCCAAGTTTTCGAAAATTGATTAACCAAAGTTTTGACGATATTGAAGTTTTCCATATAAACTAGTTCTTGTTAATTCCTTTATGTCTAAGTAGGAGTATGTCTGTAATGCTTACTTAAGGGACAGAAGCAATAATTAACGTGTTTTTTTCATTTATTCGCAGAGTAATGGCAACAACTACATGTCTGGCGAGCCGCGGCGCAAGCGCGAGCCGCCCGCGCGCCCCAACCACATCCTGCTCTACACCATCATCAACCCCGCGTATCCCATCACTGTGGTACGTACTCTTTATTTTATTACATTAAACATTTATTGAATAATAATCATTACTTTAAAAAAAACAGACTTCGAGTCTATTGTCACTTTACTGAATAAATTTAAGCCTATAATCAAAGAAAACTGCTTCAAAATCGGGCTAGTTATTTAGAAGATATAATGTATACAGCAGCGCCCCCTGGTGAGTTGTGTTCATAACACAGCTAGAAACATAAACCAAACAAACATCATATTACAGAAAACTGCATCAAATCCAAGTAGTTAGTCGTTTTGGAAATATAGGTAAAATTGGATTGCATAAACTTTACCAATATTTTGATTTATTGATTTTTTTAAAGTACTGGACCGAATGAAAAAAAAATATGGGACCATGTCAGAAATAATCTCCATCGAATAAAAAAAGTATTTGAAATCGGTTCATAAATAAAGGAGCAACAGCGTAAAATTCCCACAATTTTTGTTTAAATAAATCGTCAGTTGCGCATTCGACATAATGCATATATTGTACTATATAGAACTGAGTTACAAACTATTTTCAAACTATTATAAAATCACAACGATTCCCCCAAGCGCTTAAACTAATAACTCTCCGTACCTAACTGAAACAATCAAATCCCAACGCATACTCCAACTTAGCAACAAGTTACGTACAATAAGTTACTTAAGTCACACTTACAAGTTAAACTTACACTTGAGTTATACTTATGTAAGTTGAATCCGCTCGAGCAACTTGGATTGGATGTAATGACGCGTGGAACTGTGATTCTGTGTTGTACAGGGTTACTTGATATAAATAGTCTAACACTCGATTATATCAACCAAATATTGGTAACCCTCTTCGGCAGGTGGCTGTCGCTCAGTGTAAAAAAAACCGGCCAAGTGCGAGTCGGACTCGCGCACCGAGGGTTCCGTACAAACCTGCAAGGTTAAATATTTTGTGATGTAACTAAAAATTTATGGTTTTCGTATTTTTTCCTTTATCTATGCTATAAGACGGTGCTTCGTACTAAATTTCAAGATTCTGAGTTCACGGGAAGCACCCTGTAGGTTTTGATTCCCTTGCAAGTGTCGAAAATTTGCGGCATAAATGGCTGTATCTTTTGATTGCGTTGGCTTAGAAGTTTGATTTTTTCACAGCTTCAAGGGACAGTAGACCTGAGTAATTGATATAAATTTCAGCTTCATACCTCTACGCGTTCCTGAGAAAAAGGGTCTTGACAGACGGACGGACGGACGGACAGACGGACAACAAAGTGATCCTATAAGGGTTCTGTTTTTTCCTTTTGAGGTACGGAACCCTAAAAAACGATATTCCGACAGGTACATCCCAAATTAACTCCGTAAATTGGGCATTTTTGTATGTAAATCGGGAGAACATTTATGTGCTATGCTATCAATGTTGTTCTGATTCTTCTTAATTTGCTTGTTGACTTTCTGGCCATTATAAAGACACAAAGAAATCAAAATATATAATTTATCAACAAATAACTTTTGAGTCTGCTCATTTTTAAACAGAATAATATTTTTCTCGCTAACCCGTGAGCCGTTAGATTTTATGAGTCACACTTTTACCACAAGCCCACGCCAGTTTTTTTTTACATTAAATAGGCTTGCGTTTGACTATAGCCTGCTATGTTAAGCACCACTAAAGTCTAAGATGTAGCACGCTTGCCTTGAAGAAACCTATTTACTCTAGATTTGAAGACCCCTGGGTTATAACTATATTTATCAGTTGAAACCCTGTATGTATGTATAATGGAGACTACAATTTGAACTGTGGCAAGACCAACAGGTACTTGTAACATCGACAACTGTGACTTTACATATAGGTAATTGTTGCGTAAGAAACTACTGGCAATACCTAATAAAAATTGGTTGACTCTCGCTTGAAAGATTGCTATATTGCAGTTTGCGAGGACTTTCAATTAAAAAATGGACAATAGAATTACTTTAGCTGTGCGAGAATCGAACCAGCGACCACTGGAATAGCAGGCAGACGCGCTACCTATTGAGCTACTCAGGCTAATAAATTAAGGCTCTATTGTACGATTCTCAGAAGCATTTACATAAAATGTTGCTTAATATGGTTAAAAAAAATGTGTGTGTAAATTGGCCTGGAATAAATAGTTTAAGGTAAATCCCATTTACACTTCTCTTAAAAATAAAAGTATAAGTACTTAGTTATAGTAAATTTATACAACGTAGGTACTTCAGTAAATATTACGATAGACATCCCACCTTTGCCAAAAGTGTAAACATACCTATTACCCATAAATCGTCTGCGACACTTTGTCAATTGCTTTCCACGTCTATGCCGAAGTTAAACCAACTCAGATTTAAACTTAAACTTGAGCAAGTGTAATAAAACTGTAACAAGTTTGTGTGATATCTACAACTTGGATTCAGGGCTTTTGGAGCGCGATATTGGGGGAATACATGGAAGAGGTATTTGTAGAGGAGTTACTTGAAATATATGATTAAACGAACTTATAAAATGATGTTCAATCAATATAAGAGTAAGTTTCATGCTGATATATAACATACGATAATGATTTATTCATTAATAGAAATACTCAAGTTATGAACTAAAACTTAACAGTTAGAAATCCTATTGTCTCGTCTTACAAAAATATTTATGTCAGTTAAAAGATTTTAAACAAGTCTAAAATTTTACAAAACTGTTACATTTTTTATAATGGTATAAATGACAGAATAAAATAAAATGTCAAATAAATTTAAAATTTCAAATTAAATGAAATGTCAAATTAAACTAAGAATCATCAAAATAAAAATGATAAAAAATGTATAATAAACATAATTGTACTTTTAGCCTGCGGGCAACAAAAGTTATTGTCTGTTACAACTTTCAACCGATTTTTATAAAAGATGTCTTACTTCGACTTATTTTTATTTAATATTGTTTGTATTGGATACAATTTGAGCACGGCGATCTATTAAGAATTCAAAACACGTACCAAATGTCGTATGTGTATGTACATACATATGCCTATGTCCACGGATTGCTCCGAAACTAGTAGTGATATCAATTTTATTACTTTAGTGTCAGAATATGTAACAAGTATTTTTTAAATTGGGAAATAGTGTAAGCGTGTTAAAGATAGGTTCATTCGTTTTTCGACACATGGGTAAATTATTTAATATCGTTAAACCGTATTGATGGGTTTAGTATACAAAACTTACCATCTCGATGTTTCTCGTAGAATTAAATAATGTAAGCTTAGCTCTAAAGATTGTACACTCCACGGCAAAGACACGAGATATAACTCGAACGTTTTCGCGTATCTTAACATCTAAGGTGAGTTAACTTTGAAGGTATTTGCCGGTATCTATGTAGATGGCAGTTTGTTACTCAATGCTGAGTTTTGAACATTTATTGCTCTCTGCCAGACTTAGGCTACTTTTTAGCATTCAAGTCGGAAGTTTTTCGAGTATGCGATTTGGTGAATTTTGAGTATATATTCGAAATGGGATGATTGGATTTTCTGTAACTTTATTGTGATAAGAAAACAATAATTCAGTTTAGTATCTTACTTGTCAAAGAATGTCATTAATATTCTATAAATCCCAATGAGGGCCTACGACTACGGCTGTTCATTTGGCTGTCTGGTGAAGTTAGTATTGTCCCGCGAGTCCATTCGTGGCGGAGATAACCACAGCACTGGAGCATCCAGCGGAGTTGGACTAACTTGGCTGTTTAAGAGATGTGCTGGGACCTCTGTTTGACCGGATGTGGCCGGATATATTGTCTTAAAGCTTCGTACTGTAATGCATTGTGACAGAAAGTGTAAGCAGCAGGAATTTTGTTTGTATCATAAGCACTGTTATACCTACGAGTGCTGTCGGTTCGGTTGTAGGCTTCGACTTGCATGACTTTAAAATTAACCTATGGATCTATATATAGAGTGTAAGTATTAGTTAATGTGACAAATTATCTAAATAGCAATATTATCCGGCCAAACAAAACTTCCAAAAGTGCCGGTAACACCCCACCACTATTAGTAAGTAGTTTCACTCTATGCATTTCTGAACTTCACCGACGAAGCTTAACTTGGCGGCGTGTGAGCAATACAACTCCACCCTAGTTAGACGCATCATTATTTCAGTTAAATTCAGGTATTCATATGCTAATTAAATTCACAACGTAGTTTAGTTTTTAATTATATATTTGAAAATAATTGGAGCTTCTATGATTGGTGGATGATATGTTAGTGTCGATTCTTTCATCGATGTTTTGTTTTCCCGTCAAAACTTTTCAAATTTATGAAACACCCTGCCTGTCTGGCATAGATGGAATGATC
This sequence comes from Macaria notata, assembly GCA_927399415.1. NCBI lineage: Eukaryota > Metazoa > Arthropoda > Insecta > Lepidoptera > Geometridae > Macaria > Macaria notata. The sequence continues at coordinate 1,392,789 of OV656750.1, read as the reverse complement.
TAATCGCCGAATAGTCATTCAGTCATCCGTTTACCTGTCAAAACAAAAACTTAAGAAAAATTGTGTACGCGGAAGGCTGTTACGCTCAGTCTAATTACACGAATTGCAACGATACGAACGTGACAGTCAGATCTCAACAACTTACATAGATATGTATATGTTCGTATTCCATCACAAGTAATAGGAGTGTCTGGGTAATTTAGTCTATGAAGTGACAACGACAGTAGTTTCAAGTCTGGAGTCATTTCTGGCAGCGTAGTGCGCCCCCTGGCGGCCAGTAATGGATGTTGTTTAGTTTCTTATAGCGCTTGTGTTGTTGCGATGGGATGAGTGGAGTGTGTCATAATAAAACCATGAATATATACTTGGGCCTTGTCTAGTTCTACTTTTCACCCATAAAATACAAGTAAAGGCTCTATAGGATTGGATTTTATTTTTGAGAATAGTATAAAATATAGTATAATCAATATTTGAATACTTAATGAAGTTTATAAAAGGCGACTTTATTGCTAAAATACATGAAAACCACAAACATTTATTAAATTTTAAAAGTCAACTCACAACAACAATTTGTATCTATGAAAACCGCACGCACCAGGCATTGCACGTTATTAAACATTTACAAATTTACCTAAAACAAGATCATTTGTTAAAAACTAAGTATTTTATTTAATTTTACTAACAATATAATCCCCAGCGGTTCAGCAGTCGTAAACGAAACGATGTAATTGACTTCTTTCAATAACAAACGGAAGTTCATTACGTAACGGGGAGATGTTTTATTAAATTCGCTTCGGAAGCTTTTGCGATTCATGTTGACGAACGTATTTGATAGTAGTCTCTTTCTCTTGAATCGTATTTCCTCATGACTGAGGGTCTTGACACTCCCGCAGAACTAAATTGTTAGAGAAGTTCTCTTGGGCAAATACATCGTGGTATGTCATCAATATCATACAGCATGTCCTCGGATATTGTGGTCCTCCAACATGTCGGTTTCATCACGATGTTTTCCTTCACCCCTAAGCGAATGCAAATCCACACAACTTGTAAATACAAGTCATTGGGTTAGGGTCGGATTCTAACCAAGGTGCGTCTGGGTGGAAAGCAGACACTGGAACCGCTGAGCCACACTCTCTAACCAATGGATATAAGTTAAATAATTAAAATATATAGGAAAGTAAATTATTATAAAATTTAATGTTTATTTACTTTTGATTGAATTAGCTTTGCATAATCATCAATGGTTACACTTGATCTGACTTGATCACCAGGCCATAGAGTCCACTGCAAGGCATAAGCCTCCTCCCTCATACGCCAATGTATGTGGCTTCTCTATTGCCAATCTTCAAACTTTTCATATATAAAAAAGTGTAATTACAGCAAAATATAATATATATTAGAGTTCGTGGTACAGCCTTTGTTGATAATATTATATTAAAGGCAGAGAATTTATGAAATGTTTGAAACAGTTTTGAATTTATCGAAAAGTTGCTGTCGGCTTTTGAATACAGTGTCAATAGTGAAAACATGACTTTTATACAAGTTTGATATTGTTCACAATAACGTGTTTATTTTGCGGAGAAATGTTAAATGAGAAATACAACTTTACGTACGTAATAGTAATTTATAAAAATCAAGAACGACCTTAAAACATCAGTTGAGACCCTTAACTAAGGAACGACTATTTTATAGCCTATTTCTTTGAGCTAAAAAGGCTTGATATTTTAGTTCATAGGGCATTTCAATATGTTTTCAGAAAGTAACTTATAAATCATGCCCCTCGTTGTTCTTGTTTGTTTAAACAAGCAATCCTTGAAGTAAATAAATAATGTGATGAATTATTTTCGTAGCACTTGCTACACGTCGTAGAAGCTCTACGTCTTACGCTTTACGGCTACGTCTTATGGCTACGAGAGTTGCTACGAACAAAGTAATATTAGATTGCGCTTTTATGCCCACACAGGCTCAGCGTGGCAAGGGATATAAATTCTTTGCAATAGAAAATTTCAAACATACAGCATTAGAAATCATTGTAAAGACGAAAGTGTGTTTGTTGGTCTGTTTTTTATTTTTACATTTTCACATCGTAACAAAGCGATGTATTGTTGTGATTTTAAGTACTGTGATGTTACAAGGTCTCAAGAGTGTTAAAGGCTATAATTTGTCTCGATTCAATGTGAGCGAAGCCGCGGGAATCCACTAGTACTATACAATTTCGATGCTTCAAAATTATCTTGCGGCAACTCCTCCGATGGTGTCGATTAAGGCTCTATTGCTACATACTCCCCAGGCTCCTTTCATTAGTCTTAACTTGCTAACTCCAGGCACGAACCGAAATTGCAAATTGATCGAACACTTTTCCCGCCAGAAGTGACTGAAACTTGCTATAAAGTTGCCCACAAGTTGCTTGCAAGTTGCCCGGAAGTTGCCGGCAAGTTGCACCATATGCTATAATTTGTCAAAGTGCCGACTCTCTCCATGTATCTTAATGTAAGATAATCTATCACGTGATGCCTTGAGATGGATTGCTCAAGTGTGTGATACGACTGTGGTGGTATTATGGTGAAATGCATGGCAATTTATGGTGTAACATACTACAAAGGAAAGGGAAAAATACATTTTCCAATGTAATATAGAATTTTTATAACAGCGTTTTTTTTCTAACCCTCGCCTAGTCCTGAATGTAGATGAAAAGTATGTGGTTATTATTATTATTTTATTCATAATGCCTATCGTAGCTATAAAACAGCATTTATTTTTAAGTGTTTTTTGTCTCTCCGCCGGGCTGTTGAAAAGGTGGTTATAACAGCAGACTATCCATTCATTGCTTCACCGTTAAGGTGAAACAGTGCTCTAAACTTGAAAAATAAACTTGGATACAGCAATGAGTGTAGATAGAGACATTAAACCAAGAATCATCAGCTTAAATTTTTATCGTAAATAACTCTAAATGTGTCCCTTCCGAAGCAATCAACGTGAATCTGCGCAATAATTCCAAACCCTGATCTTTCAATCAAACTCCCTCGTTCAGCCATCAGCCTGTATCCACAAACTTTTCCCATCAGATTCCATCAGGGTGTTATCTTTATTGCATCGCGACTCAATCTCACGTCATAAAGCGATGAGTGTTAATTTATAGGGAAGCTAAATATTGTTTAGCTTTTGTTATTTTGCTGACGAAAAAATGTGTTTGATCTGTTAGTAATGAGATGGCCAGTTAACGAAAACGATTCTTACGCACATCTATTTCTATCAAAGTTCTAGTAATTTGGCTGAATATTTGATTTTATTATCATTAATAAATTAATTATTTTAATTAATTAATTTTATTATAATAAAGTCAGTCATTTAAAAGGAGAGAAGGAAGATGTTTCGACATTTTATAGTACGCCACTGATATGGTAAAGTAAACAAATATTGTAAACTAAGTTATGTAGGCACCAATTTATTCATAAGTTGTACTCATAATTAAGGTTCAGTTCAAGTTAAAATTTACCATTAACATTGAAATAGTATCCGAAAAAAAAAACACGGATTAAGCTGACCAACTTACACAATCCTCGAGTACTTTTACGACGCTTTTGTAACTCTTAAGTTGTTTCAGAAAAGAATGAAAAAGTTTGCCAAGTGACACGGAGAAGATTTGTGATGGGTTTAAACGAATATGTTATTCTTGTAAACTGCCTCGGGCCTTTCCCATGTGTGTCGGGATGAGATAAAAAAGGCACACAGAAGAGCAATGGACACTTCTTTGTTTAAATATTAACTTCAGTTAAAGTGGGTTTATTGTACGCACCGCTGAGTTGTGAAACTCAATGTCTGACTCCCTGTTCCCCACAAACTACATATATTCTTACGATCTTTAAAGCGAGAGTGACCGGTTCTTATTGGGTAAGCACGCTCCATCTAAGGCCATAGCTACTGCTTATCATCGGGTAAACTAAAATCAAGTGCAAACCTATTTTAGTTTAAAAAAAGTTAGTCTGTATGACTATTACGATAGATTCTGGACGATCTCTGAGATGATTCATCATTTAAGCATCATTGTAATCATCTACATATGACGCAAGCGCGTCTTAGATGATTACAATGAAGCTTAGTCCAGCATGAACCTACCATGTCTTAAATATAGATGCATACTTACAGATAGCAATTGACAATGCTTTCTACTGTCCAAACATTTTCCATAAAAATACATTTACCTAATATTTTTATTTAGGTACCTAAATAAAGTACCTGTAAGTACATATAATAAATACCAAGACAAAAATATAGTCAAGTTAAAAAGCACCTAGCTTTGAGTAATAAATGGCTAAATTCCCAACTTCCCGATGCCCCTCTGATTGATAGGGTGGGTTCCTATCGGGCGCAACAAGCTGCTTGGCCACCGAGGTGCTATTAACTTGACAAGGATTTATATATTTACTTCCGAGTGTATAGATATGGGATACATTGTAGTAGTCAATCTGGGGTGCCTATGCTACAACTTCAAAATCGCACTGACCCATCGCTCCATTGTTGTGTGAAATAATAACAAATAAACAAACATACCAGTAAAATATACACTTTCGATGTTATTTATTATGACGTATATATGATTTATTTATTGGATGCATTGTATGTACTAATCTAGCTTTAAAAAGTCTGTCTTGAAAAATTTCTCTAGTCTTATACAATCTTGACGGTCAAACACATGTAAAACATTGACGATTCCTTTGAACCAAGTTTACTAGAATTGCTAGCAAATATATGTACATAAATTGCCAATTCGTCACATAAATTGCATATTTTTAAAAGGAGTTCAGCATTGAATTGACTTCAAAGTCTATTACCGATGTGCCTTTGTCTTGGCAAGAACTAAAAAATCTCGTTTATATATTTTCTTTCATTAAACGCAGAAAAATAAAACGTCTCGGACCTAAAATAGCCTTCTATGAAAGGCCCTAAGTAGCCTGCTATTAGAAAGAGCTAGGATTTCTAGCGTTTCTACGAATCAGGACAATATTGTTGTTGGAAAATAATGCGTTGGCTGTTGTGTTTTCTTGGAAAATATATGTCTGGTAGGTACATTTTATTTTATGATACTTTAGTTAGTTGTGTTTTTTTTATGTTGCAACAATAAGGACTTTTGCAATCAAATGTGTTTGTCTTAGTACTTGCTATTTTAAATCATATCATAAAAATACTTCGTATTCACGTTTGAGCGCTTTTGTAGGTCTTGTTGTTGTTACTCATAGTACAACAGTTGTTGTCTAAAGCCTGTCAGGCGGTTTAAAAACTATATATAATCAGAATATTTCAACCGTCTCAAATGATATTACTACCCGAGAAAAACTGTCGAACGCAACTAGTCAAAGATAAAATTCATAGAATCTCATAAACATAAATTAATAAACTAAAATAAAAAGTGTCTCGTCTACATAATAAAGGTTTTTGTAACCACGTTGCACAGTTGAACATTTTTAATCATAACTTCTTTTGTGTTTAAAATCTTCATCTGCGCGAATCTTAAGGAATAATTCCAAAGTTATATTCATAGTATCTTTAAGATAAATAGAATAAAACACTGTAGCCAGAGGAAGTTGGATACCCGAGACTAAGAAATAACTTAGACCATACTTAGACAAAGGTGCTTACTTAACATTAGAAAATATTTATCATTCATTTTTATTCAGCTGGTTTAGTCATGTAAAAATGATTGGCAAAGATGTGTACGGCATTTCTTTTATATAAGCTTTATATCACAGATATGACTTGTCATTTGTATCGTTTTTCCAGGAACCCTCAATTACAATTGATAACAAATACAATTCCCTCTCTCCCTCTTTCTCTCTCTTTGAGTCGTATTTCCTCATGACTGAGGGTCGTGACTCCCCCGCAGAATTAATTCGATAGGGGAGTTTTCTTGGACAGATACATCGTAGTGGGCGCCCACGTCATTCCACGAAAAAACAAATACAATTCAAAACAGTTTAAAAAACCACGTGTCAGCTTATTACGAGTATTGTATATACCCTTGATATAATACCCCCTACAATTTTCGCCATTTGTAATGTCGAAATCTATTATGACATGTTCATTTAGTGTTTTAATAAAGTAATGACTTGCGGATATTTTAGTAGCTAACGTCGATTAAGTTTTTATTCCTGTCTACGCTTATTGTAGTTCCTTGGCTGCCACAGACTGCTGTGTAATCTGTGGTGGAAAGTAATAAAACTTGAAGCGGCCGGGAAAGTGAGTACGGTAGTTCTGACTTGAAGAAGGGGTGTTCAATATTTTTCACAAGCTGGTAAAAAGTAAGGCAGATTTTTTAAATTTATTAATCTTTGATGTGTGTGCCTAAAAGATGTGATTAAAAAGATACTTTGTATTAGTGAAAGTTTTAAATATTTAAAGTCATAAGTTTTTACTGATTCCCCTTTTTAATTATATTTTCTATTTGATACGTAAATAAGTACGCTTGTTTTCTAGTTTCTGTTTTATACCAAACTATCGATTTTAACACCTTAACAACAAACAAAGAAAAATGCTAACGGCGTTTATTCGAGATTAAAATTACTTTTGTTTATCCAGAGTAGAATCTACTTTTGTACCAAATTTCATTCAAATTTGTACATACATACATAGGTTTAGGCGTTAAAAACTATACACATTAAGCTGCTATCCAAAAATGTTGACAGCCGCTGGAAAACAGCAACTACACATAAATAGTTCTCTACTAAAAATAAGTGGATAAAAATTTGGCGTGAAGTCGCCAGGAATGTTTGAGAACTTGAATAAAAGTGGCTAGTTCCGCCTGAGATGTGTTTTTAAAAGTTGCCAGTTATTTTAGGAATTCTCTGCACGTTTTTAAATATAAAGTCTGTGTACGTCTAGTACAAGTTTCATTATTAGCTGAAGAAATCTTCCCGAGTTTGTTTTTGATCAAACTAATTGTTAAGTTAAGAAGTTAAGACAGGCAATAGGCATGCACACCAATATTAAGTTTTAAACATGTAGTCTGTTCTACGTCCGTCTTTGTTCTCAATGAATTTGTAGATAAAATACGTTGTTCACTTATGGAATTTTTAAACTTCTTTACATAAGTATTATATAGGTGGTCTATGTATGTACTATTGTAAATAGATCATCATACTCACGTTTTTATTCAACGCTAACAAGAAAACTCACTTTTCTGATTTGCGTTTCTTATAATATAGAAGCAAATCGTTCCCAACACGCACTTTATAAACATACATAGGTACCTATACCTACTATACCGTATGATAAGTCGCGCACATCCCCAGGGTCGGACCGTGTAACACGCGCCCCCTGGTGCCTTCTTATTCCTTGTCAACTGCTTATAAATCAGACTGGAAAGATGCCGCCGAACAGATAGCGGCAAAGGACTAAGTAAGGTGTTCCGTAGGTGATTTTTGTTATGTTCACTTCTGTTGCAATTTATTAACTAAATTGTTTTATTTATAACTAGTGGGTGCTCGCGGCTTCGCTCGCATTAAGAATTAAAACTTGCTTCCTCTATATCACCCCTTTAAAAGTGGCATTTCCAAAAATCCTTTCTTAGCGGATGCCTACATCTTAAAATCTACTTTAATTCCAAATTTCAGCCCAATCCGTCCAGTGGTTTGGGCTGTGCGTTGATAGATCACTATATCAGTCAGTCAGTCAGTCACCTTTGAGTTTTATATATAAAGATTGTAACTACAGAGAAAGTTCTCTTTAATCAAAAACTGTTTTTTTTTATATTTTGTTATTTCAGTACTATTCCGGAGGTGAAATATCTTTTAAGCCTACTTACTGCTTACGTATCTGAATTGATTTGAAAAAATATTTTCTTTATGCAGTTTACTTACACGTCTCCATCAGTTTTAGTTGCATTCGACCAAATAGAACTGTGATCTTTTGACTGAATTATGTCGGATTTAAAAATGTACATAGCCGTGTCTGATTTAATGAAAGACTATTTATTAAACGAGAAACTGTACTACTCACGTTAAAACAAATAAATGACAAAAGTTTTATTGATTGATACTTTATTGGACACTCACATATAAAACATAATACAAAACGGGAAAAAAATAATAATTAAAACTAATGCCACAAACGGCGGCCTTATCGCTAAAAGCGATCTCTTCCAGGCAACCGTAGGATGGAGAGGAAAATATTTAAAAAAAGACTAGACGGGGTGTACAATAACAAGCACATGCAATTTTACTACAAAATCTTAAACAATAAACATACACATTTAAAATAATAATAAACTAGGTACTCAAACCCATACTTACATATATATATACTACGTAATATATAAAAATATACTATGTGCTAATACTACAGAAATAACTACTATAAACTTACATCCAAATAAGTTGTATTTAAAATAACTAGTGGCTATTTCTACATCTTATCCTTAGAATCGTACGTTAAGGATCCCTAAAAACATAAAAAGGAGAAACAAGGCGTATCTCATATCCCACAAATGGCATTCTTAGCCCTCACCAACTATTCACCCAAGTTATGTTTTATTGAGACATATGGCGTAACTATGCTTTTTCGCGTATTTTTATTTAGCCTCGTAACTCTCTTGTTATGTGTATTTTTATTTTTGTTCTCGTATTTACTAAATTAGCTCCGTTAATTATTGTGCTCTGTTTTATTTGCCAAATTAGTTGGAAAATATCGGTAAATCGTGTCCCAGGAAGATAAGCACGATAAATTGTTATAATATTAGATATTTAAAACATTGCTCGTATGACAACTTGACACATTATAGTTTTTTATTGGGCAAACGAAATACTTAATTTGTACAACATTTTTGCTGTGATAGATAAGTTAGTGCAAACTTCAAATATACTACCCTGAATAAAGTGTTCTATTATTAATACCTGCTTTGATTCACATGAGTATGCAATGAAATGAAATGAAATTGAAATTTGTTTATTTTGCATTATACTTATTGCATAACATTGTATGAAAATCCAACGGCATCCGAACTAGTTTATAACTGTGTTTCGGTTGCCGATGGCTTCTCCCCGTTTGGCTTGACATAAAAATAAGTAATTCATTCTAGTAACTTAATTAAATTAAACAGAGTATTAAAATTATTTTGGATTAGAAGTTACAATTTTGAAAAACAATTTCAATATACATGTAAGATGTGTTCGTCTTATAATTGAATATATATAATCCAAGTAGAATTCCAATTTAAAACAACAAGAAACCTATCTGTCTGGATGTATAACATTATTTGTGTGTTTTGTTGTAAGTCTGTGGTTTGGTGTATGTTGTTATCTGTGTTTAAATAGGTCTGAATACCGCCAAACATTTAAGATGGGATGACAGACCTATTGTAAATGTAAGGTGCGTGTGTGTGTGTGTGTGTGTGCAATCATGCACATTTGTATTAGCCGTTTCACAATTTAATTTCAAAGTGACAAGTCACAAACGATTTTAACATAAGTTTAGAATACACCAGTAAGCTATAAATTCCATTGCCAACAATACAATACTGGTCCCATAATGCGTAAATTAGATGTGTTCGAACAAAGCCAGCAATGGTTGCGGTTGCAATAACGTATTGTCAATAACTGCAGTGTGTTGTTACTATTGATGTTGTGGTACATTGTATGGAATAAATGTTAGTAGTTAATTGGTATTAGAGTGGCTTACTCTGGCTGGTACCATTTACTCTTGCTGCCTTAGGGGCCTCTGACGTGGTTTAACGATGATTGAGGTACTGAATAAGCAGTTAGCTATAAATATTAGCTTATTTATATTAATATTATACCAGCCCAATCCACTAACGCGCCCATATGTGAAAATAAGGCGATAAAACAGCTACTGTATGTTATTTTACATTGGTTTTACAATAAATCTTCACGAAACCCAAGTACTTTAAAGGTGGTTAAGCCTGAAATAAAATGTATGTACTAATTATTGTAAAGGGTCATTCAATACCAAAACTATCTAATGCTACTTTTTGGACATCCAAGTATCATATAAAACCTTAGCGATACATTCATATATATCGGAAACGTAAAGCGTAACTATTATGTTTTTCATACACTTACTATTATGTTGTTTACGCGTTTCGGGTGTAATGACACCCATCTTCAGAACATACGTGAAATTACACGTGAGTGAAGCCCGTAATAGTATTATGTTATAGAAACCTGTTTGCTATGCTATGAGCATCCAAGTAATATCGCCAAGTGTTTGTGATTCCAATTTGTCCGGCGCACTCCACTGGGTGTCGTCTCGAACAATACTCCGCGAGACAATGGACGATGTAAACAAATGCTGTCTGCTTGATGATTGTGGAACTGTGCTGTGTAGGCAAGGAGGAATCTTAAAACATTTTTTTTATAAAACGGGCCCGCACTTGACTACTTAATGTGGCCTAAGGTAATAAATAAAACGTTTATTTATGCCAAGTAAATGGAGAACTTTGATACTGTTTATGATGGTATTTTACCAGATCGAATTGAGGAGGAGGTAATACATAAATTGTTTAAAAGATCTAATTTAAGGCGGTGTTTAAAGTTGTAATTAACACGGTGGCCCTTGAACTAAACTGTTCTAAGGCAATGTAAACGATCGACATTGATTACATAGTTCTAGAAAATATTAAAAATAAATAATACAGATTTTATACACACGTACTCTTTATATCAGGCCCCATTAACAAAACAGCCTCAAAAATAGTCTCGACCTAAGAAAATAAAAGTACAAATCAATACGTTTGAATTAAATTAACAAGTCCCCGGTACTCTATCAAGGGTAACCTAAGTGTCCGGGGCTTGTTTTCCGTCCAAACATAAGGCGGGGGATGAAATAAAATTATTTCCCTTAAGTTTGTGGAGTGAGTTATGAGTGATTGCGAGGTTGTTTTTTATGCTAGGAGTATAAAAACAACCCCGAATCACTCATAACTCACTTCATGGTGAAATGTATTTGAAATGAAGTTTGTATACATTAAATGTTGCTTAGTTATGGTATATACTTATCAAAGACGGTTATTGTTAAAATCTAAATCGAGTAATTGACAAACATAACATTGAACATAATATGACAAAACAGACATTAATAGCTTTCTAGTGTGAATGAAAACAAGAAAAAAGAATAAAAAAACGACAACCTATTTCCTCCGTAGTATTATTAACCATGAAGTTTTAATACTTACAACGCTTTCTCCTATACCTTACTCCAACACCGGTACGCAAAGAAGCCCCGAGTTTTACACCGATGGAAATAACTTTCAGATTTGTTTTCCCTATCTATAGCTACATACAGGGTAACTGAAAACTAACGAATAACATTTTAAAAGCGGCTGACCTACGTCAAAATCAACAACTTTTGACGTATGACGTTTTCAAATTGCAATATAAAAATAGCTAATCCATACTAAAAGTTAATCGCTTATTCACAAATTGAATGGACAATATTTTTTTTGTAGTCTTCTACTACACAGGAGTACCCAGTGCAGTAGCCACAAGAAACTCTAAAAATAATTAAACTTAGATAGAAAAATTCTTTATTAAAACACCACATACATAAAAAACAATAAAAAATACATAGAAAATAAAATTTGCGTTTTAATTGGAGGCCTTATCGCTGGGAGCGATCTGTTCCAGGCAACCAATCTGGCAGGGATATATTCTTCAAAATAAGTGATTAAGACGAGGTGTTTAAGATATTAAATGAATAAAAGATCAAAAAGTTTATACTACTTATATATGAATAAACATAAACAAATATTACAATAATATACATTTAAAAATTCTAAAAAAAATCTTAGTCGTAGAAAAAAATGGTCGCTCTAAACATAACTAACTACTAAAGCTGTCTTTAAAAGGTAATTTTCCCAATTACTTATCTGTAGATATTTACAGTAACCCAGTATATACCTATATAATTTTATATAGCCTACAGATCGGTTGTCGGATACTGTTTGATGTTATGATGCAGAGACATTCAGGGGACTTTTCCTAAAATTACCTCTGACGAGATTTGTGATTTTCTTAGTCGAATAGCTTTATGGACATATTCGGTGGATAAGATTTATGGATTGAGGGCTTAAATGGAAATTGTAAAAGATAGTGCTGGCTGTTATGGAATTCAAACATAAACGTAGTACTGCTATTGTTTTATTCTATGTACCCCTAGCAATATTTAACAACTGTTGATGCATCTAAAGTTAATTTAAAAACATTTTTTCATATCCATTTTATCCAAATATATTATTTGATTTCAGTTTCTATATTGATTTTTCTCGCATATGTTTTTGATATGAATTTGTTTGATTGTATCAAATCTTTGTTCTTTTCATGAATTTATGTGTATACGACGAGATGTGGTCAAGCGTTTTCTGTTTTTATTTATCATAAAAATAAACTACAATGCCCTTTAAACTACTTACATCAAAGTTTAACCTCAACACATCCCGCCCGACGCTCTCATCATATATTCATCAGCCACTTAGCCTCCGAAACCGGTACTTAACCACCGAAAACCGGTAAATATCCTCTTATAACCGGTAAATATCCTACTAAAACCGGTTGTATCCGGTTCGAACGCGAGATAAAGGCTCGATCATCGCATCGATGTACATAGACAGTATAAGTCAGAGATGGCTAACTATATGTGCCATCAAGCCTCAGATTTTTATTTGTATAGCTTATGAGGACCAGTTTAAAAGCAGACCAAGTTGATAGGAGATAGATTGGTGAAGGAGAGAGGAGATATAAATTGGTGAGGTTTGTATCTCCCTTCTCCTTCAATTTCTCTCTCTCCTCTTAATTCAAGTGAATTCATGGAATATTAAAGTATGCCTGTGGGTTTTGTCGGGAATAAATATTGCATGGGTCTCTCACTCTCTTGATTCCAAATTTCTTTCTACTAAAAATACGGCAATACGGAACTCCGTTGCGGTGTTAAAGAGAAGCAAATATCAACCCTCATACATATAAAGTTAAAACAGATTTAAGATGAAGGCAACCCTCTAAATTGTAAAAAATGTTGTGACATAATTGTGGTGTATCAGAATTTTGGCTAGACGATATTAAGAAATGGACGAAGCTAAGCTACCCGCATCTAAAAGAAGCAACATGAGATCGCTTGAATCACAGAAGTTTTGCCAACTGACCTCCGAACTTCAATATAAAGATGGCACCCGACGATTATGATGGAATTTTGCTACTGTAATAAGGCATCTATCAGTTATTATTGTAGGCGCGTTAAGATCGACCTCGAGTGTTTAACCAGCTCGGTGTACGATATCAACGTGTCCGGGAACTGACTGGAGTCGGAGTAAAGGGACTGTTGGACTAACGAACTTTAGTGAGGGATTGTGGTGTTACTAGTAGAGTGCTTACTGAAAGAAAGCTTAGATAAGGTTAATTTCAAAGTAAATAACTTGTAAGATTCTCTAATATTTCCTTCTAATCCAACTTCAATTATTACCTTTAATTTATCTACATTTTGTTGCGAATCTTCTTTTTATCGAATGAAAGTGGCCAACTCTGTCTGTGTGTCGAGAGTTGATCAAGCCGCCCTAAGGGCCTCTGACATGGCTTTACGACTACCGTACTAGACAAACGGCCGGGACTAACAATTTGACGTGATATCCAACCCACGGAAGTGACCAAAATAAAAAAATAAAAAGAGAGTGGCCTCTGGTGTCATGAGTTCATAATTTTACAGAATGCTCCCTTTAAAAACCAGCTTTTACGCACGCCCTGAAAATAAAAACTTGAATTCACTTATTATATCCTATTTCTGTATTTATTATAAAATTTTCTACACTACCCTTCACATTACACTAATTTGTAAAACAAAATTCTCCAAACGTACGTCCACGCTTTCCCGCACGAAAGCTCGTTTGTCGACTCGTACCCCAACTAAACGGCTAGATAAGTTTCGCAGGAAGCCGGATGCTCTGTGCTGCGGATAAGCAGCCACTTTGACGGCTCCTACTCGACTCCTGGCGGGTGATATGGTACTAGGTGTAATGTATGTTGCTTGGTACTTAGTGTGGTAGGATAGATAATTATGTATTTTGAAGAGATATCAGTGTGGGTTAATATAGCTTGGAAACATTAAAGATGTTGATTTTTATTCTGAAACGAAAATTTGAAATTGATTCTATTATAGTAGAATTGAGCTTTGTCACAGTTTTTAGGGAACTTGGAAAAGGAGATACAAGTGATGAACCTTCTATGTGTCACGCTCGGAAGTATTCTTGCTAAGTTAAAGATTTATTACTTACAAGCTGAGCGAGCGACTTCGTCCGCGTGGAATAGTTATTTTGGACATCGTATTTATTTTTGCAAACTACCTCTTTAGCTTTATAAATTATAGTTACCCACGACTTGAACCATTTTCGCAGCTCATGCAACGGAAGCCGTCAAAGATGAATATTTTTACCCGTTTTTTCCACATTTTCCATAGTTTCTACGCTCCTATTAGTTTCATCGTGATGTAATATAGCCTAAAGCCTTCCTCAATATATGGTCTATTCAACACAAAAATAATTTTTCAATTCGCATCAGTAGTTCCTGATATTAAGATAAGATAAGATAAGATATTTCTTTAATGCACACCAAAAAATTACATAATGAAAGAAATTTAAAAACTAATCTAATGTACATTGGGCGGCCTTATCGCCTTAGGCGATTTCTTCCAGGCAACCTTTGGATGGACAGGATTTAGAATTATAAATAGGCGGTGTACAAGAATACGTAAATTAAATAAATAAGTGAAAGAACACAATACAAACTCAGATAATACACTAATAAATAATAATAAACAATACAATACATAATACTATATGGATGATAAGTAATGATGATACACTAGCTTTTGGAATATGCTTAAGGACTTAGCTTGCCTAACAGGCAAGGGCAACATGTTCCACAACTGGATGGCTTGGATGGTGAAGGAATTTCTGTACATTAAGTTGGAGTACGATGAAGAAGGAAACTCGAGGAGAAGGGTCCGGGACGAGCGCAGGGAGCTGGAGTGGGAGGCGGTCACAAATGCAAAACGTTCTTTTAAGTAACATGGAGTGGACGGAAAGAATAGGACTTTGTAAAGAAGGGTTAGGATATGAGAATTGCGGCGAAGACGGATGGGCAACCATTTGAGCTTCTGCCGATATTCGGAAACGTGATCGTATTTGCGCAGTCCAAAAATAAAACGTACACAGAAGTTTTGAAGTCGCTCGAGTTTGTCAAGCTGCTCCTCGGTTAAGTCGAGATAACAAGCGTCAGCGTAGTCTAATATAGGAAACAGAAGAGATTGGACAAGCGCAGTTTTGGTAGTAATCGGAAGAAAGTTGCGAAGGCGCCTAAGAGATGCAGAGGAAGCAAAAATCTTTCTGCTTACTTCCGCAATCTGTGGACCCCAGGAAAATTGCTTGTCGAAAATAATGCCGAGATTTTTGACGGTATCGCTGATGCTTATTGGAATTCCATCAAAAATAACTTGTGGCAATCGAAACCAGTCAATCTTGGAGACCATCCGGGAGCTGCCTATTATAATAGTTTGTGTCTTAGCAGGGTTTATGGTCAGACCAAATGATCGGCTCCAGTCTCGAATGCGTTGTAGGTCGGAGTTTGTACGAGCTATTGCATCATGTAATTCTTCCAACGGAGATTGGGTGTATATTTGCAAATCGTCTGCATAGAGGTGGTAGGAAGAAGTCAAATTAGAAGAGATGGAATTAATAAATATGGCAAAAAGAAGAGGGGATAGCACGCCGCCCTGTGGCACACCAGCAGAGATATTACACCAAGACGAAAAATTATCATCTACGCGTATTCTCTGCCGGCGACCAAACAGGTAACTTTGAAACCATGCAATTGCCGCTGGAGACAAATTAAGTGAGCGTAGTAAACCTAACAGTACTTCAAAATCGACGTTATTAAAAGCGTTACTGAAATCTAGCAGTGACAGCACAGTAAGATGACAGTTCCCCAAACCAACTCTGATGTCGTCAGTAATTTTAGTCAACGCAGTAACGGTACTATGCCCAGAGCGAAAACCAGATTGGAATGGGTTTAGGAGGGAGTTATTACCGAAATAGGAAGACAATTGCGTGTAAACAAGTTTTTCTAAGATTTTGGAAAGGAAGGGAAGAATGGAAATAGGACGGAATTCGGAAAAAGAGGAGGGATTGGGTTTTTTGGGAAGTGGCGTTACTTGAGCTTCTTTCCACGCTGTGGGAAAGACTCCAGAGGATATTGAGTAGTTTAGCAAATACTGGATGATGGGAAGGATTTCATCTAGGATAGGTATAATCATCTTTCTACTAATACTGTCACTGCCGACAGCATTGGATGTCACGGCCAATATACACTTCCTAATATCACCAGCGGCAAATTCATTGAAATCAAAAATGTTGGTATCGGGGGGAGTAATAGAAGAAAGCATTCGAAGAGTACTGGCTTTAATTGGACCATCAAATTTTGAAGAAGAGGAAAAATGATAATTTAATTGATTAAGATTTAGATTATTTGGAATGGCGTCCTGACGGGACTTGCCAACTCCCATTGACCGAAGAAACTTCCAGACTTTTGCTGGGTCTTCGTCTTGTACAGAATTATAGATATGTCGGCGTTGTGCGTCCCTACACGCTCTATTACAGACGTTACGTCGCAGTATATACTTCTGAATATTGTCTTCAGATTCAGCACACTTCAACTTAACCTTTGCTACTAATTTGTCTCGAATCAGCGAACGAATTTCGTTATTCAGCCAAGGTGCAGGAGCGTGCTTCATCTTAACGGCACGAATAGGGGCATGAATGTCGAAAAGCTTAGTCAAGGTACGATTGAATTCTTCAACTTTGACATCCATATCACTACCACTGACTACTGAAGACCAATCTAATTCCCCAGCATCCTTGCGCAATTTATCTACATTCATACTACCAAAACTACGCTGAAAGAGAACTTTGGGTTTGATTTTAGGGGGACGAATTTTATAAGACATATAGATAAGATCATGATGAGAAATAGCATCCGCCGCACACTGACCATGTCTCGCAACACGCTGAGGAGAGGAAACAAGTATGAGGTCAAGAAGAGATGGTTCATAGTGTGGCGGATTGTGGGTAGCATTAAGTGGGAGGATAGTTAAATTGCACGAAGTTACAAGTGACAAAAGTTTAGACGTTCTATAGTCTTGTTTCAATAAACATGTATTAAAATCACCCATAATAATCCTATGTTCGTAAGGTGTAGACAAATCTTCTAAAAGTTTTTCGAGAGACAAAAAGTAATTGACATCACGGGAATGTGGATAATATACTCCTAAGAGAAGTTTGGAGTGTTGCAGAGTAACGTCTATGAATAGATGTTCACCGGCATTTATTGGGGGTGGCTGAGCTGAAGTGCTAAGAACGGAGAAAGGAATATCTGAACGCAAATAAATAGCCACGCCACCACCCTTCTGACCAATGCGGTCATTTCTAATGAGACGAAACCCTGGCAACGACACGAAGTTAGATGAGAGAGCAGGCTTAAGCCAAGACTCAGAAACAAGAAGGGCGTGAATATTAGAGTGTACGAAGGACGCTTGTATCTCTGGAATGTGTGCCGCAATGCTCTGAGCGTTTATGTGGAACACGTTGAAATTTTTAGGTAAGTCTGCAACTACGTTTTCTACAGATTCCGCTAGTGTAGGCAAACTACAAAAACTGTCTGTGCTATCTGCATCATCAAATGACGAACAAGTAGCATATTCAACATCGTCATCGCTAGAATGTAGCATGACAATAAGAAAATTAAGATATTATGTACCTTTGGTATTATTTTATATAAATAAATAAAATATACTTACTATATAATAATAAATATTCAATATTTATATGGTGTAAAACTATTCAGAATTCTAAATAGTCCACCTGCCAGTTTTGCAACTGGAAGAAAATGCACAAACTATAACTTAACTCTAATTACCTACAACAATCATAAATAAATATGTTTAAAAAACAATATACCAGTCTATATAGTCTGAAACTCTTAAAAATGTTATCAACAAGTCTAGATTAGAATATATTAAAGACAAAAAAAAAAGCAATTTAATTTTGAGGCAAAATTTTAAATAGCATGAAGCCAAAAAAAAAAAAAGAAAAGAAAATACATTGACAGTTTCAATTATATGTCAGTAAATCTGTCATGGAAAAATGTAAACAAAACAAAAGTTAAACCTGATAAACAAATTGAGTTGAAGGTAGTGAAAATTACAAAGCAAAGATGATAATGACAACAAACAAACCTATTTTATGATAGCTTAGTATACGGAAACACGCAATAACTGTGATATGATGATAACACATTATTTCTTTGCTTTGGGTCTAGGCTTCGCCGCCGGCTTCGCACCATTTGCACTACTCTGCGTTCCTTTTGCCGCCTTGGGCTTAGCAGCTGGCACTGGTTTCGTCTGCACAGCCTCCAATTCCGCAACCGTGTTGATGCGATGGCGGGCCCCCTCAGAGTCCAATACGAAGACATTGCCTTCTCTCGTCCAGCATTTCGAGACTCCGAAACGCTGGCGAGCAGCCATGAACACATCGTGACGAGCCTTCGTGAGGAATTCGGAGACTGTGATCCCCGAACCCTTGAGGCTCTTCTTCGACGACCAAATCTGATCTCGCAGGGCCACGTCGCGAAGTTTGAATAATATCGGCCGCGGCTTGTTGGCAGCAACACGCCCCATACGGTGACATCTGCTGATGTCCTCCGCCGAAAACTCTTCAAGCTTCAGGTTCTTCATCATGGACTGGGCTACCACCTCACTAGTGTCTTCCTGTGTCTTCTCCGGGACACCATGAAGCAGTAATATCTTCCGGCGCGCCCTCATCTCACCTTGATCAACTTGCAGGGCCAACAAAGCAATTTGTGCCTGCAGTGCCCGGAAGGTAGTCAGCACAAATGCCTTGAAAGAGGATAACTCTGCAGCCAGACTTCCAGGACTATCCGGCGAGGATGGTATTTTCCCCTCAATACTGTCCATTCTTTGGTTAAAAGTAACCATCATCTGAGTTAGGGTATCTTGAACTGAGTCCATGATAGTGTTTGAGGTTATGTTGTAGTGCAATAATTAAAAAGTGAAATATTGTTATGTGCACTGTGAGGAAAGGAGAGAAAACACTTACTGGCAGGCAGGGAGACTTAATGCACCCATTTGTGCATCACTATTGTCTGTAAGTATTCCTTTCACCAATTTAATTAAATAAAAATTGAAGAGCTAAAATTTTCAATGCTTCTTCCTCAACTACCACCGGGGAAAAAAAGAAGAAAAAAAATATTAGCGCGTTCAAACAAACAAACTCTTCAGCTTTATAATATTAGTATAGATTAAGTATATTCATTGTAAGTACATGAACGTTTGGTAACCAATGGTCATTGTATTTGTACCTACTACATTATAGCTATTATGGTGCAGTTAGCCACAGCTATTTACAACAGAGTAATAGGTGCGGTTGTGGACCGCGCGCTGTACAATGGGAGCCGTGCGATCTTGGACTGATAGCGGACATTGTGTCTATGTATGTACATACTCGTATGTAGAGACCGATTCAATGTAGAGGTTCCAAGATCTTTTACGAAATGTTTATAGTAATTAATAGTGAGGCTTTAGAATAGTTTGCCGGAATTTGTGTTTCCGTGAATTACGGTCTTAAAATTAAGAGTTAATAGGTTTGTTTCTAGGCAAACGTGTTACATCCTAGATTTTATCAGTGCTTCATCAGGTGAACTGTAGTCATGAGTTACCTTAAATACTTAATAACTAGTTATTACGACATAAGAATACCTAATAGTACAAAATAAGATTCAAATTATAAAATCTGTCTCTAAACAAACCAAAAACAAAATGCGACGCAAAAGATCTCAACATCATAATTGTTGCGGAAACCTGGAACATTCTAGAAATACCATTTTCTCGGTAATTAATGTTGTATTTTCATGTAAATGAAGTGCTTTTATCTGCTTGAGCTTATCTGTGGTTCTTGAGAATACCCATTAAAATCTATTAGCCGGAAAAGGCTTTTCTTATTTTAGATGTTTTAGTTATAATCATAAAATAAGTTTCTCGTGGTATACTTTTATTCGACAGCTTGAGATGCTGAAGTTTAATAATTAATTTTGTGCATATAAAGCTTATCTTGATGTCTCTTTAATTTACTAAAAAAAATGACGATAAAAATACACATGTTTTATAATATTTTTCGCATGGACAAAGCCGACAATCTCTCTCATTGCATAAGTTTGTGTGTGTGTGTGTGTGTGTTTGTATGTAAGTTTGTAAAGATTCTGAATAAGCAGAAATATAGTATAGACATATAATACATTAGAATCTAAATAAATAAATATTTCGGGACATTGCACACAACGCCATCTAGCGCCAGACTAAGCAAACGCTTGTGTCGTTGGTACTAGATAACGGATATAATACTTATATATATATATATACCTATATATATATTTATTTGTAAATACATACTTATTATGCATACAAACGACCAGACTCAACACAATTATCTGTATTTATGTTGTATACCCTACTTTATATCCTGGATTTGACGCGGGTTACACCACGGGCCGCCGTTAGTCCTACATAATTACTGTTCCATACCAATCGAGAGTACTCCTACATCGGTAATTCACCCCTAATTACCGATACAAGTTGAAGGCATAAAACCACGTACCTACATACATCAAACGCGGCTTCGTTACGAAGGTAGGTAGTACCTTTGACATTTGGATGAAGTATCGGTGGCGCTCGATCAAAGGACCTGCTTGATACTTACCTTGGCTTTAGACTCTTGTTTATTAATGCACCAACCTATATTATTTGTTCGTTATTTGGCCAGATTTAGTATTTTGGCCCAATCAAAAATATAAAGTCCATCATCCCATATTATGTGCTCGTTATTGGTAATTAGTATTGTAGAAGCGAAATATGATTGAGTGCTTATTGTGTCTGATGGACCATTTTTCACGCATAAAAATGCTGAATCAATTTGGATGAAATTTGGTGTGGAAATAAGTATGGAATAAAACATAGCCTACTCTTTGACCCAGATTAATGATAATTAAACGCGGAATACCACTACTCAAAAATCATGAGAGATAAAATAGGTGTCTAGTAGTTTTAAACTTGCGAAGTTCCGATATGAAGCATCATGATATCTTGGAAGTTTCCAAACTAATATCTCATACATACAGTATGTAGATAACTGAGATGTTGATTAACTTTGGAACTTGGGCCGTATTTAATGATCTTACGGGGTTTCGCTGGACTTGAGGAACTGGATTATCTAGTCGCTGTTTTAACATTTTTAAGCGTGTCTAAAAACCCGTTAAGGATTTTAACCTATACTATCCCAGCATACGTATATCAAGTGCAAACCTGTTTTTGTTAAAAAAAATGAATATACAATTTAATGGTGGCGTACGCATAACCTTATCGGTATGACTTTAATTCCATCTCTATTTATCATCATTATCTTCAGCGTATGTCAACTCATTGCGAGGACTGGATTCCTCTTGTACGTACCACGGATTTCGGTTTTATGCCTATTTATCATTTACATAAATGAACTACTTTATTAAGAACTTCAAAAAATAGACACACCTATCTCATTATGTCCTGGACTTTTTAAAGCAAAGGATGTTTTTTTCCCTTACTGTACATTAGCTAAGCGCTTATTATGCCACGAAATGGATCGAACAAATTGTTTTTCTTTTATTTTCTTTACATTTACCAAGCCATGTCTAAAAGATTATGCCTATCAATCGACACCTGTTACCACTAACCCCCTGAATTAATGTGCTACTAACATCCACTCCTACATATCTCTAATGCCACCGATCGCGGCCCCGTTCGGAATCCGATTATGGCAATCGACGCTGCAATCAGGCGACCACCGCCCGACCGAAATGACGTCATAATGGTGGCGGAGCTAATGTACAACACACTATTGGCTATTGTGCGGTGGGGGACAGTGGTTGTGAAACTTTGAATGTATCGCTGTACCCCGAGTATAAGAAATGTACCCCTATGATCCCCGATGGCTCCCAAAATCAAAATAACCATATTTTTATGTAAATATTTGTTACGAATATACAGATATATTCTCAGTTATTAACTAGTGTCATTTTATCCGAAAGTGTTACTATCGACAGTTAATAATATGTACTGTGTAAATGCGAATAAATTCAGTATATTAATGTCATAACACATTGTTTCATTTTAAGCTTGGTAACAAAAACTGCGATCTAGAGTTAGGCTTTCCATCAAGTACCAAGTCGATTAAATGCGAGATTATCTCACAGAGTACTGTTTGATATCTAATATACATCAGAGGTCAATACAGTCAAACAAATCAGGCAGACTTATGTATGTATCTACAGGTCCACGGCTCCAAACTTTGAGAGCCATCATCTTTAAGATATATCGTCTAACCAGAGATTGCATAACCGGTACAGACGTTGCATAGCCACGATGGCACAATAGCCGTTATTGTGCAGATATAGCTGGGTATAACCGGTTATATCTGGGTATAACCGGTTATATCTGGGTATAACCGGTTATTCGGAGCGGGCGGGTTATCTCAGGTGGCGTGCAGCGCTCATTGTTATGTATCGTGGAGTGTCCTAGATCATTTGGAACTGATATCTGACACTACGATGTATGGTTGAGGTTTGTAGCACAGACATATTAATACTAAAACATAGATATTCCCATTTGCTACTATTCCATCACCTTATACTGGAAAAACTAGGTAGATACCGTGTTATGGTAGAGGTATCGAAGTGTCAAACGAAGGCGCTTTCTCTATTTGTTATAACACTGTCAAAACTTCAGCGATCTTTAAAGCGAGAGTAAATCGGTTCTTATCAGGTACGCACGCTCCATATTAGGCTATAGCCTTTGCTTACCATTAGGCAAGCTATGGCCAAGTGCAAACCCGTATGAGTTAAAAAAAATCTTAAGAATATTTTACTGGAGTTTATATTTCCAACAAACTACAATCCTAGGTAGGTTAGCGTACACCCGCCTGCAACAATACTTAACATCAGGCAGATGACAAACGCGAAACTATCCGTCTTAAAAATGCTATAGACTAAAGCGAATTTGTGACTTCTTTGAATCACGGTTGCACCGCGGGTCGCCACCGGTATAATATAGATAGATAGACAAGCAACATACAAAATAAAGAGAACACAACAGAAAATAAGATTAATCTAATGCAAAAGATATGAAGAATATTACATTCTCCATATCTTACTATACTGTACTAAATACCCAATAACAAGCATTATATAGCAAACCAGCTCTTACCATAATGCTATTTGCATAGTCTGGCTAATATATCTGCGGCCCCATAATACTAAATCATCTCATATCAGATTAGATATCAAAGGATCTTCAGTGAACGACGTAATACCTAGTGAAGCCTTAGGTGATGTAGTTTGAGTAGATTTACCTACTTAGGTACGGTTGATTGAAAATTGTTAAATTTATGCTGGGTTGTATGTTTGTTCATTATCGTATTGGAATGGTAAGAAAAATTAGTTTATACTTGACTATAACTTCCCTAAAAGTGTTTACAGTAGATAAATATATTTTAAGCTTCGTTTGACGGGAAAAAAATAGTTTTTCACCATTTTTAAAGTCGTTGAATCTAATTATAGGTAACTGCTTACTTGTTTGATTTGGAGCCCTTAATTAATTAAACCGAAAGTTGCATCTGGCGAGTCTTAGCCAATCCTGAGCCTATAAAAATAAGCTATAAGTAGTTTATAGAACTTCTTGAAAACAAACCCTCATAAATCTTGAAACTTGAAATATTAAGTAAATTTAATACGAGTAGACATGAAATGGTAATTACCTAACGTAATCACAGAATAAGTGAATATTAAGTATGAAACTACCTGAAGTGACTACAGAAATAGATATGGTAATTGCAGATAAAACTGCAGTTTGTCATTCAGTTGAGGTTTATTGCTCATTCTGTTTAATTGCCTCTTGTCTCCGATACATTAATATACTGAGCACATCTACCTAGAACTCGAACGTAGTTAAATCCGCACAAAACGTACGTTTACCTTGAAACTGTTTATACAATAGACGACTATTTGTGATTACTAAGAAATTAGATAATTAAATGGAGTAAGTAGTCGATTGCGATAATAATATAATACCACCATACTATAAAATTATAAAGTAATCTTCTTCTTATCGAATGAGAGTGGACATCTCTGGTGTCGAGAGTTTATCAAGCCGCCCTATGGGCCTCTGACATGGCTTAACGACTGTTCGATTTTACATCGACTTGATGAATGTAGTTTTTAAGCAAAGCCAAGTCCCTACATTTGCCGTACTAGACAATCAGCCGGGACCTACAATTTACCGTTTCAACCAACCCACGGAAGCGCCCAAAATGGAATGCCACTTTTCGGTCACCCATCCGCGTACTGACCGCGACCGTTGCTTAACATTGGTAATCGCATGCTATTGCCTCCGCTAGCCGAGCTACGGCGCTTCTTAAAGTAATGAAAAGAAAGAAAAATAATGTATCATAGGTATATGTAACTATATAGTTAGGTACGCAGTTATCAATTCTTGCTCAAATAAGTAAATAATCTGATATACTATATTAAGGCTCAACCAATTTTTTATCCATGCTGTACTTACTTAAATTTAACTTTAGTTAATTACTAAATTTAATTTACTTGAGTCAAACACTAATTGTACAAGAATCGTTGCACAAATAAATCTAAATGTATCATTCAATCTAAATTTTGCAACGAATTTTGAATGTTGTTGATATTTATCCAAGTATGAAATTAATTTGCCAGTGTGTGTATCTGTATTGGTGTGGAGTGTTCTTATTATTTTATCTATGTGTAAGTAATACTCAGTGTTGCTAGTTGATAAAATTAGTCAACCCATAGTGCGTACACTTCGCACTTCCTTGGAAACGGAACGGACGCGACAATGTTGCCAGCGTCGTAAATTGGTTTTATGTACCGAGGGGTTACGGCGTGACTAATGTTATGATATAATAAACAGAATTGCTACTTGATATATTTTTGACTAGAAAAGTTTGTCATTCAATCAACAAGGCTCATGAGTATTTTTAACAGGTAATATAAAAAGCAGACAACTAGAAAATCCTACTTATCTACATTCAAAAATAATATATAAAAACACTACACACTTACCACTAAATATATTCTGTTGCATTTTTATGGATTTACTGTCAATGACACAAAAATAATGCAGATGTTATATCATCAGGTAGATAAAAAAGAAACCGTAATAATTCCATCATGTGTATACATCTTGCAGTTACCCCCTAGTGTTGCTATGCTTGGATTAAGAATTATTGATTGGGAGTTGTTGGCAATAAATTAGCAGTAATACCATACTGGTAATGGTTTATGTGCTGGTAATATTGTGTTACTCGTCGATATTGCTATGTTTTATTGTATTAGATAACATACATCTCCCGCGGGGTTATTTGGGAGCCCACCACAATATACTTGCCTAAGGAAACTTCCCTCATGAGTAAGTTTTGAGAGGATTCACGACCCTCAGTAATTAGGTACAGTAACAAGACTTAAAGAGGAGAATCCTATAAGATACTAACAGCGGCGTTATGTTTTACCTGCGTTAGTCCATAGTAAAAAGTAGCCTATATATTTATCCAGGGTTTAATCTGTCTCCATATGCAAATCGGCTCAGTTGTTTGAGCGTTAAAAAGTCACAAACGGACGATTGAGCATAAAGAATTAACACACATACATACGTACAAACTTCCACTTATATATAATATTAGGTCATTAATTTATACCAGTAAATAATAATTTATAGAACACTTTCAAAATCTATAAAGCTGAAGAGTTTGTTTGTTTGAACGCGCTAATCTCAGAAACTACTGGTGCGAATTGAAAAATTATTTTTGTGTTAAATAGACCATTTATCGAGGAAGACTTTAGGCTATATAACATCACGCTGCAACTAATAGGAGCGAAGAAACAATGGAAAATGTGGAAAAAACGGAAAGATTATTTATCTTTCAGGGCTTCCGTTGCGTGCGCTGCGAAAACGGTCCAAGATATCAAAAAACTTTGTATGAAAGAATTATTCCTCTTGAAATGATCTAACAATATGTCCGCGACAGTATATGTCTATATTTTAAGATTAACTCACTAGAATCGTTTTTATGGTAATAACTATTCCACGCGGACGAAGTAGCAGGCACCAGCTAGTACTTTTATAAGTACGCTAAGGATAGACATGAAGTGCTGATACTTACGGCGTATAATATGCAACACTCTATTGAAAACCCCAAAATTAACTATTAACCGAAACCTTTTACGGACATGAAAAACTCAGTAGAAACCACAACCGCGCATAAATCAGGTCCTACCCGGGAGTTATCCGGTTTATTTACACTAATACGAGCCGGGGCGGATATTGTGTGGAACCAGGGTTTGGCCCCGGATCACTAGCCGGTTAACTATTCTGGGTAATAGGTATTTTTGTTATAGGTGTTGTAATGTGTGAGTTTTTATGGGTTAAAGATAATGACCATGGGATTGGACGGTGAAAGAAATTATTATCGTTCTTTGTATGCTATCCTACTTCAGGTTAATATTTAATAGGCAAAAAAAACTTTCAGTAGACTTGATAACCTCCTTTTTTGGAAGTTGGTCAAAAATGTACATACGTACGCGTGTGTTTATATTAGTTTTTTTACGCTCAAACCGCTGAACTGATTAGAATAAGATCTGGTAGCGGGATAGATTATTAGTCCGTAAATTAATGCTCTGGCTACTTTTTTAATTCCGGATTAGCGCAGCTAACAAGGAAGAGCATAACATAATTAATACCATGAGTTTATTTGTTTCAGAAATAATTAGATGAGTATCACATTATTATTTTTATTTTATTTAACTCATTTGTTTTATTTGTTAGATTTAATGCATTTACTATTTATTGTGCATTCAGTTCTGTATTACGCATAGCTTGTATTTAACCTCGTTTCCACTAAATGATAAAGATTGTTTAATTTTAATTACGATGTCGCACAAAAATACTGACACTAAATCAACAAAAATAGTTCGACGAAACCATTTAAACATCAATAAAACAACATATTATACTTAACATACTAGAACAAACACTTGTCATACCAACTTTAACGCGCCCATCAAAAAAAAAATCTAAAATGGCGGCCGTAAAAAAATTACACGAATGTTTAATTAATTTTATGTGTCAAAAGACGTAAAACGTAACGTTACGCCGATAGATATTAGAATAGGTATTAAATTATAAGCAGTTGAGAATTACGAGTATAAGGAGTATAGGTACTGTATTCGCGAAAAGTGATTAAAGAGTGAGTTCAAAATAAATGGAGGGTTCCGTACCCATAAGTAATTTATTTTTTGGCCAAATAAGCAGCAATACTTCGTTAATCTTGCTTCTAATTATTTTTTTATTTTGTTATGCAATTGCAAAGTTATATCAATTAAGTATATTAAGAACTTTTAAACCTCATATGACTTTTTTGTTTCTTACTATTCAAACTTTGTTTTATATATTATGTGAATCAAGTTAAAAACATATTAAATTTAAGAGTTTGGGTCGGAAAAGTACGCGCCATCTCTCTTTTTTCTTTTCTTCTCTTTGCCGATGTTCCCCCTATTTAACAACTGCTAAATTTCTAAATCATAAAATAAAATAATTAACAATAGAATTTTATCATAAAATACTCGTTGGTTAAATCTTTTAGTTATTTCTACATTATTTCAGCTAAATCTCGTCCTTACCTTGTTGACCCACTTCCCTCTGACCGCAAGCATTAAACTTACAGACAGACTAAACGTTCCGTTATTAACAATTCAGTCGCGCGGAACCCTAAAAGTAAAATTTTATGACCTTTTTACTGCCCATGAAAATGAAGTAGACAATTTTTCCATGCAACATTAAACAATTACTCTACTTTGTGATTTACGTTATTGTTCTTCTCATTCTCATATCTCTAAAGGAGTTTCGGATGGCATTCGTAATGCTGAGGTGTTTTATTAGGGTGGGCGAATAATTTGGAGAATTTAGAATGTTGCTAAACTAGTGGAATAATCATCGTTATCGTTTTGTTTAGCTATAAAAGTAAAATGAGATAGATAAGGAGTAAATTTAATTAGATAGTTAAGTTATGCATGGCAAATGGTCGAGATCTACTATTAAACGTATGCATCATCTGAACGACGGAAGCGCAAACTTAATAAAAAGTAAAAAAAACTTAAAAAAAAAATACTTTTTTTTATGATGTATATATGATGTTTATTTTTTATTATTATTTGGAAGTGTTACTATTAATTTTTGTTGTTTAGAAATAAATATATATTTTTTTTTATAAAAAGTTACGTTTGATCTCCTATCCAAGGACTTACTAGATAAAAAGCTGCTTAGCTTTCGTAATAGACTGCGAATATCTCCAATAGCTTAGCTACGGGCGCTCAACAATTAGGGTGTGACAGTAAAATAGGGCAAATCGAATCAGTAAGTCGTCAGGTGAACAAAGAAACGCGTTCAATTACACCCCGCCGGTGTTATTGTAGCAAACCGCGGCCTCGGGTAAGTCACGGATAATGATACACACGCAAGGGCGGAGCGGAAGCGATTTGGTTGGAAAGGATTAAACAGATTTTTTTTAATCTCTAACGCACATTTTTTTAAACAGTAGTAATCGATACCACACAATGCGGAAGTCGATACTCTGCTTTAACTAGATTTACCTACTGGAAGCAGTATTCAACATGGGTAAAGAGACCAGTAGGGATTTTTCCGAGGGTATTACTTGCTACTGTACTCCTATTTTTATCAAGACTTCTTTGCACTGCGCCATTAAATAGTACCTAATTTTAACTTGAAATTTGAATTTCGAACGTACATATTCAGTCTTTTCAGAGATAGCTGTAATTTTCTGTTAGGGTACATGCCAAAAAAAGTTAGGGAACTGTTTTATATTTTGCCAGGTGCAAAAAACGTAACCTGACCCCTATACTCGCGATAATCCTCTAACTCGCACTGCCTCCCAGTCATTATCAAGCTGAAATTGGAAGAGAGCAATTAGACGACTCGGAGACGGCCGCGGGCGACAAATAATCGCAACAAAACACTAATTCTGCCCCACCCTCGTACCTGCTGCTGCGTGGAGGGAATAGTATCTGTTGTTTGTTTACAAGTCACGTGATTCGATGTTTGTTATTATTGAGACGATATATATGTACATAAATGGATCTTGATTAAAATATGTATATATATATAGATTTGGCGTGTAATATTGTTTGAAGTTGATATCATTCGGGAATGTGTAACTTTGTGACAACGTATCAAAATACGTATGTCAAATCAAAGTTAGTGTAATTTTGTATGAATTTTTATGTAAAAGAATGACTCCATCCAATGATAAATTAATTCGACCGATAAGGTCTGTTTTCATTTGAATCAAATATGTTACAATTTAGTCTGAATTTCAAAAAATCCGCATAACTTGGGATAGACTGTAAAACGTAGGTAAAGTATGAATGCATTTCTACAATTCTGCTCAATTAAACTAATAACTGAAGCTTGTTAAAACTTCAGTTAGTTTATTTGTTAATTCTTTGAATATACGATTTTGTTTTAAATACTACTAAGAAAATTATTCTCCGTTTCTTCTCTATCCTTAAAATCCCACTTGGATCTCGAATTCCTTCCAGCGTCGGCACGGGTTGAATCCCCATGGCGATGTTTAAACAATCGTTAAGCGCTGCTTAAATTAAATCAGCGATTAATGCCTGTTTAGTAGCACCCGCTTCAAGTGGCAGGGGATATAACTCAAAGACTCCTTACTACTAACTACTTTTACGCCTTGTGTATGTTACAGGGAATCAGGATTCTCTCGTAGCTCTTCCTTTTTAATCTATACTTATATTATAAAGCTGAAGAGTTTGTTTGTTTGTATGTTTGTTTGTTTGTTTGAACGTGCTAATCTCAGGAACTACTAGTGCGAATTGAAAAATTATTTTTGTGTTGCATAGACCATTTATCGAGGAAGGCTTAAGGCTATATAAAAATAAACAAAAAGACTTACTGAAATGTTTTTTAACACGAAATTAACAAATATTACTTACTAGTCTAACTACGATAGTACTAAAATCACTTAAACATAGGCTTTTTTGATAACATTTTCATATACTTAATCCAAAAGCCTATATGCCTATATGATAAAACAATATAATATCTCGTATTGTAGACAATTGATTCTTGCGTGGTTGTAATTTTATCAGATGAGAATGTCAGTGGCATACGAAGAAAAGAATATCACATATTGATTCCGTAATTTTCTCTAGCTTATGTAAATAGTTGACTACGTGAACTCACTTGAAAATTAAATGTGACAGAATATTCTGTTATAATAAAAAATCTGTATATGATGTCGGTGCTTCAGGTGTTTAATTGCAATTTTGGGAGAAATGGCGAAGCATTTGTCAAGTAAAATGGACGTTTTGAGATGCCTCTTGTCATTATGCTCAAATGACAGCGGCCTGAAGAAAATACTCCTTTAAAATAGTACTGACAATGCCAGCTTGAAACGGCTTCCTTGTCATGTTAAGCACCACTATAGTCTAAGATGTAGCACGCTTGCCTAGAAGAAACCTATTTACTCTAAATTTGTGTGTTTCGGCAGTTTCGAATAAGGGACAGTTCTATTGCAGTACAAGCTTCTACCATCGACCACTGTGACATATATGCGGCTATCGGTAATGTCGATTTGCTCGTTTAAAACAAGACAAATATAAAAAGAAACAAATGTATTTCACTTATAGACTAATAACCCAGTCTTAAGACTGTATACTATAAATATTTTTTCATCCCACCATCTCGGAAACAGTATTTTTGCTCTTCAATATCTGAGTGCAAAAGCCGTTTTTATTCTCTAGAGGATAAAGTAAATTGAATTTAGAACATCGTGTGTTACAAGTTTTTGAATTAAAAAAAAAACATTAAACCTATTTACTGCTACCTCTATGGTGCCGAATATATAATACAACTTTTTTTAAATTTGTTAAAAACTCGACTCGAAACCTTCTTGGTGTTCTTTTTTTCAATTTGCTTTGTACGCCGTTCTTTACGCGGCATATTTTCACGTCATTGTTAAACCTTATATTAAAAACAAGAAACTTGAAAACCAGTGAAAAAACTAAAATGAGTGATTCTAGTGACGGGGAGGTTTGTTTGACGCCAACTGAATTGACTGAAACTGTTAATAATGCTCAAATGAGCTTTCTCCCTCAACAATCACGCGTTTTGCATTTAGTCATTTCCTCGCTGAGGTGGAATGAAAAGTTACGTGTTGCACTCGAGTGCAAAGATTTTTCACCTCGTGCTCTTTTGATTCCCTCGCTAACGCTCAGGATTCTTCGCTTGCTCGGTCATCAAAATTGAGCACGCGGTTAAAAAACAACTTTGCACTCTTGTATAACAAATAACTATTTTCTGGCATGCAGTAGATTATAGCTCTATTATATCCCATTGCGTACACGCCTAATTTATACAGGAAGTTTAATTAATTAAAGAGCTTTAAATTTTAATAAAATAGTTTAAAAAAGTGTTTATACGTGTATTGTACAAATCTTTGATTATTTGTTTTGTTTGTTCACAGGTACGTTAATTGGCTGTATTTTGTAGATTTAACCATTAAACAGTGAGTACATGTTATAGAATTAAGGGAACTAGTTATTATGTTTTTTTTCTGTAACTCAGAGCTCAAAACGCTTGAAAATAAGCCTATATACATAAATAAATAATTTGAGTTTAATTAGGAAACACCTAACATCATAATTGAAAATTTAATAAATTAATGCAAATGAAACAGTTAAATTAATTTGTGAGTTTTCAATTTGTAATTTGATTTCTAACTTTTAATGATTCGAAACGCGCTTATATTATGTTTGCGTTTTACAAATTAACGAACTTTATTAAACATTATAATTAGACTTGTTCAAAATAAGTATTTCCGTGAACAAAAAACTTGATTTGTTTCAAAGTGTGGCTTTAGATATTTTCGTAACCCTTTACTATTTCCATACAAAAATCACGACAATTCGTCACTCATTTTCACCTTGAAATAGCAGTTAACAAATATCTCTTTTGAGTCGTATTTCTCATGATTGAGGGTCGTGACTCCCCCGCAGAATTAATTCGTTACAGGAGTTCCCTTGTGCAGATACATCGTGGTGGGCGCCCAGGTCCTTCCACGGAAGACACATGGGTACACCCATATTTGTTTTAATCCTAACAGAACTAGGTCTATACCAGCACAAGCTGAGTTGACGCCAGAGTGTGATAAAAAAAAACATGTGTTTGTATGTATTTGTTGGAATCTCGTTATAATGTGGTACACTCACCTGAGGAATTTGTTCTGGTTCAAAACCAGTTTTGAATGTGTATTTGGCTTATATATGAACTCATTCTGTTATGTGTACCGTTATAAATAAATAAATGTTCTTTTTTGTGTTATTCGTGTTCCTTAAAAAAGCAAACCTTAAAATTCATATGATGGCATTTCAAAACCGTTACCCTCGTGTATTTCGCGCGTCACCTCGGTAAATGTCTGAAACGGTCTGCGGTGGATGTCGGGTGACACGCTCGCCACAACTGGATTTTGGGGGTAGAGAATTGTAACTACATGTGTTGAAATCATATAAAAAGCTTTACTTAAATATTATTTGACAAGATTACTGCGGCTTCGTTTACGTTATCTAAATTTATAAATCTCAAAGGTGACTGACTGACTGACATAGTGATCTATCAATGCACAGTCCAAACCACTGGACGAATCGGGCTTAAATTTGGCATGCAGGTAGATGTTATGACGTAGAGATCCGCTAAGAAAGGGTTTTTGGACATGCCACTTTTAAAAGGTGAAATAGAAGATGCAAGTTTTACTTCGCGAGCGAAGCCGCGAGCACCCACTAGTCTAATATAAAACGATGGACTTTCGCGATTACAACATGGAATGTCACGATTAGGTTGTAATATACAACGATACATTCTTTTCATCTTTTGGAAAACAGTTCAAAACATTTTATACGGAAAACCATCCCTTGAAGTAAGTTTGCGCTTTAGGAAAAAAGTCGAGTACACTTCCAGCTAATATCACTCGTCCTCATTCCGGAGTCGTTTAAAAGCATTTCTAGTGGTGGAAAGGCAAAGCCAAAGTGGTCTAGGATAGGACGGCTGAGCCGCTGATAAAACATATAAGTAGGAACGCGATCAGAGAAATGAAATATGAGATAGATAAGCATTTAACGTAAAATAACATCACAAGCATAAAGAAGTTCTTACCTTATTAATCACTACTTTTTATACTACTTTATATTATGAAGGCGAAAGTGTATACATATTTATGTGACTTTGTCTTGTTCATGTTGAAATGGTTTGAATGATATTTGTTATTTAGGTAGATTAGTCCCTGAATCAACATGTTAGCCAAGTTTGTTGTTACTGTACAAAGATTTGTCTCTAGATGAATTGTCCAAAAAAATATCTAAAATGTCTCATCGCATTGTAAAAAAGTTGTCAGGTTTCACATGCCTTATGGGTCAGTCATGGTGCTGGGCCTTTGGCTTTCTAAAAGTAGGTGACATTTTTCTCTTACTTACTTTACAATTACAAGCTAGCGTTCAAGATCATAGGCTACAACGTTGCTTACCATCAGACACGTTGTAGTCAAACGTGAGCCTATCTCACATAAAAAAAAAATTGGCCATTCTTGCTCCAGTTCGATGTAAAGTTTACATCTCGCGAAATGGGATCAAAATTATGATGAAAATGTGGGACAACATAATAATACCGGTAGAAGTACGGCCAGCTGTACATTTTCATAAGCATTTTCGCCCGAGCGAGGGTAAACGATAAGTGGCCAAATATTTTACCCCTAGATTGTGTGCTAGGTTTTTTATACCGATCGTGACAGTAGGCTAGAAAAAAGTCCTCGTCTTCGACGTATTCCTCATTATTGAGAGTCCTGACTCCCCCGCAGAACTAATTCACTGTAAGATTCTTTTGGGCAGTTACATCATGCCGTGATGAGCGCCCAGATCAGTTCACAAATAACACATTTTGTATGATTTGATGTTGTTAAACACGATTTCCGCACTATTTTAGCTTGGAAATAAATTGAATTTAAAAAATAATGTAAGCCATTTTTTGTAGCACCATCTAGCTTCATACCACGCAAGTGCTTGTGATATGGGCACAAAAAACTTATATACATATACATAATATGCTGGAATCGAACTAACATCAAGTACTTAGTATCCCCGACTTTTACACCCGTAGTTAATGCTTATTAAAACCACGAGCATCAGTTAAAGTAAACTAATAAACCGTCGACTTTGTTTAGAGACGCTTCTTCAGGAGCGAACGGAAGTTAGTGGACACACACGGACAGGCCAGTTTGGTGAATAAATAAATTGTTATTAGTAACTGTAAAAAGATCACTGAATAAATAGGTGTCTTTTGGTCAGTCGTACTACACCGTAGGTTACAGCGTTTAACATCGGGCAATCAACGTATTTTTTAATTCGCATTTTTTATGTGTGACAGGTTTACGTTTCTATATTCTTAAGTATATCCAAATTACTGAGCACACTGTGATTTAACTTCCATATCCGATATTAGAACAGTGTACTCGTAAGATCGTTTTCTGCGCAGTCACCGTTTATGTCACAATACTAAAATTTACGCAAGGAATGTCGGACTCAATTACAACAGTATTACAAATATTTGTATTAATTTTTTTACAGGTTCATTCATTTTTTTATAGATTTGCGTTTAATCGCAGCGCGCCTGATGTTAAGCCCAGAATTAGGGTGTTACACGCTTACATAGGAGATAGTGATGATACCTTCTCACACTATATTTAAATACCCCTATTGCTCTGCTCTTCATTATCTTATCCCGTGTGTCCCCGCACCTAACCAGCCCGTTAACATGGTGTTTAATTTTAAATTCCGTGGCCCGGAGCGCGCGTCGCCCGTAATTTTAATTGCTCATACTGTAGCTTTAATAAATTACCACACTCGCGTAAGTACTTAGCAGTTCGCTGCGAAGAATGGGCAGGTTTGTTGGATACCTACGAGATACGTGTATGTATAGGTAGCTATACATATATTTCAGGTTCCTAAGCTGATCAATGTGATACCAGTATCTTAATCATGCCATAGTGCAAAGTGTAAAAGGTGACAATAGGTATTTATATGTTAGGTTTCCGTGCTTTATAAATTCAGAAGTGTGTTCGTTGGTCTGTTTGTTTGTTTTTTCGCATGTTTTGCTATTTTTGGTATGATGGTAGAATAGAGTCCTGATACTGACCTCACCGTGTCAGTATAAAAACGACCGGCTTTTTAAATACTTACCATGTATGTATAAGTAGGTGGATCTTTTAAGTTCCTAAACTCGGAATGGAATCCAAGTATCTCTTCCTACTAATATCACAAAGATAGGCAAAGGTTTGTTGCGCTTGAGACTTGTCGTAAACGTGTTTCACCCGTTCTTTAATATTAAATGCTGAACAGATTCGTTTGAAATGTACTTGATTATTTACATAGGCTAATTCTACAGGGTGGCGCAATAGAACGTGCATATTGCATCATCTTTTTTCGCGGGGTAGAAAGTGCGCGGGCGGGGGGAGCCTGCATCGTTGGGTAGGCGGGCTCATGGAGTTTTAGTCACTATGAGTCACTTCGACGGGAAGCGTCGCGCATTTTGCGTGCGCGCATTTTACGAGAACTCTCGTTCATACATCGTTACTAGGCGTTTATATTGTTCTGAATATGGACTACGGCAAATTAGTGAAGCTCCGAGTGCTAATTTAATTAAAATATGGGTACAGCGTTTTGAAGAGACTGGTTCAACGTTTAAACAACTAGCAAAAGGTCGTCCAAGAACATCTAGGACCGACGACAATATCCACAAATGTCTGTCTGACTGTACGAGGAGATCCACAAATGTCTACTCGCAAGAGATCGTCTGTCTTACACTTATCGCGACGAAGTTTGCAACGAATTTTAAACTTGGATCTTAAACTGCATCCTTACAAGCTGCAGTTAACACAAGAATTGAAAGAGCCTGACTTCGGAGCAAGGCTCGCATTTGCTAATGAAATGCTTAATCGATTTTCCAATTTTGACAATATCCTTTTCTCAGATGAGGCCCACTTCCATATCAATGGGTTCGTAAATCGTCAAAATTGTCGTTACTGGAACAGTCAGAATCCCAAACTCAAGCGCCAGAAACCACTGCATAGTCCTAAAGTGACAGTATGGGCAGCAATCTCTGGTAGAGGAATAATTGGACCGTTTTTCTTTGAAAATGCGCGGGGGCAAAACGTCACTGTTAATACCGAACGCTATGTTGCGATGTTGGAAGATTTTTTGGCTCCAGAGCTTGAAAATTCAAGAATAGTGAATTCTAGGACTTGGTTTCAACAAGACGGAGCTACCTGTCACACTTCAAATGACTCCATGGCGGTTGTGAAACAGATGTTCCCTGGCAGACTGATTTCGATAAGAGGTGATATCCCATGGCCCCCACGTAGTCCAGACGTGACGCCTCCTGACTTTTTTTTGTGGGGATACCTCAAGAACAAAGTCTACAGCAATAATCCGAAAAACATCGATCAGCTCAAGGAGAATATCCGTGGTGAAATGGCAGCAATTACACCAGCATTACTGAAGAAAGTTTTCAATAACTTCCGTTTGCGATTAGAGGAGTGTCGTCAAAGAGAGGGTCATCATTTAGACGATGTTATTTTCAGTCAGTTTTATTTTAACTATACCTTTTGTATTTATTTTTTAATCAATATTTCAAATATGCACGTTCTACCACCTGTACTTTACACAGAGACTTCAGGACGCCTAGAGTCCTGAAACGAAATCCACTCTAGGGTATGTTGAAGGCGTAGCATAATTTTGAAGGAAATTGTCTCTCAAATATACACAAATCATGTAAAGTAACACAGTCGCGTAACAATAAAGAGGTACAACTCTACATAATACCTATCCGTCTATCCATGCTCCGTCGCTCAAAGCAATATTATGACGCAACGATGTTTTTGTGGATACAAAATTCATAATGTGAAGTTCTCACGCACTGCCTGGATGCTACACGGAAATGCACTCTTGATTTCGTTGTGATTTATTTGATAGGTTAAATTGCTAGTTGATTGGTATCACGTTGTCATGGTTTTATAAACCAACTAGTGGGTGCTCGTGGCTTCGCTCGCTTTAAAAAGTAAAACTTGCATCCCTTATTTCACCCCTTTCAAAATAGCATTTCCGAAAATTCTTTCTTAGCGGATGCCTACGTCATAACATCTACCTTCATTCCAAATTTCAGCCCAATCCGTCCAATGGTTTGGGCTGTGCGTTAATAAATCACTATGTCAGTCAGTCAGTCCGTCACCTTTGAGTTTTATATATTTAGATGTTGTAGCAAATATTCGCATACCTACAATTACTTTACTTCGTATTGTAATAGTTCATTTTTATTTTACAAAACAAGTGATAGGCAGTCAGATAGACCGCCTGATGGTAAGCAGTCACCGTCGCCTAGGGACACTTACATCGCTTTGCCTATTTTCAGTTTTATACCAAAAGTTTGATAAATCTTTTTCGTTTCGATAAAAAAACCCTTAGAAAATTCTCGTTTGATAAGTTTTGTTGTATTTTTGTTTGATAACTTCAGACGATATTCGTTGAAATAAAATATAGTTTCCAAGTACCAATAGATAGATACTTATCTAGAGAGCGTTGTAGTACTAAAGTACTTGGATCTGAATTCACTTAGGCAGGGCTCGGTCCAACGGGTTTTATGCCTGTCTGTTTATTTTTATAGCTAGACATTGGATGGTCAAATGTTTACCAGATTTTGATTCGATACCGAAACTGATACACGAATGTTTCACACATTTACTTACATAAGTAATAATAAATTAAAAAAATATTGAGAGCCATCAAATTATTTTTGAGTAATTTTCTAGCTGTTAGAAAAAATGCAACTTAACAACACATTAAAATTACACCACAAGTCTCTGTAATACATTTTTAAACATTAACACCATGGTAAAAGCATCGTAACCATTAACCATAGTGTTTTCTCCAAGCTTCGCTGCGTTCACTGATTGACATAATATTGAATTTCATCGCGTTAAATTAAAACCCCATGCGAGGTGATCTCTTTCATGGTGTTTGGTGGTGTGATGGGTTATTTATAAATATTTATTTACATGGATGAGCGGTTGAAAGTTCGTTAAATTTTTCAATAAAAAAAATATTTGGTTCTATGATAAATGAACAATCGACCAGAGTTTCCATTAATAAGTAAGGAAGTACATACATATATGATATGATGATAGTGGTGATCTTTTGATGTCAACGATTTTTAAGACCTCTCCTATGGTGTAAGTACCCACTACTGCGTTTTTTGTACGATACCATCGGTAAATAAGTATTCGCAACAGTATTTGTTCGAAAAGATAGTGTATAAGGAAACTATGGTTCGAACAATAGATCTTCATAACTGAAGCTTTAGCTTTTTGCTGAGCAAAAAGTACAGTAAAAATGTTTGCTATAGAAATATATAAACTATGCAATATAAACCTTCCAAAACTAAAATTAACCCTTGCACCACCCGACACGACACGGCGAGGCGATGCGACGCGTCACCCGTCAATCTGACGTATGACAGTCGCGTGTCACTTTTGACAGATTGCGGGCGGAAGCCGGGACCTATTTTCGGCGGGATTGCTTTGAATAATGTATTGTTTCGAATGCACGGCGTCATTCTCTCTGCTTTCTGTGCCGTGAATGCGATACGTGGATACGTGGACTATTTTCGTGGCTTTTGATGTACGAATAATTGTTGCTAAGGATTTGTAGCTCCGTACAAAAGTTGCATCAAAAATGCTCTTCTTTTTTAACTGTGACATATTTAAAAAAAAACACATATTCAACAACAACTACACAAAGAAACAATACAGCACCAACTCGGCATCACGCTGGTTGTGTGGAAGCAACCAGCGCTGATCTTCTACATTTACATCTTTCTTCGACATACTTACTACTCGAAAACAAAATTTACTCGTGAATAGTTACGATGCATGATGTATAGCTGAACACGACTAAATGTTTGATCGCAGTTACTCGCTAGAAGGTCAAACCCCCACCCACCTACACAACAGCGGCGGCACCGGTTGACCATTCCGTTTTTGGTTCAGTTACATTTCTACACCATCAATAAAATTATTCGTAGCTTTTGATATTCAGCTCGAGGAATGTCTCGTGTTGACTATTGTTTTTAGTTTGACAGCAGCATGATGTATGAGTAACAAAACAAGTATGTTTGTGAAACGAGAGAGAAGTTGCTCCCAAGGTTCTTTGCATTTAGGACGATCTTGAAGTGAACATGTTGTTTGAGTTTTCAATGTTTGTTCTGAAAGTTTAGGTTTATAGTATATTTATACAAAACTTTAGCAGACTTGTTGTGGACTAATTTGGTATGTGTTACTTGAGTAGTGTTAACAGACCAACGTTAACTTATGTGTTAGATTTTTATTTTAAAAATGTATCAGTCGATGTTGAGAAAGATTCCCAAGTTGACCATCAGCAATAAATTTAACGATAACTAGTTTTGCGTTTACAAACAATACACATGAAATAGTAGTTGGTGAATGGTCTTAGTTATGCAGTTAAATCATATCAGAGGCCCTTAGGAACAGTTTGTAAACTCTCGACGCCAGATTTCATCACCATACTCATACAATGAAACGTAAATAAAAAAATGTCAAATGCGTTAAATTTATTTTGACAAGATATTTATAACAAGCTTCTCTTACTCTCATATATTTTTCCTATCTGACATTACTTTGCTCGCTCTACTTTGCAACTGTCATATAAACTGTGTCACCACTTTGTTATACGATCCTTTTGGATTTTTACACGGATTCTTTTGGTAAATATTGTCGCTGAGAGACTTTTCAAGGTGTAAGGTTCCTTTATATTGGCTCACACTTTGCTGACGCGGCGATTCATTTTTAGCTTTTGATAAAAAATTGATAAATTTAAGCGATGGTACTTAAGTATTTTATTTTCAGTTCTTCGTAGTAAAAGACAGAATGTTAAATATCTAGATTTAACTTTTATATAAGGCTTTATTTTATAATCGCTTTTATATAAGGTACGTATTAACTAGAGTTAATAGGTACCTTATATAAACGTCGACGCGTAGCGCGAGTGTTACGCCCTAGGCTGTAGCAATGCTTAACATCAGGCAAGTTTTAGTCAAATGCAAGTCTATCCCACGTAAATAAACCTTTGGAATATTAAGAACAATATCAAAGAATGTTTATATACAACTAGCTGTGCCAGCGACTTCGTCCGCGTGGAATAGTTATTACCATAAAAACGGTTCTAGTGAATTAATCTTAAAAGATAGACATATACTGTTGTACACATTTCGTTAGATCATTTCAAGAGGAATAATTCTTTCACTATTATTTTTTCGATATCTTGATCCGTTTTCGCAGCACACGCAACGTAAGCCCTCAAAGATGAATAATTTTCCCTGTTTTTTTTTCACATTTTTCTTTGTTTCTTCGCTCCTATTAGTTGCAGCGTGATGTTATATAGCCTAAAGCCTTCCTCGATAAATGGTCTATTCAACACAAAAATATTTTTTCAATTCGCACCAGTAGCTCCTGAGATTAGCGCGTTCAAACAAACAAACAAACTCTTCAGCTTTATAATATTAGTATAGATGACTAGCAACGCCCGCAGTGTTACTCGTGTTGATCTGAAACAAAAATGTACCTATTTGTGCGTTAATCCAGGGTATTATACTAATACTTATTTTTATCCTGATCCTAAATCAACCGTGAGCGTGAAAAAGTAATACTTAACACACACACATACGTCAAAGTTTTCACCTTTACTAGTCATACAAGCTATATCTAGGTAAGTATGTGATTTTGGGAGTGATTTTATCCTTGATTTTAAACTCCTGAAAACTTTTTTAATTTGTTTGGGTAACCATTTCTTTTTGTTTTTCATAAAATAATATTAGCTAGCCGAGTAATATCAGCATGAACTATAACCGCATTGGTCTCCATTTCTAATATTTATCCTTCATACAAACAGACTGCCGAGAGCTTATTAAAGAGGGTGGATTTCAATCAAACGGCAAACACTCGCACCAGCGGCGTGGATTTGTAAAAAAATGTAGCAGAGATATTCTACGGTTATAATAATAGGATAGAAATAAAATGAGTTAATATGAGCGCGCCATAATATTTTATCGAGGGCTTACAAACCGGCCTAAGGGCCTCTGACTTACCTTCCTGTTAGCTACTGAATCAACAATTGCTTTTTCTTTTTCCAATCGAATGAGAGTGGCCAACTCTGGTGTCGAGAGTTTATCAAGCCGCCCTAAAGGCCTCTGACAGGGCTTAACGACTGCCGTACTAGACAAGCAGCCGGGACCTACAATTTTACAATTGTTTAAATTTGCCTATCAAACATACTGCTGGTACATATCTTAATATATAAAACTCAAAGGTGACTGACTGACTGATTGACTAACTGATATAGTGATCTATCAACGCACAGCCCAAACCACTGGACGGATCGGGCTGAAATTTGGCATGTAGATGTTATGACGTTGGCATCCGCTGAGAAAGGATTTTTGGAAAAACCGCTTTTAAAGGGGTGAAATAGGGGATGCAAGTTTTACTTCTTAATGCGAGCAAAGCCGCGAGCATCCACTAGTATGCAATAAAGCTGGAAAACTTTAATACATACCAGCTCTTACATATGTAGGTATTTGTTTCTACAGGCCATTCTATGCCCTCTGGCTGTATCTCCACGCATCCTTCATATCTACGATCATTGAAGATGAGGAATTTATCCTAATAGTCTGTTCAGCTTATCTCAACAGCTTAGCGCCTCCCAGTGAAGGAAGATTTTTATGATGCTGTCTTTTATATAGGTTTTTTTTCTTAGATAATGTAATAGTTTAGTATCAGATACTAACTACTTAATATCTAGAACATTTTAAAGTAGATTAAATATTAAATTTACGAAACCGACAATACTGGTCTGCCTTTCCAAAAATTTATTGAACCTATAATCAAGAATATCCGATTTTATTGTTACTTGCCTAGTGCAAATTACGTTAAAATCTTTAGATGAGGAACAAGCCAGTTGATATATAGACAGTAGACACAAACTTACGAAACTTACTACACGTATTTGAAAATGCCTTGGGAGCCTAAGTCAATATACCTATATATCATATTTTCAAACTTTCCTTGTTTTCTATACACTATACATATACATACTTACAGTACATGAGTAAATAGTCATCTTCTTTTTTTGTAGCTGGTTAATAAAACTGTCAGAACACACCTCAAAATCCTTACAAAGCATTCGTAACCCCATCGATATTGAAGTCAGATAAACCGTACACGCCTCCACTCGACTGAAAAACTATTAAGCGACGGATCCCTCGCGATAAAACGGAGACGGACGGCCGTTTGCCAGCCGAGCGCGCGGTACCCTGCTGGTTGAACCTCAACGGGATATCGTGTTAACAACAATATATATATAAAAAACGAAAGTATGCGCGTTTGTC
Organism: Macaria notata; assembly: GCA_927399415.1. Classification (NCBI taxonomy): domain Eukaryota; kingdom Metazoa; phylum Arthropoda; class Insecta; order Lepidoptera; family Geometridae; genus Macaria; species Macaria notata. Next base: position 1,350,027 of record OV656750.1, on the reverse strand, counting down.
TTTTTGTTTCTCCTTCGTTAGTCGACTATTAAGTTTTTTTTATTTAAGTCGTTTGTGTTTCTGTTTGTAATTTTTTTCAATGTGTTTTACAATAAAGAATCAAACACCAACCCGCTATCTCTTATAGTTTTTGAGATCCCATGGGGTATTCCAAGGTCCGATGATCAAAGTGATGGGGATGCTCGGCTTTCGTTCTCACATCTATCTATACATTATTTAGAAATTAAGTGTGTTAAGTTTTTAATACATACCATACATACAGAAGCTGTGTTTTCTGCGAACTACAATCCAGGGGTCCTTAAATCTAGAGTTAATAGGTATCTTCTAGGTAAGCGTGTTACATCCTAGGCTGCAGCAATGCTTAACATCAGGCAGGCTGTGGTCAAACGTAAACTTATCCCACGTAGAAAAAAACCTTACCTTAGCTGGCGTTGCGTGCAAGCCAGCTTATAATAATGCATCAAGCATTCCTGCAATAGTAAAAAACGCTATTTAGCAAGGTTTCGTGCAAGATTCGAGTAATATAAGGCTTACATAAAGCCTCAGGAGATCTTCTCAACCTGGTGTTTGCTGCGATATTTCAATCATATATATTTTAAGGGCTCAAGTGTTTTTTTTATTTACCTATACTGTCCAATTCTAGACAGTTTTAACTTTTGTAAAACTTAGAAAAAAACGGAATTATCAAAGCACGCAAAAGATTACTTATACTTGTTTTCTTTTGTTATTGGTATACAATAATGTATATTGTATTGAATTGAAGAGATGTAATGCATTTGAACCCTTACAGTCCAATAACGTAGCGTGTTATCATGGGTATGGGTGATAACGTGTGCTTTATTCCACTCGCCTTATGGTGATAGAGAATGTACGACGAGAGGTGGGTATAGGAACTACTAGGTACTATTTGAGAAAGTGTTTTTCAGTGCGGTGTCAGTAGGTTTTTCATTGTACAGTGTAGTTTCAAAAGATCAATTTAGATCATAGTATTGGGACAGAGGGCGGCCTTATCATTTGGAGTGATCTCTTCCAGGCAACCTAGTTAAAAATTATCCTGCTAAACCAATTTATTTTTATTTTTATATTTTTTTTAGTGAACTTGTGCGAGCCTTCTAATTTAGTCGGAATAAAATGTAGCCTATGTCAATTGTAACATTAATCAATCTAGATAAAGAATAAATTATGTTTTCCTAAAAAAATGTACGTACATACATAGTTAGTATGAAATCACACACAATTATGTTGAAAAAAGTCCGCATTCCTATAGAATTTTGAGTTTTTTTCCTCCCAGTCTACGCTCCTATGTGTCGTGCCGTTAATAAGGGTTCTCATTAAATCTCACCAACTTGAACTACAGGCGGTAGCTTTGTATGGCGGTGGAGATTGTCAGCCTAGATTTGTAATTGGATTCCTAGTTAAAAAAAATAGAAATGTTTGAAGCCTCAGATTCTTCTATTTAAGACTATAGTGTATTGCTTAACATCAGGCGAATTATGGTCAAGTGTAAATCTATTTCTTGGAAAAAAATTGTTTGGTTAGTTCAGGTGTCTGAAGCAGTACGCGATCATCGAAATTAAATATACGTTGAGGAAAGATGGGTAGACTGAAAATTGACATTTACACCACAATATATCTAGAAGTCGTAACCAACAAAAAATATAGGTACAATACATATGTTATTGGTATTTAAGTAAGCAATAAAATAAAATTGAATTTTTAACCGTTCTTACACGCGTTAGTACTTGTATTCAAACTAAAAGTGTTAGCTTTAAGTTACATCGATATTAACTTTATTCAGGTAGCTTACATCCACTGACATGAAACGTGCCTAAAGAAAAATCCGGGGACATACTCGCGACGCGGATCTTACAATATACATAATATTCCCAAAATATACTGACATTAACCTATCTCAACATTGATTATAAAAATTGTAGAAATACCATCATAGTTATGTTGATTTTGAACAGCATGCTACTTAGGACTAGTAATTGAAGTCAAATTAAATAAAGAAATCATATTGTAAGTTTGACGCTTGCTAATACTTTAATATGACTGTTCATTATCAAATATACAATATTTTATGAAAAAAAAATTATAATGCATTTTCACAAAGTCTCACGTAACAGCACATACATTTTTTTAAGGTTTATTTCAAGACAATTCCATTGGATTATGTAACTCTTATTTAGCATTACCTCTAAACGCCAACACAAAAAGGATTCTAGAATTAGTTAAGTTTGCCTTAAAAAAACGATAAGTGATTTGTGTTTTTTTTTGTAAATTCATATAATGTTGTGTTATCGATAAGTGCGGCATATTCGCTCTGCGATCTATTTACATACATAGTCTATGCCATTTATTCCCTACATATATTCGGATCACGCGCGGTTTGTGTGTACAAGGGGTTGTATAGGGGTCGGGTGTAGAGCTGAACTGTTTTTAATAAAGTCGGTTAAACATGCCCTGAGGTGGTAGTATGTTTAGCGTGGATTCATAGGTTATTTTGGATAAAAAGACATCATAAGATTCGATTTCAACTTAACAACCTTACTAAATTTAATTGTACATCCGGTTGTAGAAGTCATGTTATAATACTATTTATTTGATACTAGCTGTGCCAGCGACTTCGTCCGCGTGAAATAGTTATTAACAGAAGCCCTCAAAGATGAATAATTTTCCCCAATTTTTCCATATCTTCCATGGTTTCTTCGCTCCTATTAGTTGCAGCGTGATGTTATATAGCCTAAAGCCTTCCTCGATAAATGGTCTGTTCAACACAAAAATAATTATTAAAATCGCACCAGTAGTTCCTGAGATTAGCGCGTTCAAACAAACAAACAAACAAACTCTTCAGCTTTATAATATTAGTAAAGATTAGCCATAAAAAATATTTTAAAACAAAATAGATTTCCCTTAACCACAATTTACCTGATGGTGATTTTCCTAGTAGTTTAAAAAAGCAGTATTTCCCGTGAAAATTTCAAGCTTTGTTTCAGTAAATGCCTAGTCATTCCAAAAACCTAAAAAAGTTTTTTTTTTACTGGTCGACAGATTTGACACAAAAATAGATCCTTCAAAAAATAGCCCGTCACCTATCATGTCGCACCCTTGTCCAAATATTCCGACAAACTTTAACAAAACATCGGTAAACCCTCGATATTAGTTAAATACCTGAACAATACATTATACAGGGTTCTAAAACCAGGTTATAATGTAACGTGTCAAACGGTAGGTATACCCTTGTCAAAGGTGGCCTGACAACCATATTTATACTAAGGCTAAGGGATTTAAAGAGTTTTATAGATGTACAAGGTTTTTTAAAGATATTCAGGTATATAGAAGTAACACTTTGAGTTTTGAAATCTAAACTTAGGTTGTTTTTAATTGCGAATAGTCTAGCCTGATGCTGCCTTGATCGTTTTGGCATAAACCCACTCGACCCACTGCTGGGTATAGGCCTCCTCCCCTAGGTGCTATTGTATCGGTCTTGTGCTTTTCTTGTCTAGAGAGGCCCCTCGATGGATCGGATGGCATTGATCCACCTGGCTGTATCCATATACCTTAGTTTGTAGTTTTTGTTGAAATAGCTAAAATTTGGATATTTTATAAATTTATTTTTCGAGATTTTCAACAGTCAGTGCAACAGTTTAATTGCAAGTACCATTGGGGGACTTGAGTTGAATTTGACTTATCAAAATCAAACAATTCACTCGACTAACATTTGTGTCCATGTTTCCTGTAGTTGAGTACTAATTCCACTAAATATATAAAGTCAAACACTAAGTATACTAAGTCAATTTGTCAAGTTATTACACTCTCGTCCCTTGACAATTAAGTTGGAAACTTAAACATTAAATTATACCTGAATGGTGTATCTTCAGGTATTGACGACAAAGGGTTGAATCGAATACAGGTAAGTCTTATATTGATGTCACATGTCAAGTCTTATAAATTAACTAGTAGATTTTTAGCCGGAGTTGTTTCTTATGTTATTTCCTAGTGTATAAATAATATTAACAAATATCTTGAGCATATTACACTCAGCATATTTGTACAACTGCAAGGTACGTTTGTAAAGTACACACAACGACATATAACATGTCTGTTTTAAAACTGTGTAAAATACAATTATGTTTGCATTATTTTAACTATTTCATTTCTTTGTTCTCAGGTACGTTTCTCTATGCACACAGTAAAAGTGTATTGATAAGTATTATATACATTTTAAGTAATTATGTATCTGTGAAGGCTAATTGTAACTACAACAACCCTATATACATATGTATGTATGTCCGATTCGATTACTTTTGATGTGCTTATTTGAAGTAAAAAGATGATCGTATTTTAATTAAACATTCGACCTATCATTATTGTACATTTAAATCTACATTAACATTTGAATCAAACCGGAAGTCAGCCACTATCAAAAGACCCGAAAACCTGAACTTATCTTTCACTAACGTAGTCGACGCCTTGTCGAGATGTTATCGACACCGGTAGTGGGCACTAACTCGTGACTAACGAGCTTGCTACAACATGTTGAATAAATTAACAGCTTGATTGATGAAATAGCGGTAGAGACCGAACTGACGTGGTAAGGCGACAAACTCTAGTTGTTAGGCTCTGTTAAATATTATATTGCATATACTCGTAGTTGTTTCCTAAATAAGCTTAAAATTGTTTTTATAACAAGTATCTTTGTTTGACTTTTACCCCTTCCAAAATCAAAAAGATTTGATGATTTTGCATATGACATGTTTGCATACCCTATCAGGGTCATTGTTCAGTGTTCAAACCTTTACAATTTGCAAATAAACGCTATGACTATGACTTGAGGTGGGAAATAAGCATAAATAATATTTTTGTTGTAATTTTCGTTTCTTTTTAAATAAGCACAATTCTTCGCTATGATTAGCTTATGATTAGCTTTGTTTGAGAGATAATTTCTTATCAATTTGTTTTCATTTCTTTTTTTATAATAAGTATGTATGTACAAAAGAAGGGTATGAATGTCCAATTTTAAGACCTGCTGTTCTGCCTTGCGGTTGATTTGAAGTGTGTACATATTTAGCGTAGAAGTGAGAGTGATGTCAAAATTGAAAAATATTGCTAGTTTTCTGTCTACCGGTAGTCTTGTTTGAGAACCAGTTACTTTGTGTCCCTTACAGTACTTAGATGGGCGACCGTGTCATAAAGACAGTCGCATTTACATCAGGGTTGGATAACATGGGGGATTTGAACAATGTGTTGGTCCTTAATTCACTACAATTTAGTGTGTCAAACTAGCAATTGCTCTAAGCGTCCCAAATTAAACCTCATTCCTATAGTAATAAAGTGCACTCTATCCCATAAAGCATCCCACCCTCAGATACTCAAAACACACATATTGAGACCAAAATATGTAGTTAATATAATTTGTCGTGTACTAATCATTTACTTCTTTTGTCGACAATATTTGTAAAATAAAAATGTATACAAACAGGTTTTTTTTTGTATTTGGAGTTCTATTAAATTTACAACAATTCAATGTGTAAAACTAACGACTACACTAAAAGAAACCTTATTGTTATTGTAATAAAGTCTACACCATCCCATAAAGGATGCCACCCTCAGTTACTCAAAGGCTGTCAAGATACCATCGGCGAGGTGTTGAGTGTGAAGCTATTGTACCACACTCGCTTGCTGAGAATAATTTGGATGGATTTATTGCTGAGAAAGGACTTGAGTGTTTAAATGGTTGGAAATGTTGCTAGTATTGTTTTTATTTTAATAGACTTCAGAAAAAGGAGGTGGTTTTTACTAAATCTATTTTTTTATGTACATATATGTGTGTCACTCTCATAAAAAGCAGAAAAATTATGTATGTAACGCTATTTTTCTGCCGCGATTGTTGTATTATACTCTTAATACATAAGTATGTGAATTATTTTTCTGTTTAAATGTTCCACAAAACAAAATAAGTTTGAGACTAGTCTAAAAGCTTTACATTTTACTACTTTAAACCTAAAATCACTGCTTAATTCTGCCAGCTGAAAGCGTTATTCAAGCCAGTCTCTTTGATTTATTACCCAGCTAACTACTTCACTATCTAAAACCTGAATTTTTCCAGGCAACAGAATCACGAGCTTATCCACTAATCCGAAGCTTAAAAGCTCAGCGGAAGAGCTTTTTATAGAGTTTAACTTACGTAACTTTGCTTTGGCGACAAATTAGAAAATTCGTAAACACTGCTTGAGTATCTTAAAAATTTGTTAGTGCCTCGATTTTTAACCGACTTCCATAAAAAATACATATACACACTAAGAAATAAAATAAAACACCTACAACCAAATGAAATCTTATTTACTACACCTTAAAGATCCAAAGTCACATAAGCGTTATTGCTGCTTATAACACATGCTACTAATAACACAAGCTATGCTACTTATCTCTTAATTTTGCGTTAATTAAAGTAGCGCCAAGAACCCTCCCCTTTCACATACTCGTACTTACCTCTCGTAAATTATCATACCGTCTTATTAAATACTTCAGGTGTTATCATTAGGGGAAATTAAAATTGCGCGTGTAGCTATTTGATTAAACGGCGCTGTTGTATGTTGGGTTTGAAATTGTTTTTGAGTATTTATAAGAATAACAGTTCTTTTGCTTTACTCGGTGATAAAGGGGTTTTAGATAATTTATTTTAAGTACCTAATTATTATTTTGATAGCTATTTAGTACTCGAATTTAGATTCTCATTGAATTTGGCACAAATTATATCAGTTTATCTTATTATTACATTAAAGCACTCACTTAGGTGAATTTTTTTTTTTCTATTAAAGAACTTGGAGTTATTTTTATTACGTTGGTAAAATCATGCGAATAATTATAATAACTGAGCTACGGCACTTTGTTTAACGTAACTCAGCTATTATAATTATTCGCATGCTTTTACCAATAACCAACTTTCGATTCAAAATCATCAAGGTTTTGTTTCATAAATAAAACAAAACTTGCACACTCATATATCTAAGCTACTAAGTTATATACAGGCAGTGAAATTAGTGACTCAGTAGATATTAAGCCGTAGTCATAGTGTCGTAGCAGTCTTCAACTGGCGTAGTCGCCTACGCCGTAGACTGTCTACGAAACGACGTAGCACCTTTTAAGGTAATAAAAATAACTCCAAGATCTTTAAGTAAATTAGAAAAAGATACAAATGTTATTTACCTGGGTGAGTGCTTTAATGTAATAAGTTGATTAAAAAGATACAAATGTTATTTACCTGGGTGAGTGCTTTAATGTAATAAGTTGATTAAAAAGATACAAATGTTATTTACCTGGGTGAGTGCTTTAATGTAATAAGTTGATTAAAAAGATACAAATGTTATTTACCTGGGTGAGTGCTTTAATGTAATAAGTTGATTAAAAAGATACAAATGTTATTTACCTGGGTGAGTGCTTTAATGTAATAAGTTGATTAAAAAGATACAAATGTTATTTACCTGGGTGAGTGCTTTAATGTAATAAGTTGATTAAAAAGATACAAATGTTATTTACCTGGGTGAGTGCTTTAATGTAATAAGTTGATTAAAAAGATACAAATGTTATTTACCTGGGTGAGTGCTTTAATGTAATAAGTTGATTAAAAAGATACAAATGTTATTTACCTGGGTGAGTGCTTTAATGTAATAAGTTGATTAAAAAGATACAAATGTTATTTACCTGGGTGAGTGCTTTAATGTAATAAGTTGATTAAAAAGATACAAATGTTATTTACCTGGGTGAGTGCTTTAATGTAATAAGTTGATTAAAAAGATACAAATGTTATTTACCTGGGTGAGTGCTTTAATGTAATAAGTTGATTAAAAAGATACAAATGTTATTTACCTGGGTGAGTGCTTTAATGTAATAAGTTGATTAAAAAGATACAAATGTTATTTACCTGGGTGAGTGCTTTAATGTAATAAGTTGATTAAAAAGATACAAATGTTATTTACCTGGGTGAGTGCTTTAATGTAATAAGTTGATTAAAAAGATACAAATGTTATTTACCTGGGTGAGTGCTTTAATGTAATAAGTTGATTAAAAAGATACAAATGTTATTTACCTGGGTGAGTGCTTTAATGTAATAAGTTGATTAAAAAGATACAAATGTTATTTACCTGGGTGAGTGCTTTAATGTAATAAGTTGATTAAAAAGATACAAATGTTATTTACCTGGGTGAGTGCTTTAATGTAATAAGTTGATTAAAAAGATACAAATGTTATTTACCTGGGTGAGTGCTTTAATGTAATAAGTTGATTAAAAAGATACAAATGTTATTTACCTGGGTGAGTGCTTTAATGTAATAAGTTGATTAAAAAGATACAAATGTTATTTACCTGGGTGAGTGCTTTAATGTAATAAGTTGATTAAAAAGATACAAATGTTATTTACCTGGGTGAGTGCTTTAATGTAATAAGTTGATTAAAAAGATACAAATGTTATTTACCTGGGTGAGTGCTTTAATGTAATAAGTTGATTAAAAAGATACAAATGTTATTTACCTGGGTGAGTGCTTTAATGTAATAAGTTGATTAAAAAGATACAAATGTTATTTACCTGGGTGAGTGCTTTAATGTAATAAGTTGATTAAAAAGATACAAATGTTATTTACCTGGGTGAGTGCTTTAATGTAATAAGTTGATTAAAAAGATACAAATGTTATTTACCTGGGTGAGTGCTTTAATGTAATAAGTTGATTAAAAAGATACAAATGTTATTTACCTGGGTGAGTGCTTTAATGTAATAAGTTGATTAAAAAGATACAAATGTTATTTACCTGGGTGAGTGCTTTAATGTAATAAGTTGATTAAAAAGATACAAATGTTATTTACCTGGGTGAGTGCTTTAATGTAATAAGTTGATTAAAAAGATACAAATGTTATTTACCTGGGTGAGTGCTTTAATGTAATAAGTTGATTAAAAAGATACAAATGTTATTTACCTGGGTGAGTGCTTTAATGTAATAAGTTGATTAAAAAGATACAAATGTTATTTACCTGGGTGAGTGCTTTAATGTAATAAGTTGATTAAAAAGATACAAATGTTATTTACCTGGGTGAGTGCTTTAATGTAATAAGTTGATTAAAAAGATACAAATGTTATTTACCTGGGTGAGTGCTTTAATGTAATAAGTTGATTAAAAAGATACAAATGTTATTTACCTGGGTGAGTGCTTTAATGTAATAAGTTGATTAAAAAGATACAAATGTTATTTACCTGGGTGAGTGCTTTAATGTAATAAGTTGATTAAAAAGATACAAATGTTATTTACCTGGGTGAGTGCTTTAATGTAATAAGTTGATTAAAAAGATACAAATGTTATTTACCTGGGTGAGTGCTTTAATGTAATAAGTTGATTAAAAAGATACAAATGTTATTTACCTGGGTGAGTGCTTTAATGTAATAAGTTGATTAAAAAGATACAAATGTTATTTACCTGGGTGAGTGCTTTAATGTAATAAGTTGATTAAAAAGATACAAATGTTATTTACCTGGGTGAGTGCTTTAATGTAATAAGTTGATTAAAAAGATACAAATGTTATTTACCTGGGTGAGTGCTTTAATGTAATAAGTTGATTAAAAAGATACAAATGTTATTTACCTGGGTGAGTGCTTTAATGTAATAAGTTGATTAAAAAGATACAAATGTTATTTACCTGGGTGAGTGCTTTAATGTAATAAGTTGATTAAAAAGATACAAATGTTATTTACCTGGGTGAGTGCTTTAATGTAATAAGTTGATTAAAAAGATACAAATGTTATTTACCTGGGTGAGTGCTTTAATGTAATAAGTTGATTAAAAAGATACAAATGTTATTTACCTGGGTGAGTGCTTTAATGTAATAAGTTGATTAAAAAGATACAAATGTTATTTACCTGGGTGAGTGCTTTAATGTAATAAGTTGATTAAAAAGATACAAATGTTATTTACCTGGGTGAGTGCTTTAATGTAATAAGTTGATTAAAAAGATACAAATGTTATTTACCTGGGTGAGTGCTTTAATGTAATAAGTTGATTAAAAAGATACAAATGTTATTTACCTGGGTGAGTGCTTTAATGTAATAAGTTGATTAAAAAGATACAAATGTTATTTACCTGGGTGAGTGCTTTAATGTAATAAGTTGATTAAAAAGATACAAATGTTATTTACCTGGGTGAGTGCTTTAATGTAATAAGTTGATTAAAAAGATACAAATGTTATTTACCTGGGTGAGTGCTTTAATGTAATAAGTTGATTAAAAAGATACAAATGTTATTTACCTGGGTGAGTGCTTTAATGTAATAAGTTGATTAAAAAGATACAAATGTTATTTACCTGGGTGAGTGCTTTAATGTAATAAGTTGATTAAAAAGATACAAATGTTATTTACCTGGGTGAGTGCTTTAATGTAATAAGTTGATTAAAAAGATACAAATGTTATTTACCTGGGTGAGTGCTTTAATGTAATAAGTTGATTAAAAAGATACAAATGTTATTTACCTGGGTGAGTGCTTTAATGTAATAAGTTGATTAAAAAGATACAAATGTTATTTACCTGGGTGAGTGCTTTAATGTAATAAGTTGATTAAAAAGATACAAATGTTATTTACCTGGGTGAGTGCTTTAATGTAATAAGTTGATTAAAAAGATACAAATGTTATTTACCTGGGTGAGTGCTTTAATGTAATAAGTTGATTAAAAAGATACAAATGTTATTTACCTGGGTGAGTGCTTTAATGTAATAAGTTGATTAAAAAGATACAAATGTTATTTACCTGGGTGAGTGCTTTAATGTAATAAGTTGATTAAAAAGATACAAATGTTATTTACCTGGGTGAGTGCTTTAATGTAATAAGTTGATTAAAAAGATACAAATGTTATTTACCTGGGTGAGTGCTTTAATGTAATAAGTTGATTAAAAAGATACAAATGTTATTTACCTGGGTGAGTGCTTTAATGTAATAAGTTGATTAAAAAGATACAAATGTTATTTACCTGGGTGAGTGCTTTAATGTAATAAGTTGATTAAAAAGATACAAATGTTATTTACCTGGGTGAGTGCTTTAATGTAATAAGTTGATTAAAAAGATACAAATGTTATTTACCTGGGTGAGTGCTTTAATGTAATAAGTTGATTAAAAAGATACAAATGTTATTTACCTGGGTGAGTGCTTTAATGTAATAAGTTGATTAAAAAGATACAAATGTTATTTACCTGGGTGAGTGCTTTAATGTAATAAGTTGATTAAAAAGATACAAATGTTATTTACCTGGGTGAGTGCTTTAATGTAATAAGTTGATTAAAAAGATACAAATGTTATTTACCTGGGTGAGTGCTTTAATGTAATAAGTTGATTAAAAAGATACAAATGTTATTTACCTGGGTGAGTGCTTTAATGTAATAAGTTGATTAAAAAGATACAAATGTTATTTACCTGGGTGAGTGCTTTAATGTAATAAGTTGATTAAAAAGATACAAATGTTATTTACCTGGGTGAGTGCTTTAATGTAATAAGTTGATTAAAAAGATACAAATGTTATTTACCTGGGTGAGTGCTTTAATGTAATAAGTTGATTAAAAAGATACAAATGTTATTTACCTGGGTGAGTGCTTTAATGTAATAAGTTGATTAAAAAGATACAAATGTTATTTACCTGGGTGAGTGCTTTAATGTAATAAGTTGATTAAAAATTTGATAACACATAAATAAACTCTTAAGAAGATGTTCCTGTCTACCTACAGTATAATATTTATTTAGTATTTAACATTAATGAGTGGAAAACAATATAAAAATTTGCAAAAAATATTGAAGGATGGGTTAGCTCGAAATCTAGGTTAGGTTTTTTTCGTTCAATTCGACAAGATGAAGAAGAAAAGACTAAGTGGATTATAAATTCAACTTAATAAACCTCTCTATTTACTTAATCATTTTCTTCAACTTAGTTTCAATAACTGAAAGTTTACACAACTCTCAGGATCAAAAACATCTTAAGTAATTACTAGTAACTTTCACTCCATTCATTCATCACTTGAATGGAGTGTTTTTTTACTTCCCTTTAAAGTGAAAAATACGGGCGGAGACCTTCAAACAATTCTATTGAAGCCCTTTTTAAAGAACTTCCCTCGACGCCGCACCGACTGTTTAAACTAACATCTATGTACTTTGTTACAGTACTTTAGATTTGACTTCTCTGTAATTTTCATCGATTTTAATCGATATCCACGTCTCAGCCCGCGTTATTTTGGGATTCAAAATAGTCTATCTCGGGCAAATATATAGGTAACTCTCTGAACCCTATTCTATGATTATATACACTGCGCTGTGAAAGATGAAAAAGCAGATTACAATTTTGCTTTTAAGAAATAGTATGATAGGATTTTACCTAAATTTGAAACAAGATATTTCGAGCGTAACGGCAAATAAGTAACAGAAGAAGGGCCTGAATTAGTATAATAAAAATAATGTTTTACTCTTAAGTATTCAGCATGAGTGGTAGACAAGCTAAGATGTATGTATGTATTTGTAGACAAATACAAAAAATCATCGAATTCAAACTCAAACTCAATTTATTGATTACAAAATATAGTTACATGTCAATTTGATGATTAAATAATTTTCTTATTTAGGCATATGTCTATAATAAATTACATTATTTACATAATTTTTTTCTGATATCTAACATATCATCAACGTTATAGTAAGTTTCCCCAAAAGTACACAATATATTTCTTATAATACATAGGCCCCAGTTATTTATATCTAAATTATCATTATCATATATAACATTAACTACTGACATACATTTCTAGTGCATGTCGCGAGCTCTATTCAAAAGGGGGCAATAAAAAGTGACCCGCTTCATGCCCCGCCCCTTCAGGGTTAATAATTCAAATGTATGGACTCAACCATTCAACAAGTTACCTACCTACTGCTTGTTTGTTTTCATAGAAATGATATGATAATATAAGAGTAGAAGAGTAAAGATATTGATACCATTTGTATCGTAGTTAATAAGATTTTTTCTAAGATAATATTTCGTTCTTAAGAAAGATAATGCCAATCAAAGCAAGCTCATCGCTACTGATAATATTGTTAAATTAGGCACCTTAAACAGGCTTTTTATATTAGCTCCATACCAAGCTCTAGAGTCATAAGTTTTTACGCGAAATTATGAATTAATAATGATGGAGCTCTTTATAAAATTGTCATCAATGTCAGCTTAAATAATAAAATCATAAAAGATAGATTTATAGATAGATAAACTCTTTATTGTAACACACATTGACAAAAAAAAAGACAAACAGAAACACAAAAGACTTAAAAAAGTAGTGCCACAACTGGCGGCCTTATCGCTAATAGCGATAAAAGCAACATTAAAATATTAATTAAGCTTACCTTAGCTTGAAGTACGCGTAGTTTCCATACTCACTTAATGATTGTACGATGTATTTCTCATATATATATATTTATATACGTGCACCTAACCTACTTTACCTACTTACCTTTGGGACACACAAACAAAAGGGACTTACTGTTTTTTGAGGACCGGATGAATTTTAAGTAGGTTTTTGTTTCACTACCGAGTATGTGAGTTTTCATTGCGATGTATTTTCAAGCGGATCATTTCGATGTTTGCTTTTTGAAATTATAGAACTGTTATCTTGGTTATACATACGGGAATTATAAAAAATATAAAATCTCCTGTCTGTATAAATTAATTCATATACATAATATGTTCCTCATGCCATAGTTATACAGGATTATATAAATAGTCATGTTTTACACGATTTGTAGGATTAAGATTTTAAAGCCATTTTCTACAATAAATAAACTAATACATGAATACTATTTTTTTTTCAATTAATATAATGTATTCAAAACGTGTTTTTCCACCTGGCCTGCGTTTTTTTAAATCCAGTAATGAACTTTACTTACTTGATTACCTGTAAAAAATAATTAATGTGTCGAAACGTTGATGCGCAACGCTTAACAAATTAAGTCCGTGATTTACAAAATTTTAATACAATGCGTTACTGCCCAAAGCACTAATAAACTTAAACTTATACCACTTTTCTTAGTCATAAGGCTACGGAAAAAAGAAGCCTTTTCCCCTCAGTAATTCCCAATAGGGTAAGATGTCTGAAAAGTTAAACGTGCAAAGCAGCTTAAGATTTACGCGCCTCCCGGAGGTAACATGGGTAAGGAAGGTAAATAAAAACGTCTGAGAGACCACTAGGTCAGAGGTTGTATTAATGTTGGATGGCTTTTATAGCGAACAGGAAGATTATAGTAGGGATTTGTCTTAGCTAGCATAATGTTCTTTTTGTAATTAATGAATTCGTTCCGGCTGTATAGTCCAGTGCAGCAATAGTCAAACAATGTCAAAAGGTGTTTAACAACGAAAAAAAAAATGTGAACCAACTTCTTATCGAATGAGATCTCTGGTGTAGAGAGTTTATCAAGACTGGCATCTGACATGGCAAAACAACTTCCGAACTATGACACCCAGCCAGGACCTATTCATTTAATCCTTAACGTGACATCTGCCCTACGGAAGAAATGCGCCCAAAATGGAATGATACGTTTTGGTTACCCATCCAAGGTCTGACCGCGTCGACAATGGCTTAACATTGGTAATCGCATGTAATTACCTCCGCCGGCTGAGCTGAGCTAACCAACAATGATATTCATGAGTAGTAGAAAAAGACGAATAAACAAGAGTTTGTAACAAGTACCTAATTGTAAAGTGTAAAAGCTGTGATAAAAGTCAGTATGTCTCGCACAAGATATACCTAATTTATTTCTGTGCATGGCATCTCCGCGGCATCGTTACAGCCAGTCGGCAAGATTGCCGCCGCATGACTCGCTGCTACTACAGACTGTGCGGAGTAGATAATGCACAGAATAACAAATCCAAATATAAAGACTAGACTTCATGGAAAAGAAAAAAGACTTGGTTACTATGTTGGGAGATCGGGAGCTGCCCGCATAAATTGGGAACGTAACTAAAAGAAGCAACTACAACTTACTATCAGGCAAACTACTAAACTCGTTTACTTAGTTATAAAGATAACTAGGAGGGGAATATCCGCTAATTTAGACATCAAAGATTACATATTCCATTCGTTTATCTTACTGCCCGATTGTCTTCATGAGTGTTTAAATCTAGGTCCTTCGCTGTACTGTAACTGAATATATTAATTTTGAAGTGCACAACCCAACAAATACACTTTCATCTTTGTTTTATGATAAAATGTCTCTTGTACATTGTAAAGAACACTACTATCGGTAAACTACTGTTTTCAACTAAACGTTGGGACCATAATCTCTGCACATTATCTTCTCGGCAGCAGCTAACACAGTTGCGGTGCTATTTGCTTTGTTAACTTAGATTAATTGTTTGAACGGCTCGAGACTTGCTCGTGGCGGCTGTTTTGTTGTTTAGCTGTTTAGATGAAAGTCTATTTTACTGGGATATTACACATACATTCTATGTTTTAATATCTAGAATCATTCACTCTTTAAAAGTCCCACAAAGAAGTGAATTTCTTTTGATATAGACCGTGCTATTGTGAATTTGGCTGTGACATTTTTTAAACAGAAAAATAAATTTGAGACTGGTATTGGTTTAACAATATTTTAGTTCAATACATAATTTACTGAAAACAGATTAATAAATGGTTATGGGCTCAAACTTTTTTATAATTTTTTTATATTTATTATCGCTTTAATAAATTTATAGTGTAACGGTTTAAGAAATCGGTGAAAAACAAGCGTCTTTGTCAATATTCCTCACGTTTCTTCCTCTAGAATTTTCCTGAATGTTGTATTCCTTTGCCCCGGTCCCTGGGAGCGATATTACGTCTCGCAGTTTTCATTTTATACGTGCTCTGCTGTCCATTTGGGAGTAGGACTTTTACGGGGCTACTTTTAACTACATAAACGTAAAAAAATATGAGTGTTTCAGTCCATAATGACAAGTTAGGGTTGTTCTAGGAATAAAAGCATTATTGGGTGCCTCTTTCATATTTTAGTTTAAAAGTCAGTTTGCAAATTGCATCGTCCGATATCCGTTAATTGTTATTTAGATGATTTATTAATTTCGGCAAATAATCGACTTTCCGCTGCCGGTGGTAAAAACAAATGTTGTTGTATGTATATACATATGTAGTAAATATGTACTAAAACCTTTCCTTAAATGTAATGTGTGTAACCGGGTATACGACGACAGGTAGGTATTTGTTGAGATCTTGACATTTTTCTTATACGTGATGTAGTGTCGAAAAAATTCACGTTGTACTTAAGTATGGTGAGTCAATTAGTAAGTTCTTAAAGTTTGTTTACATTGCTTACAGAAAACCAGAAAAAGATATATATAAATATTTTTGCTTATCCAGATTCTTCAGGCGTCCTGGAAAAACGCCTACCATAAAATGGTAGAATACGATTTAAAAATAAATGTTACTTGTTAAAACCTTATTAGTGCCAGACCTATTATGTTATCTAAAAGGGCTGACAAAGGATATCGTAAAATAGACTAAATACTGAAAATATTGGGAGTTCACAAGAATTTGGCCTAAATATAAATAGAGTTATAAATATTCTATAACGAGAGTTCTAGGTTAAAAAATATCATAATTATTCAAATAGGGCTTATAATTATTTTAAGTTTGTAAATGTAGTTAAGAAAATATATAAATAAAATAAATATTCCGGGACATTGCACACAGTGCCATCTAGCCCCACGCTAAGCAAATGCTTGTGTTGTGGGTACTAGATAACAAATATAATACCTACTTATGTATATACTTATCTTTTGTGAATACATACTTATCTATACTAATATTATAAAGCTGAAGAGTTTGTTTGAACGCGCTAAACTTAAGAACTTCTGGTGCGAATTGAAAAATTATTTTTGTGTTAAATAGACCATCTATCGAGGAAGGCTTTAGGCTATTATATAACATCACGCTGCAACTACTAGGACCGAATAAACAATGGAAAATGTGGAAGAAACGGGGAAAATTATTCATCTTTGAGAGCTTCCGTTGCGTGCGCTGCGAAAATGGTTCATGATATCAAAACAAAATGTACGAAAGAATTATTCCTCTTGAAATGATCTAACAAAATGTCTGCGACAGTATATGTCTATCTTTTAAGATTAACTCACAAGAACCGTTTTTATAATAATAACTATTCCACGCGGACGAAGTCGCTGGCACAGCTAGTTATACATAAACGCTAAGAAACGATATAGTACACTTTGGTCTTTACTTAAGTAACCATTTCCCCGATATCTCGATTGTCCGAGTCGTAAAGCAAACGAATCGATTATTCAAATCGGCGTTATCGTTCCGCTCGATTACACAACGGACAGAAATAATGATCGAGTGAAAACAACAACACCAATTTTCTTTTGGGAGTTTAGGGTACCGTCAGTCTGAATGGAAATAGTTTGTATGGGATTTATTCATTGTAATTTTTGTATATGAAGTACACAACATCATCGGTTTGCGCTCTTACTTACTTATTGCTTATTAAGGAGGCGGCTTATGCCCTGTAGTAACCATGCGCTGATAATAATGATAATATTGAAGATTTATTAAAAAAAAAGCCAGTCAGTAGCGGTGCTTATTGGGTAAAAACGCTTAAATCTTGGGCCACTGCCATTGCTTACCAGCAATTACTTACTAGCAAACTATGTGTTATTTTTTTAAATAAATCTGGGTTTTAGTTTGCTTTATTTACTTCTTCCAAGTTTCTACGTCGATTCTTTTTATGTTTTCTGTTTATCGACGGAACCCATGCAATGATTAATTCGGTAACACCTTGGCCATCAGTTCGGCTCATTACGAAAACGCAGATTGTTATCTAAACGAATATCTTCCTTCCTTACGTCCAAGTTTCCTTGTATTTTTACTCCATTTCTGTTGTTTTTTGTCTACTTTTGTTGTTTCTCCGTTCATTAAGCCATTTCGTGTTTTTCCGTTTGCGTTAATTCGCCGGAAAGATGGTTAGATTACAATAACGTGACAATTAGTCGCCATCTTGTTTTTGTGTTATCAGCGGTTTTAGTAATGAAAGATTTGAAGAACCCTTTTTGTGAAGGGTTGGGGTTTTGAATTAAGTTTTGGGTATTTTGTTGCCATTATATTTTAATTTGAGTCGTTTTTTTGTAAGTAAATGCAAAACAACTTTGCCTAGGACTGCAATTTTATGAATATCCATGTAGGTACGTGCTATCAACTCATACAAAGTATTATTATAATTCATTTTGTAATAGAATTATTTAAGGGCGTAATGCGTGTTATTTAAGGAGGCATTCTAAAAGGTAAATTCAAAGGATTTAGCACAAAATCACTTTACTTTCACACAGTCAATCCAAAATCGATTTGCTTCTAAATCTCTTCATTACCGCGCCCGTTCTTCATTTTCTCTCCCAAATATCTTGAAATTGACGTCACGCAATAAAAAAGTATAAAATGCTAAATAGCAGAACCGTTTCAAAATGTAAATGTGTCTTCGTCGCGAGTAAATATTAAAGAGGAAAAAAGGAAGGAAAAGAAAAGAATCTTCTGTTTCGTAGCCCGCGGTGGGGCCACAAAGACTGTATCAAAAGCAAAGCGGGATGTGGGGACGTTTATACACAAGGTGTGGGCTGAGTGGTGGAGAAGAGCGACTGCTTTTAAAATTTAAAAATATCTGCGAATTAAGTGTTTTATGTATGTTATAGTTTGATATTTTTACCTGATGCTAAACAATGCATAAGCCTAGGAAGTAACACGCGTACCTATCGATTACTTACCTGTTGTATCTCTTTACACTACCCAAAACGTGAAAATATTAAATAGACAACTAAACCAAGGTACCTACAGAAAACCGTATACTTTACTATATATATACTTCTAACTTGTTTCTAAATAAAAAAATATTAATAATGACACAATTATAAGCCTTAAATGAATCCGCTAACAAACCGCCTCGACCCTTATCATTTACCGCGACTCGTCTAAAGGAAGCCGGCTCCAAGATTGAGCCTCCGAGCTATATCACTCTGCTTGCCTCTAGTGGCAGCACTTTCGCCACATCAATTTTATTCAACTTTTTTTTTTGTTACAAGAAATGGGTTTGCACTTGACCGTAATTCGCCTGTATTAATTAATTAGATCTACATGTTTGGGACATTGTTGGAATTTGATAAAATATTAGTATGATATATTACAATATATTCTTTTAAAACAGTGTGAAAATTTTTCAAGGTTTCTCCCAAGGTTTCTCGAAAACTATAACTGATGTCGCTACGATTTCGCTAGATTGGGTATGTGCCTCTTATGGAAAACGTATGGACAAGGAAATCAATAAATAAAAATTAAGATAAAAATAAAAAATAGACATTTCATACCTCTATACATATTAATGTTATCCTTAAAATTCCAATGTGAAAGAAGACAGTGTAATTTTTGAACTTGCTTATTATTTAGTTCCTATTTCCTCCGCAAGCTATCTAGTACGGACTCTGCCAACCTTGTACTGATGAATGTAAACTAACTTGGCGCCAACTTGGACAAACATCGCGGCCAACTGCGGCCAACGCAACGTCACAAAGGGAGGTTCTGTCCCTTGAAAAATGTTTTTAATATCTTTTCTTTGTTAAGTTTTAGGTTAAAATTAAAGTGGCTCTCAAATGAAATGTTTGTCAGATTAACTATTTGAGGGTGATACCCAAGCAAGCCAATGTAGGTAAACAAGAGGAGTAGATTTGAAAAATAAAAAAGTTGTTATTTTTTAAACCATATATCATATACATATTTAACCTTATACACACATAATTTGATGGCTTAATCTAAGTCCCGTGAAAACCTCTGACCCAAAAGACTAAATCAAAACAAAAGCCGGCCGTAATTTTAAAATAATTATAAGCAATAACAGCGCGGCCGTATCATATACAGTCGTAAAAAGTAACACATTTTCATACACATTCCAACAAATGAAGTGGCCACTAAAACGCCCGGTACGTCATAAAAAAACGAAATAAAGGCGCCATTAGAAACGTTCAAATTAAATTTTAAATTTCGCACAAAGGAGGGTACTTATAAATGGCTAATTCGTGAACGCATCCATTACGCACGGCTTGAATCGTAGGGTTGCCAGATAGTAGGGATTGTTTGGGAATAATGATAGCCTTGTATTTTTTTTAACTGGGTAAAGATAAGATAAAAGATAAAGAATCTTTATTGATAATGTAAAATTGTAACATACATAGGTATAAGTACTAATATCACAGAATATGCTACACAAATTACAATATCTCGTCAAATTGAATTTATAACATTTAGATTTTATAAAATTTTAGAAGTTACATATGTCTAGTTTTATTAATAAAATAATGAAAATTTTTGTTATTAAAATCATGTCAAACATAATAATAGGTATGTAATCATACAATATGTCAACTTAAATAAATCTTGGTACTGTCACTTTAGTAGTTAGGTAGTCTTTTTATTAGCAGATTGCCCGGAATCAAGACTATGTAGGTACATATAAGTTAACTACCTATTAGAATTTATTTCTTATTAATTATAACAATAAATGTAACGTGTAATTCGAACAAATTATTAATTAAATATTTATCTCATTATCTCGCACAACTCAGTTCTTATAAGGGCTGCCTCTACTGGTGTCAAGAATTTTCAAAACCTTTAACCGACATAGCTTAACGACTACCGTACTATGAATAATAGCCGGAACCTATATTTTAATTAGTCATAGAACCTATGGTGACGCTACAATGAAATGTCACTTAACATTTTCAACAACCCTAACGGATATTCTGAATTCAAACAGCAACGCTGGATAAAGTACGTGATGCCACGGAACATCAGTTAGTGTCTGCACAAAATAATTCTAGGTATTCGCGACCGGCGCGGCGGCAGCACTTTCTGTTACGTACAGGAAATTCTATATAATTTCCTGTTTAAAAATGTTAATTCTGATTTTGTACTTTTGTATTTTTGATATTACAATACTAACCTCTACTTCAAATAGAATTATTTTCTGTTAAAAATATTGAATTAGTAAAATGCCTGTTTTTTACATTCCATTTGGGCGCTTCCATGGGTCGGATGACAAGATAATTGAAGAACTCAGCAGTCGTTAACCACTTCAGAAACCCAGTAACCAATTGTTTGTACTGTTTTGCCTATAGCCTATCCTTAAAGCCTTTAAGAAAGCTTAGCATTCTGATGACATTTAATTAAGTAAGTTTGCAAGTTAATCTACTAAGTTCCCGCCAGCAATATGGCCGATTTCGCCACATAGTTGTACAGTTACAAACTTGCATAGTTACAAGTAAGTACAAGTTCCCCACACTCGCTAAGTTTTTGAGTGTAGGCGGTGTCGCGAGACTGCACGAAATTCGCTGGGATTGCACGAAAATTTTATGGGCTGGAATTGCACGAAAATTTGGTATGAAGTTGATTTTTTTTTCTATGATTCAATGAATATACATATAAAAAAAACTCATACAGCCAGAATTAATATATTTTGGTGATAAATGAATGGTATTAATAAAGAGATTATCATGAGAAGAAAAATAAAATATTTTTTTTATGATGAAATAGATTTGTACTTGACCTTAATTCGCCTGATGGTAACTTGTAGATAGTGTTAGGTATATAAAAAAGGCGGAAGTTTGTGAGAGTGAATCCGTTTGAGAAAGAATGTATGTTTGCCACACACTATATTTCTCTAGCAAAAAAAAAACACATTATTTCACCATAAAAATATTGTAAAACTGCGCACTAAAATTTACGTAGCTAATTAACAAACTTGTGTCGGCTCACGCAGCGAGCCTGCATGCTGAAATAGTCAACAAATGTCGCTACCTCTGACATTACCTTATTAATTGCAATAGTTGGGAGCAAGTTGCATCTGCGCTGCCTTATTGCATACCTGTACGGGGGTAATGTAGCTTAGAGATTCCTAATCGCCTTTCTTTGTGAGAGTCCTATTTCTCGTTATTGTGGGTCATAACCTGATGACTCCTTCGAATAATTATCTCAAGCGTGACTAGAGAAGGCGATCCAAGGAGTATCAATGTTAAGTAACTTTCAACTTTGATAACATTTTATTATAGCATATATGTAACAGCATGGATAAATCACTGTGACCAAAGAGTAACATCATTAAAAAAGTTTACAACGAAACCTCCAGCTATATATGTCTAGTGATATTTGTGACTGATTTGTCGCCCTAATCTTTTAAACTATGTATTCCGCTATAACCTAAACTATTGATTAACTATGAAAAAATTTGATGTGATTAACTAATTTATATTTTTTTTTACGTTTGTTAGGTTTACGTTTGACTACATCCTGCCAGATGTTAAGCATTGCTGCAGCCTAGGTTGTAACACGCTTACCTAGAAGATACCTATTAACTCTAGATTTGAAAACCCCTGGATTGTAGTTCGCAGGAAACACAGCTTCTGGTAAAGTGTTCCAAAGCTTTGCCGTCCGTACAATAAACGTAGAGGCAAAGCGCTGTGCTCGATACCTCGGCACTTCCACCGTAAATATCTGATCTTATTCATAACAATGAGATGTCTATTCTCCTACATCGTTGCCTGTATGTGACATGAATCATGATGTTTGAGATTGTAGCAAATTGCAACCACACTAGGTAACTACGAGTAGAGATTACTGGAATGTTGGTCTAACCCAGCCGACAGCGTGGTGATTGTGATGGCATAATGTTATTGGCCAATTTCTTACGAAAAATTTATAAATAATAGTATATTATAATATTTATGTGTATATTTGCTAAATATCTGTTAATCTGTCTTAATAAATGATTTCTATTTCTATAAATAAGTGCTTATATACCGCTAAGTTTGAGTCTAATTCGTTTACACATGCTACCTATCGTTATACATTTTACTAACTTCCGCAATCTAATTCAAATGTTTCTTTTTCAGGTAAGTGTATTCACATTTTCTTCACGCGCAAGTAATCTCCCTCTCAATTGTAAGTAAAAATTAATCTACACACTTCCCGTTTTCCTCGAATGTTTGTACTTAAAATATAACATTAAACAAATTATGTTGGAAAATGTAACGGAAGGATTTTTCGGTCAGCTGTTTTGTAAATAAAAAACAGTATAAAAACTTATTTTTATTTAGCCAACTGTTGAAGGTAACAAAAGTTGCCAAATAATATATTATTTTAATAAATGAAATGAAATGAAAAAAAAATACAAAATTTGCGATAAGAAATTATGTAAGAACACATTCACGAAAATGAGACAAACACATAATAGGCGTTGGTATTTCATAAATGCATATCTTCAACAATTTAATCAATTTAACATTACAGAAGACTTAAGTTAAACTTAAAACACCAACTGTGAAGAGTTTACTTTGGTGTATACTTTTAATATTAGCTGACAATAAAATAAATAATATTAATATTGCTTACCAATGAAATAATTCTGCAAATATTATATATATTTGACTGGAAACGAGCCGTGTATTAATCCTGTTACAAAACACCGCCGACCGTCCAAATCGCATTAAATGTCGGAAAACATAATTAAATATTCAAAAGTAGGCCCTTGCATAGGCAACATTAATTAAAGATATCTAACTACTAAATGTATATGGTTTCATACATGCACATCCGAAAATGCAGGGAGCACATGGATTCAATAACAGGACCGGGACGAGTGGCGTACTGGAAGAGAGGCTTATGTTCAGCAGTGGGCGATAACGGGCTTATGATGATGATGATTCTGACAATTCATGTGTCGTGTAACTAACCAATGTGTATTAATTTTTATCATGCATCCATGACGTCGAACCAATAAGCGAATAATAGGCAGATAATCTTAATCTTTATCAAATAACTAGTGGGTGCTCGCGACTTCGCTCGCATTAAGAAGTAAAACTGGCATCCCCTATGTCACCCCTTTAAAAGTGGCATTTCCAAAAATCTTTTCTTAGCGGATGCCTACGTCATAACATCTATCTTCATTCCAAATTTCAGCCCAATCCGTCCAGTGATTTGGGCTGTGCATTGATAGATCACTATATCAGTCAGTCAGTCAGTCACCTTTGAGTTTTATATATATAGATGGGCAACTCACTTGGAATAAACTCATTAAATAATAGAAAATATCAAAAAAGTATCAGGAAATATGACGATGTATGTTATTATACGAGTATTTATTTAAATACAGATTCGTCTATCATCTAAGTAGTCGGTGGCTTCTTATTCAAACTGATGTGTACTTGTTTTGAGCCTATAGGGATTTGATAATGTGAGAAAATATGACGAAAATAACAGTTTATTATACGTTATGTAATTATAATTCGTTTTCATTTATTTCCCGGGGGTTTTCATCCATTGCCATACTAGGTTATAGAAAATTTTGTTTTTTGGTGTGATGTCAATTTAAGTTTTTTTTTATTAACCTGTACTGTCCCACTCCTGGGCATAGGTCTCCCCCAACAATTTAAATATATGTTATGAAAAAAATGTAAAAGAAAAACATTTGGTTATAAACGCATAACAGCTGCCTTTAAATATCAGGCAGGCTAAATCTCTGTCGATTTTCCAGAGTATGGTATACAGCTATTACATCTCTACTTTGTAAACTATCAATCGCGTTTATTGGTGTTAAATGTGTGTGTTCATAGTTTATTAATTTATTATTATTTGTAACATGTAAATTAGTTTGATTTTCTTTTACTTTCTCAATTTAGTTATAGGTTTAATTTTGTTTAAATTTTATTTTTATTTTTTAAGTATTGTATTTATTTGTACGCCACCGACCAAACTGATTTCTGTCACCGTTTTCTTGCTAAGGTTGCCTGGAAGAGATCACTCAAGGTGATAAGGCCGCCCACTTGTGCATTCTTTTATAGTTTAAGCATCTCATATTGTAATTTATTTTTGGTGTGCATAATAAAGTAATATTGTATTGTATTGTAACAGTTATTAACATTTTATATTGAGATAAAAAGTAATGTACAACCATTTACGCACCGTATAAACTATTTTCAAATTTGATACATAAATGCATAAATTTTATAGAGTAAATGTGGTAAAAACATTATTCGAAATGGAAGAGATAATTTCATTACTTTTTAAATTTATTGAATAGTTAAGTGATATATAAAATTCCAACGTAACAAATATGCATAAAAAAATATTTTAAACAAGCTTCGAAACTCCACCAACGTCTATTTTAAATTGTTGAATGAAAATTTGTAAACACGAAAACAATTACGTGAAAATTAACCCTTCTCAGCCGGCGCGGGGACCTAGTGACCCCCGGGGTCGAAACTACCCCGGATACAATACAAATATTGTTTACCTTATTACTGGGGGCTACTATGAAAGACTATGAAATTGACTGGTTTTGTGTAGCGAGTGTACCTAGATATGTGCTAATGCTTAGTTTAGCATAATTATCTTAGTTGGCTTAGGCTGTTAGTAGATAATAGATAGATAGATAATTCTTTATTGTCGCACACATATAAAACAAAATTAATAAAACATACTTACATAAATTACTCTAGTGCCACAAGTGGCGGCCTTATTGCTAAAAGCAATCTCTTCCAGGCAACCATTGGATGGAGAGGAATAAATAAAGGATGACGTGGTGTACAACAGAAATAGATGCGATAGAATAAATAATATACACAAATATAATTATAATGTACATAAACATAAAGACATACATCCTAATACATATTATACATAATTAGTACAAACATAAACTAATACATAGTGTTAAAATATATATAATATAAAACATATACATGTAGATAATACGTAGAGACAGCAGTTATATTATAGCATTTACATATGTATATCAGCATAATGACAACAGATACCAATTTTTTACTTGACTCTTGAAGCTATCAATTGACTGAGCTTTTTTGATGTCAAGTGGCAGGGCATTCCAGAGTAGAACAGCCTGCGCGGTGAACGACTTGCCATAGACTGCTTTCTTGCATGTAGGATGCTGTAAAGTAAGCCTGTCTGATGACCGAAGAGCAAGGGAGTGGGAAGAATGTGAATTAGTACATAAGTGATTGAAACTAATAAATAAATAAATGCGTAGCGATCATCCTAGAAGTGTTTCTATGTCTTACCAATGTTATCGTGTTACAATATAGTGTTTATTTAACACATTTCATCCAGAAACTTGGTAATAAAATTAATAATCTGTAACGACTAACGAAGTACATAATGAGGTGAACATAAGATTGACGCAGCCGGCAAAATGGGGCCTATGCCTAGCAGTGGGAAAGAGAAAACAGTGGATGATGATGATGATGAGCGAGGTACAGGAAATCAGTTTTGCCGTTCTATATGTATTGGTGTTTCATGTGTTATTTGTTTATGTTTGGTTTTACTTATCACATCAATATTGACAGAGTTAACAATACCAAATTCATCATGATTTACCTCTTATATTCCTAGGCTCGTATTAAAGTGTCAGTTTTAGTTGAATAATTAATTTATATTAATATTTATTTTTTTTGTCTACAAAGTACCCCGTCATTATAGGGTTAGGATGAGTATTAAACTATCACTGTTTAAGGTCCGCTGTGTTGTTTATTTAGGAAAACGGGATTATGCGACTAGTTCACCGTACTAAACGGAAACCTATGTGGTTTTATTAACCACTATATACATGTAAAAGGAAGTTTGTTAATGTTTGACTTCCCAGCTTAAGTCGAGGAGATCAAAAATATTTTTTGAATGTTTGAAGATCCAGCACTCGGTTTTACTTATCCAAATAAATCAGAAGTCACCCACCACACAATGTCGTGAGTTGACAACATAAGAAAAATCGCAGAGAGCACCTGGATTCAAACTGTGCGGGACCGGGAATAGTTGCGTAATAGAAGAGAGGCCTATGCTCAGTAGTGGGCGATTATGGGTTGATGATGATGATGATGAAATAAATTAGCATATATCGCCATCGCATATGCCTAGAAATATTGATTTCAGCGGTGACGGTGTCAGGTGTGGTTCTAGATATATTTGTTTTGCTTACAGATATTTGTTTGTTATGAAATGTGTGTTATCATAACAAGTTGATTTGTATATCTACCCTTGCATGTCTTTCCGTAATTCTTTCACCAGAAAACTAAAACAAATGATCCTATTCAGTACAAATGGGTGCCTTATAATAATAATTTCTTCACCACGAAACGCCTCGTTCATTCATTTGATCTCGAATTATCTTCTCAATTCCAACTAATTTGACACTAATATGTCTTTAAATAAAATTACCAAGTGATCAAATATCATATAAATGTCAACTTGAGCGTGACTTATGTGTATTTATGATCGAGACACAGTGTGATGATAATCTTGAACAGGTTCGAGATTTAGTTCTTGTTTATAGTGTAGGATAAATTTTAATTATATTAATGTAATTAAAGATTAGTTAAAGACTTGTTTATGGTTATTATGTTTGTTTGTATCGTTGTATTGGCCTTGTGGTAGAAATTGTTACAGTTTTTTTGTATTTTTGATGACAAATGGCATTTTAATCCTGTCACAACCTTTATTGAGGTCATTTTGTTAAAAGTAGCTCTTGTGGTGATCCAAGGTCCAGAACATTCATATATTTAAACAAAGTAAATATTATGAAAAACCATTCAGCCCTTCTATGTATATTAAATGTATTTGAATAGACAACATACAATCTCACGCACAAAGTATTGTTTTCTCATAATAGGCTCGCACCTATAGGGTACTAATATAATGTTAATTGTAATGATGAAATTTATAGTAATGATGTTCCTCAGACATGAGGGATACGATTCAAGGAGAAGGAGGATATGTTACTAAGCTTGCAGTTAGGATAAACACACACACTTTAATATTATTAGTATGTTGACTCTTCAACCATAACCCTACAATACCCTACCTACAGGGTACAATAGACCCCCGGAGATTGCACAAGGTCGAGTGACTCGATCGTGGTCGAACGGTTATGATAGCGAATACCATTTTTTGCGGAGAAAGCGCTTTATGGACGAGTAAGGGTGTCTTTTATCTGTAATAGATATGTTTGGGACTTTTTGTGTAAAGTTTCATTGATATTTATATTTTTATCAAGAAAATAACATGCTATTCCGCTGATTTAAATAAATAAATAAAAGTCATTTATTTCAGGCATATTCAACCCAGAACTTAATACTAATAGAACACTGTAAAGGGGTGTTGTCAATTAAAAAAAAATATTATAACTTAAAGATATACAAATATATGATTTGGTTCGCATTGTTTTGCAGTAAAAAGATGCCTCTTAGTCAGTCCTACAATTTCTTATCACCATCATAGCAAAAATCGTAATGATCCGTCGCTCCGTCACGTCAAGGTTTTTTAGAGATTAACAAAACTACATACATAACATTTATTTTAGATACTTAAATTAACTAAAAAAACGATGAAAATGCTAAGGGCTCATAAAAAATGCAAAGCGATATATTATGACATCTTTTAAACACACAAAGGCACATAAAGAAGGCTTTTATTCCGGCACACTTGACAACAAAAACAATCAAACTCACGCCACGTCGTAAATAACCCTGTAGGACGGTAAAAATAGAATGTTTATTCTCATTCACGAAATATGTAACAGAAATAAAAACAAAACGCTTTCTGTGTTGATATACTGGCTAGGGTTGCCTCGTGGGAATGCTTAAGTAGAAATATATGATAGGATTTTTGCAGAGATGTATTTTTCTTTCTAAAAATTAAGGTCTGTGCCCTTTTTTGTGTATTATGGGTCCTATTTAATTGATATGGTATCAAAGAGCGTGGCTGGTGTAACGGTCAACTAAATATTCCTGCAGCAGTTTGGAAACTCTGAACGCTATAAATAACTAACCTTTTTGTTACATATGTATTTCTTAAATGCACTTAAGATATCTTTACTAACTTGAAAAAAGAACATTATCAACAATTTGATCTGTTGGTGTAGTATATATAGTACGTAACGTTAAACAACCGTAGATTAACATCGTTGGAAAATGTTGCATATGATTTCTTACGTTTCATTTATTTTTTTTTATTTCATTTATTTTGCCCTAGGAGATAGGTGATGTTTTATAAAAAAACACCTTTATAAATAATTATTCGTAGTGTCACCCCTAGTCCCGCGTGTCCTTTCCACGTGACGTGACGTCACGGCGGCCATTATTAAAAGTTATAACATCGTTCTAATGCAGAAGTGGGTCGCACCTGCTATGTTACACTGACCATATTTTTTTACAATACAATTGTTTTTGCACGTATTTTGCGAAAAGAAGTACGCAAAATAGAACTGCAAGCCTTGTAGCTTGTCCTATTAAAACTTATTAATGTAAATTAACGCCCAATTTGAAATCTACTTCACTGGAAGTATGTGTCATTACTTATTACAGGCTAGCATAATTAAGTGACAAAATAACGAACATATCTTCATATATTTTTTTACTAATTCTACAATAAAAGATACTAGATTATTATTACTTCATTGTCGTTATTGAGATATAGAGTTGATTCTTTCTTTGTTCCTAAAGCTATTATAAACAACAAAAATTGAATGACTGACTCTTAACAGAGTTTGTCGATATCTTCACAAGCAAACAATGTGTACTAAGATGGAGAAAGCAATATGGATGACTTAAAATTCGTTACGGGTACTTTCCATGCTTCATCATCATCCACAGCCTTCTCTATCCCACTCCTGGGCATAGGCCTCTCTTTGAATATGCCAGCTGCGTTGATCTTGTGCATACCTCATCCATAAAGAACCCGCGACTCGTACAATGTCGTCGACCCATCTCGCTGCCGGACGACCTACTCCTCGTCTGCCTGTTCTTGGCCACCACTCACTTTCCGTACTTATTCAGTCTTAGTACCAACCAGATTGTTTTAAAATACAAGCCCACCATTGCACCTTAACCGCCATAATTCCAGCTTGATAGATAGCTCGATAACATCGCCGTTCCACATTCTCACGCAAATATTGAATTACCGAATTCCAGGCTATTTGCGTACGCAGCGCCATCTTTAATCCACCTTGTCATGCCAAAATCCAATTTATATTCGCCGGAATTGCAATAACTCGTAGGCATTGATCAGTATCTGTTAAAGCACAGGCCTTGTAAGCATGAGAGGCCTGACTAAAATTTGATTGTCTTTCAGTATTAGTAGTAGGTTATAACTAGGTCAATGAACTTTTTACTACCTGCAAGGATTACATTCCTCTTCATCCAGGAATTGTCTAAACGAGATATTTTTTTGCTTACAGGCTGCCATGTTATGGTACTATTATATTTTGTTGCAAAAATACATAGATTATACCTGTCTTTTTTTATATGAAATAGAAATGCGAATTACGGCCCTATGTAAAATGGTTCAAAATCATCGTATTTATTTAGTTTTGTCACGCATCTTCTTTGGTTATAGCTGCTTGCTAATATAATTACTATCTGAAGTTACGGCTGGTATTCAAAAAAATCAATGAATTAATTTATTTTTCTATAATTATAAAGCGACCTGTCAACCACTATGAACAGCATGTACCAATTCACCATCCAGTCTTAGGCGGCCATGTTTATCGACAAGCCGTGTTTATTTATTGTAGTGTCTCTGCCTTCTAATCTAGGGGTGTGGGTTCGATTCCCGCATAACACAAGTAATTATGCATATTAAAGTTTGTAATTATTTGTGTTGAGTCTGGTCGTTTCTATATATAATAAGTATGTATGTATTTACAAAAAAAAGTATATATGTATTATATCAGTTATCTAGTACCCATGATACAAGCGTAAGCTTAGTATGGGTCTAGATGGCGCTGTGTGATATGTCCTAAAATATTTATTTATTTTATTTGGCATATATGTATCGGAATATTCCACTTTCTGATTACGTCCATTTTCTAATAATATCTTTGTTCAGTGTACCAGTACAGAGTGTCTCTGTCTATATTATATTTGCAGTGAGTCCGTTATTTACTGCAATATCATTTGCATTTTCATCGCAAAACTGTCGTTGGGAACGCATCGCTTCCGATTCAAGGGATCGTATCTGGATCGAATGTCGCGTTATAGTTGGCAGCCATGAATACGTATATAATGCGTAATGGTTAAAAAAAGTTTCTGTGAGTCTATAGACTGTTATCAGCAATGATCTAAAACATTAAACTTTGGTATCTTTAGAAGTGTAGGAAGAGCTGTGCAAGTGTGTCTGGATGATATAAGAAAGTTAGTAAGAAACATTTGGGCAAGAACAGCGCAAGACAGGGAGTATTGGCGTAAGAGTTAAGAGGCTTATGCCCTGCAGTTAAGCTGATGATGACTGGTGTTTTATATATTACATAAGTTACCTCAGTTAAAGAACTGATTATAACAATTCAAGGGTTTTCTAATCGAGGTTAATCTTGTAACCTATAAATATACAAACGAGCTACAGTTTCAATTTCTTCTTATATGATGAGAGTCAACTCTCGTATCTGAAGTTTTCTTAATATCAAACAGGCTGTAGTCAAAGCAAAATTTGTACACTACAATTTATATAAAACTTAGATATTTGGCTCAGTTAATGTCAGTGGTTGTTGATTGTAACCTACATTTTCCTAAAAACACGTCATATCTATATCTGTGTATGCCATTTTATGACTACAGAGACCTAATCTTAGCTATTATCACTATTTTATTGATATTTACATAAAAATATCAATAAACAGCGCCGTCACAGACAGATACAGGGGCGGTTATCGTAAACATAAACATAGTCATGAAAAAAATTCAGGAATACTTCCGAAGCTCTTATAACAAGGTGTGGGGTATAACCATTGGAGGAATAGAGTGACGTCATAAAGGTGTAGTTACAGGCTCGAAACATACACGTCGACTCTCTCTCTCTCTTGAGTCGTATTTCCTCATGACTGAGGGTCGTGACTCCCCCGCAAAATTAATTCATGAGGGGAGTTATCTTGGGCAGATACATCGTGGTGGACACCCAGATCCTTCCACGCACTATTGTTATGTGAAACACCAATTAAGAGAGCTCTTTATGATATTAAGTATTTGATTAAGCTCAGTTAATGTCAACACACACGGGGAAGTGGTGCCCCTTTTTTTTTTCGTGGAGGAAATGCATTTACGCATCCCCGCACTCTCCCCGGGGGGGGG
This sequence comes from Macaria notata, assembly GCA_927399415.1. Classification (NCBI taxonomy): domain Eukaryota; kingdom Metazoa; phylum Arthropoda; class Insecta; order Lepidoptera; family Geometridae; genus Macaria; species Macaria notata. The sequence goes on along the minus strand of OV656750.1, from coordinate 1,317,804 downwards.
GCGGCGGGGTATGTCGGGCTCAGAGCTAATGGGACTCCACTACCGACTAAAACCTACCACGATGTCCCTTCACCTCGGCAAGGACGGGTTTCGCGGGCAAGCGAGCAATACTCCTCCGCAAGTGGTGCCCCTGAGATACATACAAGCCTAGCTTAGTTCAGAGGCACCAGTTCATAATTAAATTGTAGCTCTTAAATTATTTTAGTTGTATGTTTCATTATCTTAGTCTTAAGCTACAAATTTTGTAAATAGGTAGATTTAAGTTCAATAAAAAACTTTTGATTTGATTTGATTATTGACTATATTTCGGGCTTTCTCGTTGCCTGATTTAACCGTCTTCTTTAAAAGTGGTTATCAATAAAATTCTACTCGCAATTTGTACGTATATTTTGTGAGTTAGATTAATGGATTGCTCGAAATCTATTTAAGTATATCAAATATCGATATGATACACTTAGTTTTAGATGCGTCATAGGCACAATGGGAGATTCAACAAATTCTAAAATGTAGATGTATATTTTACATGATCGTACACTGTTTGCCTTAATGCTCATGGCAGACCGTCACGCCATATTATTAAAACTGATATTCTGAAGTAGATATACCGATATGTTTATTTTCCTTCCTACATACTATTGGTAAAATCTAGTGTCTGGAGCTTTACTATATATCTTAAAAGACTTTATTTTTATTTTATTTGTATATTTTTTGTCATTTGTTTGTTTTATTGTAGCTTTGGTTTGATTGAAAGCCCTTTCGTTACAGTAAAGGTATGCTCCATCTTCGACCACAGACTCGCTTCAGCTTGTGTTGTTTCAAGTGACCAAGTCAAATGTATCTGTCAGTCACGTGGAAAATAATTTCTGGCGACTAAGACATATAGTTGCTCCTACATTTATGTTTAATCAAATATGACTTCAAAGCTTAATTCAAGCTTACTCGTTAAAGCTCGATATTTTTAATATTTACTGGTTGGCTTACTTACTATTTCTATTTGTTTTCGAGATAAACAATAATAACTTTTTTAGTCTTTTTTTAACTAAAACGCTGTTAATCAGGACACAAATTTTAAACTTTTCTTTGTGTCAGTGTTTTTAATAAAGTGTAATCTATATTGGACTCAAATATAAATCTCCAAAAGGCAATAATAAGATGACACCGTTGAAAATATATTTTCCCGAGTTGGAATCGCTCGCTCAATTTCAATTCATCTTTGGTTCATTAAAACATCCTTCTCAGACGTTTCCCTCATGAAATCCAATTATTACCGGGGAAAAACACCCTTGGCGAAGGGGCAACACAGATTGTGGAAAGAGATATTGTAAAGTTTTTTTTTATACTATTGAGTTTTTATAGCATGGCTATGTTTTGAATACGATACACTTTTTAATTCTTGTTTAAACGGTCTTCTATTACTATTTTTGTTAGACTTTTAAATAAAAATATCTTTAAAATCAAAGGGTAGCAAATCGGTGGCACCTTTTGCGATCGATTTTTTTAATGAGATAAGTTGTTCACTGCACGGATAGTAACTAATGCACTTATGTGACACAAGCATTACAAGTTTTTTGTCTCTAATTTTAATACTTCCATTTATGAGTCTTCCGACGAAATAATGTTTATGTTTATGCTTTAAGTCTTTACTTCACATAATTGCGGCGAGCTTGCTTCACATAATCATTATTAGGTGACAATCCTGTTGTTTTACTGAATAGTTTCCCATCTGCCCTCTTCCCTCCTCTGCAGTACCAGTGGCAGGCAATAAATCAATATCGGACAGTTCGCTCGGAGTCCAGCCGGTTATCCGGCCGACTCACTCGACCGGAGTTTTTGCCAAACACTGATAAAATATATAAGAATGATTGATACTTTTGTTATCAGTTCTTTGCAGTTTTTTGGAGTTGTAGACACAAAGGTCAATTTACGAAAGTATTCTTGCAGTCTTATTACAAAACGCGGTTTAAATCGTCCAGGACTTGAAGGTTAATTTCCGAAGTGCTAATAGACCCTTCAGTTTTTATTTGTATCTACGATTAGCGGTGTTTTATGAGTAGTGATAAAATATATTTAAAAAAAAACTCAACCTTTTGGGCTTGACTCTAGTAGACTCAACGCAATTTTGAAAGTACTGTAAATCATACAAAGAAATAAGCTAGGCGATAATATAGAAGAAGGAATATTATGAGCAATCAACGTAACCTTGTGTATTGATGTACATGTACCTATCGACATAGTAGTTGTATTAGACCCCTCACCGATGTACCCTATTTGTAATTAACCCGTTTCCTGCCACTATGCGGTCCCGTTGACCGCTCGAGTGGCCGCGCTGGGTAAACATTCAGCTCTCATTGCACGGACACGCGGGGATGTAGGGTGCGCATATAAGAGGGGATATCTAGGATCAGATGGAAAGCAAATTAATGTCACTTCATTTAATTTCGACTAGAAAGTAACTACTTTCTAATCAATTATGTTTTTCTCTGTAACCTTTTGAATGCCGCTTATCAAGTGCACTGTCTTGCCTTGTTCCCCATGGTTTTTAGTTTTTATTTAACTTTTTTTTTAGGTGTAAACATCGTTAGTACACTAAGCGTTTATCAAGTGGAGGTATTGACGTTAAAAAAATACATGAAAATAAGAACGATTTGGTTCGTTTTAGCTGACCTTAAGATCTTCTCTAAATTGGACCAAAGAGCTTTTGTAAGCAATTCAGAATTATTTTTAAATAGTCCCTCTGCATTCCCATCAGGAAATGTCCCGCATAATATAACAAAATGGTCGTCGTTCGGAAGAGTATAAAAATAAACCGATGTTCCGGACAACCGGCTAATGGTGACCGCTCGGGGACGATATTGGCCCGGAAAGGACTCTCAGGCTCTCCGTACAGACGCGAGGCACTACGGGTTAAGTTGTGCAAGGTTTGCGGATTGCTGTTATTAGAAGTTTCGTCTTTCATAGTTTTTCCATGTAACATTTAGTCACGTCGTCAGTGATTAGATATTTGACAGTGAGTTTCTCCATGATTTGCCTCTGTATCATATGTATATAATTACAAAATACCACAATTTATATTTAAATGAACAATTTCTATTTATTTTTCTTTGACCTAAAACGTAACCGTTTTAAAATTAATTGTGAATTAATCATACATACTATTATATGGTGTTGAATACTGTTCGACTCGTAAGTGACATACAAATGCGCGTTTACATTTACGAGTAGCCCGATATCACAAGCGATCGGGTTTGTGCGTTTGATTCCTAGCCCCCTTATATAAGAGGCGTATTTTAGTGAGCGTACTGACGCATACTTGTGGATTAGAATGACCAATGTATGGAATTGACATGGCGATGCGCTCTGCGAGGGAAATTTTTACGTCACTCCCTTACATCGATCTTTCTATTTAATAAGTATGCATCAATACGCTCATTAAAATAAGTCTCTTGTCTAAGGGAGCTAGTTTGTTGGTGAACTGTTTCATTGTTTAATGCTAAACAGTAACAGTTTTGTGCTAAAAATCGCTGTATTCTCATCCCTTGTCCATCACGAGAGGAAGTTCCCGGCGTCGAAGTCAGTGGATTGTACTCAAACTCATTATGTTAAGATTTTATTGCGGCACGGGATCGCAATAACTTGTGCTGTTTGTGCCTCGCTAAATGCTGCCGTGATTGTTGTTGGACATTGTTTTTCCTGTTAGTAATGAAACAAAAACGAATCTCTATTTGAATATATTTGTTCTGGAAGTATGGTTTTGAATTTACTGGATCAGAAAGTGCTTGTTCGAAAATATGTGTGTGAATGTGTAATAAAAATGTAAAATAATAAATAAAATAAATAAATAAATATTTTAGGACATATCACACAGCGCCATCTAGCCCCATACTAAGCTTACGCTTGTATCATGGGTAATAGGTAACGGATATAATACATATAATATACTTTTCTTTTGTAAATACATACTTATTATACATAATGTTGGTCGAAATTGGTTGCTGCAGCTATTTTATTAAAATAACTAAACTATTACTAGTTATTCTCGTAGTAGATGATAGGGACTTTGCTAGGGTTGTGTCGAAATAAAAAGTAGCCTATAGATATCACTCTCAACACCCTATATTTCTACTGTAACAAAAATCAAAACCGGCATTTCGTTGCAACTTATATTGGATGAAGCCTATACCCAGCAGTGGGATATAAACAAATATACCATACAAAATAATCATATGCTTTTCGTGACTCAACATTAAGTATATATATTTCTTTCTTCTAAAATATGTGGAGAGGAATATTTAACACCGACTTTAGAAATTCTCCCTCATATCTCGTCCTCGTGAGAAAAATGTTTAAATCCCAAATTTTAGACAAAACTCGCTGAACCTAAACGAGTCTAGTCTGAGCTGCAGTCGCCTGAACACATTTTCATACAAACAATGTTTTTTTTACTAAACCCGGTTTACACTTGTCTATAGTTTGCCTAACGGTTAGCAAAAATATGTATGAAACAAAATCCAAGAAAATAATATGAGTATATTATGTTTATTGTTTAAAGTTTTATCTGTGATTATAAAGCCAAATTGTAATGTGCTTAGAAACAAAGTATCGTTCAATAAATCTGTAGTGCAATAAATGGGTTTTATTTATTTTTTATTAAAAAAAATACTTATTACGTTGTACAAAAACTACAAGAAGCAATTTAATGTGGTTCGTTTTCTTGAACCGAGACCTTTGCTTAGATATGTTTGTACCTACAATTGTAAGTATTATACTCTTGGTTTTTGACTCGTGTCACATCATCACCACATCCTGCCTGATGTTAAGCAAACTACAGTATTGCTTAACATTAAGCAGACTGTCCTGAAAATAAATATACTGTTAAAAAAACGTCAATTTGTATGGAATTACGCTCTGGCTGTTGCACCTTAACCGAAAATATTCTTATGTTCGCGACCTAGATGCTGAAGTGTATAGAGATTCATAGTCACACTTCCTTCATCCTTGCGCGGCTCTGCATACAAAATAACAGCAGATTTAGAACGGGTTTGGAGTTGGTAGACATGCCAGTAGTGCTGGTTTTCCTTAAAAATCTTTATTTAAAGTACTCGTATAAATTCTACCAAGAGTTTATGAACGTAACACAGTCACAAGTTACATATATATTTACGTAGAATATCAAAAAGTTTTCTTAAACTGAGTAAAATAGGTTTGCCTAGCTAGACCATACTTTGCTTTGATTGGCAGTAGTCATGAACTAAGATTGAGTGAGCGCAACCAATTTTTACAGATCACTTAATATTTAAGATATTTTTAATTGATTTAATTTTTGTTAGGAACCAACCAAATACTGTTCTTGAAGTTATTAATTTATTGTAGGTATAATAAAAATATTTTGCTATATTTTTGCTCATACTTTTAGCCTTACATTACCACTCTTTCAACATATCTCTCACAAATTCCATTTCCTCGCAAGCATCCAGCTGTGTGACCTAGTATACATTCTGAGTTGCATCTTCATCTGCATGTATATTGAATGCATTTGCTGCATACATAGCGCTCAAATATCAGCGGTAATTAGTTTGCAGTTCTAATGAATACCGGTAAAATTACGAGGCGAATTTCTTACTGGATTGTATTGAAAAATGTTGTTTTTTTATGTGATTACTAGCTGGAATATATTTATTTTTCAAACAACCTCTTCAGCTTTACAAATTATATCTGTTATGTACCTACGACTTGAACGATTTTCGCAGCGCACGCAACGGGAGCCCTCAAAGATGAATATTTTTTTACCGTTTTTTCCACATTTTCCATTGTTTCTTAACATAAGTTGCTATATAGCCTTAAGCCTTCCTCGATAAATGGTCTATTCAACACAAAAATATTTTTTCAATACGCACCCGCAGTTCCGGAGATTAGCGCGTTCAAACAAACTCTTCAGCTTTATAATGTTAGACTTTATAATGTCAGTCTGAAATACGACAGTTGATATACTGTTGGCATCTTTTACTTGCTTTATATCTGGTATATTACCTGCTGAGTAAAGCTATATATAGGCTTCCCTTTGTGTCCCTTTGTATTAGACATTTGCGTCAATTTTGCTGAATACTTTTGTAATGTTAAAAACTTTGTAGTTAAAAAACTTGTTAGTAAAATAATGGAACTGCTGCAATACGATATTATTTTGCTTTAAATGTAATAAAAAAGTAAAATCATACTTTAAATATAACAAAAACTGTGAGGGTTCTTAAAAAAATACTTTATATTTCGCCAAAAACACTATGTGGTCCTACAAAACTCGCCCAAAAATCGCAGTCAGATTTAACTACCGATCTCGAATTCCACCGTGATCAATGGAGCTTCGTATCGTATACAAACAAACGTGTGTATTTGCATATGTATGTATGCAGTCGGACTGAGTGTTTCACGGTCGCTTGCCCGACGGGCAGCACTTTTATATTCCTCTACATAGGTATGTTGTATGTATTTTAATGTATAGTTTGTATATGTCAATAGAGTTGAAAATAATAGTACATAAGCAACCAGAGTAATAGGACATAAACATACTCGTAGTAGCACGTTATACATGAATTTTTATATTAAGAAATTCTAGTTTTAAATACCACTTAATTGGACGAACAAATGAACAATAAAGTAACAGTGGCTACCTCTTAATCATGGCAAAAGAGTGTTAATTCAGGGCGTACGACTATCTATCTCAATACCAAATTTAATACAAATACACCGTGTGTAACCATTTCAACCGTGAAAACAAAGATACATATTCCTTAATACTTTTAGGTACTTGTATTAATATAGAAGAAATGCAATATTTTACTCAATATGAACAAACATAAAGACCGTATTTGCATATGTATGCAAGCCAGTATTATACGCTCGCTTGGCCGCGACACTCCTTTTCAAATAGCCGAGAAGGATGGTTTAGATATGCGTTTTAGCATGTATTCGTATTTTGTACTAAGCGTTTGGAAGACGAAGATGTTATGGAATAAATGCTTGCAAAATATTTGTAAATATGTAAATATTCTTTATTTTATATACTGATTATGACAGTTTTAGAAGAAGACATCATTGTGTAATGTTTCAGGAAATGAAATAAAATACACATATTTGCATCAAATTTTCTGCCGAAAGGCGTACAAATATTATGGTTAGTCCAATAGTTATTAGGTATATGATAGGAAGTAGGATAATCATTTATACTAAATATTGCTCTTGATCATGATTCGCATGATGGTAAGCGATGATAATGGTTTAGGATGGAGCGTGCTTATCCAGTAAGCAGCCATTGACTCTCGCTTTGACCATTGCTAGATTATATTAAGTACTAGTGGAGCTTTAAAATATGTATAGACATAGATATAGATAGTTCACGCGGAATACAATACAATACAAAATTATTATTTCTCACGAAACTCATGTACAAAACTGAAATAGTAAGTAAACATCTAGATTACAAAAAAAATGTACGCACTATCTTTTGGCTGTAATAAATGATTTTTGATATTGATTTTGAGTTTGTTCCTCTTTCAAGTAATATGAGAGTAACTGATCATAGGCATTTTTGGTGTGGTGATAGTACAGGGTATTCATATCCGGAAGCTGCGGGCATACACTTGTTATTTACTGAGTAAGTAAAAACACATACGTAACTTAGTTAACATAGTTCCGCTCGATGTAGGTAACTTAGACAATTGAATAACTCGATCAATTGATTGCTTGATAAAAAAAAAAGATTCTCACGTAAAACTGGCGTTAGGTAACTGTTTGGTACAAGATATAGGTGCTGAGCTATATAGTTATATTATAAACTGTTTTTCCTGCGAACTACAATCTAGGGGTTTTCAAATCTAGAGTTTAATAGGTATTTTTGGTAAGCGTGTTACAACCTAGGCTGCAGCAATGCTTAACAACAGGCAGGCTGTAGACAAACGTAAACCTATTCCATGTAAAAAAAAGCGAGTGAGATAAGGTGGTAGTATGTTCGGGTAATCTGATGGTTCGTATGTCGATTCCAATTTTACACTAGTGACTTGTTTTTAATTTAATCAGAAAATAAATAGGTTTATGCAGGTTGGTGTCAAGGTCATCGTTGAAACTACTTTTTATTCAAGGGCCTAAAATCCTAGTTTTAGATATTCCAGACTAAACCTTTTGGACTATTTTGTATGCTAAATAGATAGATAGATAGATAGATTAACTCTTTATTGTTGACACATATTAAAAAAACAGTACATAGAACAAATTGCACCTTAACTAGTGCCAGCCTTATCGCTGAAAGCGATCTCTTCCAGGCAACCTTCAGCTGGAGAGAAATAAGCAAAAGAAATAAAGAAGAATGTGGTGTACAACAAAAAGGAAAAAAGAAATTTTACTAATATATATATATATATAGGTACATATAAATACGCAATACACATACTTAATATAATAAAATTAATGTTTATATACAAATACATATAATACACAACAAAATATTTAAAGGTGATAGTAGCAGAAATAATAACAGCAATTTTCACTGAAGGGAAGCGAGATAAAATTCCTTTACTTGTTTTTTTAAAGGAATCAATTGTCTGAGCCTTTTGAATGTTGATAGGCAGAGAATTCCATAATGTAACAGCTTGTACAGTAAATGATGAGCCATAAAAAGATTTCTTTTTGAATGTTGGATGTGCGAGTGTTAATTTATTTGTAGATCGAAGAGAAAGAGAGTGTGTAGTATGGACATACGCAAAACGAGAAACTAAGTAACGCGGGATAGCAGGGTTTAATAAAATGTTATATACGAGAGAGAGGATGTGAGCATTCCGGCGAAGTCGAATAGGTCTAAATAGAATAAGGAATCCAAAAAAATAATAGTTTTTGATCGATAAGCCTGTAACTACAAAAGAAGTGTTTTTACTATTCGTCTATTCAACAGCATATATTCACGTTTACGTAAACTGTTCAATATGAAATCAAGTGTGAAAAGTTTGCAACATTGTTGGCGGAAGATTGCTTGAAAGTTTATCACTTGTACCAACATCCCGGCGGTTTTTCCTTCTAACTTTCCTTTGCACGCGTCTTCCCTAGTATTCAGTTTCACAACACATTCTATACACTATAATCGACTGTATTCACTAACAGATAAAGGTTATAATTGCTTGCCTTATTACCTTGATAATTCCTCAGATTTCTGCCAAATGAAATGATACCGTAATTGTAGGTAGTTAAGTATCAAATATCTTTGCGAAGATGTCGCGGAAAGACTTTCATTGCTTTATGTAATGGCATTCGTTATTAGATAATTAGTTTTGTGGTTTTCTGGTGGATGTTTTAATGGGATTTTTTTAATGTTTTATGCTTGTAAAAGTTAAGGTGCAGTTGGTAGACCGCATTTGAATGCCAGTAGTTGTATAGCAAGAACGTTAAGGTAGACAGACGTTTGCACTGATAAAATGTTACTAACTACTCGAAGTTTTATATTCAAGTCATACCTAAAGCATAGCATTCAAAGCATTTAGCATTTATTTGGACACACAGGACACAACAATATATACATACAAAAGTTAACAACAGATAAAAAAGAAAGGTATTACGTTACATTGATGTATCCCGTGCGTCAAAAAAGGTCATAACTCACCTACATATATTCTAAAAAAAATGTCTTTTATAGCATAATTCTAAACAAAGTAAGTACCTACAAGGCAGAAGCAAACAAACCTGTATATTAATGTAATCTATACTAATATTATATAGCTGAAGAGTTTGTTTGTTTGTTTGATTGAACGCGCTAATCTCAGGAATTTTTCAAAATCAAATCTCAAAATTTCAAAGTCAAATCGGACCAGTACTGGTCCGATTTGAAAAATTATTTTTGTGTTGAAGAGACTATTTATCGAGGAAGGCTTTAGGCTATATAACATCACGCTGCAACTAATAGGAGCGAAGAAACAATAGACAATGTAGAAGAAAAGGGGAAAATTATTCTCTGAGGGCTTCCGTTGCGTGCGCTGCGAAAACGGTTCAAGATATCAAAAAAATGTGTACGAAAGAATTATTCCTGTTGAAATGATCTAAAAAATGTGTCTATCTTTTAAGGTTAACTCACTAAAACCGTTTTTAACTTTTCCACGCGGACGAAGTCGCGCGCACCAGCTAGTTATGTAATAAAATCTTACTTTATTGTAACGTATATTCCAACAAAAGTAAAGTTGGTAAGTTGTAGTCAAAGGTAAACCTATCCCACGTAAAAAATAACTGGAAATATTATAATATGTTGGTTGTATATTTAAACTTACCCCTTATAGTTAAGTACTTACATAGTTGAGGTCTCAACTGCCCGTCCACTGAATGACCCTTTAAACTGTAGAGTGCTTTAAATACACCTCTAAAACCACGCCTGTGTCGTGTCACGGGAGAATACGGGGTTTGCTTTTGGACTAGTTTGTGGACAATTGTCGTTTCGCTTTGTGCAGTAAATTAAATCGAGGCGTATCCTCAATACCACTAAGTAAATATTGAGGGTCGTGACTACCAAAAAATAAGTTTATTTGCAAATTCGGGCTCGCACCAAAATTCAAATTAAATAAAATTAATTAGGCTTAGTAGATCACCAACGCTATCGTAAACTGCTTACGAACAAAATTTCCAATGTGATGATTATCTGGTATCATTTGAACTCATCCGTCTTTATTAATTGAATGGCGATGATGATGATATTTTACTCAGCCATAGCTCCAGTGAAAAGTTATCAAAACGTCATTTCCCAATAACGATGATAACTTACTCATATTTTATAACCTCTGCCAGTTAATAAAGCAGCCTGAACCTGTGAGCTACAGTAACCTCGCTGCCGGAAGGAAGCTCGCCCATTTTAGCATGTCGTCGCGAGTCGTTAGTTACCTTTATACTCAGTTCAAGTGATCCAGTAGAGCGGTTATATTGAGGTGAGCCAGTAGGGGTGCTTTATTTATTCCTCTATGGATCTCTTGACGGGACGATTAGGTTAATTTTTTAGGGACTTTAAAACAAAGTGATATTAATGTGACCCGTGTGTAGTTACATAATTTAATGTTTCCAAAATAGTTTTTTCTTTGCATGAGATAGGCTCACGTTTGACTACAACTTGCCTGATGTTAAGCAACGTCAGGTCATTTATAGTTAGTTAGTTCGTTATATTCTGTGTTTTCTTGTGTATTAACAAAATATTAACAAATAAACATTGGTATCTAATATTATTCTTAAATTTTACTTTTGGGAGTTCCGGATTACGGATTATAAAAACGATTCTTTCTTTCTTCTATTTTTTTATAAATGCTCAGACAACCATCTAACTTATTAGGTACATCCATCTGCTCGCGTCAGGTGTTAAATATAACCATTTTTATCCACTAGAAATATAAACAAAAACTCGGTACATAATAAACCTCCTTTCCCCAGTAAGTAAGTTTGCAAGCAATATTTCCATACTCCCGGCCCGGGGATGAAAAATGGCGTCTTCGCCGAGTTTGTGTAACTACCTCCGTGATAGATGCAACTGAAGTTTAAAATTTAAGCAGCCGTGGAGAGGATCAATTTGTTTCTTCTAGATGTACATAGGTACTTATCTATATATATTTATTTATTTATTCCGTTATATCAGTTCCGCCGTTTTTGCGTGATGAGCGTTTACATAAACAGACAAAAAAATCTAAAAACTAAAAATCTGTCTGTAATTGTGATTTCAAGCAGATTTTGGCTTGATGTTACTCAATTATTATTTGAATGAAATATTTCCACTAAATAAAATATTCTTCATACTAACATTTCGTTATGTTACATTTTATTTCGAAAAGTGTGAGGATTCGAAAATAAAATGTAACCAGAGGTCTGCGGATCGAATCACTAAACGTTAGCCGGTGTACCCCTGAGGAGCGGTTGAATTTAATCGTAGCTACAGTCAACCGACGGACAGACCAACTGGGGAGTAAGACTCAGCGTTCTAGATTTTTGGAAGATATTTCGATGTAAAGTATAGACCAGAAGCTGACTTGTACTTATTTCAAGTTATGTGTGGATTTGTGCTTGCTTAACAGTGAGAAAAACATCGCGATGAAACCGACATGTTTGAGGACCACAATATCCGAGGACACGATGTATCTGCCCAAGAGAACTCCCCCAACGAATTCATTCTGCGGGGGAGTCACGACCCTCAGTCATGAGGAATACGACTCAAGAAAGAGAAATAGAGTGAGTAAGCTTAGGCTTTTTTAACATGTAATAGACGTATGACTACAAGCCTGTCTGATGTTAGTATTGTACAAGAAAAAAAACAAAGCATTACTATACCGTAAAATTTTAACTCTTTAATGTTGTCAAACCATACCATGAACGGTATCTTATGGTTATTATTATCTATGGATGGTATGTTTAGATGCAATAAATATGAGGTCATATTGTTGATTTTAAATAGCATCATTACCAATATTACCATACCATAAAATTTTAAGGTACATCTAATCTAGTATCTCGAAGGGCCGGTCGAATTTAATCGTTTGGTAACCGACGAGTAGTATCGCCTTGGGAGCCAGACTTATCATTCTACGTGGAAGGGGAAATCTAGATTTTCGCTGAATTACCTAGGCCTTAATGGGTGCTTTAATAGTATGGGTTTAGGCGATATTTTGCTGAACAGTTAAGATTTTTATTGAATGTCGTGTTAATGATAAGGATTTGCATTTGTAGGTTTAGATACAGTAGTTCACCTTCACCGCAACACGCAATTACAATTACGCAAGAATAGGAAAAAAATAATAAAAGTAAACACGTATAGGTAAGTATATCTAGTGTCTGAGGATTAATTAATAAGGTTTATATCTTATTACAGCCTTCCAATGTTCTTATATAGACTTCAAAGTAATAGTATTTTTTTATTCATACAAGTAAAGGTAACTTCGCAGGAGAGTAGCTAACTCTACTGTTTTCTAACGGCTCTAGGAGTCTCTGACAAAGCTTAACAAGCTATACAGCATCTTATTAGCACTTCAAATAAAACGCAAATCTTTCCTTAAAAAAACAAACCCCTTCCACTCATTGTGCCCTACACTTCAAACCGCCTCGCGTCGCAAACAAAACTGCAATTGGACTAATGGAGCTGATATGAAGCTGCCTATTGTTATCTTATCTGTGCCGAGAAACTCTCATGCAATGAGCTACGAGTGCTTACCGTGAACGCTGGCTTGTAACTGGCTGAAATAACGCTAGGTCTGGTAACTGGCTAATATAACGCTGGTTGGCTAAATTCGAAAGTGGAAAGAATCTGGGCGCCCACCACAATGCACTTACTAAGAAAACTGTCCCAATGAGTAAAATCTGCAGGGGATTCGTGACCCTCAGTAATGTAGGAGGTCCCACGTGAGGAGGAGGGCTTAATTCGTACCATGACATACCGTTGAATGAGTTTGGCGAATTAAAAAGTTGAAGTCGAACTTGCAAAACAAAAATGCAATTGGACTAATGGAGCTGATATGAAGCTGCCTATTGTTATCTTATCTGTGCCGAGGAACTCATGCAATGGGCTTCTGTTTCCATTCCGCTGTACGTACATATGTATGTATGATAGCTAGTAAAGTAGTAGTAGCTAGTAGCTAGTAAGCTATCTTCAAGTTGCTTGTTTTGTGGACTTGGTCTGATATTTGTACTCCATAGCCATTTCTTACGCAGTTATTTTAGTTTTAGCCCATTTCCAAAAAAAAGGAAGTAAAATTTTATATTATTTTTAGCCGTCATCGTTATATACTTTCTGATGTTGCGAGATTTTGGAGTATTTTATATCTGTTACCACTAATTCCGTTCTTGTTGAACTGTTTAGTTATAGTCCGGTTTGATCGCATTTTATCAATATAAATGTATAATGATATTTATTTTGAGAAACATTTTATGAATTCTGTGCAAAATATTGTAAAGGTGTGCCCCAGTTGCTTTGCGTCGTTTGACAGGAATACGCAAATAAACGTGTATGATTGTCCAAATAAACGTTTATCTCACTTGAAGATTAAAGTAATTATGTGCTTATGAGTTATCTTGTCTCACTCGTACTTTGACCTTCAATTTAAATTGTTTTTTTTGTTACGGTGTAAAAAATGCAAGTTCACAAATTAAACTTGAACAAATTCCAACAAAACAAATAATAATATTATGTGGCAAAATATAAGTCTTCGTCTTTAGATTAATCGCCATATTATCTTGACACAACAACAACAATTTTGCGATAGTAATGTATACGACGCTCAGTCTGGTTCCGACCTTCGAACATGTCGGACGTTATGGATTTCACTGATAAAGTTGTAATAGTTACGGGAGCTAGTTCCGGAATCGGCGCCGCATCAGCTTTACTATTCGCCAAATATGGAGCAAAACTAACTCTTATCGGAAGGGACGAAGTTAGATTGTCCAACATCGCAGACCAATGTGCAGAATGTAAAGGAATCGAACCATTATGTATCAAACAAGACCTGACGGAGCGAGGTGCCTGCGAAATGGTCGTATCAAAAACAATAGAAACCTACGGAAAGATAGATGTACTAGTAAATAGTGCGGGGAAATTAATGCTCGGATCTCTATTCGACGATAACATGGATGTATTCGATGAAATGTTTGATATAATACTCAAAGTGCCGTACAAAATGACGCATCTATGTCTGGCGCATTTAATAAAAACAAAAGGGAACGTCGTGAATTTGACAGTGACGAACTACAAGAAAGTGCGGCACGGATTCTTACCGTACTCGGTAGCAAAGAGTGCTTTAGAGAAATTCACCAAATTAGCGGCATTCGAAGTGGCAGACTCAGGCGTGAGAATCAATTCAGTAAATCCAGGAGTGACCAGAACGAATTTGTTGAAGAATCTGGCAATGACTGATTGGGAGATTAATACTGCGTATAGTGAACTGTCGTCGTATTGTAATATGAGGATATTAGAGCCTGAAGAAGTGGCTAGAATGGTGGTGTTTGTGGCAAGTGGGGCTTGTCCCAGTATCAATGGATCGGAAATGTGCATAGACGGTGGCGCTGTCATGCTGTGATTTTTGTTTACGAACTTTGTGATATTGAAAGACAATATTTTGATGATGTTTATTTCGTGTTGATTTCAAACGAAACCTTGTTTAAATTTAGTTGTAATAACCGGCTAGCACTTACGTCAATAATATCTTAAACCTAGTTTTATATTCAAAAAATATTGCTTGATGATTTTAGATATTTTAGTGTTACGTGTGTTGTCCGAGTATTTTTTTTATAAGTTTGGGGCGAACCCTGTCAAAATTTTTAAATTATTTTATGCGTTTGACTGTTTCATATTACTTGTAGTGCATAAAGTAATTGACAGTTATATTAAAGTAATTTCATCTTCTGGAATTAAATTAAATTTGATTTAAATAAATCCTTTTTTATTTTCAGCAAGAAACCTCTGTTAAATAGAAATAATTATAAACGTATTAATGATTAATTTGCCAAATAAAAATGGCGTGTTACGATATTACTTATGTACAAGATGATAATTGTACAGTATGTTTTCTTATCAGGCCTTGTATTTATCTATGTGATAACTCTTAGATAAATACTGTATCGCTTATGTAACATAGCAGTTTACAATTAGATAAATACGACTTTTAAATAAATGTGCATTCCTTTATTTACACAAATATTGAAAACTCACGGTATCAAAGATGCACCCTTGTGATATTCCATTTTTTATATCCTTAAACATGTACAAAGTCGACAATTTATCTTATTAAATCATATATTAAATTGGTCTATTTGCATAGTAATCGTTTAATTTAGTAACGAAAAGATTAAAAATGCTACGTGATATACTACTATGATTACGTGCTACTCCCATATAAGGAAAATTATGTGAACTGGCACCTTTGTACTGAACTTTTTATCATCACCGTGATACCACTATATTATCGAGTTGCTTCAACAGTTTGCTATCATTTATTACAAAGCTACACTCACCTGAGGCGGTTTAAACATAATAAATTATGAATTTCACGGGCAAAGTGGTGTTAGTTACTGGCGGGAGTTCGGGTATCGGCGCTGCATCTGCACAACTGTTTGCCAAATATGGAGCAAGACTCACACTCGTCGGACGAAACGAACAAAGATTGAAAAACGTTCGGGACATATGTTACGCTGTAAGTGGCCTCGAACCCCTCTGCCTACTCTTGGGCCTAACAAATAAGGAAGCTTGTGAGAAAGTAGTGGCACAAACCATACAAACCTTTGGAAGAATCGATGTTTTGCTAAACAGCCGCGCTGTTTAGCATTATTTATATATACATATAAATACGCAATACACATACTTAATATAATAAAATTAATGTTTATATACAAATACATATAATAACAAAATATTTAAAGGTGATAGTAGTAGAAATAATAACAGCAATTTTCACTGAAGGGAAGCGAGATAAAATTCCTTTACTTGTTTTTTAAAGGAATCAAATGACTCACCTGTGCGTACAACACTTGAAGAAAACCAAAGGAAACATTGTCAACATGGCTACAGCAAGCTACTACAAAATAAGACACGGATTCATGGCACACGCTATAGCCAAATCTGGGTTGGAGAAGTTCACGAAAATGGCAGCATTCGAATTGGCATGCGAAGGAATCAGAGTGAACTCTGCCAACCGTGGTATGACGAAAAAAACAAGAATATTGTCCCTCATTGCCATGACAGAAGAAGAAGTAAACGGAACTTTTAAGGAATTTGAAGAGGAATTGTGGATGAGAATTATGGAACCTGATGAAGTTGCAAAAATGATAGTGTTTGTGCGAGTGGACAGTGGCCTAATATCAACGGAGCTGATATGTTCATAGACGGAGGAAGCGGATCCAGTTGGTGTATATAATTCGATTTTAATGTCAGATGTTTCAAAAAGTGGTTTTGAAGGACGTTCATGGTTTGAACCTAAACTATTTGTAATGTCTAACTTATATTATTTATAATAACTGAATGTGACTGCCTCCTCGTCTGAGTTATTAGTGTTACCGAATAATTTGATTATTTACCTAATAAGTATTTTTGTTATATAGTCTTAGTTAAAGTATTATTAATTATTACGTATGCTAGTAAAGCTTCACTATTATCAACACGTAAATTCCATTATTGTCAAATATAACACCACTTGGTTATCAACGTATTATCTATGCCACATCCACGATAAGTCTCTTATCTCGTTGTTATCACCAACCTGGTTCTGTTTAGAACTCATTTATATTGCGTGAAATACAGTTGATAGTGGACGGATTTTCTCTACAATAAAGAAAAAAACATGAATTTTGAAGGAAAAGTTGCCATAGTCACTGGTGCAAGTTCGGGTATTGGAGCTGCGTCGGCCAAGATCTTTGCAAAATACGGAGCTCAACTCGCCCTTGTTGGCAGAAATGAGAGAAGACTTCAGAGAATAAGAGATATTTGCAAAGTTCTCAGCGGACTGAACTCTCTCTGCTTCCTACTCGACCTCACACACAAAGGTTCCTGCGAGAAAGTTGTATCCAAAACGGCTGAAGCTTTTAAAAGAAAGAGACGTTCTTGTGAACAGCGCCGGATCATTCGTGATGGGATCGCTCTTCGACGAAACTATAGAAGCTTTCGATGAAATGATCGATATAAACCTACGGGTTCCATATAAGATGACACATCTCTGTTTTCCACATTTAAAGAAGGTTAAAGGCAACGTGGTCAATTTGGGTGACTCATATTGTTACAGACAGGGTTCTTTACCATTCGCAGTATCTAAAGCTGGACTGGACAAGTTTACCAAAATGGCCGCTTTCGAATTGTCCTGTGAGAGAGTCAGAGTGAATGCAGTATTTCCCGGATTGACTCGAACAAATATCATGTCGAATATGGCGATGTCTCCTGAAGAAATAGAAGAAACATTTGAAGAGTTTAAAGAATCGATCAAAGTATTTGAACCCGAAGAAGTGGCAAAGATGGTAGTGTTTGTAGCGAGTGGACAGTTCCCTAATATCAATGGATCTGAATTGTTCATAGATGGCGGTACTACCTGTTTAGTGTGATCAAATCTAATGATAATACAAATGGTCAAAATACACTATTGATTTAAGTGGCGAGTTGTAAAGTTCTCCTGTGATTTAAAGCGAAGATAAAATATTTACAAGAGCTCTACTGTAACTTGTATTATTAAATGCACTTCTTGTCACGTCTTTAATGACTTTTATTTCAAGATGCGGTTGTTCAAAACTTGTAGAAGATCAAAGTAAATTTCTATTAACCAAAATATACAAGTCACTAAGGATATCACTTATTATGTAATGAATAAGAAGTATAAGCGATATTCAAGTGAGATCAGTTTAACTGTTAGAAGATACATTTCCCGCTTCTCGAAGCGATTCCATAGAAACGGCAAAATAAAATAGTAAACAGGCAAAATATTAGCATATTTAGAATAAAAAATGAAACCACTAGGTAGTTCGTTAAAATGTGTCTGTGTCATCTCCACGATAAGTTTCTTGTCATCTATCTAATTCTGTTTACTTTAATTTAATACTGCGTGATATGCAGCTCATATCGGACGTTTTTATTTCTCTGAGCCATGAATTTCAAAGGAAAAGTAGTTTTAATAACTGGAGCAAGTTCTGGAATCGGGGCTGCGTCAGCGAAGATCTTCGCCAAGCATGGAGCTCAACTATCTCTGGTTGGCAGAAACGAAGAAAGACTACAGACGATCCGTGATGTTTGCAAAATCCTCAGCGGCTTGGACCCCCTATGTTTCAAACTAGACCTCACGAAAAAGGGCTCCTGCGAGAAAATTGTGTTCGAAACAGCTCAAACTTTTGGAAGAATCGACATTCTCATAAACAGTGCTGGAAAAATTGTAATGGGGTGCCTCTTCGATGAAACAATAGACGCTTTCGACGAAATGATCGACATCAACCTGCGAGTTCCATACTAAATGACAAGTCTATGCTTTCCACATTTAAAGAAGACGAAAGGGAATGTCGTGAATTTATGTGACGCGTACAGTTACAAACATGGTTGCTTACCATTTGTTATATCCAAAGCTGGATTGAACCGATTCACCAAACTGGCTGCCTTGGAATTGTCCTGTGAAGGAGTAAGAGTAAATGCAGTCTATCCTGGATTAACAAGAACAAATATAATGTCAAATTTGGCGCTTTCGGAAGAAGCAATTAGAGATACATTTGAAGAGTTTGAGAAATGTATTATAGTGTTAGAACCAGAAGCAGTGGCTAAAATGGTAGTTTTTGTTGCCAGTGGACAGTGCCCGAATATTAATGGATGTGAACTGCATATAAATGGCGGTACTAATTGGGTAATCTAATGAAAGAACAGATAAATTTAGCTTCCTTAAAGTGTAATAATATAAAAGATGGACGGATTCAATAATACAATACAATAATAGTGTGGTTGTAATTTTTTTTCCAGTTTAACACATCATGAACTGGTATCTTGTATGCCATGTTTTATATTAAACAGAGTCTTTTTCATATCGTATGCGACTATTATTTTAAACACAGGTGCTTTCACGATAACATCTCAATTAACATAAAACTTGGAAACAGTAGAAACCAGAATATTTATGTTCAAATATTTGTACACTACGTTATTAACATTTATCTGTGGCATTCACGATGAGTGTCTTATCATGTTGTTATCAACAGCCTATTGCCGTTTTTAATATTGCGTGTTAACTAGTCCATGTCGGACGTTTTAGTTTAAAACTAATATCACAAGGCGATGGATTTTGAAGGAAAAGTGGTAATAGTGACAGGAGCGAGTTCAGGCATAGGTGCTGCCTCGGCGAAAATCTTCGCCAAGTATGGAGCTCAAGTTAGTCTGGTCGGAAGAAACGAGAGAAAACTGCACAGAGTGCGAGATGTATGCAAAGTTCTCAGTGGATTAGAACCTCTCTGTTTCATATTGGACCTCACTCACAGAGGGTGCTGCGAGAAAATCGTATCCGAGACAGCACAAGCTTTTGGAAAAATTGACATTCTCATCAACAGTGCGGGAATATTCGTGATGAGATGCCTCTTCGACGACACAATGGATCCATTCGACGAAATGATTGATATAAACTTGCGAGTGCCGTACAAAATGACCCAGCTGTGCATACCGTATCTGAAGAAGACGAAAGGCAACGTCGTCAATCTCAGCCTCTCAGATTCATACAAGGACAGACAAGGTGGTTTTCCTCACGCTGTAGCCAAAGCCGCTCTAGATAAATTCACCAAACTGGCCGCTTGTGAATTAGCCTGCGAGGGTGTTAGGGTGAATACTGTGTTTCCTGGATGTACTCTAACAAATATCATGTCAAGTATGGCATTTTCAGATGAAGAAGTTAAGGAAATGTTCGATGAAATGGAACGGGGGTCTATGAAAGTGTTTGAGCCAGAAGATGTAGCAAAAATGGTCGTATTTGTTGCGAGTGGTCGGTTGCCTAATATCAATGGATCTGAACTGTATAATAAATAAGTAATGTCATGAATTGTGTGCAGATGTGCTTTTAATTGTATTTGTTTTGAGATGTCTTCGATAATAAAACGAATTATCATAAATGTTGTATAATTATCTGAGCGAAACTATGTGTAGGTTTTTGACGAAATTGTGCATAATAACTTCTGTTAGATTTTTTTTTATGATTTATTAAGAACTATACCTACTCAAGTACATAGTTAGGTAATACTTGTTGTTTTTATTTCATACTCATCTATGATTGAATGGAAAGAGCCTGCATTGCACGACACAAGTTTCGACTGAGTGTGCAATGTAGTGCACCCTGTGCTTATTGTCTATGTAGTATTATTATTTTGTTAAATATATATCCTACTTTAAGCAGGTCTACACAGCATTAAGATCTGTAACTAGTTATTAAGTGTAAATAAATGAAATGATTATATAAATGGTGGTACGAACTGGATATAGCGTATTGATCAAAATAATTGTTGTAGTTTTATGTTTGTTTCGTGATTATTACTATTTGTGTATCATCTTGTCTAATTTTATTATTTTTGTGCAAAGAGCCGTGGAAGAATTTAGGGAGTCATTTGACAAATTGTTAATTAGAAGTGAAGTAACACAATATCTAGAACAGAAGCATTATTTATCTATCTAATCTCATGTGGTAGTGTGTAATCATATATCACTTACAGAACAAGTTTAGTGTTTGATCAAATTTGAACTAGGTGGCGCTGTTAATAAATATTTCAGAACTGATCTGTCTTTTAAAATGTATTTGATTAGTTAATATATTTAATTATGTAAAGTTTAAGTATTATGGCTTACATAAAATTGGGTTACGAATGTCCGTTTTAATTGTAAGAATTAACATTGTTTTATGTAATTTGCACTAAAATTGTGATGAGTAAATAAAATCCTCGTTGATATCATTTTACGTTACACAGAACAAATACATTGATGTTACACCTAACCTATATACATACATACATACATACATACATACATACATACATATATCATATACTTATTTAGATACAGATGTTAATAGGTAGAATAACTGAAGATTTTTCCTTAATCACTGAACTACAATCAACACATAGAGGCACATTACAATCCCACTAAAAGTGGAAGTCCTTTACTAGTTTCTTTATTTAACTTAATAACTCAATAAATTATGAATTAAATATTTATTCGTTTCAATTTCAATACTTCGTAATGGTAGTTCGACGCGGCCAGTCCTTGGATGGGTGACCGAAAAGTGGCATTCCATTTTAGGCGCTTCCGTGAATGGGCTATCACGTTAAATAGTAGAACCCAGCTATTTGTCTAGTACGGCAGTCATTAAGACATGTCAGAGGCCCTTAGGGCGGCTCGCTGAACTCTCGAAACTAGAGTTGGCCACACTCGTTCGATAGGAAAAAGAATGGTAAGTCCATAGGTACCTAAGTTTATCTAAATTAGCGGATATAAAAGATGAAAGTAAATAATCTTTATTGATATCGTAAATTTGCAACACACACAAATAATATTTAATTATAATTATAGGTAATCATAGAATATGCTTCACAAATTACAATATCTCGTCAAATTGCATTTACCAAATACATTTTAACTTAATAAATTATGTTAAATAACTATCAATTTTACAAAGTCAAGATTTATTGCTAAACAATTTCAATTTTGTTAAATATTAAAATCCTGTCAAATATATTTTATGTTTATATTTATGGATATGTAAATTATGCATACGCAATTACTGTACCAAAAATACCAAATAGTAACCATCTGCAATCCATTATCCGGTTCGATCCAAATATAACCGGATTGCAGAGCCGTGCTCCGCTCATAACCGGCTCGGGGTGGAACGTCAATATGTCCGTCGGTTTGTCACTTGTGAGCTAACTGGACGTGTGAAGTCTGGATATCCGGTTGTATTGCACTTACTTTGTACAGGGCGGACAGTGGTTGTCTAAACATGTCCCTTATAAATGTGTGAACATATAATAAAGCTGAATAGGGTTGTTTTCATATACATAAGTACTTCGAATAGATAGCAAAACACGTTCCAACAATTTCTAGAAATTTTGTCTGTTTATCTGTGTCTCTGTTTATTTAAACGCTCATCGCGCAAAAATGGCGTATCGTGAAGAATTTTTGTATGTCGGTAGAATGAGGTCTTAGGAGTGTCATAGGCTACATTATCAGTAAACCCAGCTGTGTTATTAATCTTATTCAAAAAGACTTCTACTATAATCAAGAACGTACACTTTTTGAAGATTTTCGAATACCTCATACACTCTGGCCTCAGCACATAGTTTTCATAAAATTTTTCATTGTTTCGTCTGTGATCAAAACACAATCCAATCTGTTGCGTCTAGTCCCAATGTCTACACTAGTTTACCGACCCGGCTCTGTTCGGAGCGGGATAAACGATATTTCTATGCAAATCGTTAGTTTGCTTCACCGGGTCCGTGTCGGGACGAATTTAAATTCCTTGGCGAGATTCGGGTGGACGAGAATGGAACGGATATATTAGTTTTCCTTTTATTTTACGATAATACAACATTACAGGCGTTACTTTGCGGAAATCCATTGTAAATGAAACTCTGAAGATGTATATAATGTGCTTCCGCTGCGACTGCTCCTTAACCTACTTCACGACCTTAACCAAAGTCACGTAAAATTAACTATAATAATAAATAAATCGCAGTAAGGAACCTTAGACTTGGCTTAACTAATTCTAGAGATTTCATTACTTTTTAGAGATAAACAAGCAGCTCTATCGAGACTGGGCAATTTTTTTACAGAATGTTTTTGGTGGGATAGTACCTTACTCAAGACACGGCTTCAGACTCTTAGTTATTATTTACATCCATACAAATAAGCAAAGCTGAAGAGGGTAGAAAATTTAGAAACTAAATATTTGGGTATACTTTAAATCGATAATTAAACACGTTACAGCAGTTTTATATTTTTGTCTGTGTCTCTTTTTGTCTGTTTATTTATACGCTCATGCAAAAGCGGCTGAACGGATCATCATGATTTTTGGTATGTAGGTAGTATGAGTTCATATTAGTGTCCAAGGCTACTTTTTATCCAGAAATACTGCGAGTGAAGCCGCCGGCGTCCACTAGTAATTAATATAATTTTAATTATTTAATGAATGCGTGATTAATTATATTTTCTGTATATAACCATGACTTGATTTTTTCCCTTACCGTGTTCCGTATCTAAAGCATATTATCAATATTTATGTTTATACATTTATAAGTAGTATAAACTTTTTGATCTTTTTTTTTCATTTAATATCTTAAACACCTCGTCCTACTCACCTATTTTGAAGACTATATCCCTGCCAGATTGGTTGCCTGGAAGAGATCGCTCTTAGCGATAAGGCCGCCAATTAAAACGCAAATTTTATTTTCTATGTTTTTTTTGTATTGTTTTGTATGTATGTGGTGTTTTAATAAAGAATTTATCAATCAATATCAATCAATTATCTATAATTATCTTGAATAGATTATAATTAAAGCATAGTATCTTATTTGTTTCCGTTGAACCGATAATTTAGTTGTTATTTATAGGTATGATTGTACGTTGTGACATTATTCTATCAGTGATATTGTTTTGTTTGTCTGCAAAAAATATTATCTTCATATTGCACAAGTTTTCTTTGCAGTTGCTTTTTATTCACGATTACGCGAGATTAAGATTTGTTAATGGAATTTTCGAGCACATGGATACTATACTAGTATTTGTTATAAAAATAACATTTACTTTATGAGTTAATAGTCCATATACAATATACCATACTACATAATAAAACTGGATGATAATAGTGAAATTTAAGTAAATTGTGTCACATAATAAAAACACAACTCAAATAATAATGTAAATGATTAATTATTGTGTTTTCAAAAACAATTAGGTATATAAAAAGACCAAATGTATTATATGTATGTTAAAGCTTTGATTCAATATCCTGTCTGTCGTTCTAATACCGTTCGCCTGAATATGTCAAACTAAAGCTATCAAATTCCGATAACTCTGCTGCACGTCACTTGTTAACGGATTGTGGTATCTATTGTTTGGGAAATAAGGGCTGTATTTGTGTATCAAAGGGACACAATAACCAATATTGTGACGCTTGGATGATGGCCAGATGGAGAGTCCAGTTTAGAATGATCTATGGCCTCATATATGAAACATGGCGTTAGTAATTTTATTGTGTATGTACTTTTTCGAATAATCTTGTATAATTATCTTCACCTCATTAGACCACACTGTTGGGCATAAATGGTCAAGGATCGTAAATTATGGTTTACTGCCTCAAATGTTCAGTAAGTTGTGTAGGTATATCGTTAAAAAAAACAGAAGACTTGATAACCTCCTTTTTTGGAAGTCAGTTAAAAATACGAATTAGTTTCGCAATAAATGGCATAATCAAATAGCTTAGTTACAAAATGTGCTGACGAAATAAGCAGCTTGCTAAAAGTATCTCAAATACCATAGATATACTAGAAATGGGTATACCATAGATTAGTCTAACTATTCAACGGCGCAATGCAGCCAGCATTTTGGGTACGCTACTTTTTTGAAAAAGTAGATTAGTTTGTTTATATATATATATATTTTTATTTGTAAGTGTTACTATTATTTTTTGTTGTTTTGAATTAAATTACTGTTTCGTATACTTTCAAAAAAAAAATTATACTATTTCTAGAAATGGTAATGTAAAAAAATACACTTACAAGGTAAACGTACTTATGTGAATTTAATTCTCAAACTTCTTACCATTTTAAGAGCGTATTGTAAATTTGTTGATGCAAAACAGCCAGATATAAGCATTTCTACCAT
Source organism: Macaria notata (assembly GCA_927399415.1). Taxonomy (NCBI): domain Eukaryota; kingdom Metazoa; phylum Arthropoda; class Insecta; order Lepidoptera; family Geometridae; genus Macaria; species Macaria notata. Next base: position 1,292,456 of record OV656750.1, on the reverse strand, counting down.
GGTAGGTAGGAAAAGGTTTCGAAAATGATCATATGAAAATATGATCCAACAATGTGTTCTAACGTTTCTAATACTAAAGTTGTAATATTCCGAGAGGTCATCTGAATCTGGTCCCTCGAACGAAATCAGTTAATCTTAGGAAGCATTTTACAAATCTCTGTCTTCTAATAGACACTATGATTTGTACAGATTTGTGTTGCCAATATATTATGCCACAGAATGAATATATAGCACGCAGGAAGAGAGCAAATTGAGCAGAAACTCTATTTAATGGATTGACGCGATGAAAATTTATTCTCAACGTAATTTATTTTAAACTGTGAAAAATGTATGTGTATTTATTAGGAACTAGCTGGGCCAGCGACTTCGTCCGCGTGGAATAGTTACTAACGGAACCCCTAAAAGATGAATAATTTTTCCCATTTTTTCCACATTTTCCATGGTTTCTTCGCTCCTATTAATTGCAGCGTAATGTTATATAGCCTTTCTCCTTCTAGGCTTTAGCCTTCCTCGATAAACGGTCTATTCAACACAAAAATAATTATTCAAATCGCATCAGTAGTTCCTGAGATTAGCGCGTTCAAACAAACAAACAAACTCATTAGCTTTATAATATTAGTCTAGATTTTAGAGTTTTATGTTGATTTGTTAAAAGATTGATTTTTATATTTATAGTTTAGACAGAATTTTTACAATCATTTGATGATGGAGCTGTCATAAATGAGTGTAATAAAGCATGTCGAGTTGTTTTAATAAATTTATTAAGAAAATTCGTATGATAGGAACAGAGATTGGTGGTGAGAGTATATCAAACTGCCTTATACTCTGTCAGGGCAAAGATACTGCTGTTTTTAAGGCGAAAATTTTAACCACGAATGCGCTTTATAAATACTTTATTTATTCTCTCATCTCACGACAAGCGTTTACTTAGTGTTGGGCTAGATGGCTCTGTGTGCAAGGTACCGGAATATTTATTTATTTACTTATTTAATTATATTGCGCATAACTGTGGTAATCGCGTGCGAATAATTTGGTAAAATGAAATACATAGGTGAAGTAAATTTACTCTGAAATTCATCAAATTATTAATTTCAACTGTAACAAATCATAGTAAATTGAAACGTACATATTTCAATAAATAAGCGCAGATTTAGACAAGCGCTCAAATAGTTAGCGTATCTGTGATTTATTCTCATAGTTCAACTGACGTTGGCATCAATTTATATTAGAAATCAGCGATAAATTTATTGAGAACTAGTCATCAATTTATCTGAAATATGTTTTACGTTATAAATTGCGCTTTGGTGATAAATAACGATAACAGAACGTTATATTAATTTGATTAATCTTTATGTTACTTCTGGGATTGGGTTTGTATGTGTTAATAATTTATGCACATTTCGTTTGCAGTATGAGATAAAAGAAACAGAAATTATAGTGCCACATCAGTGTCAGCCTATATTGCCTGAAAGAAAATATATTGACAACCAGACTTGAATTTGCATATCATTATATCTTACAATATGAAAATATTAAAAGAGGTTTTTTTCAAATACCTCTCTGGGCTGGCAAAACGCTGCAACGCCTCTGGCATTTTTAATGTCCAGGCGATGGTGACTGCTTACCATCAGGCGGGCCGACTGCCTGTTTGGCAGTTATTTTACTCACTACGTTCGCATTATTTCAGGTTAAAAAGTAGCCGTGACCCTCCTAAAAACTCATACCAAAAATCATGATGATACTTTCAACTGTTTTTGCGTCACGAGCGTTTAAATAAACTGAGACAGATAAAAAATCTATAAATAGTTGCACGTGTTCTGTTATCAATTCTAAGTATCTCCTATCTTTTTATATTAAATTTTCAATGTCAAGAATTTCGACCCTCTTAATCTTTATTATTTGTATAGATAGATAGTGTAAAGGTGTATTCTATACTGACAATAAAATAGGTTAGTTATTAAATACTGGGTTTGGACACGTAAGCCGTGGCTGTAACACTAAAACGTAAATAGTACACAATTGGGTAAATTATGATAGGTATTAATAAATGCAAATGTGCAATTACCAAATGTTCCGGCTATTTGTTAGGCTTAAACTAGCTTCAGCGGAAAATTGGCATTATGTTTTAATTACACTTTATTTATTTTATTTAAACTGCTTATAGTAGGCAATTTTCATATGTAAATAAGTCGTTTTTAATCGATAATTGTGTGTTCTGATATCGGTTACCACTTGCCTAGAAAATTCTTAAACAAAATTTATATATACAAGAACAAGATAACAATTTCTTTCATCTTCTCCTTAAGTCCCGAAAAAACTTAAGTAAAATAATATCAATACACAATTTATGTTCTTTAGAATAATCCAAGTACCTATTAAAATAGTTTTTTTATTTTAATAGGTACTTAATTTATTTTGTATTATTAACTTTTCACAAAACCAGCGCTATATCTGAGCGTCGAAGCGTTAATTTCCTGGCGATATCAATTTCATCCATCATATAACAATGTCGCCAAAGTTTAAAATCGCGGGTAGACGGAGAAAGTTTTAAATTTCCGGCGAAAGGGTATCTACGTCACGTATATTTATAAAGAGTCACGATCGAGACGCCGCGGCGGGCGGACGTGTCCGTCCGGAAATTAAATTCTACTTTTAAAAAGCAGCTGCTACGTTTATTAATAAAGGAGATTTGTATCTTATACTGTACACCAGGGATAACGTTGCTGAAGTGGTATGTCCAAGTGTCTTATGGCGTATAGTTTAGATGCTACGTATAAAATTTAAGAAAATGGCGTATCGCACATCCAGCTAGAAGATTATTTATATTTCTCTAAGGTATTCAGAGACACTGTTCTAGGTATTAGTTTAGTCTATGATAGTGTTCTGTCTTCAATATCGTCTAACTAGACTAGAATGATGCGGACCTAATAACTTGTTCATTTTAAATTCATCTTCCTTTAAGATAAAGTAATAAGTAACAAAATAGCGTAACAAATCGAAACAAACGTTTTTGCCAAGCAAGAAAGACCGTTCTTGCTTAAAAAGTGTTAAAATGACTTAGTAATAGTTTTTAAACTAAAAAACGAAACGGTTCAGTTCAAGACAAGTCAAGACATAGAAAAGTTTTCTTCGTCTCGAAAAATTTGGCTTTTTGCCCAGCTTTAATGAAGAGCAATATACGCGTAGTGACGGTCTATTACTACCAACCTACGTTTTGTATAATTTTGTCACTCATTGTTTGGAGTGAGGGAAGAAAATCTCTGTTGAGTAGGTCTGGTCTTGGCACTTAATATGTATACAGGGTTATTAGTGATTGGTTTTAGTGTTGTGTTAGTTGTGTCAACGAACTTTTGTTCGATAGAAGACGTGCGTTTTTAGTTCTTGTTTGTTTTTTTTTGTGAATTTGGTGTGTTAATTAAAAAATATCGCAATCCAGTTCAGCTACTTAAAAAGAGGCATTCAACTCGCTCTAGCCGCATTTTATTAGTTTTATATGTAGCCGAATTGCAATTCGGTTTAAATCTAATTTTAACTTAGATGTTTTTCCGAATATTTATGAAAATATTTTTAAAGACCTCTCGATTCACGCTGTTAAGACAGCTTTCGCATGTGTGATTCACGAGGCATTTCCGTAATTTCACGAACATTTTCCGAAAATTCACGTAAATTCAGGAACGTAAGTGACTCCACCGCGATGCTTCTGTTTTATTTACAGCATCCGGCCGGTGATTTGTTCTCTGCTTATTTTTAATGTTACATTTACATTTAAGCCTACTGAAAGTGGTTTAAATGAGTAAATATTTACGAGAGACATGGAAACAGGTAACGCGATTTCTAACCGCACGAAGCGTCTTGGATATGCTTTAATTTTGCTTTCTAATAAAGCGGTTTGTTTTTTGTTTCTGTTTTTGTTCATGTTTGTACTTTGTAAAAAAGAGTCTACCTTCATATCTATCAATGAACTAGCAACTAATCTAAAAAAATCGTTTCACCTACAGAAACGCCAAGATGTAAATCCCACTTAGGCTATAGCAATGCTTAACATCAGGCGAGCTATAGTCAATAGTAAAAAAGGACAAGATAACCTTACCGTTGTTTCTGTCACTTACCATCTGTTGTATCTCGTGCTCGCCTATCTCTCGGCGTGCTTTCATAAATTCGCAGCTATTTTGATAATAATTAATGTAATAGCCAGCGACTTGTCACCTCTCTATGATTTGTGAATACATTAATCTAATTTTAGTAGGTGCTAACTATTGTCTCGGAGTTTCGAGAGAGATGAACGCGGTGTAAGAATTTTATAATAGTTTTGGTTGGAGGTGGGAATTTTAATGCGTTAGCAGGCTCTAATGGGTTGACGTTATTTTTAGGTATAATTGTACATTTGTTTACTTAATTAATGTTTAAAATATTTAAAAATATCAAAAACTGACTTAAAGTGTTAAAGTCAAAGTTAATATATAAATTTATTTACATTTTTGCGCCATCAAAATTTGTTATATTAGATCGGGCTCTAAGCTAATGAGACTCCACTATCGATTAAAACATACTACGATCGTCTTGGATAGGGCGGGTTTTGCGAGCAAGCGAGCAATACTCGGTTCCTTACCATGCCACGAGCGAAGCCGCTTGCATATACTAGAGAATAATATAATAGTAGACGGGTACACCTTACGTTATTTGTGCGCTATAGTGTTATTTATAAGTGTAATAATGAAATGCTAAGTAACGCAGCGCTTGTCACTCTCATCAAGCGGAATGGGATACGCTCGCTTTAACAACACGTTGAATGTTAGTGTGGCGCGGTCGACAGCTGATTGTACCTGCTAATGTTAGAAGAAATAATTTATTTTAATTTTGTAATGACGCTGACGATAAGAATTTTCAAAGCTTTGTACATCTAGCTAGGAGTAACTCTCTCTCTTGAGTCGTATTTCCCCATGACTGAGGGTCGTGACTCCCCTGCAGAACTAATTCGTTAGGGGATATTTCTTGGGTAGATACATCGTGATGGGTGCACAAGTCCTTCCACGGAAGGAAGGAGTAACTAGCAGTAATGTAATTAAACATTAATGGCTTCACGATATTGTTCCCATACTGACTGTATTTCAAAAACTACTCGTAATTTTTATCTGATTTACTTTATGATGCCCAATAAGTTTAATGTTTTGAATTTGTCTAATTTCTATCTGATAAAAACTCAATTAATTACCGACTACTCCCCCCAAGACATAAATATATACATATGTATGTACTTGCATACTTCCATAACAACACAAACTTACTCACTAGAATCAATATAATTATCATAGGTATTCGATAGCACCGTTAAACAGACAAAAAAGCTTCAAAACTAAATAAAGGAAAACCGCTGTATGCTCTTACTGTGACCACAAACCCTGGTCCAGTTATTTAGAATACCGCCTCTAAATAATCCATTGTCTCCTTGCCTGCTGGCAGTCGATGTATTAAACCACGCATCATTGACACTAGCATTGATATAATGGTCTAATATAAACAAGAATGCAATTAGTTTTATGTCCTGCTTTATATTTATTAAATGACGAAGCGATGAAAGCACTTTCAGTACTTCATAGTATTTTGTTTAAGTGGTAAAGGTGTACGTTTGACAACAGCCCGCCTGATGTTAATCATATATATGTAAAAATTATCCGAATATAATATCCGAAAAATTAAAAACCTTCTCTTATCAATGTATGTACATGTAAGTTGGGATAAATGTCAAGACTCGAGCCTTAAAGTTTTAATTAGATACAAACAAGGTTTATTTACGAATAGATATTGTGACTATTTGATATTTCATACTCGGGGTTGTGGAATCGCCTTACAGAATAGCTTTGTCACTTAGTACCTATTAGCTGTAATGTGACTATAATAGTATGGCCACAATATAACGGCATTACAAATAGACGTCTCACTGTGCAGAAAATTCCGGCACACATGTTATGCCAAATGAATCGACGTGATAGGTCAGTTAAAGATATCACGAGATACATCTGCGTACTGACTGGTCAGTCGCGATACTGCATTTTAAGTCTGTACCTTTTGGAAATAAATAAATAGATGCAAAAAATTGTATAGTGTGGCCATTTGGGCAACATATTATAGGATATCTCTTCTTCTTATCAGATGAGAGTGGCCAAGTCTGATGTCAAGAGTAAAGCTACATACATACATACGCCTTTAGGGCGGCTTAATATGTCTATAACTTACATAGTCAATGTAACAATAACACGTGTACAGTACCTGACATTTGACATTTACAGCCGAGAACAGTGTTGCTGGATTGATGTCGCGATCGGCCGATTTATCCTGTCGTGCGATTATTCACGTGGGTGTAGCGTTTATCGATGGCCACGGTGGTAAATGGCAAAGGTTGCGTTATATTTAGTTTATTATTTAATAGTTAGGTAGTAGGCTTTTTTTGTGTAAGATTGCAGATTTATAGTTTTTTGGGTTATCAAATCATCTTGGATTTATCATATTATAATCAGTAAAGCGGAATTGATTTGTTTGATATATGTTGTTCTTTCGAGCTGCGACCGATCATCGTGTTTATTTGTATAATTTATAGAAATTTACATATTTTATTCCAAAACAACGCGACTGAAACTATATTCAGTGTAATAACGACCTTTCTTCGACGAAAAACTAACAAAATGTATAATTTCACGTGTTTCGTCCTACGTTACTTTGATTTCTTGCGATTTCCCAGCACATAAGAGATCGCTTTCAGCGATAAGGCCGCCGCTTGTGGCACTAGTTTAAATACAATCTGTTTTATGTATTTTTTTTATATGTGTCAACAATAAAGAGTTAATCTATCTATCTATCTATAATTGCTTCGTTGACATTTGATGTACTTTGAAGATCGTATACGAACACCTCAATAAACTGACCCAGGGGCGTTTTATTGTGTTGCTCTGTGATAAACGTAGGTGTCTGCTATATTGATTACTCGCTGTGACAATGCCTAGGTATTTATATTAAATGTCAAAAGGTGCTGGAAATTATTATTGGACGGATTTTGTTGGTCTATTTTATGTCTGACGAGGAGGAACCATTGTTAAGAAGACCTTTTCAATGTGATAGATTTGTAACTTATAAAGAAATCTATAACGTATCTACAACGTTTTCGTATAAACTCTGTTACAGTAAAATATACTACCCTAAAACAGAACGCATATGATCTCGTAGAAGGATACTGCCAATGATGATGATGATAGACTAACTTATAAAGTATTGACTAAAATTTCACACGGTTCTTTACTTATTCAAACAAAAATCTCGAAACCTGTCACGTATTCTCATAAATTTTGTGCTTTTGCAACGAAAACAATAAAAACACTAGGTGTGCCAGCGACATCGTCCGCGTAGAAATCATATTTTATTTTTGCAAACAATCTCTTCAGCTTTATAAATTATAGCTGTGACCCACGACTTGAACCGTTTTCGCAGCGCACGCAACGGAAGCCCTCAAAGATGAATAATTAGCCCCGTTTTTTTACATTTTACATTGTTGCTTCGCTCCTATTAGTTGCAGCGTGATGTTATATAGCCTAAAGCCTTTGTCGATAAATGGTCTATTCAACACAAAAATATTTTTTCAATTCGTACCAGTAGTTCCGGAGATTAGCGCGTTCAAACAAACAAACAAACAAACTCTTCAGCTTTATAATATTAGTATAGATAAGATAAAATCCTACTTTTCGAAGCCTTTTTATTAAACTATAATAATAATAATAAAATAAATAAATATTTCAGGACATATCACACAGCGCCATCTAGCCCCATACTAAGCTTACGCTTGTATCATGGGTACTAGATAACGGATATAATACATATATAGTTTTCTTTTGTAAATACATACTTATTATATATAGAAACGACCAGACTCAACACAAGTAATTACAAATTTCAATATTCATAATTACTTGTGTTATGCGGGAATCGAACCCGCACCCCTAGATTAGAAGGCAGAGTCACTACCAACTAAGCTAACGGAGCAGTCAAACTACAACCCCATAAACGTTATTTTACCCAAAAGCCCTCTTTACTCCTTATCTAAAGATTAACCAACATCTTGACTCGTGTCTCTGAATTACCTCAAGTGTTTAACGCTGTAAAACCTCTTATCTACCTGTTTCAGGTAAGTTCACGCCATCGCCGGCTGAGTTTAGCAAACGATCTGATATTGCAAGTCATTGGTATGTAATCACTTATGTACAGGTGTAGAGAGGAAGTTAGGGATTTATGAAGACTGGCTTTAGCTGGTTTTTAGGTTTGTGGCTGTTTCATTTAATAATCGCTCTCTGAGTAGAAACCAAGCTGAGTGACAGTTATTTACAGCAGCAAAAGCAAAATCATGAAAGTTTTTTTTTTACAAAAATATCTTTTTTTACGAGTATCTTTATGCCTGCCTGAAAATTACAAAACGTTATTTCTTTGTCAGATCAGTACAAACCAAAAATTTCTTTATAGGCCAAAATACTCTGTAGACCGTGATGTTTAATATCAGGCACAATTGATAGTTTAAGTATTTCTTTTTTCTGCGTTACGTATAAGATAAATTAGAATCAAACATTTATAAACGAACAAAATATCATGTTTGCTGTTGAATGTATGTAATTTTGCTTTTGTTGTCAAAATGGCAACTAAAATAAATGAACACATCTTCCATGCATGATTACTTTCTACATAAATCCTTACAAATTCAATTACTAACAAAGTAATAATCGAGCCCTATATCCAGAAGACACTTAACTTCCTTCTTTATCTAAATCCCCTCTTCTCCCCGAGGTTACGTTACTATGTAATCGACAGATTCACTTTACATAAACACAACACGCGGCTTTCAATTAGGAGGCGAAATTAGGCAATAATTCACCCGATTGAATCACTTTGGGGACTGAAACAGTACTGTAACGTGTTTTATTCAGATTCACTTTGGTGTAAAGATTTAGGTGGGGTCGCCAGGTAAAAATACGAAAAAGTTTGATAGTGACTTTAAATTGCTTCTAAAACGATGACAAATTATTTAATTAATTCGTAATGAACAACTAATTGTGTCTACATTTAAACACCGAGTCGGTGTTGAATAATTAAGTATTTGAAGTGGTATACTATGGTAATAGAATATTAAAGAAATTGTCTTTATTGCATAGATCATCAAAAATAGCTAACAAACTAAGTTAAATGTACATCAAATTAACAAAATGTAATGATATAATGATAAAATTTGTGTTTCCTGACTTTTGTATTAGATTGAATGTATTTAGTAAAATAACAACAATACGACTGTATACTTATAATTGGGTACCAAGTTTCTACGAGTATACGTTAATACAAGTACATATGTGATATCACATCCTAACTAACTATCACCTTCACCTCACTAAACAGTCGACCACAGACAGGTCCATAAAGACACATTAAAATCAGACACCCTCTTTATTACTGTACTAAAGCAGTCACATAAGTTACAGCGCCACTAAACTCTCTAACACTGGCCAGTTGAACGCGCGCAAGTTATGTTGAAACTGTACTTTGTTGCACATGTGTTACATTATGACTTTGACATTGGTAGAAATGGATTTGTGTAGGTCGATCAAGGTGATATCAATTAGTGACGCTATTTGTGGGAAAATATGTACAAGTATTTGGCTAGTTAAAACGTTAAATACCAAAGCTGTCACATGAGTTACATTTGGACTTGACACTTATTTAAATGCATAAGGTGATATTTTGTATTAAGTGAGTGTAAAGATTAGTGACATTACCATTCATTGCTATTTTTTTCAGATTTACTAGTAACAAAAGCTATTTTAATATTAAAACTTTTGTGAGACATTTTATCAATATAACGTGTAAATCGCGAAACAACTTACGCGATTTAGTGAGTGAAAACCGTTTAGTTAATATATTGACAAAAGCTAAATTTATGTCTTAAGAGCCTTTCAATACTCTTGTGTGTGTTTTTTTTTTTCAATAACCTTGAATGCATATATCATGGCTAGTATTTTGGCTAAATTAGAACATCAAAATGCTGAAATTCAGCTGTAAATAAGCAGTGTAGAGGGCAATTTGAGAATTTATCAGTTAAATAAGTTACAACGCTACTGAACTCTCGGGCACAGTGCTTTTGGATGAAAGTTACGACCATGTTACATTTTGTTACCTTGTTGTTGATTTGTTACATGACTTTGGCATTGGTTGAATGTATGGGTGCGTGGACCAGGTGTGTTTGACACTCGTAGAAATGGATGACATGTTTAGTATTTGTTGCATACTGTACCTAACATTAGTGTTGAATTTGCCTTTGGTTCGTATTATTTACTATACTTTTGACTGTGGCATTGGTTTGAATTTGAATGAATGTGCGAGCTAAGTATTTTGACTTTGGCTAAAATGTGTTGGTGTAATAGATTTCCATAAATTTATTATTTGATCCATCGCAGCAAGTGTTGTTACATTGTAAATTGTAATTACATAGGTAGAATATGTGTAATGGTTTTCCTGATAAAATGTTACAAAGAAACTGTCTGATATAATGTACTCGTATTTGTAAATCGATATATGTGCAAATAAATATGTTTTTAAATGTTGTTAAACTCGTACATAATGCAAATATTTGCTTGATAGTGTGGTTTTTTTCAGGAGATAGGTAAGTAAGAACAATAAAGATATTTCAGAACTAAAAAAGTTTACTTACAAAAAACACTAAGTTGAAAATTCAATTTTTACAAATAAGTAGTACAAAAGCTTATTTCATTCATATTTTACCTATAATTAACATTCAATTATTCATAAATGCTACCATCATTATATTGTCCGTTCGCTAATAAATTACGTTTTAATGTCACAATAAAATAAACTGGTCTATGTAAAGACATTTTATACTGCCAATCATTTTGATGATGATATTTTTGTATGTAAACTGTCAAACGCAATATCACAGTGCACAAAATATAGGCCAATTCAAATCACTAACATACTCGTACGTAACTACTTATCACTCTACGGAACCTATCTTATCTATACTAAAACATCGCTAAACATTGTAAACCACCTTTTTCCTCCACATCATCAAATACTACGAATTTTGGGTTCAGCTTTATCTTGTCAAATTCGAAGTTGGATACAAACATTTATTGCATTGATTAATCATATGTCAAAATAGAATTTGTCGCGAAGCACCTACAGCTGTTTCGGTAGCTTTATTTGAAAGCCTTTTTCAGTTTAGTTATGCTTATATTCAACCACAGAGTCGCTTGTGGAGGTTTCGTTTGAACAAAACAGTAAATCAAATGCCTAAAAATATCACGTGTGAGATAAAACGGCATCAAAATATTATGCAATAAGTACAATTTTTTATCAAACATTTTGGTGACAACCAGGTGTATTTATCTACTGATATCGCACTTCCATATTTATCCATTAGAGTCGCTTGAAGCGAACTGAAGATCATATACCTAACTGTCACGTGTGAGATGAAACGGCATCAAATTATTAAGCAATCAGTACACATTTTTATCAAACATTTTGGCGACAACCAGATGGATATATCTATCGATATCGCACTGTCATAATTATGTCATACTAGCCGTACCATCTATTAATAGTTCTGCACCGTTCACACCCGGAAACACGTCACTGGCAATCAAACAAACAAAACTAGCCACTTCCTTGGGATCTATGATCTGTCCATTGGGTAATTCCTCCGCTATTCTCTCGTACTCGATCTTCTGAAACCCGGCACCTTTGATGTTCAAATTGGCCAATATGTTTGTCCTTGTCAAACCTGGGCTTATCGTGTTTATTCTGACTCCCTCACTCAACAGTTCCGGTGCTGAATGCTTTGCCATCAACGTTAAAGCTGATTTCGTTACTATGTACGGCAAGAATCCGGGCTTGAATCGCTTGGACAGTGACGATCCTATATTCACTATGTTTCCTTTCGTTTTGATAAGATGTGGTAACGCCAGTTGCGATAGTCTGAAAGGTACTCTGAAGTTGATATTCATGACTTCGTCAAACGCATCCATAGTTCTATCGTGGAGCGATGAGAGAACTATTTTTCCAGCGCAGTTTATAAGTACATCTATCTTGCCAAACGTGTCCACTGTTCTGTTGACTACTTTTTCGCAGCTGCCTTCTTTGGTAAGATCTAGGAGAAGGCAGAGCGGTACGTGGTCTAGTGTTGTACATTTTTCTGCGACGTTCATTAATCTACCTTCATGTCTTCCTACTAGAGTTAGTTTGGCTCCGTGTGCTGCGAATGCTATAGCCGTTTCCGCGCCGATGCCTGAGCTAGCGCCTGTGATAATTGCCACCTTATCTTTAAGGTTGATTTCTTCCATGATTTTTACACGTTCACGTCTTTATCAATGTTTGTTATCTTGACTTTTGATGTAGTTCTTTTCTTGTTCACTATGGTTTGCTATTACGTCGTTTGTATCTGTATTGTCCTTGGCTTTGGTAAATTGTGTCTATTTATTATTGTCACTTTGTTTATCACATCAGTTTAGTTTTGTTGATTGTACAGGAAATTTCGCCATTGTGAAATTGTACGACACATAGTTTTTATTAATCACTGGTTTAAGTGTATCAAAGTCACTTGCCAGATGTAAATATTGTCTATCAATCAACACATTTTATACATTTTGTTATGTCGTATCACAAAGACGTGGCTCCTTCGCGATAGTGTTTTGGTAACTGATAGTATTATTACGAGGTTACGTGTTATCAGTATTTAGCTGTTTGTGTTGACCTATACTTATAGCACTGATAACGTCACAGACTATTTAAACTAGAGACGCCTAACTACGTATCTGTTATTTATCTTCTTGAGAGTGCGGCATTAGATCACCAGATTACCTGAAGTTATGTTTAGCTAGACGATGGAGCAAAACTTTACTGCGATAAAGATCTATACAAACCACTCAATCAGCAATGAATAAGGCTGCTAAATTATCATTTACTTATTTATTATAAAAACACTTAAATAAATTTATCACTTATCCATGGCGACAGACTAAAACAAGATAAGATAAAAGATGAAAGCTTTATTCACCTTATAACATCATATAGGGCAAGTCAGTTTACATATTTTCCTTAAATACTCAGTAATTTAACAATAGATTACGTTGAACAGATATTTCGGAATATACCCGAGCCGCTAGTACGGGTGGATTCATATGAGATTAGTATAAGTAGGTATGTACATAATTTATTCAACAAAAGTTAATCGACAGATGTTTGCCGAACTATTTTGCTTTAAAGGGGTATTTATTTTGTATGATATCATTGGATAACAATGATAAGGAATAATACTGATGTGTCGTTGCCTTTTAGTTACTCGTTTTCCGTCATGTAAGAATATACCTAATGCTACAAGAGCAAATAAATATCATTAAATAGCATTAAATTAAATTTAAGGAAATTCCACTATTTTAGGTGTGATTCAGTTTTAATTCGCAAATTACATATCTTTTATATGTCTGTGACGTCAGTTTTTATTGATGTCTATGTTTTCTTTTGGAGTTTTCAGTATAATTATGTTATTGTTCGTTTGGTTTTTTATATTGTTGTGTATGTTTATTATTGAAATCGGGGTATTTCCGTGACTTCAGATAGGGTGTAATTAAATCGTATATTAGTGTTTTGGTTCTGTACTAGGTACCTATGTACATATAGTAGTATGTTAGAAATAAGAATTGTTGTACCAATAAATTGTTAAATAAAAGTTTTCTATCTGACCTATGAGATATTATAGTGTAGTGTTTAGTTAGAATAACATTTCTTATCTGATGATGAAAGTATATAACTTTTAATTTCCTTTTTGAATCAAATGATAAAGTGGTGATGGTAGATTGATATTATATGATAACAAGTGAGTCTGTCATAGTTAATAAAATAAATAAATAAATTATATCATGCACAGCGACACAATTAAAAAGACAAGATAAAATCTGTTATTTGGTATATATGAGGAATTGAGGGATGTATTTTGGAAGTTTTTTTTTAAAAGACATATTAACTGATTGCTTTCTCATAAGTTTATAAATCGTATAAATGAAGTAAGAAGACCTAAACGTAAACTTATTTAGTTTTAAAATGTTATCAATTATGGACATTTTATCACTTATCTTAGTTCGGTGGCTTGTGTAATATCCGCTAAAGTTGATTAATAGGTTCTGCTTACAATTATCTTTGTTAATAGATTAAGAAAAGATTTGATTAATCGGTCCTGGAAATATATTCGTATATTAAGAAGTGAATAATACGAAACCAAAATGATATTTAAATTAAAATTTTCATTAAGTTTCTGTTTGTTGGAAAAAAAATAAGACCTAAAAGTGGTGAGCCTTTCGAAATACACTATCGGCGCCGCGCGGTCTTATCCATCTCCATAAAAGTTTCAGGATAATATGTTGCCCAAATCTTATTCAGGATGTTAGTGAGATTTATGAAAATTAAGATTAAAATATTATCGGATTGCCTGGCGAGAGAAAGCTGTCGACCGGGACGCATGGAGGGAGTTGGGGGAGACCTTTGCCCAGGAGGCTAGGCTACACGATAGGCTAGTAAAAAAACAAACATTTTTTATTAATATTTAAACTTTCGTGAGACATTTTATCAATATGCACGTGTAATCCCGTGTCCCGGCGGGGCGCGCAGTCTGCGTGCTGCCGCGGTCCCAGAACGCACGTTCTAACGATGGGTGTCATTACACTCGAAACGCGTAAACAACATACGCGAACTACACGTGAGTTAAAACCGTTTAGCTACATTTTTTTTAATAATAATCATAAAATGTAGTTCTTTATTGCAATCTCCCCAAAAAGCCTGTTTCTTCCCGGTGTGATGAGCATGTAGTGCAGAGACAAGCGGAGCGCGAATATGTTGCGAGGAACAATGCTCGCTGCTCGGCACCGTGTGCTGGCTTGTGAATACACGTTGTACAGGAATGGATACAGAATGATACAGTATATAGCATCAATAAGTGTGTGTTATTTTAGGAAAAGACAACATATGTAGATATAATTAGCAATGATTTATTGCCAACATGTCAAGTCACATTCACAACCTGAATTAATACAATTAGGGGGAATCACATTACAAATTAGCTTCGTCAAAATTTTTATACTAATAAATTTGGAAACAATAATAATCAATGACCGAGAAGAGCTTTTAGTTTGAACATGCTTTATTCTATTTATCACTTGATTTGTTATTAAGATCTGTGTGTAACCTAGATATGCTAGCAACAAATGAATAATAAATTATTCCATATGATGTACCTATAAGTAAATAACTTAGTGTAAACAAACGTTATGATTGTTGTCGAATCATTCTGACGAACGATCTCACAGTCCCCCGTCTTTTCCACGTTTCCCTTGATTGTGTTGTTATGTCATACACACTAATCATATAATGTACACATATTTATCTAGGTATGTATGTACATAGTTCATTATAGTATGTCTATATTATGAGTTTTATGAAAGATATAATTAATAAAGGAAGTGCACTAAGTACATTTTAGTTCTTATTATATTTGCTTCGTATCTTCAATTATTTAGAAGGTCAAGCATGAATTGTCAAAGATTACCATTTTATTTTGTTGTCATCTAATTTAAAGACAAGTAAATGAAAAAAATATACCATTATACTGCACAGCGCCATATAGCACCATACTGAAGTATTGAAAGAAAAATATGGGGCAAATATGGCAAACTGTAACTCTAAAGCACATCACTAGTATTTAATTCTATATTCCAGTGTGATTATATTAATATGCATGTAATAGCCGACACAATCAAAATCTTTTATTCAGTTCTATCGCAATCGAACCGCATCGATAAATTTATTCGACTCGATTACTAAACGCTTTGGCTATAAATCGATACTTTAGTAATAAACATATAAATACATAGTTACTTGATAACTAACGTTGAGCGTGAAAATTTACCGTCACTTTTATTGATACTTAAAAACTACGGTTAATAATGACTGACTCGTACATTATCAAGAGGAAATTCAAATCACAATAAGAACTAGACAATTGAATTTATTTTGCTGAATAAATGAATACTCGAAATAGATACCTAACTCGGCTTTAATATGGTTTGTGATAATCTATTGCAATTCAATTGTAAATCCAATCAATTAAGATTCTAATATCACTTTGATGTAGATTTGAATATTTGATCATTTTAATCGTCGAACAATTAAGCATTTTGCTTCCAACTAATTTGAATGTACGATGTTTAATATACGATTAATAATATTATTAAGCCCTGAACGTCGAAAACAAATATCAGTTATTAAAAAGCCCGATCACTTATAACATTTAATTAATAAAAAAAACATAAGACTAAGAATAAGAAGAAGCAGCACCGTCCAACACTATACTAGACCCAATCAAATTGGGGCTTATATCTGACACTAGGAACAAAATAGTCCTCGCAACTTCCTCAGGTTCCAAAATGACATTAGTCGGAGTCAACGCTGCAAGTTTGTCATATGCCGCGTCCATCATATCCTGGTCAACGTTTAAATTCTCCAAGAAATTAGTCCGAACTAATCCTGTCCTTACAGCGTTCATTCTAATCCCTTCTGCTATTAGTTCCACTGCACCAGCTTTCGTGAACCTTTCCAAAGCATCTCTGATCATTGCAAATGGCAGGAATCCTGGACGAACTCGTAATGGTGCGCCGAAGACGTTGACGATGTTTCCTTTTGTTAGTTTGAGATGTGGAGCGCAGAGTTGAGTCAATCTATACGGTACTCGGAGATTCAAAGCAACCAACTCGTCGAATCCTTCCATTGTTGTGTCGAAAAGTGAAGACATTGATGGCTTTCCAACACAGTTTATTAATATGTCGATTTTCTTGAACTGTTCCGCTGTTTTTCGAACCGCTTCTTCACAGTTTTTGTCTATAGTCAGATCTAGGAGCAGGCAAAGTGGTTTGTGTCCTTTAGCTTCTTCGCAGATTTTGGCGACGTCTAACAGTCTGGTTTCGTTTCGTCCAATGACAGTTAATAGTGCGCCATGCTTGGCAAATAACTTGGCTGTGGCTGCGCCAATACCTGAACTGGTGCCTGTTATAATAGCCACTTTTCCTGTTAGATCCACGGCTTCAATTCCCGTCTTTCCTGTTGCATCTTTGGCCGCCATTTTGCTTTTGTTTTGCTTACATTCACTGACACCGGTTTTTGCGGTTAAACTCGTTATTGACATCTCGTCTGTTGAGAGTCGTGTTACGATTCACCGCGTCAAAATGTTGCGTATTAACTCGATAAATGTTTTGACGATTACGATTCCCCTTTCAAGTCGACGACGTTAGATTCAAATATCGACATTCACAGCTATGTAATGTTAACACTCTATTCAGTAGGAGGTTACGTCCATTGTTTTCAAAACAGTCGCGTCACGAATTCCTCGGGTTGAGGTAAACGTCTACTCGCGCCGACGGTCGGTTGTTGACTGAGTGACCTTCGCAGGTGGACACGAATGACTTACGGACCGGTTTGCAGTTTGTAAACATTAACACCAGAGACTACTATGTACGGCTACCTTTATACAAGTGTTAGCTAGTTTGGTAATGCTAAGCGAATATGACTGTTATTTTCTGCTTGCTAAACTTTGTAATCGTGTGTTTCAAAGTAGGAATTTAGTACAACTTTCTTAACCAGATGATGATACAGCTCTTATTACAGGATTATGAAAATTTGGGATGATCATCCGTTGAGGATAATTGTGCGTATTTTTTGTTATGATATTTTTATTTTAATATATTGTAAAAACGTGGTGTTTTTTCCTGGTTGTGTATAAATAGACTTACTTGATTGTTACGTACAATTTTATCGTTTAATGGCTGGTGCTGAGTTGCTAGGCGTGTAATATGACATGTCATTACGCAACCTTTTCATTAATTAGTAATTTGTTTGTATTTAAAAATTCTGCGCTATTTTCGTACTCCTACTTTTATTTACTTATTTAAGACTAAGGCATATCGTAGCTTTATAGTTTAGAATCGAATTGATCTGATTTGTTTTTGAGTAATTCTATTAGTAAAATGTCTTACAACTTTAGTGACTGGAAAATTACTTTTGCCTATCAAAAAAATTATTACCTACTTCATAAATAGAAGGTTATCAAGTCTTCTAAAAAGGGGGTTTTGGAGGGTATGTTAAGCGATTATTCCGTTATTTAATAAACGATTTAAAAAAATATATATTCGATGAGGACTTTTGGCGAGATAATCCTATATTTTTTCATTCGGTTCAGTACTTTTTGAGAAGAAACTAATAATTTGTCAATATCATTAAAAACATCTTTTTAAAACCGCCTTAAAAGTTTGACGATCTTATTGTCAATTTATCAATTTCACGAGAACCCATCCAATTACTGTCCGTGATAACAATTGATTGCTTTTGCGTACTGTTTACGGATGATTCTCCATTGCACCTTGTACCCAAATAATCACCTATTTAAGCGCGATGATACATAATTTATAGATAAATAAGGTGATGCAATGTGTTATGCTTATTGAGTATGTACTACACGACGATTCTCCAACTTTTGCTTGGCTGAAATCTATACTAATATTATAAAGCTGAAGATTTTATTTGTTTGAACGCGCTAATCTCAGGAACTACTGGTGAGAATAGAAAAAAATATTTTTTGTGTTGAATAGACCATTTATTGAGGAAGGCTAGGTTATATAATATCACGCTGCAACTAATATGAGCGAAGAAACAATGGAAAATGTGAAAAAAACGGGGAACATTATTCATCTTTAAAAGCTTCCGTTGCGTGCGCTGCGAAAACGGTTCTAGATATCAAAAAAATATGTATGAAAGAATTATTCCTCTTGAAATGATCTAACAAAATGTCTGCAACAGTATATGTCTTCCTATTAACATTAACTCACTAGAACCGTTTTTATGGTAATAACTATTCCATGCGTACGTAAACTTTTTATGAGTCAATGTTTGCGTAAATATCATAGAGAAATAGTACCATACCTACCACAGACTAACAAACGTATTGATAGATGCCCAGTCCCAGAATATCATAGTGAAGTTGCTTGGCGACACTACTCCCACCTTGCGCCTATACTATACAATAAACTGAATGAATTCCAAGGTACAAAGAAATTAACTGTACATAAGTTGAAAAATATCATGCATAAATGGCTAGCCACGTTAAATTATGATGCAATAGAGAAAATACTGGAAAAACAAATTAAGTAAATAAGACAATTCCAACCAACACCTTAAGTCACACTTACAAACACACAGTATACGCTATCTCAACACACACACACACACCCACACGCACACGCGAACACACACATATGCAAATACACATACACACACACACACAAACATCCAAAACTAATCGCCAATACTCCAAGCATAACATCATTGTAAATATATAAATAGCTGTTCATATTATATTATATAAAATTTAGGATACAAATAGATTAAGTAATATCATATTCTGTATAAACAATAACTAGGCATAGATTATTTTGTAATCACTTTAAAACATACCTACTACATTATTATAAGTTGTTAATATAAAACTAAGTTGTAAACAAGAACCTGCCTCTCTACGACACAGTTTTTTACTAATGTAAGAGGCAGAGCTATTTGTACAGTGTAACATATTGTTTTGTTTTACAATAATTTTTTTTTTTTTTTTTTTTACGTGTGATCGGTTTACGTTTGACTACAGCCTGCCTGATGTTAAGCATTGCTGCAGCCTAGGGTGTAACACGTTTACCTAGAAGATACCTATTAACTCTAGATTTGAAAACCCCTGGATTGTAGTTCGCAGGAAACACAGCTTCTGGTAAAGTGTTCCAGAGCTTTGCCGTCCGTACAATAAACGTAGAAGCAAAGCGCTGCGTTCGACACTTCGGCACTTCCACCATAAAACGATGTCTACCTGCGGACTTTCTGCTTGTTCGGTTATAAAAGGGAGCTGAGGGAATCAGTTTATGTAGCTCCTCTGCACACTCTCCGAAATGTATTCGATAAAAGACCGACAGACTGGCCACCTTGCGGCGATGTTCCAAACTTTTGAGTTTTGCCTTCTTAATGGTGGTTTTACCTACTAACCTCTTAGCTCGCGTTTCAATCGAATCCAACGCCTCTAGCTGGTATTTTGCTGATCCATCCCAAAGATGCGAGCAGTACTAAATGCACGACCGAACTTGTGCTTTATACAAGGTAAGCAACTGTTCCGGATGGAAGTACCGACGCACCTTCGAGAGGATACCAAGCTTTAAAAATTTATCTTATTATCTTATCTTATGCGGAGGAAGTCGCTGGCACAGCTAGTATTTAAGAATTGTAGGAAATATGATGGTAATTATTGAAAATAACAGTTATTCAATTTGTGCACACACATTTTTTTTCTTAAAAAAGAAAAGAAAATTTGAATAAAACTGCTCTACACCAAATCTCTCCAAAAATACCAAAAAACGTGCCTGACACATCAAAGAAAAATAGCCCGTAAATTGTATTCTGTTGCGGTTATTATTCACAATAGTCGATACAAAATTGATTTATTGAAGCATTGGGGAGCTGCGAGAGCCAAATAAACCCGCAGGCTGCGAATAATACATGTATAGAAACCTAACTGAACCAAAAATATAATTCCACGATATGAACCGGCGCCGCCGTGGTTAAGTTGGCAGGCGGGACTTAGCCCGGGAGCGACAGCGACCAATGGACAGTGCTGCATTCGCCAGTTACCGGCTCCGGTTTTTTTTATTTCGTAACGAATCACCAGCAAGCTCTGTTTGCGAGTGGTGTATGGCAGAGACATGAAAGGTGGAAGAAAAAAATTGAAAGAGACAATTGTAATAATTTAATTTTTAATATTTGTTAGGGGTTACAATTCTATAGTATTATACATTATTCGTAGGTCACAGGCGACAATGTAGCTAGTTATACTGACACTGGTGTTACTTTTATTGGTGAATTTATTAGGAAAGGATTTTGATAGTACAAACTGAATGATAGAGAGTTTTTCTTAGTTTCTGTGTTAGTAGATAGAATTTAGAGTACCTACTGGGATTTTATCAGGAATATTGGATACCTGCAGGCACACTTTACTAAAAAGTAAGATAGTTTGTCGGTCGGTTGTGGCTATTAAGAGAACAGATAAATCCATTTTATTGTGCAGAAATTAATTCATCAAGAGCAGTATTTATAGTTAAGTGCTTGTTTTTTTTTTAATTTTATTTTTCAAGATATATTAAAATACTTTATATAACAAACATCTTCTTTTCCGTTTCTCCATATTATAATTCGTCATGTACAAGCCTGAACCACAAGATAAAGAAATAGCACTTTCATGAACCTTAAAAAAACCGCCTGTTATTTTCCAACAAACAAGGAAAAATTCCCGCTAGGAAAAGCTGGCTGAATCCCAGAAAACATCTCTTCTCGTATTCAGAGTTGGCGAATACATCTCAAGAACAAGAATCATCTCGGCCAAATTGAGAGATTAAAAATTCACTGCGACGCCCCGCGCGAGAAACTGTGCTCGGAAGTAAGGGCGAGGCTGTTGCGATTAGGAAGATTCGAAGGCTTTTTTTAATTAAACAGAATTAAAAACAAAACTTTTTTTTAACTAAACCAGGTTTTCACTAGACCATAGTTTGTCTTATGGCGATTTGCGCTTCTTTGTAGGTTGCTGCCTAACTAGCTAACCTGCTTTGCGTTTTTGGTGTACAAAAAGTAGCTTAAATTAAGTTAGTATAACCCAGTTCAGTAAACTTGTCTATAAATGGCTACATAAATCAATTCATCCTTTTCGCAAGTGAAGTTTAGTGCAAAAAGGATACATTTTTATTCATTACATGTAGGTGGTTAGGTAACGTATGCTTCGATTGTTGCGTTAAGAACCAGAGCGATCAAAAATAATTATGTAACATGTTATGTTAGAGATGCAATTTTCCTTTTCATCCATTATGTAAGAGCAAGTTAGTCGTATAAGTCGATCCGGTATCGATAATTATCAAACCACCCCAAACTCTCTGTTGTGGCTTAACAACTGCTGCAACGGGAAATACAACAGTACAGTTTTTTTTCTGTGGCAAAACCATGCATCCTTATGAATTTTAAAGGAGTAGCTCCCAGGATTCCGCGCCTTAATCCTGTAACAAAGGCCGCCATTTTAATGCAAATGGCCGCGCTTCCGGCGCGCTAAGACGACCGGATGTGACGTCACATTACGCGACGCCGGCGCATAAATCTCACGGTCACTTGGAATTACTTCTTTGCAGAGAAAATGGAGATTTAAATTAGTGTAATTGTGGCTTTTGCGAGTCTTTTCGTTGTGTTGTTTTAACTTGGTAACTTTGTCAAGTGACTTAAAGTTGCATATGACTGCAACTGGGTAAAATAGAGTGAGGAATATAAATGTCGTAGATTACTTGTTAGTTTTCATCTTATATATTTTACATGTGTAGGTTTGCTATTTTGTTTATTGGTGTATTGCTCTTAAGAAAAACTATGACTGTTTTTGTAACAAGGTTTTGTTACGCTTATCAACATCACAACCCCTATTTACCAAACTTAATTGTATTTATTACCTAACCTTTTCAACTGATAAAATTAAAACCATAAATAATACTTTTACTTTCTTACTAAAATGTCAAGTCTAGACCTAGACTAATAAATAATACAGTAAACTAGAAAACTTAGTAAATTCCCATGTGGCCTCGGCACACGAAATTGTTTTACCTAATTTAATACGACCTAAATAAAGTTTTTGCTATAAGTAATGAATTTTGGAACGTGTAACTTTTTTAAAAGGTAAAAAATAAAAATTTCATTCGTTTTTTAACCCCAAAAGAAATCTTATGTTTCAATACGTAAAAAATCAAGCCAGTATTTATAGCCATGATTAAACTCATTGGAATTAATTGGTTTTAGGGATGAGATTATTATTAATTTATTTGAGTTATTATTTTATTTCGTGCTAAATTGGAGGACTATCTTACAATACATAAAAACATTTTTTAACACGGAATAGAATATATTACGTTTGACTACAGCCCACGTGATGTTAAGCACCACTGTAGTTTAAGATATCAAGTTTGCCTAGAAGAAACCTATTTGCTCATATTTGAAAACCTATTTGAAGATTAAAATTTTCTGGAAACAGGATTCAGGTAGAGAGTTCCATAGTCTCGATGTCCTTATTATGAAGGTAAAAGTAAAACGCTACATATTTATATGTAACCAAACCATATCGGTTTTTACTCTCATCTAATTTCTCGTATGTTGTTTCCGCGGTCCCAGAACGTACGTTCGTTGTGAAGATGGGTGTCATCACACCCGAAAAGCGTACGACATGACAATGTACGCGAGTAAAAACCGTTATAGTTACATATTGATAAGAAAGTCTCGCTACATAGTCTTAAAAAAACTTACCCAAATTCATTACATTGCCAACTTCCAAACGAGCGAAGTCGAGTTAGCATTAACATGCAGATTGGTGGCAACTTTCGAGTTGGCCGGAAAGTTGCTGAAAAACTGGGCCAACTCGGAACGGTCAGAAAGGGGGTGAAGTTGGTAAGTTTTGGAGTTGAGGGAATACGTGACGGGACTGGGGATGTAAGTTGGGGTGGTAGTGAAAAAAAAATGTTTGTATAGTACAGGCGGTAAACCTCATTCGAGACCCTAAGGGCTGTATGAAAACTCTAGACTCTAGGCATGGTCATTCTTATAAGTTTTTTTTTATCTTGGAGATGCGAAATACCACAAGGCCGATTGCGAAGGTACGATAGATAGAAAAAATCTTGGATATGTATTTATTCAATAAAGACACATGTCAAACAATTTATAAATAAATTATAAAAATGTAATTGGGCTGTAACACAGCCCAAGTTAGTTAAGTTTCAATAACCTTATAAGAATGTATTTGTACGCAATCAACAAAGTTAAAAGGAATCGTAAAAGGTTCTTAAGCGTGGGCACTAGTTATTGTAAACCACAGTTATCAATATAACTAGCACACGAATCTTGGTCAAGTCAGTACATAAATAACTATTTACAATTTATAGTAGAGAGTTAAAAATATTAAACATTTTTTTATATAGGTATATATCGCCTTTCGAAACTATTGTTAGTAAATTCCATCTTATTTCCGTGACTAAAGTGAGTTGCAATAAAATTACGTCGTCATTGTTGTAATATATTTAAGCGCGACGCAGTTTTGTATCGTTGTTAAAGGAACCCTAATTTTAGAAATAGTGATGGGAAAGGAATTATTGTATTCCAGTTAAACCTTCTGCATTTTTTATGGTTAAAATTATAGAGTTAACTCAAATTTGGATCTTAAACTGGCTTACTTTTACTGAATACAAAAAATTGTGCTTGTGGAATATATTTTTTTTATTTAATTTAATATCTAAACTATCAATGAAGAAAAATCACATCAATGTTCATTTTAGGCACAGGTTTAGTATTGTTTGTTTTTTTATAAGACGGATAGTGAATTAAGAAATACTATGGGCATATTATTTAAAATCATAACCTTGAAATCAGTCCTAGAATAAACTCTCCTCCAGACCAACAATGAAATTGAAATTTATCGTCAACTTTAAAGATTTGGTACACAAACTTGGTACGCAATTATGCAAAACAATGACTACAAATTGTGAACTCCGAGCGTTTTGTACGTCTGTACAGAATGTGACTTCATTGGGATATTTACTTACTTAGCTTGGAAGTTTCGGGTATGACTTAGTGGGAAATAAAGTATGAGCCACTATGTAGTGTTCTTATTTTTATTATCATCCAGCCTTATTTATTCTAATAAGTAGCCTACAAATATATACTTTTACACACATTTGTCGATTTATATAAATACGAGTTTATGTGGTTTAAAACTTGATTTAGTGGCATAAGTACTTTTGTGTACATAAATTTTACATATTTTCTTAAAAGATACGATTTCGTCCAATAAACATTTTTTTCCCATATAAGTTTGATATTTAAGAGCAATAAAGCGTTGATCTATCTATAAGATAGACCAAATAAGATGATTATTTAGATCAAAGAAAGAAAGAAAGAAAACATTTATTGTGGCAGATTTATCAGAGAAACAAACAAGTAAAAACATAATAAACAAACAAACGAACATAAAATCTGGCACAACACAGCCCCAACTCAGCATAATGCTGGTTGTGTGGAAGCAACCAGCGATTAAATATCATTTAGATTATAATGTTGTTAGATTGAAATGTGGTTATATAACTTTTTTTTTAGTTTTGGCCAGCCAGGCAAATTCTATCTACATACAGCGACATCATTTTTACCATCAGAACTTTATGGCTGATCTTTCTCATATTTAAATCTTTGTAACACACAGTTCAAGTTGTTCGAAATTATGTCGTTGAAAAGTTTTTATTGCTGTCTATTTGTTTTTATTATGTTTTATGAAGACTTGTGTTCTGGAGAGGAAATGCCAACGCTATTACATAATTTTCCTTTATTGTGTTCTTTTGATCTTGTAAAACTTTTTCTTAAAGCACAGCTGAGGTTAAAAAAAATACTTAAAATAAGAGACTAACTAAAATATCTTAAAAGCGTACATCTGGGTTGTTCCGTGGGTCCAATGACAATTTAAAATTTTAGGTCTTCACTATTTATAAAATTATGACAGTCGCTTATCTATAGCAGGAGATAATAAGGTGGTTCGGAAGCTATCTTCACCAAAGTTCCTCACTTTCATATATACTTCTGTTTTATTTTCCTTCAACTTTATTAGTAACCGGCTTAAAATAACATCCTTATCCCAAATAAACAAAAACAATCACTCATCCGCCCGGCTTCATTCATCAAAAATTAAGATTCGACTAAAATTAATCGACAATTAGTATCGAGTGAATAAATTAGTCGATATTAATAGGACGTCTTTGCCCCATCACTAGTGGCGGTGATTTATAACTTGTATTTCAGTAAGGGTGGATTTAATTGCGTTGTACAACTAATTACTGTACAATGGGATTAAAAATAGATTTAATGTTAACGCTTTCACACCTTTGTTTCTATCTTTTTTTTACGGAACATTATAAACGCGTAGGGCTCTATCACTTGATTATGATTATGTATGTTTTAAAACGTATAATGTGCTCAAAATACAAATGATTTATTATTTAGTGTATTCAATTAAGAACCAATATTTTTGGAGTTGGTTTATAAGGTAAACCTTTAAATGTTAACAAAACTTTGCAGAAAATTTCTCTCATTTAAAAACCCTTTTAACTTCTGATTGGCAGTTTTAAAAATTAAAATGTTTCGTTTTAAAATCCAAGTACAACTAAATAGAGCAGTGAGATAACTACCAACTTAAACGTACTTAATTTCTTATGTAAAGACTAACAGACAATATATTTCAAAGACACCTATGTACTTGTACATATGGTAACTCTATAGACAGGTAACTGATGATATCCTGCAGGGAATGTCTCAGCGTGTAGATGTATCGTATAATCGTCATGCCTTAAATCTGTACTAAAAAAATCTGTATAAAATGTGTTTGTTTGGCGTTTGCGTCTACATATCTATGATGATAATTATGTGCAGTGAGTCGTCTGCCACGTTTTAGTGAAACGTGGTAGGTACCATAACAACAATTTTGTATGGGGTTGGGTCCTGGAATACGCAGGCTCCGGGGAAGTTGGGGAAGGGTTACCATAGCACGGCTATTTTTTTTGCGTGCTGTTCTCAATGAATACTCGTGCTCGCCAGGCTCGCTCTTTTGCTCTGGGTGATTTTTGGAGGTTCTCAATGAGTACAGAGGGTGCTTGCTGATTGATAATTACGTATTTCTTGATTTTTTAAGCGTTAATGATGTAATTACTTACATTTGATGTTAAACACCTCTCTAGTCTAAGATGTAGCACGCTTGCCTAGAATCTGTTTAGTTACTCTGTATACGAAGACACTTGTTATTTTGAGGAAACAAACATAGGAGAGAGTTCCAAAGTTTCCTGCTATCCCTACTATGAAGTATTTTAGAATACTATACATATGCCACATGTAATATTCATAATGAATTGTCTATGTTCTAAGAATTCGTTGTAAAAAGCTCGCAAGCTAGCCCAGACTGGCAAAAAGTTCCCCTCGCGTCTGCCATTTAACAGACTTAGCGATACTTAGCTCTTTTTGTCGCTACTCGGGGTGCGGTGTTGCCATGTAAGGGACGAAAAAATGGGCTAATTTACAGCTTTACATAAGAGGGTTTTGGAAAATCTATCTGTGTGCTTGAATTTGCTTCAAATTTTCTAAGTTTACTACACGTACGACTTGTAATCTTCAAAGCGAGAATGACAGTTGAATAGATAGCAACATTTTTTTTCAGTTGGGAAACTTTCAATAGCAAAAGGCAAAACTTCTTTTAGGCGGGTAAAAAAAAACTAAAAAAAAAACTTAGTTTGGTAAATTGAGAATGAATAGGCTGATTCAATTCTTGTTTTATATGATAAGTATGTAATATTAGTTTAGGAGGTTTGTGTTTTGCTTTCGGCAGTATATTTACGTGAGCCACAAAATTTGCATTAAATTACATACTGCAAGAGTAGCTCAAGATTTATTTATGTTGAGATCACAAACGATTCCTATTTTGCTAAATTTGGTAACTAAGTATATCAATTAATGCTACCTTTATAAATTTATTCATTTATAGTGCAGTTTCATATCCAGTTATTTCAGGACATATCACACAGCGCCATCTAGCCCCATACTAAGCTTACGCTTGTATCATGGGTACTAGATAACGGATATAATACCTATATATATATGTACGTTTATTTTGTGAATACTTACTTATTTATTATACATAGAAACGACCAGACTTAATACAAGTACCTAATTACAATTTTTGCAGCCATTTGACCCCTAGGTCAGTTAGGTATTAGATTTGTGGCAATAAGTAATGTTAGTCTTTGTGCAGAACAAATTGCATCCAATGAGAAATAGGCTCTGTTGCCAATATATCTAACAACATTTTTTCTTAATTTTTCAGGTAAGTTCCCAACGAGCTTGAAGTACTCCCAACCTATTCCTGCCATAGCTTTGTAAGTATAAAGCATTCAAACTCTTCCATTCGGCCATTTTCAGTACATTGTTCTGCATTGTAACTGCAACAAGTGCATCTTGTCTCTGGCACTCTCATTTACCTCAGTCAGTCAACGGATGGGTGACCGGGCTAAAAGAAAAAGTGCCATTTTCACGTGGGTCGGATAGTACGTTAAATGTAGATACCGGCTATTTGCCATAGTGGCTGTCTTTGAGCTTTATTTCCTCATGACTGAGGGTCGTGACTCCCCCGCAGAATTTATTCGTTAGTGGAGTTGTCTTACATCGTGGTGGGCGTCCAGGTCCTTCCACGGCTATAGTGTATCAATTATTAAATCATAACAGAAGGCCCTGGGGTGGTTTGTAAACCCGCATTTAAACTTTCTTTTGACTTGAGTCGTCTATTCAGCCATTTTCAGTGCATTGTTCTTGATTGTAACTGCAACAGGTGCCTCTTGGCTTGCCAACTATATTATATTTCAGTATGACGTAGTTCTGTGGTGTGGAGTACTCGTTGACGATTGCCAAAGTCAAGCAACTAGTGTGGCGATCAGTCCTAGGAAGGATGATCGAGCAATTAGGTTTCTAAGAATTTCCAAAAGTCGCTATTTCCATTGAAATACAGACGACAAATAATTTAATCGAAAATCAGACCAAGCTTTCACGAAATGAAACAATTTACTTAATATCGCTGTATAGTATAGTATAGACAGTTGAAAGTGAAGTGTGACTTCAAATTTCGTTGCCAAATTGTTGTTGCCGACACATTGTCGCTCTGCGTCCTGCAAACAAGTATGTTTGTCGCTCCACAACATTGCTGTTGGACCTTATTAACGTGTAACGTGCAAATCTAATGTAGCGGACATTTTGCACCGATTGAGACATAAGTTTGGGTGATTGGAATTCTAGTTTGGTAATTTGGTCGATTTGTTTGTTTCATGCAAATATCATTTAATCAATTTATATATAAGTATATGTATACTATCAAATGAGCGAAAAGCACATAGAATATGCGAGTAATAAATATTATCCATGGCGTTATCTATATCTATACCTATATTATAAAGCTGAAGAGTTTGTTTGTTTGTTTGTTTGAACGCGCTAATCTCAGGAACTACTGGTGCGAATTGAAAAATTCTTTTTGTTTTGGATATACCAGTTATCAAGGAAGGCTGTAGGCTATATAACAGCACGCTGCAACTAATAGGAGCGAAGAAACAATGGAAAATGTGGAAAAAACGGGGAAAATTATTCATCTTTGAGGGCTTCCGTTGCATGCGCTGCGAAAACGGTTCAAGATATTTTTTTTTAACATGAAATAGGCTTACGCTTGACTACAACTTGCCTGATGTTAAGCAGCGTTATAGTCTACGATGTAGCGCGCTTGCCTAGAAGAAACCGGTTTACTCTCGACTTGAAGACCGACAAATTATAGTTCAAGGGGAATAGAGATTCGGGCAAGGAGTTCCACAGTTTGGCTCTTCGCACGATGAAAGTCGAAGCAAAACGCTTGGTGCGAGTCTTTGGAACCTCAACTGTATATCGGTGCCTCCTTGCCGTGCCTCTACTCGTGCGATGGTGAAATGGGGCTGCAGGAATTAAATTATGCAATTCCTCCGCACACTCTCCGAAATGCAACCTGTAAAAAACCGAAAGACTGGCCACCTTACGGCGGTGCTCAAGGCTTTGTAATTTTGAGCTACAGAGTGAGTCTTTCGCGATGAGATTTTTTGCCCGCTTCTCAATTAACTCTAACGCCTCAAGCTGGTACTTGGCAGATCCATCCCAAAGGTGCGAACAATACTCCATACATGACCGAACTTGCGCTTGATACAAGGTCAGCAGCTGTTCTGGAGTGAAGTATCGTCGCACCTTCGAGAGGATTCCGACTCAATATAGGAGCCAAAGTTGAGGGTCGGAGTCAAAGTGACACCTAGCAACTCTAGATGGTCGGTGATGGGCACGGTTACATTACGGAAAGAGGGCGCCAGTAGGAATGGCCTCCTCTTTGCAGAGAAAAGACACATATCAAAAAAATGTGTATCAAAGAATTATTTCTCTTAAAATATATCTATGTTCTAAGGTTAACTCACTAGAACCGTTTTTATGGTAATAACTATTCCACCCGGACGAAGTCGCGCGCATCAGCTAGTGGTTAAATATAATTGGTAAATTAACGAGTATTAAATATATCCATTCACATTGATTGAATTAATAATACATTATTTCTATTTTAAACAGATTATCTCCTTATTATAAGATATTCTGTTCTGACGAGAAAGAGAGACCAATGATCTGGCAGACTTATTTGAACTAATCTCACGGAATAAAATTTAACGACATTACCACCCAAATTTTTAATCCACCTAATCCAAGCTATTTTCTTAACAAATTAGCATAATACCCAAAACATGTCGTAAAAATCACCGTAAAAAATTACGACAATTGCATCGGATCGCAAGTTTCGTTCTTCAAAACACGCCATCGTTCCCAACGGCTTCTCAAAACACTAATAAACAAGAAGAGTTTGTAACAATTTAACATAACAAGATGGTTAAATTCAGTTTTGATCAAAATCTTTTACTGTTCAAACGTTGTTGAAGTTTAGGTAGACGCAAAAATGGATTTAGGTTAAATTTATTAATATTATTATTCTTAATTTTTACAAGTAGGCACCTCAGTGCACCTTTGAATGTCAAAGTCTATTAGAATATTTGCACAATTTCTATTATATTACTCATTTTCCATGACTACTATAAAGTTCTTAATGTTTATTTTTAAAAAAGTATTCCAACATTATTTAACTTTTTTACCGATCCCAATGCGGTAAACAAAGTACACAATTATTCCAAAGTTTCATTACATTTGGTGTTCATACTACTGACCCGTAAAAACATACACAACATCGGTCAAACTTATAACCCCCCACATTTTTCCAGCCCCCAAAACAGTTTAGCGGCGTCAGCTGTGAATGACTAGTTTCTAAGCGAAGGGTCTTAATTCTCGCGCTTTATAATGGTCCTCGTGGAGTTTTAGAGCAGTTAGGAACACTTCGTGGTAGGGCTGAGTCGGAACTGTATTTATTCTGGGCCTGAAGCTAAACTTGATCGAATTTCAGCGGGTGTTGATCAGTGTTTTTTCTACATCAACCCGCGTTAATACGGGACAAAAAGTAGTAGATGTTAATTAAGAGTAAAAGGTATATCCATACTGCGTGTAGAATTAATAAACAAACATACTGACGCTCACAAACATTCACCAGTATAATATTAGTTGCATGAATGTATCCAATATTTTAGCACACTTGCCCAGAAGGAACATATTTATTTTCGATTAGACTTTCTGTAGAACATCGTATTCTGGATATAAAATAAACAACACCAACCCTATTACATCCGGTTTCGGTTAGTACAAACCGGTTGAAGCGCGGGAAGCGTTTCAAACTTCGTCTAGTCAGCTGCGATATGCAAAGCACAACTTATGCACTATTATTCGTTGGTCTTTTGATTGCTCGATTTGCGATGTTTATTGAGTATGATTTTGGTATAATAAATGCGTGAAGTCGATTTCTTTACTACTTCTTTTAGTCTTAAATTATGTATTATTTTGAAAATAGCGTGAAAACATGCAGGAAACGACTATAACGTATAATGTGGTTCATAATTCATGTCACTTATAAATTAATTTAATATTGGGAAATTTGTAATTGAATGAAAAAAGTAACACTGACCAACATATCCTCTTAAATTGCAACAGTTTAGCAATGTAATAAAAAAGCAGCCCATTAAACAGTGTTTTGTTATTGTCAACGAGTGGCATTACTGAGCAACATGTATAGTGATCAATCATAGGTCAGTAATATAAAAGGAAGCAGATTTTAAATTCAACTTGAATGGGTCATGGAATGTAACTGGCCACGATCCCCATCTATCACCTGGCCACGAATGGACTTAGAACGTAACCGCGCACGTGCTGCGGAAATTGCATGGAACTGCTTTTCTGGTTAATACTGTTACTTACGTTGAGTAAGTTAGTTACTGCCTTACTTTAAAAAAATGTTTAATGAAACTCAACATGAAGCGATCTTGAGAGCGTTTGCGGATGTTTCCAAGGAGAAAATAATGGAATGCGTTTCCATTGAAAAAACTCACCGGCAAACGTTCCTAAACAGATTCCTAATCAAACAGTGTTACGCTATTTTTAGGGTTCCGTACCTCAAAAGGAAAAAACGGAACCCTTATAGGATCACTTTGTTGTCCGTCTGTCCGTCCGTCCGTCCGTCTGTCAAGACCCTTTTTCTCAGGAACGCGTAGAGGTATGAAGCTGAAATTTATATCAATTACTCAGGTCTACTGTCCCTTGAAGCTGTGAAAAAATCAAACTTCTAAGCCAACGCAATCAAAAGATACAGCCATTTATGCCGCAAATTTTCGACACTTGCAAGGGAATCAAAACCTACAGGTTCTTCCCGTGAACTCAGAATCTTGAAATTTGGTACGAAGCAACGTCTTATAGCATAGATAAAGGAAGAATTACGAAAACCATAAATTTTTAGTTACATCACAAAATATTTTTTTTTTAATAATCTTAAACTTACTACCCATTTCCTCATAAACGCGTAGAGGTATTAAATTGAAATTCATACCAAATACTCAGGTCTATAATACCTTTAAGCTGTAGCAAAATCAAACTTCTATGTCAACGCAATCAAAAGAAACAGCAATTTAAGCTGCATATTTTGAAACTCGCAAGTACTTGCAAGGGAATCAAAACCTAAAGGGTACTTCCAGTCGACCTTGAATCTTGAAATTTGGCATGAAGCAACGTTTTATACCACACATAAAGGAAAAATTCCGAAAACCTTAAATTTTTAGTTACATTACAAAATATATATTTTGTAAACCTTGCAGGTTTGTACGGAACCCTCGGTGCGCGAGTCCGACTCGCACTTGGCCGGTTTTTTTTTTTTTGTTTAATTTATAATTTATTTCTGAGTAGCAATGTACATAGCTTCTTCAAAGCGAGAGCGAACTGGTTCTTATTGGGGTAATCACGATCCATCAAAGGCCTAACCTGTATGCTCGACATCACAAACAGTGGTCAAGTGCATACCTGTTCAAAAGAGCAATGATGGTACCTTTAAAAACTGTTTGGCACTTACAAAAAATACTACCTACTAAATTATTCCAATTCCTACTCTTTTGATATGTTATTTTGAAGAGACACTTCCCTTGAAACCCTTACAGCGAGTCCATCCGTGACCGCTCCCATTCATTGTGTTCAGTTTAAGCTCGGTGACCGCTAATTATTCCGGTACCCGGTTACTGAACGCCCGCCGGTTAAACTAACCGGTTTCTGCCCGTGCACAGACAGTGGCCATCTATGTCTATTATTGGCAGTGAATAGAGAGTTAATCCGTCTTCTGTTCTAGTTGTTATCCTTGTTACTGAGGGTCGTAACTTACCCGCAGAATTAATTCAATGCGCAAGTTTTTCAATTTGGTAGTCGTCAAAAATTTCGATTTCCTAACGATATTTTCTTTTACTGCTAAGCTAATTGCAAAATCATGCATAATTTGAATAACATGTAATTCGTATAGGTCTGATTTGTATCATCAAGATGTGTTAATATTTTGTCAGGACGCATTAACCTCAGAGTCACGCTGAGAAGTGCAAAATAATTGAAGACAGTTTTGTATTACCTTGCACCTAAGCGTTATTGTTTAACGTCAAACAGCCGATAACTACAATATAACGTCTCATAACAGTGTGCGGTCACCAATCCAAACACTAACCGCACCAACAAATGCTCAACATCGGTAATCAATCACTAAAGGACCTTGGCATAGTCAAGAACGTTGGTGGATTAAAAAAAACATAAGCGCATAATACCTCCGTTAGCCGAACTACGGGCGCTTCAAAATATTTTACATAGTTTTCCTAGGTTTGTTAGCCATTGGCAAATCTAAGCTATCTCGAAAACGGTTATATTAAACGTATTCTTTTTTTTTTTTTACGTGTGATAGGTTTACGTTTGACTACAGCCTGCCTGATGTTAAGCATTGCTGCAGCCTAGGATGTAACACGCTTACCTAGAAGATACCTATTAACTCTAGATTTGAAAACCCCTTATTCAAAATATTAGCGCACTATCAATTCATAGTGAAGTTTAAGCAAAAAGTTGATTAATTCAGCGCAGAACCAATAGCTGCCTCGTTCGGAATTCCACCGCTATAAATCTTAAAGATACCGCGCGGAAGTGTTAGGGGCAGTTTGCACTGGGTAGCTAATTGCAAAATAAAATTGTACATACTGTAGCATTGCATCACACTATGTACATATGTATGAAGTATGTATACGTAGCATAAAGGCAAAAGTTTGTGTTTGTCTGTTTGTTTGTTATTTCCTGACGCTCAAACGGCTAAACCATATTGTATGAAATTTAGTATAGAAGTTAGATTAAAATCCGGATTAACACATCTGCTAATTTTTATGTGTATCTCTAATGAATTTGGTTCAGACTTTTTTTGCCATTCAGTTGCTTCAAACCTAGTAGGTATTCCCTACATTGGTATATTAAAAATAAAATAATAATAGCCCCACGGGCGTTGGTAATGAAACGGCATTTTTCAAGTGGTCAATGTGAACCCAGCTCTTACTTAGTAGCAAGCCAGAGTGTTCCGTGGAAGCATCTTATTTATTTACGGTGCAATTCTTAGGCTCGCTTTGTTCTGGTATTCATTGGCTTTCTAAGGAAATAAAAAAAAGTGGAGGTGTAAATTGTAGTATAAAGTGTTACTTTAATCCAGATGATTTTTATTGCATCTTGCTTGCCATAGAAAATATGAAAGTATGTGTAAAATGAAAATGTGACTTGAATTTACAAGATACTAGAAATATGTTTATTCAAGTCACTTCAGTAAAAATAGCCATAAGCGTTTCAAAAATCAACTAAATCATTAATATTTATTTTGCATTTGAGTTTTTTATATGGTTTTCCAATATTTTCATTGGAGGGTTAAAAATGATGATTTGATGTCATCTGATTGAGGATCGCTCTCGGTGACCTCATGGCAAAAACCTTGACTGTAACGTTTAAAAAAATCTCTCTTGTAAACCACCCCTAACTCTGCACCGTTCTATGTAAGATTAATGACTGGTTCTATTCCTCAGTACATACCTATATGAGAGAAGTTAGTACCTGATCGAATTTGCGAGGAACTAGCGGCTATCGTTAGTTATTGGTTAGCAGGTCTTTTCTAGGTTTCAAATAGGTATATTGGATTTTACAGTAGCTTTATTATGTGGAATTTAGTTGGCATTTATATTATGTTTCTGCTTGTGTCGAACACAGCGCTTTGCTTCTACGTTTATTGTACGGACGGCAAAGCTTTGGAACACTTTACCAGAAGCCGTGTTTCCTGCGAACTACAATCCAGGGGTCTTTAAATCTAGAGTTAATAGGTATCTTCTAGGTAAGCGTGTTGTATCCTAGGCTGCAGCAATGCTTAACATCAGGCAGGCTGTATCAAACGTAAACCTATACCACGTAAAAAAAAACTCATTGTAAATTAGCTTTTTTTAATCTAGAATATGATCTTTTTCCATCTCAAATTTTTATAAATTGGTTCGGAATTATGTTACGACCGGACCAAAAATTACGACAGTCCTTAATTTTGAGTATCCGTCATGCGAGTGAAACATATACCTATGTATACCTAGGTGAAAAAGAATGACCAAATTTTTAATCTGAATTAGAATGAAAGGCGGTTTTACGTATCATCTGACCCACGGACGCAACCATAAAATTACAGTGCAGTCATATCACACGTGCTATATCCCGCTAATCACCATAAATACACAGCCACCATATACTACGTCCTGGCCGCAGGAAGCGGAAGCACGTTGGCCTTGGTTTCCGGTGTGCATACATCCGTCCTGCCCAAGATTTATTAGCTTTAATGTGAGCATTAATAACCGTAATTGACCAGGTGTAACAAGGTTTAATAAAGCGAGTGTGGCTCAGCGGTTTCAGCGTCTGCTTTTCATCCTGACGCACCCTGGTTCGAATCCGGCCCTACACCAATGAGCTATAAGCGAGTGCAAACCGACACTTGAAAATACAAGTTTCAAATTAAATGAGGATTTGCACTCGTTTAACGGTGAAGGAAAACATCGTGAGGAAACCGACATGATCAAGGACCACAATATCCGAGGACATGTGTCTTCCGTGGAAGGACCTGGGCGTTCACCACGATGTATCTGCACAAGAGAACTCGTAAACTAGCGAATTAATTCTGCGGGGAGTCACGACCCTCAGTCATGAGGAAATACGCGATTCAGAGAGAACGAGGTTTAAGTGGTAAATGTAGATATGCAATTCTTACATAAATATGAAATTATGATTACTCATACCAAAAGATGCTCGTGTCACTCATATTGGGAATAATTGTAGGTTGTGTCAGTTTAAGAACCCTATACTACCTATGTACCAAGGATCACGTTGATCCGGCACTACTTGCGCTGTGTAAGAAAACTACTATAAACATTCGTTTACTGTCTAAATAGCAAGTAAGTTTAGTTCGGCCCATCAAAACTTGATGGCGCCACTATGTAAATTAAATCACGCAAACTAGAATTTTAAGCGTATTCGTATTGTTTTGTATGATTTATTGTCGAAATGCCTCAAAATGTTCTGATTTCGGTTTTAAATCACTCCCTGACTTAGTAGATCTTAGTCCCTTGCATTATAATATGGTCGGTAGCAAATTTTCTTGTCAAAAGCGCTTTTCTCTTCAAATGTTTCATTTGCTCAATTTACCGAGTAGTAACAACAAAAGTTATCATTTATTTGAATTTTGTGCGTTGCCATTCTTTAAAGAAGATTAACTATTAATAAAAAGAGCTTCTAACCAAACAAGTCTTAGAACTATTATACTCAGACAGATATACAATTTACAAACTTTTTTACTACATCCCTCATTTTATTTTTGGAGGTTAAAAACCCTAACAAACAAACACCACACAGCACAATACACCCTGACACAACAGCACGAGGGCTCCTTTTCGCGTGAAATTCTGTATTTACCTCATTTCCGAGTGTCTCTAATCACATAATGCCTCCTCTTCACTTTAAAACCTCAAGCTTCCTTCTCCAGACGAGATCAAAAGACTTTTCTTGTGTGACAAATTATGGAATGTGCAGAAGGACAACTGTATATATCCGAGCAGTTGACCACCCATGTAACTTCTGTATTCTGTGCTACTCGTATTATACCAACAAACTTGCATATATATATGTATAAAACAGCAGTTTGTAACCTACTAGGAAACAAAGTAATAGTACTTTTTTTGAGACAAAATCATAAATGTGCATTCTCGTCAAGCCACGATGATTAAATTCCTACAAAAAAAACCATTTATTTAATCGCTTGCTCTATCATCATTACACATTCGGTAATCGCTTCTAGCGACTGTCGATCTAATGTTCGACTGTCAAGTGTGAAAAAAGAACCATGGAACTTAGAAAATAACTCAAAATCATAAGTTAACCTTCTGAATCCCTATATATTCTCCACGAGGTGCGCTTCGTTTGAAGACCCGTGAAGAGTCGCTTTTGATTTAGAATTTTTCGCTCTGGCTTAGGCCCGTAGGTAAGAGGAGCGGGAGCGGGAGGTGAATCCTGCCGCTCATCCGATCCGCAGAAGAAGGACACGGAGGCGAGCCGCTCGCGCTCGGACTCCGTCTTCACTAGGAGGCCCTGGGGCGTGGGATGCGGGGGCATCCCATACCCCCTAGCAGAGATAAGGGCCTCCCGAGGAGTCGATGCCTGGATGTCCCTGGGCATCGCTCGCGCAGTAAGAGGGAGGTTGTCCTCCTGAGGCGGGTCCACCTGGACAGTGGACTGCGGTTGGGACGGGAATTGCGGAGGAGTATTGCTCGCTTGCCCGCGAAACCCGTCCTTGCCGAGGTGAAGGGACATCGTGGTAG
The DNA here is from genome assembly GCA_927399415.1 of Macaria notata. Lineage (NCBI taxonomy): Eukaryota > Metazoa > Arthropoda > Insecta > Lepidoptera > Geometridae > Macaria > Macaria notata. Next base: position 1,254,327 of record OV656750.1, on the reverse strand, counting down.
GTTTTAGTCGGTAGTGGAGTCCCATTAGCTCTGAGCCCGACATACCCCGCCGCCCCCCCCGGGGAGAGTGCGGGGAAGCGTAAATGCATTTCTTCCACGAAAAAAAAAAAAAAAAAAAAAAAAAGGCCCGTAGGTAAGAGAGAGTGTATAGTGTAAAATTTCTGAAACGCTAAATAAATTACAATAACTAAAAACTTTAATTAAAATCGGTCCATAAATTCCTCTTCCTTTTTTAAAGTGGGATAATTCTTCTTCTTCTTCTTATCTAATGAGAGTGGCCAACTCTGGTGTCGAGAGTTTTCAAAAAACCGCCCTAAGGGCTTCTGACATGGCTTAACGACTGCTGTACGAGACAAACAGCCGGGACCTACAATTTAACGTGTCATCCGACCCACGGAAGCGCCCAAAATGGAATGCCACTTTTCGGTCACCCATCCGCGTACTGACCGCGTCGACCTTTGCTTAACATTGGTAATCGCATGCGATTGCCTCCGCTAGCTGAGCTACGGGCGCTTATTTCTAACACATATTGAATAGAATACAATATTCGTAAGTCATACTATTGAAGGGTTCAACACTTTTGATTAGTTTTAGTTTCAATACTTTTTAAATACATTAGATACTGTTATTGTCTAACTTGTTGTTTAATTGCTTGTTCATTTTGTCTGTTCCTTTTAGTAAAGACCATTTTATGAGAGCTGTTTTCTGAAAAAATAAAATCAACAAACCCGGGTATCTATATATATAAAACTCAAAGGTGACTGACTGACTGACTGACTGATATAGTGATCTATCAACGCACAGCCCAAACCACTGGATGGATTGGGCTAAAATTTGGAATGAAGGTAGATGTTATGACGTAGGCATCCGCTAAGAAATGATTTTTGGCAATGCCAATTTAAAAGGGGTGAAATAGAGGATGCACGTTTCACTTCTTAATGCGAGCGAAGCCGCGAGAACCCACTAGTTAAGTATATAAAACGTTAAAGTCTAGGTTTAAAAAGAAAACAGCAATCTACCTAATAGCATAGTACTTACCTAAGTAACATTTGTTTTCACGCTACATTGTATTTAGTTTTTACTTAGCTTTACATGTTTACTACAGAACTTTTAAACTTAAACTTAAAAGCTCGAAAATGAAGCGTTTTCCTGCAACTTAGTTACCTAAGCTGAGAGGTAAGTTAAGAGCTTTAGTCGTATTATTTAAAACTTGCACTAAAGTACTTAGTATGTACTTAGGGAATCGTTTAGGAAACAAGTTCTTCTACTATGTTGCGTTTAAATACATTTGTATTGAAAATATAAAAGTGGCTGTTCGAGAAATTATTTTATGACTTACTTGACATTACATTAGTAACTAAACATACCTAATTCTTACAGCACGGACATATGAATAAGCTAAAGATTATTTTGACATATATTTGATATTATTGACATTTATAATTTTGACATAATCTTTATTGCATTATATTTCATAACTCATTTTTCTTTATATACAATACTTTCAAATTTTTATTAAGTTTACTATTGTAAACAATACATGTACATATTATCTACTTCTGACTTGTAACTATGGAGTTATGAATAAATAATTTGTATTTGTACTTAGGGCGCGCGTCATTTCAATACAAATCGTTGCTTGGTTGCCCATCAAAGTTAATTATGCATTACCTTACAACTTATTGAACATTATGAACACTAGTAATAGAACTAATATATTCGTTGTGATATACAAAATTATGGGTACGATACAAAATTATATTAAATTTTACAAATTTATACGCGAGATCGGGTCGACGACATCATCAAAGTCGAGGATCCAACCTGGATGAGGTCTGCACAAGATCGACGCAGATGGCACATACAAAGGGAGGCCTATACCCAGCAGTGGGATCCCAAGGGCTGTGGATGCTGATGATGATGATACAAAATTAAATGTAAGTCGACACTAATGCACTGATTTGCCATTTGGCATCGGCATGTTTAGTATCGCGTGTCGCAAAGGAGTCGCGCCGTTTGAAATATTAATATCATACATTTGTACGATGTTTTGACGCTGTTCTGCGCGGCCATTTTGTAATAATAGCTGTTGACATGGTCGATTAGCTATTTGTGTTATAGATAGAATTAATTATTTAATATCTATGATTTTTGTTTTATTGTAAACAAATTAAATTAACCCTCATCATCAAACTTTATCACACTCGTGTGCTAAGAGAGAATAAACGGTTCTGCAGCAATGGGAAAGAAATTTAATTAATTAATAGGATTAAACTATGTAACTGAATTGCCGACCTTTTACACGAGATTAACAATAATAGTTCCATCCGGTTATACCATTAGACCCTGAAATGTAAACAAATCACATTTAAAGTGGATTTACCTAAACTTAAATGCAATTTGAATGTAGCAAAACTGCGAAGTAACTTAGCACTCGGTCCGGACACTCACGGTGCTGGATTGGTCCGGCAATAATCCAATCGCGCGTCCCCATTTGAATTCCGATCCCGTGTTCTAAATTCAAATCTCTTTCTGTATGTTTGGTAAAGTGTTGTCTGGATGTGACTATTTATTTTAAATCTGGACGGTGTGCGCTGTACTGCTGGTGCTTTGCGAAATATACCTGCATACTTTAATATAAGAGTTATTTTGATATAATATCTTAACCACTTTTTAGCCTCAGTTTTTTACCAACACAAAGTATAAACAATATTCAAACAAGTATAAGTATAGTATTACTGCACTTTACTTCATGGGAAGTGACAGTAAAGTCGATAAAAAAAACTTTCTTGCTCATATTATATGAGTTGTTCATCTGTAATTTAGTAAAATTAAGTAACTTATGGATAAAAGAGACGCCTATGCTCAGCAGTGGACGATAACGGGCTGATGATGATGATAAAAAATTAAAAACATTTTCATTTTTGTTACATTTGTATCAGTAATGCTCAAAGTAAAGTAAGGGTGTACAATCGAACCATTTCCATTCCCACCACCATCCTTGACCACCGCACGGTCCAGTCGGGCGGATTGTCTCGGGCTCAGGGCGTGTTTACACCGAACTAGCGAGACGACGCCGACTCGGCTTACAGATAGTTTGTTGGATGAGATAGTGAGGAGGGAGCTTTATTTCTGGGTCGTTTTTTGACGTCTGGAACTAAAGGGCTGGGATAACATTCTGAGCCTAGTAATATAAAATATTAAATTAATCATGTACTTATTTAAAACATTTATGAAACATTATTTAACTACTTGTGGACGCCTGCGGCTTTGCGCGCATTGTTTCAGGATAAAAAATAGCCTATGATACTTCAAAGACCTCATACTACCTACATATAAAAAATCATGATGATCCGTTCTGCTGTTTTTGCGTGATGAGCGTAAGTATAAATAAACAGACAAAGATAAACAAATGCAATTTCAAGAAATTGTCGAAACGTGTTCTGCTATCTATTCAAAGTATCTATTTTTTTTAAATATCTTCAATGTTCAATCAAACCTATTTTGATTGCGTTGCGCCTTTCTGTATGACTTGTCCCTGGTACAGGCGTGCCCTAACTTAGACCACAGTATCGCTTTAGGTGACCTAATGGTCAAACGCCTGACTGTCCAATATAAAAATAGAAATATGCATCGAATAACTGCACAACACGGTACGCTTCAGTCTATTCATTTATGTGTCCATTCTCATACAATAACACGCGGTGCGCGTGGCCAACCGACATAGAACCAGAATATACTAACCTAAGAGTCACAGATTCTAAACGCACGCTAGGTAGTTTAGTTGGAACTCTAGTTCAACAAACATGCTTCATTCAGTACCCGTTTTCGGATTTAGGTATAATTAAATAACTTGTTTATATTTTCTGTTTATTTAACTAATATTTTAACACAAAATCTGGTGCTAAGCGACTACCGCTGTGTTGCTGCAGCTATGTTTGAAAGTTAGTTACGTTTCACTACAGACATGAAATGTCACACAGTCAAATGCTTGACTGTACAGCGTTAAAAGATAATAATAATATTTGATCGCAGCATGTTTAATATTAAACTAAATCACTGTAGTCTATTTTTGCGAAGTAAAGTTTGGCAATTGTCTTCAGTCCGTCTGATATTAAGCCTCAGATTTTTAAAGGGTAATATTTTGGCAAAGCCTGTCTCTTACCATACCATGTCGTAGGTCGCATCCCATATAAATCACCGGTCATATTTCCAACGAGTGTGCGTTTAATAACATGCATTGAATGCTGAACAATGCGTTTCGAAATTGGAATCGGATCGAGTTCGATTCATTCTGTTTTGTAACGGTTTTCTGGTATTGGCGCCCAACGTTGGACTGCAAGATACTAGTTTTTAAAAAGTACAATCTTTGAAATAAAAGCTCCAAAGTGGGGCCCACAAATGTTTATACATAAATATTCGATAAGTTGCTGAACTGATAAGTTATTTAAATATAAGTAGTAATAATATATAAACAGATTTTTGTAGTTTAATAAAATTACTTTCAAAGAGAGAGAGAGAAACAAAAAAAATGAAAAAGTGACTGCTTATAAGTTAAAACGCTCACTGACATTAAAACAAATAAAAAACCGGGACATTGCACACAGCGCCATCTAGCTATCTGGGTACCGGATATAATACTTATATATATTTTTATTTTGTAAATACATACTAATAAAAAGTAATATCTACTTTCTCTGTATTTCATAATCAAAATCTAAAATATTCTAATTAGCTCAAATAAATAAGGTCAGCAAGAAAACAGCGAAAATTAGTAATAGCTTTCTCCAGTAATCCTGAAATTTAAGTGCCTGAGTAGATAGTCGTCAAAATACTCTTATAACAATTCCGAACTAAAGTACTTCAAGTTTTGAAATTCTGATGCTGCCTCGTTTGGATTTCTCTTCTTTTTTGTTGGCTTAAGTAGAAGAAGAAGAGTGTCCAAAGCTCAATGAGCTGCGATGTTCGTTCATGGTTACCAAAGTTAAGCTGCTGGTATGGTTATATTCGAAGGGTGACTTTAAAGTTGCTTTACATGTCCGTAGATCAATAAACAGTGATATCCGTTCGTAATTGCCAAAGTGAGGCTACTGTTGTGGTTAGTCTTTGGATGTGTGACTTAAATATGGCTTCACATTTGGACGCTTCCTTTGATCGGATGACAAGTGATTTTTTTATAAGTCCTCACTGTTTGTCTTGTACTTAGGGTTACAACTTCTTTCTCAAATTTTGATGAAAGTGGAGTTTATTTTAAAAAATCTCGACTTACATTTCTCCTTTTATTGTTGCAAACTAATTTTAAACTTTCTAACATTGGACAATATCACATAAGTTACTTATACTATGCTCTCTCGCAGCTTTTCTAGAAATTGATACTTAAATAGAGATAGTTAAAGCTCTTTAGTCTCCGAATTTGGAAAGTTTAGCTCGTAGATGCAACTTAGAAAGCTCGCAAAGCTCAAGTGTTCATTTTATCTTGCAATGCTTTGAGTTTGTTGTTTGAGACTCAGTTTGTTTGGTATGTGAAGTACCTAGTTATAGTTTCATATGCAAAAGCTTGATAATAGATACTAAATTATATGGTTTTATTATATGTATATATTGACTTAATAAAGTGCCATCAATTGTTTTCATCACTACATAGTATAGGTAAAGCAAATTCGCTTCTCGCGTCTGTCTGTATGTCTGTGTGTACGCTTAGATATTTAAAACTACGAATATTGACGCTGTTCTATTTAATAGATAGAGGGATTCGAGAGAAAAGTTTGTATATGAATAACTAGTGGGCGCTCGCGGCTTCGCTCGCATTAGAAAGTAAAACTTGTATCCCCCCTATTTCATCCCTTTAAAAGTGACATTTCCAAAAATCCTTTCTTAGCTAATGCCTACGTCATAACATCTACCTGCATGCCAAATTTCAGCCCGATCCGTTTATTGGCTTGGGCTGTGCGTTGATAGATCACTATATCAGTCAGTCAATCAGTCAGTCACCTTTGAGTTTTATAAAACCGCAACCAAAACCTGCGTGAGAAACTGCAGACAAAAGCTGGTTCTAAATATACGAAATATATGTTTGCATTGATATCTCCTCCAAATGTAACGGAACATATATTTTATAAATTAAACAGGAAGCATTAAGTTTTGATTATATTAACACCTAATAATGAAGCTATTTTTGAGGCCTCAATGGTGCTTAAAAAAGCTCTGTCTGTTATGTTATTAACAAACCACCACCTTCATACGCAGAAGCTTACGCTACGTCATTACTATTTTAAGGCTATCACTTTCAGGCTTCGACCAAATATGTACATATTCATCATCATATCAATATGTACACATTTGATCGGCGCTTTTAGAATTTAAAAATCATAATATATTAAATTAAAAAACCAATGATAATTGATTATAAATGAAGCACCAAGCCATAATATGAAATCCTCCCATACATTAATTAAGAGCCACGTCTGACCAATTGTTCCGGCGCTGCGATTGGCTAGAGCCCGTGACGTCACGTTAATGACGTGTCATTCTCGGATATTAATTGGCCACTCAAAACTGCATTTATGCACTCGCGTCGGTAATATACTTGAAAGTGTTTTGGCAGATGATTCTGTAGAGAGCAGTAATGGAATAGATCGAAATGTAGGCATGCCGTGTACTATTTTAAGTTAATGTTGATGTTTTCAATTGTGTATGGACTAAAGGTCTGAAATAAATGACATATATTTTATTTATAATTTTATTTCTTTGGAACCTATATACCGTCTCTAGTCACACGGTCTTAAGTGATACTGTTTTGTTTTGGAATAGTGTCAATTTATAGATGATTTGCACGATTGATTTGTTTTTTCAGGGCTAAGCTGCCCTCATCTAAAAGAAGCAGCATGGGATCGCAAGAAGTTTTGCCAACTGACCTCCGAACTTCAATATGAAGATGGCACCCGATGATGATGATGATTGCTATGTTCATTCACATAAATTAGGATTAACTCGTATTAGTGAATGCCCACGGTTTTGATGAAGTTGGTGCGGGTTAAGGAGTTACATGTGTCGCGCTTGAGAAAGCCACAAGAACCTGTCTTTCTGCTGTCGTATTATAAAGAATATTTGCCAAATACGTAATCAAATTAATATGCCAGCTTATGTAATACAGGGTTTTTTATATATCTCGCCCATAGGCCTAGCACTGATATAAAATAAAACTACAGATGGAGATGATGATATTAAAATTATTTTAATACAAAAACTCATTGGCTGGAACATGTGACGTCACGCCATCGTTACTGACATGCCCGTCGAATATTAATTGTCCACTCAATACTGCATTTATGCACGTTGGTAATTAAATTTTATTGCAAAGTGGCTTTTAAGAGATACGGTTTTGGTTCCAAATAAGTCTTTGTAAAGATGCTATGAGCGTTCGTTTAATTTGTTCTTCTTATCGTAACAGAGTGGTTAATCCTAGTGTAGTGTTTTTATGATAAAAAGCTTGACAGATGTTGTGTTACATGATTAATAAAGTCAAGTAAATAATACACGCGGTGAGGTCATAGATTATTTGTAATTATTTGTGTTTAGTCTGGTCGTTTCTATGTATAAAAAGTATGTATTTACAAAAAAAAAGTATATTGTATTATATCCGTTACCTAGTACCCATGATACAAGCGTAAGCTTAGTATGGGGCTAGATGGCGCTGTGTGATATGTCCTGAAATATTTATTTTATTTATTTATAGATGGATGATCAAAATGTTTGATTATTTGTTAGGAGGTATGTAAATTACATGATGGAGGAGATCTTATCGCTTAGAATGTTTATTTCCACCAACTAAATGTAATACAAAATATAAATAATATTTTGGATAATATTAAGTTATCGTTCAAATATACCTAAGTTATGGATCTGAGATTAAATAAAATAAATAAATAAATAAATAAATATTCCGGGACATTGCACACAGCGCCATCTAGCCCACACTAAGCAAACGCTTGTGTCGTGGGTACTAGATAACGGATATAAATACTTATTATACTTTTCTTTTGTAAATACATACTTATTATACATACAAACGACGATAAATAATAAAAAAAAAAATATATAACAACGATTATAATCAGAATTATTGATATTTTATGGGAGAATCGTGTCTTTACCATACCGGTCGTATAACCGTGACATTTGTTTACCCGATGCAGTATTTGTGACTTTTGAATCTAATACATCTCTAAAGAGCTACTTTTCACGGTTTGTGGAATACATAATATGTACATACTAATATCAAGGTGCAATGTTTTAGACGAAACGCATTGTTTTTAAAGCATAAGGGAACTGCTTTTTGGTGACTAGATGAAAGTAAAAAATTACCGATATATTTTTTCATTTACATTTTGGTAAATATTATATACTTACTTTGTATTTTTTCCTAGCATTTTAATGCAAGTCTTTCAAAAATTCTTACAAGTACTCATTTAAATTTACTAAAAATAATTTATTAAAATAAGTTTGAATCTGTCTTTATATCGTCATAATATCTATAATGTAGATTCAAAGCCACGCTTGCATTAATTGAATCAATATGACAACTATTATTTAACACCGATTCTCGTTTACTAACTGAAATTGGTCAATAAATCATACAATACAGTGAAAACAAGTCCCATAGCACGGGAAGTAGAGACTATTCATCAAAATGTTGAAAAACTCAGTAATTCGCAGTTAGTGTTGTGTCAATAGGGATATTTGTCAACTAGGTGTTGGATAACGCTTTTATAAAAATACAGTAGATTAATAGACGCGTGGAATGTTGTATTGGTAGATGTAGACCAGACAAACAACGAAGTACTAAAACAGTTCCATAATACCACCTTGTAGATTTAGAGGCAGGAATTTCTAATTATCAGTTTTAATTACTACAACATATAATTATATTATTGCTTTAGTAGCTTCTGCTATGACCTGTTATTACTAACCTGAGTTTTCTACCCTGTCGGAGTTGAGTATAACATTTAGCGGGCTTAGAAAAGTAAATTTATATAGTTGTTTGTAGCTAATTTTAATAAATATATAATTAATTTTAAGCTTAAGTGTATCTAAAAAAGTTTACTTGATTCATACCGTGGCAACGACACACACACACACAAGGCTTTTCAAGAAAACCGTAGCGACAACGATTGTGTTAATATAGCATTATTTTCGATCTTTTTTTTTAATTTTGCTAAATACCATGCCACTATATGACTCTTTGCTCCGTTAAGAGATGAAGGCTATAATACAGCGATCTTCAAAGCGAGATTGAATCGGTTCTTATTGGGTAAGCACGCTCCCTCTTAGGTCATAGCCTATACATACCCTCAGGCAAACTATGGTCAAATGCAAAATTATTTTAAGTAAAAAAAAGCCAGAACAAACAATCCAACAAACACATTTTAGATTTTCCAGTTTTAGTTACATTGTGTGTTTTACTTCTTTCCTGTTTTTGTGTAAATGTTATTATTTACAATGTTTAAAGGGATGTAACGTGTATTTCGTTTTACTTACGTGCGTGACATAACCCGGTCGGTCCTAATGGAAGACTAGCGCTGGGTGCTTGCATCCAGCACATGCTGAGTTGGAGCCGGGTTGTGACATGCAACTTTAAATTTATTAATATTTTGTGTTTAAATATTTTTGGTTGTTTTTTGCATAATTTAAGGTTTCATGTTACAATAAATGGTTTTTATTCTTCTTTATTTTTTACTGGTCGAAGTACAAGTAACAAGTAAACTACCATACAGAACAACATATGTAGTAGGTACATACGTACAACGATTTACCTGCAGATAGTCCGTGTAATCGGCTTAGCAATCTTCCAACAGAATGCTCGACGAGGCTCACTGAATACTTGAGAGGGATTGTCTAGTTTTCCATTAAACTGGGTTACTGCTTACTAACGTGTAACTTTTTAAGGGCAACTATTTCAGTCATTGACAAAGAAAAAAATCATCAACTTTTTTATGTTTTTTGGAAATTGTAGAAAAAAAAAGTTGTTCAACAATTTTCAACAAACATAAAATCAAAGTTGATGATTTTTTTCTTTACTAAACGACACTGTTGCATGGAACAGCTAACTGTTCCATGCAAAAGTGTCGTTTAGTAGTCCTCTGACAAAATGATAGATTCATAAAAAATAATAATCATTAACTAACTAAGGAACCTAATTAAATAATGATAATTAGTAATTTATTGAGAGCTTATCTTGTTAAATTCTATGGAGGTTAGTTATTATTTGTTAAAAAAAAGGAAATTTATTTGTTATCAGTAACTTTGTATGTTTGTTTTATTTTGCATTCTTTGTAATGCTTATGTGAGGTGGAGTACGATCATTATTACGATGTTGTGATATTTTAAAGGAAAAGTCTAGGAAAGACAATATGTGCAGATATACATTCATATATGTAAATAATTGTGTATATTATATTTTCGCAACGATTAAAAAAAACATAAGTGATAACTTACGAAATATTAAACAACATACATCTAATACTAATAACTTAGTGAATTATGTTTTGAAATTAAAAAACTGTACATGTGATAATTACCATCAGTCTCGTGTATTGCCCGTGTTTTTTTTTATAAAAATATAGTACGGTTCATTGCACTACAGAGCTTAAAGCTTAGCGTGTTCTAGTTAATCCTTACTTGTTACTGGGAGCTTAAACAAAGGGTTTTACTGAACAGATCTAGCTTTCTAAACTTTATTTACTCTACTCGTGATTTGGGTGGCCTTGTCGCGTGATGTGATTTATTCCAGACAATCATTTGATTCGAGTTAGTGTTTTATGTTTGCCCAGCTTAATAGCTAGTTTTATTCAGACTTCTAAATATATAAAACTCAAAGGTGACTGACTGATATAGTGATCTATCAGCGCACAGCCCAAACCACAAGACGGATCGCGCTGAAATTTGGCATGCAGGTAGATGTTATGACGTAAACATCCGCTAAGAAAGGATTTTTGGAATAACTGCTTTTAAAGGGGAGAAATAGGGGATGCAAGTTTTACTTCTGAATGCGAGCGAAGCCGCGAGCATCCACTAGTTACTTATAAATTCAATCCTAAAAATAATCTATACCATAATAAAGCTCTAGAGAGTAATTAAAAAAAATCTATACATAGAAGATATTCGAAAAACAATTGTTTGGGTATACTTTAAATCGAAAACAGATCACGGTTCAGCAGTTTTTAGATTTTTTGCCTGTTTATCTGTTTTTGTACACGCGCATCACACAAAAACGGCTGAACGGAACATCATGATTGTAGGTGTATAATACATACTTCTTACATATCTTTTTACAATGAAACTTAGTAAAATCGAGCAAGTCCCACTCTCGATGGTAAGTTCAACTATTATACAAGTCTCTTTTTGAGTCGTATTTCCTCATGACTGAGGGTCGTGACTCCCCCGCAGAATTAATTCGTTAGGGGAGTTTTCTTGCGCAGATACATCTTGGTGGGCGCCCAGGTCCTTCCACGGAAGACACATGTCCTCGGATATTGTGGTCCTCAAACATGTCGGTTTCCTCACGATGTTTTCCTTCACCGCTAAGCGAGTGCAAATCTACACATAACTTGAAAAATACAAGTCATTGGTGTAGGGCGGATTCGAACCAGGGTTCGTCTGGATGAAAAGCAGACACTGGAACCGCTGAGCCACACTCGCATTATACAAGTAAGACCTCGATTAATTTAACCCTAGCTTAGCGTGTGCCAGTAATCTCCACTTGTTACTACAGGCTTTAGCAGAGGGGTTTACTGAACCTACTGATATGAGCTGGAAATCTAGGTTGTAAAGTTAATATTCTTGCAATATACTGTGTATGAATATCACACCTTCTTATTATGTGTGCGTGTTGAGAGTTTTCAAACGAGCTTAGGGTCTATGACATGGCTTAATGACTGCTGCATGCGATGGGCTAAACAAAATCGAGCTCGTCCTATTCTGGATGGTAAGTCTAGACCTCATTTAACCCTAGCTTAGTCTATGCCAGTAATCCTCACTTGTTACTACAGGCTTTAGCAGAGGGGGGTTTACTGCAACTACTGATCTGAACTGGAAATCTAGGTTTGTAACTCGGTTGTGGATAGCGTAGTTTTGTTTGGGGATATTAAAATGGGGTTTAAATTCTTTGTGATATTCAAAGAGATAATAACTTAACTAACTTAGTATATAGTAACATTTCATTGTAAAACACAATTTATCGCTTACCATCAGGCAAGTTGAGGGAATCTCTTTTTGATTTATTTTCCTAATCAATTAATAAAACATACTAATTTTGTTACTCGTTTGTTTCAGGTAAGTTGCGGGTAATCACGACATACAGCGGATATGAGTGAGTCTGAGGTTGTGTAGAAATGATACAGACGAAATATGATCCAATGAAAGATAAAAAGTCATAAAAAAATAATTATACATGTTGCATAATTGCAATGATCAAAAGAAACATAAGAAAGTACTTACGTCGTAAGAAATACTTACACTTGCATAATTTCGAGATTATTTTTAAAACATTTTAGTTTCTACGTATATATTGTTCATTATTTTTACAAAAAAATATGTTAAACTCTCAGAGTCCACAATGAGTGTTGAGTATCTTTTAGCCTGCGTTTTGTGTCTGTACCTTTTCTAAATATATACACTGCTATAGTAACATTACTTCTAAAATGCGGCGGCAGTTCCACAAGCCGGCCTCTAGATAAGGATCCCATTTGTGCCTTCTTGGTTAGGCACGTGACATTACTGAGAGTCAAGACTTCGAAATTTCAAGACTGAATCCAGTTAGAACTCCTTCTTCAACTTAACGAATGAGAGTGGCTAACTTCGGTATCGAGAGTTCATAAAGCCGCCCTAAGGGCCTCTGATACTTTAACTACCTACTGCCAACTGGGATATTTTTGTTTTTATTGTCCCATCCCTTAGTCATGGTATAAAATTTGTTTTTACTATTTCAATAATTAAATTTTGAAAATTCTGAGTTTAATTCCCTGTTTTAAAATTCTTACTTTTAGTTGTTCATTCGATATTTATTTTGGCACCACATGTTATTATTACTTATCCATTTATTATCTATTAGATAACGATAAAGATCAACATTTTCGTGTCATTTAAAATGTCATACTATTGTTTTCTGGATTAATAATATCCTGTTTTATCAAGCTGATTGTTAATTGTAACTGAGAAAAGACATTCCATTGCTAGTCCAAATAATGCATAAATTTTAATCCATGCAAACTTTTAAGACTTTCCAGTCCCGATTTCCATATCTTTGTTTTACCCCATCACTATTCATATCTTAGTTAAGTTTCTAATTAAATTTGCATCAAGCTGTTATCTTAAAGCATACGTCTTTTCAACCGCAGAAAGATTCTTATACCATTGTCTTAAGAACCATATTTCAGTGCTCGAGTTTAGTTTTAGTTAGTGGGGAAATGACATAGAGTAAAGATGATTATGGAAAACAGTAGACCATCTCAAAAAAAATATTTGAAGTTTGTTGTTTTTTATGAGTATTTTGCGTTTTTTGTGAGGTGAAAAAAAAACATTGTGAGAAAACCGACTTGTTTCGTGATCCACAAATTCTATTAAATTGTTTTGCATTATCCTAATCATTTTTCATTACTATATTTATTTGCAATGTATTTATCAAGATTCACAATTCCTTAATAATGCCATTAACATTAATAAGAAAACCTTAGTTTAGCTTCAATAATGATAAATTGTGTATGCACACTAGATGTACTCGTAAGATTTTTAGCACAACAAAAACTTATTTTTTTTGTTGAAATTTGACTTTCCTTCATCCTAGTTTATAAACAACAAAGTATTTATCTTACTGCATTTTTTTTAACTGCGCCAACAATACTAAAGTAGTAGACGACAATGGATTTTAGCACCAACTTGGTCTGATGATTAAAGTTGTGCTTTCGATAAGTTTGAAGCGATGGTTTGTAGATTACCGACCAATTATGCTGTGCTTTTCGAATTAATGGAGCTTTTTCAATGCAATTATTTCAATCAAATTTAGGTATGGCTGCCGCTCAGCCTCGTTGACGACATTCAGGGAGGCTTAGAATCTTTTAACTTGGCCACAATTTTCCTTAGAGAAGGCGGTAATTGTGGTCGAAAATGGAAAGTGATTAACGTGTCGTCACCTTTGTGTAATTTCCATACAAACCGTTGTATAGTTAGACACAAAAACTAAGAAAGATAGAGTGGTGGTTTGTATCTCAAATTGTAAATATCTTAACATAGATTTCGCCTCTAGAAAACCAAAGGCATAGGTTTTGTAGTTTTGAAGATTTAAAAAAAAAAATGTACACACATTATATTTTTTATAAGACTACTACTTAGATACTGCTTCCGTGGGTCGTATGACACGTTAAATTGCAGGTCCCGGCTGTTTGTCTAGTACGGCAGTAGTTAAGCCAAATCAGAGGCCCTTAGGGCGGCTTGATAAACTCTCGACACCAGAGTTGGCCACTCTTATTCGATAAGAAGAAGTAAATAAGACTACTACTGCTAAATTACTGACTGTTCGCAGTCAGCACATGCTGATTTGAGGCCGGTTTGTGACAGGAAATTGTGTATGTGCAGAATGTGTTTGTCTTACTTTCCTGAATGTGTTCATATGTAATTTCTTGTCACAAAATGAATAATTTTCATTTCAAATACTCGTTTTCTCAGTACATATAGTTACTACAGTGAACAGTAACCGCGCATAGAGTCACAAGGTCCCGAGCCGGACGTTTCAGTACAGAGTGGAACTTTGTTTCCGTAAATGAATACGGATGTTGGTTGGTCTGCGTTTGAAGCGAACTTTCCGCCGTGTCGTTTGTTCTCGTTTAACGGCTGAAGTAGTGTCGATGAGTGTTTGTGTGTGGATGTTTTGTATTGGAGCTAGTACTTTTTTAAACGATTTCAAAGATTATTCGACCTAAACAGAATAGAATGTAACATCATTAGTTCATCAGAGAAAAATAAATATATGAAACCTAAAAAGTAATATACTTACTAAACTCAAGGGGCGGTCTTATTGCACAGCTCTTTGTGCTTTCTTTCAGGCATCCTGAATATATTATTATAATGCCGCAATGGAGTAATGATACAGATTCCCAATTTTGCATTTGTATATTGTCATGGTTGTCTACGGATTTCTAAGAGTAAATGCTAAACATTGGATTCAAAGTGACAAAAAGTTGAACTAATGCGTAGTTAAGCCTTAACTGGTAACCGGTTAGAGAAATAAATAGCCCGGTTTTAACCAAAATAAAGCAATATTTGCGCGAAGCTTATTCTCATTTCTTATGTAATAAAAAAGTATTCAAAATGAATATAATGTTCCCCGACTCCGCGTTGAAAACGCTTATATTATTTTTTCAGTGATGGAGGGTGCCTTATTATGAAACAAATAAAGCTCGGTCTGGTTTAATCCATTATATCCGGTTTGATCCGTCATATCCGGGTTAATCCGGCCGTCTGGGCCGGACAGGTACCGCCGGACACTCTTTATCCGGGCTTTTTAAATTAATACGGCCTTCACGGTTGTTACGCTGTGGTAATTTTAATACAACGGATTTTGCATAGAGTAAATATTACTCACTAGCTGTGCTCGCGACTTCGTCCGCGTGGAATAGTTATTTTGGACATCGTATTTATTTTTGCAAACAATCTCTTCATTTTTATAAATTATAGCTGTTACCCACGACTTGAACCATTTTCGCAGCTCACGCAACGGAAGTCCTCAAAGATGAATATTTTTCCCCGATTTTTCCAAATTTTCCATTGTTTCTTCGCTCCTTTTAGTTGCAGCATGATGTTATATAGCCTACCTAAAGCCTTCCTCGATAAATGGCCTACTCAACACAAAAATATTTTTTCAATTTGCACCAGTAGTTCCTGAGATTAGCGCGTTCAAACTAACAAACTCTTCAGCTTTATAATATTAGTATAGATTAAAGTTCAATCAAAGCAAACATAGATTTTCTTTAGAATATGTTTATATTTGACTATAACTTGCTTTAGGCTTACATTGTAGTCCTTTATGGAGTGTATGTGAAGGAAAAAGGGTTTTCACTCTTGATATTAACAATTTAACCCTGATTGATATTATTAACGTTACTAGTAATTTATGTATGTTTTTTATTCTAGTGGGCTAGCGTTGGTAATAGTATTATTTGGTATTAATTAGGTTTATACAGAATGTAAATGTAACATTTCCGATCTATGTTGAAACAATATCTGCGGTCCGGATGTGAGATGAGATTAGTCTCACAAGTGTCCACGATCCAGATTATCGACGTATTTTATCTAAATTGGGGATTTTCTTCAGCGAAATGCACTTTTCTGCGCTACTGCGCTTTTCTCTTAAGAGATCAGTCGACTTAGATTTCTTTCTCTTGCTTCTATCTCTTCGACTAAAGTAAGTATTCTTATAATCACTATCTTATCTTGCGGCTTCGTTGCAAAAAGTATGAAATAAATACATAACATGTAGCTTATGTATCTGTACTCTTTCTATAACCAAAACCATCATGATCCGTCGCTCTATTGCAGCGTGAAATATGTACATGTTTCTGCAAAAACCAACTTTTTTACGTTTATATCATGCAAAGATACTATAATAACTTTTATTTTTACTTGTTAAATATAAAACCTCATAGTTGTAAAATTTCATAGCGATGACGTTTACAAACCCCTTGATGACGTATTAGCGCTTTACGGCGTTTTTTTCTAGCTTAACGGCACTATTGCCATAAAACCATCGTAAAAACAGAACTCTTATGATTTTACGTTGAACGTGTTGTGTTTTTTTTTTGCAAACAGTATAATCTATAGGCACCTAACAATATAATGAGGCTATTTTACCAACGATTCTGAACATGTGCTGTCGAGTATTTTATCTCGAAATTGAGTGAAATAATTGCCTCGCATATTGAATTACTTTAGTATGTACCTATCCTGTAAACAAACCCTCTCGGAAACCGTGTGCTAAGCGTTGACGAATCGGCATCCAGTTTTATCACGTGTTCTTAGCGACGGACCAATGATGACACAAATCACAAATGTATCGCGTTGTATTTGATTGAAACTGACTATGTTAAACAGACATATCTATTTTTTTTATGATAAGGGATCTATTAGGTGATATTGTCGATGTTTTTTGGCAATACTCATAGGTTTTAGGGCCATGCGTTTTATGATGTTACCTTTTTATTAGTTTTGTTTTATAAGCGAGCTTTTTTACTGTGGATTTAACGACCATTACCTGTATTGCTGATTTTACCTAAACTATAAAATAATAGACATAATCTTAGCTTGAAGCTTAATAAGTCAATAAGTAAATTAATCTATCTTAATATATAAAACTCAAAGGACTGACTGATATAGTGATCTATCAACGCACAGCCCAAACCAATGGACGGATCAGGCTGAAATCTGGCATGACGGTATATGTTATGACGTAGGCATCCGCTAAGAACGGATTTTTGGAAATGTCACTTTTAAAGGGGTGAAATAGGGGATGCAAGTTTTACTTTCTAATGCGAGCGAAGCTGCGATCCACCCACTAGTTAATAATAGAATTAAAATTAAAATATCATCAATAAACATTATTTATGTGTATTTTTATATTAATACTGCATGTAAAAGATCCCAGATTCGACAAGTAAGTGACCCAAGCCGTGATTTCCACTACTTCTCTTTACAAGGCTTATTTTGTTATTACTATTTTACTATAAGCATAAGTAAAAGTGTCTATTGATTCATTAATTCATTGATTATAATTCACAATTTTTCTTATTACAGTACAATTATGTGTGTATTCGTGTTTCTCTTAATTCAAGTATGGTCCAGCGTTATAATAATTTACATTTAATGGCATAGAACGAATTATTATACAGATTTGATAGAAAATTAACAACATATGTACATATATATTAGTATCTTATTTATTGACCTTTTATTTAGATCCCACCAGTATTCCAAAAATAGCCTAGTGCGTGCACGCGTCTCGCCCCGTCTCCTCGCTTAAATCTCAGGCCAACATCAAACCATTAGCTAATTGAACACGCTAAATCTGTCTGTCCGTCTGTCTGTAATGTCTAACTTATGTGGAATAGTATGGATTACACTATTATTACAACACGCACAATTATTCTTGCTCAAATCCAGAGGTTTTCAAATATGGCGTTAATAGGCACATGCTAGGCCTATCTCATGTAAAAAAATGTTTTTGATATTAACTTTGGAAAGCTGTATCTTTAGAATTGTTCTGCTACGACTTGCTCGCAGATCGTTTATTTGTATGTTTGATTATAACGTGTTTCTACATCTACGATTATGTTTGAATGATGATTTTTAAATCAAATAAATACAGTCAACTTTTAATTTCAGCGCGTTTTTTCATCAGCATTCTTACTAATGCTATGTTTATTTATTCAAATGAGATTTTCTTAGTATTAAAATGAAATTTTCAATGAATTCGTGCGTCCGAGCGAGATTACTTCAAAATCGCGTAATGAGATTTAAAAGGTTAATGTATTCCGAATATTAAAATCATTAATCCAGTTGAACGGGAAAGTGTGACTTGGGCTGAAGTATGAGGGTTCCGTTGCTATTTATTTGTTTGTAGAAATATCATATATCAATACTGTATCAAAAAGTCGTATTCCATTTTGGCGCTTCCGTGGGTCGGATGACACGATAAATTGTCTCAGTTGTATGTTATAATTCGGTAGTCGTCAAGCCATGTCATATACCCTTAAGGCAGCTTGATAAACTATCGACACCAGAGTTGGCCACTCTCATTCGATAAAAAGAAAGAAGTGGCACAGTGAAGTACTTACGATAAACTGGGACAAAAATTATCGAATATGTTAATACAGAGTCCTATTTACTTCGCATCAAATCTCATCTAAATTGGTTTAACACTCGTATACTTTGAGATAAGCAGATAGATTTTAACTTAAGAGAAACTTTCTATCGTCAAAATTATATAAATATTCGAATTTCAATCGGTTCATGTCTTAATACGACCCCACAGGCATATAAAATCTCAAACACATCCATTGACTTAAACACTTGTACCTAAGTAATAATAAAAAAACACTTCTTTCCATAATGTGTTAAAAAAGAACAATCAAATTGTCCCAAGGAACCCGAACTAAATCGAATTTTCTCAATTTTCCCGTTTAATTTTTGCTCTTTATTGGTCCGATTTCTTATCAAAACCCGACTGTAACAGATTGCTAATATTATATTTTAGATTCCGAGTATTTGTTTGATATAATATAATAAATGGACGTTATTAGACGAGAAAGAACGTTGAAATTTCTCATAAAAGAATCGAAATTTATTTGGATATATTATTTTTGAGTAAAATTGTCTTGGAATTACCTTACTCTTAGAAATACGGGTAAAATTGAAGGTAGTTGAAGTAGTATTGAGTTCTTTCGTTGGACGAATTGAAAAGCGATATCTGAAGAGAAGACTCATTTTCGATTCGATTCGAAACTTTATTTTACCTTCGAAATTTCGGAATGAAATGTATATTTTTTTGCGAACTTAAACTCATACAGTAGTACAGCCGCCTGCAACTTTGCTAAAATATATTAAAACTAGATTAAGATATTTTATAGATCTTTACATTGAATCGGTACTTTTATTGCTACAATAAAATAAAACATGGTAATTGATCATACTACTACTAACTAGTACAAGTAGTTTATATTGTTTAGTTTATTTACTTGTCATTTACTTTAATTTTAAATAAATTTAACGAAACTGAAGGACTGCACAAGATCGACGCTGATGGCACATACAAAGGGAGGCCTATACCCAGCAGTGGGATCCCAAGGGCTGTGGATAATGATGATAATGAACGAAACTGAAATAAGTGATGTCAATTAATGCTACCTATTATTCCTCCTATAACTCAACTAGCAAATACAGTGTTACCACACTCTCAGCATTAAAAAAGAGACTATATTCCCGCTGAATTGGCTCCCTTGTTAGATTCATTCATCAATCAAGTTAGGACGTAGTGAGGGTCGTCGCCCGTGTAAGGGAAATTGGATTTAAACGTATTGACATAGTACTAATAGTACTGTTATATGTACCAAAAAAAATCGACTGATTCCTGTCAGTACGTCATAATATGTCTCTTACGGAAATAAGGATTACAATATCTCAAAAAATTGGTTGCCTGTAAAGTCGGTATACGGGCGAAAGTTTTACGTGACAACGACTTTGAGTGGTAAAATAATTTTAATGTGAATATTCATTCGTATAGTAGGAAGAAGGATGAAATAATAGTAACAATTTAAAACATTTATTTATACAAAGAATCTCGCACTGAATTTCATATTAACAAATTTTTATTTTTACCTTTACACATACATACGTATTTATATACAAATATACATACAATAACTTGCAATGTCTGTCTCTCTCGCTCTTAGGCGGGCTAACCATGCCCGAGTGGAAGGGACGCGTGCCTCTCACTCGCTCTCATTATCACATCGCATAACGTGAGCGGAGCGTAACGCAGTTTCTTGAAGTGTCACCCGGCAAACCAATTTATAAGACGTTGTCACGTCAAAACTACCGAACTGATTTTAATAATATGTGTGCTGCTTATGTTGAAACATATGTACATCATTTACGTAGTACAAAAAAACGTGTGTCGATATCACTTGAAGTGTCATAAAAGTACATAGTGTACAACCATATAACATACGCTCACAAAATTAGGCACAGGTGTGTGGGAGCTTTCAAGTTGGTTTAAAACAATCTTTCACCACACAATATATGTACCTTTTTAATTTGAAACTGAGAATACTTCGTGCGTTTACAAAATATGCGTGAATAAGCCAGTCTATTATAACTCTATGTCGATGTTTAAACGTATAAGTATGGATAGTCAGTAGTTAGGACATGCTGGAAGGAAGTGGATAGATTAGCTGCTAGTTTTCTTGTGAGAAACTCGAGTGTCTTAAATTTTAAAGCACTCGGGTTCAAATTTAAAAACTTAAGTTGCTGGCATGGCGTTTATGAACTATTTAGATAAAAATTAAGGAGTTCTTTTTACGAAGTTTTAATACAAATGATAATCAGGCATTGTACATATGAATATCTTGAAGTGATACTTTCTAGTGAGGCTTTCTAATCCCATTTAAAAATTTAATTTATGTCAAGTATAGCGGTAAAGCTCCTGTAAAGCGGGAGGTAGTCGCGCCTCCAATGTTGAGATCCCATTCCACCTGTCTGTGCACTGCACACGCAGTATTGTGGGCGAGTGGGGAGGGGAGTAAGTCAGAACTTGTTGCGATTTTAAAGAAAACACAAACATTACTGCGCGATGATAATACTTATTTTATCACACACCACGACTATACAACCAACCATTCCAAAATCCTGAATTAAGATCCATTAAGTGAATTGAAAACAACCCTTTTTGAATTCGATAAAAAATCATCATGTCATCTAAAATCACTATTAGATATACCCTAACACACAAACACATGACAGTGTTGAGTTTGTACATGACACATGTTCTAAATTTCAATTAGTTCAATTCAGTGTTTTACTGAAAAAATGCATACTCTCTCTTGAATCGTATTTCCTCATGACTGAGAGTCGTGACTTTTCCTCAGAATGAATTCGTTAGGGGAGTTCTCTTGGGCAGATACATCGTGGTGGGCGCCCAGGTCCTTCCGTGGATTGCAATTGAAATGCATACTAAAGTACTAAACAGTTATGCCTTGCGCCAGCTCTTTGATCCTGAGTCTCATCCTCCCCGTTTCGCGCAGAACTGCATCAGCTCCGAGGAATATTGTAGAAAATTGTACATTCTACTTCACAATATCACAATATAGTGTTTATTTGATACTTGCGACGTTGTAGTACCCTACTCACTACTGGAGGATTCCTGGCCTACCTGTACAAGTTCAAACGCAAGCCAAGTCCGGCCTGCGTTTGTGATCCTGATGTAGAAGAGAGCTCCCTGCACTTAATTACAGAATGTCCGGTGTACGGTAGATATAGATATGACACAGAAAATAATCTAGACATAGATATTAAAGTATGTAATCTGCAAAAAATTTTGGAAAATAAACACATTAGGAATAAATTTTTGGAATACTGTAAAAACATTGTAGTAAAAGTTGTAAATAAAAACAAATAGTAATTAAGATACGGTACAACTGCATAATTCAGTTTATGTAGTATGTGCCTATAAGTTTTTTTTTTTTTTTTTTTTTTTTTTTTTTTTTTTTTTTTTTTTTTTATTTCCTCCTCCACAAGTTTTAATCCCTCTACGTTGTAGGGGACATTTTTTAGGTTCTTACTTGTACCTAATACACATGTTACAAATGTTCTATTGACTCCTCTTTATCATCGCCACAGATACATGTGGGGCTATCCTTGCACTTAAATCGATGTAAGTACGCGGAGAACCCCCCGTGTCCTGTCATCGCCTGCGTCATAAGTGGGGTAAGTTGAATTTTCTTCATTATTTTGTAGGCCTCCGTAACATCAGGTAGAAACAGTTTTGTCACTCTTGCCTGTTCACCTTCTACGTATCTTTTACTCCATCTTTCGACCGCTACCCTTCTAATTTCGCCCTTTACATGGGATACTTGACATTTATAATAATGGGCAGATGTATTCAGGTTCAATGCAGCTTGTTTGGCCAGTTCGTCTGCTCTTTCATTGCCTGGTACCCCCACGTGAGCCTTCACCCAATAGAGCCTGACGTTACAACTCTTGGATCGAAGATCGGCAATATTGTGTCTTACTTTGAAGCCGAGGGGATGGAGTGCGTCTGGGTCTGTCACCAGTTGCAGAGCAGATCTTGAGTCACTCAGCAATGCTACTTAGCGTTGATTTCCTTTGAGAAGATGCACTGTAGCCTCGTAAAGTGCATATAGTTCCGCTTGGAAAACTGTGCAGAATGACTCAAGTTTCATCTTCTTGGTCTTAATTTCAACTCCATCTTTCCAGAGTGTATATGACGCACCAACCTTCCCCTCAAGCTTGCTTCCGTCGGTATATAGTTGGAACTGTGGAAGTTCGGGTTGTTCTAAATTATTCCGGGCATCGCTAAGGAAGTCGAAGGTTATTTCTTCTTCTAAGGCAGGATGTTGGGTTTTTAAGAAAGAGACGCGCTTTTCTATTGGTCTTTTTCCAAAATCCATATCCGTCGGTAAGCCTCTCTTCGCCTTGTATAACTGAGCTGCCTCGTGGATCCGAAGGTCTAAGGGGAGGAGTCCAGATAATACAAGCGCCGCGTTGAGAGACACCGTGCGGTATGATTTGCAAATTTTTTGCGCAAACTCTCTTTGCACCACGTTCAGCTGTTTCTGGACCATTATTTTCTCTGCCGCCGGCGCCCAGACGCTGGAGGCATACATTATTATAGGCTCTATCACGGCTAAATATATTGTCCTGATGATCTCTGGACTCAAGCCCCATTCTATTCGCGCCGTCCTTGCTAGCATTTTATATATGTTAGCGGCCTTACGACAGACGTTCGTCACGTGGGAGTTAAAGGTGAGTTTTTTGTCGATCGTAAGGCCCAACAGCTTTATCTCGTCCACGACGGGGATATCTATTCCACCCATGTGCATAATTGGGGTGTCAAACTTTAGCTTTCTTGTGACCACCATCGCGTGCGTTTTGTGCGCCGCAAACTTTAGCTTGTTTTTGACACCCCAATCATGAACATAGGCCAGTGTTTCGTTGATGTTCTCCTGCATTTTAAGTGTTGAATGGCCAGAGAACATCAGGAGGACATCATCTGCAAACGCCTGCACATATACCTTCTTTTCCATCAGGTCGTTCAGCAGAGGGTCCAGCAGTAGATTCCAGAACGTAGGGCCCGCTATTGAGCCCTGAATACAACCTTTGTTTGTGTCTCTTCCAAATGAACTTCCAGCATACTGTAAAATTACCTTTCTATTCTCCAAGTAGCTGTTTATGAGTTTTCTGAGGTTTGGAGGACATTTCAGCAGAAGGAGCTGGTTTTTTATAGCTGGCCACCAGGCGCCGTCGAATGCGCCTTCGATGTCAAGAGACACGATTACAGTCAGCTCCTTGTTCCGCAGGTTTTTCCGGATCTGCTGCATGAGATCGAACAGCGCGTCTTCTGTGCTACGCTGCGGAACAAACCCGTATTGCCTGGGGTTCATCTTTGGGAGTAGGTGCCATCTAATCCTCCTTACTACCATTTTTTCTAAGATTTTCCCCAGGATTGACAGAAGACCAATTGGTCTGTATGATTTTGCTGAACTGTAATCGGTCTTTCCAGGCTTTCGTAGTACCAAGACGGCAGCCTCTTTCCATGGAGTGGGAAAGCAAGACAGCGAGAGACACTTGTTCAGAATTACTTGTATGTATATAATTATAAGTAGGATTAATAAAGCATCCCCAGACTCCCATATTCCCTATCTGTGTATAGTTAAGATCGTCAATTTATTAAACACATGCATAGGACAAACAAAAGTAAGAAAGATGAAGGATGAAAGGAAGAATAGTATGAAGCGCGAAAGTGCGAGAAGCATAAAAGTGAGAAGTAGAATGAATGAGTCAGAAAATAAGGCCCCTGATATTGTCCGGGATCAGAAAAAAAAGTACTCTACTCACGTGTCCGCCTTGATTGTATGACTTTGAGCGCGTTTTTTGTTATTTATTTTGGGAAAAACTTATAAAACAAATTTTACTAATTAAAAATATAAACTGAACTAACTTATGAACTAAAACTTATAATAAACTTAAAACACCTATAAAAAAGTATATCTGTAGGCAACGTTCCCAGCATGCTGGCGGCGTTGCCACAATTTGGGTGTTTTTTTTTATATATTTGAGCTTAATAGTATCTATGTTGGTTTGAAAGTGACAAGCTATAAGATTGATTCGTAATAATACGTCCTAAGAGAAGTTAACATGGTTTAGCGTATTATTTTCTTGTTTTTGACAGTGGAAAACTCTGATGCGAAGTTACATGTCGTCGTAAAGAATATTTGTATGGTTGCACAATTGGTTTATAAATATGAAATACCCGTAGAGACCTATAGATATGT
The DNA here is from genome assembly GCA_927399415.1 of Macaria notata. Lineage (NCBI taxonomy): Eukaryota > Metazoa > Arthropoda > Insecta > Lepidoptera > Geometridae > Macaria > Macaria notata. The sequence continues at coordinate 1,229,215 of OV656750.1, read as the reverse complement.
GACGTTTTATTTAGTACTCAAAAGATTTCGGAATAGAAAGACTCCTGAGCGTAACGGCATTCGCCTTGGAACAACTTAGATGGACATATTTTTTATTTGTATTGTACAACGAAATTTTAACTACCATGCAGGAAGGGACCGTGTTGACCTATGCTGTGATATTGATGGCAACAACCTAGTCAGTACACACAAAAAATCTATTAAAGTTGTTTCATTTCTTTTGGTATAAAAAAACCATTTTGACTTTTACGCAAAAGAACAAAGCCTGAACAAAATTTATAGTCTTCGGAACGGAACTTACTAAACGTTTAATGTACTTCTATCAAAAGAGATTTCGACTAAAGAAAAACTCGTAAAAATCGCCTCAAAAATAACAGGAGATATTATTGTCTACTTTTTCAGACATTAACTAGCTCATCAATTTAACTTTTTAGTGTGACTTTGTGGATTAGTTCTTTTGTGTGATACAATTTTACTAAGGAAATTAAAAGGAAAATAGGTAAAACGTCAAAATACATAAATTTAAATCAATGTTTTAATGAAGTGTTTTCGTTTCGTGAATTGCGAAGTAATAAAATGTATGTGTACATAACAGACAAATTACCTTTACATAATATATGTATATCTCATTTTTCATTGGCGCCTAAAACTAGGTGGCTGTGCCAATTTTTATGACAAGATGAATTTGCAATAAATACAGTGTTTTTCTTAGATATACACAATTTGACCTGTTAAAAACTGACTTGACTGGCTTGTTAGCTAAGATGGTAGTGGCACTGCCTTCTAATCTAGGGGTTGCGGGTTCGATTCCCGCGTGACACAAGTATTTAAGAATTTTAAAAATACTTAGCTTTACTTCGTTTTTTAACATGTTGTATATATATATATAGAACTCAAAGGTGACTAGCTGATTTAGTGATCTATCAACGCACAGCCCAAACCACTGGACGGATCGGGCTGAAATTTGGCATGCAGGTAGATGTTATGACGTAGGCATCCGCTAAGAAAGGATTTTCGGAAAAGCCGCTTTTAAAGGGGTGAAATAGGAGATGCCAGTTTTACCTACTTCTTAATGCGAGCGAAGCCGCGAGTACTCACTAGTTAATCATAAAACTCTAAGATTGTTTTTCCCTCTCCTGTAAGCAAAATAAGACAAATAAACCCCATTTAGATACAAATGTTGAATTAGAAATAGGAATTCTGCTCTATAGATTGAGAAATCGATGTGCTATTGACAAGAATCTCTTTGTTTCCCTGATTGATCGAATTTATCCCTGTTTTAGAATGAATTGTTACCGTGTTACTTATTAGGCTCGAATTTTCTGTAGCAAATGTGTTTTACCGAATTCGGAAAAAGAGGTAATTAATATGATCTGAATGTTGTATGTTTTGGTTGGATATGATGACTTATTTTTGCAGATTTGAAATAAAATTTTATAGTTATACGAATTTCTGACTATACTACATGTATTCATATTTTTTTTTAGTAAAGCCTGTTGACATGTATGGTATAGGGTAGTAAAATTGAATTCTTATGAGATTGACTATAATTTTGGAGTTTACAATTTCCAACATTATTAACATCCGCTGACAGGGCTAGCATACCATAATATTCAACAAATATTAAACATGCTTCGAAAACTTCAAAATGTAAGTTCCACTTTTTGGTCACCCATCCAAAAACTGGCGGCACTCACCGATGCCTCACTCGTGATCTCGCCCGCATATCCCAGTCAGCTGATCTACAGCCGCTTTGACAAGACCCGCATTCCTGTCGTCTGTTTCATGTCACTGAAAAACAACACTAATTTAATTGTGCCTCTATTCTTGGCCACTGACATATAACTGTGATAAACTGGCCCAAGCACACCATTTTGTGAATATATCGGTGTGCAACAATCATATCTTATCCAACACCTTATTGTAAAGTATTTCCTTATTTTTAATAAATAAGTCGTTATTCCACTAGTCCGTGTTTCATTGCACCGCTACTACTAAGCGAGTTATTGAATACTGCATCGAATTTTACCAACTTCTTCAATAAATGAAGTTAATCCTGAATTCATCTTTTTCTACAATTTGACTATAATACTCCATTTAGTTTTAGTTCAAATTCCGTGAGTGTACGTTTCCAGGAATGTATTTCTGTACAAACTTAGATTTCACGAAAACCGATAAGTTCTATCGATACGTATATTTTTCTTTTAATTTCGACTTGTTTCAACTTTGAGGACTGGTTTAGTTTAATCAAACTCTGTTAAAATATTATTGGCATGCGGGCATCGACTAATTTCATGAAAAGATATTTGTATAAGCATCGAAAGAAGTAGGTTTTGTTAATTTGTTAATTTAATAACTAGCATTTTTTAAAGCGTATGTCTAAGGTTTGTGTGTTTCTATACTATGTCGATATATCTTGCCACTCGCACGCATACATCTGCATCAGTAACACCATCGGTATGCCGATCGATTTCTATTCGAGTAACAAACGATTCGATTATATTGTTGGATCAACGAACGATTAATCGGTAATTCTAGGCGCTCTCGTGGATCGGGTGACAGGATATATTATAGACCATATCTAATTGATATACCTAATGCCTTCAATTCATTTTGTAATCATGGTATTAAAAGATTTTTTAGTTTTTTATTAAATCTTTCAGTTTCGTGGTATGTTAGTCATTTTTATGTAATATAAGGAAAATAAGGTTCCTCGCAGAAAATTAGCTTCGTTACAAATAAAACTCTAATAAAATAGTTCAAGTTAGTCAATATAAGATAAAAAATTATAAGCGATAAGCAATATTACAAGAAAAAACATTTCTCTTTCACTTATTTTGATAGTCAACTATGCACAAGGCAATTTCTACAAATAAATACGAACAAATGAACTCGTATATGTATGTATGATTAAAAAGAGTTCACTGACCTCTCAATTTGATTTACATCAATTATCCCAGCAGATCTATTGCCGCGCTTTGATTAATGTGCGTTCAGAACTATTACTTACTATCCATGTCGGTATCTATTGAATGTTTCGTTTTCTTTTGATGTGCCAGAGGCAACGGTCTGGCGTATATGTTATTTATGTAGGTATTTATTTATAAGAGGTATTGTGTAATATGGGCAGCTGTAATTGAAAATCTATCGTTTTTATTGCTAAAAACAGGCTCCTATTATCCTATACAGATCTGGGATAAAAAGCAAGTTGTGTGATTGTCCATAGTCTAAATTATAATTTGGCCAGTTTTCACTCAAATCGGTTTAGCCGTTTAAAAATTAAGTTGAAACAAACAGACACACATACAGTCCCATAGTTATACACTTTGGCTAGTGTGCTATATTATTATAGTTTATCCGTAATAAGAGAGTGTATGTCGCAGTCAAACGCCATTTGTATTGAGACTGATTTATTAAAGAATGCAAGCAGATAATAAGTAACAACTAAGAAGGAGGTAGATAATTACAAAGGTGACATCTGTCATTTCAATATACAACATTATGTACATACGAAAATATACACGTGATAAAACACCTGCATGATTTTGCAGATGAGTCGTGAATCGCGTGATTCATAAGTGGTATAAAAAAGTATGTACCATCCTAAAAGAAAGCAAGTGTTTTAAATAAGGATGAGTGTCTTATTCAGTGTTCTAAGTATAGAACCAAAAAACTCAAAAAACCTCACCTAGGCTCTACATCCTCTATATTTCAGCACTAGACTATATTCCAGGCCCAGTTCGCTCGCTAGGGACCCTATGTTTTCTAGATTTTTCCCCCACATTCGAGAGATTTCCGCAGCTAGTTACAGATCAAATATTCAGCGTGGTCGAGCGAGCTGGCATCGGTGGAGCGATGAATATTGTATTTTTGCAATTCACGCAGAATTAGATATGGGGATGAATGAACAGGAATAGACGGGGTTTTTTAACGATAGATCGATAAATACTTTATTAAAACACCACACATAGAACAATACAAAAAAAAATTGCGTCTTAATTGCGACTGACCTGTTAGCTTAGTTGGTAGTGGCTCTGCCTTCTAATCTAGGGGTTGCGGGTTCGATTCCCGCATGACACAAGTATTTATGTAGGTACTTTAAAAAGATTATAATTACTTGTGTTAAGTCTGGTCGTTTGTATGCATAATAAGTATGTGTTTACAAAAGAAAAGTATATAAGTATTATTTCCGTTATCTAGTACCCATGATACAAGCGTAAGCTTAGTATGGGCCTAGATGGCGCTGTGTGCAATGTCCCGAAATATTTAATATGATTATTTATTATTAATTGGCGGCCTTATCGCTAAGAGCGATCTCTTCCAGGCAACCAATCTGGCAGGGATATAATCTTAAAATGAAATTATTTGGACGAGGCAATGTAAATAATAGGTTAATGGTAGGTGGGCTTGCGCTTGACCAAAAATTGACCGGTGTTTGGAAACTTTATTTTTGTAAATTCTAAATCATCTAATGCAAGCGTGGGTAGGTGATCAAGATCTTTACAACAAGATAAAAGATTTCAAATAAAAAAGCTAGTGTTTATGTCCAAGATAAATATGTAAGTATAGCTGTAAAAATATCGGTTATTTTCGAATGAAATTTCTAAATAATCTAAATTGTAGTTCGTAAAAAAAATATTTTTACTTGCAAGCGCAGTACAAAATTAAAATTTTTGAATCAATGACGTTCGCTTTCCATACAAACATGTCGCTAGGCTTAAGGATTACACGAAAATACTAAAGTGAAAGCTAAGACCTAAAAAGTAGCGTGTCATACGTATTTACTAAGTCATGTGTAAAGAAGAACAAATTGGTAAAATTCTGTCGGCAATTTATTACTGTTTGCTCAAACATTTATCGAAGAGTTTTTCTTTCAGTGTGTACTTAGATTTGCCGAATCATCTCGCTTTAGATTCAAAGAAAGTAATAGGATTCTCTCTCATATTATTTCATGCAGATTATGGAGCGTAAAGTAATAATAAAATTGTACCTTATCTTTCATTTTACCAAGTTAAAAAAACAGATTAAAACCTAAAGTTCAGCAAGCTTTACCTCAAACAAAAAGTAGTTATTATTAGTAAGTAAAAAGTAGTTATGTTAGTTATTACTTTGTTTACAAAAGAAAAAATATATGTATTATATCCGTTATCTATATAGTACCCACGACACAAGCGTTTACTTATTGTGGGGCTAGATGGCGCTGTTTGCAATGTCCCGGAATATTTATTTATTTTCATATATTTTGGGTTTATTGCATTTAATTTAGGTTAAACCTTATTCTAGTGTTTCCATTGGCTACAGTAATTAGGCATTCCTGTATAGTAACAGATGCTTTTAAAATGGTAATAGTAGTTTATGCACTTGTAATATAATGAAGGGTATTAAAACACGAGTGTGAGTTTATGAAACGAGCGCAGCGAGTTACATAACAGTAACGAGTGTTTTAATACCCGTGTTATATGCAGTTGCATACACTACTTTATCTTCACTAATGCAATTAATCAAACAACAAGAGTAAAAGCTGATAATAGTAAATTTTTCATATAATTTTCTAGATTTTTCTGGCAAAAGATTGTGAGTTACGTTTGTTGCCAATTCTAGAATATCCGGAGGCGTACAAATATCATCGTCGCTATCCATTTTTAACTTTTAATTTGTATTTAAAAAACAAAACACATTGCGAAACATTAAATTCACGTGTATTGTCACAGTGATTTTGCCGCCATTAAAATCTAACCAACGAGAGTGCAGCGCGACCAACCTGATTGGCCCTGCAATCAGGTTGGTCACGCTTTTCCGATGTTATAATGAGCTATTACGATATCGATGTGGATATTATAACATCATGTGAAATTGCTTAAATTGAGTGTTTTGTTGTCTGTGCTATAACAGTAGTAATTATAAGTCAAGTATTGGAAACATAAGTAGAATGTTACAACGTTAGTGTAGATAATAGTACATTAACATTACATTTCTTACAAAAGTCAATTAGTATAATTCCTTACTCCAAAATTCCATTCAAGTTGTAGTCACAATCAGGCCCTCTCCCGGCGGCCAGTTAATTATTCAAACTCATTCCATGGCCATTCTGTGTGCAAGTTACGCGGTAAGGGTTACACCACAATCTCGGCGTTTTGGTAATACTTTGTGTAAAAATAATGAGGTTTACACAAACATGATTATGACAAACCTATGCCGCGTACTCCCTAATTTTGAACTAGTGAAAGTAACTTTGCTAACTATTTTTGTGTAAATAATGACAAAGTAAATCCTATTATAATTGTATCATTATTATGTTTGCTAAGTGTGGCGCTAGGTGGCAGTCTGTGCAATGTGCCGGAATATATATTTATTCTTCCATCAACATTAATATTTTTTTTACATTTATCACTATGGAATGTTTGACTCCAACTAAATGAAAAAAATTGTAACAAACATGTTAAATTTTTCTTGCCTAGTTTTATTCCAGACAACATAACAGAACTAAAACTTGCCACGAATATATATTTTTATTTAATATCTTCCTTTATGAATGTCGGTTAAGAGAAACGCTCATATTAAATAAATAAATATTCCGGTACATTGCACACAGCGCCAATAATAATATTGCTTTTCGACATTATTTCTCTCATTCCAACCTTGCCGCAGTAAATCCGTCGCTTTGATTAATTCATGAAGCCGCCCTTAGTTTCCGATCCGCGAGATTTTAAACGCCTATCAAGAAACCGCAGATGAATTTATCTTTGTAGTTGTGGCAAATACGAGTCGACGCAGAAATAGATAGATAAATATATCTCTAATGTAACTTTTATGTATAGACTGAAATATTAGAAGACATTGATTGATAGACATTTAGTCTTATCGCCTTAGGCTTAAATGATTGATAAAGAAACATTAATGATGTTGCCAAAATGTATAGTTACGGAACAAAGTTAATACAGGGTCTAAACCGAAACCACCTATGTAGTATATATCCAAATTGGTTCAGTTGTTTGACAAAAGACAATTAACACAATGACAAACTTTAACCTTTATAATATTAGTTGGCTTGGATGAAGAACAAGGAATATTAAACTGCTCTTATACATGCTACTATATTATAAGCTAAAAAATCTACTCCTAATCCGAAGTCGCATTTAGATAAACTTACATTTTTCACATCAAGCTTTACTCCAACTATTTCCACGGCACCAAACTAAGAAGCTAGTGTTGTGCTCAATTATGTAGGAACGGTTATGGTTCCGTACAATAGTGATTACTGAAGATAGTTAGGGTTCCTTGTGTTTATGGCTATCATATATTTATACGTGCACTAGTTCCGCCCCGTGGTTTCTCCCGGGGGAGAGAGAATTTGTTTCTGGGTAGAAAAAGGAGCGTGCATAGTAAATTTGAGTGTGATTGTGGTAGGAATTTTATGAAAATTAGTGTAGTTTTTTAGAAAATTATTACCTTTAGGCTGTACAATGAAAATACAAGGTTTTTTTTTAAATACTATCAGCGCCGGCGACCGTTACTCCTACAAAAAAGAAAGGTTTGCGTGGCATATTTGAAAAAAATCAATTATTTTTTGTGTGCATGAATTACTATCGCTGGAATTAGACTTATCATGTTTTTGTACCTAATTTATAAATCTAGTTATTTTAATCACAGATAAAAAACATGTGAAATCGAGACAAAAAGCAAACACTTATAACTAAGTATATTATCTTTACAAAGACCTAAGTGCCCACCACGATTGACCTGCTCTAAGAGAACTCTCCCAACGAATCATTTCTGCAGAGGAGCCACGACCCTCATTAATGAGGTATGACTTACCCATTGTTTGTATTGTTTCAGGACGTGGTACACACAATAAGCTCGCCACACGGCCAGGTGCAGAGGATCGTGGTGTTCAAGAAGAATGGGGTACAAGCCATGGTTGAATATCCTTTTCAATAGAAATAACATCACTATTTATAAGACTTGAAATATTTGACTTGATTTCCTGAGAAGGCGTAAAGAACTTTGCGGCGAAAACGATTCCTTTCCAGTAGATCTAGCAGTTGTTATGTTAATGCTTATGAACAAGCATTTAAAATTATGAAAATTAATGCACAAATAAAATGCTTAAGTTATTAATTAATTATGGAAACATTATGGCTTTAGCTATATTTAGTAGGGCGTTTGATTTTGGAAATATAGCGATGAAAGAAAATAATTATGAGAGATATTTAGGATGCTGATGTAAAATTGGTAGACTCTCTGATATTTTGCATTTCTTAGACATTGTAATTTTTGACTTAAGTAAAGCTTTATTTTGAACCATATGTCTAAATAAATAAAATCAGTAAGATAACTTCGTCAGTACTTTTTCAGACTATGAATTCCTTTACATATCATTCTTTTAAACCGAATAGCAAATAGCAGCAATACAATAAACCTTTCAATTCGCCTCGTTACCTTAATTCTCCGTACACTGCAACCGTCCACTCACAGTAGGTGCGGTTACGTCGTAAATACAGAGTTGTGTGTTTTTACACACCTCAGAGGGTCGGGGGGGAGTGGTAGCGGGTTACATAAGATGTAGCGGGAGCGGAGAACGATAGCATTTTCTACAAAAATACGAGGTTTATGAATTCAACATAAATTTATGTTAATATTAAAACTTTCGTGAGACATTTTATCAAGAGATTAACTAAACGGTTTTCACTCACGTGTAAATCGCGTAAATCGTTTACGCTTTTCGGATGTTATGTCATCGATCTTCAGAACGTTCGTTCTGGAAATTTTTGTTAACTTAATTTATTGATTTAATTAATATTTCGATGAATGGAGTATCGCTATCATGTACATATGATTGAATGATATGACACCCGCATTTCTTGGACCACCGAGATACAGGCCCAGGCCTAGTTCGGGGTTCACAAGAAACTCACATTAACATTAATTAAGTAATTAATATAATTTAGTAATACGTTAATATTTTTGTGATTGTACCAGTGTTTTTTGGCAAATAAAATATCTTTATTTTTATCTTATTTATATAATTGCTCATTCAATCAAATATAAAGTTCAATTTTTTTAGTGATTAATTAAATATCTAAAATAAAATCATCCTCAATTTATCGAGATCATTTTGAAAGCCATATACAAATTATAGTCTTCAAATAAAATTGGCAAAACCTAGGACAATGCAATTTATATTTGATCATAGAATTCATAGATAGTCTAATAATAAGCGATCAAATATATGTCTACTATCGCGGTCACTCGCACCAAACCCCACTAGTAGCGATGCCTCCATTCGCCGGATCGTAAAAACTTACATAAATAAACGTTTTTTGTAATACAGTTTTATTAGACCAAGAGGTTATTTTGAAAATGCTTGCATTGTTTGTTCTATCTCGATTCCCTTTGAGAGTGTTGCAATATAGAAGTGGATAAGTTACATAATTAAATAACAAAATAAAAAAGTAATTTGTGCAGTCGGAGGATATTAGATACAGTCTTTGAAGCATTTGGAAAAGTTGAATTGAAATAAGGAATTTATTAAAAAACTGGCAAGGTTGGAATGTGTTTTTGCGACTAAATTACTTAACTAAGACTAATAACTTATGCCATTCGACTAACTAAAGATTATTTCTGAAAATTTACTAAAAGTTACTGAGATTCTCAAACGAAATTTGATATAAGTATGAGTTTGACTGAAGCTTAAAATAATCCATTTAAATATGAATAAGCGTTAACAAAAAAACGTCATTATGAAATCGCTACAATTTACAGCTACTATATATACATAACAAAGAAACTAAAAGAAAAGATAGATAAGAAACCATTTAATAATCGCATATTTGAACTTTCAAAAAAGAAACTGTTTATCTCAATCAGAGATTCAAATCATCATTTACACCGTAAGATAAATGATCAACACGTTTCGTGATCCATTTATATTCACAGACATCAAACGTGTCTTACACGTGATATGGCAAAGAAATATTTTTTTTACTTATCCATAATAAAGAACTTAGACACATACATAGAAGGACTAATTTGCTTGTATCTGAGAACCCTAAGTTTATTTAAGATTGTGTTTTTACAGGGCAATATTTATTTAGTGAAAACATATTTTCATTCTCTATTCTGTACAGTGCTCAGTGTAAATTCTTTATCTTTATCTTATTCACACCTTAAAACCTGGAAACCTTTCGTCACTGTATTTGCAATGTACGTTTTTATTGTGTATCGTGGTGTATTTGTATCGTTGTTGACTAAATACTCTTAGCGCGCTTGGCACGACGGCGACGCGTGTCGGTCACGCTCGATGTCTGTACATATAAACGGACTTTCAATGTGGTTTCTACCAGAAACCGAATGCGAAAATAAACAAACGATTTGACGCCTAAAGCTTATGGCCTTCATTTATCATTATTGCGATTTTTCTTATGCGGATCTGCAATATATTTGGGTGTTAGCCAGATTTATGGATTTTAAGAAAATATTTATCTGTTAAATGAATTTAGATTGAATGCGAATGAAACAAGTTGTGAATTTCAAGTATTTAGGTATTAAAAATATCATATTTAATCTAGAAGAATAAAACTGCCATGAGTAATAGTGTGTGCGAAATTAAACGTGAGTCAAAACCGTTATATATATATGTTATCTAGAAAATTAGATCCTATGTTCTAGACTTCGATGTACATAACAAATTACTAAAAAACTGTCAAAAAATCTTTATATATAAAACTCAAAGCTGACTGACTGACTGGTATAGTGATCTAATAACGCACAGCCCAAACCACTGGACGAATTGGGCTGAAATTTGGAATGAAGGCATGTATGTTATGACGTAGGCATCCGCTAAAAAAGGATTTTTGGAAATGCCACTTTTAAATGGGTGAAAAACGGGATGCAAGTTTTACTTCTTAATTCGAGCGAAGCCGCGAGCACCCACTAGTTATGTAAATATAAAACCGTAACTGAATTGCAACAGACGAGGGACATTTGTCATCTCTCACTCAACATGCTGCAATTTGTCAAACATTTATCAACACATCTCTCTATGCTACCTACATAAAATACTACATAAAAACCAATTTACGAATACAGTTGTAAAGTGTTTTTTTTTTAGATTTATAAATACTTCTGTATAGTAAAGTGTTCATTTGTAGCATAGGAGAAGACGTGTCTAATTAATTAATAAAACAAAGTATTTATAGGTACATCCATATTTTTTTAAGCTTAAAATAAAATATTGATTAAATGATTATTGGGTTGGTAATGGCAAAAAATGTTAGCTTTAATAAATTGTTTGGAAGGTAGGCTCAAAAAACTCATTGAATAAAAGTAGATTTCCACGTGGCTTTTGCTTTTTCAGCAAATTAGCCAACTTAATTCGCTCTTTCACATGTTTCATTGTATATCGTAGACCACCTAACCGAGATTGAACCGGTCTTTATCGGGTAAGACTCTCCATTTTAGACCATACCTTTTTTGCTTATAGTGAGGTAAACTACGGTCTAGTGTAAGCCCGTTGTAGTTATAAAAACCTTTTGCCCGACGAGGTTAATTATAAACACAAACAAACAAACTCACAAATGTATTAATAGTGCCACATGTTTTCGTCTAGGTACAGCAAAACAAACCCACGAAAATTGTTCACCAATGAATGAGTGCTAATATTACGCGTCGGTGTAACAGGTAGCCTTGAGTATTGCAAGGTCAGACGTCAGTCGAACATCGACCTTCGAGGGAGTAAGTAACATGTTTGTTAGGAATGTAAAATGACTTGGTAAAAGAAATGAATGTTTAGACTTGCAATACATACTCGTTTGAGACAAAAATTGCTTCATGTATTTTTTTGTTATGATTTTTCTTGGAAATTAGGACTCTTTATTCGTAACTATTGAGTATCGTAGCACAAAGTTTTATTTCTTACTGCCTTATAGTCAAAATGGATGAAGCGGTTATGATAAAATATATTGTTAACATAATAGATACGATCAATTCTAATTTCATCAGGCGGGTTGTAGTTCAAAGCAAAACTACCCCGCTTTACACTAAAAAAAAACTCGCATTTAAATTACGCATCGGTGTAACAAATAGCCTCTAGTATAGACAAGGTCAAACGTCAGTCGAGCATCGACCTCCGAACAAGCAACATGTCTGTGTATGAATGTTTGTCTTCGAAACTTTCGTGAAAATAAGTTGTTTGCCGGTAAATGTTACAAGTTGCTACTTATTATTATTGGGATGGCAAAACTTTAGGCCGCTCTACTGAAATAACTACAAATGTAATTTAATTTTGTCTGTTTGGTGGGGTTTCTTGACTTTGGTTCGGGACAAAAAATAACTTTCTTTAGTTACACTTCAGAATTTACACTATAACCATACCAAAAATAACGATGGTCCGCAGCTGCACTGTGGTATAAAAGCAAAAAAAAACAGACTAAGAAACTAACCAATTTACGTATTATATTTGTGTTACCAACCTATTCATCTTGTTTATTTCTATTGGCCTATGTTCTAGTAATACGTACAAACATTCCAAGTACTTCCTTAACCGCAGCCCCACGTTCGACACAGTGGAGTCAGCGACGCGCGCCAAAGAGGCGCTGCACGGCTGCGACATATACAGCGGGTGCTGCACGCTCAAAATTGAATTCGCTAAGGTGAGGCTTACTTGATTATTATTTATATTTCTTTTGTTATTATCACACAAAGCAACGGTTGACACGCTTAATTGTAGGTCCTGGCTGTTCGTCATAGTACGTCAGTCATTAAGCCATGTCAGAGGCCATTAGTGCGGTTTGAAAACTCTGATTTCGCTGACCTTCTTCTCCTTATCGAATAAGAGTGACCAGCTCTGGTGTCGAGAGTTTATCAAGCCGCCCTAAGGGCCTCTGACATAACTCTGCTAAGCTGATCGGAAATACGCAAACAGCTACGAAACTTAATTTCGTAGCAATACGTAGATCTGCTATAACGTAGGTAGTGCCTCTACGGATATCGTAGACGCTAGGCTCTACGAACTCTACGACCGTATTGTAATGATTCTTATTTTTATCTCTAGCAAACGCTTCTACTTAAATATTATAGGACATTTCACACAGCGCCATCTAGCCCTATACTAAACACACGCTTTATAATCTATACATTTAATAAAACTGAATAGGGTCGAAAGCCAGAACATTGAAGATATTTAAAAAAAATAGGAGATACTTCGAATTGGTAGCAGAACATGTTCCAACAATTTCTAGAAATTTGTCGGTTTATCACTGCCTCTGTTTATCTGTTTATTTAAACGGTCATCACGATTAACGGCTGAACGGATCAACATAATTTTTGGTATGTAGGTAGTATGAGTATGAGGTCTTAGGGTACTTCTTATCTTGAAATAATACGAGCGAAGCCGCGAGCGTTCACTAATGGATAGATATATATCTAAAAGTAAAAGCCATCCATCTGCCAGTCTGTAACTCTACCCTGGTTATAAGAAGCGCTAAGTGCCGCCTTGCAAGGGGTTGTTTATCGATATTGAGTTTCAACCACTTTGGGACTGATTTATAGGATTTTTGGTATTAACTGGTGTTATGCTATAGAAATAATGTTGGGCGAATTGTATGTGTTGTTTTTAGTTTTTATGTGTGGTATCATCTATACTATAATATTATAAAGCTGAAGAGTTTGTTTGTTTGTTTGAACGCGCTAATCTCAGGAACTACTGGTGCGAATTGAAAAAATATTTTTGTGTTTAGTGGACCATTTATCGAGGAAGGCTTTAGGCTTTATAACATCACGCTGCAACTAATAGGAGCGAAGAAACAATGGAAAATGTGGAAAAAACGGGGAAAATTATTAATCTTTGAGGGCTGACGTTGCGTGCGCTGCGAAAACGGTTCAAGATATCAAAAAAATATGTATTTATTCCTCTTGAAATGATTTAAGAAAATGTCCGCAACAGTATATGTCTATATTTTAAGGTTAACTCAATAGACCCGTTTTTATGGAACGAAGTCGCGGGAACCAGCTAGTTGTTAAAATAAAATGAAATACCGAAAAATTGTACGCAAAATTACAATTTTGCTTTCAAATTACCCGACAATTTAATAATATTATCCAACCTTTGTCGTCACGGTATTTTCACACATTTTCCGTAAAATTTCAAGCGTCAAAATAAAGTTTATTGTGCCTCTTTTATTGTTGTTGTAAATACATTAATCATTGTTGGAGGCTAATATTAAATATTAAATCTTTTGTCGGTTGGTGAATAAAATCTCTAGGCTTTTTGTGAGTGAATGAATTTTGGAAGTCTGATCGCAATAAAAGGGTTATTTTTTTGGCGGTTGCTTCTTTCGATGCTCCAGTTCTTTTTGTTATTTTATTTCTAACAACCATAAAGTGTTCACCTATCTGTTTTAATAGACATTATAGTCAGGAATTTTGGCTCAACATATCGTTTATCTACACTTACATAAATAACACTGTGCTTATTGGAGCAGGCTTGTACTATCTTTAATATATTACACTTTAGCGTATCAGTAGTGACAGCGTATTTTTAAAGGTTCCAGTTAATTAAATAATTTTTAACTTGTCAGCACAATTGTTTATTTTTTATAACTAGGATCTAAACTAAAATTTTGTAAGTTATCTCAAAATAAGTCCTATTTTTAATCCTTTTTTGTGGTAAATTGACATCCAAATTAAGTATGTTGATTGGTTTACAATAGACATGTACTTTGTAAGTCTCTCTCTAAATAAAATTTAAAATTTGAACATTATGAAGTACACTGGTTTCCAATCCTCCGAAAGCGTATAATTGTGTACAGTAAACCAAACAAACAGTGACCAATTTGCCGCGGGACATGAACGAGCCTTTTGAAATGGGACGCGAGTCCAATACATGGACCAATCACAACGGAGGTGCATAGGGTTGTCTCTTGGTTTAATTGCTTTCACTTGTTAAGTTAATGCTGTGGTACATAGAATAAAACATTAAACCGTGAACAGATTAACTTTTTCTTTCCCGTGAGATAGATAGATAGATAAATTCTTTATCAAAACACCACATATATAAAAAAAACAACACAAAACATAGAAATTTAAATTAGCCTCTTAATAAGCGGCCTTATCGCTAAGAGCGGTCTAACTATATTTAGATCTAACTATATCTAGCTATATTTTAGCCATAATGTACATATTTAAATGTATCACTTTATAGATTTAACTGAGATGAATAGTGCAAAAAAGACGCATAAAAAATGCAATCATACTTTTTGTATTCAATGAACACAACCCTACTCCCAATTTACGTTTGTTCGAATGCAAATCGGAAGAATTCTTTTTGTATTTTATTTTTATTCGGCAGGCCGAGATTTTTGTAAATACACTTTATTTGGTTCGCTTGAATATTGACAAAATAAAACAAAAAAAATACTTGTTAATAAAATACATATTTTTTACATTTTGCTTAATTGAAACATGTTTCATGATATTGTATATGTACATGTACATATGCAAAGTAAAATAATCTGTTAACAATTCGAACTTGCATTTGCTAAATTAAATTCGCTGCTTTTAGTCTCAATAAATATTTGTATAAACTTTTAAAGAAATTAGAAAACCCTATATTATTTTAACCATTTATTAATTCGACTTAAAAAATGAAGTCAATCATATCAAAAATAAACTCAGTTGCACTGAGAGCTTTGTATTTTACTATTAACATTTGGGAAGACCATTTAAAGAAAATAATTTATTAAGAAGTTAACTGAGTTCCACACTCCCGTGCGTCAGTTGACAGTCATTGTGTGTTGACTGGATTGCCACTTGAGTGAGAGAGCTTGAGAGCACTATGCCAGACAGATTGTCTCTTTGAACTCTCTTGCTGTTGTTCTTAAACGCATTTAGCGACAATATTACTAGTTTTGTCATCGTTTTTTAACATAAGAACTCCTTAAAAATAAATAAATATTCCGGGATATTGCACTCAGAGCCATCTAGCCCCACACTAAGCAATCGTTATTGTCGTGGGTACTAGATAACGGATATAATACTTATATACTTTTGTTTTGTAAACACATAGGTACATAAATAAATGTTTAAGTATTGAACTGATTTCTTTCAGTACTCATATAATCAGGTCCTGTCCATAAATAAGCCGTTAAAAATACTTAAAAAGTTCAAGAGAGCGGAATACTTTCAAAAATAATATAAACATCAGAGTAAAATATAGAAACCTTATTTCTTTCTTATTGCATATGAGACAAGAACGTTTGCAAATATTTACAGAAATCTCTCGCCGTTTACATTACTAAATGTAACTTATTGAAATCTTACATTTTATGTGCAGTATGGAACGAAGCAAACCTCTGCCTACGGTTTTCGCGAGGGAGATGTTTGTTTTGATACCATCAATGTGAGACATAAATCATCAACCGTTTATCTTGCTTAGCTATGAGATTTACTATATAACAGTTTGTAAAGAAATAACACATGGGCGTTAAAATGCTGTATTAAAGCTAATAAAGATGAAGTCGCTAGTAATAGTATTTTTTAAAGTTCTCACCACCAGGACTTAACGATTTCTAAATATATTAAATAATAATGGTGATATAAGTCCTTACCTGTGCAACGGTGGCTGGCTGATATTAGAAAGTTAGAAGGAAACATCTGGCCAAGACAGGGAACAGCGCAAGACAGGGAGTATTGGCGTAAGAGGGCGGAGGCCTATACCCTGCAGTGGGTCCCATTAGGCTGATGATGATGAAGTCCTTACTGCTTATGCAAATATAAGATTGCATCCACAGTTATCTAAACATTTG
This sequence comes from Macaria notata, assembly GCA_927399415.1. Taxonomy (NCBI): domain Eukaryota; kingdom Metazoa; phylum Arthropoda; class Insecta; order Lepidoptera; family Geometridae; genus Macaria; species Macaria notata. Next base: position 1,212,413 of record OV656750.1, on the reverse strand, counting down.
GCGAAATTTTATTTGATGTGGAAACATTATGATATTTTACATTTTGTGTATTTATTCAAATTCGATAGCGATGTTGAAACGTCTTCATTTGAACGAGCCTGTGATGTTTGTATCGTAAATATTTGGGTACGTTTCGGTTAGAGAATTAATCTTAGAAAATAATCGTAGTTGAAATGTATATGTAATGTATATGTAATGTATATGTAATATGTAATGTAACAAATGTAGATATTTTAATGATGACTAGCTGTGCCTGCGACTTTGTCCGCGTGTAATAGTTATTCTTTCATACATATTTTTTGATATCTTGAACTGTTTTCGCAGCGCACGCAACGGAAGCGCTCAAATATAAATACTTTTCCCCGTTTATTCCATATTTTCCATTGTTTCTTCGCTCCTATTAATTGCAGCGTGATGTTATATAGCCTAAAGCCTTCCTCAATAACTGGTCTATCCAAAACAAAGAATTTTTCAATTCGCACCAGTAGTTCCTGAGATTAGCGCGTTCAAACAAACAAACTCTTCAGCTTTATAATATTAGTATAGATAGTGGAATTAATATCACTTGATGAGTTATTTAAGAATCTAATATGTGTAGTTGATTGGCCTGTTAGCTCAATTAGTAGTAGGTACCAAGTAGTAGGTACCTTGTAGTTTGTAGTAGGTACCAAGGGTCACGGATTCGATTCCAGCACTACATAAATATTTGTGTATGTTCAATATGCAATTAAATTTGTAATAAAAATTGTAATAATAAAATATGGATCTATTTTCTCAAAAAAAAGAACCCTCTCTCGCTATTGGTCGCATTTAGTTACAAAAGCTTTTTTCACTCCATCAGTTTTCCAGCAGATTTCTGTAAAGTTATTTCTAACAATATCGTTATCCAATAGTTAGAACATTGCTCAAATGTTCGTTCAAGTTGTAATATACGACAAGCTTTTTAACATCTTGCTACTAAGTGTAATAAGCTGATAATTTGCACTTGATAGTGCCTTAGTCGATTTAATATATTGTTTTAGTTTGTATTAGGAAATTAAACCACCTTGTTGAATATCTCTTGTTAGTTGTTTCTAATGTTATTTATTTTATTTCTTATTTACCTTTTCTTTTTTTTTTTTTTTAGTTAACCATATGTTAATATTTTTATATGGGATTTTATGTAATAGTTTTTATACAAGAAGATAAATAGATAGATAAATTCTTTATTAAAACACCACATATAAAAAAACAATACAAAAAAACAGACAAACATAAATTAGCGTCTTAATTGGCGGCCTTATCGCTAAGAGCGATCTCTTCCAGGCAACCAATCTGGCAGGGATATACATAATATTTAAATTAAGTGAGTAGGGCGAGGTTTTTAAGATATTACATAAAAAAGAACTAATTTATGTTGGTCTAAAAAGCAATATTTATCCGGTTTTCAAACAAAACTGACGAAAATAAACTTGGGTGCTTAGTGACATTCAGTAGTTCATTGCCAGCTTCAAACATAGACTAAAAGATTGGCTTCTCAAGCAGACCTTCTACTCATATGAAATGTTCTTAAAAGTTGATGGCAGAATTCGAGGAAAATGACTTAATGTGTAATTGGATTATATTATAATTTAAAATATTATTATGTAGTTACTTAAGTGTATACATACATACTATGTGGTATATGAATATTATTTTTGATTTTGACATGTAAACTCTGTTTATGAATAAATTACTGAACTATGGCAGTTTTTTTTATTTATATCCATTATAAAGGAGTTATTGTCTTTTATTGATTTGGTTATTTATTATAGACATAGTAAAACAGTTCAAAAACACTGAACACCAGAGTATACCACCCTCATCAAGTTATTCACGCTATACCTTACAGAAATTTAGCGAAAAATTATGTACGTATATTTAAAAACAGCTAATTTCAATGCAGAACCACGCCGATATGAAAATGATTTCCACTTCTTTCTTATTTCGCACTAAAAAGGCGGCGGTTCAAAGAGTTTCGAGTTGAATTTTTAAATGAAGTCGAAACGTCTGTTAACTCTCGCATACAAATGAGGCTTTTTCTTCTTTTTTTTAAGCGAGCTCGCAAAATGTTGCTATTTCGGGATTTTAAATGCTCCATTCAGTGGTTAAAGTTGGGCTTAATGTAGCTTAGTTTGGATTGTTTAGTTTAGTAGTATTGTTATATGTTTGGCGGTTTAAATTAATATATGTATTATGTTAGTAATGCCTGCAATATCCCGGATTTAGTTTATTTAATGCTGAACATATATATATAAAACTGTGTTATGTCTAACAATATATTATCTAGTTCAATACGTCGTTTAGATAAACAAAGTTATATGCAGTTACATTAATGATGATGATGTAATGGTTTTTCTTTTCTTTGGCCTAAAGTCATCGGCAAGTCTCTATCACGGCTTGAAAGAAAAATAAACAGAACTAACCAAAGACAATAACAAAAAGAAAGGCAAATTACGTTCTGAAATAAAACTTGTTTAAGAATAAACTAATTTTAAATCGTTTTATTCTAGGTTATAAATCTTAATAGTAGTCTAAGATTTTTCAGCCAATTTACTCTCTAGTAGAAAAACCGGACAAAGATTTTGTTTTCAAAGGATTTCTATTTTCTTCATCATTATATTCGTTATCGTGTTGATCCAGTCTTTATGTAAAACTTTTAAAAGCTTTTGGACGCAATTCAATGTTTTAGTTAAAATAAATTTTAAGCACGTAATAATTTAACTTGTTTAGTTACAGTAAACTTAATATATTTTTATACCTATTATGTACAAAGATGAAAGTGATTTAAAAACTTCTATGTATGCAGTACATACATATGATTCGGTTTTTATTTCGTTTAGTTGATAAGTTAGTTGATAATTAAATAATGTTCATTTTGACCCTCTTTTTCATCCCCAATTAACGAGGGTAACACAATACGATACAATATAGCTTTATTATACACTAGAAAAAATTATACATTAAACGATTTAAATATAACTGAGCGGCCTTGTAAAACGATAACATCGCTAGCTCTCAGAATTTAAACAAAATAGTTTTTTAAAGGTTTTCAAAGTATAACAATTCTTTAAAACATAAATAGACTTGTCCCAAACTACCTCCCATTTCCACATATCCCTCAGTTTTTGCTCACAAAGCGAGTTTTCAGGCCATCTAGCTTTCCTGTCTAGAGATAGTCGCGTTTAGCACTTTACCTCTCACTTTGATGTGAAACTGACGTACTCATAGAGTGCGCGAGATAGCCAATTAGAAGCGAGAATCTAGTGTAGTTGTGTACTTGACTATGAATGAACAATGTACGGGAATTTTAGTAGACATTTAAGATTTTTTTGTAGTAAAAATAAGATATAATTCATCGTATGATTTAATAAAATTAAACCTATGATTAAATTGTATTTAATCATAGGTTTTATAGGTTTTGGTCTTAGACAAATTGAGGGATTTTCAATTTGGACACCTTTTTAACTATTGGACGTTAATGTTTTTTTACGTGCTTTTGGTTTGAGCCTGCCTGATGTTAAGCAGGCTGTAGTCAAACGCAATGCAACGCATACACGCATACTAGAAGATACCTTATAGCTCTCGATTTAAAGAACCCTAGATTGTTATCCAGGGGTTAACAATTTATGTACGTTTCATGTGTTGAAATCAAATAAGGGTTAATATTAAATAATAAGGTGTGTAATATATAAGTCCAATTTAAACTTAAGTGTAATTTTCTTAAAAAAATATTTGAAACTGTGTTTTTTTATTATTTCAGCCGGAGAGATTGAACGTGTTCAAAAATGACCAGGACAGCTGGGATTATACATGTAAGTTTATTATGTTATATATTATAATTACCTATAAGTTTAGTGCAAAACATTTATCCAAGATAATAAGACTTATGACACTGTCAAGACAGAATATGCATACAGTAACATATTATGTAGTTGTTTATATGTATATGTAGTTCGAAATCTAAAATTTATTCTTTATATTTTTATTTCATATGTATGTAATAGGTATTTGTTAAGTGAAAAAATGAGCTGTTATTTTTTATTGTGTGTTAGCTTCTACAATGTACAAGACATTCGCATACTCTAAATGCAACATTGTAAATAGATAACACAATACTCTCCTATACTAGGTATGTCCTTTCATATTCATACATTGCTACCAAATTGGTCGAATAAAATTTTCATTCGATTACTGCACCAATCGAGTCGAGTAGAATCGAATCGAGTATGGAACATTTCGTATCTCAAACGGTCTCAGGTAACAATCGGAAACCGAGACACAAAGCTAGAGTTAGTACAAGATTACTTCACGTACCACAGGTGGCAGCACATATGATTTTTATTAAAATCTACTTTAAATTATGACAACTAATAACTTGCACAACGTTTTTTAAACGTAATTTGTGATATGAATGGCTAAATGTGTTTGACAATCATAGGAAGGGTATATTTTGATACTCCATATTGATCCTTATTCCTATGTCCTATATGAGTAGGAAAGTTATATAATACATTATTAATATGCATATCAGTCAGATATTTTGACTATCACCCGCACAAGTAACACCATCAAAAGGGGAACAATTGGCTCTGAAACGACGAACGAAAACTTATTTATTTATTTATTTATTATTGGGATATTGTTACACTTTAAAGTTTGTCATCCAAACGGATACTGAAAATAACCTATCACATATCAATCTTCAAGTTCCATTGACATAAAAGTTATCTTATCTATAAAAATCTTCGTATTGAACTTGATAAGCAACCATATCTTTATCTCTAGAACATATTAGTTCCATTTCAATCCGCACATAAACTTCCCACGCGCGGTCTCTTCAGGTGAATTTGCAATTTCCCGCGCACCGGAAACTGGCGGCCATCTTCAACTGGAAGTGCCTCCAACCTCCTTGCGGTTAGAAAAAAATCGATGGAGTTATTAAAAGGTCATTATAGAAGGGAAATTACTTGGAAATAATTGATACTTGAAAGGGTTTAAAGGATTTTGAGAGGTGGGCTGTAATGACCGGTTTTGGCTTGCTTGGCGGTTGATTTTGTTTGGGTTCACCTTTTTTAACTAAAAAAACACACAAAAAGGGAGTTCTTCTAGGCAATCGTGTTAAATTCAAACAATGATGATTTGGCTCTAGTTATATTTACCGTCATTATCATCATAATCATCGTGTAACTCCCACTGCTCTGATCTTATACATTTACGCCAATCGTAGAAGTTCTGCGCCTCAAACCTAGTTTTTGTGAAAAATCCTATTTGACGAATCCTGTTTTTTTTCGAAAACCTAGTTTCCGTGAAATAGAAAACAATTTGAGACACCTTTTTTCTCGCTCGCAAAAATCGCTCTAAAATCAGCTAAAACTGAATCGTGTCCTACAATCAGTTCTCTCGTAAGTGATTTACACGCCGCCCGCGACAATAAAGTTGCAAATGTATGCAAAACGCATTGCATTTGGCACTTAGCTGCGATATTTTCGAAGCGAGTTCTTTCTCTGCTAGTTTGGGATTGTTCTCGTTTGTTCTTACTGCTAGGTTTTGAATGGTAAATTGTTTGACAGTATTGAATCTCCATGAAAAAGTAATTAATAAGTAATTCGTATAAAAGTGGCTATCTCTAGTGTCCAGATTTCTCTAACCGCCCAAATGGTCTTCAACATGGTTTAATGGCTGTAGTACAATGCTATCAAGAATAACTGAGACCTTGTTTTTAACTGATTATCCGAGCCACAAAAGCGCCTTAAATGCAATGTCACATATTGGTCACCCATCCAAGGACTGACCGCTTCAACAATTGCTTAGCATTGATGATCATATCCATACATCCATTAGCTTAGCACGGTCGCTTCGCTTGGCAGTATATAAGTAGACGAGAAAACCATCAGAAATCATTATTTCATCGTAACAATGCTCATTCAGAATATAGCTAAAATAGCTTACTCAGATAAGCTAGCTCGCTTTTGGCATTCTGAGCTATCAATAAATCAAAGAAGCTATGCAGCGTTCCTCAGATTTGCTATATCTGGGCTAATACGAAACTCCTATACTAATAGTTTGAAACTTGTAGAACGCTTTAATTACTAGACGAAGAAAAACTACATTTTTATGGAAGGATTTGTAGCCTTTTCTTGAGTGTCGTCTCTAAGTCTGTTATCTTAGAATAAAGCAAGAATTTTAGTTTTGGATTTTGATTTTGATTTGTCATAGATCCCTTCATAACTGATATATATATATATATATATATATATATATATATATATATATATATATATATATATATATATATATATATATATATATATATATAATAATAACTGAGTAATAAAAGGAAGGTATTAATTCAATCTATATGCATGATTTGCTTAAAATGGGATACTATTTTAGTGTGATGATTTATTAGTTATTTGGACCTACAAACGCATACGTAAATTTTTGTGATTTTGACACATTTATTATTTGTATTTTGTAAGTGTTCAAATATGTGCTTTGGTCACGAAATTCTTCACATAGATATGTATTTGAGAATCGTTCTCATTATGTATAGTAACTGAATATTTCCACTGTCTCCCAAACTACAATAATACTAGATATAGACTAAGGTATTCTGCTATCTGAGCTTTTACGATATCGACGTGTGTTTGTCGGTGTGTTTGTGCCAAAATACCTCTCATAAAGTAATGCCTGTATCTTCACAATGTTCATATTGGTTGTGAAACAGATATTTATTTGCTATATTAGTTTGGTATTGGCATAGTTATTTAAAACACCGATAGAGAAATGGACCCATAGTTGAGGCATTAATAGACAAACTGAACTACGGACTTTAAACAAAGAACTCGCCTGTTAAAAATCAACTACATCAAGTACTTTATGGTTTTATAACATTAACACACATTTTTATAAAACTAAAACACCATATAAATTAGTTGTAGTTGGATATTATGAGCTTTATGTTTAGATATCTTCAATTTATAGATAAGTAGGTATGTATTAAGAATTATATCCGTTATCTAGCACCCACGACACAAGCGTTTGCTTAGTGTGGGGCTAGATGGCGCTGTGTGATATGTCCTGAAATATTTATTTATTTATTTATCTTTGATCGATGTTGCTAAAGTTTTAAGTGTTATGTTTTCAAGTTTCCGTCCGAAGTAAGTTATAATTTTAATTTAAGTAAAGTATGTATATAGTTCATCACTATAATCATTTTAGTGTTTGATTGTAACGAACCAGTTTGTTAAAAATTAGTTTGAATTTATAACGTTGAAGATATTTCTTATCTACTATTAGATAATGTTAATTTTGTCCTAAATCATACAAATGAAGAATATTGTCAAGTCTGCATGAATATCCTTAATCAAGCCAAACGACTGCCTTCGCCAATATTTATGTCATCTCAGAAAATGCATGAAACGAAGTAATTCTCTTCAGCATTCCAACGGGGCTAGCACAGGAACTTAATAATCACAATCATGCATTTTTGTATGACACTTCACACTTATATCAAAACCTCGTGAATTTGTTGTTGTTGATATCTATGCTCATTCGATGACGAACGATACATTTAGCTGCAATGCCAAACCTTATTTTGAATTTGAAAACACAATATGTTTGGTGTTCCTTGCCGAGGGTACTAAGTGTCGATGATAGATTTCAAATCGCGTCGCTAAAAACCGATCTGTAACAAGCAACCTGAATGAACCTGAAGCTGAATTATAAAAAGTGTCCATACTAAGCTCTCCCCGTGAACTATCTCCAATTTTGCAGCGTAAATTTAATTCCGCTGATTGCAAACTTACTTTTCGCTTCGAGTTGTGCCAAGTTTCGGTAATAAACTGCTACTTCCTCAATTCACTTGTATTAGTTTTTGTGAGTAAACAAACAAAATATTTTTTATAAATTTAATAAAATAAATATTTCAGGACATATCACACAGCGCCAACTAGCCACATACTACATAAGCTTACGCTTGTATCATGGGTAAAAAAATAAATAACGGATATAATACATATATACTTTTCTTTTGTAAATACATACTTATTATACATAGAAACGACCAGGGTCAACACAAGTAATGTATGGGGAAGTGAAATCTTAAAACCTTAGGCCTTTATAAATTTGAGTATGTATTAATGTATGTATGTGTATGCGTTTGCTCGTTAACAAATCAAAACCATTAGGTTTGGTCGACACTAGAAAGTTATGAATGTTATATATCGGAATGACAGACGTCATGTTAGTATAGATATATCCCTTTACTTTTAAGTAGTTACTAAGTGTTTCTTATTATCGACTCGCTATATAAAATAAATCAGTCTCAATACAGATGGCGTTTGACTGCGACATACGATCCCTTATCACGGATAAACTATTGGCTCCTATGTTATAGACTTGAAATTGTTCATCTAACTTTTCCACATATTTTTCGTCTTCAAATACTTATTTAAAATTAATACAAAAAACATGAACAATGAATTATTAACATGAATACCAAATAGTTGTTTATTCTTCATTAGTTCAGAGAGATTGAATAAATCTTTAGAAGCGGTAAGCGCACTCTTTTATTATACTTATTGCTATTACTTATTTATACTTATGTATAGCCAGCTATTACTGCATGTATTGCGTACAGCAATCAAGCGAGTATGGCAGATGAATATGCAATGAGTGCGGTATGTACTCATGTTGCTTATTTCTTACGTTTTTACCACAGACATGATAATATTATGATGTATCGTATATTGTATGAATATGGAATAAACCAAATCTAGGCGAGAAATATACTAAAGTGATCTAAGTCGTCCTTTAACCAATTTCTTATACAACTCCTGTGTTTGATAAAAAGCATTGAGTCGAATCGAAAACCCCCTTTTTGAGTCTGTTATAAAAATATTATGCCCACATCTGAGCCTACTAATTAATTACACTATCAAATTTAAAATTTATGATTTAACACGTTTGCCTTATAGAAAATCATAACCTTGGATTACAAAGTTCGAGCTTAACGTCAGTATGTGTCTACCAAAAAAATATATTGAGAAAATTCTCCATGTAGCTGGGACGAGCTTTATTATATCTGTGGTTTGAATCGATTGTACGCGAGCGCCATCTGGCCATAGTCTTATACCACTGAGCAGGCACGACTCTGTAATATAAACATGGAGGTTTTATCAGCGCCATGCAAATTGACGCGGTGGGAAGAATGGAATCTTTTCTTTGTCCATTATTTATGAAAATGTATGATTGTCCTTATAAATAGTTTAATAAATAATCAAGTAATAAAATATAAAAACAAGGGAAGAAAAACTAAACATACTACTTCTAACTCTGCGGCAGAATTCCGAATGCCTGCCCCGTGTTGGGCGCCAAAAATGGATATTTTAATTAAATCCCGTTATTACTTGTTATAACTTTTTGTTTGCCCTCCGATCGAGAATATAAAGTTAAGGCGGGTAACCTCAATGTGTACAGGCCTACTACATAATAAACGCAAATATTTTGAAGGGCAGATTACCAACATTTTTCTTTGTTCTTTAAAAAACGGAGCAAAAATTTGCTCCGGTGTAAATAGTGGCAAAATTAAGACATACACAATTTACTTGGGTATCACTAATTTCAATAGTTGAAAAACAAATTCATGACGAGTATACGAGTAACTATGTATAAAAATCAATATTATGAACTCATTCTGTTATGTGTACCGTTATAAATAAATAATAGTATATCACCTACAAACAGTGTTGAAAATTTGCGAACAAAGCAGCTTGCAAAGTTCATTGACACAAAGCAACAAATCCACGCTACTATAAAATAAAATTTACGCTACGAAAAAGAACTTAAACTACAACCTCACTAAAATATATGGATAAAGGATTTAATATCCTCAACCACTGACATCCACTAAACTAAACAACTGTAAAATACCCGTATCGATTCAGAAACTCCTAACAAGCTTCTAGTGCCGGCTTGATTCAGTTACCTACGTTTCATTTATTTTGTAATCCCGTGCAATGCCTTCTATCTGTTATCCACTACCTCTCCACATTCTAAACTAACTTTAAACTGCTTAAAAATACGGTCGAATTTGCCATAAAGTTGGGGCTTGTCAGATTGCACAGCTTAGCCAAACAGATGTATACTTTAAAAGTAAAGAGGTAAAGTAGATTTTTGTTTGTGCCTCGTGGCCGGCGAGCGGGGATGAATATTTTAAAGGTTTGCGTCTACCCGCTAAGATAGGAAGCGTTTGGACTGCTTTCTTTCTATTTTGGAGCGTTTTAAACTGACTACAAAAGTGTTGGCTTTTGTAAGTTTTAATTTTGTAAACTGTTTCAATTAATTTGATTTAGACGTTAATTTATCCTTTCAATGATTCTAAATTATGGGTCGCTACTCGAATTTCACAAATATCCATAATTTAAATCGAACCCACTTGCTTAAGCTTTTTGCCTTTTTGTACCCTCTTAAAGCGTATTTTAGGTCAGCTATAAAATATAGAACTTTTACATTTTTCAAATTATGGCCCGATATACGAATTTCTCAGATGTTAAATTTAACCTATTTGCCCTTAAGGTATATTTCTATTATGTATTCTCTTTAGAGCGTGTTTTAAGACATCAATAAAAATATCGTTCATTTCTTATTCCAAATGATGAGCCACGAATAGACTTATTTTTTCCAACTTATAACTCGCTATTCGATTTAAAAAATATTATTAAAACGCATTTGAAATTTATCCCACTTGTATAAGGTTTCTTTCTATTTTGTATCCTCTTTAGACCGTGTTTTAGCTGGGTGTGTGGTGGACGGTGGAACGGTGCATTTTGTTATGCGTTTATTGCTACCAAATGTCACTTTGGAAAATGCGAGTGGAGTGCAATGCGAGACTAATCTTTTTGTGAATTGACAGCTTTAAACGTGGTGGAAATGTTTGCGTTTTGGTGTTTCCTAGCATTAACTAGTAAGTACTACATTGTGTCGGAACTGTTTTAGAAATTACTGTTTTTGTATATCTTAAAATCTTTCTGTGTCAACTGACAACTTAACTTCAGGCGGACTGTAGTGAAGCGCAAACCTATGTCATGTCAAAAATAATCAGCAAATGAAATAAGCTTGAAGTTTCTTGCACGTACGCACATAAGTCACTTCATTTCGTTCGATAGTTTTAATGTACTATCGGAAGTTGTAGTACAATTTTTACTGGATCATGTTTAATCCGCCCTTAAAAGGTTATACATCAGTACATGTGTATGTAGGGTGACCACGCGTCACGTGTCCCAGTGTACGCGTCCATTGTACAGTGTCCACTCTACAATGGGCCTTTTGGGATAATTTCCGGCGCCGTGTCGCGGACAATTTCGCCTTATTTATGGCCCGTGTAGAGTTTTGTAAATGCTGTAAAGGCAGATCTGGTGAATTTGTGGGTCGCACGTGTGTTTTATGTGGATTTGATTAAGCATTTTCATCGTTTTTGGCCGTCTTTATAATTTTACTACCCGTAAATGACGGTTTATTAATTGAAATGGGTTGGTTAATTCTAGCCATTTAGTTATGTGCATTACAATCGAAATATACCGTTAGATTATTTTGAGTTGGTAGGTTGCGATGAAGACAAAACCAACAATGAAAAAATATTGTTTATTTTCACGAAAAATGTTTCGTAATACTTTTCCCTCTAAATTTCAGTTGTGGTCACGACAGAGCGCTGCTAAAACGTTTAAAAAGTTGCTTTATTATATTTCGTGTCGTAAGTTCGTGGAGCGGCCCTCCCCAGTGCTCGGTTGAGCGCTGTTGACTCTACTCGACGCGACATGTACGCTTTATTTGCTTCCCTTTTGCTTTTTTTATTATTTGCTCTTTTCACAACTTTTATATTTGTGCGCTTTTTTCCGCCATGTTTTATTACGGCTCGTCAACGGTTTTTACGCGGCTTTTGTTTAAATTTCGAACGCCGTCGGTTTGTGAAGGGTTTGAGGGTAGTTTGAAATTTTTGTCGGTTGTTTCTGATTGGATGCCCTTTATTAGGAGATTCGTTTGCATAATTGAGTGAACCTTTTGCTTTTTCGTCGAGTTTTGATATGTGATTTGAATGTAATATCTCACGTGAATGCATTATATATAAAATAATGTGGCTTGCGTCACGGATAAGCGTGTCACTCTTGTATGAAGCATTGCATAAATCAGGAGGGAAATCTACATATTTTACGTATGAAATAGTGAATTTGTTAAATTATCCACCGCAAAGGTTCTTATATTAATCAAAGTTAGTAACAAGTCCCGTAAACAACAGGGTATTATGTACCTCAATTTTTTAAACTCGACACCCATACGACTCGTTACTCGTATTTCTTCAAATTAACACTTTTGCGACTGGCTAGCGTCGTGTAGGCAAACGCAAACTACAAATGCTACTAACTATAAATGCTTATTGAACTCATTTCCCAGCATCGTGATCTTGTTTATAAAACGTCCAATGCACGTAGATCGCTTGCAGTGAGTGCGTTTGCTCCACGATCAGATGCGAGTGCCGTCGGAGGTTAGTTAAAATTCATAGCAGGCTCGCGTCTCTGCTAGTACTGACACAGTGGAATGTAAGCAGTCAGGCATCAAAAGTAAAGTATTAGAGTGGTCAATACTGGTGTTGACAGGTTTGGTATTAAGGGATTCTAACATGGTTTAATTTTGTTATACGATGAACAGCCGGGTTCCTACAATTGATCGTGTCATACAATCCACGCGAATGTAACCCAATATATCCTTTTTCGGACACCCATCCAAGACATGACTGCTTTCTACGTAACACCTTAGTTTACTGCGAGTGACAGAATCCCCTGCGGTGGTTAGGAAACCCTTCACACAAGTTTGGTTGAACATTGAAAGTAGATGAACTTAAACATATTCATTTAAAATACATACTGTTCTATAATAACGGAAATACGTATCTTAAGAACTTAAATATAATAAAATTCCACATTGAATTAAATACAAAGTATCATCGTTCCGTCTTCTTCACACTGTGTCGTCGTCTCGCTTCGCATCTACCCTCAATATTTTATTCAATTATATGTAAAAAATACACCCCTTTTCTTCGCTTCCAGCCATTTGCAATCCCCGGGCCGTCGCTTGACGGAGCTATTTTTATTCCAACTCCAACTTTTTTATTTTATTCACTGACTTCATGCTGAATAGACGAGTCAGTATAATGAGGTAAATTTCTAACGTTCATATGCCAATTAAAGTTACGTGATATGTCATTATCCAATGATTTTTAATGAATTTCCAAAAGTATTAGAAGAAACTTATTAATATAAATATAAGTAACGACCGCCTGTAAAATACTTGTGTGAGTATGTTTATAATACATACTTGAATATAGATCGTATAAAGAGTAAGTACATAAGTTTTCTTTGTTTTAGTTAAATCTGGTGTCCAGAGTTTTCAAGCTGCCCTAGGGGTTAGATATTAGGTTTTTTTTTATTTACCAGTCAGACATTTGTCACCTGAAGCGATACCTGCACATGCAAACACTGCGACCCAAAATGGAGCATGCCTGTATTGAATAGGAACTGGCTCTTAGACGATGCTTAGGCGAGGGTTAGGTGCCTTGAAGTTATATTATGTATGATTTAATTTTATTTATTTGATGCCGTTCTTCGCGAAGGATGCCACTGACGTCTATTATACGAGATGCAAATATTTCGTCGCTGTTATACTTTCTGTGAGAACTGTGTTATATTTCTTAGTTATTGTCTTAGTTTTACCAAGTTAAATTGTACTGAATATCAAATTTGTAATGAATTTGTTATGATTATACAAAGAACATTGAAACAGATTAATGAAAAATAGGTACTTGTGCCAGTGACCTCTTCCAGCCTACCGCAATAAGAAAAGTGGGATGAATCTAAGTAAATATTATTATACTTTATTCTTCTTCGTATGAAAGTAGCCAAGTCTAGTGTCGAGAGTTTTCAAACCGCCCAAAGGGCCTGTTATGGTTTAGCGACAGACTGTCTTAATAATATAAACGCAAAATAATATTCCAGGTAACCACTTGGCCTAATGAGAACGAAAGCAGGAAATAAACAATACATTTTGGAAACAAAGCTAAAGTTGAAGAAAAAGTTTGCACCAGAACAATACGCTGCTTTCATCTAATATCGATTTCGGCTTCACAAAGAGAAGTAAGAAATTGGCAAAGTATTACAATTGGAAGAAAAAATGCGTGAGACTATGAAAAAATATAGATTGCAACCAAGTTTGCATATAGCTTGGTCATCCCCACGCATTTCACTTTGCAAAAAAATTATAGAAATGACAATAGAAATTAAAATACATATACACAGAAGTTGTCGCTTTTTCTTTAACAGTGGTTATGTATCTGATTTTTAGTACATTTTTTAATCAATTTGTTTTGTACATCATAGATTAGTTATGTCTGCGCCAAGAGTACAATAAGCGCTCGTAATTGGTATTGTTTTTTTGAATATTTTATGTGTCTGTTTTATGGACTAGTCAACAAATATGAATAACTGATTTATTCATCACATTTTTAACCGACTTCAAAAAAGGAGGTAATCGAGGCATCTGAAAGTTTTTATTTTTTATTTTGTACTACTGACAAAAGATTTTCACACTGTCATAAAAACACAATCTGACTTCAGTTCTCGACTTACTCTGCCAAATTTCTATTTTCCAGGCAATCGTTCGAAATATGTCCTATATAATACCCTCACTTACCGGCTTTACCTTTCCATTGTTGTTTCATTATAACTTTTTAATGAGCTGCTGTGTTCATTACGCCGGGAATATTTTTTCCCTTTTTCAGAGATGCTTATTTGGATGGGAAAACGTTTGTGAGTTTTTAGGAGGGCCTTTGTTATAGGTTTGTAAGTTGGAGGTTTGTAAGTTTTTATGTTGATTTTTGTAGTTTGGAAAATCTAGAAAAAGTTTGGTGGCTCATAACTATTTACTTTGTTTTAGTGTAAGATAACATTAGTGTTAATTCGAACCAGTTTGGTTATCCATGCCAAAAATATTAATAGCATTTGAAATGGTTAAAACTCTTTTATGGACTTTTTAAGGACTCCTATATACAAACATTATGTATATATGAAACATTTTATATATGATAGTATGTGGTATATTTAATTACTTTTATTTTGTTTTAAATAAACTATGAGTTAATTTAATATGACACTTCACTCCCATTGCCAATGACTGAGTTACCTAAATTCTTATCTGTCCAAAAATACATACATACATATGTACTAGTATTTTAAGACAGATAAGCACTAGTAGACGTACGCGGCTTCGCTCGCTATATTATAGGATAAAAAGTAGCCACATTTCAAAGACCTCATACTCCCTACATACCAAAAATCATGATGAAA
This sequence comes from Macaria notata, assembly GCA_927399415.1. Lineage (NCBI taxonomy): Eukaryota > Metazoa > Arthropoda > Insecta > Lepidoptera > Geometridae > Macaria > Macaria notata. The sequence goes on along the minus strand of OV656750.1, from coordinate 1,196,997 downwards.
TAAACAGATAAATAGTGACGCAAATAAACCGATAAACAGACAAAAAAAGAAATAAATACATTTCTACAAATTGTTGGAACGTGTTATGCTATCAATTCAAAGTATCTCCAAACATTTTTTTTAATATCTTCAATGTTCAGACTTTCGACCCGTTTCAGCTTTATATATATATATATATATATGTTGAAGGATAATACTACGAACCCTCAATACCATCTATGTCTCATGCTTGCCCCTTGTTTTTGTACCCTCAGGTCACCAATGAGATTTGATGCCTCCTCACTCACCCTTCGTCGTTTTGTTAATTATTTAAAATTAATCTGCCGGTGGGGGGAAATAATGGACTTGAAAAATTGTTGAATTTATAGATCTTTGTTGTGTTGAATTAGTGTGTAAGTTTGGATAGTTAATACTTAATAAAGTTAATCTGCTATCTGTAACGTGATATCAACAAGTTTTTTTTTATGGCATAAGTAAATATCAATTCGAAGCTACATAACTACATACTATTTCAATGTTAAATATTTTTTTGTTACATTATGTAATAGCTCATATCTTCTAGAAAAATAATAAAAATGAAATGAAAAATGATTTATTTTGGAACAAGAAGAATTTAGATACGAACAAAATTATGATTTTAAAAATAGAAAAAGTCAAACACATTTACTATACAAAAAATGTATTATAATTTTGTAAATGCATGACATAAGTACTCTATTATATTCTAATTGTAGTACCTACAGGAAAGTCAATATTCACTACTACGTCGCCGTGTCGTATGTAGATATCATTTCTGGCAAGTACCTACCTACTCTCAAATGTAAAAAATAAACCAATCCTTGTTTCTTATATTTCCATGGTCCAGAGGTATTTAACTCGAAAGGGGGAACAAAAGTGTTGAATGCGCGGCTTTCGCTCTGTAAAATGATAAATTAACTGGAAAAATGGCTGCTAATGAAATACTGGACGTCATTTTGAACGAATCTTTCGTTGGCTGAATTTTTTCATGTTTTCTTCAAGGAAACTTATAAGAGCGAAGAAACAATGGAAAATGTGGAAAAAACGAGGAAAATTATTCATCTTTGAAGGCTATCGTTGCATGCGCTGAGAAAACGGTTCAAGATATCACAAAAATATGTATGAAAGAATTATTTCTCTTAAAATAATCTAACAAAGTGTCTTCAACAATATATGTCTATCTTTTAAGGTTAATTCACGAGAACCGTTTTTATGGTAATTAGTTAATTGGTAAGTAAATTCCACGCGGACGAAGTCGCTGGCACCAGCTTGTTTTTAATATAATTCGATGCAATTATTACAACATAACTTTTTTTTATTGTTTCCGGCAAAATACGAAGATAATTAATCTGTTTAACTGAGACGGTAAATACTCCCGTATCAATAATTAGTGTCCCTAATTAGTACAAGATCATGCGTTTGAATATTTGATCGGCAATCAGCGCGCATTAGAACAGATCTGCTGTAATTGACCACAACACGATACTAGATTATGTACTCATTAACTGAGACAGTTGTCTGATTGGATGTCGTCTTAGTGGTGATTACAAAAATTAGATAAATTATGTGTAGGTACCTCAAATCGAAGTCATTTATTGTACTTAGTGTCATGGTTGATCAAAGGTCAACTTATGTTAACTTTGAACTCTTTTGGAAACCAACAACATTATTACGATCTGCTTTCATATTATAAGAAAAAAAATATTTATTATATTTATATACATATACTAAAATTATTTGTTATATATATATATATTTTTTTTTTTTATATATTATGGCAAAACAGAATTTGTTATTTTATTATACTTGAAGTTTTCTATGTCATTTTCGAGGACTTCAGGCTGTCACTAAATCAAAATCGCAATGATCATTCGATTTGTTAAGGCCTGAAATATGAACAACCAGACCAAAAATACAGTTTTGTTGTGTAAAGTCGTTTATAATGCTTAGTTCATATAACGAAATTGGTAATAGTAGTATTTAGTAAAAGTCGATTGCAGATATATCTTAAAAATGAAAACCTTTGTCGTAAATAAAGATATTTTCATATATTTTTCATATTCAGTGTATTGAATTTCTGAATAGTTTTTATTCTAGAGTAAATAGGTTTCTTCTAGGCAAGCGTGCTACATCTTAGACTATAGTGGTGCTTAACATCAGGCAGGCTATAGTCAAACGTAAGCCTAATTAATGTAAAAAAAAAAATCTAACTTTTAAGAATTGAATGTACAAGAAATTGGACGTTTACTGTATTTCTTAGTTATAAGAAAACCCATTTATATCCAAAGACAAAGTGCTGTTTGAAGAAAACTACGACAGCAAAGTTTTTGTGTTGTCTGCGAACACGTTTCTGAAGTTACGATATTAGTGCGCGACGCCCATTTGATATTCATGAATATGTTCCAGCTTTCTTCACTTGGTTTGTCCTTAAAAGCGAATATCACATAAGGGGAGTCCCACATCGTAGACAAATTAGTTTAGAGACTTCTAACTAGATGTCACGAGAAATAAACCCTGACTTTCACTCATTATTAATGTACAGTCATTCCTTCACCATCCAAGCCATCCAGTTGTGGAACATGTTGCCATGGCCTGTTAGGCAAGCTAAGTCCATAAGCATATTCCAAAAGCTAGTGTATCATCATTATTTTTCATCCATATAGTATTATGTATTGTATTGTTTATTATTATTTATTAGTGTATTATCTGGGTTTGTATTGTGTTCTTTCACTTATTTATTTATTTTACGTATTCTTGTACACCGCCTATTTAAAATTCTAAATCCTGTCCATCCAAAGGTTGCCTTGAAGAAATCGCCCAAGGCGATAAGGCCGCCCAATGTGCATTAAATTAGTTTATAAATTTCTTTCAGTATGTAATTTCTTTGGTGTGCATTAAAGACATATCTTATCTTTTTATTCGGTCAAATTTTCGGAACCGCCTATTCTGTAATACACAGATTTTCCATACAATATATTCTGGCAAACTAAATGAGCACCTGAACTGCAAATTTATTCATTCAAAGCAATCAAGGGTATACTCTTAAATAATCTTAGATAATAAAAATGTGAAATCCAGTAATTAACCTTACAACGTGCTATGCAAAAACATGTTTTACGCGTCCTTTTAAAAACTAACTTTATTATTACACGAATTGTTTATTAACAATCGCCATATTATAAAAACAATTGGCTTGTCGCGTGTTCACGAAAAAATGCGTAAATGCAATTTTACAAGTGTCTCAACATAATCAGACGTTCCTTTGGTATGATGTCGTTTCTCATAGCCAATATGCGCCATTTCCATTTTGCCCAAATTGCGAATTCCATAAAATCTTCCGGGTATGAATTGGTTGGTAAGCTTAATTAACATGATTTGGTTAGCTTGATTTACAAACATACTAAGGAAGTATACATGTATTATCATAAGTTGCACAGCGGTACGGCGAAGTTAACAGTCATTTTTATTGCTTTAAATACACGTCGTTTTCATGTTTCAACAGTAAGTATGTTGTAATAACGTTTTAACGCAGTGTGATTGAAATAAATTGATATTGAAAATAAATAAACTGACTGATTTTCCACTATCTCACGTAGCGTAGCCCACAATAATGGCAGTCACTTCTCAAGGTGAATGCGGTTGAATGATAAAATCCTTATTCACGCAGTTCATCCATGTCTTTCTAAGGTGTCTACTACCAAATACATAATATCTGCTGCCCATTCCAACAAAACAGCCGACCAAACCACCACCGCTCAAATCTTTCCCGCCTCGTTCTGTTAAGAAGCAAATCACGTTCCGGAAGTGCGTATATCTTGTGTCCCACTTTAGTTTACATCCTTCAACATATAGATGTGTGTGGATAGTTTAGTGGGCTGTAGGAAGTTTTATCTGGTTTGAAGCTGTAGTAAAGATTGATTGGAGAATCGTCGCGGTTTTACCTGTGTTAATCTGGAATGAAAATTTTCACGTGTCGCTCTTAGGACCCTATACCCCTACATTACTCCTGCACTATCACCATACCAAAAATCACAATGATCTATCGCTCCGTTTCAGTGTGAAGGGGAAACAAAGAAACCAATAAACCATGAACATAATATATGAAGTGTGTTTTTTTCTTATGGTCTTAGATTTTATATTTTGAGAGCCTATTTTTATAATATTATGTTGGTGACACTGTTGTTACCTTAATTAATTGAATATACATATAAATAACATCAATGTTAGTTCTCTAGTTAGTAGTTTAAGTATATAGCTGATCTTATACAATACAATACCTACCTTAAAAAAAAAGATTTCCTATCTCTTACTCTACATAACCATAGAAATAAGACGTCCATTCGAACCAGTTGCCCAATGAATCGAAACCCAACCCTTTGACACATTTGCTCAGACTGATGCTCATCCATGCTCAAAGATATAGGACGAACAAACGGAACGTCTTGTGTTTCGGTTTATATTATATTGTATATGTATGTAAACCTTCACAGGCGGGTGGAATTCTGTGGAGTACAATATAGATTAGCCTATCTATCTAAATCAAAGACATTTTAAACTAACTAAATTATTTACTTATCAAATTATCAATCTAACGGTTTGATCTGGACGGTGATCAGGTTTGAATCCTGCCGGTTGTTATTATTTTTGCTCATTTTCCCATAAAAGTTTAGTCGTATTCAGTAAAAGCAGTCGTTAAGCCATGCCAGAGGTTTGAAATCTCTTGACACCAAAGTTGACATCTCTCATATGAACTCACAACTAAACTTTTAAGTTTTGAATTCCAAATTACGTAGATTAGGTTATGCATAGATACTCGAGTAAATAACTTCTTCAAATTTAACTGATCCATTTATATTTTATAACAACAAAGAACAAGTTTTGGTTACTTTTTAATCATCATACAAAACGGCTCTCTATTCATCGTCACTATTTACAAAAATCTACTCCAAATATTACCCATAAACTTAATCTCAATAATCAAATCCATATACAAAAACATAAATCATACCGTCTCGTCTGTCACTCCAATTCCCAATGTCTTAGGAATGACCTACACGAATCCATTTGCTATTATGACTCGAGACAAAACTAATGCTATCTGTCACCATTCCTAGCTATCAAGATTGGATATCCTGTTTCTTGGACCGTAGATTACCCATGTCTGTTGTAGATACTGGAATAGTGGCAAATTTTATATAGTAGCCTAAAAAATATTACTTAAAAATTAACTTTATTATTAGCGTTTGAATTAAATCTAAGGTTATCCATTTGCTATTATGACGCGAAACAAGACGAATGCTTTCTGTCCCTATTCGTAGCTATAAAAATGGGATATACTGATTTTTGGGCCGTAGATTACGTACCTGTCTTTAGATATAGGTAATTAACAGATATCATATCACTTGAAAAATTAACTTAACCTTACCATACTTAGACTCGTTTTCAACGTAATATGCCTTCCCTTTCGCTACATTTTTTTATATTAACAACAATCTAGGGTCAATTTCATGAATTTTTCCAATTTAACATAGTGGTGTATTTACGGCAGCTTTATTTAGTTCTGTGAATCTGTTATGTGAATTGTGAGTTTTGTTCCCCTAATGAATTAATTCTGCGGGGAGTCACGACCCTCAGTCATGAGGAAATACGATTCGAAGAGAGAGATTTAGTTCTGTGCCTTTCTGGTATATGTAGGCATGTGTTACCTTCGACTACAATCACTTTTGCGTTTGTCGTTGCAGGTGGGCTCATGTTGAAATATCTCCAAAAGTGACTAACTAAACCTGATATGAATCTGAGTAAGGGAACAAACTTTTTATAATAATCTAATAATAATGTTGTGCTTCAATTGAATGTCGCTATTGATTTATCTCAAACGTGTAGCTATGACAATAGACGATTATGATTCAATCGATTACCAACATAGTGGTATAGTAATTTAAGAAAATACTCGTATAGCCTATCTTGTCATAATTGCAAACAGATATCATTATCAGATAGTATTCGAAAATCTTCACTAGAACTCCTCTCATATTGTTTTATTACATTTGGTATCTATGAAACGTAATCTGTTATCAAGTCTCAGTGAATTATGAGCGTATCTTTTCGTATACATTACACAGGTTCCTGTGGCACTCGTTTATCATCGTTTGCCCTATGGCTGCCTTTTGCTATCGAATTTTGGAATGAAATTATGGAAATACTTTGAGTGAGATATGGGGTCATGAATTTTTAATCATTTTTCGGCGTTTATAAACTTTGATGGCCATTGTTTTTTTTTTTGTATAGCCAAAATTGGCAACCCGTGGTGTAACATAAATATAGGTACGATGTAAGCTATCTCCACCCTAAATGTTAACATCTGAGTTGGTTTAGACACTAGATCGATGAAAAAATACATCTATTATTCTAACGAGCCAGAATTTTAAATCAATATTAAGCTTTAGGCTATATAACATCACGCTGCATTTAATAGGAGCGAAGAAACAATAGAAAATGTGGAAAAAACGGGGAAAATTATTCATCTCTGAGGGCTTCCGTTGCATGCGCTGCGAAAACGGCCTACTATGTTATTTATTACGGTTTTCACTCACGTGTAATTTTGCGTATGTTGTTTACGCGTTTCGGGTGTAATGACACCCATCATCAGAACGTACGTTCTGCGACCGCGTGGGTTGATCTCACGAAAGTTTAAATAATAAAATATCAATATTACTTATATGCAGACAAAAATCAAACAGTCGAAAGATGAATTTAGTTTAGTTATTCATTATATTCACATTTTAGCCAAAAGCGTTTTTTCCTTGCACAACTACTCTATAGCCATTTTGTTGTTAACGCGTTTATGGATCGTTGTGCCAGAGGAACATAGCTAAAACCTTTAAGGATATCGAACTTATTTTCACAACTTCACAAGTAGATAACAAAACCTTGTTTATCGCTGAAGCCTGGGGCGTGATAAAAACCAGAAAATATGCCGATTCAACGCTTTGACACAAACTGAGAGGGAAAATGGCATTCAACTATAAAATAATGCTAGATAGGGGTTAATATTGACAAGTTTTTACTTTGTTTGGTTGTCTCGTAGGAAGAATATTTCTAATATTACTTAGTGTTATTTTTGTAGAGTACGTATGTTAAATTTTGATTTGATATTAAACAGATTACATAATATATACATTAAAAATTTATCGACATACTAAACTGAATGACCAAGCCTACTTAAAAGCATGGCTGGCATGATTATTTTCGAATGTGATGGTATTAAGTTATTTATTATGTATACGTATTTCGTAGAAATATGTCAATTATGTCATATTGCAATTGAAATTTAACTAATTTTCTGTTATAAATATATTGTTTTTGAGTTTACTGCATGTAGCTAAAACGACAAAATACTCATTTACACCCGATTTTTGGCTTTATTTAGTTTTACATACTGTAAGTACACTATTGTTTGTTTATATATAACAACGACATACATAACTTATCCACAAAGCTCAACAGGTTGTCACTCACAAGTTTGGACATCTACACATTGGTACGTACTGCTTACTATAACTTTCATCTGTTCCCTACAGCTGAGCATAAGCCTCAACTATAGTCTGATCACAGTTCGAGAAGAGTTTGTCTTTACGCTCGCTCTATTGTATCTGATGCAGCGTAAATTCAATATGGCTTGACCGGCTTTGTTTAGTTGTCATATTTACCTGATGTTTTATATATCTTTGATAAGTTTTAAATTACGATATTTTGGTGTACAATCAAAACAGTGCGCAAACTTGCTAACTAGCGCAAAACCTTTTATTACATCAATATCAACAATAATTATTTTACGACTTTTGGCAAGTTTAGTTTAGTCAAGCGTGAGCCTATCTAATGTAAAAAAAAAAAGTTTGAGTTTGAAATTCATAAATGTCTACTGTGTGTAAAGTTATTGGTTATTGTTTTAGAGTCAAATGGTTTTGTGTAAGGCTTCAGTATCTTTTATGACGGAAGTTTACCGGCTTTTAGACTCTGCCATTTACTTTTCTAAGAAAGACCTGTGAATGTTTTGGTTGTACACCGATTGTCTTGTTTTTCTTTACAGCTTCTTAGGTATATGTAGTATGCTTAACGTAGCTATATCTACTTATATGCATCCACAACAATGTTAACTTATTAACATATACATGTACACGAGGTATAGATTGACCATGTTTTTCTATTTCAAGTGACATATAGAGGTTCACACACATTTTGACATACGTTTCAAAAATTTCTCATCCGGCAGGACTGGAACCTGCGACCCAGAGCTCACGAGCTTACCATTGAAGCCACGGGACGCCCCTTCGAGTCCTGCCCGACGAGATATTTCTTAACAAAAAAATTACATCGGTCAATCTTAATTCTTTCACTGTACAGTCATCATTGTTTTTTAATGTTATAATAGCCTTCCATGCACATATAAAACTAATGACAAACACACTCTTTAAAAAAAAATATCTTATAAAAAAATATCTAAATGACGAACAGATAAAATGATCATATATGAATCACATCAGCAAACTTACAAGCAACCGGACACAACACAGAAATTAACGACTCAAATACTTTTACCGAGAAAGTGTTACATTTTACATTATTTGTAGCTTTTTTATATAACTATCGAATTGGCATGCACAGTTAACGCTGAGAGATAGCATTTGAGAGAAATAATATATATAATAAAGTTGTAAAGAGTGTGTTCGTCTTTATATGTGCAGGGAGGCATAGCGAGAGGCGCCGCGGCGGCGCGAGATAGACGGCGGAGCCAGGTGAGTCGACTAGTCTAACAATAGTCTATGCGTTAAGGTGTCGTCTATCACGTTACTGATTATCTATCTTAGATTAGTGAATAGTTTATTGAATAAGGTAGGCATTTGATCTACTAAATTTGAAAATATACGGAAAAAATGCTTCTACTCCCTAAAAGATCGTCGGCTCGAAAACTAACGTATTGGAAAAGTATTTTTGCGTGAATTTCCAAACCTAACTTAAATAAGACATGTAAGAGGTTCTTAAGGCTGTTTGGAATTTTCTGAACATAAAAATTCGTATTTACTAAAATTATTAAATACTTATGAATACAATTTTATCATAAAAACGTAGTATAGACGGTATACAAAAAAAAATCCAAAACATCAAACCAAGTAAAATTCCCGAAACAAAGGAGATGTACAGCGATTAGGTAATTTACAGTAGAACTGTCGGAGTAGACGGATTGCTGTCGAGCGTGAATAAATGATAGTATAGGTACGGTGGCCATACCTTATGGGGATTTAGGGATTTTTTCGGGAGTTTCAACCCTTAAATTGCTTTTAACAGAGAATGATATATTTATAAATTTTAAGTTGGAAAATTTTAATATCTATTGGTAGTTAATTTGTAGTAAGAACTGCTAAAGATAGATACATTGTTAATTTGATTTTTAGTCTGTGAATATTAGGGCTGATCAGGTTAAAATGATAATTTGTATTTATTTAAACATAACACAATAGACTTACATAGACTTCGTAGTAAAGTCTGTGTTGCTAGGATTCTTTCTTAGCTTTTTACGTGCGTTCAACATATGCTACGCTTCCTTAGTGGGATGTCACGTTAAATTGTAGGTTCCGGCTGTTTGCCTAGTACGGCAATCGTTAAGCCATATCAGAGGCCCTTAGAGCTTGATTAACTCTCGACACCAAAGTTGGCCACTCTCATTCGATAAGAAGAATATATGCAAGTTTCTCCTGACGTGTGGTCATTCTATTCAGGTACGCTCGCTGGCTATTGATTGGAATGGATGTGATTGTACCACCTACAGTACTAACTGTGCTGAGTGGCAGTTACCGCAAGGACTATTAGAGATCTAGGCTTCATACTAGGTCAGATAACTATACAACCTAGTATTTCTAATAGACCAGCCTGATAGCTTAGTTGGTAGTGGCTCTGCCTTCTAATCTAGGGGTTGCGGGTTCGATTCCCGCGTGACACAAGTATTTATGCATTTTAAAATTTATATTTAGACTTATGCTGGGTCTAGTCGTTTGTTTGTATAATAAGGTTGTATTTTCAAAAGAAAAGTATATAAGTATTATATCCGCTATCTAGTACCCACGACATAAGCGCTTGCTTAGTGTGGGGCTAGATGGCACTCCCGGAATATTTATTTATTTACTAACAGTCCTTAGATAACTATCGAACCTAGTATACATAGCATACCGTACCAACTAGGTTTGTTATGTACCTACCGGTTTCCGTTAAATACTTTGGTCGGCTCATGTTTACATAATATAGACACGAACCAGTTAATTTATTAGGTATATTGCATTTTGCTGAATTGGGGCTGTGTTGTGGCAGATTTTATGTTTCATTATGTAATCGTTGTTGTTTTTGGTGTGTATTCTAAAAATCTATCACAATAAATGTGTTCTTTCTTTCTTTAAATGGCATAGCTGATATTCATAATCCTCCCTTATGTTTTCTGCAGAGCTATACATTTTTGGGTAGTAGTATATTTGGTAAAACATCATTGTTTAGTCATACGTCAAATGAAAAAATGCATTGTAATGTAATAAATTAAATGAAAATATACTAACTACTATCTGGCATTGAGACCTTAACTGGACCCTGATCTCTGATACGAAGAGACACCACTGCTCTTCGTTCTGCCACTCGGTAGTTAGGAGTTTTAGCAGATCTTTCCAAGCATTTATTAGAACCTACTAGCTGAGCCGGCGCACTATGTTCCACCTTAGAAGCAATAAATAAACAGATTTTGGATTTTATTCAAATCAATCGAAAACGGTGTAAAATCTGTATCCTATGTCCGTCTCCTGGTTCTAAGCTACCTCTCTACCAATTCTCAACTAAATCCGTTCAGCCGTTCTTGATTTATAAATGGTTTAACTAACACCACTTTCTTTTATATATATGTTTATAAGATAGATATGTAATAATATTTTATAGTTATTAAATCGTAATCATTTTACAGAGAAATAGTGAATATTCCCGAGTATAATTATGTAGTGTTAATGTGTTTGTTTGTTTGTTTCAGTGTCTGAAGAGATCCAGCCGGCTCAGCGCAGCGCGCCTCTACTCCAGTCACCGCAGTACACGGGCGGACGACCGCAGCCATACAGTCAGTATATTTAATACTAAAATACTTACCGTATCAGGTATTGAGGAACAAAAATACCCCTTTATTTTTAATGCAACCTTCCAACTTGGTGACAGCCGGCTGTTTATAACCGAAAAAGTAAATGCTACTACTCGTATGTAAATAAAACATAATGTTATTGCGTACATTATGTATGAAACAAACACTGGTTTGTACAATTATTAACTTTATCCGAAAACAAAGATATAATTTTATTTGAATTGACAGGACTCTGGCTCTCACGACACAGGCTAGCCTAGTGTATGCCCCAGTGTACACCTTCTTTCTATGAACTTTACAGATTCGATAAGCAGTGATGTGTTTGATTGCGTGCGTTTAAATTATGAATTTCAAAATTCGGTTTGTCACTGCAGCATTAATATCCAATGGTGAATCTGACACGCGCCTTGCTCACTTCATTCTAAAACATACAAAGAAGTAACTATGTAACTTTCTCTTTGTTTTAAAGCTACAGTGATCGTAGAACCAACATCATTAGAGCCCACCTTTGGGCGAATACCTCCTTCTTCTTACGCCAATAATATCTGTCTTGCTCTGTTCTTGCCCAGATGTTTCCTTCTAACTATGTATGTTATATCGTCCAGCCACCGTTGCACAGGTCTCCCTACACTTTTTGCTTTTACATAAAACCGCCATCCAGGTGGAAATCACTGAACTTGCTTAACGAGGATACATTTTCTCCTGTCTCCGTCTCCGATCCACTCTCAATGCTATCCGGACAAAAGATCAAAACGGGATTAAGCACTGAACCATAGATCTAGTTACTTGTTGATTGGTCGTGTATTTTGGTAGGAGAAACACTACGCGAGAGAATGGGTCAGCATTATATTGGGGAAAAGTAAACTTTGCGGCACTCGCACGCCTACTAAAAAGAGTTTTGTGTTTTATTTTTTTACTGAAAAAGAAGACAACTGTTTTACTAAGAAGATGCTTGTCTCTTGATAAGTTTTAGATAAGTAAGGGCAGGGAATAACTAGCAATTTACTATAAACTACAAAAATTAAAGTTAATTAAAATTACGGTTTTAAACCCGAGCCTCGTCCGGCGGAACTTTGTCCGCGAACTCAATTAGAGATGGGAATGTCTATTCTACCTCTGTACTGGGTTATTGGTTAACTAGTCAGTAATGATCCGGGGCAAACCATTGGTAGTGACAAGTTTCTTTTACGTGTAATATAGGTTTGACACCCGCCTGCCTGATGTTAAGTTTTGCTGCAGCCTAAGGTGTAACACGCTTGCCTAGAAGACACCGGGATTGTAGTTCGCAGGAACCACAGCAGCACAGCAGTTTAATGTTAACACTTGATCTTAGTCTATAAATCTGTAACTTAGTTTAAATCTGTAATTCTATAAAATAAAATAAATATTTTTCTTTCTTTCTATAAATGTAATTGAAATAAAAAAAAAACGTACAAGTTGACAATGATACAAAATGTTACTCCAGACTAGTATATTGGCTCATACGAAAAAACGATACGTTGGTCTGGGACAAGTTAACGGATTTCTTAGTTATCTTAATAGTTATAGGCCAAACCAGCCATTAAAAACCATTTAGTTTTCAATAACCTTGTATGGTCTATTCTATGTCCCGAATAGTCCCGAATCCCATATGGGCATAGGCATAGTATAACATACTTCTACCAGGTCCCGCAATGATTACATTATAGGGCCAATAAAGGTTTCAAGTTAAATGACCGTGCAACTGTATATCTTAGAAAATATGTGTGATGATCGGTTTAAACATATTCAAATAACTCTTTGCTAAATTAATGATTTTTGCCGTAAAGCAAAGCAAAGCGTATTGTTATCAAAATCGTTATTGAACAAATCTACTTCAGCGAAAACTTGAATTTGTGTTGTTGAATAAAACCATGCCAGACTTTAACAATCTACGGAAAACTAACATTACTTGAGCGGAAAGTTCTAAATATTTCATTCACCCAATTTCTTATCCGCTGAAACTAAAATACTGTACGAGCAGAATAAGCTTAAATTTTCAAGCGATGGAAGTGATAAAACTACAATTGAAATCAAATTATGGAGCATCACCTCTGTTCGGGTGGAAGCATTGGTAAAGTAACACTGAGACACCTAATATGTAACACTTTTACTATTAAGTGTACTGTCTACCAACTGAAATCAACGTACAAACCTGTATAGTGTTACTTTTTTATGCTGGCTAACATTCATGGCGAATATAAAGTCGCGCTAAATCGTCGTAGATTATAACGTTGCTTAACATCAGGCAAGTTGAAGTAAAGCGTGAAACAAAAAAAAAAAACACGTAAAATATGAATTATTTCGGAGCACTACGGGCTTCTTTCTTCGTTGGGAAGAAAAACTGGCAAGCGCGTCTCGGTTGACCGCCTCGACCAAACTAATGATATTTATAATATTAATTGTCATACCATATGTATTTAACGTGTACTATTACTTGTATTTTTTTTATTACTTGTTATTTAAACTTTTATTGAATAATGAACCTAAGTGCAGATTTAGCACTTGACAAAATCACTCATATTATTTGTAATGTTTGTAAATATTGAAATAAACCACTCGGACAATTTTTCTGAAATTTAAATACTTACCTACTCTTTTTTGAGAGAGGAGTCAAAAGACAAACAAACCTCTCACTTTGCTATTTGACGTATTAAAACTAAACTGTTATATTTTTTGCACCAATGTCACGTCTAACTATTACAATGTCGATGACCGAACGGAGTAGATTTAAGCAAAGTGAAAAATTTCATGCATAAAAGATGTTCCTGCCCATACCGAAAGCAAAATGAGCCATTTTTGAGGGAATAAAAGGGGATTCGCCCCAAAGTGGGACTCTTTCACGGGGAGCGTAAGGAAAATTGAAATTTTAAGCAATCAGCTGGGATAAGGTTTATTTAGTACTTACAACGGTAACTTTTTAATGGACACGTAAGGATTAGATTGATAAACGATATCTAATTAACAATGACTGTTTACATAAATACGAAAGTAAAAATTTATAAATACATCAAACCTAAGTGGATTTATGTCGTATTAACTATATCCATATACAAGTTTATACTTATACATGTATTCAAGGAATACGGGGCAGAAAACCAGTATCAAGTAATTTATCCGCGTATTTTATAATTTTAAACCTATGACTACTCCACAAATGCAATTCTAAATTCAAATCCAACTTGCCGAGCGTAGATGCGTTCTATTTATTATTATTTTCATAGTTTTCACTCGATGTATTTTGTGAAAATTTTAAATTTCAGTCTAAAATTCCAGTATGTAGTATTTTACTTTTGCGCTCAAAAAGCTGCGTTAACATTTTATGTGTTAAGTTGATACGTCAAAATGGGCGCCGCCCGCGGCCAGTTTGTAAACCGCTTTTACTCTTACATTGTTTAATCGTGGTGGACTGAAAGCGGTACTAGTTAACTGGCATTTCTATTACACTTCTTACGAGGGATCAGTAAATTGTTGTGTTAAGGAATTATTACATTATTTGCGCAAATGGATTTTAAATGGAGTTTCAATATGACTACATAGTGTTATGTTATATGCTTTGTATCTTTAAAACTACGTAACGGATTTTGATGTAGCTCTTTTTTTTAACAGATATAATATTTTAAGAAGAACGTTTTTATTTCTTATGTATAAATCATACATATGTCAGTCACATATGCATGACAGTGTGCAATGTGCATGTAAGTCAGACCGGTTCGTTAGGAATTTATGATTTGAAGATGGTTATTTACTGTAAATAAAATTACTTGTCCAATAGGAAATGCAACATGGTATCAATATTTTTTTCCTATATACTTTGGACTGGTTTGCACCCCGTTCTTATTAGCAAACTTTATTCTACCTTTCTTTTATTTTTCGGATATTTAAAAAAAACCCCTATGGATATTTTTTTCATGTTCGAAGCCTATTCCGGTAGTGTGAAAATTAAAAATAGTAAAAACCTATGAAACTGTTTGTAAGTACCGTTACCGGTTACATATGAAAAATGAAAGAAAATAACTCTTTTTTGTGTAGGTTTATTTAGAGTTTTAGTTCAATGTGAATATGCCAGTAAGGGAACAATAACAAAATGTTTTAAATGTGTAAAATTATCTGATGACACAGATTTGATATAGAGAAAGCCAATCAAGCTGATTATATATTTTTCATTTATTTCGAGTGTGAAAATTTTACAAATAAATACTTACTGAAATATAAATGCAACATCAAACATGTGTTTCTGACAGATATACTTTTTGCAATATTCTTGTACATATATCAAATCTTGTGTGGATATTCTTGAAGTAATGTATGTTTTTTATTTGATTAAATAATCTAACCTAAAAACTCAATTGTATATTCTTAAAAGAACTTATGAATACACAATGTGTTTGTATTAGTTAAGTCGATAAAAACTGAAAAATAAAACAATTACTTTCAGACTAACCATACTGCTTGTTAGTAAGAGTATGTCTCCCGCTAAAATTTTAAAGAGAAACACAAAACGGTACCGTCGGAAAACAACGGTATTTTTACCGAATATTTTTCAGTTCCGCCGCGAAATACGTTGCAATATTGAAAAAATCTTTTGTTAAGTATGCCATTTTAGGTGTTTTTCACGAACAGGTTGTGAATAAAAAAGAAACTTTTCTAAGTTAAAAATTGACAAAGCTATTGGAGTTTCCGTGAATTTTCCGGTTTGTGTTACCGGAAGTATTAATTCCGGTTTTTGTACTCGTTTCAGGTTAATATTGATTAAAATTGTAGGTCAAATTGTGTTATGTAACTTATTCAATCAGTAAAATCTCCGGGGGAGTCACGACACTCAGCACTGAGGAACACGATGCGAGGAGACAGATCCCGCGCCGATTAATATTGATTTAAGAGTATAACTAGTTGACGCTCGTGGCTTAGCTCGCATTATTTCGGGATTAAAAGTAGCCTATAGCCAAAAATCATGAACATCCGTTTAGCCGTTTTTGCGTCATGAGCGTTTAAATAAAAAGACAAACAGAGACACAGATTAACAAACAAAAACTCTATAATTGTTGAAACGTGTTCAGCTATCAATTCCAAGTATCTCCAAACATTTTATTTTATATCTTTAATGTTCAGACTTCGACCCTCTTCGGGTTTATTATAATGTAGATTACAAAAACTCAGTAAAAATGCGACAGATACGTATGAAATCTCTCTCTTCTTGAGTCGTATTTCCTCATGACTGAGGGTCGTGACTCCCCCGCAGAATTAATTCGTTAGGGGAGTTTTCTTGGGCAGATACATCGTGGTGGGCGCCCAGGTCCTTCCACGAAAGACACATGTCCTCGGATATTGTGGTCCTCAAACATGTCGGTTTCCTCACGATGTTTTCCTTCACCGTTAAGCGAGTGCAAATCCACACATAACTTAACGTATGAAATGCACATCCCGAAAACAATATTCTTCTTTACGAATAACAATTAATTTGTTTAAATTAAGTAGAATAAATTTAACAAAAATGTTTTTCATAAAATGAAATTGAACAAAGCACTTTAAACACAAAAGGGCTTTTAGTTGCCTGCGGTTTGGACCATTTATGCTGTAATGAGATTTGACCCTACAGCCTGTTTTGGGGATGTTTTAATGGATTGTATATTAAAAAATATGAATAGTAAATATACATAATATTCCATTATGTATAAGTATATTTTTTATTAGATATTTTTAAATTTCCATCATTAAAATTCACTTGAAAATAGACACTGCGCCTATTTTCTGTCAAAAAAATGTATTGCTTGTTAGCAATTTCCAAGACCATAAATATAGATAATAACTGGTAAAACAAACAAATAAACAGAATAATAAAAATATAATTTACCCTTCAAGGAGGTAATGCTGCTAGCATACTAAACAAAAATAAAAAATTAACCCCTTGTTAACAGCGATATGGATGTTTAGTTTATGTATCACTTTTTGTTGTGAGCATAGTTTTCGTAAATGATATAATCATAAATGATTGCTTACTATCAGGCATATTGTGGTATACATAGTGAGTCAAGTGTTTACTTTGTTATTATTGAAAACAAGAAGCTACTTCTCTCATAAATAGATTTTTTACATAAAATTGATTTACACAATAATAATTCCTAACGCATATATTTCAGCCCGTCAAACCCTAATCATAAGAGTGTCCCCCAGATCCGGCGCACACCATCACGCCGCGTCCTTGCTCGGAGGACGCGAGCAGTCCGCACAGTCTGCCGCAAACACCCACTAACTACGAGATCAACGGTTTGTATTGAGTGTACGGCCGCCAGAGTGTCGGATACTTGGAGTGTACCTACTTATTGTGAGCTTGGGGTGGTGCTTTCGTATTGAATCTCGAGAAAAAAACCTGTAGGAAAATTGAATTAAATCTGTATTGTTTATCGCATAAAATAGTTTACTTAACGGATATGCAATATTTCCATATGTGACCTAGTACCAAAATCATTGCATAACATTAAGACTCAAATAATTATACGTTGATTACCATATCATGACAGTAGGGCGGCCTATCGAAATCTTTCCTAAAAATTTATATAGTCGAGTGATTTAAAAGGAATTATTTGACATATTTCATACAAGGGATTTGAAATCTATGTACACACCTCCATTTCTGTATTCTACAGATTGATCTGTTAAAAAAATTCAAGCCGGGTATGTAATTTAAGGTCAAAGGTCACGAAAAAGTTTCCTCCAATATCATCTCGTAAAGTTTATGAATTGGCTAGACTAGCTAATAGAAAAAAAACATACATAGTCTAACTTACAAAACAAAAACTTTCAGGAGACTTGTTGACGTCCTTTTTTGAAGTCGGTTAAAAATATAACACTCATGAGATCTCTTTAGCTTAGTTTAATATGAAAGCACCATACATACTTGATTTCCAACTAATCTATTAGTTTGTGATGTGATTCAGTGAATGTGACACTAAACTATTAAAAACTGAACTGTGACATGCTATTTATTAACATTTTTATTATATAAGTATTACATATTTTGTATCACAATTGATATTTATACATATGTATTTGTCTACATCATAAAATTAGTGTAAACATTTTTATGACATTACATTTTTAGAAGTATGTATATAATTTTATTGAAATTTCATATTTGTAAACACTACAATTAAGTTATACATAGACAACAATAAAAACATTGTACAATTGCAGACTTTCATTTTCAACCCTAGACCTAACACTATGCATGTGTGACTGTTCCCTTTTTGATGTGATTCTTGTTTGATGTTAGATTAAAACGTAACATGTTTGCAGGTTAAATAATAAGTTATTTAAGTGATACCAAAGTCAAATAATTTTATGCTACTTGGTAGTGTTAATGTAGCATTAATGAAAAAGAAACAACAGAAAGTGATTTTTCAGGACACGCAAAATCCTTTCATGGATCGGATGACTCGCTAAATTGTAGGTGCCTGCTTCTCGCTGCCTGTTCGTCTTAATACGGCAGGTGTTAAGCGATTGTAGAGAAGCCCTAAAGTAGTCTGGTTTCCTTTAAACTTGAACTTTAGCTACCAGAGTTTTTCAACACTAGTACAAAGTGATCTATCACAGCCCAAACCACTAGACGGATTGGGCTGAAATTTGAAATTAATGTGGATGTTATGACGTAGGCATCCGCTAAGAAAGGATTTTTGGAAATGCCACTTTTTAAAAGGGTGAAATAGGGGATGCAAGTTTTACTTCTTAATGCGAGCGAAGCCGCGAGCACCCACTAGTTTTTTTTATTTATTTTTATAGTGGGGGTAGGTTTACGTTTGACTACAGCCCGCCTGATATTAAGTAGTGCTGCAGCCTTATTCGATGTTGTTATAGTTATTAAATATAACTTTGCGTGGTGTTCCAGACATGGAGTTCGGCAGCGGCGGCCCGCCCCCGGGCATGATGAAGGATAGACACGGCCCGCCGCCGCCGCCGCCGCACCATCCGGTATGTATACTTTAGCAAGAAACTTACTTTCCTGATTTCAGCCCAGTGTGTATATTGACAAAAGAGAAGAAAAGAAATAAAAATTTACTTTCTATCTACAACAAACTAAAAACCAATTAGAAAATATAAAAAGCACTTGGATAAATTTAGGAAACGCCTTATGATAGTTCTAAGCGAGTGTGTCTCAGCGTTTTCAGTTCCTGCTTTTCATCCAGACGCACACTGGTTTGAATCTGGCCCTACACCAATGACTTGTATTTTCAAGTTATGTGGGGATTTGCACTCGTTTAAAAGCATTTTCCGTATCCGCTACAAGAAAAATCTATTTCCTCGCCCAATGTAAAAACAACGAAGACACGTGTACGCGTAATAAATTTACTTCCAATAAAGTTTTTAATCAGGAAATTACACCGCCATCCGCTCATGAAAATAAATTAACCCTTGCCCTTATAAAAATAGAGCGCATTTTCCGCTGTCGGATAAATTGAGTTGATTAGCGCGTATTAATGAATAAATTAATTAATTGGTTTTTATCGAGCGGGCGTGTTGCGTGAATCGCACCTCGGTAATGTAGTAATGAGTTTGTTTGATCGTGCAATAAGTTGGGAAAGTGTTTATTTTTTTTACTGGCAAAGTAGTCGTTATTTTATATATTTACTTGTTTTTACCCGCCTCTTTGGACGCGTTATCTATACTAATATTATAAAGCTGAAGAGTTTGTTTGTTTATTTGTTGGTTTGTTTGTTTGAACGCGCTAATCTAAGGAACTACTGGTGCGAATTGAAAAATTCTTTTTGTATTGGATAGACCAGTTATCAAGGAAGGCTTTAGACTATATAACATCACGCTGCAACTAATAGGAGCGAAGAAACAAAAGAAAATGAAGAAAAAAAGGGGAAATTATTCATCTTTGAGGGCTTCCGTTGCATGCGCTGCGAAAACGGTTCAAGATATCAAAAAAATGTGTATGAAAGAATTATTTCTCTTGAAATAATCTAAAAAAATGTCCGTAACAGTATATGTCTATGTTTTAAGGTTAACTTACTAGAACTGTTTTTATGGTAATAACTATTCCACGCGGACGAAGTCACGCGCATCAGCTAGTTATACATAAACATCGCCCTTAAGTCACTCTATCTATTTAAAAAACTATAACAAAATTAATAGTTTGAAAGAGCTAAGCATAAATACAGACAGACGCGTAAATTGCAGCCGCAACCCTAGATGAGAAGGCAGAGCCACTACCAACTAAGCTAACAGGACAGTCAACAACGCAATATTCATTTTTCTTGAGTCTTTCTATTTCTAGGTTATAGATAAACAAGATAAGTAAACAAATTATTAATAATTTGTACAATTGCATGTCAATTTTAAAAAATCATATTAATAATAATAATTATTGTGATTTAAATATAATAATAACACTTATTTCACACATATTCTACCATTAATGTTCAGGTAGCTTATTTTATAGGTATTATCGTGTAAAAAGATTGTAAAACGAGCCAGTTCTTTAACTTATTTTTAAATATGCTGTCACTGCTGGTGCAAGTGATCTCAGCCGGAAGACAATTATACACTTCCGGCCCTCAATACGTGTGTTAGATTCCCGGCGCGAGCGAGGCGCACATGCGGCGTGGCCAGCTTGTCTGCGCAGCGGAGATCCATGGTACCTGAGTACTGGTCTCCACGCGTCTTAAGCAAGTTTAAGTTTAATAATATAGAACTTTACAGCCTACACTATTGTTCATCTTCTCATCCCCACATTTGTATTTTGCAGCGCGACGGTCGCGGCTACGGGCCAGAAGGTTATGGCGGTGAAGGGTTCGCTCCCCCCATGCACCACCCCGCTATGCCGCCGCAGAACCAACTCAATATGGACCTTGTAAGTGTGTTATCTAAATATATAAAACTCAAAGGTGACTGACTGATTGACTGACAGATATAGTGATCTATCAACGCACAGCTCAAACCACTGGACGGGTTGGGCTGAAATTTGGAATGAAGGTAGATGTTATGACGTAGGCATCCGCTAAGAAAGGACTTTTGGAAATGCCACTTTTAGAGGTGTGAAATAGGGGATGCAAGTTTTACTTATTAATGCGAGCGAAGCCGCGAGCACCCACTAGCTTTACATAAGATGGGTTTATTTTTATACTTCACAGTCAGGCATTTGGCCATTACGTCAGGGGTTCTTTATGTATACTTCACAGTCAGGCATTTGACCTCTAGGTCACCTGTAGCGATACTCGCACAAAAACACTGGCCTGAGATGGAGCATGCATGTTCTGGATTGGTTTTGGACGAAGAATTTGTCTGATGGTAAACAGCTAAAATAGAAGAAGGAGAAAGTGTTAGGTTTTGAAAGTGTATAGGTTTCAGTCTATATAATAATTGTATGCCTGTTTGATTCCAGGGAGGTCCTCCCCAACAAGGCGCAGTGATGATGGTGTACGGCTTGGACCCGCAGACTGTGAACGCAGACCGACTCTTCAACCTGTGCTGTCTCTATGGCAACGTTGTCAGAGTGAGTACATAATCTTTTCGTAACCTGTATTTTAGTCACTATTGCAAAAACTGATTCAAAACAGCCACTTTTATGTGGTATTGCGATTGTAATGAAAAGACAAACTTAGAAATTGCTTAGGTAGCAAATAGAAAACGTAGCAGCAAAATTCTCATTTTTAAATTAAAAGATACTAAGTCAGCAGTCTAGCAAGTAGCTAAGTCTTATCGGACCTTTTCTTAACCTCCATGTATAATGACTTGACATGACTTGTACCTTTTTTTATATGGTCCATGAATGCTCTTCCTTGCTTCTTATCCAGCATTCCTTCCATATTGTTCTCGTATGAAACTCTATAAAATCAACTGTTTCGTTTCCAGATAAAATTCCTAAAGACCAAAGAGGGCACGGCGATGGTGCAGATGGGTGACGGCGTGTCGGTGGAGCGATGCGTGCAGAACTTGAACAACGTCACCGTGGGAGACCACACGCTGACGTTGGCGTAAGTGTTGGTTTACAAACCATTACATTTCTTTATCAGCTTACGGTAATATAAATACAAAATTCATTTATTTGACGTAATTATTGTACAATAACGTGAGAATCCTCTGACCTCGTGGCAGCCGTTAGACTGTGTTTCGAGGCCAGAGTCATCTCCCAATATAATACTTAGGTAAATTACGTTATAGTTATTATGTTACACATAATACATGACAAAGGTAACAAAGGTACAGTACCGAAAAAGAGACATAAAATGCCTTTTAAGCAATTCAACAGTAGGTAACTCTTTACAATAATCAGTACTTAGTACTAACGTAGTCCGATAGCTCCGAAATAAGTGAGGATTTGTTCATAATGCGCAATTTTGTGACTGAACCGTAGTTAAAGTACTAGGGCGGGTCAATAAGTCCGTGACTTTTTGAATTTCTGACCTCTTTACTGAAAAAGCAATACTACTCCTGTCAACAGGCATCTGTCAGTTGACTTCTGCCAAAATTTGAACTTGCTGCGTCAGTTAGTTTGTGTTTGACAGTTATCTTCATCAGACTACCCAGTAATTTGAGGAAAAAATGGAAAAAAGTGAATTTCGTGTGCTTATTAAGCATTATTTTTTGCGAAAAAAACCATTACCGAGACCAAGGCTAAGCTTGATAAATACTATGGGGACT
Organism: Macaria notata; assembly: GCA_927399415.1. Classification (NCBI taxonomy): domain Eukaryota; kingdom Metazoa; phylum Arthropoda; class Insecta; order Lepidoptera; family Geometridae; genus Macaria; species Macaria notata. The sequence continues at coordinate 1,174,157 of OV656750.1, read as the reverse complement.
CTGCACCATCGATTTCAATGGTAAAAAGTGGTTTACTGAATTTCGTTGTGGCCGTACAAGCACTGAAGGTTCCGAACGTCCTGGACGCCCAGTAGAGGTCTCTTCACCCGAAACAATCGAAAAAATTCACGATATGGTGTTGGCCAACCGAAGATTGAAAGTTCAAGAGATTGTGGAAGCCGTAGGGATCTCGCATGGCTCAGTGGTTTCAATTTTGAATAATCACTTGGGCATGAGAAAGCTTTCCGCAAGATGGGTGCCGCGTTTGCTCACAGTCGACCACAAACGCAATCGTGTAACAACTTCACAGGAAGGTTTGGCGTTGTTTAATCGCAATATGGAGGAGTTTTTGCGCTGTTTTGTAACCGTGGACGAAACATGGATCCATCACAACACACCAGAGACCAAACAACAGTCAAAACAGTGGGTTTCTAAGGGTGAATCTGCGCCAAAGAAGGCCAAGGTGGGTTTGTCAGCCAATAAAGTTATGGCGACTGTTTTTTGGGATGCACGCGGGATAATCCACATTGACTACCTTCAAAAGGGAAGAACAATCAATGGGGAATATTATGCCAACTTATTGGACCGATTCAATGACGATTTGAAAAAAAACCGATCTCATTTGGCCAAGAAAAAAGTTCTTTTCCACCAAGACAATGCAAGGGTGCACACATGTGCGGTTGCCATGGCAAAAATCCATGAATTGGGCTATGAATTGCTTCCTCATCCGCCCTATTCTCCAGATTTGGCTCCGAGTGACTACTTCTTGTTCCCAAACCTAAAGAAATGGCTTGGTGGAAAAAGATTTGACTCCAATGATGAAGTCATCTCGCAAACAAAGGCCTATTTTGAGGACCTCGACAAATCATATTTTTTGGAAGGGATAAAAAAATTGGAGAAGCGTTGGACAAAGTGTATAGAGCTCAAGGGAGACTACGTTGAAAAATAAAAAGATTTATTTATAAAAAAAACTGTGTTTTATTCCAAAAGTCACGGACTTATTGACCCGCCCTCGTTATTCTGGGCGTTTACCGAAAAGATTTTGATTGTCTTGTCGAGATTATTTCAGTTTATTTCCAACTAGATTTATTGATTTATAAGATCGACAAAACTAAGGTTTACTTTGTCTATATATTACCATAGTTTTGTGGTCTCGTTTTTTTTGTTTTGATTACTTTGCTTGTGGCGACGGATTTTTATTTGAATTGTTGTTTAAATTCCAGCTTCTCAAAGCAAGCGTACCTCTCGGAAGTGATGAACCCGTACCCGCTCCCGGACAAGAGTCCCTCGTTCAAGGACTACGTGGGCAACAAGAACAACCGCTTCCTCACGCCCGCCTCCATACACAAGAACAGGATACAGCCGCCTTCTAAGGTAATAGACGCTTCTAGGGCGGTTTGTAAACTCTTAGCTTTCATATCTGACCTGGACCTGGGCGCCCACCACAATGTATCTGCCCAAGAGAACACCCCTAACGAATTAATTCTGCGGGGAAGTCACGACCCTCAGTCACGAGGAACAGACGACTCACAGAGAGAGAGCTTTCATACGTGCCTACCTACGTATACAGTTTGGTTAAAATATTGAAAAGAAACGGAACTTCACTCATGTTATTACAATTTGCTGGATCTTTGAAGTCATTTTTATCGTGGTCAGAACAATTTGATTGTGAGGTATTAGACAAAAAAAACTGAACTATTTATTACTATATTGAGTATTGTTTGGTCAACCTAACGTTGTTTTGCAGTTTGTCAGAATTAATTTCTTAAAAATCTCTATGCCACACACTAGGTCCATGTCCTGTGTTACGGGACAATAGTGATTCACGAATATTATGAAAATGAAAAATCCTATATTTTGACATATCTCTCGAACTCCTGTATATCTCCAGGTGGTGCACTTCTTCAACACGCCCCCGGACGTGTCGGAGGAGCAGCTGCTGCAGGTGTTCACAGACTACGGCGTGCAGCCCCCGCACACCATCTCCAAGTTCCCGCTCAAGAGTGATAGGTGAGAAACTTGGTCTGCTATTCATCATCATCCATCTTCATATAGATGTTTGGAGGTCAATTGGCAAAATTTTTCTGCGATCCCATGCTTGGAAAATCATAGAATTGGCGGATGTATACTCACGTGTGATAGGGTTTATGGTTCAAGATTTCTGTTAAAAATGTACAATTTCTCTTTTTTTTTACACACATACAAAGAGACACATGTGTGGATGGGATGGGATTAAAAGATTAAATAAAATTATGTTTTTCGGCTGTAGTCAAACGGAAACTTATACGTAAACACGTAAGAAATAGGTATATCATGTAAAAGAAAGATAAGTGTCGATCCACATAACCCTGCTTCATTCAACATGAGACAAGAAACATTACATCAACAAATGTGATAGAATATCACTATGATGTACACCAAAAAACAGAAATTACACAAAAAAATAGGTTTAATATTTTAAAGTGCTGCATATTGCGTGATAATGTGATAATTGACGCATACTGTATTTAATTTGCAGATCATCATCAGGGCTAATGGAGTTCCAGAACATCTCTCAGTCGGTGATGGCTATCATGGCGTGCAACCATGCCACCATACAGCATCCGGGTGAGTATCCTACCCATGTACATTGTATTCTTTCTGGTATTTTTTTATTTTTCCGCTTTTAGTTTTCACGTTTCTGGTTATGTTTTAGTTAACTGACCTTAGACAAGCTTAAAAGAGCTTGTAAATTTAAAAATAATTGTATATATTTTATTGATTAAAATTAAGTGTGGTTTATTTATTCATATTTCATGCGTTTAGTTGTATGTAGCAATATATGAATGTTTACACACACAAAACAAATGTGTTTTTTTATTATAATATGCATTAGAGGCGCCCCACGGTGTTGCCCGAGTTAATCCGGGATAAAAAGTAGCCTTTGTGTTTCTTTTTTTTTACTCCTCCACACATATTAATCCCCCTACGTGTTGTAGGGGATCTTTTTTTAGGTTTCTTTCTTGTACCTAATAATTCAATATAATGTAATGTAGCCTTTGTGTTAATCTTGAGTCTAATCTATCGTCATGCCAAATTGCATCCAAATCAGTGGCGGAAGCGGTCCAAACAGTACAAAAAAGTTAGTTAACAACTACCTTCTTATCCAAGAATCTTTTAGGAACCTAAACTTTAACTCCAATTGCCGCTGCATTTCAGGTGCCAAATTTCCGTTCGTGATGAAGCTATGTTTCTCGTCGTCCCGACAAATTGGCCAGGGCAAGAACCAAAACAACAAGAACGACGACAAGCGACAGGACAACGGTGTCGCCGAACACGAATACTAGTAAGGTTATACATATTATATAATATATACTACCTATATATTGTATGGTTATAGTTAAATGTGTATACAGTCGCTGGTAACTTGTGCAAAACTTTTAAAGGCAGTTTTAGTTAGACAAATTGTGTTGTATGAATTTTGGGAATTCGCGAATGAAATATGACTTGTTCCTTAGATAAAGTAGCGACAAAATAAAAGCGCTTTTTTTCTAATAGTTTCTTTAGGTTTATAATGGTATTAGACGATATGACTTTTTATAGTGCTCTAAAAGTTATGACTTTGGTGCCATCTCGAGAATTGATCTAATATAAAAAGCATTAGGAACTATTTTATAACATCAAAATGGTTGTTTGTATAGTACAGCAGTCGTCGTCGCTATACCAGAGGCCCATTGGGCGGCTTGATAAACTCTCGACACCAGAGTTGGCCACTCTCAATCGATAAGAAGAAGACCTCAAAATGTCATGCTACTATGATTTATAAATAAATTTACAGAAACCAGTTCTGCTACATTGCGAAATTTCTCAATTTTAACTTTTTTAAATATATTGCATGTACTTAAACATGCCTTAAATATTTTGCATTCATTACCAGCAAGTCTGTATAAACTGAGTCACTAAAGAATGGTTTTGAAAATTCAATTCAGATCGTTAGCGAGACTTTATGAAGCCATTCTTTATTGAAATAATTTAAATAATATATAGATTCACTTTAATTGTAAGTTGACGCATAGGAAGAACCGTAAAGTTTTGCAGAGATATTAACTTCATGTTCGAGTGAAGTTTTATCATTAAATATAATATATGTTTTAACATATATAGGTGTGTTATAATAATATTATGCTCTTTCAAAATAACCATGTTACGGGAAAATAACATTTAAAGTAAGTTCTAATAAAGACTTTTAATTTTATTTTGTTAGCATCAAACCTGTTAAAGAAATAATATATTATATTTTCTTATAAAACTTCACATACTGAGACGACAGTTTAATTAAGTTGTATTGTCTTATATATGTTTCAAGGTTACCATAAAATGTGACAGTCAAGTTATCATATTGTCTCGTTCTGGAGTACTAAACAAATTATATTAGAGTGAGACGGCAATAATGAATTGGGTTTTTACTAAAAATGTGCGCATATTTGAAAAAATATTTAATGAGTGTTTATGATTTTTAGGCTTGATCGTTGTACATAATTAGCGTTTATTTATAAATACAGACGTTTATAATATGCACAAATATTACGTCTCACTACAAAATATATCTGTAAAAAAAGTGTAAAAAGCGCAAGTGGTTTAAAAAAGACATTATTTAAGGTGTTTGGACCAATGTTTTGTCGGAATGTTGAAATGAATACGCCCTATCGCGTTCTCGCTCTTTCGTTTAATTTTTTATTCGTAACTTATTTTACTAAAATCTTTTTTTATATTGTCACATAAAATTATGTTTGTCATAATGTGTTATGTAAAAGTTAAAAGTTATAAAAAAGCGAAGAATCCATGGTTGAATTTAAGTAATGTTTTAAAGCTAGAAATCGACTTTAAAATTTTCTTTCAGACGTTGTTTGAGTTGCAGGTGTATTTTTTCAATGCCTCAGCTTTTATTTAATCAAACTAGTAAAATTGAAATATTACAACTTATACAATATGCCTGCGACATTTACAAGAAGGATTTATCATGAACATAGATAGATTTATAATGAATCTGAAAATTAGATAATAAAAGAGCGATTTTTGTGTTGGTGGTAGAAATGCCCAAAATAATAGTTACCAAGAATAACTTAATATTTAGTTGAAAGTACATTTATATTGTTGTGTAGAAGTAAACGTTAGTCAATTTTTTTGTCATGTTGAATTTATTGTAGTGATATTGTATATAGCCGAATATAATCTGCACAAAATGGTAGTTTATATAAATACTTACTTAAATGATAATGTTGTAATGTTGTAGTGTTAAAACAAGTTTTAATTCCAGCCAGTACATAATTGTTTTGTTTTGTCCGCTGTTTGTTATGTAAAGTTATGTATAAAATGGTGAAATATACATTAATACAGCCAAATATGTTGCCATTAAAATATTGACAACTAACATATATCATTATATATGTTTAATTTGTATATTCTACAAATACGGTTCTAATATTTCTAAACTTTGTTCCGGCCTACTAAAGTTTTTTCGAATGAAAATAATATATTAATGTTAAGTTTTTCTTTGTTGTTAAAGAATTTTATTAATTACGACAATGTTTTTTTTGTTTCTTAACTGTTTTCTAGTCAAAATTATAAAACATTAATAAATAAATCATGCGCTTATGTTCAAGCGCGTCTTTTATACTTAGAATGCTATCGAAAAAAATATTTAAAAAAAAACGGTGATTTTAGACTGACACCTTGATTTGTCGACGATTTTAAGATTTCTAAATACCAAATTTTTAATATATTCTCTAAGATATTTAAAATCTTTTTAATTGTAGGGACCATAGACTTTGACTCGGCAACTCTGTGACATTGCTTGTTAATAAAAAAAACAAGTAAGCAAAGTGACAGAAGTGGCAGCTTTTTATATAGTATATATTATTATTCGTTATTTTAACGAATTAAATGATATTTATTCTTCTATAAAAACTCTACACAATATTTCCCTAATGTGTTTCACATTTTTAAAATTATTAAACTTGAGCTATTTCAGACACTCGAGCGTTTGATATAATAATAATAAAATACCTACATAGTTTAAAAAATAAAATATTTAGTGTGCTTGCCGATCCTTGTCTAAGCCAAATACATAAGCCAAAGTTAATTACATGTTAGTTACGAGAAATGGAAAATAACCCATAATGTACATAGTAAAATGCCTTCAAAAGCCTTTGTTTCGCCACAATAGTATAGTAAAAATGACAAATTATGTCAATAAAATGTCAATGTAAAAATGTCTAAAGTTGATGTTCGAAATAGCTAAATATACTACTTATAACAGAAATACATAAGTCATTTGGAATGTGGGTAAAAATAAAAGTGTTTTAAATAATGGAATGGAATGGAATCACATATCTTTGAATATGTACTTAGACGGCTATTGTATATAGACTATACGTCATGATATATACTATTATATACCTATAACATACTTTTAGATAATTAATTTTGAGTTAAAATGTACGCTTCTCTATAAAACAATAGAGAGCAAGAGTTTAAATAAAAAGATCTTTCACATAATGATTTTTATAATAACTGTCAATTTTAAAATCTAAGCTTAGATGCTATTAACAAGCTATGGAAAAGTTTACATCACATTTAGGTAAAGTAACTACCAAAGAAGTTCGTGATGAAATATATGTAGGTGATGCAAATGTCAATACTTTATGCTTTAACAATTACGGGATGATAATTTTGACAGCTCTCCGTACATATTATGCCAAATTTGCAGATATATTTATGACAGCTGTCAATATTATTTTGCGAATCTACGAAGCATAGAAAATTATCACCCTATATACATTCTAAGCGACATATGTATCGAAAATTGTATTAAAATGGATTTAAAAGAATGGCACCACAGCATTATAAGTATGGGCGTACAAAATCTGAAATATTTTTGTGAAAATTACGAATATGCTTTTTTAAGCGATGTAAGCTTAAACAATATATTTGTTTTACAAAAGTAATAGGATAAATCTATGCGCCATAATAAATATAAACGCTTGTACAATTGGAAATATATTATGCTATTTATATGTAATGATATGTCAATTTCATATATTATTTTTTAGCGTAGAATACATAGGGTATGTGTAAGATGGGAAATATATCAATTAAGTATGCTTAAAATTTACATATCACAGTGACAAATAATAAAAATGTAATTCAATTGATAATAATTAAATGATCTGTTATTCACTGTCATATTATTTAGAAGAAGAAAAAAGTTGCATGATTATATTTTACTTATTTTGGTTTCTTTTCTTTATTCTTTGTCATTCATATATCACATACGAAATTAACTCTGTAAAGAGCAAAATACAAAACATACTGATTTTATTTACATACATTTTGAGTGCCCACATTGTAACAAAAACATTATTTTATAAATTAAATACACAGGTACAAAAAGAGTTCGGTTCACAAAGACGCACTTTGTAAAATTTTTGTTGTAAATTTGGGAAATAAGAAAATAAAAAATATCGTAAATGAAGATGATGTTACCTTGACCATCTTGTGTATGGTCAATCACCATCCTAATTATGGTCAGTTGCAAACTTTTTAGTAGATACGTTTGGTTCATTATGCTTTGTCTATAATAGTATGGTCGTTTTGACAGCTATACATTTTACGTCAAGTTCTCGGTAAACATATGAATAGATGGAAGTGACAGCTGTCAAATACTATTATGTTATAATGGACAGAGCACAATTACTAATACTTTTAACACATTTTTGGTTTGGACATTGAATCGAATCGAAGCTCTCTAGTAAAATATAAAAAATAGTAGCGTCTTCGTTAATCGAACGTCACCAAACAAGAAAGCAACTCACATAATGCTATTTGCTTCTAGTTAACGGCGCATCGGCGGACCACACACACACACATATCAAGACGGATGCCAACACACAGAAACACACACAACACCCACGGAGGGGAGGGGGACTGTTGCCATAATAAAGAATCATCCTCGTAGTGCGTCCTTTTCACACATGTACACGACTAATAATGTATCAGTTAGTGAGAGCGGGATAGATGTATTTTTCGTTGTTACTTTTTTAATACACGGCAAATAATGAATTGGTTAGAAAAAGCGGGCTAGATGTATCTATATTTGTTACACGACAAATAATTAATTGGTTAGAAAGAGCGGGTTAGATGTATCTTTCTTTGTCTTGCTATTTTTACAGAATCGTTTAGATTTTTCAATTATTTACGGTTTCTTTTTTGTATATCTCGTCAAGTATGTGTATAACGAAACTTTTAATTTTTTTTAAAATACGTGTATCAATTAAAAAAATACTTATGTTGTTTGTGTCTATTACCTGCAAGGTAAAAGATATCTGAATCTTTATTTACGTGTTACTTTTAATACATAACAAAAGTTACCAATTTAGTCACGAAAAGGATGATTTTTCCCCGAAAAGGCAACCACGTTATAATTCCTTTATACATTTACGTGATTGTAGATCACTCTTAATAAAGACATTAACATATAGAATTTCTAACTTTAATTTTAATTTAGACACATAACACGATTTCTCATTTATCTTGTCTCGTTATTTACATTTCCATTTATTTCCTTGTGTTTATTTTTTCTTTCTTCTCTTGTTTTGAGCTTTATTCGATTAAAGTAATAAGTAACGTTTTGTTGAACTAACTTATTATTTTAATTGTTAACTATTTATGTTCAGTTTTGTATGCGTTGGTGCATTTTTTTTATTTACTAGTTTAGTAATATAAAATGGCATTGGTTAAGCATTTTTCCGTTTAATTTGTGTATTTGGTTAGAATTTACTAGTTGTGTAGTGATTATGATTTACGAGTTGGTTTTCTGTGCCATTTTCAGATGTTGAAATGTCCATAAAATATTAATATATATAAATGATATAAAGATTTTGAGGATGGTACTGTTTTAATCTTTTGTAGTGACTTGAGGTGAAAAATGATATTAGCTTGTGAGTTAAAAGAAACTTAGTTTTTTCCCCCATTTTCCATAATTTATGTCAACTTTGACATTTGAAATGAGCTGGATTAGAATCCTATCGAATGTGGATTGTAATTCCTTGGTTGTTTTGTAAACATGACAGTTGTGAATTGTACAAGAAATAAAGTAACTGTGGTATAAGATAGAACATTTGGTTTCATTTTGTTTTTCTTGCACTCCTGCGCATGAGTAATAAACTGCCTCTCAACTTTTTAAGTTACTTAAAACCGGTATGCCTTGTCTAATTTAAAGAATGATAATTTTGACAGCTGTCAATTGCGTACACTATAAAAGTGTTAGGAAATGACAGGTGTCAAAAATATAATTGTTTATTAGCTAAGACATGGCATATTTACCATAAGTATGTTTTTTTTTATAATATTTTATAACTCATGTTCGGGGGATATCATAGGATCACGCTTGAAGTGTGCATGTTACTTTTATTTTTGCATGATCAATATATCTAGTGACAAACAAAATAACTGAATAATTCCTTTGACCATTAGACTCGTTTAGGACCCGGATATGAGCTAAGTGTAAGAGTTAGTGTAGCACATAATAGGCTAGTAGTAAGTGTCATTGCGATGTCAATTATATTCGATTAGTACCTAAACATATGACAGTACGGATTTTCTATAAATTTTCTTAAAAATTATTAAAAAAATATAGATGACTCGATTTATCGATAAATAAGCACAAGAACTAGATTAAGATTGTCAAATTATAACACCACGGTGTCGATGGTAACTCCTAATACACTTTGTTTTTATCATACTTTGTCTACTGATTAATGTTTTACTACATTTAGGAAATATATACGAATTACAACATTCATATTAATATGTTTCCTTTTTTTTAATAAAAAATCTGTCATTATCCGTGTGAGCCATGTTTGTGAACTATTTTGTAGTAAATGTACCACTACAAGTTCGTGAGGTGTGATCTATGTGGTAGATTGTCTATGTAACTGTTTTTCTGTATAAAACTCCTTGTACACAGTTATTTGGAAAGAATGCTCAGACTTAAAGATAAAAAAAAATTGCTAACTTAAGCATCAAAATATGTTGCAAATATATTGATGAGGACTATGTTATATCCTATACAACGTTGTCAATATGGTAAAGATATGATAAAGTTGACAAAGCATTTCTTTTTGTTAACCTATACTATCCCACTTCTGGGCAAAGGTCTCCCCCACCTGCGTCCCGGTCTAAGGCCTCCTCACGCCAGGCACCCGAAACCGTTCGAGATCCTGACATAAGCATAAACTGATTTACTTATTGTATTTATCAATATCACATTAGAATTTAATACAGTCTGGTATAAAGAGAGCATCCTTTCCAAAATGATTGCGATTTTGTAGAAAATTTCTAGTGAATGTGAGAATAGAAAACTAATTTGACATTGAATGTGATTCGCTGTGTTTTGTTTCCACTTGTATTATTTGTATAGTAAAGTCGTAGTCAAGATAACATAGCTGAATAAAATCTACAATAAATTAAATGTTATCAGGTAAATAGATGCATATCTTTTTCTCTAGTACTATTTTCGAAATATAAAAAAAAAACTTAAGTGTCTAGAATTAGGACTTGGTGTCGTGATAGCTTTTGTTTTTTTATTCTTTAATTATTTCCATACTTTCATTTTGTTTTCTATTTATTCAAATATTAATGTGATCCCGTTAAATATAATATTATACTGACAAAATGACACTACTCATCAAGCAAAAATTACTGAACACTGTCGAAGACATTGAAATTGACTTTTCCATATATATATTGTTACTTTTAAGACTATAGTCAGTTTTACTCCGTCTTATTACAAAACGTGGTTTAAATATTAGTCCAGAACTTTGAAAATAAAAAGTCGGTTCTTGTTGTTCAAACAATCAAATGTCAACTTCAAATTGGGACGTCTATCATTGGTTACATTTTGACAGCTTGATTATTATGACAGTAGACAGACAAATTTCGAACACAAAGAACGGACTGTATATTTCAAAGTTCTGGACTAATAGTTAAACCATGCTTTGTAATAAGGCCTACTGTTACTATTTCACAATAAAATATATAATATCAAATTGTCGCCCACAAGCTTACACAGAATTATTACTTACATTAAGGTTGTTATTATTTTTCTATTTTAATCTTCATTTAGATTACATTCATTGAATTATTACGAGTAGGATTGTAGTTACATGGTAAACATTAAATACATGTCAACACAACATAATATTCTTTCATTTACCACACACCTGTATCCCAGTTCAAATCAGAGTTATTTTATCTACAATACAAACAAAACAACGTTACACAATAATTATCACTATGTTTTGTCAATTCCAGCATGATCATTTTGACAGTTGTCATCTTCATACGTCTCTCTCTCTCTCTCTCTCTCTCTCTTGAGTCGTATTTCCTTATGACTGAGGGTCGTGACTGCCCCACATAAATAATTAGTTAGGGGAGTTCTCTTGGGCAGATACATCGTGGTGGGCGCCCAGGTCCTTCCACGGAAGACACATGTCCTCGGATATTGTGGTCACATTTCAGTTTCCTGACTAAATTTTCCTTTACAATTAAGCGAGACCACACATAACTTGAAAATACGCACTGGTGAAGGGCCAGATTCGAACCAGTATCAAGTATCTCTTTGCATTTCCCGTCAAATTCGAAAATATATAGAAAGATCTATCAGAATGATTATACATGATGATGTAATGGACATATTAAAGTGATCATGCATTAATCGCAGGTTTCTAAAACGACGAAAAGTAAATTAGTATTGTCACATATTGGATTCATATTTGTGAATGGAAAAAGTTGCATATCGTTATTTTAGAAATTGGCGGTTACTATGTATTCTCTAATTTATCTGTTGGCCAATTTTCTACTATATTTATTGAAATAAAATCAAATATTCCGGGACAGTGCACACAGCGCCATCTAGCCCCACACTAGGCAAACGCTTGTGTCGTGGGTATTAGGTAACAGATATAGTTAATACTTCTTTTAAAATATATAAGTAGGTACTTATTATAAAAGAAACATTCATATTGCATTTAACAATATTTGACAGTTTCTTCACTCGTAAGATTTGGCTGCAACTTATACCTAATCCTGTAGGTACTTAGACTATTATATATCATCATTGCATACAAAGATTCAAATGGCTTATATCTGAAAATAAATAAATTGTTGTACTTAAATAAAAATCTAATTTAAACCTGGACACCTACTATGAATCTAGTCGACCTACTTTATAGAGTAACTTGCTAAAATTTATCTTGATTTATTATTAACCATAGAATACGTATTTGTGCAAAACAACATACGAATTAAAACTTTTATTTGTATTATATACTTCTTCTTACATTTACTATAGTAACAGTATGTTACCACGAGTATATTTGTGTTTTTCAACCACATATGTTTGGCTAGAATCTACTAAAATTGTTTAAAAATACTCACTTTAATTGTACAAAAAAATATCTGAGTGCCACGTTATATTTGCTCAAATTTTATCTCACTATTATTCGCACTGTTTTAAATGAATTATTATAAAATAATATTAATTAATACCTACGTTAAAAATGAACAAAGAAAATCGGAAGAAATGTGCTGAGAAACTTTATTTGTAAATAGCGTAAGTAATTTTTGTGTTCTTATTTTTAATTTTGTAGTATTATTGAAATTAGAAAATTGAATTTATAAATTAATTAGTGCCGCACACGAACGCAAGAATATGTAAATTGTACTTACATAGAGAAATAAATGATGTTTTTGTACAGAGCGTTTAATTCAATCCTAATTATTGAATATTTTTAGTATTTAGCCGAAACGGAGAATAAAGTTTTTTAACGCTTAATAATATTATCTTAAATATGAAATGAATTATTTAAATTTCCCGGCAATATAGAGAAATGGAAACGCATACTTGCTGTCAAATGAAAATGTTGCCAAGTTAAATAAAGAAAATAGTCAAATTCACGCAAAATGTACTTACTTAGTCATCTTTAAGCGAATTTGTCATCTTGTTATGAACAAAGCATACTTAAACAATAAATAATTCTTGACTCTAAAATTTTTGAGAAATATCCTTACCTTCTATATAAATACTATTTCGCAAAAAACTTGGGTAAGTATTAATTCTCGTATCGTTGAAAAATTTCAAAATTAAGTTTAACACAACCTATAAGTATTTAATTATATGCTAAGAGTAGCTCCAAAAAGGATTTATTAACTGGTTATGTTAATATTTTAAGATTAAATAGTGAAATAACACATATTTTTTCATAACTATTTGAGTATTTTATGCTGGCAACTCACTTTTCGATAAATTGTGATTTGCAATGGTGGCTGCCTGTTTGTGGTTCATTGCTGACAACATTTGCGGAAAAGTTATCAAAAAACTTCATCAGGAAATAAGAAAAGGACTTTTCTAAATAATTCAGGTATAAAGGCTAAATGAAAGTGGAATAATTAATTGATTAGACTCTAAGTCCGACCTAATCTCAACAAGATGGCTGCTCGTCGATGCTTGAAATTGTAAAATGTAAAAGGGTTTTCTCATTTTGCTTTTTGGGTGGCACTTTTGATTGTTTATGAAATGATAAAGATGTAAACATTGGTGATAACAGAAATTATTTAGTTAAAAAAGACAAATTTTAATTATTTTCTGTAATCTAATTACATAATGTATGGCCTACTTACTACTGCAGTGCGGTCTAGCTTAAAATATACATATATTTTATAAGCATAATATTACGAGCCTTGTCTCCAATAACTGAAGCAAACATAACTACACCTAATTTAACCGAATGCTGCTCTTAACAATGATTTGGAAATGTAAAATATCATACTACCTAGATTTTAATATACCTACCTACTTACTAAAAATATCAGCTGGGGACATTGGTTTGACCATTGCTAACTAAAAAGATTGCGCTTAAAAAGTGATTCACTTAAACCGGTCAAATGACCGGTTTAAACTGCATAAATATGCAGTTTTTATAAACTAAAAGTTACGGATATCTTTATCGAATTATTAATTTTTCAAGTCTAGAAGATTACTTCCCAATAACAACTGATAGAAGCTATTTATACTTAATAAAAAATAACCGCCTATTTTGTCAAACATAACTCTATTAATGATATTAAATAACCTTCAACCTGAATTAATGAACCACAAGTTAGAAAAACCATATCAATTTTCCAGAACATGTATGAATATGGTTTATCTTTCACATGTGGTTTACCAACAGATAAAATACTAACATTAATTTATCTACAAAGCATATATTTTGGTTAAATCTCTGGGCTCTATTCTAATTTCTATTGAAGGACTTATGATTTTGGAACCACAGTTATAATCATCCATACTGCTGCTTCGTGTACACAGAACTATACAATATACACTTCTTTAGTTTTTTAGTTCATCATATTGTAATTATTTAAATTTCAGGATGAAAGATGACTGCCTAGTATGTAATACAGTGATAGATCCATCTAAAACTCACATCAAGAATGTGTTTCATGAAAAGGTAAATCAATTTTATGTTATTGTAAAAGGGCATATTTTATTTTATACAAGCTCGATTGACACTAGCGCACAACTCCCTGATGTTAAACATAATTTTAGCCTACAGAAAGTACAGCATGCTTGCCTAAAACAATATTAACTCTCAACTTGAAGGCCTATATCTTAGAGTTCATGCAAAACAGAGAATCCGGCAAAGAGTTCTGTAGAATGTGGGCTTGGCCACGTATAAAGATAGATTAGGATCATACTGGGGCAGTGGGGTATGTCAATAGCTCCGAGCCCTACACACCGAGCTGAGTGGAGGATGTGTAAATGCATTTCCTCCACAAAAAAAGGATCACTATGATCATAGAAAAAATAATTTAATGGGATCACCTCAGAAACAATCCCCATTGAATAAAATAAGAATTATTAAAATCAATTCATAAATAACACAGTAATTGAATATATACATACCCACAAAAAATACTTTCCATAGACTTGATAACCTCCTTTTTTGAAGTCGGTTAAAAAGTACCCAATGTCATTTACCTTACATTGTGTTATATCTATTGTGCTGTGGGAAAGAGGAATAAACATACAACCTTTTGATATTTATATAACAATGATATGATTTACTAACTATTTTTCAGTTACCAGATGGCAAATCATTGACAGAGGTTCTCGGAGACATCCTAAGCAAGACTCTAAATGAAGATGCAACACAGTATAAAGAGCTCTGCTCTAAATGTTACCAGCGCTGTTTGGATTATGAAGAATGTAGAAACAAGTAGGTCCCTAAATAAGCTATCAAATTTCCTATCAACTAGAAAACTTACTGATTTTAACGGATGGATTTAAATCATTGTAGCATAATGTGATTTAATTTTGCATAATATATATTTGGTGGTGCCTCTTGGTTTATTCACATTGATTATAGTAAAAAAGCAGCTATTGTGACCAACCAAGATCTATCTCCATAATAAATTTCATCTGAATTGAGTCAATAATTTGAGTGTGAAAGAGGGAACAAATATTCATTTTTATATGTTTAGTATTATGTTCTCACGTTTATCAAGGTTTTATTGTAACTAAAATATATTTACATACCATATTCACTGTTTTCATTTACTTTTTAAAAGGAACTAACATACATAGACCCTCATGAACACACAAATTTTACATATCAAATACCATTTACATTTCTTAAGAAAATATTAACTATCATTTTGTTATTTCTCTTTCAGAATGGCCACTATCAAATCACAAATAGCGGAAGAATACAGCAATACAATACAGAAGTCACCAAAGAAACAGACTCCAGTGAAAATTTTGAGTAAAGTGGTGGTTCCGGCGTCCAAGTTATTGCCCGTACCAGCAGACTTTCAACTTAACTTTGGACAACTTAGCCAAGCTGTATCTAAAGCTAATATTTTAAGTAAATCTAAGGTATATTTACTTTGTATGTTTTTAGAAACTTTATAAACAACTCCAAAAAAGAGGAGTTTCTCAGTTTGATATTAAGTAAGTTTGAGTTGTCGCTAAGGACAGGTGTAGATGGAAGAACATCATTAAGGAAAAACTAATATCCCGTGGGGGGATTCACAACCCTCAGTATCATTACTGAGGGTTGTGAATCCCCCCAACGACGATGGACAACGACGCAAAGAGGAGGAGGACGTTTGAGTTAACGTGGCCAAATCTGGTGATGTGAGTTTCCAAACCCCCTAGGAGCCTCTGAAAAATTCTAATTTGAAATTGAACTTACCAATGTCATCAGATAGAAATGTGCGTAAATATAAAACGGCGTAACGAATCATCATGGTTTTTGGTGTAGGTAGTATGAGGTCTTAGGGTACTTTTTTTTTTCAAAAAATGCCACTTATTTACAATAAAATTAACATCATGCATTATATCTTTTGCTTGTGAAATGGCACAATACAAAGTTATGGCCAAAGAAGAAAAAAAACGGATTATTGGACCACCCTAACTCAAGTTACTTGTTAAATATATAATATGTTATTCAAACAACCCTTTCTCATTCCAGCCATTCAACTTTAAACTCTCTGTGGGCTCCTCTCTCCTAAACCCTCAAGCCACTACACCAACTGTCAAAATCAGCACCACATCTGACAACTCCCTCCTGTCAACTGTCAACAATGACATGTCACAGGAATGGAACACTAACATGGTACCGAAGGATATATTCTCGACGACCGAGGATGACAATCAGGAAGAGAGTAATGATAATCAAATCACAGGTATGTAGGAAATGTTATGTCTCTCTTAAGTCGTATTTCCTCATGACTGAGGGTCGTGACTCCCCCACAGAATTAATTCGTCAGGGGAGTTCTCTTGTGCAGATACATCTTGGTGGGTGCCCAGGTCCTTCCACGGAAGACACATGTCCTCGGATATTGTGGTCCTCGAACATGTCAGTTTCCTCTAGGATCTAGCTAATATGTTCAGACATCTCTGTACCTGATTTAATCAAAAAAATTCAGCGGTTTGAAAGATAAGAAATAAATATCATACACTCACAAATGTTTGCCTCTATACAAAGTAGAACCCTAATTCATTACAGAATTTTATAAATTAAATGGCGGCCAGAATAGGTATATTACTCGCATAGGATAGAATGACTGTAGTTATATACGAGAGAGACGCTCTGTTAGTTTAGTTGGTAGTGGCTCTGCCTTTTAATCTAGGGTCCCGGGTTGGATTCCCGCATGACACAAGTATTTATGAATATTAAAATTTGTAATTACTTGTGTTGAGTCTGGTCGTTTCTATGTATAATAAGTATGTATTTACAAAAGAAAAGTATAGTATATGTATTATATCTGTTATCTAGTGCCCATGATACAAGCGTAAGCTTGGTATGGGGCTAGATGGCGCTGTGTGATGTGTCCTGAAGTATTTTTTTTTATATGTCCTGCAACATGTCGTTCACGTATTTCTTGAAAACTGTATGTGTTATCGACATAGTTCTTTATGTATGTTTCTTTACACTTAGAGAACAGTGATTTTTTGTCAAATTTGATACAGTAATTTTGAAAATTTAATAATTATGTCGTGGGTATTACATAACAGATATAATATATATAAAAAAATTATTTTAATACATACTTACTATACATACAAACGACCAGACTCAACATAAATAATTATAAATTTTAAAATTCATTTATGCTTGAGTCACGCGGGATTCCTAACTCCTAGATTAGAAGGCAGAGCCACTACCAACTATGCTAACAGGCCAGTCATATCAAAGTACCACATTTTTTTTCTGCTTACAGCTGATGTAACTCAAGCCAACAATGACCCCACTCCCGGAGTGAACCAGTCGAGTGTCCCGCGGGATGCAGACGAGCACGAGATGCAGATAGACGAGGAGTGCAGCGTGGCGCTGCTGCCCGTCAAGACTGAGGGAGACACTGACTTTATTGATATGAAGGTAAGGTAATTATATATAGAAGATAAGGTAAATATAATAAAAATAATTAAGTAAATAAATAAAGAGGTAATTATTCCGGGACATTGCACACAGCGCCATCTAGCCCCACACTAAGCAAACGCTTGTGTCGTGGGTACTAGATCAGCGGTTCCCGAAAGGTGGTCCGCGGAACCCTGGGGTTCCGTGGAAAGGCCGCAAGGCTTCCGTAAAAAAATATAAAATAAAAATTCCGTAATAAAAACCTACATATTTACAGTAAAAGTATAAAATAATTTAATAAAACTTGATTGTTTTTCATTTATACCTTTAAAAGGTAGGCAAATTCCCAGTTAGCAACGTAGGGTTCCGTTAGGAAAAGTATAATCAATTAGGGTTCCTTGGCAAAAAAAATTGGGAACCCCTGTACTAGATAACGGATATAAATCTTATATACTTTTCTTTTGTAAATACATACAAACGATCAGCCTCAACGCAAGTAATTATAAATGTTAAAGTTCATAAATAATTGTGTCATGCGGGAATTGAACCCACAACCCCAAGATTAGAAGGCAGAGCCACTGTCAGGGCACTAAGCTAACAGGGCAGTCAAAAGTGTTAGAATTTTTAAATATTTTCATGTTCTTCTTCAGATGGGAGGTCTAGGAATAGGCATTTAAAGACATTTATTGTCCTTTTTTTAATTAAATAAGTGACAAACAAGCAGACAGCCCGCGTGATGGTAAGCAGTTACCATCGCCGGTGATGCAGCGCTTTACCAGCACAGAAAACCTTGTAAAATTAAGCTACATACACATTAAGGCATGGTTTACAAAAAAAGCAAAATGTAAATACTCAATAAGATACAAAAAGTTGTAATAGAAAGTGAGAATTAACAAAAATTTGAAAATATTGTGCAGAAAAATATTTTTCTCACCTCCGGGCCGAAAGTGACAACTTTCGTCCCCCTACGCGGGACGAAGTAGTCGCTTTTCGGCTCCGTCGATGAGAAAAATTGTATACACACCGCGGACAGTAAATAAGGAAGCCTCAGATCACATGTTTGTCGACCTCGGCTCCGCCTCGGACGACAATTACATGTGATCTGAGACCTTCCTTATTTTACTGCCTAGGTATGTAATATACTAATACACCTATTCCTGTTGCTCCTCCACTGACTTGCATGAAATTCTTCCTCCTCCGCTACCAGACTTTAATTTTTATTTATTTCTCATTACAGACAGAAAACTTCGCGGACATAATAACACTCTCGGACGCTAACTTCAAGATATTCAACGCGACCAGCGGGGACGAGGATGATGATGAAGAACGTAAGTAAATAGTTTTTTTATGCTAATTGGGATCAAACCTGACTATTATTACTTCATTATACAGATGAAATTAGTTTCTTACTAGGCTTGTTTTTTTTTACTTCGTCTGACTTATGTTTTGAATACTCTAGATATCTGTAATCAACATGGTTACCTCTAACCATCATCTGTCGGTATTTTTGGTATGGGAGTAGTTTTAGTCCAATAAGTGAATTTTTTTCGTTTGGGTTCTCAAAAATATATAATACTAGCGGACCCGACAGACTTTGTCCTGTCTGTTGATTCTTTTATTATTTTGTTAGATAGAAAACGTTTGTATGGGAAAAAGAAAACGGGCAGTTTTTAGGGATTTTCCGGCATTTTTTTAAACCATCCTTGAAATTCAACGAATTTTAAAAAAATATTAGCAAAAACTGTTTAGTCTTTGTTGAGTTATGCGCTTACCAACACATTTTGCGATTCAGTTTTATATACAAGAAAGGAGAAGATTAGTTAAAAAGATAAAAACATTATTTGTAAACAAAAGATTACACGTCAATTACAAATATCACTATTGTACATAACTTATATTAGATGCAATATTTATATTATATATTATATTAAATAAAAGAAAGGGGTGTTAGTTACACCATTTATAACTCAAGAACGATTGAACGGATTTAGCTGAAAATTGGTGGGGAGGTAGCTTAGAACCAGGAGACGGACATAGAATACCTTTTTTAATTGAATGAAATCCATGATCTGCCTTATTGCCTCTAAAGCGGAACAGAGTTCGCCGGATCAGCTAGTATAAAAGCTAGTAAAATTTATTTACACAAAATAAAGTTACATACAGACTATTATATATAGTATTTAATATATATATTTTTATCCGTTACAGATACGATAGTAGTAAACGGTGACAACGCATCCATTCTAGAGATGATGACTGGACAGAAGGTGATCTATGAGAACGGGGGGCTGTCCCTCGTCATGGAACCACACGGGGATGCGGGACAAGGTAAGATAAGATATACCATAAGGTAAGAGTCATATTCCTCATTATTGAGGATCGTAACTCTTAGTCGTATGCCGTACGCCCCCACAGAATTGACACATGAGAAGTTCTCGTGGGCTAATAAATGTTATCATTTCATATCATTTAAAAAAAAAAAATATGTTGGCAAAAATGGGTAATTCTTGAATGTATAATAGTAGTTTATGCAACTGTCATATAATTAAGGGTATTAAAACACGAGTGTGAGTAACACTCGTTACTATTATGAAACTCGCTGCGCTCGTTTCATAAACTCACACTCGTGTTTTAATCCCGTGTTATATGCAGTTGCATACACTACTTTATCTTCACTAATGCATTGATAATTTATTAAATTAAATTCACGCGTACGTGTATTGTCACAGTGATTTTGCCGCCATTAAAATCTAACCAACGAGAGTGCAGCGCGACCAACCTGATTGGCCCTGCAATCAGGTTGGTCACGCTTTTTCGATGTTATAATGAGCTATTACGATATCGATGTGGATATTATAACATCATGTGAAATTGCTTAAATTGAGTTATTTGTTGTCTGTGCTATAACAGTAGTAATTATAAGTCAAGTATTGGAAACATAAGTAGAATGTTACAACATTAGTGTAGATAAAACCATTTAAAGCACACCAAGCCATCAAACCACTAAACCATCAAAATTACGTAAGATTGGTTGATGAATATAATAAGTTGGCATCTGAACAAAAGCTCGCATTTCGTAATTTCGGTTTTTCGGGAACACAACCCAATAACTTTGAGCTTCAAAGGCAAGCTCTCATATGTCTTATGTTGTCAACTTTAGATTAGAAGGTAGTACGGTTACATTACGCATACCTCAGTACTGTTTAACATTGTTGTACTGCAACAGATGTTATTATTTTATTCCAGATTCCGGCGACGAGTCGCAAATAGAGCTGCAAGTATCGGGCGACGAAGAAACTACCAACGCCATCATAGCTGCGGCGCAGGAACAAGGTATGTAGTATATACTACCATAGTTTATATAATCATTTAATATATAAACATACTTAATCACGTTTATTAATAAAGGCTTAAGTTTGTGTATTGGTGTGACTGTCTCGTTTAAGCTCCGCGACGGAGTGACGGATTGTCGTGATATTTTGGGGTCCTGCAAGCGACATCTTTCTTTAGGATCGTATTTCCACAATGACTAAGAGTTGTACACAGGCACAAGGTGTGTGGAGAGATAAATAAATAAATAAATAATTTATTTAAGTGACACACTTATGAATTATAACAATATGTTCACTGCACTCCACACTAGGATAACCTGTGTTGTGGAAAGCAGGCTATGATATTTATAAATGAATATATACAGTTTATTGGCACCAAATAACATGATTAGTGGCTATGTTATATAACTAACTCTTATGTATTGTTGTTAGAACAGACATTCATAAACATCAACCATTAAAGTCTTTAACTAAGAAAATGCGTTATTAGAGCAAATTAACACGGCAATCTTCGCCTTAGCCTTGGCAAAGTAAAATTAGCCTTATAGAATATACGAGATATTGTTGCAGCAGCGCTCGTGGATAACTAGCCAATAAGAGAGCCACAGATTCGGTCACAGTGTAAAATATTTTCTTATTTTCGTAGTAATATAAAAAAAGTAATACAACTAAATAAATTGAATTATTGTGATCTTAAAGGTTTGTCATTTGTCATATTACTTTTTGAATAATATTCATTTTTTCTCAACTCCAGGTGGTGCCTTCATAAAAGTAGAATCAGGCGAGATGTACCGCGTCAAGTCTATAGCGAGCAGAGACGGGCGAGAGAGACACCTAGCGACATCTAGCGAGCCGCTAGAGATGTCTAGCGAGGCGCTAGAGATGTCTAGCGAGGCGCTAGAGACGACTAGCGAGCTCGACCAGCTAGTGTCTATGCACGGACAACAGTACTCTTGTAATGTTTGCACACAACTGGATACTGATGGTAAATAGCTCTACATTGTATAGTACCTAGCGACATCTAGCGAGCCGCTAGAGATGTCTAGCGAGACGCTAGAGACGACTAGCGAGCTCGACCAGCTAGTGTCTATGCACGGACAACAGTACTCTTGTAATGTTTGCACACAACTGGATACTGATGGTAAGTAGCTACATTGTATAGTACCTAGCGATACCTAGCGAGCCGCTAGAGAGAGATGAAACCTATCTCCCTGTTTCAAACACGCAGCGAGCAGAGGGCACAGTAAAGTACGCTCGACAGTCGTGTGTCAAACGGCACATCACTCGCTCACTGACCGCGTCGCTAAAGTATACAAAATTAATTCGAATTGTATCAGTAACTATATCTAGGTACTTAAATAAGCAATTTAGAATCGAATTCGAGCGAAACAGGCTTAATTTAGTAAAAATTAAAAAAAAGGTCTGTAAATATTATTTTTATAATAACACATACAAAACAATCGTTGATAAAGTATTAATTTATCAAAGTTTAGTTTCGGCCAATCAGCGCCTTCCTAGGTCTCCGCTAATCACAGGTTACCTTGTCGTCCAATCAGAGCACCTGTCACCAACTTTTCTCTTTGGTCGCCAGAGAGATGTGTAACTCCTGGTGACCAAAGACGACGCTATGTGAGAATTGAGTTGGTTCATGAAATGAAGGAAGACTTATCCGATCAAGGATTGAATACATGGTTAATATACATTTATAAGATCAATTAAAGAAATAATAATAATTATACAAATTATTCCTGTCTTGATTTTCGACCGTCTTCATCAACTAGCTATCGAAGCTTTTGGACTACACCTAGCCAAACCTGAGTAGGTATTAAAATAGATATTCTATCATAATATTCAGTCATAATATAGGTCAGTCTCGCACCGTTCACTACGGAGCTCGGCCGCGTTTCGTCGCTGCCAGTGACTCGTGCGAAATGGCCTCGTCCACTGTGAAGTGTGCGTCATGTAATGTCGTTATAAACGAACTTTTAGCATTTTTGAGTAATGTGCTAGATTATATGGATGAGGACAGTATCCACCAATTGGTGACATCTTCCTTTGATGTGGCGAGCATTGCACAAGCAAAAGTTTTATTATTTGACTCGGTGCCTAATGCAAGAAATATGCCAGTGAGGAGGAAGGACGGCAAGAAAAGAATGTCTCGAGACCTCGATGACATTATATGCTTCATGAAAGGCATGGATGCGGAACTGTTCCCTATTTTTGTGGCGAAGGATCTACATGCAGTGCCTAGTGTGAGTTTTGACCACATAGACTGTACGCGCTTGTTAAAAGATGTAGCCAAACTTCAAAGTGAGGTTGCATTGCTGAGGGAAGGCGCCGTTACGAAAGATATGTTGGACTCACTCAGAAAAGAGATTGATAATATGAGGCATGCGTCTATTATTGACAACTACCCGTCTCACGATAAGTTTATCAATAAAAGAAGAGGAGCGTGTCTTCATGACAGTTATTACGAGATGTGCAGCGGTCCTATAGGCTTGCAGTATGTTCCTATAAAGTCTGCGAATGCATCGGCATCGTATACTGCTGGAAACAATCACTCGACACCGACGCGGCAACATTCAAACGGCGCGAGCGTTCCGTGTAGCGCAATCCAACACCAGCGGCCGACTGACAGCGCCACCCGGCTCGTGGAGGCCAGCACTGACGTTCCGAACACGGCGAGCGAGCGGGATAGCGGCATTTCCAGGCCCCGCGGTGCGAACGGGACGGCAAGCGTGCGCAGTGAGGCCTCGCCTAAAACCACTGCGGTTTCGAATGTACCGGTTAGCGAAGTAAGTGCGCGCGCGGAGTCTCCATCGATACAACAATCGATTATGTTGTGTAAAGCAAATGTCGCATTGAACAATACTGCTGTTTCCCCTTCTATGTTAAATAATGTCATTAAAAACTGTTCACAAGTACCCAATGATAACTCTGAATGGCAAGTTGTGCAATCCAAAACTGCCAGAAGGTATAAATTAATTGGCCAAAGAGGACGGGCGATCACTGCACCGGACTGCAAATTTAAGGCTGCGGAAGTAAAAGTACCGCTATTTATATCTAATGTTAGTAAAGATACTGGTGAACAGGATATAATAAACTATATTAAGGATATGACAGGTGAAGTTGTTTCTTTGAAAATGATAAAAATGAAAACAAATAGAAAGTTTCACGCTTATAAACTATTTGTTTCGAAAAATAAATTGGATACATTTTTAAACGATGATCTTTGGCCTGATGGTGTTTCGTTCCGGCGTTTTGTGTACTTTGCATACGGACCGAAACAAACTAAAAGTAATGTTATAGAAAATAATTAAGTTTTACTATGGATAGTCACAACAGTACCTGTAAATTTATTAGTTTTAATTGTAAAAATTTCAAATCATCTATAGACGATGTTAGGAAGTTGTGTGGTTCAGCTAGCTTAGTTTGTCTCCAGGAGACATGGCTATTTGATTATGACATTCCCATGTTAGGTACAGTTTCTCCTGAATTTGAGTACGTTGGGAAAAGTTCAATTGACAGCAGTGAACTCTTAATTGGTAGACCATATGGAGGTGTGGCTATCCTGTGGAGGAAAGGATTGTTTGATAGTGTATCGGTAGTCGAATGTAACAGCTCAAGATTAATAGCTATCAAAGCATCTGTAGGTAGTCATTCTATTCTTGTATTTTCTGTGTATATGCCTGTTTTGTCGAGACACAACTTGCCTATTTTCACAGAAGTGCTGAGTGAAATTAATGCTATTGTGGAGAGCAGTTTTACCCAAACCGTGTTTATATTTGGAGACATGAATGCTCATCCTGGTAAGCTGTTTTATACAGAACTTAGTAATTTCTGTGAGGATAGGTCGTGGTTGTGCGCAGATGTAGAATTTATGGGAATAGACTCTAATTCATGTACATACTACGATATGTTTCATGGAACTGGAAGCTGGCTGGATCATTGTGTTGTCTCGCAATCAGCCTGGCAAACTATTGTCAATGTCGGGATAGATGATGATGTATTTGTGTCCGATCATCTCCCAATATTTGTAGAATGTAAGCTAGGTGAACTTAGTCCTGTACTTAAGCCTAAGGAGACACATTGTAGTGCTGTGATCTGGGGGGAACGAGATGAATCTCAAACACGCAAGTACCAGGAGCTCTGTAACAAGGGGTTGCGTGACATTGACTTCCCTCCCGAATTTGCGACGTGTAGTTATGGTTTATGTAACTTACCCGAGCATAAACTAGTTATAAATAAGTTGTACGCAGATTTAATTAAGGTGATTAGCGATGCGGCCGTTCAGACTAAAAATACAACGGTAATTAGATGTAAAAGAAAAGTCATCTGTGGCTGGAATCAGCATGTTCGAGACTCGCATCGGATGGCCAGGATTAACTATGAGGAATGGATTAATCTGGGTCGACCAAAATCTGGTCCTGTTTATGACAAGATGTCCGAGTCGCGTAAAATCTTTAAGAGTCGACTAAAATGGTGCCAAAAACACCAAGAGCAGATAAAAATGGATATCGTCGCTAAGCAGAGAGCAGAAAAAGATTTTGGTAGATTTTGGAAATCCACGAATAAACTCAATGTTAAACCTGGCCTTCCAGCGAATATCTGTGGCAAAAGTGACCCGGATGAGATAGCCAGCCTGTTTAAGTCACACTTTAAGGTGCAATCTCCATTGGGCCCTTCTGCCACTGTGCTCGATGATGCGCCTGTCGTGCGGGTAGATGAGCCTCTACTTCAATTTTCTGCGAAACAAATTAATAAAGTTATAAGTAGTATGCGTAGAGGTAAGTCTCCCGGACATGATGGGCTCAGCATCGAACACCTTAAATATGCAGGGGTGCACTTGCCGAGGGTCCTGTCCTTGTTCTTCAATATGTGCATTAGTCACTCTTACTTACCAGATGACTTGATGAAAACTATCGTGGTGCCCATAGTGAAGAACAGGACAGGAGATATCTCGGACAAGAGCAATTATCGTCCTATATCATTGGCTACTACAGTCGCCAAGGTATTGGATAG
The DNA here is from genome assembly GCA_927399415.1 of Macaria notata. NCBI lineage: Eukaryota > Metazoa > Arthropoda > Insecta > Lepidoptera > Geometridae > Macaria > Macaria notata. Next base: position 1,147,840 of record OV656750.1, on the reverse strand, counting down.
CATGCTTGATCAGAGTTTGGATGAATATGTACAGTTACAGGACGCACAGTTCGGGTTTCGCCCCGGGCTCTCCACGGAAAGCGCAATCCTGGCTCTCAAGCATACTGTCCAATATTATACGGAGCGGAAAACACCGGTTTTCGCCTGTTTTCTTGATCTCTCCAAAGCTTTCGATCTCGTAGCATATGATGTGCTTTGGAGAGAGATGGAAGACAGGGGTATCCCGGATGAACTGCTCCGGATATTCCAGTATTGGTACAGCCGCCAGACCAATCACATCAAGTGGGCAAGTAGTATCTCGGACTCGTATAGGTTGGAATGCGGAGTAAGACAGGGTGGGCTCTCCTCGCCTAGAATTTTCAACCTCTATGTGAACGGTCTCATAGCCAAGCTTAGCAGCATGCGTGTCGGGTGTCACGTGGGTGGTGTCTGTGTCAACAACATCAGTTATGCTGATGACATGGTGCTGCTGGGACCTACTGCGAAGTCTATACGAGATATGCTCAAGGTTTGTGAGAACTACGCCGCATCGCATGGTCTGATATATAATGTTAAAAAAAGTGAATACATGGTCTTCAAGGCCGCTGGTAAGTGTCCTGATTCTTTCCCTCCTATTACCCTTAATGGCTTGAACTTAAATCGAGTAACTCGGTTCAGATATCTCGGACACATACTTGTCGACGACCTTAAAGACGATGAGGATGTAGAAAGGGAGCGCAGGGCGCTAGCAGCTCGAGGAAACATGCTGGCCCGCAGATTCGCCCGTTGTACGGACCAGGTCAAAATTACGCTATTTAAAGCGTATTGTCAGGGCTTGTACACGGGCGGTCTGTGGTTCAGATGCTCCCAAAAGTCTCTAGATACCCTGCGAATTCAGTATAATAATGTCTTCAGGATGATGTTGAAACTTCCCCGATTTTGTAGTGCTTCCAACATGTTCGCGCAAAACGAAACCGACGGCTTTAATGCTCTCATTAGGAAGAAGGTGGCGTCGCTAGTGCGGAGGCTGCGGGGGAGTGACAACATCATCTTGAAAGCTGTAGCGGCAGACCCGCATGCGCCTGTACTGAGACATTTCGTGCGGACTATGATTCCGCAAGGAATGCCTCCTAAGTACATGACGTATTAAATAATGTAACTACATGTACCTACTTGTTAATTATACTAACCCTAGCTTGTAAGAATAGTTATAAGTTACTAACAAAATATGGATCAATCAACCAATTGTAGTCCGAAATAAATCATTTTGAATTTGAATTTGAATAATACTGGCTCGAAATTACTCGTACTAGTCACGTTACTCAGGGAATACTAGTTTACCTGCTCTCCTGCAGTAATAAAATTGAAATATGTACTAGAATATATACTTTCCTTCGGCACTTTCTCTGAGTTTAATATATCGTCGATGGTGAAATTATTGTACCAACTAAAAGAAGTGACCCGCGTTCTTTAAACCCGTGGACTTAATCCGTTTACGTACGACCAGGAGCGACGCTGCCATAGAGTTGTTTCTAATTGTGACACCTAAAGCATAGTTGCAATCAAAATCTACCGTGTGCATATCGGTACCAAGCTGGTCAACTTCTCAGATTCAGTATACCGGGCATACATCTTATCCGTATCTTTTAACACCTTCCTTCCTGATTGAATCAAAGGCAATAACTTTCTCCCGAATAAAACTTTTCGGATACCCAGCCCAAGGCCTAATAAGGTTCATCCAATGCACGAACCAAGGGCTTCTCTACTCTTGGATTATGAAAAAATAAAAAATTGTTCATATAATTCGCCTAATATGGAGCAATTTATACATCAAATAAACAATACTAAATTACATTTAAGTAAGGCATCATCCGCCACATTTTTATGTATTTGCACGTGTGTACTGCAACATCTGCCCCGTGGCGCTATGTGAAACTAAACTTGAAACTCACAAGTGCTAATAACGAAGTAGATAGATTGCTCCTAGAGAATTCGGAGTTAAAAAGAAATATAGCTAGTCGAGACGCAAAAATCAAGATTTTGAAGGATGTTGGATGTACAAATATGAATCTTAGAAGATCGTTAACCCCGAAAATTAAACACAATGGAACCCCGAAGATTAAAAATACAGGAACTCTTTTACAAAGCACGCCGGTGACATCGGCGCAAGTATTACCAAGAGCTTTGAATTTAAACAATAAAAATAGTGAAGAAAGTCCAGTCCAACTTAGTCAAGATTTACTACCGGAAACGAGCCACAAGAACTGTCCGATTCAAGATAATAGGGAGCAGGAAGGAACATTATTAAATTCTAAGGAAGAAACTAAACATAAAACTATATATATACTAGGAGATCAGCAGGCTAAAGGTTTTTCTAAATGTATGATTATAATGAGAGAATCAACCATGTGGAATGATGTTTATAGGGTATCAGCTACAGTTAAACCGGGAGCCCCAAGCTCCTTAAGCTATTGCGAATCTTTAAAAAGTTCTCTTCAAGATAGTGACAGAGTTGTCCTCATGGTGGGCTCTAATGATAAAAATCCATTTAAATTACTAAGTAATCGTTGCTTAGCACTGAATCAAATTAGGCAAAATAAAGTATACGTTTTAAATGTAAGATCAAATGCATATTTACGCGAAAAAACTCTTAACAATCATATTGCAAGTCTTCTCAAGACTTATGCGAATTGCTCTTTTATTGACTTAGGTAACAAATCAAATTATATATACGAAGTAAACAAAAAAAATAATTTAAAAATTGACTGTGATGACATAAGTTCAACCTTATCAAAAACAGGCCAAGGTGTCTGAGCGCGGTACCTCACAGGTAATTCTGGAAAATATGACGGAAACAAATGAATCGGAAATCAATTTCAAATATTTCAAATATTAACTTTTCATTTATTGCATCAAAATATAGCAGGGGTAATTAACAAAGCTAGAGACATCGAATCGTGTTTAGTAGAATTAAGAGATAAAGACAAAAAAGATGTAGACGTTTTATGTTTTAGTGAGACATTTATAAAAAAGGGCTCTGAGTCATTATTAAAAATACCTAACTACAGACTGGTTTCAGCGCATTCACGGAACTATAAAAGAGGAGGCTCCTGCATAATGATAAAAACTGAATTACAATTTAAAGAAATACATTTTATTCAAAATTTAGCTAAAATATTGTATTTGAAGCGTGTGGTATTGAATTTTGGTATTGAAATTTTACAGCATAATTTATTAATCATATGTATTTATAGAGTCCCTAAATATGATTTGACGGAGTTTTTAAACCGATTAGCACAATTATTGCGAACATTAACTACCAAACCAAAATACAAAACTAAAAAAATAATTCTAACGGGTGACTGGAATTTAGACCTACTAAAAAAAGGCAACCGTCAAAAAAATTACACTCAATCTTAACAAGATATAATCTCGAACACATAATAAAAGTTCCTACTAGGTTAAAATCTTGCCTCAGCCAGTTTGCTACGAACATTAAGAGAAATGTTAGGGGGGAACACACTGTTTAGCGCTGTCTGACCATGACAATGGATGAGTGTGGAGGTTAAAGCTAAAAAATGTACGCCTGAATGGATTGAAGAGAAAAGGGACTTCTCTCAACATAATATAAACAAATTTTGTGAGTCTATAGGCGCATTAACTTTTTCTGAAGTTTATGAAAAGACTACTCTCAACGAAGCTTTTTCTACATTCCATGAGATAATTTTACTGTTTTTCAATTTATGTTTCCCTAAAAATGTACTTAAAATGTCACTCAAAAAGAATATTAAATGTAAATGGCTGTCGAAAGGTATAAAAAAGTCATGCGTCCAGAAGAGAGTACATTATTTGAAATATATACATTTTAAAGATAATAAAAAAGCGAATTGTAAGATCTACAAATCATACAACAAAATACTTCAAAAATGTATCAAAAATCACAACAAATCGAAAACACAAAATATATAAATAATAAAAAAAATAAGGTAAAGGCTGTTTGGGATGTTGTACGTAATAATATAAGTAATGATATAATACCAAGCACCGAATTTGATAATATTTATATAGATAATAATAATGTAGTGAATCCTGACATAATTTGCAATAAATTTAATGACTATTTCATTAATGTGTCAGTATACTCTAATAACTCAACTGATGATGTTTACGATACAGTAACAAATAGACCATTAGAATCCATATTTTTGGAACCTACCAATATAAAAGAAGTCTTGAATCTAATAAAGTCGTTAAACAACACAAACTCAGTAGGATACGATCAGCTTAACACAAAACTTTTGAAATTATGTGGTTCTTATATTTGCCAACCTTTGTGTTATTTAATTAATTTATCTTTTGATGAAGGAACATTCCCGGAGGACTTAAAAATATCAATTGTAAAACCCTTACATAAAAAAGGCGAAAAAATTGATATGAACAATTACAGACCTGTTACACTCATTCCAGTATTATCAAAAATATTTGAAAAGGCTATGCTCGTTAGATTAAATAAATTTATGAAAAAAATGATATAATAAGCACAGATCAATATGGTTTTATAAAAAATAGTTCAACTACAGTAGCATGTTTAATTTAATAAAAGAAGTAACTAGTATTCTAAATGATAAAAACAAATTCAAGGTCGCAGCTTTATTTTTAGATATGACAAAAGCTTTTGATTTAGTGGACCATAAAATAGCATTACAAAAGTTGTTTTTCTATGAAATTCGGGGAAACGCTTATAATTGGCTAAAAAGTTATTTGCAATGTAGAAAACAATGTACAGAAATATCAAAAATTATAAATGGTCACAAACAAATCTTCCGATCAGAATTTGTGAGAAACAAAACTGGTGTCCCTCAAGGGAGTATACGGGGACCTCTTATCTTTCTAACATATATAAATGACATTTCAACTGCAGCAAATAATAATAATAAGTGTATCTTATACGCGGATGATACCACAATCATACTGAAATCAAAAAGTATTGAGCAGCTTAACGACGATAGCAACCAGACCTTACACAAGGTCATTAACTGGCTAGATAAAAACAAGCTTCAAATTAATGTAGGTAAAACTAAAGTAGTTAGATTCAAAACTTATCAGTCTAGGGATGAGAGTGAACTAAACATTGTGTCCATTATGTTCAGGGTACCACCTTGAACAGATTGAGGCTTGTTGTTGGGGCTTTACAATGACGTATAATGCTAAGGTTTTATAATGCAGTACAGTGTTCACATAAGTTTCGTAATAGGCGATTACACCCAGTGCAAGGTGATTTAATGTAACCTCAACCGTTAGGCTAGGCGCAAAGAAACGACACCGGTATAGGATGATCGAAATTTCACTAATAATTTGAAATTTATTGTAATATATCAAATGTCGAGCTACTTTTCGACGCAATTACTGAGGTAAACGCAAGCTAGCCGTTTATTAAAATTAAATGAATTTGAAAGTACCTTACTTTAAAAATGATAACTTTCCAAATGCGGCCAGCTATTATAATTATTAGCGTGATATGCTTGGAAATATTGAACGATGATTCCCAAGAAACCGATCTGGTCTATCAAGCTTTGAATAAGAAAGGCTTTATATTTTAGATATGTGTAAGCGCCATCTATGTTGTTTTTACGAAAACGTTATTGAATTGAACTAAGTATAGAACCTTGTCGACTGGAACGACATCCAGCGATACGCACAAGCAACGTCGTGCTTGTGAAAACGAGATAGATGTATATCAAAAACTGTATGTTAGAGTAAGACGCAAGATAATAAAGACGCCATTGAAATCAACGTCGGATTTTAATCAAACGAACCTTACATGGCGCTGCGGATAAAAAGTGAAAAAAAGTGTTTTGTATTAAGTTTTCTTAAAAATATAATGTTAAAAAGAGTATTTAATGTAATAGTGGTAAAGTGGACCAAAAAGGTCAATACAATAAGTTAAGATTAACGAAATAGATCAAGATTTTTTTTTTCAACCACCATTCGTCACACAAAGTATGGAATCCGATTCCGAAACAGAATTAGAAAATTGTACGGTTGCACAATTACGCGAAGAGTTAAGACGCTCTAGGAAATGAAATCGCCATTTTAAAAAAATCATAAAAAATAGAAATATAGGTGCTAAGTCCACGATTTTTTCATTTTATGAATCTTTGATTTAGTGTTTATGCAAAAAAACCGCCAAAACACGATTACGCATAGTTCGCTCGATAGCTTTATTTTTTGAAAAATACTTGTATTAAAATATGATTCATCTGTTATTTCAAAAGTATTGACGATATTTAAACAAATTTAACTCTAACGTATAGATAATGACATTATCTAGAGTTCTAATGACTCAAAATAAGAATATTATGAATTGTTGATTTTATATGAATTTATTATTGTAAAATACCTACACTTGCGCCGTCAAATATAGGCGGAGACGTCGTGCCGCGTCCCTCACTCACCCGGTGGCAACTGCCAAAGTCGGACCTGTGCTCGACGTGTCCGCACATTTTGCACAAGTATTTTATCAAATTTATTAAAACGTGTTCAATTAAATTGGCCCGATGATGTCGAAATTTTAGTAACTACAGGAGTTCTTGGAGTTCGCCTACTTTTTTCAGATCGTTCTTAATCTATGTCACTAGCCAGATGCATATAATCACTGTGGAATAAGTGTTATTGTAATACCTATTAAGCTTTGCTGGTATTTTCAATTACATGAAACTATAGTCAATGAGATTTTCTTGTTTGACTTGAACATGTAGGTTATTGATTAAGGTTGTCCCGGAACATATAAAATGTTATAATATTATGGGAGTATATGTCATACAGGGCTATAATATATGTCTATAGCATGGAACATTTTCTCGTCAAACATAAAATATAGACTCAATTTAAAAACAGAAGAATGTTTCTAGTAAATATTAAATGCAAATGAAAATAATGTTATACAGGGTTATTTGGACATAGCTACCTATTTTTAATTCGTCAAACAATTAATAGAGAGTCCGTAAGAAAACGGAAAAGTAAATATTGTATGCAAATGAACATACTGTTATACAGGGTTATTTGGAAATAGATCCTTACTTTTAACTTGTCAAACATTTGACTGTATCAAATGCTCCATTTGAAAATGAAACAAAGTTTATAGTAAATATTACATGCAATTGAAAATAATTTTATTCAGGGTTGTTTGGAAATAGCTACCTACTGTTTATTTGTCAAACATTTCATACAGACTCCGTTTGAAAACAGAAAATTATTTTAAGTAAATATTGTATGGAAATGTACAAATGTTATACAGGGTTATTTGGATAAAGCTCTCTACTTTTTACTCGTCAATCATTTAATACAGATTTCATTTGAAAACGGAACAATGTTTCTAGTAAATATTGTATACAAGTGAACATAATGTTATACAGGGTTAATTGGAAAAATTTCCCTACTTTTGACTTGTCACACATTTTATATAGGCTCCATTTTAAAACCAACCAATGTTTGTAGTATATATTATATGCAAATGAAAATAATGTTATACAGGGTTATTTGGAAATAGATCCCTACCCCCACAAATAGCTCCCTCCCTACACGTCAAACACAGGCTCTGTTTGAAAACGGAACAATATTTTAAGTAAATATTGTTTGGAAATGTACATAATGTTATACAGGGTTATTTGGATGAAGCTCTTTACTTTTTACTCGTCAAACATTTAATACATTTGAAAACGGAACAATGTTTCTAGTAAATATTGTATGCAAGTGAACATAATGTTATACTGGGTTATTTAGAAATAGCTCCCTACTTTTGACTTGACAAAAATTTGATACTGGCTCATTTGAAAACGAAACAATGTTTATTGAAACAATTAAATGAAAATAATATACTTAACACAGGGTTATATGGAAAAAGCTACCTACTTATTATTTGTCAAACATTTAAAAGTAACTTCAATTGAACCCGGAATAATGTTTATAGTACATATTGTATTGCAGATGTGCATAATGTTAAACAGGGTTATTTGGAAATCGGTCCTTACTTATGACTTGTCAAACATTTGATACAGGCTCCATTTGAATAAGTACGAAACAATGCTTTAGTAAATATTAAATGCAAATGAAAATTAATGTTATACAGGGTTATTTGGAAATAGCTTCATTTTACTCGTCAAACATACACAATAAAAACCCAGTTTGGAAATGGAATAATGTCGATTTGATAGTATTTGTGTATTGTACATATTATACAGGGTTATAGGAATTGCATGAATCAATTTAGTCATCATTTCCAATTTATAGTGTGCTCTTTTAAAATGTAACTCTGAATAAGATGTTTTCAAATTCTCGGTAACGTAAACAATGCTCTGTATCAGAAATTACATTAAAATTTAATCTATATCAGATATTTGACTAAGAAAGTACTGTGACATTTACATTATAATCCTAGATAATATTTAACCAAATACTCTATTATAAGTATATACCTACATTGCATTGTTTTCAAATTAAATCTGTATTATGTATATGTTAGGTGAAAAGAATCGCGTGTGTTCCTTTCTCTTATAACCCTGTATTTTGTTTACATAGTTATTATTTAGAAGTTTCATGTGATAATTATGTGTTATTTTCATACTAGTATTATGTTATTTTCATACTTGTGGACAGCTGCAGGTTTGATCGCGTTAGTTTAATCAAAATTATGATGGCTATGACACATCCTGGACCTCATACTATCTACTTGTCAAAAACCATGAAGATCCGTTCAGCCGTGTTTGCGTGGTGAGCGCTTTAATGAACAGACGAACAAAGACACAGATGAACAGACAAACAATGTATTAGTTGTTGGTACGTTCTGTTATCTAGGTATTCAAAACATAAAAACATTGGTGATACTTATATCACTAACTTTTTTATATATTTCACAACCGTGTGATTTTTTTTTCAATTTGAAAAAAATCACTTAACCTTGTATCATATGTAGGTACATCTACAAATTAATGATCTTTAGTAAAAACATTATTATGTGTTTAATTGTCTCTGTATGAATATCATTTCCCATTAAAGAAACATATTGTAATAGAGATTTATAGTAGGTATTATATTTAGAGGGATAATGCACATACCCTATACAATAAACATTGTTTCTTATGAATCCATTTTAGTCATCATTTCAGAATAGTGCTTCTCGCTCATTTGTACGTTATTTATATTATGGTAAAAATCACTTAAATTCTTCAAAAAAACCTACAAGTTTATTTTGGGTCATAACTACATAAATATGCATACAATGTTTTATTAATTATTAGTGTATGGTATGTATATGAAAAATTAGAGTAAAATAAAAAATATTAAAACGAAATGATATCGCGAACGCTTGCTCGTACAGAATATGTAACAGTAGTTGCGCAGTTTGCCGCCGCGGGCAGACTACTATGTACTAAGCTGAGCACTGTGGCGCGCGATGCCACAGTAAAAATTGGCGACGCTCGTTCCCAGTTAGCACCGCCTACTTGTGTACTTCTACACCCGCATTTCACCCCCTCAAATGTCGGAAATTCCAAAATAGCCTGGCCTTAAAGCTACGAATATTACCGTACGCAGGAAATAAACCAGATTTAATAAAAAGAATATTAAATGACAATGAAGAAAAAAAGAAATTGGGAACGATGGAAGTGCTTAAGGAAGAAAGGTGTCGAAGGGTGTCACAAATAGGTGAAATACAAGTTCTTCAGGAGAAACTCAACAAATTACAGTCAGGTCAGAGTACGTCAACATGTTAAAATCATGATTTTACAGAACTTTTTGAAAAATTAGTAGAAACTCAAAATAAAATTGCGCAAAACTTATCACCCACATTTCAATTTTTTTCTACCAGTGATACAAGTAACGCAATACCGTTATTTGGTGGAAATAAATGGATAGCGCTTCCGAATGGGTCAGACAAGTTGAAGATCGATAATTGATTTTGATTTTTATTACTCCTTTTTCTCTATCAAGAATAATAAATACTAGTGAAAGAATTACTTCGATACGTCAATTAGTTTCCGACTAATAAGTAAAACAAGTTGTAACCGCACGACGCGGGCTGCCGGTGACTCTGTGACGTCATCATACAGCACGCTCAGTCTGGCTCAATCGTCGCGCGCTCGTGGCGTCTAAATTTTAACTAAATACTTTTAAAATGTCCAATTCGAATACTAGGAAATCATGTGTTGTGCCTAAATGTAAAAATACAACTACCAATTCGACGGAAAAGTTGTTTTTTTTTTATAGTTTAAAGGACGTTAAAATGGGAAAAAGAATGGGTAAAAGCTATGAAGAGGGTTAATCCATTTGGAGATAAAAGAATAGTTAATTGTTGTGAAGACCATTCAATCATATTTAATTACCTAAGTAATAATAATGATTTCTAGCAGGATTAATCGTGTGTTTATTGATTTTATATTGGCAGGAAAAATATTGAATCAATAAGTACGCGATTATACCGGTTAAAATAGTTTATTTATAGTTTACAGAGATCGTGAATACCTAAGACTAATTAAATATTTTTGTAGTTTATATTTATTTATAAATATATATTTATATACAGAACTTTCCGTTACGTTTTTACATTGTATTACAGTTATAATACCTATCTTGAGAAACATGTAGCTGTTTTGTGTAATCCTTTTTTTTCTATATAAGTTAAAATCACTGTGCCTACTCGCGTAGACTAGGTGTAGATGGCTTGTAAGAATTTTCTTGTTTTAGATTTTAGATGTGAAATTTTTCAGTGTCTACCTGTTACCGTTTTTAATGCGGAGCAAAAAATATGAAAAAAACACGTTTTTGTAAAGTAATAATAATAATAATATTTACTTTATTGTTATTAAATTATTTATTTCGAAAAGTAATATACCGTACAAGTAAATATTCCTTGAAAGTTTGAAGCATCTAGCTACCTGTACGCGTTTTTAATATTGAGCAAAAAAATACGAATAAAACACGTTTATTGTATGGGGACCCCCTTAATGTATAGATTTTTTTGAATTTTTTGTATTTTTTGTTATAGCGGCAACGTAAATACATCATTTGTGAAAATTTCAGCTTTATAGCTATCACGGTTTATGAGATACTGCATGGAGATAAACTGACAGCGGAGGCTTAGTAATAGGTTCCCGTTTTACCCTTTGGGTACGGAACCCTAAAAAAGAATAGTTGTACCTATATTATACATATATACTTACGTATCTACCTATAGCTACAAAACTAATACATATTTTGTTCTGGTTAACGTAAAAAATATGGTAGGTAGGTTAGGTACTTCTACTATTTGAGTTGCATTCTTTCATTGTGACATAAGTTGGGTATCTTGTTTTGATAAAACAATACACATGTCACAGACAAGTATCCATATTAACATGCGTAATTCCAAAGCATTGACAAAGTTTATTAAAGAATCTCGTATGCAAGTAGGTATACTTCATAGAAAAATTCAACTTGTGTTCACATAACACCACTTTTTTATAACTGATATGGATAAAGGAAGGTTAGAGAATGACGAAATGTATGGACAACTTTTTTCTTAAATTATTCCTTCCATATTTTAAGGAGTTTTGAAGCTATCACGAGATATTTAAAATGTCATAGAGAGCGAACTAAGCAGTTATGACAAAAATGGTCTACAGGAATGTTGATCAGCTTTACATCTTCTGTCTATATTGAGAATAAAAAAGGGGGCTCATGTTAGTACCGCACATGTCAGAAAAAAATCAAAGTTGAATTTTTCTATGAAGTATACTTGACGGGACGCAGGACTTTGATTTTTTTCGGGCATGTGTGATGTTCACATAACACCACTTTTTTATAACTGATATGGATAAAGGAAGGTTAGAGAATGACGAAATGTATGGACAACTTTTTTCTTAAATTATTCCTTCCATATTTTAAGGAGTTTTGAAGCTATCACGAGATATTTAAAATGTCATAGAGAGCGAACTAAGCAGTTATGACAAAAATGGTCTACAGGAATGTTGATCAGCTTTACATCTTTTGTCAATATTGAGAATAAAAAAGGGGGCTCATGTTAGTACCGCACATGTCAGAAAAAAATCAAAGTTGAATTTTTCTATATGGTATACTTGACGGGACGCAGGACTTTTGATTTTTTTCGGGCATGTGTGATGTTCACATAACACCACTTTTTTATAACTGATATGGATAAAGGAAGGTTAGAGAATGACGAAATGTATGGACAACTTTTTTCTTAAATTATTCCTTCCATATTTTAAGGAGTTTTGAAGCTATCACGAGATATTTAAAATGTCATAGAGAGCGAACTAAGCAGTTATGACAAAAATGGTCTACAGGAATGTTGATCAGCTATACATCTTCTGTCTATATTGAGAATAAAAAAGGGGGCTCATGTTAGTACCGCACATGTCAGAAAAAAATCAAAGTTGAATTTTTCTATGAAGTATACTTGACGGGACGCAGGACTTTGATTTTTTTTCGGGCATGTGTGATTTTCACATAACACCACTTTTTTATAACTGATATGGATAAAGGAAGGTTATAGAATGACGAAATGTATGGACAACTTTTTCTTAAATTATTCCTTCCATGTTTTAAGGAGTTTTGAAGTATAGTATTACGAGATATTTAATTTTGAAAGGTCATTGACCTTTGACCCAGGGAATCATGTTACGAGTTAAAAAGGTCAATGACCCGAGGTCAAAGGTCAATGACCCCGTCATTGATCTTTGACCTCGGGGATAAATATTGCGAGTTAGGGTCAATGACCCCGTAGTTCCGTGTGGTTCGAGATTTATTGAAAGGTTATTGATCTTTGACCTCGGGTCATTGACCTTGACTCGTAACATGATACCAGGGGTCAAAGTCAATGACCTTTCAAAAAAAAAATTTGCGTCCCGTAAAGTACACTCTAACCAAAGGTTTAGTTATGTTAAATAGGGATGTAACAAGTAAGAATGTATATTTAAGTTTTGTTTTCACTGTATTATAGTTCCCGTGAGGCATGATTTAATTTAGTTGTAATAACCTGTACATCTGCCACTAGACACGGTCAGCATAGTGTGCGCGGACCCCAATATCTTGGTGCAACGGGTTTCAAGCGGTGAGGAAGAAATACACGATCCTCCGGTGGCGCCTCGATCGCCTATCCTCACCCGTCGCGGTGCGCGAGCGGCTGCGAGAGCGGAGCGGGCGCAGAGGCGCGGGGGTGCGGCAACGGGTCGGCGAACCAGTATGGACGAGGCGGCCAACCGGGACGCGCGTGCTGACTCGTCCTCCTGATGATGGAAACCTCAGATTTCCGAAACTTGTCGAGCTAATTTTACGACGTAATTTTTGACGTAAGTGTTAGCCGGTTATTACAACTAAATTAAGTTTTGTTTTGTTTAATTTATAAGTTTATGAGTTATCATAATTTAAGATTTGTTTAAGCATGAAAGGGAGATCAGAATGAAAGAGTTGAAAATAATATTGTATAACACGAGTATGAAAGATTAAAGAAATACCAAGTTAAAAGAAGAGCCTGTAAGGATGCGAAATTTAAAACCAATTTAGAATTTATTTGTAAATTTCAAGGGCATGTAAGCACCATCTATGTTGTCTTTACGAAAACGTTATTGAATTGAACTAAGTATAGAACCCTGTCGACTGGAACGACATCCAGCGATACGCACAAGCAACGTCGTGCTTGTGAAAACGAGATAGATGTATATCAAAAACTGTATGTTAGAGTAAGACGCAAGATAATAAAGACGCCATTGAAATCAACGTCGGATTTTAATCAAACGAACCTTACATATGTACATAAATTAAATTGGAATGGACTCACCAAATCACTCCCATTTCAGCCAGTCCAACATCTCGTATATATGAAGAGCACGGCCGCTCAGTAGGTACTGCGCCGCACGATCTGCTGGAGACGACATGATACGATCTTCGCCAACCCGATTATCGATGAGCTACCGGGCCCCGCGAAAACATTGTTAACCCGTATGCTATTGACGAATAGCACTTATTCACGCACTATGACAGTCTATCAGGTTTCCCGAAAGTTGGAAATTAAATATTTCAGAATAGCACTTAAGCACTCACTATCACAATCGACCGCGCACTAAAACAGTTCATACGGCACTTCAAAAACGCCGTTTTATTCAAATTTAAAAATGTTCCAAAATAACACGTGATCGCGCACTGAAACAGTTCATACGGCTCTTCGAAAACACCGTCATATTCACATTTAAAAATGTGCGAAAAAGCACTAAATTGCGCACTCAAAGAGTCCATGCGGTTTTTAGAAAACGCTGTTATATTTAAAGTTCAAAAATATAGCGGAATAACACTTCATCGCGCACTAAAAATCACTATGCTAGGTCTTTCCGAAAGACTTCTAGAAATATTGTCCGGATAACAACCGATAAAGATTCTTTAAAACTTGAAAATTAAAAAGAAATTGCTCGAAACACGTTAATTCAAAAACGTGCGTTCAGTTTGAGAAGCAACGACGCTTTGACGGAAAGTGATCCGACTGGCGACCAAAGAGAAAAGTTGGTGACAGGTGCTCTGATTGGACGACAAGGTAACCTGTGATTAACGGAGACCTAGGAAGGCGCTGATTGGCCGAAACTAAAAGGAAGTAAAAGTCAAAGTCAAATCATTTATTGTACTATTGTGTTTTCAATAAAATGTTGCTGATCTTTTATGCATAATTTGGTACATGAAGAACACAATATACCCGCAAAGGGTGTTTACAAATAATTTTAATTGTTGTGTGCGTGCCGGTCTATTTGTTTTTTTATTATATTGTGTTTGTATAGAAAATCATCATAAAATAGCATTTTTGGATCAATAATTCTTTTAATTTGTTCTCGAATATGTTGGTTGTGTCAGTTTATTTGGTTGGGTAATTTATTATACTTATATATTTATTGCCATAGCATTTGGTCCAGAACTATGCATTTTAAGGCGGGATTTTTGAATTTTTAATTTGTGGAGGTACTGTGATCTTAGAGGGTAATGTCGGTTTTGGTTTACTTTTTGGAAAAAATCGGGTTATTTTTTTATAAACTTACATAATTCTAAAATATAGATACTCGGTACGGTGAGTATCTTATATTTTTTAAAGAGTGGTTCGTGAAAGTGTTGTTTAGTTATGTCGGGAGCACGGATGTTAGCCAGAATTCGAATTAATT
This sequence comes from Macaria notata, assembly GCA_927399415.1. NCBI lineage: Eukaryota > Metazoa > Arthropoda > Insecta > Lepidoptera > Geometridae > Macaria > Macaria notata. The sequence goes on along the minus strand of OV656750.1, from coordinate 1,132,670 downwards.
TCTTTTGTCTCAAAAATATGTTATTTACGTCTGTGCTATTGCCCCATAATATTATACCGTATCTAATCCACGAGTAAGCGTACGCATAATATGCCGAGAGCGCTGTAGGCTCGTCGGTAGCACAACGAAGTTCTGCAAATGCGTAGGTGAAGCTTGACAGTTTAGAGTTTATCTTTTTTATATGTTCTTTCCAGTTAACGTGTTTGTCAATTTCTAGGCCTAACAATGTTGCCGCGTCTACACACTGTAATTTGCTATTGTTATATGTAAAATTGATGTCAAGGAGTTTTTTTTGGTGTGGTCTAAATTGGATTAGTTTCGTTTTGTTTATGTTGATGTCCAGGTTATGATCGGTCAGCCAATTTATAATTATTTTAAAAATGTCAGTAAGTTTATTTGTCAAATTGGAATTATTTACACAAGATGCCAGGATAGAAATGTCGTCGGCGAAAAGAACACAAAAATCATTTATCACATTAGGGAGATCTAATAGTACACATCCGAGCACCGAGCCTTGGGGTATCGAATGATTAATTAGAAGAGGCGCGGATCGTACTGTTTTTATAAGGCCGGAGTTCTGGTCGAAATGCTCTAATAAATAATCTACGTGCTGCTGACGATTTTCTAAATATGACAAACCATTTGTGGGTTATTCCTCGTATGCCAATATCGTATAGTTTATTTAATAATAAATTAAATTGTACTTTGTCGTATGCTTTACTCATGTCAAGCAGTATTCCTATCGCGTATTTTTTATTGTCAATTATATTTATTATTTCCTGGACATATTTGTATAGTGCCAAAACTGTGGAGCGGTTTTTTCTAAAGCCTTCTTGTGCATTATCAAATATACCATATTTTCGCAAAAGGAATTTAATCGTACTTGCATTACTTTTTCAAAGACTGGAAGACGTCGGCAGGAGTGCTATAGTTATTTGGATCCGTTTTTGTCATTTTTTTTGTGAATAGGTTTTATAAAGGCTACTTTTAAGAGGTCTGGAAATGTTCCTTCAGTAAGCGATTGGTTGATGAGCATATAATAGCCCCGCCACCGGACTGACGTTGCCTGCAGAACGATGCAGCGATGTTGTAGCCGGCGCAGTTGGTTAGCTCGAGCTTCGTTGTTGATAGCCATGTCTCGGTCGCGCAGAATGCATGCAGTGTTTGATAGTGTTCTTCTAGAAACGCCTTAACTTCTTTCCGTTTTCCGAATAGACTTTGCATGTTTTGGTGTATGAATACAAAATCTGTTTGGTAAGTATACTACGCATCTCTCATTGTTTATGCTGGGCATCGTCACATGCCTAATAATACAAAAATATATACTGAAACTAAATTGGTTTGGTGTTAAAATGGACGTTTTATTCGTTTTTTATTTCATTGTAAGCTAACAGTTCTTATATTTCTGATTTGATAATGATTTAATCTAACATTTCTATATATACTTTACAGATGAAACGGAAAAACTAATGGACCGTGACGAAATAATCCAGCACATGAGCAAAGTGCATGATTTCATCTTACACCTACCACCAGCCAAACCACAGAGAAGACTTGATACTTTAGGTGAGTTATAAACCGACTTCCAAAAAAAGGAGGTTATTAAGTCTTCGGAAAGTTTTTTTTGTGGGGATGTTACTCGATTACTCCGTTGTTCATCAACCGATTCCAAAATTTTTTTTTTTTCGATTAGAATAGTTTCCGAGATGAGTCCCATAAAAATTGTTTTTCATTCAGTTCGGTACTTTTTGAGAAAAAACCAATAAACCAACAAATTGATAAAGTTTATGCAAACAAATTTTACCCATATTTCCAAAACTACTAGTCGGATTCTGATACAGTTTTCTGTAATGTGTTGAGGTTTAATGGGTGCATCTTTTTAGCTTTGTATTACGATGACAACTCACCAGGGGGCGCTGCTGTATACACTGTATCTTCTGAATTATCAGCCCGATTTTAATGCGGTTTTCTTTGATAGGCTTAGATTTGTTTAGCAAATGTATTTATGTTGTAGTTTTTTTATTAATAGGCTTAAGTTTGTTCAGTAACGTGACAGTAGAGTTGAAGTCTGTTTTTGCTCACTAAATGTACTGTCGCTCACTAATGGAATAGAAAGAGTAATGTATGGGAGTGACGTAGCATGTCAATTGTAGCGATGTCAATCCCATACATTGCGCTTTCTATTCTATAAGCGAGCGACAGTACGCTTACTAAAATACGTCTCTTGTCTAAGGGGGCTGTTCAATGTTGGCCTTCAAATTAAATCGCTTTTCTGACAATCAGATCAAAATACGGCACTGTACGAGTATGTCTCTTGTCTAAGGGGGCTGGTATAGTAACCACGAATGTTTAATATTTCCAGATGCCAACAAGGTCTCCAGCCGCCTGCACTCGTGCTCGGTGTGCCACAAGGTGTACAACTCGCGCACGCTGCTGAGCGAGCACCTGAACACGCACACGGGCGCGCGGCCCTACTCCTGCCGCGAGTGCGGGAAGACGTTCACCAGCAAGTACTCGCACCAGGCGCACCTGAAGACGCACGAGGTGATTCAAATACTAATTAAATTATACTATAGTGTATTCACGGAGACGAGTTAGTATAGCGCCTTCTCTATCGCACATTATAATATAAATGACAAAGACAACAAAAAAAACTTTTTTAGGGTCAGTGGGCGTTAACAATACCTTAGGGCGTTCACACTGCGCTTCTTAAAAGTTCGCTTAGTTAATTCCTGCGGCGTCGTCTGTCGTATAAATTGAGAGACATTTATTTGATAGATTTTTTTTATGGGTACCTGCTTTTTTATATAAGTATCTGATGGATATGATTATAATACTAACATCATCATATCAAAATACTCTGAACTTAAAATTTCACATGACATAGCTAGATTTGTCTTTAAAACACATGACATACCAAAATTAAATGTTGGACTACTAGCAAACCCGGAGAACTCCGTTTTGCCACCAGATGGCGCTGTATGTGAAAAATGATTTTACCTGTTTTCCCGCTTTTCTGTTGAAAATTTTCCTGACTTTTCTTTGCTATAAACCTCACGGAGCCCGAGACCTTTCCAACGAATGCAAGACCGTGGAAATCAATTCGTGCGTTCTGGAGTTATAGCGTCAGGAAGGAAAACCAGACTTATTTTTATAATGTAGATTGTGGTATACTACATTTGCCACGCATACTGCTCCCTATTTTCATTGACAACACACTATTACAATCTGAACAGCATTAAGACAAATTCAATTTAATTTTCTTACGAATACTAGCTAACAGCCTTACTGAACAGACCACAAAGATTATTAATTTAAAAAAATGACATTTATTTCAGACAAGTCCATACACAATTCAAAACATCAATCATATGCTTGTGTATTTTGATACCTCTTCACATTCAAAGGGCTAAACCGATTTGAATGAAATTGAGTGTAGCGATATATTAGAACCAATAAAAAAATAATTAGTCATAATAATGGTGATAACACGCTAAATTGTAGGCCCCGGCTGTTTGTCTAGTACGGCAGTCGTTAAGCCATTTCAGAGGCCCTTAGGGCTTCATTATATCTCGACACCAGAGTTGGTCACTCTCATTCTATAAGAAGAAGAAGAAGTAGTAAATAGCTCTTTTGGTCTTTGTCTTCAAACTAAGTTTACTGTAAAATACTGGAAATTATAAAAAAATAAGTCATGCAGGAACAACTCTCAACAATTAAGCCACTCTCGCTCAAATTTCCACACTAATCCGTATTTGATTGTGTTTCCAGGAGCGGCCGCGCTCGTACCTGTGCTCGCAGTGCAACAAGGCCTTCCTGACGATACACAACCTGAGGCAGCACGAGAAAACACACCTCGGGATCAAGAACTACATCTGTAAAATATGCAGTAAGTATTCAAAATGTTATTGTCTAACCCAATTCATTAAACGTGACATGAACTAGGTTAACTGACTTCATAATAAAAAAAGATTACAAGTCGACAAGATAGATGTTTTATGGTATATTATAAACCAGCCTGGTTCAAGTGGCAGAAAGAATACATCACCTGTGAAAATTTAATTAAATAATTTTTATTGCTTATATCGTTTTCAATTGCCATATTATATACGATACGGCCAAAACTACATTTAAGTATTGCAACAAATTATACAAGACATGACAAACAGCGTAATGGTTTTGTTAAATAAACTGAATAATTTTAAACAGAGCAAGTTAAAGAGAGACAATAACAAGTGTTTGCTTAGTGTGGGGCTAGATGGCGCTGTGTGCAATGTCCCGGAATATTTATTTATTATTTATTTAATAGAATTGATATTGTGCGTAATGTGGTGCTGACCCCGTTAATATTATGATAGATATCTATCAATAAATTAGATTATATTACATTATCAATTATTTAATAATTAATTACATTTTATTTAATGAATAATTAATTTTATTTAGATTATTAATTAATTAATGTCATTAATTGTTAGACAGGCGACAATTAATAAAGACGTACATAGTAGCTTAATCAAACTATCTAATACATTATTGTTTGTATATTAATTTTCAGATAAAGCGTTCGCAACACAACACAACCTAGAGATCCACGGCGTAGTTCACACTAAAGAGAGATCCTTCGTGTGTAACGAGTGTGGGAAAGGGTTCTGTAGGAAAGCTGAACTGGCGGACCATAAGCGGACTCATACAGGTATAGTGTTTAATTAATTATTAAGTGTATGGTTTATTTTAACGGTGAAGGAAAACATCATTTAGAAACCAATACATCCGAGATCACGTTGTGTCTTTTGTGGAAAGATCTGGGCACCCACCACGATGTAATAGCTAACGAAATAATAATTGTGTCTAGTTCTATTTATTTTGTTTCACACAATATATCTGTCTATACTAAATACAATTTGGACGCCCTACGGAAAAGGGGTTATGAAAGTGACATTGGGTACTTTAAACCAGGGAGTAACACAAGCATTTAATTTTGAGTACATGACATAATATGTGTAATTTATTTTAAAAAAATCAGGTTACTGCCGTTTATTATGAACAAATACCTGTATCTGTAGCAAAGCCACGAGCATACACTAGTAATAAATAAACATGTTTCCTTCCAGGCGAGCGTCCGTTCCCGTGCGATATTTGCGGCGCTCGCTTCGCTCAGCGCTCCAACCTGCACTCACACCGGCGCGCCACACACATGGACGACAAGAGACATCAGTGTCCCGACTGTAACAAGCGGTTCAAGAGGAGGAGGTAACCCTAGGATTAAATTTTACACATGTGTGTCTAGTTTTATAATTTATGGATCAATAAATTGTAATCGAAGCGGAGAAGGTAACAAAAGCAACAAAGCACACATTTGCTAACACAGTATATATACTTCATACCGGAGAATGTGACACAGCAGGCATAACTTATAATAGAAAAGAAGATCACAGCAGAGAAGGTAGAAAGAACATAGAAAGGTACATCACGGCACGGTAACACAGTAGAAATATGAGCGCTCGCTTCGCTAACCGCACCCAATAAACGTTTTTTTGTATTGTATTATATTGATAAAATGTCTCACGAAAATTTTAATAATAAAACTTAAAAATATGTTTTCTCCTCCTCCCAGGTTACTACAGTACCACATGAAGGCGACTCACACGGGCGAGCGGCCGCTCAAGTGCGACCTGTGCCCCGCCACGTTCGTGTACCCCGAGCACTACAAGAAGCACGTGCGGATACACTCCGGCGTCAGGCCCTTCTTCTGCGAGGTACCACTTACAGATACCACTCACATTGCAGCTTTGGACATTTTAGTTTTTGACATTTTAGTTTTTTACATTTCTGTTTTTATTGCTATATTTAAGTTACTTGATACCTAATGCTTGAAACATACACAATGCACTCACAAACTTAACTGTAAAGAATTTAAATAATGCCTGAAACACACAAAAGACTCACAAACAGGAGGGTAGTTTTTGACATTTTGTTTTATGACATTTTTATTTTGTGCTCTGTTGGCGTCAATGTGACTGTGTTGGGCTAGATAGATGCTTGAATTATACACAATATTATAAATACAATTTACAAGACATTTTATAGATTTACTTTTTATGAACATATTTTTTTTCATTTCCAGATCTGCGGTAAAGCTTTCAACTCCAGAGACAACAGAAACACTCACCGCTTCACACACAGTGAGAAAAAACCGTACGAATGTTTAGCGTGTGGACACTCTTATATGAGGAAACGTGCGCTGATACAACATATGAACGATAGTGTGAGTATTTGGAACTAGATGGCGCTGTAGGTACTGTGTTAAAACACACAAACACTTTTCGTTGGTTAGACGATGACATCACATACAACTCTAAACTTGCTTCAATATCATTATATTGATGTACATCTATAATATTAGAATATGCTAAACAAACGACAATATCTTGTCGAATTTGATGTAGGTAATACATTTTAGTTTAATTAGTTTAGCTAGTTAAAAGAAAAGTATTTTTTTTTTTTTTTTTAAAAGTCTTTATTTCACATAAGTAATTTACAATTAAAATATGCTAGTGTACATTAGATATAGTTATGAACTAGTTTCCTAACATGTTTTGACATGGAATTCGGAGCGTTTTCGAGTTGGAATACCACTCATATAAAACTTTTAGCGATGTAAATACTGATAATTAAACATTGAGAGGTTGAATTTAACACTAATATCGTGATACATAAGTACATATTTCCATTATGCAAGCTTTAGCACAGCATTACATTTTGACAACATTGGATATAAGATAAAACAAAAGAAGGCTAATTATAATTAAACAGCCAAAAAGTGGGTAGAAACTAACTAGGTAGTTGGAAGTGTAGGTAACATTCACTGCAAGCAACAGGGGCCGTCGTGTAGGTACTCACACACACAAGCACGGCCGACCGGCCAGCGCACTGCGACCCGATACCACAGGTAACAGGGGCGAGATTGCCGTGTACGCGGCTCGCGCTCGCTCGACTCGACCGAGCTCGCGGCGCACGAGTGACGTCAACGCGCGGTCTATTCATCGCGGATTAATATGAAATGGTGAGGTAACCGATACGTTTTGTACGTATCGATAAACTTGAGATCTTTCATTCGAGTTTTACATAGGTTTTGTATTAATTTATTTTTGTTATTAGGGTTTGTTAATAAGTAAAACTTTTCTGATAATTTGTAAATATACACATCTAAGGTAGGATAGTGTATTTGTAAATGTAGTTTAGTTAAGTTAGTTCGGAATGGGGTATTAAAAGCAATTTTTAGTGCTTTATTTTGAACAATCTGTAATTTATTTAAGTTAGTACGGCAAGTACTGCTCCATACCGGGCATGCGTAGGTAATGACGGGCCGAACCAGGGTTGAGTATATTCGTAGCTTGGTCCTACTACTAAGTATGGACTTACGATTGAGTATAGGAGATAAGGCATTTAATGCTTTTGAACCTTTGACCACAAGCCTGGACGTGTTTTCAGTCCAATTGAGTTTTGAATCGAGAAAAGTACCCAGATATTTAACTGAGCGGCTCCAGGGGATAGAACAATTTGCAACTTTTAACTGCCGTGTCGGGACTTTACGCTGTCTGGTGAAAATGATGGCCTCAGTTTTCGATGCGTTTATTTTTAGCTTCCATCTATCAAAATATTCACATAGTGTGTCAACTGATAGTTGAAGTCTACTTATAATTAAGTCTATGTCAGAGGAACTGGTGTAGCAGGCCGTGTCATCGGCGAAACAGGCCAGGTGAGTCCTGGGCTGTACCGGGATGTCATTAATATACAGCAGGAAGAGGTATGGCCCCAGTATAGAGCCCTGTGGAACTCCTGCGGGAACCGGTTTAAAAGATGATGTAGTTTCTTTGATTTGAACTTGGAAGTTTCTGGATGACAGGTAGGAGTGCACCAGCTTTGTAAGTGGTTTAGGGATTCCAAGCAGCACCAGCTTGTGGAGCAGTGCTTCAGCCCAAACGCTGTCAAAAGCTTTTTCTATATCTAGCAGGAACATTCCGGTAGATTCCTTTACATTTAGGCCCATTGACACCGCCTCTGCCACTCTCACAAGCTGCTGCACTGTGGAATGTCCCTGGCGAAAACCAAACTGCTCGTTTATAAGGAGATTCTGAGATGCTTGCTTGAGTCGGACATAAATGATTTTTTCGAAAAGTTTGCCTATGCATGGAAGTAGGCTAATAGGCCGATATGAAACTGGATCTGAAGATACTTTACCAGGCTTGTGGATTGGTATAACTTTAGCCGACTTCCATGTTTTAGGGAAGTAATGCAAAAGAAGGCATGAGTTGAAGATTTTGGTCAAAAGTATGATACATTTTCTGGGCAAATTTTTTATCAAAATGTTTGAAATCTGGTCTAGACCGGGGGCTTTACGGGGTTTTAGGGATTTGATGAGCTTCACAATTTCAAGAGGTCGCACAAGTAGGGAATAATCAAGTGTTGATGGGGAATCTAAGGAGGACATTGAGCGAGCTACTCTGTGGCTTTCATCGCTACACCAGTGGTTCGTCAGTTGTAGGTTATTAAGGAACCCTTCAGCAAGTGCTTCACACTGTTCCTGTTGGCAGGTCGTCATAGTGCCATTATTACGTTTAAGTGCCGGTATGTTGGAATTAGAGGACGCTCGAACAGTACGGGCTAGTCTCCAAATATCCGAGCTGGGGTTGTCGACTCTTCTCAGTTTACGATTCCATTCGGCATCATTGTAGGATTCAATGGTGGATTTAATAGTCCATTTAAGATGGTTGATACTATGCAACAGATCCCGGCGCACTCTAGCGCTAGATTCTACCAGAAGATACCTACGAAGCCGATTTTTACGTCGGATAAGTCTCGTTATTCGTCTTGGCAGAGTAGAGAAGTTCCAGGGTTTCATACTTGTAACAGGTACACTTAAGTCCCTGCACAGTAGAAGAGTTTCTTGGAAAGAAGTTATTTCTCTGTCTATTGCATCTTTGTTTAGAAACGTTTCAGAAAACAAGCTTACATGGCTATTGAGATGGGCTCGAAACTTTACCCAGTCAGCTTTAGCATAGTTATATTTTTGTATGGGATTTCTCTGGATTTTGGTATGTATATTTACTAGTACAGGATAATGATTGGAGGATAGGGCTGGGATAGTCTTTATAAAATTTAAGGAATACACGTTTTTACATAGTAGTAGATCGGGTATAGACGTATTATATCTGTCACTATAGTGGACAAGGGTACAGTCTTGTGGGGCATAAATGACGTAATCATTTACCATCATGTGACTATACAGGCGTTTACCGCGTGCATTAGGTACACCAGGAGACCAAGTAGGGTGTTTGGAATTGAGATCCCCCATAGCCAGGACTTTACTACCAGAGGACAATACAAGATCTAGGTCTTTAGTGTTGAAGGGTTGGTTTGGGGATTGATAAATAGAAAAAATATTTAAGTGGTTATTTAGCACAATACCTACGGCTTCAAGATTCTGAGTACGCAGGGTGGGAATAAGATTGTGCGGTATGTCACAACGGATAAGAATGGCTACACCTCGGCCGACACCGTCGCTACGCTTGTCAGCGCGGTAGGCCACATATCCAGGTATGTTAAGGTTTAGTCGGTTTGTTAGTAGGGTTTCACTGACAGCAATAATGTCTACTTTCAACCTACTCACCGCTAGGTCTGATAGCTCCCGTTGCTTGCCGTGAACGCCATCCGCGTTCCAATATAGTATTCGAAATTCGTTTGTACTACACATAATACCCAAAACGGCTAAGTATTAAGACAACCTTATCCATAAAGGTTTCACATTTCCGGAATTCATTTTTGAGTGACTGTAATGCGGATAGGATTTCCAGCATCTCAACAGTTTCAACGTCTTGTCCGGTTATACCGTCCGCAACTCCAATGGTAGGAGTTGTTGTAGCTTGTCGCCTCACAAACGAGGAAGTATTTGAAGGCAGCTGAGTTTGAAGGGATGTCTTCTGCGCTCTTGATGGTTGATATGCCGGTATCGCAATGGCTTCTTTGATTTCTTGAGGCTTAGTGTTGCTGGTGCTTACTACTTTGGCCCAGGTTTTTTGACCAGTTTTGGTTACTCGAGATGGATTGGTAGTAATGGTTTTTCGGAGAGCTACCCGTTTAGACTCAATGCGTTCTAAGTACTTCACTCGTTCATCGCATTTGGAGTAATTTGCTGGATGTTCTCTTTGGCAATTGCAGCAACGAGCCGGCTCCGTCCTATCTTTTTTAGAGCATTCCCAGGTTGGATGGTCTTGCGCACATTTCAGGCAGCGAGCTGGCCGATTACAATTTTTTTGACGAGTGTCCAAAGCCTTGACACCGGAAACACTGCGTGCCGGGTTTTCTGGACGGCTTGTATTTTTCCACGATGACAACGCAGTTGAACAGATACCTGATCTGCTTGAATCTGATCATATTAGTTCCACTCGGTAAGTTAACCAGCAATGGAGGACACTCTGTGGGGTTCAGCGTTTTAATCTCTGTGACAGTAGCACCTTTGAATCCAAGGGCTTCTAGTTCATCTTGTATTTGTTCGTGGAGGAATTTAGGTAGTCCTTTGATTACAGCTTTAGGGCATCGTTCATCTTTTCGAGTGAAAGTGTGGAACGAAATATTCTCGTTCATAAGACCGTCTTTCAACTCTTGATGGTCATTGGCGGAGTAGCATTGGACTTTCACAAGCTTTCTGCCCCTATATTGTAAGTGAAAAGTTTTGCTATATTTCAGCACAATATCCCTCACAGATTGCAGTGTGAGATCACTTTGTAGCTCAATGATTATAGGTGGAGCGTAGCCAGATTGCTTCTTACTTGCATTCCTAAACGGTTCTGTGGTGGTTTCTTCATCATCGATAGGTAGGCCTTCAAATCTGTTATCAACTGGAGTCTCCGGAATTTTCAGAACTTTGTTCTGGTGGCTCACAAACTTCTTAGCTGAGCGCCATTCATCTGGAGACTTTTGTCCTTCTCCTTTCTTCCTTTTTCCTGCAGGCGAGTTAAGGTCTTGATTCTTGACCAAGAACTTTTCCATGTTGGGCTGAGGTGCAGACTTATCGACAAGTTGTCGATAACACCTCAGCCCCTCCCTAGTGTTCGCAAGTTGAAGCGAGACGGCGCGTTGGAGTCACTATATGCGTGCGGCAACTACGATAGCCGAGCGAACACTGAAAGAAAAGTATTATTATCTAAATAATGACAAATTTTATCTAAATCATATACTTACCTAACCTTTTTTTGCAAGGGGGAAATCTTCAGCGAGATACCCGACCACAATGGGGTGCAGTCGGGTTATGTCGGATCTTTACCCACTAAAAACCCCGGTAGCCAACCTTATTAATAAAGAAGAAGAGCTCTGAGTAGATAGATAGATAAAACTCTTTATTGTAACACACACAGAACAAAAGAAATATAAACAGAAACACAAAATACTTAAAAATAGTGCCACAACTGGCGGCCTTATCGCTAACAGCGATTTCTTCCAGGCAACCGTAGGAGTCTATAGAAAAGTAAAGAGCCGAGTACTCCGGCGGGAAATCGCCGCACCACTCTAGCTTTCTTTTGTGAAACAAATAATCATATGACCTGACCCCTACTTAAGAGGACGCCCTGAGAATTTGGTAGCAAGAATTCGTATTTTTCTCGACATGGACAAAAGCAACTAAACTAAATTTTATGTTCAAGATTCATCATTTCAATTACTATATTTTACGAATATCATAACACCAACGGCCAATTTTTGTAACACAAAATAATTAATCAAAAAGATCTCTATAAAGTTGAGTATATCGACTTTGTCGGCGTTGGTTTTGGATTAGAGCATTAAAATTTTCCACACATGTTAATTAACACAATCACTTTGATTTGTGAATAGATTATTTGAAACAAATTCGTAGTTTTTGAAATAAACGACCAAAACCATTTTGTCGCTTGCGCCCTTTCGGAATAAGTGGGGTTTTAGCGATACTTGCCACCCGCGCCTGTACGGCGGTGCAGGGCGCTTGGACCTACAATTTCAGATTTATAGTTCGCCACTGTGTCGTCTTAACAAAAAGCCGTATATGATTATCTGCAGTGCACATTTACTAACAATAATTAATATTCCCAGGGTCACCTAGCAGAGTCTATCGTGGTGAATCAGCCGCGAGTGACCCGCGTACACAGGACCAGCGTGAGCGGGGCCAGCGCGGAGGAGGCACCCAGCGAGGGGGCCAAACCTGAACCAGCGGTCAGTATGACGACACTCAGTGCTGAGGGGTGACACTCCCCCGCAGAATTGATCTTACGAACCTAAAAAACATATTTTTTTATTTTATTTATAGCCATATAGATTTAAACAACATAGAATTAACATACATTTAATATTAAGTAAATAAATTAATGATTTACAACTTGGTTAGTGTTAGTTGTAGGTGAGTGTCAAATGTAGTCTTACCCTATAATATAAACACAGGGTGCATATATAGTAGCATTTGTGTTTGCAAAAAAGACATTATATATATATATATTCTATTACATAAGACACAAACTATATTACCGTCGGAATACACTTAGATAATCTTTTAAACGTCCGCCTTACAATCGGAAGATCCCGGTTCAAATCTCAACCCTACACCAACGACTGGTTTTTCAAGATACGAGTATGTATGGGTTTTTCGAAATGTTTGAGGGCCAGAAATTCTGAAAACCTACCACGATGTATCTGCCCAAGAGAATTGCCCTAACTAATTAATATTGCGGGGGAGTCACGACCCTCAGTACATACAAGTAGGAAGAAGAGTGCTAATTAATTGAGCTAAATTTACTAAAGTTACTTTGTGTGTTTGTATTTGCAGATATTCTGTACGACGGGCAAGCTAGAGTCGCTGGACAAGTCTGCAACTACACTCATATCTGACGGAGAGGGGAACTTCTTTATTGATAATGGTATGTACTATATACAGGAAGGAATTATAAATAATAATCTTTAACAGTATGTATTGACCCACTGTGGAATAGCGAAGTGATAAAGCAATATTTTTTTTGAAATCATACTCAAAATTAGCTCTAATTCCAGATATAAATATAGTTAATGTACCAATTATTAATAAAACATTTTTATAATATATTGTATGTGATGTAAAGTAGCCTAGTTGTTAATTCTGAGTCTACTTTCGTGCCAAATTCCACCCAATTCAGATCAGCTGTCTTTTCGTAGAAAAACAAATATAGGTACAGGCCGCGAGGTCTAAGCTGAGCTTTGCATTTGTGTGAGTGATCTCCAAAAGTACAGTCAGATAATAAAATCCTAAAACAAATTTTATTTATATTTTTTAATATAAAATTCACAATTAAAAAAAATATTACCAATTCTTTTACAGCGGACATTGCACCGTCATAATTTTCCTTATCACTCGTTTTAATTTTCACTCTCGTCTTATGTGTCGTTTGTGTTAATTATTATTATTATCAACAGCGGCGTCGTATCCATGAAACTTTTTCTCCTTCTTTTATTGTGTGGTCACATACATATTTCCATTCTTCTACAGTGATAGTTTCATTTTTTCATTCGCTTACCTCATTATTTTATCCATATTCATGGACACGTTTTTTTTCGCTACGTATTGAATTTATATATTTTAGAGTTTTATTTTAATTAAATATTTAAAATGAAACACGTAACGGTGCTATCAGTACAAGAGGTGAAGTATGGCAGGTGGGCGGGGGAGTAAAACGGCGCCGCGCCGTAAGCCGGTTGACAAAAAACAGTAAAAACCGGTTTAAACCAAACTAAGGTGGCGCCGCGCTGTAAGCCGGTTGTCTCACCTACACTATCTATGTACACCCACACAAATGCAAAGCTCAGCTTACGCCTTCTTGACTGTACTTTACATACACTTCTCACGGAGATCACTTCCAACTAAAAGTTCGCTATCGATGGCACTAGATTTTTTAACCGACTACAAAAAAGGAGGTCATCAAGCCTCCTTCATCAAGTTTTTTTTGTGGATATGTTACGCGATTACTCTGTTATTATTGTTGTATTTGTTTATTGTCCAATAAAACGTTTACCTTTCTATCTAATCATCTTTCATACTGATATGCATAAAAAGTTGTCATCCTCATAATAGTAGTGTAATGCTATCTTTATATTACTTACAGTGCCACTAGAAGCGGACCAGAAGCCCACATCCGTGTTGGAAGTGAACACATCCCACGTGGACACGCAGGCGACACACTTCGGCACAGACGAGAACGGGGCTGTGTTGAGACTGATACAGGTGCAGCTACCTAACGGGGCCGACGGGTGGGTCGCGCTCAATGACTGAATACTCTTGAAAATGGTTGTTAAGATACTCACCAGTCTTAAAATAGACTTGAAAAGACTCAATAGTCTTGAGAATGAGCGTTAAGAGACTCGACAGTGTTGAAAATGGTCGTTAAGAGATTCAGCAATCTTGAAAATGGTCTTGAAAAGACTCAGAAGTCTTGAAAATTATCTTTAAGAGACTCAGAAGTTTGAAGATATTGAGCCGTCTGACAATAGTCTTTAAGATACTCAAAACCTTAAAAGTAGTATTTACAAGACTCAACGGTCTTCAAAAAACTCCACTGGCGTCGCGTCGTCACATAAAACTTGATTAATTGCCTTTACGCGACTCCAAAGTTGAAATAGTCTTGAAGAGACTCAGCCGTATTAAAATAGTCTTTAAGTGAATCAAAAATCTTGGTAATAGGTTTTCGAGACTCGACAGTTTACATATATTATTTTCCACTATGTATTTCATATTATAACCAAATCGGTTTGCCAGTAATAATATTTTCAAATTAATTGTAAGAAAATGAAATTCACTTTAAAAACCTGACCTGATTAAACACAGGAAGAAGTATTATATAATACATGTAAATATATGTATATACATAGTTCAGTATTTTAATTACATAAGGTCTGTACATGAAATTAATTTAATGTAGTCTAAGTTCTTTCATTAAAATGTTATTTATTTCCTAACAAGCTTTATTTATTTGCTTACCAACCGCTTTCTCCACAGATTTTTAAATAAAAACACCCTTTCAAAACATTTTCTTTATTTTTGTATAACAAGGTAAAGTGTATAGGAAAATTGATTTAAATTAGTGTATGTCAAGCAAGCGAATTAGAATTAGAAATCTTAAAAACAACAAAAAATGATTTTCTTTGGTACCTGAAACAATAAAAAATTACATATCAGTATTTTGAATGAAATAATAATGTTAGAATCTCAAAAGGTAAGGTCAGAAGTAGAACCATATAGCAATAGGAAATTGGTTCAAAGTCGTGTTTATTGTATTACGAGTGACCAACTTTAGAAGTCAAAAATTCCATCTAACCATCTTTTAAGTGAAATAGTAAAACAAAAGTGAAAAGAAAATCAAGGTTTTCACATAAAAAAGAGAAGCTATTTTAAAATCATAAGAGTAAATGTCCAAAATAAGTAGTTAAATAACCGCCCAAAGCAATTCTGCCGTGGCTTTGCCGTAGTTAAATAGTATGCGAAATGAACTCAATAGTTTCATATATATATTGTCAAAAGTTAAAAGCCGTATGTCAGAAGGGAAGTAGTGTGTCAAATAGAAAAGTCGTATTTCAAAAGAAAGTACCTAGTATCTCAAAAGTAAATTGGAAAAGAAAAGTTAGATGTCAAAATTAAGTTTTTAGAATTTAGATGTTGTAACTAACCATAGTTCACATATCAGTATGTTTGGGGCAGGCGCCGCTGAAGCAGGTAGTGCCGTAGTCGATGCAGGGCACCGCCGACACCTTGAGCGCCTCGCCCTTCTTGCACCATTGGATCACACTGGAAATAACTAAATACTTATAAAAAACTGTTATCGAAAGCATTTTTAATTTCTACTGTACCTTACGCTTTATTTATATTTAGTGATAGTCACGATTCTCAGTTATGCGAGTACAATCATTACGATGTGACCATAAGGTCGTAGTTATTTGTTGCTATGTCTTTTCTATCAGGTTGATCACTTTTTTTTGTAGGCGTTACAGTGAATTTGTGAAACAAACATTTTGCCTTTTTGTCAATTTTTAAGACAAACTTTGACTTTAACAGAGGAGAACGTTCTCAATTCGTTTGAATCTTTATTTTATCATGGTTTAATTGGTGACTTAAATGTATAGATTACCCAAAGTTCCCAGTCTCCATCCACTTAGGGTCGATCTTGTTGTAAAACTCCAGCTTGTTCTTGGGCATGCCGGAGATAAGTTCCGACTTCACTGTACGTACCGCTATTATGGGGGCTGGCACGAAACCTACAAGTAAAAATGCAATACAGTCTATTAACAGTTGTAATGAATGTTTAACAAAAATAATGTACTTATTTATACTTGATGACTTCCTAAAAAATTTGCAATAAACCTAAAGACCTAGTCTTTGTTCCGTCGCGGGTAAATATACAAGAACATAGTAGCATAATTACATATGTTCAACCTCCGATTATAAAGGTTATTAAGTTTGGCGTGTCTGTATATTTGTATGTCTGTCTGTGGCATCCCAGCATCATTGGCTATTAAACAAATTAATCCAGCAGTGAAATCCGAATGACTGCGGATGATAAGTATTATTAGACTTCTTTGAACAGTTTTACTCTATTATTTCTCCCATTCACCTTGCAGCAAAGCCTCGAATCCCAAGTAGGTATAGGTTGTAGTCTATACGCTTCATGTCTTTGTTCACAGGGTCATTATGATCTGAGGTTACTATGTCCTGGGGTCTGAGCAGAGGTCATTATGACCAAATGTCATTATGTCCTGGGGCTATTATTACCTGATGTCATTTTGGCTTAAAGTAATTCTCAAGGTAATTTCTGACTATTAGACTTTTCAACATATATTTTCTCATATTCACCTTGCAAAGAAGCCTCAAAGCCCAAGTACGGGTTACACTTCCTCTCGCCCAACAACTTCCTGTAGTTGAGGTCTCCCTTGAACAGCAGTCCGCACGAGAGCTGCAGCTTCCTGTATAGGTTGTAGTCTATACGCTTCATGTCTTTGTACACGTGCGGCCAGGTCCAGTAATCTTCTGCCTGGAGGGAGAGAGAAGATTATGTTGTAGTTAGAATAGAATATAACTTTAATGTGTGTACACCATAAAAAACAGATATTACAAAACAGAAAAAAATATACTTAAATTAAAGTGGTGCACATTGGGCGGCCTTATCGCCTTAGGCGATTTCTTCCAGGCAACCTTTTGGATGGACATAACTTATAATTGTAAACTTATAGTTAGTTGTAAGAGAGTGAGAGAGAGAAAGGGAGATAAGAACACTATTAAATCACCAATACACAAAGAAACACGATAGTAATTAGTGTTCTGACTGGCCTAAGTAAGTCAGCTTCTGCCTAGAGCTTCTAGATTAGCAATTAGGATGCCACATGAACCCATGCTAAGTATTTTGTGTACATTTATAAAAATCTTTAGTCTAAAACAATAGTTATAAACTTACGTATTGCGTACATTAGTATAGGTATAAAACATTTAATAGCAATACTATACTTTGATAGTTAGATAAATAGATCAAATATTTATTTAAACTAAGAACTCGTTTGTAAAGATAAAAACTTGGCTCTTCATGAGATGTGGTAATTTTTTGATAGCGAAAGCCATGACTGTATCTTGGAAACCTTTGACATGATAATATGTTTTATATAATATATTTCATCAGTATATTATATACATACCAGTAGTTCAAAAGTGCCGTCCTGTACATAAGCGCCCCACTTCTCTCCGAGTGATCGCAAGTTAGCAGCCGATATAGTACGAGACTGCGGCTCTGCTTCATCGCCTTCTGCGCCTGGAATGATGGATTGCATTGGTATTTGTACAGAAAAATATAAAGGTGAATCGGGAAAGCCTTTTTTTTCGTGGAGGAAATGCATTTACGCATCCCCGCACTCTCCCCGGGGGGTGTGGGGGGCAGCGGGGTATGTCGGGCTCGGAGCTAATGGGACTTATGCAATAAATGCTTTGACTTTGACTCCACTACCGACTAAAACCTACCACGATGTCCCTTCACCTCGGCAAGGACGGGTTTCGCGGGCAAGCGAGCAATACTCCTCCGCAATTCCCGTCCCAATCGCAGTTAACTGTCAAGGTGAATCGGGAAAGCCTGGGTTAGTCACTTACCGTGTATTTTTAAGTAACAATTTTTTTTTTACTTCTCATATTTCCCTTTTTTTCTTATACTCATCACCCCTCGATACTCATCACCCCACGCAGTATATATCAAAGTACATTTCCGCGTCTTTCTGTATGCATGGTGAGATCTTTGAAACTACACAACGGATGTTGACGTAGTGTGATTGAAGCGGAAAGTTTGTAACTTTGTAAGGACAGCGAGACTATGGAACTCTCTACCTGGAGCCTTGTTTACAGAAAACAATAATTCAGGGGTCTTCAAATCCAGAGTAAATAGGTTTCTTCAAGGCAAGCGTGCTACGTCTTAGACTACAGTGGTGCTTAACATCACATCAGGCAGGCTGTAGTCAAACTTGGTCTACTACGTGTTAAAAAAATAGATAATTGCATGCAGTTTGCTGTGATGCAGGAGACTTTATTGTGATGTTAGTATGTTGTGTATGTCCTTACCAGGTTTAGGTTCAGTAGTGACAGTCCTGCTGTAGTCTGCGCCGGCGCACCAGTCTATTGTGTCTCTGCAAAATATACAAAAAGTACATTTTACATAAGTCCATAATATATAATCTCTATAAATTTACATACATATTACAACAATTATTGCGATTTCAATCATTTTATGAATATTTATTTAGACTCTAACTCAATTTATTTATACGACTACATTTACACATTTAAACGTTTTTTTTAATTACGTAAATATGATAAAAAATTAAAAAAATAAACTTTCAGAGGACTCGAGTACCTCCTTTTTGAGATCGGTTAAAAATAGAAATATTTATAAAAAACTTACACGAAATCCTTGAGTGTAACATCGGAGATAAACCATGGGATCTTCTTCACGTGGAAACGAACCTAAAGTATAAAATAACGCAGTATTTAATTTATTATCAGTTAGATATTTTTTTTGAAAGAATGAAAGTTATATTTTTTGAGATACACACAAACATTAACTTATTTACTTACTAAACTTAGATGCTAAGAATGTGATGTGTGTGTTTTTGATAAATTATTACTTTCATATCTAAAATCTCGAAGATCCGTCGCTCTGTTTCGACTTAAAGGAGGAACAAACATCAACAACCTCCTTCTCGCTTTTGAATAATAAAATATACTATGCGTGCCAAATAAGAATAGGATCGCGTTTGCTGCCGACTTCACACGATAACTGTCAAAATAGTAGTGCCAGCAAAAAAAGTGCATAATAATTTATTATTCATATTGTGCAATAATTTATTGTTCATAGATAGGTACGGATTAAGATTAATAAGGTAATATTAATAATTATTGTATAGTCATTATATTCACTTAAAACTACTATTCTTGAATTTTATTAATGAATAATTTTGGATAAATTAATTCTACAGGTATGAACATATAACACATAGTTAATGCTACTAATAATATTATATATATGATTTTTCTTTCAAATCCTACTAATTTATAATTAACTAGAAGCGCTCCACGGTTTCATCTGCGTTAATCCAGGATTAAAAGTTTAATCCGTGATAAAAAGTACCCCATGTTTGTCAGGGTGAATGTAAGATTCCAATGATGAAAGAATTTTTCAAATCAGTCCAGTAGTTTCGGCGCCTATTCAATTCAAACAAACAAACAAACAAACAAATAATCAAATCTTTTCTCTTTATAATAATAGTGTAAAAAAAACTAATACATTTTACGATAAATCAGATTCGGCGTAAAATGTATTAGATTTACCAAAAAAAGAATTAAAGATTGAAACGGAATAAAATTGATGTAATTATTTTTTTGCACATCATACACTTTGGGTATTAAGTTAGCGCGTATTGCTGAACAAAATGGCGTCTGGACAGTCCTATTCTTATTTGGGACGCATAGTAGCATACTTTTACTATTTTAGACTAACGTCTACGATAAGCTGTTAAGCGTCACGCGGTGCTATCCACCTCCATGTCAAATTTCATTCAGATCGATTCAGTAGTTTAAACATAAAAAGGCAACAAACTTACAAACATTCGACTTAAAAACATTCATCATCATCATCATCATCAGCCTGCTATCGCCCACTGCTGAGCATAAGCCTTTCTTCTAGTACGCCACTCGTCCCGGTCATGTACAGATCGAACCTGGTGCTCCCTGCGGTTGTTCTAATGTCGGCAACCCACCGCATTGGTGGGCGACCTCTATTTCTATTTTCTTTAAAACATTAGTAGGTATAGTTATATATTAATAAGTTTTTTTTTTGTAAAAATATGGCAAACTCGTTTACCTTTTTAACAATCTCTTGCGATATCAAGAAGGTAGCCAAGCAAAAGTCCGTGAATATCTCGTAACCAGCGTTGTCGCAAATTATATCTGAAATTTAAAAATGCATGATAAACTCACATATTGACTACTATTTATGTGTGAACAATGCAAAGAAGCAATACTAGTATAGGGGTGGTGGTGTCTTCCTTGTAACACAGGACATCTGGTACCTAGCGCAGGAGACAGTTATTTCACCACAAACCAAATTCTCGACAATTTCAACTTTATATATGTTCATTCTGTTTATATTTACACTTGTATTTGACTGATTAAAACTATTTGATTTCATTTTGATGATGGTTATATTACAAACTTCTTCTTTTTCTTCGTGTCGGTGATTGACTAAAGGTTTTTTTTCCTTAAATTTTTTTTTGGTTTGTTTTTTATTCTTATCCATATGGATCTGGACCAGTAGTTTGCCACAGCTACGCCGAGGGGCGAAGCTGTGAGCAGATCGTTTCTAGTGCTAACTAAGAAATAATGATACTCTAGTGATCATTTATCTCTGGTGTACAATAAAGGTATATAGATTGACTGATTGAATACACGCTGATTTGCGATTTAAATGTTTGAGATACACAAATATGTTTCTTCCGCGGAAGGATCTGGGCGCGCACCACGAGAGAACTCGCCTAACGAATTCTACGGGGGAGTCACGACCCTCAGTCATGAGGAAATACGACTCTAAGAGAATGATATACTTACCAAACATGACCTGCTGTGGTACACATAGTTTGGCTGGGCAGGGGATCTTTTCTGGGGGCGGGGGCTCCTCTCCCTCCGCCACAGGGGGCGGCTGGGGAGGCGCGGGGGGCTCGTAGTCTGCCGGCTGGAATCATGAGGGGATGTTCTTAACTTTTGAACTTAATAAAGTTTCTAATTATCATTATGTCCTACGCACAACGAATCTAAACCAAATTTAGTGTTTTTACGAAACAATATTAGCGTTAAATTTATTTAAGAATCATTGAACAAGGGGAGCTAAGTCGCTTCTAATAGCCTAATTTAAAACTAATTAAGTAAGTAGGTATACTAAATAAATAAAAATATGACAAATTAAAAACTAACTTATAAACTAAAAATTATTATCCTCTATTCACCAACTCATTAGATATATGTATCTATATAGCACCTAAGTATTATTCACAACAAATTAAAGTACCATCTATCCATATAAAACAAAATACTATATAAGATATTTTTATATTTTACTTTATTTTACACTTTGATTCAAACATGCTACCATAGTATCTATGCAACAAAATGCAAATATAGAAACACAGTGCTGCTAATCTATATTTCTTGACCGAAAACGAAATAGTAGATGTCGCTTTAGTAAAAAAAAAACATACAAAGTTAAGGCCAAAGAAGAAAAAAAAAGTCAGTCACATGTGACACTGACTGACGTTTGAAGAAAATATTATTTTGAAAACTTCAGTTGAAAAATCCAAGATCTTGTGCGAATTTGTTTGTGTTTTATTTTGCGATTTCTTCATATTCATATCAACAATTAGTGTGCTACAGTATCTTTTAATGTGATAATATGTAGTTGGTGTCCAATGTTAGCTGGAAAAATAATATAATGTGATGGTGACGATACATAAAACATCAGACATAAACATTATAAAATAGTAAAATAATATTCTGCGTTTTATTTTTACTTCTATCTAACATATATTATGTAAGGTGCAAGGTGTGTTGTATTTATATTTTAGGCTATAGGATGTATACGTAGATATGTATAATATACAACATTATTTTTGGTCAAGAAATACAGAGGGCGCTTCAATTTGATTGGCACTAAAATAACACTAGATGGCTCTCTATTCCTGTTATATTATATTACTCTATGGTCTTTACATAAACTACATTTTTTTATACAATTCTACACAAATGAAGTATTGAAGGAACCTTTTCAAACTTCTGCATGCCAGCTAGAGTAGCAAGCCTAGCACAACTGCACTGTTGCTTGAAGGGAGCATTCTGGAAATACGGCTTATGTATAGTTTACAAGTCTAGCTTTCTTGGTTACATGATAAATTTACTCTTACCTAATTTATTGTTTGTTAGCCAGTGTGGCTCAGCGGTACCAGTGTCTGCTTTTCATCCAGACACCCTGGTACGAATACGGCCCTACACCAATGACTTGTATTTTCACGTTATGTTTGGATTACACTCGCTTAGCGGTGAAGGAAAACATCGTGAGGAAACTGACATGTTTGAGGACCACAATATCCGAGGACATGTGTCTTCCGTGAAAGGAGCTGGGCGCCCACCACGATGTATCTGCACAAGAGAACTACCTAAACAAATTAATACTGCGGGAGAGTCACAACCCTCAGTCAAGAGGAAATTTAAATTATTTTCATTTTTCCATTACATAAAAGTGGTTTAAGCGACGGACCGTCCGTGTCGTCAATATTTAGATTATAATAGTATAGGATCTCTTAAGAGGAGAGTCACAACCCTCAGTCAAGAGGAAATTTAAATTATTTTCATTTTTCCATTACATAAAAGTGGTTTAAGCGACGGACCGTCCGTGTCGTCAATATTTAGATTATAATAGTATAGGATCTCTTAAGAGGAGAGTCACAACCCTCAGTCAAGAGGAAATTTAAATTATTTTCATTTTTCCATTACATAAAAGTGGTTTAAGCGACGGACCGTCCGTGTCGTCAATATTTAGATTATAATAGTATAGGATCTCTTAAGAGGAGAGTCACAACCCTCAGTCAAGAGGAAATTTAAATTATTTTCATTTTTCCATTACATAAAAGTGGTTTAAGCGACGGACCGTCCGTGTCGTCAATATTTAGATTATAATAGTATAGGATCTCTTAAGAGGAGAGTCACAACCCTCAGTCAAGAGGAAATTTAAATTATTTTCATTTTTCCATTACATAAAAGTGGTTTAAGCGACGGACCGTCCGTGTCGTCAATATTTAGATTATAATAGTATAGGATCTCTTAAGAGGAGAGTCACAACCCTCAGTCAAGAGGAAATTTAAATTATTTTCATTTTTCCATTACATAAAAGTGGTTTAAGCGACGGACCGTCCGTGTCGTCAATATTTAGATTATAATAGTATAGGATCTCTTAAGAGTTGACACTCTTAAGAGATCCTATACTATTATAAAAATAATAATAAATAAATATTCCGGGACATTGCACACAGCGCCATCTAGCCCCACACTAAGCTAACGCTTGTGTCGTGGGTACTAGATAACGGATATAATACTTATATACTTTTTTTTTGTAAATACATACTTATTTTACATACAAATGACCAGACTCAACACAAGTAATCATAAAATTTAAAATGCATAAATACTTGTGTCACGCGGGAATCGAACCCGCAACCCCTAGATTAGAAGGCAGAGCCACTACCAACTAAGCTAACAGGCCAGTCAGTATTATAATCTAGTTCGTGTTGATTTGAGGTCAAAAGGAGCCTCTAACGAGGCTCCTTTTGACCTCAAATCAACACGAACGAAGCCACTGCCATTTACTAGTAATATTAGACCATTTTTAATTCTCCTGATAGATTAAGAAGCAACTCTCAAAAATAAGGAAATTGTAACATTTCTTTTACGATACATTTTAGGTAAAAACTACTGTTTAAAACACGAAATTTAATCATAAGCTACAAACAAAACCGTCGGATATTTTGATGCCTGATTTCACAATTGTATAGAAATTTGCAAGTAATTTAATGAAAAAAAATATATTTATATACATACCGCGGCATTGGCCATGTTTTTCTTGATAGTCTCTGATTTAGCAACAACTCCGTCCGCTATTTTATTTGAGTCGTCTACTATCACCTGAAATTGAAAGTAAATCCAAATATACTCCAAGATATATCATACAGCGCCATCTAGTTTCATATAAGTAAGTAAATATTGTAGTCGTAAACAGTTTTTAATAGAATTTTCAAAAAAAATAAAGTTATCAATTCGTAGTATGTATGTATGTACATAATGTACCTATGTGATGTTATTTTAATTGAGAAAACTTTAACTATTTAGGCTTTCGAAGGGAATCCCTTCATCGAATGAACTCGGCGGGAGAGTTCCGACCCTCATAATGAGAATTATGACTTAAGCAGAAATATTTGTAAGAATGTACATATGTTTGTATGCTTTTCCACGCATTTCTCTCGAACACGACTCAAAGAAGAGATATTTCTTTTTCCACAAAATTTCTCCAATTCGAAAGGTCTTAAGTCTTCAGTCTACAGTAAACTAGTCCTTGTTACCTTATCCTTAAGGTCCAGTATCATTTGAAAGGGATCTATCAGCGGTGCGTTGGATTCTATCTCCCCCTTCTTCCCTGACAGGTTGATAGCGGAACCAGCTGTGAGAGAGAGGTCGCATTTGTTGGACCATAGACAAAGCTGGGGGAAAGAGATAGATAAAGTCAGTTACGAGGCAGTTTCAAGCATGGAAGAGTGGGATAGCTCTTGTAACTCTTTCGAAATTATATTTTATTTTTTTCCTTTCATTGACTTATAATTCATCAAATTATCAATAAAATGTTTATCTGTTATCTGTTTATCTTGATGTGATGGTTCAAGGTCTAAACGATTTTAGTTGGAAGGAAAAAGTAAATCATATGGTTCTAAGATTGTCGCAGAAACATACTATGTTTGATTATTGACACGTACATATGTATATCATAGTTAGTTGATGTTTGTGACAGTTTTTTTGCGTCTTTCACACCTTTATGGTCAAGTGCAAGCTCAAATCGGAAGTAATTATTGTTTTTTAAATAAATCAAGGTCAAATTGAAACAGAAGCTACTTTACAACCACCCTATTTGTATCGCCTAGTCTCAAACTGTCAATTTGACTTTTGACTTTTTTAAAAGACGAGGGCTTCTCTGCTTTACCCATTAGTTTGTAAGATTACCTTAAGTAATGATCTATTTATATTGTATAATTGATTTATATAATTATTTACTAAATTGGCTATCATAATTGTACTATTATGTACCTATATTGATGAATAAATAAGATGAAAATTAAAATAAATGAAATGACTTCGAAATTTATGTTGACTAAGAAGGTGAATTTGACATTGACGACTACTTGGCTGATGACTTTGACATTGACATACCTTAAGCAACAAGCCAAAGTCAACTTTCCGCTTGTCCTTCTCGCTGATCTCCAACATGGTGACCACCTTGTCGGCCGCTATACACATCGGCTCCAAGTTGTCGAAGAACGACTTGCGCTTCTGCTGGTCGAAGGGGTCGAAGTTGTTTAGACCACTGGAAAGGGAAAATATCTTTTTTTTATCTTAAACGGGTTCGCACTTGACCATTGTTTGCCTGATGGTAAGCAAAGGCAACGGCCTAAGATGGAGCGTGACCTATCATTTTATGAATACATATTTTTAGCATTTTAGACGAAAAAGGCAGTTAACATAAGTTATTCATATGAGCAAAATTTTGAAAATAATGTGGGCTCACCTTTTCTGACAATTAGGTACCCTAGATCATAAAATTACAGTTTCCAAAAAAGCTGTACCTATATAGCTGCGGTGTATCTCAAAAACTGTTTATTGTCAGGTTCAAACCCATTTTAGTTGAAAGTGTATATTAATTTCTATGACTTCTCATTTCGTCTGAAGAATATATCCCTGCCTGATTGGTTGCCTGGAAGAGATCGCTCTTAGCGATAAGGCCGCTAATTAAGACGCTGATTCTAATTTGTATGTTTTTTTTGTATTGTTTCATTTGTGGTGTTTTAATATAGTATTTATCTATCTATCTTACCCAGATCTTCCCAATTAAGGCTGGTATACTCAAATTATCGTCTTAAGTCTTAAGACATGTCAATCTGTCCAAGTGGTTGACAGTATACTCACGACAATATTACCCCCTCCCGCAGCCTCCTGTATACGTAACACTCGGAGAACACCCACGCGTTAGTGAAGTAAGTGGTCTGGTCCTGCGCTTGTATCCAACCGTTCCACTTCTGGGCGTCTTTGGAGTCTTCCTGGAAACATCTATACATATAATAAAGCTAAAGAGGGTCTAAAATCTGTACATATGTATATTATAACAAAAAAATATAAAATCCAAACGGAACACGTTTCATCAGTTTTCAGAATTTTGTCTATCTGTTTATTTAAACGCCAAAACGGCACTTTACACAAGTGAACAGATAATTATGTTTTTTAGTATGTAGGTAGTATGAGGTTTCAGAAGTGTCATAGGCTACTTTTTATCTCAAAATAATGCGAGCGAAGCCGCGGGCGTTATTTATATATTTTATAATGGTACACAAAACAGAATGTGTTCTTAAATGAACTGAATATACACTTAAGGGTTTTGATGTATTGTATTATTTATATGTATTGCTCTCTCCCTTTCTATCAATATTTACGTATTTGTCTCTTTCTCCAATAAATAATACAAAGATATTGTTACTTACGCTAAATAAATCATAATTCTTATTAGTCACCAAGTCGTTTTTCAGTTTAGTTACGTATTTTATATACTCCGTTACGCTGTCTGGTTTCTGTAAATAAGAGAAAAAACATTACATTCATAAACATATATGATGAGGAGGATTAATATACATATTAATAAAGGAAAAGTATTTTTGGCTATTTCCATTAACTAGAATATTAGTAACTAGCTGTGCGCGCGACTTCGTCCGCGTGGAATAGTTATTACCATAATAACGGTTCTAGTGAGTTAATTTTAAAAGATAGATATATACTGTTGCAGATATTTTGTTAGATCATTTCAAGAGGAATAAATCTTTCACACATTTTGTTTTGATATCTTGAACCGTTTTCGCAGCGCCCGCAACGGAAGCTTTCAAAGATGAATAATGTTCCGCGTTTTTTTCCACATTTTCTATTGTTTCTTCGCTCATATTAGTTACATAGTTACAGCGTGATGTTATATAACCCAAAGCCTTCCTCAATAAATGGTCTATTAAACACAAAAATATTTTTTCAATTCGCACCAGTAGTTCCTGAGATTAGCGCGTTCAAACAAACAAACAAACTATTCGGTTTTATAATATTAGTATAGATACATAACTATCTTCAGCTGTTTTAATTGTAGTATTTTTTAATACCTAATTGATTTATGACCTCGTCCTTTTTTTCAAGTCAGCTATAATTTAGCATTTAGCTCAACTGCCACTTGCCACTAAGCGTAAAAACTATCAATTACAGAATAAATTTTCGAAAACGGTACTACATATATAAATAACGAAATTACGAATAAAAACAAACTTACCTAGATAAAATTTATTATTTATACTTACGCCACCATTTGCAGCTGCAATTTTTGCACCTTCTCTCGAACAATAATCTATTACTTTTGTCAAAATAACCGGCATACGTTCTTTCAAACTATAGTAGGCGAAACTCCTGTGAACATACAAAAAAATATTTAAACTTTACATATTAAAAAACAAGCAAAACCGAGTGCAAAAGCTAGCAAAAGTGTAAATTCCTGATTTGTGAACAAAATAAAATGGCAAAAAGAGTCGCCCGAACAGGGACTTGAACCCTGGACCCTTGGATTAAAAGTCCAATGCTCTACCGACTGAGCTATCCGGGCCTTGAAAGTACTGTCGAAATAGTTGAGTTTATGAATTATCTTAGTAAATAGTTATAGAGACCAAGTTTTTTATTATGGATCATGCTTGACTACTATTCCCAAAATTAAATTATATAAGAGTAAAACCAAGCAACACAATTTGTATAGAAAAGAAATAATGTGTGCCCTCATTTGAAAGATTTTGTATGGCATTCTCAAGGAAATATTATTATGGACTGACTGACAGCTCCTTCTGCACAAAGAGTTTGTAATACATCAGAAGAAAACTAAGCTATGATTTGTAATACAATGAGGGGAATGCTGATTATTATTATGATAATTATAGTCTATGTTTAATTCTTGGTGTTTGCTTAGTAAAGATGGACTATGCTTGGCTAGGAAAACTATAAATAAATTGATAGAATTATGTACCAAAATATATTATCTAGAATTATAACATTCATAAAGATTTTAAAAGACTGATATTAGTGTCGGTTGTTGACAAAATATTGATTAGTTTTCTTGTAGGTAATGTAAGTAAATAAATAAATATGTATTGATATTGTACCTACATGATTCTTGTTGTTTCTTTTAACTTTGATATTTGTTATCTAATATAAAGTATTTAATAGGTGTTTTAAGGGTTTTAAGTATTGCTAACTTTGACCAGCACAAGAATACCATGTAAGTAAATAAATTAATATTTGAATTTTTTGATGACTTGTTTATATTGACTTAATCTGTCTTAATGAATTGAAATTGTTAATAGATTCTTAGTGACAAAAATGTGATTTTTGCACACCAGAAATGGTAAGATATAAGATACTATAAATATTTTTGTACTTACCATGATTCTCACTACATCTTTGCAAATAAATGAATTTGAAACAATAACAGAATCTTAGTAGAGTGAGTCACCCACTCATCTACAAAGATGTTATTTTGCATTAAAATGGCTCAACATATTTTAATGAAATTTTATTGGATATAATTTAGACTCTGAATTAACAAATAAACCAACTTTAATTAGAAGATTAACTCAGTAAAGTGCCAAATTATTACATTTTCTCATAGACACATAAAATATACTATACATACTTCTTGAAAGTTCCTTGTAGCTGTATATTGATTGGAGTGTTTCCATCCATGAAAGGAGGTTTAGTAGGAGGTTTTATAAACGGACCTCCGTAGATAAACTCTGGTCTAACATCCCAGTCTATGCTCATGTCTTCTTCTTGTAGCAAACCCTTTTTACCAACACTTTCGCCTTTAACAGATGTTCTAGAAGATTTGGACCCCGTAGGGGACGGAGGCTTGCTTCCCATTTTTTGTTGTTTTTAGATTTTTACACGGAAATTTAGAATTTATTTTTGTTTTACATCGAAATTATTTTTACGACCCGTGAAGGCCGACTTGATTTTGTTTTGACTCATGTTCGAATTGAAGTTTGACAGTGACAGTAATGACATTATTGTAATTTGTAATGTATTACCATGGTTTGTGTATTTAGCCCTCGTAAAGTAGGTACCTATATTATATTGTTTCTATTTATCATATTTTAATAAATGTAAATGACTAAAAAAACCGGCCAAGTGCGAGTCGGACTCGCGCACCGAGGGTTCCGTACAAACCTGCAAGGTTAAATATTTTGTGATGTAACTAAAAATTTATGGTTTTCGTAATTTTTCCTTTATCTATGCTATAAGACGTTGCTTCGTACCAAATTTCAAGATTCTGAGTTCACGGGAAGCACCCTGTAGGTTTTGATTCCCTTGCAAGTGTCGAAAATTTGCGGCATAAATGGCTGTATCTTTTGATTGCGTTGGCTTAGAAGTTTGATTTTTTCACAGCTTCAAGGGACAGTAGACCTGAGTAATTGATATAAATTTCAGCTTCATACCTCTACGCGTTCCTGAGAAAAAGGGTCTTGACAGACGGACGGACGGACGGACAGACGGACAACAAAGTGATCCTATAAGGGTTCCGTTTTTTCCTTTTGAGGTACGGAACCCTAAAAAGTAAAAATTCCTATGATTCCTTTTTTTTTAATTGATCTCTCGATTTGTTAAAAATATGTCAATACAATAATTCAAATATTCCAAATAATTATATGTTAACATGCTAGGTACGGTAAAAAACGGATCAACTTACAAAATGCGATGTCACGATGGGAATATTATTATCACAACAATCATAACCTCACCATACTAGGTACTTACTGCCCATAACTTCCACACATAAGCACTTCCGCAGGAGTCACAATATTCATCACAGGCAGATTCTCCGTATCCACGGGCCAGTCAAAAGGCTTTCCCGCCATTTTGGCAATAATATAGAACCGCCTTTGTAATAAAATTGACTAATGAGAACTTTCTTCTTAAACAACGTGCACTTTATGAAGAAAACGAATGCGGACTCTCAGATTGTTTGGCCGTGAAGATATCCTAAAAATAGGACGTTTGGCCTACATAATACATCTATTTGTTTTTCATCTGCGTTTTGAGATTGGTACCGTAAAATGGGGTGAAGCGGGTCACTTTTGAACTTTGTTTACAATTTGAATACTTGAGGACTTGACTAAATCAGATTGAAGGTTTTTTTTGTAATGTTCCGAGACTCTAAAGTTTAATAAAAAATACATAGTTATAATGTTTTATCAACAAAAATCAGAGAAAAATGTAAAAATCTGGTCAAACCCGGTTCACAGACTCAGAACTGGGGTGATCAGGGTTTTAGGCTAGGGTTGTCAAAAAACAATGTTCCATTTTCAACAAGTCTTTAATCTTTGCAGTTAGGTAGGTACATAGGTAACATTTTATTTACAGAGAAATAAAAAAATCAAAAATCTTAATAAATACCTAACAATTAAGTACTCATTTAAATATCATTACCTATCTAGATAGTTAGCATTAAACGTGTTGACAACCCTAACAAAAAAACCCCTTCGCCCCTTTCTTGAGTCTGTTATCCCCACAAGTGATTCTGTTCTGTTGCCCCCTTTCTATGACCCGCTTCACCCCTCAGGTGAACCAGATAACCCCAAAAACCTAAGTAATTGCCCTAAAATAAGTTTTCTCTGATTATGCAAGAAAACTATACAACTGAAAGAGGAGGAGGAGGAAATATCACAATGTAATATTTCCTCCGAGTTCAAAACCTTCTTTGCTCATGTCAGTTACTTGACCACAGACAAACTAAGTTTCCACGCCAGAAAATGAACGTAAACAAAATTTGACATGATTCTGTTCCCCCCTAGAACCCGTTTCACCCCATTTTACGGTACTCGCCTATGATTTCAAGCCGCAAAAATTTTGACACAACTACCTAATTGCTAAGTCGATAAGTCATTTCGAATTAAAAGAGGCCATTAAGTGAAAACTCTAGGTATATTTAAACGAAATACGACTACGAGAATAACGTAGGTACTTAATTTCTAAAATAGTCGATATGAAATGCCTTTTTTAGTAGGTGAAGCGTTAATAAAATAAAAAGCACAATGTTAGTGAAGTTAGTTTATTAGAAAACAAATCATGCATACCGAAAGTATTAAAAAACTTAAATAGATACTTAATAACTTTAAAAAGACAGAAGTAGGTACTTAAGTACGTTTTAAAATCTTAAAAATACAATACACTAGGACTTTGAAAATAAGAAATAAAATGAGGCATAGTCAGGCCAATCAATAATATAAAATCTATCATAAAGACTAACCTATCTGTAGAATATACGAACTACAATAGGGTTAATTTGAGAAGTAATCTTTTTTCGCCAAGAGTTAAAAAATGTCGCATAAATTGGTTTCATTTCAGACATTGACGCCAAAAATCAAAATGAATTATTTTGAAGACAAATTCACATCAATTGGTTTACCTAATTTCGGACATCGCCATACAACAAAATTAATTAATTTAAATTACAAGTACCTAGCGCCATTTAACTTATCAAAATAAGCAAATCCAGTTTAAACACAACCAGCATTCTGTATATATTACAAATGTACCTGGTTTCATAATGCCATATCAACCAAATAAATTTCTTATTAAAATTTCACATTGAATCATTTTATGAGGTTTCTAACAATAGTGAACTATTTTTTTGTCACACATTATAATGTGGTTATAAGAATTATTTAATTAACGTAAAAACAGGTCTTACTTTAATTAAATTATTGTCATCATTATGTAGTAAAATAACATTATTAAAATTTATTCAAATTCACTTTTTTCTCATAAGCAGTGACATTTCTCTTTAGAAGTACAAATACCCTAACATATCAAAAAGTAACTTAGTTTGACATTCTAAGCCAACTTGCCAAGCAAGCAATATATGTTCTTTAGTCAAGAAAATTAAAAGTGATATTAATCAACTTTTAATAATTATATACCTACAATGTACCTACTGCTACTTTTTTTTTATTTTGTGACTTAATTTTCGAATAGTGTCAATCTCAAAAATAATGCATTTACAAATTTTAACATGAGAACTGGCACAATACAAAGTTATGGCCGAAAAAGAAAAAAAAATGCATTTACAAACTAGTGTCTTCTAAATGAGCCTAAGAAAAAACGAAACCATTATCTTTCCTAAGAGTCAAGATCAAAAATATTATCTTAAAAAAAGCATGATTAATAAACAAGATGTTGCTGTAGTCGTACATTATAATTACTACGATAAGTATAATAAATAAGTCAAAAAAATGTTGTCAGTAAAAAAATAAAACGATAAACAAAAACAAACAACACTGATAATTTCCATGGTCAAAATTTAGGTCAAAACTAATCGAAACATCATGATTTTTATTGAGAAACTATAGAAAATTATTACAATCATCACCATATCCTTAAACTATCTTTATGATTTTTTTTAATGTCATGAATTTATTCGTGTTATATCAAAAACTATTAAAATGATATTGTGATTTTAAAACATTATTTTTAACGTGATTATAAACACCAAAAACGACCTTAGATTAAGTACCTACATTATTTTGTCAAAATATTTTCGTCAAAAATAAGTACAGTTTTTTTTGTGAAGAGAACTTTTCCATTAAAACTATTTAGTTTTAATGGAAAAGTTCTCTTCTATTTAGAAGAAATACTTTTATACAAAGTATAATAAGTAAAATTTATTAGGAATGTGTTTTTACTATGACAGAGGAGAAAGAAGTAGTGCAAAACCGTAATTATACTATAAAAACTAATTTTCACAAGTTATTTCAATCAAAAACATGATTATAAAATGGTTAAAACAGCATAAGTGATTACATTGATGCTATGAGAACTCAAAATTTACATACTACTTATCAAAATAGTATGCTTCTTTTAAAAGAAGGCAAAAGAGCGTAATTATATATATTGTAAAGATATATTGAATAATTAATATAAAAAAGTTTAACCATTAAATCAACCAACCATTAATTTGCATAATACGAGTATTTTTATTGTCAAAATTGTACATAAACACCTAAAACTATTGATTTAGATACTTTATTTTCAGTCATAATTTTGTTGTTTTCATATTTTTTCGTCAAAATAGTACCTATTAAATAGGTATTTTCTTGATTGTTATAATTATTTATGACACCTTTTCATATTTAAATTCAAAATCTTTTAAAATTAGCCTTAAATTAGCATGTAACAAAATTCGTCAAGTGTACGTCTATTATATAAGTACACAATTTTAATTAGACTGAAACGCCTCTAACGACGAAAATTTGCAACATATTTTATCAAATTAAAATCTACAGTAACGACAGTCACAGAGCATATAAATCTCTCTATTTCAAATGCTCATTTTATTCCTAAAAATCTTATCTATGTATCTTATACCATTATATAAGGCACACAAAATTGTAAGACATTTTTGAGTATTAGGTACCTACGACATAATTTAACCAATAACCAATGTTTAAATCTAGTCAAAACAAAATTTGTACCTATTTTTTTTTATTTATATTTTGAGAGGGAGTTTTGTCGAAGCCGACTATGTCACTCCCATTACCTTTTTAAATACCTACTTAAATGTAACAATGGCACAAATCATAATTATCATTAGAATCAATAATCACAACACATAGTTTAGGAGCCTACTGATATATTTAGTATGCACTACTTACTACATGAATAATCGGAAGAAATTCTAGCACATACATTGGCCATTCATTTCACCTAGAATAATAATGAGGTATTTCGTTTCGTTAGTTATATCGACAATGTACTGCGAGACCTAGTTAGTTAAAATATCCTATCCGTAATAAAAATAGTTAAATAGGTTATAGCCTCATTAGATATCTACGAGATACCCATTTATTAGGCATCTCTATAAAATTTAAGAAAACAATATATTATTAATGAAGAAAGTTTCAAATTAGTTCATAAAAAGTTTAGTATCAAAAGCATTCAAAAGGCAAGTTATGAACCTTATTCAGTCTCAATTAGTAGGTAGGTTTAGTTTTTTTATTTACAAGTCACCAAACTTTCATTCCCGAAAACCATGCTAGGTAGTCATAAAAAAACTTATTCATAAAATAATTATAACACCAGTAACAATAAGGTACTTATTGTCATTTTTATAACTTGACATTCTATAAATTCTATATAAAATTCGTAAAATAGTTTTAGCAATATCCTTCCATATTTTTATGAATAAGATTAAAATATCTTTGTGCTGTTATGACTCTTGTTATACAAATAAGTACATAAGATAGCTTGTGCTTTGTCTATAATTGCATGAAAATATTGACACTTGACTTCTCTCTATGCATTTTACGACCAAATGTCAAAAATAAAATTGTTGACTGCTGTCAAAATGTTCATACTATAATGGACAAAGCATAGTTTATACTTCATGCATAAATCCACCCATACCGTATGCGAATTAGTGTCTTATACCGTTGTTAATTAGAATTATTTTTGCGTCGTTGCATACCATTGCTCTTCATTCGGGTGGTCTTCAGAGAGACAGTGGTGGATGGAATAGGCTGGCCGTTGGAGTTTCGCAGGAGCGGGCAGTAGCTTCTGTAAATGGACACAATTAAAATGTTAGTAGGACAAATACTAACCACACAGTTACAATACAAACAATGAATTGGAATACCATAACTGTGCCAAAATCATTACAAGAGTCAACCGGCGCCGCCGCGGTTGAGTTGATGGGACTAAACACGCGAGCAACAACGACTCACCTTCCAAGTCGTTGGCACCGTATATGAATGTAGGTTGAGTTGGGCCAAAATAGATTTTCATTATCATCATCATCATCAACTAGATACTACAACTATGTGGGTAGTTGTAAATTTAAAAGATATCACTTACATAGTATGTGAGTCGTCTCCAGTGGCGCCACACGACGAGCAGATGTGCGATCTTAGAATGGGACAGGTGACCACTATCCTGTTCTTAACCCATTCCTTAACCTTATGTGTCATGTACACCAACGGTGTCTCGCCGTTCTTGCGGCAAAACGTGCACAACTTATTCCTTTTTCTCATTGAATTGCTAGGAGTTACGATTGGTTCTTTAAACGGTACGATCGCTTGAGAAAACGTAGAGTTCGATCGGCATCTTGACACTGGTGAAATTATCGGCGATACCATTTGGGAATAGTTGCCTGATATTCCATATCTGGAACTGTCTATGAAGTCCTCATTTGGCATTGCATCAAACATTGTGTCATTTGGCATTGCGTCAAACCATGTATCATGTGACATTGTATCAAACTTTGTGTCATGTGACATTGCATCAAACCTAGTATCACGTGACATTGCATCAAACATACTGTCACGTGACATAGCATCAAACATACTGTCACGTGACATGGCATCAAACGTCAAGGTGTCATGTGACACAGTATCAAACATTGTAGTGTCATTTGACATTGTTTCAAACATCATAGCGTCATTTGGCATCTGCCAGTATCTTGGGCTATATTCGTCGTTCTGGTAGAATCTTGGAAAATTGTCATCTACCATCCTGCCATATCTTGAAGTGTCCTTTGTCATTCTATCATACCGATTGTCTGGTGTGGTTCTGCTGTATTGATTGTCAAAAGCTAGTTTCTCATAACGATTGTTAAAAGTCATTCTTTCAAACCGATTGTCATGTGACTTTCTATCATTTTGAATGTTAAATGCCTTTCTATCATACCGATCGTCATATATATAAAATTGATTGTCAAATGCCATATTGTCATACCGATTGTCATACGCCCTTTGATTGTCATGTGCCATATTGTCATATCCCGAATTATTTTTTGACATTCTATCAAATCTAGCAGTAGCATCACACATCTGTTGCCACTCGGCGCTAGAGTCTAGTGGCAATTGAAATGTTCGATCAGCATTTGTATCTATCTGTTGGTTTGGACTGTTTTTTGACATATTGTCATTTGACATAGTGTCGTTTGACAACCTCGGTTTATTATTTGACAATCCATATTTCAGGCTCAGATCCAAGTTGGACTTAAAATCAACTTTTGGTGGAGTATGATTCTGCATTTGTTGGAATTCATTTCTGTTATCTGATGGGAACAATTCATACTGTTCACAATTCCTTACTCCAAACTCTCTCTCTCTGGAATTGGTATTTGGAGGTGTCTGTTGCAATTTTTCAATATTATCATCAAATCTAGTTTCAAGAGAAATTTTGCGCCGCGACGTTGGTTGCTCATATAGTGACGGAGGAAGGGAGATCTCAAAATCACTTACAGATGACAAGTAATCAGAATGATAGTTGTCTCCCACCCTAAGCAAGCTCTGAAAAGAAAATAGATTAGAGAATTTATCTGACTAATATATTTTTTTAACATATTATGTTTATGTTACAGTGATCCAGTTGAACCTGCTATTCGATTGAATGACTAAAGGACAACTCGTGAAGTCGTTGAATGTCTTGCCTGAACGTCGTTGAATGTGATATAGCCGACTTTCGAATGTTTTATAACCACCAAAACCACAGTAGGTTAAATATTTTTTTTTACTGTGTGTAGTGACTATTATTCAATCAACGTTCGGCGTAGTCATTCAATTAAATGTCGTCATTATATGAATGCACTAGTTATTCAATCGAATTGCAAATCCAACCAGATGCCTGTGATGTGACATTTACATAAATGATAATAAATTAGTTAATTATGAATCAAATATATTAATATTATGTCAATCATGTCTAAAATAATTTAATTATAAAACACCCTACATTTCATCACATCTGTGTTTATGGATCTGTTTGTTTATCTTTGACAGAATTGAAGATCTTTATGGTTTTTGGTATGGAGGTAAGAAAAGTTTATAAGCTTCCTGTTTCAGCCTATGACTTTCTTACTGGAACAATCTATACATATAATAAAGCTGAACAGGGTCGGAAGTCTAAACATTAAAAATAATTAATAATATCTTACGAAGTACTTCGAATTGAGAGCAGAACATGTTCCAACAATTTCTAGAATTTTTGGTTTGTTTCTCTGTGTCTCTGTTTATTTAAACGCTCATCACGCTAACCGCTAAATGGTTCATTATAATTTTTGGTACCTATGTAGATGAGGTCAATAATTCATTTACTTATTTATGCTGTACACAATACAATATTTTAGAACTAATTCTAAAACAAGATTGAGGTGTGTGACCCTGTTGCTTGTTAGAAGTTTAGGGCATAGCACTTTTCATACAATATCTACTGGTCTTACAAGTGTTATAGGCTACTTTCTAACCTGAAATAATAAGATAAGATAATCATTTATTCGTCAATTGAAAATACTCAACTTATGAACTAGATGTTAACAGTTGGTAATTCCACTTTCTCGTCTTACAAAAATATTTGTCACTTAAAAGATTTTAAACATGTAATACAAGCGAAACCGCAGGCATCCACTAGTTAGTAATTTTTTTTCTCACCTGCTGTGGTAGAGCAGGGCTCCTGTCAGGTCTGGCTGGACTGCAGATTTGTGGCGGGAACAGCTCTCTCATTACATCGGGATAGGACTCCGGAGAAGTCTCCGGAGAACTGGATGATATAAAGGAAGAGCTTGGTGGTGTGGTCGCAGTGTATGCTGAAATAAAGAAGATAATAAGATAAATAAGAATATTCATACAAATTATACATGATATTGAGAGTGGTTCATAACTGGAACAGGTTGCCAAAAGAGGTGGTCAGTGCAACATCTGTAAACAACTTTAAGAACCGGCTTGATGGCTGGTTACAGAAAACCAAAAAATCTCTTGTTAACTTTGATAGTTGCACCAGTGGACTGTATAATTTTGAAGTTTGTGTGCACTAGGTATATAAAACAATTTTGATACAGTGTGATATGGGCACATCAGCAATTTGCTGCTCGCCCATTAATCAAATAAATATATATTCTATTGTTGTTTAGTAAATTTATTGAAAAGTATAAGATATTTATACCAATATATTTTTTCACTATTTTAAATAACATAGTGAAATATTTATTAACTAGTCTGAAACACAGTAATTATTAACTAGTTCGGATGCCTTTGGATTTTCATACAATGTTATGACATAATTAAGTATAATGCAAAATAAACACATTTTATTTATTTATTATTGACATTAAAATTATTATTGTTATGTTACATTTCTAATTACCTACTCTTATTTTACCTAAGAATTTTTTATACAAATTATTACTTGCATGACAAAATAATAAATTTATTCAATAATAAGGAACAATATTTACACATATTAACACTAATAGAACTAAAAAAGAGTATTTACATCTAAACTAAATTTAAACAATCTACATGCGGTATGGAACCAAGAACGCTGGCTGCATTCCCACGCTGGATTGCTATAGAAATCCTTTGCGCAAGGAACCAGCCAGCGTTCTTGTCTCTAGTGATGTCAATCAACATTTTATTTAATTTTTTTACTTGCATTGAGTTTATTATGTCATTCCAAATTAAGGACACATCTATTTATTAGTGTTACCTAAGTGTCACATTTGTAAATATAAAGATAAAAAGAAATTATCAAACTACCTGGTACCTAGGTATGTACCACACATTTTACGTTTAAATTCTCCACATCAAATTTCATCCGAATTAGTTCAGCCGATTCATAATGTAGACACTTCAACATTGACATATCTTAGAAGTCTACATTACAATACATTATCAATATTCATCATCATCATCATCAACTACTTCAATAAATTACAGCGTAATCACTTACTTATTTTTAGTGATAACAGATCTCTATGCCTGACAATCTGCCAGCATCTTCAAGTTATGATTGCAGATTTTGTAAAGTAAATTTATGAAATTTTAAGGAAATCCATATAGGTAACTCTAGATTTTTTTGTACCTATCTTGTTAAGAAACTTCCCAAAAAGGTAAACATTATCAAAACTTTATATGTAACTGATTGTAGGTACTTTAAACTGTTAAATAGCCCTTTGAAAAAAGAAACCCGAAAGTATATACCTAGTTAATACATAGAAAAAAGCTTACCATTGTCATCAATTCTTGAAAACAATCGATTGATTTCACTCGTAAATTCGGACATATTTCTCTTGGGATACGTATCACGAATTCTAAAACATCATAAAACACACATTTTAGCAGTAAATTTAATAATTTTAACAATATTTCGTAATTAATTCACACAAAAAGTTCGCAGAAAAACTTTTGCTCCAAACAAAAGTAAACAAAGCAATGAAATAGAATTGAAAATAGAACGAATGAAAATATTCCGGAACTTCACTCAGGAGTCAGGACAAAATGGAAACCGGATGTTGCGTAACCAAAATGAAATCAAATAGAAACTTTGTAACTTATCACTACGAATTTCTCGATAATATTCTACTGAAATATAAAATAATATTTTTCTATATTTTAGCTTGATTTGGGTTTATTAGTTTGATCGCCCACATTTATCACTCAAGTACTTATTATTATTATTCCTGCATGATGCCTATTGGAATATATTGGGAAATCCAGCGAATTAAACCAGTTTTAATACGGGATGGATGGATTAGTGATAATAATCATTTTTAAAAGCAATTCAACGCACAATAACCAACTTTCTACGCAATAGAGACAAAATTCATCAAGATTTGCTCAGCCATTTGTAGAAGCAGAAAACTAAATCCCTATGTACATAAAGTAATTATTTACATTCTACCTATTATATTAAGTACTTACATAGATATAAGAAGGATATCCAAATCCATTTTGTTGGACAGCGTCCCGCCCGAACTCGCCAAAGATCGATTTTATCCACAAATAAAGTCTAGAATCTCCAATTACATTTAAAATACATAAGCACTAGAAAGCCAAAGCTTCCTAGAGCATAAAAAACTAAATTTCTTACTTAAAACTCCCAAAATAACTGGCAATATCAGGCACGTGTTCACCTAGCGAAGTGTTTTCGACGAATGAAAAAGTTGTCCAAAAAATCGCTGCAAAGTTCGCCTTTCGGCTTTTGTCAAAGGACGCCGCGCTTTCATAGGTTCAGTGGTTGACAATAATTTGTGTAACAGGTTCGATTCTAATAAGTATGTCATTGGTAGTAATTACATATTTGCGATGAACATCTTCTGTGGAAGTACCTGAGCGCCCACCTCGATGTATCTGCCCTAGTGAATTCCCCTAACGAATTAATTCTAAGGAGGAGTCACGACCCTCAGTCATGAAGATATACGTCTCAAAGAGAGTAAAGTATTCATCTGGTCTTTCAAGATGAACAAGACGTGTGACTAATGGTAATCAATAGATGCGTTTGGTTTTTAATAAAGTTCAAAACCCAGAATAAGAGAGGCTAAGAAGAGTTTTACAGTACTTTAAGGGCCATTATGTATATCTAACGTATCATCCGACCTACGGAAGTGCCTAATCTGTATACCGATTGCTTAGCTTCGGTAATCACGCACAAATGTATCGACTAATTGAGCAATTACTAAAACTTAGCAAGATATTGCACATTTTTTTACAATGCTATTGTTGTAAGTGATAAAAAACCTACTCGTTACCGAGTGAAGCTACTTTTCTATTCAAAGAAAGCCGACACGAAGCCGGTACTTTTGCGGCTTGTTTGAAATACTCTACCTAAGATTTCTCGACTAAATAGATTTTAGCTCCATCTATAACACGCCAGTAAAACTGAAAACAAAGTTCCGAGGAAATAAAGTTGTAATAACGCCATCTGTAGTTGAGTAGTGTAAATATCAGCTTATTTTATAGCAGTGCTATACGGCTTTGTAACACCAGTTTTGGATATAGATTGATGTAACTATTTCACCATAGATGGCATGGTTTAACCCTTATCAAGTTCTGCAACTTAATTGTATGATTTTTGTCTGAAAAATATTGATCACTTATTATATAGATAGATATATATTTTTTTTTATATTAGATAGACTCATGCTTGACTACAACTTGCCTGATGTTAAGCAACGTTGTAATCTACGATCTAGCGCGCTTGCCTAGAAGAAACCAGTTTACGGTATTATTATTATTATTATTATTTATATTACGGTAGTTTCGGTTAATATTGTCATGTTATGATTAAATCATTTATGTAGTTAACTCCAATTTCAGCTCGTGCATGCAAATGCGTTTCGATAACTTCCTTTTACCTAAAAACATAATATTTACCTATATTATATTATGTTATTTAGAGATTAGCCAAAAAAGTTGATAATAATGAGGGCGCCACTTCGTTGGTACTCAAGTACTCAAAAAAACTATTTAATACAATATGTTTACTACATCAAATTGTAATAGATAACATACATACGTAGGTAATCTTATACAGCGATGAACTTTT
The DNA here is from genome assembly GCA_927399415.1 of Macaria notata. Classification (NCBI taxonomy): domain Eukaryota; kingdom Metazoa; phylum Arthropoda; class Insecta; order Lepidoptera; family Geometridae; genus Macaria; species Macaria notata. The sequence goes on along the minus strand of OV656750.1, from coordinate 1,090,849 downwards.
TAAAAGAAATAAGCGTTATGCCTCGACATTTTGGCCAGCCTGTATAGGTATATCAGTTTGGTATTATTTTGTAACAAATAAAACACTTTTTCCGCTAATTAAACGCATAAACTCTTTTCCCTGGGGTGAGGAAGTCATACCTAATTGCTAGATTTATTTTAAGGAATAGACTGCGTTGTTGTGAAAGAATCTATTTTTATTGCTATATTAACTTTTTCAGGCCCTTTATTTTTATAAGCACCTGTGATTTAGTTAGTGGGATTTGTTAGCGATCACTAAGTTCAAATCGATATCATTTCTCTACAAAAATACACTTATTTCTGTAGCCTTTGACATAGATAGTCTGTGCCTGTGGGAAGATTCAAAAGTATCTGACAATTGAGTCACAAGAGTTTACCACACGCATTTGGGCGCTTCCGTAGATCGGCTGATACGGTAAATTGTTGGCCCCAGCTGTTAGTTTTATTTAGGGACGACATTAGTTAAGCCATTTCAAAGGCTCTTAGGGCGGTTTGAAAAGTCCCGACACCAGAGTTAGCCAATCTCATTCGAACTTACCACTCTGATACGATCTCGATTAGATACTTTTATTATTGTATCTTTTGTTTTAGCGTAATTTCAAAAAGAATCCCAAGCCTGCAACCTCCAGCCGACCTTGGTTCCAATCTCTCATTTACTCCTCTAATTGGCCACAACAAGTCACAATTAGTCTGAGACATCATAATCTTTATACCCAACCTACTAAGGATTAAAATCGCATAAAAATACCACTTACCCAGGTAGCAAAGTGACGTCAGTGACGCTTAAACGACGTCACTCTTAGGTCATAATAGGGTCGGTCATTAATGCGTCGACGATGACGTCTTATGTACGTTAATTAAAAGTCAGTATCTCGACGTCTCATATTCACCATAAAATTGACGTTTTATTGACGTTGATGTAAGGTCAATATCAGGACGTACCATATTCGCCACAAAGTGGACCTTTTACTGACGTCCAGTTAGGGTCAATATCAGGACGTACCATATTCGTCACAAAGTAGACGTTTCAATGACGTCTATTTAGAGTCAATATCAGGACGTACCATATTCGTCACAAAGTGAACGTTTTATCGACCTCTATTTAGGGTCATTATTAGGACGTACCATATTCGCCATAAAGTTTACGATTTACTGACGTCTATTCAAAGTAATTTTTAGGACGTATCATATTCGTCTCTAATGAACGTTTTACTGACGTCTATTCAGGGGTCAATATTATGACGTACCATATTCGCCACAGAGTGGACGTTTTATCGACCTCTATTTAGGGTCATTATTAGGACGTACCATATTCGCAACAAAAGTTTACAATTTACTGACGTCTATTCAGGGTAATTTTTAGGACGTATCATATTCGTCTCTAATGGACGTTTTACTGACGTCTATTTAGGGGTCAATATTATGACGTACCATGTTCGCCACAAAGTAGACGTTTTATTGGCGTCCATTTAGGGTCAATATCAGGACGTACGATATTCGTCACAAAGTGGACGTTTTATTGTCCTCTATTTAGGGTCATTATTAGGACGTACCGTATTCGCCACAAAGTTTTCGATTAACCGACGTCTATTCAGGGTCAGTATTTAACGAAAGAAAGAAAGAAATACATTTATTGTTACAGATTTTCAAGACACGATACATATATATTATTATAAACAGTTCACACTCACACACACACACAAAACAAAAACAAAAAAGTATTAGAACGTATCATATTCGTCTCTAGTGGACGTTTTATTAACGTCTATTCATGGTCAATATCAGGACGTAACAAATTAGTCCGAAAGAGGACGTTTTATTGACGTCATTACAGTAACTTGTAACCGACTCAGAATTTAAAATAGTACGTTTCGTTTCAATTACATCAATTTTCCAGTCTTATGAAGTAAAATATATATAAGTTATTAATAAAAACCTTCCGTCTCTGCAGGTACTTCTGAAGTTATAATGAAGCATTTATTTTGTACAGGTATTTTAATTAATAACATCAAAAAAGCTTAAACTTTGTGATTTTTAAAAACATCAGAAGTAGGAACGGAAGTTAACGGAACGTAATTCTGACATTTCGTTGAAGTAGGTACCGAACATCGAGTTGAAGCGTCTTGCATAAACTATTACCCTTTTTATAAGGGTAATAGTATTCTTTGATCAAGTTTTTCCCGCTTAGGTATAACACTACTTTATACTACCGTTAGTGAGCGTGTATTCCGTGTTCTTAATTGAAAAATACCTATGTATTCTATTATACAATTTAGCGAAGAGAATGGAAGGAGCGTGTCAATAGTACACAGGTGTAGCCGTAAGTTCTACTCTGTTATTATTGTATTCTGTTATTAATTAAACGCAAGCAAAGCAAGCACGGATGGAGCCACGTCGCACTTGAGGTGCGGGGCGCGGGGGGAACCGCCCGCGCCCAAGGCCACGCGAGCTCGTTCCCGCGCGCCGGCCATCTTGTGGTGAGGCCAGTCCGCTGATAACCGCGATACGATGCACACACCCGCTGGCTCTATCCGCCGCTCGCAGCAACTCGCATAAAAGTTTCAAGTTTCGTTTTACTTCTACAATCTACGCATGTATACTTACCTTGTGACGTAGGAGCTGGTAGAGTGGCAACCGCCGCCACCACACAGCAAATGGTTTACGCCGAGGCGTTGTAAAGTTTACCTATTGGCCGCCGGTAAAAGGAACGAAGGCGTTCGAAAGAATATTATCTGACGCCAACACACCAGACACGAAATGGAGACTCTATAGCGTCCAGAGAGTGTTCGGTGAAACTGGTACGTATAATTTAATATATTTTCTTATGAAACGCTTGGTTTTGACTCGTTTCCTGGGTTGGAGTACTTACTATAATAGCTTCTGGGTGCAATCTTTACTGATTGAGCTTACTGCTAAAAGTTTTCTGTGTGCTGCTAAGAGTTTAGTTTTTCCGTGATAATTAAAATACCTATGTATATAATGGTGTTGTAATAGCCTGAAGTACCATGAATATTAAAATTTACCAGTGAATTCTAAGACTAACCGATCTAGATTGTAAATATTGTGCTGCTAACTAGAATTTAAATCTAAAATTTACTCACAAGGCATAGCATTGAGAACTTATTGTGTAGGTACATACATAGGTATATTAAAACATGTTCAGCACCACATCATATAGTATCACTGGTGTATCGAGCAGGAGTAGTTTTTGGGTTGTTACAAAACTCTAGGCTAGCTAGCCTTCTAACCTATCCGAGTTGGATTTGCCCTAACTGTAGATTCAAAGATCACATAGTAGTTAGTTAGTCCTACCACAAATTAAACATTACAGAAAAACTTTCCAGCTATTATATGGTTCATGAGATACAGCAGATTGGAGTGTTTTTTTTATAGAAAATGGTACGAAACCCTTCAGGCGCAAGTCCGACTCGCAACTTGGCTGGTTACCTAGACCTGATACTGCTGCATCATCCATCAGGAATCTAAAGGATACCCAACTCCTTGCCAAATTACAGTAGATATGTCGTGTTTGGGCTCATTGTAATAGTCTCGATTAATAGGATATTATAAAGATTGGCCTGAAATTTATGGTTGAGTACACTCTCAACGTAGTGGACACTTAGAGTGTACTCACCCATAATTTAATCAAATGTCAGGGGGTTTTTAAGTTAAAAAGTTATTAAAACATATATTTTTGTTACAGGTTTCTTACATGAGAACACTTGGAGGCAGGGATATATCTAGCAAAGTGTCTCGCATACTGAAATTTTTATTCAGTGACCAACTAGCTGAACAATTTAATTTTTATGGAAAAAGATCTAACAAAAAGGCTTTCTGCCAGCTGCGCCTGCGAAAGTGTATAGTGGGTAAGCTTAACATAACATGCAACTGTTTTTATGTGAAGTTCAAATCCCCACAGAACCAACATTGGAACTTTCAGCCTAGCCCAAGCCCTATCAATTTGAAAGGTGGCCTGTACTCAGCACTGCCAATACGCTAGAAATGAAGTTTAAAGTTTTAATTGTACATGGCTATAATTGTATAATAGGCACCATTAACAAATTTATTATTTCTTTATAGAAGGGGTTGTCATCACCACAGGATATACTACTGTCAAAGAAGTGGAAGATTTTATTAAAATCTGGTTAAAGCATGCCCCTCAGAGATTGAAGAAGCAAAAAAATAATTAAATAGTCACACAAAATATGGAAGGGAAAATAAAAAAATCGAAAAAGGCTATAGTTGGCAAACGTCAATTATTGAGAAGAGCGAAGGAAGCAGAATTATGTTTTTTATCTAATTTACAAGAGAGTACTATAGCAGTAAGTGTGTCATCTTCCTTTCTTAATTTGCCAAATACTTCTCAATCTGAAATTGAATCATGAGGTTCTAGTAATAATTCCAATTTATTGATGCAACATGACATTTTCCATGAAAATCATATTGTTACTTTTGATGATGAGCATTTAGTGTCTAATTCAGATCGGGTACATGTCAATTGTTTATGTTTGCTCAGTTTTGTAAACTTTAATAAATAAATAAACAAATAGTTAATTTTGAGTAGATTAGAATTCTTGAAAAATAACTTTGCGTATTATGGATAATTAAGATTAGCAATATTAATAATATGTAATGTTGTAAGAGTATATAACAATTATTGATTGTCTTTAACAGTCTTTGTATGTTAAGTTTTAAGATTAGTTAAGTTCTACCTGTAAAATAGCTACCTACGCCACACTTCCCCTAACTACGGGTACATGTCAATTGTTTATGTTTGCTCAGTTTTGTAAACTTTAATAAATAAACAAATAGTTAATATTGAGTAGATTAGAATTCTTGAAAAATAACTTTGCATAATATTGATTGTCCTTAACAGTCTTATGTATTTCTTAAATATAAATTTACTATGCTACGTACATTGTTTTATTTGGTTACATCCATAGTCCTAAGAGTGTGTTCAGGGTACGTGGATATAGGATGCCACATATCGCAAACTAAATTTTAAATTCTATTCATCATTTACTTTGTTCACAGGGAAGTGACTGGGCTGTACATATTAGGGCAGCCATCAACGTTGGAGTAATGTCATTTACTTAGTTCACAGGAAAGTGATTGGGCCATATATACATACTAGGGCAGCCAATGACATTGGAGTGACGTCATACACAGGATTCACAGTAACGTCACTATGAATACTGTATATGACGTTACTCCAACGTCAGCGGCTATCCTAATATGTACGGCTTAGTGACGTCTTTATGAAAACTGTAAATGACGTCGCTCCAACGTCAGTAGCTGCCCTAATATGTATGGCCCAGTGACGTCCCTATAAATATAGTAATTGACGTCTCTCCAACGTCAGTGGCCGCCCTAATATGTACGGCCTAGTGACGACCTTATGAATACAGTGAATGACGTCGCTCTAACGTCAGTGGCTGCCCTAATATGTACGGCTTAGTGACGTCCTTATAAATACAGTGAATGACGTCGCTTCAACGTCATTGGCTGCTCTAATTTGTACGGCCTAGTGACGTCTCTATGATTGCAGTATATGACGTCACTCCAACGTCAGTGGCTGCCCTAATTTGTACGGCCTAATGACGTCTCTATGAATGCAGTGTATGACGTCACTCCAACGTCAGTAGCTGCCCTAAATTGTACGGCCCATTATCGTCTCTATAAATGCAGTATATGACGTCAATCCAACGTCAGTATATGACGTCACTTTAACGTCAGTAAACTTACGTCTTGAGGCTGTGACAAATTGTCGTCATCTGAAGGAAGTCCCCGACGTCATGATTATGACGTCTCTTACGTCGAGCAGTACCGTAAACGGACGTCATAATAACGTATAAATGCTACCTGGGTAATCTTCTGGAATTTGAAACTTGGTTAGTGTAAAAACCGGAGCTGACCGAATCACACGTTCCAAGGATGTCAGTGATAAAGTTGATAACATATACAACTTTGCTGCTCTGTGTTCACGCGAAGATTAAAGTTTTTGTCACCGATGCACCTATAGAACAAATTGGGACGAGAATGTACAAGAAATATTTACTAACAGACCAGTTCCAAGGGCCAAAGGAACTGACATACGACTCTTCTAGCAGAAACCTATTCTTCATGTACATGGACGATGAATTGCAGAATTCAGGACGAGCGTACATAAACATAATGACAAAAGAAGCGAGAAAAATAAAAGGAATCAAAAACAATAAAGCAGTAGCTGTTGACGCTGAAACTAGTGACGTTTATTTTGGATCAGAAGATGGGTTATACAAATACGACCCGATTAGCAACGAAGCGAACAACATCGGACTGTACAATATGAACATAATGAAGTTGGTTGTAAGAAATAACGAAATGTATCTGCTAGATGGAAATATACACATGATTTACAAAGTTTACGACCAAGGAAGGATGGCGGTTAAAGCGGGAAGTTTGAAAGCAGTCATGCAATTTGACGTAGATTTAAATAGAAACGTTCATGTTGTGACTATGTGTGGCGTTTATTGTGCCTACCATGGTTACGAAGTAGTAAAGAATAAAGACCTAAATGTCGTGTACTTTTTCATAGTAGATGGTGTTAAAACGTACGGAGTTTCAGATGGTGGAATATACGATATAGATTGTGCTAACGGAACAGCTAAGCGAGTAGCAGATATGGACTTTTTCCCTAACAGTTTAACGTTTGGTGATTACGGTGACATATTTTATTCTTTAGATGATAGTATTTATAAACTGAGACCGATTAGTTCTTATGTACTGTATAATATTAAACGTAAAAAAAATAATTAAACTATGCAACAGTAAGAGTACTCATTTATTAGTCTTTTCACCATTTTATCCACCTGTCACCTGTCAGTCACCATACACCAAGTGGATAAAAATGGTGAAAAGACTATTATTCCTCGTGCCGTGCTTGCCCTGCTGGTGCAAAATGAGGGCTGACGTAAGTTTTGCATGTCTGTGTATTTTGTAAACAAATTATGTGTATCGGTCCTTTATTTCTTGTGTATGAACTGATTTTGAAACTGTTCTTTTTATTTATTTTTATTTGAAGTAGGTAGTGACTGTGTTAACTAGGACTGATTTAGTCATTTTCACACAATAAATTTGTACCCATAGTACATTGAGTGTTTTATAAAAGTTACCAATTTATGAATAACAGACAGATAGTGATTTATTTTGTATATACATATTTAAGATAATAAGTTTGATCTCTGACACTTTGTTTATGTAACAAAACCCAAGCATTGACCTCTAACTCATATTAAGATGATATTGTTGAAACAGAACGCTCATTAATTATTTGTGTTCATACTTATTTGATTTAGAGTTTATAAATGTTTAAAATTGTTAAGATGTGATGTACGATATTGGTTAAGGTATTATGGGACTATGGGTATGATGGGACTGACATGCTAGTGTTGGCCAAAGCCACAACAAATAAAACTATGATAAAAAAAATGCATATTAAAATATTATATCTATTGTAATTTGTGTTGAAAATAATGTACGAAGGATTTTGATATAATTTAATAATTGAAATTATTTTTAGCTGTTTTATATTTGCTGATTATGCTTGTACAAATTATACATACATACTTGTTTATTAAACCAGATTTTAATTATTGTTAATATGACATAAATTTACTTACCTAAATAAACTAAACAGGTTAACTTCAACACGTTTTAATATTTTGACTAGGTTTCAGTCTCACAACACTTGAACTATCTGAATACACTATATTATTGTCTATATCAAAAGCTACACCAAACGCATCTTCTATGTCCAGTATTTTTGACACATTTTTAGCTGATCTATCAACGAAATATATCCCATCTTGGTAGCACGCGTATACTCTTCCATTGTTATCAATAGTCAGGCCTCTTACACTGTAATCTTTAAATTCCTGATACAGGGTCGACTCTTTCTCATTCAATCTCTTGCTATAAAGTCCTGTTGCATTCGTGTAGAACATTACCTGGTCGATCCCAATAACGAAACTGTCAACTTTCGTGTCTTCCAAGTCTTTGAATCGTTCTGTTTTTCCTAGAGCATGCGTGTACAAAAATTGTGACGGATAAACTGAAAAATATAGAACGCCGTGACTGAAATACATAGTCCAGATATTTGTGTCTTTTTCTGCCATGTATTCTGCGTTGTCTTGTCCGTAATCATACGTATATATGCCATCGGATCCTCCTATATACACGGTATGGGTTACTTGATCAACTGTTTGAGCAAAACCGTTGTTAATACCCTTAATGTCTCCAAACTCTTTGGTGTTTAAGTTGAGTCTTGCAGTCTTTGAGCCGTCTTCGTCATCATTAATGCTGTAGCTAAAGTAAACTATATTGTTACTGTGGTCTACAGTGAGCAAGTAAGGGCGATCCAAACCGTCTCTCATTATTTCTGGTTCGTGGAAGACGCCGTTAATCATATATCCTGTGACTCCATTGCATTCCTTTTTGATGATTCCAGCATGCACTGTCAAGAGGGTTGTCAGGAAAATGAAGATCCACATTATGAGGAAATTGGAACCTGTAAATAAAAGGAAATAGATTAATTATATTTCAATTGGTTAAACGCCATGTAAAGCCACCAAATGTAAAAATTAATTAAGTATTTGGTTGATCCCTCTAAATAAATAATGACCTATTTTGCGTAGACTTTAATCACGATAAATCAATTAGTTCTATTTAAACTATTGTTTTTAATTATAAAAGTATATAATACAATTATACACATTGTGTGTGATATTTGTGATACACAAAAGTCTTCAAAAATCAGTCAATATCTGAAAGTAATCTAACAGACAAAAGTAAAACAAATGCATGCTTAATCGTTCACGCACAAATGACTTATCAATTATCAATTCAGCCAACGAAAACAAATTCCATTTTAATTACATATCTGTTCCTGAAACCACTCACCCGCTATCCACAGCAGTTGCCTGATATCTGACACCCAAACATACAGATTGAAGGAATAAAACATTGTTATGAGATAACTCATAGAGCTGTGATGATAAATATTATTATTTTGCGGCGAGACAATAGTCATACTTCTTGGAGGTAGAGCGATCGAAGCGAGCGCTGCGTTTCTGTATGAATAGAAAATAAAAGATTATTTATTGGTTCTCAACTTTATTGATATCCTACATAAAAAAATAAGATCGAAGCGAATGGCACCAAAGAGAGGCTTATGCCCAGACATGGGATAGAGAAGGCAGTGAATGATGATGATGCTATCGGTTTTTTTATTATACAAGCTAGTAAAAAAATATAAAAAAATAGTTTTATGTTAATAAAAAATCGGAATTATCAGCATAAAATATTTCGTCAAAATTTGTTCAACCGTTTGAGCGTTCATCTACATTTTGACGACGCTTAGTACAAGTAGTAGAAGTTTATATTTATTTGTGAGTACATAACCACTGAAGTAAAATTACTTATTTAATTGTAATTATGTTTTATTATGATATGTTTATATGTTAATGATAAAGGTTTTTTAATTTCATAATATTTTCGTTGGCTGTTTTGATGGTAAAACAGTAAAATTACTTTGAAAATATTTACTGCCTCATGAGATCTACTACTCGCAGAAATATTATTTATTGTTTCGTTGGTTGTTTATCCCGAACCACATTGGTTAAAAAATATAAAAGTATAATGTATGTGCAAGGGTAAATAATAAATAATGTACATACATCACTATGTTCTTTAATCCGACTTCCTATATTACAACGAGGAAAGTTTGTGAGTGTTAGTGTCTTTGTCTATTCTTGGCGCTCAAACAGATACCCTAATTAGGATGAAATTTTGTATGGGGAGATATCAATGATTTACCTACGATTTACTACTTACTAGTTTCTCTGGTCATAATCAATGCTTACTTTGCCAAATACTTTTAAATTTAACTTTCTTGCTCAATTAATACCTATTATTAAAAAAAAACTAAATGGAAAGGTAAAGTTTTAATTTTTAAATTTCTTTTTTCACACGTGTTTTACAGGATGTAATAATTGATTATTTTCCCTATTGCAAATTAGTAAATAAGCTCCACATCTACCTCTATGTCTGTATGTATACTTAGATCTATAAACCTACACCACAGATTTTAATGCAGTTTTTTTAAGTAGATAGAGTGTTTCAAAAGGAAAGTTTAATCATGTGTGCGAAGCCGTGGACAAAAGCTAGTTAACTATAAAGTAATTAAATGCCATAATACAAAAAAAACTTCGTATGTTGCAAAATGCGCTCACGAAAAACAATTGGATATTTGGGATTACAAGGCAGCAATTATAGAATTATAGGGGCGCCACTTGTCAAAACAAATATATATTTTCGAGAAACTCAAGTTAGAAGAACTTATACTCTAATCAGTGATCAGTGATCTCAGGTATTTGAAGTTGTATAAATATGTGTAGTTAATATGATTGGGATGATATTATTTGTTATGATTGTACAAAAAAAAATTGTTGATTTCTGAGTTTAGTGCAATTTCTACAAATTTTGGACAACCTGTAAAAGTATATTTTTCTTTAGAGCGAATGTCAAGTCAAGATTTGGAGTAACGCGGACTAACACTTTGGATTATTAACGTGTGTAAGAATGTATAATAAGAACCATGGTTACTTTTGGTTCTTGTTCAGATACAAATTATTAAAGACACAAATAATTTCTGAATGGTTCCCTTACCAAGTAATTGTTGTGATCAGCGCCATCTTTTGTTAGATAGCATTATTAATATATCAGGTCATTCCTATATTCGGATTATATTATTTGGTTCTGTGGTTAAGTTACTTATTAATAATAAATACAATTATTGTGATGTTAAAATTTTACAACATTGCATATTTAATTTACGTAGCGTATAAAAAATGCAAATGTGATTTATATATACATATTAGCGCCATCTGTACTTATAGCAAATTTTTATGAGCAAGTGATAATATTGACTGTCAAATTTCATTCGCTGTCAGTGTCTAAACATTACTACCGAACTCGGAGCTACCGAAATTGAAAGAAAACCGAGCGCAGCAGTCGTGCGCGAATTTACATATTTTATTGAATTTTATAATATTATTTTGTGTACATTGAATTTTGTATATTGTTTTTACTTTTGTGAGTGTTAAAGAGATTCCCTATAACCAGAAGATTTAATATAAGCAGGTATGTGTTCAATATCATAATGGTTAGTGGGCGTTTTGCAATACGGGTTAAACCGGGCTTGTTTGTTTTCATTTATAATTATGCTAATTTATTACTGGGCATTAGGTAAAAAGTATAAAAAAATACTATTCTATGCATTTTGCCTGCGTTCTAGAATATATTTGTGTTTGTACTTATTTACGGATGTATGGAAAACTTTTCTTATAAATCTACCTACTCAAAGAAATATGTTACCATAATTTATTTTGCAGTTTTATGCAATTCCCATTGTGATAGCGCGAAATTGTATATCTTTATGACTTGACTAGTTGAGCTGCGCGGTTTTACACACGTAGTTTATTAAAAATGAAAAGTCAAAACTCTTGATAGGTACCAGTGTTAGCCACTCTAATATTAAAAGAGAGAGAAGTAGATAAAATATATTATGATACAAAAGTCTAATAAAACTTTATTTACAATAATAATACTTAAAAACAAGGATGGAAAAACTAAACATGTACCTACTACTTCTAAAAACAACATAAAAAAGGTGCACTTAGAAAATCTTTAGAGAGCCTAAAGATAGTCTAAGTGCTCCAGCCCACTGCCAGAGGGCAGCATGCCCAGCATACTGGCCGCATTACCACGCTGGATGGCAATGCTGATATGTTGAGCCAGAAAAAAATTTGTTTCCTTAATTTTTATATCTATCTTATAGTATCTCCTGTGCAAAACAAAGCAAAGCCATACTCATTTCTATTATGATCAAAAGGAATTTGTCAGGCATGCTGTAGTTAAACATCATATTTTATAACTAGTGAGTGCTTGCGGCTTCGCTCACATTAAAAAGTAAAACTTGCATCCCCTATTTCACCCCTTTAAAAGTGTCATTTCTAAAAATCCTTTCTTAGTGGATATCTACATTTTAAAATCTACCTTCATTCCAAATTTCAGCCCGATCCATCCAGTGGTTTGGGCTGTGTGTGGATAGATCACTATATCAGTTAGTCAGTCAATCAGTCAGTCAGCCACCTTTGAGTTTTATATATATAGATGCCCTACACAAAACCCGGTTCCTAGAATGAAAATCACTTAATTCATCCATCCAATCAGTGTTTATGTGCTGTCATTGGCTGAAAATATTTAATCCAGCAAAGACTGTGTTTAGAAATTGATTAAATTGAAGACATAAACTGATTGTTGTTCATGAAATTTGAGGTATATGTATTACATCATTCTGTCATGGTTAAAATGTATTCTTGGAATTAAGTACATACCTATTTTTATTATAATTTTAAATAAATTTATCATAAATTGAAAATCGATATATAATTGGCATCTGTATCCTGTACATGCAATTATCTTAATTAATACCATAAATAATTTAACACACATTATGTATAGAATATTAATAACTTTCCTGCTAAATAATACCATGGTGTAATAATATGGAATTATTATATGTGCCTTTACACAAAGGGTAAGGGTATTCATTCCTGTTTTTACCTCCTATTTTATGCAGCAACAAGAGTAACTGATCATGATGATTTTTGGTGTAGTAGTAGTAGTATAGGACTTCTTATAAAGAGATAAGTTACATTAATGCATGTAGGTATAGTGTGTTTTTCCACAAATTTCTTGAAGACTGTAAATGATATACGAGTAAATCTGATTTGTATTATACCAATTAGAATTTTTTTTCAACTCTGGGAATAGACCAGGTTTAACAAAAATGAGTTCAGTAGTATTTGGTAATTACTCACTGTTGCCCGCGAACTATAATCCAACTATCTTTAAGGCGAGAGTGAACCAGTTCCTATCTGGTAAGCACAATCCATCTTAGACCATAGCTATTGCTTGCCATCGGCCAAACTATGGTCAAGTACAAACCTGTTCTAGTTAAACAAAAAAAAGTAGCTTTTGTTTTTTTGTTATTTTTTTTTTTACATTAAATAGGCTTACGTTTGACTATAGCCTGCCTGATGTTAAGCACCACTATAGTCTAAGATGTAGCACACTTGCCTAGAAGAAACCTATTTACTCTAGATTTGAAGACCCCTGGGTTATAATTCTTCAATTCACATAACTATTTTTCAATGAAACATGTAGAGCACTGAAAGAAGTGTAGTGAAGTTACTTATTATACCTACATGTCTATGTACCTATACTATATCTTTTTTTAAGATGCATGTTGTTATTTAGAAAAATAATTAAACCAAAATTTTCAACCAATTTTGCCAGTATCACAAATTGAGATGAAGCTGTAAGCATCTGCTAGTTAATTATAAATTAAGTAATTTTATTTTTAATATTTCTCCTGAGTTGTACAGTTTTAAATACCTATCACACAGTGAATATTTCTTTATTTGCTCCTTTTATTTAAACAGTAATGATTTAGCTGTTATCAATTTATCATATCAAAGAATACAATATCTAATTAAGAAAAAGAATAAAAGCATTGAAATTCTGTCTGAAGTGACCCAGAATATTAATTTATCTGTTGACACACATAACAAACAATAGCATAAAATACTATGTATAATAAAATGACACATGTTTCATGTCAGAAACCAATTAATATCAGAGATCTGCAGAAACTGAAACTTTTTGATTTTAAAAAGGAGAATTAATTAATAACTAATTCTTTTAGTTTCCATTTTCCTTACAGAATTGTTAGATTATTTTATTTATCATAACTTTATGGTAAGATTTGTATTTCTACTTCTATGAAAAGTATAGTAGTAAAATAAATAGTAGTATTGTATGTACATATATGTAGGTCTCTGTGTAAATAACTGTTTCCGTTAGTCTAATAGGACATTCTGAGATAAAATATATGATAGCACAGATTTTTAAGTACTAATTTATAAATTACATAAATAACTACATATATAAATACTAGAGATGTCCCGTGGTGTTACTCGCTTCATTTTAGGATTAAAAGTAACCTATGTGTTAATCCATAGTCATAGTCTATCACCTTACCAAATTGCATACAAATCATATAAGCTGTTTCAAAGTAAAGAACAAACAGACAAACTTTGACTCAAAAACTTTATAAGGTAAATGGTTTTTAACATTAAAAGTCCGATTTTTCATTGACATCCTCAAGGTTATCAATTCAACCTATAGGTATGTGATATTTGGTCAAAATTTATTATGATGATCAATTCACATTGCACATTTTTTTACATTATATAGGCTTATGCTTGAATACAACTTGCCTGATGTTAAGTAACGTTATAATCTAAGATCTAGCGCGCTTGCCTAGAAGAAACCGGTTTAAAAAAACTTAACATGTGCTCATTTTCATGTAAGTAAGTATGTTTGTTTGTATGGATGGATACATTTCTTATTATATAAATTTGTTACTTATTGTCTATCATATAAGGAATGTTTGAACATGGGGAACAGAAATTTGTTTCAGTTCGTCTAAACTTCGTGGTAATGCGGCCAGCATGCTGGGCACGCTGCCCTCTGGTAGTGGGCTGGAGCACTTAGATTATCTTTAGGCGTTTCTAAAGATTTTCTAAGTGCCCCTTTTTGTAGTAGTTAGAAGTAGTATGTTTAGTTTTCCTTCACTTGTTTTGGAACTCATTTATTAAAACACACAAAATTAAACTATACAATAAAAACTTAAACTACTTCTAAAACTAAAAAAAAAACTTGACTTGTTTTTATATTTTATTATTGTAAATAAAGTATTATAAAAAAATATACATAATAATAAATTAGTTACCATTGCAATGAGTCTTCTAATATTTATTTCACATACCTGGAGAAAATGTTTACATTCATCATCATCATCGTCAGCCTTTGTTGACCACTGGTTACTGGCTGGTTATAGGCCTCCTCCCCTAGGTGCTATACTCGTAGGTGTCAATCTTCTGCTTTCCTTTTCTCGTCAATAGATGCCTTTTTGATGGTATAACTATGTTAAAAAAGTAGGTTTAAGTTATACAAATTACTTAACCCTTGTTTTTTATTTTCAGTATTTGGCGATGCTGAAAAAATGGTTCGGTGGTCTAGAAGAAATCAAATAATACTATTTCTCGTAGTAATAGTGACATGTACAGTGTATTATATTAGTCTAAATGGAAATCTTATTGAGAGAAACTTGGATCTCACTAGAAGGTATGTATAAAAATATCTATGGGGTGTTGCTATAGTATATTTAATATTCTTTAACCTGAGTGTATTTACATGCAAACTTTTATACATTTTGTAAGAAAAATTTGTTTTAAATATTTTTGACTCTTAAATGCATTTAGTCATTTTTATGCCGAATTAGTAAATCTTTATACCATTGGACCTGAAGGTTGGTTGTGACTTGAGCATATATTATGTATATCAATCAATATAATATAGCCCGCGATATAAATAAACACATGGCTTGTCTTGATTTATCAGTATTGAGATTTTAAATTAAACTTTTATTGGAATATGAGTGAAAATAATCACGACCGGCAGGATTCGAACCTGCGTATTTCCGATCACCGTCCGGAACGCCTTAACCAACTAGGCTACGGTCTACTAACAGCCAGGCGCGATAATCCACACTCATTTCCATACACTTCAGACTGAGCGGCTGATGGCGCCACTTGTGCTGTCAGAATATGTCTAACAACCATAGTGCAGGTTTAGCACTTAATAAATTAACTCATTATTGAGATTTTGTTATTGTAAAATTACGTATGATACACAATACTAAAAATATTTATAACTTTTTTATATATATTTCTATGAGCCCTTTGTTCCTTACCTAAAATTTGAGGAATATATATTGCTTTCTATGTATCAGTTCAATTTTTGATTCATATTATACAAAAGTTTGGATGAAAATATACTTAGGCTGAATTTTAAAGCACTTTTTCCTGGTTGTGGGTTGAGATAGAACACTTTTTGCTATAGCACTAAATTGTAATCTCATGAAGTGAAAAGCTTGTTTTAAATAAATACATAGTTTGATTGCTAATTTTTTAGTCTGGCTGTTCTGTTATAATTTGTGATATATAATCCAACTACATGTATGTAATAGGTAGTATGTTTAATTTTTCTTCCTTTGTTTTAATAATTTATTATTGTAAATAAAGACTACATGGAGAATGCATTAACTGTTTAAAAACAGGAAACAACGATTTTAGTCAGCTTTTGTACATATGTTCTAAGTTGTATTTGAACCTGAACTCAACCTGACAATTATTTACTCAAGCAATTGGACTATATTTGGATGATTGTTCTTGTCTATATTTTCTAAATTAACTCTTAGTTTGGATACCGTCCAAGGAACACGGAACAAACATTATAAAAAAACTAAATACTCTTACCTGAATCTTCTTTTTAGAGTACCTAATTTAAAAAAAGAAGTACTTTGTAAATTACCTTATTTAAAAGTACCTACTCAAGTTATTTCTTTTATTTTGTACCATAACAGTCGGCACTTTTTTATACATTTTCTTGGTGAAAACTGTGTGTTTTTCAAAACCTTTGCTTAAAGTAAGGTGTTTTTGTTTTTCCTTTAATTTTTATTTGCCGTATCCTCATTACTAAGTGTGTAGAATTATTTTATTGAGTCAACTATATAAAAGATGTCACGTGAAGTATAGATACTTCACGTTTTTGTTTGAAATTTGAGCTGCATTTTATAGGTACAATATACAAATTGTGGCTTTAGCTTTTATTGTTATATGCTTTATAATTTTTATATCGAGTTGCTAGAAACTGGTTTTATGAAAAATATCGACATTAAGGCCCCCTTGTACAACGATTCCTAAACACATTTAGTGACAAAATTATCTAGCATTATATGGCTTAATTTATTTAAGAGAAGTTTTGCAAGTGAGCTTAAAAGTAATGATTTAATTTACGATATTACCTACAAGGCTAGTTTGTCAGTTTTTTTTACAGCAATAAAGTCGACATTCCGTTCCTGCAACTCGGTGTTAGTCTGATGTCTTTTATTAAAACTTTTTCATTCTTTAACATTGGTACAATGTAATAAGGCTATTGAGATGTGGGTGAAAGCTGATATTAAAGTTGTTATTTTGAATTTCTATTGAGAGTGGGCATATTTGATGTAAGACCATCCGTATCACAGGCATAAGTCTAGTTTGGGTGTCTATGGCCCTTTGATAAGTTAATCATTGTTTTTATTATGTTTGTACGATATGTTTTGTATTTTCAAGTTATGTGTGGATTTGAACTTGCTTAACGGTGAAGGAAAACATCGTCAGGAAACCGAAATGTTTGAAGACCACAATACCCGAGGACATGTGTCTTCCGTGGAAGGCCCTGGGCGCCCACCACGATGTATCTGCCCTAGAGAACTCCCCTTACGAATTAATTCTGCGGAGGAGTCACGACCCTCAGTCATGAGGAAATACGACTCAAAGAGAGAGAGAGTACGATATGTTTAGTTTTTTCCTACTGTTCATTAAAGCCACTGTCATTACTTTTATAGACATAAATATTTGGATTATGCACATACATATTTATTAGTTACATGCCACCTAAACAGCCTTATTTCACTGTATCTGGTTGGGTTAGCTTTAGTTTACTAATTTTTCACTGCCAAGCTTTGTTTCTAGTTTTCTTAGCACTGACAATGGTACGCAAAGTAACTTAGAAACTGCTGCACAAAATAACACACTGTTCGCTAATAATGGTAGCTCTTCCACTGCTCCTTTAGATAGCAGGTAAGTTTGCCGAAACAGATAGTTTATCTCATGAAGTTTGCGACGCGCGCAGTTTATGAATATAAATAAATAATATAAGTAGTAGAAAGATAGTTTCACTTGCACTCACTCAACCGGTAGCGCCCGTAGCACAGCTGGCAGAGGCAATCGCAAGCGATTACCAATGTTAAGCAATTGTCGACGCGGTCAGTCTTTGGATGGGTGACCAAAAAGTGGCGTACCGTTTTGGGAGCTTCCATGGGTCGAATGACACGTTAAATGGTTGATCGCGACTATTTTGTCATAGTGTGGCAGTCGTCTAGCCATGTCAGAAGCCCTAAGGCTTGAAAAACTCTAGACACCAGAGTTGGCCACTCATTCGATAAGAAGGAAACTTGTACCTACACAAGCAAAACCGAACGGACTTCGTGAGATAGAATATCTATACAATAATACAATATGTAGATGCAAATATTAGTAAGCTTTCAGAACTTAAACGCCAATTAGAGTTGCAAAGAGTAAGCCAGTCGTATTAAATTAGCTTCCTGCAAATAATAGGTCCTAGGTAAAGACCTAATATTTGCTTGAATATCTAAAGGCAATCGTTGAATTTAGTAACAGCTTTAAGTAAATATACAGAGCTTTTTGGAAAACGCCAGCAAACTCGCAGAACTAGGTAGCTAACATTATATAATAGAACCTCCTTTGTTCGTATGGCTATAAATAGGAATTTACAAAACTTTTCGCACGCTTTTCCATACAAAATGTTTATTTGCAACTTGAAAATAGATTTTTGGCGAATGTATCTGCCCAAGAAAACTCCCTTTACGAATTAATTCTGTGGGGGAGTCACGGCCCTCAGTCATGAGGAAATACGACTCAAAGAAAGAGAGAAAGAGAGAGATGTGTCGATAGTTATTTTTTGTATTTATGTTAATTCCTACTTCTGCAAGGTTGCTGATGATTGTTAGATAACCATTTATAATTGCTTTAAATTATGACTTTGTGTATTCATATTTACTCGTTTGATCAAAGATACAGACTGTCCAATAAGAAATATAACTTTTTTAGTAAAAGTACCTAATAATATTTTTGAATTTCTCTCTACTTTTGTGAGTTTTCCAAATTTTATCGAATGATTTTTTTGCATGGTGTTTGTAATGACGTTTGTTTCTTTTTTGAATTTTCAGAGCCTCAGTTAATGAGTAAGTAGTGCTTATGTATTTTATTTAGAGGTTAGATGTAAAATATATGCATTATTTACCAAAGCTTTTGGGCACATATAAAATATGGCATTAATCACCAAAGCTTGCTTAATATTGCTTGAATTATATTAAAAAAAAAACATTGCTCAAACATTTGCTTCAGTTGAGTTTTGTTTTTTCACATCTGTCAAAAGCAAAGAGTTCGTACCTAATAAAAAATATACTTAAATAATTATTAAGTAAATAATTTTCATATATTCTTTTTTTTTCACATATTCAATATGAGATGAACACGAAATCGCGCATGTTTTTTTAAATCTTTTTATACATCTTAAAATTTAATTTAAAAAAGAAAATACATAATCTTAATCATAGAGACGGTTAACTCTAGTCTGTTGTATTGTACTCTGGACAAAATACAGACAGTCAAAACTAAACACTACTCAACTGATATATGTATCTGATTGTTTGGCCCATGATATTGTTTTTAGTAAGGTGGTTAGTTTTTCATACAAGGATTATTAGCTTTCGAGTTTTTTGCTTTACTCATATAGCATGACGTGCATAATCATACAAATATTATTGACCATTATTATATGTTTAATAGCCCGGTCACGTAGCATTGTATTATTTATTCTGTAAAGCTCTGATTTCCTAGGAAAGCGGTTCCGACTCAACATATAGCGGCCGTAATACAGCGGTGAATGATGTCACTAGAACGTTGTCTTTGTAAACGTAATGGCGCGGTTTCCTAGAGAGCGGTAACTTGCACCGTAATTTACTAATTATTTTTGCGTCCGTAATATTAAGCCGCTATATGAAGGCACCGCTGTCCTAGGAAACCAAAGCTTAACAGAAATAATTTAGATTTTTTACGGTATAGACAGTTGCAACTAAGACAAATTTTGTTTTTATTTTATACGTTGGAGCAGACCGATTACTCGGCGTAATTTCGTCGTCTCGATGTTTCCTAGTGGAGCTATATCCTCTCAATTTGTCAACCGTTTTTAACCGACTTCCAAAAAGGGGGTTATCAAGTCTTCTGAAAGTTTTTTTTTAGTAAATAAAGTAAGGCAATCGCATGCGATTACCAATGTTAAGCAAAGGTCGACGCGGTCAGTACGCGGATGGGTGACCAAAAAGTGGTATTCCATTTTGGGCGCTTTCGTGGGTCGGATGACACGTTTAATTGTAGGTCTCGGTAGTTGTTTAGCCATGTCAGAGGCCGTTAGGGCGGCTTGATAAGCTCTCGACACCAGAGTTGGCCAGTCTCATTCGATAAGAAGTAAATAAAGTTTTTTTGCGACAAGAAAATCAGGTCATTACCTAATTAAGGCTATGCAGACCAATCTTCAGTTGGACAGATAAGACACATGTCCTCGTAATCTTGTAGTCCAATAGTCCAAAAATTATGTTGGTTTTTTCACGAAGGTTTACTCCACTCGTACAATGGACAGTTATCAATATATAAATTATTGCAGGTAATGGAAACCTTGACCTTGTGGTCAAGGTTTCCATTACCTGCAATAATTTATTATACATGCTTAAACAGGGTTAGGCGTAAACTTTTAATGGTTGGTTAGTTCATCTTTATCTGTTTACTTAAACGTTCATCACGCAAAAACGGCTGAACGGATCATCATGACTGGTATGTAGGTATTAGTATGAGGTTTTAGGAGCGTCATAGACTACTTTTTTGTTTTTTTTAAAGCTGGCTTTAGTTCCTCATCAATATTACAACTTATATTCTACGACTTTTGGATACTGATGGGAAAAAACCAAGCTGTCTCAAACAAGCTAATTTGTTTAAAAAAATACCAAAGTCGAATATAAAATTGTTAATGTTGATGTTCTAAATCCACCCATAAAAGATTTTGCACTAGTTAGCAGGAACCATGTATTATACAAGGTAACTGGTAACTAACGCATAACCTTTTAAGGGTGGCTTTAGTACATCTATACCAATAACTTTTGTTCTACAACTTTTGGAAATTCGTGGAAAAAAAATCAGCTGTTCCATACAAAAGTATGGAAAATTTTCGACAAAATGTATGGAACAGCTGATTTTTTTTCCACGAATTTCCAAAAGTTGTAGAACAAAAGTTGTTGGTATAGATGTACTAAAGCCACCCTTAAAAGGTTATGCGTAAGTTACCAGTTACCCTGTATACGTGCATTAGATGCTATGAAAGATCGCAGCTGAATAGGTTGCGATATACATACGTGCTGCGTCAATTTTAGGATGGGTGGCCATGCAAAAAGAAAAACAATACATTTAAATATAGACACTTCAGTAGGTTTTGATAGCATGTTACCGTCTTATTATAAAACGTGGTTTAAATGTTAGTCTAGAACTTTGAAAATAAAAAGTCGGTTCTTGTTGTTTAAACATAACATGTCAACTTCAAACTAGAACATTGATTATCATTGGTAACATTTTGACAGTTTAATTATTATGACAGTAGGCAGACAAATTTCAAACAACGGACTTGGTATTTGCAAAGCCCTCGACTAATAGTTAAACCACGTTTTGTAATAAGGTCCTTAAAGTTTAATTATTATCATGGTATACACAATTCAATTGCGTAATTAAGATAGAGTTTAGTATTTAGGTGCCTCGGGCGATGTGAAAACGCTCGACACCAGAGTTGTCCACTCATACTAACTTACCTACAATCTACAAGTATAGAGAAACAATAGGCATTGCACTGTGAAATTTGTTTTAATAGCTTCTTGGGATACGGATTAATTGTCAATAAACCAAATCAGTTGCTGTGCTTGGTGAAGAGTAAAACTCAAAACTACAGAAAAAAACATAAATAATGAATTGTATATGTGTCTTAAAATGTGTAAAGTTTTTGATCTAATAAAGGTTAAATGATCGAATGAAGGGAGCCGTACCATTTTGTTTTCTATAAAAATATGTCTTATCTTATAAATTGTATACCTACTGCTTTTAGTTTTTATACGATATCACAGTCGATATGTGTTAACGACAGCATTTCTTCTCAAAACGATTTTTAAAAACCTTGATAAGTGTACATTGCGCCATCACAATATGTTACATCATAACATATCACATGACCAACGCTGCTATACTAATAAGCGCGTCGTAACACTATACAGCGACATCTATTATCACAATTGAACACTACAGGTACATTGAGGCGAAACTTCAAGAGGCGTTGAGAGAAGACAAAGGGACGGGATGTCAAATACCACATTTAGATCCTTTTGCGAAGGAAGTGATGCAGTTTGATAAAGTGCATCCGGAAGTGGAATGCGAAGGCTTTAATTGGGTCAAATGCTATGTGAGTATTTTTTGAATGTCTTTTAATTTCTTGTGTTTAGTCTTTGCCTACAGCC
Organism: Macaria notata; assembly: GCA_927399415.1. Lineage (NCBI taxonomy): Eukaryota > Metazoa > Arthropoda > Insecta > Lepidoptera > Geometridae > Macaria > Macaria notata. The sequence continues at coordinate 1,068,424 of OV656750.1, read as the reverse complement.
ACCTTTGGCAAGGTAGTATATATTTTGTGTGAAAAGAATGAAAATGAAGGAGACAAAATGTGTATATTATTATATTAGAATAAGAATACATTGTATGTATCATTACTTCATAACATACTGTAGAATACTCATACCTGGTATTCTAGTTCAATGGATGAAACAATAAAATCGATAGTGTGTTTGTTGCTTTTTAGTCTGTTGGTTCGTCTTTCACGCCTCAACGAAGCGATGGATAGTCGTGATTTTTAATAGTACTGGTAGTACAGAATCACGTAAATATCAGAGTGACAGACAATGAGGTGTTACTAATAGAGACGTTATACTCATTGAAAATCGCCCTATCACGTGGCGAAGGAAAGTAAAAGAGATCAGCAGGGCTAGCACGGGCAGAAGACAATATATCCCAAGGGAAAGAAATGACTTTGGTTCCCCGCTGTCAATTTTAGCACGGAGTAGCCGGTGAAAAGTCAAACCGCGAAAGATATACGGCGAGAGTAGCGTTATAAAACTAACTAACTAGATATATTTCATCACAACTTAACTAAATTCAAAAACTTACTTAATAAATGTAATATTACCGCTTATAATAGTGACGTTTACTATAAACTTTAAGAGTACAACATTATATCGTAAAGAAAGCTGTACACAATAGTTAGACTTACAAATTTATTTATTTTTTTACATCGGAGTTTGTTTTTATTATAAGTTTTAGTTTGTAAGTTGTTTTTGTGTCTTAAATAAATAAATAAATAAATAAATAAATAAATAAATAATATTTTATTACTATTTCGCTGCCATAGTTACGAAATTAAATTAAAATGAATACATTGTTTGAATTATTCTTCAAACATTGTATCAAATCATCTTACCTTCAGAAATTGTTCATTCCTTTTATTTTTATTACATTTTTACAGCGGGGAGTAGCGTGATAAAATTTCATGAATATTCCACCATAATTGTCAATGGGATAAATTATATTTCTTTCCACTGTTGTCATGTTATGAAAGGTGGAAATGACACCGTCAGGTGGATAAAATGGTGGAAAGACTATTTATCCCCGTGCCGTGCTTGCCCTGCAGAGATATATAAAACCCGGTTGTGAGAAAGGGATAAAAGTATGTTCACATCTTCGAGGCGACTGAGCCGTCCAGGCTAATTCGCTTAATTTGAGTTCGCCACACAGAACGGGGTATAACGCATCTACCTCAGTTTATATAGAATATCATTGGTGACAGACTACTTTTTATCTAACACATATACTCTTCTTATACTGTAGTTCTATATACTATTTTAAAATAAATAACTAAAAAAGAAGTTACTAAATCCGACTAAACTGAAGAAAAAATGCGTGAAGGTACTTATTTACCAATTAGCTCGGTCTGCGCGCTCTTCAAAAATATATACAATCATTAAAAAGACAATGACTTGTTTACCTGTAAGAGTGAAACTATCATTCCTTTACTTCTGTAGGTATTACACATACGGAAACATGTCGAATAAGAGTACTTACTAACAAAACATCAAGTGACCTCGATTATTAAAAAAATACGTAAAAAATACTAGTTTTAATCCAATAAATGAATCAAGGTCATAATGTAGGTGGAGACGAGAAGCACAAAATCGGGCTGATTGCTTTCGGAGAGGCCTATGCCCAGCAGTGTACGTTAGGCAGATGGATGATGACGACTTAATCAAGCAAAGGTCTTATTTACCTCCATATCAAAATCGGTTCAGCCGTCTAAACATGAAGAAGGAATAAACTAAATAAATAAATAAAATAAAAATAAATAAAATAAATAAATACATACACTCCCCTTCAATGTTCTCAGTTAAAATTATTTTTACTTTGACAAAGTGTTGCCTGTGTAATATTAGTGTAAACTGTGATAAATGTAAAATACTGTTTATCCTTGTTTTTCATATTCTATTTTATGGAGATACATAGATATATCATTCTTTATTGTTATGTCCCGTCTGTTTGTCTAGTACGGCAGTCCTTAAGCCATGTCAGAGGCCCTCAGGGCGTCTTGATAAACTCTCGACACCAGAGTTAGCCAATCTCATTCGATAAGAAGAAGAAATTATTTTAGGCATGTTTACTGTGTTTCTTAAATGTTTTCTTTCCCTTTTTCAGCTTTCCGAATGTAAAGTAGTAAAACGAGTGCTGGAAACGACGAAAGATATAAAATGTTTCTATCAAGATATAATATACCTCAGTGATGCCAAATATACCATCGGCGCTTCGCAAATAGTGCTCGGCGCTGAGACATATACTTTGAGAGCCAGTGACCATGTTAAAGTGGTTTGCACCGGGAAAGTTAATGGGTAAGTTTTTATTTCGTGTTTTGGGATTATAAAGAAAGAAATGAAACATTTACTGTGGCAGATTTAACAGATTTCATATTAATAAAGTAGCCTATGTCCTTTTTGAAGAAAACGCACTACGAGTATTTCTCTTTATCAGGTAGGCCGTTGGATAAATTAGACGTAGCTATTGAACAAAATGTAATAGATCGTGTAGACTCAACCACGTTCCTAGGTTTTCATATAGATCGCGGATTAACATGGGCTTCTCACATAGACAAGCTATGTGCAAAGCTGGGAAGTGCCTGTTTCGCGCTTGGAAGGTTGTCTAGAGCGGTTTCTACGGATGTGGTGCGGACTTGTTATTTTGCGACCGTGCACTCGGTTCTGCAATACGGAACCGAACTCTGGGGGCACGCCGCCGATAGGCTGCGAGCCTTTCGGATGCAGAAACGGGCAATACGAGCTATTGCGCAGGTTTCCCGCCGCACATCTGCGAAGCCACTTTTTAAATCTCTAGAAATACCTACACTGCCGTCACTTGTCATAATGCAATGGGCTGTCTATGTGAGAAGGAACCTAGCCATGTTTGAGAGCCGAGGGGACCAGTACTCCGGTACCATGAGCCTCAGGTACGCGGACATGCTCGCCACGCCGCGCGTGCGACTCGTTCGCGCCGGGAACATGACGCACGTCATAGCATATAACTGTCTCCCAGAAAATATTAGAAATGCTGTGAGTGATAATGTTTTTAAAATCAAGCTGAAACACTGGCTCGTTCAAAAAACATATTATACAATTGATGAGTTTTTCTTGAGCCAAAAAAAATCTTATTTGAACATAAATGGCAATAATTATAATAAATAAATAAATATAAATAAATATCCTGGGACATTGCACACGCGCCATCTAGCCCCACACTAAGCAAACGCTTGTGTCGTGGGTACTAGATAACGGATATAATACTTATATACTTTTCTTTTGTAAATACATACTTATTATACATACAAACGACCAGACTCAACACAAGTAATTATAAATTTTTAAAGTGCATAAATACTTGTGTCATGCGGGAATCGAACCCGCGACCTCTAGATTAGAAGGCAGAGCCACTACCAACTAAGCTAACAGGCCAGGCTAATTATGTTACATAATTAGTAATTAATTAATAATTATTATATTTTTCTATACAATACAATGACTATTATACAATTTGACTTGTAATATGTATTACCAATAAATGGTTTATCTTGTTTGAAACCTTATACTACCTCTATGCTTATAATTAAACAATTCTAATATATCCGACGGACGCCACGTATGTTTAGTATCGTCGTGTGTTGGTTGGTTTGTTGATTTATGTTCTTCGCGCCGCAATGGAGTACTAAATAACCGTGGTTTTTGGTATGAAAAGTACCAACTGGGAAAATAAGCTAATAGGCATTTCAGTTTGTTTTGGTAAATACTAAGCCGTCACTATGGTTTTATTGATAAACTTATTTTAAATTGGAAATTTTAGATTTTCTAGGCGTTTAGTAGAAACATGCAGGTTCGAATCCTATCATTTACTTGCTAATTCTATCCCAAAAGCCGAATAAAGTGAGTGAAGGCGAAGAAATCCACTTCATAAAATAACTAGTGGGTGCTCGCGGCTTCGCTCGCATTAAGACGTAAAAACTTGCATCCCCTATTTAATTCACCCCTTTAAATTTGACATTTCCAAAAATCCTTTCTTAGCGGATGCCTACGTCATAACATCTACCTTCATTCCAAAGTTCAGCCCGATTCGTCCAGTGGTTTGGGCTGTGCGTTGATAGATCACTATGTCAGTCAGTTAGTCAGTCACCTTTGAGTTTCATATATATAGATACTTACCTATCTATTTTTTTCTTATTCCAGCTCCAGTCAGAAATACATGGGATATGCTATAGGCTACAGACAGAGTACGACCCAGCCCCGCGCGCCGGCCGGACCCATCAACATACTCATATTTGGCTTCGACTCCACCTCCAAGAACGGGTTTATAAGGAAAATGCCGAGAAGTTACCGATATATCACTAAAGTACTAAATGCTACGGTGTTGAATGGGTAAGTCTTCTTCCTTGTTGAGTGATATTTCGTCATTACTGAGGGCCGTAATTCCCCCTAGTTATTTGTTAGGGGAGTTCTCTTGGGCAGATACATCGTGGCAGGCGCCCAGATCCTTCCACGGAAGACACCATGTCATGAGTATGTTTTAAGTGGTCCAAACACTCCACTATACCGTGCCTGATGGTAAGCAATTATAGTATTTGGCTTTGACTCCACCTCCAAGAACGAGCTTATACGAAAAATGCCGAGAAGTTACGGATATATTACTAAAGTACTCTTCTTCTTTGAGTCGTATTTCCTCATGACTGAGGGTCGTGACTCCCCCGCAGAATTAATTCGTTAGTTAGGGGAGTTTTCTTGGGCAGATACATCGTGGTGGGCGCCCAGGTCCTTCCACGGAAGACACATGTCCTCGGATATTGTGGTCCTCAAACATGTCGGTTTCCCCACGATGTTTTCCTTCACCGTTAAGCGAGTGCAAATCCACACATAACTTGAAAATACAAGTCATTGGTGTAGGGCGGATACGAACCAGGGTGCGTCTGGATGAAAAGCAGACACTGGAACCGCTGAGCCACACTCGCTTCTACTAGAAACTTGCTTCTACACTAAAGTACTAGATGATACTGTATCTACTAAATGGGTAAGTTTTTTATTGTTGACTGAAAAAAGCTCAGTGAAGTTGCAGTTAACAGTCTAGTCGTTTACTTAGAAGGAAGTGGTTCATTTTCGTTATTAATAATAATAATAATAATGTTTATTTATTGGACAGCAAAAACCTTATAACTAAGTTACAACATTTGTTTGTTAGTACTATATTTATATTACTATGTTAGGATCGATTACAAATGATGTGATCTATGTTCCCCACACTAGGTTCCCCTGTGTCGTGGGGATTAAGACCGTCAGATAGTAGACTTGGTTTTAATCCAAGTTCTCTTATCTATCGCTATATCTTTTTTCATTCAATTCACTTTGGGCTGTTGGACACGAAACAGACGTTATGTACCAGATGAATATACCTAAGTATGTCAATATATTATCAAGGAGAGTTTACTGTAATGTTCGCAGAATATTATTCTGTCTTGTCAGTCAGAATAGTATTTAAATACGCCTCAAGGTTGAATTTTAAATTGTATCAATATTTTTCTCGCATAAATAGGTGTACATAACATAAATATAAATATGTAAGTACACATAACATAAATATGTACATTATATTTATTATAATCATGTTTTAGTTGGTATTTTATTCAAGGTAATAATTTACTACCGACTGCCGATGACTTCGCTCGCGTTGTTTCATGTTAAAAAAATGCTCGATAATCCGCTTCTCTATTTCGGTGCCATTTATAGACGTTACATTTAATTTATTTATTTATTTATTAAGGCTTAACATTTGTAATCACAACAGTACATACAATAAAATTATAACATACATTATAGGTAAATAGTAGATGTACAAAATGTGCAAATTTTATTCAATAATAAGAAACAATATTTACACATATTAACACTAATAGAACTAAAAAAGAGTATTTACATATAAACTAAATAGTAGATTGTGTCACATGGTGAAGTTAAGCACAGTAATAAAAGAAAAGAAAAGAAAGAAAAAAAGAAAGAAAATAAATATTAATTATAACTACACAGCTTTAAATGTAGTGATGTAATAAACTGAGTTTTACAAAAAAATTGACAAAAGCATGATATAAGAAGTCGAATAAATTTCTAAAATAGCTATCTATATATGTATATATAAAACTCGACAGGTGACTGACTGACTAACTGATATATTGATCTATCAACGCACAGCACAAACCACTGGACGGATTGAGCTGAAATTTGAAATGAAGGTAGATATTATGACGTAGGCACCCGCTAAGAAAGGATTTATGGAAATGCCATTTTTAAAGGGGTGAAATAGGGGATGCAAGTTTTACTTCTTAATGCGAGCGAAGCCGCGAGCACTTACTAGTTTGTTATATTTCCAGGTACAACATAGTAGGCGATGGTACGCCGGCGGCGCTGTTTCCCATCTTGACGGGTAAAACGGAGCTAGAGTTACCCGACATGAGACGGGTCACCAATAAGGGGACGCTCGATAGTTTCCCATTCCTCTTCTACAAAATGAAACAACTTGGGTAAGTACAAAAGTTTCTTCGCTTTTAACCGAATTGCTGCAGCTTCTGTGAAATTAGTGCAAAAATAGTTTATATAATGTTAAGGCAATCAACAATATATATAATTATGTCAAGTTTCATTACTGTTCTGTTAGATGAAGAATCTTGCATAAGTTCTTCTCTTTTCTTTATTAAAATACAGCTAATGATGAAGAAGACAAGTATGTTACACTAATTTCGTAATAGTCAACTACATTTAAGCAAAGTTTCGTCATGATTGATATTCCCGTTTAGATTTTATGAGAAAAAAATATATGTCATAGACTGGCTAAATTGCGATAGTTTCTTTAACTATTAGTCACAACAGTTTGATAAAAGTAACAACAATATGCATATAGCTGGCATATTTGCGATAGTGTGACTATAGTCGAGAAATACTATTTCTTGTATTTTACTATCAGCGCCATCTATGAACCAGTCCCCGCAACTAATCAACCACCACCAATTACTCCAGGTACCACACGGCCTACTTCGAAGACATGCCCGCTATAGGCACGTTCCAGTACAGATTCAACGGGTTCCAACACCAGCCTGCAGACCACTATCTGAGGGCTTTCTTTATTGAGACTGGATACAAGGTATATCTATCTTAATCTATGCATATCTATGTATATATAAAACCCGACAGGTGACTGACTGACTGACTTAAATAGTGATCTATCAACGCACAGCTCAAACCACTGGACGGATTGGGCTGAAGTTTGGAATGAAGGTAGATGTTATGATGTAGGCATCCGCTAAGATAGGATTTTAGGAAATGCCACTTATAAAGGGGTGAAATAGGGGATGCAAGTTTTGTTTCTTAATGCGAGCGAAGCCGCGAGCACCCACTAGTATATAATAAAGCTAAAGGGGGTTAAATATCTGCACATAAATAATAGTTTTTTTTTATCATCAATCATCGATCTTTATCGTAAATCTATAACAGAACATGTGTTTAGAACTTTTCATCTGTTTATTTGGTTGCACATCACACAAAACGTCTGAACGGATCTTCATGATTTTTGGTGTGTAGGCTTTTATTCCAATATAATGCGTGTGAAGTCGCGGGCGTCCACTAGTAATACAATGGAATTTGATTTGATTTGAGTGTTAAAAAACTTTTTCCAGGGTCACTGGCAGCCTACTAAACCTGGTCCCTACTGTGTGGGAGACACTCCTCGGTACGAGCTGATGATGAATATTACACAACAGGTTTGTACTGATAATAAAATGTAGTTCGGTGGGTACTGGACCCCACACTAGGTTTGCGCCTGTGTCGTGAGATCCAGTAACTTTGTTCACATTTAAGTTTGATAACATGATAGCATGCTATAAGTTATTAGCAATAAAAAATAATATAATGAAGTTCTGTGTGGACTTGAACCCACACTTCTTCGTATCGAATGAGAGTGCCCTAAAGGCATCTGACATGGCTTGACGACTGCCGTACTAGGCAAATAGTCGGGATCTAAAATTAATGCTACTTTTAGGTTACCCACCCGCGTACTGACCGCGTCGACAAATACTTAACATTGGTAATTGCATGCGATTGCCTCCGCGTACTACGGATTCTAACAAAACTGTTTTTAGCCGACATCCAAAAAAAGAAGGTTATAAAGTCTTCTGGAAGTTTTTTTTTATTTCCCAGTTCATGCAGCTGTCAGGCAGCAAGTTCGGTTTCACATTCATCGCAGACATCACACACGACGACTTCAACCACATCTCCACCGCAGATGGCGCCACTGTCGACTTTCTAGAGGAACTGAGGAAGGACGGCGTACTGGATAATACGTTACTGATGATCATGGGCGATCATGGGCCCAGGTAATTTTATCATTAACGATGATGATAATAAACAAAATACCTAGTCAGGTCATAAATTCTGTCACATGTTTAATATAAAATAATTGAAACAACTTTATTCTTTATGTAACCATTTATATACCAAAATGAACTTAACAAAGCATAGATTCTTATGACAATAAAGTTTATTCAAAATGACCTCCGTGATTTTGAATACAGGCCTTCAATCTGCGCGGCCAGTCGTCTATCGCTGCACGAACGAGGTCCATGTCAATATCGGCGGCTGCCTTTATCAAGGATGTCTTGAGTGACTCCACATTGGGATGAGGCTTTGAGCACGCCTTTTCCTCCAAGTGTTGCCATATCTTGTAATCTAACGGATTCAAATCTGGACTGGAGAAGGGCCAGTCTTCGTGCCGGATGAAGTCGATTTCACGCGCCGCCAGCCAGTCTTGTGTGCTCTTCGCTCTATGAGCTGGCGCCGAATCTTGTTGGAATACCCAGTGCTTGTTATTGAACATGATATGAGAAACAGGTTCCACAAGGTTCGTCAGGACTCTATTTTGATACACAACTGCATTCGTTTTTACACCTTTCTCACAAAAATGTACCTCTGTTAAGCCCCAACAAGAAACTCCCAACCATACCATGAGCGAGGATGGAAAATGACCTTGTTGGACACGCGGAATACGTTTGCTCGCTTCTTCACTACTGTGTGCGTATACCTTATCATTTTGTTTGTTGTAGCTCTCTTCTACGGTAAAAAATTTTTTTTCCGAAAAAAGAATTTCCCGATATTTTTTTCCCGCGTACCGCTTCAACAAAGCGAGGCATCTCTTCAGTCTCAGGTCCATTAGACGAGCATTCAAACGATGTCCTGTTTTTCTTCGATATGCCCGAAGCCCTAAGTCTTCATTTAACACCCTTTTCACCGTGGTTCTGCTTAACCCCATCTGAAGGGCCAACAGTTTCTGCTTACGTTTGGGATTTCTTTGAATTCGCGCCTTCACAGCTTTTATCACTGCTGGAGTCCTAACAGACCGAGGGCGACCACTTCTTGACCTGTCATCTACACTAGAGTCTTCATTGTATCGTTTGATGGTACGATAAACGAATCTTTTGGTTATATTCAAATTTTTCAGTATGTCAAAAACTTGAATTGGCGCGTAACCGCAACGATGCATGCAATAACTGCAACACGGTCTTCTTTAAGCGTCCACTCCATATATAAAAATGAGTAAAATTCTAAAAAGTATACATTTTTATTTTCATGAACAATTCGAAATTCGAATTCAATAAACTTTTTTGTGGCCAGCATTCTAAAAGAAAAGTTTTTACTGTGTGACAATACTTATGGCCTGACTAGGTATATAAATATATGGGATACCATCTAGCGCTTTACTAAGCTTCCGCTTTTGTCATGAGTGCATGATGCAAAGGAGACTTTATTTATTGCCCACCTCCTTGAGTCGTATTTCCTCATGACTGAGGGTCGTGACTCCCCCCGAGAATTAATTCGTTAGGGGAGTTCTCTTGTGCAGATACATCCTGGTGGTCGCCCAGGTCCTTCCACGGAAGACACATGTCCTCGGATATTGTGGTTCTTCAAACATGTCGGTTGCCTCCGTATAAAATAAACATAGCATGGAATTAAAAAAAAAAACAGGACATAACACATCGCCATCTAGTCCCACACTAAGCCAACGCTTGTATCATGGGTAACGGATTTAATACATAATACTTTTCTTTTGTAAATACATACTTATTATACATATGTAGAAACGACCAGACTCAACACAAGTAATTACAAATTTTAATATTCATTATTACTTGTGTCATGCGGGAATCGAACCCGCACCCCTAGATTAGAAGGCAGAGCCATTACCAACTATGCTAATAGAGCAGTCTTTTAAGTCAGGAAATATTTAAATACATTTCGTTTTCTTTTATATTCCAGGTTCGCCAACGTGCGCAGCACCCTGCAAGGCAAGCTGGAAGAGAGACTGCCTCTCATGGCTATACAGCTGCCGCCAGCACTCACTGACAGACGACCTGATATTGTTGTATGTACATATGTGGAACTCCTTGCCCTAATCTCTTTTGCCCTTGAACTATAATTTGTCGGTCTTCAAGTCGAGAGTAAACCGGTTTCTTCTAGGCAAGCGCGCTAGATCGTAGATTATAACGTTGCTTAACATCAGGCAAGTTGCAGTCAAGCGTGAGCCTATCTCATGTAAAAAAAATTCTATAGCTTATTGATATTTATAGTGCTAGAGCATTATACCTAGGTATATACATACTTAGTTAAATCTAAGAAATGAAATTATTTGTAAATTGACTTGCCCCGTACGGTGCCATGCCGTAAGGTAAATAGAAATATTTGATTTTGATTTGATTTGCATTTGCATATATATTGATGTATAAAAAAATAAGGAATAAGTTAAGAAATATATTTCGACTTGTACAATTGTAGTTATCTAAACAATGTAGTCTTAAAAAGATAAAAAAAAAACTAAGAAAATCGTTTATAAAAATACATATGTATTTTAATAAACTACAGTTAATAATAAGTAAATCAAAGATCAAATGTGACTGTTACTGAAAAGTGTTAATTCAAAATCTAATATATCGTACCAAATTTAATTTAAATAAATTAGCCATTAGATTAGAGCATAAAAAAGAAAAAAACAAACAAACACACACGCACTAATTTTTACCTTATCCAACCCGTGGGATATATGCACACAATAGGAAAAAGTTTCCAAGATGTCCGCCCACTTTGTAAACAATCAAACTTGAAGGTATCTTCATAGAAAATACTAATTTAAAGCTATGTTTTACAGGTAACGATATATAATAAGTACACCATTGTTTTCCTTATGATATATCTGAATTCTCGCAAATTATTGTGATAGTGGGAAGGAGGAAGTGGGATTCTGTTCTGATTCTGTTCCCAGAAAATTATAACCCAGGGGTCTTCAAATCTAGAGTAAATAGGTTTCTTCTAGGTAAGCGTGCTACATCTTAGACAAAAGTGGTGCTTAACATCAGGCAGGCTATAGTCAAACGAAAGCCTATTTAATGTAAAAAAAAAACTAACCTATTTTTGTATATGTCTTCTAAATCCTAATCCACATCTGTTCCAGGACAGTCTAGCCCTGAACGCAGACGCGCTAACAACCCCGCACGACATTCACGCCACCATACTCGACGCACTCGACTTGGAAGAACTCATGAACCCGTACAAGATAAAGGGCGCTGATCTGTACAGAGGACTAAGCTTGTTGCAACCGGTGAGTTATACATACATATAGTCCACGACACGTAAAGTGAGCTTGGCACTTGGTACAACCAACCCCCTTAGACAAGATGCGTATTTAAGTGAGCGTACCTACTTTAGTGAGCGTACTGACGCTCGCTTATGGAATAGAAACACCAATGTATGGGAGTGACGTAATATTTCCGATCGCGTCGCGATGCCAATCCCATACATTGGTATTTCTATTCCATAAGCGAGCGTCAGTACGCTCACTAAAATACGCCTCTTGTCTAAAGGGGCAGGTACATTAAACGTGACTTATATAAAGAGCGATGAGATTCTTGCTAATAAAGAAGCTATGTTGTGCGAACAGGATGGAAATAATTTTCGTCGACGTTTTAAAAATAAGGAAATTATTCGACTCCTCTATGTATGTGATATTGGTTACAATTTGCGGAATCAGGTAGGTTTTTTTTAAAATTAATACATGTTTAGATTCCAAAACATAAATAAAAATACAAAAAAAAAACTCCAGTAACTACTGGTATTTAGTAAATCTGTAACCTGCGGCACAAGTGAAAAACTTAGAACAAGCCTCGCAAGGTCATTCATATTAAACCTTTAAGTAGATAGTAATTTAATAATCTTTTTGGCTAGTATAAACATTTTATGTATATACTTGTAAGTGCTCGCGGTTTCGCTCGCATTAAGAAATAAAACTTGCATCCCCTATTTCACCCCTTTATAAGTGGCATTTCCAAAAATCCTTTCTTAGTGGATGCCTACATAATAACATCTACCTTCATTCCAAATTTCAGCCCAATCCATCCAGTGGTTTGGGCTGTGCGTTGATAGATCACTATATCAGTCAGTCAGTCAATCAGTCAGTCACCTTTGAGTTTTATATATACCTTTATATATATATATATTTTATTTTTTAGGGAAACTTACAACTAACTTATATTATATACGAATATATTTCAGATCCCCCGTAACCGCTCGTGCAGTGAAGCAGGTATAGAGCCACATTGGTGTGCGTGTCTCAAATGGACGAATGTGTCTACACACGACGCGTTGTATCAGAAAACTGTGGACGCCTTCGTAAACTTCATCAACGCACTCACTGAACCTGTCAGGTGAGTACACAGACATACAGAATTCACTCACGTACATACTCCTCGCGTCGTGATTAGAAGAATAGTCGCCGGTAGAATTGATTCGTTTGACGAGTTCCCTTATGGAGATACATCGTCAGCAGATACAAAGTCCACGGAAGACACATGTTCACAGATTTTGTGGTCCACAAACAGTCGGTTTACTGACGATGTTTTCCTTCACCGCTAAGCGAGTGCATATCCATACATAACTTGAAAAACAAGTAATTGGTGTATACTCTATATATATTTATTTTACTTTTCAGAGACAAATGCGAGCCCAGAACTTTGACCTCTATATCGTGGGTGATGGTGCAGCGAGCCAACACTAACCTGCTGAAGTTCAAGGAGGCGCGCGACCAGGATGGGTATATAGGGAAGTTCACCGGCAAGACGAAGAAGTCACGAGACAATTATCAAATAAAGGTATAGTAACTTTTATAAACAAAAATATGTTATACGTCATAAATATATAGAGTCATATACGAAAAAGTAGCAAAAATACTTTCAAAATAAAAAAACACGATCCAAAAATATGTGTTATGATGGGAATAGAACCTGGGTATCCGATTTGGAATCTTATGCACGAAATTATGCCTCATACGTGGTCCGTAGTTAGCCAATACAAACCTACTGAAGTTCAAGGAGGCGCGCGACCAGCAGGCCTACCGCCTAAGAGTAAACAATATCATTTGCTATCGTTTATGACGTCATTTCAAACATTTGCGGTACCAAATGACGTAATAAACGATAGCAATTGACGGGTTTAAAGGGAAGTTGACCGGCAAGACGAAGAGGACACGAGACAATTGTCAGATCAAGGTAGATATAGTAAAAAAAATTATATGTTATACGTCATAAATATATTAAGTTATACACGAATAACTAGCAAAAAGATTGTCAAAATAATATAAAAAACACGATCCAAAAATGTGTCTCACGTTGGGAATCGAATCTAGGAACTCTGGTTTGGATCCTTATTCAAGAAACTATAACTCTATCCCACATTTACGTTGTCCGTCCACGGATTTCTTGGAAACTAAAACTGGTATCGTTATAATTCTTTTTGCATTAGTTATGGTGATGTTTTTAACTTAGAGTGCCAGTTTTATCAAAATCAAGTAGTCTATTTATTTTATAATGGATTGAATATACATTTAAAGCTGGTTTCGACCCAGAACAAATTCCAAAATATGAGTACACAGCTTAATCTACATGTGATTAATAATTACAAAAATATGAGGTAGAGAGAGAATACAGTATTAGTTACACATAAACAATAATGATACACAAAGACAACATATTTACAGATTAAATTTTATCTAACAACTAGTGGGTGCTCGCGGCTTCGCTCGCATTAAGAAGTAAAACTTGCATCCCCTGTTTGACCCCTTTAAAAGTGGTATTTCCAAAAATCCTTTCTTAGCGGTTGCCTACATAATAACATCTACCTGCATGCCAAATTTCAGCCCAATCCGTCCAGTGGTTTGGGCTGAGCGTTGATAGATCACTATATCAGTCAGTCAGTCAATCAGTCAGTCAGTCACCTTTGAGTTTGATGTATTTAGATTAGTGATTATTTAGAGTTTTGCTTCAAATGTAGCTAGAACATTACGCTTGAATGTGGATAACACACAATCAAATATATCTAGTGATTGATTGAAGTTGTGTACAATATCAAGCCACGCATACCCGGGAAGGACACACTATAGAAGTCTTAATTTTTCAACTTTCTTTGTGTAATATATAATTATTTGAACCCCATGTTCGCCCCCCCAGGTGACGGTGGGTCCCGGCGAGGGTGTGTACGAGGCGTCAGCTACGTACATGATACAGGAGCAGAGGTTCCTGTTCGACGCACGGGACATATCCAGGATTAGTGCGTGAGTGTTATACTGCTTGTTCATCTAAAATAAAAAAAATATAGTTAAACTAGTGTGTGCTCGCGGTTTCGCTCCCATTAAGAATAAAACTTGACATTTTTAAAAAAATCCTTTCTTAGCAGACGCATACGTCACAACATCTACCTTCATTTCAAATTTCAGCCCAATCCGTCCAGTGGTTTGGGCTGTGTGTTGATTGATCACTATATCAGTCAGTCAGTCAGTCAGTCACCTTTTAGTTTTATACATTTAAAAAATTAAAATTAAAAAAAAAGATTAAGAGAAATTTTCGACAAAATTTTGACGTAAAGTTCTCCTCGGTTATTATAATTAAATTTAATGTTGAAATAGTTGCTTTCAAGAACACAAACCTTTAGTACGTCAATTGATTTTAATACAAAAACTTGTGGAATGAACGTTTTTTTTAACAAAATATTTAGTGAGTACATAAATTTACATTCAAATAGCAAAGCCCCGTTAATCCGGGATAAAAAGAAGCGTATGTGATAATCCGTAGTCTAATCTGTCTCCATACCAAATTTCATTCAAAACTGTCTAGCCATAATAGTGGGATCACTTCGCCAACAAAGCTTAAATCTATATTTTGTTTAAAATGCAGGCGGTCTTATAGCCAACTGTTCTCTATTCCAGCTACAACGACGAGCCGAGCTGCATCAGTAAGTCACACCCGCACCTCAACATGTATTGTTACTGCAAGGATCACCTTCTCATACCTGTACCCAAGTCTGAAGAAAATAATGTACTATAAACCATGCTTTTTTGAAGAAAACTATGTAGCAGACACTTCCGGGAAGAATCCTCAGAACTGAGGGTCGTAACTCCTCAATATTGATTTATTGGGGAAGTTGTCGTGTACATAATGTTGTCGTAGATATACAGTATGTAAAGAATTGTCCTATTTCTCGAGTTCCTCGTTACGGGGGTTTTGCCTTCCCCGCAGAATTACTATAAATATATTAATTACTATATAGGATCCTTCCCGAAGAAAATACACATAGTCAAGGTTCCTTCTCGACTTTCTCATCACTGAGGATCAAGACTCCCCAGCAGAATTACTTAAAAAAATCTTCTTAATAAAAGAAGGAACATAAACTCAAAGGGAATAATGTATGTAGTAATAACATACTGTAAGAATCCTCCTTGAATCACATTCCTCATTACAGAGAGGATTATTTAAAAAAAATAACAGTAATTTAATTGAATTTGCTGGTCAAATTATCTAAAACATATACTCGATTAAGTAAAATGTATACATTGTAAATATAGTTGTAAACTTAGTTATAGATATACGCTATAGACACACGTTTACGTTCCAAAAAAAGTAAATTTGGGATTATAGGAGTTACTGGTGTTAATGCGAAAAATATTGTGAGTCATTAATTAGTGTATCAATATTAAAATCCTTTATTCTATGTTTTTTGGAAACCTTTAATTTATTTCATCACAGTCAAGATTGTCTTTTTATGGAAAATTTGTGGTTAATTTTGCTCTTTTAAGACTCAAGTATGTACATTGTTTAACAATAAAGTAATTTTGATACACATACAGCAAAAATAGGGAATTTTCAAATGTAATTGTAAAAAAATTGCTAGTATTGGTGTACTAAAAGCTTCCTTAAATGATTATGCGTTAATTACATAATACCTATGTATTGCAAAACTTTACATGGTACATAGAAATTAAGGATCTGCTTTCTGCTGTAATTCACTGTGTTGCAGAAGGCAAGCTCATCCAGTGGAACATTATTTAGTTACATTACAATATATATTATATTTCATAATAACCTTAAAAAATTAAACAATATTCAAATTACTGTAACTTTATAAACCTTTATCACGAAACTCTAAGAATTTTGTTACAACACTTTTATTCCTATATTTATTGTTCCTGCACTTATTCACATATTGCCATCATTATTTGGGTCGAAATTCTTTCCCATCTTCAACCGTAGTTTAGTAGCAAAAAGGAATTTAATCAGTGCTCTTAGTGTTAATAATACAAAATATTAACCAATAAATTGATACCAATAAATTAGTTAAAACCCAGTAAGTATTAGAAAGAATATTTATTTTTAAAAAGTATAGGGATCTCAATCTTCACGGAAATAATACCAGTATTTTGTGTAAAGCATTTTTTGAAAGTATTTTATTTTTATTTTAGTCATTGCTAAAATATTTTTGTTATTTTATTTTGTAAATTATATATTTTCAATAATTTATATGAAAGAACACCTTGTATGAGTCTCGATAACAGTTTGTAAGTATTTTTTTTATTAATGCTGACATTTTATTTTGTGAAACCATGTAGGTATTAAAATATAATTTATTTGTGTTTGTGGTGCTTTTATAGCTGACTATATTTTTCGATGTCTGCCATATTTTTTAGTGAAATAACAATTTATTGTTTTTTTTAATAGTTTTGTTTCGAATATTGGTGAAATGTAATCGTCCATTTTTATTGAATCTAATAAAATTTTAATCATAAAAATCTCTTAAAGCTATGGATATTGGGAAACTCAAATGTATTAAAATTACTCATATACATACCTTAATTTATTTTTATAATTATTTTATCATTTTGATGTTGATAGTTTGATACTCTATGAAAATCCTCATTTATTAAATAAACTATACCTACAAACCTACTCGATTGCTTTGTTTTGTGAATATTAGGTCTTCTTTACCTATGAAATTGCCGATTTGTATGACGAAATTGAAAAAAAAATGATTTTTCCATACAAACATTAAAAATGTCTGAACAGATTTAGATGCAATTGATAACTATAGTTAGATGGAAAAAAAGCTATGCACTGCGTATAACTTTTTCTCAAAAACAGAGTATATGATAATAATATACCTAGTTAAAGTAGTGAAACCGACGACACATTGAAAGAGGTGTTTTCAATGACTTTCCTATAAATAATATGCACTAGTAATACTTTTAGGGTTCCGTACCTCAAAAGGAAAAAACGGAACCCTTATAGGATCACTTTGTTGTCCGTCTGTCCGTCCGTCCGTCCGTCTGTCAAGACCCTTTTTCTCAGGAACGCGTAGAGGTATGAAGGTGAAATTTATATCAATTACTCAGGTCTACTGTCCCTTGAAGCTGTGAAAAAATCAAACTTCTAAGCCAACGCAATCAAAAGATACAGCCATTTATGCCGCAAATTTTCGACACTTGCAAGGGAATCAAAACCTACAGGGTGCTTCCCGTGAACTCAGAATCTTGAAATTTGGTACGAAGCAACGTCTTATAGCATAGATAAAGGAAAAATTACGAAAACCATAAATTTTTAGTAACATCACAAAATATTTAACCTTGCAGGTTTGTACGGAACCCTCGGTGCGCGAGTCCGACTCGCACTTGGCCGGTTTTTTTTTTTATCTAAAAGGTACATAATTCTACAATTGATACAATAAAATATAGCTGTACGTAAAAGTTACAAACAGATTAAAATGTAAGAAAAAAACGGCAATTTCATAGGTAAAGACCTTTTATTAGATGAAAAATATTTCTCGAAGATTAAAGTTTTTAATATAATTTTAAGTGTGATAAGTTTACGGAAAGAACTATTCATGAGCTGTGTATTTTAGGGCTATTGATTTGTATTAACGATTGTACTTACAATGAAAATAGCACAAAGTGTTTGTTATAAAATAGTGTTTTAGTTGTAGATTACAATAAGTATCTAAAATACATTAAATAAAATAAATAAATTACATGTATACAGGCTTACTTGAAAAACATTAGCAACATCGCAAGACTGGGTAACTACCAATATCATATACATTGTGCACACCAACTTAAGAGTAGTATATACTATGTATACAATATTCCTCCATGTGTGCTAAAAGAATGGAATTATTTTGGCCATCTAAATGTATAAAACTCAAAGGTGACTGACTGACTGACTGATATAGTGATCTATCAATGCACAGCCCAAACCACTGGACGGATTGGGCTGAAATTTGGAATGAAGGTAGATGCTATGACGTAGGCATCCGCTAAGAAAGGTTTTTTTGGAAATACTACTTTTAAAGGGGTGAAAAACAGGGAATGCAAGTTTTACTTCTTAATGCGAGCGAAGCCGCGAGCACCCACTAGTCATTTATAAAACTCTTCTTTAATGGACCGGATTCTATATGATTTTTCAAGTAACCTTGTATAGTTATCATTAACAAACTTATATTATATAATTTGTGTTATTTAGAAGTCTGTTGATACTAATACATATTATATTTTAATAAGACCGATATTAGTCGTGTAGTTACCAAAAATATTAGGTTCGATAGTGTTGTAGATATATGTAATTTGTTCCAATAATAGCATCACATTTTTATTCTAGAAATTATTGCTTTTTCTCAAATGCTTTAGCATTCTACGCTTTTTAAATATTTTCTTTCTTCAACCATAAAAACCTTACTTTTAAACGTATAGGGCCTTATTACAAAACGTGGTGTAAATATAAGTCTAGACCAAGTCCGTTTTAGTTGTTTCAAAATTGTCTGTCTACTGTCATAATGATCAAACTGTCAAAATTTCCCGATGTTAAATCAAAGTTCAAATTTGAATTGACATTTTGATTGCTTGTATGTGATGTTTGATCAACCAGAACCGATTATTAATTTTCTTTGTCCTAGACTAACATTTAAACCTCGTTTTGTAATAAGACGGATGTGGTTTAAATATTAGTCAACTGATAATAATGAGCAATCTTTTAGGAGCGCTTTCAATATCAATTGCTGTTTCACATTCGTTAAAAACCAATATAAGTTAAGAAAAAGACCCAATATCATATTTAAAAAATTGTGATAGTTGCTTTGAAAAAGATTATCGAAGTTCGACGAAGTTTATTAGTAAACTGTTATTTTTCCGCTGAAATTAGAAAGTCTTAGAACAAGAGTGTAGTTGATATCAATCTATTTAAAGCCGTCTTATACATAGGTTGCTCATTAGGTATTAGTGTAATGTACATAAATATACTAATACCTGATTATAGTACTGTATGTTTTGGTATTTATTATTCAAACATGTCTTAAATTTTGTTTTCTTTGACCATTTGACCATTTAATGCTAAGTATATATACGAGCATATATGTATGTATGTACCTACTATCTTTATTGTTACTGGTTATTAGTTATTATTATCTGTGTTACTCAATAATTGATGTAGGCAATATTTTATACTCACTCACTTGAGTTATTTTGTTAAGTGGTAAACCCGTACTATGGTTGTTGATTTCAGGCGTTCTGGCTGGTCATCAGAAATACGCAGGTTCGAATCCTGCCGATCGTGATTATTATTGCATATTTTCCATTAAAACATTTAAGTTAAATACTAAACTAAATAGTGAAAAGAAAATTTTGGTTGGATAGACTCATATTTAATTGATTAAAACATCTTGCATAATGTTTAGTAATGCTGCCTATAAATGAAATATCTTTTTTATAACGCTGCGTAAGTAAGTTTGATCATTGTTTTTTAAAAAACAGTTAAATTATAGTTATTACTCACAGTAAGTATTTTTTTCTAATTTATTATCTTTTTTAGTCTTTAAACGATTTATTTATTAAGTAGGCTGATATTATTTATGTAATAACCAAGATAATTATTATTAATAGGCTTAAATAGTAACTAATTACCAGTAACATGAACTCTTTCAATGTCCTTTTAGTATAACATGTACCTAATTTAAGTAAAAAAAATGGTAGTATAAATTATTTTTTGAATCACAAAATAAAAAAACAAGAATAAATTCATTGACATTTTATTTACAATTTGAGTATTTTGCGTTGTTAACTACGAACTAAATTAATTCATAAATTATATGAAATGAAATATAACGAAGAATATTAATAGTTATTAAAGGAGATAATAATTTACAAAATATCAAATGTGTATTCCCATTGTCGCTAATTTTATTCCCATTAGTGGGGCATGAAGACATAATTTCATAAAAAAACTATAAATACCTATCTAATTTAATAATTTAGGAAAAAGTTTGAAACAAAATACGTGAATTTGAATGATTAAAACAAAACTGGCCACAAGTCAATAAAAATATTATAAACTACATCACTATATAAGCGTTGTGTACATTATATCTAAGAGATTATGGCTCAAAATCCATTGCACAGCATACGTCGTCGTATAGAATATTTTACAAATTATTATAAATAATCGTAGTACCTAATGATTATCATTAATTTTCGATTTTTCCTCTAAATAGCCTTGTTATTGATACATATTACATATCAGTAATATTAGGTGGTTAATGATAATTTCTCAAAATCAATTAAGAAAATTATACATACCTAATAACACAAGGCTACTATTTCCCAACATTCTGAATTCTTTTGCGTCTTTGCACTCTTGATCTTGAATCCTAACAAAAATCCCAAAATTAATCTATAAAAAAGTTCCATAGAGTAACCTTCCGCGGACAGACATGGACGTCTACCACGATGTATCTGCTAAAGAAAACTCCCCTAATTAATCGATTCTACGTTGGAATTTCAACCTTCAGTAATAAGGAATATGCCTCGAAGGAATTTTCAGTGTAAAGACCAATATTCCAATTCAGAAGTTGGGTTCATGTCAGTTTCTAGTAAGGTCCACCTTGGCCATGTCCTTGGCCATGTCCTTGGCCATAGCCCTGGGCGCCTGGGTAGCCAACGTTGACATCTTCGTAGCTGATCTTGGGACGGTAGCCCCCTTGGTCGGCCTCGTATTGCACGGTCTGGAAAAAGAAAATGGTTCATTAGATGGCTTTATATGTAGCTAATGGGTTCTCGCGTCTTCGCTCGCATTAAGAAGTAAAACTTGCATCCCCTATTTCACCCCTTTAAAAGTGGCATTGCCAAAAATCCTTTCTTAGCGGATGCCTACTTCATAACATCTACCTTCATTTCAAATTTCAGCCCAATCCGTCCAGTGGTTTGGGCTGTGCGTTGATAGATCACTGTATCAGTCAGTCAGTCACCTTTGAGTTTCATATATTAGATGTTGTAACAGACGTCTTTCAATGAGACTACATATGCTCAAAGAGTACTAAAGGCACAACAGCCTTTCTACGATAAACAGACGAAACCTGTCATCTGACTACTCCAATGATTTTTCATCCAAATAGAATGCCACTCCTTGGTCATCCATCTAAGGACTGACCGCATCAACTGGAGAGTCGTTTCCAAAGGTTCATCCTCTACACAAGGTGTAAGAATATACAGTAACACACTCAAGTCGTCACTTGTCGGTCTCAACGGAAGACCAGCGCTGTTCGCAGTCAGCACATGCTGAGTTGAGGCCGGCTTGTGACAGGAAATGTGCAAAATGTGTTTGTCTTACTCTCCTGAATGTGTTCGTATGTGATTTCTTGTCGCAAAATAAATAATTTTCAATATTTTTTTTCACCTGCTTCCTGCCATCAGGCAGTAGTACATAGTAGAGTCCCTCAGCCCGCTCGCCCTGTCTCGACTCGCGGTGACCGAAGTCATTGCCACTGGGCTCGTCTTTCACCATGTATTCGAAGCTGTAGTTTGCTGGCTCCTGAAATAAAATGTTCAGATTAGATCCTGGTAAATGGTGTGAGTGTTTCCACCTCCATAAGTCGTTCCTCGGATCGTGTTTTCCCCACATAATTAATCCATTAGGAGAGTTATCTTGGGCAGATATAAAGGTAGGCGTCAGGGCTTTTACACCAAAGACACAAATCTTTAAATTTCGTGGTCCTCAAACTTGTCGTTTCTTTGTGCTAATTTACGTCACCGTAAGAATGTAAAAAAATAAAATAATTGAAAAACAAGTGGTGTGGATTCGGTATTAAATCCTGTCCGTTTGTAAAGCAGACGCTTCAACCGCTGAGCCACACTCATTTACATGGATCACAATTACGATTAATTTAACGAAATAAAGCTGACTCACATTGTTGCCTTCGTCTCCGTATCCTCCAGCTCCAGGGGGCAGGTACTGACGGCTGCCGGCATCGGGTGCGCCGTATTCAGTGGAAGGTCTGCGAAACAGGCACATGTTACTTTCTTTTACTACCTATGTATTTGTGTCTTGTTTTATAACATCTCACTCTCACACTAATTGTATAATTGTAAAAACAAAAGCTATTTTTTATCACAGATCAAAATGGTTCGATCCTTCAAAAATAAAATGGAGCCGCACTGCTCATTGAATATCTCACTTGTCCTATATCCTATCGCTTTTATCTAAATTGTTTTAGTATTTTAACTAGGACAAAGGGCCAAATGTAAGACTTTATCAATAACACTCTTACCTTCCATTGCCATTAGAATGGCCTCCCTGAGGCGCTCCATATTGGGAAGATGGCTGACTATTATGTCCTGGGGCGCCGTATTGAGCTGATGGGGCACCATGAGATGACGGAGCGGCATGAGACGAAGGGGCACCGTATTGAGAAGAAGGTGCGCTTCCAGCTGATGGGGCACCGTACTGGGCTGAAGGGGCTCCGAATTGTGATGAAGGGGCACCATATTGAGATGAGGGGGCGGCAGCATGAGCAGAGGGAGCGCCATACTGGCTCGAAGGGGCGCCATATTGGGATGATGGTCGTCTAGAACCAGATTGGTGTCTGTAAAAGAAATTGTACAAGTAAATTAGTGTAGGAATAATACATTGAAAACGGTGTCAAATTATTAATATTATACTGTGTATCTGTCTAAAATTCGGCATGTTATTGTAGTTGACACGATGTTAAGAGAGGGGAAGAGGTTGTATTATATGTAGGTACTTAAACTCACATGATTCCTAAAAATCTTGGACTTTTGCATTGTGTATCTTAATTTCTTACCCGAATATCGCAGTAGTTTGTCTATGAGATCCTCCCGAGCTGCCGTGTCCAGGGGCGCCGTATGTGGACGAGGGGGCACCAAAACTACCCCCTTGCTGGGGTGGCAGGTACCTGTATAGGAAAATTAAGTGATTTTAAAGTACATATATGCCGATACTTTTACGTATGTATGTGAGTTTATATGAAGAAAGAAAACTAAATAAAATAGGCATGAATGTCTAAGTTTCAAATTATAACCAGGGATGCAGAATATAGACCAGGTTAGGTCATAATTAATCAAAGATTTAGCTACCTACTGTTAATCTCATAGTTGTGATGTTTTGTAGAGTATAGCTCAGGTCATTACTTTTTATGAACTTGAGAACCTAGCATACTACCACTACACCAGGGGTTCCCAATTTATTTTTGGCAAGGAACCCTAATGGACTATACTTTTCCTAGCGGAACCCTACGTTGATAACTGGGAATGGGAATTTGCGTACCTTATAAAGGTATAAATGAAAAACATTTTTTATGAAATATTTTTTGTACATTTACTGTTAATATGTAGGTATTTATTATGGAATTTAATTTTATTATTTTTTACGGAACCCTTGCGGCCTTTCCACGGAACCCCAGGGTTCCGCGGACCACCTTTCGGGAACCGCTGCACTACACTATTTATATTATAATCATTTTTTTCTTAGTATTGCTATTGACAGATGTCAGAACATTGTTATCGTCTGTTATCGTATTCACTTATGTCAGAAAGATGTAAAAATTTAGTTTATTTGTCTACCTGCAACAAATATCAGTCTTGATACTGCGTTGGTGTATATTTGTTTATAATGTGTGTTTGCAATTGAGACTCCTTTGCTTTTTAAACGGAATTTTAAATTAAATATGGGTGGCTAAGTGATGCGTCTTTTAAAAGTGGACTAAATTAGAGTGAAGATTAAATTAGAGTATCT
Source organism: Macaria notata (assembly GCA_927399415.1). Taxonomy (NCBI): domain Eukaryota; kingdom Metazoa; phylum Arthropoda; class Insecta; order Lepidoptera; family Geometridae; genus Macaria; species Macaria notata. The sequence goes on along the minus strand of OV656750.1, from coordinate 1,043,978 downwards.
CGTAGCTTTCGCCATTAATATTTCGGCATTATCATCATGATTTAGCAGGCTTGCGTCGCTTCCTCCGTATTATCCACAATAGCAAAAACGGGGAATCCGTGTCTACGCAGGGAAGTGGAGATTAGGGGTCAGTTCCGCTCTAATTCTACCCCTAGTTTGAAGCAATGACGCTATTCTAGAGAAGTATGTTATTGTGGATAGTTAAAATGGTAAGTAAATATTTAATTTAACATACCTGCTATCGACTGGTGGCTCCGCTATCGCGCAAGCGACGAATAATAGACAGGCTACGATGCTCTGAAATAAAAATAAATTAATATTATTTTCAGATAAACAATTCAGGGGTTAAGTGTTTATAGTTTTTTCCACTAGTAAGTATATATAATTATTCTAAGTTGTTTGTTTGTTTAAAAGTTTTTAGTTAAGGACTAAATTACTGATGTAAAAAAAAGGGTTGAAAAACAAGTATGTGCTAAAGCGTTTAGTTTAATATATTTTTCCTTACCTTCATTTTGACTATTATTGAGGTAACCTAGATGGGACGTCGTTTTCGTTCGTTCTGAAATAGAATTTTACTATAAATAGATACATATTTTATGACGATATGTCATCACAGCACCATCTAGCTCCGTCCTAAGCAAACGCTTCTGCCATGGGTATGTACTAGATAGCGCATATAATACATAAATATGGACATATTTTTTTACAATCATAACATAACACATGTATGGTACATCTCCTAGTCCCATTAGTGGGTCTAGATGATGGAACCAAATGACTCATAAAAAAACCCTTCCAAAAATTTTGGGAAAACTTTTATAGACCACAAAATGTATATACTATTTATTTACAGGTAGTCCCTATGAAATGATCCCAAGAAGGGACTGTTACTGTATTTTCGTAATGTTTAGTATAGAGAATCAAAAGCAATATTGGGCACTATGCCGAAAAAAAGCAGACGAAACCGCGGCTACCGCTAGTTATTTATTAAAAGCAATAAAAATAACTGAGAGAGTAGGCTTGTGCCCTACAGTAGGCTCTGTTAGCTAACGATGATGATGATAATGAATACAAAAACCCACCGTTACAAATCACTTCCAAATTCAAATCCCCAATCCAGTTTCAAATTGAAAGTTTGTAACACTGCACTAGTTGAACCACGAAGATGTTATGATGAGTTGATGCATCCTCCTTGCTTTATATACCTTCAATGATTATTAAGTAACTTGTACTAAGTTTTGAGTGAGCGAATAACTTTGTAGGTGATTGGGGGCAGCACTTTGGCGTTGTAAACAATGAAATGCAATAGATCAATAGTATTTTTGAGGCTGGAAATTAGGCTGTTTTCCAATGAAAAAAAAAACATTTTTTTAAATTATATATTATTATGAAGAAAATTAAAATAGCATGTAAAGTATTGTACAAATAATTGAATACCTACTCAAACTTTAGATTATAAACATAAACGCAGATAATATTCTATTGATTGATGGATTCAGTTCAAAACCTTTCACCTGCAAAGTTTTTATTCATATTTTCTCTGTGTAAAATTTTAGTACCATTTCCATCCACCAGCATATCAATCTACCTCAAACTCTAATACGATGCATCTCAGCACTGTATGTATGTGTGTGTGATATATCTATGTGTGTAAATGCATGTATTTTGATACGGTCGGGTTGTTGCTCTACTTTGGTTTATGTGTTTTTTGGTAATAAAAGTTTTTTATGGCATTTTAGGTGATTATTGGCTGAAAAGATTGAGTTAGTTACTTACTGTTACTATGGTTCTTTCTTCGACAATAACTAGGGTAAAATAACCCATGAAAACTTTCAAGCCTTACCTTAGTGTGATATTCATTGGGGATTACCAAAGTTAAGCATACTGCAGTCGCCGTCAGTCCTTGGATGGGTGGCCGTGTATAAACCGACCATAATAGAAATTGAGAATTATGTGCCGCAGCTTAGGTTCATGGATGGGTGTCTGAAAATTTCATTTGGGCACTTCCACGGGTCGGATGACACGTTAAATAGTAGGTCCTGGCTGATGGTCATAGTATATACGGCAATCGGTAAACCATGTCAGATGACTTTCGGGCGGTTTAAAAACTCGCGACATTAGAGTAGACCACTCTAATACAAAGAAGAAGATATTAAGTGGATCGTAGATTACAACGTTGCTTAACATCAGGCGAGTTCTAGTCAATCAAGAACCTGCGTCAAGTGTAAATAAAAGTAGAGCATATTCCCAATCACAAAGTCTTAAGCCCAAGTGCTCTACATCGCGCGTGCACGGAGCGCTTACTATCTATCAAGCGAGGTAACATGTCAACTGTCAAATTGTTACTGTCTAACTGAATTATTGGACCACTGGGGCTTAGTGCTTAGTTTACCTGTTACACTGTTGTTTCATACTAACAAAGTTAATATGAGCTTTTATTTATAAGAAAAAAAAATAAGCTGAACTCATATTTTATTTATATATTATTTGTATTTGAGCGATCTATTCTAGGCAAGCGTGATGTATCGTAAAAGCATAGTCTAGCATTAGCTCAGTAAAGTTGTAGGCAAAATATGTAAGCCTACGCTCGTAGATGCGTTAGTAAAAAAAAACGGCGTGAAAACAGAAAAAACTTATCAAAAATCAGCAAAAATTAGGCAGACTTTTTTTTACTTGAACGGGTTTGCAGTATAAATATAAAAAAGTATAAAATAAAATATATTATAAATAATACAGTATAAACTACGTAACTTTACAATTATGTCAAAGTTCATATAACTACATTTTCTAAGTCTAAAAAGCACGTTTTTAATCTAGATTAAAAAGCTCAATGCCTAATTAAAAAGTCAATCAATTCTACACGTTATCAGTAGCGGCTCACGACCGCTTATCACGACTTCGGTTGCAAATAATATGTTAGCAATTATTGCGTATTGAATTAAAAACTCATTTAAAGTACGGCTTTTTGTACTGGGTTACTGAGAAATATGTTAAAAGAAGCTATTCAGAACTTCGCCATAAGTGATTTACATTTCCCGTTAGTTATCTTTCTTATTTTTACGTGCCTTTACAAAATCTTTTAAAAGTCAAACACATAAATCTATTCAAATCTATACTAATATTATAAAGCTAAAGAGTTACTTTGTTTGAACCAATGATATTCTATATAAACTGAGGTAGATGCGTTATACCCCGTTCTATGTGGCGAACTCAAACTAAGCGAATTAGCCTGGACGGCTCAGTCGCCTCGAAGCTGTGAACATACGTTTATCCCTTTCTCACAACCGGGTTTTATATATCTCTGATCTCGTTTACTTTCCTTCGCCACGTGCTAGGGCGATTTTCAATGAGTAAACGTCTCTATTAGTAAAACCTCATTGGTTTGAACGTGCTAATCTCCGGAACTACTGGTCCGAATTGAAAAATTCTTTTTGCGTTGAATAGACTATTTATCGAGGAAGGCTTTAGGCTATACAACATCACGCTGCAACTAATAGGAGCGAAGAAACAATGGAAAATGTGGAAAAAACGGGGGAAACAAGCTTATTCACCTTTGATGGTTTCCGTTGCGTGCGCTGCGAAAACGGTTCAAGTAGTAGATAACAGCTATAATTTATAAAGCTGAAGAGGTTGTTTGCAAAAATAAATATGATGCTCAAAATAACTCTTCCACGCGGTCGAAGTCGCAGGCACAGCTAGTTATAAAAATAAACATAAGTAGGCAACTAAGCTATATTGTAATACATGTACTCACATACAGTACTTATTGTTCAAAAAAGCATTTCAAAATGCATATTTTACAGTTATTTATCTTTTTTTTGCATTAGTGTTTGTTCCTCTCTTTTCAGATAGATCATAGTGAAATTTAGGCAGTAATATATATAAAAAATAAAAAATTACTGTCATGAAATATGTACACATACAATACAAGCTCCCATTGAGTTGTTAAAGGTAGGCTTTTAGTTTGGAAGTTTCAGTGAAACTTCTTTTCTTTATAACTCTGTAACTGAACAGACAAATTGTGCAATTGGTCTAGTTTAAATGTGTAAATCACATCCTGTGCTTATTGAAGATGAGAAAAATTGGAAAATACTAGTGGACGCCCGCGGCTTCGCTCGCATTATTTCGGAATAAAAAGTAACATGTCACTCCCAAGACCGCACGCATTCCACTTATGTACATACATACCAAAAACCATGATAATCCGTTTAGTAATTTTTGCTTGATGCATGTTTGAATAAACGGATTAAACAGACAAAAGCTCTATAAATTTTGGGAATATGTGTTTTATTATGAATTTTTAGTATTTTTAATTAAATTCCAAACATTTTTTTCGAATATCGAATATCGAATATATACAGCCTTTTGACCCTCTTTAGCTTTATTATATGTAGTACTTTGTTTGTTTGTATGTGTGTTTATGTGGAATGACCTGCAACTTCACATTAGGCAGGCCAAATCCCTTCCTATTTTTCAGAGCTTGGTTCATAATTATTATATGCATGACTAATTTGTGAACTCAGGTTTTTTTTCCTTCTTTTTGAGCAGGTTTATTATGTGTGGTTTTCCTTTCTCTGTTTGTATAGATGTAAATGTAGGCATTTTACATGTTTTTAGGTTTTTAGTTGTTCTATTTGTTAAATATTATTAAGTTCTATTAGTTTTAGTAGGTACGCCAGCTTTACTGTTTTCCTATCGTTGTTTTCCAAACTAGGTTGCCTGGAAGAGATCACTCTAAGTGATAAGGCCGCCCTCTGTCCCAATATTATGGTTTACATTTATTCTTTATACTTGTGTTCTCTTGCTATATTGGTGTACAATAAAGAATTCTTGATTGATTGCTAGATATTTTGCCATTATTTTATGTAAGTACCTATTCAAGAGACGGTCGTATTGGCTTATTTAGCCACGCGCGCAGCAAAAAAGTAAGGAAGCTACATAAATCATTTCTCGCAGATTTAATATAGCCAGTGATGATGTGATAAGAACTATTCACCTATATATTTTTTTCTGTCTATCTATGGTGATGCAAATATAATTCAACGGGGGAGTCACGACCCTAAGTCATGAGGAAATACGACTCAAAGACAGAGATAAATAAATAGAAGTATAATAATAATAATATAAGTGTAATAAGTGCCAATTATGGTGTCGAGAGTTTTCAAAGCGCCCCAGGTGAATCTGTGACAAGGTATGGCTTATCTGTAGTTATAATTGTTCTTTAGCCAGAAATATTAACATGGTAGCCGTCTCACGAAAACAATCTAAAATAAAATCCTCTTTTCACCTTTGCATGGGTTATTTCAACCGTACTGTGTAGTGCGCTGGAGAGGAGGCCTATACTCAGCAGTGGATGGACACTGGTTAATAATTATGATGATGAAGAGTTATCTATCCGAGATCTAAAATCGACTATAGTAATCATGACAGAATATTTTATTCGTTGGAAGTCAAGAAAATGACTCCCGCACAAGTGACAACGTTGGCGAAAATAGTAAATACCCGTACTGAAATAAGTACTTAGCTTCTTATAGTTACTACGAAAACTTATCTTAGATTAAATTTAGCAACAACATACCATCACAATATAACAACGAATGTGTGTCTGTTGGTTTGTTCATATGTTTGTTTCGCTTTCACGACGTAACAGAGCGATCCTGGACGTAATATACTTTTTATCCCCCAACTACGCGAGAAAAGCTCTGGGCAACCACTAGTATACTATATATCCTAAGAGTAATATTTGGCTAGTTTTTATCCAGATATAACGTGAACGAAGCCACGGGCATTCATTGATATAATGATAATAAGAGTAACATAAGCTACTTTTTATTCAGGTAAAGTGCGAACGAAGCCAAAGACATCCACTTGTCTTACAATTTGTCACACAAACCACGAAGACGTTCACATCCAATAAATGCTTTAATTCTAACTCAGCAATTAAAATTGAATGCACATTCCTTTCTATCGTAAAATGGGTAAATAATGATCGATTTAAGTCATTACCCGGTTTGAATGCTAGCTCGCAGCTGGTACGTAAGTATTTGTAATTCAATAAGACTCTAATTTGAGATTTTGATGAGTTTTTGTATGAGACTTGAATGTAGTAAGTAACTTGGGTTTGATAATATCTGGCAAGGTATAAAATGCTCGTCATCTAAATTGCTTGTATAGGACCTGTGTTACCTGTGATACTTAATTAAATGGACAATAGTTTAAAAACCTGACCTAAGAAGTTGACTAGCCTGATAGCTTAGTTGGTAGTGGGTCTGCCTTCTAATCAAAGGGTCGCGGGTTCGATTCCCGCATAACACAAGTTATTATGAAGTTCAATATTTGTCACTACTTGTGTTGAGTCTGGTCGTTTGTATGTATAATAAGTATGTATTTACAAGAAAAAAAAGTATATAAGTATTATATCCGTTATCTAGTGCCCACGACACAAGCGTTTGCTTAGTGTGGGGCTAGATGGCACTGTGTGCATTGTCCCGGAATATTTATATTTATTTATAACCTTTTTAATACCTACAATATACAACCAGTGCTAATTTGACACTTTGAATCGTAATGTGGAAGTAAAATATAGCTAATATTGATGTCAAAAATAAGCGAACTTAAGTAAAGTTACTGAGTTTTTCATTATTTATGTGAAGACGATTCTAAAACTGATTAATTGAGTACTAGTAGTTCTATTCACAGCCAAGTTATCCGCGTTAATTAGGCTTAAAAATATCTCAGCATTAATTAAGAGTAAAATCTATCTCCACACAAAATTTTATCGAAATCAGTTCAGCCCTCTTTAAGAGAAGATGTATCAAACATATACGCTAAAAATCGTTAACTTTATAATATTACTGTGATGATAAACTTAACGAGAGAATCCAATAATTAATTACCCATTTAACTGACACTAAGACCAATTTTGTAGATTGGTATCAAAAAGTAATATCACAGGCATCCTAAAATCTAATTATTTTACTTATTTTGCCATCTAAATCAGGGTGTTGCTTTAATTTTGATAATAAGCTTAAAAACGACGTTTGTCATAAAATGAGACGATCTCTGACCGTTAATTTAGCTGATTAACATCATTATTATCTGTAATTATAGGGTGTGAGTTGAGTAGGAGTGTTAATTTTATAAGTTTTGGGTTTTTGCAAATTATGCCAAAATTGTAGCAAATATGTCACATAAAAGGTTTATAAATGCTATATTTTCGTGAAAACTTCGCAATGGCTGTCTAACTGTAAGGACCTATCTTGTTGAAATTCTGTTGCAAATAATCAAATGTTAGAGCTTCCATTAATTGCTAAGGTTTTGTAACTTTGCTATATTAATATACGTGTGTAAAAATACTGTATGAAATTGAAAAGTCGATGATTATTGTATCCTGAAAATGTCACTCTGCTAGTTTGATTGTAACATACTGAAATTCAGAACTTCATTCACCACTTAGGCATATTATTGGTAAACTTGAATATATATACCTAACTTTTAAAATTTTGTTCTGGCAGTATGACTACATCATGCTGAATTATTAGGTATTATGGGTATACATTCATATGTACTGCATCTTAGTTAACACAATTTGTATAAAGTTTGATTCATATTTTTTTAAAAAACCTACATTTAATACCTACAGTATTCCATATCAAGCTGATATTTAATCACTCGCTAAGCTAGATTATATTATAAAACTAAAATGTTTAGATAATTGGGAATGATGAACCTGATTTACTAATCATAAAATAAACCGATACTAAATGCGTACTTAATTTGTTATTAAATGTCTTCACCAATATTCTCACGGTACAATATCTAATGAAGATCGCATTATACAATATTTATCAGCACATAAGAAACCGGGTATACGTATACTAGTGGGTGCTTGCGGCTTCGCTCGCATTAAGAAGATAAACTTGCATCCCCTATTTCACCCCTTGAAAGTGGCTTTTCCAAAAATCCTTTCTTAGCGGATGCCTACGTCATAACATCTACCTTCATTCCAAATTTCAGCCCCATCCGTCCAGTGGTTTGGGCTGTGCGTTGATAGATCACTATATCAGTCAGTCAGTCAGTCACCTTTGAGTTTTATATATATATATATATATATAGAATATTGGTATATTAAAAAAAATATAAAAGTGTGTGTTTTTTCCATGATTCGTAATATTTTTACTGATTAGAATAACAATAGTGTTACGGTATACATAGTTTACAAATTGTGTATTAAAGACCTGACGGAATGACCCTCGTGCCCTGGAGATTGGGGCAGCCCCTTGTGTGGGACGCTACTTGTGTTGACACATTGACACCATCCCATCTCTCCGCGACACAGCGTCAGGCTGGAGCGGCGGCCATTCTTGCTGAACAGCGCAAAAGGCTCAAATATATCACACTCGGTCGGGCTTATATATTTGAGCCTTTTGGCGTGGAAACATTGGGGCCGTGGGGACCAGGAGCCCATAAAATATATAAATTTTTAGTAGAACAAATAGTTCAGGCAACCCGTGACCAGCATGCTGGCGCAAAGGATAAGCATTGCCATCCAACGTGGCAACGCCGCCAGCATGCTGGGAACGTTGCCTACAGATATACTTTTTTATAGGTGTTTTAAGTTTATTATAAGTTTTAGTTTATAAGTTAGTTATTAATTAGTTAAGTTTTTATTTTTAATTAGAAAAATTTGTTTTGTAAGTTTTTTCAAATAAAGTTTAAAACATTTGTACCTATATTATTTAAGATGTTTTATGAAAGTTTATGAGTTCTTATGAATTATGATGTTTTTGTAGAATTAGTTATTTCGTAAAGAATAAGCGTTTTATAATGAAGAAAGATATTACCTATCATGTTTATGTAATACAATTGAAGCAAATAGTAATAGAGATTACGTTATTCTAAAGTCGTGTTTAGAAAATTATCTCTAGAACGTAAGTAATATAGGACTATAGGTATACGGTATATATTATATAGGTATATATTGAAATGGATCTTAGACCACACACGACTTTCGTTTGTTCGCTTTATAAAGAGCAAAAGGTATGTTGAGTTACACCTTTACACTTCGATCAATAGATAGATAGATAAACTCTTTATTGTAACACATATTGACGAAAAAAAGACAAACGGAAACACATAAGACTTAAAAAATAATAGTGCCACAACTGGCGGCCTTATCGATAATAGCGATTTCTTCCAGGCAATATTAAGGCTTCAATATTATTGATCGAAGCCTTTACAGCATCATTAAAGATTTATTTATCTTTATCTTATAAGGTATGAACTCTCGTGTCGAGGGTTTTCCAATTGCCTCAGGGGCGTTTGATATAACTTTTTCTATATATCGTGCTATTATTGTGCTAGTTTTGTAGTCTAAATTTCATAATCTTATTATTATTATTTTCTTATTATTTATGACTGGCCCGTTAGCTTAGTTGGTAGTGGCTCTGCCTTCTAATATAGGGGTTGCGGGTTCGATTCCCGCTTGACACAAGTATTAATGATTTTTAAAGTGTATAATTACTTGTGTTGAGTCTGGTCGTTTGTATGTATAATAAGTAGGTATGTATTTACAAAAGAAAAGTATATACGTATTATATCCGTTATCTAGTACCCACGACACAAGCGTTTGCTTAGTGTGGGGCTAGATGGCGCTGTGTGCAATGTCCCGTTTTTTTTATTCTTCTTATTATAAGAAGTGGCTATCTCTAATACCTAGTTTTCAAACCACCCTCAAGGCCACTGACATGGCTTAATGACCGGCGTACTATACCTATAACTGGGACCTAAAATTTAACGTGTAATCTGACTAACTGAAGCGCTCTAAGGCAATGTTACTTTTTGGTTACCCATCCTAATATGAACCGTGTCGGTAGTTGCTTAATATTGGCAATCGCAAATACCTCCGCTAACTGAGCTACGGCGCTTCATTAATATCATGATATCTACTGCTATCATTAATGATATAATAATTAATAACGAATAGTACCTAATAGATACATAATTAAAAGTAATTCATTTAAGAAAATACTTAATGACACTTTTAACCTTCTAAAGTTGCACATTACTGATATGGAGCTGTTTCTTACATTTAACCTTGCAATTAGCTATATAAAACTGTGCAAACAAACATAAACCCCAATTATTGTACGTAAAGAAATCACATTTCATTTAGCAAACATGTTGAGATTTTTTATCTGAGATTTGTACTGGGTTACTGGTTAATACTTACCAGATTATAAATAGTTTTACATGTTACCACTAAATACAGATGTGCCTACAAGTCAAAGTAGGAAAAGGCTGAAGTGTATGATGTAATGAAATATTGGTCACGTAGTTTTTTTTGTGTAAATGAAATATGGTTTTTAAAATATTTTATCACACACCTATTAGCTATGCTATGAACTCCCAAATGAGACATTTTTCAGGCTTGTAGAAGGTTTATACGCTAGAATATCGCTAAATTAGCACAAGCACCCGTGATTCCATAACGTAAAATGTAAAATGGCCGCCATTTTACCTCGGTAGCATAAAAAAAACCAAGCGTGATTTATCGATGAATTCGACCATATATGATTTTAATGATTTTTTATTATTTAGAATAAAAACCAATTGTAATTAGTATTGTAATGACATGTAATTCTGGGTAGGGTAGGGTAGGGAAGATGGTTGGCCACCTTATAGGGAAGATGGTTGGCCACCTTATACGACATGACGAATTTATAAGAAACATCATGGAAGGAAAATTGGAAGCCCGAAGAGGAAGAGGAAGGCCGAGAAGATCATACATGGAGCAAATAAAAGAAAAGGCGGGTGTCATGTCGTATAAGGAGGTCAAGGAATTGGCAGAAGACCGGGAAGGATGGCGCATACTCCACAGACAAGGGCACGGCCCTTAAATTTATGATGATGATGTAATTCTGACAAATTATTAATAAAAATGTTTATCTGTCTATCTGCTTGTCTATAGTTGACATCGTTCCCCAAACACATTGTATACACTAATACTTTGTTCTATGACTTCTACGTATTAAAAAAAATCGAAAAATAACTATAAAAATCTTTCCTTAGGTACATATTGTTTTTAGATATACTTCGCTAAGTTATAAATGTAGTCCTGTGAGGTTGTTGATATTTTTCAGGTAGCTCTGTATACTTGTTTATGCTTAGATGTAACTTGAATGATACAATACTGTTTAATTTAAACAAGGTTAACTTATAAGCAAAACTGTAGCATGGGTGTAGTGATGGGAAAAAAAACTATAGAGGTAAGTTGTCGATACTTTTGCGAAATACTAACTAAATATGAAAAATAAACGTTTCGTTGAACTAACCTAATGAAATAATTTATTGTAGATTTGGAGTTCTGTTTTATGAAATAGGGCAAATATATTTTTTATATAAAATGGTCCTTTTTAATTCTTAATTTAAGATAAGATATTGAATCAGGCGTTACTTTGCGGAAGTCCATTGTAAATGAAACTGGAGAATCTCTCTTAATTTAAGATTGTTTCTATGAAATCACGCTCCAGCTTATGCATTTCAGTCTCATCTGTATTATTAAGTAGTAGATAATTTCATCGCACTGTTTTAAAATTTAATCGATTCATTTGGATTTGGAGTAAGTAATATTTCAGAATATCCATTAGATTTTACTAAAAAATGCCATTTCATTCAGACACAGTTGCAAAAAAAAACTCTTATTTCTAAAAACAAACAACTCGGTAAACTAATAACGCAATTGTATGATTTAAAAAATATATTGTCATCGACAAAACCTTCAGCCCATCTCTAGCAACTCGTATAATTTCGCAAACGGCCCATTATGACGAGTGAAGTGTAATCGATCCATCTCGACTCGATTCTGCGTTTATACCGAGTACCTATTTGAGAGCAAGGCCGATATGATGCTCCTTTCTATTATCTCGATTGATTAAAGTATTTGGATTTTGGAGTAAAGGTGTATTTTCACTCTCGGAAGCGTCCGTGGTTTCTCGTTCATAATTATTAAATCTGTAATTCTATAAATAAATTAATTTATTTTTTCTTCTAATCATCATCATCATCTACGTCCCCTGGGGAGTGAGTTAATTCCTGAGATAGGTGATCTATATACATCTATCTATTCATATTTAAATATTGTTTTGAAATTTAATTTTAACGCAGTTTGAATTTTGTTTTTGGAGTTGGTTAGAGCAGTCGCAGCGGAAAAACACAACATATTTCTGAGAGTTTCATTTACTATGGATTTCCGCAAAGTACCTAACGCCTGATTCAATATCGCATGTAACTAACAAGCCATATTGCTAAGTGTTACCTGTGGTTTTACCAGAAACTACCCAGAACAGAATGACGTAATTAAAATTAACCCAATTGTTTAACAATTAAATTGCTTATCAATGCTGTGGGTCGACGACATACGTAAAACCCGCAGATCCTGGGTTCAATTTGGGCAGATCCGGGACTAGATGTATACTAGAAGAGAGGCCTATGACCAGCATTGGGCAACTAATTGTCTATGATATTTTTTACGCTTAATTATGCTTGCATTTGACACAGACAAGCTGATGGTTAGCTCCACTGCAGTCTAAGATATGTAATACTAGCTTATGGCCGCGGCTTCGCATGCGTTATTTCATCTACATATATAATAATCTTGAATTGAATCACCCTATCTGTTAAATAAAGCTGCTTCGAAATCCGCAGCGTAGTTTTAAAGATCTAAGTATACATCTTCAAAGCGAGAGTGAATCGGTTCTTATCTGGTAAGCACGCTCAATCTTAGGCCATAGCCTTTGCTTGCTATCAGGTACACTATGGTCAAGTGCAAACCCGTTCAAGCTAAAAAAAACATACAAACAGAGACAGTCGGAAAGTGACTTTGCTTTATATTATGTAGTGATAGAATAACCATTGCCTTAAAGATATCTATTTACTCGGTATAATGTTCTTCAATATAATTATTTTTTATGATATTGAATTTTTCGTTTTATCAAGCTGCCTCATCTTAAGTCTAGATTTTATAAATCTTAACTTTGTATCACACTTCAATGTAGTCTTAAATGTGGTTCAATATTAAACTATTTATTTATTTACTATTATTAATGATGATGATAAGATCAGAATGGCATCCGAGCCTAAATCTAAATCCCGTCTGAATCCCATCAGTAATAGCTCACCATTAACTAGTCGTGCGTCGTGCGAGCAATGGGAGCGCGGGCGTGCGTACTGTGCTTACACAGGATGACTGGGTGAGGGCATTAAAATATAAAAAGATAAAAAAGAACGGATTGGATTCTGCACATGTAAAAAAAAAATAAGATAACTGGGGGTACGTAAGTTAAAACAAAAACGTCTTTTTGCGTGTTTTTGCATGCTTTTCTCAGAAACGGCTCAACCGTTGCTTTCATTAATGGGGAAATTCTTCACTTAACTTAAAGTGTTTGTTTAAGTTCAATCAGTTCGTAAATATACACTAAGTGCTATTTAATTTATTTGTTTCATTTATAAGCGCACAACTAAAGCAGATTTCGATTTTACTGGGTGACTATAGCTATTTTATTTCTAATAAACAATAAGCAGTACTACATATGTATATATTCCAAGATGGAATTTAGAAATAGTGTAATTCGCTACGAATGAGTGTAAAAATGGTGCTAATTTAAATTTAATGAAAAAGAAGCAATATAATATGTAAGTATTACATGCAATATAGTACTACGAAATACACTTTGGAATCACCCATCAATGAAAAGGATTCAGCCTTATCATTGATGGGTGATGTTTAGATAATCAATTGACTATGTATAAAAACAAAAAAAAAAACAACATCTCGTACCTGTTTGTTTTGTTAAACACCCGAAAAGTCACCCTGTACAATTCTCCATACACGACACTAAGAAATTAGCGTTGCTTTGATTTGTGAGCGTTTACATCGCAACAGTTTCGAAACTAGCCTGACTTAGGATGCCTGTGTTTAAACACTAGGACACCGGATTGTCACGATGTTAAGGAATGCTTGAGTAATATGATAGGTTTTAGTTTATGGATTTACTAGTTTTATCCCGCGGCTTTGCGCGCATTATTAAACAAACAAGCATTCCTCTTGAATCAATCTATCGACTAAAACCGAATAAAATAATTAAATGTGCAATTTGTATTATATTATAATTTAACATATTATTATGTAGTTACTTAAGTGTATACATACTATGTGGAATATTAATATTATTTAGGAATTTGACGTGTAACCTCTGTTTATAAATAAATGACGATGACTATCTATTTTAAAAGCGAGTGTGGCTCAGCGGTTCCAGTGTCTGCTTTTCATCCAGACGCACCCTGGTTCGAATCCGCCCTACACCAATGACTTGTATTTTCAAGTTATGTGTGGATTTGCACTCGCTTAGCGGTGAAGGAAAACATCGTGAGGAAACCGACATGTTTGAGGACCACAATATCCGAGGACATGTGTCTTCCGTGGAAGGACCTGGGCGCCCACCACGATGTATCTGCCTAAGAAAACTCCCCTAACGAATTAATTCTGCGGGGGAGTCACAACCCTCAGTCATGAGGAAATACGACTCAAAGAGAGATCTATTTTAAAAAACTGAATCAAAATCCGTTTTGTTGTTGAAGGTCTAAGCTGTATCATACACACATATAACCACTGAAAGCGACTTTACTTTATACTATGTAGTGAAGGTGGTATGCGTTTATTACTATGCCTACCTATTGCAGATTATACAATAAAGGAACCTGAAAAATGTCTATTACTTATCGGTCTTCTTTTGAGTCGTATTTCCTCATGACTGAGGGTCGTGACTCCCCCGCAGAATTAATTCGTTAGGGGAGTTTTCTTGGGCAGATACATCGTGGTGGGCGCCCAGGTCCTTCCACGGAAGACGCATGTCCTCGGATATTGTGGTCCTCAAACATGTCGGTTTCCTCACGATGTTTTCCTTCACCGCTAAGCGAGTGCAAATCTACACATAACTTTAAAAATACAAGTCATTGGTGTAGGGCGGATTCGAACCAGGGTACGTCTGGATGAAAAGCAGACACTGGAACCGCTGAGCCACACTCGCTTTTCTCACTCAAAAGAAGAAAAATTGTTGTTAAATAAAAATGTTCATCAAATAAAAGAAGAAAGTTTTCTATAAGTATAATTTTATTTAAAATCAAAATGTTTCATATATATTATTGCATCACAGTCTACATAAAATAGTATATAAAAATCATGTACTTAAAGTCCTCCTTTGCATATACTTAAATAACATGTTATAAGTGAATGTTTCAATTATTTATATACAATATCATCTTATATTCATATTCATTTAAAGGGTTGAAACTTTCTTAGAGATGCATTATATAAAAAATATAAAATATAATACTGGCATATTTCTTATCGTTTATCAGGAGGACATTTTATAAATCGTATTGCAATAGTTAATATAGTTAGTTATTAAAATAGTTTTTTATATAAAATATATCGTAGACACTGTATAAATATCGTAGCAGGCATATAATACTTAATAAAACGTATACTGTATGTATTGTCACAAACTGAAAAACAAAAATAGGCAGAACAATAAAGATACCTACACACTGGTCACAAAAACGCTGCGTTTTTTTTACACAAAAATAACGTTATAATGCTTCTTTCTTTGGCAACTAATAAACTCACTTACAAAAGTTAAAGAAAATATGTACTTTATAACACAACAGCTATAAAAACTTTAATCATTAATACAAAACTTACTTAAGTTTAATTCCCCAAAATAATAATTAAACCTAAAACACTACAACATAAAAACCAAGAAATTGTACTTAACTAAATAAATTCGACGTAAGTACCTGTCATGCAGGGTTACTTCTAATAGCTTTTCTTAAGATATCACGGGGTTTTGCATTTTAAAACATGTAATAGCGGATAGTCAAGCATATTTTATCCTTTTATACTCCATGAAACAAAAACTGCAAAAAAATTATAAAAAATTGAATAGTACTTTGCATTTTTCAGATTGAATCTATTAGAAGCAACCCATAACAACGACTTAAACAAAGAAAAGTAGAAAAAAAATGTAAAAAAAAGTCACCAAAGATCAACAGAAAGACGCGTCAAAAACGCAGCGGCCAGCGCGGTAAGTGTACGAGAGCCTTAACATTTTATACTTAAGTTACCAGGAACATCCAAATTAAGTAAATACGACGCTTTGCTTAGCTCCGGCTTAGCTGCTTAAATGGCCTGGAAATAAAGATGAAAGAGCGTTATTTAGACATTAAAAATTCTGAAAAATTAAGTTATGAAAGTAGCTAAAACCGATATTTTTTTTAAATTAAGTAGTTAGTAAAGATTAATAAACCTGGCAGTTATTTGAGCTTACGTTTCTTTCTTTATTACTCTTTTACAAGTGTGTCTAGTGGTTTTAAAAACCAGTATATTAATTAGTAAAGTAATGTTTAATTACATTTATTAATGTTCTAGTGCAACGAGTCATGACTACAATATAAGGGTAGTTTTCTCTTACATCTGCTATACAGAACCTTAGGTTCCTAGCGGACTGTTTATCAGGGTTTTTGGTATGGCAGTGGTATAGGATCCCTAGGTTTTTAATAATTCTGTGGCCCAGGGACCGGCTACTTTTTATCTCTAACTAAAGGAAAGCAAATGATGCCGCGACCATCAACTGAAATATTGTAATTAAAGTCGTTGTATCCACCACAATGTAATTGCCCAAAATAATTGCATTAAATTAGTTTTTAAATCTCTTTATTATGCAATTTTTTGGCGTACATTAGAGACATATCTTATTTTAAGAACCTTCTGAAATAAATTCTGTGGAGGAGGGGTATAATACATACTTTAGCAGGGTAGAGGAAGGTGGTGGCGCCGGCGATGCCGAAGGTGTTGGAGGCGTGGCAGCGGAACTCGCCCATGTCGGACCAGCGCAGAGAGGATATCACCAGCTCCCCGGAGCGGAGGACCTGCGGAGTAAAGGAACTAATTAAACACAATCTAGGGCACTTAATATAGGGTTAATAGGTACCAACTAAATAAGCGTGTGACACTCTCCGTGGAAGGACCTGGGCGCCCACCACGATGTACTCGTATCTGCCCAACATAACTCCCTTAACGAATTAGTTCTGCGGGGGAGTCACGACCCTCAGTCATGAGGAAATACGGCTCAAGAGAGGAGGTTACACTCTAAGTAGCAGGACTGCTTAAAACAAGCTGGTTTGTAGTCAAACACATACCTATCCCTTGTAAAAATTGAGAAACAATAAGATAATAAGATAAAAAAAAGAAAAAAATTATAAAATTAAAAAATAATAATAAGATAAATATGTGAAGCGAGTGTGGCTCGGTCGAAGTAAAAA
This sequence comes from Macaria notata, assembly GCA_927399415.1. Classification (NCBI taxonomy): domain Eukaryota; kingdom Metazoa; phylum Arthropoda; class Insecta; order Lepidoptera; family Geometridae; genus Macaria; species Macaria notata. The sequence continues at coordinate 1,026,599 of OV656750.1, read as the reverse complement.
GCATTTGCCAGAATCCTGGCTCATTCCCAACTAACGACTGGTTTTTCATTTTATGAGCGGTCAGTTATTTTTGAAGGAATTACAACTAAACATGCATATATGTGTGAGTTTCCTACGTAAAATGTGGCGACCTCATCTAACAAATAGTTTATACAACTATAATTACTATAATTACCTTCATCCTAGGGTCATTCTTCACAAGATTGCCCTTGCTGTCGGTCCAAGTGACGAACGGGCGTGGGTGTCCTTTCACGCGACAAGGCAGAACCACGCTGTTTCCAATAGTGTCCATGTATACCTTGTACCATACAACTACTTCGGGGGAAAGTGGGTACAGTTTGGAACGCTCTGAGACTTCCGTGCTGCCATCTGTTGGGGAGTAGACGAATTTCATTAATCTCATGTATTTTCATTTAAGTTTAAATGTTGTTTTACACACTGAATATTTCTGATTGTCTGAGAAATAATATAAAATGTGATACATTGTTGTTACATGTTTTACGCATTACAATATATTAAAGGTGAAGATAAATTTTAAATCAAATCTTGACTTTAGCGCTATCTGTTGGTGAGTAGTAAAAACTTTGGCAAGGCACATCATTTAAACGCCTCTCCAATACTTATACAATTTATTAATTTGTATGATCGTATTTTAATAGCTACATAATAGTTTTATTTTTTTCTTACCAGTGCTGTAAACAATGGTGGAAGCGCGTGCAGTTTTGGACCCGGACGTCACGAGACACGAGTACCGGTCGCGGCCGCTAGAGCGCGGCACTAGTAGCGTTGACATCACTCGCGCCATCGAGGTTGGGTTGCTATCTATTAGTTCGTTGGATTCCATGTCGTACTGAAAAGGTAAATAAAATAAATTACTACCAAAAGTTCATTCGGCAATGTCAAAATAGTTGTAACAAAATCAATTTATAAATTATTACAGTTGTTTTAGCGTCGTCTTGTGTCGAGTAGTTGTACTAATGCTGTAGTTCGGAATTGATTCATTTTCAAATGAAGCGCTCTTGTCGTATAATTTCATTTGAATTTTTAATTACAGCTTTATATAATACAATAGAATGAAATAAAATTGAGTAACAAAATCTTCCTGATAATGTGGTACAGCTAAAATTTAAAATATCATCAAATTTATCATCAAACTATTTTAATGATTTAGCTCACAAATACTGTAACGATAGCTTTTTTCACAGAGTAAAATTCTCCAAAACTATTACTACTAATAACAAAGTAGACAAATGAAAATAGTATTTTTTCTATTTGTACTCAAATAATAAATATATTTACCTCGAAAACCGGCGCATCGTTCTTAAACCAGCGTATAGATGGCGCTGGCACGCCGAGCGCCTCACACGACAGATGAATGACGTCACCCTGCTTGTGAGCGTAGGACGCTTCCGGGCGGCGGGTGATCGACACGAAGCGGCGGTTCGGGGTTTTGGTTGGTAGACCTGGAAGATGGAAAAAAATAGAAATATTATTTCAAATTCACAATCATTTACTTGCTAGCATTTGCTAGCTAAGGCCACATACTGAACTAAATATATAAAACTCAAAGGTGACTGACTGGCATAGTGTTCTATCAACGCATAGCTCAAACCACTGGACTGGAACTTCATTTCAAATATCAGCCCAATGCTGAAATTTGAAATGAAGGTAGATGTTATGACGCAGGCATCCAATAAGAAATATATTTTAGAAATGCCACTTTTAAAAGGGTAAAATAGAGGATGCAAGTTTTACATCTTAATGCGAGCGAAGGCGCGAGCATCCACTAGCTGTTATTAGAACTCACTAGAGGGCACAATTTTCCTCCCATTACGCCAATAATCCAGTCTTGCGTTCTTAAAACACTTGAATAGTTATACATAATATACATACAAGTACCTAGCAACAGCAAATTTATTCTCATCCCGAACTAAAGGTCTTTTATAAATAGTCTCCCTTTCAGTACCTACCTAAGTCCTGTACACAATAGATTTGCAAATGAACGTCGACTTCATGGCAAGTCATACAAGAATGGGATGATGGAAATAGATTGTAAAGAAGTACTTAGTATAAGTCAAATGTTAAGTTGAACTGAAAGGTAAGTAACGGTTGTATTGTAGGACTGAAGAACTAAAAATAATTAATGACAAATCCACAAAACATATGGGAATATTACCTATACATAGCTTACAATTTCAGTTTTTTTTACATGATATAGGCTTACGCTTGACTACAACTTTCCTGATGGTAAGCAACGTTATAGTCTACGGTCTAGCGCGCTTGCCTAGAAGAAACCAGTTTACTCTAGACTTGAAGACCGACAAATTATAGTTCAAGGAGAATAGAGATTCGGGCAAGGAGTTCCACAGTTTGGCTGTTCGCACGATGAAAGTCGAAGCAAAGCGCTTGGTGCGAGTCTTTGGAACCTCAACTGTATAACGGTGCCTCCTTGCCGAACCCCTACTCGTACGATGGTGAAATGGGGCTGCAGGAATTAAATTATGCAATAATAATATAATATATAAAAATCATTCCTGTATCAATATTATGTACGTCACAATTTTTGTACTTCAAATGGTAGGTTTCTCAAAAAAGACAATCACATACGATAAGTTATATTGTTTTGTAATTTTAATGAAAACACACACAACTACACACCAAACACATTTTTGACCACAAAGACCGTGCGTACCTTTCGGAGATTTTCTAAAAGTGAGTTCTTTCTTTAGGTACATACAATAAGTACAAATAACTTATCACATTAGTTTTCTTACTTTTAGAGTCTTACTGTACATAAATTAGTATTCAATTATGCACGGGACATTGAAAGTGGTTAAAAAGATGCAATTTGAAGTTTTGAACCAACTTCTCTCAGAATCATTTTATATCGCGAATTACGCAGATGCCCAAATCTCAATAACTACTGAACCGATTTTGGTGAAACTTGCACTGTTGTGTAACTTACAAAAAGCCCTTTTTTATAAACTCACCATTATGTTCGATACTATTATCTATCTCCTGCAAGACTCGCATCTCGCGGTGCACGTTGGCGGCGCTAGCGTGGCACAGCAGCGCCGCGGCGACCAGCAGAACTAAATGCATCGTAATACTAATGAGATTCGGGGAAGGAATCTGTAACAATAAGAAAATATGGTTTATTATATTTGTAACAATAAAAATGTATATAAAAATAGGCAAATAAAACTATAACGAATAAAATAGTTTGACAAGCCTCGGGTCACAACCCGGTTTTAAAATAAAAATCCTTTAGAAATTCACGAAAGAATGTATTTATTTATTTAGCTTCAACCTGTGCTTCAACTGCCTATAGCGCTTACAGTTTCCTAACTAGACAAATACTACTATTTTTCCGTGATAACACCTATAAGAAAATGATACTATTAATTAAAAGTAATAATATAACTTTGTTAGTTTGTTATTTGTTTCTTTTTCGCGCTTCAACTTAGCGGCAATTTTTCTTAATTTTCGATTACGTCTACTATAGTATGTATAAGTACTTACAGAATAGGATCCCGCTAAATAGCATAGGCTTTTTTATCTCTATACAAGACGAGCAAAACCGTAAAAATCCACTTGTTACCTATTTATAAAATAATCCGAAACCAAAATAATAAAACAAGAAAAATATCACTAATTACAAAGCCATATGTCATCAATTACAATACATCTAAAAATAACTTTCAAGGAAAAGTAGGACAAATGATCGACTTGCAATACGTGAAACTATTTCGTCATCCTTTTTTTTATTTCATCATCCATTTTTTGCCGGCGCCAAGTCCCTTTTGATTCATTTATGGAGGTTTTTTTATACCCTTACCGAGCATTCTTTCTGAATGAGTCATGAAATGAATGGAAGCGCTTTGCCTCAACGTTTGTTGTACTGACGGCAAAGCTTATGGAACACTTTATCAAAAGCTGTGTTTCCTGTGAACTACAATCCAGGGGTCTTCAAATCTAGTGTTAATAGGTGTCTTCTATGTAAGCGTGCTACACTCTAAGCTGCAGCAATGCTTAACATCAGGCGGGCTGTAGTCAAACGTAAATTTATCTCTCGTAAAAAGAGGTCCAAAGTGGTTGGTTTTATATATGGAGAAAAGCGGTAGGTCACTATAATAAATTGATTTAAAATTTTAATACATATATTATTTTAATTGAGTGATAGAATTTAATGGAAGAGTGGAGCATGCTGTGCGGACCACACATAGTGGGATGAGGAAAAGTCAAGAAGAAAATATTATTTTAATTAAAATCTTAGAAGAACAGTATTTTTTGTAGGAAAATCATAGTAAAAATATAAATTTAGAAAAAACTAAAAGAAATATAATACAAAAATAATACAAATCACCTACTGAATTTATTTATTAAAAAAAAAGTTTATTGTTTAAGTTTGCAGTAATATTTAACATCAGACGTACTACAGTACGCAATGCAGTTTTTAACACGCTTACCTAGAAGGCACCTACTAACTTAATTTAGGTTTGATGACTCCAAGTTTTTAAGTCACAGAACAATATCTTAAAATGATTTAAAGAATCACTGTACCTAAAATGAACGTAGAAAACAAATTAATCAAAATATAAATTTAGCACTTCCTCCGTAATAAGCTTATTAAATGTATTCTTGGATTTATTTACGAGCTTTTTCATTTGCTAGAGATAAAGCTTATTCAATTTACTATTTATGGTCAATTTATTTTGACAATAAATTTATTTTGTGGAATTCCTAGTTCCTTAGTTTTACTTCACATTTGTTGAGACAAATACCAAATGCAAAATAAATACTACCCCATGGTAGATATAAAGATACCGTCTTAAACAAGGTTAAATTAAGCTTTTACTGAAAATAAGCTTTCAAGATATATCAAGCTTTTAAAAAACGTCGTCTATTTTTTATGAAATTATATATATATATTTTGTGAATCTATGTAATATTGAAAATTTATTATATTTTAATAAATATGAACTTTTAAAAATTTAAATAGTGTCCTTCACGATTTACTTAAAATTTAAAATAAATTCTCACCCATATTATACATACCATGCCCTATCACAATAATAAAAATAAAAAATCACGATTAATTTGCTAACGTAGAAATCAAAACCAATTATTATATTAAAAAATATACCTTTTAAAAATCCCAACACACCAAAAACAAAACACTGTCACAGAGTTAAAAATAAAATTTCAATTCAAAACTTTCAATATCAAATCACAGATCGAAAATCGAAATGCCACGGCGTCTTTTCAAATTTTAAAAATTTAGGTAGGACCTTTAGAAGGCACGTTGTATCTGTTCTGGATGCCGGGATGAAATGGCCGGGAGCGAAGGGAGCTTCTGTTATATACCTGCGTGCGAGTGCGTTTTCAGGATCGATTTCAATTTTAAATTCTGTGACGTTGTGCATTTGTTTTACTTTTATTTAATTCGAATAGCTTGTTCTAGAAGGTTTTGTTTAATATTTTTAAAGGGTTAGATTTGATACTTATAGTAAATTATATATATATTTTGGAGAATTTGTATGTTAGTTAACCTTATTTTCTGTTGGTACTTTTTTAATGACACCGAATGATAAAGCATGCTAGGCAAAATCTCTATAGAAAGCTTTGCATTTGCCCACTTAACTGCCATAATCTTAAATTTTTATGACTGTTACATAAAAATTTAAGATTATGGCAGTTAAATGCTAGAGATGACTTTCATTATCATACAATTAACCATTCATTTTGCCTGGAAGAGATCGCTTTTAGTGAAAAGACCGACTTGTTGCACTTGATCCGTGGCACTAATTTAAGATGTATAAATGTTGAAATATTTTAGAACCAAGTGGGTATGGAGGTATTTGCTAAACTGAAAGTTAGATTGCTACGGATTCCATAATGAGATAGTGTTTTTATAATGGGAATGACATACTGGTACATAAGCTCAATTTCCCTGGGTAATGTTGCGTGTTTGCAAGTGTTTTATGTTACTTGTATTTGTGTCAAAAATAAAGAGTAAATCTACCTATCTATAACTAATTTTAAAGGTAGGAGATGGATCAGATAGGCTGGAGACCGTACTATGTGGCACATTGGAGAGGAGACCTATGCTCAGCAGTGAGTGAACACGGGCTGACATGATGATGATGATGATAACTAATCTATACTAATATTATAAAGCTGAAGAGTTTGTTCGAATTGAAAAATTCTTTTTGTGTTGGATAGACCATTTATCGAGGAAGGCTTTAGGCTATATAACATCACGCTGCAACTAATAGGAGCGAAGAAACAATGGAAAATGTAAATAAATGGGGAAAATTATTTATCTTTGAGAGCTTTCGTTGCGTGTGTTGCGAAATCGGTTCAAGATATAAAAAAAATTGTATATGAAAGAATTATTCCACTTAAAATGATCTAACAAAATGTCCGCGACAGTATATGTCTATCTTTTAAGATTAACTCACTAGAACCGTTTTTATGGTAATAACAATTACATGCGGACGAAGTCGCTGGCACAGCTAGTTTTACAGTAAAGTTCTTTTCCAATACCTTCGTACGAGTATGTACTTAGTACGTTCAGGTCAAAATGTGTCAGATTGCAAATCGGCTCATTATGCTGGGAAGGATCATCCGAGTGACAATGTAAGTCATCGGCGTAAGTTTTGCAATTTAAAACAGGGCACAGGCGCCTGCGATCCGGGAGATCTTCAGGAAGCTTCGTTACTTCGTTATTTACATAACAATGATACTTGCGTTATGATTTTCTAAATGCCTCTTTCTATTTTGTTGTAGTTAGAAGTAGTATGTTTTTTGTTAGGTATTCTTGGCTTGTTTTTATAATATACTCATTATTAATGTAAACTAAAGGATACCCGCGGCTTTGCTCGCGTTATTTTGAGATATAAAGTAACCTTTGGCACTTAACTTCATACTACTTACATACCAAAAATCATGATGATCAGTTCAGCCGTTGTTGCGTTATGAGCGTTTAAATAAACAGATAAACAGACAAAAGCTCTAAAAACTGCTAAAACTTGTTTCGTTATGGATTTAAAGTATACCCAAACAAGTTAAGAATTATATCTACATAAGTACATTATGTACAAGTATTATACAATTACATAGGTCAAACTCATACAAAGAGATACATGCTAGTAATCCCTCTATTATCTTATACTAGCTGGTGCCAGCGACTTCATCCGCGTGGAATAGTTATTACCATAAAAACGGTTCTAGCGAGTTAACCTTAAGAGATAGACGTATACCTGTCGTGGACATTTTGTTAGATCATTTCAAGAGGAATAATTATTTCATACATATTTTTTTTGATATATTGAACCGTTTTCGCGGCGCACGCAACGGAAGCCCTCAAAGATGAATAATTTTCCCCGTTTTTTCCATATTTTCCATTGTTTCTTCGCTCCTATTAGTTGCAGCGTGATGTTATATAGCTTAAAGCCTTCCTCGATAAATGGTCTATTCAACACAAAAAGAATTTTTCAATTTGCACCAGTAGTTCCTGAGATTAGCGCGTTCAAACAAACAAACTGTTCAGCTTTATAATAATAGTATAGATATTATCTTTCTTTTGGTCTATTGTCCGATAGAACATAATATATAACAATAGATAAAGGCTGATGACCTGATTATTAATTAACTTATGGTTGCATGCGAGTTTGATCGCGTTGTTTAGATATTAAATATTGAATTACTCTTGATATGATATACCAAATTAACACCATAAATCTTCGTGAAAAGGGACAAAATAAACATACTTTTCGATGTTCATACACATATATAGGTATGTATTAATGGTATATGACTAGGACTTTAACGCGGCTTCACTCGTATTTTTCTGAATAAAAAGTTGGTGGTCCTGTTTCCAACCTCGGAATCTTATGCTACCACCATAACAAAAATCATGATGGTCTATCGCTTCGTAGCTGCCTGCATGAGAAATAAACGGACCGACATATTTGCTTTTGTATACTGATATTAGATTATGATTTATAAGGCTTTAGAGTACGTTTACGGGCTATTACAATTTCATAATATAATCAAATGCTAATTAGTAATTTCCAATCTTATCTATGAAGTTTTTACCAGTTCCTGTAACTATATTCCTAGTTTTTGGGTATGGCTCCTAACTTTTTTTTAACTTTTAAGAGAAGTGTTACAATTATTGTCGATACGACTAGTCCTTGGACGGGAGATCAGAAAGTGGCATGTTTATTAACGTTTAATTTGATTCCCAGAAGCGATCAATACTACTAAAAGTTAAATTGAACTTGCTAATCCTTGTCAAGGACCCTAAGGGCGGTTAATAATTTTGAAACTAGATTTAGCTCATACGAAAAGAAGAATAATCTCGTTTTCATACCGCACATGACATTATAGCTTTTTATTCCCCTGAAACGACACAAACACAAACGACATTGTGGCCAGAAATGGATCTTACCTGAACTAAAATAAAACTTCTCTTATTATTATCATAGATAAATAATTTCAGGGGTGTTTTTTATGTTTTTTTTGTTATTTATCCAGCGGCTTTCAAATCTAGAGTTAATAGGCATCTTCTAGGTGAGCGTGTTACAACCTAGGCTGCAGTAATACTTGACATCTGGCAGGCTGTAGTCAAACGTTAACATATCCCACGTAAAAAAACAAATGTGAATGTCTTTACTAGCTGAGCTAAGGGTGCTAAAAAAAGACATGTTATTAGGTATATATGACTTATTTTTACTTGGCCCAAGGATATGCCGCAACGACAGTAACTTAACTTTACCTACTCTTTATTTAGCTTTCCAATTAATTGAGCTATTAACGAATGAACTCAGACAAAGTTCAAAGTACTTCTGGCATTTAACAACTAATTTAACTAAACTAAACTTAGGTTCCGATAAATGGAACAATAAACAAAAATGTTTTAGCAAACTCAACTCGTAAATTAAGCTGTTAAAGTTCAAATTCTCGGTGAAAGCTCTGAAATAAAGTTACTTTATTAATTACGATTTATTTATGTATGGATTAAGTTGGTTTTTCTGTTTGTTACTTTCGCGAACTTACATTAGTCATAGAACAAAAACTGTTGCTTTCGCCCTTCAAACTTTATATTTTAGGTAATTTAGCATGATATCTATGGTATTTTATTGGTTGATGATAGATACATAGATAGAAAAGGTATAGAAAAAATGGCGGCGCCACTTGTAGTAGGTACTTGTTCAATTTATTTGTATTTTTATGGCAAAAACACTTTGTGGTCACGAAAATAAAACAATGCAATAATAAACTTTTACATTTTGACAAGATGTTTAATAATTTCTCATAGAGAAAACGAATTAAGATTTTTCAACACTTTTTGTCTAGCTGTACCTACTGTTACTATCAGACATAGCAAGTTTATTTTTTAAAGAAAGTTCTAAACTTTTCCTGAAATTCTCCAGGAAAAACCGGAAGGCCCCAATTAGTGTTGCTAGACAATAAAATACAAATAAATTGGTTTGTTTAAACAAGGCGGGAGAAAATCCGCATGCACCGTTGAAAGATAGGTAAATAATTACAGTTTTAGTGAAGTTGGGGTAAATAATTATAAACACAGGGTATTATTATAGTACGGCGTGGAAAGAAGTGGATTTATGGGGTAAAGTGGGCGAATCACGTGGCAATACACGGTTAGAGAATTTGCCGAAATAATTTTCTTTTACTGGCAATATGCATGAGCGGTTTTTATAATGCAGTTGCAGTTTTAGTTTAGTACTAGCTGTGCCAGCGACTTTGTCCGCATGGAATAGTTATTACCATAAAAACGGTTCTAGTGAGTTAATCTTAAAAGATAGACATATACTGTTGCAGACATTTTGTTAGATCATTTCAAGATAAATAATTCTTTCATAAATATTTTTTTAATATCTTGAACAGTTTTCGCAGCACACGCAACGGACGCCCTCAGAGATGAATAATTTTCCCCGTTTTTTTCACATTTTCCATTGTTTCTTCGCTCATATTAGTTGCAGCTTGATGTTATAGCCTTAAGTCTTCCTCGATAAATGGTCTATCCAACACAAAAATAATTTTTCAAGTCACACCAGTGGTTCCTGAGATTAGTGCGTTCAAACAAACAAACTCTTTAGCTTTATAATATTAGTATAGATTCAAATTATACTCATAACTGTATAAAATATGTATATAATATATACATACATAATTATGTTAACCCGTGTAATAAATTACACTTTTTTATATTTACTCTAGAAAATAACATAATCACAGTACTTAATATAATGCTTGGATCCTCAGCTGAATTGACAAGATGGTTTTCCTGAAACATGCAAAGTTTACTTACCAATTACAATCAGGTAGTTATATTTAAAGTGATAAAATACGTGACAGTAGAATAATACTCAAACAAAATGATGAATAAAAACGATTGTAGGACATATTAACGTCGTCTATAATAAGTTATATATTTTATTCTTCCTTAAAAGTACAAAAGTGAACTTCAATATGTTAACTAAACGGTTTTCACTCACGTGTAATTCGTGTGTGTTGGTCCCAGAACGCACGCTCTGAAGATGGATGTCATTACATCCGAAACGCGTAAACAACATACGCGAATTACACGTGAGTGACAACCGTTTAGTTAACATATTGATAAAATGTTTCACGTAAGTTTTAATATTGAAATGCTAACTTACATACAATTACCTTAATCATTAAATATCTTAACATAACACGATACGATCCATTTTCAACTAACTCCTTAACCATATGATATCATTTCCATACAAAGTATACGGCTACCCTCAATACATTCAGAACTCCACGTGTTTCCAAGAATAAAAGGCACGTGATAACGGAATTCAAATTCTGAAATGACCCAAAATTAGAAATCCATTGCTGGTACCGTTATGCGATAGATATGCGGATTTTCTTGATAGTTTTTATAGCTTTCTGAACTGCAAAGCCCTCTGGCTTTAGAAGTCTATAGGTGACGGTGCCTGCTTACCGTCAGGAGAGCCGTCTATATGCCACTTCTTAAAAAAAGATTTTACTGTCTTCTTTAAAAAGGTGGTTATAAATATGTCACAAAAAGTCAATAAAATTTATAAAATTTCTTCTTTTGTTTAATAACTTTACCAGCCTGCCTAATATTAAACACCACTTTAGTCGTTTAGTCTAAGATGTAGCAAGCTTGTCTGGAAGAAAACTATTTACTCTGGAAAAAGGGAAGTATGTATGAACGGGAATTGCCATTCCTTCCTCCCACAGGTTCAGTCAGTGGGACCATGGGTCTATACCCTGGTAACAGATGTATGGACTTCCATGCATTTCGAAATGGTACAACTACCTACATCAGTATATCGTCGAAGTCGGTTCAATCTTCCAAATAGCTACTTGTTTCTTTTCCACATAAACCAAACATCTAGTTAGGTCCAAAGTGACGAAACCCCGGAATTCCTTCCCCGGTGTAAGGAATGCAATTACGTCCACTCATAGTAGTTTGAGCTGAAAGCGTTGTGTTTACAAAACAACTGGCTTGGTTGTTTAGTGCGGAATAGTTAATTGGAAAACGCAATGAAAAAATGTATGTAACTGCTCAATGTATAAAACACAAAGGTGACCGACTGACATAATGATCTATCAACGCACAGCCCAAACCACCGGACGGATCGGGCTGAAACTTGGCATGCAGGTAGTGATGTTATGACATAGGCATCCGCTACAAAAGGATTTTTGGAAATGCCACTGAAAAGGGGTGAAATAAGGGATGCAAGCTTTACTTCTTCATGTGAGCGAAGCCGCTAGCACCCACTCATAATCCATACATCATTTTACTAAAGCCTTTTTACGTGAAGGAAATGCATGAAAATGCAAACCACAGGTTTTGGAATGTGAAGTAAATAGGTTGCTTAAAGAATGCTTTTACGCTAGCGTGTTATATCTAAGACTACAGCGGTGCTATCAGGCGGGCTGTAGTCAAACGTGGCATACGTTTGACTACAGCCTATCAAGTTAGCATTAAGACGGTTTCTCTCAATGACAATAATAGCTAGTCAGCTGAAATTCGCACCAATTTACTTCTGTTGTTTATTATTACAACAAATACTAAAACCAGAATAAAATAATTATGGAATGATTCATGACCAATTATTTTACAATTTAAAGAAGTGTGTTTTTTTTTCAAATGTATCCGCTAGATATTTAATAAATAGTGGACGCCCGTGGCTTCGCTCGCATTATTTTGAGATAAAAAGCTAGCTAATGACACTTCTAAGACCTCATACTACTTACATACCAAAAATCATGGCGACCCCTTCAGCAGTTTTTGCGTTATGAGCGTTAATATAAGCAGACAAACTGATACAAAGATCTGAAAACTGCGGAAACGTTATGGATTAAAACAATACCCTAATTATTTTTTTCTCATGTCTTCTATGTTCAGATTTTTGACCTTCTTCAGCTTTATTATATGTATAGAAGATAGATAGATTTTGTAAATAGATTATATAAAGGCAGATGACGAAATTTCTTGTCCTCACTTCTCAGATTACTTTACAAATTAGGCCCTCGCAAGTATAACTGCATTCGTCAATTTAAACTGATTCTGCCCAGATTACTTAACTGGATTGATCGGGGACTGTGGTTTGATTCTTTCCAGTTTTGTCTTAGTTGCTGACCGGATAACTCAAGTATATTTTGAATGTAAGAGAAAATTCTGTAATACCGATGAGATATTTTGTTACAATTTCTTGTTTTATATGCTACTGTACTCCATAATCCGTCACATTTTACCAAACGCTAAAAACCTTTATATTGTTCCTGGAAAGATTGGCAAATTCCGACGATTTTGATCTCAGGAACTACTGGTGCAAATTGAAAAATTATTTTTGTGTTGAATAGACCGTTTAGGCTATATAACATCACGCTGCAACTACTAGGAGTGAAGAAACAATAGAAAATGTGGAAAAAAACGGGGAAAATTATTCATTTTTGAGGGCTTCTATTGCGTGCGCTGCGAAAACGGTTCAAGATATCAAAAAAACAATTGTATGAAAGAATTATTCCTCTTAAAATGATCTAACAAAATATCCGGGGCAGTAGGTATATGTCCATCTTTTAAGATTAACTCACTAGAACCGTTTTTATGATAATAACTATTTCACGCGGACGAAGTCGCTGGCACAGCTAGTAATGGAATATACCTCACAAAGTAAGGAATTTGATAAATTTTAAAAATTGAAGAATTTATAATTGAATTTCTACTAACTGCCCCGCTGCAAGCACTGTACCAATGAGTAAATGCGTCTATTTCGGCCAATAACTGGAACACTGGAGGACATCCGATATCTGGGGTGAACACTCCGCTCTGTAAACTATAATGAACGTGCGTTCTTAGCATACCGCTTTACATTGTATTAGGAACTAGTGGGTGCTCGCGGCTTCGCTCGCATCAGAAGTCAAACGTGCATCCCCTATTTCACCCCTTTAAAAGTGGCATTTCCAAAAATCCTTTCTTAGCAGATGCTTACGTCATAACATCTACCTTCATTCCAAATTTCAGCCCAATCCGTCCAGTGGTTTGGGCTGTGCGTTGATAGATCACTATATCAGTCAGTCAGTCACCTTTGAGTTTTATATATTTAGATTAAGGTTATTAGATAGATCGATAAACTATTCATATATTAAAAAACATCAATGCCATGGTTTCGTGTGTTAGAACGCACCAAGTCAACGCCAAAAGTCCGCGCAGGACATTACTGGTAGCCTAATTGTTAAAAGTGTTACGTCCACGTTATTTGGGAAATTAGATGAATTGATTTATATAATTGGAGCTCCCAGCAAATGCCGCGACGCGACAATATGGAAGCAAAATGCTTCCATATTAGTATTAGTAGCAGTTTGTAGTAAAGAGTTTTTTTTACCACTGTATTTAGAAATAGTACCTATATAATTCACATATAAGTGAATAATTTTATTAATTAGGCCTAGGTGACTGAAATTATGAAGTCATTTTGTAATTCTAGTTACCGAATATTAGGCATCAAGAAAAAAAGAATTTTAACAATATCATGGAAAGTTACTAAACATAAATTTTTAAAAATACATATTTTCCTTGGATTCGCAAAATTGAATTACTATGAACTAAATATTTTCATGACCTCTCAATAAATTAGAAATTTTACCAATTATAATTTTAGATTTTGCCTTGTAGCTTTACTTAGTATGTATTGAGGTATTTGTAACTGTTCATGGGCCTCCAAAATATGTAGATTACTTTTGCTGAAAAAAACGTTTCATTCAAAGTTTTAAAAATTAATACATACAGGGTTGACACATGTATATTGAAAAAAATAGTAAGTAAATTTGTCATCATCATCAGCCCACGGTCGTCCACTTCTGGACATAGGCCTCTCCCAAGGCACGCCACTCAGCCCGACTTTGTGCTTCTCGTCTCCACCTGTTCCCTGCTATCTTCATGATGTCCTCGCTCCACCTTGTGGCAGGACGCCCTACACTACGCTTGCCGAGCCGCGGTCTCCACTCCAGAACTCGCCTACCCCATCGGTTGTCGGTTCTGCGACAAATATGACCGGCCCATTGCCACTTCAGCGTGCTTATGCGTTGAGCTATGTCGGTGACTTTTGTTCTCTGCCGAATTACTTCGTTCCGGATACGATCCCTAAGAGAAACTCCAAGCATAGCCCTTTCCATAGCACGCTGAGCAACTTTGAAACGGTGAACCAATCCTGCTGTTAGTGTCCACGTCTCAGCAGCGTAAGTCATTACTGGTAGGACGCACTGATTGAAGACTTTCGTCTTTAGGCTTTGCGGTATGGAGGACGAGAAAACCTGACGAAGTTTTCCAAATGCCACCCAACCCAGCTGTATTCTTCTACTGGCTTCGCCCTCGAAGTTGTTCCTACCTAGTTGGAGCGTTTGCCCTAGGTAGACATACTTTTGGACAATCTCCAGAGGGGAGCCATTTACAGCTATCGGTTCCGGAGCAACGTACTCGTTACACATGACCTTGGTTTTATCCAAATTCATCCAAAGACCGATGCGTTGAGATGAATCAGCTAGGTCGTTCAGCATTTGTTGCAGCTCCTCCAGCGTTTCCGCCATTATAAAGATATCATCAGCAAATCAGCAAAGTAAATTTGTAAAAAATAGCATACATGTTTCTTACTTTCTATTTTTATAATATTTTACTAAATTTGCAAGGAAAAGCTAAGTTTATTAAAAGAAAAACACAAAAACTACAATACAATATATAAGTAATAGTTAGGTATAGGTAGTTTATAGTTTTTGGGCCTTTTAGTGTTAGTGCAAATATTTCCATTGTGGTTGATCTTTTATTGATTATTTCTTTAAATCTATATCATGGATAATATTATTATTATAAAAAAGAAAAGATTGGAAAAAAATAATACATATAAAAATTATGATGTAATTTAAGGAAAGTATTAAACAAGGAAAATGCCCAAAAAGTGACTATACTAGTCAGAAGCGACCTTTGTCATATTCGGTCAATTACAATATTTATGAGGTCTCGATTCTTTCAGTTTTCTGAATATGAAAGAAACACACTTACTCTTAAAGCGAAGCTATGTCGAACACAAAGGAGACGCAAAATATATTTACTCTACTTTTACAACTAATCTTTAAAGCGAGAGTGGACCGGTTCTTATTGGGTAAGCACGAACCATCCTTGACCATAGGTGTTGCTGGATGATGATGATGACAAGCCTTTTATTTGAAACTATGTTGTTTATTTAGTTTCATTTTGAATGGCAATTTATATAATGTCTCTCATTTCAAATTTCCTCTTGGCATAAGCCTGCTCTAACGATTTCCATCCCTATCTTGGTATTGCTTACCACCAGACCAACAATTGGCCAAGAGCCAACTGGTTTTCGTTAAAAAAATCTAAAAGTAACATTTACACGGACCAATTTAGATGAAACTAGATTAAGAAAATTAAGAATATTATATTATATGTATTAAGATTATTGAGATTAAGAATAAATTCGATTAAGCCACAATTATTTTTATGGATTTGATATCAGTGTTATTTATTTTCAAGATCCGATGCCACAGATATTCATACAACATATCCACTGATAATTATTGCCAGAAATTCAAAACAAAATTTCAATCAAACACAGATACTTTCGTTAGTTAAAAATGTGCTGAAAATCTTCTTACAATATGGTTTATCTAATAGCTTAGCTTCCTTAGATATGTTAGTGATATTATGTAGTAGTGTTCAGCTTTTATAACAGAGGCCATGAGGGTATAATTATAGGTGTACTATGTATAGATGTAAACTAGATTGTAAATACACATCTACTAGCATTTAAATGACTATCCGAATCTATAAAATATGAGTAGGTAGGTAATCCAAACGCATTATGAAATAAACTTAGAAGAAAGCTTAATAAAATGTTAAAACAATATATTTCAACTGTAAAAATATACAAAAATAAATTTCCACCTGACACCACTTACTCTTACTAGGCTACTTTTACGCGAACATACATTTAAATATTGCATAAAATGTTATCTTACCGGAAAACAGCAGTAACTAGCAACCTTATCTATCATTCTTTCGAGACATTCATTTTTTTAAGCTTTTGTTAGTTTATACACGTTCTTTGAGCAAATAATAAAATCGGTTAAAAATAGACCAAGAAAAGAAAAGGTTGACTTCAATTGAGCAACCACTAGAATCTATCGCCATAGACCATTAATAGGCTGGCTTTACTCGTAGTATACACAATGCTTTCCATATTTTATAAGCGCACACAGCGCTAAACTGATAAAAATGAACGTTCTGTTCTGGTTAGAAAGAGTTGACTTCAATTGAGCAACCATTAGAATCTATCGCCATAGACCATTAATAGACTGGCTTTACTCGTAGTATACACAATGTTTTTCATATTTCATAAGCGCACACAGCGTTATCTGTTAAAAATGACCGTTTTGAAAATGAAAATGAAAATATTTATTGTGTACTACAAAATGTCTTAAGGCTATGTAACATAAAAATAATTATAACTAGGTTCTTAAATAACTAACTTAACCTTAGGTAAACATAATGCGTCGGACTCCAGACTGGGTTACCGTATCCTGGAGCCGACCTCTTCCCAATTAGGTATGTATATGTCGTAGGATAATTGGATACTTCGAATCTTCGCGGAAATCCTAGGGGTTTTGCGAAAACGCGGATAATTAGACATAGGCGAAAAATTATCTGTCCCGTTGTAGTGCTAGTGTTGGACTCGAAGTCACTTGTCTGTGACAGAAGGTAGATTAGGTTCGTTAGGTTGCTTTCTACCACGCACATGCGACGACGAGCGAAGCGAGGAGGAGCCAAGTCCTGTTGTAGTGCAAGTGGTGGGGCAAAAATCCTGACTTTGTCCAGTAAGATTTGATAATTTTTCGCCTATGTCTAATTATCCGCGTTTTCGCAAAACCCCTAGGATTTCCGCGAAGATTCGAAGTATCGAATTATCCTACGACATATACAAACAATTTCAATCAAAATCCGATTTATTAATTGTGATGAAAATACAGGCTTCGACAGTCGAACTACTTGGAACAAAACCTTCCAAACAGTTCGACTATCGAACTACTGGTAGGACTAGTTGGAATAAACCCTTGGAAATCACTAAGTAATAAATAAGACACGTTTAATAGCGAAATACAAAGTGAATGACATTTTAAAAAGTATTTCATTTATTTATTCTTGCACTTATGGGTCACAACCACACCATACAGATGGTAACATCGAGGTATAACGATCTCCACAAGTACGCCATACCGACATACGGCTTGCAAGCAAATTATATTAGACAATCAATATACATCTATTGCAGCCAAACTGTGCAACTTTTGCCCGAATCTCTATTCCCCTTGAACTATAATTTGTCGGTCTTCAAGTCGAGAGTAAACCGGTTTCTTCTAGGCAAGCGCGCTAGATCGTAGATTACAACGTTGCCTAACATCAGGCAAGTTGTAGTCAAGCGTGAGCCTATTTCAAGTAAAAAAAAATATTGAATAAAAATAAGATGATGTATACCTATAATTGTCATATTTGATTAAACATAAATAATGAAAGAACGAAATAAAATTAAAAAAATCGGGTTGCTAAAAAAAATTATGTTAACAAGCCCCATATTTTCCTATACTATGTCAATACACTAACTCTATAAGGATAATCGAGCCCGAGGATCAATTTTACCCAACACTTTCATTGGGGTCCTCCAGACTAAATTGATTACGAGCTTATGTTGGGGTCACATTTACCCCCATTGATTTGATTTCTATGTAAGTCTATTTTTAGCTTTTCTTGGGATTTTCTTGCTTGAGAAAGAAACCTTTTGAGGGGTAAAAGTGATCGCAGGCAATTTGTTTGTGTTGTGAATAATTTATTAACCAAAGAAACAAACACATTGATTTGATTCCTATGTTATGCTATTTTTAGGTTTTTAGGGATTTCTTTGCTTAAGAAAGAACGTTTTGGTGAATAGAGGAGTGGTGACAGTTATCGCAGGTAATTTGTATATGTTCTGAAATAACCAAAGAAATGAGGCGGTAGCGAATAGTGGTGTCGTTTATACCTTAAAAAAATTGATTTTTGCTACAGTTGGAATCTCTGCCATAGTTTAACGACTGCATTACTAATGATTAACAGCCGGGACATAAAATTTATCGTGTTATACCTATATCCACGAAATCGGTCAAATGAAAATACCGCTTTTCCCTTACTATTACCACTGCGTTCTATGCTATTACCCAAAGCACAGAACACAGAGTCCCAAAGTAAGTTCTAACTAAGAACAAAACATTTGCCAAACAAAATCTTATTGTTTTTGTGGTTAAGTTGATAAAGAATAATACCTAATGTTAATAAAATTATTTCAAGTAGGTAAATTTACAAACTAATTAAATTAATAAACATTAACTAAAATAAAACAACAGGAAAGACCCAACAAGTGCTACAAATGGCGGTAATAGATTGAGAAGAAACATATAATGGTAACTGACCACAACTAAAAAAAAAAAGAAGCATAATCTCCACTACCAACCTTACAAAAAAGTTACAAAAAAGAGGTCGGATAGTAAATCCGTGAAGGTATGAAATAGGGCGGTAAATAGGCGGACATAATTTAATGCTAGAAAAAAATTAGGGTCCTAGTTACGATTGTTTGTGCCCGCTGCTCTTGGTAACAAGGAATTGACGGTCCGGTATTTTTAACCGAGGTTCAAAAAAGGTTTTTGAAGAAAGAATACGAGTAAAAATTATAAAAAAAAATATTGAATAATGAATCTCAGAGAAAAAACTATACAATTAAGTACAAACATAAATAATATAGACAAGCATTCAGCGCTGGTCTTTCGTTGGGACCGGTAAGTAGATTAGCTTTTTATTGTGTTGTGGTTTTATAAAATATTTGAAAAAAAAAACATTTTTTAAATCGACTTATTAAAGAGGTTATCAATTCGATCTGTATGTATTACAAGTGGGTGCTCGCGGCTTCGCTCGCATTATGAAGTAAAACTTGCATCCCCTATTTCACCCCTTTAAAAGTGGCATTTCCAAAAATCCTTTCTTAGCGGATACCTACGTCATAACATCTACCTTCATTCCAAATTTCAGTCCAATCCGTCCAGTGGTTTGGGCTGTCCGTTGATAGATCACTATATCAGTCAGTCAATCAGTCACCTTTGAGTTTTATATATTTAGAAGATTGTCAGAATTGGGTAACGTACGAGTGTGATACAATCTATTTCGTGTACCAAAGACGTAAGCCAAATTTCGTCAGTGTATATTTCTGTTTATATGTTGGGAAGCTTCGTAATATATCGGTTGTTCATAATTTTTTATATGTAGTTAGTATTAGGTCCTAGGAGTACTTTTTATTCCAAAATAAATCATACGAAGCCGCAGGCATCCACATATACTTCAGTCGTTTTTATTTTCCAAATAAGCTGTTGATTTTGCCTAACACTTTTTGACAGAGCAATTCATGTATTGGAAATCTATTAAAAAAAAATAATGTTCTTGGTGTGACGTTTGACTCGAGTCCTTGGACTACAATATTTTTATCGTTTTACTATCTTTAGGTTTTTCTAAACATGTAATATGTATTTTTTATTTGTAGTTTTATTTTCATAACGAGTTCTTAGTCATCAAAATACCGCACCGTCTCATACAATGGAAACACTCAGGTTTACGTGACTCAGCGCACGGACAGACATTCGGACGTCGCAACAATTAGTGTGTTTATTAACACATGCATTCTAGTCTCTAAACCTATACAAATAAGGACTTAAATGCAATGGCGATGCAGCCCGAGTTAGGTTGTAGCGGGCATTTTCCAAATTTCTAGAAATGACTTGTGTAAATGTTGGATGTGTGATAAACAGTAACTTATCGAAAAAACTATATATCTTGATTTAATGTATATCTACGTTAATCCGGGATATAATTTACCAATTTATTTTTAAATTTCATTCAATTCCATCTGAGTTTATTTACCAAGTTTCATACAAAATACTTCCGTGGGTCGGATGACACGTTAAATTGTAGGTCCCGGCTGTTTGTCTAGTACGGCAGTCGTTAAGCCATGTCACAGGCCCTCAGGGCGGCTTGATAAACTCTTGACACCAGAGTTGGCCACTCGCATTTAATGAGAAGAAGAAGATACAAATTGTTATTCTTATTTTAGCTTCGTATGCTAGTAGCCAACTCTGGTGTCGAGAGTTTGATAACTGTTCTAAGAGTCTCTAACATATATTAAAGACTAGGTACGTATTATGACAAATGGACAAACAGTCAAGCCCGACCTTTCAAGTGTCATCTGACCCACGCAAGCGCCCACATGCAAATGATACTTTTGCCTTTGCAGGCGAATGTTGCGTTTTGAGCTACGGATTCTTCGTGGAAATCATTTACTGTGTGACTTAAATATGTTCTAACATTTAATTTAAGTTAATGTTTTGCTGAAGGTGTAATTGATAAAATTATCAATCATTTATACAAAAATATGTTTTTATTTTAATTTAGGGGAAAGTTAAATTTATTAAAATAATAAGAAACAATATTTACACATATTAACACTAATAGAACTAAAAAAGTGTATTTACATCTAAACTAAATTTAAACAATCTACATGTGGTATGGAGCCAAGAACGCTGGCTGCATTCCCACGCTGGATTGCTATAGAAATCCTTTGCGCAAGGAACCAGCCAGCGTTCTTGTCTCTAGTGATGTCAATCAACATTTTATTTAATTTTTTTATAAAAGACTTCGTGCTTTTACCCCACGGACCAAAAGTTTCGAAGCCAAGCGGTACGAAAATATAATCAGTCGATAATGATGTATATTTTCGCCGCTTGGCTTCTTCTGCTGCGTCCGCCGCGGCTCCTGCCGCTTGTACTGTTCCACTGAGGCGAGAAGGAGCTAGTGTATCGACGCAAGTTGCGTCCCATACAAGAGCTTTTCCCCGCTCCCAGGGAATCAGTGTGAGGCCATCGGGGCGCTTACCATCGTCACGGACCATGCAAATCGGTTCAAGAACTGATGGTACGTTGACAGTGGCAAGTGCCCGTCTCACTATATCATTCAGCGAGCCGTGGCGGGAGAATCTGCCTGCACTGCGAAGGCATGAAAGTCCGTGGAGGCCCTTCTTATCGACATCGCTACCACATGTGCAACTGTGTTGTTCGACAATAGCAGCTCCAATTTGCAAGCCGATAGCGATTCTGAAACTGCCATTGTCGAAAAGTGTACCGAGGTTGGCAGAAGGGAGGGCATGTAGCCATTGGCCAGATTCGTGTTGAGACACTGCTTGAAGCCTTGCGCGATCGTTGTCACCTATTAAATTTTGTTTTAAAGAGTTAAATTGCTTCTGTACCAATGGAGCATCCCAAAGTTTTTGGCAGAATGATTCCTTAGGGATGTCAACATTGGTACAGAGAGATGTCCACTCTCTCACTGCCTCTGCCGCACAATTTATCTCAACTGACGATGATTTCAAAATAGATGAAAAATATTTTGCTGAATACATATCTATTATGTATATTGAAATATCTAAGTATTTGTTTAACTATAACATGTATTGTAAAGGAAACATCTAGGATCTGCAACAACTCCATGCTACCGAGTGCAGGAGATGGCGCAGAACCGAGAGGAGTGGCGTCTCCACGTGTCGGAGGCCAGGACCCACTTTGGGTCGCAGCGCCACAATAGTAAGTAAGTAAGTAAGTTTTAAAGGACCCCCTTGCACCAAAGTCAGTTAAATCCAGTCCACTACGGTGACCACGTGACTAGGTAACTGTCAAGTCACGTCAGCAACTCTAACGTCTCGTTTCCTGCTTTAGTGGGACCATGCGAGCGGCATAATACAAGACATTTCTTTATTAGTTTAAGATATTTTGTATTTTGATTGGTTAAAGAATAACTTTTATACAGATACATTACATATTTTTTTATTATTATTATTCAGAAGACTTAATAACATCCTTTTTGAAGTCTGTTACAAATTGTAAACCTTACTTTTTGCTAAAGAAAGTTATCTTGTTGAAAATGTTTTTTTGTTTATCTGTTAATCTGTAATAACATTTTTGTAATAGAATTTAAGAAGATCTACTAAAGTAAGACCTATATAAATGTAAACCTGCCCATCTCATGGGAATCACGGAAATGCAACTTCTAGTACATATGTAATGCTTGTGTATACACAAGCAGAATGGAAAATCTGTGATAAAGTTATCATTGATGTGATCATATCTAAAAAGGCTTACAAATTATCTACTGCGAACTATAGACTGCGTTATCAATATATTTTTTCTTTCGGTTTTTATAGCATTTTGGCAATAAGCATAGACCCCGACCCATATCGGAGTTTTATTATTTGTTGCAAATATGTAAATATATAAAACCAAAAGGTGACTGACTGACTGATTGAATGACTGACTGATATAGTGATCTATCAATGCACAGCCCAAACCACTGGATGGATTGGGCTGAAATTTGGAATGAAGGTAGATATTATGACGTAGGCATCCGCTAAGAAAGGATTTTTGGAAATGCTACTTCGAAAGGGGTGAAATAGGGGATGCAAGTTTTACTTCTTAATACGAGCGAAGCTGCGAGCACCCACTAGTTATATACATATATCACAAACATTCTTGGAAAAAAGTATATGACAGTAAACAATTAGAAACGATACGCGTAGTATGTTAGTAATATGTTTGGTAATAATCCGTAGTAAATTACATTATTGATAAAATCGTTAAAAATCAGTTATTCTATAGTTGTTTCAGACGACCTTTGAATCATATGTGAAAAAATCCTATAGCGGAGATTATTCATTCACTTCACTCGCTCATCAATAAATTATGTACATATAACAATTTATTAACAATGACAGTGTGTATATATTGTAAAAGATTACGTCAAACATGTCCATCGCATGATTGTTATATAAACGGCACACCCACTTTTCGTGGCTCGGTTTATCTGATAAAGTAAATGATATATGGTGCTAGACTAGATTTGAGGGTACTTATGATTCGTACTATATAAATATATGTACAAGGTTATTTGAAGTAATTTTATTCTGTATTTAAATAGTATTTAAAAGTTTGTACAAATATTAATAATATATTATGTTCGACGTAATAATGTTCGACGTTTTCTATTGAAAAAATGTAAGATTTGTGTATTAAAAGAAGCTTGTTTTTAGGATCACCTCATAGCAGTTTTAAGATTTAAAAGAAAAAAATATACTAACCACAAATACTAATTTGAAAAAAAGTTATAAGTAACATACTTATTGAAGAAGAATTTGTGATATTATATACACATGTCAGATAGTACAGTATATATTGTACTCTTACACATAAAACAAGGCAAATAAGTACATACCACTTCAGGCATTTTATCTAATATGATAATGTTTCTAAATTGTGATATAACTTTTTGTTTTAAATCCATTTCGTATCAGGGTCTAAATATCTTTATTTATTATGGTGATTATACTAAAGATAAACTCGAGAAATATTTTTTTTGTGAGGAGATTTTTGAGATTTACGAAACGCAATTGGCCAAAACGATTCGAACTTGAAAGAAAGAAACAGAGAAAGGAAGAAAATAAAATATAATTATTTTACAGTAAATTATTACACAAGGTTATTTTCCATTGATACAAAATACGGATAACGGACCATAATTAGTCTGATTTTAAGCAGACATTATAACAATTGTAGTTTACAATAAATCCATAGAAAAGTTCAAGAGTCCGTTCGTTTCTCTTCAGTCTATGGACATTATGTAAGGTCAAGAGCAATCCGTATGAGAATAAGAATCACACGAGTCAGTGAGCCGTGGCCACACTGAGGATATACGTCCACAGATTTATAGCTGTAGTAGATAGAACTTAAAAAAGTATATCACTCGCTAATAAATAAAAAAAATGTTTGATATAATATATGTTTGTTACGAGCTGAATTATCACAAAACCTGAAATTTTATTCAAGATAAAAATGAAAATGTAAATTATTTATTTTGTGACAAGAAATTACAAACGAACACATTCAAGAAAGTGAGACAAACACATTTTGCACATACACAATTTCCTGTCACAAGCCGGCCTCAACTCAGCATGTGCTGACTGCGAACAGTCAGCGCTGGTCAGATTAGCGTAAGCTATCTGGTAAAAAAGAAACATCCGTCCAAAGAATTTTACAAAGTGTCGCGTCGTCGGTAATGATGAATACGACTAAGAAAGAAAATGTAATAAGTAAACAAATATAATAATTTCTTAACTATTATTGTTGTTCCTTTTAAGCCTCACAAAAGAGCAACGAGTCACATATATTTTAGTTGCGTTTGCGTGTGTCGCCTCATGAAACAAACTTTACTGCCTAGATAGCTGCAAAGTTAACACAAAGTGACTTGTCTATTTCTTTTTAGAATGCTACGACATATCGAGTATCGAGTAATATAAAAGTTATTCTTGTACCTTGTAAATCTGTTAAAGCCAGGATAGAGGAAGGTGAAGAAATGTTATATCTTTACTGGGGATAAAGTATGGATTCTAAAGGAATTTGGCTTTCGTTAACGTAGATTCATTTTCTGAACCATTTTATTTTTATCAATGTTTTTACAAAATGTTTCTAGCACTATTCACGGAATAGATTGACAAAATATTTGGCCTAGTCTCGCTACATTTTACAAAGCCCTAATTTTGATATGTCATTTTATGGTTAAGTTATATTTAGATAATTATATCGTGTCTAATTCCTAAATATTAATTTATGGAGCTTATCAAATGAATGGATCAGATGTTTATTAGTCCCTGATTAATCACAGAAACAAATTACATAACTAATTTAACAGGTTTATTTCTTTTTTCTATTACTAGTACTTGAGATTATAGAAGTCAAAGTTAAAATCATTACTGTTTATTATTTATTTTAAATCTTACTATTCAACAATATGTATGGAAATGTAACTTGGCATGAAAGTATTGTCGAACGAGTCCGGACCCCACGACACAGGCTTGCTTAGTGTGGGGAAAAGAGAACGCCAATTCTGTATAATCTATTTGTTAGTAAATATTTTATTTATATATTTTTTTTATTTGACTCTTATATGGTGTTTTTTTTATTTCCAGGCAGCACGAATTAAAGTGACGTTGAAGGCATTATGTTATGAAAGAAAGAAAGAAAGAAAACATTTATTGTGACTTTTGTGTGTTATGGATGGTGTATAAAAAGTAATAATCAAAGATTTGAAGAAACAAGTCTTTGTTTACTTTTACTTAATTAATCCAAGTTATATAAGCGTAAAATTGTAAAAGAAATAACATAAAAGATAAAAAAATGCAGTAGGTTTTTTTTTTTTACGTGTGTTAGGTTTACGTTTGACCACAGCCTGCCTGATGTTAAGCATTGCTGCAGCCTAGGGTGTAACACGTTTACCTAGAAGATACCTATTAACTCTAGATTTGAAAACCCCTGGATTGTAGTTCGCAGGAAACACAGCTTCTGGTAAAGTGTTCCAGAGCTAATAAGGTACATTTTAATATTTATTTGTTGATACATTTGATATAGCTAAATTAGCTACGCTCTACGCCCCACGTTCTAAATAATCTAATAATTATTTATAATCAAATTAAATATTATGATTAGCAGAACATGTATTGACCTACTGATTTCTATATGGATAAAACATAGGATATGATAAGAAAACAAAGTCGCAGATAGCATGGTACTTATTATTTGATAAAATTTGCCATTTTAAACCTGTATAGTACTTCAGTGCTTATGAAAAGATATTTCACAATATACATCTGACATTGAGAAAAGATAGTGTGATAGGTAGTGTGTGTGTGTGTGGTGTGTGTGTGTGTGTGTGTGTGTGTGTTAAAGATAGTCTGATGATAGTATATGACACAAATACAATAAAAGTGAACGTTTGTAATAGTGAATATGCTGTGAATGAAATGTACGGTTCATTCAATGTTCGCGTAGTTTAATATGGAAATAGATGAGACAAATTAACTAAAGCATAAAAGCTATTTTTCTTCGGATTAATACTGATATAATTTACAATCTATGCTAAAAATAAAAGTTTTTTTAAATTTTACACATAGTCCTACAACTCCAAACATCATAGACACTTTACCATACCATTCATAAACCACGCTAGCAACTACTTACTAATCTGTGATACTTCAAAGAACTACACGTCATTGCACTATCTCTTATCTAATCTATCTGTATTGATATTGATCGAAAGTATTTATTGAAGATCGATTACCTATAGAATTTCTTACAGGTGGCCGGTTATCCACCAACCACCTATACTTTTTTCATCAAATTAGGTTTTTAAATTTAAAAAAGTTTTAGAGTTATGGTAGTGATAAGGTTTGATTATTTTTTGTGTTTTTCTTGAAGATATAGATAGACAGATATATTCATTTTTTTCATTGTTACATTTCCAATAATAAAATTAAAGAGAAACTAGGTAGGGAGCGGAAATCTAAACAATACTAAAAAATATAACACTCATTATTGTACGCATACATAATAACAAAAATGTATATCTTTCGCCACGACTAGCCTTATCGTTAAAAACAATTTCTTCCAGGTCGTAGCATCTCTAAATCATTTTGAAATGGGTAAAGATATCCGGTTTCTTCTAGGCAAGCGCACTAAATAGTTGTAGCCAAACGTGAGCCTATCTCATGTTAAAAAAATATGCGTTTTGTAATTGATTATTTGTATGATCTCTATTACCTAAGGAAACTGTCCACTCTCTAGTAGGTATATAAGTAGTGCAATTGCAAGATTTGTGCAATATTGCATCAGCTAAACGGCATGCTATGTGTTTAATAGAAAGTAGGTAAGCCAAATAGTTTCTCAGTACATTCCATTTAGTTAAGCAGTAAATCAATAAATTCGTAGATATAAAAAAGTGGAAATTTTGTTGTCGAGAGTTTACCAAACCACACTCGAATTTTATTAGAGGCTATTAATTCTACCTGTGGTAGTGTTGGGTATCTGTTTAGGCTTTTTAACACGTGTACCGAATTTCGTGAATGTGTTAACTTAGTTTTTTTTTGTGTAATGTTTGATAATTTTCTGGAAGAGTGTAAGTTTCACCACATGGTTCCTGCCCGTTGTCCAACGGGAAGACAATAAAAAATAATAGTTTTTGACATATGAATGAAAATACATACGTGCCAAATGAATGAACCCAGTTTATCATTTTCTTTTTACGTAGGTCTTTCCAAACACTATTAGCTTTAGCTTTTCATTCACAACAGACGCCGGTAATCAATTGAAACAAATTGTTTCTACGCGTCACTAAAACACGTGATCAAACCCTACTTTAATATACAAAAGCAAAGGTTCGTTTGTCTGTTCGTTCCTCTTTCTCTCGTCTAGATATGGTTAATAGAATCTTTATTATAATATGTATACATCTATAGATACAAAGATAAATACTTTATTGAAACACCAATAAGTTAATTGAAGAATACAATTTTTGAAAGATATAATAAACAATTTCTTTTTTTTAGTTTATAATATCTATCAGTTTATCTAAAATTTAACAACCAGTGCACTCGCTATTTAAAATATTATTTTTTATGCGTTTTGATTTTTTAACAAGTTGAGAGTGACTAAAACGTTTTATATAAAAAACGACACGAACAAATCCATGCGCACCCACTAGTGTTAACAAAGGGCTTGCAGGTATTTCGTAAAAAGGTCACCAATGCCGTCACTTCCTGCCAGTTGAACTATGTCACCGAGGTGCGCTGTGATTGGCGGAGCGAGGTGGTGTGGTCGACACGTGACTGACATTCCTAGCTCATTGTATGTGCGTCATATTCTGTGACTTGCTTGTTAGGATTGGGATGCACTCACTTGGACTAATAAGATATCTAGTACATTTGTTTTTTTTTCATGTATTTGAGCTCTATAAATTTGGCAGTTTTAGGTATAATTTAAGGTTTCATGGGACAATATCTACATGTTTTTATTCTTATTGGACTAGAAGCTTAGCTATGGGCGCTCCGCTTTCAGTGGCGGTAATTGCCTGTGATAACCAATGTTAAGCAATTGTTAACGCGGTCAGTCCTTGGATGGGTGACCAAAAAGTGAAATTTTATTTTGGGCGTTTCGGTCGGATGCTACATTAAATGTAGATCCCGGCCGTTTATTATGTACGGCAGTCGTTAAGACATGTCAGAGGTCCTGAGGGGGGCTTGATAAACTCTCGACTCCAGAGATGGTACTTAATAGTATATTTAACCGACTTGTTAAAGAGGTTTGCTATTATACCCATGATACTATGTTCTAATCAAACCAAATCAAATTATAAGAACCCATACATACTTGTATCTAGTAGTAGTTATAACCGTAGCTACATAATCTGATTATAAATTATTGTATGTAACACGCCTTACTTTAAAGTACCTATCTATTACAGTAAGTATAAATTACGTTGCAGGAAAATTAGGTCATATAATGAAGA
The DNA here is from genome assembly GCA_927399415.1 of Macaria notata. NCBI lineage: Eukaryota > Metazoa > Arthropoda > Insecta > Lepidoptera > Geometridae > Macaria > Macaria notata. The sequence continues at coordinate 997,540 of OV656750.1, read as the reverse complement.
AACGACGACACATGTAATAATAACACATACATGACAAATATTAACACTGTTTCGACTAATTTAAATTCAGGAATCAGAATTTTATATATTTTATTGCGTATTTTAATTTAATGTCATACCTTGAATTATTTGTAAAAATGAGGTTCAAATTCAAATAGGCATTTATTCCCATTTTCTTATATAACATGTTCATTGTTCATTCTCTGTTAGTAATTTTTGCAATGTATTTTATGTCAATATTATGTACTTATTATGGCTAGATTTTATGTCAATGTTATAATGACAAAGAGTTTAAAATGTCAAGAATTTCGGGAAAAAAAATGTTAGAACAATGGTTTTATTTTAAACCTAGAAGACTAACATTACTAATAGTAACCTACATTAATAGTAACGAAACACTTCTAGGCTAGGTAATATCTATACTAATATTATAAAGCTGAAGAGTTTGTTTGTTTGAACGCGCTAATCTCAGAAACAACTGGTGCTAATTAAAAAATTATTTTTGTACTGAATAGACCATTTATCGAGGAAAGCTTTAAGCTATATAACATCACGCTGCAACTAACAGGAGCGAAGAAGCAATGGAAATGTGGAAAAAACGGGGAAAATTATTCATCTTTGAGGGCTTCCGTTGTGTACGCTGCAAAAACGGTTCAAGTCGTGGGTAACAACTATAATTTATAAAGCTGAAGAGGTTGTTTGCGAAAATAAATATGATGCCTAAAATAACTATTCCACGCGGACGAAGTCACGGGCACAGCTAGTTTACAAATAAACCTGTTGATAGTTAATAGTAGAAACATAAAAATTTATGTCCTATGACCAACGTTTCAGACATAATTCGACAAAACTTAAAATAAAAATTAGGCGCCATGTTTTACACCAAATATTATTATTTAGGCCTATTTTACCTATGAAGAGAATATTATTTTTAATGATTATAACCCTAAATTATATAGTGAAACACTGGGTTAAATATTAGGAAGAGGACATAAACTTTTATGATAATTAAATTTAAGTTAAATAGTTTTGATAATAAGATTCTCATGTTTAGAAAAGGTTATGTTTATGATATGTTATTGAAAACTAATGGATGCAGGTAAAATTAGTGAGATGATAAAATCTATACATATATAATAAAGCTGAAGAGGGTCGAAAGTCTGAACATAGAAGACATTGAAAAATTTTTTTGGAGATACTTGGAATTTATAGCAGAACAATTCCAAAAATTTCATGAAGTTATATCTGTTTCTCTGTTTAACTGTGTCTCTGTTTATTTAAACGCTCATCACGCTAAAACGGCTGTACGGATCATCACGATATTTGGTATGTAGGTAGTATGAGGTCTTAGGAGTGACTTTTTATCCTGAAATAATGCGAGCGAAGCCGCGGGTGTCCACTAGTTAATTATATGAGTATATTTGATTGTTACTTTTATGCCAAAACATATAAGAACCGATTAAGATTAAAAATAAACACATACAGAAAGAATACATTCTGTAGGTACTACTTTTGATTAAAATGTAGATTTTTGTCATGGATTAAAGCGAGTAGAACCACAGGACACCACTACTTTTAATATCAATTTCAATTGGAATCAGATTAGACCCATGTTTAAATTAGGTTTGGTTCATATCATGTGTGTAAGTTAGTGATTTTATCTAAGAAATAACTTACCAAATTACACACCTATCTCGAACGGGAGAAATCGATCACTATTTTGATCTACCAATACAATTCTTCCTTATTGTAAATATTTGGTGTTTTCACTCGATACGTAACTGTCTATGTCCGTTGAAATATTATTTCTTTAGAAACTTGGAGTTCAATTTAAAATAACTTAAAGTTTATGTTAAGTTATTAAAATCGGAACTTTACTTTCACCCGACTAAGTAAAACAACAATATGACTGATTACTGTATTGTAATATTTTACTTCACTAAGCAAACAATTTTAAACTGTAGTTTAAGGTAAACCAGACTTAAAACCTACACAAGTTAATACTAGATTTTTTTTATCACCCGACTGCAAAAAAGTTATTAATGATTTACGATCCAAGGTCCCAAGTGGCTCCGCGAACCGATTTCAAGGTACTAAGTAAGATCAGGGCCGATTTTCTTTTTTTATACCACTGACGTTTTAAGATTAATACGTGTGATTCACTAGTACAGATCGACAAAGTAATATTTGCAGCTTAAATATAAGCCATCTTAACTTCATATGTTCACAAAACCATCGAAAATGCAATTTAAATGAAAACAATACTAACATTATACAAATTGTTTTGAAATTTTAATGATATTAAAGTCAAAATTGTAGTGATTTAAGCATTAATTTTACTAGTTATTTAATTACGAAATTGACTCCAAATTTTGCCAGTAGCAAATGTAACTTTGTCTTAAGTACTTATGAAGTACCTAACCAGCGAATGTCAAACGTTTTTTACAAGCATATAGTGATGTAATATGAATACTTAATAATTATTATATGGAAACGTTTTTGCAATATTTTTTGTTAATTAGAATTAGCTATTAAGTAGGCAGCAGTTAGAATTAACGGGTTTGATATTAGTTCCTATTACGAAGTTAGTAAAAGAACAGAATATATACATAATAGATTTGAATAGCGAGAGCTTGTTAATTTGCTCTTAAATATATCAGGTGTACATATGTAACTAATATATTTTTTTCATTTTGTTCTCGGCGCTTCCGTATACCGTATGACACGTTTAATTGAAGGTACAAACCACTTAACGTTACCAAATTCAATCGTTTGAGTTTGACATCTGTCATCTTGACAGTTGTAAAAATTGCCATGCTATATTAGCCAAGGCATTGACCGTAGCTGTTTGACGTTGTAGAACCATGGGATCGACAAGACCTATATATGTAGGTACATAGATGGGTTATATTCCCTCGACCTTGGCCGTGAACTGCGAAGGGTTAAGTGGTTAAATGGCGGATTCACTAATTGAGGAAGGAGATAGTTTGTTTTGGAAAATTCACCTTGTCCTGCCAAGGAGGTGGCATCTAGACTTATAGACAATCTACATATTGATTAAAAGTCCGTCTTGGCTATGACAATTATGTATTATTAGTAAGTAAAGACCCTCAATCTCAAGCTCAATCTGGGAGTATAGTACGTTTGGAATATAAATTACAAAAATTCTTTTCACCCAGATGTATCAATTGTATCGCAATGATATAAATATGCCTATTTTAGTTTCCCTGTAATATTACGCAAGATTAAATATGGAGCCGATGATAAGTAAAATAAACAAACATTACCTCGAGGTAAATCTGAATGATGATTGGTCCGACAAAAGACGAATATTAGATGAAGTCCCTTTCTAAATGCTGATTGAAAACTCGTAGAACTTATGGTAAAGATTTTTCCTTAAAAACAAAGTTAAGTTTAATGTGTTTGGATTCCCAGACACTTACATACATATCTATGAAAACCAGAAACATAGGAGTCTTTGTGTTGTTTAATCTACGTGCCAAGGTAACCATATCTAAAGATATCCATATTGGTCCAATTATAGTTACGTTACTTTGTAATGTCATTTCACCTGATTTGATTTGGGTGAAGAGAAAACATGGGTGACACTAAAAAACAGACACCAAGCGCTTTGCTTCGACTTTCATCGTGCGAACAGCCAAACTGTGGAACTCCTTGCCCGAATCTCTATTCCCCTTGAACTATAATTTGTCGGTCTTCAAATCGAGAGTAAACCGGTTTCTTCTAGGCAAGCGCGCTACATCGTAGACTATAACATTGCTTACCATCAGGCAAGTTGTAGTCAAGCGTAAGCCTATATCATGTAAAAAAAAAACAGTAAGCATTTGCTTAGTGTGGCGCTATATGCATTTGTTTCATATAATATGTATCTGTCCAAAAGAACCCTCAGGGATGAGGAGTTTTAATTCAAGATGGAGGTTGAAAATTATTATACTGCGTTTAAATAGTTCAAATAAAAAAGTTAAAATCCTTTTTGTCCAAAACATTACTAGAAAGGTTGACGACCACTGCCTTTTAACACAGGTGTCCAACATATAGTAAAAAAAACCCAACCGACATCTTAAATCATCGTAAATTTGATGGTCTGTCATTAAAGTAATAAAAATCACTACACTGTCTTATCATTATTATTTACGAGCTTTTCTTGTTTAAACAATGTATACTTTATTTACATGAAAATAAGATTTATTTTAGTGTATTTCGACAGCCGGGAAACGTAATTTATAACTATATTTTGAGATAGAAAACTATTGGGCCTTAATTTATTTGGTAAATTCTATTTCTTTTCGACTAGTGTTGTGTTAAGTTAATTTATATTTTGTCGGTTAAAATGAGTCATCAAAATCGATTAGCCTTACTATATTAAATATATACATATATGTAGGGTAAGATATTTCCTCATATAGGTATGAATTTTCAACCCACACCCGATTGAAAATTAATACCTATAAAAGGAAAAATTGCTAAAGTAAATAAGTTTTCTATTGACGCAGAGTAATAATTCTGAACTTCGTTTGTGAACCTAACAGTAAACGAAATATAATAAAATTTTATACCTGTTTTTTGAAGATTCATCTTAATACCTTTAAATAAACCACAATCATGTGCTTTAAAAGAAAACCTTACATCATTCGTTCTTAGCAAACCAATAAAGACTTATTATTATTTTAATTTTATCGATTAACAAAGTGAAAAGTAAACCACCGTTTTTAGGTCAAAGCTAAGTTAGATTAAAACCCACCACGAAGTTACACTAAGTCAAAACTAAAATTAATAATTTACTAGTTCATCTGTCTGTAGTTTTAACTAGTAAAATTACTACAACTAGTACTTCATATAATCAATTTCATTTAGTTCAATAACTCGGAGAGGCCTAAGTTTAGAAATGGACGACTTTAGACTTATGATGATGATACAATAATAATGAATAGACAATATTGTTAGTGACAAAATTTATAGCATCGATTATCACCACGATTTTCCTTTTTCCTATCTAATCATCGATACATTTCTCTATACCTGTCCCATCCCTACGATAATTACACTGTTGCCTAGCAATAACGTATTATATCGGAACTATAATAGAATTAGTCTTGTTTGTTATAATTATAGGGCTGTGGGCTGTGGCGGGTTCTGTTACCAACAGAAAGATAGTGGCGATAAAATCCGGGGAAATTGAAATAGGTTTTTAACCTTTTTTTTGTGAAAGATAGTCATATAAGTTATTAAATATTAAAATTAGTAATTTAAGTATCAGGAGAACCAAGACAAGCGGTGTTGTGAGTGGAGGCAGTATTGCAATAGTTACAGTAGTCAGAGGCGTTACGGGTGCTTTAAAAGCTCTCTTAAAAATTGGTCATCCTCATACGAACTTACTTACTTTATTATTACCATCAATCACAAAAATTGCTCGTTATATAACCCTAGAAATAATATTATAAAAGTTACGTAACGTCCTCGAAGCTTTGTCCGAGAAAGCTCTGTCTGACTCACGGTCGAAAAAAGCACAAAATTTGCGCGCGATCAAAAAAGCGCAAAAAATTTGCAGGTGTCAGTCTCAAGGCTATACGATGAAAGTCTAATGAGAGATTAGGGATCCTTAGTAGTTAAATTTATGAATTTTAAAAACCATAAAATGTTTGGACATGTTTCACATGCATTTCACAGATATTTCCTTAGGTTCTGCTTACATGAAACTTCAAAAACTACAATTTATATTTAATAGTATATTTTTCAATATTATTATAAAACATGCGGGAACCAAAACTTAATAATATTAATAACAAACTAAACGATTATACATATAAATACATACATGCTATAATACTATCGGTAACGGTTTTAAGTAAGCAATTAAAACAAACCTATTCCACGTAAAAAAATAAAAATTGAAGAGAGTGTCGTCGCAAATAATACTGGTAAAAGGTAGATCATGTTTGAACCGAAATGCAATTTTTTTTTTCTGCAGAACCTCTAAAAAATTGAAATCGTTAAAAGATAAACCTTGAAGCCACAAAAAAGTCAGAGATAGCATTTCTTCAAGCTGCGCAAAATAAAACCAGCCGCAAAAAGTGGCCAAGCGCGTTGATATGACGTAATAAAGATTCTTAGAAAGACTGTCTAGAAAAATATTGGACGTTTGACTGGCAGTGTGTTTCTGATTTTAATAGGAACAGGAAAAAGTGAAGTGAAATCATGTTGAGATCCTTTTATAAATGATTTAACATAGATTTAATTTAAATTTTTGACGTGTTAGTAATGATTTAAGAATAAGCCGTCTTGGCTATTCTTTTGTAATATTTCAGCATTGTTTAGTCTGTTTGGAAAACACTTTTTGAAAATACATGCATGGTACCGAAATACATGAATAGTTAGAAAGGTAAGATGGTAAGGTAAGGTAAGAAATAATTCTATATTTTAACTTGATTAGCTTAATAATAATACATACCTATATCTATTTACTCACATATATTATGTAGATACCTACCTATATATATAAAGAGTTCCTATTACATCTTACATTATTTAAATAAGTTCTCAGCAAGTAAACCCGGCTGCATCGACTACTATTCGCCTTGAACTTGACCCGGTTTTTATTCAGTAACTCGACACTCGCTCGGCAAAAAGTTTGATTCGGCGCAAAAAGCTCGCGATCACGAAAACTTTTTATTTTAATTTAACAAATCAACCTGTAACTGTCTCTTATTCTTAGTTCATTTTATGTAGTGACGTAATTTTAGAACGACTACAAAAAAGGAGGAGGTTTTCAATTCGACTGAAGTATTTAATTGACTTGACTTGACAAATAATTTATTATATTATTTTCTAATTGCTTCTATTATGTTTAATCATTTTCTCTATGCAAGTTGTGTATGGACATAAAGTTCAAAAATTAATGACATTCATTCATACATTCAATCAATATATGATATATTATATATTTATTTCAAAACAACAAAAATTAATAGTAACACTTCCAAATAATAATAAAAAAATAAACATTATATATACATCTTAAAAAAAAAACTAATCTACATTTTCAAAAGGTAGCGTACCCAAAATGCTGGCTGCATTTCCCCGTTGAATAGCTAGACTAATCTTTTGGGCAAAGTACAAGCCAGCATTTTGGTCACGCGAAGCCTGTTTCAAACGCCCCGACAGATCTTGGTAGAGGTCAAGTGCGCTCTGACCCCACGGCCCAAGAGTTTCTACCCCAAACGGTACAAATAAATAGCCCTTGTCTAACTTAGAATATTTGCGCTGTTTGAGGAGCTCTGCAGATGAAGCAGCACCGCCAGCCTGTTTGGAAGATGTTTCAAGATGGGAGGGCGCCAATGTGTCGACACAAGTTGCATCCCACACCAGCGGCCGACCCAACTTCCAGGGAATAAGCGTCATCCCATCTGGTCTTTTGCCGTCGTCGCGAAACAAACCATTTGGCTCTAAAATTGCTGCGACGTTTGCAGTGACAAATGCCCGACGAATGACGTCATTCAGCGTACTATGGCGAGCAATGCGTCCTGCGCTCTTTGCACAGGAGAGACCGTGGTGACCGAGGCTAACAACCCTCTCTCCGCAGTTGCATCTATGGGGCACGACGCAAGGTGATCCAATGCGCAAAGATGTGGCTAGCCGGAAGGTCTGATTATCCAGAAGGTTGCCAACATTGGTGGACGGCAGAACTTGCAACCAAAGACCCGACTCCCAGCGAGAAGCGGCATGAAGACGGGCGCGCTCTGTGACTGAGCTGGACGTATTTAATAGCGCCTTCCGTTCCAGCTCACAAAGTGGTCCATCCCATAGCCTCTGAGAAGAAGGATCCCTGGGCAAGTCATCACTGTTGCAGGCTATTTTCCAAGCGTTTAAAGCTTCCGAGAAATGGACTATTTCGAAAGTATCTCCTAAGGAGGGCTGAAGAATTTTTTTGATCAATTTATTTGTGCTGCCGATTGATGACAGAAATGCCGGCAAAGAAACTGATGAAATTTTCCTAATTCCGATACCACCACATCGCACAGGCAATGCAGCTTGACACCAACTCCGTTCGTTTAAATTTATATTCATGACTGATGATAACGTATGCCTAATAATTGTGTCCAGGCCATGTAGTAAAATTGGGTGCTTCCACAGCTGGGCACAACGTAAGGCATACGTAATCTTAGGCACGAAAAGGCAGTGTCTTATAATAGAATAAGCCATGTGCATGTTTATTTTAGTTAGTCTATCAGAAAAAGCATTAAAATTTTGAATTTTTTCGTTGACATAATCTTCAAATGAATCATCCAAAACAGGAGCGCCTAGAAGACGCAGAGTTTTATTTTCAAGAATTTTGATTTTAGGGGCCATAGAATTAAAATTGTGTTTAATCGAGTCTTTGGATGGGCAGTTATCAGAGATATACAATTCACATTTACTAAAATTTAGATCAAGACCTATTGAGCTGAATTCTGAGATTAAGGTTTGAAGGTAATTTAAAACCGTTGCAGCATCGTCACCGAGGGTACCATCATCAAGATACCAAACATTAAATTTAGACTGCAACTTTTCAATTATTGGGTGAATTGCCAGACTAAAAATAGCCGGCCCCAGTGGATCACCCTGCTGACAACCTACTTCTGAAGAAAGTAAGTTTTGTTGGTATGTTAATATATTATAGGTATATGGTTCATTATGGATGAGCTCTGCACAAGATCGACGCAGCTGGCACATGCAAAGAGAGGCCTATGCCCAGCAGTGGGATAGAGAAGGCTGTGGATGACGATGATGTGATATTTATTTTTAATAATTAATCTTTACTTATTGTGTAATACTGTTGGGATGAGACAAATTTGAGTATGTTGTTTTTTTTTTAAGCTGTTAGGCTCACGCTTGACTACATCTTGCTTGGTGTTTAGTTTACATAAGCTTCTAAGTCTAACCACATGCAAATTTTCATATTACACAGGTTAACCCGGGATAAAAATTAGCGGCTGGTTCTTGGATGGGTGATCGTACAGAGTGACATTTACATCAGCTGAGATGGAATTGTGGTAGCGAGTGTAGCGAGTGTAGCGGTTCCAGTGTCTGCTTTTCATCCAGACGCACCCTGGTTCGATCTGGCCCTACACCAGTGACATGTGTTTTCAAGTTATGTGTGGATTTGCATTCGCTTAGCGATGAAGGAAAACATCGTAAGGAAACCGACATATATGAAGACCACTATATGAAGGACATGGGCACCCACCACAATGTATGTGCCCAAGAGAACTCCCCTAACGTATTAATTCTGCGGGGAGTCACGACCCTCAGTCATGAGGAAATACGACTCAAGAGGAGGAGTTGGATCATATCGAGTCCCGGATGGTGCATGGTGGTTATAGAACTGAAGTCATAAAATCATGTCAGAGGACCTTCAGTCGGTTTGAAAACTCTCGAGACCAGAGTTTGTCACACTCATACTTATTAACTAGATTAAATTATGTCCTAGGTACCTACATTATTGTAGTAGAATATATGTGGGTCAATGCATCACAATTCTGATAATCACTTTGCATTTGCGTCAGTTCAGTGCATTTGTAAATCACGAGATAGCTTTGCATGTTTGCAAGTTTTTTTTAAATCACACTAATAATATAATCAAGGCGAAATTCGAATTTAGAATTTAGCAAATGTCGTGAGGAAACCGACATGTTTGAGGACCACAATTTCCAAGGGCATGTGTCTTCCGTGGAAGGACCTGGGCACCCACCACAATGTATCTGCACAAGAGAACTCGCCTAATGAATTAGTTCTGCGGGGGAGTCACGACCCTCAGTCATGAGGAAATACAGCTCAAAGTAAGATAATATTATGAAGGCGAAAGTGTGTTTGTGTTGTATGAAGGCAACACACACAATGTGCTGAAGCTGTTTAATTGACCTGAATGAAGGTCAGTTCAAATGTAAATTTTAACTCAAATGTGTGCACAAACACATTCATCTTTAAATTTTGATAAGAGTTATACAATATTGTTGGTTTAATTGTTAATTTAAACTCAGCTTTCTAAACAATTATTATCAGCAAAATTATTTAACCAAATAAAATGTAAAGATAAAAGATTAACATAAAAACTATGAACCTTATGGCATCGCACCATATATGGCAAGTCAGATTTCATTTTACCATAAGTATTATTCAATGTGTAAACCTATGTAAGTAATATTTATGTCACTACAAATTTATTATTATAAAATCCTATTTTCAAATAATTAACAATTATGTAACATACGCAAGAGAACCCTCACCAATTTTTACTTACCCTCATAGCCATAAAAATTTGAAACCCCAATAACAGTGCTGAGTTGTATTAATAAGAAAACTTACTAATAAATTGTTCTAGAAACCTCAATTAGCAGAAGTCAGTCGTAAAATTTTTGCTTCATCTGCTTCTCTGAGGAGATTGCGTAATTTTCTGCCTAATACTACCAAGATAGCCCTTGTTCAATCCCTTCTTTTACCTATACTCGACTATGCAGACGCTTGCTACCTAGACGTAACCAATGAGCAGCTCGTTAAACTCGAGCGTCTTCAAAATTTCTGCATTAGGTTTATATTTGGTTTACGTAAATATGACCACATTTCTGAGTTTCGAAAAAAGCTCAAATGGTTACCAATCCGTCTTCGCCGTAATGCACACATCCTCTCACTCTTGTACAAAATCCTCTTCAATCCTTACACTCCTCTGTACCTAAAAGAAAGGTTTTCCTTTGTCACTGCCTCCCATTCCGATTCTCAGCGCTCTTCTCGTTTCCTTCACTTGAAATTTCCTGAGTTTAGCCATCCCAATCTCTACTATCACTCCTCTTTCACTGTGCAAGCTGTTCGCTTGTGGAATGACCTGCCACTTAATATCAAGCAGGCTAAATCCTTGCCCATATTTCAGAGCTGGTTTTTAATCATTACATTTCTACTTTGTGATGTTAGTTGGTGTGTGTAAGTCTTTTTACTTGAAATATGTTCTGCTTTCTTTTATTTTTGTGTGATTTCCTTCAATGTATATATTTCCTTTAAATATCAATAATATGTAGTTTTGTGTGTAAGTACGTATGTTTCTATATTGTTTACTTTGAATGTTATATTTGTTACTGTGTTTTATTTTTAAATTATTTAATATTGTGTTAAGTACGCCAGCTTTACGGATTTCCTCTAGTGTTGTCCAAACTAGGTTACCTGGAAGAGATCACTTTAGTGATAAGGTCGCCCAATGTCCCTGGTTACCTTCCACCTTTATGTTAAATATGTTCTTCTTTATTTGGTGTACAATAAAGTATATTTGATTTGATTTGATTTAGAAACCGCTGCTATGTAAATCTATAGCGAAAATAAATTCAAAAATCATTGCAAACAGAGTACGAAGGCTTTGAATTGGAAAGCAGTAACTGTGCTTAGCCATTTCAATATACTTAACTGTACTTAAGTACTGTTTGCGTCAACGGATGGAATAATGTATTTAGGTAAGAAACCACTTAGCAACCAGCTTCGATGCTCATAATATATGTTTCAGTTACTTTGCCAATATGTAACTTTGGCGTCAAGAATTTTCTATAACTATTGGGAATTGATAGAAATTTTGTAATATCAGTGTAAAATATGGTAAGGGTTTTTTTCACACGTTTAATCTCGCTCGTAGATATGATACGAGTACAAGAGTAACATTTTTGTAGTAGAGTAGCTGTACTCGTATAACGTTTAAAAATTTACCAAAAAGGACTTGTAGATATGTTTGTTCATCCTTCTTGAGTTAAATGTATACAAAATATAAATATTTTTCCGAGAATATCGAAGAGTTGTTGAATAAAAGTTGATTCTTTTAGAGGTACATAAGCTAATCTGAAAAAGTTTTACGTTAGTTACCAATCTATACTAATATTATAAAGCTGAAGAGTTTGTTTGTTTGAACGCGCTAATCTCAGGAACTACTGGTGCGAATTGAAAAAATCTTTTTGTGTTGAATAGACCATTTATCGAGGAAGGCTTTAGGCTAAATAACATGACACTGCAACTAATAGGAGCAGAGAAACAATGCAACATGTGGAAAAAACGGGGAAAATTATTCATCTTTGAGGGCTTCCGTTGCGTGCGCTGCAGAAACAGTTCAAGTCATGGGTAACAGCTATTATTTATAAAGCTGAAGATGTTGTTTGCAAAAATATTTTTTCCACGCTTACGAAGTAGCGAGCACAGCTAGTTTCCATATATATTGTATTTTCTACCGGCGTTTACTTATAAAATCTAGCCTTATATCGAAGTATAGCTTGATAGGCTAGATAGTGCCACGTGGCAACAATTATGTCTCAGCTCACATGCTACTGCCTAGGTTGCCTAGACAGGCAGGCGACTCACTATTACACGCGCAATCAAACCAAACGCAGGCACGGCTCGAGTGAGTGGATATACTAGGGCGTATGTACAACCAGGGGAAGTTGGTAGAAATATAAATTGTTTCGTTGGCGAAAATAACATGTCAGTCTCGAGACCTAAGCTTCCACCACATCAAAAACCACGACGATCCGTCGGTGAGTTGCGATGTGGAAGAGGAACTAACGATGAAAAAGAGGAACGTGCTTTGTGATTTGTTGTGTTTGTGCTAAGTAGTTAGTAAGATAATCTATAGTTATCTATACATAAATTGTTATTATATTATTATAATTGTTGTTATTATATTATTTTAATTGCTAAGTAGTTAGTAAGATAATCTATAGTTATCTATACATAAATTGTTATTATATTATTATAATTGTTGTTATTATATTATTTTAATTGCTAAGTAGTTAGTAAGATAATCTATAGTTATCTATACATAAATTGTTATTATATTATTATAATTGTTGTTATTATATTATTTTAATTGCTAAGTAGTTAGTAAGATAATCTATAGTTATCTATACATAAATTGTTATTATATTATTATATTATTATTATTTATTTTTTATTATTATTATTGTTATTATATTATCTATCTATATGTATTATTTTCTGGCTCAACTTGGCTTTATCTATTAAAGTGCTGGCCTTTTTCTGGCTCAACGTATCAGCATTGCCATACAGCGTGGTAATGCGGCCAGCATGCTGGGCACGCTGCCCTCTGGTAGTGGGCTGGAGCACTTAGATTATCTTTAGGCTTTTCTAAAGATTTTCTATGTGCCCCTTTTTGTAGTAGTTAGAAGTAGTATGTTTAGTTTTCCTTCACTTGTTTTTATATTTTATTATTGTAAATAAAGATAATCTATAAGTCATTAAATATCAAACATGTCCAGGCCAAAATATCAATAAAAAACTAGAAATTGTTTAGCGCTGAAAACATTAAAAAGTAAGTAAAGCACTAATTCAAATGTAAAGTATTTATGTACTTAGTTTCTGGGTAAACACTTGATATTTTAATTAGTTTTAATAGCTTTGAATTTGACTTTTAAACTCCTACCCAACCGTACCTAGCCAAATAAATATTAATTACCCATCCTTCATCCTGGGTACGTCCATTAGCTCACGCCTATTGCCACGTGTCAGTTAATTGAGATGGGAATACGAGATCTATTACACTAACGATAGGTTAGTAGGTTGGTGAGATGATACCTACACTATATCTACTTGAAAGAAAGAAAATACTTACCGTCCATATTTTTATTTTTATTCCAGGACTTGGGAGAACCTAGGCGCCTACCACGACATATCTGCTCAAGAACTCTCCTAACGAATTAATTCTGCGTGTCACGACCCTCAGTCATGAGGATATACGACCCAAAGAGAGAAAGAGAGGGGACATATAAATCGGCCACAACAAGTATTTTCTTAACGAATAATGAGAGATGCCAGCTCTTATGCCGAGAGGTTTATTCAAAACGCCCTAAAGGCCTTTGACATGGCTTAACAACTGCCATGATATGAGAATCCCTTCTATCCTCTACTAGTGATCGCCCTCAGCGCCGCCCGCATTAAGTCGAGATAAAGTAGCGTAATTAAGTCACTATTAGATCTTCCTGTGCTATCACCGAACCAATAATCACAATTGCATTTAATCGCGGTTATTGGTTATGACGTATAAGAGGTTTCAGTACTGACCATCTTCATTCCAAACCTAAATGAACCATTGATTAAAAGATCAATTGAGCTCGTTACCTACCTAACAATAAGATACATATAATAGTATCTGCAGTCACATACATTGTAAGGAGGACCCAGAACATTCTCGGAACAAATCAAGCAAAAAGACATGCCCTTCAATCTGTATCAATTCTACCCAAGATGCAAACGTCATATGATCACCTATACTGGACAACTTTATACTTCAAACAACACAAACGATTATCGCTTCTATTGGTTAAAAAATAAAGTAGAAAGCAACTGTAATATTGCAATTGTTTTATGTTGCTGGGCTACTTTTACAATTTTAAACTATAGTTGAAACAAAGAAAATTCAACTCTATAGTGTAATAAATAAGGTGGAAATGAAGTGTATTGAGAAGAGTGTTTTGTGTTACTTGCTTGAAGTCGCGAAGTGGTCAAAGTACTTGACTGGTCATGGGGTTAAAATCGAAATGCATCCAATAGAGGCAGCAGGGTCGGAGTAGGAAAGGCCAGAGGGATAAGTTACCACAAAAAGGTAGGCACTTGGTGTCCCGAGCAAATCCAGTAGCTATTATTCTTCATCTTTAGTTGTATTTGATTATTTTGAGCAGCAAATACAAGTGTGGCTCAGCGCTAAATGCGTTTTCCTTTCATCCTGATGTAAAGGGATCGATCTCAAGTTTAACCTTACACTTTACTTTTACACTAACTTTTTCAGATTAAGTGTTTACATAGAAATTCATTGGATTATGAGTGGATTTGCGCTTGCATTTGCTTAGATTTGCGCTTAACATTGAAGGAAATTTTGTAGGGAAACCGACATGTTTGGGATCACAAAAGACGAAGACAAGTGAAAGGATCTGGGTGCCCATCACAACATGCTTGAGAACTTTCTCGATTAATCAACTCAACAGAGGTACTACCCTCATAACTAGGAATCGTGTCGAGGAGAATATATCCGAGGTATTTGCTATGGATCATGAAGAAACGAATCGAGCCTAACTCGAGGAGTTAACATGTCCTGAGTATGCCGCGTGGAGAGACGATACACGTGTCATACGAGAATATCTTACGGAAGGAGAACTACAGAACTTGAAGACACAAGGTGCGATGTTGGTAAGATCTTAAGAGCCACGGAGACCACTTTGGTTAGGAGGAGAGGTGTGGCGGTGGTATATGAAGGAACACACCTAAAAACCATAAAGTTTGTTGTTTGAAGTCGGTTAAGGAGCAGTCGCAGCGGAAAAAAACACATTTTTTTTTTGAGTTTCATTTTTCGAGAGAACACTGCAAATGAAAAGTAGATAAAGTCAGAACCTCAGTAATAATCATATAGGTATTATATAAATACGTTTAATGGAATAAATTGGTTTGGGTTATTTCTCTATTGATTCTCTGCTCCGTGCAGCAGAGACCGCCCAAGTAGTACAAACTATGTGGTGCGCTGTGCACCGGGCCGAGCTCGTTATACCAGGGTGGCACCACTGTGTTGTTGCTCGGCAGGACTTTCAGGACATAATAATAATAATAATATTTACTTTATTTACACAAAAATTCTTAGACTAGTATACATCATTTGTACTTAAAGAAAATTGGATCAGAAAGGCTATATAAAAATAAATGGGTAAATGATGTTGACTGTGATCCCCACACTAGGTTTCCCTGTGTCGTGGGAATCATGCTCTTCGAAAAGGAATATCTAAAACATAAATGATAGGAAACTATCATATACATAATATATAGGATCTGTATATACAATTTTTTGATTAGTAAGAAATACAAGATTATCTAAAACCGGAAAGGATCAATTCCGAGCAAGTAAAAGACTGACTAAAACTATTTGCTACTAGCTATACAATCTTAATCTAAGTATTAATATTATTTTGATACCTATATGGCTTCGAAAAATATTCAGGATAACTAAAACATTATAACAAGATAAAAAGATAAAACTAAGGCTGTCTCGAGGATGGGATAGGAAGGGATGGTAGGGAGATCATTATTATTGTTGCTAAGTAATAAATATTGTGTATTTATGAATAGTGTAGGTACCTACACACATAGTCTAATGTAATTCTTTATATGCTTAGGCATTGTTATCGCGATAACATGAACATGGTGGAAGTGCCGAAGACTCGCGCGAAGTGCTTTGCTTCTACCTTCATAGTAAGGACAGCGAGACTATGATACTCTCTACCTGGAGCCTTGTTTCCAGAAAATTATTACCAAGGGGTCTTTTAATCCAGGGTAAATAGGCTATTCTAGGCAAGCGTGCCACATTTTAAGCTAAAGTGGTTCTTAACATCAGGCAGGCAACAAACGTGAGTCTATTCCGTGTTAAAAAAGCAATTTGTCCTGTCGCGATCGTCGTCGCAAAAAAGAAAGCGCTGTTTTCGATAAGTTGTGCGTTTGCCTTCTACGCGCCTTCAGTTGATAGTAACATTTGACTACACCAAACAAACAAACCGGCATAACAAATACAAGGACATGTTAGTAGCAACCTAACTTTTACTGTTTGTCCACTAAATAAAAAAAAGAAATATCCTCAATGTCCCGACAGCGTGAGGTCCCTAGTGGCATGAAGTTCAGCGAGCAATTGCACAGACTGCATGGCGACAGAGCAGCGATCATAACACACGGCCGACAAAGTATATAACGACATATGTATATATAGTGTCGCTTTAGAGGAGCAGCAGTATTTCACAAATTCAGAACGTTTTCGTTCGAAAACGAAACGCCAATGAAAAACATCAAAACTGACTTATTTAAATAACAGTCGTCAACCAATCATAGAAGTAACAAGAAGTTGTACGATTGGCGTTTCGTTTCCGAGCGGAAACGTTCCGAATTTGTAAAACACCCTGCTGGTGATCAAAACGTCGAGGTATAAAAAACGGAATGATTGAGGTTATCAAGTAATCTGAATTTTTTTGTAAGTCTTATATTCAAATTCAAAGCATTTATTTCGACACACAGGACACAACAATATACATATACATACAAAAGTTGACAACAGATAGAATAGAAACGTGATATTACGTTACATTGATGTATCCCGTGCGTCAAAAAAGGTCATACCTCAGCATTAATGCTGCAGATTGCTCTGCAGCGCTGATTTTCAGGTATGACCCTTTGAGACGCGATTAATATATAAAAGACTGAAAAAATGTTTACATTTAAAAGTTTTTCTTCGCCTGAAAGTCAATCATTTGTCGAGTAGGCCGTATAAAGTAACATCCAAGCAAGTAAAACTTGATATATACGTAAAAACTGTCGCAGGATAGACTATTTCTTGTCGCAAGTCTGTATTACCAGATTACCACCTAGCAACAGCAGCCTATTGGGAGCTCGAACCCATTTCATTACGAGGAACGTGGTCACACTGATGCTCACACAAATTAAGAAGTCCTAGCTGGATGCAACGCACCCTTTAAAATATAGGTATTTTTTCCACCCATGAAGTTTTTTTTTGGTGTAGATACTTCCATACTCGAGGTTTTATAGGTTTTACGGAAAACGTAGGTAATTAGTGTAGCACTATGTATTAAACAACTGTTAAACAAGTGCAACGATATTTTAAAAATAATATGACTATGAAGTTGTGAAAATTTGACTTATATAATGCCTTGTGCTAAATTTGAATTTATCGCGGATCAAACCTGCACTTCATTGGATCAATAGGCATGTTATAAGAGAGGCCTATACCCAGCAGAACAAAACCAAGTTTGGATAAAAAAAATCATAACAAAATTTTGAAAAATAATGTCTTAACAAATCAATAATATATTTTCGCAAGTCCTCATCCCTCGAACACCCTTTTCTTCATCCATACACAAGTATATACATATAAAACTGGTCGCACGTCAATCTGTCGTCAGAAGCACGTCAATACTGACCTACACAAGGTTGCTTCAAATTTTATACAGCACTTAGAACTTTTTTAGATATCAATTTGTTCTGGGTTAACTGTGGTTTAGTATACTTTAAATAGTGAAAGTATATTAGTCATGTGAGGACGCATCAGTAACTTACCCGTAGGAAATACGTTCGCCGTAACCCAAAATCAGCTTGGAATGGATCATCATCATCATCAGTATACATTAAGCGCCCGTGGCTCAGCTAGCGGAGCCAATCGTATGCGGTAACCAATGTTAAGCAAAGGTCGACGCGGTCAGTACTTGGATGGGTGAGCGAAAAGTGCCATTCCATTTTGGAGGCTTTCGTGGGTAGGATGACACGTTAAATTGTAGGTCCGGGCTGTTTGTCTAGGGCGGCTTAACAAACTCTCGACACCAGAGATGGCTACTCTCATTCGATAAGAAGAAGTAGAATAAAATATATATATCCCAATTGCATTGACCCGCTATAAGGTTTTCGCATAACCTTGTACTCATAGTAGGTACATATTTGGGCACATATGTATTTGTAAAAAGTATTGTCTTAATTCGTGAACAATTGGTGTTCAAACACAACATATGGTGATCAAAGTGACGTGGTGGGAGCCAGTTTATTATACAATACGGAAGGAAAATATTGGAGGAAAATGTATTATAATAAGTATGTATTTACAAAAGAAAAGTATATAATGTATTATATTATATCCGTTATCCAGTACCAACCACACAAGCGTTTGCGTTCGAAGATGGCGATGTGTGCAATGTCTCGGAATATTTATTTATTTATTTAATATGTGTTTTAAAACTGCTATGTTTGAGCATCTTTTGTTTTGGTTTGAAAAATTGTAGTTGGTAACTAACTGAAAGTTTAAATGCAGTAAGCCCGAACATACTACGCATACCTTTTGTTGACTGCACCGTTCGTTTCATTAATTCGTAATATTCGTGAAAAACTTTCGTCAAAACCCATAAATATTTGTAAGAACTATAGAATTAGAATATTTATCTTTTCATGAAGCAAGCTTTTTGTGTGGATACCTATCACTTTAAATGGAATTAGCTTCATCTATAGCTATAGCTAAGAAACAACAAAGCAAACAACTTTTGTACTAAAACTTCTTCATGGCCGTGATTCTTAAAATAATAGGAAAAACACAATTAAACTGTATAAGGCTTCAAACAAACTTGTGCGTAATCATCAAATCTAATCTAATTTTCCAAATATTACGAACACATAAAGGCTTCAAGCAATCATATTTAAAGATTATATGTATACTAGCTGTGCCCGCGACTTCATCCGCGTGGAATAGTTATTTTGGGAATATTCTTAATCAACAACTCACTAAGACTCGCACCAAGCGTTTTGCTTCGACTTTCATCGTGCGAACAGCCAAACTGTGGAACTCCTTGCCCGAATCTCTATTCCCCTTGAACTATAATTTGTCGGTCTTCAAGTCGAGAGTAAACCGGTTTCTTCTAGGCAAGCGCGCTACATCGTAGACTATAACGTTGTTTAACATCAGGCAAGTTGTAGTCAAGCGTAAGCCTATTTAATGTTAAAAAAAAAAAAAAAAAAAACATTTATTTGGATAAATATTAATAGTATATGCTGATACAACTTTACCAAATAATTGGTAATAATGCATTAATTTCGACCAAATTTGATAACCATAAAAACGGTTCTAGTCAGTTAATCTTAAAAGATAGACATATAGTTTGAATTATTATTATTATTTTTTCTAGAATTGAGTTGTACAATAATTTAATTTAATATTTTTTGTTTTGCAATAATTATTGTATTTTATTTTATTGTACTATTATTTTAATTTGATTATTATTTTTAGAGTATTTCTGTGACGTGTATCAAATATTTGATATTAATAAATTACTATGACTATGACTATACTGCTGCAAACATTTTGTAAGATCATTTCAAGAGAAATAATTCTTTCATACATATTATTTTGATATCTTGAACCGTTTTCACAGCGCACGCAACGGAAGCCTTCAAAGATGAACAATTTTCTCCGTTTTTTCCATATTTTCCATTATTTATTCGCTCCTATTAGTTGCAGCGTGATGTTATATAGCCTAAAGCCTTTTTAGATAAATGGTCTATTCAACACAAAAAGAAATTTTTAATTCGCATCAGTAGTTCCTGAGATAAGCGAGTTCAAACAAACAAACTCTTCAGCTTTATAATATAAGTATAGATTCTAAGGCATTCAAAGACATACAAAGATTGACTTAATTAAATCTTAATAAAGAAATGCTATTACAAAGTGCAAGACTATTTAGGACCTCAAATATAACTGTTGTGACAATATATTAATTGATTATGTGAGTACACCCGACAGGGTAATATAAACTAGATCTTGTAACTATTTTTAAGACCACTGTTAAGAAACCTAGTTTTACTGACAATAAATTATTATTACTTATTAAAAAACAGTTGCTTTCCAACACAGTCATACTTTACCTTTAACCACATTGTTGTTTGTGCGGGTGTCGCTTCAGGTGGCGTTTTATAAAAAATCAAACGGTTTTTACGTAAGTTATATGTAAAAAACTGTCGCAGGATAAATTATTTCTTGTCGCAAGTCTGTATTACCTCTTAGCAACAGCAGCCTCTTGGGAACTCGGACCCATTTCATTAAGAGGAACGTGGTCACACTGTTTCTAAGTCAATACCTATTCCATCTGCTTTATGAGGAGCGCGGTTGTACTGTTTCTAAGGGGTAAAAGACTAAACATACTACTACTAACTACTACAAGGTAAGTTATTTGATCTGTTTTGGTTTGAATTTTGTCTTATTAGTTAGTCTGTCAAGTTAGGTAGTGACCGTCACAAAGAGAATATTAGGAAAATTTATTTGGTACAAATTAAATTTGTTTGGTTCAAATTTTAGAATACATACGAGTCCTATGTAAGGAGTTAAGAACAAAAAGGACGACTAATAAAAGAGTTACTTATTAATGAAATATTTAAGAATTTGTGTCACAATCTCTCACTGTTTTTACCTATTTGATTTTTTATAAAACGCCACCTGAAGCGACTCCCGCACAAACAACAATGTGGTTGAAGGTAAAGTATGACTGTGTTGGAAAGCAACTGTTTTTTTTAATCAGTAATAATCATTTATTGTCAGTGCATATTCTAAAAATAGTTACAAGTATGTATCTCTAGTTTATACCCTGTCGGGTGTACTCACATAATCAATTAATATATAGGTATTATCACAACAGTTATATTTGAGGTCCTAAATAGTCTTGCACTTTGTAATAGCATTTCTTTATTGATATTTAATTAAGTCAATCTATGTATGTCTTTGTATGCTTTTGAATATACATATAAGCTTTAAATATGATTGCTTGAAGCCTTTATATTTTCGTAATATTTGGAAAATTGGATTAGATTTAATGATTACGCACAAGTTTGTTTGAAGCCTTATAAAGTTTAATTGTGTTTTTCCTTTTATTTTAAGAATCACGGCCATGAAGAAGTTTTAGTACAAAAGTTGTTTGCTTTGTTGTTTCTTAGCTATAGCTATAGATGGAGCTAATTCTATTTAAAGTGGTTTTAATAGGTATCCAAACAAAAAGCTTGCTTCGTGAAAAGATAAATATTCTAATTTATAGTGGCCGATGGCCTCACACTGATTCCCTGGGAGCGGGGAAAAGCTCTTGTATGGGACGCAACTTGCGTCGATACACTAGCTCCTTCTCGCCTCAGTGGAACAGTACAAGCGGCAGGAGCCGCGGCGGACGCAGCAGAAAAAGCCAAGCGGCGAAAAATTACATCATTATCGACTGATTATATTTTCGTACCGCTTGGCTTCGAAACTTTTGGTCCGTGGGGTAAAAGCACTAAGTCTTTTATAAAAAAAATAATAAAATGTTGATTGACATCACTAGAGACAAGAACCCTGGCTGGTTCCTTGCGCAAAGGATTTCTATAGCAATCCAGCGTGGGAATGCAGCCAGCGTTCTTGGTTCCATACCACATGTAGATTGTTTAAATTTAGTTTAGATGTAAATACTCTTTTTTAGTTCTAAAAGTGTTAATATTGTTTCTTATTATTGAATAAATTCATTTTCAAATATATGGGTACATCGAGTAAAATTGACAATTAAGAGATGAAATGTATATTGCATCTACTGAGAGATTTATAGTTCTAACAAATATTTATGGGTTTTGACAAAAGTTTTTCACGAATATTACGAATTTATGAAACGAACGGTGCTGTCAACAAAAGGTATACGTAGTATCCTCGGGCTTACTGCATTTAAACTTTCAGTTAGTTACCAGCTACAATTTTTCAAACCAAAACGAAAGATGCTCAAACAGAGCAGTTTTTACACACATATTAAATAAATAAATAAATATTCCGAGACATTGCACACATCGCCAACTTCGAGCGCAAACGCTTGTGTCGTTGGTACTGGATAATGGATATAATACTTATATAATTTTCTTTTGTAAATACATATGTACTTATTATTATATATTTTCCTTCAATGTTTTACTTCCGTATTGTACAATAAACTGGCTACCATCACGTCACTTTGATCACCATATGTTGTTGAACACCAATTGTTCACGAATTAAGACAATACTTTATACAAATATGTACATATGTGCCCGAATATGTACTACTATGAATACAAGGTTATGCGAAAACCTTATAGCGGGTCAATGCACTTGGGATATATATTTTTATTCTACTTCTTATCGAATGAGAGTAGCCATGGTGGTGTCGAGAGTTTGTTAAGCCGCCCTAAGGGACTCTTACATGGCTCAATGACTGCCACACGTACTAGACAAACAGCCCGGACCTACGATTTAACGTGTCATCCTACCCACGAAAGCCGCCAAAATGGAATGGCAATTTTCGCTCACCCATCCGCGTGCTGACCGCGTCGACCTTTGCTCCGCTAGCTGAGCTACGGGCGCTTAAAGTATACTGATGATGATAATGATGCATTCCAAGCCGATTCCATCAACGGCGAACGTATTTCCTACGGGTAAGTTACTGATGCGTCCCCTCACATGACTAATATACACTATTTAAAGTATACTAAACCACACTTAACCCAGAACAAATTGATATCCAAAAAAATACTAAGTGCTGTATAAAATTTGAAGCAAACCATGTCTAGGTCAGTATTGACGTGCTTCTGACGACAGATTGACGTGCGACCAGTTTTATATGTATATACTTGTGTATGGATGAAGAAAAGGGTGTTCGAGGGATGAGGACTTGCGGAAATATATTATTGTTTTGTTAAGACCTTCTTTTTCTGAATTTTATTATGATTATTATCCAAACTTGGTTTTGTTCTGCTGGGTATAGGCCTCTCTTATAACATGCCTATTGATTCTATGTTGCGCAGTTTTGTTCCGCGACGAATTCCAATTTTGCACTATTTATAAGTCACATTATTTTTAAAATGTCGTTGCACTTATTTAGGTACGCAATTGTTTAAAAGATTCTTTTATGTTGCTTCACAATGTATTTTATTACGAAACCTGGTATACATAGTGCTATACTGACCAATGTTTTCCGTAAAACTTATAAAACTTCGAATGGGGGTACAGCAAAGAAAATCATGGGTGAAAAAAGTACTTATATTTTAAAAGGTGCAGTGTGCTTTAAAATTTTCAACAGATAACGCGATATGAACTTCCTTAAATAATATTTTACACTACTGTGGTTTGGGAAACCTTCGGTTTATTTGGCAAAAAATTTGCATTGTTACTCTGTCCCCAAATTTTCTGACGGTTAGAAAACTTTACTCACTTTCACTGGAAAAACATGCGTTTTCTACAACGTTCATCTCTATTATCCTAACTACATACATACGATTCCGAGGCCAACCAATCATACTTGCATTTCTTTGGTTGCTATACCTACTTGGTTATAGTTGACAACCGAATATGTACAAGGTTTGTCACTTGGCTTGACTTTGTTTTTCAAATAAAAATTCTGTTATTGTTTCTCTTCGACAATCAATCCGGTTGTTCCCAAGTCTCTGATAAAATAGCAATGATAAAAATAGAATAGCATGAAATTTTATTAATGTCAAATCGAAATAAAAAAACTTGTAGGAAAAATATTAAAATAGTCTTTCTTAACATCGATTTGCCTACTTAAGACTGTTTGTGAGTACACATTTTACTTCTTTATTTGAAAAAATGTAACAAAATAAAGAAGTAAAATGCAGAGCTTAAATATGCGAATAATTTATCTTTTTATTGAATCAATGCTTTTCCTAAGATTTGTCTTTAATTTATTTTATATTAATATCATACGAGCCAGGAACCAATCCCGAAAATTGGACAAGAATATAACTAAGGAACACGTACAACAGTAATACAGGCAAAACCACGAGACGCAGCTACTAAAACAATTATTAAAAAATTTCACTCGTTAAAAACGTAATCAAGTGAGAAGAACAGTTGAGACCAATTATTATTTTATTGTTATAATAATAATCTCGCGCAGACGAAAATAATAACGCTGGAATGTGAAAGGCAAATAATAACAAATATACACTTACCCCACTTTCCAAATGAGTGGTTTGTTTTAACCGACGTCCAGAAAAGTGGATAAAAGTTTTAGGTCTAAGTGCTTCCGTGGGTCAAATAGTACGTTAAATTTTAGGCCTCTAACTTTAGTCATAGTACAACCATTATGTTCGGTGGTAAAATTAGAGCCTTATAGATAGGGGTTAGCACGATCCACCTTAAGCCATAGCTGTATCTTACCATCAGGCAAATTATGGTCAAGTGCAAACCTGTTATTATAGTTTAAAAAAAGTTTATGAAGAGAGTCACGAAGGCCAAATTGGTTAGGAGAGGTGTGGCGGTGGTATATGGAGGAGCTCACCTAAAAACCATCAGTTTGATGGTTCAAGCCGGTTAAGGAGCAGTCGCAGCGGTAAAACACTACATAATATTTTTCCAGAGTTTTATTTAGGTACCTTTTAATGTATACAAACCTATGCTACATATATTTATGCCAAACCTTAATTTATATCTCATACAATAACTTTTATACATATTTCAAAACTAGGTGTTACACAAAACCATCTACGCTATTAAATTAGTTTATTAATATATCCGTTATCTAGTAGCCTTGACACAAGTGTTTGGTTAGTATGGGGCTAGATGGCGCAGTGTGAAGTCTCCAAAAATGTTTTTTTTTACCTAATGAGTAAGCTGGATGCTTTTCATTAGTAAAGAAATATAAGAATAATATAAAAATGATATAAATATAAGAAGTCGTATTTTAAAGTAAAATAAATATACATCAAAAAGTTGAGTGAAACCGCATAATTGAGCTAGTAATAGCAATAGTGCATCGCTCCTCATCTTTAGAAATCAAACTGACTAAAGTTCATTGCCCTCGAGTTGCCAAGTGGAAAAAAACTTTACAAATGACAGAAATATAAATGGAAGCGACCGTTATCATAGACATCATTAATGAAAGATTCCTAACTGCTTCTAAATCTTAAATATTCCAGAATCTAACGGAGATTTTTTACGGTTTATACGTTTGTGTTTGAGCATATCCCGTCTGATGTTAAGCAAAAGCAGTCTAGGTTAACACGTGACAGGGTTTTTGATTACCATTTTCCGTTCAGTTTTCACAAATTTGGTTTAAGTACTGTTTGATTGATAAGGTTAGTAAAATCTGATGACAGTGGCTAGCATATATTTAACGTTTCATCCGAACTCATGAGGACGTCTATGGTTCAAACAGAACACCACTTCTTGGTTACTTCTCGTAATCTGACTACGTTAACAATGTCTTAACATAGTCATTATGGTAGTCGCATGCTACCTCTGAAAGAAAGAAAGAAAGAAAGCATTTATTTGCAGCAGCTCTGCTAGTTGTAATTGTGGCATACGTCTTATTACGAGTATGATATAAATAAATTTATTTCTGGCTTACAATATTTGTGTTTTGTTTAGGTAAACTATGACCAAGTGCGAACCCGTTGAAGTTAAAAAAAATGTAACTAAAACAAGCTACTAATGCAACCAATGACAAACTGCCCCGAGACCAGTGTTATCTCAGTAAACCACTACGAGTATGATATTCGTGAATATTAATAAGCCGTCCATTAGTTACTATGACTTTGACAGTTAATGACGTCGTGACAGTGACATTACAGTGACCGCACATTCTGTGCAGTTTTTGCAAGGGTACGGTTTTTGTGCAACCGCAGTATAGAAGCTTGAATGAGATCATATTTTAGAAGTTCGATAACTTTAATATGCGAAAAATTTAAACTGCTTAATTACGAGGCATGATTAACATTGGCTTTAGCTTAGAGAATTGTGGGATAGTTCGCGGTTATCAAAGTTAAGTAAGATGTATCATATAGATCAGACTTTATTTTATTTGTTGTTGGAGAAAATAAGGCTTACGTATACAATTTCAACTATAATGTGTTTTAATGTATGCAGTATTTTGACAAATTAACAAGATAGACGAATTCTAATGTATTTTATGTATACATGCAATAAATGTGTATGCCAATTTTAGAGACTTTAATTATAAGAACTAACTGAAATGATAAATTATGTAGGTACTTACTTATATACGATTTTAACAATAAAATTTACATTATTTTTCGATAATAAAACTTTTAATTAACCTTGTAGAATTTTATTACAACTAAAATAATGTGTTAAATGCAATTTGACGAGGTATCAGGCAACTTATAGTCAAGTGCAAACCTACTCCGTGTAAAAAATCAATGAATATAACGGTTGTCGTTAAACCATATCAAATGCATTAAATTAAACATTGAAGATATTAAAAGAAGTATAGAAAAGTTTAGAGATACTTCCAATTGAAAGAAGAACATGTTGCAAGCATTTCCAGCAATGTTATCTGTTTATCTGTTCGTCTGTTTATTTAAAAGCTTAATACGCAAAAACAGCTGAGCGGATCATCATACTTTTTGGTATATAGGTAGTATGAGGTCTTCGGAATGTAAAAGTAAAAGTAAAAATATGTTTATTTACTAATTGAAAAACTTAACCTATATAATATTACAATTTGTTTAACTTACAATACAACAATAGTGTTAACTGTAGACCCCAAACTAGGCGTTAGCCTGTATCTTGGTGGTCCAATTATAAAAGATCCTGTTTTTCAGTAAGAAGTTGACGCTAGTAAAAGAATAATTTCAATACTATCTAGAGATGTATAAAACAATAATAATCACGGCCATGTACATAGTTTAGTTACAGAAATGTTCATCCATAGTTTATAAAAAATCTTTTTAAATAAGATATCTGTAGTATAGGCTAATTTTTATCCTGAAATCATACGAGCGAAGCCGCGGGCGCCCACTGGTCATAGAATAAAGAAGTAGTAATACACTAAACTTCAATTCCGGTATGTAACTAGTTTAAAGCATGGTGACCTCAAAAGGAGTGACCCTCTGACACTCCCATTACGACATTATAGATGACCCAGTAGCACTAGATAAATTCGGATACTTCTAGTACCTAGTACGAATATTGGTGGACTTTGATACTATATTTATAGGTTCGGAATAGTTGCGATTGGATTAGCAAGACGTCCTATCATACTATGCCCAATGTAGAATCAATACAATTTCAAAATATTTTTTTATTCTTATTTATTACAAGTGGGTGCTTGCTACTTCGCTCGCATTAAGAAATAAAACTTGCATCCCTTATTTCTCCTCTTTAAAGTGGCATTTCCGAAGATCCTAACTCCAAATTTCAGCCCAATCCGTCCAGTGGTTTAGGCTGTGCGTTGATAGGTCACTATATCAGTCAGTCAGGATGCAAGTTTTACTTCTTAATGCGAGTGAAGCCGCGAGCACCCACTAGTGATTTATATAAACAATGTTTCTTTTATATCCTGTACATATTTCTAGAGGTTTTTATTATATCCTCTATACTGTACCATAGCCACAGTCTGTTCTGGAGAATAGGGAAATACTTAAAGAGAAAACAGGCCAAGGCTGCTTTTATAAAACATTTCCGTGAACAACTGGAAAACAACATGGGTACGAGTACTTTTTTCATGGAAATTCCAAGGATATGTGATTTTTTATGGAACACCATAGAATTGCATTCAAAATGTTAGCTTTATTTTTCTCAGATAAACTTCTATGTGAAAAAAATATTCTCAATTTCCAAAGTGACTTTCGTGTCTGAACACAATATCTTACTTTATTTTTATTTTAAAGAACTTTAAGGAATTTATCGTAAGATAAGTAACTGTACCATTGACCATTTTTATGTTATTATTTGTGTATATTACACTTTGTATAACTTGTATTGGTGTGCAATAAAGATATACCTATATTATTATTATTATAA
Organism: Macaria notata; assembly: GCA_927399415.1. Classification (NCBI taxonomy): domain Eukaryota; kingdom Metazoa; phylum Arthropoda; class Insecta; order Lepidoptera; family Geometridae; genus Macaria; species Macaria notata. The sequence goes on along the minus strand of OV656750.1, from coordinate 969,166 downwards.
ATGGGATGTTTAAAGGAGCACAAAATCCGAAGACATGTAATATTAAATAGAACTCCCTTACCGATTTAATTCTGCGGGAAAGTCGATCCTCAGTAAAGAGGAAATACGACTAAAATAAAATTTGGAATGAAGGTAGATGTTATGACGTAGGCATCCGCTAAGAAAGGATTTTTGGAAATGCCTCTTTTAAAGGGGTGAAATAAAGGATGCAAGTTTTACTTCTTAATGCGAGCGAAGCCGCGAGCACGCACTAGTCTAGTCCAAGACGTGTCCGTACTACGTAGTTGAGGCGGAAGGAATTCAATCACAGCACAATAGAGAGACGTCCGTCTCAACGTGAGAAATGTACCGAATTTTACAACTGCGACGCATGTAGTGTATGTGCCTTGTATGAGTCATGGAAGACTTGGAAAAATGCAGATATAACTTGGTCGTGATTATTTTCGCCTATCTACCTAAAAATGTAGATAGCAGATAAAGTAGGTATATAAGTTCGTATTATAGTGGCCAACTGTGTTGAGACATTTCAATTCAAGTAGGTCGAAGGGCCTCTGAAAGGGTTTTACAACTTGATTAAAATTAAAATAATAATCATCATTGCAAAAGTTATACGTAGTAAAATATAATCAGACAATAACGTACAAATGGGCGGCCACATCGCCTAAAGCGATATCTTCCAGGCAACATTAGAATAGACACGACTAGAAAATATAAATAAATTATAAATTTCATAGTTTGCGCATCATATTCATATTCTTTTTTTTTCGTAAAGCCTTTCACGTCTAATCCAAATAGACATCGTTCGTTAAGAATAAACCGCACCTACAGAACATAGATTCATATTATCTACTTTACAGTATGTCTGCAATTTTCCTAGTCCAATATATGTGTACATCAATTGTATGATACTGCGCACATATCTACTAATTTGTTTACTTCCACTTTTATTCAGTTAAATCATTGAATGGACTACAAAAGTCCCGACATGATATAAAACACAATGAAAAGCGTCAATCAAAAAAAATGATTTTGTTTTTTTTGCAACAAATTCTATCTCCACGGCAACATTAATATATTGGTTCAGCCGTTAAAAAACAATCAAACATGAATGAGATACAAAAATACATGCATATTACATGCTTATAAACTTTTACCATAATCATAATCAGCTTGGTATCGCCTACTGCTGAGCATAGGCCTGTTTTTTGTAACTTGTCATAAAAATGCTAGGAAAAATATAAGCTTTCGCCTCTATAACACTTCTATGATTCAGAGGATTATTGTATTGCATAATTTACTCAATATAATAGGTAAAATACCGGTTGGAATTTTTCAACATTCCGCAGTTTTTTCTCAAATGCATACCAATTGAGCAGTAAAAACTAATCAATTATCAACGTAACCGATAAATTGGCGGAACCGATCAAACGGAATTAAATATTTGTGAATGGAATTTCAAATATTTGTGTTTAATTTAAAAATATTTTGTTCAATAACAAAAATACGACACTAGACATCAGTATTAATATTTAAAGTTTTATGTGTAGCAAATGTTTCCTGGATTTAATATTTTATTTTATAAATCGATTTGTTCACAAATATGTTGCTAGATTTTCTGAAAAAAAAAAACATGTGCCTTTCTATGTAAGGTTTTAAAAAAGTTATAAAGAAAGGAAGTTTTTGAAAAGAAAATTCAGTTCCCCTTACATTTTGATACAGTTTGAACTAAATTAAAAAGGGGCTATGAACTTTTCGTATCATCATCATCATCCACAGCCTTCTCTATCCTACTGCTGGGCATAGGCTTCTCTTTGAATGAGCCAGCTGAGTCGATTTTGTCAATCTTTTCGTATGCCACAGCTTATTATTCGCGAATTTCAAAATTTTATGGAACAAAAGATGTTGCTTTCAACGTATTTAGTCCGGCCTTAAAATATAGTGGGTCTTGTTACAAAACGTGGTTTAACTATTAGTCCAGAACTTTGAAAATATGCAGTCCGTTTTTGTTGTTTGAAATTTATCTGTCCACTGTATTTATATTTAAATCGCGTTTTGTAATAAGACTGTGTGTGTATTAGCCACGAATAATTAATAAAGACTAGCTGGTGCCCGCGACGTCGTCCGCGTGGAATATTTATTACCATAAAAACGGTTCTAGTGAGTTAACCTTAAAAGGTAGACATATATTTTTAAGGCATTTTGTTAGATTATTTTAAGAGAAATAATTCTTTAATACATATTTTTGTGATATCTTGAACCGTTTTCTCAGCGCATGCAACGGAATCCCTCAAAGATGAATAAATTTCCCCGTTTTTTCCTTATTTTCCATTATTTCTTCGCTCCTATTAGTTGCAGCGTGATGTTATATAGCCTAAAGCCTTCCTCGATAAATGGTCTATTAAACACAAAAATAATTTTTCAATTCGCACCAGTAGTTCCTGAGATTAGCGCGTTCAAACAAACAAACAAACTCTTCAGCTTTATAATATTATATATCGCGGAAATGCCGCCAGCATTTTGGGGACCTTTCCTTCTACTACAGGCATTTTAGATTAAGTATTTTAGTTTTAGAAGTAATTTAAGTTTTTATTGTATAGTTTAATTTTGTGTTTTTTTAATAAAGTCTTTACATATGTACCAAATAGTTCTTACACCTATATTATATAGTATAGATAAGATACAAAAAAATATGTTATAAAATGACTACATAAAGACACCTATGTACAGTATGTATCATATTGTAAAATCTCGACATCTCGCCTCGTGTAAAATATCAACATCAATGGGTTATTAGGGTGTTTATTACCAGTAACCCAGTATCATGGTCATTCACAACAAACACACACACTTGGTGGTGGGATCCTCAATCTCGCCATCTCTCATCACTTATACACTCAGAACACTTTACTCTCACTTTAATTATAATGCACCCTCGAAGAGAACTAGCTCCCACAAACACAGGGAATCCTACTGTGGGAACTAGGGACTCATATGTATCTAGAAATGGTATTATTTCGCACTCTCTAACTCATTATTGTGGAATGTATTGCTCATTACAATTAGCCCTAAGTTTTATAAGTATATTATAATGCATGATAGTTCTAAAACCAATTTTCTAATAATCTGTAGCCTACCATTTAAGTTTTGAACAGTAAATAAACGAAATTATGGTATGATAACTAAGAAAAGAAGCCAATTACATTACTAATTGTGTATTCTATTGTAAAGAATGTTGCCATCATTATTTGGGGAGTCTCCTTTCTATTTCACTAACTTTTGGTTGTCATGCGATGTCTAATTAACTAATTGCAAAGCGAAATTGTGGTTTTCTCATATTTACGTACAGAATAAATAGGTACATATGATTTGGTTAGTTGTGTTAATCCTGGATAAATATAGCCGTAATTCATATATTTTTATTTGCCTCCATGCAACACATTTCATTAAAATTGCTTGAGACACTTGAGAGAATAATTCACTAATCAAATTATTGAATTATTCGCAATGAAGGCTCTTTCGTTTTTTCGTTAGGGGAGTTCTTTTAGGCAGATACATCGTGGTGGGCGCCCAGGTGCTTTCACGGAAGGCACATGTCCTCGGATATTTTGGTCCTCAAACATATCGGTTTCCTCACGATGTTTTCCTTCACCGCTAAGCGAGTGCAAATCCACACATAACTTGTAAATACAAGTCATTGGTGTAGGGCCAGATTCGAACCAGGGGCAGTCTGGATGAAAAGCAGACACTGGTACCGCTGAGCCACACTCGCTTTCTTATTCGTAATTTTTGATAAATATAAATGTCAAAAAGACGTCATCTCATTGCCTGACTATCCAATGTATATCGTAATCACGATAAAAACAGTACATATATCTCTTTCAAATAGGTATATATATATAAGAGCAAGTATTTTCTCACAGACCGGAAATGGCGTGACATACCGACAACACCGTTATATCACGTTGTATGTGTGAATCCGGGCTCGGTGCGCGGAGAAATTATATGTTATTTTACCTCTTCTTCTTTTAGAATGAGAGTGGCCAACTCTGGTGTCGAGATGGCTTAACGACTGCCTTACTAAGACAAACAACCGGAACCTACAAATTATTATAGATAGATATATATACACTTTATTAAAACACCAGCACAATACAGAAATTTACAAAAATAATATTAAAACTTAAGCCTAGTGTCTTAACTGGCGACCTTATCGCTGAAAGCGATCTCTTCGAGGCAACCAATCTGGCAGGGATAAGACGCAAGTATAATGGTAGACGAGGTTATTATATTATATTATATTATATTATATTATATTATATTATATTATATTATATTATATTATATTATATTATATTATATTATATTATATTATATTATATTATATTATATTGCTAAGTATTTGATAATGTTCTATTTGTAAGATAACAGTTAAGTTAAAAATCTGAAATAGTGATTGCAAAGATCATTTTTGTGTGTTGCAATCGTTTACAAAGTTGACAATTAGACAATAATGTTTTAAAAACCTGCTATATCCACAATACTCCGTAATCTCTTTTCTATTCTATCCCTGACGAATTTTTATTTTTTCATCACAACCATAATTATTATAAATCTAAAAACGCTAGCGATAAATTTATCATGGATTCGCTTTTTATTAAATTCGTTTCAAGACATTCCGGGTCCGTTCCAGATTTTTGTCGATAGACGATTTTTTTGACAAATTTACTATGAATTTAACCAACCGTCTTTGATTGCACGTGTTAACTCCGTAAGAACCGGTTCAAACTCAGTTTGAAGATAGCCATCGTAATTTGCGGACGAACACGTAATTCATTGTATGAATCAGCAACAGGGAATTTTTAAATATATCTAAATATATAAAACTCAAAGATGACTGACTGACTGATTGACTGACTGGTTGACTGACTGAATGACTGACTGATTGACTGACTGATTGACTGACTGATTGACTGACTGATTGACTGACTGATTGACTGACTGATTGACTGACTGATTGACTGATTGACTGACTGATTGACTGACTGATTGACTTACTGACTGATGTAGTATATAAACCACTGGACGGATCGGGCTGCAATTTTGCATGCAGGCAGATTTTTTTTTTTTTTTTAACATGAAATAGGCTTACGCTTGACTACAACTTGCCTGATGTTAAGCAACGTTATAGTCTACGATCTAGCGCGCTTGCCTAGAAGAAACCGGTTTACTCTCCACTTGAAGACCGACAAATTATAGTTCAAGGGGAATAAAGATTCGGGCAAGGAGTTCCACAGTTTGGCTGTTCGCACGATGAAAGTCGAAGCAAAACGCTTGGTGCGAGTCTTTGGAACCTCAACTGTATATCGGTGCCTCCTTGCCGTGCCTCTACTCGTGCGATGGTGAAATGGGGCTGCAGGAATTAAATTATGCAATAAAGATGTTATGACGTAGGCATCCGCTAAGAAAGGATTTTTGGAAACGCCGCTTTTAAAGGGGTAAAATAGGGGATGCAAGTTTTACGTCTTAATGCGAGCGAAGCCGCGAGCACCCACTAGTTAAACTATAAATTAAACCTTTTGATACCAATGCGCAGATATATATCTATATAATTTGATAACTGATAAAATACAGATAGGCAGGATAAAATTACATGACTATCAGATAATCTTGGGATTTCCGCAGTATTTTCTGTCAATGCCTACGCAATATTTAATAATGGAACACGCAAACAGATACAAATGTCTAAAAATTACAACATACCCTAAATCCAAAAATCAAAGCCATTTATTGCTCTTATGGGTACAGACAGATGGTTTAAAAATATTAGTAACATTCTCCATAAGTTTACCTTTCGGTGTGCAACTATGAAACGAAGTGTTACATCATTATCAAAATATTATTATGTATTCAATCCTGTATATTCTTTATTGTATAATTTTTACATTCCAAATTTTTATTTTTCGAATATCTACTGTGTATAGATTTTTGACCCTCTTCAGCTCTATTTTATGTATATATTTTTGTAGGCATCCGCTATGAAAGGAATTTTGGAAATGCTACTTTTAAAGGTTACTAAACTAAACTTCTTAATGCGAGCGAAGCCGCGAGCACCCACCAGTTGTAGTATATAAGTAAACCCTAGTATGATACTAGTGATAGTAGGTTGAAGGTAGTTAGGCCATGAACTGAGGTTGTTGACCTCAGATTGCATCACACGGGCAATTCATACTAGCTTGTTGCTGTGACCTTGCTATATACTATGTATGTAAGTATGTATATTGTATAAGTGTGTACTTCATAGATGGAAAGGGTTTACAAAGAAATCGAAGAAGTTGCAAAGAACTGGATAGAAGAGGTCAAAACTAAAAAAATGGAATAAGATGGAGGAGGTCTTTTAGACAGGTTCTTAACTTTTTCTACTATGTAAAATTGTAAAAGTGTAAATACATAGGTAATAAAATCAATATTAATACTTACTTGAAACAATATTTCATAAGAATCCTGAATTGTTTTGTTTTTTATAATTTGTCTTTTATTTACTTTTGGATACACGTTGAAATGATATACTTAATCTTCATATTTTACGTCTTGAGTCTACATTTATTGTATAATTTTATGTTAAATGACGCTCGCTAAAATTCATATTAATTCAGAATTCGATCCAATGTCCGGTTACTGCAATACTGCTTAGTAAACTTTCTGATAAATTCCAATTAATGCTGGCAAAGCTACTGACATCAATTTATCGAAACGATGATGAAATGCTGATATAAAGTGTCGTATGATTTGAAAACGGCAACTATGCGTAAATTTGTTCAAGTTTTTGTTTCACAATGGGATATGCGGAAAAAATGCCAACTAAAATGTTCATACCAAATTGTTTTTTTTTATATCAGCCTTTTTTCTACATTGTAAGGATGGAAAATATTTCAACAGTCTACAGGACGCTATATTTCCAGCGAAATAAAATCCAGGGGTATTCAAATCTACATAGTAAATAAATATAGTTATATGTGCTATTCTAGGTAAGCGTGTTACACCCTAGGCTGCAGCAATGCTTAACATCAGGCAGGCTGTAGTCAAACGCGATCGTATCCCAGAAAAAAATGATCAAGATAAACTTTTTGTAGCAGAAGTGCTGCTCTCAGTCGCTATTTTACTATCATAGTTTTTTTTATACTTACGTATGTAGTTTTATATTAATTTAATTATTTGCACAATTGTTTTCGGTAGCGCGTGGCTTCTAAACAAATATTTGATTTGGTTTTTGCGTCATTTACTGTACTAGAGTATACATGTGACTTTGCTCGCGATATATAATGTAAAACAAAGTGAAGAATACTTATGGAATTGATAAATAATTTGAGTACTACCATCTCAGTAGTTAAAGGTAGAACAGTAATACCATGATGATCTGTCGCTGTGTTATTGGGTATGACAGAAACGATCTTCAAAGCGAGAGTGAATCGGTTCTTATCGGGTAAGCGCGCTCCATCTTTGGCCATAGCCTTTGCTTACCATTAGGTAAAGTATGGTCAAGTGCAAACCCGTACTAGTTAAAAAAAAAACAGATGAATGAACTAACTCAATTTTGCTGTATATTTATGTAGTTGGTCTCTAAGCAATGTTTATTAATTAATTTTGTGATGACGTAACTTTACTATAGTGTAAAGTTTATCTACCTCTCGTATTTTTAACGACAATTCATAGAGTTTGGTATTGTTTGACAAGCACTTTGTCGGTTTAATTTTTATGCTTTTAGCAAGGATTTCCATCCTAGTCAAAAAACTAAAAGCCATGGAATTCCATGGCTTTTAGTTTTTTTGACTAGTTGAACACTACTGCTACTACTGTCATAATAGGTAATTATTATGACAGTAGACAGTCAAATTTCGTAGATACAACAAAAAAGGACTTGGTATTTCCAAAGTTCTGGACTAATAGTTAATACACATTTTGTAATAAGACCTACCTATGTATATGAAACTCCAAGGTGACTGACTGATTGACTGACTGATATAGTGATCTATCAACGCACAGCCCAAACCACTGGACGGATTGGGCTGAAATTTGGAATGAAGGTAGATGTTATGACGTAGGCATCCGCTAAGAAAGGATTTTTGGAAATGCCACTTTTAAAGGGGTGAAATAGGGGATGCAAGTTCCACTTCTTAATGCGAGCGAAGCCGCGAGCACCCACTTGTTGAGTATAAACAGACACATATAAAAGAATATGATAAGATCAGAAGTTAGATTAGGAAGAGATCTTGCAAGATAGAAAGATAGAACATCTTCATACTAAGCAAGAATAAGCGAGTTTAAATTAAATCCGCGTCCATTATTCTGTTTCCCTCTACCCTTGGAAATAATACAGGAACTGAATGAGGAAAATATGGAATGACATAAAACTACTTCTCGGTTTTTCTGAGAATATAATGCACTGAATGAGGAAACGGCAGAGACGCAAGTTATGTGGTATCTGAACCATCTACATGGATTTTGATTTTATCTCTTTAGATGACAAATGGCATTATTATAGCAGAGGTGTAAAATTACCACCAGGTCTCAGACATTAGAAGAAATATATTGTTTATCTTATGATAAGAAAATAAATATAACGGCATTAAAGATGCGGTATTAGGTAATCTAACGGCGTATAAACGATGCGGGTTCCACTAGTTAGGTGTACAAAAACACTTGGTATTTACCAAAATATTAAATAATATATTTTTATTATGTAGTAAGTAAATAAGGCATTTGTGTTGCTCTAACACAGCTACATAAAACATACAAAGAAACATGTTATCGTACTGTTATATAGTATTTATCGGTATTCAAGTCGAGAACGAACCGGTTTCTTCAAGACTAGCGCATTTGATAATGAACCTTACCTAAACTTTAATTAAAAAGTGCGAGCATAATATTTCATTTAATTATTTGTCAAATCGCATGGCTAGCTCACAGATTCAAAAGAAATTGCAAATACAAGAAGCCAAATACTCAAAAATATATAAAACTAGCTGTGCTCGCGACTTTCGCGATGGTCGTTCGCGTGGAATAGTTATCTTAGGCATCAAACTTAATTTTGCAAACAACCTCTTCAGCTTTATAAATTATAGCTGTTACCCACGACTTGAACCTTTTTTGCAGCGCACGCAACGGAAGCCCTCAAAGATGAATTTTCCCGTTTTTTGCCCGTTTTTTCCCACATTTTCCATTGTTTCTTCGCTCCTATTCGTTGCAGCGTGATGTTATACAGCCTAAAGTCTTCCTCGATAAATGGTCTATTCAACACAAAAATAGTTTTTAAATTCGCACCAGTAGCTCCTGAGATTAGCGCGTTCAAACAAACAAACAAACTCTTCAGCTTTACAATATTTGTATAGATATTTTTTTTTCTCAAATTCCTTTTCAATCAGTTATTGTTTCGCAACTTCAAAAGTTGTTCGGATAATAAAAATCAAGTCTTTTGCCTTTAAAAAAAATGTGTAGGCACTTATCCATCTGTGTACATGTCATCTGTTATAAGAATGCACATGGGCCGACATTTCTAATGAGTATTTAATCGTTCTTGCAATTAATGTCACAGATATCTGCGGATACAGATACCGGGCGTGTGTTTTAGGAATTAACACTTATGTACTTATGTACTACTAGCTGTGCCTGCGACTTCGTCCGCGTGGAATAGTTATGTTTTCGCAGCGCGCGCAATCGAAGCCCTCAAAGATGAATTTTTCCCCCCGTTTTTTCCACATTTTCCATTGTTTCTTCAATCCTATTAGTTGCAGCGTGATGTTATATAGTCTAAAGTCTTCCTCGATAAATGGTCTATCCAACACAAAAATAATTTTTCAATTCGCACCAGTATGTAGTTCCTGAGATTAGCGCGTTCAAACAAACAAACATACAAACTAACTCTTCAGCTTTATAATATCAGTAAATATAGATTATGAGTAATCCGTTATATACCAGCTGTCATTTTTTTTATTTTACTAACAGAGCGTTTCGCGGTATAATCCTCATTAATCTGGAATAAAAAGTGGCCATGTGTTAATTCCGGGTCTAAGCTACCATTAATTTCATTAAAATCAGTTGAGCCGTTTGAGCGCGGAGAAGTAGCAGACATACGCACAAACTTTCGTTTTTATATATTATTACAATAGTATAAAATTGCATTCTGAACTGGTCTTACATTGGACACGCGTGCTTAGAATGTTTATAAATGTTCCTATTTAATATTATTAATCCATTTTTTCTTTTATACATGTCTTTTGTTTAAATCTGCTCGCTCTGATGCCATACATGACTATTAAAATCAGTTTAATTATTATAATTTGTAAGAGAAGAGGTAATTTTATTTATTCCTCTCCATCCAATGGTTGCCTGGAAGAGATTGCTTTTAGCAAGAAGGCCGGCACTTATGGCACTAGAATAGTTTATGTATCTTATTTTAATATTTTAGTTTTATACTTGTGTGACAATAAAGAATTCTCTATCTATCTATCTAATTTTGAAAAAGCCGACGCAATTAGCCGTGTAAACAGTTTCACACATATAATGTTACACTCTAATTAACTGGCAAAATAACTACCTATATTTTAAGCTCCTATTTAGTTTAATTTTAGCATGGCGGCGTAATCTTAGCCGAATCCTGTAAAGATGAAACCCGAAATAAGGTTCTAAGTTTTTATGAGTTTGTCATATTATGCTCATAGTTTCCATCTAAGAACATAGTTACTGCTTCCCTTCAAATTATCGTTAAGAGAAAACCATTTTAGTTTGAAAAATATAAATAAGTGTTTACTTATGTATGTTAACTATAATAAAAACAACACTTTACCAGAAGCTATTTTTCCTGCAAACTACAATCCAGGGGTCTGGAGTTAATAGGTACCTATGTTCTAGGTAAGCGTGTTACACCCTAGGCTGCAGCAATGCTTAACAGGCAGGCTGTAGTCAAACGCAAACCTATCCCAGGTAATAAAGCTAAAATACGCTACATCCTTGTTACTGTCAAAATCAGTGATTACTAGATTCGGTGATTTTAAATTCGTCATTTTATCACAATATTTGCAATGTCCTGAAATTCAGGCTTCTTATAAAAGCAGGTTTCAGGCTTCAGGGGAAAATAATATTTAAATAAATGAAATATTATTCACTAGCAGTACCCCGTGGTGTTACCCACGTTGATCTTAGATAATAATTAGCATCACTCTAATACAAGAGAGTCTGTTTAGATTTATTTGGATTGTTTTAAGATTTATGAAGTTTTGTCCTGACAAACACTCTCTGTAAATGATGATGATGAATATATGGTATGGATTAAATAGTCCATTTGAAGCGCCCGTAGCTCAGCTAGCGAAGGCAATCGCATGCGATTACCAATAATAAGAAACGGTCGACGAGGTCAGTCTTTGGATGGGTGACCGAATTAGTGGCATTCCATTTTGGGCGCTTCCGTGTATCGGATGACACGTCAAGTTGTAGGTCCCGGCTGTTTGTCGACTACGGCAGTCGTTAAGCCATATCAGAGGCCCTTAGGGCGGCTTGATTAACTCTCGACACCAGAGTTGGCCACTCTCATTCGATAAGAATAAGTCCATTTGACTGCATTCGCTATAGTCTGAAGGCCATCAGTATATCCTTACTTAAGGTATAAAGTGTCGACACGTGTATGTTTAATGTACTATGTTAATTAGCACTTACATCCATTACACAGGGCGTTAAAGCCGCCTTAATAAAGTAGCTCCAGTATACAATACTATACAATACAATTATAATAATACCTTCATATAATTGAAATATGTAACAGAAGAAACCAGATAAAAGAAATTGTTGTCACGCCTCAAAGGAACAACGGGTTGTCTTGATTTTTGGTAAGTTTGTAGTTATTGGCTCCAAAAAAGACATAAGCTGACATTTTATCTTAATCTAAGATCTAAAATAAATATAAATACTTATATGAAGTACATATCTTGAATACTAAATCCCAAAACTACGAAATATATATGGTCGCCAAAATTACCCTAATCACATATTTAAAAAAAAAATACACAAATATATTATAAAAAATTAAACAAGTCATCAAAGATGGATTAGCCAACCCAGGATAAGTGTTAAAAGATAAAAAAAAATGCCAAAAAAATATAATTGGCACAATACGCAAGCGTGCTGCAAAAAAGATAATAACTGACATTGAAATAAAATTAAAGTAAAACTCACCGGCAAAGGCCTCGGACGATGAAACAAGAAGTTTTAAAATAAAATACTCCTCCACAGCACACCACGAGAACTGTTATTTTATAGCGAAATACAGAAAATGTTCTAATTTGTAAAGACCACTTAACATCTTGTTTTCAATCAAAAAGTTTTTATTCAGACGCGTCCAAAGCGACTCATTAAAAACGAACAAGAAAAAACAAAAAAAAAGAATCAAATGTCAACACTCAAAAATGGAACACGTGGTTCCCGCGCGAAAATAGTGACGGGAAACACCGGGAGCTGTTATCGATAGATTAAATTAAACGATTTAAAAAAAAATGTCGCACGTCGTTTTCTTGTGGAGTCGGTACGTCGAATGAATGTGCAGGTATATTATCGCAGCGGCTTAAGTTTTTAAGTCTGTACAAATGCTGTACAAACATTATTATAAATTAAATTGCGTTCCGGTGATGGGATTGGTTTGGCGAATCGCGGAATCGAGTCGCGTGATCTGGTTGGTTTGGATCGATCCAGTGAGGCAGGAAACTGTTATAGATATGACAGGTGGAATTTTGTCCGGTCGGGATCGCAGGAAATGTTAGGCTATGCTAAAATATATGAATAAAAAAAATGATTATGTAGTGAGCTGCATCGCTTAGACCATCTTTAGGCTTTTTTAAAGATTTTGTAAATGTATTTTATAGTCTTAGAAGTAGTAACTATACTTTTTCCTACATTAATGATGTTATTAATAAAAAAAGTTGAATTATACACATGTGTACTTTTACTCAATGTACGGTATCCGTTTGCGACTATCAAAGTTAAGCTACTGTAGTCGCAGTCACATCTTTGATGGGTGACCGTGACAAAAGATATAGTGACATTTACATTTGAACGTTTCCGTAGCCTGGATTGTACGTTAAATTATAAGTTCCTGTTTGAGTTAAGCCATGTCAACAATACGTAGCGTGATTTGATAATTAATTATAACCAAACTCATACGACCTTACTTTCTTTACATTATATTATTTTTTACTGATTGAGTCATCATAAAACATTCATAGATTAATAACGTAACGGTAATAATAATATCTCTATCAGTTTCTTTTCTTTTTTTCTTAGGGCAATTAAAAAAAAAGTTAATCCTAGATTTCGATTTGAATTTTCGAACAACTTATAACAACATATCGTTATAAGAGTAGATTACAAAGGTAAAGTGTCTCTAATAAACCGTGTAGTGGAGCGTGCAAAATGTGTTAGATAGAAATTAGACATCACTATCAATATTTTTTTTATGTAAGACTAGTGGGTGCTCTCGGCTTCGCTCGTATTGAGAAGTAAAACTTGCATCCCCTATTTCACCCCTTTAAAAGAGGCATTTCCAAAAATCTTTTCTTAGCGGATGCCTACGTCATAACATCTATCTTCATTTCAAATTTCAGCTCAATCCGTCCAGTGATTTGGGGTGTGCGTTGATAGATCACTATATCAGTCAGTCAGTCAGTCAATCAGTCAGTCACCTGTTTTATGTATATAGGTAATTAAAAAAAAACCACCATCTTAGAAGCATCCTCAAGTAAAATAGTAATAAAAACTAGCCCATTCTGAAATATAAAAGTACTGGATCATTCCAATCAACATTAAGAACACCAACATAAAGCTGATGTTACGAAACTACAACACGAATTGTCAGAAACAAATAATGTTGACGTTTGAATACCTTGTAATATAAAATGACACTTTCATTATACCGGACCTTATCTACACGCTTGGCAAACAATTAATGTCCAATACCCAACTACCAATAACAAAATACGCCCTAAATTCCCTAAAAAACAGGGTAAATGTAAATTTAACACTTAAGCTAATAAAGTAATTGAATTGAACACAAAGCATTATTTGGGCAGAGGCTAATTTTTAAAATAAAAATAAAATTATTTTATTAACGAAATTATTAATTTCACGTACAATCTAATTTATTTATTTGCTCAAACCAGACTATAACTACAAAAAACGAAGTATTACAAAAGCTAAGAATGAGTACGAACGATTGAATTTATTCAATTTCATAGTTTCTCAGTTTCCCCAATTAATGAGCAAAAAAAAACAAATGCCAATCATAGGCGTCTTATTCTATCTCATTTTATTTTTTACAGGGAATGTGTTTGCACTTCACCACAATCATATGAAAAAATATGAATATGAAACGGGATTTAAATATGAGTATGTGTTAAGTACTTGTTTAGTAATAAGATTAAATAAATAAATAAATAACTTTGTAATAGACTGTAAATACTTACTAATGAGGCGCTGCGACTCAAAGTGGATCCTGGCTTCCGACACGTGGAGACGCCACTCCTCTCGGTTCTGCGCCATCTCCTGCACTCGGTGGCATGGAGTTGTTGCAGATCCTCCTCTACCTGCTCCTTCCAGCGGTACTTGGGACATCCGACTGGCCGTCGACCGTTCAGTAGTCCCAAGTATATTTATTTATTTATATTTATTAAGTACGCTTTCTTCAGCACCCCCACCAAGCACCATCCAATAGACTGTTAATAGATAGTTTGTTTGGCAAGCGTGTGCGCAGGGTATAAATATGAGTAGAATTACAATGACGCGTTAGATTTACTTGAATTGAGGTCGACGACCCAATTGAAATAATATTTGATTGTTACACTATTTGAATATTAAATATTCTAGCCTTCCTTGAGTTGTATTCTTCATCCCTTCTTCTTCTTCTTATCGAATGAGAGTGGCGAGGTGTCGAGAGTTTATCAAACCTCCCTAAGGGTCTCTGAAATGGCTTAACGACTACCGAGACAAACAGCCGGGACCTACAATTTGACGTGTCATACGACCCACGAAAGCGTTCAAAATGGGTCGACAATCCCCCTAATTCATAGTATAAACTTTCCTGTACTGGAATAGAAACAGCTGTTAAAGCAGGCTTCCGGAAAAGTTAGATTATTTTAACACATTTCTTTACAATTTTTAGTAACCAAATAGAAAATTATAAGCCAAATTATACGTTACTAGCGGTGCCCCGCGATTGTACTCGCGGTAATTGCATACAAACTTTGATCTCCCATTTTATCCCCTTGGGGGTTGGTTTTTTTAATTACTGGTGGTTGCCCGCGGCGTCACTCGCAATATTTTGGAATAAAAAGAAGCGTTTAAATAAACAGTCAAAAATTCCTAAATCTGCTGAAACGAGCTTGGATTTAAAGTAAGTATACACAAATTTTTTTTTCTTATATTTCTTGTGTTCAGATTTGCGACTCTCTTTAGCTTTATTATATGTACTATATACATACATAGCAGATTAACATCCATAGAAAGCATAGTTAGTAATTCTGGCTGGTAATACATACAAATCTATTATATGATTGCAATCTTTATACTACTAATTAACTTACCATTGAGCGAGTGTGGCCCAGCGGTTCCAGTGTCTGCTTTTCATCCAGACGCACCCTGGTTTGAATCTGCCCTACACCAATGACTTGTATTTTCAAGTTATGTGTGGATTTGCACTCGCTTAACGGTGAAGGAAAACATCGTGAGGAAACCGACATGTTTGAGGACCACAATATCCGAGGACATGCGTCTTCCGTGGAAGGACCTGGGCGCCCACCACGATGTATCTGCCCAAGAAAACTCCCCTAATGAATTAATTCTGCGGGGAGTCACGACCCCCAGTCATGAGGAAATACGACTCGAAGAGAAAGAACTTACCATTTATCATATTATCAGTATGAATGGCGTGATAGTGTGATTTATCACTTACTGTGATGATACATTCAAAGAGAAGACGTGAACCTAGTCAGAGTACAAATAATATCAATGTAATGAATTTAAATTCATAGACAAAGTAACTCAGAGACGGCTAATTTATAACGTGTAATAAAACTGAAGAGGGCCGAAAGTCTGAACATTGCAGATATAAAAATAAATGTTTTTAGGGTTCCGTACCCAAAGGGTAAAACGGTACCCTATTACACATGTCAACTCTGGACTAATTACACGAAAAAATCGCACAACTCCATCAGAGTTGCATACAACAACATCTACAGGCAGCTCATGGGCCTGTCGCGGAGCTGCAGTGCATCCGGTATGTTTTTTGACGCACGCATTGACAGCTTTAATGCTATACAGCGCAAGAGGATTGCTTCTTTTATGTCCAGAGTTGACATTTGTAAAAACAGTATTATTAAGAGTCTGTCTGACCGCATGCACATGACTGCAACATACCGGCAATGGTTGGATATTGTCACGTAATCTGTATTTCTACATAATTTAATTTAATCTTGTTTTATGCCTTTATATTGTACTTTTGTGTGTGAACTTTTCTATGGACCCTGCTGTCTGAAATAAAGACCTATTATTTTTATTATTATTACTAAGCCTCCGCTGTCTGTCTGCCTGTCTCCAGGCTGTATCTCATAAACCGTGATAGCTTGAAAGCTGAAATTTTCACAAATGATGTCCGTTGCCGCTAAAACGAAAATACTACAAATTTAAAAAATAAATATTAAGGGTCCCCATACAATAAACGTGTTTTTTTTTCGTATATTTTGCTCAATATTAAAAACGGTAACAGGTAGACGCTTCAGATTTTCACAGAATATTGACTTGTATATTACTTTTTAAAATAAGTAATTAAATAACAATAAAGTAAATATAAAAGGGGGGCTCCCATACAACAAACGTAATTTTTAAGCAATTTTTAACCGATCTTAATAAACAGGGCCTTTTGCATTGCTAAGCAAGATTAGGCGAAGCTAAAAAAATTGGTAATATAAAATAAAAGAAATGAAATGAAATGAAATTTATTGTCAGGCAACTAGGTAGGTTTGACAGGTTCATAAAAACTTATAACATAATCTAGGGGCTAGACATGTTATAGGGCAGGATAGTACTCTAGCCGCTGCCCGTGTGGGCTTACAGACATTGTTATGATTAAAAATACAAACACGTTATTTAAATATAGCTATGATGATACATTGAAAAGAAATTCCTTGTCACATAAATGTCAAGAGAATACATGTTACATAATCAAATTATCATTATATGTCATCTTTATCTTCTAGATACAATTTAACGGAGTAGTATGCCTTTTTTAATAGATAGTCATTTAACATCTTTTTAAATTTTGGTAACTGATCGATACATCTGATTGTTTTAGGCAATCGATTAAATAGTGTCGTGGCCATACAAAATACACTTTTTGACAAGAATGCTGTATTCGATTGTTTTACATATAACTCCCTAAGATAGAAGATACGTTTATTACATACTAGTTGGTGCTCGCGGCTTCGCTCGCATTAAGAAGTAAAACTTGCACCCCCTTTAAAAGTGCCATTTCCGAAAATCCTTGCTTTCTAACCGGATGCCTACGTCATAACATCAACCTTCATTCCAAATTTCAGCCCAATCCGTCCAGTGGTTTGGGCTGTGCGTTGATAGATCACTATATCAGTCAGTCACTCACCTTTAAGTTCTATATATTTAGATTATTGAATGTATGTATGTCGGAATTTCTTAGCGATAATGACTTGTCTATGGGGCATAATGTGGGTGCTTTTATCTAATCTAGTGCAAACAGTGGCGCACGCACATTTATCGTGTTTGATACATTATAAGTTATTACATGTTCATGCATATATGACATGACAGAACATACATCATCACACTAACGTTGTAAAGGCGGAAGTTTGTGTGATGATGATAATAATATTTAGTTACTGTTTTAGTGAGTGTGTTTTTAGTTTGATCACGCTCAAATGACAGAACCGATATGATTAATTTAAGTGATGAAATTTAGCATGGAGGTAGATTTAATTATACTAACTGGTAATATTATGGTGCGAATTGAAAAAAATTGGGAAAATTACTAATTTTTGAGGGCTTCCGTTGTATGCGCTGCGAAAACGGTTGAAGTCGTGGGTAACAAGCTTTAATTTATAAAGCTGAAGAGGTTGTTTGCAAAAATAAATATGATGCCTAAAATACCTATTCCACGCGGACGAAGTCGCGGGCAAATCTAGTCATAAATAAAAGAAATACCAAAACGGGTAGCCCGGTTATACGTTTTGAGATGAGAAACATAAACTTAATTAATAACTACAATTGAGAACTTCCTCCTCTTTTTGGAGTTAATTAATAAGCAAACAATACGATAAGCGCCAATTAATAAATTTAAACCAAATTGACATAAATATTTTTTTTTCTTTATTTAAGGGATTTTTCGAGTTCTTCTACTAAGCCACACTCGCTTTAAAAAACCCAACATGCGTCATAGATGTCATTTAATTTTAACCCTGAGTGAAACACAGCCCTATAATTTTACATTTAATTACGTTGTAATTAAACCCAAAATTGATACAGCCCTCGGATTTGTGTTCTAAATTATACAACGCTGTAAATCATAAACATTAAATCTGACCTCGTAAAATCATCCACTGATAGGCACTTTTATATATATTTACTCGTGGTGGCTTCGCTCGCATTATTTCAGGATAAAAAGCTTATGACACGAGGCTCGTTAAACCTCATACTACCTACATAACAAAAATCATGTTGATCCGTTCAGCCGCTTCGTCCGCGTGGAATAGTTATTACCATAAAAACGGTTCTAGTGAGTTAACCTTAAAATATAGACATATATTATTGTTGAAGACATTTTAAGAGAATTAATTCTTTCCTACATATTTTTGTGACATCTTAAACCGTTTTCGCAGCGCATGCAACGGAAGCCCTCAATAATGAATAATTTTCCCTGTTTTTTCCACATTTTCCATTATTTCTACGCTCCTATTAGTTGCAGCGTGGTGTTATATAGCCTAAAGCGTTCCTCGATATATGGTCTATTAAACACAAAAATAATTTTTCAATTCGCACCAGTAGTTCCTGAGATTAGCGCGTTCAAACAAACAAACAAACAAACTCTTCAGCTTTATAATATTAGTATAGATTTCAACTATACCAAAATGTATTTTTTTCCAATATCTTTTATGTTTAGATTTTTGGCCCTCTTCAGCTTTATTTTATGTACCTTTAGATAGATTAAGCATATAAACGTACCTACCATCCGTACATACTAAATCCAATGCGCCTTAGTGTCAATATATCTACGCATATACCTCCTCCTCCTCTAGGCGATAGCTCAATGCTGAGCATCGTGATGACCCCGACCAAAATATATTACCATATAAACGCATATACCTACCATAACATTATTAAAGCAATATAGAATGTTTTGTTAAGTTTTAGTTTGTTTCTAAATTGTAGTATAATTACTACAATTTAGAAACAAACTTAAACAAAAGTAATTTATTAGCAAACGAAATCCATAGATAATGCAAGTTTTACCCTTATATAATTTGTTTTATTGAAGCATTTCCTTAAAATGTAGAAAATGTTTTTTTTTTTAATTTATCTCTCGTTTTTAAGAATGTCTAGTCATACAAAGGTGGCAAGATTTTCTTATAGTTAGATCTAATAAGTAATAATAACTGTGATAAGTCTTTACCCGGATTCAACGTTGTTTCGTTCGAAATCGACACACAATGAGAAAAACTAACAAAATTATCATTTTATGGCTAAACAAATATTAAATTAGAGCCGGTTGAACGCGAAGTTTTTGTATAAATATCCGTTTATAAGTAGTTTGATGCCATTTATATATTTTTTTTTTGTTTTGGCTTTTGCGAATATATGAATTCGCAATTCTGCCAATGTCAAGTGGGAAGATAGGCCATCAAACTGAGAAATTTTATGTGAAATATCGATATGTACGGTGGTTTTAAATTGCACAGTTGAGCCATTTATATTATTTTAGTGGTTTAGAGACGATGGTTGTGATGGTTTGAATTTTAAGTTTAAACTGATATTTTTAAAGAAGGTTGTCTATCAAATGAAACCTCTATTCTATTAATGCAAATGGAAAAGTATACCTATGTACTTAGTTAGTGTAATTTTTCATATATATTATATTTCTATTTACTTATGTGGGGAGTTCTCTTGGACAGATATATCGTGGTGGGTGCCCAGGTCCTTCCACGAAAGACAAATGTCCTCGGATAATTGTGGCCAAACTTGTCAGTTTCCTCACGATGTTTTTCTTCACCGTTAAGCGACTGCAAATCCACACATAATTTAAAAATACAAGTCATTGGTGTAGTGCCGGATTCGAACCAGGATGAGTCAGGATGAAAAGCAAACACTGAAACCGCCGAGCCACAATCGGTTAAATAAAATTATAACACTGAATAAATACGGTCTAAAAATATAATTAGATATTTCTATCTTTTATAAATAGTTTTACAGTTTCTTCTCCGTTAAAACAAAAATAAAGTAATGAAAAAATATTTTTAGATACACATATATACACTAATAAAACTAAAAAAAAAAAATGTCTAAAAATTGAGTCAGTAGCAGAATTACCATACATTTCATTATTTCTGTTACCAACTAACCCTCTCAACGATTTAGAAACACAATTTACCCAAAATAATAGAATTATTGTAAAGTTAATGAAAGCAAAACATTTAAAATTTATCTTATTTCGAGTTGTTGTTTCATTTGGGTTAAATTCTGGAAATACGTGTTTAAAATGAAACACCGTTTAGGAAAATAGCTATCCGTAACTAGAACCGCCCTAGGCTTGGTTTTCTAAGTAAATTTCATTGAGTAGGCAGTTGCTATGGTTCAGAAATAGACAGTATAATACAGCTGCTGTTTTATAAAGTACCTACTAGTGGACGCCCGTGGCTACGCTCGCATTATTCCGAGATAAAAAGTAGCCTATGACACTTCTAAGACCTCATACTTCCTACATATCAAATATCATGAAGTTCCGTTCAGCCGTTTTTGCGTTATGAGCGTTTATATAAATAAACAAAATTCTAAAAAAAACATGTTCTGTTAGCTATTTAAACTATACTAAAAGAATGTTTTTTGTCGAATATATTTTATGTACAGATTTTTAACCATTTTTAGCTTTATTATATGCATGGAAGATGTTCACAATTTATGGGACCGGCTCTCAACCTACCTGATTTGATTCTACATATATGTGATAGGATTTATGGTTCACAACATAGGAGAATGAATTAAGTTTGTAGAACTGACATCTGTCAAATTTTGTACTGCGACAGTTGTCGCTGAAAATCAGACACAAAATAATTATTTACCCAGTTACGATAAAAATAGGGCTTTAAAAAATACGCTTCTATAGTTCTGTTGTCATGTTTATCTATTTCCTTTTCGCTAAAGGCTTATGCTCAGCAGTGGTCTAGCCTAAAATCAGTCAATGATTAATGACTTAATGATGCCTTACATCATAATCGGCCTTTATAAGATCACTTATAAATACGTCAAACTCACTATACTATACAATACTTTTCTTTTTGCGAAAAAGGTAACAAAAGCAAAAACAACAATGCACCCCGCTGTTAAATAAACTTATTCTATTAAAAGCTCATTTAGAGTAATTTGTCTTATTAACTTGATACAAACAAACTGTTTTATTATTTTTATGACACCCGTAGGGACTAGATTGATTCGATTACCGAAATCGATTTAAACTCGATTCTTGTTATCGTTAGATAGAGATCATATCTATTTTAAGAAAAAATATAATGAGTTTGCACTTGACCATGATTCGCCTGATGGTAAGCGATCATTATGGTATAGGATTAAAGCGAGTGTG
Organism: Macaria notata; assembly: GCA_927399415.1. Lineage (NCBI taxonomy): Eukaryota > Metazoa > Arthropoda > Insecta > Lepidoptera > Geometridae > Macaria > Macaria notata. The sequence goes on along the minus strand of OV656750.1, from coordinate 947,256 downwards.
GCTCAGCGGTGAAGGAAAGCATCGTCAGGAAACCGACATGCTTGGACCACAATATCCGAGGCCATGTGACTTCCGGGACCGATGTATCTGCCCAAGAGAACTCCCCTAACAAATTAATTCTGCGGGGTGTCACGACCCTCAGTAATGAGAAAATACGATTCAAGAGAGAGATGGTATAGTATGGAACGTTCTGCTTACTCAGTAAGATATATTTATAAATGTCAAGAGGTTTTGAAATTGTACTTTGAGCTTTTAACCGGGCTTAGCAACTGTGTTTCAATGAGAGCTTTACGATCCAACATTTTCTACTTAAAAAAACACATTATCGATTTTCTAGGATCTCAAAAATAAAGGTTTCGTCACGATGTTTTCCTTCGATCTACAAATTACTTGAAAGACAAGTCATTGGTGTGAGCTGGGATCGAACCGGGGTGCGTAAGAATGTAAGGCGGACGTTTTGACACCGTGCCATGCTTGTAAAAAAACCTTACTAATAAATTATCAGTGATCCTGCATAAAAAATAAAGTATCTTCCTTAGTAACAGCCCGCAAAGTTCTTTGCCCTAAAAATCTTACCTGAGATAAAAATAAATGGAATAGCTTCTTTGCTTCTTGAGTCCGCTATAACCTCTATTGAAAATCAAATCATTCAATTATTCATTTAGGGTTTAAAATAAGTATAAAAGTTTGGGATGATTCTGTAAGACATTTTGTACTTATTTTTAGGGTACAGCACAAAATTAGCGGATTTCAGGATGAACTTAATTTTGATTTGATTGTTGCTTATTGTATCAGAGTAAATTAAGTGTTTATTAAATAAACTAAATGAAAACTTAAATACTGAAACTGGTTTGGATTAATAAATTTCTCTTTATGCAATTTTTATGCACCAATAAAATTAAGGTATAGGTATAGCGGCACTTCAAGAAGTTAGATGGCCTGGAGAAGGAGAGTGTAACATAGATAACAAAGTAACCCTCTTTTATAGTGGATCAAGCACAGGCCACCATGTGTACGGAACTGGCTTTTTAATTGAGAATAGTCTCTTGGGAAGTGTTGTTCGTTTTGATGCGGTCTCGGATAGACTTTCTGTACTACGCCTTAAGAGCCAATTTTCTAATATCACCATCATTAATGCATATGCCCCGACAGAAACAGATAGCGACATAGCAAAAGACCAGTTTTATGACGAATTAGAAATCGTTTTTGACCGGATAAGCAGCTATGATGTTAAAATGCTAGTTGGTGATTTCAACGCTAAAATTGGGAGAGAAGAAGCGTATGTACCTACTATTGGCCGACACAGCAAGCATAGTGTCTCAAATGACAATGGTATACGGCTTATCAGTTTTGCAGCCACGAAATCGCTTGTCATTAAAAGTACCATGTACCCCCATAAAGATATCTATAAGGGTACTTGGAAGTCCCCAGATGGCAGAACGGTTAACCAGATCGACCACGTCATTGTTGACGACAGGCACAAAACCACGATACAAGATGTCCGAGTATTTAGGGGTGCGGACTGCGATAGTGACCACTATATGCTAAGGATAAAAATGAAGGTTAAGATCCAGACCAAGAAAAAGGCACGAGAACGCGTTGACGATGTTATCGACGTAGAAAAACTGAAGGATCCGATAACGCGAGCAGAATTCCAAATTGAGATCAGCAACCGATTTAAGGATCTACAGATTGAAGATGAGGAGGTCGATGATTTCTGGGATGGCTTGAAAAGCAGTATTAAGGAGGTAGGGCTGAAAACGATCGGTAAGAAGAAGCGCGGTAAAAAGAGAAAGTGGTGGACTGAAGAGTGTGATAAGATAGTTGAGGACACTAGGAAGTATCGCATTCTAGCTGAGCAGAATTTACAATATCAGCAACGATATGATGAGCTTAGACAAGAGGCCAAACGGACGATCAGAAGGGCAAAAAGAAAGCAGATGGAAACTATCGTTTCAGACATGGAGATCCTCATCAGAGCTAATGAATCGCGTAAGTTTTTCCAGGAAGTCAGTTCCATCAAGAAAGGATATCAGCCATTCACGCAATTTCTAACTGGTGAGAATGGTAACCTTATAACTGACTCGGAGGACCTCAAGAAGAGTTGGAGAGAGTATTTTCAAGGATTGCTTAATTGTGCTGAACCAGAGCAGCCCGTGACGTCAAACTCCGATATGCTCGAGGATTCGAATGAGGACCTGCTGACATTCGAAGAAGTGAGGAAAGCCGTCATGAGACTGAAGAATAACAAGGCTCCTGGTATAGACAGCTTACATGCCGAGACTTGGAAATACGGAGGAGGTGCCTTGCACACAAAGTTGTACGAGTTACTTTGTAAGGTCTGGGCATCAGAGCGACAGCCTCGGGAGTGGAATGTGGGTGTTATCTGTCCGGTACATAAGAAAGGCTGCAGGAAGAAGTGCTCAAACTACAGAGGTATTGCTCTTTTACCAACGGCTTACAAAGTTCTCTCTTACGTGCTGCTTGAAAGATTGGAACCACACGCGGAAAAAATCATTGGTGATTATCAGTGTGGGTTCCGCCGTAATCGCAGCACTGTGGACCAAATTTTCCTCCTCAAGCAGTTGATGGAAAAAAAATGGGAGTACGCGCAGAGCATTCACTCGCTTTTTGTAGACTTCAGTAAAGCCTACGACAGCATTGACAGAAGTGCACTATATGCCATACTTACCAACTTTGGCATCCCGCGAAAGCTCATTGCCCTTCTTAAGATGGCCACCGGAGAGAGTAAAATGCGGGTTAGGGTTGGGAAAGAACTGACGGAGGAATTTGATGTAGTTACTGGCCTTAAACAGGGAGATGCATTGTCCCCAATGTTGTTTAATTTAGCGTTGGAGCATGTAATTCGAAGAGTCATTGCACTTGACAACGGAGTAGTGCTAAATGGACAGCATAGGGTGATTGGCTATGCAGACGACCTAGCCCTCATAGGACAAACGAAAGATGAGGTAGTGAGTGCTGTGCAGACCTTAACTCAAGAGGCCGCCAGGGTGGGACTCAGAATCAACCATGAAAAAACGGAGTATCTTCACATGAAACGGTACAGAAACGGCAGGCAACAGCGCACAGATCTTCAGGTGGGAGATACTGTGTTCAAAGGCACGGCAAGCTTCAAGTATCTGGGGTGCACTATAACGGACAGAAATACCAGGGAGGAGGAAATTAACATCCGGATCCATAATGCCCTTCGTTGTAGTGCAGGCCTCCATAAGGTGTTGGTGTCCAAGCTATTAAGCCGGAAAACGAAAATCAGGATCTACAAGACAGTAATAAGACCGATTTTAATGTATGGTAGCGAGGCTTGGACTTTGACTCTCAAGGAAGAAGAGAAATTGCTCGTGGCAGAAAGAAAGATCATGCGTAAGATTCTGGGTCCAACTCAGGGGCAGGACGGTAGCTGGATGTTGAGGAAGAATCTGGAGATTGAAGAGCTGGTGGGTGAGCCGAATATTATGGGAGAGACGAAGGCCCATCGACTTCGCTGGCTGGGGCACTTAGTGAGGATGGGAGATGATCGTAGCGTGAAGAGAGCCTATCTCGGTGTGCCGAGTGGCCGCCGACCTGTCGGACGGCCGAGGTATCGCTGGAAGGACGCCGTGGAGTCAGATCTGCGCGAACTTCAAGTAGCTGACTGGCGGGAAGCGGCTCGAGACCGGGACCGGTGGCGATCTCTTGTATCGGAGGCCAAGACTCACTTCGGGTCGCTGCGCCAGCGGAGTAAGTAAGTGAGTAAGTAATAAAATTAAGGGAAGAAAAACTAAACATACTACTTCTAACTACTATAAAAAAGGGGCACTTAGAAAATCTTTAGAAAAGCCTAAAGATAATCTAAGTGCTCCAGCCCACTACCAGAGGGCAGCGTGCCCAGCATACTGGCCGCATTACCACGATTGATGGCAATGCTGATTCGTTGAGCCAGAAAAAGGCCAACATTTTGGTCATGCGTCGCGTCAACCAAGCGCTCCGAGAGGTTTTGAAAACTAGTATGAGCTCCCGGACACCACGGCCCCAAAGTCTCGACTCCAAAAGGCTCAAATATGTAACCTCGGCCGAGGTAGCATATTTGCGTCTCTTGTGATGCTCGGCAATAATAGCCGCCGCTCCAGCCCGACACCGTGTCAAAGACAGATGAGACGGCGCCAATGTGTCGACGCAAGTAATAAATGTATTGTACATAGTTTAAGGTCAAATTTTGTGTAGATTTATAACAATGTTTGAGAACCAGGGTACTTGACCTTTGGTTATCTGCCTAAGAGAACTTTTTTAGTGAATAAATGCTGCGGAGGAGTTACAACCCTAAATAATGACTATGTTGAAAAGGAGAAAGAGGATTTAAGAAAAAAAAAATGCAGCGGGTCCCTCCGTCATTCAATTTGTTATTATTCCTAACAGATTTTATTTATATCACCGCAGGTACTTGGTAACAAAATCTAATCTTATTTAAGACCTTAACTAAATAAAAATAATAATATATGAAATTGATGGGCCTTTGACCGCAATTTACCGGTTTACATCTGTTTTATTACCACAAAAGAAATATACCAAAATGAGGACATATTCTAAAAAAGCTTCGAATTGGATTTTAAGGGTTCAAGGTTAACACTTGAAATTAAAATTAACGAACAAAAGTTTGGTACTTACAACGTTCACTTTGGTTATTTTAACTAAATTTTTTAGGTCATAAATAATGAGTTAAAAATTTACATATAAGATAACTAGTTGGTTCACGCGGTTTCTTCTCCGTGGTTCATGATAAAAGTAAGTCATGTTCTTTATTTGTGACCCTATCTCTCTTTGAGTCGTATTTCCTCATGACTGAGGGTCGTGACTCCCGCGCAGAATAAATGTATTAGCGGATTAAACCTTATACTCCTTAAATTTATGGTCCCGGCTGTTTGTCTACACTACAAACATCTTTAATCCACTTTTGCTAACTCTTAACACTATACTTAGCCACTCTCATGCAAAATCACTTGTATAGCAAAATTAGAAGTCTTAAGGCTGTTTCAAAACTCTCGACACCAGAGTTGGCCCCTCTGTTAATTATAAGATACCTACTGATATCTGAAATATCTGCACCGTGTATTCTATCACGTGTTGCGCTATGATTCATTGTCCATTCACGCACCGGTCTTACGAGAGATGTCAACTGATTGGCCCAACCACACGTCATACGTGACGTCATGTGTTTTACTCACGTAGGCTATTTGGATATTTTTTTTTTGGATAATTGGATAGGTTCTAAATTTGAAAGAATAGCAAATACTTCAATGAGAACTCTTGTAAGCTGAAATTAAGGAGTAAAAAAATAATAGAACAATATAGAAAAGAACTTAGAAAGTATTAAAGCTTAAGAAAAGATATTAGATATCTATACTTATATTATAAAACTGAAGAGTTTATTTGTTTGTTTGAACGCGCTAATCTCAGGAACTACTGGTGCGTTTTGAAAAATTCTTTTTGTGTTGAATAGACCATTTATCGAGGAAGGCTTTAGGCTATATACCATCACGCTGCAACTAATAGGAGCGAAGAAACAATGGAAAATGTGGAAAAACGGGGAAAATTACTCATCTCCGAGGGCTTCGGCGGACGAAGTCGCGAGCACAGCTAGTTATTGATAAAGATAAGAAACAAGCGATTCTATACTGGCCATCGTATTATAAACAAAATAAGTTATTTCACGCGACGTACTTCTTTCACACGATGCTAAATTATTAATAAGTAGATAATTAAGCTTTAATTCGTATCACTAATATAGGTTTCTTCTAGGCAAGAGTACTACATCTTAGACTACAGTGGTGCTAAACATCAGGCAGACTATCGTCAAATGTATCCCCATTTTGTGTAAAAAAAAATCGAATAGTCCAGTCTATTCGTTTTTTTTTAATACCGAATAGGGATACTTCTTCTAAGTTAGCCTTGTTACTTTGCTCGTAAACTAATGAATGCCATCTTAATTTCATTTTAAAAACCCAACTCAATATTGTAAAAGTGCTTCTACTAAAATGACGATCGTCGTGGACACGAGCTTTTAGTCACGTAGGCATTTCTAAGCTCGCCGAGCTTTTAAATTTAAACCTTATATCTCAACGCTTTTTACGAGTATATGGCGAAGGAAATTTTTAAACATTCAATGCGGGCAGGCATGCTATTCATATTTTTATATTTGATTATTATATTTTTTTCCTATTAGGTACATGTCTGAACACTTTTAATATAAAATTTACAAATACAAAAAAAAAATACTTGGAACTCAAACCTGCCATGGTGATCAGCTATCAACGCACAGCCCAAACCACTGGACGGATCGGGTTGAAATTGGACATACAGGTAGATGTTATAACGAAGGCATCCGCTAAGAAAGGATTTTTGGAAATGTCACTTTTGAAGGGGTGAAATAGGGGATGCAAGTTTTACTTCTTAATGCGACCGAAGCCGCGAGCACTCACTAGTTACTCATAAAAAATATTTAAATTTTATTTACAAATATGTCATATCTTGCCAGTAATAAACAACTAATTCTCACAGCTTTACCTTCAACTACACAGTCGTTTCTGTTAGTGCCGCCAGATTGCTATAATCAACTTGTCTAATGCATGATATTTACTCTTAATAGCCCAATATTATATATATTACTCAACTAGTGGTTATATGGAAAAAATACCGACTCATTGACCTATATTTAAACCTTATCTCAAAAAACTACTAAAACCGATTTTGAATAAAGTTACGCTGTTCTCTTATTTCATACAAAACATACTAGACCTCTATTTTATCCAATTCTGACATCAAATCGAAAGTTTTCTAAAGTTAACCCAATTTAATATCTATGCATGAGATTTCCAAAATGCTATCAATATTTCCACGTTGCATTGCTCAGTTTTTTTACAAACAACTAAGTACAAACCAGCATTTTGAAGACCATCATCAATAACAAAAGAACACAAGAAAGAAGAAAAAGTCTTCTCTTCTCTTACGCCAGTACTACCTGTCTTACGCTGTTCTTGCCCATCTTCTTCCTTTTTATTCGTCTTCTTTTTATTTTAGAGACCTGACACTTGAAATTAATATTAGGTTTTTACCTATGAAATTGCCGATTTGTATGACGAAATTGAGAAAAATGATATTTCCATATTGTATGGAAATGTCTGAACAGATTTAGATGCAATTGATAAACTATAGTTAGATGGAAAAAAGCTATGCACTGCGTATATCAATTTCTCAAAAACAGAGTATATGATAAAAATATACCTAGTTAAAGTAGTGAAACCGACGACACATTGAAAGAGGTGTTTTCAATGACTTCCCTATAAGTAATATGCACTAGTAATACATTTTTTTTATCTAAAAGGTACATAATTCAACAATTGATACAATTAAATTTGTATTTGGATAAAATATAGCTGTACGTAAAAGTAACAAACAGTTTAAAATGTAAGAAAAAACGGCAATTTCATCGGTAAAGACCTATTATTAATTTGAAGACAACCAACATCCTTGATATTTAAAATCCCCGCACTTCGTCCATGGTAAAAACCTGCGAACCTTTCCATTGATATGATATTTTCCTCAACCAATCGCAGCGATGTATTTCATCAGTTGCATGCGTCTAGTCAGGTAAACCCTAGCCTTCAATTAACTAGAGCTTAGCATGGTTACATTGACAATATTGAATATGAATCTCTCAGAAAAGAACTTCCAGGAGGCTGAAAAAACTTATTAAAATTTCCATTTTTGTTTTTCAGTGTTTCAGCTGGAAAAAAAAAGTCTTTACCTTTTGTAAATATTAAACACAATTCTCAGTTTCGATGGGCTATATTAATAAAGTGCATTTAAAACAAAATAATTATATATACTTACTTTGATTTCAATGCTCGATACTGGAAAACCGTTGCGTGATTCACATTTAGTATTGCCTTATAAGAGTGCTAAAGCCTGGCCTAGAGTCAAGACTTGTCTTGCATCATGTAATTCATATATTCCGAGAATTCATATCACGTAAAATCAGAGGAAGTTTTCAATGGGCTCTGTTTTATAATAATAATTAAATAATTGACTGAATTTCAATGAGTTTGGAGGAAAAAAAAACTAGTAAAATGTATGTGACCCGAAAAAAAAATGTTTGCAACCTTATTTGTCTCCCAAATAATAAAAAACTTTTTGCATTGTTGTATACTATTACAATACATATTTTATTGTGATAATTTTGCTGCTAATTACTGGATACAATAAAATATACTAATAAGAAACCTTTTTGTGTTAAATAAAGGTAAAACTACGGAATGTGTTCATATCGCACGTAAATCGCAACACTTATCAATCAATAGCCATAAATAAAACAATAGACATAACATAAAACTTCTATAAAACAAAATGCACATAATTCACAATATTGCATATAATTCACAATATTGCATCACCATTATTAATTCAGTGACGAAATACCATAATAATGAATCAGCGTCACACCGGCGCTTGATTTCTAGTAAAAAAAACTTACGTCAAATTCCGGGAGAAAAAAATGACAGCTGTCACATTTGTCATAACTATTTTCGGCCATCTTTAAACAAGCAACTTCTATTTTGAGGCCGATAAGGCTCGAAATGGAAAACGATGTCGATAAAAAACAAATGCAAATCGAAACACGTGTTCATTTCGGTGACAATTTGATTTTGAAAGATTGCGTTAATATCGTCGCATTTTTAGATCAATGATTCAAAATATATGTATGTGTCATATATTAGTTCCTAGTAATCGCCAGATGCACAGATAAGTGTTATCAGGTATGTGATATCTTTATCAGCACACAAGTAACCGGAATTATCTTGACTGTAGGTAAATTTATGAATGAAATTATTTTTGCGGTCTATTTGTTTGTACTGAAGTACCCGTCTGAATTATATCATGATATCATAACAAAACATGCCTAATTATTTATTTAACATAAAAACAGACATTTAAAAGCACATGGTTGCTTGAAGCGACGAAAACAAGCGACAATGTGGTCGAATATGTAGCTTGTTGTTGATAAGTAGGTACAAAAAAAAAACGCCCGTGGATTGGAAACACATCTGAATTTAACATACTACTAATACTAAAAAATGTACCTATTAACATTTATTTACATCACACCTTAACAAATTGTACCTAAATCAAAATTATCATTACGAATTTATAAAATAAAAGTAATATAAAAACGTTCTTGCTTTCGTTGTCCTATCATATATGATCATTCTTATCGTTTAAAATGGTTCGATGGTGGTGTGACCCAGAAACACCCTGCTCCAACCAATAAGGAGTTTCTATTTGTTATCTATCAATGATAAATCTATTTCAACTTGAACTAGGCACGTCCAAAGGTCATAGGGAAAGAGGTTTTATGCCTTTTTAACTTCTCTAACCATTTAAAAAAATAACATCTTTGGAATGCCCATAGTTCTGATAGCGAAGGTAGGTATTCAATTAATTAATTCATTAATCTTAAGCCATTGTCGATACGTGACCAAAAACTTACGCTTCTGTGAATCGAATGGAACATCAAATTGTAGGTTTCGGCTATTTGACTTAGTACAGTAATTAAGCTATACCATAGACCCTTTGGGCAGTTTTTACTTTTGTCTACAACCATTGTCTACAACTTTTGAATTTAGAATTGACTACTCTTGAACAAACTTGTCTGAACACGATTTGCTAACATTTGGAAACTAAAATGATAAACGTGATTTTTGAGATGTTTTTAATTTATAAAGATAAGGTATACATTATGTTCCAACTTAGAGGAATAGCTCAAACTCTCTCAGTATAGTCTTTTCAGCGTAAAAGCATTAACATAGCGTTCTTAGGTATATTACATATAATTGACTTCTCATAATATTTATTTTTAGCTCAAACAAACCTTAACAAATCTAAAATAACCTACGAATACCTAATTAAAAATAATCTATACTTCTATACTAATATATATAATATATTATTATAATTATAATAATATAATAATATAATAATTAATAATATTAATAATTAATAATAATATTATAAAGAGGAAAGGTTTGATTTTTTGTTTGTTTGTTTGTTTGTATGAATTGAATAGGCTCCGAAACTACTTGGCAGATTTGAAAAATTCTTTCACTGTTGGAAAGCTACATCATTTCTGAGTGACATAGGCTATATTTCATTTTCAAAAAAAATAGGCATCCTTACTAAAATTACGATAACGTAATCCAAGGTGTGAAAAAAATATCAAAAAACTACCTTACATCGCGTGCGCTGCGAAAACTATTGATGATAGAACAAAAAAACTACCTTACATCGCGTGCGCTGCGAAAACTATTGATGATAGAACAAAATGACTACATTTTTTTAGAACACACCATTATCTACAAAAAATCAGCGGCAGCATATCTCTAACTATTACAGTCAAGTCACAATAAGCGTTTTTTTATTGAAAAAAAGAAATTAAAATATCACCGCTACAAAAAGCTCTTTATTTGTACCTTGGTATTAACCCTTATCAAAATAAATGATGTATTATTTAAGACTGCTTCAATATCTTTATATTACTTTTTGAATTATTCGATTCTGACAATCCATTCAAAAGATATCACGAGTTAAAAAAAAATTAAAAAATAAACTGTATTCGGCTAGCTATGCGTTGTAAGCGTCACTCGGGCAGGGGTACGGGAGGGGGGTTAAGATCACGAAATAAACTTGACGCGCGGCTTACTCGCGCGGTCGGCTCCCTACGTGATGGACGTGTGCGGAATTTACGCTTGATAATAATTCGTTTAGTAAGTAACTAAACCGATTTAAAAAGTTCTTTTCAGAACTAAACCCATTTATATAAAATATTGTTCACTTAGATATTAACCTAATAAATTACTTGAATATTTTTCATGATTTTCAATTTAATTTTAATAAATAGTAGGTAGTTGTGTACGTTGTAATATAGTAGCATATATAGCTTACAGTATACGAACGAACGAACTACAGACCGCACTGAATAGCCACAATGTATATATACGAAGCTTTAAACAAAACATAGAACGCAATTCTTCGGATAATTTAAAATTAATTATTCATTCCGACCGCCCACCACAGACAGCACACCCGGGTAGATACAATGCTCCAGCTGTAAACGAGGTAGCCGTTCTCTTGGTTGACGAAGAAAAAGGCCCCAGAGATATAGTGCTCCACGGAAGAGACGGCCAACTTAAAAGGGTCTCTGAGTTACACCGATCGTATGATCCACTACAGTATCCCTTAATGTTCGTGAAAGGAGAAGACGGTTATTATTTAACCATTCCGCAGGAAGGTACAGCGCGTAACAAAACTGTGACGTGCATGCAATTTTATGCATTTAGGTTGATGGTTAGAGCTAACTGTTTTAATGCATTACATTATTACAGGGACTTATTTAGTCAATATATTGTCGATATGATGGCAAAAATGATATCGGAACGATTGAATTACATATGTCGTAACCAACAGTTAAAGGACAATTTAATAGTAGCAACTATTATCACTGGCCCAGCAGGTGGTCAACTAGCTCATATACCGAGGATACCGATGATCCCAACTGATCTGCCAATCCCATTTAAACGGCTTCAATTTCCGGTAAAAACATCTTTCGCATTAACAATTAACAAGTCCCAAGGCCAAACCTTCGAATTAGTAGGGATCGATCTGCGAAAGAAATGTTTTACTCATGGTCAACTGTATGTTGGTCTATCGCGAGTCGGAGCCCCTGAAAATCAATTTATTTTGCTGCCACAAAATAAAACAACATCAAATATTGTTTACAGAGAAGCTCTAACAAAATAAATGTATTTTCTTTTAGGGTTATGACCTCAATAATTGAAAAAAAAAAAAAACAATAAATTAAAAAAATATATCAAAAAAAAGAAAAAAAACCCCAAAAATATACAAAAAAAAACACATAAATACAAAAAAAATCATTAAATAATATCTGAATTTAATTATTCTTATTTTTTTTTATTTACTCTTTTTTAGGAGCTCGACGCAAAAAGGGATGAATATGTGTCATATTATTATTATTATTATGAATGTGTTAAAATTAACAAATCTAAATGTAATGTTTAATGCCCGTGCGAAGCCGGGACGGGCCGCTAGTGTAAAAATATAAAATCCAGGGATCTCCTGAAAACTTCAAATTTCCTTGTACAAGGATATACTCCATATAACCAGTACATATATGTAAACGCTTGACAACCCTTCAATTAAGAACCACAGCAATGAAAATAATAAGTAGAATGATGATTCTGTACAGAATCCGTGTGTTTCTGAGAAGAAAGTAACGAACTTTTTATCACAAAGAAGGTTATATTTAAATCACAAAATAGGCTAAAATTTGACTACAGCCTGCCTGATGTTAATCACCACTGTAGTCTAAGATTTAGCACGCGTGCCTAGAAGAAACCTGATATGCACTGCCATAGTTGTTTTGTTACTTAGATTCGTAGATTTTAAAATCTTTTATTATCTGTATATGCTTAAGTTATAGTGAATATCCTCAAATTGTAAAGAATGAATGACAAAGACCAGAAGTAATTTTTCAATAAAAAAAACCCTTTCCTTATCACATTAATTATAACAACTGAAAGAACAAAAAAAAACAGGCGTAAAAAGACCCGAATAGTGTTTTCTTATCAGAGCAAGCTCAATAAATTAAGCCAATTTATGATGAACATGGGGAATTCGCTGTCATGCCGTCCAAATTTTACCTAAATACTTTTAAAAATGTCCAATGCAAATACTAGGAAATCATGTGTTGTGCCTAAATGTAAAAATACAACAATTCACAGGAAAAGTTGTTTTTATAGTTCTAAAGGACGAAAATGCGAAAAAAAATGGATAAAAGCTGTTAAATCTATTTGGAGATATAAATAAAAAATAAATAAATATTTCAAGACATATCACACAGCGCCATCTAGCCCCATACTAAGCTTACGCTTGTATCATGGGGACTAGATAACGGATATAATACATATATATATATATATATATATATATATACTTTTCTTTTGTAAATACATACTTATTATACATAGAAACGACCAGACTGGACACAAGTAATTACAATTATTAATATGCATAATTACTTGTGTCATGCGGGAATCGAACCCGCACCCCTAGATTAGAAGGCAGAGACACTACCAACGAAGCTAAGGGAAGAAGCTAGGGCAGGTAAAAGTATAGTTTATTGTTGTGTAGACCATAGTTATCATATTTTATGTAAGTACACAAGTAATAATAATGATTTTCATCTTAAAATGAAACAATTTCTTACAGGATTAATCGTGTCTTTATTGATTTCACATTGGCAGGAAAAATACTGCATCAATAAGTACCTACGCGATTATTCCGGTTAAAAATAGCGCTAAACCCTTGGCACGGTAATAATATCATACAGTATTGTAACTCGGCCGTGTCCTTGAAATAAGTGCCTACGCGCGGTACGTAAACATGAGATAGGGCTGTCGCTGCCGCCCACCTACAGCGTATTAATTGCATCTGGCTACTTTGAGTTTCTATCTAGTTTTGAGATTGTAAATTTATTACTTTTTATTTATTTATTAGCACAGATACTTAGTAACAATATAAAATATTAATATTACCCAAATAAAATACTTTGTGAATTGAATAGAAAGTGTTCAATAAAAATGCAAGTTGGTTTTTTGATTGATAGATTCATTTAAAAACCCATGATTATGTATGTGACTATAACAAATCAATCTTATAAATTTGCGAACGAAAAATATTTGAATATATTTAAATGAAGTTCGGAATATTTTCTCCATTTTTTCTACATATTCCACGAAATCATCGCCGGGTACAATTAAAAAAGTTAACGAAAAAAAAGTGTACGAGATTCTTGTTAATCTTGAATCTCGTTCTGACCCTCTAAATCTCGTAACGGTACGAGATTTCTCGTACGTCTGGCAGCCCTAACCTGCCGCGCGCATGCCACGACCCGAGCGCGTAGGTATAGCTCGCGCGTCGCCCGTTTATATGAAGTTGGAATACTGTATGATTCTATTACCGTGCCCTTGGTGTCAGAACTTTCCGTTATGTTTATACATTGTATTACAATTATTGTAATGATATGATGACCGGGACGACCTAACAAAAAAACTGGTCACAAAGAGCACTAAACAGAGATGAGTGGAAAGAGGATAGAGAGGCCTGTGCCCAGTAGTGGGACGGAACCGGCTCTTAATAATAATAATAACATATTATAATATCTTGAGAGACATGCAGCTGTTTTGTGTAATCCTTTTTTTTAACTATATTTTATAGCACTTGGCCATAGTTTACCTGATAAAAAGCAAAAGCTATGGCCTAAGATGGAGCGTGCTTACCCGATAAGAACCGATTCACTCTCGCTTTGAAGATCGCTGGATTATAGTGCGTGGGGAACAGAGAGTCAGGCAGGGAGTTCCACAACCTTGCGGTATAAACAATAAAGGTAGAAGCGTACCGTTTCGTGCGGGTCTTAGGAACTTCCACCATAAACCGGTGTCGTCCTACCGTACCTCTACTCGTCCGGTGACAGAAGGGCGCGGACGGAATTAGTTTGTGCAATTCCGCGGCACACTCTCCGAAATGCAACCCATAGAAAACCGACAAACTGGCAACTTTGCGACGGTGTTCAAGAGTTTGAAGTTTCGCTCGACACAGTTTTCTATTCAGTTCAGTTTCAGTTTTTTTATTTTCTATACAAGTTTAAATCTATACTAGACTTTGCCTACTGCTCTGCTCGCGTAGACTAGGTAGATAGCTAGTAAGATTTTTCTTGTTTTAGATTGAGAATGATATGGAGAACTACACTAAATATAGTTCTAAGAACTATAATCAATTTATTTCCACACAAATTCAAATGATAAGGAAGATAAACTTAAAGAGATCTGCAGTAGAAAAACGTAATCGTATAGAATACTAGCTGTGCCTGCGACTTTGTCCGCGTGGAATAGTTATTTTGGGCATTACTTCTTTGAAATTTGAACCGTTTTCGCAGCGCACGCAACGGAAGAAGATGATTAATATTCCCCGTTTTTTCCACTTTTTCCATTGTTTCTTCGCTCCTATTACTTGCAGCGTGATGTTATATATTATAGCCTAAAACCTTCCTCGATAAATAGTCTATTTAACACAAAAATAATTTTTCAATTCGCACCAGTAGTTTCTGAGATTAGCGCATTCAAACACAGCTAGTATTATATATACTTACGTATCTACATATAGCTACAAAACTAATACATATTTGTTCTGTTTAAGGCAAATATGGTAGGTAGCTTAGGTAGTTCTACTATTTGAGTTGCATTCTTCCATTTTGACATAAGTTGGGTATTTGGTTTTGATAAAACAATTTAGAACATATTTAAACTACTAAGCACAAGTAGCAAGGAATGTTTACTTTACTTTGCATTTTTATTATTCGCATTTCGGCGGCAACGAAATCAATTGTTGATAAATAATGCGAAACCATTAATCCATCTATTTTAGGTAAATTATCAGATTCCTCTTTTTCTAATCCTTCATAAATTTAATTAGTCGAATAATATTTCCTATTATTAACGTAATACGCGAATGAAAACACAACAAAATACTGCGCAGGCTACACCTACTATCACCGCTGGTGACTTGATACTAAAGGTTGGATTTCCTAGGAAAGCGGTTCCGACATATAGCGGCCGTAATACAGCGGTGAAAGAACGTTGTCTATGTAAACGTAATGGCGCGGTTTCCTAGAGAGCGGTAACTTGCACCGTAATTTACTTTAATTATTTTTGCGTCCGTGATATTACAGCCGCTATATGAAGGCACCGCTGTCCTAGGAAACCAAAGCTTAAGCGAAGCGCGGCACGCGCGGCGCTTTGTGGCATGACGTCACCAGCGGTTACGGGGCTATTCGTCGGATTAAATATTTTTTGAAACTTTGAATGCATATAAAATCAAAACTACTAGGTATTTTTGATTACAACAAAAACTAGCGTATTTGTATACATGCAGGCCTTACTGAGACAAAATTGCAAGTGATTTGGCATACCTAGTAATTTTCTTAATTATTTCATAATTAATAACTTTATCATAATTATAAGCAATTACTTTAAATTCTAAACGCCGCTATGCGCTGATTACATTGAATGCGCTTAAAACGTATTCCGGCTTAGCAGCGGACGTTGAACTTTAAAACCGCGCCATCTGTTGACCAAATACTGGTAACCAGCGCTTATCTTTGAGCAAGTCAAGACATGTTCGTTTGGGTGCGATGGACTTTGGTTTTGTTATTGATAGAAGGATATAATACACTGCTGATTTTTTTTAAAGCAGTTGAAGTGAAATCAATATATTGGAATGTATTGTACCGGTTTCTATTATTTATTGTAAAAAAATACTTTTCAAAGTCAGTACCTCTTTCGTAAAGGGCATCGATATCAATTTTATAACCGTATCAATCTGAAAATTAATATAACAAATGGATATCAATAAATCAGTTGATAAGTTAGTATTTTATTTATTTATTTATAACGGTACACATAACAGAATGAGTTCATATATAAGCCAAATACACATTCAAAACTGGTTTTGAACCAGAACAAATTCCTCAGGTGAGTGTACACAGCTTGAACAATATGAATTTGATTATTATTTTCAAAAACCTGTGTTAGACAGAGAATACAGTACCTAACTGGTACTGTATTCTCTGTCTAACAAACAACAACGTTAAATAAGGACAACATAATTACAGACTAAATTTTATCTTACAATTAGTGATCATGCATAGCTTTGCATTAAAATAGCTAGAACATTACGCTTGAATGTGGATAACACAGAATTAAATACATCCAGTGACTGATGGTGGTTCGCTAGGATACTATTGTATTGGCGACACATTCTAACTAATGGGTTGTATAGAGATGTATTATTTTTATAAACACTGAGAGAGAATATATTTTGGGGCCTGCGCGAATTAGGGTTTATATTAATGTTGATGTTGATACAAGACAGGAGTGAGGGTGAGTCAATTTGGGCATGAATAATTTTAAATAAATATATGTAATCGGAGTATTTGCGGCGATCTTCAAGAGACATTAATTTAATTCGCTTTAATCTATTGACATAGGACCGGAAAAATGAATTGAAATGAATAGATTTTTTTTTCTTCTTTAAACGTAATCTAAGTACCTAGATATTTGAAGATGACTCTGGCCTCGAACACAGTCTAACGGCCAGCGAAGTCAAAGGATTCACATGTAATTGTAAATATTACGTCAAATAAACGAATTGTGTAATTGTTTTGATTTTAATATCTTTAAGAACATACACTGTGAAAAAAATAACTAAACACTTATACCATCACTGGTATTCATATATTGTAGGTACGTTATTACAACGGCAACATCCAAAATCCAAAAATTATCAATCAATCAATAATTCTTTATTGTACACCAATAACAAAAGAACACAAGCATAAAGAAAATGAAGACCAAAGTATTGGGACAGAGGGCGGTCTTATCACTAAGAGTGATCTCTTCCAGGCAACCTAGTTTGGAAAGCAACGAAATTTATGCTCATACTTATATATTCCCACTCATCTCGTACCATTGGCCATTCTATGGAAAACGAGTTCCAACGTGTGGTTCACGGTAGTTTCCTATATAAATGCCTCGGTCGCCTCGATCATACATTCAGTTGCTCACCATCGAGAGAAGCACACGTACGTACATAGATAACAGAAGGACGAACAAACCTTACGATACTTTTTTTTGTGTTAGTGGCAAGTGATTTCGGGATAATATTGAGGTGAGATTCTTTTGTTTCACTTGCGTTTGTCATTAATTTTAATGTTTGTTTTAGGTTAATTGTATTGTTATATTCGAGGTTTATCTTATTATTTTTTATATATTTTTATTTTCTTTGGTTATTTTTTTATTGGTGGTTAACGCAGGATACATATTTTTTTGTGAAAGGTTTTTCTTTGCTGCTAGTATTTTGGTGGTGCTTATAACTTTTTTAAATCATAAATTGTAATCTCTTTTTACAATGAAGAGGCTAATGCCATATTTTTTTGCTACTTTTTGCTGCGTTAAATAAGTCTTATTGATGTTCTAATTTTTATTAGTATTTTAAAAACATTATGGACTCGCTGCGTGTGGCACAAAAAATTTCATTTGCACATTTCCTCCAGTATTATACTCCTTACAAAACTAAGCCATGCTTGAATTTATGAAACCGTGCTAGTGTTATTTTTTTTATTTAATTGTAATTTTATTTAAATCTGTATTGTACCATGACATTACTAACTGACATACAAGCCTGAGCCGTACACTAGCTTAATGTTAAGCGACATGCTGAGTTCGTATGAGTCAAGAAAATTACCATTTTTTGAGTCATAATTTATTTTTATTAAGTTATTTAGTTTAACTATAGAAGAGTACATTTTTTTTTACTAATAATAAATAAAGGTTTGCACTTGACCATATATTGCCTGATGGTAAGCATTAGCTATGGTGTAAGATGGGTCGTGCTTACCCAATATGAACCGGAAACGCAGAATATCTGTTTTTTTTTCTCATGATTTTACACTATTAGGAAGCGCCCGTAGCTCAGAGCAGAGTTATTCGCATTCGATTACTACTGGTTGTCAATGTTCGATGCGATCATTTCTTAGATGGGTGACCAACCGAACTTTATTTCTCTCGACACAAGTGACTCTTATTCTAAAACTGTACTTTGGTGACCGCATAGGAATACCTCTGGTCGTATTTTACGTTAACTTACGGAATAGAAAGACCAATGTATGGGAGTCACATTTCCCCCCGCATAGCGCATCGTGAAGTCAATCCCATGCATTAGTATTTCTATTCCATAAGTATGCGTCAGTACGCTCACTAAAATACGCCACTTGTCTAAGGGGGCAGTAGGCCACATTTCTGTTAATTAGTAAATTCGTAGCACGAAAGCCACGTTTTTGCGTAGCAACGACAATCCTGTCGAGATTTCATTGCACTTTGATGGATAGGTGAATCTTAAAATTTTTCATGCTATCTGACACGGAAATGAAATTTGTTTTTTAGTTCGGTCACCCATCCATTGGAATTTTGGTAACCACATAAGAATATCTCAGAATACTGAGCCATACACTAGACACTACTATGTTTATCGTACATATCCATTATACTCATAAAAACCCCATTTTGGTTTTTATAGCTAGTGGGTGCTCGCGGCTTCGCTCGCATTAAAAAGTAAAACTTGCATTACCCCTACTTGTATTTCACCCCTTAAAAATTGGCATTTCCAAAAAAATCCTTAGTGGTTTGGGCTGTGCGTTGATAGATCACTCAGTCACCTTTAAGTTTTGTAATATTTAGGTGAAGATGATTTGTTAATTATAGTATTTTTAGGGTTCCGTACCTCAAAAGGAAAAAAACGGAACCCTTATAGGATCACTTTGTTGTCCGTCTGTCCGTCCGTCCGTCCGTCTGTCAAGACCCTTTTTCTCAGGAACGCGTAGAGGTATGAAGCTGAAATTTATATCAATTACTCAGGTCTACTGTCCCTTGAAGCTGTGAAAAAATCAAACTTCTAAGCCAACGCAATCAAAAGATACAGCCATTTATGCCGCAAATTTTCGACACTTGCTAGGGAATCAAAACCTACAGGGTGCTTCCCGTGAACTCAGAATCTTGAAATTTGGTACGAAGCAACGTCTTATAGCATAGATAAAGGAAAAAATACGAAAACCATAAATTTTTAGTTACTTCACAAAATATTTAACCTTGCAGGTTTGTACGGAACCCTCGGTGCGCGAGTCCGACTCGCACTTGGCCGGTTTTTTTTTATTCCTCGTTACTTAGAGTCCTGACTCCCGCAGAATTTATTCATAGAGAATTCACTACTAATCATAACAATAGAGCTGTAGTAGAAACTGCATCCCGCCTACGACAAAAATAGCTAGATAAACCTCAAAATATAACCACCAAGTACAGTCGCAGCATTTCTGCTACGAATTGTTCTTCCTCAAATCTTCATCGTCATATTCCAAAAGAATATTTTAGTTCTCAAATCTTCCATGTGCATAGATTATCTTGGATGCTAGAACAATTTGTAGTAGTTTATTACACGTGTAGGAAATGATACGATTGGTATCTCACGAGGTTCGAAAGGTGGCTGCTAATTATGAGATGCGCAATTAACATCTTACCAGTTCTTATGTCACAGTTTTTTTTTAAATTGCGTACCTGGGGCAAAACATTGTTTTACTTTTTTTACGTGGGATAGGTTTACGTTTGACTGCAGCCTGCCTGATGTTAAGCATTGCTGCAGCCTAGGATGTAACACGTATAAAAAATTAGTTAGTCTAGTATTGTCCTAGGTTGCCTGGAAGAGATCACTTTTAGTGATAAGGTCGCCCAATGTCACTGGTTACCTTCTACCTTTTAATGAAAATTGTATTCTTAATTTTGGTGTACAATCAAGTATATTTGATTGAATAAAGAGTTAAAAAAACCAAAAAATGATGGTTTTAAATTTTGATGCTTAATAAAAGAATCCTATTGTTTAATTATGTTTTTTTCAATCGTTGTTATAATTATCAATGAAGAAAAGCAAAACATTTCTCATTACGAGTTTAAACAGCTTTTAACTTGATTGTTATTAATAACGGCGGTATTTAATAACTTAATAATGAACTTTTCGTTTTGACAAGGGGTTTAGAGAATTTTTTGAAAAATTATAAACATTAAAAATTAAAGACGTTTTCTTGAAATAAAACAAAATAAGGTTTTTTATCTGGAACTAAGATATTCAAATATTTTTATCAAATTTTAGATAAATGTTAAATTTTAAATTATAAATTTATTTTAAAGAGGATATTCGATTTAATATCCTCTTTATATCCTGCATTGAATAATACCTACTGTATATGAGTCATACATCGTCACACTCACAAAATGATTGACCAATTGTCGTATTACATGATAAGGAGTGTAAGGAAGCAATTTGGACAATCGAAATCGTAACGAATACAATTGATGCGTTTACTACGTCTGCATCGTAAGTACGTTTGTAAGTTCGTATAAAAAGAGGTAAAACTAGTCCCGAGAGATTTTTAAATCTCAGATAGATAGATAGATAAAACTCTTTATTGTTACAAATACAGAGAAAACCGAAACTCGAAAGACAAAAAATAGTGCCACAACTGGCGGCCTTATCGATAACAGCGATTTCTTCCAGGCAACCATAGGAAAGGGCCTCGGTCATGGCTTAGCGACAGCAGCAATTACAGCCGCGATTTGTAATACTAATGTTGACGTGTCATACGATCCACGGAAGTGCCCTTAAAAGTTTTGACGATAATTACGACTATCCTTGTTTTAAGGGTCGGATGACACGTTAAATTGTAGGTCTCGGCTGTTTGTATAGTACGGCAGTCGTTAAGCCATTTCAGAGGCCATTAGGGCGGCTTAATTAAATCTCGACACCAGAGACGGCCACTCTCATTCAACAAGAAGAAGACCCGTGATGAAAGCTGCCTATAACTTGTATTATGTATACTGTGCTATAACATAAAGGCAAGGTACATTTTTATCCTCTTCCTGTTTATCTCCGTAGCAATTCTCATCGCGATCAGTTTATCCACTTGAGCGTGTACAAGTAACTAATATAAGTAAAATAAATGTACTAATGTGCTTGCTACTTTGAAGCAAAACTCTAATGAATCACTTAATCTATATATAAAAATGAATTGCTGTTCGTTAGTCTCACTAAAACTCGAGAACGGCGGAACGGATTTATCTTATCTTAGTCTTGAAATATTCGTGAAAGTCTAGGGAAAGTTTAAAAGGGAAAAAAATATTGAAATATAATTTATACAAAAGTTTAGGTCTTTTATTTATCGATTGAGGCAGTACGAAGTCTGCCGGGACAGCTAGTTGTTAGATAAAATGGAATCTGCAAAAAATAAAAAAGGCCTTTTTCTGGCTCAACGTATCAGCGTTGCCATCCAGCGTGGTAATGCGGCCAATATGCTGGGCACGCTGCCCTCTGTTAAAGGCTGGAGCACTTAGATAATCTTTAGGCTTTTCTAATTTTCTAAGTGCCCCCTTTTTATGTTGTAGTTAGAAGTAGTAGGTATGTTTAGTTTTTCTTCCCTTTTTTATATTTTATTATTGCAAATAAAGTTGTATGTATCTGTAAATATTTTCGTTATTATATGTATATAGCTAAGTTGTATTATCTCTTATATTCTTTTGCAATTATTAAATTTACATTTTGGTCAAGATGTGTAGGTGTAGTGTACACATGCTTTGGAATTTGTCCTGAAACGAAACCAGATTAAAATTTATATTATTTATTTATACACAGAACAGATTACAGCTTAGAATGCATTTGATAGTTAAATTATTTATCGAAATATTTTTGAGCTTCTATACTCCTAAATATGTGTATATAACATGGTCATTTGTTAAGCACTTTATACATAACTAGTGGATGCTCGCGGCTTCGCTCGCATTAAGAAGTAAAACTTGCATTACCTATTTCACCCTTTTAAAAGAGGCTTTTCCAAAAATCCTTTCTTAGCGGATGCCTACGTCATAACATCTACCTGCATGCCAAATTTCAGCCCGTTCCGTCCAGTGGTTTGGGCTGTGCGTTGATAGATCACTACATTAGTCAGTCAGTCACCTTTGAGTATTATATATTAAGATTACATTACAAATGTTGATGATTAGAAGAGATACCTAATATAAAAAAATTAACATTAAGTTAATTTAAGGACATAATCGGTTTTGTGTGCCATAATAAAAAAAAATTGTAGCAATCACACACACACGCCCAAATACACAATTCTGCAACTATTCATGACTATAGGTTTTCCCCGACGTGCCTAGTTACCAGGCTGAGGTCTAGGTATGCCTAAAGTAAATATCAACTCACCTTGACGTTTCATACCTACCACAATTTGCAGACAGTTTTTTATATAACCTTGATGTATTGAACGGGAGTTTCCTATATCTAGATTGTAGTTAGGTTATCTACTCTTATCCTTTATCTAGCCGTGACATAAGCGTTTGCTTAGTATGGTGCTAGATGGCGTTGTGTGATATGTCCCGTATATTTTTTTCACCATTTTATTTAACTAAAACGGGTGTTACACTTGGCCACAGTTTGTCCGATGGTCTGCGGCAAAGGCCTGCGATGGAGCGGGCTTACCCATTAAGAACCGACATATAACTAAAGAATAACAAGAAAAAAACTTAACATACTACTACCGACTTGTATAATCTACAAAAATAATGAAGCATTTAGAAAATCTTTCATAACATATCGACCCTTAATAGTTTCCACGATTTGTTCACAAAAATATAATTATTTTTATATTTACAAATTTGATTTGACTTTGTTGAAGAAAAAAAGAAAATATACATATAAATTGACTAGCCATAAAACTGACATTTGTACGCCTATCGGCAGAATATTTGATACAACAAATTTATGTAACAACTACTATGTAAGACAATATTCGTGCAAATAAATGAATTTTGATTTGATTTGATTTGATTTTTTTGTAAAATCATGAAATTCCGGAATAATTTAATTTTGCGTTTTCATGATTCAGCAATAATTCTATCAACAACTATATTTTTTTAATAAAAACATCTATTAATATAAAATACACATTATGATCTTCTTCTTCTTTTCCGAATGAGAGTGGCCAACTCTGGTGTCAAGAGTTTATCAAGCCGCCCTAAGGGCCTCTGACATGACTTCACGACTGCCGTACTAGACAAACAGCCGGTACTTACAATTAAACGTGTCATCCCACCCACGGAAGCGCCCAAAATGGAATGCCACTTTTCGGTCACCCATCCAAGAACTGACCGCGTCGACTTTTGCTTAACATTTGATATGCGGTTGCCTCCGCTAGCTGAGCTACGGGCGCTTATAAATAAAATAAAAATAAATAAAAGTCATTTATTTCAGGCATATTCAACCCAGAACTTAATACTAATAGAACACTGTAAAGGGGTGTTGTCAATTTAAAAAAAATATTATAACTTAAAGATATACAAATAGCATGCACAAGATTGTGCATGTGGGTCATTTCTTGTTCTTGTCCATGTGGACAGAGATCATGATCACATCATATCATATTTATATGATGTGTCAGTATAAACCATTTAATTAATTATTGAAAACGTTTCGCACGAGTTAGCAATAATCGTGAACTATTCAAAATGGTTATTTAAACATGAATTAATCTAAATCAGGTTAGGTATGATGTTTCAGCAATACACTACATTGTACATTGTTACCCTAGGGGTGAAAGTAACTTATTTAGTCCCGAGACGGGGTTTGGCGCCCGAACGCAGTGAGGGCGCCAATAGTTCGAGGGACTAAATAAGTCTTTAACCCGAGGTAAACACTGTGCTTTTCATTACAAATACGAGGAAAGTAAAAATAAAAACATGAACTAGCTAAAGAAAATATGAGTAAATTTTATTTTACCACCCAAGTCAAAACAATGATACCTCAAATCGTATGATGATTGTCCACTACCGCTTTAGCCTCTTCTTTTATAAAATCAGGCGTTAAATTTATATTAAAATCAGGTGAACTCATTTTATATGTACAAATCTCTGTTATACGTAATGTGACGTAGAACCTCTTTGAATGTAGGTGTAAGAACTATTTGGTTAAATGTAAGTATAAGAACTTTTTTGTTGAATGTAGGTATAGGAACTCTTTTGTTTTTGTAAATAGGTTAGTAGAGT
Source organism: Macaria notata (assembly GCA_927399415.1). Taxonomy (NCBI): domain Eukaryota; kingdom Metazoa; phylum Arthropoda; class Insecta; order Lepidoptera; family Geometridae; genus Macaria; species Macaria notata. The sequence continues at coordinate 922,435 of OV656750.1, read as the reverse complement.
TTAAGCAAGATAACTCTGCGCGCGGATAAAATTGGAACTAAAATGATCTGATTGCAATTTGATCAGAGGCCAATTCTTAGCATAAGTGCTGCCGCCAGTCACGCGCACAGTTTTATATGTTAATTTGACAGCTGTCAGTTGAAAGCAATTCTCCCTAGGGATGAAAAGTATTACTTTCAACCCGCTCCTCAGGCAACTTCAGACCTACTTTCAGAGTATGAGTAATGAAAAAAGTATTTTCTATTGAAAGTCAATAATTGAGGTCAACATCAAATGAACTACGCGAAGTTTCAAATTCTGCTGAGCACTAGTCTGCCGATGTACGGGGAAATCTAACATACCTCGATATTTTCAGCTAATTATTAGTCTTGTATTAGCAGTATGATATTTAATGTAGTTTTCATTATTTATATATCGTCGACGATACTGCAATAGCGCTGAACTTCCATTTGCAATACCGCGGAATTGCAAAAAGTAGCGAAATTCAAATTTGCGCGCCACGCTGTCCTAGACTCCCGTTGCCGCGCTTTGTTGAACACACCACTTTGAATAAGCCAATCAGAAGCTCTCTGGCGCTTCGCTGCAATGGCGCGATGCGCGCGCCGCGTTTATAGTTGGAAGTGAATAGCGCGTAATTGAACAAAACGTAAACAAATTTTAGTAGTAACGTTGTGGTGCGTGAAAAATATTGTTAAAAAGTGGTTATTTGTGCATGGAAAGTACAGGTAAGTGATGTATTCTGTTGATTTATGTATAAGCATGCTATGTTTGACAGTAGATTGTACATTTGCATCTTATTTTGTAGATAAAATAGATTTTCATACGGGGGTTGTAATTACGCGGTTTTGTTTTTGGGAAAACTAAATCAGTTTTGTTACTTACGTGGTTTTGACTACATTTGAAATTGAACGGTGTTAAATATTGTTTTTCAGAATTTGTCCGTATGGATGATGTCTGCCAACACAGAATCGATCAAGGACTTGGTCAAACGACGGGAGGAATTGCTCAAGATAAGGCAATCAGTTTTAGCCAGACAAACACAACCAAGCACAAGCTTCACCAGCAATGACACTGATATTTTTCCTAAACCTTCGACCTCAGGTGCCAACCAGATTATTTTACTTGAGGCCGTCACCACGACAATTTGCGAAGGTACTATTGAACAAGGTTTTAGCGACTTTTCATCTGACGATTCAGTAGCTGACCCTGATTTTGTGTTACCACTTGATCAGCCTGTAGGCAGCATTCATTCTCCAACTATGCAGTCTCCTGTTATAGAATCGTCCCTTTTTCATTTAGAAGATATCGAAAATTTCCCTGAAAGAACTATTGAAGAGGAGCGAACGTCGACAAGAAAAAGAAAAGCAATAGCAGACAAAGATTCATGGAAAAGAGAAGGTAATAAAAGACAGAGAATGATGGGGAAGGGGTACTTAGGTTTTAGAAAAATTGATGGAAAGTATGTGCAAGACAGCGCCAAACCGGAAAGAAAGCTTATGGTGCCATGTTCTTCTGAACGCTGTACTTCGAGTAAAGTTTTCTGTTGCAACCTTTTCACTGAAGAAATGCGGATGAAAATATTTGATGAATTTTGGGCGATGACATGGAAGGAAAAGAAGCTATTTGTTTTGACCCTGATTGACACCCAAGACACACAACGAAAGACTAAAGGGGCCGGCAGTAATAGTAGACGCAGTGGGAGCAAGATTTACCACTTAAAAGCTGCCAACAGTAAAGTACGTGTGTGCCAAACTATGTTTTTGGGCACGCTCGGAATCAAGGAATGGACTTGCAGATATTGGTTAGGCGAAAGAGGAAGTAGAGGGAGTTCTCAAGAAGCTTCAACTCATGCTGATGGACAGAATGACCAACAAACAAAAAAACTCTCTGTTTTGAATTTCCTCTATGAAATCCCCAAACTTCCATCGCATTATTGCAGGAAATCGAGCCAAAAACTGTATTTAGAACCCATCATTCAATCCAAGGCCCATCTTTACCGTTTATATGTAAAGCGTGCGAATTCTCTCTCCTCTCCTGTAGCAGGTCGAAAGTTTTTTGAAGATTTGCTGTCTCAACAAAATATTTCCCTTTTCAAGCCAAAGAAGGACGAATGTGATACTTGTTGTGCTCATAAGGCTGGCAATCTAAGTGACGAAGAGCACAAAATACATCTGGCTCTCAGAACAGCAGCTCGTGAAGAGAAAAATAAGGACAAAGAGGCAGCGATCAAAGGAGAAGTTCACGCAATAACTGCTGACTTGCAAGCCGTAATGTTGTGCCCATATTTAAATGCCAGTGCGCTGTACTTCAAAACGAAGCTTTGTGTACATAACTTTACAGTTTATAATCTGAGTAACCACCAAGCAACGTGCTACTGGTTTGACGAAACCGTTACAGATTTGAAAGCCACCACGTATGCTTCCTTCTTTGTTGCCTACATCACAAACTTACTTGAAAATGATCCTAAAGAAGTGATAATTTACACAGATGGTTGCACAGCTCAGAACCGTAATAATGTGGTTTCAAATGCTCTCTTGCGGCTCGCCGTCAAATATAATGTGACGATTACCCAGAAGTTTTTAGAAAAGGGTCACACACAAATGGAGGTAGACTCGGTGCATTCTGTAATTGAAAGGAAATTGAAAAATCACGAGATTCACCTGCCTAGCCAGTACGCGACGATATCAAAAGAAGCCAGAATAAAACCTTTTCCCTATGACGTGGTGATGCCTGATTATACCTTCTTCAAGGATTACAGCCGGAAAGACTATCTCGTTTATGAGTCTATAAGACCAGGACGAGTTGTTGGTGACAAATGTGTAACTGATATAAGGGTGCTAAGGTACAACACAAATAGTACTATTGATTATAAATTGATGTACTCAGATGAATACATGCGTTTACCCCGGCGTGCGAAACCAATAGAATCCCTCTTACCCGAACCTCCACAGCTACATGATGGTCCACAAAAAATTGCTAAAACAAAATATAATCATCTACAAGAGCTCAAAACTGTCATACCGCCCGATTGCCACGAGTTTTATAATCATTTAATTTTTGAAGATTAAAATGTTAGTTTTTTAACATAATTCAGAGAATTTTATGTCCCTGATGATGATAATATTAAGGATAATGATTGTTTGTTTTGATTTCGAGTAATTTTGGTTTTGCTACAGAATTTTGTTTTTTTTTGTGATTATGATGCAGGTATTGTGAAAACTGAACAGTTAAAGGAGTGTTGTACCTACCTAATATGTTTTATTTTTGTTATGAGTAAAAAAATAATATTTCCCATATTTTTGTGACTGAGAAGTGCCATTAGTATGTGTTTCAGATGAATAAATAATTGTTTTATACTTTTTATGATTGTTTCAATTACGCGTATCTATTCATATTACTATATCTTGAGGCTGATATTGGCACAATAAAACCGCGTAAGTGCCGCAACACCCACATATGTAGAAAAACTACAATTTTTCTACCACTGACTGATGGCCCGGTACACTAAGAACCCAACATTTCAGTAAGATTCGCTTTATCATTCTAAATACTTAAATTATGAAGTTTTTTTTATCTCCTCGAAAGTAGTTAACCTTGTAGATACGCACTATTGCAAATAGTAGATCAGCGCTTTTGCAGTATCGTCGACGATATGACATTGTTAAGTGATTGAGTGAGTATGAAATAGTTAATGTAATTGGTTGCGACCGTTTTAATTATTATTAAATAAATATATTATACGAATGTTAGGTAAATCAAGAAAGATATACTGCAAAGTACTTAGTATTTCTAATCTGAATTTTTAATTTGGTTCGATTCCGGCCCTACACCATTGACGTCTAGGGCCAGATTGTAAAATAAATGTATTTTCAAGTTAAGTGTGGACTTTTTTTTTTTAACGTGAAATAGGCTTACGCTTGACTACAACTTGCCTGATGTTAAGCAACGTTATAGTCTACGATGTAGCGCGCTTGCCTAGAAGAAACCGGTTTACTCTCGACTTGAAGACCGACAAATTATAGTTCAAGGGGAATAGAGATTCGGGCAAGGAGTTCCACAGTTTGGCTGTTCGCACGATGAAAGTCGAAGCAAAACGCTTGGTGCGAGTCTGCACTCGCTTTGCGGTGAAGGATAACATCGTAAGGGGACCGACATGTTTGAGGACAATAATATCCGAGGACATGTGTCTTCCGTGGAAGGACGGGGGCACCCACCACGATGTATGTGCACAAGAGAACTCCCCTAACGAATTAAATCTGCGGGGGAGTCACGACCCTCAGTCATGAGAAGGAGAACACATTTCTTATGCCCTGTTTCTAGAACGACGACCATTTTAAAAGTCCCATCAAATGAATTTATACGAATCATCAATGGTAAATACCAAAGTTTAAGAATACTTTTTATTTTGTTGTATTTTATTTACATAGGATGGCTTACTTTTTCAAAACGGTAATCCAGTCACAGATCATTCTAATAAAACCACTTTACGCGTATCTTTGGTAGTCAATAATTTATTTATTTATTTGATTAATGGGCGAGCAGCAAATTGCTGTTGTGCCCATATCGCACTGTGTCAAAATTGTTTTATATAGTCCACATAAAGTTCAAAATTATACAGTCCACTGGTGCAACGATCACAAGTAAACAAAAGATTTTTTGGTTAAAAACATGTTTTTGTACTACACCGTAATAAAATTTGCTTGATGGTAAGCAATGACTGGTCTTGTTAAAACATGTGTTACTGCTAACAATTCTTATACAATAAATTGGGTTTTTACTACTGTCGTCACACGTGGGAAAAATGCAATCACAAATTCACGTGAATCGAACATCTTGTCAACATTGCATAAAGTCACAAAGTGTGTGCGGCGACCTAGTAATTATACTAACTTGACAGTTTGCAATTAAATTCCTTAATTTACCTTTTTAAAAAAAAGCTTACGCTGATTGGTATGGTTAGGTACTAGTTTGCCATCATTAATAGTATGCAATAATGATGATAAGCATATTTAATTATATTTTTATATGAAATTAACCCCGTAACTATATTATGTAGGTATACCGTATAATATAGTGTTTAAGAGGTACCCCACAATCACGAATTGTATGAAAACCTTCATTTACACCAAAAGTTATTTAAGCAAAACAATGGACAAAGAAATACCAAATAATCTGAAACCTATGTAACCTAAAAGTATTATTTTTCTCTATTTTCAGATTTATACATCCCGCACCAAGAATGTTCAGTTTAGTTTCGCTACTCGTCGCCGCGGCGCTAGTGTCGCAACATTGTGGTTTCGAGGCAAACGCACAGATTGACAACTCCAAACTTACGCTTGAGAACAACTTGCATCCTAATGGTAAGTTATAATATAATCCCAAAAAACATTCTCTTAAAAACTAGCCAAGTCTCGATGGAGCTGCTTGTTTATCTCTAAAAAGTAATGAAATCTTGACAAAGTCTAAGGTTCCTTACTGCGATTTCTTTAGTTAAATCTATACATATAATATTGCTGAAGAGGGTCAAAAATGTGTACATAGAAGATATCAGAAAAAAAATCGTTTGTGTATACTTTATCTATAATAAAAATGTTTCATCAGTTTTGTATTATTTTTAATTCTGTTTATCTGTTTATTCAAACGCTCATCACACAAAAAACGGCTGATTGGATCATCATGAATTTTGGTAGTATGAGGTCTTAAGAGTGTTAGAGGTAACTTTTATCCTGAAATAATGCGAGTGGAGCCGCGGGCATCTACTAGTGTTATAATAATGTAATAGTTAATGTTATATGACTGGCCGTTGAGCATTCTTTATGCGTTAGTGGGTACTGGTCAACGGCCAAGTCACACATGCCAAACTGTGGAACTCCTAGCCCGAATCTCTATTCCCCTTGAACTATAATTTGTCGGTCTTCAAGTCGAGAGTAAACCGGTTTCTTCTAGGCAAGCGCGCTTGATTGTAGATTACAACGTTGCTTAACATCAGGCAAGTTGTAGTCAAGCGTGAGCCTATCTAATGTAAAAAAATAACATATTATTTAGGATCTTAATGAATATAACAAATGACGAACAGCCACTTTTTTTTTTTCCAAATACCTTTCCGGTGACCCAATAAATAAAGATATTTTTTTTAATATACATGAGGTCAAACTGATCTGAATATAACTTATAACTTCTTGTCGGTATGTCTAGGTATTCGGAAAAATATTTAAATACCTATTCCAAACTACAAAATTCTGGAATCAAATCGATTTAAAATTCAAATCTCTTCGTCTAAACTGAACAACGCTTTTTGCGTCTCTTTTCCTGTGTTTTATGAAACATGTCTTACGTAAAATGTTTAAATATATAAGTATATTATTTCAAGGTCATGATGATATAAGCCTTGAAATATACATGAATAGAACTTATGTATTATTTATTTTATTACGACATAATGTATACCTAAGATCAATCTTGCAATTGCTCATTGCTAAATCAAATCGCTGCGAATATTTTTTTGTTCCCCAATCCACGAGTAGTAATGTATATCTATACATATAATAAAGCAGAAGAGGGTCAAAAATCTGATCATGGAAGATAATAGATAAAAAATGGGTATAGTTTAAATTCATAACAGATCACGTTTCAGCAGTTTTTAGATTTTTGTCTGTTTGTCTGTTTATTTAAACACTCATAACGCAATAACACTTGAACGGATCATCATGGTTTTTGGTATGTAGGTAGTATGAGGACTAATGGGCTACTATTTATCTCAAAATAATGTGAGCGAAGCCGCGGGCGTCCACTAGTATGATAATAATTTGAAAATATTAGATTAGTTAGTAGTTTACGATAGTGAGTGAGGTTTTTTTCTTAATAAGAAATAGGCTTATGTTTGACTACAGCCTGCCTGATGTTAAGCACCACTGCAGTTTAAGATGTAGCACGCTTGCCGAAACCTTTGAAAATTAAAAGTCGGTTCTTGTTGCTCAAACATTACATAATATAAATAACTAGTGGGTGCTCGCGGCTTCGCTCGCATTAAGAAGTAAAACTTGCATCCCCTATTTCACCCTTTTAAAGGTGGCATTTCCAAAAATCCTTTCTTAGCGTATGCCTACGGCATAACATCTGCCTTCCAAATTCCAGCCCAATCCGTCCAGTGGTTTGGGCTGTGCGTTGATAGATCACTATATCAGTTAGTCAGTCAATCAGTCAGTCACCTTTGAGTTTTATATATATAGATTAAAATGTCAACTGCAATTTTTTCCAAGTTCTGGACTAACTGTTAAACCACGTTTTGTAATAAGACCCATTTACTCCGGATTTGAAGAGTAATCTAATCAGTTGGCGCATGTCTGTACTGAAACAACACTTACATATATTATATTCCAAAAATATCTAAATATTTGACCATTATCCGTTCGCCCCAGACATATACTTAGCATTTCAAATATCCACATTTATCCCAGCTGTGTCGCACACTTGGTGAATTAACTTGCAAAGTGGGAACTCTGAGGCGAACATTATAAAGTTAAATCAATCATTTCACAGTTCCCTCTTAAGATTCAAATGTATGCTTCCATGAAATTTTTATTCTACCAATCTACCTACCTAATTCTGACAAATTTTAACGAATTAAACTTTGACAATTTTTTTTGAGATATTATGCAGTAAATTAATCTCCATACCTTTATCAACATCAACTAGCTTATGTCAGAGGCACTTAGGGCGGCTTGATAAACTCTCGACTCTAGAGTTGGCGACGATAAAAAGAAGAAGATATGGTCAGACTCTGAACCAGTTACCAACCTATTTCCAGTGATCCACCCAAAGAAGATGCGTCGCATAAAGAAGTTCGTTCACATATGGAGCGGGCCGGAGGAGGTGCGGCGTGTGGCGGGGGAACGCGCCGAACTCTCCTGCATCATTATGGGGAACCCGGCGCCCGCCGTACACTGGGAGAAGAACGGACAGGTCATAGATGAGGTTAGTCTACTTATACTGATAAAATTGTGAAAATGCCCCGTAACGCCTACAGAAATATGGGAGCAACATGTCAGAGAAAGTAAGCAACGTATATTATAAGCAAGGCGCTAGGCCGCTTCATATTATTTGAATCAAATTCAAATTTCTTTATTAGTATACTTAAATGTATTTACATTTACCCTGTTAAGAGAGGAATTAGGGCATTGCTAAAATTAAAACTAAATATTCTAATAAAAGTTTTAATATTTTGTTCTTGTTTTATGAAGTTTGGTAGTTTATTGTATATTCGTATAGACATGTAGTATGGCCCTTTCTTGTATATTTCTAGTAATCACCTACTATTTGATTAAAAGTGAGTGTGAAGTCGGTAATTCTTTAATTATTTTTATTGTTAGAGGAATGTGTTTTCCCATTAGATTCATTATGGATCTAGCCAACCTTGTGGCACTATATATACTTTCTGTTGTACATTTTATGTTGTATGTAATAAAACTGAATCTATCTACACAGAAGTTTATAAATTGTATTTTCTTTCCTCAGCAGTACGACGAGGAAGTGAACGAGATCCTGCCCCCCATCAGTTTCAGCCTGGCCGAGGTGATCTCCAAGCTCATCATCACAGGAACTACTCCTGGCACTGACACCTACACCTGCGTGGGGACTGCGGCCGGCGGAGCCCTGAGACAGGCGGCCGATGCGACCGTCTATACCCTGCCAGGTGGGTTTACTTGACAACCACCTGGCCAGTCAGTCACGTTACTGCTTATCATCATCGAAACTATTGTACGATATAAAGATACATTTAAATATTTAATATCTATATCGCAACAGAATATCAGCGCTGGTGGCCCTGCGCCATCAGCATAAGGCTGAGTTGCGGCTGTATTGGGGCATCACATTCTTAGCAGACCATAAACAACACAAGTAATTATTGATTTTAAAATTCGTAATTACTTGTATCATGCGGTAAACGAACCCGAAACCCTAGATTAGAAGGTACAGACACTAAGCTAACAGACCAGTAATAAAAATAAATATGTGAACAGAACATACATTCTATCAATTCTATTAGGCTACATATTGGAAACTATAACATGATAAGCAGTTCCTACACTGAGAAACTAAAATCGTTCCGCTTTGAGTTTAATTAAATCACATATTATATAACCCAGTCCACTGATAAAATCGGAATGACGTTCTCAAAACGAAATTAAAACGGTTACAATAACTCTTTATTTCTTCATTCCAGCTCAAGAAGACGAGACCGACCTGCTAGCTCTAGGAAAGATCTCTCTCTTGACTCCAACCATCACCTATTACATGGACCATTTGTTCCAAATAAAGGGAACCACCGCCATCCTGCCGTGCCGCGCTGCGAGCGCCTCCAAGCCCGTCTTGTATTGGCAGGATAGGAACATGAGAGTCATTTATAATAGCCCCAGGAGACAGGTAAGATATTTTACAATATGTATTGTAAATAATAAGTTTTATTTCAACATTAAAATGCTGTGAATAGTGTTATACAAAGATGTTGTAAATGTGCGTGAGAGTTTTGGAACGAATTAGTTCAGCTATTCGGCACGAGATGGCGCTGTTACAAATAAACAATGAGCAAATTTACAAGATCAAATTGGGTTTCTGTGTTAAACTAAAATTCAAACCAAGAATTAATAATATTTTAACCACTTATTATGAATACATTAATTTTATCTGAATCATACGACTAATCGACTTCATTAATTTTTTTTAACAGGTGCTGCCATCTGGTGATCTACTAATTAACGATCTGCGGTTTGACGAGGACATGGGCAATTTCACATGCACCGTTAAAAACGTGTTCGGAAAAGATTCCGTCGTCACCTTCGTGTATGTCAATAACCCATGAACTGGTAAGAAAAGCTTTTTTATTTTATAATTACTTTAATTAACATCTACTTATAATATGGCAATTGTCTGCCATCTAGCTATTATCAGCGCAACTAGATCTGGCAAGATGTACAATAGCGAGCCAGTTAAATAGTTTGATCAACTTTACACAGATGTCGCTGTAACACAATGTGTTTCTTGTTTCAGATCAAAAACAACCGATGAAGATTACCCGCCGATAAAACTATCTTGATGTTCCTAAATTTTAGAAAAATAAGATTTACATAATATCTATATTTCTATTCGTTTTTATGGATGTAATTTATTTATATTACGAGTAGCTTAAGTTTATTCTTATAGTTTATTTTGCTTAGTACTTATGGATTGATTTACCGATGTCTTGACAGTAAGGTGCTTTTAACAGATAACGTTAAAAAAATTGTTCTATTATATTTCAAATAATAATCAAAAGTACAATTTTTCACCTAAATATCAAACTTTTAGTTTGTAACATAGAGTAATATAATATAGTTTGTAACTTCTAAAATTGCTGAAAACGTATTTGCATTTCGTTGTATTGTAATCTCAAAGTTTCGACCCCTTCCTAATAGATGGAGCCACTAGTCATTTTACGAATACGTAACGTTTTAGATTGCTTTTTGTACTTAAGTTGAATTTTTTAGTTATAGTTAGTAGTTTATAGTATTTTAAATTAAGTGAAATGATCTCCTGTGATTTGTAATAAATGTTTCATTATACGAGAGATATATACACTTTTATTTTCGTCCTTGCAATTCATTTATTTAGGGTTTTTAATAAACTAAACTACAACCTACTAATCTATACTAATATTATAGTTTTATAGTTTGTTTGAACGTGCTAATCTCAGGAACTACTGGTGTGAATTGAATAATTATTTTTGTGTTGAATAGACCATTTATCGAGGAAGGTTTTAGGCTATACTTATCACATCACGCTGCAACTAATAGGAGCGAAGAAACAATGGAAAATCTGGAAAAAACGGGGAAAGTTATTCATCTTTGAGGGCTTCCGTTGCGTGCGCTGCGAAAACGGTTCAAGTCGTGGGTAACAGCTATAATTTTATAAAGCCGAAAAGGTTGCCCAAAATAACTATTCCACGCGGATAAAGTAGCTGGCATAGCTAGTCCTAATTTAAAACCGGAAAAAACTAAAAAGAGATACTTAATTTATTAAATTTGGAGTATTAAATCTATTCACTTTAGTTATAATTAAATCATAATATTATTATACAAACGAAAGTGAGTTGGTTTGTCTGTTTCTTCATCATTAATGCCAAATGGAACGACGGTCTTTGTGATTTTGGTATGATAATAGTATACGGTCTAGAAAGGGAATTTATTAAATATAATATGACGAAATATTGCGGTTTTATCACAGTAGAAACGTCACTTCATCAGAAACCGAACGCAAATCAAAACATAACTGCAATAATAAAAGAAGACATCATGCTATATTTAAGGTAGAAATCAAACTTCTGCCGATTTAATACGATCTGCTTCTAAGATCGACGTCTTTCCACTGAGCCGCACTCGCTTCACCCGAAATTACACTTGTACAAAATACCTACACCACTCAAGGTATCTAAGTTAGGTCTAGGCACCGAAGTATCTAAGTATCCTAAGTTATATGTAAGTGGCAGGCATGGTTAAACTTAACCTTTACTTAATGTTAGCCGGTCACGGTGCATACTTGGGGCACAGGAGTTCACTTGGAAATATGTTCTAGCAACTTTGCTTTATTTACTTTACCATTACTTAGATTCAATAATAATAAATATAATAACCGCAGGGGCGACTTTATGGCGAGTCGTCGGTGAGTGGCGTCACCGCGGACCCCGATTCCCTGGGGGCTAAATGAGACCCCCTGCCTCCCGGCTTGCCTTGATTGGCCGTCCGGGAGTGGAAGACGCAAGAGCTAAGTACCTAAGCTCCAGGGTGGAAGTGTTAAAGGGCATAACGCCGCTAGTACCGCTCAGAGAACGCGCAGCACACCTCTCGACACCCTAAGCCACTCACACCAATGTTGCCCTTCCGGCGTCATCTTAGGCTGCCTTCTGTGGACGGCCCATTTAGTGAGTGGCAAGTCATCACCCGCTATATTTTTTATGAATGAGGCATAACTGGCGGGTGCCGTTCCTCGTACAATAGACCAGTTTAATTAAGTCAATGAACAACTCAACACAATAGCCTCTAACATTAATACCATGTCTGCAATAGTTACTTTATATACCTAACATCCTCTATCTGTAATTTTTACTTAATTTTAAGTATAATATTGTAAAAGGCCTCTCAGTGTTGGCTACGGCCCCACTGATGCCTTAAAAATACCGGGCGTAAGGCCCGAGAATCTGTGAAATATAATAATAAAAAATAATGAATGATGCCTTAAAAATACCGGTCGTAAGGCCCGAGAATCTGTGAAGAGAAATAAAAAAATATAATAATAATAGATATATACATATAATAAGATCCTTTATTAATGTATTACAAATTACCACTAAAATCACTAAAATATAATGTAAATAAAAGGTTAGTTTTTAAATATAGCTATATAAGTACTGCAATGTACATTATATAAAGCAGCTAGCAGCCTCGTTTGAGAGCCAGTTTCATTCTACTGCATTGTTTCAGATGATTTGATGTTTCAATGCCTGTCTGTTATTAAACTTTAGGCCACAGTTTGATATTAAACTTAAGGCCCTAAACTACATGTTTGTATGGTGGCTTCCTAAGCAAATACCTGGTTGTTACCGACAAACAATAATCATTACTTTTTATCATTAGTTAGTTCTTAAACTTTTAAAACTAATTATGAGAAATCATCTTAAACATTGTTACAAATTACGACAAAGCAATAATCAATCAATGAACGCAACATTTCTTGCTCCGACACATTTCAATTGTTTGCCTGATCGTACAAACAAGTTTTGGACAGCTTAAAATTATACCTCATTTCTATTAATATACCTAATCTTATAGCTCAATAAAAAAATCAAATAAATAAGTAAAAGACATTTATTTCAGGCTTAACCCATATTTGCTAAAACTCACTTGGACACTGTAAAGGCCAAGTCAACTAAAATTACGTCTAAGATAGCAAAAATAAAAATTACACAACAATATGCATGAGTAATTTTTTGTTCTGAATACTCCCTGTTATGCGCTGTTCTTGCCCAGATGTTTCCTTCAAATTACTGATATAATCCAGCCACTGTTCAATTAATAGTCCTCTCCACAGCTCCCCTGTGCTGTTAGATAGCATACTAATGTCACCGCCTTGCCCCTCCTTTCTCCCCCCATGGAGTTTTCACACGGGGAGATCCATGAGCTTGATGGCCGAGCTTTGAACTTCAAAACCTGTTGGGAGTGGTGGGTATGTGGAATGGGGTTAGAAGGCAGTGTAAGTTGGTTAGTTCTATTTTAATCGATATGTTACTTAGGTATTCGATAAAAAATCACAATTACCTACCTGATATTTTTTTTATATTAATGTAGTTTAGTAAAGTACATACTTATATGTCTTATTGAGGGGGTTACTCACATTAATTATGTCAATAAGATACTAAGAAACACTAAAACAAGACAATATGTACCTATGAATATTTGATATCCAGTTTTTCATATTCTTAAACAATTAATATCTTAGTAGTTCATTCTTTTTCTTCTTCGTATGAGAGTGGCCAACTCTGGTGTAGAGTTTTCTAAGCACTGTAAGGGTTATATAATATAAAGCACCATCGTCGTAATGTACCATGTTTTATTATTTTATTTTAATTAAGATATATATTACAATATCCGAGGACATGTGTCTTCCGTGGAAGCACATAGGCGCCCACCACGATGTATCTGCCCTACAACAAAATAACTAAAATGGTTTACAAATGTCAGAAAGAACCATAACTTAAGCTTTCTATTGCTAATCTCAGTAACTTTTCATCGCTCGTAAAAAACCGGCTAAGTTACAATTAAGATGTCCGAACACATAACTTGTAAGTTGATAAGTTCAAACTAAGTTATGCTACTGACTGACTGACTGACAGCCGAAATGAGATATCATTATTTGTACAGAGAAAGTATTATTTGGTCAGCTATTTTAAAGTAAACGATTCAGATAATGAAAGTATAAATTCTGGTAAGCTGATATTTTTTTATGGCAAAAAAAGCAATATTTAGATATTAGATTCGTTGTTATTCATAATAGCAAGAAAATGTCAAGCCTATTTTGCAAGGTTTATTCAAGAAAATACCATTTCTTTCAAAGTTTAGTTTATTGCCAAATAGTAAACCTTGTGTGTAAAAAGTGTTATGTTGTGTTCCTGTTTAAATTTCAATGTATTTTCAATAATAAATGTATATCAAAATGTCTCGGTATCATTTTATTTATGACACATTGTTTTTTATTAAATAATTAAATGTAAAATTAGCAGTCTTGATATTTTTATACGTTTTATTTATCTACAAAGAAAGAAAATTTAGCAGACCAATCAAATCATACCATATTGTATGTATTTACATGTAACAACATCATACGATAGGCCTATTTAGTTATGTAAGGTATACTTTGTTTTAAGTTACCTTCAGTGATTGCAAAAATGGCAGTTGGTATGTACTTGTGATGATAATGATATCTTTATGTGGGTCATATTGTTATGTTACTAACATTAAACGAGCATTATGTATATTATGAGCAAATATGTAAATTCATTGTAAGCACGGAGAAACTTTAGAAAACATCTTCAAAATAATTCATTTCTACAAGTTTTCAAACTATTTTGTAAGCACTGTGTGCAATGTCCCGGAATATTTATTTATTTATTTACTTACTGTCTAACCTTGAAAATAATCTTGAGAATGATTGGTTTTCAGATTATTTATATTCGATCATTAGCATTTTAGAATAGAAAACTTTTGTAAACTTTGGAATAGAAACATTATTTGAAATCAGGCAAACAGTAATCAAATACAGATTCAAAAATCATTTAAAATATGGACATCGAATACTGTAAGATTACTAGTTATAACTAAGCTGAGTAACAACCGCTTACCTTTTACCAAAAGTCAACGATTTGTACTCAAACTTTTGAAAATGTACGAAAAAGAGATTAAGGATGTCAGTTTATACACCAAAAATAAATAAAAAAGGAACAGAAGAATAGTTTTAGTCTTACAGTAAAGCTATTTCATTTTTAAAGTGGAATCAAGCTATGACTTTCATACGTATACTGATATATTATAGTTTCCACAGTCCTTAGCGCAGATTATCGCATGTAACCATAGCGCTTCTAGCATCAAAATACGACCATGTATCATCAAATTAATAGTGACCAAAATGCTGGCTTGTACTTTGCCCAAAAGATTAGTCTAGCTATTCAACGGGGAAATGCAGCCAGCATTTTGGGTACGCTACCTTTTGAAAATGTAGATTAGTTTTTTTTTTTTTTTTTAATATGTAATAATGTTTATTTTTTTATTATTATTTGGAAGTGTTACTATTAATTTTTTATAACATACTCAGTTTATATAGAATATCATTGGTAACATATTTAAAAATACTAATTAGCCGTTCAGTGAGGTGATGCTACCGAAATAAAAAACCTTGCCCACGGACTCTGATTTAAGCTTAGTTTATTATTTGTACTTTACCTATTACATTATTTATTCTGTGCCTATTACTACTATTTGTTTATTAGTTAACTAGCGGGTGCTCGCGGCTTCGCACGCATTAAGTAGTAAAACTTGAATACCCTATTTCTACGATTTAAAAGTGGCATTTCCAAAAATAATTAATAATAAATAAATATTCCGAGACATTGCACACAGCGCCATCTAGCCCCACACTAAGCAAACGCTTGTTTCGTGGGTACTAGATAACGGATATAATACTTATATACTTTTCTTTTGTAAGTACATACTTATTGTACATACAAACGACCAGACTCAACACAAGTAATTATAAAATTTAAAATTCATAAATACTTGTGTCACGCGGGAATCGAACCCGCAACCCCTAGATTAGAAGGCAGAGCCACTACCAAATAAACTAACAGGCCAGTCAAAATCCTTCCTTAGCGGATAGGCACGTCATAACATCTACCCTCATTCCAAATTTCAGCTCGATCCGTCCAGTGGTTTGGGCTGTGCGCTGATAGATCACTATATCAGTCAGTCAGTCCCCTTTGAGTTTTATATGTATATAGATACCAGACATATCTAGACCATATACCAAAATGTCACCGTCCAAATACGCACCAGTTCTCAGCCTTTCGAATCCAAAGGACGATGGCCAGGTATTAGAAAGGACGACCTTTGGAGTGACCCTTGATATCCAGAGCGTAGAGATTAACATCTTTAGTGCTTCGAGAATGACCTAAGTCTCTGTAAACCTATAGTTGTCTGGTCTGTGCTGCTCTTATTTTAGAATAAGGAAAAAAATACAGAAAAGACACAGATTAAAAAATGAGTATTTTTTAATCTGTGTTTTTTCTGTATTTTTTTCTTAGAGCTTGTAGAATGACCTGAGTTGATAGTATGTCTGTAAAGCTATAGTTATCTTGTCTGTGCTGTACTGATCATACCAAAAATTTAAAATTCTACGTTATTAGAGGATAAGAGATTTTTTTTTACAAAAAATTACAGATAAAAGAACTGAATAGCTTTAATGTACACAAAAAGTTAAAATAAATCAGACTTTAAAATAAATCAGTCCTGAAATTTCAGCGTGAAAACAGATCAAACACACTCATAAACTTTCATTTTCATAATATAAAAATAACTTACTTAAATAAATCTTTATCTACAATAATAAAATATAAAAACAAGGGAAGAAAAACTAAACATACTACAACATAAAAAGGGGCACTTAGAAAAACTTAAGAAAAGCCTAAAGATAATCTAAGTGCTCCAGCCCACTACCAGAGGGCAGCGTGCCCAGCATTCAGCATTACCACGCTGGATGGCAATGCAGATACGTTAAGCCAGAAAAAGGCCAGCATTTTGGTCATGCGTCGCGTCAACCAATAATGGATGTGATTATCCTGAAATATTTATTTTATTTATTTTAATGTAAATAACTTACGGATTTACGTTACTACGTAGACACGTGTTTAGTTGTTTTTAGTGTTTTTTTAGTCAGGAAAGCGCGCTATGTCGTAGACTAAAACGATGCTTAACATCAGGCAAGTTGTGGTCAACAGTGAATCTATCTAGCATAAAAATAAGTTTTCTGATTTTTCTAATATCGTTCACAAAATACTTACATGTTGGTACATAACTCCTGTTCAATTTACAATTCTCATTACAACTTCGATTATTCAACAGAAGTTCCCATCACGCAATAAGTGTTTAGTATTTTCAAGAACAAATAAAAAAACACTCACGATGGCTAAACCATTCGTGATAAAAACATCCTTGCGGTTTAGACTTATGCATATCGGAAATTAGATCATTTATTCTTCTTTGTAAATGACTTGTGATTTTATTTAATAAAGAATAGAGGTCAAGGTTTTAATACCATGTGGGTAAAGTGATTCATTGCCGGTCAGGATTAGGATGGGTGGCCGCATTAGAATAATTAGAAGTTACTCACTAAATTCGCGTTGTGTCGTGATAAAAATAACCTTTTGTGAGTGTCAAAATTCCAGCAAAAATGACGTTGAACCTTTGCTTCTTTATGCCGTGAGAAGTAAGCTTTTATCTGTCTGTTTATTAATTAAGTTTTGAAAACTCTTATCATCGCCGTTCTTTGCGAACTTACTTATTATGTGTGTACTAGCTGTGCCAGCGACTTCGTCCGCGTGGAATCAATAATTTTGGGCATCATATTTATGCAAACAACCTCTTCAGCTTTATAAATTCTGTTACCCACGACTTGAACTGTTTTCGCAGCGCACGCAACGGAAGCCCTCAAAGATTAATAATTTTCCCCGTTTTATTACACATTTTCCATTATTTCTTCGCTCCTATTGGTTGCAGCGTGATGTTATATAGCCTTAAGCCTTCCTCGATAAACGGTCTATTCAACACAAAAATATTTTTTCAATTCGCACCAGTAGTTCATGAGATTAGCGCGTTCAAACAAACAAACAAACTCTTCAGCTTTATAATATTAGTATAGATTAGCTATTCCCTTAAGAGTAAGGTGCTATTAGTTTGCACATGTTTTGGTATGTATTACCTAGGTAGCAAATCTATTCAAAGTTCAGTGCGTTTACAATCTAGGTGTTGAATGTAGTATAATGATAGATGTCGTGATAGGCCAGACCTTGGGCTGATGTGTCAAATTTTGGATCATCGTAGTAACTGACAGCTTGAAGAATGTGCGATGGAGCTGGTCTTGACTGACATAGAAATAGATAGGTATTATAAGTTTAACTGGGGAAGATTTGTGTTTTTTATAAAAGATAAAAGATTCAATCAATCAATCAATCAATGTAGCTTTATTATACACCAGAAAACAAAATACAAAAACAATTCATAGTAAAATTACTTAACATAGGCACATTGGGCGGCCTTATCGCGTAGAGCGATCTCTTCCAGGCAACCAGGCAGGGATTTTTATTTGTGGTAAATATGATACAATTTAGTGTTGCCCTGCCTTCTACTGTAGTGTTGATATATATCACGAAATCTGTTAATTACATAATTAATTTAGTCCGCAAGGTCTTAGTCGTAATACATAAACAATATCCTTTGTTGTGTCCTGTGTGTTGAAATAAATGTATTCCTAAGCCACGAAGCCACGGATCTTGGTAATTATTGATACCGAGGTAGTATAGAGTCCTTCAAGTGACAATTCAAGATTTTATCACAAAGTGAGCGAAATCACGGGCATGTATTAGTTTTTAGTATTCTTCTTATCGAATCAGAGTGGCCAACTCTGATGTCGAGAGTTTATCAAGCCGCCCTAAGGGCCTCTGACATGGCTTAACGACTGCCGTACTAGACAAACAGCCCGAACCTACATTTTTTTGGTATTAGTTATGTTATAGAAGGCATAAAACTATTATAAAATATAGTTTATTTCCATCATTGAATTTTTTTATCTCTGCTACAAAATTAAATTTATATCGGGTATAAAAATTCGCACCGTGTCAAAGCGTACAGCTTATTCAATTTACCTGAACCATTTTTGAGAAGGTTAAGAATGCAGAGTTCAAGTACAGACGGCGTCGTTATTATTATGTGAGCCAGTTATTTGTTACGTCATCTGTACCTCTGACATGTAGCTAATTATAGTTTGAAAAAAATCTAATCTATACATATAATAAAGCTGAACACGGTCCAAAATCTGAACATGGAAGGTATTAGAAAAAAATGGTTTGGGTATACTTTAAATGGATAATAGCTACAGCTAGTTTCTATAATTTTAGGCGGTTTCTCTGTGTCTCTGTTTATTTAAACGCTCATAACGTAAAAACAAGTTAACGGATCACCATTATTTTTGGTATGTATGTTTTTTTTTTACATGAAATAGGCTTACGCTTGACTACAACTTGCCTGATGGTAAGCAACGTTATAGTCTACGATGTAGCGCGCTTGCCTAGAAGAAACCGGTTTACTCTCGACTTGAAGACCGACAAATTATAGTTCAAGGGTATGTAGGTAGTATGAGGTTTTACGAGTGTCATAGGCTAGACATTTTATCCTGAAATAATGCGAGCAAAGCCGCGGGCGTCTACTAGTATAAATTATGCATTGAAAATTTTAGTAAATAAAATGAGTTAGTAGTTTTGAGAGTACTTAACTTAGGTACCTATATAATTATAATGCACTTCCGAAATCTTGACAAAAATGCCTAAGTTGATTGGTATTTTTAAGTATAACTGTTAGACATTAGAGCTGCAGGTTGTATAGCGCCATTACTTATGAACAGTATGTTATTTTTTTCCCCTTGGTTTTCTCTAATTATTGTTGTAAACAAATGTTTTATTACATATTTTGACTTAGTTGGTAGTGGCTCCGCCTTCTAATCTAGGGGTTGCGGGTTCGATTCCCGCGTGACACAAGTATTCATGCATTTAAAAAAAAAAAACTTGTGTTGAGTCTGGTCGTTTGTATGTATAATAAGTATGTATTTACAAAAGAAAAGTATATACGTATTATATACGTTATCTAGTACCCACGACACAAGCGTTTGCTTAGTGTGGGGCTAGATGCCGCTGTGTGCAATGTCCCGGAATATTTATTTATTTATATTAGCACGCATCAAATTTAGCGTCCTACCATAAATTATGTAGTAAATAAATATTACCAATAAATACGATCAGGATACTCTAGCCTGGTAAATCTTAGTACTCAGAATTCTAGCAAACTGATCTAAGACCTACCGTAGTTATTAATTTAATCTAGCCTACAAACTACAAATCCTAGATTATCTAACATGTCAGCATATCCATTAATATTCAAATGGTAATCTTCACCCGATACATCACGGTGCCTTCAATAAATAACTTCAAGTACGTACTAATTACTAGAATATCAATTAATCAGGATTAGATTATAGGTTCTAATATATTGGGAATTGATTGGAATTATCTACTAGTATGTTGTTTGATAAATAGTGAGTGTGGCTCAGTGGTAAATCGGCTGCCTTACAATCTAACGTATTTTGGTTTCATTCTTTTCGTTTGCTTAGTGTGGGGCTAGATGGTGCTGTGTGCAATGTCCCGGAATAATTATTTATTTATGCCAGTTGTTCACTTATGACTTGCTTTTTTACGTGATGTGAAAAATTGCATTCCCTTAGCGGTGAAGAAAAATAGATCAGTAGATAGATAGAAAACACTATTATAAACACCAAAAACAGGAATAAAAACACAATGAAACATACAAACTTATATTGTGAGGAAAGTTTGAAGACCACCTATTCCGAGGACTTGAGTAATTCTTGGACCTGGGTGTACACCACAATGTATATTATATGCCCAAGACGGTAACCTAATTAATTACACAGGGAAGTAACAACACTCAGTAATAAGAAAATATGACTCAAGGAAAGAGTTACTCGCGTTAATCCTGCTTAAAAAATCTCGAGAAAAGAGAAGAGAAAGTTCTTTGAGAGCGGCAATTGGTGTAAAGCTGGAATCGAACCACGGTGCGTCAGAATGCATCGTGTAAGGTAGACGCGTTTATCACCAAGCCACACTCGCAGTTAACACTACTCTACTATACAATTATATCTTCATTCTTATACCCGTTGATATAGGTACTTACTAAATATTTCTTTACCAAATAATTACCTGCACAGCCCAATAATAGCAAATTCCATACAAATCATAATTAAACTAGCATGTTACGCCTTGACTTCTATACAAATTACTGTATGGTTACTATGGTTGTATGGTTTTCTATGGTTACCTATGGTTACCATGTAATTGACTAGAAAAGGTCGCCCAGTAAATTGATGATGGGATTTTTTACGGCGGGTTCACGGAGCTTTGTTTATCTTTGTTGTTTTATAGACCGTGAAAATTAAGATTGTGATATGACGTTACGAAATTCTTATGAGTTGACACCTTAGGTCACTAAGACAAGAAATCTATGTAAGTATAGCTTAATTATCACAGATATATTATTACCTGTATACAAGTTTAAACAAAAACATTATTATATTATATCATTCATGACTTCACGTACTTTATTTATTTTACATTAATAAAGTATAAAAACAAGGGAAGAAAAACTAAACATAGTAGTATGTTTAGTTTTTCTTCCCTTGTTTTTATACTTTATTAATGTTTTTTACCTGTTTTTAAAATCTTTAGAAAAGCCTAAAGATAGTCTAAGTGCTCCAGCCCACTACCAGAGCGCAGCGTGCCCAGCATACTGGCCGCATTCATTCCAGTTTACTTTATCAAAGATTTTCAAAGTGCTTTCTATTTAATAGTGTATAACTAGAATACAAGAAATAAATACTTACATGTATTGAAACACGCGCAATACAAAGCAAAAATATTGTGATGGCACAATACAGCCGCAACTCAGCCTAAGAATGCAGAAGGTAATAGTTAATGTAAGTTTCTAATGTGTTTAATTTTCTTTCAAAATATAAGGCATGAAATCACTGCCGACAAAAACGTATATGATGGCCTATCAATCATACATCGTCATCATCACAAATTGTCTCCATGTATGACCTTCTCAGCCTTCCTCTTCCTCTTCGGACTTCCAATTTTCCCTCTAAGATGTTTTTCATAAATTTGTCATGTCATAGGTGGCCCACCATCTTCCCTCTTCTATTTTCAATAGTCGCCATTATTGTACGGTGTTCTTGGACCATGCTCAGCACTTCTTCATTACATAGAACTCAAATAATACACAAAACCATATCAATAAAGAACATACTATCTTCTTTTGGTTGTCGGTTAACAAAGACACTTCGGTACTTCTTCTCAATTAATAAATTCTAATCACTTTATTTGTAGAATACAATACAATGGTGTAAGGTGCATTGTTTGAAGAGAATATAATCGAATAACTAAACGGATCGACAAAGCACTATCGCAACTATGATATACTTACATACCTACTCTTACTTATTACGTATTGGATAGAGCATTTTATTTTAATAAAATAATATTGGTCTTTTATTGAATTAAAGTTGGTGTAAGAATCCTTACACGGAACAACGAAATGTGAGTGAAGTTGAAATTTCTGAACATGTATGTTACATTTGTTTTTTTCTGCGGCTACATTTCGTCGAAATTATTCTTGTTGAGTACCTATCTAGTACCTATCTCTTAGAGATACATTGGTACACTTACTCTAGGGCCACGAAAATAGTACTGATAAACGATTTCATTCTGAAACATATAAAAAATGCTGCGTGTAAAAAAAATCTTTAGTGTTTTCCTTCTTGTTTTTTTCACTAAAAGCACTTCTAATTCATATTTCAATACTTACTTACATGCTTAGTTACTTGCAATAGTACTTGCAGCATTCTGGCAGAAAGCAGATAGCAATAGACATAGCAACTCCTTCCAATCAGCACATGAAACTAAACTCCTCCGATGCATACCATTAAAAATAGCAGAATCCGGTCAAGGGCGTGTCGGAGTGTAAGTAATGTATTGTCTTAAATGTGGCGCAGACAATGGGGAGAAGACATTTGTTTCAAAGCAGGGATGGACTTAGGAGAAAAGTATAGGGCCAAGCTCTGTTTAAGGCGGCCGGCAAAATACGTTTTAACATTGGGAGCAGTGGAAGTTTCATTAAAATAGATCCAGTGGTATTTAAGTTATACATATTTTGTACGCATTCCAGGACCTGGCGATGATTTCTCATTATTTTATAAAAAGAACTAAACTAGTATCTAGAAATGTGATTTTCTATTACAGATGATAGTACTTACGGAACCCTTCGTGCGCGAGTCCGACTCGTACTTGGCCGGTTTTTCAAATTGCTATTTGTTGATGTGCTCAGTATGTTGATTGTACCATATTTTCCTCGATAGTTTTCTTTTATTTATAGTGTCACAACTCTTATTAAATCGGATGCTTCATATATATAATAAATATACATACCCCTATTATATATTTTATATCATAATAAAAAACCAGTTTATGAATATTAGCCCCCTTTTTCCATCCTTAATACGCCCACTTTAAAACAAAGAGTGCTAAATGCTACATTGTATCGTAATTATAAAGCTTAAAAACAATTACTAACTTGCGAAAGTGGTTGGTTCTCGTGTCACGTTTTTTGCTCTAATTGCGATGATCTTTATTTTAACCTTGAAGTTTAATGGTAAACTAATGAAATGGTTCTAGAGTTAAATATTTCTTGCATTCTCTTAGAGAATCATGACTTACTCGATTTTATCGATGGGCTATTATTGGATGCCTGTTTTACATTCCGTACCGTATACTGCCTCCATATTAAATTTCACTGTGATCCGTTGCTCCGTTGAAACGTGAAGGTGCACAAAAATATTTGAAACTTTTGTTATTTCTCTAATGATAAGTACGATATAATTTAAAAAACTAAATACTAACAATAGAATAAAAAACTTAAACTACTTCTAAAACTAAATACTTAATCTAAAATGCCTGTAGTAGAAGGAAAGGTCCTCAAAATGCTGGCGTCATTACCGCGTTGTATAGCAATGCTCACCTCTTGAGCAAAGTAACAGCCAGCATTCTGTATCAGTACGATATTAATTTTTAATATCATCCTGGCGTGAAAGTAATAGAAATAGTCGAATCCATGTCTACTCTACACCAAAATTAGTCTAAATCAGTTCAGGCATTTGAGCATGGAACACACACACACATAGGTACAGACTTTTGCCCTAAACAGTGTCACATGTGCGGGTTTCACTTTAGATGATCTCATTTATTTTTATTTACGCTGGCTGGTTCCTTGCGCAAAGGATTTCTATAGCAATCCAGCATGGGAATGCAGCCAGCGTTCTTGGCTCCATACCACATGACGTGGATGTTTTAAATTTAGTTTAAATGTAAATACTCTTTTTTAGTTTTGTTAGTTTATATAGGTATTTAATAACAATCAAAACGGCCGAAGCCAATTACATTAATTATTTAAAACAATAGGTACTTATTCTACAAACACATAATCAAATATAACTTAATAATAATCATCATAATAATCTAGGATAAAAGATGACGAACCTTTAAACCTGTTTCCTGAGTCCAGTAAATATATAATCCAGTGGCCTTCAAGATTAACCCTCGAATTCAGCATCACGTCTAAAAGGAACAGAAGCTTAAACCGAAGATTTGTGTGAGAATATTTACTTTTATCAAAAATTTAGTTAACTTTAACGACAGTCGTAAAGTACAGGCGCTGTCAGTAGACTGACTGGGCGCCGATTTAATTATAACATTAAATTATACAATTTATACGCAGGATTCAAGTAGTGATTTAATTTGTTATGTTAGGTCGTGATGTTTACTAGATTTTTTTTTATTAAAATATGTTTGCCATTTTTGCCATTTGAAAACTTAACCTACATATTACAATATTTATATGTTGTTTAACTAAGGCTTACTATTTTATTTACACATGTTTTCATTGGACCCCAAACTAGGCAAAAACCTGTATCTTGGTGGTCCGTAGAGATAGATGTACCGTACTATTTTTTTTTGGAGAAAACTTAGCAATATTATGTTTGAGAATTATAAAGTAAAATGGAGTTTTCACGATTATAGAAAGAAGTTAAAATGTATATATAAACCTTTAAAACTGTTGTGAAGCGTGACTTTATGTGTGTCAATGTGTGTGAGAGTGTACGAGTGTGAGAGTGTACAAATAGAAAATTTATTTATTGAAAAAAACTTACAAAACAAATTTTACTAATTAAAAATAAAAACTTAACT
Organism: Macaria notata; assembly: GCA_927399415.1. Taxonomy (NCBI): domain Eukaryota; kingdom Metazoa; phylum Arthropoda; class Insecta; order Lepidoptera; family Geometridae; genus Macaria; species Macaria notata. The sequence continues at coordinate 897,219 of OV656750.1, read as the reverse complement.
AACTTATAAACTAAAAATTAACATCCGAAATGCATAATCAATTAATTTTAGAATATGTGGACTACAACTTGACTGCTCTGTTAGCTTAGTTGGTAGTGGCACTGCCTTCTAATCTAGGGTTGTGGGTTCGATTCTCACATGACACAAGTATTTATGAACATAAAAAATTATAATTACTTGTGTTGAGTCTGGTCGTTTCTATGTATAATAAGTATGTATTTACAAAAGAAAAGTATATATGTATTGTATCCGTTATCTAGTACCCATGATACAAGCGTAAGCTTAGTATGGGGCTAGATGGCGCTGTGTGATATGTCCTGAAATACTTATTCATTTATTTATTTAAGTACTTATTTAATGATTGTGGTTTTAGAATTGTTATTATGATTTAGAATACTTCTTCTTCTAATCATATGAGAGAGGCTAACGGCAGCAGGGTTTCCTTACCGCCTATAGGATCTCTAATATAGCTTATCAAGAATCAACATAATATATACGAAGGTACGCACATACATTATGAGCTAACACTTCGTTTTGTCGTTTAATGAAATCATTTGGTTTGATATAATGTTTCATTTCTGAGTTATGACAAACAAGGCATTTGTAAAAGTGTTTAGAAATCTAAACAGGTCATACTTCTAAGAAACGCCACAAAATCTTTACAATACAAATCTTTATCACCTTTTCCGAAGTCAATCAAAAACGCAAATATGCTAACCTCGGCCAAGGTTACATCTTTGAGCCTTTTGGAGTCGAGACTTTGGGGCCGTGGGGTCCAGCATGGTGTTTCACAATGAGTCGGATATGATCCGATCCGCTCGTAGTAAAAATGGTAGAAATTAAATGCAATGGTAGATATTTAAAATATAAGTTTTAAGGCTAATTTTACCATTTTTACTGTTGATTTCATATGAATAATTATAAATAGGAATAAATCAATGTATAATTATGTGTAAATCGGGTTAAATATCATGAAAAAACAAAATCGAATTTATCATCGACGGAAACGAATCCGCTAGCTTTTGGCTCACGGAACGGTTCCGATTTTTCTGATGAATAAATTTGTTAAAAGATTCGTATGGAATCATTATGATTTGGAAAAATCCTTTCCGTGCCAATTGATTTCCGTCTCAATCGAATCGGATCCGTATCCGACTCATTGTGAAACACACCGCTGGAGCCCATACTATTTTCCAAAACCTCTCGGAGCGCTTGGTTGACGCGACGCATGACCAAAATGCTGGCCTTTTTCTGGCTCAACGTATCAGCATTGCCATCCAGCGTGGTAATGCGGCCAGCATGCTGGGCACGCTGCCCTCTGGTAGTGGGCTGGAGCACTTAGATTATCTTTAGGCTTTTCTAAAGATTTTCTAAGTGCCCCTTTTTGTAGTAGTTAGAAGTAGTATGTTTAGTTTTCCTTCACTTGTTTTTATATTTTATTATTGTAAATAAAATTTTTATTGTGGAAAAAAAATCAAAAACTACATTGCTTGCATTTAAACGCATTCCTTCATTTAACGATCTACAAAGTGTCATCATGACATCATGCTTATTGTGCAATATAGATTGCAGATGCCATTGCTCAGTGTAAATGCACTCATTAATATTAATATCATGGCATTCTATTATATTACTGTCATTTGATAGGTAATGTAAATCAATGATTGCGCATCGATGAAGTGTGGAATATAATAACAACTGTTTTCTTACAATAATAAAATATAAAAACAAGGGAAGAAAAACTAAACATAGGTACTACTTCTAACTACTACAAAAAAGGGCACTTAGAAAATCTTTAGAAAAGCCTAAAGATAATCTAAGTGCTCCAGCCCACTACCAGAGGGCAGCGTGCCCAGCATGCTGGCCGCATTACCACGCTGGATGGCAATGCTGTTTACGACTGAATACGGTTTAAATTATTTATTAAATCTAAATAAATAAATTGATATATTTTGGGACAAAACTAATAAAAGAAGATTATGGAATCAGCTGAAGATCGGGAAGGATGGTGATGATGGTTCTAGGACATTGTACACAGCGCTATCTAGCTATGTATTTATTATAGTTACTGATGTTCATTTTGAAGTATTTTCCAATGTTTTTATTTTTCTATTCTATTCTTTATAATATCTATAACTAGTTTTTTTTCATCGGGTGAGTGGTAGTCTATCTGGACTACCACTCACCCGATGAAACGTTGCATTTGCACGCTTGCCTGGAAGGAACCGGTTGACTCTCGATGTGAAGACCAGTAAATAGTATTTCAGGGGAACAGAGTATCTGGCAAAAAGTTCCACAGATTGGTAATCTAACTAAATAGTAATATGTAGTAATAGACCAAAGCATAATTTCGAACAAATTATTATTGGTATTCATATAAATTCATTTGCTAAACAAATCTAAGCCTATCAGAGAAAACCGCATCAAAATCGGGCTGATATTTCAGAAGATACAGTGTATACAGCAGTGCCCCCTGGTGAGTTGTCATCGTAATACATAGCTAAAAAGATGCGCCCAGTAAACCTCAACACACCACAGAAAACTGTATTAAAATCCGACTAGTAGTTTTGAAAATATGGGTAAAATTGGTTTGCATAAACTTTATCAATTTGTTGGTTTACTGGATTTTTCTCAAAAAGTACTGAACCGAATGAAAAACAATTTTTATAGGACATCTCGGAAACTACTCTCATCGAAAAAAAAAGAATTTTTGAAATCGGTTGATAAGCAACTGAGTAGTCGAGTCCTTTTTTTTGAAATCGGTTTAAAAATAACACATATTTGTACTTTAAATCTATCTTATACACTAATCGATCAATAACTCTAATTAAAAGCTGCCTATTTGGCTTTAATTAACACCCAATTGTACTTCTGACGGTAATTTATCACACTTGTTACAGGTATGTAGGTATATTATTTACCTATGCATACATAACATAATTAATGATAGCAGTTTGTATATGCTGACCTGACCTTAGGAAATAGGTGATCTAATTTATATTTCTTTTCTATCCGATTTTAAAAGATAGACCGTGTGTCACAGACCAGAGTTTGACTATGAACTATTTTTTTTAAATTAAAGGCACTTTAATGACTCCTTTATTGAAAAAACTTTAAGAGCTTCCGTATGACAAGTTGACAAATTGTAGGTCCCGGCTGTTTGTCTAGTATGGCAGACGTTAAGCCATGTCAGAGGCCCTTAAGGCGGCTTGATAAACTCTCGACACCAGAGTTGGCCACTCCAATGGCAAAAAAACGCATAAAATAACGGCCCACTTGCGCAAAAATGATCAAATTATTTAGTTAGCCCAGACTAGTTAGCTTGGGCAAGTTAAATAACTAACTAAATAATTGAATGCTCTTGCACAGTACTGTTTAAGGAGTAGGCTAGTTAGCCCGGGCTAACTAGTTAAACAGAAATCATAGACACATAGTCTATGGATTTTTTTAGCAATTTGGGTTTTTGGAGCTTAAAATGATTTATCAAAACGCGTTTACTGTCAAATATCAACAAACGTCAATGTCAAAATGGTTAATTGTCTTGTCAATGCCAGACCATAGCAACGACAAAATTACATACCAATTTTAATTACAGTTTCAAAACACCGCGTAGTTCGTTTGTTTTAATAAATTCTCGTTCTTGTAAATCAGTTTGCTAGCAGTGATATTAATAATTAAAAATGACTTCTTCAAACAAACGTTTAAGAGCGCCTAATTTCACAACCGGAGAATGCCTTCAACTGTGTGCAATTATTGAACGCTATAAACATATTGTAGAAAATAAAACCACGGATGGTGCTTCTCTACAACAAAAACAAGATGCGTGGGCTGAGATTACCAAAGAATACAATGCATCTGGCCCAAACTTTTTTAGATCCGTAGAGAGCTTGCAAAATACCTATAAAAAATTAAAACAAAAAGCCAAAAAACAACATGCAACAATAAAAATGACCATACCAGGTAAATACCATAACATATGAAATAAATTACACATTTTATAATATTATAAAAATAAAAAATATAGCCATGCAGTTAAATATATTTTAAATAAATATTAAATGTATTTCAGTGAACAAAGAAGAGTTTAGAACAGCAAAAACAATATTGTAAAACTAATTCAAAATGAATTAATTTTACAATATTGTTTTTGCTCTCTCTCCTCTCGGGCCTCTATTTTGTTATAAATTAATTTTCCAAATTACATGTGTTTCTATACAAAAAATAACTTGTGGTTATTGTAAAAGTCTTTGTTATTTATATCACATAATAATGCGGGATTTTACATTTTACCAAGTAATTTGTGTATAGTTTTTGATAATTATTTCACTGTTCATTTCGATGATGTTTTCCAGAATGTGAAACACCCAAAACAAAAAGGAAGGAAACCGTGCTGGGTAACTTTTCTGAACTAGCACAATCAAAAATACACCTCATTGAATACCAAAAAGAGCTGGCTTCTCTACAAATACAAGTAGAAAAGAATAAATTGAACCACAATGACACAATGCAGGAAATAAAGTTGGAAAATATAAAAAAAAAATATATGCAAGAGGAAAAAATTAGAGATGCACAGTTAAAATTATTAAATTTAGAAATATTATTGAAAGAAAAACAGTTAAATTTAAGTAAATGAATAAAATATGTACCTTTTTTACCAAATACTTTTATTTCATAATTATGGTAATCTTGTACTAATAAATATAATAGAACATATTTAGTTTCTAGTATCCATATAATAGTTAACACCTAATCTGATACATAACTTCGAATTCAGTTAGGAACTAGAGTCATATACAATGATAAATTAAATGCTAATAAATATATTCAAAAGCAGCAGTCTTCACAGAGATGTAATTCTTCAATAGGTAGGTACCTTTTTCTGTTTGTCACCCCAGACTGTAAACAAAATAAAAAAAAATAAATGGTAGGTAGTTCAGATAAATTAATTTATGTTACTTATATTTATTTGACCAATTAAGACAGGGCTTGTTATACTTCTCACTTTAATCCAAGTGAATAATATTTAGAAGAAATATAATGAAAGCATAATTTAATTATGCAATTTTACTGATTAAAGTAATTCATTCATTATTTCATGTGATATTTTTTGTGACAAGTTGATTGTAATTTATAATTTATTGATATCTTTTTGTGAACATAATGATACTTATTAATTTTAAAGATATCTAATTAAGATGCTACTTTAGTGAATAATTCATTTCTTAATTAATGCAAGTAATTGGTTGTTTTAATTAAGTAAATAAATCAATATTCTTCAGTATTTGGGACACATATCAACACATAATGGTCATCCAATCCTAATACTGTGACTTAGTTGCACTATTTTAACTAGAGAGCTGAAGAACATGTAGGTATTAGTTATATATAGGATAAATATTACTGTACTGAAGACATAATAAATACAAAGAAATGAGTAAAGTTTTTGCAATGATAAGTAGTAATAGAATTAAAAAGACAAACCTGACAAAATATTGTTCAATCAATGCTTGTCTCTCTTGTCGACCAGTATTATTATTTTGTTGTACTGGTTGGTCCGGAACTTGTTCTTCTATGGATGGATATTGTGGATCTTCTAGAGGTTCAGTATCTCCTTGTAATAAAGCTATATTATGTAACACAGCAGTTGCTATTATTATGGCTGGAATTCTATGTAGATGTACTTCAATCCCTCTGCTCAAAATAGGGAATCTCCGTTTCCAAACACCAAAAGTCCTTTAAACAATTTCTGGTTCTTATTTGAGATTCATTGTACAAAGATTCTGCTCTAGTTAAAACAGAGGAGAGTGGAGTCATCATGTATGGCATTTTTGAATACCCACTATCTCCTAGCAAAAGTTTGTCACCATAGCATCCTTGTAAAAAATTTCTTTTTTGGTTACAATTGTCCCATATGGTGGAATCATGGGCCGACCCTTGCCATCGGGCCACCACATCCATGAATAATAAATTTGCTGAACATATAGCTTGCACATTAAATGAGAAGTATCCTTTACGATTTCTAAATATTTCAGCATTTATCCACCAGGGGAATTAATTTTTACATGAGTACAATCAATAGCCCCAATTACTCGAGGGAATCTGGCTAAGTATATTATAAAAATCTGTAGAAACTTTTATAACTTCTGTTGCACTGTATGGCATCTTTATGTATGTTTTATATAAAGCAGCTATTGCATTGGTTACTCGGTGTATAATACGGCAGGCTGTAGATTCATGAACACCAATCACATCTCCACAAGTAATAAGTTGACTGCCTGTTGCATAGAATCTCAATGTACAAAGTATCTGATTTATAGGAGATATAACTTCGTTTCTGTAACAATTAATTAGTTATGTGTAGGTATATGTAGTACTTAGCGGTTTCATTGCAGCAAATATGATATGGAAAGTTGGTAGGTATGTTTCCAAAACATTGCAGACCAAAGAAGCAACAAAAATGTGTGGTTCATATAAATGTAAGCATTTAAAACAAAATAATCTCACCTTTTTGAGTCGCCTTTCAAAATGTTCCCAATGTTTTGTACTAAAACCTCCACACTTGTTTTTGATAGACGAAATCGACGTTGAAAATCGCCATCTCTCATTGTCGTGAAATAAGTAATCTGACCGGTCTTGCACTTCTCTATTACAAAAATTTGAATTTAATATAAACTCTACTATTTCTTCATCATCATCCGAAAAATCCATTATTGCTTTCTTTTACAGCTATTTATATACCTAGTGTCTGTACTGGTTTAGTTTAAATTTATTTTAGGTCAGAAAATATGTCAGTATAACTTTTTGTAGGGTTAGCCCCGTGCTAGCCCGTCGATTTTGAGAGGCTAGTGAAATAACGAAAAATTACCGATTTAGCACTGGGCTAACCTACCTTCGTATCTCTGCAAGACGATTTTACAGATTTGTCAAGTTAGCCCTGGGCTAACCAGTTAGCCCGGGGCTAAGTAGAGTAGCGCAAGTGGGCCTAAGCGTACTATAGTATAACTGCCGCAACGTAAAAAAAACACTCAGACATTCTTTTCATTGGAAACTTGTGTTCAGTGCTCTTGCAGTATGCTGGCTTCATTACCACGCTGGATGACAATGTTGATACGTTGAGTCAAAAATAGATGATTTCCTTGATTATCTCTTTCAAAAAGATGGCCATGAAATCTAACTGTAAATTAATGTATGCTTTCTTTTCTATTCAGAATGATTCATACAACATCTAAGCACAAACCGAAAACATCAAACAATAAATTATAAAGCCCATCCCACGAGAGGGCACGATAGTCAAATATATTTGTACTTACATGTAGGTAGCAACCTTGAACTAGATGAAAATATGTTGTAGGCACTGTGCTTCTTGAAGTGGCCTTATAATTTTAACTACTGCTATCACTTATAATATTCTGTTGTATATTATATGTATTTGTATATAAACATCTATTTTATTATATTAAGTATGTGTATTGTGTATTTATATATATTAGTAATATTTCTTATTTCCTTTTTGTTGTACATCACATTCTCCTTTTTTTCTTATTGCTTATTTCTCTCCAGCCGAAGGTTGCCTGGAAGAGATCGCTTTCAGCGATAAGGCCGCCGCTGGTGGCACTAGTTTAGATACAATTTGTTTTATGTACTGTTTTTTAATATGTGTCAACAATAAAGAGTTCATCTATGTATCTATCTTATAAGTACTGCTTTGGAGATATACATATTGGTTAAAATTCCTGGAAATAGGTAATGGGTAGATGTTACTGATTCTGGTTTATCCAATTCAATTTAAGAACAAAGAAACCAAATGCCACAATTGTTAACTTTAGCGCGAAAAACGATCTTTTATGGGTAACCTATGTATATCGACAAGTACAAGTTTAAATCCTATTTATATATTTTTTACGTGGGATAGGTTTACGCTTGACTACAGCCTGCCTGATGTTAAGCACTGCTGCAGCCTAGGGTGTAACACGCTTACCTAAAAGAAGCTTTTCTAATTGCTTCTTTTTTTTCTACCTAAATCAACGCTGTTTTACAGACAATGATAATTATTGTAATTTGGCATATAGTTTCAGTAACAAATATTTAAATAACATGTTTTAAAAAGAGATAATCACGCATTTCCAACTACATATAATGTTTACCTTTACCTTTCTATATGGAACCTTAACCTCCTTACATTACTATCTTTATTATACATACATACCAATTACCCGTACATATATAGTACAAAGGCCTCGAGTGTAGTTTAGGTTCATTAATTAGGCTCTGAAATCAGATAAACCCACTCTACACATTAGCTATAACTAACTCGCCCCACGCTTTCATAATTTAACTCCACAAATAACCTTATGTTATTCTTAGCTTGTATTTTTCAATGTTTTAATGATGTTTGTCTAGTACGGCTGTCGTTAAGCCATGTCACAGGCCCTTCGGGCGGCTTGATAAACTCTCGACACCAGCGTTGGCCACACTCATTCGATAAAAAGTTTAATTTTTCTAGCATGATTACTAAAATACCTATCTGTAGAGGTAGGTATGTAATTTTGTTCTAGTTAAATGGTAGAATTTGGTGTTCTATAAATATATAATATGTATATGTAGATTTTTTACGTGTCATTTTTTTTTGCTTTCACTGTAAAAAACAAGTAGGCATAGTAATTAAGATTTTTTAAACAGATCCACATAACATGGGGTATAGTTTTCTAACCACCCCTGAGGCGGTTCTAAAGCTCTTGACACCAGAATTCGTACGTTCGTTATATAAATATTACACAATAAATATAGCGCTAAATAAATTAAAATGTACATCTGTATTTGTAGTTTGAAAAAACAAATAATTGATGTACAGACATCCGTACTAACATACACTATTATGTTATTAGTACCTACTACCGACAGATCAGACTTTTATGTTAAAAGGAATGCGAGATAAAATGTAACTTGAGAGTTCTGTATGATATTTATTTGATTTTATATTGAGTTTGCTTTTTACTCCAATAATTCATGAGGCATATTCTTCTAAAATAATCAATAGTTGATACGCTCATACCATTTTAAGATCTGTGTTATAAATCTCTCTGGTAAGTATTCATTAGTGAGATTCGTGACTCGTATACGGAATTTGTTTAGAATTTTTTTCTTTGGACAAGTTCTTCAACCAGCGGAAGACGATCTTTTGGATTTGCAATCGTTTAACACTGAAGGAAAAACAACGCGAGGAAATCTCGATGTTTATTTTCATCGTTACATTAGTACGAATTTAGAAATAACTTAAATGTAAAGTTTTGGAATCGAACCGGGGTATTTTATAATGTTATGTAATGTAAGTATACAAGATACTTCCTCAACGAGCTACTTTCACTGATATTAATTAGTTACAAATAAGTAAAAAGTACCTACCTCAAGGTACCAGAAACAGCTAGTCTATTGACCGATTACACTTTAATCAAAATTAACATTAACAAACCACTGACCCCTAATATTTAAAGATGTCCGATTCGGAAGTGAGCACAAAAGGCCGCTGATACCATTGTTAATAATAATAAATAATAGTGCGTTAATAACGCAAATAATAGGGAATCATAATTATTATAATAGGATACGTGAGGCCGTATTTAAATGCTATTATTTTGTTTGGTTTTCGGGTTGAGCTACTGTGTTGGGTAGTTCAAGGTCTTGTAATAATACTTATTGGAAGTTTGTGCAGACGAGTAAGAAATAATGTAAGGCAAAAACTATTACGATAAAATATCTACAATCATACATCTGTTTGTTAGTTCTTATAACTCTTTATTTGAATCTATACAAATATTATAAAGTTGAAGAGTTTGTTTGTTTGAACGCGCTAATCACAGGAGCTACTAGTGCGAATTGAAAAAATATTTTTGTGTTGAATAGACCAATTATCGAGGAAGGCTTTAGGCTATATAACATCACGCTGCAACTAATATGAGCGAAGAAACAATGGAAAATGTGAAAAAAAAACGGGGAAAAATATTCATCTTTGAGGGCTTTCGTTGCGTGTGCTGCGAAAACGGTTCAAGATATCAAAAAATATGTATGAAAGAATTATTTCTCTTAAAGTGATCTAACAAAATATCTGCACCAGTATATATATGTCTATCTTTTAAGATTAACTCACTAGAACCGTTTTTATGGTAATAACTATTCCATGCGGACGAAGTCGCTGGCACAGCTAGTAAATACCTATAATAAGGCATTCAAAAAATATTAAGTTAATTTGTATAAAGATGGCCTCGCCGTTCTGTCATTTGACAGTTTTCAAACCCCCTAAGGGCCCTGTGACTTAGGTTAACGAATGACTAGGACAAACTTCAGGGAGCAAAAAGTTTAATACAGATAGTCTGTTACAAAGATACTAATAACAGCTAATACCATAAAAGCAGGTCATCTAAACGCAACTCTAATGAAGGAAAGTGTCGGAATGGTATAATAAGAACTCGAGTCATTTATAACTCATTTACAACGACCGCAGACAGAGCTTGTATTAGGCAATCTAGAATACCTACCTGTGTTGTAGAGGAGAGTATTTGTCGGAGAAAACATAAATCACAACATTTTTTTTATATAAAACCAGATAGTTTGATCAGAACAACTTACAAAACTTATAATTGAAGACTACATAAAATATTAGCAAACCTATTTTATAGTATAATCAATTGTGTTTGGCTATTTTCAGGACGCAATGATTATAGGTATTTTTGGTATGGTGCTTGTATACGATCCTGAAAGTTCCATAGACTATTTTTTTACCCCGAAACAATACGAGCGAATTCACACGCAACCACTAGAATAAAAAAAATAAGATAAATTAAAAATTAATTACAACAAAGAACTGAAACACTATTTTCTATAGACATAAAAAACTAAAATAGTTCCTTCCCTTTACTGGAAATGTCCTAAAGTTTATCTGAAAATCTTATGTAGATTTTCAGATCATCATATATCGCGTTTTCTTTTTTTCCGCAAAATGGGTTTACATTAGACTACAATTATTTCACATACAATCTTCTTCTTACCGAATGAGAGTGGCCAACTCTGGTGCCAAGAGTTGCCCTAAGGGCCTCTCACATGGCTTACGACAGCCGGCACCTAAAATTTTACGTGTCATCCGACCCACGGATGCGCCCAAAATGGAAAAATATTTATTATTTTATTTGACATTTGTACAATAAAATAAGTCATTAACCATAAATATAACTAAGCAGACGTTCAATCACAATTTATGTGTAATCAGATAGTATTTTAGTACTTGCTAGATAAATAAGATTCTTATGATGTCTAGGAATGCGTTATGTCAACATTTTTGATGAGATTACATCGATTAGATAGATCATAGATCCGTGCTGATGACTGTTGTGATATCTGTAACCATTTGTTATTTAAAACGGACACTTATAGCTATATTCCTACGTAGGTATGTTATATTATTATAGGTTTTATGTAATACAGTTGAAATCAAGATGCATTTTATCAAAAGTGCAATACGTGTGTATAATATATACATAAGTAGATACGTTACTTACAATGATTATGTAAATTCTACCTTTTTAAAGTCGTGGCGGTAAAATTAAGAGTTTACAAACGGCCTCAGGGGAGTGATTTATGGGATCAGATTAGCGCTCTGGTGATTAGACAGAGCAGTCATGACTTTTGACCAGCTTTTGTAACTGGACGAGCGAGCGAAGTGGCCGAAATATTTTAATGTTTATCATAAAACTGTTTGTAAAAAAATAAAATATTTATTCAATTGTAATAGAGCAATTCGAAGTGTATGTGTGTAATATTGTGAGTAGGTATAAAGATAATATAAGATTCCTCATGACTGAGGGTCGTGGATCCCCCGCAGAATTAATTCGTTAGGCTTTGAAACATTTATTTTATTTATTTATTTTATTTATGTATGCTTGTGTACGGATTTTAATAACAATTAAACGAAAAAAATATAGCGGTAACAGTAGGTATGTTTAAACTTGTGAATTGCGAACATTTTATCAAAACCTGTACAATTTTGAGCTTTAGTTAAATAAAGGTGCGATAAAGGTGGCTCTTTTAACAATGGATCTCAATGTAAACATATTCATGGGCTTTTTTTCAAAGGTGGAATAAAATTTTATGATTTTATCCGCGATGTCTGCAATTCGCAGAAATTATAGTTAGTAATAACAGTCTGAGCTGCAAGATGCAACCTTGCATGTATCTAAAAATGCATCGTTAACTCAGATTTATTGCTTTTTCTAGTACTAAGTGAATGAGTTTGCACTTGACCATAATTATACAGGGTTTATAAAAACTATTAAATAACGCATAACATTTTAAAGTACCTCAAATGTTGTTACTATTTTTCTTTAGTGCTTGTACTGAAAAGTGAATTATTTGTTTGAATTATGTTTTATTAAAAAAAAAAAAAAAAAAAAAATGAAAACATGAAAACCTTTAAGACCTTTACAATATAAAAATATAAGATAGAGAGCTAAAACATTTCCAGTGCGAATTCAATAAAACACTTATCAGATATCAAAAAAGAAAAAATTGTAAAAGCTTAAGCCACACATTTATAACAATGTTTGTCTGAAAGAGATCGCTACTAGCGATAAGGCCGCCACTTGTAACTAGAACTAGTTGTTTTCTTTGTATATGTCTATGTCTAACTATAAAAACAACATAACATCCAACATGCAGAATCGTTGGTTCTTAGCACCATTTTTGTGCAAATGCAAATATAATATGTAAATGAACAAGTTGTTATGTTTTATAATCGCCACAAAAGAACCATTAAACCACTCATATCCTCAAATATTACTTTACAGTTGTTATAAAAACCGACTGGTTAAGTGAAAGCCTCGGACTTAATACAGACAGACAGTTTTACCTACTCTTTAAGTATACATTACATATATTTAGTATTTGTTTTATTTAAACGTCTAAGAAAGTATATTGAAACTTAATTAATATTTTCTTTATTAACAAAAATACCCGATTAAAATTTATTTCGCAAATTTCCTTCATTTCTAGAACTGAAATCGTTGAGATTTAGTACATATTCGTAAGGCACCCAATATACCATGTAGTCTGATCCTTATTGTTACCGACGCCTTATGAAAATCAATTTCAAAATTAGAAATATATATTGATGTATCTTTGATCCTGAATTTCTACTAAAATACGTAGCTTTGTCAATAGGATATTTTAATGAGAGCTACAAAACCATAAAATTATCCTTGTACTAGTGGATGCTCGCGGCTTCGCTCGCATTAAGAAGTAAAACTTGCATCCCCTATTTCACCCCTTTAAAAGCGGCTTTTCCAAAAATCCTCTCTTAGCGAATGCCTACTTCATAACTGCCTTCTACCTGCATGCCAAATTTCAGCCTGATCCGTCCAGTGGTTTGGGCTGTGCGTTGATAGATCACTATATCAGTCAGTCAGTCAATCCGTCAGTCAGTCACCTTTGAGTTTTTTATATTTAGATTTTACAAAGTAGCTTCACAATCAAACAGTTCCGTCATTTAATACCTCCAATGCAAAGTAAAAGCCTTTTTAAAACGAGTTCAGAATTCACGCACGATAAACTCTCAGCTCTAAATGTATTATGTAAGGCTTTGACCGAGTTCAACAGATAAGCTTAATTCTGCTCTGGGTTCATTTATGATGTACCTATCTTTCATTTGTGCAGGCTTTCTCTGAAAGTAAGTAGGTACGTCACTGTTAATTTCTAATGAATTTGATGTTAGAAATATATATATAAGGCAATATAAAAAAATCTCTGCCGATTAAAAAAAAGAAGATTTTACGCGCTGCCATTAACGCATTGTTTACAAATTTTCAACCAATAATAGTGCGTAGAAATTGACTCGACGGGATAATTATCGTCATTTTAAAAAAAGAAGTTATTATTTATTAACTTCTGGGTTTGCACAGGATTATAGTTTGCCTGATGGTAAGCAACAGCTATGGTTTAAGATAGAGCGTGCTTACCCAATAAATTATATTGTTATCCCAAAGCGTCAAGGCATAAATGCTACTTCGGCCACCCATCAAAAAAACTGGCCGCGTCAGTAACAACTTAACTTTAGTAAACACATTATGTATAAATACATAGATCCGTCAACTAAACAACGGAACGGGGAAGGAACCGTAACCTTGATCCTTTGTTCTTTAAAAATCTTTTTTTCTATATGTTTATAAAAAAACCTAATGCACTACGGCAGTAACCACTTTTTGTTCTAACAGTATAATTTATACCATTAAAGTTATTTCGATATCTTATACAAAAGAACTTATCGTCAATAATTATAAATTAACTCTCAATAAAGACATTGCTATTTGCAGAATGTGAAATACGAGTATGTATTATACGAATAATTGTTAGAGCTTACAGAATTGTAACTCCTTACAAATCTTACGTAGAAAATGCTTCTACATTTTATCTCTTTCCCACACACCACTCGCACACAAAGCTAGCTAGCGAATTCATAATCATCATCATCTTTGTGTGGGGCTAGATCGCGCTGAGTGCAATGTCCCGGAATCCTTTATTATTATTATTTATCTTTAGCTCTTGTCTACCCACTGCTGGGTATAGGCTTACTCCTCATATTTACCTAGTGATTGGTATCCATATAATTAAGGTAAAATGTCAGAAATGCTCGATAACTGCTGAATGCTTGGTCACAGTTGGTTGTTAATATGTATAATCTCTATTCCCCTTGAATTATGATTTATCGGTCTTCAAGTCGAGAGTAAACTGGTTTCTTCTAGGCCAGCGCGCTAGATCGTAGATTATAACGTTGCTTAACATCAGGCAAGTTGTAGTCAAGCGTGAGCCTATATCATGTAAAAAACAAATACCCCCGATCACTGACTCAACCACGGTGGAACCGGTGGACCATCTTGAAGAATTATTTTTTTGACTCAGTTACATCTTACCACATATGTATATTGTACTTAAGTAGCATATCGTTTACAACTTAGTATACAAATAAATAGCAACAAATAATTCGTATTTACCGAGTACTTAAACAAAAATCAGTATCAAGGTCATGCCTACAAAACTTTTTTTTTTTTTTTTTACGATAGGTTTACGTTTGACTACAGCCTGCCTGATGTTAAGCATTGCTGCAGCCTAGGGTGTAACACGTTTACCTAGAAGATACCTATTAACTCTAGATTTGAAAACCCCTGGATTGTAGTTCGCAGGAAACACAGCTTCTGGTAAAGTGTTCCAGAGCTTTGCCGTCCGTACAATAAACGTAGAAGCAAAGCGCTGCGTTCGACACTTCGGCACTTCCACCATAAAACGATGTCTACCTGCGGACTTTCTGCTTGTTCGGTTATAAAAGGGAGCTGAGGGAATCAGTTTATGTAGCTCCTCTGCACACTCTCCGAAATGTATTCGATAATAGACCGACAGACTGGCCACCTTGCGGCGATGTTCCAAACTTTGGAGTTTTGCCTTCTTAATGGTGGTTTTACCTAATAACCTCTTAGCTCGCGTTTCAATCGAATCCAACGCCTCTAGCTGGTATTTTGCTGATCCATCCCAAAGATGCGAGCAGTACTCCATGCACGACCGAACTTGTGCTTTATACAAGGTAAGCAACTGTTCCGGATGGAAGTACCGACGCACCTTCGAGAGGATACCAAGCTTTTTGGCAGCCAATTGAGCCTTTGACTCAATATAGGACCCAAAATTTAATGACGAGGTAAGGGAGACTCCAAGTAGGTCCAGCTGATTTGTGATTGGAATCGAGACATTCCGGAAAGTAGGGGCCAGGTGGAACGGCCTCTTTTTGGCGGAGAAAAGACACGCCTGCGTCTTAGTGGCATTGAATCTGACCAGGTTGGCATCGCCCCAATCGGACACTGCCTGAAGAGAAAGATTCATGCGTTCGACCATCGCCTCTCTGAGTGTTTGGATTTCGGCCGCACTAGTTCGTATTATACTATACTATAAGTATTATTAAAGTTACCTTTCCGTAGTATCAGTTATTCGTAGATTATGTTGGTTTTGCAATTATTGGTTCATTAGATCATTCTCTCACGGATATAAGATTACCTTTAATTGCGATCTTGACTAATTAATTATTCATTATCTTTGTGTGCTAATTTAAGGTAACAAAGGAACTTCATTCAGCCTGCTCGAGTCGTATTCCTCATCACTGAGGGTTGTGACTCCCCCGCCGAATTGATTTATAGGAGAACTTCTCTAGAATTAGCACGCAAAATCAAGTGTCGACAGTTTTCAAAGCGCCCTAGGGTCGTTTGACATGACTTAAAGGCAAACAGGTTTTAGGTAGTCCGTCATAAGTAGTGACACTATTTATCTTGCTTCTACTAATTAAGTTAACTAAGTTAGTCATGTACACGTGAATATGTTGTTTACAGTTACTTACTCTTACATAAATTGCTCAAGTATATATATACATATAATAAAGCTGAAGAGGCTCAAAAATCTGTACATAGAAGAAAATAGAAAAAAAATGTTAAAAGATATAATAGAATATAATATAATAATAGAAAAAAACAAGTTTGCTGTTTCTATATTTCAGTTGTTTTTTCATATTTTTTGTCTGTTTATCTGTGTCTCTATTTATTTAAACGCTCATTAAAGCAAACATGGCTGAACGGATCATCATGATTTTTAGTATGCAGGTAGTATGAGGTCTTAGCAGTGTCATAGGCTTTTTATCCTAAATAATGCAAGCGAAGCCGCGGGCGTCCACTAATTTCAAATATGTATGTTGTAAGATATTACAAAAAAATTACATCAAATTATAACATAGGTTTTTAGAACTTAAGTTTAACAGGGGCTGTAGGGTGCCTTGATTATCTCTCGACACCGGAATTGGCCACTCTCAATCGATAGGAAGAAGAAGAAGAATATGAAGTAGTCATTACTTAAAACTAAATTAAAAAAACGCTACAAATAATGTAATATAAAACCAATGCGCAATAGGTATGTAGGTCTTAAAATAAAATTAAAAAACATACTGAAAACTAGGCTAACTATATTTTTTACACTTATTACTATTACATAGTTAAGTACAGTAAATGGCCTGTAACCTAGTACTTATGCACGCAAGTACTTACTTAATATCGGGTAAAGGTAACTCTTGCCCAATATTTAATTGTACAAAGAAGCGCACACAAGATTTGATCTAGTTTTGAACCATCACTTTCAAGTTTGGTAATAGGAATAGTATTGTCATAGATTAGAATGATTCACGATAAGTTTGCGTTTTATCGACGCCTCCTTATAATAAAAAAAAATAGAAATATATATATATATTCCGGGACATAGCACACAGCGCCATCTAGCCCCACACTAAGCAAACGCTTGTGTCGTGGGTACTAGATAACGGATATAATACTTATATACTTTTTCTTTTGTAAATACATACTTATTATACATACAAACGACCAGACTCAACACAAGTAATTGTAAATTTTAAAGTACATAAATACTTGTGTCATGCGGGAATCGAACCCGCGACCTCTAGATTAGAAGGCAGAGCCACTACCAACTAAGCTAACAGGCCAGTCATAATGTCTTTATTTCAGGCAATAAACCCATATAAAATTCAGATTACAAAATGCTGATAAAACTTAAACTAGATGCAATAAATAGAATTATATAACACATCATTTGCGGTTTTTACTCTGGTGTACAGAGATCCAGGACTGTACAAATCTTCGGACAGGCACTGCAGTATACTATGGTATGGTACGAACTTCTGGTATACTCTGTCCAAAACAGAAGATTCTCATTTTGAACCGTAGGTTAATATTGTCAAAATTGGATGAAATTTGAGTATCTATTTAGGCTTTTAAACACGACTAAATTTTGTGAGTGAGGAAGGATACAGATAAAAACGTTTATAAGAACTTGTACAAGGTTGTACTATAAGGACGATAATTATTAAATAAAAACATTACAAACTAGGGTTTTAACTAGTAGAAAACTAGGTCTATTCCTCCATGTGGGTGTATTAGTGTTAGTGTGGATGATTAGAAGGCACCGTTATACAGTTGAGGTTCCAAAGACTCGCACCAAGCGGTTTGGTTCGACTTTCATCGTGCGAACAGCCCAACTGTGGAACTCCTTGCCCGAATCTCTATTCCCCTTGAACTATAATTTGTCTGTCTTCAAGTCGAGAGTAAACCGGTTTCTTCTAGGCAAGCGCGCTAGATCGTAGATTACAACGTTGCTTAACATCAGGCAAGTTGTAGTCAAGCGTGAGTCTATATAATGTAAATTAAAAAAAAATGATGAGATATGGATAAAATATCATTCGACATAACTTATGATTATAGGTAGCCTTTTTTTCAAATTTATTTTAGTTTACGAAGTTTCCAGAGCAGAGATGATTCAACAAATCAAATAAGCGCCCGTAGCTCAGCCATTCTCATACGAACGCAAATCGGAGAAGGAAAGTGCTATCGGTTCGCTAGCATCAGTTCAAGGTATCATTGAGTAGGTATATAATTAGAGTGATATTTATCGATAAGTACCAAATACTTGCACAACTGACCATTGGCCCATCAATAGGTAATTACTTTATTTGTGTACTGTTTCTTCTTGTGTAGGTGATGGTAGAATACATACAAAGATGAATTTCATACATTTTATCTCAAGAAATTGAACGATACGACGACTTGTGTTTTCCGTGGAAGGACCTGGGCTTCCCAAAACATCTCTCCTATCGAATCTATTCTCTGGGGGAGTCACGACCCTCAATCATGAGGCAATACAGCTTAAAGAGAAAGAAAATACAACTTACTTACTTACTTTAGCTGGCGCTGCGACCCAACTGGATCCTGGCCTCCGATACTAAATGGCGCCACTGTCCGCGATCTTGAGCAAGACCCTCCCACTGGG
This sequence comes from Macaria notata, assembly GCA_927399415.1. NCBI lineage: Eukaryota > Metazoa > Arthropoda > Insecta > Lepidoptera > Geometridae > Macaria > Macaria notata. Next base: position 878,316 of record OV656750.1, on the reverse strand, counting down.
TCACTTGCAGCTTGCGGAGGTCCGCCTCCACCTGATCCTTCCAGCGATACTTAGGACGCCCACCGGCCTCTTGCCACACGGTCGCCAGAAAATACAAAGAAAGGTAATATTGTGCAAACAAAGGTAGGTACATTAAAACGTCTTTCATTATTTTTACTGTATTAGTTAACCAATACTTATTACCAAATATAGGTATATAAGCAACTGTTGACGCGGTCAGTCTTTGGATAGGTTGCCATAAAGTGATGTTCCATTTGAGCGTTTCTGTAGGTCTGATGACACGTTAAATTGTAGGCTGACTGTCATAGCTCTGCAAAAATTGATGAATATTTACTTCCACTAATATTGTAATGGTGAATATTGTTTGTATAGTTCGATCGTTCCTCACGCTTAATCGTATTCAATTATTTTGGATAAAAATTGAAACGGGTATGCACTTTATTTTTTATTTTATTTATTTTGGCTCAACATTGGTAATGACATTGTAACATTTATGTTACACAAGTATTTTTATAAACTAAATGTACTACCTGTTTAAGTTAAGCACAGCATGCACAAATTATTATATGTCTATACAATTAATAAATACATCATAAGGAAAGTATTTTTACAAACTGAATCTATTGTAAACAGTAGCATTATTATTAGGTACTAACTAGTTTTTGGGTTTGAAGTTTATACAATATAAACGTATATTAAGTATGATAGGAAGGATATTATTAACTTAAAGAGGTTAATTTTTTTAAATTTGGCTTCAGTACAGCATTTACAGCATTTAGCAAATATATACAAAGGGTTTCAATAGAATTGTTTTTATGAACAAAATAGACTATTTTTAGTTGTGGGGCACCGTCGAGTACCGCCAAGCAGCTAGCTGGGGTGACGAGGGTGCCCACACCCAGGTTCTGAGACTAGTTATACATATGAGCCTCGAAGTGGGATTCCACTACAGGACTGGGCCTCACCGGCCCTCAGCGCAGAAGTCACATGCATTTTGAATTTGGATACAGAGTCACAAAATATATCTAGGTCACTTACATTACTGTGGTATCTATTGGCTAAATTAACCATTCTAGGCACTGGTGAATTGGCACCTAAGACAGTTCTACGAAGGACTGGTGCAAATGATGTAAATTTAGCAGATTTACGTGGGTAACGGAATGGCACTTTACCATAGTTTGTCTGATGGTAAGTAAAGCCTATGGCCTAAGATGGAGTGTGCTTACCCGATAAGAACCGATTCCCTCTTGCTTTGAAGATCGCTGCATTATAGTTTGAGGGGAACAGGGACTCAGGCAGGGAGTTCTACAACATTGCGGTACGAACAATAAAGGTGGAAGCGTACTTAGGCTCACATATATTCAGGTAAACCTACTTTGAATATAACATATGACATTTATGCCACAAATATTTTACCATAATTTTACCATAATACCCTACAAGTAGTCGGCATTTCACACGTTATTATTGTTGAGCAATCCGTACGCAAGAATCGCATGATTTATTGTTCAGCCGCACAAAAGAAATCGTGGAAGAGCAAAAGTTGGCATTTGAGAAGTAATATGAAGCAAATTTGTCGTAAATGAAGTCTGTAAAAAGCGAGATTCGATCTAGACTTGCCATTATTATGCTTTATTTGGTGTAATAGCTGAATGATATAACCTGATAGTCTGCATCCTTGGCATGCCTTCGTTAGTACTGTGTTTACTTATACATATAGTATCCACGACACAAGCGTTTGCTTAGTTTGGAGCTAGATGGCGATGTGTGCAATGTCCCGGAATATTTATTTATCTAAATATAAAACTCAAAGGTGACTAACTGACTGACATAGTGATCTATCAACGCACAGCCCAAACCACTGGACGGATTGAGCTGAAATTTAGAATGCAGGTAGATGTTATGACGTAGCATCCGCTAAGAAAGGATTTTTGGAAATGCCACTTTTAAAGGGATGAAATAGGAGATGCAAGTTTTAGTTCCTAATGCGAGCGACGGACGCCGCGAGCTCCCACTAGTTTTACATAATAAAGCTGAAGAGGGTCGAAAACCTGTACATATAAAAGGAATTAGCAAAAAAATGTTTGGATCTTCTTTAAGTGGATAACAGAACAAGTTTTATATTTTTTTAAATTTTTGTTTAATTAAACGGGCATCACATAAAAACGGCTGAACGGATCATCATTATTTTTGGTATGTATGTAGACAGTGTGAACTTTTTTATCCCGAAATAAAGCGAGTGACGACGCGGGCGTCTACATGTCTGAAAAATCTACAAGCGTTAAAATGGCATCACCAATATTATTTCATTTATTTTTTTAACAATCCTTATTATCTTAAATTACAGATTCCACGTGGTAATGAATACGACCTTAGTTGAGAGATAAAAATAGTCATTACGTTTCGATGTACGGAATTAATAGTGTTCTTGTTCCTAATTACTGTACACTTTTGTGTTGTTATTGGTTTTGTATTGGGATCTTATCAGAATAATAAGAAGTGGTAAGTTTAAAAAAATAAATCGACTTCATTGTTTTTTTTTTTATATTTAACCTTAAGTTAATCTCAAAATCTACACAAGCTATTGATGAAACTTTTACTGTTTACTAAGTTAGGTATTTGTAATAATATTAGAATGTCATATACGTAAAAATATACATATAATATATATATATTCTAGAAGCGTCTCACGGTGTTACATACAATAATTCGGGATAAAATATACATGTTTATTAGCCTATGTCTTATATGTTCGGTGTCTATGTGCTAATCAAGGGTACTCTCATACCATATTTTAGCTTAATTGGTTCAGCCATTTAAGTTTTAAGAAGTAACAAACGTACACACACGCACACAAACTTTATCATATTAGTGGAATGGGATGATATGGATATTACGATACACAAATGTAATCCTTTCCATTCAGAACAGACATTTTCAATTTTCTTCGTAATATTATATAACATATGTACATATAAATACGTAAAGAATTAGATATATCTTTATACTACGTAAGTACTTATTATGATAGAGTACGAACAGATAAACTCATCAAATTAACCACAAAAGCTTACATGGGAACCCTCTAACGTCGATAATGACTATACTTATCACACATAGACTATGTAACAGTATGTAAAATGTAACTAGTTTATTATGCTTGTGGATAGAATAGCAACTAAAAAATTACTTACATGTGTTCTTGTACTTGGGTTAGTCTATATTCTTTTTCTTATCGAATGAGAGTGGCCAACTCTGGAGTCGAGAGTTTATTAAGCCGCCACAAGGGCCTCTGACATGGCTTAGAATGGTTATGAACTATCGCGACCCGGTTCGATCCCTTACATTAATAACTAAATGATTTCAAAAATAAATGTTCAAGGGCCAATTAATGCATCTCCCATAATGATTCAATTCTGTACAAACATAATTATAGTTACACATAGGTATATGGTGTAATTAGTAATAATAATAATAATAAAGCCTTTATTCTCTGACCATAATTTTACAGTTTTAACTTATTATTTAACATAGAAAATATAAGAATATGATAAAATAAAAACTTAAATATAATTCATCAGCAACCAGTTTGTTGGTCAGGTTGTCCTTTGACATAGGCCTCCCCCTTTCTCTTCCACTCTTCTCTATTCCGAGCTAATCTTCTCCATCCTTTCGGTAAATCATCCTCCCATCTTTTAATTTGACGCCCTTTAAGCCGTGTCCTATTTCTAGGGTACCACTCCATTACATCCTTCGTCCATTTCTCTTTGTTGGTTCTTATGATGTGACCAGTCCAGTTCCATTTGAGTTTTCTTATTTTTTGTAAGACGTCGCTCACCTTTGTTCTTTTCCTTATTTTTGAAGTCGTCCATTTGTCCTTTAGCCTTATGTTTAGCATGCTTCGTTCCATATTGCGTTGGCAAACTGCTAGTTTTTGGTTGTTTTTGCTCGTAGAATATGGTGTAATTAGTAAAATACAACTCAAGGAGGATTTCGCTCATATATATACATGTTTGTGTGTGTATATTTCTTACTTCTTTACGCTAATATGGCTGAGCTAATTTTGAAGAAATTTAGTATGGTGGTAGATTAGACCCTTAGGATTAACACATAAGAATTTATTTAACCCGTATCAACGAAGGAAAATCGTGCTGTGTTGATATTGGGTTCATACGAGTATGTATTAAAAGTGCTGCCGACATTAGTTCGTTTTGGGTAGTCGTGATTATGGTCTGTACAGAGGGCATTTTGTTAACGATTTAACATCATTTCCACTGAATCGATGGTTGCTAAATAGTGATTTTGATGTTACACGAAGTCAGGTTACTTTTGGTAAACTATTTCGATTGAATAAAAATCAAATTAGTGATTTTAATGTTACACGAGGCTAGTTTTGGTAAAGTATTTCAGTATAAAAAATCAAATTTACGAGATAAAGTTCAATCATGAGTAGTTACTACTTTATGAAATGAAACTGTATTTAAATTTATAACATAATTTTTCTATTTAGTTGAAAAACGACGAAACTCGCTAAATCGTTTAGATTTATATAAGCATATGTACTTATGTATACATATAAAATGGTTTATTAAATGTAATGTGACAATACTGTATATATATATATATATATATATATTTATTGTTTAATTATTGAATTGAATTATTATCAATTTTTATTGATCTTGTATTATTTTGAATAAAGACAAATTGAAATGTAATGACATGTAATTCTAACAAATTATGAATAAAAATGTTTATCTGTTTATCTGTTATTCCAACTAGTCCTACCAGTAGTTCGATTGTCGAACTAGTTGCCTTATTTAAGCATGCTAGTACGTAAAAGAAAATCTTCAATCTTTTTGGACATTTCATAAAACATGACATGGACATATTTTTTTTCTTTAATGTTATATCTGTAATCAAACTGAAACCACCTAATCAAACGTTAGACATTTAACCACTAAACCAAGCCAGCAAAGTATAATACATACAAATGATCGGAATGTCATCAACGTCTATACATATTCCGTCAAACAGTTTGGCTGTGTAGATAATGATGAGGTTTGATATATAACCTCACTTGGAGGCAACAATGGCTGCTTGATGTGTTAGACAGTTCAATAACTTATTGTACCTGTACGGGTGTAGTACAGGAGGCGTAGGAAGAATAAAAAGAGGTGAACTTTTTTATTGGTTTGACATTATAGTAGTTTAAAAAGAAATGAAACTTATTTAAATTTGTTTCTACGACTATCGGTAAATGGTGTGCATTTAATGAACGTTTACAGATTTACTAGGTAGGTATATATGTATATGCTCTTGGTAGCTTTAGTTAATTACACCAATAGCAAATATAATTTTTATTTTACGATTATTGGAAAAATTTTACAATAATTCCGTTTATTTTGTAATTAATTTATGGATTTTATTAGTAATCGTAAAAATAGTATATTTTTACGATTATTTTATTTTATCTGCCATATTTGCAGTTGGCAAACTTGCAAGCTAGCCCTGATAATGGTGTTTCATTTAGGCTAGCACATAAGTTCGCAAACTATAGTAAAATAGTACGTAGCCTCCTCAACTAAAACTACTTAGCTCTTATTACCGACCACCTCACACAGCTCTGATCTTCACCGATCATCCGTCAGATGCCGTGATGCAACCTGCAGCGAGACGGAGATATGAAACTGAGATAGAACGGAACATGTGACTAGAATTCTATTTATTTAATAGATTATAAAAGGGCAATGTGATGACTAGATATTTGTTTGAAGTTGCCGTAGCAAGGACTCCGCTATCGTAAATGATTTATATAAAGCCAAGAATAGAATTTACTCATTATCTTAAGCTTAGCATTTTATTGCACAGAGGTACATATACTAGCCTTAGATATTTACTTAGTCATTTAATCAGAGCCAAACTAACTCACAACATCTTGGCAGCAAAAGTACTTATAAACGTTTTCTGAAAATTAGGAAAATTTTCTGGATAAGTCAGGTGAGTTATTCAGAGAATTTTCCTAATTTTCACTACTATTGTATGGCACCCATAATTTATTTTAGGATATATCGTAATACTCATGATAATGATGATCTATCTATTTATAGGTATATATGACTGGCCTGTTAGCTTAGTTGGTAGTGGCTCTGCCTTCTAATCTAGAGGTCGCGGGTTCGATTCCCGCATGACACAAGTATTTATGTACTTTAAAATTTATAATTACTTGTGTTGAGTCTGGTCGTTTGTATGTATAATAAGTATGTATTTACAAAAGAAAAGTATATAAGTATTATATCCGTTACATAGTACCCACGACACAAGCGTTTGCTTAGTGTGGGGCTAGATGGCGCTGTGTGATATGTCCTGAAATATTTATTATTTATTATATGCCAAACAGATATATTTGCCAAACAGATCAACAATCAAATAAACACGCTTTCACATTTTTATGATGGTAAATCATGACTTGCTCATACACTCGCTCACACATCATATCCGTTCTATAAACTCTTCGCAAAGTTATCAATCTCTGATCACTTCAGGTGTGAACCAGTGTAAGGATGTATAAAGGTCATGGGAGCAGGTGTCTGTTGGAGCTACTTTTTTATATTGACTTCGCACGAATTACTTATTCAGCATCCTTGTTGATGGTATGCGGGTTTGTAGTACATGGTAATAAATAAAACAATTTATTGGATATGCTACAATGACATATAGTGGAATTAGATATACATACAGTGTTACTAATAACTAAAACAAACTGAAACAAAAATACGAGTAAATACTAATATATATATAAATGTTTCTTTCTTAGTGGGTTAAATTGATAACTATAACTGGCAACTATCACATTTTTTTTAAGTAGTTGCTCTTGAAGTTTGCCATTAGAAAAAACAGGGCAGGTTGAAAATTTCAACCATAAGCAACTTTTGTAAAAGAATCACTCAAGACATCACAATTTCTTCAAATAAAGTTTCATATACATTGCACAATGGACATGTAACGGAGTAATAAAAATTCAATCACCTATCATTTTCGTATGACTTTCACCTGAAACTTACATCATTTAATCATTTATTTGTCATCTTTGTTAGACGACGGAGCGAGCGAAGTGAGTGCAGTTTCTTAGAGCCGATTAAAATATTTTTACTTTTCTAAATAAAAAATTAAAAGAAGAGTCATCACAATATCACATCAGGCAGGTTGTAGTCAAACGTAAACCTATCCCACGTAAAAAACAAAAAAAAAACTTTGTGCTAATAGAAGGCATTACATTTGATCATTTTGCTACGGTCGAAACTAAGTGTTAAGAGTGTTATTTATCAAACCAAGTTTTTTAACGGTGATAAGAAAAATAATAAAATACAATGATAAAACTTACTTCTTTCATACCATTTTATTAAAGAAATTTCTTGTCGTTTGATCTTCTGTCTCGTCGCAACAAAGCTATATGAATCACTAGTGGGTGCTCGTGTCTTCGCTCGCATTAAGAAGTAAAACTTGCATCCCCTATTTCACTCCTTTAAAAGTGGCATTTCCATAAATCCTTTCTTAGCGGATGCCTACGTCATAACATCTACCTCTTCATTCCAAATTTCAGCTTAATCCGTCCATTGGTTTGCGCTGTGCGTTGATAGATCACTATATCAGTCAGTCAGTCAGTCACCTTTGAGTTTTATATATTTAGATCTTCTTGTCGTTTGATCCTCTAGTCACGTCGCAACAAAGCGATGAATCATTGATATGTTTGTTAAAATGGTAGTACATGGTACAAAAGCAACATAAAGCATGTTTTGTTACATATAAAACATATTTTGTCCCCTAGTGACACAAGCTTACTTCATTATCAAAAAATGTGCATTTACGAGGTCTACTATTACTCTTAACTAGCAGTCTTTACTATATCAATCTCACAAAAGCTAAGCATCACGTAGTTTGTATGCTAAGTATCGTATCGCCTGACAAAAACAACTTGCATTGTGTGTGATGTGCTTACAGCGATCTAAGTAATCCAATAGGTTACTTAGTCTGGGGGGACGGATCTAAGTTAGTTATAAGTAATAAAAAAAACAATCTAGCAATCCAGTAAATCCTTTATTGTACAGCAAAAATCAAATGTACAGGAAAACTTGTAACTTAGAATGGGACATTGGGCGAACTTATCACTAAAGTGATCTCTTCAAGGCAACCGTTTTAATAATTTTAGTGAAATAGTTTTTTTCATAAATTAAACTAACTTCTCTGCGGCCAGAAGGTGATTTAATTTAGAGAAATGCCATCCATATGTTATTTCTTAATCAAATCTGTAGATGCCAATACCCTACTGAACTGATTGTGATAAAACTTGGGCTGTTGTTAAAGTAAAACATATCTTATCTAATATGAATGATTATTTGTTGAAATAATGCATAGTTTCCGAGATATGTACGTACATACGTAGATACATATAATATACGCCGCATACTAACATGACCAAACTAACTTTCACAATCTTGGATTCTAAGAAAACTAAAGGTACATTATTATTTTTTCTCAAATCCTATCTAATTCTGACAACACCACACATACGGGTCCAATTCAATTGAGAACCTCCTTTTTCCTCAACAATTCACCACTAGGATCGCTAGTGTAGCATTAGATCTGAAACGTCAAATGAAAAAAACTGATAATTCTAATTGGCTAGAAGTGACGATCCTCGATTCGTCTCTGCATTGAACGAAAGAAAACTTGTATGTAATGTAATATAATAACTATGACATAATATAATACGGGAATATGATAAATTGATATTTAATTTAATGTTATGTCATCGTATTGGATGGCGGTATGCAGAATAGAAACAGGATTGTGTTAGTTTTCCTCAACGTATTTTAATTAAAGTTTCAAATTGAAAATACTTCACGTTATTTTAAAGCCTTTTTTGAGTGGTTACTGAAAAGGAAATTCTAGTAATTTGTCAGGCCCCGAACAAGTTAAAGATGCTATTGTTAATAAGAACTCGTTGTGATACCATTAATAAAAAAAAACAAAATGTTTGAAATATGTTGTCCACAGATATCCGACAAGCACATAAAAAACGGTATTTCAAGTGTACACGAAAGACAAATATCAGTGCGTGTGACTATTAACTTTAGCATGCATGTGATATAAATATCTTTTAAAAATACAAATATTCTCTATTGAAAAAACATTACACTATTCAAATTCTAGACAAAATACATATACCTTTTTTAAAACTAACCTCTGGTTCCCTCTCACACAACTTCATCCAACATTTGCCAGTGACCGCGCGCCCTCGACCCTATCCATGTGCAAAAACCCCATGCGTTTGAGTACATATAGTAGCCATGGCTTCGTCCCAGATGTCAAGGTTATAGTTGTAGTTATGCAATATCCTGTTATACTACCTAGATTAGCACTCATAATAAAGTAAGTGTGTATGAGAGTGGCTAACTCTGGTGTGGAGAGTTTTTGGAAGACATGACAACTGCCACACCATGACAAATATCTATAAATCGAAGTGAAAGAATGCATGTAATTGAATTTTATTTTTATTTTGTGGGTGCTACATCTTAGACTACAGTGGTGCTTAACATCAGGCAGGCTGTAGTCAAACGCAAGCCTATTTCGTGCTAAAAAGAGATGCCATCAGCTTGAGCGCTCAGCTAGTGGAGCTGGAGGTATTCACATCGATTATAATTATATTATTAAGTTTAAGGTGCACCTATGTAAAATAACTCAATTAAAACCGGTTTTAATTAAATATTACAAATCCTTATAAAGAACAATAGTTTTAATTAAAACAATTTTATACCGAGCTCGTTAGTGTTACTGTCGATTTCAATAATCATACTCTATTACAAATAGTGTACAGGGCAACTGGTAACTAACGCTTAACATTTAGGAAATTTAAAAAAACAACTGCTTCATACAAAAAAAGTCATCGCCCGTTAACAAAATCTACGGTGACCAGGTTTTTGCAAAATTCCAAAAGCCATTCCTTTTTTTACTATTAAAAAAGTACGTGAGTTCTTATGAGAGTGGCAAGCCCTAATGTCAGACTATTCAGACAGCCAACATCATCATCATCTACAGCCCTTGGGATCCAAATGCTGGGTATAGGCCTCTTTTTTAAAAAACTTTTTCTGCTTTCAAACAGTTGGTACCAAAACCTACAATTAAACATATCGTTCGACGCATGGAAGTGCTCATAGAATGCTACTAAAACTAGCCCTTTGAAGATAATGCATTTGTTACTTATAACCCTGCATAAGTTACACGCACATTGGTTCGTGAGACGAAGATGGTACGGTTTTGATAAACGCAGCGATGAGCGGAGATAGCAAGTTAATCAGTGTAGGTACGTCTGTAAGTCGTTAGAACTATTGTTTAAGTTAAGCAATATTGGCTGAAGATAGTTCTTTAATCGAATTAGCGAGTATGGCTCAGTGGTGAACGACTTGGCTTTACATTTTAAAGTGCCGCTGTTTGTTCCTTGCTTTACACCAAAAAGTTGATATGCTAATTACATGTGGACTTGCACTCGCTTAACGGAGTAGAAAAACATCGTGAGGAAACCTAGAGTGAGCTTAAGTATGAAAGGAAATACATTTATAGAAACAGATTTTACAGAAAAACAAAGCAACAATAACGATTAGAAACACAAAAGAATACATAGAATCTGTCGCAACACAGCCATAACTCAACCAGCGCTGGTCTTCCAATGAGGCGGCCTATGTGGCATGCAAACCCCAACAAAAAAGTTTTTTTTTTTACACGAAATAGGCTTACGTTTGACTATAGCCTGCCTGATGTTAAGCACCGCTATAGTCTAAGATGTAGCGCGCTTGCCTAGAAGATTGGGCTGATCCGTCCCAAAGGAGTGAACAGTATAATAACACACTAATTATAGTATTAATTAAAAGTGTTATAAGCTTAACTTATATGTGATATTAAAACCCTTCATTTTTGTTGGTGGCTGATACAATAAAAAGCAAAAGATTAATAGAAATATAAATATTACTATAAAAACATACACATACTAAAATACACTAGGAACTCGTATTAGCATTAAGATAACAAAATAGGAACAACCCTAAAAAAGGGCCATCGCAATGCGGGGGGATATTAGACAAAGAAAAAAAAGTATATGTGATATGTGATTCGGTTAATTTAAAAGAATAATCCAATTCAGTCATTCACTTCTTATTATCGGTCGATATAGTGTGTAATTAAAATATACATACATTAAGTAATTATTATTAAAAAAAAAAGTTTTGGCAACTGTCGGTTGCCAAAATTTTTTCCGAATTTTCAAATATTTATATTTTCAGATCTTCCCGCTACTCGAGGGTCTCGTGGCTTTCCACATCTAGTATTACGCCCAACTCATCTGAGGTATTGTTTTCAGGACTTTGGGCGTACAAAAACGGTAGTTATTTTCATATTTATTTTCCCCTTTATTTTTGACAACATACTGCTGGTGTTTATTTTTCTGTTTCTATGTCAACGGCCCCTCGCGTCGGCGCACGAGGAGCGACGTGCCAGCTTGACGGCTACGGGCCGTCATCTCCACGTCACTAGACTATTTATTTTTATTGTAAATGGCTTCTCCCACCCATGTCGCGGCTATATTTGCCCCCCAAATTACAACAGTGTCGCAGGAGAACATGGTTCAATGCACGGAGTGTACCCAAGTCCGATATTTTAAGGGTCTTAGGGGCCTTAAAATACATCGTGCGAAGTGTCACAAAATTACAGAAATTCCGTTGTCTGCTCCTGTTTTAGGCTCCGCTGGAGCCAGTAGCAGTTTCGTGAGCGCTGTTACTCCTTCCGAACCGTTTTGGAAGGTTTTGAGCTCACTCAAAAACTCTCTTCCGATTCTCAAACGCATCCCGCGTGGTGCCCGTGTCTCGGTGTCCCAATGTTTGCCTTCTGCTATTAGGAACGTTATTTCTAGGAACACTAAGCTCGCTTGGGAACATCTCCTGTCTTTTCCCTTCTGCGTAATTCACGTAACATTCGATCCTACCTCCAAAAAGTCCCTTACCCAACGGGTAAAGGACAATTGCGTAAAGTACGCTGCATGGGAAGAGAACCCTTCAGACCTAGCTCATATTATTCCGCCTAACACGCGGAATAATCAAAATTCTAAATTCACTGGCGATTTGGCTACAGTCCGTTTAGTAGAAAACAAAATTAGTGACGGTGATATTAAAGGCGCCGCACGAGTCTTGTTCTCCAGCGATACCATAGCCCCACACTCACCCGATACGGTCCAGTCACTCTGTGACAAACATCCACCTTCCGCAGCGGATCTCCACCTGCCTGATCCACCGGACTCTGATGTTGACTTTGACGTGTCCACCCAACAGGTTGCTACTGCCGTTTCAACTTTCCAAAGTGGTTCAGCTGGAGGTCTTGACGGCCTTACACCCCAGCACCTAAAAGATCTTCTATCTTTTAGTTCTGGTGGGGTATGCGAAACTCTTTTGAAGGATCTAACTGCATTAGTTCAACTCATGTTGTCTGGACGGGTTAATGACAACATCACCGAAATTTTGTATGGTGCCAATTTGTGCGCCCTTTTGAAAAAGGACGGTGGCATCAGGCCTATAGCGGTCGGGACCACATACCGTCGCCTCGCGGCCAAGGTAGGTTGCAGGAAGGAGGTTGTTCCTTTGAGCAATCTTTTTCAACCACTGCAGCTTGGCTTTGGTTCGCGAGGCGGGTGTGAGGCCGCCGTCCACTCTCTTCGGACTTTTCTTCACCAAAATTGTGGAGATGTGTTGCTGAAGGTGGATGTCAAAAACGCTTTCAATTCGGTAGACAGAGGAGCGTTGTTGACCCAAGTGAAAGACAAAATTCCCGACCTTTATAATTTCCTTTGGCAATGCTACGGTAAGTCATCGAAATTGGTTTACAAAAACTATTTTATGGACTCTTCAGTTGGTTGTCAACAAGGTGACCCTCTTGGACCGGCCATTTTTAGCCTGGCCATACATCCCATAATTCAACGTCTCAAGTCCAAACTTAATGTTTGGTACTTGGATGACGGAACTTTGGGAGGTGACGTGAACACCGTCCTCGATGATTTCAAAATTTTGGTAGACGAATTTCGTCATGTTGGTCTCGAATTAAATTCAAAAAAGTGCGAACTATTTGTTTGCGATTCATGTTCGGACAAGGATTAAGTCATATCTAAATTCAATGATTTGGCACCGGGTATTTGTATTCTAGACAAAAGTTCACTTCGTCTCCTCGGTTCACCGATTCTAGATGAGTCTTTCTAGTTTTCAAAATTTTAGGGACACTCTAGGCCGTTTGCTCAAAATTAACGCCCATATGGCGTTTACTATTATCAAATATTGTTTGTTTGTTCCAAAATTCACTTACTATTTACGATGTTGTCCATTGTGGCAAAACAATGGGCTCCTTTCGAGCTTAGACAACATCGTAAAGGACACACTAGTTTCGGTTTTGAATGTGGACATGGATGACAGGACATGGTCGCAAGCTTCCCTACCTGTACGGTTAGGAGGTTTGGGTGTCCGCAAAATTTCAAGTGTTGCTTTACCAGCATTTTTGGCTTCTGTCCACGGTACTTACGAATTGGTCCAAAAAATCCTCGCACCCGCTTTAGGCCCGTCTGGCGTAGTTGTAGTTGCGCATACGGACGAAGCTAAAAATGCTTGGCGCCTGGCCTGTCCAAACACCGATTTTCCTACAACACCTCGTTCGCAGAGACTGTGGGATCGGCCGATCAGCGAACTAGCACGGAAATCACTTCTCGATACGTGTACTAGTTTCGCGGATCGCGCCCGCATCCTTGCGGTCAGTGTGTGGGAATCCGGTCTTTGGCTGCAGGCCATGCCCTCTTTTAATACAGGTAACCTTTTAGATCCGACAGCTTTTCGACTCACGGTTAGCCTGCGCTTGGGTGCGAGGAGCTGTGAACCGCATCGCTGCCAGTGTGGTACTGATGTCGACCAGCTCGGGCACCACGGCCTCTCATGTTCGAGGAGTGCTGGTAGAATTAGCCGCCACGCTAGTCTGAACGACATCATTCGCCGAGCTTTTTCCACTGCCAATGTTGCAGCTATGCTCGAACCGAGCGGCCTAGCACGTGACGATGGAAAAAGACCTGACGGTATGACTCTTGTGCCATGGAAGTTGGGTCGGCCCCTTGTGTGGGACGCAACTTGCGTCGACACATTGGCGCCGTCTCATCTGTCTATGACACGGTGTCGGGCTGGAGCGGCGGCTATTATTGCCGAGCATCACAAGAGACGCAAATATGCTAACCTCGGCCGAGGTTACATCTTTGAGCCTTTTGGAGTCGAGACTTTGGGGCCGTGGGGTCCGGGAGCCCATACTATTTTCCAAAACCTCTCGGAGCGCTTGGTTGACGCGACGCGTGACCAAAATGCTGGCCTTTTTCTGGCTCAACGTATCAGCATTGCCATCCAGCGTGGTAATGCGGCCAGCATGCTGGGTACGCTGCCCTCTGGTAGTGGGCTGGAGCACTTAGATTATCTTTAAGCTTTTCTAAAGATTTTCTAAGTGCCCCCTTTTTGTAGTAGTTAGAAGTAGTATGTTTAGTTTTCCTTCACTTGTTTTTATATTTTAGTAATTATACATGCAAACACACTTCTTTCCTTCCTCCAGCCCTATGAATGAGATCTACATACGTACATACAAAGTGCATTGCGCAGTCTGTCCGTCTGTCGGTGGTATTGTTTGTGGGCTTGTTTCCGAACGCGTGGAAAACGTTTTACTGTGGACTTGGACTATTAATGACTATTTATTTATTTTTCACTATTTATTTTCACTGTAAGAAAGTTTGCGCAATCATTTGGATTTGATTTTAATCTATGTTTATAACGTACATTACTACATGCTAAAACCCGTTTGATATGAAGCGACACGTATGTAATCTTAAATTTAGCATTTTTTACTTAAAAACAATTTATTACTCTCGATTTAAAGACCTTTGGATATTAAATTGTTTATACTACACCTGCTCGGAAAGTACCTTGATACTTTATCAAATTTACGGTAGAAAGTACGTCATTGCATATCGAACAAATATGCGGGGAGAAAACAAAAAAACCACGTAAGAAATGGATTTTCATACACTTGTCTCTCCCGCTCAGATCCGTTTTCTCCCCGAATATTTGTTCGCAACAATTTCAATATAAATTTCAATTAGTAAATAAATAATAAATAATAATAAAAAGATTTAGTTTTTTATTTTCATCGTAGGTGTAGTATAAAGCACTATGTATCACTCGAGAGAAAGTGCGATTCCCGATCTCGGGTGTTTTAAAGCCCTCGCCTACGGCTCGGGCTTCAAACGACACCCTCTACGGTAATCGGTCACTTTCTCCTCTCGGTGAACAATGTACTATTTTTCTTTACTTGATAGCAATTTTTTTTCTTTAATCGTTCCATATATGGATACAATAAAATTTAAAAACTATGCCTTTTGACGTGTAAACCGAGTGTTAGGATCGTCTTAAGGGTATACATGGAAGGTTTTTTTTAATTACTAGTAGGTAGCGACCCCTAGTAACTGCAGTGACCCACTAACTCATAGAAAACAATAAAACACCAAACATTGAACTATGATTCAATACACAATAAAAATATAATTATTTATTAAACATCGCAAGACAATCATAAAGTTAATTGTATGAGCGAACGAAGCGCGCGTAGTATCTTAGCATCTAAGAATAACTAATACCAAAGTTGCAATCCAACTTTATTCATTAAAAATTGGCTCATCAATTAAAATTAAATCAAAATAATTGCTTTGCAATTAAGAATATGTATATGACGTGTTTATTTTTTCCCCTTTTATTTAAGTTTTTTAGCTTTTTATGAAGTTTAGAGAATTTAAATTTTAGCCAATCGAATGTATCATTGTAGTGTGAGTATATTATATGTATGATGCTATTTCTGAAAGGTTTTAATGCGGTGGTATAAAAAAATTAGGCGTTAAAATAGCCAAAAATACATTGTTAACAATGTTTACTTTTTGGGATATTTTATATTAAAATTGGTTACATTTCCCTGATTAGCTTGTTTTAATTTACTTTACACTTGCAAATTATGTCATACATGTGTTACAAGGTGTACCATTCGCGCAAATATCAGGTAGTTTATTATCCAATCACGTGCCTCCTATTTTCAAAGGTTTGTTTTTACAACTTCACAGTTGTTAAGACACTACTACTGATTTACTTCGTTATATTCCTTTGATAGACGTTATTACATGTCTATGGTAATAAGAATCTTGTTTGTTTGTCTGTAGAGATTTATTAATGTTGTGGTTGATTTATTATGAATGCAACAAAGTAATACGTGTGGATATCTTATTTGTAATTATATGACGCGCTCAAGTTCATCAGGCAGGCTATAGTCAAACGTAAGCCTATTACGTGTAAAAAAAAAGTTCAGTTAGTTGGGAATTTTGTATGTGATCATCTAAGTAATACATCTCTATACAACCCATTAGTTAGAATGTGTCGCCAATACAATAGTATCCTAGCGAACCACCATCAGTCACTGGATGTATTTAATTGTGTGTTATCCACATTCAAGCGTAATGTTCTAGCTATTTTAATGCAAAGCTATGCATGATCACTAATTGTAAGATAAAATTTAGTCTGTAATTATGTTGTCCTTGTTTATCGTTGTTGTTTGTTAGACAGAGAATACAGTACCAGTTAGGTACTGTATTCTCTGTCTAACACAGGTTTTTGAAAATAATAATCAAATTCATATTGTTCAAGCTGTGTACACTCACCTGAGGAATTTGTTCTGGTTCAAAACCAGTTTTGAATGTGTATTTGGCTTATATATGAACTCATTCTGTTATTTGTACCGTTATAAATAAATAAATAAATAAGTTATAACAGTGTTTTATCCTGTAAATACTGAAAAGGGAATTATTCATCTGTCAGTCACATTAAATTAGCATCTTGAGTTTTTATCACAGTACCTTTGATAGTATTCCGTGGAAGGACCTGGGTGGCCACCAGTATCTGCGCAAGAGAACTCCCCCAACGAATTAATTCTGCGGGGGAGTCACGACCTTTAGTCATGAGGAAATACGACTCAAGGGGAGGATGATAGTATACCAGTTGTCAACCAAAAAAGTAAAAAATTAGGTACCATCAAATGATAGGTGTGAAATCTTTTTTCACTTCCAAACTATTTATAATATAATTGAAACATATTAATATTGAACATTTTTGGGGTCAAATAGTCTTTTCCTAAGTTCCCCTTAACAGAAGTATTTTTTTATTTCACTGACAAGTAAATCCTAAGTACAGAGCCTAACTCCCGCATCTAATATGTATGACATTGTTCATTTTGTAGTCACGCGTACCAGTAGCTCACTTTTATTTATAGTGATGCGAGTTATATGAACATACATATATCGATATTATAAAATATAGGTATACTATAAAATACAATCTACTAGAAACTTCTAGGGTACTAGAATTTAATAATTATAATCAAATCAAATAGTGTTATTCCTTCACACCAGGCCTTCTTACCTATTCCAACCTGATGAAAAAGGTCGCATGTGACATGGAATGAAATCAGGCGATTTTTTTTCATATACAAAGATGTAAATAAAATAAACACGTTATAGTACGTAAACAGGTCAGATGCGGGTGGTCTTGAAAATACGATAAAAATATAAAGAGCAGTACAGATTAAACTACTGTGTTGAATTGACCAACACTTCTAGTCTTCACGTGGCAAAAGCCACGGTCACGGTCAATGTAAGGTCTTGTTTAATATTGCTTTACTTTTTAGTCATTTTTGACGGCAAAATAGGTTTAAGCTCAACTTTATCGTACCATCAAAAGATTAACTAAACGGTTTTCACTCACGTGTAAATCGCGTAAGTCGTTTACGCGTTTCGGATGTACCTTAATTTAGAGCTTAGTTCATTGGAGTATAAATAAAAGAATTATAGGAACTAGAGACAAGAACGCTGGCTGGATCCTTGCGCAAAGGATTTCTATAGCAATCCAGCGTGGGAATGCAGCCAGCGTTCTTGGTTCCATACCACATGTAGATTGTTTATATTTAGTTTAGATATAAATACTCTTTTTTAGTTCTATTAGGAACTTGTATATATTTTTTAAGCTGTAAGTATTAGATAAATTATCCTAAGACTGATGTCCTCCGTGGAAGCACCTGCGCGCCCACCACGATGTATATGCACTAGAGAACATCCCTAACGGATTAGAATTCTGCGGGTGAGTCACGACCCTTGGTCATGAGGAACTACGACTCAAAAAGAGATAAAATACTTAGCGATAAAAGCAGTTTGGAAGAAAATGTTTACATAACCCTGACACAAAATCCAAAAAGTCCGATCGAAGCAGTATATTATGCTACCTGCATATTTAAGGTTTTGGTGCTCAAATTTCCGGTAATACTAACATGACACCTAAAATAAAATCGTTAAAATGATCGCAAGATCACCAATAGCCTTTACCAATTTGTCTCGATAAACTTTTATAGGCTTATAAAACCTATCGATAATAATTTTAAATGTCGATGTTTTGCCTCCCAACTCTATTCTATAAAGGGTAAACTGCAACTTTTATGCCAATTTGTCGTAAAAAGGTTATTTTGTTTAGTATTTCGACACAAGACCTATTGGCCCTAAAAATTTTATGCACCTATTAATTCTTTTGTTTTTGTAAATTGCAGTTTACGAGTTTTATGTAATTGACATAACTAATTTAAAAGGTTAGTAAGTACCTAAGTAAGTATTATAATACGGCATACGTAAAATGACTGGCACCTACCACAATGTAACTGTTTAAAAAAACTCCTCTTGAATGAATTGATTTGATTCTACAGGGGACACGACACTCAGCAAATGAGGAGTATACATAAATTTACTCATTAGTATATAAAGTATTGGGTCCTAATTAATGTTGTTTTCTAATAAAACTTGCCATGTGTACTAAATTAATTCATATATAGTAATTAAATTTTGTAAAATACCACAAGGAAACAACAACAACCTTAGAAATATATTTAATCTGAAAAAAAAACACGTTGATACCAATTTTAGTTCTTCTTTTTTTAGGGATAAGTTATCAAATCTATAGTTCAATTCATCCTATCAAAATTTTGTTCAAATCTAACTATATCACATGTATAGATACAACTTCAAGTCAATCCAAAGCCATCAAATTAATAATAACCAACCTTACATAGCTTAAGTCTATAAAAAGTGCTCAAGTCCACATTCTAAGCAGTCCCACACTTCCACTGTGAAAAATGTTGCATATACCAACACATTACTTGAAATAACGCGTGTTTTTGTTACACTGCATAATGTATATCTACGTATAACTGTATCGCAATGTGAATTAATTATGGTGGTTCCGCTGTAATAGACCTATTAGTTCTTGTTTCTCGGTTTTAGCACCTTTTTGATGGGGTTGCAAGAATTTGAATGGTTTTTAGTCAATTATGGGTGTTGCGAAATTTTCTTTCATTTGCAAATGAAATATAATTAAAAGTAGAACATGAAATCCTTACAAACATAAGAAAACAAAAACCAATTTTTTTATAAATTTTACAAGATGAAATTTTATCGGCCGGTGACAAAAAAAAATATTGTTAGTCAAGTAAAATCGACCCTTCAAAAGTATCAAAACCAAGAAAAGTTAAAAAACATGAAATTAAGTTTTTGTTCGACATCAATTAATCAACAAATTACATTAGACTTGCTTAATATCCGCAATTATTTTATCCAAAACATTCAAACATCTATGTAAATACATACTCTTATAAAAACTGTAAGTCAGCGATACTCGTATTATGATCATAAAAAAGTTGCATAAGTAACTATCGAAATAAGTAAAGTAAGCAACAATACAACTTTCTTCTCAAACAATACCATTATTATATTAAACTGTAAAATAAAGTACCAACCATCGACATGATGGTTTAACATAAAAAGAATGTTTGTTATGTCAGCACTTTACATTTTATTATTATTCATTGTTATAATAAATGTTCCGTGAGAATAGTTAATAAGAGATGTAATATAAATGTAGTATTAGTGTAAAGTGTCCGTCGTTAAAAATCTATAAAATTAACACCGTTGTTTATATTTATGTATTTAAGTGTGCTATTTTAAATATTCCTTTTTAAATAATCATTGCAAAGAACAATTATAAAGTTACTTCAAACTACATAGAAACGTATGAAACCTTATTGCACAATCGCAAATGTCACTGTCAATGTCAAAGCTGCATTCCATAGCCCATAAAAGTTTTTCAATATAATTTCAATCCATTTTCCCATATCGCAATATTTTTTAAATGAACAATATTTTCTCCTATGTATTTATGATTAAATTGTTATCTATTGGTAATACATTTAATTTCAATGAATGCCACTAATTGTACAATGCGTAAAAACCAAACGAGTAAACCACTCTAATTTCCAATACTGCCAACCTCTGAAAAAAGTATTCAAACTCCGCGCGGAAATTGCATAGAACCTCCTTGCTCCAAAAACTTGACGGCTCATCGGATCCACCCTAAACCGAAAGAAGACCCGGAAAAGATCCCACCTTTCATCCTTGGCAATACGAAATAAGATCATGTATAAAAGCGACGAGGGACCATCTTACGCCAGTCGTAGTCTAACCCCCGCGGTGTGAGTGTGTGTTGTGTATTGGACTTTAAAAATCGAAGGTGATTGTTCTTTTTTGATTTTTGTTTCTTCAGAAAATTGACATTGGATGGTTTGGGTATTAAGACGTAGACGGGATTCGGAAGTGCGGAAATATTTAATTTTTTTTTTGTGTATGGTTGAGATTGTTTTTCAGATTTACAAGTATTTTTCAGTAAAGTCAAGTAATACACCACGAAGTAATTCTTTCAAAAAGTCTAGTTAAAAATAAAACTGCTCTTATTTGAGAAAAATAACAAAAATAAATAATAGTAACAGTATTCTAAAATGTGTAAAATCATACATCGCAACTTCGCAACGGATTTAATCCATAAACCTTAAAAATGTTTTTTTTTATTATTTTCAAACAAAGGAAATAGACAAATCATCCTTTTCGTACTAATGATATAAAAATGACATTAACAGAAGACCAAATTCATCTTCACAACTGACGTTGAGAAAAATTCACTGAATTGTAAAATGACGGTACATTCACGTCATTCAGAATAATTTTATGATTACTGGCTCTAAGTACAGGATGTTATAATGTATTGCAGCAAAGTTTGCAGTTAAGTTTTTTTTGAAAGAAGTTCCCTTTGATTAGTTTAGCATCGACTGTGTTGTTAGTGTTTTGAGCAAGGTATCGAATAATTAAATAACTGTCATTTATTTCAGACATTTAGTCTAAACACATTTCAAAATATCATATCAGAACAAAATTAAACTTGAAAAAAAAACACTTAAAACCAAAATAAAAATGCATTCAGTGAAATTGATAAATTAAATTTTTTACATAGCAGGCATGTATAATGAAATTCAGATGAATGAAAACGATTCCTCGCTAGAAATATAATTAAATTACTTATTACATATAGATCTACTAAAAAAACTAGACTGAAAATGTATATAACGTCACTTATCAAACCTAATTCTTGCAAAAAACGTTAACTGACGAAAGGTATTTTTCTTGTGTAATTATCATTGTTTGTAAAATTATGTTTTGGTTCAAATTTAATATAAACATAACATTTTTAAATTTAATAACAGTAGATATGGGCTCTATACTTTTTAAATTAAATTCAAGCACATACTTTACAATGCCTAAAGTAACACTTTTTTTAATCAAAATCAAATTGTATTTGTCAAATTAGAACTCAGATGGCATCAAATAGACACAATACAATACTTTTAGTGCAAGTGACCGCAAATTTAATAAAAAGGCATTGAATCCTACACTATGCATTGTTTTTGAAGGTTTGACCTGACATACACTTTACAGAGTTATTGATAGCTAATGCATAGCCTTTTGTGGGTGGTTTGAGTATTTAAAAGTAACTAATCTTGTTCGACGACTTTTGGAAATTCACGATTTAGGTGGTTTAAAGCTAACAAATTTAGTTTCACTTTTGTTAATTTAGTTTGGAAATTCAAGAAAAACCCGTTTCAAAATCATGGTTTTTGTTCGAAATAGTTCAAACTTAATCCAAGATAAAAACACATATTTTTATGTAAAAAGTAACGAAATATTTTAACGCAATTTATTTAAATTTCAGAGCTTATCGCCTTGTGTCAAAATATCTAATAGAGAAACATTTTTATCCGAACTCCCAAAATTAAAAAAGAATAGTGTTGGTTTTTAAGCGTCTTAAACAAAGAAGGTTATCAATTCTTCTAAAAGTTTTATTCATTGTAAAACCATAATTAAAAGGTTACATGTTAGTTACTAGTGACCGTGTATACAAAGAGATACAAATCTACACAATGATGGTAAAATGCCAAAATTTTATTCAAATACATACATAGTTGGAATTTAGGCCAAATGTCGCTTGAATTGTAGCAATTGTTTCCCAAATTTTATGCAAATTTTGAGTACTTGTATGTTTATGAATGTAGATCGTAATTTTGTAATAACACCATGTTACAGTTAAAAACGTATGTATGTATAGTAAAATTTTGATAATTTCGTGACAATACAGGGGTTTTCAAACCTAGATTTCTTGCAGGAAAGATCCTACTCCTTAAGTACAAGTATTACTGAGGGTCATGATCTTCCCTGAAGAAATGATTCACTTAGGAAGTTCTCTTACAGAATAGGTTCAACTGCAACTGTAATTCTAAAATGAAACCCCTATTTTTTGGTCACCCATCCAAAACCTAACCACTATGACACTTGTACTCGGGTGATAGCTTGCAAATACCTAAGCTGACTACTATAATATTGTTAGAAAAACAATTATTTAATTGTAACTTCAGCTCCTAACAAGTATAATTAAACGTAACCAATAAAAAACTAAACATACTATAAATACTACTATATTTTATATATATATTCAAAAATCTTTAGAAAAGCCTAAAGAAATAAACTAATAGAGATATACTAATTTACCCATCTCTAGCTTAACCCAAATGACATAAGTTAGTATAAGCAAGTAAATGCTAAGTTTAGTGTAACTTCGCAGTTTGAAGGGCTCCATGAATACTAACTAAGACCTATATAGAAATCTAGACAAATAAAGTAAATAAATACCTGAGTTACGTAGGTGATACCTCAGCTTGGATAATTTAATGTTTTTAATGGGCAAGAATAAAATGAAAACTATTTATTTTGAGAAAAGACTTTTGGCATTAACCGCTTTGGTATTAAGTAAGTCAGTTCGTAAGTGAGTGTTCGACTCTAGTGTCAGAGTTTTCAAATCACCTTAAAGGCTTCGAACATGGCTTAACAATGGCCGTGTAATTGATTTGATAAACAGTCAGAGCCTACGATATGATGAGATTTATGTTTATAGTAAAAAAAACACTCAATCCTCTATCGTTAGTTGTATTATGGTATGTTTTTTTTCGATCGATTTGAACTGTTATTGGTCACCCATCCAAAAACATCCTCATAATACGGATCCAATATTAAGACCTACCAAAACCTAAATATATCTAGGTATCTAGAAATATAGGTATAGTAACCTCAGTAAATTCCTTCGCACAATTTGTCCAAGTGTAGGAGAGACAGGTTATTAACCCGAGTGGGTAATAAATTGCATCCACGCTTCACTTACCTAAAGTAGTACTTGAGGTACTACTCAGAACTTGTGGGATACCTATATTAACTGAACTTTGTCCACTAGACGCCTTCGGCTTCGCTCGCTTTATATCGGAATAAAAAGTAACTGCTGCCACTCCCAGTACCTAAACACCAAAAGTCATGATAATCCGTTCAGCATTTTTGCGTGATGTGTGTTTAGATTAACAGACAAACAGATGAAAAGATAAATGTTTTATTAATTGTTGGGACGTTTTCTGCTATTAACTCTGAAAATCTCTAAACAATTTATTTTTCGAATTTCTTCAGTGAACAGTCTTTCGATCTTCGTTTGCTTTTTATATGTAGTACATGTTTATCAGCTAAGTAGTTTTAAGCTTATATGTAGATAGAAGGATATACCTTTAAAGCACAACAAAAATTTGACAAATAATTCGCCTTATCCGACGACAATTTCTTCCAGGCAACCTTATATCGATTTACTTGTGGTGATCCGCTGTGTTACCCGCAGATAAAAAGTACTAGGTATTTTTGGTAATCCATAATCTAATTTTTCTAATAATTAGTGATATATTTTTTGCGCGTTGATGTCTTTTGTATGAGAATTGTTATAAGTATTGTTTAGGGGCCAAATTTAATTATCAATTTGAGTAAAGGGCGAGCAGCAAGTTGCTTATAAGTTAAATGGTTGAATGATTGATTCATTATAAAACGGATAAAGGGTACTAGGACATGTCAAGTTAGTCTTACTTAGATTAGTTTAGCTTATAAATTTCTAGAGTTATAATTATTTTTTTTAACTGTACATAATTATAAGCTAAGCTAATCTAAGTAAGACTAACTTGACATGTCCTAGTACCCTTTATCCGTTTTATAATGAATCAATCTCACATAATCACTGGGAAGGTAACCTGTAATTAACTTGAGCTGATCTTGACGTGACATTCTTTGCCTTTCATTATGTTATCTAATTAAGTGATGATGTTTTGTTCTTATGACTATGCTATTATAATTACATAAAATAAAGTAAACATAAAAAAAAAATATGCAATTGGTAATTATGACGATAAAACTGTTGACTTAACTACTTTAATTTTTCTATGTGAACTATAAGAATTCTTGAAATTCAATCTCTTTAATTCTATACATATAGAGCACTTTAGTTTATTTTTTCAGTTCTTTTTTTAACTAGATATTTTATTTGAAAAAACAATGTATTTATCTTTTACCTTGTTATTAATTATTTATTAAAAGTTCATGTAAATATGTTCTCAAAATTAAACTAACAATTTGCTTATGTTTTCAGATACTTTGACCACACATCATGATTTCTTCAAGAACGGTAAGTTTTACTTTTTATTTTGCATGAATCATACTTAAGTCATATTATATCATATTATATAAGCATTATATTTAAATGTATAATGAAACATTTAAGTTTAACAAAAAAAATATAAAAGTTTCTATAAAGAACCATAAAAATACAAGAAATTTTTCTTAGAGTATAAAAAAAATATTTGTGTTTCATATATTCATTATAACTAGCATAATAAGCACTATACATAAACCTAAATCAACTTCCATAGAAGCATAAATCATATTCTGCATAGTAACACAAGCATAATACATAATTACTTACATATAACTAATAAATAATTATACAACAAACAATACATGAACCTCGAATCATCAATGATTCACGACTTAACACATTATGTGTATAATAACATTTTATTGGCCGATGCGCTGCTCCGTCATGCATATAATAAATCATATATAATCGAATATATAGATACATGGTTCGAGAGAAACAATACGAAGGTTTAGATGTTAGCATATAAAGATTTTGTGGTATGGGCTCCTTAGGATAGATAGATAGATAGATACTTTATTAAAACACCACACATAATAAACAATAAAAAAACATAGAAATTAAAATTAGGGTCTTAATTGGCGGCCTTATCGCTAAGAGCGATCTCTTCCAGGCAACCAATCTGACAGTGATATAATCTTTAAATTAAGTGAGTAGGACGAGGTGTTTAAGATATTAGATCAAGTAATGAAAAAAGAAAAGATTTGGATTTTTGGGAATTGGTAGTATAGGTTTTAATATTATAATTATTATATGAAATAAGTTTTTAGTGAACTGGCATATCATTTTGTATAAACTATTTCAAGTACAGAACTGTATAGTACATATACACTATTTTCCAAAACCTCTCGGAGCGCTTAGTTGACGCGACGCTAAGCAAAATGCTAGCCTTTTTCTGACTTAACGTAGCAGCATTGCCATCCAGCGTGGTAATGCAGCCAGTATGCTGGGCATGCTGCCCTCTGGTAGTGGGATGGAGCACTTAGACTATCTTTAGGCTTTTTCTAAAGATTTTCTAAGTGCCCTTTTTATGTTGTAGTTAGACATAGTATGTTTAGTTTTTTTAGCTGCTACGTTATATATTACTTATATAGATTCAATACCGTATATATCTTTTAACTTTATCTTTATCTTACTCGTACATATCAATATGACCTACACATACACCTTGCAAAGTTTTTCCCTGCACATGCGCATTAGAGACAAACAATCATTACAATAATTAAGGCCGTCCATACTTTCTCACGAATCCCATTGTTATGTTCAATTATAAATAAAAAAACTGCAGTTTCAAACTTTATGATTGGTTGTATGGTTTTTGGGATAATTTTAACTGTCTTTTTTTAGTGTTTTTGTGAAAAACTGGTGGAGCTTGGAATAATATTATGTTATTGTTGGTTTAAGTTATTGATTTTTGACATGAAATTTCGAGTAAGTAGGCTTTATGCCCATAATATAAGTATTATGATTATTATAATTAATTAGTGTATTTGTAAATAATAATGGAATAAAAATAAAAATATAAAAAATATAGGGCTAGTAAATTATAGAACACTAAAAATAAAATATATAAAACATAAACCAAGTTTAGAACCATTCGAAACTAATTTACGACAAAGTCATGTTTTAAATAAACTGTATAAGTACATAAAAGGTTTTCATTAAAGCCACAAATGCCACAATTTGCTCAACTAATTTACATAAAATTCTATGCGTATTAACTTGACTATATATTAAATAAATAGCCTTATCTAAACTATATAATATTATAAAGCTGAAGAATTTGTTTGTTTGTTTGAACGCGCTAATCTCAGGAACTACTGGCCTGAATTGAAAAATTATTTTTGTGTTGAATAGACCATTTATCGAGGAAGGCTATAGGCTATATAACATCACGCTGCAACGAATAGGAGCAAAGAAACAATGGAAAATGTGAAAAAAAACGGGGGAAATTATTCATCTTTGAGGGCTCCCGTTGCGTGCGCTGCAAAAACGGTTCAAGTCGTGGGTAACAGCTATAATTTATAAAGCTGAAGAGGTTGTTTGCAAAAATAAATATGATGCCCAAAATAACTAATCCACGCGGACGAAGTCGCGAGCGCAGCTAGTATTATATAATTGACAAGGTACATATGTATATATTACTAGGCGCCACAATAAATAAATTAATGCAAACCTTTACTTTAATCGTTTAATAGTAAAAGCTTAAATACAAAATTATTTACTTTACTACCAACTTTGAATACAAATATTAGAATTAAAGCTTTTAAAGCGTTAAAACATTAGTAGTTAACATTTTCAATTAGTGTAATCTTGATTTAACACCCATAATAATAAAATTTAATTAAACAAGTAAGTTCAAACATTGTATTAAACGAAAGTTGCAAAATTAAAGCAAGTATTTTAACTTGCAACTTTGTAACTTAACATAAACTTTGCTAATATGTATATTGTTACGCTCGAAGAATAATTCAATTACATGACGACTTATATTTTTTTAATTATTGGATTTAAGTAATAGATCAAATCATATTTTCCTAGATGATAAAGATATTAGGTTTACAAGTAAATCATTAAGAAAATCTTTAGAAAAGCCTAAAGATTTTCTAAGTGCCCATTTCCTTTTTTGTAGTAGTTAGAAGTAGTATGTTTGGTTTTTTTTTTTTTTTTTTTTAACTTGAACGGGTTTGCACTTGACCATAGTTTACCTGATAGCAAGTAAGGCTATGGCCTAAGATGGAGCGTGCTTACCCGATAAGAACCGATTCACTCTCGCTTTGAAGATCGCTGGATTATAGTGCGTGGGGAACAGAGAGCCAGGCAGGGAGTTCCACAACCTAGCGGTACGAACAATAAAGGTGGAAGCGTACCGTTTCGTGCGGGTCTTAGGAACTTCCACCATAAACCGGTGTCGTCCTGCCGTACCTCTACTCGTCCGGTGAAAGAAGGGCGCGGGCGGAATTAGTCCGTGCAATTAGCAATTAGTAGTTTTCTTCCTTATTGTTTTTATATTTTATTATTGTAAGTAAATCATTTCATTTGTTCCATTTTTCAATAAGTTATATTATATAATTTAAATAAGTTTGTATAAAAACATCATCCGCGGGGTTTCTTAATGGTTTTTCTTCTTCGCCTTGTCGAATGAGAGTAAATTACTCTGATGACGAGAACTTTTAATGCCGCCTTAAAGGTATCTGACGTGTCTATGAATTCTTGATAATACTTATTTTAACTGGTAATGTCATAGACTTCTAAAAGATCTGAAATTTTGGGCCTAGCTCATTCAATCTTACTTTCCTAACAAAACTAATTCCAGTATGCCATTCAAAAACATGCAAAGGTAACCAATAATCTTAAAGTCATTCACTCAACCTTTGCATTCTATAAGAAATTAAAGGATTTACAACTTTATTGTAATAGCACTAAAGACTGAATTGACTGAATGAAATCTGCAATGAGGAATGTAAGAAATTGTAAAATCTAATAGAAATACTCGAGAATTGCTGATGGAATGAAGTTCGGGTTATTTTCGAAATAAATAGCGGTGTTCTCAGTGCTTGGCAACCAATATTCGACAGCCTTTATATGTCCTATTCCTTTAAAACCTAATAAAACAGAATCCATTTTAAAGTAATCTATACTAATATTATAAAGCTGAAGAGTTTGTTTGTTTGTTTGAACACGCTAATCTCAGGAACTACTGGTGCGAATTGAAAAGTTATTTTTGTGTTGAATAGACAATTTATCGAGGAAGGCTTTAGGCTATATAACATCATGCTGCAACTAATAGAAGCGAAGAAACAATGGAAATGTGAAAAAAACGGGGAAAATAGTTCATCTTTGAGGGCTTCCGTCGCTGCGAGAACGGTTCAAAATTCAAAGAATTAATGCCCAAAATAACTATTCCACGCGGACGAAGTCGCAGGCACAGCTAGTCTATTAATAAAAACTGTTAACACGCTAAAAGTGTGTCTTACAAGTATTTATTCCTTAAGTCTCTGCAGCCAAATGAGTATACACGAATTTCGGTGTATATAGATGTATTTGGACTTACATACAGGCTTTTAACAATCTACAAACTTAAATTTACAGCGTCGCAATCATGTGTTTAAGCAAAAGTAGCTTTGATTAGAATTTGATCTTGTCTGGGTCTAGTGAAATTTCCAAGCAGTTATTAATATGTAGTAAGATAGCTGTCTAACTTGTTTGTAAAGTCGCGTGTGTGTTGAGCTTTTACTTCACACGATAAAAAATAAGTTAAGACAATTATCGTATATTAAGCTATGGACGATTAAAAATTTTATAAGCACATCTAATTAATTATCATCTCCGTGCAGCTTACAATGCTTATAATTTTAAGGTAATTTGCTTTTTAATCATGACTGAAAACCATATATGTAGATATAATTTCGATTCTGAACTAAATTTCTAACAAAAGCCTGAACCTAACATCTATGGATGCATAATATATGTATTGAAATACTCTTATATATGTATGTACCTATATATGCTTAAAACATGGTTACTGAATGAAAAATTAATCAATAATAATAAACCCTTGTATGAGGTCTGCGCAACATCGACGCAGCTGCCACATTCAAAGTGAGGCATATGCCCAGCAGTGGGATTGAGAAGGCTATAGATGATGATGATGATGAAACCCTCGGATTCCACCCTAATATGTTAAGTTTAACATTTTCAAAACTATACTGCTTTATATAAATATAATCACTCCATATCGTTATCGTGTGTGGTAAATAACCTTAAACCTATTACAATGATAAAATGCTGGATTAATGAAGACCTTTACTTGGACGTGCTTGGATTTTGCCAACTGGTTTTGCTTGTCGAATCTATAAGGCACTTAACGAATTATTATAAACCTATAGTTAAATCACATTTAACTAACAACATTTTGTAAAACCTCCTTGAGTAGTATTCCTTGTCACGGAGAGGTGTGTCTCCCTCGTAGAATTAATTCATTGATGGAGTTTTCTTAAGTAGATAAGGACGTGGTATTTTTCATCGTGGTGGACGCCTAGTTATATAATACCACTAATTTCTTCCTAGTTTCCAAATTATCTCATTGACATTATTAAAAATACTGTGTGTATTTTAGGTATGTAAATAAATAAATATTTCGGGACATTGCACACAGCGCCATCTAGCCCCACACTAAGCTTACGCTTGTGTCGTGGGTACTAGATAACAGATATAAAACTTACATACTTTTCTTTTGTAAATACATACTTATAATACATACAAACGACCAGACTCAACCCAAGTAATTATACATTTTTAAAATGCATAAATACTTGTGTCACGCGGGAATCAAACCCGCGACCCCTAGATTAGAAGGCAGAGCTACTACCAACTAAGCTAACAGGCCAGTCAAAAAATTATGTGTATTTGTCTCTTTGCAAATAAAAAAAACACAACAATTTGTATGAAAAAACGTGAACAGTCAGTCAAAAATAAAAATAAAAGTTTACAAATATTGTCAGTTAAAAAGAAATACCCAGCACTTGGTCAATATCTGTCAACACTGGTATATAAATTAAGGTGTTATTCGACACTTATCATGAATTGACTCGTTTGGTTACGGAAGCCTGCCTTAATGCTGCATGTCTTTATTTTATTGTTTAAAGGTTGTGACACAGTGAATAAAGTGGAGAAGAAAAAATAGCATATTATGAAACTGCTATTTTTATAACAGAAAAGTATAGCGCATTCCTTAAACAAAATATAAGATAAGCTCTTTTTGACTAGTAAGTGCATGTAAAGATTATACGATGCTTATTTGTTTCTTTTTTATAGAATAGGTACAAGCAAAAAGGGCAAGCAATTTTCTAATAAAGTGTTTTTTACAACAACAATTTTCACAACTTTTTACATTATTTAAACTACACTTAGGTATTTCAGTAAGTTTTATGGCATAGTATGGCAATCAAATTTCAGACTAAAATCTTAAGCAGATTTTAATTAAAACTCCACTTATTTTAGTCAATTTGTCATAATAATGCAGTCCAGAGTTAGAAAACTCTCGTCACCAGAGTTGACCACTCCCTTACGACTTTACTTATATTTTATTAATATTTTATTTGATTTATTTTATTTTACTGGTTTATTTCTTTATATCTTATCAGTCCAATGATGGGCCATTGAAGCGATACTTAATATTGAAAAGTAAATCAATATATCAACGAAATTGCCGACGTACAGTACCCACTGAGCTTGGATTTAAATTTACTTGTGGGATAAGTTATAAGTTGAAAGCAATTTAAAAAAAGGAACATTTTTTTTTTCTTGACCAATCTTTTATAAAGCAAATAGATCCTTATTGATATATTCAAGATCCTTATAGCAATAATATCAGTTATTTATACAAATAATGCCTCTTTCTGCTATTTCTGTAGACTAATTAAAAAAACATGGGAACCTGTGTTTAACTGTTTTAAAAAAATGATTTCATTGGTAGGTACCTATTGATATTTTATAGATATTTTGAAAACCAAAAAAATGAATGATTTAAAATTGTATAAATTAGTTCGGTTATAAAATCTTAAATAGCTATAAACTTATTTGAAGTAACAAGCGCGTTGAATTCTTTTGAATGAATGCTCCATAAAAAAGATTTCTACGCGTTCGCTAAATTAAGTTTTTTATAATATTAAAAAAATACCTTATAAATCCTACAAATCAAGGCTCATAACTATCATTATTAAATTTAAAGACTATTTTTACAATATATCTTTTTATGCGGGCTTAAGGCACAAAATTTTTATAGTATTTGAAAACGTAACACGCTGTATCTTATGCCTTAAACAATCCAAAACTTACGTATGAACATAATATATGCCTCGCTGGGATGCGAATGTACTTTTATTTAACATTAATTGCAGACATTAATTACTTATTTTTACGATTTTATGCGCACGCTTACTTTTACTTGGATCATTTTGTAAAAAAAATAAAGATTTAAAAAGTTACATAAACAAAAGAAGGGTTTATTTTTTACGACTGTTTCTGGGCGTCATTTTTTATAAACATTTTAAGCTTATGTGAAAGTAAGACAGATAAAAGCTAAAGAAAAACAAAGATTAAAAAAGCACCTACTTATCATTAGTAAAAGATACTTCTTAAGAAACGAACTGGCAGCATTATCACGCTGACAATACACATTGTGTGTACATATAATACACCTTTTTACGTTATTACCTAAAGTACAATAATACCATGAATTAACACATAACACTTTCTATAAAAAAGAACATGGCGTTTAGCTGTCAAACCAAACAATTTAATAAAAACCTATTGTAGTAAAAATGTAAAAGAGATATCCAATAATGGACCATAATGATATTAGTATATAAATATTTAGACATTCGTGATTTGCAGTTTTTTTTTGTAGTAAAAGTAGCTTGAATGTTAAAGAGTGGTAATTATCTTTTGTTGGTGTCGAAAGTCAGAATAGGCTAGTTAGTTATCTAATAATAATCTATACATGTAATAAAGCTGAACGTGGTCGAAAATCTGAACATAGAGGATATTAGATAAAAAAGTTTGCGTTTACTCCAAGAACACGATTCAGTAGTTTTTATAATTTTGGTCTGTTTATCTGTTTATTTAAACGTTAATTACATAAAAACGGCTGAACGGATCATCGTGATTTTTGATATCTAGGTAGGATGAGGTCTTAGAAGTGTTGTAGGCTACGTTTTATTCTGAAATAAAGCGAGCGAAGCCGCGGGCGTCCACTTATTATAGTAGTAATAATAAATATACCAAAATGCTGGCCTTTTTCTGGCTCAACGTATCAGCATTGCCATCCAGCGTGGTAATGCGGCCAGCATGCTGGGCACGCTGCCCTCTGGTAGTGGGCTGGAGCACTTAGATTATCTTTAGGCTTTTCTAAAGATTTTCTAAGTGCCCCTTTTTGTAGTAGTTAGAAGTAGTATGTTTAGTTTTCCTTCACTTGTTTTTATATTTTATTATTGTAAATAAAATTTAAAGTATATTATATATTGTTGAAAAAAAAAATGATTGAAAATGGTTATGTTTAGGCAGAGTAAACATGTTTTTAATGTCATTGTTTGAGCTATGAATCAATAAATTTTTCTTGATTATTAAAATAATAATACTATTTTTAAACAGACCCATTTATGATCAAGACTTGTGAAATGTTTTATATTTTATTTAATAAATAAATTACACGTAATTTTAGAAGTATGTACATACATACATCAAATGAGTAGGAGGTGCAATCATTACAAAATAATATAATATACTATTTTGTATCAAATATATATCACATAATTATTATGTGATATATATTTGCATATAGATTGCACTTAGAAACACATTTTATTATGACCAATCTAACAATATCATCTTTATAAGCACACTAACTTTCAGCCACAGCTTTCAGCTTTCTTTTCCTTCCAAATATGGCCTATCAATAGCTTAGTTAACTTAGTTATTCAACAATGAATCACAAATACATTGAAATGTATGTTAGGTATAAAGTTACAGATAAAATTATCTGTTTGTTCTTTGTTCCTCTTTCAAGCCAAACGGAGCAATGGATCATCGTGTTTTTAGTATAGGGTAGTATAGGAACATGTTACTGTTGTATTTTTTTTTCTTTTATGTGTGTCAAGGCATAAAAATAATCTATTCACATAATACCTACACACAAATATTTTAAAGGCGAAAGTTTGAGCGTGAGTACGTGTGTAGGATTGCTACATCTTTATACTCAAACAGCTGAACCGATTAGGATGAAACTTAGTATGAAGGCAGATTAGAACCTGGATTAACACATAACCTACTCTTTATCCCGGTTTAGCGCGGGTAACACCGCGGGGAGTTGCTAGTATTTATCATTATTCAGTGAGCAGATGAATACACGAGACAAAGATAGTTAACCCCTTTTAGCCCGAATGTTTCTGGTCCTTGATATAGAAACGTGCTTCATTTGCGGCGGTTTAGAAAGTATTCCGTGCGATACACCGCCTACAGTTGCAAGCTTAAGGTTGCATTCGAGTAATGCGACTGAGTTTCCAATTGTGTGGATTGTACGAGTAGATTCAATGCTGTCTGATTGGTGGACGCAATCAAGTTCCGAAAAAAATCTAGAATATCTGTCATTTTTAATGCATACATCAAACAGCACGCAAAACAAATCTTTATTTATTGGTCCTATAAATTATGTGAAATTTATTTAATTTTAATTTTTTCTTTGACACATTTGATTTGCTAACCCACAAACACACACACACACACCCACATACCTACTCTAAGTTTTCGCTTAGATTTTGTTACTAAAAAAATACAGAAAATTTATTCTTCTGATAGAATTATTTTTAACTCAAAACTGCTGTACCTCAGACATGGTACTAAAATCTTAAAACTAACGCGCGACAAAGTCATACAACAATCTTCATAATGAAACTGCACCTTAACTGCATCAAAGTGTCAATTCGTGACTAGTGATGTGCAAATCCTCATTTGAGACGATTTAGTTCAACTAAATGGAATTTTGATTGAGTGTTACAACTGTTTTTTATCCGCAATTTACTTGGTCTAGTATTAAGAAAACTTCGCTTTATATAATATGTTTTAAATGGAATTTAAATTGAGTGAATGTAGAGCTTAAAAGATGATGTTTAGCTTTTGTAGGTGTGTGACTGTATGTATGTGGGTCTGGCAATAGTTTATACTTATATATGTGATCGTCACAAAATTATAAGAGTGTACATACCTATTTGCTAAATATATAATTCATAACACAAGCTGTCATGTCGTATAAGGAGGTCAAGGAATTCAAGGAAAGCAGAAGATCGGGAAGGATGGCGCCTCCACAGATAAGGGCCTTGCCCTTAAATTTGTGATGATGAACACAAGCTGTCTAATTCCGCAGATAAATGTTTCTCTCTCTCTGAGTCGTATTTCCTCATGAATGAGGGTCGTGACTCCTCCGCAGAATTAATTCGTTAATGAAGTTCTCTTGGGTAGATACATCGTAATGGGCGCCCAGGTCCTTCCACGAGATAAATGTTTACGTAGCTATTATTAACCTTTGTTTACTTTCAAATTTTATATATTTATTTGTAATAACTTTACAATTGACCATAATTCGCCTGATGGTAAGCAATCATTATGGTCTACAATAGAACGTGCTTATCCAGTAAGAACCAATTTACTCTCGCTTTAAAGATACAGTATACACTTCGTCACATAACAACATGGTTTTACTTCAAACAAACGCTGAATGAGTTGTCTAGGAGTGGCCAAAGGGCTCACAATTCTCAGGCTAAAGGTCTAGTTTAGTTCAGGATTACAATATTCAAATTTGTAGCTAGTATTATTATAATAAGTACACACAATGAGCAGGTGTATTGATGTTAGTTTTGAAGTTCAAATTTTAAGTGGTGCTTACAGTTGGAATGCGCGAGCGATGGTTTTGATTACTCAGCTCTTCAGATTTAGGTATTGTGATGAAATTTGATTTGAGTATCTCGTTTTTTGTTATCTTTCGTTTGTATTTAAGTTAAATCACGCGTTTATTTGTTAACTTTATTTTATAACTAGCTGTGCGCGCGACTTCGTCCGCTTGGATTAGTTATTTTGGGCATCGTATTTATTTTAGCAAACTACCTCTTCAGCTTTATAAATTATAGCTGTTGAAATATAAATTGAACCGTTTTCACAGCTCACGCAACGGAAGATCTTAAAGATGAATATTTTTCCCCGTTTTTTTTTCACATTTTCCATTGTTTCTTCGCTCCTATTAGTTGCAGCGTGATGTAATATAGCCTAAAGCCTTCTTCGATAAATGATCTAAAAAGTAGCCTAACTTCTAAAACCTCATACTAAATACACACCAAAAATCAAGATGAGCTGTTCAGCCGTTTATTGTGTTACGAGCGTTTAAATAAACAGACAAACAAATACACAGATAAACAGACAAAATATGTATAAATTGTTGGAATGTGTCCTATTATCAATTCTAAGTATCTCCAAAAAAAAATTTAATATTGAAAATGTTTAGAGTTGGACCCTCTTCAGCTTTATTATAATTTGTAGGTATAGATTCGATTCAAAATGTCTCTCATTTCGTTCTTTCCTTTGCTCAAAATACACAAATTCAATATCTTCAAGCAAACTGCATTTTGCACTATGTGTTGAAGGACAACGAAATAGGTTACTCGAATAAAACCCTCGTGAGAAAAACATGTGTACACAACCATTGTTTTGCTGAGAACAAGACCGTACAGACCAATCTAAACTATATCTATACAGAAATAAGGTTGATTTTAAACCAAGATGTGTGTTACAAAACATGACTTATTTAGATAGGTCCGGAGATAAAATAATTTATTACATTGAGACGCTGTGTCCATTGAAAAACGTGCGAAATTTAAACTGTTGAGAACCTCTGGACATAATGGACGGGTTATTATAACGCAGAGATTAAATTATTTACAGACTCCTTGCTACTTCTTCTATAAGTAATACTGGGTTACTAGTAGGTGACGCAATAGTAAGAGCGTTGCTTTAAAATACCGATCACAGTATAATTTACTAGTATCACCTAAGAATTTTAGAAAATAACAAAAAACAAAACACTCTGCTATATATTCCGTTGCGGATCAACACATATTTCGCATGGTTCATATTTTTTTTACGAGTTCCAACCAATTCAGTTTCAAGTAATCTATATATGGCAGAACTATTATAAACTAGACCATTCATACACCAGGCCCGCAAATTGATGGACCAATCAATCATCATAAATAATCAAATCAAGTGACTATTAAATCCGCTTATTAGATGGATTATTGATGTATTATTTTCACTACAATGGTTGTTTGTACGGCTGTCGTTAAATCATGTCAGAGACCCTTAGGGCGGATTGTTAAACTCTCGACTAGCGTTAGCCACTTTCATTCGATTACAAGAAGAGTACAATGAGGAGTCTATCAGATTGTAATTCGTTATTATATCATAAGGTTACAAATAAAATAAATAAATAATAAATAAATAAATAAATATTCCGGGACATTGCACACAGCGCCATCTAGCCCCACACTAAGCAAACGCTTGTGTCGTGGGTACTAGATAACGGATATAATACTTATATACTTTTTTTTTGTAAATACATACTTATTATATATAGAAACGACCAGACTCGACATGGTTACGAATCATGGTTCTGTCTGATTATCTGATTATCAGGTAATTTAGTAATTTGGGTAGTTAGTTGGTAAATCAGCTAATATGGTATGTGTATGGGTACAGAGTTTCAACAAAATTGGCTGAAAATTGCAACCTGTAAAAAATATGAAAAAATTGTTCAATCATTCAGTTTCTGTTGCTAACAAATACAGTTTAAACAACTCCAAAAAAAGGAGGAGGTTTGCAATTCCACTGAATGTTAATAGTTACATTTTTCTCATTTTTTAAAGGTTTTTTTGATAAGAGCATAACAATGCACATACGATAGATTTTCAATTTCTAAGATACATACCTATATATATTGTATCATCACATAAACATCAGCATCACTACAAAAAAAAGCTTTGATACTCTAAAAAGGTCAATACCACCTAGCAACCTTTACTTACATAATACAAAACACCATAAATACCTATTGCAAATATAATAACTATGTATAAATCAGTTTAACTGCACAACAGTACATGCTATGACAAGAAAATTATAGCAAACGATGCGCAGAAAAGTGTGGGTTAGGTTAGTAACTCACTGCACTGGACCTTCGAAATAATATTTAGCACCTGACAAAAAAAAAGGAAAGGGAAAGGAAGGTTTACTGAAATACAGGACAAATGTATGTACATGACATTATGTAGAATGGTACGCCACTAGAATCGCCCTGCACTGTTACTTTTGTTATGTTCGCTGTATATTAATTAATACGTTAATTCATACCGTAATTTAAAAAATATATATTTCAGGACATATCACACAGCCCCATGTAAGCTAAGCTTACGCTTGTGGCATGCGTTCTATGTTGATAACGGATATAAAAACTCAAAGGTGACTGACTGATTACCTGACTGACTGACTGATATAGTGAACTAGGTGATGCAAGTTTTACTTCTTAATGCGAGCGAAGCCGCGAGCACCCACTAGTAATTCATAAATACTTTTTTTTTGTAAATACATATTTATATATTATTAATATATTCTTCGTCCTTTCCCTAATGATGTTTACACTGTAATGACCACAAAACCAAAAAAAATATTCTGTAATTAACCTTTGTTTCAAAATAAATGGCGAGACATATGGGATTAGTTTTCAATGAAAAAACAATTAAGAAATTAGATTTATTTCTAGTCTTTATGGTATTGTACCATAAAGTCAAGAAATAGAGTATATATATAATATAATTGTGTATATAGTCTAGTGGATTTAATTCATATCCATTCTAGAAAAGGGTATCAAACTAACGAAGCATGTAAAGGGCATCACCAAAACCGGAGTTAAGTTGAAGCTGCGTAACTTAACGGTTATGTTTGCTAACTTTGATTATAATTGGAGTACTTATGCATAGTAATGGCACATAAATTGTAAGTTGCAATAGTTATAATTATACCTTTGCCTAGAAAATAATGCCTCAAAATTTTTGTTTAGTTTTGGTTGTGAAATATGTTCGTATCAAAATGGGTTGGTCTTCATGCGGTCATATTAATAACGTGAATATTTATAGCCGTTAAACTAATTAACCAATAAAAATGAATATATAACCATTAATTACTAGTAGTTTAGTGATAATTGTAATTTCTTTATATAACCTGGGTTCAACTTTAACTTATTTGAATGGTTTCTGCAACATTGTCGCAATTTTCTATCAGGGTTTAATTACTAAGAGATGCTAGTATAACGCACCCATGGAATTAATAAGAGAGGGATGAAAATCCGTGAACGAAGTGAACTTCAAAACGTCAACGCCATTTGACAAATAACTTTTTAAAAACCGTAGCCTCGAGCGTTGGTGCCATTTAGCCTGGTCTGTAATTATTAAACATTCGTTAGGTAGAGTTTGTATGCGTCCCACGGTACAGGTGAGAGTTTAGTAAGTGTATCAAGTAGATTAAGATTGATCTATGTAGGTATGAGAGAACGAAATAGTGAATATATAATCTAGTTAATATAACCTTGCGATCTTCAAAGCGAGAGTGAGTCGGTTCTTACTGGGTAAGCACGTTCCATCCGAGACCGTAATGATTGCTTACCATCAGCCGAATTCAGTCAAGTGCAAACTCATTCCTTGTAAAAAAAATAGTTTAATATATTTCAAAACAAAAGCATTATTTGCTTAGTAGTCTTGGGTAACTGTGTTAATTTGGGATCAATAGTAGCATGATTTAAGATCAATTGTGTAATCTTTCTTCCTACAAAAAATCATCGAAGTCAGTTACAAATAAATATAAATACCAATATATTAATTTTATCACCAATTTACTTGCAAAACTATTTTTTTTATGTACATATTTGCAAAGTAATTTGAACAGTCTACTATTTATATAGTAAAAAGATTTTTTATAAAATATTACGAAAAACATGTTCGAAGAAAACTAGTTCTGTAGCATCAGCTAAAAATTTACTAGTTTAAAATTTGCACAACCTAAATTAGTTCTTGCGGCTACACCTAATGGATTTGGTCAAGTGTTACGTTACTAACCATGTCTTCGCGATTACCGTAAGATGTTTAGCTAATACTGACATGTCAATATATCTCAAGCCACTTAATGTTGATAGATAGCTTGATCTTCTTCCTTGAGTCGCATTCCTCTGTGCTGGGGGTCGTCACTCCCCCGTAGGTAAAATGCATGGGAAGTTCTCGCGGGCGGTGGTCCTCAGACTTGTTGGTTTCCTCACGATGTTTTCATATAAATAAATGACTCATCGGTGTACAGTTTGGTGTGTGTATGTTATCCAATAGAGTTGTTAGGGTCCCTAGGGCGGTTTCAAAACTCTGTCACTAAAGTTGGCCACTTTCATATGAACCACTTAAGTAACCCATAGCCACATTGATGTCCATAGATAAGTAGAAAATCCCCAATGTCAAAGTGTGAAAGATGTTTTTTTAAGATGTTACATAAAACTACAA
Source organism: Macaria notata (assembly GCA_927399415.1). Taxonomy (NCBI): domain Eukaryota; kingdom Metazoa; phylum Arthropoda; class Insecta; order Lepidoptera; family Geometridae; genus Macaria; species Macaria notata. The sequence goes on along the minus strand of OV656750.1, from coordinate 838,037 downwards.
TAGCCTAATAACAAACATCGGAAGTAATAAAAGAAGCTTTAAAACCATAACTCTAACACAAATTATAACCTCAAATACCATCTATTGCTCCACTAAAACCATTAGCCATTTTTAACGTCTTTTATTCCTCTAAATTCCGGAACAAGAATCTACACGATGTTCGAATTAAAGCTATTAAAACTATAAGGAAGTTAAATAAAACCTCTTTGCCTTAGGCTTGCAGGGAAATGGGTGAAATAAGACAAAATTAGATTTCCAGAAACATTAGAATAGACATTTCCTACATTCTAAATCACGACTAGACAAATAATTACATAAGTAAATTGTCTTTTAGTACAGCTTACTTCGTACCTCACTTATATTAGTTGCGTGAGATATGATTTTGAAATAATAAAATAAGATAGGTATTTAATAACAAAAAATACAACAAATATATCAAATACTAGCTGATGCGCGCGACTTCGTCCGCGTGGAATAGTTATTACCATAAAAACCTTAAAACATAGACATATACTGTTGCGGACATTTTGTTACATTATTTCAAGAGAAATAATTCTTTCATACACATCTTTTGATATCTTGAACCGTTTTCGCAGCGCATGCAACGGAAGCCCTCAAAGATGAATAATTTTCCCCTTTTTTTCTACATTTTTATTGTTTCTTCGCTCCTATTAGTTGCAGCGTGATGTTGTATAGCCTAAAGCCTTCCTTGATAACTGGTCAAAAAGATTTTTTCAATTCGCACCAGTAGTTCCTGAGATTAGCGCGTTCAAACATACATACAAACAAACTCTTCAGCTTTATAATATTAGTATAGATCTCATGACATGTCTCATTTCTTTGAAATACAAGAAAAAAAGTTTCACAAGAACGAATTCACTCGTTTTTTGATGTCGATTAAAAATAGACACCGGCGGTAATATAGGTACGGCATAAAAATACTAGCGTCCCGCTTCAGAAATTTATAACTTCAATTTTAACAAGGTAGTTAACTAGAAATCGGTAAGCATGATGCTTACCTCGGGGTTTTAAATCTATTCTCTTGATAATAGACTCGTGTTATTGATAAGAGACTGTTATTAATTAGAGTATCAAACCACGAGTTTGTCCTATCGCGTGCGAAATGTCGACACTTCACATTCCGATGTATGGTTGTGAGTAAAAGGGAGGTATTAGTACTAAGTAACTTTAACATTTTGACATTTATACCATTATAAAAATGGATTATTTTTGGAAAATTAAAACATGTTTAAAATCTTTTAACTGAAAAATATTTTTGTATGACGAGAAAATAGAATTACCAACTATGTTAACGTATAGTTCATAAGTTGTGTATTACTATTGACGAATAAATGGTTATCTTATCTTATCTTATCTAATGTCGTATTAAGTAATACGACTTTGTAATTGTCGGACTAAACCAGCACCTATTTACTCTAGATAGAGTTCGGTACCGTCTAAATTTTAGAAGCATGTTATAAAAAACGGTTTGAAGTCACAACGGAAGGGCTAAAATTAAACCAGAATCTAGACTACATTAAAAATTGCTTTTGATATTCAATTAGTGGAAAGATTTAGATCTCAGAATAATTAATTAAGCATTCTACTACAAAGGGTAATTCTTTGATCTACATGATTTAATTGACGTCAGTTGCTTTTTTTTCATAACCCATTTGTTTAAGACGATCAACTTGTTAATTTATTTGATGTCTGTAAGTTAAATTTTTTTGTAATCATATCACTGTGCGTACAAGCAACTTAACCTAAGTATTTTGCACTGAAATAATCTTTTTTCTTAATAATACAGTAAATTTACTCAACATTTGATATGAGCCGATGAGTAAGGTACAAACAATGCAACGAAATACCAACAGACGTATAAAATACTTATAGCTATATAGTACAGGTGTTAGGTCGCATTGCATACAATGCCAAATGCAATTGCATGGCAACAGAATAATATTTTATGTACCAACATAAAAACATACATGCATACATATGTAGGTATGTACTTCTTTATATTGCTAGTTCATATACTTGAACTTAATTATGTGTAAGATACAATTATATTAGTACTAGTCAAGTCTGTCGCAGGTCAAACCTGGATGAGGCTGGCTAAAGATCGAAGCCATATTATGAGAGAGGCCTATACCCAGCAGTGGGATGAAACCGGCTGTGGATGATGATGAGTCAAGTAAAAGTCCTGAAGCTCAGCTATTGGAGGTATTCGCATGCGATTACCAAAGTTAAGCGACTGACGACGCGGTCAGTTCAAGGATGGGTGACCAAAATGTAGTATTTCATTTTGGACACCTCCAAGGGTTGCCATATTATGTTAATCCATATTAGTAGACTTTAGGTCGTTTTGAAAACTCTTGACACCAGTGTTGGCCAATCTCATTCGATATGAAGACGGATAAAATATACCTTGGCAATTGAACCTTAATTTAAATCCACATTTGTATTCATTTGTTATTAAATCTCGCATTGTTTCGTATAAATAGCCTTATAAAGGTTTATGGGTGAATTATTTTACATTAATATAAGGAGGGGGCAACTATGAATTATAGATAAAATTGACAACTATGATGACTTTTGTAATAGTTTCATATAAAAATCAAGTCTATTTCAAATAATGATACTGACTTAGTATTTTGCCAGAAAGGCAACAATGTCCATCAAGGAATTTCATCCTTCATGATGTCTATAAAGTTGAAATGCCAAGCTGTAAAAATAAAGAAACGTACATCATTTATTTCGTAAACATCATTTCAAAACTGAATGTTCCAAATAGAATTTAATAAAATTGAAATTTGAAAATTATTTAAAAAAAAAACCTTTTAATCTCATTAATTATTATATAAATCACATCACGGTAGTGTCGTCTCGAGCTTTTTGACAAGTATTGTTTTTTATTGGCATACACTATCAATTAACATTAAATCCATAATGCTATATTGTAGCTCTACAACAGTAGGTATCCTATCCAGACAGTGTGTCAGGTAGTTCACATTTATATCGCATCCGTGGATTCCTCGCAGACACACGGTGGCGATGGTATCGTGTTGTACCACGCAGAGTAGAAGATTGTACAGAAGTATGGCTTGTTACAACAATACCTGTAGACTGTAGTCTAAAAGCTTGTCAAGTGGAATCTACAAATTTTATGGAAACTATAATTGCAGGATTTCTCTTTTAAACGTGAATTCAAAAGTGAACTTAGCCGTGGCTTTCTCTTTCTTTCTTCTTTTTTATCTCAACAACTGTTTAGCCAATTTGTATAGATTTTGGATTGTTTCATTATTTCAAAAACTAAGTATCTATTTCTGATAGATTTGAAAAATCCTTAAGATCTTACATTGTCAATAGAATTATCAACTGTTTGTCTTGGGCCATTTAACAACAATACCCCGTAACAAAAGTCAGTTATTGTCCATCCAAAATCATAAAAATCTATTCCTCTGCAATATTCTACTCGCACCATAAAATAAACGTAGCGCCTATATCAATATATAATAGCACATGCAACTGTCAACGCATAGCCTTGCACTATGCGTGCAACCAGAAGGCTTTACCACGCTTTACTTGGGTATTCTGTAGGTATGTATTATTTCTGAAGATGTGGGTAAGATAGGAACGGATGTTTTGACAATTTATATGCATTTTTTTAAACACAGAACGCAATACGTAGACGTTTACTACAGCAAGCCTGGTGCTAAGCGTCGCTAAGATGCAGCACGCTTGCCTAGAAGAAACCAAAACCTCTGGGTTGTAATATATTATATTGTAATAAACCACCGCCATGGTTCCCTGTTACCCACTAACAATCTATCTTCAAAGCTAGATTGAACTGGTTCTTATTGAGTTAGCTGGCCTGATCTTACATAGGCCAGAGCTATTGTTTACCATCAGGCAAATTGTGGTCAAGGTGCAAACCCAATTTAATTTAAAAATAAGCATAAAAAACTATTTAATCTCGATTTGAAGAGCTTTGAATTGAACCTGTGCAGTTAATTCTAAAGTATTGCAATTAGTTATTTATTTTTCAAATCCTAATACTGTTCTCTCTTCTTCCAGATGTACGTAACCTGCCTGCTCGCTGCCTCCCTGGCGTCGGTAGCGCTCTCCGCAGGCGAGGAGTACCTCCCCCCCAACAAGGGGTACAACTACGAGCCCCCTTCAGTTCCCTTCCCACCCATCAGCAATCCTGTTAAGGTAAGTTATTTGTCCATTTTTTATAATGCTTTAAAATAAAGCACTTGACTCATAGTTGTATCTAAAATGGTTCAGAAATTTGAGAGAATTTTGGCCCGATAAATATTGCCAAAATTAGAAAATGAAAATAGTTTTTTCAACAAATTCAAATCATTCCTTCCGCCTCTACATCAAAAACGCTTCACAAAAACAAAACATTGTAACAATTAAATTAAACTATTACATCAAATAATGGGATTCGAAGCCCACGCTTTGTTCAATGTACAATGCACTCCAACCTTGCGTTTAATAATAAACGTATTGAAATGTCAAAATAATTCAACAACGCATAGCTAACGCGCGAACTTTATTCCTTGTGCTTACATTATTTCATGGTAGATTCTGGATAATGAATGGATTAAGACAGTAAGTAACTAATTGTTAAATCAATATTTTGAGAATTTGTTTTGAATTGAGTTATAAATGTTATAAGAATCAATATTTCGCAAATAAGTTTTTTTTACATGATATAGGCTTACGCTTGACTACAACTTGCCTGATGGTAAGCAATGTCATAGTCTACGATCTAGCGCGCTTGCCTAGAAGAAACCGGTTTACTCTCGACTTGAAGATCGACAAATTGTAGTTCAAGGGGAATACAGATTCGGGCAAGGAGTTCCACAGTTGGGCTGTTCGCACGATGAAAGTCGAAGCAAAGCGCAAAGTTATAGAAATAATGTAAATGTTTTCTTTTCATTTCTTGTAGTTTTAGTTTATTTAACTTAGAAAATGTGTACCAAGTAATCATAGATTAATGGCTTGTTTAGGCAGGCTCGATTGAGAGCATCTGTGTCATTAATATGATGGCATGCCACACTAACTTTGACATACTCGTATAAATAAATAAATAAATAAATATTCCGGGACATTGCACACAGCGCCATCTAGCCCCACACTAAGCAAACGCTTGAATCGCGGGTACTAGATAACGGATATAATACTTTTATACTTTTCTTTTGTAAATACATACTTAAGTACTCGTATTATACATACAAACGACCAGACTCAACACAAGTAATTATAAATTTTAAAAGTACATAAATACTTGTGTCATGCGGGAATCGAATGTACATACTTTGGTGAACAATCAAACCCACCTGACTTCTCCACGCACCGAGCGCTTCATATAGTTTATTGGCCATGAATCTCATACGGCATGTAAGTAATTGCCCTCACGTATGTTATACATGCACTGTATGACTCATAAACAATCAGACCTACGCTTTTTAGAGATGAGTAGGTACAGCCGTAGATAATGTACCTCCAAGATACCTAATACAATGATAGATAGTTAGAATATTAAGAAAATAACATTGTAGTGGCAAAAGTGGGCAAATGGGTAATAAAATAAATAAATTTGTATTGACTCCGGAGATTTAATATTGAATCGGGCAACGAAATTGCCTTGCCATAATGCATCCTTTATACAAGCCGTTCCGAAAACCATAACAATTATGTTCAGTGCAAAACCACATATTAAATTTCATCTTAGACCATAACGATCGCTTACCATCAAGTAAACGACAGTCAAGTGAAAACTCATTGTTTCAAAATAATGTAATATTATACCTAATACTGGATTGATAATAAAGATGCTATGAGACTTCTCTGTCAAACGTATGAACCAATTGAAAGAAATTTGATAAGGAAATAAATTAAACTAGCGATTAACACATATGTTTTATATAGGCTGGATTACCACGAGTAACATCGTGAGGCAAATATAGTTTGACATATAATCATCTCTCTCTCTCTCTCTGTCTTGAGCCGTATTTCCTCATGACTGAGGGTCGTGACTCCGCCGCAGAATTAATTCGTTAGGGGAGTTTTCTTGAGCAGATACATCGCGGTGGGCGCCCAGGTCCTTCTACGGCCCAGGTCCTTCCATATATACTCATACAAACATATTAACTGTGTATTTTTGGCATAATGACACATCTTTAGGTTATATAGCATCTGTATTCGCAGATACTTGTGATTTAGGGAACATGCATTGTAGTATGTAATTGGTTATCTGATTGTAACTAAAACTCAATGTTATGAACAAAACGAGGTCGTTTTAAATTAATTACTAAGTCCTGAGAATTATTTATTGTTGTACTAGTAGAATACCGACGGTTTGCCTGAGTAATACTAGAATCAGGCTGAAAATGATAAACAAACCTCCATCTTTTTTGAAGACTATTAAAAATTAGACCGATTTCATTGCTTTGGTACCTAATGATATTTATAGTGCTCATATATTTCGTAAATAAAAATAGGTACATACTATATATTATTGACACTCATTTTATACAAGAAAATTTGAACATTAATATATTTTTGTTTTGAATCCTAAATAGAACTGAACAAAATCCCATTATCCAAAGATACAGGCATATATTTATGGAGCGAGTGTGGCTTAGCGGTTCCCGTGTCTGATTTTCATCCAGAGGCACCCTGATTTAAATCTGGCCCTACAGCAATGACTTGTATTTTCAAGTTATGTGTGGATTTGCACTCGCTTAACAGTGAAGGAAAACATCGTTAGGAAACATGTTTGAGGACTACAATATCCGAAGACATGTGTCTTCCGTGGAAGGACCTGGGCGCCCCCACGATGTATCTGCCCAAGAAACTCCCCTAACTAATTAATTCTGTGGGGATTCACGGCCCTCAGTCATGAGGAATAGGACTCAAGAGAGAACTATTATATTTTATTAAAACAAAACACATACATAAGTATCTACCCACTCTCAAATAATAAATACAATATGTGTACGATTATCCAAATACAGCTAATCACGCGATCAAAGCGCCGGCTTATGTAGGTTTATGTAATTTCACACGATTATCTGGCTGATGATGATTAAGGCCAAGGTTTCACTTGTGGGTTGCGGAGTTTAAGGCCGTAGGAAACAGTTTAGGCTAGAATTTTTTATAGATATTAGTTGCAAATTATGATGTTAATACTAGTATTAAAATAGGACGCTGTGACAAGTGATTTGTACTTAGTTCAATGGACCAATGATTGACTCTGAACCAATTTCTATAAGAAATCTGATACTATTTTTTAGCTGAAAGCCTATACACCGTGCCACCAGCTTATATCTCGTAATGCCATATTGAACCTCATGCTTTTATCACCTAATATATCCTAATAAATCCAATTAAAATAAGAGGTACCTAATATTTGATATTAATTTGTAAGTTGACCGGAACAAGTAGGTACAGACAGGATTATGCTTAAGATAAGATAAGATATGTCTTTAATGCACACCAAAGAAATTACAATATAAAAAGAAATTTAAAAACTAATTTAATGCATATTGGGCGGCCATATCGCCTTACGCGATTTCTTCCAGGCAACCTTTGGATGGACAGGATTTAGAATCTTAAATAGGCGGTGTACAAGAATACGTAAAATAAATAAATAAGTGAAAGAACACAATACAAACTCAGATAATACACAAATATATAGTAGTAGCTTAGTAGTGGGTTATAACTGATGATGACGACGATGATTCATTAATATTACTAGCTATAACGAGTACCTACCATGAAAATAATATATTGTTTTTTTAGTCTAACTTTAATCATATTACAATAGCAGCTCCCCAATAGATTATAGTTACTAATACTAAAATACCACCCTATGATTGCAGCAACCCAGCCCGCCGCCGTACAGGCCCCCGCAGAGGCCGCAGCCCCCGCCGCAGAGGCCCACATACATCCCCCCGCAGCCCCAGCCGCATGAGGTAACATGCTTCACCATTACATAGAAACATTATAAACTATACAATTATAATAAAGCTGAAGAGGGTCGAAAGAATTAACATTGAAGATATTTTAAAAAAATGTTTGGAGATACTTCGAAATGATAGCAGAACGTTTAAACAATTTGTAGGATTCTTTACTGTTTCACTTAAATTTTCATATGTAGGTAGTATGAGGTCTTAGGTTACTTTTTATCCTGAAAGCACGCGCGCTAAATTTAGGTCCATTTGGAGCGCGTAGAAAGAACTTAAAAATAATATGTACCGATGTATCTATAAAAGAAGTAACATAAAAAAACTATCTCAAAAACAGACCATCATCTACTTAGGATTTGTATACCTATGTCACAAAAATAAAATTTCGTAAAATATTAGGTACCAATAAAATAAAAATCCTGGTATCTTTCAATATATTTTATTGGTCATCATACTGATGTTGTAAATTACTTCCTTGTGGAGGCGCACGGTAACTTCCTGAAAACAAATAATCAATAAAAAAAATGTATAAGGTAAAAAGTCATGGTAGCACGTACCTAATAAGTAAACTTATATATTTTTTTATAAAATAAGTTTTTTTTATGTTTAATAGATTTTTATTTACAATAATAAAATATAAAAACAAGGCAAGAAAAACTAAATATACTACTTCCAACTACTACAAAAAAGGGGCACTTAGAAAATCTTAGAAAAGCCTAAAGATAATCTAAGTGCTCCAGCCCACTACCAGAGGGCAGCGTACCCAGCATACTGGCCGCATTACCACGCTGGATGTCAAAACTGATACGTTGAGCCAGAAAAAGGCCAGCATTTTGGTCATGCGTTGCGTCAACCAAGCGCTCCGAGAGGTTTTGGAAATAGTATGGGCTCGCGGACCCCACGGCACCAAAGTCTCATTTTTAAAATAAGTGGTAATCATGCAGGCAGACGACCTGCCTGATGGTAAGCAGTCACCGTCGCCTTTGGAGATTTGCAACGCTAAGAAATATATTTTTTTGCACAAATTAACGTACTTGTAAGTACGTTAATTCGTGCAAAAAAAAAACTTATTTCAATATTTTTAATAGAGGTTACCTTTCTTTCCATCTTAAAAGACAAAATAGAAGATTTAGTAATCTAATAGGAAATAAATGAATCATACATTATTTATTTAGGGCGAACAATAATAAAATACAAATACAATAAATATAAAATACCTTCTACTGATATATTTTCTGCATCATCAAGTAAGTTTTCTTCTACCTCTGAAATTATAAAGAAATAGTTATGTATTTCTTTAAGTTCGAACATTACGTACTTATGTCATTAAATTTTAAAATAAAATATGTATATACCACTACTTGCTGGAAAATAAATCAGACAAAAACAAAGTTTAATAGTAATAATAATAAATTAATTTTAATTACTTAGTACTTAATAAATGCGATAAAATTACACAAAACAACAGTTAAAAGTCCAAACATCTTTCAGGAAACTTACATGGCATATATCCAGGTTCAACTGTTAACAAAGAACATTTCAGCGCCATCTATATTTAGTATACGCACATTACATTATATTTCAGATGAGATCAAGACAGAGAAAGGGGTAAAATTGTAGTAGATTTTCTATTAGAGTTATAGTAATAAACTATTTTTAGTAACTAACTATGAAAAAACTAACTAACTGAGGAAGCCTTCGACTCGGACAAATGGAGGGAGTTGGGGGAGACTTTTGCCCAGGAGTGGGACAGTATAGGTTAATAAAAAAATAATATATGGAAAAAGTGGGGTTTTATATAGAAAATAAATCTTACTTGTTATAGGATCATTCGTGCTGCACTTGGTCGCTTGACCAGTAGTATTCTGCCTCATAGTGAGCTTCTGTCGTGGTTTGTGGTTTGACCCTGAAACGTCTCAGGTCTTACGCATTTATCGTGGAAAAAGTAACACATTACAATAACAGATGGCGTTGTAGCATAGACTTTGAAATAACTATTATAAGGATTTTAGATTACTAAAGGAGATGGCGTTCTATCATACACTTTGAAATTTGTTTTGGTTTTACGATATTTAAAATAATAAATTATAATCTTTGTTTTGCACAACAAAGTATTAATAATCGTGGAATAATTATCGAATATTCAGCTCTATTTTAATAAATGGTTCGAAATATATTAAGATCAGTTTTAAAGAACGGAAGAAATATTCATAAGGCCGATGATTTCTTACGAATGATCAATGTACGCATTAGCACCATCTATCGAATAATCAAAGAAACAAGAAGTAAACTTTTGCTATATAACAAAAAAGATATGATTTAATTTAATTACTTGTAACTAACTCACCCAGTTCTAAACCTATACGGATAATAATAACTTAGTATACATATGCGAAGCTAAGGTATTAAAATAAATCAATATAAAAAAATGTATGCTTACTTGATAGAACTGTGCCATATTCTAAAAGAAATAAATAGGTAAATAATTTAATCCAAATGTAATATCGACTTCCAGTGTTTTTTTAACCAATTAAAATTTGGTTTAAATTACCCATTTCAATTCTTTTTTGCTTCATAGCTGTAAATATAAAATTGGTTGTGGTCAAAAAGTTTTTAGCCAAGGGAGATCCATTATCACCTATATTATTCTACGTACATAAAAATTGCTCACCAATTCTTTCATCTGAGTCATAAGGTGTAGCTGACGTTAATGATAGTAACTAGAAAGAGAAACAATCAGATTTTTTATTTCACAGGTATGAGAAAATAATAAGTAAAATGATTTATACATACAAAGCTTATTTAGAAAGTGTCTTAAAAGGGTTTCTAAGTCATTTCTATTCTAAGAAATTAATAAGTTACAATAGGAAATAGGATTCTACTAAAAAACTAGAAACTTACGAAAAAGGGTAATATACTAAATTTGCTCCCATTCAGTAAAAACATTTTTTTCCGCTTCTTGGTAAAAAATAATATTACATTTTCTTTACAAGAGGCAAAATATCGTCAAAGTTTTCTTTACTTTACGATATTACAATATTTATAGTTTGTAATAAATCTTTTATGAGATATAGAAATAAATCAGTTTACGAAATGTAAGTCTAGTTAACTCTAACAGGTATATACAACAGTAATAATTGTCATGTAATTTTTGTTAAAAATCTAAAAATTATTGACGTATGTACCTACATCAATTCTTACAATTAGAAATTTTGTTTTTTCACGTACATGAAGCACAATGGGTACACGATATGTAAAATCATGCCATCTAGTGACCACAATCATCAACTCCTAACGACAACCATTGATGTCTTTCCAACCACAGCTAATTCCAATCCGCTCTCTCTCTTTCCAGCACCACGAAGATCATCACGAGCACCATGACGACCACCACCACCACGAGCCCGGCATGCCGTTCGACTTCTCCTACGCTGTCAATGAAGATGACAACAACTTCAGCCACAACGCCATCTCTGACGGTGACGTCACCCGCGGCGAGTACAGAATAGCTCTGCCCGATGGACGCACGCAGATTGTCAAGTACACGGCTGATTGGAAGAACGGTTTCAATGCTGAGGTTAGTTAGGCTGTCAGTTAATAGATGGCGCTATTAGCAAATCTAAATGTAATGTAGTCCAATCTCTAATACTTACTAAAAAAATATTTGAACAATAACAATTTTATTGTACCTACTATTGTTAGTGAATCATAACATTTGCTGGGTCATCAGTACATTTTTTTGAAATTGCTTCAATTATTTGATCATTAAGTTAAATACGCAAGGATAACATTTACTTTCAAAATGCTTATAGGCATGGATGCGATGAAATTTTTATGTGCTTAATGTTTGTTTTCTTACAGGTGATCTACGAAGGTGAGGCTCAATACCCGGAACCTCCTGCAGGAGGATACGGCCGAGGCCCGGCGCAGCCCAGTGGTGGCCAGCAGTACGTGCCCCCTAGCCAAGGAGGCGGGTACCAGTACTAAAACCTTCTTCTAAAGATACTTCTTTGAAAGAAGTCTATAGTACGTAGAGTAAACAGTACAAACAAGTCTTAAGCTGATGCATGTGGAGCCATCTATATTTCAATTGTGTAAATTAAAAAAACGCAACATAAATGAGGTATTTTTCTGGATAATTTATTGTGAATCATACTGTTTAATTGCATGGATAAACATGAGAAAAAGGTGTACCTATAGAGGTATCGCTGTACGTATAGAAGCTAAAAGCACCACCTATATTTACGAAGTGAAAATAAATTTGGAGATTAGTACTGGCTAGTGACACTAGGTGGCGTTAAAATAATTTTAACACTTCTTAGTGTTGCGCTTTTTATTAAGTTAAAGATAACAAATTAGATATTATTTAATGGAAATACTCGAAGGTAATAATTACAATTTATTGTAAGCATATTTTTGTAAAAACAAAATACATATAATTAAGTTCTGAATAATGTTTGTGATGTTTGTAGGTATAATAAGGTGATTAATTAAGTAAGAAAAATAAAGTACGTCAGTTACCATATTGTTACCAAAATAGTAGGTACTCAAATAATAAATTATATATTATTACATATCATAATTATTTTAATACTTATTTTATTTCGACCACATTTCAAATTGTAATAGTATATCTTATTGTTTCTACGGATAAGTTTGAATTACTTTTATATTATTTTTATAACATACCTACAGTACCTACCTATTTATGTCAATTTATTGTACTTTAATACTCATTACTAAACACTGCCAGTAATAATTACTTATACTATCATATGTATTGTATTATTTTTAATGATTGTAAAGTCCTTTTGTACCTTATTTTTAATAAAATAATGTAAGATAATTTGTAGTTTGATTTTAATTATTATTTAGTACCCGCCCGCGTTATGTAGAGAAGATCAAAATGTATTTGATTAATTATTTTTTATTATTGAATCATAAAAGCATAACATATAACAATATGCATCATCATAATAAGTACAATAAAATATTATAAAAAAGTTAATGCCCATTCTCTTAGTCATCAAAGAAGTTTTAAGCCTCTCTTTCTCGTCATCCCATAGTACTACCGTACTACTGTGGTACTACTATTATTTATTTGTAGGATTTCCCAGGTTTATTCACGAAGGATTTCCCTCACTAAATTTCCGGTTTCCTCAAGCTTTCCCATTTCCTGTCCTACAAGACATTGACAATGTCAAATATTATGACGTTTCACTATTGCTGTCACCACTTGACAGTTTCAATAACGCTGTCATGGCAGGAATGGGGCCGGGGGCGACATTTTGTTTTGTGCATAAAATTTTGTTCCATGGTCATCGTAATTTATCTTTTATCCCAGTGAAATATTCACAGTTTATATTTAATATCTTCACAAATAATGTGAAATCATTGTTAATTGACTACTGTAAATTGTGTGATACAGTGATATGTACTAATAACTATTCATACGCTTGGATAAATAACCTAAAAATGTAAGTAAATCCAATTCCAAAATGCCCTTTGAATTGTTTCCCTCCATTTCAAAATGCTATAAAATATTTAATATTGTGGAACATTGCATTGCAATCAAATTTTCAATCATGTAAAATGTAAACAAAACAAACCTACGACTCTTTCTATAACTACGGGTTCCTTCGATTAAGTATAAATTAAATCCAGATAGGTACCATGCATATTAAAAAGAAGAAATATTATAACTAAACATGAAAATTTTAGTTTCTATGTTTTAATATTTAAATAACCTATTTCTTGACTATACTTCTACATTGTCAGCCACAAAGTGCTTTTATCATCATCATCATCATAAATTTAAGGGCTGGGCCCTTGTCTGTGTCTGTGCTTTTATCAAGATGTGCTGAATCCAAAAAAGCAACAAACATACCAAGTACTTACATATCAATACATTCATATGCCTTTATATTATTTATGTGATAATACATATTGTACCTACTTACTTACAATAAAAATGGTGTTGATGGAGTACCTACGAAACTTTTTAATTCCAGAAAGAAGAAATCATGGCATCAACACTAACAGAGTATAAGAACATTTCTGAAGACCAAGAAGCTTTAGACTGGTTGAGAAACAAGCTAGGAACTCTTTGGACAGGAACTCAGTATTGTGGCCTTTGTTTGGACACTCAAGAAAGTTTGTATCAGTTGAAAAATGAGGTTGCTATCGGTGATAAAGAGGAGATCAAATCTTTGTATGATATTGTACAATCTATCATGAATTTGGATGTAAGTATTGAACCATATCCTGTTCAATCCTAAATAAATAAATACTAAACACACCCATGATTTAGCAGATGGCATTGTGAAAACACAAAGACCATAAAACTAGTGCATAAACGCAGCTGCATTAGAGGTTTTGCTTCAAAAGACTTGGCTGATGTTTGGTATCCTTAAATAAAATCTATATTGCCATTTAAGTATACGGCGGACGCAGCAGAAGAAGCCAAGCGGCGAAAATATACATCATTATCGACTGATTATATTTTCGTACCGCTTGGCTTCGAAACTTTTGGTCCGTGGGGTAAAAGCACCAAGTCTTTTATAAAAAAATTAAATAAAATGTTGATTGACATCACTAGAGACAAGAACGCTGGCTGGTTCCTTGTGCAAAGGATTTCTATAGCAATCCAGCGTGGGAATGCAGCCAGCGTTCTTGGCTCCATACCACATGTAGATTGTTTAAATTTAGTTTAGATGTAAATACTCTTTTTTAGTTCTATTAGTGTTAATATGTGTAAATATATTTTCTTATTATTGAATAAAATACTTGAACACAATTTAAACTGATTCAGCTGTTTGGTAAAAGCATAAAAGAGGAACAACTACAAACTTTTGAAATATGAGTGTGACTAAAGTACTTGTTATGTCATTTTCAGGCGGAGCACTTCACAGCAAGTGATAAAATATGCAAAACTTGCACTAAAATGAGCATCCAGTCCTATATATTCATTGAAAGAACCAAAAAACTGTCCAAAGTCATAAACAACTGTGTTAGTGATATATTGTCTAAAGTCACAGACATGAATAATGAATTAGAAGAAGCATATCCAGAGAGTAATGTAAATGTTATGATTGTGACTGATTATGACAAAGAAACTATTGAAAGTGTCAAAGACATAATACACAGCACAAATAAACATACATCATGCAAAATGATTATCAAAGAAACATGTACAAAGAATGATAACCTTCAAAGTACTGGACCGTTGATTGTACCAACTCAGAAAGTTATAAAACATCCCAGATTTCCACAGAAAGTCAAGGAAGTTGTGGCTGTAAAACCTAAGCCCAAAGAATCCAATACACCTACTGTTTCACTTGAAAACGGAAAGATTGTCATAGCACCATTAACTATATCTTCATCAGCTCCAGAATTCATCACATACTCATGTAATTCATGTACAAGTATCTTCACAACTTACAGATCTTTAAAAGAACATGAGAAGTTGACTCACAACACCACAGTGTATCAATGTAGGCAGTGCAGTAAGCAGTACAACTCACAACAATACCTTGATGTCCACTATGTTAACACTCATTCAAAGTCAAGATGTAGACACTGCCATGATCTATTTGACACTAAAGACTTAAACAGCCATCTAAAACAAGAACATGCAAAATTGGTCCATATTTGCAAGTTCTGTGATCTTGTATATTATACACCAGAACAACTAGAAACACATATAAAATCCTCACACTTTGATAATGTCCAAAAGGATGACAAAAAAACACAGTGTGTTATGTGTCTACGGGGTTTCATACACAAGGAAATAAAGGCACACAAATGCAAGTTTTCTTGTTTGGAATGTCTGTCCATGCCATGTTTGCATTACAGCTACCTGATGTCTTATAGGGAGCAAATACTGAACCATGCTACTAAGATAAGATGTCTCGATTGTGATTTCACAACTAAAAGGAAGGAGCAGTTGATTGCTCATGTAAATAGAGAGCATTTAGACCATCATCCCTTCACATGCAATGATTGTGGAACTCAGTTTTATACCAAACTGAGTCTCAAGACACACATAGAACAATTCCACCAGGACCTCAAATGCCAGTACTGTGACCACGAGTTTAAAACTACAAAACACTTCAATCAACACAGGAATATCTGTAAAAAAATGACCAGACAGTTTTCCTGCAACTTATGTGTCGCCTCATTTGATTCAGCTGAAGAGTTACAGAAACATACAGAGAAATGCCAAAGTTACATTATATTCCCCTGTACATTATGCAAGAAAGAGTTTTTGTCTGAAACTTTGTTACAAAATCATCACACAAAAGTACATACAGGTATCCAAGTGAGGAAACGAAAGAAATTTATTGAATGCACTCTGTGTAATGTTGTATTTAGTAACAGGAAACAAATGTTGGAGCATGAACAGACTGAGCATGAAAATGAAATGTTTCCGTGCAGAATATGCTCAAAACAATTCCCAACTCTGATGAAAATGTACACACATAAACAGAAGCATTATAATAATAGAATTAACTGTGAAAATTGCAACAAATCTGTCATCTCCACCTTGTATGATCAGCATATATCTGTCTGCTCAAAGTTCAAAAACGGTTTACCTCATGTTTGCAAAATATGCAACAAAGGGTTTCACATCAAATCAGCTTTAATCAGTCACAAGATCATCCATGCTAAGCCTGTACCATGTGAGTACTGCTCCAAACTGATAAAACCATCTTCAATGAAAACCCATATAGAAATCAAGCATTCTATCATAACTACAGCCAAAATTATATACAACTGTCAATACTGCAACTATGTATCAAAGAAGAAAAATGAGCTAGAAAACCATATTAACAAACTACATCTAAAAATCAAGCCATTTGTATGTGAGATCTGTAGCAAATCATTTTGTGGTAAAGCAAGACTGGATGAGCATTTCAGAACTCATTCTGTTAACCAAACTTGCTTTTGCTTATTCTGCGGAAAGAAATTTGCAAATAAGGTTTGTCTAAAGATGCATACAAGACGTCATACGGGTGAGAAACCATATGAATGCAACATTTGCTTTGAAAAGTTCCGTTCCTCAAGCATTATGAAGACTCACAGATTGAAGAAACATCAGGATAAGACAATACAATGTCCTCTATGTGATTCCATGTACCATCTGGTAGCAGAAATGAGGTTCCATGTGAAGAAAACTCATTGGAAACGACCTGAGCCTTTTGATTTCAGACAAATTGTGCCCGAAGAGTATTATCACTTGTTTGAAGATAGAAGACTGCAGAAATTAGGCGAGACCTAGAATTGTTTTGTTCTTTCTTGGCCAAATATTGTTTGATGGTATTCAAGACCTCTGTTTAGGTGTAAATAATTTTATTATTCTATTGTTTAAGCATGAAAATATTATTTTATTATTAAATATCTGTACTTACAGCTAGCTTTCCTAATTATTTAGTAAATATTTGAATTTAAACATGGTATTTGGGCAAGAACGTCAAAAGTTGTACATGGTACTTTTTACATGTCCTCGAATGATATTATACTGTTTCGCTGCTTTCAAGGTTTTCACGACAATTGTCACCCGGTTATTTGATTTTAGATGAAATAGGCATGCTATATTTGTTAAAATATTACGCATAAAACTATATTAAAATAAAGAAAATTTAGTTTAAAAATTTGCAATTTTAGTGTGTAGTACTGTCCCAAAAAAAAACCAGCATTTGGCGGCAGTTTCTTATAAAAAATAATACTACAGTGGCAAATTTCTGGTTGTGTATTTGAAATTTGGCGGGATTTTAATTATTAATAAGCGCAATTTACTGCCAGAGCTAGAATTTCTTCTAAATAAGTAAATTTAAACCTGTCCCCGGCATATGCACCTGCTGGACATGTCCGGGCACCGTTACCACATTTTTGTATCAAATTTAAGATTTTTTATTCGATGTGGTAGTTATTTTTTAATTTAAATAGCAACACCCCAATATGACATAAAAAAAGTAAAAGGGATGTCTATGTTTAAATCAACCATTTCGTTTAAAACAGCTGTTCTTTTCTGTGCGTTTGGCGAGAGGAGTGTTTTTTCGGGTGCTGTCCGGTGAGTAAATTTGTGTTATTTTTAATGTTAAAACGTGTTTCCAAGCCATATTTTACATTAATTACGTAAATTGACTATTCTAGATTACTTTAGTGTGAAGAAATGTGTGATAAATATCAGCAATTGTAGAAATAATATGATTTCGTATAGGAATACCCGATTCCGTTACCTCCTGTCCGTGACTATAGCGGTGGTAACGTATAGGCCGGACTTGAAAGTAACGGACAGGACCACGTAAAGCAAAGTTTACATGGTGCAAACTCGCCTTTTTTACTTTTTATTTAGACTCATATTTACTATTAGACATTTTTACTAATCATAATTTAAATGTATACTGTTTCATTTAAGTTCCGTTTTCTGGAGTGAAATTTTTTAATTGATCATTAAACAACAGAAAAAAATTACAATATTAGTGTTTAAAATAATAAATATTCTAAATGGAATTTCAGATTTCAAGATGGCGCTAACGCCAGCTGAAAAAAATGCGCCATTATCGCCAAAAAATAAAAGATAATCCCGAAAAATATGAAGAACAGAAGAAAAAAAAAAGAACGCATAAAAATTAAAAGAAAGAAAATTCATTCACAGCTCGATGATGAAAAAAAAAGTAAAATAAGACAACAATGGAGATATAAAAAAAGGCAAAGGAAAAAAAACAGGAAATGAAAATCAAAACGAAGACAATATTGATGGAGTTGCGCTAAGAACAGGTTCTAATAGCTCAACAATGAACAACAGAAAAAGTCAAGACTCGGATTCAGGTTTGAAGTCCAAATTAAAATACATGAAATCAAATTTTACGACAAGACTGTTAGTGTATTAGGCTAAATAAATAATGATAACGATTTCGGTCCATGTTTCAAGCTTTTTATATTATTTTAGTTTTTCCTACTTTTAAGCGTCATGTAAACCTAACCCTACAATGTCCTGTTCGTTATGAACATGTCCTGTTACGAGACTGTCCCCTAAACTAAAGTTCCTAAAATGTTGATTATATTAAAAAATATTTAAAATACGTTTATATATTATTCATAGAAATAATTTTACTCCTTAAATTACAATACATTCAAATAGGTTATTATGTAAACGGTCAATATTGTAATTTTTTTTTTTTTTTTTTTTTTTATTTCTAAAAATGATTTTTTTTAACAAGTAATTATTTACAATAATAAAATATAAAAACAAGTGAAGGTAAATTTGTAAAATTAATTTGTAAATTTTATGATAAACTTTGTGATACATTTTATACCATGAGTAACGAAAGGAAAGGTAGATAAATCTGGTGTGTTTCTATGTTAATAAACTGATTATTACATTTAAAATGTAAAAAAACATGTTTCCTTTCGTTTAATAAATAATATTTTCACATATTTATGTATTTTACTATCCTAATGAACCAAAAACAGTCGGTAACGAACAGGATTCAAATGAATGCCTACTGTTAGAAAATTGATAATTTCTCACAAAAAAACGATTTTAGGTACAAGAAAACTTTTAAGATTTTCAGAAAAAAGAATTATTAGAGATCATTCATATGAAATAACAAAGGAAATTCTGCCAAAAAAAAAATGAAGCAAAATTTTTAAGCAGTGTACAACTTTTGACGTTCTTGCCCATTTTGTCTATTAACTTGTCCCTACGTGATTCAGTAATACCTGTTAAAAGTAGCTTGTGCTAAATCAAGGTATGGTGTCTCGCAAAATGTATATTTTATAGTAGAGGTGTGAGTATGTATGTTGGAGAGAGGTTGATAACCACTCGTACAATCAGAATGGTAAAATAAGTACATACCTACACTAAGTCAATACCTACATATAAAAAAGTTTTTTTTTTGTAAGCGAAGTGTAGGAAAACCTGTGCAACGGTGGTTGGACAGTATTAGAAAGTTAGAAAAATCTGGGCAAGAACAGCGTAAGAAGTGGAGCATGAAGTTAAACTTTATCTTCATGAAGGAGTATTGGCGTGAGAGGGAGGAAGCTTAATACCCTGTATAGTTCGCGCAAAACTTAATGAGCTCTCGGAACACGCACGCTAGTGGCTGCGCAGTACGCATATTATAGGTATCCGAGGGACGGGACAGGGCACCGGCCCCCGCGCCCCGCGCCGTATCACCGCTCGCGTCCCGTTGCGCTTGCGTTGCGCCGTGCCTTAGTGTGAGTGCTACGTTCGTAGACAACACTTGCGCACGTTGTAGACGAAAGTACAGTCGAGTGCAACAATTAATTTTCATTCCTATTGTAATTTTTTTTACTGATATTTGTTTTCGTTATTTTTATTTGTTTCTGTTATTGTTGTTGTTAAGTTTTGTCACCGTTATATTGTATTTGTTTGTTCTATTAATGTGGTTTCTTACTGTTATCGAACTTTTTGATTTAATTAGATATGCCTCGCGGACGCTTTAATGTGCTACGTCGCCAAACATAAATAAATAAATGCACAAGTTTTATATTAAAGTTTTTAATTTACTTAAATAAATACCTACCAGTCTGTTCTAATATCTTACTGCACGTAAAAATACCTAAAATCTAAATACTTTGTGATAGGCATAAATGTATTTGGGACGCCTTGCGGTGTATAATGAAAGTCACAGGTAAAGTCACAACATTCTTTTATTCACTAGGTACACAACACAAAACGTCTCCATTATTATATAAGACTTAAAGACTTATATTAGCTTAGAAAGCTACGATAAACATTTCCGCGAGTGCGTTGGCGTGGCGCGGGAGCGGGGAGCTTCGGTGAAGGTCTCGGACCGACTCGTGTGCGTGTGCGCGACGCCGCGACCGCAATGACCGCGTGTCCTGCGTGATATTGAAGCGCGGTGTTACCCCCGCGCCCCCTTCCCGCTCATGTGCGTGGGTCTATATGTTTTGAGGTGGCGCGACGATCGCCACACCACCCCCCCACGGAGAAAGGTAAACCGAGCGTTAACAAATAAAAACTTAAAACTGAACTTACATTAACCGACCTTAAAGTGTATACATATCTACAAAAAACATTACACATCCACCGGAAGCTTAAAGCGGACGCGACGTCCGGATCGGGTGACGTACTTAGCTGGAGGGTCGGTAGGTAAGGGATTGGGTGATTGTGGTTGTGATCTAGGTGATGGTCCTGGCGAAAAAGTAGTGCTAGGAACTGGCAGTGCTGCGTTTGGCTGTCTGTCTGCAGTGGATGCAGGAACAGACGTTGGCACCGTTTGACTCGATGTTGGTTCCATTTGAGGAGCTATGTAAGCTGGCTTAGTTCTGTCGATGCTAACTTGAACGCTCCTACCAGGCATTTGAATAGTGAGTGTCTTGTCTGTGCGATTAAGAACTTTATAGGGCCCTGTGTAAGAGGGTTGAAGTGCGCGGCGTACCGTGTCATCTCGTAAGAAGATGTGTGAAGCGTCGCTCAAATTTTTGAATACAAAAGTTTTGGGCTCCGTGTGTCGGGACGCCAGTGCTGGACGTACTTTGGCCATTGTGCTCTGTAGCCGGGCCATGAAGTCATCGCTTGTATGTTGTGGTGTGCCACTAGGTACTAGGAGCTCGCCCGGTAAGCGTAGTGGTTCACCGTATACAAGGTCTGCAGAGGAACAGCGTAGATCCTCTTTAAGTGCTGATCTGATGCCGAGAAGAACGAGCGGTAAAGCTTTGTGCCAGGATTGTGAATGACACATGATAGCGGCCTTGAGATGCCGGTGGAAGCGTTCCACCATACCATTAGCCTGTGGGTGGTAGCTAGTTGTTCTCGCTCTTCTGGTAGCTCCTAGATCCATTAGTTTGTTGAATAACGTGGATTCGAATTGACGTCCTTGGTCAGTAGTGACGGTGGTGGGGACGCCAAAACGAGCAATCCAACCGTGAAGAAATTGGTCAGCAACTTCTTCGGCTGTTATATTTGTCATTGGCCAAGCCTCTGGCCATCTTGTAAAACGGTCAATTGCCGTAAGGCAGTAGGTGTAACCGTTGGAGGACGGAAGTGGTCCTATGATATCCAGATGGACGTGTTTGAATCGTCCAGATGGAGTAGGAAAATCAGCGAGCGGGGCTGATACATGTCGTGTGACTTTGCATTTCTGGCATGCGAGGCACTCGCGTGACCAGTTGCGACAGTCTTTTTTAATGCCGGGCCATACGTAGCGATCAGCCACAAGGCGCGTAGTTGCACGCACCCCAGGGTGACTCAAATTGTGAAGTCGATCGAAGGCTGCACGGCGATGTTGCGGTGGCAAGTATGGCCGTGGTTTCCCGGTCGTGTCATCGCAAAGAATGGTGATATCGGACCCGGGAACTAATGTAGGCACTAATTTTAAAGAGGAGTTGTTGCGAATATTTTCGAGGTCATCGTCCTCTGCTTGTGCTCGAGCGAGCGAAGCAAAATCGTCACCGAGTGAAATTTGTTCAACTCGTGACATTGTGTCGGCGACAACATTGTCAACACCTTTAACATGCTTGACATCCGTCGTGAATTGACTGATGAAGCTAAGTTGGTTCAGTTGTATTGGTGGGAGCTTCTCTCGTTTTTGGCTGAAAGCATATATGAGAGGCTTGTGGTCGGTGTAGATTGTCGCGTGTTGTGCCTCAAGAATATGTCGGAAGTGCTGTACACTTTCGTATACTCCAAGGAGTTCGCGATAGTAGGCGGGCCATTGGCTTTGTTTATCTGTTAGTTTCTTGCTGAAAAATGCCAATGGCTGCCAATGATTAGACACCTTTTGTTGTAGGCAAGCTCCCACGTAAGTTGATGACGCGTCTGTAAACAGACCTAGTGGCGCGTTACTGTTTGGGTGAGCAAGCAGAGTAACGCTCACCAGGGCGTCTTTACACCTTTGGAATGCCAATTCAAGTTCTGGCGTCCAGGGCACTGGTTTAGCACCTTTGAGTTTGGATGAGGCTAAGACGTTGATGAGTGGCGCTTGTGTTTCTGCTGCTTTTGGGAGGAATCGGCGATAAAAGTTAATCATCCCGAGGAAGCGGCGAAGACCTTGCACTGTTTTAGGTAAGGGATAACTCCGCAACGCTTCAATCCTCTCTGTTGGAGGGCGAGTTCCATCTTTGTTGATGGAGTACCCTAAGAATGTTAATTCTTCGGCACCGAAAACGCACTTGGATGCGTTCACTACGACGCCGTAGTCTGCCAGGCGTTGGAATAAGGTACGTAGATGTTCCTTGTGCTCCTGGTGTGACCGTGAGAATACAATTATGTCGTCAATGTACGTATAGCAGAAGTCGAGTCCCCTCACGACTTCATCCATAAACCGTTGAAAAGTTTGTCCAGCATTTCGTAAGCCGAAAGTCATGAACGGAAACTCGAATAGCCCGAACGGTGTGGTGATGGCAGTCTTGCAAATGTCTGGTTGGTGTACTGGCACCTGCTGGAATGCTTTGACCAGGTCAATGGTGCTGAATATTGTTGAACCAGAGATGTTGTGCGTAAAATCGGCGATGTGCCTGACGGGATACCGGTCTGGAACAGTACGAGCGTTCAGAGCGCGGTAGTCTCCACAAGGTCGCCATCCTTCCTGACCCTTTTTAGCCATGTGTAGCGGTGATGCCCAAGGACTGTCAGATGGTCGAGCTGTTCCACATGTGACCATGTCTTCAAATTCCTTTTTAGCTGCAGCTAGTTTCTGAGGGGCCAGGCGACGTGGGCGGGAGGAAACTGGAGGTCCATCGGTCGTGATGATGTGATGTACCGTATTGTGGTTCACGTTGTCGTGGTAGACCTGGAGGTCGCGTGAGGTCAGGAAACTCCAATAGAAGATTCGAGTAAAGTGAGGTCGATTGAGCAGACACGGATCTTACACTGACTTGGCTCACATTGGCAATCGATGCCTGGGTAGATAGCTTGGTGTTTCCATCGATAATTCTCTTGTTTCGAAGGTCAGGTAGTAAGTTGTAATGACTTAAGAAATCCGCACCTATTATTGGCGTATCTACGTCAGCGATGATAAAATGCCAGTGAAAATCTCGACGCAGGCCTAAATTCAGGTGTAACGAGATAGTACCGTATGTCTTTATTGAGCTGCCGTTAGCCGCAGCTAGTTGATAGCCGGTTGCTTGTATCGCGCGACCCTTGCATAATTTTCTCGGGTAGCAACAGATGTCGCTGCCGGTATCGATAAGAAATTGGTAACACGTCGTTTTATCGACAGCGAATAACCGGCGGCTTGTTATATCTGAATGATCAGTCGCCGCGACTACTGATCGTGCAGTGAGTTTTTCCGACTTCCACGAGCACGGTTTCGTGCATTTACGTGCCTCATGTCCGTAGGTACAATGAAACCAGCACAGGTGCGAAGCTGAACTTGACCTCTCTGACCTTGCTGATCTCGCGCTGAGGGCATCTACGCAATTTGTAAGTACCTCGACTAGGCGAGCAAGTTGAGTTAACTTATTATTCTGTTCCGCCGTCATGTTGAGTTGCGGAAAGGGAGAAGTCGAAAGAGATAAGGAATAGGTATGTCAGTAAGTATATAGATATATACGTCACACGAACCGAAAGTAACAACCGCTTTCAGTACCGGAATAATAAATAACAAATTATAATCAGTACTAAAAAATAACGGTTGTACTTAATATCTATAATTATTTACATTATTACAAAACAAATACAAGAGAAAATAAAATCAATTTAAACATATAAAAAAATATTATAATAAATGTTAACCGGTAAGTACATAAAATAAGTTAACCGACAGTGAGTGAGTTAACCAAAAAAAAATACAATAATCGGACGGCGGGCGGTGCGTAATGGGTTAAAATATCCGGCCGCCGTGAACGTGTCTATAAATACATGATTCGCTCACGTAAATGGGTGCCTAGGTAAGTTGAGAGTATCACAAATTCTTAACGTAATCTATACATAAGCACAAAGAAATTTTATAAGTACGTAGATACATCCTATAAATAATTAGAACTAAGGTAACTACGAAATCGAAAATTCACTTCACTGTTGTTTCGAGTTCTAATGTTTTAGGTAGGTATGCACTGTAACTATTATGTTGACGAAATTTTTGAACGAGTAGGTATTTAGCTAATACTAAAGTTCGCTCACCAAATGTCTGTAGGTACCTATACTCTTGTGCTGGCACGAAGGGAGTGACGGAGGTGTTTCCATCTCCTGGCTCTGCTACTTAGATGTAGGTACGGTTGAAGCGGGTTCGGCGAGGATGCTCGCAGATCTCGTCGTTTCGTATACTCCTTGAACTGAGCGTGGTTGATTCGCTACCGCATAGCAACAGGGTGAAACCACGTGGATTTGTGCTTGCTAGGCGCGGGCGACGTTGCTACCGAGCAACATGGTGTCACGGTAATATTACCGTGATGGCGTGGCCACGTAGCTCGTAGGTAGTTAGTTGCTGAGCGCGGTTTGTGAGGCCACGGGTGAGGCAGCGCGCTTTGTAGGTACGATGCGTTGCGTGTTTTTCGTGGCGGCGCGCTTTGATTGATGTTTGCCGCGCTATGCCCACTTGTAGACGCGACGCGTTGCTTGCATTGCAGCGTTATGACGCCTATGTTATCGGCGGTTTGACGCAGTATGAGTTACTAAGTGCGCCGATGTTTATTGCGATTTTAAGCACTGTGTTGTCGTAGGTAACTGAAGCACTTGATAAGTAACATAGTCTCGCACTGAACACGGAAAGTTTTTTGCACCGGGGTCACCATTTTGGGACGCCTTGCGGTGTATAATGAAAGTCACAGGTAAAGTCACAACATTCTTTTATTCACTAGGTACACAACACAAAACGTCTCCATTATTATATAAGACTTAAAGACTTATATTAGCTTAGAAAGCTACGATAAACATTTCCGCGAGTGCGTTGGCGTGGCGCGGGAGCGGGGAGCTTCGGTGAAGGTCTCGGACCGACTCGTGTGCGTGTGCGCGACGCCGCGACCGCAATGACCGCGTGTCCTGCGTGATATTGAAGCGCGGTGTTACCCCCGCGCCCCCTTCCCGCTCATGTGCGTGGGTCTATATGTTTTGAGGTGGCGCGACGATCGCCACATGTACTATGTTTTTTTTTAAATCTTACAATAATGATTGTGCGCTCAACTGTACCATGCGCGGTTACGTACTCGGGCCTAACTTCAGAGAGCTCATAAAGTTTTGCGCGAACTGTATACACTATAGTGCAGTGGATCTTAATAGGCTGAAGATGATGATGTTTTTTTTTTTTTAATTGACTTGACATTGACTTTTCTATAATGCATGCAATAAAAAAATTAACGATGTCTTGACTTGCCCGAAGTAGGTTAGGTAGGTACCTACTACTACCTAACTAATTTCTGCTTTGGTTTGTTTCGTGGATTTTGTTTATTGTTGTTAATTGTTAATAACATAATTTTCAGCAAAAGTTGTGATTTTATCTCTTCTCTAATGCCTATACAAGAAGGCAAAACTTAGTATTGTTTTTCATCCGAATTCTAAAGTTCATCACATACCTAACCTCTAAATATGGATGATTTGATGCCAGTTTTAGACCCAAAAAAATGCCTCAAAACGTACACGAAAACCGATAAAACTGCGGAAAATAGTAACAATGTTTCTTCAGCTTCTATTTTGCAAATACCTGCACTACCAGCGGCGCAGGAAAATAAAGATTTGACTACGAAAGAAGCGGTAAAACTTTTGTTAGAAGGCACGCTCCAATCCAAAGTATGTCGTTATTGCTTGAAGATAGTAACTCAATTGTCACATTTGGATCAAATAATTAAAGTGGCGGGTAAAGGAGCTATGTATAAGGTGACTATCAAGGACATAGTCGCTAGTTTTCATCCATTCAAGGTAAGCATCACCTCATTTTACATCACTCACTAGGTACAGACAAATAAAATGAGGATGTTGGTCAAATACTATTAGTGAATTACCTATCTACCAGTGTTTGCAAGATGGTAGCTAAATATTAGGTTGAAATGTTGTCAAAATCTTATCAAATACAACCTAACTATTTAATGTTAGTAAATAAATGAAGGTATCTAATAATCAAACTTGCTTTGAAGAAGGTTAAATTGTATCTAGTTAGTTTCCCGTACAATATAAGTACCCATATCGAAAAGTTATATTATCTAAATATGTACCTTCCTATATAAAACTCAAAGGTGACTGATTGACTGACTGACTGATATAGTGATCTATCAACACATAGCCCAAACCACTGGAAGGATCGGACTGAAATTTGGCATGCAGGTAGATCTTATGATGTAGGCATCCACTAAGAAAGGATTTTTGGAAAAGCCCCTTTTAAACGGGTGAAATAGGGGATGCAAGTTTTACTTCTAAATACGAGTGAAGCCGCGAGCATCCACTAGTTGATCATATAATTATTGTAATGACTTTCTTATGTTAATCATAGCATCTTAGAGTAAACAATTATCATTTTAGAGTAAAACCTATTTGTTGATAATTCATGTAAATCTTCCATAAATTCCAGGTAGCAGACGACCCAAATTTCCCCAACAAAATATGTGAAACCTGCTTAGACAGGGCTATAGCTGCATATCTATTCACTCAACAATGTGAGCAGTCAGAGAGAGCTCTGAAGAACTGCTTCGAAGACATGTATGAGAAATTGGATAAACTAGACCCTCTAGAACAGACTAAACGGAGAGGACGACACAAACTACATCCAAACCATAACATCCTTCATGCTGAGCATGCAAAAGTCATTGATTATGCCGAGCCTATAATACATATAATCAATACAGCATCTGAAGTTTTGTCCGTACAAGACCCAATCAGCGAACTAGAATGCCTAAAATGCTGCGAGATTCTACCTGATGTGGAATCTCTAGTGAACCATGCAACAATTCATCCAAAGACCATGTGGTATAACTGCCGACTCTGTGGCACCTCCTTCCCTAAGAAACATCATCTGAAGAAACATTTCACTACCAATCATGGGGTCAATAAAACTGAAAAGCTCGAAAAGCCTAAATATGAATGTGATAGATGTAATATAACTTTTGACAAGTATTACAGTTATCTGCTGCATATTGACAAGCATAAGTTCAAAACTATTATGGAACATGTGATTGAGAAAAGGATGGATAAACTGTGCTCTCTATGCTTTGGAAAGGGTCAGAAGATGGTTGAATTGAATGAGAAAGTCTGTCTTCATGGAGGCAACCCTGAGTTGACCGGAGAGAGGTCTTTGTACTCTGTACTAGCATCAACTTTGACCAAGGTATGTGTTGTTCTATTTACAATCTCATTCTAACATGTATATTAAGTACCTTTACTCTTTATTGACTTTCTTAATCACATAGTTGTCACATGTTCACTCGGCCACTCATATACATAAATATTTATGAAACATTTGATTTAAGTCTAGATCATTCTTAAAATACTGCCAATTTTAAACTTTTCTACCTATTGATTTTAAGATGTGCTCATAATATGCTATTAACACTTATTTTACGCCTAAATCTAAATCAAGATGTGTACTACTTTATACTGTATGTAAATTATTAAATAAATAAACAAATTTTATTTTATTTATGTATATGTATTTAATGAATATGACAATGCCATTGCCCTGTTCTAGAAAAAGAACAAATATCAGGAGCTTCATATTCCAACACAAGCAAGCTCTACCAAATGTGTTAAAAGGAAGAAATATGGGGCATGTGAATACACCTTCTCAGACCCCACAGTTGTTGCTAAAGAGACTCATGATTGTCATGATCTATACATGTTTAGTTTTTCTGAACCACTCTCATTGAGTTCATACAATGTTGCTGAATCAACTTGTGGAAATATTAATAATGATGGCAATGAAGATATAAATGAAGTTACATCAAATGTTGATGTTGAAATAATGGACGAATCCGGTAACGCAATAGTTGATCTGGATGTTAATGCACCCTTGCCTGGCAAAATGGGAAGCCAAGATATTGATCAGAGTGACCCAAGGGCTCTCGAAAATAATGTGGAAACTCAACATGTTGATGTGAAGGAGTGTGAAGATCAAGCAGTTCAAATATTTAAAGATCAATTGAACTTCACCATTTCTGATCCAGATTTAGTTGACATAGAAAATACAAACGAATCTCAAGTTATAACCATCAAGGAAAACAAAAACGAGACTGAGATAATTTCATGTAATGAAAATTGGATATTTGACAAATGTAGCGAACAGGATGCTAATAAATCTATAGGTACCATATCAAATACAAAAACTTTGAACAATCTTGAGTCAAAAGGAGAACCCTGCAAAGTCTGTTGGTTATTTAAACACTTGGATAAGTGTGGAATTTGTAGAAAGTCAAAAGATAAAAAAGAAAGAGAATTAAAAGAGAAATTCAATATTGATCAAAATACTCAGAATGAAACTGTAAATTCCAAAGATAATGTCATGAATACCCAACAAGCAAACAAACAAGCAGTTGCACAAGACAACACAAATTACCTGTGGCAATGTAATATTTGTTTGACAAACAATAAGATAGGCAAAGAAATATGTGACTGCTGTGAAGCCAAACCTTGGACTCACACAAGCAATGATAATTTTGCATTGGGTATAAAAAAGACTGATGCCCAAAAAGATGTTCAAACTATTAATATTCAAAAGATATATGAATCAAAACTGCCAGAACTGACTCCAAAATTATTGCCTCATAATAAAATCACCATAAATGAGGAAAATAATAATATTTCTAATAATGACTTGATTGTGAAAGAAGAAACAAGACCACTGCCTTTTATAAATTCTGTAGTAAATTTAAATAAAAATGTAATAACTCCTGAAGAAGTTTCTTTGATGGACACAGATATGATAGAAACAGAGAATATAAACAACTTTATTCAATGTAATACAGAACAATATAATTGTTTAAATCTTGATGAAGAGGCAATGGATGTGCAAATTCCTGAAGAAACAGTCAAAGAATCGACACCAGAAAATGCAAACACAGTACATATGGGTGTCATAGATACTCCAAATATGGAAACAAATACTATATCTAATATTTCGGCCAATATACAAGCTGTAAATACTGGAATTGATGCTACTTTTGCAATGACAAATCCATTCCAATTCAATTTAGGATGGACTGATAAAAATAGAAAGCCTAAAAGAAAAATAAATAAACCACATAATAAGTGAAATATAACATAGTAAATATTTCTAATTAGGTTTAAAACTTCTGTAAAAGAATCGATGGAAGCTACTGTTTCCTTTGATATTCTTAATTTTAGACGTTATACTCTTTATTACTTACAGATTCAAAAGTGCTTACTGCTCATGCTTATATAGGTATATTAGTTTTAAGGGTCACTAGAGTAAACCATATGTTACACAAGTTACTTATATACAGTAGGCTCCATTACCAGTGTCATTTTGCTATTTAGGTAAAATCATTAGTGATATATATTGTCATAGTCATTAAAGAAACCAAAATTTATAATTACTTATGTATTTTATCTTTGCCGTATCCTCTTTTGATTTATAAATTACTTAAATTGTGCAAATTGAATTTAGAATAAGTTTATGTGTCTTGCTACCGAACAAACATGAATAACTATATGATTCTTTATTAAAGCTATGGCGAAATTCAATTGGACTGTTAGTTTTTATTGTACTACATCTTTAACTAAATTATGCATGACTTACCATCAGCAGGTGAGATTATCATTCTCTAATAAACTCAAAACAGAATCTACCTTTAATATAAGTACTTAAGTGTTTGCAAATCATAAGTCATTAGTACCTACATACTTGTAGATTGATGTTCTTAGATTGCTTCTTAAATTTTTATTTTCAACAGTTTTATTTTTTGTTGCAGATGAACGTGTTAGAAAATTTGACTGGAACTAAGATTTGCGAAAATTGCCTAAATAGTGCTTTGACTGCTTATATTTTCATAAATCACACCTATTTCTCAAGAAATAGATTAGCAGAGTGTATTAATGAAATGATTGTTAAATTGGACGGTTTACCAGATGTAACTAAAAACATAAGTATAGAAATATCCGAAATAGCTATAATGGATGTGAAAACCGTATTTGATGAGACTCCAGATATTGAAAATAACGATAATGTGGAAGTTTTAGAAGATGAATTCAGAATTGAAACAGAAAATGAAAATGATGCTGAAATTAAAGTAGAACAAAATGATAAAAGTAAATCTAAAGCAAATATCAAAGACGTAAACGAAGAGGAGGAGAATAATAGAATACCTACAGTTTTAAATGGGTATAAGTATGCAAATGATATATGTGGCGAATTCTTAACATTCAAAATGAAGAAAACTAAATCAAAACCTGTGAAATTCCTGTGCCCAGTTTGTAGTAAACATTTCGTTTCTGATTATTTCCTTAAAAGACATGCGCTGAAGCATATCCCCAGTAGAACAAATTGTAATGTTTGTCCGTCGGAATTTAGATCAAAATTCGACATGTATGAACACAAGAAAATGTCGCATATATTCAACAGAAGCACGTATTTATCGTGCCAAATTTGCAGCAGAACATTTATAGATGAAAGGAAATTAAAATATCATGAAAAGAACCACAAGAGACAACTTTGCCAACTATGTGACAAGAAATTCAAATCACAAAACAACTTCGCAGATCACATGCGTAGACATTTGCTGAAATTGGGGGTAGTCATGAGAAAGTACAGGCAAAGTTGCAGTTTCTGCGAAAAGCAGTGTTCAAACGATAATGAACTCTCGTTACACGTGAATAAGGTCCATTTAGAAATAAAGCCTTATGGTTGTGATATGTGTGAACGACACTTCTACACAGAATATAACCTAAAAAGTCACAAAAGAGTTCACAGCATTTACAGCAAAGAACAATGCGAATTTTGCAACAAATTTCTGAAATCTAGAAAGAGATTAGTGATTCATATAAGAAAACATATTGGAGATATGCCATTCTTCTGCCAAGTTTGCAACACGTCGTTTTATTCACAGCATCTGTTGAAAAAACACATGATCTCAAGCCACGGAGGTAGCTTCCTTTGTAAAATATGCAGTACTGTGCTTGTAAGCAAAAATGAGCTGAAAATACATAACGAAAAGTTTCATAATAGCATATAATAGCTATATATAGGTTTGCTTTAAACTGTACTGGAAGTTTACTGTATTTTAAAAAGAAAATAGCTATATCATACACTAATTCCATACACTCTTTTTAAAGAGTGATAGTGTTCTTTATTACACACTATAAATACTTAGATTAGTAGATTTTTTACTGTGAAATGATGATTGCTAATCAATGCTGTGGCTATTTTCGTATTGCAACTAATCTTACATAAGTATAGTTTATAAATATGTAAAATCGATCTTCTTCTTTTCTAATTTACTTTGATTTACATTTATATGATTATTATCTTATGACCTAAACTATTAGTTTAAGTTCATAAATTGTAAGCAACTATATTTAGGTAATTAAAATTAAGGTCTCTATAAAAGTGTTACTTGTAGTAAGTATTTGATTTTATTTTTCCTTTTCCTGATGATTAGACTGTTGGGATCACGAAAATAAAAAGTACTTATGCAATACCTAATGAATTTTTGATTCACTTGAAATGTTGGCTAGAAAGAGGCGTAATAAATTAGCTGAAAGTGATGGGGGCGCCACTGTCGCACTTTATTTTAACTAAAATAGGTTGCGCCTTGACCGTAGTTTGCCTGATGGTAAGCAATAACTATGGTCTAAGATGGATCGTGCTTACCCAATAAGAACCGGTTCAGTCTCGCTTTCAAGATCGTTGGATTACATCTACTTGTTTCAAAGCAAGGAACTGTTAAGTATTCTGATTCTGAGATTTGTTTGGTTATATTAGGTATCTTTTCCCCGACAATATACTTTTACATTATGCTAGTACTATGTAGGTATCAATATTTTAGCTAAGTTCCTACAACTGAAAATAAAAGAACATAATAGCGGCATACGGCGCCACAAGTAGCATCTACTTCTAGGTACCTACTTGCTCAATTTATCTCTGTTTTGGCAAAGAAACAAAGTCTTAGTAGGCTTATGCAACAATTATAATTATACTATGATACGCATAGTTACTACAAAAAGAAATAGGTAGTCTAGTTGATTGACTTTCTCTAGAGGTAACGTTTAAGTTTAACTAAATGAGTAAATCGTTCGTGGTCATTAAAAAGTTGGTACTGTAACTGTCATTACGTTACATCAACTGTCAATGTCTCATAAAATGGCGAATTGTTTTGCCAACTGGTCATCGTATTGTCACTGCACAGAATAATGCAATTTTTTCGTTGTTTACCAATATTTAACAAAAACAATTCAATACAAATAGTTGCAGTGTGATATGTGATACTATAATTTTGCTTTCAAATATGTCGTGGTTGAATTTAAACGAGAGTTTTAACAATTTGAAAGGACAGATCACGAATTTCGCTTCAGAGGTGTTAGCTGAAGTTCCTGATCAGGACCCAGATGGAAATACCCCTAAAGCTGGACCTGCAGTCTCCGACCTCGAAGATAAATGCCGTAAACAGGAGCTCGAGGTAAGTTAAACTTGTGAAAATTGTAGTAGAATGATCACTGACAGCTGTATAGTTCAAGGTTATGGTTTTGTGTTTTTATTTTCATGTAAGCCTTTTTATTGTCCAATAGGCATTATTTTGAGCTGTAATAGTGAACGATTATCCATTTACAAATAGATCTTTCTCGAATTGTGGTTATAAAGTCGTTAAATACTTGTACAATTGCTAACAAATGTGCGTACCTATTTGTGTGTGTATATAGTTAGCATGTATGTGAAGATTTCCTCTTGTAATGATTAGATGTGTCGCCCACACGCGCTATTATATTATTTCTATCCTTTTATTGTCGTTTTGTGGTATATACCAACCTATGGTCTGATAAAAACTGTACCTACTGTTGATTGCTGTATTAAACTTTTAAGTATTTAATTCTAATCTATTCACACAGAATCATTCAAAAAAATTACACCTAGGTACATACATTTGATACATAAATGTTGAGCAACAAAATGAGGAATTCTCTCTAGATATGAGCTCTAATATTAAATGGAGAATATATGAATGACTAATATAAGAAGCACTTATTAATAATATGTATGTATAAAAGTTTTGCTATTAAATGTTAAAATAAGTATATAGAGAGACTATCTAGAACTGAGTACCTTTTAAGGACAGATCTTGATAAAATATATTAATGACTTTACCTAATTACTGTTATCTCTTATCTATAGTTATTAATTGATTCTGTTTCATAGTAAGTAGTTATATTTAAAACAATTATATTTCAATTAATGCAATTTGACACACTGTCTTGTTAGTAAAACAAGTGATCTGGATATGAAAATCTAAGTATAATTTGTTTGTTTGTTAACTTGTGTTTTTCTGGTATCTGTTTAAATCACATTTACTAAATCGTTATGTTCCTGGTACTCGCACACAATGGTCATAACATTCGTAGACCACCCAACGATCCTCGTACCACGCGGATCAGGTTACATGTCGCCAACTCAGCATCCGGCCGATAAGGCTCGGCTTAGGTGTTAGGTATAAAATAAGATTGCATGTTAGAATAAAGGCAGTCTAAATAAAATCTTTAGTCTGAACAGACGTAGTGTTTAATTAATTAGTTTTTAAAAAGACTTTCGTGTGTTCCCGACTTTTAACTAAATACTAAACCATTATTGTTGTGTTGTTACATTTTGGCTTCTTCTCTACAGTGTTTGTGAGCTTTTATTAAATATGTTGTTTATGTTCTTCCTTTGATCCAATTAATGTTTATTTGAAATTGTTATGGATTACCAGAGTAAACACGTCAATTGTTAAATGTACCGCCATAGCGGCGTGTGGGTCAAATATTTGATGGTTAAAATAAGCTAAGCCTATAATGACTATAATTGGACAACATCCAAGATAAGGAACATTTAATAAAAAAATGTTATGGATTTTTACCTATTAATATTCAAATTCAATTATTCCAATTAGCACTTCACGATTTACACTAATGATAACATAGAAATAAATTAAAAAATACAAACAAACACCACAATATTGCACATTAGTCAATTAAAGAATATCTATAGGTATAAAATTAATTATTAATTAATCAGTCTAAAATAATATAATAAAATGCTTAAGCTGAGTTCCATATATTTTGTTTATGTTCATTTTAATGATGCAGGGTTAAGTTAGATTTTTTAACTAAGACGGGTTGACACTTCACCATAGTTTTCCTAATGGTAAGCAAAAGCTAGTTTAATGTTAGAATATGCTTACCTAATAAGAAATGGTTCAGTTTAAACTTTGAAGATTACTGGATTATAGTTGAAGGTGAACAGCAGTCAGGCAGGGAGTTCTACAACTTTAGGCACATGGTCTAAAGAAACTGATAGAAATATTTATGTTTGAGAAAAACTTTGTTTCTTGTTCTCACTTGAGTAATTTATTCAACCAGTTTTGATAATTTATAATAACCAAACAACTTCCTTATTTTCCAACTTTTGGAAAAATAAATAAATGATAATTCTTACTTAAATTAAACTTTTATTGGAAAATGAGCGAAAATAATCACGACCGGCAGGATTCGAACCTGCGTATTTCTGCTACCGTCAGAACGCCTTAACCACTAGGCTACGGTCTACTAACTGCCAGGCGCGAAAATCCACACTCATTTCCATACACTTTCAGACTGAGCGGCTGATGGCACCACTTGTGCTGTCAGAATATGTCTAACAAGCACTCATATCGATGTACTATGGACACCTGATATGACGAGAAATGGGCCTTTCGCGTTTTAATTAAAAGTTTAATTTAAAACAACCATAGTGCAGGTTAGCACTTAATAAAATTAACTCATAATTCTTACTTAGTCCAAAGACAAATATGTTCATATAAGATAACAAAATTATTATTGTGAATTTTTAAGCAGGCTGTAATAAAGCTACTGACTTGGTTTAATAATTACAATAGATCTTGATTTAGTTGAGATTTTTATTCTTTACATAATGTTTCTAGTTAATAATCATCATCATCTCCTTCATCCACAGCCGGTTATTTCCCACTGCTGGGTATAGGCCTCTCAAATATCATGCCAACAGTCTCGATCCTGTGCCAATATCATCCAGGTTCGACCAAATAGTTACTATATAACAAACATATATTTATTAGTGTCATTGACCTATGATTATGCAATCTAACTTATCTAAGTGTGTAGGCAAATACAAAGGGATAGTTATTTTATTATTGAAATACAAAAATACCCTTTTTATTTTAACATTCATATCAGTATACACAAGTACATGATACTAGTATTATAGGGGTAGGTTCAATAAAATAACACAATTATTTAAACAAATATATATATTAAGAACTCTAATAGTTATAGTTAAATTTTTTACAGATACATAGTAAGCAATATATTTTCTATGCTGATGATCACAAACCACTTTGTAATAGTGTAAAGGCAAATGATTTTTTATTAAGTGAATCACAGTGATTTACTTATGCTTATATGAATTAGCATCTAACAGGTTTAATATCAACTTTGAACCTAACTAGTCTTTGTAATTCTATTCTATTTTTAACCGACTTCAAAAAAGGAGGTTATCAAGTCTTCTGAAAGTTTTTTTTGTGTAATTATTGGATTACGGATTTCATTGAGAATACTCTAATTTCAATATTTTGATAGATTCTTTACTCCCAATCCTGAATTTGAAGTCGTAAAAATGAAAATATATTATTTATATTTTTTTTAGTGGCACTAGAAGTCGGTTTTAGATTTTATTGAAATAAATTTTATTACAACCTAAAAATATTGTAAGTAGTAAGTTTGATATATTGAAAGCTGTCTGGTAATCTACATCACAATTAGGTGTCTTGCTATGCGAGCAACTTATCTGTATGCTTTCAAACCTTTTTGGCAGCCCCAAAATAGCAAATACATTCAACACCTACTTATTTCTGTATTTAACACGTAACACAGTAAGTTGCAAGCTCAACACATAGAACGCTGTATGTTTATCTACATCTCAGATAGTGTTGCTATCTACCCCACACGCGTGACATGGGGGCGCGGGACGTGCCTGTTACATACATGGGGAATATACATTTATAATAGTGGTGTAGTGTTTTATTAGTGAATTTTGGACACATTTAAATTATGTAATTATCTAAATACATATACTATATAAAACTCAAGAGTGACTGACTGAACTATCATCGCGCAACCCAGATCACTGGACGGATCGGGCTTTAATTTGACATGCTGATAGTTACTATGATGTGGGCATCCACTAAGAAAAGATATTTGGAAAAGATATTTTTAAAGTGAAATAGGCAATGCAAGTTTTACTTATTAATGCGAGCGAAGTTGCGTACACCCACTAGTGTATAAAGAATGTAAAGGTGACGACTGACTGATCTATCAATGCAAAGCCCAAACCATTGGACCGATTGGGTTGTAATTTGATTTGATAGTTACTATACTGTAGGCATCCCCTAAGAAAGGATTTGTAAAAACTGATGGTTTTAAAAAATTGCGCGCGGCTGCACCTGAAATGTCTGTGGGGTGCATCGTGATGTCAATACAGTGGTCTTCCTATTCCACAAGTATGCGCCAGTACGCTCACTAAAATACGCCTCTTGTCTAAGGGGGCTCAAGCGATACCCGCGCTAGCAAACAGTTTGGCCCTAGGTGGAGCGTGCCTTTTCTTGAATGGAACGAGCTGCCACTTCCATAAATCGACGCAAATCCTCATTAATTTTTTTAATTTCTTCAAATCCAGTCAATAGTTTCAGTACCTGAGACGTAGAATAAGGCGCATAAATAATTCAATGTTTACCTACTCCCAACAATCCTTGGGAATTTATGAATGATTCCACGCGGCGCTTATGGGATATTTATTCTGTACAACTACCGTCTGTGAGTGAAGGTTCTTGTTTTTATGATACAGGTATAGCTAAAAAACTGTAACTCACTTTATTTTATTCGATCCTTATTTCCGTGACAATTATTTTAAACATATTAAAATAAACGGGAAACTCAAAAAGTGGAAAACCACTCCGCGGCCGTCGGTACCAATCCATAGCTGTCGGTGGTAGAAGTTTCAGAAATAAATGAAATATCTACCTACTAGAGGATTTTAAAACGACCTCTACAGAATGTGTTTAAGTAATTTATTGGACCTAAATTTACATTATAATATGATTTAACTTAGACGCGGTAAGAGGAACTGCAAGCCTACAATACAGAATCCGACTGGATACCTAGTGTAGGTTCTGCAAATTCTGAATCTATACATAGATTCTAATATATCTATACGAATATTATAAAGCTGAAGAGTTTGTTTGTTTGTTCGAACACGCTAATCTCAGGAACTACTGGTGCGAATTGAAAAAATATTTTTGTGTTGAATAGACCATTTATTGAGGAAGGCTTTAGGATATCACGCTGCAACTAATAGGAGCGAAGAAACAATGGAAAATGTGGAAAAAACGGGGAAAATTATTCATCTTTTAGGGCTTCCGTTGCGTGCGATGCGAAAACGGTTCAAGATGTCAAAAGAGTATGAAATAATGAATGCCCAAAATAACTATTCCACGCCGACGAAGTCGCGGGCACAGCTAGTCATTCATAAATGTTTATTATTTCTATTAAATATTAAAAAAAGGCGGGTGTCATGTCGTATAAGGAGGTCTAGGAATTGGCAGAAGACCGGGAAGGATGGCGCATACTACACAGACAAGGGCACGGCCCTTAAATTTATGATGATGATACTTACCTATTATTTACTTATTTACACACATAAATGTCATATTACGTATACCCAAAACTTCAGTGAGATGATGAACAACATATTTAGGCTTGCACAGTATTCAATATGCATTTATTCAGCAAAACATGAATTTCAAGTAATTTACTGTTTAGATCCTAGAGGGTGTAGCAAATAGCATTTTTTTACACAATTGCAGGTTAGTACTGTCTTCTAAACCCACTCGGGTAGAAGGTAGAGAATCTTCCTATATAAGGTATATCACTAACTATTAATTTTGTAAATGTAACAACCTAAATCACCTAGACAACAAACATATTTCATTTCATTTCCGTACGTGTTAGAAATGTTGTATAATTATATAATGTGGGGATTAAGTATTATTTGTGTTAATTGATAATATATGTATGTAGGATGTAGGTATAGTTAGTTAAATGTTTGCATTTGATTATGATATGAGGTATGTTTAACATCGAGAACAGTGCAACTTTAACGGAAGCAAATTATTTTCACAAAGTATTGTATGAATCTTTGACTCGTTGACTGCTCTGTTAGCTTAGTTGGTAGTGGCTCTGCCTTCTACTCTAGGGTTGCGGGTTCGATTCCCGGAAGACACGAGTACTTAATTATGAATTTTAAAATTTGTAATTGCTTTAACATCGCGAACAGTGCAACTTTAACGGAAGCAAATTATTTTCACAAAGTATTGTATGAATCTTTGACTCGTTGACTGCTCTGTTAGCTTAGTTGGTAGTGGCTCTGCCTTCTACTCTAGGGTTGCGGGTTCGATTCCCGGAAGACACGAGTACTTAATTATGAATTTTAAAATTTGTAATTGCTTTAACATCGCGAACAGTGCAACTTTAACGGATGCAATTTATTTTCACAAAGTATATTGTATGAATCTTTGACTCGTTGACTGCTCTGTTAGCTTAGTTGGTAGTGGCTCTGCCTTCTACTGTAGGGTTGCGGGTTTGATTCCCGAAAGACACAAGAAATTATGAATTTTAAAATTTGTAATTGCTTGTGTCGGGTTTGGTCGTTTCTATGTGTATGTCCCGGTTTTTTTTATTTATATTTATAATCTTAAATATTGCTTAACCTCCCCTGTACTATTTAAATAGAAGCTATCTCTCAGTGCAATAAGGGCGCCCAAAGTTCCTACATACTACATAGGTTAAGTCTATAACTGTAAATCATACCGTATATAATTTTGCTCTGGTTTGTATTTTTCTATGATTTTTTTCCTATGCCAAGACCTACAATTCAACATGTTATCCGACCCACAAAAGAGTATCTAAGCAATCTACAGACAGTATACCTACCTACCTACATTATATAGATGCAAATAGGTATCCAATGCTTCCTGTTATGTTGACATCGGGGTTTCAGACATGTTTTATTTATGAACTACGTAGGAACTATGGGATTGAGGGTGTTCGCCATTAGACTGGTTCAGCGCCAGATTAAAGGAGGCTAAAGTAAAGTTGATTAAGTTTAGCGAGGTATGGTTTGATTTTTATTTTTACGAGATAGTTATGTAAGTATGTGTTCGTATTTCACCACAAGCTGTAGACTAAGGTCCAACACTCTTACCTACAAAGTCTTTATCATCTCACGAGTTGTAGACCCATTGATTTACTTATTTATTTATTTTACAATGGCACACAAAACAATATGTTCATAAATAAACTAAATATACATTTTAAGCTGGTTGATTTTTGGCTTGTGTGATTTTCAGGCAAAATCTTCCAGTACAGTGTTCTAAAAAATTCAGACCTAACAATAAATGAAGAAGCTATACTCTGAGTGGGCGAGGTCTCAACGGAAAAAAATACGAAAAAATGGCATCGGAGTTTCCAGTCATGTTTAAATCGCAATCGTAGATATAACGGAATTAGGGTTTTAGGTCATCAGATTAGCTGAACACCTAATTTAAGACAAATAAACCAATGCTGACTTCCCTATAGGTAAAACAATACGAAATGAAAAGTTGTACCTTTTTATCTTTGATGTTGTTATTCGCAATACAGTACAAAAAACCAAGTACAAACAATTGTAAGGTAACTGATTTATGTTTTTCCCGAGGCCGCAGCCCAACACGTTGGTCGGACCAAATTCGCACCACTTTAGACACTACAGTCTATAATGCATTGCATGTTGCCGAGGACAGAAGGAAGTGGAAAGATGTCATCAAGGAGAAGGTGCTGGGAGGTGGTGGTCACGATCCTCAGACATGAGGGATACGATTCAAGGAGGGAGGATTTATGTATATTGAAAAAAATACACCCCTAATTAACTTTAACTAGCAGAAAAAGTTATTCATTATTGCTTAGTTAGTTAATCATCGATCAACTAACAACTAGACAAATCGCATGTCGCCAATCAAGATGCTCCATCTAGAATCAAATGCGAAATCTGATAATGTTTTTTTTACCGGCGCGCGTCCCATTTATCTCCTCCCTGAATTGATTGACGTCATCAACTCAGGTAGTTTTTTGTCTCAAGTCTATTTCACCGTGGAGTAGATGTTTTATGGAGAAGACACATGTTCAAGTAAGTGGGTCCAAATGAACACTGTGGCGTTCAAATAGGATGTATGAACTAAGATTGTAAGTATTACTTACACTGAGACAATTCATAGTTTTCAACTTGTGTACTGATCGTGGATTCAGAAAAGCTGAGCGTAGAAAAAAACCACGCATAAATAAGCTAGCTACTAAGACCCAATTGCACAACGTTTCTTAAACGAAGTTAGCGTCAAAATAAGCTTGTAGAAAATGGCTCAATGTATAAAAATGGATAAACAGATCAAAATCACTCCATCTGTTACAAATTTCAATACCACAGACTTACAGATAGTTCTATATTGAATACATAAACAACGAATAGAACTATAGTGTATGCCTTAAAAGAAACCAAGAGGTCTCTTGATAAAGCATCATCTTGAGAATCTATAATATTTTTATGGAACGTCGCAAGTATTAAGATTTGGCTTTTGGCCTCACCACAACACTTACTCTGTCGTCTCCACAAATTATATCATCTCATCCCACCAAGTAACATATTCACCAGCGCTGAAGCAACGTTTACCATGAAATGTGGGACGTGATTTCAAACGCAGATACCTCCATTGACAAATCAGACCTACTTCTGTTTGACGTGTCTGCATATTTACATAGTTTAAGGATTCTTTTGTTAGGAGAGAAGTAAGCTTGTGCGAATATCGCTTTAGATGATCTAGTTGTCGAATGACTTACTGTAATCTAAATATATAAAACTCAAAGGTGACTGACTGACTGATAAGTATAGTGTTCTATCAACGCACAGCCCAAACCACTGGACGGATCGGGCTGAAATTTGGAATGAAGATAGATGTTATGATGTAGGCATCCGTTAAGAAAGGGTTTTTCGAAATGCTACTTTTAAAGGGGTGAAATAGGGGATGCAAGTTTTACTTCTTAATGCGAGCGAAGCCACGAGCACCCACTGTGTGTAAATAAAAGTCTTTCTTTCTGGTACCAACTTAGTTAATTCTCTCTCTCTCTCTCTCTCTCTTGAGTCGTATTTCCTCATGACTGAGGGTCGTGACTCCCCCGCAGAATTAATTCGTTTGGGGTTAGTTCTTTGGGCAACATCGTGATGGGCGCCCAGCTCCTTCCACGAATTAATTTTATTTTAGAGGCATATAATACTATTAACAACAATTTTGTTAGCTACTGAACAACGAATATCGCTTTCCTAGAA
The DNA here is from genome assembly GCA_927399415.1 of Macaria notata. Taxonomy (NCBI): domain Eukaryota; kingdom Metazoa; phylum Arthropoda; class Insecta; order Lepidoptera; family Geometridae; genus Macaria; species Macaria notata. The sequence continues at coordinate 795,511 of OV656750.1, read as the reverse complement.
GAAACGTATTTTTCTACTCGGGATAGGTAGGTATACCTGTGGATTGATATTTTTATTCAGTTTATATTAGCGACTTATAATCGTAGAGAATTGCGCGTTGAAGTCTTTTATATGACGTAGAATTATCTTAGATTTCGAATAAAAAATATTGACTGGCCTGTTAGCTTAGTTGTGTGTAGTGGCTCTGCCTTCTAATCTAGAGGTCGCGGGTTCGATTCCCGCATGACACAAGTATTTATGTACTTTAAAATTTATAATTACTTGTGTTGAGTCTGGTCGTTTGTATGTATAACAAGTATGTATTTACAAAAAAAAAGTATATAAGTATTATATCCGTTGTCTAGTACCCACGACACAAGCGTTTGCTTAGTGTGGGGCTAGATGGCGCTGTGTGATATGTCCTGAAATATTTATTTATTTTATTTTATTTATTCCAGAATAAAAAAAATATCTTAGACAATATAACACTTTGTATCACATTTCGTAACAAACATCTTACTTTGAAATTGCTATTATCTACTAGTGGTGATGTGTTTACTGCGTTTAGCCGGGATAGTAAAAACGAAGAAGAAACATATTCCTATGCATTTATTTTGGTAAAACTCATTGTGTGTCCATGAATGTGATTATAACTTAATTTTTTTTTAACTTTTAAGCAAATATGCTTAAATGTCATATTAAAAATTACATAAATTCATACACAAACTTTCTATGTACATATTATTATGTTGATGATGATGTTGCCCGTCGTAAGGATGAGTCGCACTGAATTCTTCAATTCATTCAATTAAACAATAAAATAAATGTACTTTTTATTCAAAACAGAGAGAACTAAAAACAGTTCTTTTTATATAAAAAACTATAATCGTTTCCAATAAAACCTATCACATAAGCGGATACTTATAATGCCAATATACTCTGACCTATTGGCGGCTTGCATTTAAATTGGTTTCAAATTTGAATTTTAAAATAGCGCCTTGTGATTGGTCAGCTCTTTATTGAGGCGAGCGCTTGCTCCAGCGCATGTTTTGTTACGTCATTTATGTAATTTATAGCACTTAGTACATAATTTTAAAAGAATACTTGGGGTTAATCTTTAATTTTAGTTTATCGTGGCCAGATTCGAAATCTGACAATCCCTAATTTGTACACGCTTGTCGGTGAAGGTAAACATTGTAAAAACAGTATTAAATGATTTCTGCGGAAGAAAAAACGTGAAACCACTAGTCATAAATTCCTCCCAGGTTAAATATATTTATAGTAAGTATGCCATAAACCTATAATTTACAAATTCTTTGTTTGTGGTTTTCAGATTGCATCCCTGAAGAAGTTGACAGAAGAACTACAGACTTCTTTGCAGGCAGAGGTAAGATTCCTCTCTCTCTCTCTCTCTCTCTCTCTCTCGGGGTCTTATTATTTTTTATTTACTAACAATTTGATCAAATTTCGTATCGATATCGACTTCCCGAGATAATACAGGTAGAGAAAATATCATTACGTATTTGATCCGATAATTAATTTGTTAATGATTAATTGTGAATTTATTATTTGAGCGATTCTTATTGGTTGAACACGATCCATCTTAGGCCATACCCGTTGCTTACCATCAGCAAGCTATTGTTACGTGCGAACGTTTTAGTTTAAAAAAGTAATAATGAAGTTATAATTGAGCTGCTAAAACAATATAAACGCTTTTATTTTTTCTAAAACTATTTTTGTTTTCTCTCTCACTCTTAAGCCATATTTCCTCTTGACTGAGGGTCGTAACTCCCCGCAGAATTAATTCGTTAGGGGAGTTCTCTTGGGCAGATATGTACATCGTGGTGGGCGCCCAGGACCTACCACGAATTAATTTTATTTTAGGGACATAAAGACATATTCGCTAAGCCATGTCAGAGGCCCGTAGAGCGGCTTGATAAACTCACGATACCAGAGTTGGCCACTCTCATTCGATAAGAAGAAGAACGAACCTAAATTACTTTAACAATAATTTTAAAATTATTTATGTTAATTGCCAAATAGTTTTGTAAATTTATTACACAAAGCGACTCTCACACGACTAAAAGTCTTTTAATACAAAAAACTGATTTCGGAAATGGCAGGAAGCTTTTTTGAATAATTTAATATTTATACGAACGAACGTTAATTTAAAACAAATAATACATCGTTAGAGAAACACTGATTTTATCGACTAATCAAAAGTGCAAAGGTTTTGGAATGTGATTAAAATGGTTTTGTAAATAGTTTTTAAGAGCGGATGTGTTTAAGGTTATTAACCGTCTGAAGCTATAAGTAATGGATACTTGTGATAGTTTCGGATTTTGTATATTTTTAACCGACTTCTCAAAAAGAGGTTTCAATATAACCTGTTTTGCTTGCACTTATGAAAGTTTCTCATGAATGTACAAGAATTTCTAATTTGTAAGTAGAATTTTTCAGCTAATGAAAGTGATATTGATATACATATATATTTTTTATTCAAATTAGGTATTTTCAAACTTAGGAAACTGTGCAAATTTTATTAAATTCAGTTTAGTGACTTTTGAGAAAAATAGATCTTGTATAATATCAGCCACATAATTTTATCATAGAAGGAACTAATTTAAACTAGGTATATTTGTGAAATAAGGTACGATAATAGTTTATTTATGTACCAAATCGATATATGTATATAAGTACTTATATACTTTTATTTTCTTAATCACTACTTGATTAATTACAATCCTAATAGAAATGGGATACAGGCCGCGAGGTCTAAGCTGAGCTTTGCATTTGTGTGAGTGATCTCCAAAAGTACAGTCAGATAATAAAATCCTAAAACAAATTTTATTTATATTTTTTAATATAAAATTCACAATTAAAAAAAAAATATTACCAATTCTTTTACAGCGGACATTGCACCGTCATAAATTTCCTTATCACTCGTTATAATTTTCACTCTCGTCTTATGTGTCGTTTGTGTTAATTATTATTATTATCAGCAGCGGCGTCGTATCCATGAAACTTTTTCTCCTTCTTTTATTGCGTGGTCACATACATATTTCCATTCTTCTACAGTGATAGTTTCATTTTTTTCTTTCGCTAACTTCATTATTTTATCCATGTTCATGGATACGTTATTTTTCGCTACGTATTGAATTTATATATTTTAGAGTTTTTTTTTTGACGTGACAACGTCTTATAAATTGGTTTGCCGGGTGACACTTCAAGAAACTGCGTTACGCTCCGCTCACGTTATGCGCTCACAATGAGAGCGAGTGAGAGGCACGCGTCCCTTCCACTCGGGCATGGTTAGCCCGCCTAAGAGCGAGAGAGACAGACATAAAAAGTGAAAGGCACGCGTCCCTTCCACTCGAGCACAGTTAGCCCGCCTAAGAGCGGGAGAGACAGAGCGAGAGAGAGAGAGTGAGAGAGATAGGCATACATACCGGTTCATGTCTTGGGCTTCTATTTCGCTTAGGCGCCTGCATACAAGTTTACACGTTGCCAGTTAATTGATAAATACGTATGTATGTGTAAAGGTAAAAATAAAATTTTGTTAATATGAAATTCAGTGCGAGATTCTTTGTATAAATTAATGTTTTAAATATAATTCTTTGTATAAATAAATGTTTTAAATTGTTACTATTTTTTCATCCTTCTTCCTACTATACGAATGAATATTCACATTAAAATTATTTTACCACTCAAAGTCGTTGTCACGTAAAACTTTCGCCCGTATACCGACTTTACAGGCAACCAATTTTTTTATATTTAAAATGAAACACGTAACGGTGCTATCAGTACAAGAGGTGAAGTATGGCAGGTGGGCGGGGGAGTAAAACCGCGCCGCGCCGTAAGCCGGTTGACAAAAAACAGTAAAAACCGGTTTAAACCAAACTAAGGTGGCGCCGCGCTGTAAGCCGGTTGTCTCACCTACACTATCTATGTACACCCACACAAATGCAAAGCTCAGCTTACGCCTTCTTGACTGTACTCATTTGAATGTCAATTCCAATTCCTTTATTAGTCAAAAATGTAAAATTGACATCTACTCTGTTTACGAGGGAATTAGGGCGTAGCTTAGTACTTAAAAGCTGAAAACTTTAACAATGAAACTAATTTAACTAACTAAACATTTTGCATTTTGATACAGTTTGGTTCCGTTTACTTTTGTGAAAGATTAAGTTGTAATGCGTTTAAGAGTTGTTTTAGGAATGTAAACTGCCTATCCTCAACTGAAGGTGTTTGACGATAATAATTAAAACTCAAATATATATAAATGACAATGTGAGTATAATTCTTGAAATACCAAAAGTAACTTAGCATCTTTACATTACAATTTCGTACGTCCGCTCGCCTCGAGCGCTGGATTCGAATTGCCGTCCGTTACGAATGTCACGCCCCACCAAGCGGCCACCAGTGTGGCCAGTCGATGAAATATTATTTACCGGTAAATTACCGGCAAATAACCGGTAAATTTAGGGCTATTGTTAGGAAACCTTACACTCGACCATCCTGATGACATGCATGTCCTCATGCATGCACCAGGTGGAACCATTATGAAACCTTACACTTGGCGGAACGAGACATTCACGTATACTGTACAATATTCAAACTTATGGCACTCATTTCTATAATTACATATTTTTTTATTGTAACAATACTGTTAATTTAAATTGAGTCATCATCAACAAATTAACAAGAGATGCTGATTGTAAATGAATTAATTATGTCGTTATATAATTCAAAGAAACAAATATAAATCTACTTATATCTATCCTTGTAACCTTGTAACCTTGTAACCACTTATATCTATCCTTGTAACCTTGTAACCACTTATATCTATCCTTGTAACCTTGTAACCACTTATATCTATCCTTGTAACCTTGTAACCACTTATATCTATCCTTGTAACCTTGTAACCACGTATATCTATCCTTGTAACCATATATAACAACTTAAATACATCTTTGTAACCAAAAACAATATACATATTTTGTCACTGAGTAATTCATTAATATTCTTGTAATTGTGAAGTGAACTTAACACATGTTTAGCAAAACTTGAATAGATGAAAAACAGACATGACCAAAATCACAATATCTTGCTATATTCTAATTATAAACTCTGCGATGGTTTTGCGCGGTATCAGGCCAGACACGAATGTGTCTGCAGCTCGCGCTCGACCTTAAACAACACAAAACAACATCCTCGCATTTCATTTCACTTAAGTAACAATGTACATACATTCAGCTAAAATCACATTTATATTCTGTTTAATTTGGAACTGGCCGGATGAGATTTATAGACTTGAGATTCTAATTATTCAATAGATTCAGTACCACTTTGTTCATTATCTGTTTCAGCCAAACATAATGAAGCTACATGAATCCATGGTCGCATCCTATCAGCGGCAACCGTGGTTTTGCGTTTCCTTTTCATTCCCTCAAACCTGCTTTTGGAGCAACCCTGTAACGATCGTTCCCTATGACTTTAGTGATCCTAAAAGGACCTTCGTAAGAAGGCATTAGTTTCGTGCTTTGACCTTTGCCTTGAAACGAGACCTTTGTTATTTGAACTAAATCTCCCTTGCTATATGTACGAGCAGCATGGCTATTCCGATCGTACTGTTCCTTTTGCATAGCTTGGGCTTTATCGATCTTTCCTTTGACACCAGTACGAATATCAGATAAGTCGGTGACTTCGCGAGTATCTTCTATGATCTCGTTTAATGCTGGTTCGACTTCACAATTCATCGCGGTACCGAACATTATTTCTACTGGAGTCTTTTCTATAGTTTTTTTTTTGTATTGTGTTATTTAAGCCCCATTGTATTTGTCCAATTTTACTGTCCCAATCCTTCTCATTATCGCGTAAATTTTGAGCTGTCAAACAGTCAAGTATGGTCCTATTGTAGCGCTCTACCTGACTATTTGCCCTAGGACTCGACACTGCGTTCAACACGTGTTTTATGCCTCGCTCAAGACAAAACCTTCGGAACGCATGAGCAGTGAAACAAGAACCTCGATCGCTGATTAATCTATCAGGGGCGCGAAAAATGACAAACATGTCTTGCAATGTTTTTATTACATTTTGAGTACTAGTACTCCGTACAGGTTTGATAAACAAGAACTTAGTGAAGGAGTCTATGATATTTATCGTATGTGTAAACCCCCTTTTCGACTTTACAAAGGGTCCAAAGTAGTCAACATGCAAAGTGTGAAATGGAATCGCAACTTTTTCTATGGGATGCAGCAACCCCTCTCGCCCATTGGTAGCCTTTTTAGCATAGGCACAATCTATGCATGCGTTTACGTAATCCGTTTCATTTTTGAAAACCAGTAACTTTTCTTCGTGCGTTCTAGGGTTTTTTTCATAAGCAACGTGACCTATATCATCGTGATTCATCTTATATACACACCTGCCACCTTGCACCCTTTGGAACCACCCATTTGATGTTCTCTTTATCACCCCCAAGGCACCTGAATAACAACAAATTTGTTGCTGTTTAACATATAATTGTCTCTTATGTAAGCCATTCCTTTGGGATCTAGGTTACTGTTGACAATATCCCCAATCCTGCACAACTCAGGGTCTCCTAGTCGTAAGGTCAGCAGCCAATCCTCGTCGGATATTGCCAGTACTGGCGGATATCTTACGTGATCTGCAGGATCTATATCATTTGTAGGATTCCTGGTAAGGGCGTCAACATGGACCATTTTTGTACCTGGTCTATACTCGATATGACAGTCAAACTCCTGCAAGGCAATCTACCCACGGGCAATCCGGGGTATCAAGTCACGTTTATCAAACGTAGATCGCAGTGCACTGCAATCGGTAACAACTTTGAACGGTTTCCCTAAGAGGTAAACCCGAAACTTCTTCAAAGAGCATACAACTGCAAGAGTTTCTAATTCGTACGAGTGGAAGTTTCTCTCCTCTGGGGTAGTCTGGCGGCTATAATACGCTACAGGATGGAATGGGCCTTGGCTTCCCATTGGACGCTGGAGTAATATTCCCCCGATACCTATCTTGCTAGCATCCGTGTGGAGCTCTGAATTTTGGCAGAACCTGGGCGCATACCATTTGCGCCAATTTCGTACCCCAAGTAGTCTATTTTCGTTCGTAAGAAACTGCATTTAGAAAGGTTCAGTTTCAGATGCGCATTTTCTATCAATTTTAAGACCTCTTCTAAATGTTGTTATACATTCAAACGTTTCACCAAAAATTAACAGGTCATCTAAATAAACTGTGGTTTTATTAAATCGAACCTGTCCCAGGACGTGGTTCATCATCCTTTGGAAGACGGCTGGAGCATTTTGCTAGTCCGAACGGAATACGATTATATTCGTAATGATGATTGAATTGGTAATAACCTGACATCAGATCTAGTGTGATGAACCATGCCTGTTCCGATAACCTCGCCACTTCATCCTCTATTATTGGAATAGGGTATCTCTCTTTTATGATCAGAGAATTTAGTTGCCTGTAATCTACACATAGTCGCATACCACCGTTCTTCTTCCGCACGAGTATTATCGGGCTAGCGTAGTTAGAAGTTGATTCTCGGATGATGCCCGCTTTTAACATCTAGTCGACCATTTCACGAACCTTCTCTCGTTCATGGTACCACAGCCGGTACGGCCTGTAAACTACGGGACGCTGGCTGCTCAACTCTATGTTCATTTCTGCCGCGTTCTTACATCCAAGGTCTGCCAAACCATGCGCAAAACACTGTTTATGACGCCTTAGCACGTCTAGAAGCTTGGTTTTGGTTTCTTCTGAAACAGTTTCATCTAGTTGTACTAGGCTTTCGTCGAATTTAATAGCCGAGTTAGACTCGGTGCTAATGCTCATAGCTGTAGGAATTTCCCCGCTCACAAGTCTATAAACAGAGTCTACTCTTTCCGCTCTGGCGACTATCGAGTTTTCCTGAAGCTGACATGGAACGACGCAGGGTTGTACGGTGACGTAGAATGAACCGTCTTTGACTGCGTAAACCCCGCCATAATATAACTTCACTAACTATCACATTGCCGGTAAAAGTTCCAGTCTTGACCTTGACGCTAGCAGCCCCTTGAAGGCTACAGTGTGCTACAAGACTGACCTTGTGAAGCCGTTCATCGCTATCATCTTGAATGAAGTTAGGTAGTTCCGAATCAACGTGTAAAAATTGTAGCTTATTCACGTCTTTGTAAATAACTATGTGAGGTTGTTCGGTGAAGATTTGCCCTATAAGCAAGTCCTTCTCCAAGAATTGGTCCTCCACTACGTGACAACAGACAGTTGCCGTCACACCGTCTATGGATAAGTTTAGATTTACAGAGCCCAATGAACTCACAAGGCTATTGCCGAAACCTTTTATAGTGGATGGAATATGGTCGTGAGATAACCCGAGATTTGCCAAACATGACTGAGCAATTAAGGTAACCTCACTGCCCAGATCAATGTACGCTTGCTTCGGCATGTCCTCTACTATAACCTCCTTGGTAAATTTATCGTTTGGTTTTAAACTACTTATAAGCATAGTTTTCGCCACCCCGTCGGCCTTACTTGATCTCGTCTCTTGTTTGTAACGACAGAGTTCAGCTTTATGGCCTACTTTGTCACAACTGCTGCATTTCACCAGAGGCTTTGGGCATCTAAAAAAACGGGTGCTCTTTCTCTTTGCAATTGTAACAGAACAACCCAGGATTGTTTTTTTTTTTTATTTTTATGCAAGAGCGATTATTTAATTTATCGTCGCTCGTATTTGAATTACGATCCATCGAATATAATTGTTGAGGGGTGTAAGGATCTCTATTATTGCTAATCAAGAACTTCAATAAATCGTCAGGTTCCTCGCACCGTAGTGCTAGTGCGCTAGACCTCGTGGTCCTGTCACTAATTCCGTGGACAACACAGTCGACGGCGCGCTTGCCGATTATATAACATTGGTTAAGGAGGGAAAGTTTTTCATAAAAGTTGTTTTGAATAGGTTCATTAATCCTACTTTTGCGCTTTAACATGTCTTCAAGCAACTGCCCATAGTTTTGGTCGCAAGGAAAGGCGCTTAATAGTTTGGCTTGCCATTCCGACCAGATATACAAAATAGAACTCTGACTTTCGTACCATGTTTTAGCTAGCCCGGACAGTTTCTGCATAGCAAAATGTACAGTGCTCCTCTCGTCCCAGCCGTAGACCATCGCACATTCATTAACCTTTTTAAGCCAAATATCCACGCGCTGGTTTTTCTCTGAAGGATTAAACTCAGGTATTATGTTTTTACTATCTCTATTCGACATTTGTGTGCTATGGCCCGGCTGTGACGGGAGGACATCTGTAATGGACTTAATAATCTGAGCTACGTCTTTAGAAGAAAATAATGGACTACGTAACCTTTTTGAATCTCCTCGATAGTCCCCATCGGGTACACGGTTGCGGCCACGGCTGGTACCACGGCTGCGGCTACGGCTGCGGCTACGGCTGCGGCCACGGCTGCGGTGACGGCTGGTACCACGGCTGCGTCGACGGCTGCGGCTGAGGCCGCCGCGTGTCGCTCCTTGTGGTGACCCGTGGCGCACGCTCCGCTGGCGACGTTGCTCCGTGTCTCGTTCTCGTTGCAGCTCGAGCTCCAGCTGGCAAACTCGCTTCTGCACTCCGTCTGAAACTCGTAGCCGGAGATTGTGTGCATTAGATATCAATTCAGGCAATATGAACGGTGTCAAGACAACAAAATACCCAAAATCTCGAAAACTATGCGTCCTACGCAAAAAATAATGGAATTTTGATCCCCCTTATAAACCCCCTGACCGCACAGTCGGGATACACAAAATGGTTTTTTTTTTTGTTACTTTATTTCGAACTTTTTCTAGTTAACAAGATAAAGCTATTCAAAGTTACTTTGGAAATATAAAAACACAATGAACTGGGAATGTAGGTAGTTTTTATGCATACACGTAACAACATTATATGAGTTAACGTTAGATTAAAACTTTAGTCAAGCAAACAAACAAAAGCTTTAAATAGATCTGACTGCATAGGTTATAATCAAGTTGTAGGCGTGTACTTACGTTTTCATTGGTTAGGTAATCCCTGGCTTCTGAGGTGTAAACTGCCTATCCTCAACTGAAGGTGTTTGACGATAATAATTAAAACTCAAATATATATAAATGACAATGTGAGTATAATTCTTGAAATACCAAAAGTAACTTAGCATCTTTACATTACAATTTCGTACGTCCGCTCGCCTCGAGCGCTGGATTCGAATTGCCGTCCGTTACGAATGTCACGCCCCACCAAGCGGCCACCAGTGTGGCCAGTCGATGAAATATTATTTACCGGTAAATTACCGGCAAATAACCGGTAAATTTAGGGCTATTGTTAGGAAACCTTACAGGAAGTACATATTTGTATATTACAACTGAGAGAAAATTGTACGTGTAACATTCATATAAGTATGTACCTATATATGTATTACGAGTATTTATAGTACGATAAAATAACTAACTAAACTAATTTTACTGATTCATAAAAAAAAAACTTTCTGAAGACTTGATAACCTACTTTTTTGAAGTCGGTTAAAAATATGAAACCACTAAAATCTCCCTCAGTACAATACCTAGATAACTGTATTGATCGCACGGGGTGTGTTGATAAGGGAGTGTATAAATTCTGCTGATAACACGGCCGGGGTATTGTTCCACGGGGACTCGCCAGAGATCGGGTGAGTTTTTGTACGAGAATTATTTTGTATAGATATTGTGTGATATCAAGTGTTTTTTTCTTAATTAATAACTACTTTTTAATTTTATTGATTGGGTAAAACTTGCAAGTTATACTTTTTTTAAATTTGCATAGGTTATTCGTATAGAATGCTGTTATAGACAGTGTAATGTCAAGTTATTCTAAATGAATAAAACCTCTTATGAACTAGGCAAAAATACCACAATATTTTTTGGAAGATTCATTATTATAGGGTTGTTGACTGTAATTTAACTCTCAATACAAATCAATTATTCTATTATGGTCCCGGCTGTTAGTCTAGTACGGCAGTCGTTAAGCCATGCCAGAGGCCCTTCGGCCGGTTTGTAAACTCTCGACACCAGAGTTGGCCTCTCTGATTCGATAAGAAGAATTATTCTATACATTCGGTTTGTCAATCTTTAAATAACGAAATGTATCAAATAATCTCTCGTAGATTCACATTTATACAAGTAACTAGTAGGTGCTCGCGGCTTCGTTCGAATTAGAATTTTAAAAATTGCATGCCCTATTTCACCCCTTAAAAAGTGGCATTTTTCATCCAAAGGTTGCCTGGAAGAAATCGCTTAAGGCGATAAGGCCGCCCATTTGTACGTTATTATTTGTTCATATTTTACTTTGTACTATATACTTGTGTTGGTGTGCAATAAAGATATATATTATTATTATTATTTCCAAAAATCCTTTCTTAGCGGATGCCTACGTCATAACGTCTAACTGCATGCCAAATTTAAGCCCGATACATCCAGTGGTTTGGGCTGTGCGTTGATAGATCATTATGTCAGTCAGTCAGTCAGTCACCTTTGAGTTTTAAATATTTAGATTGTGCATGTAAAAATTATGTATCTTTACCCTTTTGGTGAAGCGAAGCACTACTCATACTATCGATGTAGATAAAGTTATTGATCTGTCTGTAGAAGCTTTGATAAGCTCTGATAACGTTGTAGCGACGCTTCCAAAGTAAACCGTTTAAAACAATGCCTGGTATTTTAACTAGCTCCTAAAAAGGAGGTTAAAATATGAGTAGAACAGCAGTAACTGGTATTAGTTTATCATCATCATCATACACAGCCCTTGGGATCCCACTGCTGGGTATAGGCCTCCCTTTGTATGTGCCATCTGAGTCGATTATGTGATTAGTTTATAACATGCATAAATAAATGAAAAACTTTTTAAGCATAAAATTGTTAGCCATTTTGAATGTACCTCGCTCCATCCTCGATTGCTTACCATTAGGCTAATTACGGTCAAGCTACGTGTTTAAAAAGTACCTAACAAACGGTGTCCTTTTTGATTCGTATTTCTTGTTCCTCATCACTGAGGACCGTGACCCCCCACAGATATAGTTTATTATACGAAAACTCCCCTAATTAAGGCGCCCACAACGATGTATCTGTCCAAGAAAACTCCCCCAACGAATTAATTCTGCGGGGAGTCACGACCCTCAGTTATGAGGAAATACGACTCATAGAGAGACTGAAACTTTTAGGCAGATACGTCGTGGTGGGTTCCCATTTCCTTTACGATATAAAACCATGCCAAATGTATAGTATTGAAACGAATCCGAAATTAGTTACTACAGAATGTTAAAACCAACACCAAAACAAGATGAACTAATAACGCGCAAGTACTTTTATTATGAAAAGAATTCCAAAACGGAGACAATAGGTGTGTCTGTTTGTACAAGTGTGATCAAATTCTACTTATGTATATACATATGTAAGATAATATCAGGTTTGGTATCTTTACCACTATTTGTTTATCTTTGTGTGGTAAGTTTGGGTAAGAGTGGCGAGCTCTGGTGTCCAGAGTTTAGGAAATGGCCTAGGTTTATTCATGTTCTTTAATCACAACTTAACTGTGTTTCTAATTTTTGGTTTCGGCTCCTGATTTGGCTGAAAATTTCTAGGTATCCTGAAAAATCACAGTTTGTACTTATACACAAATTTATATCTAAAGTAAATTATTATGATGCCTATTTGATTTATATGGGAATAATATCGGAAATTACTGATGTTATTTTAACAATAGATCTATACAGTCTTAAATCTACATAAGAAAAAAAGTTGAGTAGAATATTGCATCGCGTAAACACGCATTGTTAGTAGAAAATATCCCGACCTATTTTGATTCCAGGATTCTGTAATGTTAATCGTATGTAAATTCCTTCAACATTTCAATGGAAAAATCTTAATATAACAATGTAAGCCTTAGAAACACTATCATTCTACATCTATATGAAAACGAAGGTCAAACCAAACAAATGCATACAAAACCCTAGACTATGTCAAAGGTGTAAACTTCCAAGGCATTGTAGTCCAATAATAGGAATAATTGGAATATTTATCGATTTGAACCTCGCTCGAACCCGAGCCCGCGTCATTCCCTCGCGATGCATTTTCATGAACACATAGAATACAATCATACTTCTAAAAACTTCAACTTTTAACACTAAGATATAATACCAGTCAGAAAAGTTTCTTACCTCTTTGTAATAACGTTCCTAATCGCAGTTAGTCAATGTTCGAATGAGAACAGAGTCGATTCTCGCACCAAAGCGGTGGTACCTGACTGAAGCCTCCTCGGCGCATACATGAAAAAAAAGATGGCCGCTCGCATATGTGAAGGCGGCGCTCCTGCGCAGGCGTCGCCTCACCACTCAGTAGCATGTGAGCCGCCGCGCCGCGCGCACGTCTCGACCGCAAGGAACAGAAACGAAAAATGCTCGAAATTAAAAAATGTGACTCCGAAGTTCAAATAAGGTTATCGGTCTCTGTTTGCGCGTAGGATATCCGCGGCTTTGAGGTGAGTTTTGTAATGTTTACTCTTAGCTCTGTTTGCTTTTGATTAGAGCCTCGCTCCGATGGCTCGCTTTTTGAAATATGTTTTATTTAGTATTCGCCGCCTTTAGTCACGGCTGTGACGTCACGCTGAATTAACGTTTTCAGGGTTTTTCAATTGTCGTCAGATTGTTCGTGTGACGACAGTTGTACATTTTTTACAGGCAAAGTATTTACAATACTTTGTTTTTTTATTGCACACGCATGAATAAACGTTTCTACTATTTAACGTATAATTTGACCATTCAACCAGATAAAAAAAACATCGAATTGCTTTTTAAAAAAATCCTGAAACAAACTGCATTAATAATTTTATTCCTACGTAAAACTACTAAACACTAAAATAACTGATGTCTAATTGAAATCACTTTTAGCTGCTATTTGTTTCACATTTGTCCCTCTCATGCCAAATCGATACCAAAGCTTACGAAAATCAATCCAAATTTGTTCCAACTAGACACTAGACACGAGATAGGGGTTCGGCAAGAAGGCACCGTTATACAGTTGAGGTTCCAAAGACTCGCACCAAGCGCTTTGCTTCGACTTTCATCGTGCGAACAGCCCAACTGTGGAACTCCTTGCCCGAATCTCTATTCCCATTGAACTATAATTTGTCGGTCTTCAAGTCGAGAGTAAACCGGTTTCTTCTAGGCAAGCGCGCTACATCGTAGACTATAACGTTGCTTACCATCAGGGAAGTTGTAGTCAAGCGTAAGCCTATATCATGTAAAAAAAAAGATTAAGTAACAGTCACACAATCCTCAAAAAATTCACAAGCATCAAATTGGAGTGTTTCGACTTCACAAACATACATACATTGTATAGATAAACACATGATTCATAAATATATATTTACTGAGCAAGTCTCATGTTCAAGTCTGGTGATAATTATGATAAAACTCATTATCAATGTTACACGCCCTTTTTCGGAGATCCCCGCGTCGTGAAATGATAAGCTAGCTTTACGGTTTTATAACTAAAAACGTTAATAAACTAGCTAAATATTGTGGGAATTTACTTAAAAAAAATCTCTTGCCTTTTTGACTTTCGCATCAGGCAGGTATTCAAAGCAAATAAAAAATATAGTTGGTAGTAAACCTTCCAAATATTCATTTATCTTTTGCTAAGCGAAATAACGGAAATCAGAACTTTGCTCTTAAATTTTAAATGAATGGACCAGGCAAAATAATTAATTAATTATCTGGAGTTAACAGATATCTTCTAGGTAAGCGTGTTACACCCTAGGCTGCTGCAATGCTTAACATCAGGCAGGCTGTTGTCGAACACAAATTTATCACAGGTTAAAATATATTGAGCGATATTTGTAAACCATGTCCATTTATAAAATTGTGTACTATAATTTAATGTTTAATTTTATTAAACGACTAAAATCGAACTCCATTTAGCGCTATAATGACACCAACAATACTTAACATCAATCTAACCCTAAAACACCATACAGTGAAACATGAATAATAATAATAGTTTAAATACAATTTGTTTTATGTACTTTTTTTTAATATGTGTCAACAATAAAGAGTTAATCTATCTATCTAATACGACTGGTATATATAATATGCAGAGAAGGTTAAATTGTTATTTTGTATGTTATTCAAACAACCCGCATTATAATCCATATTACCCGTATGTACGTTATACGTGTGGTTTACTATTTTTGTACTACCTACCTTTACATGCTTTTATTTTACTAAACTCCAAAAAGATTAGAATTTAAATGAAATTGTGTCGTTTTTCATAAGCACGAAACAAGTGACGACTGAATAAAAAAAATCCAATAGAAAATGAAACTTACTGAAATTCGTCAAGTATTTTACTTTATACCATTTCAAATCAAATCAAATTGTTTATTTGCAAACATGGGTAGAGATAATCGACTTTTATATGAAGTGTATCCACATTCCACCTTTCGGCATGCAAAAAAAAAATATAAAATTTTCAATAACTATAATATAAAGTTAAATTTTAGTTATTTAAGACTTGTATAAGTAAAGACAAGTGTACGGATTTTCTATCATAAAAAATGCACCATCTCGTCTGAATTATATAAATTAAAAAAAAATCTGATACCTATAACATTTGCAGACGACAATTCAAACATAGATTAACAAATCTCACAGACAGGTCATAAAAACCTCAACTGCATGTGCATTGATACTAGAAGCGACAAGGTTGGCAACGCATCGCTTACCTCCAAGGTTACAATATTTATTATCATTTGAAAGCATATTCACGTAATAATAGAACGGGACGGCGATACTAATTACGAAGAGACCGAGCGAGACGACGATAGTTAATTGTCTTGAGATTTTTATAAATCCTTGGAAGAAAAGAAATGTGAGACAAGAATGGCAGGAAAATGTGGAGAATTGTTGGTGAAGAGGTTTTATAATGTTGTTAGGTATAATATCGAGTAAAGAAGCTTAGCTCTTACATTATGAGATTTCAAAGAAAAAAAAGAAACCGCTGTTAGCGATAAGGCCGCCAGTTGTGGCACTATTTTTAAGTCTTTTGTGTTTTTTTTAGTCTTTTTCTGTATGTGTATCATCAGTATGCTTTACTTTTATACTATTGTTCCTAAGAAAGTCAGACATTTGATCACTAGGTCATCTGAAACGATACTTACATAAGCTACACCTAGTTGAAAGTGCTTATCTATCAAAGCACCGATCTTTGATCAAAAACTGCTGATTTACCGATATACAGACTTACTAGTAAATGAAACTCTGGAAAAATATATAGTGGTTAGCGGAAAAACACTATATATTTTCCAGAGTTTCATTTGCAATGGATTACCGCAAAGTAACGCCTGATATAATATCTTAGAATTACTAGTAACTGACCATACAATATTAAGGCCAGCATTAGGACATCAAAATAAAAGAAAAATGTAGGTAAACATCTTTTGGATGTTCATGAAATGTTAAATCGCCTGTTCCATAACAAAAGTTTGTTACATGCTTACGAAAGGTTTTCAAATGAAATCGAAATATTCTTATTGCGAGTAAAGACGTATTGAAGTATCTCGATTTTTTTGCATGAAATAGACTCTCGCTGAACTACAACTTGCCTGATGTTAAGCAACGTTATAATCTACAATCTAGCGCGCTTGCCTAGAAGAAACCGGTTTACTCTTTAATTTCCACAAGTCATAGAACCAAATTAGCTGCTTTTGACTACTACTGCTTTATTTCAAAGTTTATACATCACTTAGCAGTAACCTTGTATAAGTTATATATGTATTTGCTTTACTAACCTACCTACGAACAGATGCCGATCTGCAAATATTTGATCGCAGTCTGGGACTTTGGGACCCCTTCATACCATCTTGTATGTTCGTATAAATAAAATCATTTAAAGATATTGTAAACTTATAACTTACCAATTATTTTCTAAGTTACTCGATTTGCGAGTAATTAACTTTATAGGTATAACAATCATAACGTAGTTAAATGAAAAGACGATGTTTTTAGCACATTTTCTGCTTAAGTAGTTTTGATTTTGATTGAAACAGTAATCTAGGCAACTAAGGCAATATTGTCGTAATCGTTAATTTTGAAATATTACAAACTTTAGATAAGATATTGAATCAGGAGTTACTTTGCGGAAATCCATTGCAGATAAACTCAGAGTGTCAAACCCTAGATGAAGTAAAGTAAAGCAATTTTTTATTTCCATACCCCTTATTGTATAATTTTTGCATGATTCTACCTTTTGCTTTAGTTGGAACTGTGTTGCAACAGACAGGTTCTTCCGTATACACTGATAACTACAGTGCATCAATTTGAAAGAAAGAAAGAAAGAAAGAAAAACATTTATTGAGACAGACTAAAAGACATATACACACATATATACAATAAATAAAAAAGTCTGTCCCAATACAACATTTGTACATGCTTAGGCTTATATGTATATATGTATGTACATATATACAAAGTTGAATAGACACTTATATACAACGGTCGTCAGGCTGAGCGAGTCGTAACTAATTATATTTGTCGCATCCTTGACACCCATACCCTCCAGCCTTAGCAGCACACTGTACTCAGCTGTACGAGCTTGTAAGGAGAATTGTTATGTTAAAAACATGAAGCTCACATGTTATGGAATTTCCTATGTCGTCCTCGGACTGAACTATAGGTCGCTCTTCATCGTCTAAGAAAATACTGATAAAATTAAGATTAAAATCAGTTATCCATCAGGAAGCTGCAATGCTACTCACATTCCTACAGATACACAGACCGACTTCAACATTTAGTTCTACTTCCAAAAAGACAAAAGAATAAGATTTAATTAATATGTCCACACATTTTGTCGAAAATACATTTTTGCTAAATTGTATGTTGTACCGACTTTACAGAATGACCAATATTACTTGAACCAAAACTTACGTAGACTACTTTTTATCACAAAACAATGGAAGAAAATCCGTGAGCATTCATCAGTGTTGCATTGAAAATATAGTTTTTATTGTAGGTATATGAAATTTCTTTACGTACGACACGGCTCAAGTAAATAGATGCCCTTCAGAATAACTTGTTCACAATTTGTGTTTGTGTTTTCAGAAACATTTAACCTGTAGGTTATATTACACAGTCTCGAGTATCTGTAACGAAACTAATTAAAATAACAATAACATCTTACTTTAGCCGTGACAAGCGTTATTCGCTTTCAACCTTATTTTAACCTACAGAGAAAATTCAGTAAAAACACCTAATTTAATGATACTAATCTGAACCTTATTTATGAAGAATTAAAGCATGTTGTTTCAAATACATTTTACAGATTTTTCAGTAACATTTTCCTGAGAAAATACATTTAAAATACCGAAATTAATTGTACTAACTTCAACCTTACTAATAAAGACTTAAATATTTCAGATTTTTCAGTTACATATTCTCGGTAAGACATCGTTGCATTTCTGAGAAGCCATCCGTAAAGAGAATCTGTTTGAGAGATGACGTTTTTACCTAACTCGGTGTAATTGGTTAAATAAAAAGTAGTCTGATTTACGTAACAGAAAAAAAAAATATTTTACAAATTTTAACCACTGTAAATACCTATGTAGTATATGTCTTTTGAGAAGTATGAATGATTATAATGCTTAATTGTTGAATCAAAACCCCTATTCACAAGTTAAAACGAAATTTTACAACGAAAAAGCAAGCCTCAGGGCAAAGGATTTCCCCTTCGCCCTCCATGTGTCCCGGTCGACAGCTTCCTTTATCTAACTGACTGACTGACAGATCTATCAACGCACGAAAGAATTTTTGACATGCCACTTTTAAAGGGGTGAAATAGGGGATGCGCTAGTTACCCACTAGTAAAGTTATAAAAAGTATTCATATTCGAGTATAGATAGGCGATACTTATTTATGAACATACAAAATCAACACCCTCTTTCTCTGTGTGTCGGTTAAAAGCAACAATCACTTGACCTTGCTGTACAGCTACAGATGAGTCGAAGCGAGACCAAACTTGTAGTTGACGCGTGTTCTGAGAACTGTTATTGGAGATCCTTTGTAGTTAGAAGTGGAAAAAAAATCATATATATAAATAAAAATAAAGAAATATTTTAGGACATATCACACAGCGCCATCTAGCCCCATACTCGTACTAAGCTTACGCTTGTATCATGGGTACTCGATAACGGATATAATAATATTATACTTTAGTTTAAGTAGATACATATTATTAAAAACACCAGCAAAATAAAGAAATGTATATTAAACTTAAACCTAGAGCAATCTTTATGCAAGCGCGCCAGATCGTAGAATACAACGTTGCTTAACGTCAGGCGAGTTGTAGTCAAGCTAAAACCTATAAAGTTTAAAAAAAATCTAGTGTCCTAACTGGCAACCTTATATCGCTTTGTGCTTTTATTGGTGCGTTAGTCCAAGATATTTGTTATTCTTATACAAACTGTAGTATAACTAGTAAGATTTTAAGAGGTAACTAAGGAGGGATAAGTCTTCCTTTCATACTTCTTTCTCAATTTTTTTTTAACCTATACTGTCCCACTCCTGGGCAAAGGTCTCCCCCAACTCCCTGCATGCGTCCCGGTCGAAGGCTCCCTCACGCCGGGCACCCTTAAATTTAAATTGGTTGTATGTACGAGTGAACCCTCACATACCAAAGAAGAAATATATGTACTTGTCTCACAGCGTTAAAATTTTATAAAGTTATGCAAACACGTTACCCGAGTAAACTTGAAAAAGTGTTATATTATTAGATTTTGAAGAATCTTGCCGCTACTGGTTTATTATATTTTTGAGATTTCTTACAAAGATGGCCGAATTTTTGACCCCAAGGGTGTTTGTGTTTGGTGTATGGTCTAAATTATATAAATATAAATAAATAAATATAAATATTCCGGGACATTGCACACAGCGCCATCTAGCCCCACACTAAGCAAACGCTTGTGTCGTGGGTACTAGATAACGGATATAATACTTATATACTTTTCTCTTGTAAATACATACTTATTATAAATAGAAACGACCAGACTAAACACAAGTAATTATAAATTTTAAAGTTCATAAATACTTGTGTTACTCGGGAATCGAACCCGCAACCCCTAGATTAGAAGGCAGAGCCACTACCAACTAAGCTAACAGGCCAGTCAACTTGTATCGTTGAAATAAGATGTACAGTGACTTTATTGGGTAACAATTTGACTTACGGAACTGATTAAAATTTGATTATGATGATCGGTTAATGCTTCTAAATACATAAATAAATATTCCGGGACATTGCACACAGCGCCATCTAGCCCCACACTAAGCAAACGCTTGAGTCGAGGGTAGTAGAACTACTAGATAAAGGATATAAGACATGTGTTTCAACTAAGAAAACGTTACAAGTTTTATCGAAATCGGTTCAGCAGTTCAGTTCTGTAGTTTTTAAAACGCGGTTAAATGTTCGTGCCAAAGCAAAGTCATCAGTTTATTTTTTCCAAATTATCATTTGTTTTCAATGTTGCCAGATTTCCTATTGTTGAGTAAGCATTCTTGTAAGCAAGTCTGATACTTGCAAACCGCAAGGAGATTTGCCACCAATAGCTGTCGCGTCAATGACATTGACATGTCTATACAATGCCCACAAATCACACGACAGAATTAACTACAACCTTTACTACAACTCTTTGGTCTAGGTACAAATACAGTTTATTTTTGACGATTTATGAAATACAACACAAAAACAAAAACACTACAAGTATATAAAGTAAACATTTAAATAGCATTGCTACATTTATAAGCACCTCGGGCGGTTTGAATCTACATATACCTCGGCGCTCAAACGTCCTTAATAATTTTACCAATATGTGGTATATAATATGATAAATAAGTTGTCACTTTATTAATTAAATCTTTTTAAAATACCACACGTTGTTACAACATGTCTGTAATAAATAAATACATAGATAGATAGATAGATAATCCTTTATTGTCACACACATATAAAACAAAATTAACTAAAAATACTTTCATAAATTAATCTAGTGCCACAAGTGGCGGCCTTATTGCTAAAAGCAACCTCTTCCAGGCAACCATTGGATGGAGAGGAATAAATAAAGGATTATAAAGGACGTGGTGTACAACAGAAATAGATGCGATAGAATAAATAATATACACAAATATAATTATAATGTACATAAACATAAAGACATACATCCTAATACATATTATACATAATTAGTACAAACATAAACTAATATATAGTGTTAAAATATATATAATATAAAACATATACATGTAGATAATACGTAGAGACAGCAGTTATATTATAGCATTTACATATGTATATCAGCATAATGACAACAGATACCAATTTTTTACTTGACTCTTGAAGCTATCAATTGACTGAGCTTTTTTGATGTCAAGTGGCAGGGCATTCCAGAGTAGAACAGCCTGCGCGGTGAACGACTTGCCATAGACTGCTTTCTTGCATGTAGGATGCTGTAAAGTAAGCCTGTCTGATGACCGAAGAGCAAGGGAGTGGGAAGAATGGATGTATTTGAACCGGGAAACTAAGTAGCGAGGAGAAGAAGGGTTGAAAAGGATGTTGTAAACAAGAGAGAGAATATGGGTATTCCGGCGAAGGCGAATGGGCAGCCACTTGAGCTTCGAACGAAAATGAGATATATGATCAAATTTGCGAAGTCCGAAAATGAATCTGATACAATAATTTTGTAGCCGCTCAAATACATGGTAGGTAAATAGATATAGAAGAGGTATAGCTGTCTCTTTTCCGTTGATATAAAGTTATGTACATAGATATAAAATTATGTACTTGTGATAAAATTACACGAAGGTACTTGTATATAGCAGTGACACGCGAACCGTGCGCATTGTCTGATTGGCGGAAAAAATAACGGCCAAGTAAGTAACGAAGTCAAGGATAGGAAGGTTCTGTAGATTGGATTTAATTATAATTATACTAGATTTTTGTAACTATTGATGTTAATCCCTAGCCTGGTATTTTACTGGATCCGGACATAACACAATATTGTTTCTGTCATCATCATCATCAGCCCACGGTCGTCCACTTCTGGACATAGGCCTCTCCCAAGGCACGCTACTCAGCCCGACTTTGTGCTTCTCGTCTCCACCTGTTCCCTGCTATCTTCATGATGTCCTCGCTCCACCTTGTGGCAGGGCGCCCTACACTACGCTTGCCGAGCCGCGGTCTCCACTCCAGAACTCGCCTACCCCATCGGTTGTCGGTTCTGCGACAAATATGACCGGCCCATTGCCACTTCAGCGTGCTTATGCGTTGAGCTATGTCGGTGACTTTTGTTCTCTGCCGAATTACTTCGTTTCGGATACGATCCCTAAGAGAAACTCCAAGCATAGCCCTTTCCATAGCACGCTGAGCAACTTTGAAACGGTAAACCAATCCTGCTGTTAGTGTCCACGTCTCAGCAGCGTAAGTCATTACTGGTAGGACGCACTGATTGAAGACTTTCGTCTTTAGGCTTTGCGGTATGGAGGACGAGAAAACCTGACGAAGTTTTCCAAATGCCGCCCAACCCAGCTGTATTCTTCTACTGGCTTCGCCCTCGAAGTTGTTCCTACCTAGTTGGAGCGTTTGCCCTAGGTAGACATACTTTTGGACAATCTCCAGAGGGGAGCCATTTACAGCTATCGGTTCCGGAGCAACGTACTCGTTACACATGACCTTGGTTTTATCCAAATTCATCCGAAGACCGATGCGTTGAGATGAATCAGCTAGGTCGTTCAGCATTTGTTGCAGCTCCTCCAGCGTTTCCGCCATTATAACGATATCATCAGCAAATCGCAGGTGAGAGATGTACTCGCCATTCACGTTGATGCCCCGTTTCTTCCACTCCAGTGTCTTAAACATATCCTCCAATGCGTTTGAGAACAATTTCGGTGATATGACATCTCCCTGTCTCACACCTCGGCGAAGGTGGATATGTCTAGTCTGGTAGTTTTGGATTTGAACGATCATGGTCGCGGCGTCATACAAACATCTAATCACCTGGATGTATCGCCAGTCTACTTGGCACCGCTGCAAGGATTCCAGAACATCCCAGATTTCAACGGAATCGAACGCTTTTTCATAGTCCACAAACGCTAGACAAAGCGGCAAATTATACTCTTCAGTTTTCTGTATAATTTGCCGCACCGTGAATATGTGGTCTATGGTGCTGTATCCGCTCCGAAATCCGGCCTGCTCCGGAGGCTGGAAATCGTCAAGTCTTCGCGCAAGACGATTCGTGATAACCCTTGAGAATAGCTTATAGACATGGCTCAAAAGTGAGATCGGTCGATAGTTCTTCAATAATGTCTTGTCGCCTTTTTTGAAGAACATTACGACTAGACTTTTGTGCCAAGCCTCTGGAGTTCTCCCAGTGAAGAGTACAATATTGAACAGATCCTGTAGCTCCTTGATGATAGGAGCGCCTCCGGCTTTGAGGAGTTCTGTTGTTATGCCATCTTCACCTGGGGCTTTTCCATTTTTAAGCTGTCCAAGGGCCATCACGATCTCGTCTGCGCTGACTTCAGGCAGGTCTTCCGTAAAGTGGCGAGTGAGTGTGGCTCTCGTGTCGTCTGATTCTGGCGGTTGATGAGGGGCGTGCGACGTGTACAATTGACCGTAAAAGTTTTCCACTTCTGCAAGGATTTCCGGCATGGAAGTGACAGCCCTCCCCTCCGATGTGGTCAACTTAGTCAGATGGCCTCTACCAAGCGGCTGGTGAAATACTTTAGACCCCCGATTTTGCTCAATCGCTTTCTCAATTCTCAGCGTGTTTGCACTTCGGAGGTCACGCCGTACCAGCTTGGAGATTCTCTTATTGAGATTAGGTTCTTCTGATAAAGTTGACAAGGGAGTAATCCGCCGTTTCTCCATGAGCTCCAGAGTCTCCTGCGAAAGTTTAGACTTTTTACTATTGCCACGTTTTTCGCAAAATTTTGTGCCCTCATCTCGCAAGACGTCCACTACTCTGTTGAGTTTCTGGTCTACGTCAGCAGTAGTTTCCAAGGCGGCAAATCGGTTCTCCAGTTTTATCTGGAACGTTTCATATCCTATAAAAGCTTGAAGTCAATATTCAGAGAGCCTCGTACTAGTCTGTGGTCACTGCCGGTTTTGAACCTAGTTACCACTGAGACATCTCTGAATATGCGCTATATTGTTTCTGTAAACCGTACAAATTATACATATGTCGCTTTAAAACTATAATTATGGTGACTACGTTCCTACCACTGAATTAGGGAACCTATCTATCTATACAGAGGAAAAAGTAATCAATTTAACATGCCGCACAAATAAACGGCACAACTGATTTACTCATTAACGAGTTTCGTGACTCCCCCACAGAAATCATTCATATAGGAAGCTCTTTCGGGTACATACCTACTTCGAGGTGGGCACCCAGATCATTCCAAAGAAGACTCATGTCCTCGGATTTTGTGGTCCCAAAACATGTCAGTATCCACATGATATCGTCGTTCATCGCT
The DNA here is from genome assembly GCA_927399415.1 of Macaria notata. Classification (NCBI taxonomy): domain Eukaryota; kingdom Metazoa; phylum Arthropoda; class Insecta; order Lepidoptera; family Geometridae; genus Macaria; species Macaria notata. Next base: position 770,943 of record OV656750.1, on the reverse strand, counting down.
AAGAAAATTCAAATCTATTCATAACTAAGAAACATGTCATTTGTGTAGGGCTCGAATTGAACCAGGGTCACGTCAGATTGTAAGGTAAGCGCTTTCATACTGAAATTAAATCTTTTGATGACTTTTAACTATGTATGTATTTCTTACTCCCATGTAAGTTGTTTTAAAAATTTACATTTTACTTAAAAATAACTTAACAATACCTAACTTACATTTCCTAACTGAAACCCACTTGTCATTGTCTAATCAATAGCTTAGTTAAATGACTTAACAATTTATGTACATACCTACTTATTATATGTACCTATGTATAGACGAACGGCACGGCAACAAAGTTCATGTATATTTATGTATTGAAATTAATTAGATATTCAATTTACTTACAAGTGCTAACTTGTGTGTTTAAAAAGTTAAAAAAAGTTATTTATTTCATAAATTCTTACTAATAGGAACATTTAGTTGTTCATTAATTATATTTACAATTCATGCTTTCACGTACCTCGGTAGGCCTTAAAGTTAAAAGCTATGTATTGTGGAGAATTTTAACTATTTCGTTCAAATTTAAAGTATTATTTTTGTATGTGGTTATAACTGTTCATCATAAAATTGTGATAAGTTAAAAGTTAGACTTGTAAAAAGAAATAACATACTTTTTTTGAACAAAACTAACGTAAACAGTAAAAAAATAATACGTTTTTGTCTCAATAAATTGATTAAATTATGAGTAGTTTTACTTGACACACCAAAGATAAATCAATGTCCAAATTATCAACTATAAAATAAAAGTAATTAAAAAAACAGTAAGTCTGTACTAATATGATTATAATAGTTTCACATAAGTTTTATTATCTACATAGTTACTACCACCTACTTATTTTATTTTTTACCTTATAAAATTTACTTGATATCACGCATGGCTCACGATTTCTGTGGTAAAATATGCGTGACTTTGTCACAACAATAAACCATTTCTATGGCTTCCAGTGTAGCAGATAAAGATTTTTTAAGTACATATATATGGTAAGTATACGAATACAACATTTCGCCTAAATAACATTGGTAGCATAATAATATAGTAAAGCTTAAAAGCGGGAATCCTATGACCGTTACAAACCTTATCAGTAACATATGTTATCTCTCAAACATCGGATGGGCGTTAAAGTACGTCGATAATATTATTAAATACCAGATAATACGCCAAACTGAGCACGTTTTTTCGACCCATAAAATGACATGTGCATTAGTATTTATTTAATGGATAGATAAACTTTTATTGGCTCAACACGATTGGTGTGAATTTTTATGGATTTCGCGTAAATTATGAGTAAAATTTTCGATAATGAATACTCATGTCTTGTTTATGATAAGTTTATCTACGATTTTTGGTATTAGTGAACTTTACGGTTCTTGGAAGTTTTGATTTATGTACATAGGTCAAACATGTTTTAGGCCTACTGATAACTGCTTCATAAGTACAGTACGAAATTACTAAGTACTGATTGAGAGAAGTTTGTTTTTACTATTGACAGACGGATACTCCACATTAGACAAGTATGTATATGGGTCGTAGTAGAGTATGCTTGTATGTACTTATAATTGCTATTATTTAATACAATTTATCTTCTACGGTGTAATTAATATAGTAGTCTTTAATACTTTGAATGGAACCCATGAAAACATATACACATATCGTATTATTTAACAAATCGAAGGTGTATTTTTTAGTTTGTCAGTTTGCTACGACGCCGGAGGGATAATCGTGATGTTTGATATGGTGGTAGTATTGGGTCTTGAGACTAACATATCTTTTTCTTATCGAATGAGAGTGGCCAACTCTGGTGTCCAGAGTTTATCAAGCCCTTCTAAGGGCCTCTGACAAGGCTTAACGACTGCCATACTAGACAAACAGCTGGGACCTTCAATAAGCTATCTTTATCTCGTGACAATGCTTACTAAGATTCGGCTTTCGGTTTTTTTATTGCTATCTACAAGTAAATGCAACTTTTTCGTCTTCTTTAGATTAGTTAAAACGCACATACGCTCTCTTTTCACAACAATAGTTCCTTCAACCACACCAAAACCGATTATAGTTATTCCCTTTACCAAAATGTAGGTTATTTCCTATCAGATAGCGGCCGATACTCGAGTATTCCATTAATAGATAATACATGAAAGCACTTCGCGTTAATCTATCGATCGGTGCGATCTGATTCCGCCTATCGATGCAGTATAGGGCATAGGCAAGTATATTAATACTAACTATAAAGGGTTAATGATAAATGACTTCTTAGATCATAATTATTACTTACCTTATCTCTCTTGAGTCGTATATTTCCTCGTGACTGAGGGTCGTGACTCCCCCGCAGAATAAATTCGTTAGGGGAGTTCTCTTGTGCAGACACATCGTGGTGGGCGCCCAGGTCCTTCCACGGAAGTCACATGTCCTCGGATATTGTGGTCCTCAAACATGTCGGTTTCCTCACGATGTTTTCTTTCACCGTTAAGCGAGTGCAAATCCATACGTAACTTGAAAATACAAATCATTGGTGTTGGATTCGAACCAGGGTGCGTCTAGATGAAAAGCAGACACTGGAACCGCTGAGCCACACTCGCTTTTTTACACACTTACCTTATGGTCAAATGCAAATCCATTTCGATTACAAAATATGTTTTTTTTATTACGTGTGATAGGTTTACGTTCGACTACAGCCTGCCAGATGCTAAGCATTGCAGACACGCTTACCTAGAAGGTACCTAGATTTGAATTTGATTGAGATGAAATGAAGTTGGTCCTCAAACGAGACACCCGCAACACACCGATAGACGCTCGCCGATACATTACATTATACCATGTATGTAACATTATGAACGTTATGACATGTCACTCAGTCAGTAGTGTTAAACAAACAAACAAACAGACAGACGGTTCGATGGTTCTTAGAAGAATCTGATTATTGTTCCTCGTATTAAATACTACTTACTTATTAACTAAACAGTATATCATATACATATATATAACATTATATCATAGATAGATATATAATTGTTTATTATCACACACATATAAAACAAAATTAATAAAAATACTTACATATACTACTCTAGTGCCAGAAGTGGTGGCCTTATTGCTAAAAGCAACCTCTTCCAGGCAACCATTGGATGGAGAGGAATAAATAACGGACGTGGTGTACAACAGAAATAGATGCGATAGGATCAATAATATACACAAACATAATTATAATGTACATAAGTCATAACTTTCAATTAATAAATTAGTTTGAGTATATCGCTAGATCGTAGATTATAACGTTGCTTAACATCAGGCAAGTTGTAGTCAAGCGTGAGCCTATTTCATGTAAAACCAAACAACTTCAAAATATCATTATTAAATTAATTAGTAAGTTCACAAGCTAATAATAGTTAGGAGTATATAATCACAAGTAAATTATTATTTCATCGATAAAATATAAACTAATTAATAGGTTTCCTTCCAAATGTTCCTTCACCGTTTATCGATACATATTTTATACATACTTTTTGATAAGCAAGTCTGTTGACCGGTGGATTAAAAACTGTACTTTTTACCACTATGCTATTCTCTTACACGATTTCAAAGTAAAAGTATTTTTATATATACAGATATTCAGCGTGACCGACACGTGTCGTAATAAAATAACTTCTACGAGTACAAGCAGCGCTCTGCAGTTTTACTCACGTGAAAACCTACGTAAATAAAATAAAATAAAAATAAAATAAAAATAGCCTTTATTTCCCTTTGAAGTTATACATGCACAATTTTAATTACTACAAAAAGTCAATCACTTAAATTCTTATACATGTCACAATTATTACAAGTCAATAACAAATTAGATTAAAAAATTATAAACTTGATGTATGTCATAATAAATTCTAGTGTACTCGTATGTTGAATGTCAGAATGTTAGCATTATTATTTATGCGCGTCTTCAGGGATCGTCCAGTGTTGGACGAAGGCCTCCTCCAACTGTTGCCACCTGTCTCTGTCCTGTGCTGTCCGGGTCCACAACTTCCCAGCTACCAACTGTATTTCATCCCTCCATCTTCTCACCGGTCTTCCTCGCTCTCTTTTACCATCCCTGGGTTCCCAGTGTAGCACTCGTTCGCTCCACCTGTTGTCGGTGAGCCTCGCATTGTGGCCAGCCCACTTCCACTTAAGCTTCGCGGCTACATGTAGAGCGTCCACTATTTTGGTTTTTTGGCGTATAATTTTACTGTTTACGCGATCTCGCAGTTTGAGTCCGAGCATGCTTCTTTCAGTCGCTCTTTGAAATGTTCTTATTTTAAGTAACACGTCTTTATTTGGGGCCCATGTTTGGCAGCCATATAGCAGGGAGGGTATGATGGTAGTTTCAAAAACCTTCTTTTTGATATGCATAGGAAGATTGCTTTTGAAAATTTCCTTGTTTTGCCAATATTTTTTCCAACTGATAGTTATGCGTCGTTGTACTTCCTTTGCTGTCCTGTTGGTTATTTCTATGTTTTGTCCGAGGTAAATATAATTTTCTACATACTCTATAATTGTATTGTCAATATTTATAGGTATTCTTTCGTCATTGGTCATAATCTTTGTTTTATCTCTGTTCATGTAGAGTCCACAAATTCTACTTTCTGTCTCAAGACTGTAGAGCATCTGTTGTAGATCTGAGTGACTCTCCGCGAATAATACTAGGTCGTCTGCAAACCGTAGGTGACTCAGATATTCGCCATTAATTTTGATACCCTTGCTCTCCCAATCTATTTTACGAAAAATCCTTTCTAGTATAGCTATGAATAGCTGCGGAGAGATAGAGTCACCTTGTCTGACGCCTTTCTCTATGTTAAATGGTGTCCCAACAGTTTCTAGTCTTATTTTAGCATTGCAGTTGTCATAAATATTCCTGAGTAGAGTTATATACTTGCTTCCGATTCCTAGCTCTTGTAGAGTCATCCAGAGCTCGCTGTGTTTTATAGAATCAAAAGCTTTACTATAGTCTATGAATGCTATATAGATTTTTTTGGCAAATTCTTGGTATTTTTCTATTATTTGAGTCAGTGTAAAAATATGATCAATCGTAGAATAGCCTTTCCTAAAGCCTGCTTGCTCTCTCGGTTGGTTTGTTTCTATTTGCTTGGTAATTCTTTGAAGTAGAATCGAGCTAAATATCTTGTACAGTGTTGGCAATAAGCTAATCGGTCTGTAATTTCCAATGTCGCTTGGGTCGCCTTTTTTGTAGAGCAGCGTCACAGTACATGTTTTCCAGGAAATTGGCACACATTCTTGTTCCATCATTTTATTAAACAAGTCCGTTAAGATAGGATAGATAGAATCTTCGAAAGATTTAATAACGTCGCTCGTGATTCCATCCTCGCCTGGGCTTTTGTTAGATTTCAATTTATTTATTATAATTCTTGTTTCAGATAATAAAATCGGTGGGCAAAGTTCATCTTGCTGTGTTGTTAGAGATTTTAAAATATGCTCTTCATTTCCGTTTGCTTCTTCTTTTTTGTACAGGTCTGTGTAAAATTCTGTAGCAATTTTTAAAAGATCTTTACGTGACACTACTTGTTTGTTGGAGTTTTTCGGCCTGAGATCCGTCACCCACTGTTTTGATGAGTCTAGTTTTTTAAACGCTCGTCTTGATGATCCTGAATTGTTAATCTCTTGTAGAATGACATCTTGACGATACTTGTTGTGATTTCTCTTGATTTTCCTATTTATTTGTTGATATAAATTTCGTAGTCGTTTCCTTTGAGCAAAAGTTCGTTTTGTAAGTTTTTTCAAATTTTCTCTTTCAGTTATCAAAAGTTGGATGTCTTCTGTAATTATTGCTTCCGTATATTTAGTTTTTTCAGGTCTTGGAGGTAACTGCGTGATGCATTTTTTTATAGAGCTGACTAAGTTTTGATATGAGGTCTCAATATTCTCTGTATTTTGAAGATTTTCCAAACGTAGCATGCTTTTTAGCGAATCTTGCTCTAGTGGTGTTAGGAGTTTTGTAGGACGTCGTCCAAAGTGTCTTCTGGAATGTTTAGATATTCCATCTAGCAATATTTCGCACCTTACAGGTCTGTGGTCGGAGCTGAACGATGTTACCAGTACCTCTACATTTTTGACAATTTTTGAATTATTTACTATTATATAATCTATCTCGTTCATTGTGTTTCCGTCTGGTGATTTCCAAGTCCATTTGTTTTTGTTATTTTTATGGAAAAGAGTATTAGATATGACAAATTTATGTTCATAACAGAAGTCAATTAATTTAATTTAAGAAAACCTACGTAGTTCTTATTAAATAAAAACTATTACTAACTTTCAAGATTAAATGATTCACTCATAGTATTTTTTTATAAACATAAAATATCATTCTGATTTTACGAAAAGTCTAAATTCTGAACACACACCTAAATAAAAAATGCTAATATTTATCACGCTAAGTGTCTGTCACGTTCAAAGTCTGTAGATATAAATCGACCTTTACTCCGCTTTACAAAAGTAAACGCTTTATTAATTTCGTAGAAAAGAGGTTTCGATGAATAAGTATTTATCGAACGGTGTTGGATATCAAAAGAGTTCTCACACGTTTGAATGTTATTACTTTGCATAGATTCCTATCATATTAGGTATTTTGCTGATAAGTTGAAAAAAGATAGATTTATTTGATGTTTAAACAATTTGATTCGAGGTATATTGCTTGGTTCGAAAAAAATTTAGGAGGAATTAAAATATATATGCATGTATTTTGACTAGGTTACATGCGTGGTGTGCATGTATTTTAACTAGGTTGCCTGGAAGAGATCACTCCAAGTGATGAAGGCTGCCTCTGTCCCAATACTATGATCTAAATTTCTTTATGCTTGTTCTTTTGTTATTGGTGTACAATAAAGAATTATTGAATTGAATTGAATTTAGAGATATATATTGAGAAAAAAAGGTAAGCTCAATGCAAAGTTTAAAATGTCGTTTGTATACTTTGACACGAGTAAATTTTAAATTCAAACGAAATGAAATTTAAATTTGTCGTGTTCGTAAAATTTTGACAATTCATCGACACATTTATTTTGAATCGTAATAAATGGGGCAGTTTTTTGTTCTTTTTGTGAAACACGCGATTTTAAATTTAAAATGTTGTAAATTTGAATTTGTGACGCGTTTCTTTCTTTGTTTATGTGACTTGATGGATGCTGTTTGGTTTACATGAGTTTTAGCATAATATCGGGGGCAATTCCTATATTTTGGTATTCAAATTTAGGCTTTATTGAATGCGACTTTGACAGGTCTAAATGGTATCTTATTAATACGCTTTGAACATAAATATTTGAAACTAGTGGATTAAGCTGCCCCCTTAGACAAGAGGCGTATTTTAGTGAGCGTACTGTTGCTCACTTATGGAATAGTAATATAATGTATGGGATTGAATTGGCTGTGCCAAAAAGCTTGTTACGCCTATACTTATGATACCCTTTACTCATGATAGTTAAAAAAGTAGGGTAGTAAAAAGTAGTATAGTTAAGTGATAATAAAACATGCAACGGGCATCCAGAAAAAGGGATTAAACAAGCCAACAAACGCACCTACAATTTTATTAGTAATTACGATTCTTTGACGTAACCTAAGTTTAACTTGCAAGATGGGTCGACGCAGCATCAGTCGCAGGTCAAACCTTAATGAAGCTGGCTAGATATCAAAGCCAGTGGCATATTATGAGAGAGGCCTATACCCAGCAGTGGGACGAGACCGGATGAAGATGATGATGATAATGAAGTCTAAATAATATATGAAACTCAAAGGTGACTGACTGACTGATATAGTGATCTATCAACGCACAGCCCAAACCACTGGATGGATCGGGCTGAAATTTGGTATGCAGGTAGATGTTATGACGTAGGCATCGGCTAAGAAAGAATTTTTGAAAAAGCCGCTTTTAAAGGGGTGAAATAGGGGATGCAAGTTTTACTTCTTAATGCGAGGGCAGCCGCGAGCATCCACTAGTTTAACATAAATCTATTTTACTTATCTACGTAAACCATGCGTATCCGTTACGTAGGTACGTATATTCTTTGTTCATTTCTTTGTTAGGTACAACTCCTTATCTATAGTAAAGTAGGCCACTTGCTTTCCCAATGAGCTTTCCTAAAGGTATGGGGCACGGCTTGTCTATTGTCTAAGCAAGTTAAGTGCTATTTTTAAAAACTAACGCAGATAGTGTGAGGTAAGGAAATTAGTACCTAATTAGTTACCTGTTTTTTTTTTCAAAATGCTATATACAACACATTCCAAGTTCAAAAGTTTGTTATCCATGATACAAGCGTAAGCTTAGTATGAGGCTAGATGGCGCTGTGTGATATGTCCTGTTTTTTATTTATTTCTTAATTTTCGTAACGTTTTCTTGCAGGTAACACCGAAACATTCAAAGCTATATTTGCCGTATCCTTTGTCATTAGCTACACTATTAAAATTGGTTTCGCTCTTCAAAGTCGGTACTTTCTTAATTTCTTTGTTCTATTCTTTGTTGTTTTAGGTGCTTATCTTTAGTAAACTAGGACGCGCTTTCCTTTCCAGTTTTCCTTGAGGAAGTCTTGACTAATTATGTGCATTTATTTTTTTTAAATTAAACAAGTTTGCGCTTGACTAAAATTAACTAACTATTAACTAAAAATAAAAAAAAACTGGTTCACTCTTGCATTGAAGATCTCTAAGCTGAAATTTGTGTAGACTACCCGTTGTCTACTTTGCGAGTTGTATGTTTTAAAACCCACAGTATCGCCCACATATTAAAATTACACTCTTTCGTTTTACACGCTCACCCATCTAATTACAGGCTGCAACAGCCCCCTTAGACAAGAAGCCGGTTTTAGTGAGCTTACTGACGCATACTTATGGAATAGAAAGACCGATGTATGGGGTCGACATCACGATGCGTTCCGAAGGGGGAATTGTTACGTCACCCCCATACATTGGTCTTTCTATTCCATAAGTATGCGTCAGTGCGCTCACTAAAATACGGTTCTTGTCTAAGGGGGCAGATCGGATAAAATTTCGGATTGTAGGTACAGTCTGTATGCTAAAGTCAATCGTTAAACAATTCGAGAGAACTCTGGGGCGGATTAAAAACATCCGTCTTCTAGACTTAAGAAAAAACTTCTTTGACTCATACAACCTCCACGTTTAACCCCTATACAATATACATACATACACAGTTACAGACATACCATCTGGTATTTGTTCAGTTGGTTTACGCTGTCGGTTCTCTTAGGACGCAAGTATACCTATCTTTATACAATGCACATATAACATATGTACCTTAGCATTCAGATTGCTGTAGGTATATTTTAGTATCTATTTCTTATAGGGATGTTTCGCCGGGTTAACCTTTTATTTAGGACTTCATCATCATCATCATCCACAGCCTTCTCTATCCCACTGCTGGGCATAGGCCTCTCTTTGAATGTGCCAGCTTCGTCTATCTTGTGCAGACCTCATCCATAAAGAACCCGCGACTCGTACAATGTCGTCAACCCATCTCGCTGCCGGATTATTTAGGACAACAGTATAAAATTAATATTTACAAAGTGAATTAGAGGTTTATTCGAAATCTCTGTCAATTACATACAAATTATCTCAGCCATTTAAGTGGAAACTTTCCCCTTCGTAATGTTATTCAAACACGATACACAATTTAAAACAAAAAAACAAAATCCTGGTTTGCATACTATAAGAAAACTAATCTAAAAAGATTAATAAAGAAAAGAGATTTTTGGTCAAAAATTCTCTCTTATTGTTTATTTCTTGTTGTTTTTTTATTCGAGAGGCTTGCAAGGTCTACAGAAAAGTGTGACGACTCCATAGTACCACCAAATAGGTCATTTCGTTCATCGCACAAGATGTCCACATACATCATACTAGACCTGTCATCACACACGCATTGTTAACAAAATCCTCTTCTTATGTAAACTGACGAAGCTCAATACAAACTGGTTCTAATTCTCGAGCGGACGTGACTTGAATGGAGACGCCATTTGTAAAATTCTAACTCAGAATGTGGGTTTCGCGCCTAAACACCTGTCAAGTGTCATTTGTTTTTTTTCTAATTATTTATCAAACAGCCAGTATGCAAACTTCATGGTCGTTTGTGTGTTGTTTGATTAGTTTCCAAGCAAGGAGGATGTGTGTCTTTGGAATTTTGTATGGTCATATGGTGGTAATAAATTGTAGGGCAGTTATAAGATCCGGTCTGTTTTTAATGTGTACTACTATCAATATAAATATGCTATATTCAGTTATATTTCAAAAAATAATTCGTCATGATTCCATATCACTGTCTATGTATGATGTTTGTACTGTAAAGCGCGCTGAAAAAAAAGGGGTATAGTCAGCAGAGAGTGAAATGCATAACTTGAGGTCTCGAGCTTATTTTCATACGAACTATACAATTACGAGTAATAATAAATAATAAATATTTCGGCACACATCGCCATCTAGCCCCACACTAAGCAAACGCTTGTGTCGTGGGTACTAGGTAACGGATATAATACTTTTCTTTTTTAATTACATGCTTATTATACATACAAACGACCAGACTCAACACAAGTAATTATATTTTTTTTAATGTATAAATACTTGTGTCACGCGGGAATCGAACCCGCAACCCTTAGATTAGAAAGCAAAGCCACTACCAACTAACCTAATAGGCCAGTTAACCTATTTTTAACTTATTTTAAACTTGAGATTGCGTTGAAGTCTTTTGTAGCACCAAATATCTGTCAATGTCACCGCTACTATTGTTTTTGAAGAACGGTGAGTTTTTCGACCCGTTGTGTGAGGAAACCTCCGAAATGAATATTATTTGAGTATTTGTTGGTTTTACATAGATTGCCTTTTCTAGATACTATTATGAAATAAATGTTCTTATCGGGTAAGCACGCTCCATATTAGGCCATAGCCTTTGCTTGCTATCAGGCAAACTATGGCCAAGTGCAAACCCGTTAAAGTTAAAAATAATAATATATAAATACATTTTCCTCCTCCTTGAATCGTATCCCTCATGTCTGAGGATCGTGACCACCACCTCCCAGCACCTTCTCCTTGATGACATCTTTCCACTTCCTTCTGTCCTCGGCAACATGCAATGCATTATAGACTGTAGTGTTTAAAGTGGTGCGAAAATAATAATAATATATAAATAATAATAACATAAATACAAATAAGAAATAATAATAATAATATAAATACATTTTAACACAGAACAATTTAATTTCGACAAGTCCTTTTATTTTTGCGTTGATTAGAGTTTTGAAATCATTTCTCTGAACTCGTGATTAGTATGTACAGTATTTAATTAATTATTGACAATATGTGATTAGAGGTGGTTTTGTTGTTATTATTTCGGTTTCAGATCATTTTGTAATGTTTATTATGTACTTGTTATAGGCGTGACTATTTTATAAGTCTTTACCTGTAATACAATTGAATATTAAATACATCAATGAGTATAATTTAAAAAAAAATGTTTTTTTTTTATTTAAAACGGGTTTGGACTTGGCCGTAGTTTGCCTGATGGTAAGCTAAGGTTATGGCCAAGTTATGGCTATGTTACTTATGAACTAAGTTAATGTTGTCTTCAAGTAAGTAATCTATGTTCACCTTCGTTTCGAAGATTCCTGCATTGTTTGTAGTTGTGTGTGTTGATGATTTAAGATGCTACTATGCTTGCCATTAACATACTACCAAATAAACCCCCCCATTTGTAATTTGGAAACCCTTGAATGTTTAATTTCAATAGGTCCCTTTTCAAGGGTCCAAGATAACTTCCCCAGTGATTTTATTCTGTGGTATACCTGATTCAAACTAGTTTCAGTAGAGATTGAAGAATACAACTCAAGAAAAAGGAAATTCATTTCAGTAAAGATATCGCATCTTTGGAACGTTAAAACTTTAAAATAAAATAGTTACAAAAAATTACTATTGCCATTGCCGTCTTTATCCAAACAGCACCTAGTATTATTTTAGTAACTAAACTGGAAGTCAATCATGTAGCATAGGACAGTAGGTAATTAGGAGACTGTTAGTAGTTTAGTCTATGACGTTTGACCTCTCTCAGAATTTTCTACGCTTTTGGTTTCCAAGCGTGTAACATCGCAGTTTCAATACATTTTCAGCTGATTTTTCACGAAATATGCGAATACTTGACTGCCGTTCAAATTACGTTATGGTCGAAATAATTGTGAATGTGGTATTCGCGTAACGGTTTGTGTTACTAATTAAATAAGCAGGTACTAAGTAGGTCAATTCATAAAGTACCTAAATCAATTGTCTTTTTCATAAATACTTCGTTTCGCTTGCGACTTGTAACCATCTACTGCTAGTGCTGAGGCCTCTTCATCACGTGATGCAGGATGACCCACTGCCTCAACCAATCAAGCATAACAAAATGAAGTCATTGTTCAAAACTAAAAAATCCTTTCACAAAAATAAATCATTCGAACAATTCAGAGGTAGAACACAGAATACTGGCAACATTGCGTATTCAATTTGAAACTCCTTACAAAGATAAATCATCAAAAATAGTTCAAAAATGGAACACAGAAGACTGTATGTTGTAACGTAACCCCGCTAACCTCCGCTACAATAAAGAGGCATTACCAAGTAAATACGCACCGTTCTCATTGTGATTCAAATAAATTTAAATTACGAACGTCGCCGACGGTGTCGCAAACCGACGGATATTCTCTATAGACAGCGTAGATATTGCAGTCGAAAGACAGTACATTATGATAAAAAAAATTGCACAGGTGCAGTAATAGAACATTCTCTCCTAACATACCTGTCTATTGTCGAGGCCCTTTTGAAACGTATGCCTTATCTAAAACAGATGATTCGTACAGGGCAACATTATTCTTACTCATTTACAAATATAATTTTAGCAAATCTCTGTTTAATTACTCGTATGATATCACAAACATGGATTAATTAGGATCCATTTCAGTCATACTTAATCATCAAGGCTAATTGTAGTTTGAATTAGACTAGAAATATAAGCGATGGTTTCGTTTTTTTTTCATAAAAATCAGGCGTCTTTTACATATGATGTCGTAGTTTCTCACTGACGTAACTATTTTTCAGCTTTTTGTCAAGATTTTCGGTTGTGGCAATACTGGTTTTTTGGCCATCTTGCGGTAGGTCGTTCGCGCTATTATGCTAGAATTGCCAGATTAGTGGTTTCGAGTCGTATAAATATAGTAATTTAACCGGCGATAAAAAATGGACGCGACCGTTTTTTTTTATTAATTAGTTTGTTGCGATCGTGGCTGTGCTAATGGTATGTGATACTATTTATTATATTATTATTATTTACTTCGTGATGATGTGAGCCATTTTCATTCCAATTCTTCCGGGCTCAAACTAAAACCACAGTATCAATTGTATAGATGTCGCTTCAAGCTAGGTAATTCCGGTTTCTTCTAGGCAAGCGCGCTACATCGTGGACTATAACGTTGCTTACCATCAGGCAAGTTGTAGTCAAGCGTAAGCCTATATCATGTAAAAAAAAGCGACTAGTCAATTGCCTGACTGTCAAATGTAAAAAAAACCTAATCTTATACTCGTATAACATCCGCAGGATTTAGGAAGTGACCAAAACCGACAATAACCAAATAATTTTCAACAGAAATGGGAATACCTTTTGCATAACATATCTTTCAATCGTCATGAACCACACAAATCCTTATAAGGCACCGAAAAGGTTTGTTTACACTTTTTTTCCACAAAACGGTAAAAGACTCCTTTCGCAAAAGGTCTTCGCTGTTTGCATTTAGAATACCTCTTTGGTTCGGAAGTGAGAATGAAGGTTGTGTGTGGGCCCGCGCGTACTCGGGACGTTTTCGCGTCTTTTTTGTGGTATTATTTTTTAATATTTGTTTTTGATAGTGTTTGTTTTTGAATTTAGAATTTGAAGTTTTGTAAACAAATAATAAAATTGGAATATTACATATAATTTTGTTATAGTAACAAATGAACAGTAAGCGTAAAGCGTAATGAAAAAAATAGTGTAACGTAGTAACATACTGAGATTTAAAATCAAAAACCTAAGTGAAAATGCATTTAGACTCTGCAAACGTGATGCTTGTTCTCAGTATATACAAAACTAGTGGGAACTCGCGGCTTCGCTCGCATTAAGAATTAAAACTTGCATCCCCTATTTCACCCCTTTCAAAGTGGCATTTCCAAAAATCCTTTCTTAGCGGATGCCTACGTTATAACATCTACCTTCATTCCAAATTTCAGCACAATCCGTTTAGGGGTTTGGGCTGTGCGTTGATAGATCACTATATCAGTCATTCAGTCACCTTTGTGTTTTATATATTTAGATAATTGAGATGTATTCACAATATTTTGTTATTACCATAAATTACAAAATAATAATTAAATATGTAGATTGGTACTATGGGGTTTGAATTTAATTCTCGTAATAATAGTACATTGCGAACGTTAGCCATCCAAGCGTGGTCATAAAAATATGCAGAATAACGAACACTAATAAATATAACGTGCAATAAATTGAACTATGCGCACTTCCCGCTCGGCCTTTGTTCGGAGAATGATTATAAAATACAAGCAAAATGGTAATTCTAGCAAACTAAGAACTACGAAGACTTAGTAGTGTTGATATTTTAATGGAAATCACTTATAACTTATTTTTGGGTTACTGATTTGCTTGTTTTGTTTTTAAAAAGTTGTTTGTATTTACATATATCTAGTACCCACGACACAAGCGTTTGCTTAGTGTGGGGATAGATGGCGCTGTGTGCAATGTCCCGGAATATTTATTATTATTATTTACTTACGTAAATGGGGTAAGAGTGTACCTAATTGTATTTTGCAAAATAAAGTATACCTACGTATAATCAAATATCACATACATATGTACATACATACAAATTCAAAGCTCTCTAGTGTGGAGGAGGAAATAAAAAAATCAAAGCTCTTCCTCTAACATACTCTATTTCTCTCTCTTACTGTTCCTAAGCAACGCACTTTGTTTACACATAGGGGTTGACGATCTCAAGGATCAACTTACAAGCGCCGTAGGCTCAGTGTTTATACGACCGGCGTTTATGACCTAAGGTCACAGGTTCGACACCCGACGCGGGTGTTGGCCGTTGACTTTTATTGTTTAGAACCTAGAGAGTGAGTGTAGCTTTTCTATAACTAAGTTGCATAAGCTATAAGCTTAGACTTGTCTTGAAATTTAACTAAGTAAATTCTGAATTGATGGAGAGACGAACCCTAATCTCGAGAGCTTACCAACCGCCCCAGAGGCTTTTGGCGTGATTCGATTGTGACTATGATGAACATATATATAATTCGACTCATGGAAGCGAATTAAATACAAAATAATTAACTAAAATAAAGATAAGAATAAATTCACTAAGTGCTTAATTCCTAACTTAAGGTTGAAAGTTAAAACTAATCTAAAACTATATCTAAAAATTATTGCTTGCGATATGTTTTAAAGTCACACAGACCACAAAATTACAAATGTTGTGTTTACGAGTAAATCTAATTGGTGTGACAGTGCAAACCTCAGGTTTTAGTTACAGAATGCCTTAGAATCAGGAAGGCGTGTAAACCACATGTCTGAAATATATACAAAAATTATCGAGTAGGTATTAGTTCAAAACACATTCTGTTGATTTTCGATAGGCTAGCTTTTTGACATTTACAATTAATTTATAAATCATCATTCATCACACAAGTTTATCTTAAATGATTGGTTTTGTCTATTTATCTATTGCACTTTCAAATTAAAACCAATTATCTATACTAGTCTTTACTAATATTATAAAGCTGAAGAGTTTGTTTGTTTGTTTGAACGCGCTAATCTCAGGAACGACTGGTGCGTATTGAAAAAATATTTTTGTGTTGAATAGACTATTTATCGAGGAAGGCTTTAGGCTATATAACATCATGCTGCAACTAATAGGAGCGAAGAAACAATAGGAAATGTGGAAAAAACGGGGAAAATTATTCATCTTTTGAGGGCTTCTGTTCGGCTAAAGATTGCTTGTGTGTAAAAAAATGTTCAAAACGCACTTATAACACAGTCCTGAGGGAAGTAATCTGAGGTCCTGCTATACAGGCTGTGCAAGCAGACCTAGTGCAGGACCCAGAGGCCTACCGAGGTACGTGAAAGCATGAATTGTAAATACAATTAATGAACAACTAAATGTACCTATTAGTAAGAATTTATGAAATAAATAACTTTTTACTTTTTACTCTGTTCCGTGCGCTGCGAAAATGGTTCAAGATATCAAAAAAATATCCATGAAAGAATTAATGCTCAAATTAACTATTCCACGCGGACGAAGTCGCGAGCACAGCTAGTTAACAGATATAAGACAATCATGAGCCTATTCTGAAGCATACACTTTGTATTATGTTTATAATATAACTATTTATATATTTCGTTTATTTTTTGCGTCTACCTGTACAAACGTTTGTATTTAAACTATTTTTAGAACGCATCATCTTAGGCCATAGCATTTTGTTTTTTTTTTACATTAAATAGGCTTACCTTTGATTATAGCCTGCCTGATGTTAATTAGATGTTAATTAGGTAAACTATGGCCAAGTGCAAACACGTTTAAGTTAAAAAAAAAATATTTGACACATGTATTCAGATGTTTACGTGTTAACACCTTTTTATTTATTTATTTATTTATTTATTGTTCACTTGCCCACAGCACTTACAGTTTCCCAAAGCGTGCTGTGGGCCAACCTTAAAAAAATATACTTATATTAAAATTAATCCCTATACCTAGACTTATAGTAAATTTTCCTATTATTACAAATAAATATACTACAACATTGTAATATAAATTTAAATTTCGAATGGAATATATCAAGATCTGGCATCTGTGCAAGCATGTCGTTTTATAAGTAAAGCGCTAAAACTCCAACCAATAAAAGAAACTTTCCTCCAATGTCAAATCACATAATACAAGGTCATACTTCCTAGTTACCTACAGTTTACTCAATCTATAATCGATATTTGCACGAGGCGTGATCATTGATTACATAATCGAGTCGGAGCGCATCACTATGCGACACGGATAATCGCCGGAGCGGCACGTCACTAGTTATACCTTTGGTCATGGACGTATAGATGATGGAGGTTTTAGAGTAAAAAGGGGTGTTATAAGTTTGACGTGTCTTTGTATCTGTCTGTATATCATCGTTGCTTAGTAGTAAGAAGTGACTTTGATATGTTTTAAATCGATTTTTTAGACGTATGTTGTTAATTCGACTAAATATTTGTTGGTACATACGTATACATACGTTTTACGTTATTTTTCGTTGTTATTTTTTTATTCAATTTTTAAAGAAAGCCTGCAATTTCATAATATTGGTTTGGAGAAAAAATCTAATTTGTAATGCCAAGCCTCCAAGAAAGAAACCTGACAGAAAAACCATGCAACAAATTATTATTTGCTATTTGATTTGCATTTCATTTAGATTTTTGGAATAGTTATTAAACACGGCGTTACCTACATTCAATTCATTTTTTGTATTATCTCATCTTTTTTTGCAAAAATGCGCGTCAATCGTTTTTCTTTATAACTGTTGTAATTAAAACTATCATGAAGTTCTCTTTAATCTGATCATGCTATATACATACATACAAACATACAACTGCAGGGTAAAGCGCATGTCAAGTGCAATTGTCAGTTAGCGCGGCTCATGTACAGAACAGCAATAACCGCGGCTCGACTGGCAACGGGGACAAGGTTGCTCTAGGCATCTATCTACACATATACCTACTAGTGTCTGTATATGGATATATGTTCAGGAAATAAGCAGTTGTCATGAGAATACAAGGGAGGTCTATTCCCAGCAGTGGGCATTGTGGGCAAGGCACAGTCCATGTGGATGATGATGATGTGAGTACTCATACCACCAGCCCGATGAATTTTCATAATTGTACAAATTCTTCGCGGAGTTCTTTTGGAAAGATATCTTCTTTCACGGAAGACTCACGTCCTCGGATTTGTTGCTCTTCAAAGAAGTCGCTTTCTTCGCGATGTTTTCCTTCATCACTATGCGAGTGTATTCTGCTCGATTTTTTAGATGTCAACCAAGAAGTAATACTTAAGAACTAAATAAGAAAGAAGTTGATTATTGATTGAGAAGCAACTGGTATCAATAAGTCCTGTCATGTTACTTTTAGTGACTATTCCAGATCCCTCCGTGAGTGATATTCCTCATTATTGAGGGTCGTGAACTCTTGACTCCCCCGCAGAATTGATTGACTAGCAAAGTTCTCTTCAGGAGATACATCGTTGTGGGCGCCA
Organism: Macaria notata; assembly: GCA_927399415.1. Classification (NCBI taxonomy): domain Eukaryota; kingdom Metazoa; phylum Arthropoda; class Insecta; order Lepidoptera; family Geometridae; genus Macaria; species Macaria notata. The sequence goes on along the minus strand of OV656750.1, from coordinate 752,577 downwards.
TTTTCTTTCGTTCCACCCAGTTTCTTTTTATTATTTGTCGATGCTTTTCGTAAATAATGTATAATGATGATATTTTCATGTCAAAGCTGGAACAGGCCTTCTTCTACAAACTTACTTTTTAGTTACAATACTTATAGCTTATTCTGTCAATGTCCCATCACAATATAGAATACAGTATGTCGGTCAAGCGGCTAATTTATTTAAAACTGGCATAAATAATTACTGTCGGTGACAAAACGCAGGTTCACACGGCATGGCCAGTTACTGAATAATCTGTACAATAGATGTGGTGACAGTGACTTAAGTTTGTCTTAAGAGTCTTTGGATATGTTCTAGCGCTAAAATACAATCGACTTGACTATAACACTGACAATTTTGGGACAAAACGTATCTTCTCTTGCCAGTTGGCTACTGTTATACGACATAAATATGTTTTCTTATTCTGTTGGTAATAAAATGTCTATCACTAAATTGATATACTTAACTAGTATTATAAAATTCTAATAAAGTACTTAGAAAAAAAAATCGTCTAAAAATATGTATAAAACAAACAATGTTATTTATACTAGTAAATCATGAAGTGCAAGCATCAAAGAAAGACAAATATTCAAAGACCACGCTTACAAATTTTCATCTGCTGGATTTAAACGCATAAAGCCGCAACGCCGCCGCAAAGTTAGCAATGCATCTCTTGACATAACCTGCAAATAAATCAACATCAGTCACTGTTTCTTTCTACACTCTGCTTCTAAACCGTCAATCATTTCAAATGACATTGGACCATGCACTTCCATTCAAACCACGCGATTACATAACCATTGACGCCATCTAGCGACAAACCAAATGCAACTCTATGTTTTTGACTTAAAACACCTTCTCCTTACGGTAATGCTAGATGCTATCTTAGCTGGTGACTGTTCTATTGTCGAACTATCGTCCGGTGACGCAGCAAAGGTAGCTACTAGCAACCAGATGCATAGTCCTTTCAAAAAAAAAAAAAAAAATATTGTCGAACTAAAATCGACCCTATATGTATAAGGTTTGAGCATAATTTTTAATGATAAAGGATGATATTGCTTTAGTTGGTAGCTTTTCTATTTTAAGCTAAAATCAACTCTAATGAAATAGAAATAGGGTTTGTAACTTCTATAGGTAACTTGTAACTTCTATAGAAAATCCTTCAAACATGTCGTTTCAGTAGTTTCTCAAATGATTTACCTATTTAGCGTTTTGTCTAAGAAAATTTGCGGCGTTTAAAGTTAACCGCTGACCTCTTTGACCGTAGTTTGAATATGTAATAGGTTGTTTCGTAAGATGAAGGACTTATCTTACGGCCTGTAGCTATTTTTAGATGTTGCTTTTTAGTTACTAATTTTAGGTACTAGCAGACTATAAATGTAAGGAAGCGTTCGTAGCTCAGCTAGCGGAGGTAATCGCATGCTTGTTAGGCATGTTAGGCAATATTTTGTCGCTTGGATGGGTGACCAAATAGCGAATTTCCATGTAGGCGCTTACTTGGGTCGCACGGCACGTAAAAATGTATGTGCCGGCTATTTTGCATAGGTTTGAAAATTTTATGTACTAATACCACTAGCTAGAAAGTATTTTTTTGCATAATATAAAGCCGTAATCGAGAGATGGACTATCGCGACTTTTGGTAGGGAGGTAGTGAAGGATCCCGAGATTGACTTAGGCTCCTTTTTTATCCCGAATCAACACGAACGTAGCAACGTGCATCCACTAGTTGTTAAAAACCATCATTATTTCATCGAGCATCAAACAGACATCGCCTAGGAATCAATTTCACATGACACGGCGTCCTTCAAAGCTTACTAGCGGAACCATCGCGTGACGTTACATTCTCACAGCAATATCACTCTTATTGCTAAGGAATTTAGACTCAATTTACAGTTTGTAGCACGTTTTCAATAGTTGAAAACTATTAGGTTAAAGGAAATTGAGCTTAATGTAGAGGTTTTAAAGTTGACTATTGAATAAAGCAGGTTTTTGTCAGATGAACTAAGTAGTTAGCAACGCCTTGTAAGTATAGGTTTACGGTTAACATTTCATTTCGTTTTGCAGATGTTTGCGCTGAAACTGAAATTGCACGAAGTTAATGTAACGGTTTATCTGAGAATGAGAATAAAATACATTTACTGGCACAAGAAATACCCAATCCTTTCAAGTTAAATGAACTACTAGCGTTTGAAATATAAAGTTATTTCCTGTTACAATTCTGAGAATACTTTTACTTAACAGTACTAAGAAATGGTTAGGATATAAAACTCTTATCGTGGTTTAGTGGATAAGAATAATGCTATGTCACTATTTATTTTAAATATTTGAAGTTCATTTGTTTAGACTAGGTACTTAAATTTTAGAGGCAAACGTGATGTTTTATTTTATATCAGGCATAAACTCAAATTTAAACTGCATTTGCACTAGAAACTTTATTATTTTACTAACTCCGCTGATGGTGGGTCTTGTTTGAGAGCCAGTTTCATTCAAGTACAGCTATAGTGCTCCATCTTCATCAAAGTGTCGCTTGCCAAAATCAAAATGCCTGACAGTCTAGTGTAAAATAATACAAAGTCAATGCAAATAATTTTTCTTACATTTGAATCTGTTTGTAACTTTTACGTACAGCTATATTTTTTCCAAATACAATTTTTATTGTAGCAATTGTTGAATTATGTACCTTTTAGATAAAAAAAATGTATTACTAGTGCATATTACTTATAGGGAAGTCATTGAAAACACCTCTTTCAATGTGTCGTCGGTTTCACTACTTTTTAACTAGGTATATTTTTATCATATACTCTGTTTTTGAGAAATTGATATACGCAGTGCGTAGCTTTTTTCCATCTAACTATAGTTATCAATTGCATCTAAATCGGTTCAGACATTTCATTTCGTCATACAAATCGGCAATTTCATAGATAAAGACCTATTATTAAGTGTGTATTCTCACGTGACAACAACAATTTTTACTTGCAGCTGGATGATGTATTTCACACGCGCAGCGAAATGTTAGCGCTCTCATGTTATATGTGTGACAGCAGAGTGAAAATGAAACCAGATAGGTATATACTGGGTTTCTATGTGTTCAGAATATTTAATTACTAAAATAACATTAAAATTATGTGGTTGATTTCCTACCTGCCAACTCTTTCTTTGAATACTTAACTACAATTTTGAGGAATCTATAAATAAATAAATTAAATACTTAAAGTAAAACTATTGTCCCTATATAGTCATCTAAATCATCCCATCGATATTATGAAGATGAAAGTTTGTGCGAAATATTGAGCGTGATATTAGTATGTAGAAATAAATATCTATACTAATATTATAAAGCTGAAGAGTTTGTTTGTTTGAACGCGCTAATCTCAGGAACTACTGGTGCGAATTGAAAAAATCTTTTTGTGTTGAAAAGACCATTTACCGAGGAAAGCTTGAGGCTATATAACATCACGCTGCAACTAATACGAGCGAAGAAACATTAGAAAATGTAGAAAAAACGGGGAAAATTATTCATCGTTGAGAGCTTTCGTGGCGTGCGCTGTGAAAACGGTTCAAGATATCAAAAAAATGTGTATGAAAGAATTATTCCTCTTGAAATGATCCAACGAAATGTATATGTGTATCTTCGCATCGCATTCGTCCGCATATATCCGCAACAGTATATGTCTATCTTTTAAGATTAACTCACTAGAACCGTTTTTATGGTAATAACTAATCCACGCGGACGAAGTCGAACGCACCAGCTAGTAACTATATATACACGAACTTTTATTATATAAGTGTCACATGTCATACTATAAAATAGAAATAAAACATACCTAACATATAAGTACATAAATAACTTGCACATAGCACGTCATAGGTACCAGGCTACCATAACCCATAACAGTTAAATCCCAAAGTAACCTATTGTCACTCGAGTCATAATACAATGTAACTTCGCGTAACACTCGCACTACAGGTGGGCTTGTTTTCAAAACTAGAGGCTGATTCGTATCGGGATAGTTGCTTGAGCTAGTAACTAGAAATAGATAAAAAGACATGTCTTTTTCAATTGCTGTCAAAACTGTTACTGATAGATTAGGCGATTTAGAGTATTTGCAATAAATGTCATAACTTAGGTATTGACAAATGTAATAGTAGTAGAAGTAATAAGAATCCCACCCTGAATAAAACTTTTTCAATACATTTTTTAATGGTTTGGTTCATATTTCTAGATGAAAAGTCTATTGCTACTATTGCTAGTAAAAACATGAACAAACCAACCAACTTTTGCCTTTTACCACACTGTTACATAAAAATAAAATGATGTATATTTGATAGAATTTTAATTGCATGTGGAGTTAAATCCATGTTATGCTATGAGAAATATTTATTTGTCATTTAATCTTCTTCTTATATATAAAAATGAATCGCTAGTTTAAATTGAGCTATGCGCTTAGCAACACATTTTGTGTTGCTAAGCGCATAGCTCAACAACGACTGGACCGATTTGGCCAATTCTTTTTTTTTATGTTCGTTGAAGTTCAAGGATGGTTTTAACGGCGAGAAAAAATCGAAATATGCCGGAAAATCCCTAAAACTAACGAAAGAGTAAAAGAGTCAACAGACAGGACGAAGTTTGTCGGGTCCGCTAGTTCATGATAAAATTAAGCTAGATGTGATATTTTCAATAAATGAATGTAGTTAGATTTAAGAATATTGATAGTACTTGACTGAGTAACTGGAAAGGTGCAAGTGTACATATTGCATAAGTCATACTTGCAGTGCGTCGCCAATTCGCGCCCATTGTTCTCGCTTCGATATTCCAAAATCGGAATTGAGCATTTGGAAATTCGATTCCAAAAATCTTTAATACTAAACTTGTGGATTAGAAACTTTTTTGTCACGAGAAAGGTTGATTACTATTGAATTTGGGCCAAAAAGTGTTTATAATAGAAAAATAGGTGCTGTTGTTTTTATCTAAAAAGTAGATAGGTGTTAAAAACTTTTTGCAAAGCGAAAAATGCTTAGAAACCTTTTACCGATGAGTGTTACTTTAAAATGTGATCGTGTCGTGCAATAAATACGAATATAAATAATATTAAAAAGTGATTCGAATGATGCGTTGAAACTAATATGCTCCGTGATCAAAAAGCGTGGAGCCTGTTTTGTGATGTGAAATAATAATTATGTTCACACAAAAACTATTATATAGAGCGGAAAATAACTGAACAAGTGCAACCATGTGGCATAACTAGTGATACCTCATTTGTATAAACTCTTATGTATTATTATAATCACTTTTTGAATACATATATCTTATTTCAAAATTCAATAAAAAGTGATGAATCAAATTATAAAGAGATTAAAATTAAATTATGTTAAATTTAATTAGTGTATGTCCATTTAAATCTTATTACTAAAATACCATTTGTAAAATTACTTAAACTATTTATGAACTCTAAAATGTCGTTTAAAAAGTGTTAAAATGGTGAATCTACAATGTTACTTTTAAACGTGATAATATTGTTGAGTGTTTTGAATAGTTATGGCTGCATACATGTTTTGGATGTGGAGGTAACTAAATGTAATCATTTCTTGAAATACCTAAATTATGAAAAGTATTTCTTGCAGTTTATACTTACTGCTGGCACTCAAGTACATTAATGCTACTAACTTATGTTATTTGCTTTTAAAATATATACTTTTTCGTGCATTTAAAAGCTGTATGCCTGAACAGCTGAAATTATCGAAATCATTTTCACTTCAACATCCATCTTAGCCGTAGAAAAAAAATGGAAATTAAACCACTTACTTATGCCACCCTTCAGAGATTGTAACAATTAACTTAGCATTTTTTTTACAAACGTATATAATTTTTGGTATAATATGACTAAATACCTACCGTTTATGCGTTACTTACCAGTAATCTATTTAATTCAAATTCAAATAGTTTATTGGTCACAAAATACATTTGTAAACGTACCTATTTTATGTGATGTATATGCAAATATGTACATTAAAAAGTATTTGGTACGCGGTCGAATGACTGACTCCTGCGCTAGGTACCAAGGTCCTGTGTTGCAAGGAAATCAGAGACACCACCACCCCCACCCCCACCACATGTTTCTTTGCACTAATAGTACCTACATCAATTAAGTAAAAACACTAATTAAAACAACATACTTAGAAATTATAAAAATAGATATCAATCAATGAGGAAACAAAAACAATGTAATCAACTGTCAGCTTATCTATTCTTTGAATGGAAAAGAGATTTGTGTTGCCACTAAATTCTTTATTTATTAGTATTTTACTATTGAGCTTGTAGCGTGTGGATGAAGTAAGTGGTGGTGGTGTGTAGTTTCTGGGTGTTGTGCAAGATTAAAAGTATGTAATTGAATTGTATACATATAATAAAGCTGAAACAGGTCGGTGTCTGTACATTGAAGATAATTGAAGAAAAAAATAGTTGAGGGGTCTTCATTGATGGAATATAATATAAAAATCATGTCTAAAAAAATCTGTTTGTCTGTCGGTATGTTTGTTCGTTATAGACTCGAAAATGGCTGAACGGTTTTCACTAACATGTTGGTGCATTTTTAACTTAACATTGAGTGTTTATTTTATTTCAATCGGTTCGTAAACAAAAAAGTTATGTTCATTTTAAACCTCTTTATCTCAAAATGATGCGAGCGAAGCCACGGGCGTCCACTAGTATAATATATATATGTTACTTCCTCCACAATATAAATACAACATTAGAACCAATGTCAGAATTATCCCACGTCTTTATATTTTGTGCTGGACGGAAGGTCGCGTCATAATAATTACTGAATAGCTACTCTGGTTGGTTTATGACGTTTTTATTGTGATTAAAAAGATTTATAGGGACAGCGGTTTGATAATAATTATTTGTTTAATTCTAACGATTCCACAGTATTTTTACCAAAATATACATATGTTCGGGTTTGATTACAGCCGACCTCATGTTAATCATTGTTACAGTCCTAACTATAACACTAGATAATATAACTATAACTCTAGATTTGAAGTGCTCTGGATTGTATAAACGTAGAAGGACCTGGACGTCCACCATGATGTATCTGTCCAAGAAAAATGCCCCATAAATCACTTCTGCGAGGCAGATACAACCCTCATTAATGAAGAATACGGCACGAGGGCTGTTGTTTAGGCTTTGTAAACAGCCCATCGCCACTTAAGTTTCAAAATGTCATCTCTTTATAAAGTTAGACCCACAAAGATGTACTTGCCCAAGAAAATTCCCGAATGAATCACTTTTGCGGGGGGAATCACAACCCTCAGTAAAGAGGCTTTGTAAACGGCCCATCGCTAACTTAAGTTTCAAAATGTCACCTCTCTCTTACGTAAGTTGAAACAACCTGTCACTAACTGTGAAGTCAACCATACAAGTACATTCCCATTGAACCGACGATTACGTTTTTGAAAGAGAATAGCCGGGAACTAGGCCAGGGTCGCCAGTTCGCGTGTCAACTCAGCATATCTATGTCAAATGATGTACCTGTGGCAGTGGAACTAGCTGCTTATAGTGGGCAAAGTTAAACTGCTGATCAATTTGCGATTTTAAAGTTAAACTTTTTACAGAAGCTAACATAACTTAGGTATCCTTAGTAGTAAGGACAGCGAGATTATGTAACTCTTTACCTGGAGCCCTTTTTCCAGAAAATTATAACACAGGGGTCTTCAAATCCAGACTAAATCGGTTTCTCCTAGGCAAACGTGCAACATCTTAGACTACAGTGGTGCTTAACATCAGGCAGGCTGTAGTCAAACGTTGGCCTATACCGTGTAAAAAAAATAAGATGCATCGTCAGGGCTGTGGACGAATGCATCGCGCTCTCGGGGCCCTGTTTTAGCGATGCAGAGGTGGAACACCCCAGGTGTTTAGTGGGTATGCCGCCCTTCTGGCCCTGGTCCGTCCACGGAAGACACATGTTTTCGAATTTTGTGTTTCTCGAACAAAGTCTAAACAAATATTGATATTGGTATGATATTAAACATTCACACTAGATGTATTTGTGTGTAATTAATTACATTACAAAAGTAAACACGATTTAATTATTTTATTACCCGAGTTTAACGAACAAATTTATGAGCGAAATCGGTTTTATATTGCAATACTACTTTTTTGTGCATTGTCTTTTTTCATCACAAGCAAGTTATATTTTGAAAGCATTCAGTAAACCATGTTTAAAGGCCCTTTAGGCGGTTGGAAAACTTTTGACACCAGTGTTCACCACATTAATATGATTACAACTTTTGCAGTCTTCTTCTGCTTCTTCTTCCTTTTCTTAGAATTCACAAGTCCCATCTACTCACGTCATCAAGTATTACAAGTAAAGTCACGTCCCGTACATAGTATAACATAGGCTCAGTTGATAAGTGCTTTAGATAAGGTGTTATCAGCCTAATCCCTGCGCTAGACCAAACACTGGCCTGGCTCTGACCTATTTAGCAGTGAACCTAGTATGTGCTAGGTAAGTTTTTATTAGTGACCAACTCTGGTGTCAGAGTTTTCGAACCGACCTTTAGTCTTCTGATGGTACTAGTTTTTTAACTACGTACCATCAGAAGACTAAAGGTCGGTTCTAAAGACCAACACGGCGTTCAGAATGAAATCCCACTTTTTGTTAACTACAATCACTCATCTTGCTTAAAAGGCATTTTATAACTGTAAGGTATTGTATCTTTTATTGTATCTCTTAGTTTGTTAGTTCACTATTATTTGTCATGTATTCACGTTACATAATAAATAAAAAATATGACGTAATTTACCTGTACCTGGTATTATATTGGGAGATGACTCTGGCCTCGTAACACAGTCTTACGGCTACCACGAGGTCAGAGGATTCACATGTTATTGTAAATTATTTATTTACGTCAAATAAACGAATTTTGGTTTTTTTAATTTTGAATTTGAATCTCACGAACTTTTTATCTACTAGCTTAGAGCTGCGGATGCTTTGTCTTTATAATATTAGTGTATATCAGATGAGCATGCGGTATACCATTATATTAAAAAAAATAGTAAAGCACATTGCAAGCGCTAACATTGCGTTCCTAACTTCTTGTCCAAGTTAAATCATTTCATTTAAAAACTCCCGTATATTTCTTAGGAAATTCTGAACAGAAGGCATTGAACTCATTCCTTCATTTAATGGCGAAGGCTTCGATTTAATAACCTCGTACCTTCCGGGTGTAGGCCTTTAGGGTCGCCTCGGAAATACTGCGATACGGCTGTTGGACTTTAAAGCTATGTGTATAGCAGGAATACTTAGGATAAAACGATAAAGATAAAAAAATGATAAAGGTATTTATTAGATAATGTTATGAAATGAATACATAAAAATACCTATGTACAGTATGCATCATATTATACAATCTCATCAAACAAGTGGTAATTGGAAAATTATATTTTGGAATTATAATTAATAGGTATTGTTCTGCTGTAATAGCTTTAGACAGCAAACAAGTTGACGAAGAACAGTTACGGTCAGAACAACACTAAAAATATTTCTAAAATTCCAAAGTTATCATTTGCAATGGATTTCTCTGGATCTACAAAGTAAGAAGGCATGATTCTGAATTAAACTGAAAAACGGCCGTCTTTTAGTGTAAAATTTTGATAACATCTTAAATCATAAAAAATAAAATAATATTGTATAATTGACAACTGTAAATAGAAGGTTTTGAAGTCGGTTAAAAATTTATCAGCGTGAAGAAGGATTCACCCTCTCAAACTAGCCTTTATGATATTAGCGAATAATGATTTATGACGCGAATGACCTAGGAATCCTAAGTTAAGCTCTCAGTGAACCTAGGCCCTTAATAGTTTATGTGCCTTTGTTGAAGCTTAGCAATAACCTCTAGCTTATATTACATACCTATGTACATAACTACATAATATGTATGTATGTATTAAGTACATTTCCTAGGCTTGGAAACAATGCTTGAACCATGGGAGCTTACATGTTATAGCTTTTCATATTAACTTTTACAATGCAGTAGAAGTTTTAGAAAATTCACAGAAAATACTTAATAATTATGCCCTAAAGTTTTGCTGTTTGGAAAAGTGTTGACAATTGAATTTTTCAACGATAAAAATGGCGTAATTATTTAAGGGTCCCAAAAAGGAATATGTGTGGTGATAAAATGTAACTTAACGCCAAAGTAATTTTTCGTTTTCATTAAATAATCTTTTTTTCGGATAAACTTACATTTAACAAATAATTATTTTTGTTTTTAACGTATTAGAGTTAGCCAAATAGAATAAACCTAGTTACATATAAATATTGTAAAGTAATTCGTTTCTATGCATCTATAATAAGTGTGTATCTACAAAAGAAAAGTATATATGTATTGTATCCGTTATCTAGTACCCATGATACAAGCGTAAGCTTAGTATGGGGTTATATGGCACTGTGTAATATGTCCTGAAATATTCATTTATTTAATTTTAAGTATCAATTAAATTATGTCAGCCATATATCTGCCTCGCTTCAGCGACCGCGCTTTTCACAAACCAGTTTTCAAAGTACCTGCGCGACAATTAAAGTAAAACTGTGAATATGTAAGTATCACCGACATGTTCACCGGATGTCGATGATAATTCCGTGACAAGCCGGCAGAGGGCGTTGGAGCGAGAAGATAAGGTTGTAGCTACCTTACTGTTATAGGTAAAAATAACATATAAAGATACCTGTAACTATTACAAGTGAGTGTGGCTCGGTTGGAAAAGCTTCTGCCTTCCGATCGAATTACAACCCTTGGGTCTTCAAATTCAGAGTAGATTCCTTCTAGACAAGCGTGCTACATCTTAGGCTGCAGTGGTGCTTACATCAGACAGGCTGTAGTCAAACGCAAGCCTATTCCGTGTTAAAAAAAACTCGAATCCCAGTCCTGCAACAATGACTTGTTTTTCAAGTTATGTGTCGATTTGCACTTGTTTAGCGGTGAAGGAAAACATCGTGACGAAACCGACATCTTTGATGACCACAAAGAAAACCTAGGGGCCCACCACCAAATATCTGGCCAAAAGAACTCTCTTGAAGAGTTAATTCTACGGTGAAGTCAAGACCCTCAGACATAAGGAAATACGACTCAAAGAGAAAATTGTGTTTTTAATACATAATATTATAAAGCCAAGTCCACTCCCGCGTCTGTCTCTAAGTCTGTAATATGCTTAGATCTCTATAAATACAAACGGATGCTTAATGCAGTTCTTTTTATTAAATAGAATGATCAGGAGGAAAGCTTATATGTACATATAACTAGTGGGTTGCTCGCGTCTTCGCTCGCATTAAGATGTAAAACTTGCATCCCGTATTTCACCCCTTTAAAAGTGGCATTTCCAAAAATCCTTTCTTAGCGAATACCTACGTTATAACATCTACCTGCATGCCAAATTTCAGCTCAATCCGTGCAGTGGTTTGGGCTGTGCGTTGATAAATCACTATGCCAGTCAGTCACCTTTGTGTTTTATATATTTAGATTATATATGAGAAGCCGCGGTTAATAGAGTAAAATAATACAATCGTACCTATCTCCTTTTTCTGAACTAGTTAAAAACTCTTCAAAAGCAATAGTAGTTATTAAACCCGGTCTATATGTATAGAGTACAGGCGACACGACCACATGCCCCTCTGTTTGCGATGATACGTTATCTTTACGGCCCACTGACTCAGCCAGTACCGTGTTACTATAACCCAGTACTAAACTTATGTACATACTTGTACTGCCTCAAAAATGTCAGCAAATAAACTCTTCTAAGGAGGCTTTAAGCCTTGTCAGAGGTTCTTCATAATCATCATCATCATCATCCACAACCCTTGGGATCGCACTGCTGGGTATAGACCTCCCTTTGCATGTGCCATCTGCTTCGATCTTGTGCACACCTCATCCAGATTGGGTCCTTGACTTTGACGATGTCGTCGACCCCGAGCAGAGGTTCTTAGGGCGTCTCAAAGAATAAGAAAAAAACCATTATTGGAACATGAAACCAAAAAAACAAAAACAACCAAAATATAAATACAAAATATGAATATGGCTAAACCACTTCCTTAAAAACAGCTCTTTTAGTATATCAAAGATATTATTAATCTGGTAAATCGACTTCTTTACGATCAGATGATATTAAAATAACGTGTGAAACACCCTGCCGCAGGGTGTTTCACAAATTCGGAACGTTTCCGCTCGGAAACGAAACACCAATCGTAGAACTCCGTGTTACTTCTATGATTGGTGGATGACTGTTTTTGGTTAAAAAAGTCAGTTTTTACGTCTTTCATTCGCGTTTCGTTTCACTGAGCGGAAACGTTCCGAATTTGTGAAACACCCTGCAGCAGAACGTTTCATAAATTCGGATAGTGTTAACTCGGAAACAGTGTAAATTTATCAAATCGTTTCAGCAGTTTCACAGATTATGGTTACTTATACGTGTTACTGATGAGATAGTAAAGTAGGTTTATGTTTTCAAATTACCACTCATTGGCTTAATAAATAGTCAACTGAGTAATTGTAAAAGTACTATTTCAAAACCACTGAAGCGTCCAAACGTTGATAATTTTAACGTTCTTTACACAATCCGAAAGTCACCTACATAATGCATAAATTAAAGTTTTAACTACGAATTGAATAGTCAATATATGTACATACCTATACTTTTAAGTAGTTGTATTTGTATAGACTGAATAATTGAACCAATGATAAATTAAAGTCGTATGTAGTAGTGGTAAATGCTGCTAGAAAATAAAATTAAATTAACGTGTGGACTATACGAATTATTATTATTTTGGACTATCTGGTCGTTTCTATGTATATTAAGTATGTATTTACAAAAAACAAGTACCTAGGTATATAAGTATTATATCCGTTATCTAGTACCCGCGACACAAGCCTTTGCTTAGTGCGGGGCTAGATGGCGCTGTGTGCAATGTCCCGGAATATTTATTTATTTATACATACATACAGATTTTACTAGTGAATGCCCGCAGCTTCGCTCGCATTATTTCAGGATAAAAGTAACCTATGACGCTTCTAAGACCTCATACTACCTACATACCAAAAATCATGATGATCCGTTCTGCCGTTTTTGCGCGATGAGCATTTATATAAACAGGCAAACAGAGACACAGAGAAACAGAGAAAATCGATTAAAAGTATACTGAAACATTTTTTTTCTAATACTTATCTTTGTTCATGTTTTGAGCCTCTTCAGCTTTATAAGTATATGTATAGATACATTAGTTATACAGCAAATCTAGAAGATTACTTTTAAATTAACTATAGCCAACTCCAGTATGGCGAGCGTTCAAACTGCCCTAAGAACCTCTGACATAAGAGGTTTACTTATTCTATTATTATTGCCTAAATTATGTTCCACAGTTTCAATTCACCAACCAACACGCAAACTATTGAACCTAACAATCGTTTCCAACGCATGGCCGTATAAATTCTAGTGAATTTTTGCCTTTTGCTTTGGTATTTTTTTTCTTACGGACCTCAGGCTTGCGGGCCGCACCAAGATAGTCCACGGGCCGCATACGGCCCGCGGGCCGCCGGTTGCCGACCCCTGGTTTAAACGATCACCGTATGTGTTCACAGTTCAAACTCTGTTTATCTTCGTGCATACAATACACTATGAAAATATGACCATATTTGACCAACCTATTCACAACTCTATTACGAGGTATTATGACGTGTTATTGCGTAATCAGCTGCGGCGAATATGAAACATGTTTTTACTATTAATGCGGGGTTGGTCTTTACACTTTAGTTCTATGTCGGTTACAATCAGAGTCAAATTGCGTTGTAGTAGAAAAAAATAATGATCGATTCAATTTCACTTAATTAACATTAACATTTACTTGCAAAGCTACATACAGTAACGTACCGAATAGTATGGACATTCTTTCCAATAGGGCACATAACTTGAACTTGATTTATTGCATATAATTTTTTCAACTTATATTAACGAAACTATATTTTTTCTTTCCAGAGGCTCGCAAAACAAAATGGCGTCAAAGAAGACGAGACCAGCTGGTACTGGGACCCTCCCGCGCAAGCCACCGTCGACCAAAACGTCGCGGAACAGTACAAAGTCCAAATACGAGCACTGCAGAATGAAATATCCACCATGAGAGAACGAGATACAATAGACCTTACACCGGACAAAAATACCTCACCAAACCAAAACCTCACCAAAAATCTAGAAGATCTAGATAACCAACACCAACAAGCCATGAAAAGACTTCTCACATTAAAAAAAGAATTACAAAGAAACTTTGAAGGTCTCAGACTAGATCATGAAAGCTTGAAAAACAGTAACGATGAATACGCCGCAGAAATCAAAATGCTACTCGAAAAGCTTAGCGACAGGGATAAAGAAGTCGAAAGTATGAAAACAGCTAAATCTGATTATGACACACTTCACCATAAGTATCAGAATTTGGAGCGAATGTACGGTTTGTTAAGAGAAAATGCTGAGAAATTCCAGGAAGAGAATCAGGAATTGCACGAAGAGGTATTTAAGCTACAAGAAGAAGTGAGTAAACTGGAGCATGAGCTAGAAATTGCGACTAAAAATACAGAGCATACAGACTCCGTCCCTAAAGCCAAGTATGATGAACTGTTGAAGGAAGTAAATGACATGAAAGATAGGCGGAACGCCAATCTTATGCATCATGATGAAATCAATATCGATGATAACGCAAAGAGCGTTATAGAACATCTCAAAAGAGAAGTCACTGACTTAAAATACCAATTAACTCAAAAAGAAAGCGATGCCCAAGAAATTGCTGATCATAAAGCGATAAAATCTGAAAAAGTCATGCAACTATACAACAAGTATGTTAATTTCGAAATTCCTCTAGATTATGTGGGTGAAATACCATCCGTGGATGATAACATCGTGCTTTATAAGTTAGAAAGCGTTTTCAAAACGGTAAACTCGTTTAAAAAAGAAATCGACACCTTAGAACATCAGATATCTGAAAAAAATCTGAATGTCAATCATTTACAAACACAAATTGACGATTTAACCTCTGAAAATGATTTTCTGACGACTGATATAGCTCACTTTGAACAGGAGCTGAATGACATGAAGAAAAATAACGATTTTCTTATATCTGAAATAGCTGCGTTAAAAAATGCTTCTAAACTTGAACCTATTATTGAAAGCCACGAAGACAACTTAGCTAAACTTGAAAGTGAATTAGATGTATGTAATAACTTGAATAAGTCTTTTGAATCCGAAATCAAAAGAATAGAAAAAGAGCTAACAGAAGTAAAGACGGAAAAACTTATTCTACAAGAAAGTTTGACTGACCTGAAAACTAAGTATACCACGATGTTGAATGAAATAGAAATGTGTAAGAATAAAACAGAAGCAGTCGAAGATTTAGAACTCACCGTCCACAACCAAGAAATAGAAAAACTAAAAAAAGTTGCAGATGAAGTAAATGATCTGAAAAAGCAGCTGAGTTCTGCTAATTCTAAAAATGAGCAGCTCACTATTGACCTCCACATAATTGAAAATGACAAAGTTTTACTAATAAAGCAAATAGATGATCTAACTAATGCTTTAGAAGAAAAGTCCACTTCGCATAAAGATCTTGAAGCAATAAAATTAGATATGGATATTAAATTAAGAGAATTTGAAAGTCAGTTAGACGAAGTTATCAAAAACAAGAATGAAGTCGAAGATGAAAAACAAAAATTAATAGAGAAAATAGGTGAACTGGAAGCTCAACTTAATGAATCAAGCAAACGCGCTGCCGAGAAAGAGCGTCTAACAACAGAAAGGACGCATTTAGTTCAGAAATTAAATCATGTTATCAAAGAAAACTCCAGTTTAGTGTCACAAATTCAATCCTTACAAACTCGCGAACAGGATCTTGTTAATCAAATGAATAATTTACGCGCTAAAGGTAAAGGAAAGGGAGACGGCTCTCACGCTGATACCTCCAGCACTGATCCTTGCGTAGTAAAAGTGGTTCAGCAACTAGATTTACACAAAGAAATAACTAGTCTAAAACAAGAAAATCATAAACTCACCCAAAAAAACATTCAACTTGAAACTGAACTAGCTTCGACTGATGTAAAGATAGCACGCTTAGATGAAGAGTTCCACAATTTACAAGCTGAGATCGATGAAAAAGATGACATGATTGATAGTTTGAATACTACTATTCATGACTATAAAGTTGAAATCTTTAACCTGAATAAAACAGTCACAGAATTAAACGAAAGCATGGTAGTAAAGAATGACGAGTTAGAAAGGCTAAGACTACGCGCTGAATCACTTTCACATCAGCTTGTGGGAGTAAGAGAAAGATTCAACCAAAATCAAGAAGAGTTACATATTGCCCAGTCAAATTCACATGAAATCGGAATGGAATTAAGTAACTTACGAGAAGAAATGCATATAAAGAATGCAGAACTAGCCACTCTAGTTGAAGCTCAGATTATACTTGAAAAGCGATTCCAAGATTCTGAAAAAGCTCATGACGAACTTCAAGGCTCAGTTTTAGAAAAAGATAAAGAAATCAAGGTGCTAAATCAGTCAATAACTAAACTAACTGAAAAATTAAAAGCAAATACATCCAACCAAACTGAAGACCACCATGAGATACTTCAAGAAAAAGAACTGTTAGAAAAAGAATTGACAGAAGCCAAAAACAATATCACTGCTAAAGAAAAGGAAATCGAAGAATTAAAAGCAAATACTGAAGAAATAGAGAAATCAGCAATTGAATATCAATCAGTTATAGAAAAAGCAACTGCAGAAAAAACAGAACTGATAAACCTGATTAACTTAAAGCACAATGAAAGTATTCAGTATCATAATGAAATACAAAGATTAAACCACGTCCTGCTTGAACAAAGCAATGAATTCAAACGAGTTTTAGAAGAGAAAGATAAGGCAACACAAAATAATTCAGAATCGTGTAGCAGTTGCGAGCGATTAAGGATTACATTGAAGGAAAAAGACGAAATCATTATAAACTTGAATAAAAATGTAACTGAATATGAGAGGCTAAAATTAGAAATGCAGAATGCCAGTGAAGTTGTAAAGAATTTGACTGAGAAATGTGATAATTTGGATAAGAGTTTGGCTACCCAATCGGAGATGGTCAAGAAATTGACAGCAGATAATGCACAGGTAAATAAATGAAAATATCTCTTTACTGATTTTAAACACTCTTAGACTATGATTCGTTCTTATTCTTCCAAAAATATAATACGTCATTTTAACACAGTGATACAATACGCACTAACGAGCCCTGCCAAAAAAAAACATTATAGAGGCGGCATTCCCGCACTGGATGGCCAGAGAGAGCTGTCGGGTCAAACATCAACCACCCGGGAATCCCGCCCTTTATCCTTCAAGCGCTGGCCAAGATCTGCTATAAATTAGCCCTGTTATGTTAAAGTGTCTAATACTACAGAACATATACCCTTCTAAAACCTATGAAATAATATCTAAAAAAAACTTAATTGAAACTTTGTCCATTTCTAGTTGTCAGAGCAAGAGGCCAACAGCGCGCGAGAGTTGGAGCGCTTGAGGCGCCATCTAGTTGAGACAGAAGAGAGTTACACATCAGAGCTAATGACGGCCGAGCAGAAACTAACAGAATGTCAGACGAGATTACATCAAGTGGAAGAACGGGCTAAGCAGACCACCACTGTTTATACTAGCAATAGGTAAAAACATTTATGATGTGAATATGCACCTATAAAACTTGGATAATATGTGAGAATTTGAAAACGCGCCATCTAGTCAAGACTTGAGCAAACATATCAAAGTGTATGGATATTAATAAGAGCGCCATCTAGTCGATGGTTGATACGATAGAGAGTCACACTACAAATCCCATGCTAGCAGACTATCTTTTAAATATTACTTACGAGATTTTATAATGTCTCAAAAATTATGATAAAAATAAATGTCATCACTACATAGCATAAAGCTATCCGCTTCTGTCCATATATGCTTAGATCTTTAATACTACACAACGGATGTTGATGCGATTTTTTTGATAGAGAGAGTGTAAAAGGCAGGTGTATATAATGTATGTATAATAACGCGTGCAAATCGCGGGCAAAAGCTAGTATATCAATAAAACAACTAATTTTCACTCTTGAATTAATGTATTTGACGAATGATTCTTGTTTATTCCAGCATCCGAGCCAATCAGGAAGTGGAAACCCTTCGCAATCAGATGCGCCTGATAGAGAAGCAGAGAGACGAGGTACAAGCACGACTGAGCGAGGCGGAGGATGCGCGGGGCAGGAGCGAGGCGGCGCTCACTAACCTGCAGATAGTACTTGATCAGTTCACACAAGGTATGGGTACAAATACAAATTATTTATTCATAACTCCATAGTTACAAGTCAGAATATATGTACATGTATTGTTTACAATAGTAAACTTATACATAGTTATACAAAATCATAAGAATAAGACAAAAAAGACTACTTGAAGTAAGCATTTTAGTGTAAAAATATGTAGTAAACAATCGACAATTCAAGTAAGTGGTGTACAGCAAGGATATTTTTCATTACTCATACTCTGAAAGTAGGTCTGAAATTGCCTGAAAGTAGTACTTTTCATCCCTAGGGAGAATCGCTTTCAACTGACAGCTGTCAAATTAACATGTAAAAACTCTGCGCGTGACTGGCGGTAGCACTTATGCCAAGAATTGGCCTCTGCAATCAGAACATTTTAGTTCCAATTTTATCCGCGCGCAGAGTTATCTTGAACTCTACTAACCTATTTACAAAAACAAAAGAGTTCTTATACCTAGGAGTACATTTAACCAAATAGTTCTTACACCTACATTCAAAGAGGTTCTACGTCACAATACGTATAGCAGAGATTTTGTACCTATAAAATGAGTTCATCTGATTTTAATATAAATTTAACGCCTGATTTTATAAAAGAAGAGGCTAAAGCGGTAGTGGAAAATCATCATACGATTTGAGGTAGGTACCTATCTTTGTTTTGACTTGGGTGGTAAAATAAAATTTACTCATATTTTCTTTAGCTAATTCATGTTTTTATTTTTTATTTCCTCGTATTTGTAATGAAAAGCACAGTGTTTACCTCGGGTTAAAGACTTATTTAGTCCCTCGAACTATTAGCGCCCTCACTGCGTTCGGGCGCCAAACCCCGTCTCGGGACTAAATAAGTTACTTTCACCCCTAGGGTAACAATGTACTATTCCATCTCCGCCTGGTCTTATGTTATATGTAAATGAATGGCACACCCTCGATGTGTAAGTTGGTGTGTTAGAGAAGCAGGGAGACTGGCTGGTCGATGTAAGAAAGATTGAAGGAAATCACTGGGTAAGAATGCGTATGGTAGAGATTTATTGGTGTTAAATGGAGGCTTATGATGATGATGATAAAACAACAAGAAAATATTAGCACGCACAATTACTTATTGCTAGAAGTAAACCTATTTGTTTGTTGGTTTGGAAAGCATCAATCAAATGTAAATCATACACTAAAAACATAAAAAAATACAATGATAAAGACCATAATGATAAAACATTGGCGTGCAACAGGGGTAGCTCCTGTGCACATCACACTTTAGTTTATATGTAAAGGACTTCTCCACCATTATAACTAAAACATCCAATCATTACTATTACTCCGCCTTACCAACTCTTTAAATTTATGAATTCCAGACAAAGACCGCGAGATCCACGCCGCCACAGAGAAGATAAGAAACAAGATGGATGACCTCAAACGTCAAAACATCAGCTGTCAAGAAGAAATTGCGCGACTGAACGCAAAACTAGAAGAATCTTTGGCAGGTCTGAAAGCGGCGTCGAGACTCGGGGACCAACTGGAGAGTAAAACAGCACAGATTAATGACCTGAAAGAGCAAGGTATGATACATTTTAATTTGTTTATTAATAACAGTGTAGTGTTATTGAGTATTGCATTATGAAACTTGTATTTAGATATTTCTAGTCTTAGTGTATTGCGTTTTGAAATGTCTTTAGATTATTTTTCTAGATCATAGTAATTACATTCCGTGCAACTTTGATTCTTAGAAAGCGTTACATAGTAGATGTTTCACACGTTTGTTTGTCAGACAAAATTATAATAATTTTACTTTTTCTTAAAACATCTTTTGTGTAACGCTCACGCTAGTGATTGAAGAAAATAATTTGGTATTTTTAAAAACTCTTATTTTTACACAGTGTACAAATTACTAATTGTCATAAATATGTGATTTATTTTTAATACTCAATTATTAAAACTCAAACTGTTAAGTTCCAATGATATTTGTGCAATATTGTTTTTAACATTTGTTTCAAATTCAAATACAAATTTCTTTATTAGCATACTTAAATGTTTTTACATTTACCCTGTTAAGAGGGGTATTAGGGCGTTGCTAAAATTAAAACTAAATATTCTAAAATCTAAAACTAATATAAAATTTAAAATCTTAAACTTAAACTAGTATTATTGTTGTTGTTGTTTCTACTGTTAAAGTCTGTAGTTCAATCACTGTCATTATTTGTTACTTAGTTTTAGAGCTCAAGGATACTTCAATATTCCTACCATTTCATGGAAACCTATCTAAATATCAGCTGGTAATTCTGGGATGTTGAGCCCAGATTGCTGACTGGTATACAGTTAGGTTTCTAAACACCCTGTAGTTAGACAGACACACACAAGTAAGTTTTGTGTACGCTTTTGATATTTTTGTGAGTCTTGTTAGCTTTGAGTGTGTCTTGTCATGTTTTTTTTTTATGAGAATTGTTGTTGTTCATGTCTGTTGTTTTTTCGTATGATTGATGTTGTTTTAGTTTTATATTTTTGTTTCGTTTTTCGCTTATTTTATTTGCAATTGACAAAAAATTAAATTCTTGATTTGTATGGATATTTCATAAAAAAAACTGAATTAAAGGCAATCTTCTTTATTTTATAAGAAGCTCATGTTTCGACGTGTTCTTATACATATATTTCTTATACAAGTAAAATTTGATACAATTAATTATAGTGCCTAAGTAATCAATTTACTATAATATTACCTAGTTATATAAAACCAAGACCCAAGCTTGTGCCCGCTTCGGTCTAATCTCATTTGGTAACTGTGAGACTTCACAGCGCGGCGACGAGCTGTCAACTGTCACCGTGACAGCTGTCAAACTGTCAAGTTGACAGCCGGCCCGGCCGCGACGCTCAGATTACCATATGGGGTTTGATCGAGGAGTTTGGCTTTACGTCGTGATGTCCTGTGTTATATTTTTTATTTTGTTGTTTTTTTTTGTTTGTTATGTTTGTTGTTATTTTTGTATTGACACTGCACGTGCAAGTCGTTCGTACGTTGCACTTGATTTTTGCCCTGAGAATTGTTAAACAATGTTGGCATATGAGAAACAGAAATTCAAAACAGAGTTCTTTGTAAATTTGTATATCAAAGTGTCTAACTCAATTTAATAATGATACATACAAAGCCTAATCTGTTATACTTAATACATGTTGACAAATAACACTAAGCTATGAATGGCGATCCCATTGAATGAAATCAATATGCCTGTGAATATTAAAAAGTGCCATTTACTTGATATCAAAACCTTTAATATATAATATAAAAAGGTAGAGCAAGTTCTAAAAACATCTCGAAATAAAATTCTCAAGGCAAAAAAAGCTTCAGTATTTTCCCCGCATTCTAGCAAGCCAAGTAGAAACTAGAAGAGCCAGATGCCACATTGTCTCTGAGTATTACTTCAGGTACTGGTGGTTTATAAAGGAAACACAGAAGCCACTCTCACTTGACACTTTATGTACCTAAAAACGAGTAAAAAAATATGAATCAATCGACATAAACTAAGAAAAGTTATACGTCCAGAACTATTTTGGATTTGACAAAAGCGTTTCATTCAGAATACATTAAAACACCTACAAACTACATTCTGTCGATCCGTCGATGTGTTTAGAAATATATGTTTCGATCCAGAACTGTGTACAGAATGTTTCTTATAGTTATGGATTTCAATATGTATTTATTTCAATATAAGTTTGTGTCGATATTATTTTCCTTTTGACATTTGGACAGCTTGTCAAAAAAAGGTACAAAGTCAAGTATTTGTGGCAACTGTTCCTGCCCAGTGTCTGAATAATACTTTGAGATCGTGCGAGCGATGCGTCGTGACCGTACGTCCACCTTTGAAGCTCCCGTAGTGCATGGTAAGGCGTGATAGTTGGACCCCTGTTGTCTAGTGTGTATGTTAATGAACTTGATATTTTATTACATTTGCTATTTTTAATATTATAATTTTGTAGATTAGAGTTTTAATGATTATTTTGTGATTAATAAATTCAACACTATTAAATGATTAATCATTTGATATTGAAGCTGATAAAAGTGAATTGCAGCGATTACTGCTACCTGCTATAAAACTACTAATAGTATGTGACACGCGTTAGGCCTGCATAGAATGTGTTATAGTATAAATGCAGAATTTAATTTGTTCTACCTAGCAAATTTTCTCTAAATTCGTTGAGCCTTTCATGCTGACAAACATACTTCATCAAATATCATACTTATGTCAGTGTAGGTCACAAAATATGAATACGAATTAATTCTGCGGGGAGTCACCGCCATCACTCATGAGAAGTCACGACTCAAAGAGAGAAAGATTTCAAACATATATTAGTGTGACGAAATATGTTTTTTTTTTACGAGGAATAGATTTGCACTTGACCATAATTCGCCTGATGGTAAGCAACACGGTCTAGGGTGGAACGTGCTTACCTAGTAAGAGCCGATTCTCTCTCGTTAAGAAGATCGCAAGGTTGTATTCCGAAATAATGCAAATGTAATGAAATAGTCAAGCGTGAGTATAATCTAACACGTTCTCCTCCAACTCCCCAGTACGTACCTTACAAACCTCAGTGGCGGCGGCGGAAGAGCGCTACTACAACGCCACCTCCAACCAGCAGGACAAGGTAGACAAGAACCTCGTCAAGAATCTGCTCGTCAACTACGTGCTGACCGGTGCTAGCAATGCTAGTAATAAGTATGTATCTATAATTACTTGTAATAAATCATACTACCTATTATGTAAATGGAAATCAGCAGGGTGTTTCTCAAATTCGGGTTTTTCCCGCTCGGTAACCCGGCGAACTTCGTTTCGCCAGTTTGTAGTACATGCTATGTATCAGAGATGGCGCTGTATGTAAAAAAATATTTTCCCTGTTTTCCCGCTTTTTTGTTGAAAATTTTCCTGAATTTTCTTTGCTAGAAACCTCACGGAGCCCGAAACCTTTCCAACGAATGCAAAACCGTGGAAATCGGTTCGTGCTTTCTGGAGTTATAGCGTCAGGAAGGAAATCCCGACTTATTTTATGTAGTAGATGACTTTTAAGATCACAGATAAACAATTTGTATGAATGTTCGCCAGTCTTATTTCACGTTAAACAAAAATGAACCGTCTGGGGTCAAAGCTAGTCACAAGGTACCTTTAGCTTTATTTTTAGCTGTTAGCTAGCTATCTTTATTTACTTTAGAATTTGGTACGTCTAAAGAAACTACTTTTTTTTACATCATTTGAAAACCGATTAAATGTATGGAGATCCATATTTTTTCGGATAAACATCTAATACAATAAATTGTCTCGTTTCAGAACGCAAGTGCTGCGTATCCTATCCACAGTGCTCGACTTCAACCAGTCAGAGTGCGAGCGACTCGGCCTCGTGAGACCGCAGCCTTCGGGGGAATCACTCGCTGCTGAGTTTGTCAGGTAAATAGGTACCAAGAAAGAATGACAATAATTATTGTGACTATACAAAAAAAACAGACACCAAACTATCTATCTATACATATAATAAAGCTGAAGAGTGTCGACAGTCTGAACATTTAAGATATTGAAAAAACATGTTTTGACTGTTTATCTGTCTCTTTGTTTATCTTTTTGTCTATTTATTTAAAAGCTCATCACGCAAAAACGGCTGAACGGATTATCACGATTTTTGGTATGTAAGTAGTACGTGGTCTTAGGAGTGTTATAGGCTACTTTTTCCTGAACTAAAGCGAGTAAAGACGCAGGCGTCGACTAGTTACAAATATCTTCCTTCTTTGAAAAAATAATTATATTGCAGGCCAAGGTGAAGCTCGCCTTATTGAATTGGAACTAATGATACGATTAAAACTGCATCCTTTTCAAACAATATATAAAAGCGATTTTTTTTTGTAATACTTCCAGGTTCCTACAAAATGAGTCGACTCCCAGGTCGCCTCTACCAGATATGATGGGACTCGCGCGGAGCGGCACGCCTGCGTCTAGGAAGAGTTCTACTGCATCAGGTAAGACAAAATTTGCATACATTTCACATAAATAAATTATTAGTTTTTTGTTAAAAACACTTCTAACAGTCATCACTAAAACACTGTAATTATTTCTGATAAATAAAAACTGAGAAAGAAACAATCAAAAGCTATTGATTTCACAAAAAAACATAATTATACCTCAGGAGTAATTATATGTTAAAGTATAAAATCTTGTCAATCATTTTTTTTTAATTGAGACAATTTATAAATAATATGTACATTGGGATAATGAATACAACATTGAGATAGAGTTGTCTTGTATTAAGTTATCAGTAAATGTTTGTTATAAATAAATTTTTAATATTTTTCCAGGTCCAATCCAAACGCCTACATTCGACCAGAAACACAAGCGGAACCCCTCCACTGGATCGAACAACCTTCTTTTTGCCAACTTGGACAACGTAGAGACATCATCACAGAGGTCACGTGACTCTCTCGACATACGCAACACTTCTAGTCCAACAATTTCCGGTGAAAATAGACAAGTTTCCGGCGAAAATAGACAAGATTCTGGCGAAAATCGCACTACGCTAGACACGGGTATAACGCAAACGAGGAATAATGAAGGAGCCATATTGAAACATGTTCTCAGGGATATGTAAAATGTGTGACTAAATAAGAATACTGGGCTATTTGGTAAATAACGTATTTTTTTAAAAGTGTGGATTAACTACGTATTTTTGTTCAATAACTTTAAGGAACTTAAAAAAACAGTTTCTTTTTATCAACTAATTGATGTACCGGAGTCTAAAAATATGTAATTTACTGATAACTCTTTGATTATATTTCATGAAAATTGTGGAACATTTATAATGTAGATAAAAATGATATTTGTTGCAATAATTAATCAATTATTTTTCGTTAGATTTCAATACAATTTAAAAGTAGAATTTTGTATACTGTTCGGTTTACTTGTACCCATGATAATTTCATTCCGATAATATTTAACAAGACCAAAACTGGGGCAAGCGTTAAAAAAGATATTAAAAAATAGACAGAATGTGCAGTGCTTACCATCAAGTATGCTTCTTGCTTACGTTACCTAGTATTATAAAAATATGTAAATAGTTATTAATGTTTAGATTTTGTATAATTTTTGTAATTAGTATTTATAGTTTTATATTTTTTGTGTTTTTTTAAATTATTAATGTAAAGGGCTCACTAAATATTCAGGCCATAAATACATACTTGTATAAAATCAATTTCATTATATGACAAGACTATATACCTACTATATAGTTCTGAATGAATTATCAAATACTTTTCAATATGCTCGATAATAATAATATTTTATTTGGATTGCTTAAAAACAAAAGTAAATTATGTTCAATATCAGGCACCGTCATTAATAAATTATTCCTAATTATACATAACTAGTGGATGCTCGCGGCTTCGCTCGCATTAAGAAGTAAAACTTGCATCCCCTATTTCACCCCTTTAAAAGTGGCATTTTCAAAAATCCTTCCTTAGCGGATGCCTACGTCATAACATCTACCTGCATACCAAGTTTCAGCCCAGTCCGTCCAGTGGTTTGGGCTGTGTGTTGATAGAACACTGTGTCAGTCAGTCATTCACCTTTAGAGATTTATATATAAAACATTTTAAAAATACCACCAATAAAAGGACCCTAAAATGTTCTAAAATTAAATTTCCATTGTAATATAAGTTGGTTAGTTTTTAGTGTGAACTATAATGTATAAAACTATACAATACAGGGTTACAGGAAATTAAAAGAGATAGATTTTTTTTTTAAATGCTACGCAATTTGTGAAAATTGTTTTATAAATTATTGAACTTATTTATAAAATTGGAATATCACGACGAATAGGATAGTAATGTATTCATGTATCTCTTTACACTACAATAAAATGAAATAGATATTGAAATATTTTTTTATTAACGTTTTAATACAATTAGCTGGTTCATCAACATGTCGTATTTGGAGTCAGCCTATGAGTAGCCCTGTATTATATTAGCATTTAATATTGCAGCCATTTTTATTACAAAATTAAAGATTTTTTTAGTAATATTATGTATGTTTCTTTATGTTTGTGATTGTTTTAAAATATAATGTAGCCTATGAAAGATAATTAAATATGTTTACCTACTTATGCAGCATTTAAATGTTTTTTAATTAATTAATATTTTGAAGACATTTGTGTGTTACTAACAATAGAATAACTGGTTGTAAAATTGTGAATATTGTTTTAATGTTGTGTACAATGTTAGATGACTAGATGCCTAATTATTATTTTTAATTATGATTCAATGTATGAATTTCATATCGATAATTCAATTAATAAATGATGAATAGTATAATGTTATTGCTTTTATTTATAACGTGTGGAACAGGTCCTTTTTACTAAGGGCCGTGTATTATGAGTAATGAATAAAGTTCAGAACAGGGTAAATACTTATTAATTTATTATATAGATTTTATTTTAGTTATACAACAAAAGTTTAATGAATGTTTTTTTTTAAACAAGCATATATTTATCACACATAATAAAAATACCTACTCCACCGAAGCAACCACAGCATTCTTACTAAGTATACCACATACATTATGTCCCCTCTCTAATCTAATATATCCCTTTTCCCCATACTCAGTACCTCTAGAGTCCTTAATCAGCCAATAATTCTTATTTCCATCCGAACCATATCCCACCAATAAAACAGCATGATTCACTCTCGCAGGGGGACACATTTGGGCCGTAATCACTCCTCCTTTATAATTCAAAATCTTCGACGCGTCGATTCCCAAAGCCACTGGTCCATTTTTGACAAGCACGTCCTTATATTTCTCCTCATTTGTCAGTACGAAGTTCGTGCAACCGTTGATTTTGACTTTAGTTTTTTGGGTATTGTAAGTGCATCTAGATTTTTCAGGGAAATATGGGTAGTCAGAATCGAGCATCACGCCAGCACCCCATAGTTCTGCTAAAGCCTATCTCATTGAGGACCCTGGTCCAGTGCAAGGAGTGCTACATTGGAGACAATCTAGTAACTGTTTTGGAGAAAATGACAGTAAGTTTCTATGCTTGATAGCGTAAGCTCCTTCAATAGTTCCAACAGAAGAAAACGCCCAACAGCTGTTGCATTTCCCTTGTTTCTTAACCGGGGTTACCACGTTCTTCGTTCTGTAGTCCAAAGTAGCTGGGACACTGATTCCTGTTAATCCAGAATCGGTTACGATGGGACACGCTGGCTTTCTGTCTTCATCCTCATCGTCTTCTATTCCGGTGTTTTTGAAAATAGCACTAATTTCTTCAGCAGAAAGATCTGCGTACTCGTTAACTTCGAAGACAGTTTCGTTGTAAGAATTCAGTTGGTTGATGGCGTTCAAATTTTCTTTGAAAATGTTGAACCGCTTTTCTCTCTCGTCGCCGTTTCTTGATATATCATAGTCCTTTGAGTATTTTTCTAAGAATTTGTCGAAATATTCTCTAGCTCTCTCAGGGTCGTAATGTGGTTTTTCTATAGTGTCTAATGTGTTTTCTGATATTTCTGTAGCCGACGTGGTTACGAAGAAGTAAGTCACACTTAGTAATATTAACAGCTTCATATTTGTTTTACTTGTAGTGGAACCTTTGACGGAGACGATTAATAAAGAAATGTCAGTACATTTGCAGCCACAGAACGTTTTAAATGAGTAGGACTTCCTGAAGATAAGGTATGGTCTTTACATTGACCTATTCATTATCTTTAGGTACTTACAATACATCTTATTTAGCGATGATAGGTATATCTAGGTATTTCCATAACAAACGGAAAAACATTTTTGCGAACTATGACCTAGATACTAAACAAATAGAATCATCGAAGAAGAGAAATAGTAGGTAAGTAATTGTTACTAACTATCCGTTACCTGTGTTACCTACATTTAGTTTGAATTAAAAAAAGTTTTTTACGTACCTACCTAATTACTATTTTATCCCAACCTTATCTTACTACTAGCAGCGCCCCGCGGTGTTACCCACGTTAATCCCGGATCAAAAGTAGCCTATGTGTTAATCAAGGTCTAATCTACTTCTATACCAAATTTCATTCAATTTGGTTCAGTCGTTGGAGCGTAAAGAAATATCAAACATACATTCTCACGCACATATTTTCAACTGTAGGTATAATATAACTGTGATTAATATGATATTTAAATATTAGTAGAATCAAATTACTGTTATTTAGTAACAATACACTCAACTCTTTAAAATAGTTTGCACAATTTACCACTAACCCGGTATATGACCTACTTTGTTTCTGATAAAATGCATCACCATTATACCTCATAATCAATAATATAAAATACAACCTATTTTAGGTACCTACCTACATATTATACAGTTCTACCATATCGTACGAGTATCTTACAATGGTAAAAATAAACAACAAAAACAGCTACCTACTTGAATGAAATTTTATTCACTAAATCGTCTCATTTTATCTTCATTAAGTTAATCGCTTAAGCGACCCCGGCGGCCGCTGCGTGAGTATTCAACATGCCGCAGACATTCCTGCCCATCTCCAACCTGAAGTAACCATTCTCACCAAACTTGGTTCCGTATGAGTTCTTTATAATCCAGTACTCTTTGCCTTTCTCCTTCCCATATCCAACCAACAACACCGCATGGTTGACTCTTTCTGGAGCAACCGGGACGGGACATTGCTCCAACGTCACTATTCCTCCCTTATACCCTTGGAGAGGTTTGCTGTAGACCCCTATTCCTATTGGTCCGTATTTGGCGAGAGCTTCTTTGAGTTTCTTCTCCTTTTGTAGTCTGAAGTTTGTGCAGCTGGTCACCTTCACCTTCGCTTTGGCAGAGTTGAATTTACACGGAGTCTCTTTGTCTTGATAAGGGTAGTCCGCTTCTAGTTCCACTCCAGGCTGGTCGATGAGTTCGCTGAATGCTAACCTCATGGTGCTGCCTTTAATACATTTGCCGCTACAAGCGAGGCAGTCCATCAGTTGCTTGGGAGCGAGTTGTACTAACACTCCATGTTTGATATGATAAGCTGCTTCGATACACCCCACGCTGGTGAAAGCCCAACAAGTTTGGCACTTGCCTTGATCTCTGACTGGTCCGACTGATTTCTTCTGTCTGTAGTCTAGAGTTGATGGAGCTGGGCCCGTCAGCTGCGAGTCTGTGACGATGATGCACGGGGAGCTTTTATCATCATCATCATCCTCTCCCAAACAGCCTCCTTCTTCTGAATCGCAATCAGCCAAGTCTGACACTTCGAACACAGCGCTGTCATTTACCGCGTTCTTTTCATTGTACGCCTTCAATTGGTCCTTGAATATTTCGAAATGTTTCAGCTTCTCTTCGTCCGTAGTATAAGTCTTTTCATATTTCACGATGTAGTCGTCGAAATATTCTTGTGCCTTGCTTAGGTCGTACATTATTTTTTCTTCTGGTTTCGATGCTTCTTCTACTGTTGTTTCCTCCACTCTTGATTCCTCTTCTTCCGCGGAAGCGAGCAGTATGCCCGCGATGAGGAGTATTAACAATTTCATGATGAATTTGTTTGTCTGTGTAACCCCACTAGAATGTGGAGCTTCAATGATTCAAGTGCAAGCTGCGGTCATTTATATCAGCCGTGAAGATACTGTTGTAGTTAAAAGTGGAAAACACAGTCAGATAAGCAGTGGTTTATATCTATAGGTCAATTATTTCCAAGTCCATGATAAGAAGAAACCTAGAGTAAGTAACCTGCGCTAATAATTATCAGCCATATCGGATATTAATGACTGGCTTTGCTTACTTATCTTACTTCTATTTAGGCCTATGCTCAGAAGTGGCAGATGATTGCTAACTCAAATGTAGGTAATGGAGTTTTCAACTCGTGTCTAATATCTTGGGGCTGATAAAAGTTTCCAACTTTTTTCGTGGAGATGTTATCTATTTGTCTTCGTAATAATTTTTTTTTAAGTAAGTAGATATTTTTTATTTATACTAACGTACAAACAGTATGTATGTACCTATGTTCAAAAGCATGTTTGAACATAGGTACGAAGTTGCAGGATCATACCACTAGTTTACATTGCAACAAGGTTAAGTTTGATATGTTTAAACTGAAACGATAACAAAGCCATAGATAAGCGGGAAACTTTAATTAAGTATAACTAATTAATCTTACTTAATTACTATATCTAAGCACTTAACCATTGTCATAATCTATATAGTTTAATAAAATTATCGTTTTGGGAAGTATTACAACTAAGTTTGGATGTATTGCAATAATATGCATACTTTTTTAATAATTATGTTTATTGTCGTTTATACATTTATTACCATTTCTACAATTTGACGGCTTGAACTAAAACTAATTTTATTATTGTATGTTAGCCGAAGCTGTATAACTATTACGCAATCCGCACACATTATATCCCATTTCAAGTCGCATGAATCCTTTTTCTCCATATTCAGGTCCGTACGAGCTTTTTATCTCCCAAAAGTATTTGCCATTTTCTTTTCCATACCCGACTAAGAGTACTGCATGATTTACTTTCTGCGGCGGTTTTGGAGGCGGACATTCTTTGACCGTTATTATACCTCTCTTGAATCCTGTTGCTATTGCGTCATCCATATGTATAGCTATGCCTATAGGCCCGGTCTGTGCTAACGCTATTTTGAGTTTCTCTTCTTCTAAAAGTCTAAAGTTCTTGCAAGATATCACTTTGACTTTTGCTTTGGTTGCGCTGTATATGCACGGAGTATCTTTGGGTATGTAAGGATAGTCTTTATCGAGTTCAACGCCCGGTGTTCCAATAAGCTGTCTGAATGCTTTCCGCATGCTACTGCCTTCTTCGCAGTGGCCGCTGCATGGGAGACAGTCCATCAGTTGCTTCGGAGAAAATTCCAGAAGGTTGTTATGCTTATCAGCATATGCTCCCTCGATGACTCCAATGCTGGCAAAAGCCCAGCACGTATGACAATCTCCTTGATTTTTTACTGATGTGACAAGATTACTTTTCCTAAAGTCTACAACTGGCGGTGGATTCCCGGATAATTTGGCATCTGAAACAATCTCGCATCTCGGTGAAGTTTCATCATCATCATCATCATCGTCGTCTACGAAACAATTGTATCCAATTTCATCGGCAGTCAAGTCCGTAAACTTCGTGATGCCGTATACACTCTCATTCAAAGCGTTCAACTCGTTGTATTTCCTCAATCTTTCTTTAAAAATCTGGAATCTTTTGTGACTTTCTTCTTCGGTGTAATTTCTTTGGTATTTCACGATGGTCTCCTCAAAATATGCATGTGCTTTCGACAGATCGTAGATGTTTCTCTCATCGTCTTGCGCGAGAGCAACCCAAGCTTAGTAAACATAATAATTTCATACTGGACGTGATGAAATTATTCTCACTCACTGAATTACAAGTTGATAATGACAGCTGTTTACTTGCACGACGCGTCTTATAACTCCATTTTATTTAATGTAGTTAATAACCTCTGTTCTTGTTCCTGGGTTATCTAACACTTAACACCTACTCCAATGAAAGATTATTGTGATAAATATATGTATAGGTATTATATGTGCTTACTACGCTAACAAACATACAAAGTTACCATCTGTACACTTTAAAAATGTATACAACTAATATAATAATTATAAAGGCTAAAAGCTTGTATTAATGTATGTTACTTCATCATACTTATATTTCAACGGATTTGTATGACATTTTGCTATGGATATAGGTCAGATTTCTTGGATGTTGTGGTCTAGGAACATGCTGGCTTCCTTTATAATATTTTCCTTTACTGCTAAGAGAGTAAAAAAATCGTATAACTTTTATCTAATCTACTTTCGAGATAAGTACTTACTGGGCATCTTGTGTAGGCACCTAAGTATCATAAATATGTTTTCAGCACCTCTTGATGCCTAACATTTAAATTAAACTAAGTTATTTATTGTAAACACTTAAAAAACCTAATCAGCAATACTAATTAAGTGTGACTGGCTTTCCTTAATCATTTTCCTTACATCACTAAATGCTTGTTGTATTTTGATATTTTTGATCCACCAGCTTTTAAAACCAAAGACATTAAAAGCTATCATTTGCGCTAGATGGCGCTAATCTAAAAAATATTTTTTGCTTGTAGTGTCTTGCATAGTTGGTGTTTTTATCAGGAACATTGAAAGCATTATTTTGAGCTTTGGCAACGTTTTTCATAGTCATAGTCATAGTCATTTATTAATATCAAATATTTGATACACGTCACAGAAATACACGAAAATGACCATCTTATGACTTTCCACGAAGAGTTGGCTATGCTCTATGACAAAACTTTGTGCGATCGGAAAAGTTCATTTTATACAAAGATCATTTCTGAAGCTCTAGCAAGTCTAAAGCGGTCTGGAGCGTAGTAAACACAGAGAGAGGAGTGAGTAAAAAACAGCTTTTTTACTCATCGGATTTGCAGAAGTTATCAGAGATAAAAATGGTGGAAAATTTATTTCAAAAAAGGTAGCAGCTGATCACTTGAATACAAGATTCGTAGAGGCGGCGGCTGCGTGCGGGGCGCCACGCGCCTCACTGACACTAGCCAGTGCTGCGCTTGGGGCCGCTCGCGCTTCGCCAGCCACCAGCATGCGGCTTGTTCCTTTCACGGCTGGCGAGGTCTATCGAATTATCAACCGAATACCTTGCAAACCGACTAAGGATATCTATGATATATCGATGGAGCTCGTAAGCCTGGTGAAGGTACAGCTAGCACCGCTGCTGGCTGAACTTTACAACAGGTGTATGCGTGCTGGTGTGTACCCGAGTGCGATGAAGTTGAGCAAGATTTCACCTTTATTTAAAGGGAAGGGAAAACGTGAAGATCCTGCCTCGTATAGACCAGTGTCTATAATTCCAGCCATCGCAAAAATATTTGAAAATGGTTTGAGCTCGCGTCTATCAGCATACCTCGCATCTACCGAAGCGCTTTCCGAAAGGCAGTTCGCTTACCGCGCGGGCCGCTCGACTACGGAACTCGCGCGGGAAGTAGTTAAGAGCGTGCTGGGTGCTTGCGACCGGAAGCTGCGAGTCGCTGTGCTGTGCTGCGATTTATCTCGCGCGTTCGACGTGGCAGATCGCAGCGTACTCGCAGCTAAACTGGCGCATTACGGTATAAACGGCCCCGCGCATGCTTTGTTTACGAGCTTATTGCGCGATAGGTCACAAATTGTTGTAGGCGACGGTGGTGAGACGCGATCGGACGCGATGGAGACCGATATGGGTGTGGCACAAGGATCATCGGTGTCTAATATTCTCTTTTCCCTATTTCTGAATGATTTGCCGGACTGCATCGCATCCGGGGGCGCATATATGTATGCAGATGATGTAGCCTGTATAGTGACCGGGAAGTCTTCCTCTGAATTGCAAGATTGCCTAAAATAAGACAGCGAGTGAACTGGCGAAGTGGTTTAACCATAACGGCCTTGTGCTGAACCTAAAAAAGACCCATTTCATTTACTTTTCTGTATCAGGGCGATCTCAGGATAATCTGAAGGTGGTCATAGAAGGAAACAAGATAGACGAAGTAGACTCTACAACCTTTTTAGGTTTTGAATTAGATCGCGGGCTTACGTGGTCGTCGCACATTGATAAGCTCTGTACTAAGCTAGGCAGCGCCTGTTTCGCGTTGGGAAGACTTTCTAAAGTGGTTTCTGCCGATGTGGTTCGTACTTGCTATTTTGCTACAGTGCATTCTGTCTTGCAATACGGGACAGAACTCTGGGGGCACGCGGCCGACAGACTGCGTGCTTTCAGAATGCAGAAGCGGGCGATACGCGCAATATCGCAAGTGTCGCGTCGCAGGTCGGCGAGACCACTTTTCAAGTCATTAGGTATTATGACTTTACCATCGATGGTAGTATATCAATGGGCCCTATATGTTAGGCTTAATTTAAACTTGTTTAAGACGCGTGGAGACCAGTACTCAGGTACCATGGATCTCCGCTGCGCAGACAAGCTGGCCACGCCGCATGTGCGCCGCGCTCGCGCCGGGAATCTAACACACGTGAGAGGGCCGGAAGTGTATAATTGCCTTCCGGCTGAGATCACTAACACCAGCAGTGACAGCATATTTAAAAATAAGTTAAAGAACTGGCTCGTTTACAATCTTTTTACACGATTGACGAATTTTTAAACACCAATAAAAGAAGCTACCTGAACATTAATGGTAGAATATGTGTGAAATAAGTGATATTATTATATTTTAAATCACAATAATTATTATTATAATTATTTTAAATTGACATGTAACTGTACAAATTATTAATAAATTGTTTATCTTGTTTATTTCTGCCATTGGTGGCCAATCACGACACTGATTGAAATTTAAGAGCGAGCCAATTTTTTTTTCAATCTATACATATAATAAAGCTGAAAAGGGTCAAAAATTTGAACATTGAAAATATTTTAAACATACATTAGGAGATAAGTTCTTAGAATTGATTCGTTCCAATAATTCATAGAATTTTTGTCTGTTTCTCTGTGTGTATGTTTGTATGTGCTCATAACGCAAAAACTGCTGAACGACGATTCACAATGATTTTTTATAAGTAGCTCGTATGAGGTCTTACGAGTGACAAAGCCTATTTTTTATTCTGAAATAATGCGAGTAATGCCGCGGGCGTCGACTAGTAGTTAAAGAAAGTTAAATAAATTTCAGTAAAATGCTCTTAGGAAATAATATATAATATGAAATCCAAACATAAGAAGTATATATGTATATTTTATTTATTTATTTAGTATGTACGATATTTCTTCACATTAATTTTTGTCACCTATTTAGGAGTAGGTATAATCTCTTAGTAAAACAATATGTCTTAGTACTTACAACTAAATATCTAATAAAATAAAAACCACTGATTACTGAAGCATCTTTATTTACTCTGAAAACCAATATTCCGTTACCAATCTTATGTAATTTTTAGCTGATTTTCGTTCGAGACACCAGGAGTCAAAAGATATAATAGATTAGAAACACTAATATATATATCTACCATGGTCTTCGTTCCCCTGTATTAGCATAATATTGATCAGCAATACTTGGCTTCGAGTTCTTCGATTGTTGTCTCCTCATATCATTAGTTGCTTTCTGTGCGTAGTTGTTGCCTTTCTCAGGGGCCCTGTAGGCATTCTGTTGAACTCTCGCAGCGTTCTCTTGGTTCTGTTTTCTGATTAACTTAGCTTCTTGGTATCCTTTGTAAGCACTGTCAGCCACTCTGTAGCCTGCTTCACCAGCCTGTGGAAACAAATACACAATCGATATTATAATATATGTAGCAACAGATATGCGGGTTGATCAATTGCGGCTGTATTGGGACAACATTAACTAAGGGAATCTACAGATACCAATTTTTATTAACATAAATAATTACATGTTCATATTTGTTACAATTATAATAAAAACAAGGAAAGAAAAACTAAACATGCTAACTACAAAAAAGAGGGTGGGGGGCACTTGGAAACTCTTTAAAACAGCCTAAAGATAGTCTAATTGCTCCAGCCCACTGCCAGAGGGCAGCGGGCCCATACTGGCCGCATTACTGCTGTAAATATAAAATAAAAAGAATTAACAATTTCTGAAGGTTAGATGAATTGATACAATAAACAATGTTTGGAGAATAATTCAAACATTG
This sequence comes from Macaria notata, assembly GCA_927399415.1. Taxonomy (NCBI): domain Eukaryota; kingdom Metazoa; phylum Arthropoda; class Insecta; order Lepidoptera; family Geometridae; genus Macaria; species Macaria notata. The sequence goes on along the minus strand of OV656750.1, from coordinate 716,540 downwards.
AATAAAATATTATAACGCTACTCTCGCCGCATATCTATCGCGGTTTGACTTTCCACCGGCTAGTCCGTGCTAAAATTGACAGTGGGGAAACAAAGTCTTTTCTTTCCCTCGGGTATTGTCTTCTGCCCATGCTAGCCCTGCTGGACTGTATAGAGCTAACGTTCATTTATTTATAACTAGTGGACTCCCGTTGCATTCTAAAGAGTAAGAGAGAATAAAAATAAAGAGCTTAGCAAATAATAAATATTTACAAAAATATACCTTGAGCATCTTGCTTTGTCGTTTGCTGCGTTGTATTGATGCCAGAATCTTTGGGTCTGCTAGAGCCGGTCTGTTTTCATCAGGTATCTGCCAGCTAGCCGGAGGCGCGGCCACCGCCGCTGCTGCGAGGACACTAACACACAACACGACCAACCACGATGGACTCATGATGGATTCTATGTGATCTTCCTCGCGCTTCTGCCTTTTATACACTCTTGACGATAGCCGTTATCAAAGGGTCTTGATAGTTCCGCATGTCTCTGGGCATACAATGAATACCCAGGGACAAAATACGTAACACCCAAAGATAAGTCGAAGAGGAGTACTGCTTTGACATCTGTCTAATAAACAACAAAACAAAACATACAGGACTATAAATAAAACGTTTAACGTTAAGTATTTATTTTTTACTAATGGACGCTCGCGGCTTCGCTCGCATTATTTCAAGATAAAAAGAAGCCTATAACACTCATTAGTCCTCATACTACCTACATACCAAAAACTATGATGATCCGTTCAGCCGTTTTTGCATTATGAGCGTTTAAATAAACAGTTTTTTTTACAAATTGTTGGAACGTGATCTTATATAAATTCTAAGTATTACCAAGCCTTTTTTATATCTTCAATGTTCAGACTTTCAAATCTCTTCAGCTGTATTATATGTATAGATACTTGCCTTTTGTATTAATTATTTTTAAAAGTTAAGAGTACCTAAGTTAGTTATAATAAATAATAATAAAAGTTCTTTATTATCAGGCTCGTAACCCATAGACATTTGTTTTAAATTATTGAATAAAATTATATTATATTATGAAATTGTTATGAGTCATTAAAAGTTCCTGATAACCTGGTATGGAATACCCAGAGAAAACCCAATGATGAGACGAGAAAAAAAATGTGACCGAAATTAAGATAATAACCGTGATTATTACAATAACAAACTAATATACATTAAGTTAGTTTGCATCATATATTATACAATGAATTACCTACCTACCTCTACCTGGAGTCGTATTTCCTCATGACTGAGAATCGTGACTTCCCCGCTGAATTAGTTCATTAGGGAAGTTCTCTTGGGCAGATATATCGTGGTGGGCGCCCAGGTCCTTCTACGGAAGACACATGTCCTCGGATATTGTGGTCCTTAAACATGTCGGCTTCCTCACGATGTTTTCCTTCACCGCTAAGCAAGTGCAAATCCACACCTAACTTGAAAATACAAGTCATTTCCTACCTATAGGTAGTACCTATAATTAAGGCTATCAGATATGTCATTGACTAGTATATAAGGCACTGACTGATACACAATTCAGTTGTATTCCAATTTTTGCATTAACCGAGTCATGACTGGCTGTTTGAAAGTCTAGTTTTCAAACATCATGATTTTTGGTATGTAGCTATGCGGTCTCGAGAGTTTCATACACTACTTACCTGAAATAACCTGAAATAGTGCGAGCGAAGCCGCGGGCGTCCACTAGTTACATATGTACCAACAATTGAATTTGGCTTATGACAGGAAATTGTGTATGTGCAAAATGTGTTTTTTTTTTCTTGAAATAGGCTTACGCTTGACTACAACTTGCCTGATGTTAAGCAACGTTGTAATCTACGATCTAGCGCGCTTGCCTAGAAGTTGCTAGAACCGGTTTACTCTCGACTTGAAGACCGACAAATTATAGTAGTTTGTCTTACTTTCAATTTTCAATTTTTAATTGTACAGACCTTCTTGTTTGTTATCCCCGTAGCTATTACTATTATTGCAGGCAAGTTTTACTTATAAGGATATGTTGGATTTTTATTTAAGATTAATAAGTATTGAGGTTGTATATTAAGTTATAAACAAACACAAATCTTTTAGAACTAGCAGACGAGGAGTCGGTCGTCCGGTCGCGAGATGGGTCGACGACATCGTCTATGTCGAGGGTCCAACCTGTATGAGGTCTGCACAAGATCGACGCAGATGGCACATACAAAGGGAGGCCTATACCCAACAGAGTAATCGCAAGGGTTGTGGATGACGATGATGAAAACTTTTAGCTATGTACTTACTTACATTCTAAATGTTACTTTATGTGCCAGTGGTGTGTAAGAGAAGTAACTAATGGCGCAATAATTGTACAAAGGTTACCGTTCTACATTATCGTTATACGTAGCCTTAAAGTTATGTTCAATGCTCGCAACGAGACTGACCAAAGAAAACATTACAATTTTAATGGTCGAGACTTCGCTTGCATTATTTTGGAATAAAAAGCGTACCTACATATTATTTCCAGGACCTCATACTACATACAGACTAAAAATCATGATTATCCGTTCAGCCGCTTTTTCGTGATGAGCATTTAAATAAACAGGTAAAAATCTAAAACTGCTCAAATGTGTTATGTTATTTTAAGTATATCCAAACATTTTTACAGAGATTTAACCCTTTTTAGCTTTAATATTTATAATTATTTGAATAGAAATAATGAAGCTAAAGAGGGTCGAAAGTCCGAACATTGAAGACATTATTTCAAAAAATGTTTGGAGATAAGTCGTTAAAATTGATAACAGAACATGTTCCAACAATTTATAGAATTTTAAATGTTTATCTGTTTCTCTATTGCACTGTTTATCTGTGACTCTGTTTGTCTGTTAATTTAAACGCTCATCACGCAAAAACATGTAACGATATTTCATAACTTTAATTCTAGTTACCTATTTAGGAGTAGGTATAATCTCTTAGTAAGTACATATTTATTAGTACTTATAATTAAATATTAAATAAAAAAAAACACTGATTACTGAAGCATCTTTATTTACTCTGAAAACCAATATACCGTTACCAATCTCATGTAATTTTTAGCTGATTTTCGTTCGAGACACCAGGAGTCAAGAGATGTAATAGATTAGAAACACTAATATTTGTGATTGCCATCAAGATATCTGCCATTTCGATATTTACTTAATATGGTCGTCGTTCCCCTGTTTTACTATAATATTGATCAGCAATACTTGACTTAGAGTTTGATTGTTGTCTCCTCATATCATTAGTTGCTTTCTGTGCGTAGTTGTTGCCTTTCTCAGGGGCCCTGTAGGCATTCTGTTGAGCTCTCGCAGCGTCCTTTTGGCTCTGGTCTCTGCTTAGCTTGCCTTCTTGGTATCCTTTGTAAGCACTGTCAGCCACTCTGTAGCCTGCTTCACCAGCCTGTGGAAACAAATACACAATCGATATTATAATATATGTAGCAACAGATATGCGGGTTGATCAAAGCGGCTGTATTGGGACAACATTAATTAAGGGAATCTACAAATACCAATTTAGTTTTAGAGATTAGTTCTAGAGAACTTTTTTTTAGAGATTAGTTTGTGCACTTGTGAGCCTTGCACTAAGTATGAAACTTGTACATTATTGAGTTGTTGAGCCAGAAAAAGGCTAGCATTTTGTCACGTGTCAACCACGCGCTCAGCAGGGCTAGCACGGCACAGGGGCATAATGTCTTTCCACCATTTTATCCACCTGTCAGTGTCATTTCCACCTTCCATAGCATGACAACAGTGGAAAGAAATACAATTATCCCATTGCCGTTTATGGTGGAATATTCATGAAATTTTATTGCGCTACTCCCCGCTGTAAATATAAGATAAAAGTAAAAAGAATGAACAATTTCTGAAGGTTTGATGAATTGACACAATGTTTGAAGAATAATTCGCCATTTTAATTTAATTGCGTAATTATGGCAACAAAATAGGAATGAAATGATATGAAGCTACTCTCGCCGTATATCCATCGCGATTTGCCTTTCCACCGGCTAGTCCGTGCTGTGTGAATAGACAAAATTGACAGCATAACTAGTGGACTCCCGTGGCATTCTAAAGAGTAAGAAAGAAAAAAAAATTAAAGAGCTTAACAGATAATAAACATTTACAAAAATATACCTTGAACATCTTGCTTTGTCGTTTGCTGCGTTGTATCGAGGCCAGAATCTTTGGGTCTGCTAGAGCCGGTCTGTTTTCATCAGGTATCTCCCAGCTAACCGGAGGCGCGGCCACCGCCGCTGCTGCGAGGACACTAACACACAACACGACCAACCACGATGGACTCATGATGGATTCTATGTTATCTTCCTCGCGCTTTTGCCTTTTATACACGTCTTGAAGATAGCCGTTATCAAAAGCTCTTGATAGCCCCTCCAGTCTCTGGGAATACAACGACAAAACAAAATACGTAAAACCCAAAGATAAGTCGAAGAGGAGTACTGATTTGACATCTGTCAAATAAACAACAATACAAAACATAAATGACTATAAATAAAACGTTTAAGTATTTATTATTTACTAGTGGACGCCCGCAGCTTCGCTCGCATTATTTCAGGATAAAAAGTAGCCTATAACACTCCTTAGTCCTCATACTACCTATATACCAAAAACCATGACGATCTGTTCAGCCGTTTTTGTATTATGAGCGTTTAAATAAACAGACAAAAATTTTACGAATTGTTGCAACGTGTTCTGATGTATATGGTCCTTACATATGAAATTGGCGTTTTGTATGGGAGGAACAAAAAGTCGAATATTTTCTAATATGATATATTTAAGTATGAACCAAAGTATGAACCATTGTTTTCTTTGCACTTTTGCCATCTCATAGGTAGTTCATTGATCCCTTTACAAAAAAACACAGTCGGACGGGAATCAATAAAATCTTTGAAGGCGATTTGGACTGCCCGATCGGAGTTGAATTTTTTCCCTTGCAAGTTATCCAAATTTCGAAAAAAAAAGGTAATCTGTTGGAGCAAGGTCCGGGGAGTACGGAGGATGTCTTAGACATTCCAATTTAAGCTCTTCTAATTTGGTAGCCGTCTGTTGTGCAGTGTGTGGTCTAGCGTTGTCGTGAAGCAGCTGTGGCGTGGAGCGATTGACCAAGGTTGTTTAGCTGCTAGCTTTTCCTTCATGGTTTGCAATTGCTGACAATAGACATTTAGGACATAGGCTTCCGATTATCGTAAAGAATCCATTTTTCATCACATGTAATGATTCAGCTTAAAATACCTTCATTATTGTGCCGGCTCAGTAATGTAACGCAGCAGTCGACGCGCGTTTGCCGGTTTGCTTCAGTCAATTCGTGAGGTACCCACCTTTCAAGCTTTTTAATCTTCCCAATTTGCTTCAAGTGAATTAAAACAAATTAATCACTAACATCGCAGCCTGCAGCTAACTCGGACGTGGTTTGCGATGAATCCGCTTCCACAATAGCCTTCAATTCTTAATTATCATTTTTGGTTTCAGGCCGTCCACGGGGCTTGTACTGCAGGTCGAAATTTCCAAAACGAAAACGTTGGAACCAAAAACGAACTGTGTTTTCTTTTGCAACACGACCGTCATACACATCATTCACCCTTCGTGTCGTTTCCGCAGCACTAGTGCCACGCCGGAACCCGTACTCGTAAATAATACGATATTTTAAGTTTTCCATTTTGTAAAAAGAACGAAAACAGAAAAAACAGAAGAAAAAAAACAAATGAATGACGTGCGTCGAAGCACAAATACATAAGTTAATAGCTGTACAAATTTGAATTTGGAATCCCTTACCAAAGAGGAGAAATTCGCGATTAAAGTGGCCGGTACACAAAACGCCAATTTCATATGTAAGGACCTAATAAATTCTAAGTATTTCCAAACATATTTTTTTAAATATCTTCAATGTTCAGACTTTCAAATCTCTTCATCTTTATTATATGTATAGATACTTGCCTCTTGTTTACGAGTTATTAAAAGTTTCTGATAGCCTGGTAGGGAATACCCAGAGAAAACCCAACGATAAGACGAGAAAAATATATGATAATGTGACCTAAATTAAGATAATTACCGTGATTATTACAATAACAAACGAGCATACATTTAGTTAGCATATAATTAATTACCTACCTCTCCCTCGAGTCGTATTTCCTCATGTCATGACTGAGGGTCGTGACTTCCCCGCTGAATTAGTTCATTAGGGTAGTTCTCTTAGGCAGACACATCGTGGTGGGCGCCCAGGTCCTTCTACGGAAGACACATGTCCTCGGATATTGTGGTCCTTAAACATGTCGGCTTCCTCACGATGTTTTCCTTCACCGCTAAGCAAGTGCAAATCCACACCTAACTTGAAAATACAAGTCATTACCTACCTATAGGTAGTACCTACAATTAAGGCTATCAGATATGTCATCGACTAGTATATAAGGCACTGATATACAATTCAGTTGCATTCCAATTTATGCATTAGCAGATTCATGACTAGCTGTTTGAAAGTATAATTTTCAAACTTATACGAAATTGGCAAAATAAGCAATATCCATCATGAATCCATCGTTAGTAGCGTTGTTATTTTGTGCGATGGCAGCGCTCGTAGCAGCCGAAATACCAACTAAAGACATGTGGGAACCAACAGAAGATAAACTTCCTCTTAACGTGAAGACTCTGGCCCACTTGGTTCGATCAAAACGCCACAGCAGTACACAAAAGATTATAAATCTATGGCAAAATTATAGCAAGTACCACAATATTAACAAGGAACAGAAGGAAGAGGATTTGAAACATAACAAAGCGAACAGAGAAGCTAATAGAGCGAGACGGAATGCTCCAGTACCGACTGAGAAGACAGAAAAGGCAACCTGTGTGTGCGAGTGTAACAAGAGACAAACCTTAGCCGAGAGGTATAGGTACAATCCTAACTAGCCAGACCTAAACAATGTCCCCAACGATGTAGGGCGAATATTGGAGGAGAAGAAAAATATATATGTATATATACTATAAGTGCAGTTAAACGTGCACCTAATTTCAGAATTTGCAAAATATTTAATATATTTTACTAATGTAATTAAGTTGCTAACTTTATGTACTTATTTTATGTCAAGCTAAACTGGGAGAAGCCATCGACACCCGAAACACAGTAATTCACTAGCGAGGATGCCTTTGGATATTCATACAATGTAATGATTCTAATCAATTATTTTTAATGATAATTCATATAATATTCTGAATCAATGAATTGGAAGTTTTCTTAATATTTAGTAAGATTTATTAAATTATTTGATTATATTTTGGATAATAAATATACTTACTTTTTTATAATTCCAAACTTTAAACGGTAGTTTTCTAAAGGCTCGATTCTGAATCAGAATTTAACATTACCGGTTTCGGTTATTTAGTTGTATATGGTACTTTTTAAAGATTTTTTTGATAATGACTACAGCCAGTAGCAGTTTAAATATAATTGTTATATATGTTATGTTCAAAAGCCCATTTATAGCTATTGTAAAATTATGAATTTAATAAGGCATTATTTAATTCAACTTGACATTTTAATTTAATGATTCGTAGTTTAATTTGACATTTCATTTAATTTTATTTAACATTTAATTTTATTCTTATGTATATTTGTAATATATAGACATGTATCACAGTAGACATCGTTTTATGGTGGAAGTGCCGAAGTGTCGAACACAGCGCTTTGCTTCTACGTTTATTGTACGGACGGCAAAGCTCTGGAACACTTTACCAGAAGCTGTGTTTCCTGCGAACTACAATCCAGGGGTTTTCAAATCTAGAGTTAATAGGTATCTTCTAGGTAAACGTGTTACACCCTAGGCTGCAGCAATGCTTAACATCAGGCAGGCTGCAGTCAAACGTAAACCTATCACAAGTAAAAAAAAAAAAAAATTTATGATATCTTTTCACGGATATAAATATATTTTGTAAGAAGAGACAATAGAATTACTAACTGTGAATTTTTAGTTCATATGTTGGGCTATTGATGAATAAATAATTATCTTATCTTAACATGTATTATGTAATAATGGACCCCCGCGGCTTCGCTCACATTATTTTATGACAAAAAGTAGCCTATGACATTCCAAAGATTACCTACATACCAGAAATCATGATGACTCGTACTGCCGTTATTGCGTGATGAATGTTAAATAAACAGAGAAACAGAGACACAAAAAACAGACGAAATTACTAGAAATTGTTAGAACGTGATCTGCTATCAACTCGAAGTACCTATCTCTAAACTTTTTTTAAAATATCTTTAATGTTCAGACTTTTGACCCTCTTCAGCTTTATTATATACTTACAACTTTTACATTATGTAGATAGATTTTTGATGTACAGTGTATAGCCAAACTAAAACACAAGTACTACAATTAGTTTCTTATAGACAAGCGTACTACTTCTTAGACTTCAGTGGCGTTTAGCATCAGGCAGGCTGTAGTCAAACGTAAACCTATTCCGTGCTAAAAATAATTTGCAAAGCCATATACTTTACACTTCTTAGTTTATGTTGGTAAGTATTGTAAACTTTCAACAAAACTTGATATATATTTAATAGGGTGTAAGCAGATATTTAAAACTTTTTTTTTTTTTTTTTTTTTTTTTTTTTTTTTTTTTAAAGCAGATATTTAAAACTACAAAAAATACAATACAAAAATGTTTATTGGGTTTCAAAAACTTACATCTAGGTTCACTACATATATAAATACAATATGTTTACCATTGGTAGTATTCAGTGTAGCTAAGGAGCTATTCTAAACTACCTTAACTAGTAGGTACACATTGTTTTTATTATTTACAATAGCAGATTTTTTTTCTCTTCTTATTGTTTCTTTTTATAATGATCTACAATGTTTTTTTAAAACAAGGACTTTAACTTTAAGAGTATAACATTAAATTGTAAAGAAAGTTGTACACAATAGTTAGACTTGTACATTTAAATTTGTTTCACATATCCTATTAGATCATGTTTCTATTATTTTATAAGCTTTAGTTTGTAAGTTGTTTTTGTTTCTTTTATCTATACTAATATTATAAAGCTGAAGAGTTTGTTTGTTTGTTTGTTTGAACACGCTAATCTCAGAATCTACTGGAGCGAACTGAAAAAATCTTTTTGTGTTGAATAGACCATTTATCGAGGAAGGCTTTAGGCTATATCACGCTGCAACTAATAGGAGTGAAGAAACAATGGAAAATGTGGAAAAAAACGGGGGGATTATTCATCTTTAAAGACTTCCGTTGCGTGCGCTGCGAAAACGGTTCAAAATTTAAAGAATGAATGCCCAAAATAACTATTCCACGCGGACGAAGTCGCAGGCACAGCTAGTGAATAAATAAATAAATAAAAAGAGTACCTACTCTAAATAAATTAATTGATGTAAATAGGCAGTAACAATCCGGTCGCTAAGCAACTAACTTCCGCGACACAGGTGCGCCTAGTGCAGAAGACAGGGTTACAATTAAGTAAAAACACTGTATATTATGCAATAAAAAGATATCTTTAATTAGAGAAAAACAAGGTGAAAAAAACTAAACATACAACTTCTAACTACTACAACATATTATATATGTATAAAAAGCACTTTGAAAATTTTGAAGAGCCTTATTTTTTACTTCATCAACTCCCTATGTCTCGGCAGGACCTCATTCCTCCAGCTATCAACTCTGTTGTTATTCCTCGCTTGTTGTGCGAAGTTAGTACCAAAGTTAGGAGCATTGGTTGCCATCTGTCTGTCTCTCTGCATCTCAAACTGGCGTCTCTGTTGCACCACCGTGTTCTCAACCCTGTTGTTCTGTGCTGCGTTTCCGAGGCGGTAGATGTTCTCACCTGGTTTGAGGATAAATAAATATGTATAAGTAATTATGAACATAATTATGAACGTATAAATAATTAGACACAAGTAATTATGAACTTTAAACATGTATAATTACTTGTGTTGAAAAATGTATAATTACTTGTGTTAAATATTTATTTATTTATATTAAGATAATATGAAATGATTTAACCTCACCTGTTTTGAGTATGGTGGTAGTAGAAGGCCAGCGGCGCTTGTGTCGGATCAGAGGAAGGTCCTGGTCGGTCTTCGGAACTGCTCCCAAGTCCGACTCCTGAGATATTGGCTGGGCGTGCACTGCCACTACGAAAGCAACCAATACCAATAATGACTTCATTTTGACTATTGAAACCTTTCTTTTCTCTTTTTGACGGAGAACAATATATTGTTAGCAGCAGACTTGGAATGACATCGATTGTTGTATTCCTGCTTTATATACTAGCTGTAGACATATTGTCTTGGGTATTATACCCAAAAATATGCATATACCTATATAATATTATCTACGTATACCTACGGATTTTATCTGAACTTGTCCTCTTTGTATGGGTTTTGGGCATAAGTTAGACACTAGGGGATGCCCGCGGTTTCGGTTAAAAGTAGCCTACATTTATGTTATAGCGTGTTATTGTAAATATACTATATGAAGTCATTTTGTAGCAGTAGATATGAAAGCTATTTTTTTCTATTTTAGTTATGTCACTTCTTTCAGTTTTCAATATAAAATATTTACAATTGGTAACTATGCTAGTGTACATCTAAGAAATCCTAACAGAGCACGTCATAAGTATTACTTACATGTTGTTTTGGAGTATTCAACTCTAATGAAATACTTTCGGCAATCTAAATTGTAAGCAAACCAAATGAACTTATGATATTGAGAGTAGAAACTCACTCATATTTATGTCACTTGCAGGGCAGCATACATTATACAACCTATATCACCATCATAAAAGTTTGACAGGATAATCATATTAATATTATAAAAGCGAAAGTATGTTTGTTCCGCTTTCACGCCGCGATGGAGCAATGGATCATCGTGCATGATGGTAGTAAAGGTCCCTGCAAGTGACATAGGCTACTATTTATCTTGATACCACGCGGGCGAAACCGCGGGTACCCACTATAGTGTCAAGTTATGCCCAAAACCCATATAAAGAGGACAAGTTCAGATAAAATCCGTAGGTATACGTACATAATATTATATAAGTATATGCATATTTTTGGGTATAATACCCAAGAACAGTATGTAACGCAGGAATATAAAAATGTATGTCATTCCAAGTTTGCTGCTAACAATATATTGTTTTCCGTCAAAAAAGAGAAAAGAAAAATTACAATAGTCACAATGTCGTTTTTATTGGTATTGGTTGCTTACATAATATACTACTATTGAATAATCGGTTAGCTTACTTGGTAGTGGCTCTGCCTTCTATTCTAGGGGTGCGGGTTCGATTCCCGTATGACACAGGTAATTATGAATATTAACATTTGTAATTACTTGTGTTGAGTGTGGTCGTTTCTATGTATAATAAGTAAGTATATACAAGAAAAAGAATACATGTATTATATCCGTTATCTAGTACCCATGATACAAGCGTAAGCTTAGTATGGGGCTAGATGGCGCTGTGTGATGTCCTATAATATATAAATATTTTATGCTATGTATTACTAGCTTTTGCACGCGATGTCTATCTTCTAGATCTATCTATACATATAACAACGCTGTAGAGGATCGAAAGCCTGACCATTGAAGAAATTTGAAACAAAAAAATTAGACATATTTAGAGTGTTAACAGAACACGTTCCAACACTTTCTTTTGTCTGTTTATCTGTTAATTTAAAAGTTCGTAATGCAAAAACAGCCGCACGGATCATCGTGTTTTGTTTGTAGGTATGTAGGTAGTATGAGGTTTCAGAAGTATCAAAGGCTCTTTTAAAATCTTTTCAACTTTTAAAATCTTGCCATAAAATGAGCTGTTCCATAAAAAAAGTTTGACCATATTTTTTTTTTAATTTGAAATGGGTTTGCTCTTGACTGTAATTCGCCTGATGGTAGGCATACATTACGGTCTAGGATGGAGCGCTTTCAGCTTTGCAGATCGCAAGGTTATATTCTGCGGGTAAAAGGTAGTAAAAAAAAATATTTTAGTCCTTTTAAAAAATGTTTGGCCAACCTATTTTTTTACAAATACCAACCTATTTTTGCGAATTCCCTAAATTCTTGGAACATAAGTTAGTGTTTTAACAGGACTAGGTTATGCGTTAGGTATTAATAACCCTGTATTTGGGTATAGATTGAACACGCTTCTTATCAATATTAGATAAACCAGGAAGGCCGGCGCTTGGGTATTTTAACGTTAACTTATAACCATAATATGTTTAGACTTTGAAGATAATTGCTGATAGATATAAGCACCTTATTGATGTAATTAATATTATTGGAGGTCAACTAATCAGTCTTTGTCTTAACGACTTTGATTTGAGGGCAAAGTGATAGGCAGTTATAATGTAACAGGAGAAAGTAGATACATACATTTATCTATACATATAATAAAGCTGAAGATGGTGAAAAATCTGCATACCTATAGAAGTAATTAGAAAATAATATATGTTTGGGTAAACGTTAAATCCATAAGAGAACACGTTTTAGCAGTTTATATACATTTTGTCTGTGTTTATCTGTGTCACTATTTATTAACGCTCATAACGCAAAAACGGCGAACGGATCATCATAGTATGAGGTCTTAGAAGTGTAATAGCATACTTAGTCTATGGTAATAGGCTACTTTTTATCTCAAAATAATGCAAGTGGGAATTTTTATCTCAAAATAGTGAACGCTCGCAGCTTTGCACTGGTTTATATTAAAGCTTATTCCTATTATATACTAGTGTGTAATATATCTAAATTGAAGTGTTCGCTGATATCTGATATCACTTTTGGAGACCTAGTTAATGGTCTAATGTCTGAATGTACAGTGTATACATAAATATTTTTTATACTTACTTATTATATTATATATTTTTGACACAGAACAGTCGGGTATTTGATCACCAAATAATATTAGGCATTTCGCGACAAATTTACATTTCAGCGAGGTAGCCAGTAGTCGGGTACCAGAAAGTACTTTACCATGTAAAATAAGTTTCCATGTCCTTTTTAGAATACTTGGCGATAAAATCGCACCTAGTGTAATAGTTCTTACTATAATAAAAATATTAAAATAAAAATACATATATACAAAATATCTGAATTTATTTTAAGTGACAGTAGGTTAATTCATTATTCGGTAGTTTCATAGGAACTTATAGATAATTGTAATAAACATATATATTATAATACAACAATACTTCAGATTACATTGTTACATGTACAAAATTAGTCGTTAGCTTCATTATCCTTCTTATATGATATCTGTTGTGAAAAAAATGCAGATTACAGGTTCAACTATACAACATCAAATGTTTTTATCCCACCCTGGCAGATACCACGTAACTACTATGTATTCCACAGGCATTCTCTCCCCTGGCAATCCTCAAGTACCCCTCCTCTCCCCAATTGGCCCCCCACGAGTTCTTCACCAGCCAATAGTCAGTGGAAGTACCATTCTCTTCATTGGTCTCAGTCCCATATCCAACCAATAAAGACGCGTGGTTTGTGCTCGGAGGACAAATGTCAGCTGTCATTATTCCACCCACATAGTTCTGTATAGCAGTGGCATTATAGGTGATGCCAATTGGTCCTCGTTGCCACAGCGCATGTCGGAAATAATCTTCATCCTCAAGCGTGAAGTATGAGCATTCAGTAACGTTCACCTTGGCTAGAGAAGCGTCGTATTCGCAAGCAGAGTTTTCAGCGACGTACGGGTAGTCTTTAGACTCCATGACGCCTTCAGTTTCCATGATATTTTCGAGCGCTAATTTCGGCCAGTTGCCCTCGACAGTGCAGTTTCCAGAGGAAGGAAGACAGCTCATCAGTTGCATGGGTGAGAAGTCCAAGAGCTCACCGTATCTGATCCTGTAGACTCCCTCTAGAACGCCTGCGACTGTAAAGGCCCAGCAGCTCTTGCATATTCCTTGGTTCTTGACAGAAGTCACGCAGTCTCGGTTTCTGAAGTCCAAGTCTGCCGGAGGTTGTACGTTCTGCAGCTGAGCATCACTGACGGGTGCGCAGTAGTCATCAACTCCAGGCGCCTCGTCTCCAACTCCAGTACAGCTGCCGAATTCTTCTTCGAATTCTTCCGGAGATAAGTCCGTGAAGGGCGTAACTCCGAAGACGGCTTTGCTTTTTGAGTTCAGTTCGATGATGCTCTTCAAGTTTTGTTTGAATATTTCGAAGCGTCTCTGTTTCTCGTCGCTGCGATCGTCGTAGTGTTTGTCGTACTTCTCGATGAAGTTGTTGAAGTATTGTTGTGCTTGGGCCAGGTCGTAGTGAGGCCGCGGGATGGACAACGCAGTGGCCAGTACACAGCCGAAAACAATTAATAACTTCATTGCGACTATTTTTATAGAACTACTGTTGGTACAGTTGTAGTTAGTATGACGTGATTTCTAAAAAAGTTCTCCTTATATACGGAGAAGATAGGTAGCAAAAATATAATACTATACTTATCTCAGTTACGCATTTGACCTTAGGTTGAACCTATACATTTTGGGTAACTGGGTATTAAGATGATATTACATGCAGTGAGCCGCAGACTTATAAATAACGCAGAGCTGTGATATAATAATATACATAATAATCATACAATGATGTCGGTAAGTAGAGTTTTTTTTAATGTGTATAAAAAAATAATGTGATCAAAGAGCCTTGATTGGATCCTGGCTCACAGTAAGTTCGTATGAGAGATGTCAACCTCTAGTGTTGATAATTTTCGAACCACCCTAAAGGCGTCTCATATGCTTAACGAACGCTTAACTTTGACGAAAGAAAGTAATTACGCTGTAATTTTAGACAACATGCTTGACTATTTTAGTGACTAAAGCTCCATTTCTACAGTTTTTGGCTTCACTGTATAATTAGTTTATATCAGATTTATTTACAAAAAAAAATTGTGTGTGTATATTACCACTTAAGAAAGAAAACCATTATGGTTCCTTCTATTTAAGTTACTCATATTATATGCTTGTTCAGTGCAGTTATTTATATTTACCAGTATTATTTTAACTATTAATTAATTTTGTACATAATTATGACACCTTCTTACGACAAGAAGATGACTCACTCAGATCCGTAAATAAAAATAATTAAACCCAAGCGTTTATGTTTATTTGTTTGTCTGTTGTTCAGTAGTGCTGGCTAACTCTAATATCGAGAGTTTTATTAAACCACCTATGGGGCCTCTGACACAGTCTAATAGGGTGCCTTAAAGTTCTTAAATTTTTAACGTTACGCAAGAGATGTGAAAGGTTAACAAATATAATTTATACGAATATTAAAGATGAAGAGGGTCGAAAGTCTGAACATAGAAGATATTTAAAAAAAATGTTTAGGTATACTTTGAACTGATAGCTGTACACGTTCCAACAATTTCTAGAAATTTTGTCTGTTTATCTGTGTCTTTGTTTGTCTGTTTATTTAAACGCTCATCACGCAAAAACGGTTAAACGGATCATCATGATTTTTGGTGTGTAGGCAGTAGAGGGTTACTTTTCATCCTGAAATTATGCGAGCGAAGCCGCGGCCATCCACAAGTTTAAATTTGCTTAAATTTACTATCAAGTGTTCAGAATGACAATAAACAATCATCACATTAATTCAAATGTGTTCGCATGATAATATTGGTTTCAAACATGTCATGTCTGGTCCATATTAATCTTCTCTTGCCTGTAAGCGAGGGGAAAACCATACGTAACTTAAAACTGAGTCAAATGTTTATATTTGGGATCGAATAAACCCTATAACCCTGTACAATCCTTCATATAACCCCAAATCTATAGCAGAAACCTTGCCATAAACTAATTATGCTAAAAATACACCCGATAGCGCGTATTAGGGTTATATTACACCCGTAAAAAAATTGAACATGACATGGTAACCCCAAAACGGCGCCTGAGCCCCAACGCACTGCCTGAATGTAATTAAAAAACAAAATTATTCCCCTTTTTCCACCCCTCCTCACTTGATTAACAACCTCCCCTGTTTCACCCCCTACCACCCTATTTCTTCGTACAATGGTCAGTTGTAAGAGGTCTGCCTTCTAAGCTGTGTCGCCTTAGAAACTAAGTGCAAAACAAAAATAAACAATCATTTTTACGCGAATTTTACGCAAACGCATCTCTTTTGTAACAAATAATTACACAGTTTGTGATGAGGACTGCTAATCAGAAAGTGATCGAATGAAATTGTGTGAAAAAATTGGGTTAATTTAGCAACCATGGCCGAAGCCAAATATAACCTTCGTTGCAAAGCGACTTTTTTCAGTGTTACTTTTTTAATCAAGGCCTTTGTTCGGATCCAGTGATACAAATTCAAAAATGACGTTGCTGTTACATTTTCGCGCCAAAAAAACCACAATGGCGGATATGTTTTTCGTGATTTTCTACGTTTTCAAAATCAAGTTGAAATGACGAATTTTGAACTGTGCAGTGTAGTGAAATGATAGCAAAAATGTGAACCTTGGATTGTAATTAGTGATTTGTGATCTTCCAAAAACCTTTGTATAACTGTTGAGTGTTTTTGTACCTTTGGATATTTTGTAACCTTACTTCCGGTTAGTATTTCTTTCTCTTTCTTGCACTCAATTTTTTATCTAGAACATCAACAAATCGAGATTTCGATGACCTCTTAAATAAGTATGCTATTTCTGCGCTTATCTATACTCATATTATAAAGCTGAAGAGTTTTTTTGTTTGTTTGTTTGAACGCGCTAATCTCAGGAACTTCTGGTGCAAATTGAAAAATTATTTTTGTGTTGAATAGCGTTTATTGAGGAAGGTTTAAGGCTATATAACATCACGCTACAATTAATTGGAGCGAAGAAACAATGGAAAATGTAGAAAAAACGGGGAAAATTATTCATCTTTGAGGGCTTCCGTTGCGAGCGCTGCGAAAACGGTTCAAGTCGTGGGAAAAAAGCTATAATTTTTAAAGCTGAAGAGGTTGCCCAAATTAACTATTCCTCGCGGACGAAGTCGCAGTCACAGCTAGTCCAGTATAAAAGTAGGTAACGTTTGTGTTTATTTTGGGCTTAACCTATTTCAAAATCAAATTTTATCTAAATTACTCGTAGTTCAGATGTTGAAGTATAAATGACCATGATCAAGCATCAGTAATGATGGTTCTTACTGATAGCAAAATTTGATCAAAATCCGTGCAGCTATATATGATACAATACCATAAGATTACAGTTCGAAGTTACTGGAAGACAACTCGCCACCCCTAGTGGCAAATAATTTGTAACCTAAGCCCATTTATGACAAGCTTGCGTGTGTTAGGCGTCTAATATCAGCTGTATATTAAATGCCTACTTAATATGAAGCTAGATTTTTATTGAAGGCCTAGACATGAAGGTTTTGCTCACAACTTCGGGTAAAGTATAGGTTTCAATGTCGTAAACGTATAGGTTTGATGATAAGTACTAAATTATACTTAGTGTGTGAATTAGTTTGAAAATTACTAATAATTAATTATTATTATTATTAATACGTAATACCGTATGGACATCTTTAATTTTCAATATAAATAAATATATAAGTAAAAATATATATATAATAATAAATAAAATATATAATAATAAATATATAAGTGGCGCCCCATAGTTTTATCCATGGTTACCTGAGATACAAAGTAGCCTGTATGTTAAATCAGGGTCTAACTTATCTCCATATTAAATCTCATGCAATTAGGTTCAGTTGTCTGAAGAAGAAAGAAACACTTACAAACTTACATATTGTATTTAAAATTTATTTTAATTGATTTGATTTCTAGCACTTCTTACCAAGGTTGCCTAAAAATGAAAGCTTTATACGATAAGGTCGCCCAGTGTAGTAATTAGTTGCTCTACTACTACCAACTCTGCGTTTTTTTTCTCGTTCCTTCCAATGAGTTCGTATTATTAAAAGTAAAAACTGCGAGGTGCAGCTAGTAGTATTTAATTCCTCGAATCTGGCTAATTAGAGCGCATAGAACCCGCACCCCGTGGCTTGGCGTCCGGCCGCACAACCACGAGGCTATTAACATTTTAATTGCCAGCTAGCGACACGGGCTGGCTTTGCTTTGGCCAAAACAAAATAAGAATATATGTCACTAATATACGTAACAAAACCTTATTAAAGTATTCTGTTATCTTATTTTTTTATGTACATAAACACAGAACCAAAATGTAGCCTGTCGCTTTCAGGAACCTTTACTATAACCATACTAAAAATCATGATGGTTCGTCACTCCGTTCCATAGTAAAAAGGCGCAATTATGTGTTTTTTTATAATCCTCGCAAAAAAAGGAAATAAAATTTAGAACATTCCTCTGTGACTTGATTTAAGTTCTTTAATTTAAAAATGACTATTCATTGATAAGCTCTATCTAATCATGCTACTAAAAACACCATACTCGTAGAAAATTCCCACTTTATTTCTATTTATTTTCCCATACACTTCTAATCTAGTACTTAACGTATGCAAAAACAAATAAAACGGTGTGTCAAGTTCTGCCGCCGTACATACAGCCTTGGGAACCCGCGCCAAGGTCGTTCGGCGGCGGACTGACAACCACTCAGTCATCTGTCTACAGTGGAAACCAAGGGTTCATTCTACTTTAACAATTATACCTTACTAGCTGACCCGGAGAACTCTGTTCCGCCTTAGAGGCAATAAATAAGCAGATTTTTGATTTATTTAATTCAATTTAAAAAAAAACAGGACAAAAAGTCCTATGTCCGTCTTCTGGTTCTAAGCTACCTCCCCACCAATTTTCAGCTAAATCCGTTTAGCCATTCTTGAGTTATAAATGGTGTAACTAACACCACTTTCTTTTATATATTTTGGGCGGCTTGATTAACTCTCGACACCAGAGTTGGCCACTCTCATCCGATAAAAAGAAGAAGAGGCTCTTAAGGTGCTTTGAAAACTCTGACACCAGAGTTGTCCACTCTTATACAAACTTAGTAACTTACGCTTACGCTGCTACAAAAAAAATGAAAAACCTTCAAAGTCGATTCCACGTTCATGAACCACTCTGCAAATTGAAGTTTCCATTAGCCATTTTTCAGCACACCTTCATAACGAGAATTCAATCTCATGTAATGTAGAGTGATTAATGGTGTAGGGTAGTGTCATGGGGTCTCTACTGGGGTTTTATATTCTCATCATCATCAGCTTGTATGGGTTCGCTTCTGAGCATAGGACTCGCACAAAAAATGGTATTAGGACAGATTTTGTGCATTTCTTCATCTAAATATCTGCTACCTTTTTTATGTATTTTTACTAGTTGTCATTCGAAAAATGTACCACCATAGCGGCTTGAGGGTTAAATAATTGTCGGTTAAAATAAGTACGCCAAGATATAGCCTTGGACAATGTCCGAGATAAAAATTAAAAAAGTTGAGCTCTACGGTTTTACACAGGTATTAATCAGGATTACGCATTAGCCTATGTGTTTGTTATTGTTAATCAAAGTTGCAAAGCTTCACTTTTATAATATTGGTTAGAGTAAGACAGTATATCGTTTAAAATATCCTTGCACATGCGTGTTACTCACCACCACACGCGTGATTTGCTCGTCTTTCTTGAAAGTCATAACAAAGTGAGTTGAAAGCAGTATTGTACATTCACCGCCGCGTCAGCGCTTGGCAGAAAGTAATTACATGCAGGATAGCTGACTCAGCAACATGACATATATGTGGTGATTTCAACTGGGGGATGTTATTTTATACATTAACTAGTGGACGCCAGCGGCTTCGCTCGCATTATTTCAAGGTTAAAAGCCGCCTAAGACACTTATAAGACCTGATACTCCCTACATACCAAAAATCATGATGATCCGTTCAGCCGTTTTTGCCTTATAAACAGGCAAACAGACACACAAATAAACAATCAAAATTTCTAGAAATAGCATCTCCAAACATTTTTTTTTAAATACCTTCAATGTTCAGACTTCCGACCCTCTTCAGCTTTATTGGATGTATAGATAGACATTGTATCACTATCTATCTCAGGGCTGACTCCCTTTTCTCTACAAACTATAATCCAGCGATCTTCAAATCGACAGTGAACCGGTTCTTATTGTGTAAGCACGCTTCATCTTAAGTCATAGCTATTGCTTACCATCAGCAAACAGTGGCCAAGTGCCAACCTGTTTAATATAAAAAAACTATAGTTTCCACCCCTAAACATAAGTACCCACTTAAAGCTTGTGCTGATTCATCAGTATGCAGAAGGTCATTGACCTGCGGTACAGTCAGCAAATTACTCAGTCTCACCTGTGACCTATAAGAAATAGCTATTATTTTATATCACTGATATTATAAAGACAAAAGCTTGCGAGTATGTCTGTTCATTTGTTCCTTCTTCACGCTTACATGGTTAGACCGATTGGGATTAAAGTTGGTGTATGTAATAATGTAGATCTTGGATTATCAAAAATATTTTAAAGATATTGATTGAATCAGGCGTTACTTTGCAGAAATCCATTGCAAGATGTAATCTTAGGAAATATAAGTAGTCATTTTTAACACACTACTGATTTACAGGATGAGAAAAATAAGAAACAACGAATATTTGTGCTGACTCATCAGTATGCATGTGAGTTCATTGACCTTCAGTACAGTCAGCAAATTACTGCTAGTGTTGCTTTATTTGACTCAGGCTTCACCTGTGACCTATGAGCTGGTACTAACGAAGAGAAAATTGCTTGAAAAGGTGCAAGAAATAATATCACCTTATTCGTTAGTTTGGTGATCAGAAAGAAAGAATTTTATTTTCGCTTTTATTTTTAAGGCTAGATATGTTAAAAAAATAAAACGCACGTTGTTCCAACTTCTGTACAATTAAACGATTACAATTACCACCATGATTTTACGTCAAGTACTGAAAGCACTTCTAAGTTAGGTAAATCTAATCTACGGTCACTAAAAGTGTTAGAGAGAAAACAGTTGATTTGAGTAACTTCTCCTTTTTTGAAGCCAGTTACAAGCATACCTTATTTTATAAATTGACATGTGCAATACATGCTCTCAAACAACTCTAAAGCACAATATAACAATAGTATAGTAAAGAGTCAATATATTTTTTCTGCTGTCGCTACCTACGTAAGTACAGCTTGCATTTCCTTGAATCGATATCTTACACGTGGCTGGCCAGTGCAAGTTTACACTCAGCAATGTATAATATACCTACTGATAATATTAAAAGCGTAATAAGTTGGTAGTTGAGAGTGGCCAAACTAGTGTCGAGAGTTTTCAAAAACAATTGGCCAATACCATCGATTTTTTAAATATTTCAGGACTTGTCTCAGCGCCATCTAGCCCCATGCTAAGCTAACGCTTGTCAAAAAAAGCCAAATTAAATCCCAAAATAGATATTATAATAAGTTTTACTTATAACTATGACTGTGGTCTGCGCGTCTCCAAAGAAAATTAAGCTTTTCTGACTAAACGGTTCTGCATTGACAAAACCGCCCTCCTTATGAAAAATCGCCACCACAAGTAATCAGCATATAATTATACCTTCGACGGCCTTGGGCCATTTCCACTGACAATATAACACTCAAGTATAGGCAATTTTTATTTCCTGAAGTAGGGAAGTTTTTTTTTTATGTGGGATAGGTTTGCATTTGACTACAGCCTGCCTGATGTTAAACATGCTGTCTGGGGTGCAACACGCTTACCTAAAATATACCTATTAACTCTATTATAAAGAGCCTGGGTTGTAGTTCGCAGGATACACAGCTTCCGGTAAAGTGTTCCAAAGCTTTGCCGTCCGTACAATAAACGTAGAGGCAAAGCGCTGTGTGTTGGCACTAGTGTCAATATTTTCTGAGATCTTTTGATTTAGTAAATCTTTCTACAGACTAATTGTACTAATAAAAACTTCCAGTGACAAAATTGCACTCAAGTACTTAGGTATAGGTTCTTTCATTTCTAGGTAGGGGAAGTAACTTGCCTCTGGAGTAAATATTTTCTATAATCTTCTGATGTAACCATTTATGAGTCAATATTTTTGACGTCTACATATTGAAGAATTGATCAATGAATAAACAGACATATAAAAAAGTGTTATTTTTTTCTATACATATACTCTATATCTGACAAAACATATTAAAACTGCTGAAACGTGTTTTATAATCGATTTAAAGTATACCCAATTTTTTTTCAAAATATATATCGTATCAGAATTTTGGCCCTCTTCAGCTTTAATAATGTATAGATCCTGCCAGTATTCGCCCCCAAGCAAGCTAGTTTCATTACTCTGTGTCCAAGGGCGAGTCCTTGGGCTGCTTCAAGTGGCTATCGCACCATCAGCTATACTTTCAGAACCCAAACTTTCAGTCGGTCAGTTTTCAAGGCTTTTCAGGGTTACTTGTGTCTTTCAGAGACATACGCACTGGTTATCTGTATTTATATAGATATTTTTTTAATATGAAATTAGTTTGAGTTTGTCTACAGCCCGCATAATGCAGCCTGGTGTGTAACACACTTACGTAGAATGTAACCATTTACTCTATTCTCTATTTGAAAATTTCTTGATAGGAATACAAACCAGGTGGTTTGTATGACATTCCTATCAAAGAATTTATTATAAGTATACTTTGTTAGTTAGTTTAGTTTTGGTATTCGGTGGAAGACTAGCAACAAGCGCATAATTTGATATTTATTGTACTATCTACTAATCTTTGGAACTCCTTCTCTGAATCTCTGTTTCCCTTCGACTACAATTTAACGTTCTTCCGTTTTCAGTATGGGTTTCGTCTAGACAAAAAAAAACATGGTAAACCTGAGATACGTGAACATTAGCCCAGGTATCCAAAAACCTACATACCCTGTATTTGTATAGCATATTTAGCGGGTAGTGGGTGTTCTATGTATTAGATCTGTGCCAAGGTTACCGACACGCAGTTTTACTAATGTGGTGCTACATTCGTTTGGGTGTTTGGGCCACTTTTGGGGACACGGCCGTTTATGTGATGGCTGATTTATTTCCATGTTAGAACAGCAAATAGTCAAATCAAGCTAGAGAGGCTCAGTAAAAACATTTTTAACCAACTTCAAAAAATGTGCGCTTTGCTCCAATGTAATGTGTCATTACCTAAAGTAAGATTACAGATTACTAATGTTATATCCATGTTATTGCCACTTTTAATGGCTTAATAAACCATTATTTCCCTGGAAGGACCTAGCCGTCCACCACGACACGATGTTTTTGTCCAAGAGAATTCCTCTAACGAACACGAAGAGGAATACCGACCCTCAGTGATGAGGAATACGACTAAGGAGGAGGAGGCGTTCCGTTTGACTACAGCCCGCCTTATGTTGGCAATGCGTATTATTAATTTCGTTGGGCAATGCACGCCATACATCACTTTAAACCATATCACCTTTGTATTCTGCCTGTTTTTCAACTTTTTGATGTTTACATTCTTGTGTCCTTTGTGTTAAAATAAACGCTTTTTTTTCTTTCTTTATTTATTTTACTTAGACATGAGTAAATTATATAAAAAAATATTTTTCTATTTACTCCACGGAAGCCACAGCCATGTAATTGTTGACAAGCCCGCAGACGTTGCTCTCCCTCTCGAGGCGGATGTACCCCTTCTCCCCCCACTCCACTCCCCATGAGTTCTTGAACAGCCAGTAGTCCCGGTCTTCGGAGCCATATCTGGAAACATACACACACAAACTTATAGAATGAAAGATATAAAATCATTTATTAGTTACTAATACAAATACCCGTATAACTATAAACCAATCATAAAAAGAAGAATATTTTGTATGTATTTAATAAAAACTAAGTAAATATGGAAAATTCACGCCGGCTTCAGTAAGTCTGAAAGTCTTTCGGATCGACGAACATTACATATATCTCCAAGGTTTTCGTCTGTAATGGTTTTCCGCAAAGTAACGCCTGATTTAATATCTTGAAAACCTAAAATTAGACAATACATGAACCAATGTACATAATTTGAGAGTTAGTCATATCATCGTAATTATCATATCAGCCTGTGTCCACCCACTGCTTAATATAGACCTCCTCTCCAGCGCGCGACACAATACAGTCCCCAGCCTCTCTAATGCATCTTCTACCAATGTGCATAGAAATGCCGTCACATCGTGCTGGTGGTCTGCCTCTGGGTCGGATACCGCCTCTTGGATACCTCTCAGTGACTGCTTGGGTCCATCTAGAGACAACCCTACGTGCCAAGTGTCCTGCCCATCTCCACTTCAACCTTGCTAATTGTATCCCTATGTCGTCAACTTTGGTGCTATGTCGAATTTCGATGTTTAGGGAACGATCCAACATTGCCCTTCAGGCTACCCTGATCTTGTGGATATTTTTCTAGAGTAAGTCGTTTAAACAGTTTTAATTGAGATAAGTTATAATGAACTCTTACCCAACTAACAAGACTGCATGTGTAGCATCATCTGCAGGACATTCTTGTGCACTCACGATCCCAGCTTTGTAATGCTGTATCCCAATCACTGAGATGCCCACTCCGATAGGACCGTACACGGTGAGACCTGCTTTCAGGTCGTTCTCTCTTTTTAACTTCAAGTTTGTACAGCCTGAAACAACAAATCAGATAAATCAGTTATTAACGAAGTCATTTCCTCGTCTTGAATGAACACTCATTTAGGTATTGAACCAGGATTTTTATCGAGAGTTTCTCAAGTCGCCTCAAGGGTCTTTGGGGTGGCTGAACGACTACCACACAAACTATAAACAAAGTCACAATAGTTCACTAGTGATACCCTGATTTATTTAAAAACAAGTACTCAAAATACATATCGACTTAAATTAAACTACGCGCTGTCCAACTTTATTGACGGTGTATTCTGGTAGTCTCGTTTGAAAACATGTTCCTTGTGCGGATGTTACCTCAGGTCAAATTACCATCCAATAAAAAAGAATAGGACTAAAGTAACTATAGTTATTATCAGAAAAATGTGAAGGCATATGTTTGCCTAAATATATACTCGGCGTTAAACGATATCATTTATCAATACTTCAAGTTGTTAAAATGTTCTCTAATTAATCTTCTTCTTCTTATGGTGCCTCTCCAACTAGTGAAGGCTGGCAGTCAGCTCTGCATAGTTTCATAGTTTTGCAATGTTATTTTACGTATCTCCATAAAGCCTTATATGAAGAAAAGGTTGCCAAGATAAATGAAAATTATTAATTAAATGAGATTCAACGGTAGAGTCGTGAGATCCTCAGCAAAGAGGAATACTACGCGAGGAGGAAGAGGATTGTAACAAAACATGGGATAAAATATTATGTTTTACCTGTAACATTTACTTTCACTCTGGCGGCTTCATACTGACAGTTGTCATTCTCTCCGGTGTATGGATACTCCTCGCTCGTCAACACTCCGGTCTTATCCATCAAATCTGAGAAAGCGATCCTCATGGAGCTGCCATCTTCGTGACAATGACCACTTCTCGGCAGACAGTCCATCAACTGCTGAGCAGACAAGCTGTAAAGTATCTCATGCTTGATCGCATAGGCTCCTTCCAAACATCCCGCAGTAGTAAAAGCCCAACAACTTTTACATGACAGTTGGTTTTTAACAGGACTCACGGCGTCACTATCTCTGTAGTCTAGTGTTTCCGGAACGTTCTCAGAGGAGACAGATTTCACTTTAGAACACAAATGCTTTTTTTTTATAAAATGCTTTTTTTTTATAAAATGCTTTGCTTTTAGCTTCGAGCTTAATGCATCTTCGTCTTCTTCTTCTTCGGAGACGTCATCGTCAGGTGCAAGACACCTGCTGCATTGATCCAAAAACTCTGTCGGGGTTAGATCCGCGAATATCCCCACCGCATGTTTTCCTTTGTTGTACGAGTTGAGGCGGTTGATGATTACCAGGTTTACCGTGAAGATGTCAAGGCGTCCTGACTTTATAAAATCGTTAATGTATGTTTTGTTATATTTCACTATGAACTTTTCGAAATATTCTTTCGCTTTGTTCAAGTCGTAATGGGGTCTTTTGATGGCGGACACATGTGCCACACAAACCAACAGAATTAAGAACCAACGCATGATGTAGGTAAATATATTTTCACTCGCTGCCTACTTCGATGTGATAGTATTAAAACAATTGTCTGCAGTTATATACCGAATTTTAAAAATTGCATTTGTTGTGGTTATGCGATAGTGGGGTCAGAGATTATAAATACAATGGCGTTACCAAGTGCTTACCTCTCTTGTCTTAGTGTCTTTCGATCTTTATAATGTTTGATTTATTACTGCATTATCTTGGGTAAAATTAAAATACCCAAGATATCTGCATAAGAGGTATTATTGACTACTTTTCATTACCAGTCTCTGGGTATAAAACGTGTTATTTTCATACTCTTAAATTATTTACTTACTACCTTTCATACAACAGTGTCATACTCCTATATTTCGTAATGCGTTTGTTAACAACATTAACTTTTTTTTTATTCGCATCTGTGATAGCCACAGAAAGACCAAGATATGACTTGAAAAAAGCTGGAGAATACTTCGAAAAATTTGTCACAAAATACGCAAAAAGGTACGACCTACGAGAAAAAGTAAAGCGCCTGAAGATCTTTATTGACAACTTGAAGAATATCAATCGCCTGAACTCTAATAACAAGGCAGTCTACGCAGTTACAGAGTTTGCAGATTTGACAGAAACCGAGTTTGTGGAGCAAACTGGCAGTCTTGTCGAGTTTCTGCCCTCGAACATTACTTTAACTAACGGCGCTTGTGGAATAGTTCAAGACCATGCGATCAACACAGGAGTTGCTCCAGAGACGTTGGACTACAGAAACAAAAGTGTTGTTACTCCTGTGAAAAAACAAGATATCTGCAACAGTTGCTGGGCGCTAGTGAGCGCTGCTTGCTTGGAAGGAGCATACGCCATCAAACATGGAGTACTCTACACGTTATCAGGCCAACAACTGATGGACTGTCTCACTCTATCCCGCTGCGAAGGAAACGGAAGCAACATGGTCAGTGCCTTCTCAGCACTCATAGACGAGAAAATTGGAGTCATGTCCGACGTAAACTATCCTTACGTAGACAGAGACGAGAAATGCAAATACAACGCATCTGAAGTCAAAGTGAATGTGACAGCTTGTACGAACTTCAAGATAGAGAAAGAAGAGAAATTGAGAGAAGTTCTGAACCAATATGGGCCTGTTGGAATGGCGGTTTCAGATGCAGGGATACAGTTCTATAAAAGCGGGATAGTGAGTGCTGAAGTATGTCCGGCAAAGAGAGCAAATCATGCAGTTCTACTCGTGGGGTATGGCAGTGAAGGTCAGGGGTACTGGACCTTTAAGAACTCCTGGGGGAGTGACTGGGGAGAGCAGGGGTACTTCCGGCTGGAGATGGGACGTAATGCTTGCGGAATCCTGAACAAACATATCGTGATTGCTTCTGTGGAGTAAATACGTGCTATCACACACAGATCCATTATGGAAAAGATTTATAAATTATTTCCAAACCAGTCCCTACTTGTCGCATAATATAGCTCTTCCAATCGTGCGACTAGGATGGGACGATTTTGACTGCTTTTTACAAATTATTCTCGTTATTATTTTTCTATCAGGCGTTAAAATATACATACACCAATGGATCTATCTTGTTTGTTTTATTTCATCGTGTGACATTGCTCTAGACTACAAAGTTGGACCACTGTGGTAAAAAAATTAACATTCAAATGTTGTGCAAACATGAAATAGGTACTATTTATTTACTTCCATTTTAGTCTGAGCAAGACACTAGGCAGAGGATTATTATCAAATCTCTCTAGGAGCTTAAATTGTTCCAATTATTATAACTGTCACTTAATTTGTTTTTACTGTAAAAAATAAGGACATTTTATAATAAGTCAGTCAAAACAAATCCAGGTTTATCCCGAAGCAAGTAAATAAGTGTTCTGTTCCTAGAGATTATTTTTTATCAATATAACCATTAAATGTATCTAACTAGAAAGTACATACATAAGTGTCAGTCTAAGCTAAATTCTGTAATTATTGTATTCTTGCATAAATAAATAATTAAGTTAATAATACAAACTTAAGTAATTACTTATTTTAACATCTTATGTAGGTAGGTACAAAAAAATAACAATAAAGAATTCTGAATCCAACTTATATATAAGTAAAAGTAAAAAAATATATATTTAACATTTCTCAGTATGCAAATATGTGGAGAAAAACTTCCTTCTTTCAACTCGGCGAAGGGACTAACTATGTATGAGTTGCGTTCGGAAACGTGTAATATCACGCCCTGGTTAAAATCGTAAAAATACAATTGTAATCAAAACTTAAGTTTGTTGATTTGCTGATGTTTGTTCTTTGTTCACTCTAAATGGATCCACAGATCAGTTATCGTATTTGAAGTGACATACTTTTTTAATTCAAAACCACGCAGGCAACGCTTTGGCCATAACTTTAATCTGGAACTGAAATCTCTTTAAAAAATTCAACGAAATGCATAACATCTTGTTGTTAAGCAGTGACGCGTACCTATAATGCCCTTGTTTAATTGCATCATTCCACCTAATGTATAATATAGGCTGTATTTATTATATTTTTTATATATACCTACCTAGCCATACACATCTGAGTGAAATTAATGAAACTTAAAACGTAACTCTAGTTGCTCTGCAAATTGTAATTACATTGTTGTATTGCAGCAACATTAAAGTATAATGGGGTTGAATATTTTCATACTGGAGTTCGAAGAAATCCAGATAAATTATACACAGGCCGAATTTCTGCAACAATTACTAGGCTAATTCGTAGATATTTTATTTCAAATAAGAGGGTGCCACTGTCGGAATTATATACAAAATTAAGTTAACAACATTAGTTTCAAACATAAATAAATTACTAATGAGATAGTTCATTACAAATAATTTACTTTTATAGCCTATTAATATACGAAGAAATTAATTTGGTATTTTTATTAATTTAGTAATGATTCTTTTTATCTTGTATTCCAGGGTCCGCCATGCCTCAGTAAGATGGCTCTGAAGCTGAAGTACACGGACGAGCACGGCATAGTACACATCAACATGTCGCCCAACTCCACCCCCTCTACCCTCAAACAACCGAAATTTGACAAAACAGACACAAAACTCAGCAAACACCCTCCTTTACAAATAAAAAGCAAATTCGAACTAAAAGAACGGCTTGAAATCAAAGATTCCAAATTTGAACCAAATTCGAAATTCAATTCCAATTCCAAATTCGAACTGAAAGATTCCAATTCCAAATTCGAAAAAGACTCTCGATTCGACATCAAGGACCCGCAGTTCGACACAATCAACCACCGGTTTGGAAACTACGATCTGTTTGGTTCCAAGTATGAGGGTTACAAGACAGACTCTAGTGGCGGGGAGGCGCCGCACTCACTGTTCCGGAGCCGCTACAACAGTATCGAGGAGGAGCTCGCTAACACGCCGTACGCGTTCGCAACCGAGCGCTCGCTTCGCAGCGCCAACCAACTAGACATCACCATCGACCGCTCCGTCGACATATCGCCCTCGAAAGACATCGAAGATGACCGTTTCTTCAACCGCCGTCTAAGTTTGGAATACGAAGATGCGTTCCGGGAAAACACGCCCGCGTTCACAGTCACACAACTGATCCACGCGCAGGATCGATACTTCGATCTGTCGAAAAAGGAATCGAACGCGAATTCCGTTTTCGAAAAGGGTGGTTCTGTTTTTGAAAAGGACAATAACAAGTCGTTCGTTGTTAAATCGACGCCGGATTTCGAAAGATCGAACGTTATAAGTTTGGATAAAGAGGTTTTTTGCAAAGAGGCGTCAAGTGAAGATTCTAGTGGGGTAATACAGGCGGCGCTGGAGAGGACTAGCTCGGAAGTTAGTGAGGACAGTGCCTTCAAAGTGCTAAAGTTGAACAGTGATGTAGACACGCAGACAGACCCTATTGCTACCACGTGAGTATTTTTATATTTATTATACATATGTACTTACCTGTATCAATATAAATAATTGATGATTATTTCATGCATGTGTTTAAACTTTTTTACTAAAATTCAAACTAAAATAACAAGAAATAAAACTTTACTAATTACGTTAATTAAATCCTTACTAACTCGGAAAGAAACAAACAAAATGTTATTTACAAATTATGATTCATATAGAATTTAGGTACATTTTTAGATTTAAATTTTTCAACTTTGTTTGGGGTTTTCTGTGGTGAAATAGTCCTGCAATACAGGATCCTAGAGCTACCTAGTTTAGGGCACAGTGACATTTTCGAGTAACTATTCCAATAGAAGCAAAAAAAATAACTAACTTTTAAATTTCAAATCTATCTTGAATGCCTAGCAATATTATAATAATTTAGTTTTATTTACAAACTGTCCCAAATTGTAATCAAATCATTTGAACCGATGCACTATGTTGAGTAAGATCTAACAAATGATCTAGAATTTCACAAGAATCTAGATTTCTTGTTGTTTATGTGCCTAGGGTCATGTCAGGTCTTAAATGTTACATAAGGTGCAAAGTCTAGGAATTTTATTGTTTTATAAACAAAATTAACTCAAAAGTTGGCTTTAGTATTAGGTACTATTGCAATGCAATGCATGCTCAACGCCCAATTATGTACATTAATAATGTATATTTGATAACTTTGAACAAAAATATATTATCGAATATAAATGAAAATTATTCTATGATCAGAAATAACAACACTTAAGAATTTGTTATAATTAACAGCCTTGGCGTAATGAGTGACTTCGTCTAGGTAACCGTAAAGACTATAAATAAATAAAGATATATTTTACAAAACAATAAACCTGCACCTGATAATATCACCATGATATAGAGGTGTCTTCCCTATTATATATTTTATTTTAGGGTTCCCTAAAATAAAATACAAAAAAGTCACAAACAATAAACACGTATAAGTAAAAATTCTTCAAAACCGTGAAGCGTAGTAAATTGTAATTATTCAGTTCATAATTTCAAGTAGAATAAATAATTAATACAATAGTTTGTACTACATACAAGGTCAAAATGCACTAGAACGCGTTGCGACACGGCAATATTTCTTAGTTTAATTGCGATTTTTATCAGAACGTAACGGCATTAATAGTGCAGCTATACTCGTACGTGGCTATTATTATTATCATCATATTGAATGAATATCAATTAATATTTTTTTTCGCTTGAGTGCATGTAACTGCTTACACCATATTATTTATTGCTTAAATATTTTTTTACGCACTATAAAAGCATTACTTTACTTGCTTTGAAAACATAGATGTATAAAACAACATATCGCTTTTTAATGTAATTTAATATTACGCGAATAAATCATGTTATCCCTTCAGAGTTTGTCCTTCTCCAGAATGGTCAACATTCTTCACAATATTCCTTCGTAATAGATAATATCTATAACGACTTACGACACCAAGTTGTGTCGCATCTGAAATCCTGGTGCATTTAAGCCCTGTATTCTAGTGTGAATGCAGAACGTATCTAATGAATAAGTTATGCAATACTGGAATATAATAATACGCCATTTTTTCTATTTTTACGCTCAAATTTGACGTATATTTGGCTATTTCTCTTCGTTTATTCAGCACAAATCTCTAAAGCGGATGTCGAATTTGTATTCTTTTGTGTGATTTGTTAAGAAAACGTGATCAAATTACAGTTAGGTGTTTGTGTTACTTGACAAAAATAACTCGCTTAGAACAAACCTTGTTTGCTTTAATAAATAAAATGAATTCGTATGACAGAGGTATCGACAAGCTCTGGTGTCGAGTTTTTAAACCTATGTAGGAGTTCTCGGGAAGAATCAAAGTACGCACCACTATACATAGCAGTATCTGTTTTAGAAAACTGTTAAGAAACAGGTGCTTCTTATACCAAAAAAGCGTTTCATTTTATATTTTTTGACCTCCTTCATAATAGAAGAGCTTCTCAATTCGAGACAATTTTTCTTTTTCTATTAAAATTCATAACTGGTACACAAGGCATATTTTTAAAGTTTGATTCAATCAATGTAATTAAACTTTTTTGTTCACCAAAATAAAGAATGCAATTTACATAAATAGACTTATTTACAAAGAAAGATTTTAATTCTCATTATTGACAACAGATAAACTTTGAAATTTAATTAAATGTACTGAACCGTTAACCTATTTTTGCAATCCGTACTTTTTTCATCGTCTCTTTTGCACACTCCACCATAACAGTCAATTTCTTACGTCACTATGACATTAATACAGGCCAAAATACAGTGTAATTTTGTTATTTTATTACAAAAACCAAAATAAGATTGCCAGTTTCCATAACAGAGCTAAATGCGTAGGTGTTGCCATTTACCAAGTCACTGACTTTGTAGCTACTTGGGTTTTTGATTGTATAAATACATTATTTATTTAAAAAATAACCGCAGCATCACTTGCGTTGTTATTGGATTAAACATAGGATAATAATTTGTCCAAATATACTAGTAAGTGGCAAAAATCATGATAATCCGTCACCCAGTTAAGCGGAACAAAACGTTACCAACCAAAACATTTTTGGTTTAGTTTCAAATAATGATAAATGTAATTATAATCAGGACAATGAATCACGATTATGAGTATTTACACACCACACTACACAGTAATGTATGATCTTTCAAATTTGATATCCGCAAAACTTTGCATATTATTTTTGTATACAGTCACGAAAATTTCCGCCTACGGTAAGTACTCATTTAAAAGTTTTATTTTATAAATACATTAAACAACTATAGTTGGTAAGCCTATTCATGTCTTTCCCGAATAATTTACCCAAAACTAATTCAATTAAACCGTTTTTTCGTTACCTTAGAAGGCTAATAACGCTTCAGTGGTGTATTTCAAGGTTTTTAACGTCACAAAAAAATCTAGACCAAACAATCGCTATACGCACCTACTACCTTTATAGTAGTGAATATGTAAACAGAAATATAATTCTTCGTAATTATATACTCCTATTTTAAATAGGAGAGGCCTATGTTCAGAAATGGACTCCTTAAAGGCTAAGAAAGAAGAAGAAGAAGTATATACTATACGATACGAAATATTCACTATTATATGTACTCGTTTCAATATATTTTCTTTTTTTGGGAAACGTATATCTGTGGCGTCGTTTGTGCTGGTGTCGGTTTAGACGACCTGCAGTTGAAATTCTTGACTGTCACGTGAAAACAATACATTTAAATGTTAGTAATTTTGTATGAGATTATTCTACTCTGGTGTCAGAGTTTTCCAACCACCCTAAAGACATCGGTTTTTATCGTGTGAGCACGCTCCATCTTAGGCCTTTGCTTACCATCAGGCAAACTATGGCCAAGTGCAAACCCGTACCTACTAGTTAAAAAAAACCTGAAATAGCTTTACGACTAGGGAACAGTAGTAGGTATGTATAGTCACATACATCTTATGCGTAGTTCTCCAGGGACCACACTTTGTCAACTACTCAGCCGTAAAACAGTAGTGTGCAAACAGTGATCACTAATTAGTTCCGGTTTGAAGGGTATTTTCCGGTGCAATTACCTATGTACTAGTCATTGACACATAACACTTAAACCACTAGCCATTGACACATAACACCCATGGATCGCAGTGAAGAACTGTAAAATACTTTACTCTCAGAAAATGTATGAGTTCGTAAAGAGTCACTTAAACTAAAATGTTTGCAATATTTGTATTACAAATGCACTCAAATTTAATTTATATGTTGGTCTATTACTCTGCATAGTCAAGCATTTGACTACCTGAAGCGACATCCGTACAAGCTCTGGCTCAAGATGGTGTACTGAAGGACATTAGAATAGGCTCACAAACGAGTCTGCAGGAACATACTGTTACAAATATAATGTTAAAAAGGGAAAACCGCAAAGAAGGAACAAACATTAGTAAACCAACAAGCTCAATTTTGCTTGTACATGTTATGATAGTGAATTAAAACCTGCACTATTATCCTATCAAACTAACTAAGTAGTAAAGTATGTATGTATCTTACAGTATTTTTAGAGCATAAACTAACCTTCATCGTTAAGTAACCATAATAATTCAGCATTTCCTATTTAGTAACAACAAAACAACAAATATTGTTAAAACATAGTGTAAAAAGTTAAATTGGTTTATGAATAAAATCAACATCTGCAATGATTTTCTTTGAGCAAAGATTTTATCCAGTTTTTCAAGTTGACTTTTTACTAGTTTATAAAAACAGCGGATGTAAGTAAAGATCGCAAGTATTGTTAAGTTTTTATGTGTTTTTTTTATGTCGTAAGGTATTCGTACTTTACAAGTAGTAATTCTTTAACAAGTAGCTAAACAGATTTGCCTCCTACTTTATGTAATAAAAACAGTGGTTTGTTAGGTAGACAGCGCGTTTCTTTAACAATACATTGTTAAAAGGATATGTTACATAATTTTACATTATAGTAAAAAAGGGGGAGAAATCAACAACTTGTTAATTTGAAAAACCTTTTCACAGACTACTATAAAGGAGATTTGAATATTTTGATCTCTAATCCGTGGATTAATCAAAGTATTAATTGTATTCAGTAATAAGAATTAGTAGTAGTTAGAAGTAGTATGTTTAGTTTTCCTTCACTTGTTTTTATATTTTATTATTGTAAATAAAAAAGAATTAGTTGTGTAGTATTTTAGATTCTCAATTAAAGATTTAAAGGATTGCCTCTTATTAAACAAATTTAATAAAGGGGACTAAGTATTAACATAGACATATTTTATTAACAAAAAATAAGTGAGAAACTTTTTATATCTGTGTTAATCCAAATATATTGATAGTTACTTGTTTATTATTCTTCTTCTTATCGAATGAGAGTGGCCAAATCTGGTGTCGAGAGTTTATCACGCCGGCCTAAGTGCCTCTGACATGGCTTTACTATTGTCGTATCATGACAAACAGTCGGGATCTACAATTTAACGTATTATTTAAATTAGAAAGTGAAAACAAAAAATATATTAACAAATGACGAAATTAGGTGACGTGACAATATTTTAGTGTCAAACATTTAGCAATGCTTTAAATAGATAAATGCATATACCTAATCTATTATAATAAAATAATGGACTTCCGCACAGAATAGATTCTACAAATATAATGTTGTAATATTGTCTCATATATTATGTAAATGATATAATAACGATCAAATAACTTGGGAAATGCATTGTGATGTCATCTCGCTCGAGATGAGATGCAAGTATTTGATCATTTATCTTATGAGTTGTGCTTTGTTATAAAAAATAAACTTTTGAAATTGTTAGAAGTAGTACTTGTATGACTTTCTTTTTGCTTGTGTTTGATTATTGCATAATTATTTATATAAAACTTGACATAAAAACAGATAACTTATTTTGACAGATATGTTAGCTTTGATTTTAATTTTAATAGGACTTGATAGGCGTTAGGTTATAAAAGTAAACTAATATAAAATAGTTACCATATAAATAGCCCACCTTATTTACAAATATAAATTAATCTATACTTGGTACAATTCAGTTCAACGGTTTATTGTTTTTTATTTCAAAGTCAGTAGGTCAAAATTTTGTACCATAAACTTTATTTTAATAGCTTCTTCCATGTTTTTTAAAACGATCCTTCCTCCAATTGTATTAATTTCCAATAACTGGGCCACTTCTTATCTTGATTATTTATTCTTATCCTACTTATCTTGATCAGATACATGTTGAGATACATCGTAGTGGGTGTCCAGGTCTTTGTACGAACAACAGAACACAAATTTTGTGATAAAAAAAAACTAGAAACGAAAGGTGTGTTAGAAATCCTCAAGTAGTCCTTCTACCGTCACGTTGTTTTAATATTATTTATGACGTTATGCTAAATCCAATTGTGCGACACACATACATACATAATTAATTAGTTTGAGTATGTGTTAACTGGTCAGCATACCTATTTTTGTTTATGTTATCGGCTGTGATATGAGTATGACGTACAATTGAAAAAAATATCTTTTTGTTTCCCTAGCAATATTTGAATTGTCTAAGGCACACTTGCATATTAATATTTAAACGTATATAAGTGAATAAAATCCTATCATTATACAAGTGGGCCTAAGTATGTATTTAAAGTAGGTCATAATTAAATATTGGCATCCTAATCTCTTCGTATATCAACTTGTTTATGTATTTTGTTTTACTTATTTACTACCGGTAAGCTGATTCCCAAGAATAGCTGACCATATAAATAAATCATGTAAGCATACTGACCACTTAAATAGTTTCCCTACATACATAATAAATGAGTTTTCACGCCGGAATCATTCGCGAAGAATTTTTACTGCCGCGAATTATTTAGTAAAATTTCGTTTGTTGATTGTAATCTTTTTATTGCCCAAATTGTGTTTTAATTCGCGTTATTTTGATGAGTAAAAGCAAGGTCTTGGAAATTTGGTGAGTGGATTGAGAGAATGTTATGTTATTGAGTGAGTGGCAATCGAATTGAAATGGAAACTGCTAACCATCAGGGTATAGGCATGCTTGAAGCGCCTGCGGCCCCACCGAATTAGATAATCAATCAATCAATTAATATAGCTTTATTGTACACCAGAACAAAAACAATTTACAGTAAAATTACTTAACCTAGGGAAATTGGGCAGCCTTATCGCGTAGAGCGATCTCTTCCAGGCAACCTTAGCCTTATAATCGTTCTCAATAACATTTTTTTTCACGTGGTATTGGTTTACCTTTGACTACAGCCTGCCTGATGTTAAGCATTGCAAAACAAGCATTACCAAAGAATAATAGCACCTACGTTTGGTACTTGGATGTGTAACGTGTATTTGCATCGAGCTTCCATAGCACTGATAACAGATTTTGTTGGATAGGTCATGGAAGTTTGTTTGTATGTAGTTGTTGACACCAAAGCTATTTACTCTCATACTAACTTAGATATTACATTAAATACTTTTTATGAATCTATCGACAAGTTTCTTGAACACAAATGCCACACAACGAGTTAATTTACGAAAAAACTGTTGTTTGCATATAATTATGACTCACAAGAGATCGAAAGTCTTAATATGTGTGTCAGTGTGTTTTTGTAGTTAATATTTAAATCAAAAACTAGTTTGGTAGGCCGTAAGGTTAAGGTGATAATCTTTATGCAAATAGCTATAATAATATAATCTACTAGTGGGTGCTCGCGGCTTCACTCGCATTAAGAAGTAAAACTTGCATACCCTATTTCACCCCTCTAAAAGTGACATTTCCAAAAATCCTTTCTTAACGGATGCCTACGTCATAACATTTACCTTTATTCCAAATTTCAGCCCAATCCGTCCAGTGGTTTGGGCTACGCGTTAATAGATCACTATATCAGTCAGTCAGTCAATCAGTCAGTCACCTTTGAGTTTTATATATATAATCTATACAATGTACATGTGTGCGTATGTTCTTAGAATAGAGTGATCAAGGAAGTCTCATACATTCTTTCTTAGTTTCTATTTATATAATCAGAGGTAATCAATCTGCATCAATGTAGACCGATTCTTTGTAATATATATTTCCTCATGACTGAGGGTCTGGAATCCCACATAGATTTGCAAACCCGCAGAAATTTACTAGTTAATATTATGATTGTTTGACCTGGCCATTACATTGCTTTTATTTTAGTTTCAAAATAGTGTCACTAAATAACTTTTCTCTTTCATTCAACTATTTTTTCTGCTTTTAAATACGAATGAAGAGCTGAGGATTAAGACGAAGTGTGCTGACCCGATAAATCTAGACCTAAAAATTTGTATTTCCTGCTGCGGAAAAGTTATCGACACATATAATAAAGCCGAAGGGGGTCAACAATGTGAACATTAGAGTAAAGATGTTTGGGTACTTGAAATCCATAACAGAACACATTAATTTAATTTATTTTATTTAGTTTGGTACAGTCACAGACAATCACTTATAAATATATATACCTACTAAACACTTTTAAGAATAATATTAAACTAAGAGTCCAATTACGAGTGTACACTGCGTTGTTAAATGATAATAAACACTACATAATATTTGTTATAAACAATTTTAGTATATATACTACTACATAAATCGGAATAAAATAAGATTTAAGATTTCATTCATATACATCCCCGAATGCCCTGCAAGCAGCGCCAAGTAACTGCTCCATCAATCAAGTAGCCGCTTAATTAATGAAACAATCACGCGACACCACCCACAAAACTCCTGAAAGATGCATATGAATCACAAAAGATGTCTTTGCCTTTGCGAGAGTCCTCTGTAGAATATTGTACCTACACATTTCAGCAGTTTTTAGAATTTTTGTCTGTCTATGATTTTTGGTATTTAGGAAGTATGAGTAGAAGTATCATATGCTACTTTTTATCTACAAATCTATATATATAAAACTCAAAGGTGACTGACTGATTGACTGACTGATATTTATTTATTTATTTATTTATTTATAACGGTACACATAACAGAATGAGTTCATATATAAGCCAAATACACATTCAAAACTGGTATGATATAGTGATACTGGTTTGATATTAGTGATCCATCAACGCACAGCCCAAACCAGTGGACAGATCGGGCTGAAATTTGGCATGCAGGTAGAAGTTATGACGTAGGCATCCGCTAAGAAAGGATTTTTGGAAATGCCACTTTTAAGAGGATAAAATAGGGGATACACGTTTTACTTTTTAATGCGAGCGAAGCCGCGAGCACCCACTAGTAAATAATATAAGTAACAAAAATAAAGAAAACACAGAAAACAGAGGCAAAGTGAGCGGTCACGATCTGAACACATAACGTCTTATGAAATCTAGCTTTACGTGATTCCTACCAAAACATTTGGCGAACAAAAACTGTTTTTTGCCAATTACTTACCAACTTATTACACCCGGAATAGAGAAAGTTGGAATATTAACAGTTCGTGGTGAGTTTAACATTTATTATTGATCTGCAGAGTTTATGCATATTAATCATACAGGGTTATTGTTGCTACCTCCCTTAGGTCCTACTGGGATGCGTTGGATGAGATAGAAACAGCTGGAATATCTTGATGATGATTTAATGTGAGTGGACTGTATTTTAGAATGATGCGCGTATGATGTGCGGTGCGATAGACAGTTTTTGTCGTTCTGTTGGCGCGCGGGCTGCCCCCTGGCGTCGTTGGCGGGAACCTCCTTCATGTTGCTAGACCCGACCCGCTGTTATGTTGGTAGCGGGATGTGACGCTCCAATAGTTATTAGTAACATATGCAAAAATATTTTAAAGACTGCTAGTACAATAAGAACAACAACGTTTTCTCGAAATTATATTTAACCTGGGGCACTTTTTTATTGCTATTCCATATCCATACAAAAAATATTATGATCAGTTGTTCCATTGCGATATAAAGGGACAAACAAGAAGAAAGCAACGAATTCACTTTAGTTTACATACCTACCTATAATATGAACTTTTTTAAAAAAAAACTAATCTGCTTCGATGTCCAAAATTTTAACTGAAATTTATAAGATTTTCCCAAAACACCGTTGTAGAAAAATAGTCCTACAACATGTTTACCTAATCTACTTCAAGGATCAAAAACATAGCCAAAACATCTTATTCCGTTGCGTCATCGCAAATGACTGCAAAGTTTTTCTGTTTCCTTTGTTCGGCTATTAGGTAGGTATTACGATGTAGGTAAATTACTCGGCGACTTTGTAATTGACTTAATTTCGTTTCTTGAACCTATGAGCCACGGTCACTTTGATTATGTGATCTTAGATTAGATTCCAATCTGTATTGGTACAGACAACATACAAAGATATATCTGCACAAGAAAACTCCCCTATAAAAGAAAGGTCTAACTAACTTAAAAATAACTAAGAATACTATCCTAACTTTCCTTATAGTGAAAGAATTCTGCGAGGGAGTCCCTAAAAAAGTGATTTCATTGGATAACGGTTAAACATCTTTTAAATTAAGTTTATAAATGCTGCTTATCAATTACAGTTACATATTAGGTTTCCTAAGTTTAATTTAACTTCTAATGTTGGTGCAATCTTACTATTTGAGATGAAAATAGGTAAATCTCTTAATAAATATCTACATTTAAACGTCAGACAAACTATACAAAGGGAAACACAATAAACAAATATATTAATTAATAATAAATAAACATTAGAAAATACACTAAAATGAACGTAATATTTTGTCACGAAAGAATAATAACTAGCTACTAATAAAACAATATGTTACGGTTTACTGGTCGTTTATCACATGACCGCTGAAAATCAAGGTTTCTTCTACAAAAACTATTGTCACTGACGTCTGAGATGTGCTTTACAAGGTCCACTAACAACTAGCTATTAAATATAACTACAATACAAGTAAAAAACAATTGTTTACTATTAGGTGCTTCAATGGACACTCAAATCTTGATTTATGCAATTTTCAGGAAATGAAGCACATAATAAACCAAATTTTAGAACAGTACTAAACTTTTTTGTATAGATATAGCTATAAATAGTTTTTTTATGGTAATGGTTCTATCTGACCTAATCGAATTTAACTCAATTGAGAGCTGTAGCTTAAGTACTGTGATTTTACAACGCGTTAATCTAATTGAGAGCTAAGTACTTTGATTTTACAACGCGTTTTATTAATCTAATATCTGTTGTCTGTAAAGTTTATCTACAGACCAAGTCTACTATCTAAGTTAAAGTCAACTAAGTTTTTGTTATTTCAACGAAACCAATAACGAAATGTAAATGTAAACAATCACCATTACAGTTGGTGTCTACATCTACATAATATTGCTTCTACGTGGGAGATGCATCGATGCGTAATCGTGAATGTAGAGATTGCCCTTGACACCTTCAACAATGATCAGAACAGGTACATTGATACGTATGTACCTGTGTATATCATTAAAAGGTTTCTTAAACAAGCGCGCGAGATCGTATGTTACAAGAGTTGTAGGCAAACATGAATCTATCTAGAATAAAACAAAACAATACAATTTGGCATAAAGGTAAATTAGACCAAGATGTAACACATAGACTAGTTTAATCCCGGATTCACGCGGGTAACACCGTGGGGCGCTGCTAGTTAACAATAAAGAGTTGACCTGTCTACTACTAAATTGTAATTGTAATAGTTAATTTAAATGGTAATTGTTTATGAAATAAATAAAAAATACTCGTATCTCCAGTCTATTCCTTCCTACCTGCTAAAGCCTATCCATTACAAATCGAGTGGGAGTTGATTCGATGAGTAATCGAGAATGTAGAGATGGGTGTCCTTGGCCCATCACTGCTTTAATGAGCCATCCAACGTGCGTCCTACGATAACATGCTACTTGTAGCAGAATTAATAAATATCTTAAAGTGAATGTAGTACAGGTGTTAGCTAAATTATTATTACCTATGTACCGGCTATATCTTTCGTTATAGAATAGAATAGAAATCATTTATTTCGGAATTACATCCTATATATATATACCTATATATACCTATATATATATTATACGCACTATAATCCAGCGATCTTCAAAGCGAGAGTGAGTCGGTTCTTATCGGGTAAGCACGCTCCATCTTAGGCCATAGCCTTTCCTTGCTATCAGGAAAACTATGGCCAAGTGCAAAACCGTTCAAGTAAAATAAAAAAATATGCAATTAAGGAATTATAAGCGAGGATTCTGATATACATGATTATTCATCAGCCAATATCAGAATAAGAAGAGAGGCCTATGCTCAGCAGTGGGCGATAGCAATATCAGAATATCACATATCGTCATCATTCTGAATGTAACGAACCCTGG
Organism: Macaria notata; assembly: GCA_927399415.1. Classification (NCBI taxonomy): domain Eukaryota; kingdom Metazoa; phylum Arthropoda; class Insecta; order Lepidoptera; family Geometridae; genus Macaria; species Macaria notata. Next base: position 674,683 of record OV656750.1, on the reverse strand, counting down.
TCAGAATGTGGCCCTACAACAGTAACGTAATTTTAGGTAATTTGTTAATTACTCCCTTTTCGGAAAAGGAAAAGATTATGAGGAAACTAAAATGTTTGAGTACCACAAAATCCGAGTAAAAATATCGCGAAAATCTTGGCGCCCAGAAAATACTCACAAAAATTCGACGAGATTTTAATAATTTTTTGTTTATCGTTTAGAGCTAGTATTACAAAATCTCCATAACATTACAACAGAGAGCGATTATCCACGCACTGTAGTAAAAGCTCATCAACGTTGTACATTATTTGCATGATGGATGTCTCTCCCACACACATACAACCTTCGCTCACTTGCACACCTGACTCATTCATTAAAGTCTGTTTATTTAGTATTTCCAGTAACTTACTCTGTCAAAAGGTGAATGAAAACATCCTGAGGGTATCTTCTTCTTCTTATCGAATGAGACTGGCCAATTCTAGTGTTGAGAGCTAATCAAGCCGCCCTAAGGGCCTCTGACATGGCTTTACGACTGCCGTACTAGACAAACGGTCGGGACCTACAATTTAACGTGTCATCCGACCCACGGAAGCGCCTAAAATGTAATATTGAAAGGTTTCAAATCAATCAATATCTTAGGATATGTATTTTTCGTCTTAGCGGCGCTTCTTGGTGAGAGCCTTGTGCGTCAAGTGGGACATACGTTACACACACACAAACTTTAGTCTATATGATGTAGACTTTGAGATAAAAAATGGCTGTTATTATGAATTTAAAATAACTTACAACATGTAACAATTTGCACCCCAAGTGAATATTATTAAAATTATGTACCTACTGGTTTTAGCGTATATGTAATTAAATTTACTGTTGAGCTTTTCATATCCAAATGTTAAAAAATCACAAAACACACAATAACTCACGAAACTTCAATTAAGTACCCACATCTTGGCACTGTACGTTGGTAATTCGATGGTCGAGCCCGAACAATGGGAGTCGTTCCGTGGGCGACGTGGGAAGCAAGGTTCCGGCGTGTGGCAACACAGGTTAATCACTTAATGGGTGATACTAATTATTGCTACATACTAGCAATACTAGGCAGGATCGAGGATTCACTTGCGTTTTTTTACTCACTTCCAAAAGGACAAATTAGGTACAAAATTATATTGTTTTTTTATGATACCTGATTTCGTCGCTAATCTATGAATCAATTTTAATTATTCTCCCGAACCTATTACTTTAACCGAATTCAGTTATTTTTATCTAATATACAAAAATGAATACTAATTTGTATAAATATAAGTACCTATGAAATATATTCAGTAAAATAATAAGAAACAATATTTACACATATTAACACTAATAGAACTAAAAAAGAGTATTTACATCTAAACTAAATTTAAACAATCTACATGTGGTATGAAGCCAAGAACGCTGGCTGCATTCCCACGCTGGATTGCTATATAAATCCAGCGTGGGATGAAAAAAAAATAAAAATAAAAAATAAAAAGAGAAAAATAAATAAAAAAAAGGATAAATTTATAAGTACCTAAATTTTAGAATACGAAAATTACAGTATGTAAACAAAAGCTCAACATTGCGGTTATTTCCGTACGTTATAGTAATTAGTTTAATTGACAGCTATAAAACAGTTTGTGCGCCATTTTGTTCACAATTTTGTTCAATAAACTGATTAAAAAACCAATTAGTGGCTGGTTTTGGAGTCAAGATCTACATGTCAAGGTTTTCAATCATGTAAAAGTCGATGAGCCATATCAAAGACCCATTAGGCGGGACACCAGAGTTGGCTAATTTCATACCAACTTACTTTGGCTTAGTTTTTTCCTTGTTTTTATGTATTATTATTATTGTAAATAAATACTTACTTCTACTTATGTAAAAGGAGTGGTGAACTCGAGTGTCGAGAGTTTTCAAACAGCCAAAAAACAAGTGGTTTTGACGTGATTACTGTGCGTGTAATAAAGATAAAGATAAATTTATTGTAAAACAAAACAATATGTTACACTGTACAAATAGCTCTGCCTCTTACATTAGTAAAAACTGTGTCGTAGAGAGGCAGGTTCTTCCGGGGGTTCTTGTTTACAACTTAGTTTTATATTAACAACTTATAATAATGTAGTAGGTATGTTTTTAAGTGATTACAAAATAATCTATGCCTAGTTATTGTTTATACAGAATATGATATTACTTAATCTATTTGTATCCTAAATTTTATATAATATAATATAATATAAACGCTTGGGTGCGAGGAGCTGTGAACCGCATCGCTGCCAGTGTGGTACTGATGTCGACCAGCTCGGGCACCACGGCCTCTCATGTTCGAGGAGTGCTGGTAGAATTAGCCGCCACGCTAGTCTGAACGACATCATTCGACGGGCTTTTTCCACTGCCAATGTTGCAGCTATGCTCGAACCGAGCGGCCTAGCACGTGACGATGGAAAAAGACCTGACGGTATGACTCTTGTGCCATGGAAGTTGGGTCGGCCCCTTGTGTGGGACGCAACTTGCGTCGACACATTGGCGCCGTCTCATCTGTCTATGACACGGTGTCGGGCTGGAGCGGCGGCTATTATTGCCGAGCATCACAAGAGACGCAAATATGCTAACCTCGGCCGAGGTTACATCTTTGAGCCTTTTGGAGTCGAGACTTTGGGGCCGTGGGGTCCGGGAGCCCATACTATTTTCCAAAACCTCTCGGAGCGCTTGGTTGACGCGACGCGTGACCAAAATGCTGGCCTTTTTCTGGCTCAACGTATCAGCATTGCCATCCAGCGTGGTAATGCGGCCAGCATGCTGGGTACGCTGCCCTCTGGTAGTGGGCTGGAGCACTTAGATTATCTTTAGGCTTTTCTAAAGATTTTCTAAGTGCCCCTTTTTGTAGTAGTTAGAAGTAGTATGTTTAGTTTTCCTTCACTTGTTTTTATATTTTATTATTGTAAATAAATATTATTTAATAAAAAAAAATATAAACAGCTATTTATATATTTACAATGATGTTATGCTTGGAGTATTGGCGATTAGTTCTGGATGTTTGTGTGTGTGTGTATGTGTATTTGCATATGTGTGTGTTCGCGTGTGCGTGTGGGTGTGTGTGTGTGTTGAGATAGCGTATATTGGTGTGTTTGTAAGTGTGACTTAAGGTAATGACAAACATCTTTATTGGAACCTTTGAAAAAGTACGGAAGAAATAAGGTAATCTATAAAAAAATATGTATGAGTCCATCAATATGTACCTAACTAAAACGATTTTCACTCACGTGTAATTCGCGTATGTTGTTTACGCGTTTCGGGTGTAATGACACACATCATCAGAACGTGCGTTCTGGGAAAAAGGAAAAGTTTTAATTGTAAAATAAAAAAACATGAGTCCATGCTAACAGGCGGATATTTTGGAATAAAACTTGAATAGTAAGTTTTCTACAGAATAGTAAGTTTTATTTTCGTCAAAATCTATCCTATTTTGAAGTTTTCACTCGTTTCTCAAATATATTCTGCATTGAAGTCTATATCTTTAAACGGCTGCTTGTGACCATAATTTACTCCATAGATGCTGATAATAAAAACACTATTCTAATGTCAGTGTAACTCTAGTTGCCTTACTTACCGGCTTCTTTCACTTTAACATATATACTGCCGTTATCTTACTAACCGTAGTATATTACATTTGAGCTAGAAAGATATAATGCACGCATGTCACTTTACTTTTAAGTATCTATCTATACAAATAATAAATCTGAAGAGAGTAACTAAATCGGAACACAGAAGATAAAAAAAAAGTTTGGGTATACTTTAAAATCCGTAACAGAACACGTTCCTTACAGCAGTTTTAAGATTTTTTGCCTGTTTATTTATACCGTCCATAACGCAAAAACGGCTGTGCTCATGATGTGTATCATGATTTTTGATATGTAGATAGTATAAGGTCTTGGAATGCTCATGGGCTACGTACTTTTTATCTCAAAATAATGCGAGCGAACCTGCGAGCGTCACTAGTATTATTAAATTTAATATGAATAAAAACAAGTCACCGTGTCTGTAGTAGTATATTCTGGCAGCCTCGTTACAGAGCCACTTCTGTAGCTACGCTTAGTTTTGTTGTACAAACTAAATTTGTTAATTCAAAACCCATCCCTATTCATCGTAAACTTGTTCAACTATTCCATCGATTTACCATGACTCTATTAATACTAGAACCATGATTATTATAGTATCAAGAATCAAGGCTTTATTATTGGACTGTGTACACAAGTTAAGTTTAGTTAAGTTCTTACATGAAGTCGTAGATAAATATACTCTAAAGAGGCTACACGTGGGACCTAGCAACTGGGACTACATTAAAAAAAATTAGCTCTCAAAAGAAAGTCTTAAATATAAAAACCATTACTAACCCATGCTTATTCCTTTTGCCTCGTCTAGGTCTCATGACTCTAGTGCACCTAGCTAGATAAACAGTGGCTCCACGTGGTCACAGTTCGTCGAGCAGCTGTGCCTGTGATGGTAAGCTACGTACGCTTACTTTCGCTGGACACGCGCCGACACGCCGGGCGGAGATGTGCTGGCGAGAGGGAGCGGGAGCGATTTGCCGTTTGGCAGATAACTGTCTAGTTCTGCTTCAAGTTTTATAAGGGGACTATACAAACAAAATTTATTTGTTTAAGATAATTTATCGAATTATATCATAGATCTGGTTTTTGTTCTAAAAATCATTCTCATCGTGTCTGCATGGTGTACATTAAAATACAAAATACCCGATCAGTCATACATAGTAACAGCAATTTAGTTTTTACTCTATCTTTTGAAAAATACTTAGGAATAAAAAAAATTGCGAAAGGATTAAATTTAAAACGTCCACTAATGCAGAGTTAAAAGAAATATCTAGGAATGAAGAAACCCGTTAATCGTGTCATCTAAAATGAATCCCCGCTCCCGCCCTCGCTCCGCTAGTCGCGCCGCTCGTCGCTCCGCTCGTGTCCCCGCCCGCTCCTCTGCACGCACTAAAGGCGGCATGTAATTTCCTACACGCGGTGTATTATCAACTGAAGTACTTACTTACTATTATACCTAGACTGTACAGGGTTATTGAGAAGACAGTTTTTTTGCAAATTAAGATGAATACAACGAGAAAGGTTTTAAAAATTGTGCAATGTTTACATATACGTACATGTCCTTTGTACCTTTGATTTAGAAAAAAGAGATATTTCTAAAAATAATTTGTATACCTTTCAAATCGCAACGGGCAGACAGTTTAATTTGTTTATTTTTTTATTTTAATCGTATATTTTCAAAAGTGGCGTGAAATTTTACAATCGTTTCAATAAATTGTAGTAATATACAACTAACCCAGTACACTACGTGTGATTATATAGAGTAGTACAGTAAGCAGTAGTACAAGTGTGGTGTTTGCACCTCGTGGGGCTAAAGACCTCGACTGGACTAACACTACCACTTTAGGTACCAAGATACTCCTCCAGTCGTATTGCTCATTAATGAAGGCCATGACTGCAAAATTTAGTCGTTGGAGAAGTTTACTTGTGAATATATACTTAACTTGTAACAAAAGTTAAGTTAGAAATGGAATTCAATATCTTAATTCTTTTGTATATTAAAATAATTAGAAAAGTTTATTCTACCGATTATATTTTAATTTTGTGATAACAAGCAAAGGACAAAGAAATTGAACACAAACCTACTCAACTTTTGAGTCAAAATCAATCAAAAAATCAAAAATATATTTATTTACAATGGAAACATTAAATACATTGGTGTACTTATAAGTAAAATATGAAAGAATTATTCAGGTTATAGATTAGTTTTAGTTGCATTTAAGTAGCTGTGATTTAGGAAATAAGTATACAATAGCATGCAGCGTTGATTACTTTAACCATAGCATTGTGACTATAAAGTTATGTTGAATTTACATATCACGCGCAGAGTGCAATAATAGTGGACCCCAAACTAGGCTTAAGCCTGTATCTTGGGTATCCTTACATTTGTTTTTCTAATAACAGATTGACGCGCTTTCATGTACTACATGTTTTTTAACAATACATAATGGTAGTAGTATTTACAATTTAGTTTTATGGGAGTTTATTAGTCAAGGTAAGGTATAATAAGGTAATAATATATAAATAATAATAATATATAATAATATAAAGTAAGGTACCAAAGAGAATCATCATCATTTAGCAGCTTCCGTAGCTCTGCTTACGAAGGTATTCGCATGTAACCAATGCAACTGTCGACGCGGTCAATCTTTGGATTGGTGACCAAACTTGCATTTAAACCTAACGATGCCGTTAGTCAGCTGACTCGCTAAGTTTTATTTTAGATAGATAGATAAATACTTTATTAAAACACCACAAATGAAACAATACAAAAAAACATACAAATTAGAATCAGCGTCTTAATTGGCGGCCTTATCGCTAAGAGCGATCTCTTCCAGGCAACCAATCTGGCAGGGATATATTCTTCAAACGAAATGAGTAGGACGAGGTGTTTCAGATATTAAATAAAATAATGAAAAATAGAACAAAGGTTTAGGTCTGTTTGAAGGTCGTTAAGCCGTTTTAGTGTAATAATACATTAAAATTATAATTCGGCTTAAAAATTCTAATACGTAAAGAAAATACAACTACAGTGTCCGTATATGACAAAAACATACAAATCAGCGTCATACACGTGTATAACTTTTTACATAAATATAAAAAAATACCGCTTAACAGAGTAACTCTACGAATATCGAGAAAACTAAGGAAAGTAAGTGAGAAGAGAGATAACTGTTTTTAACACTTTCGATAACATAAATGAAGGCATTATTTTCTAGCGCTGTTTTACCACAAATAAGTTACTTTAACCACAACTAAGTGTTGGAAAGAGTGGGTGAGTTAACTGTAAGAATTATACTCTAAAGTGCAAGTTCAAAATTTAACCGACTGCTAAAAGGAAGGCGCCTTCAGATTTTGTGATCCTCAATCACCTGTATCAGTTTTCTTTACATAAAATAATAAAATAACACATCACACAGCGCCATCTAGCCCCATAACGTTTGTATCATGGGTACTAAATAACGGATTTGTAAATACATAATTATTATACATAGAAACGATCAGACTCAATACAAATATAAATTTAAAATTAATAATTAAATACTTGTGTCAATTTTTTCCTTCAAAATTTTACTTAACTTAAATGGTAAACTCTATAATATACTCAAGTACTTAGTAGCTAATATGCAGTTAAGTTACTTTAAAACTTACTAACTTTAACATACAAAATAGATTCAATAAAGTTTACACCCCGGTTCAGGGTTAATGCCAACAATTATAATATTACAATGCACTAAGTTAACCGTTAAGTTTAAGTTACAAAACACCGTTCCAGTCAAGTTATGCTTAAGTAACATTGCAAGGCTGAAATAGCAATTTGTTACTTAAAGTATACAAAAGTAACAATTTGCACTTGTTATGAGTTAGCACATGATAGATAGTGAATAAAGGTGTAATAAAGAATAATAAAATAGGATACATATAGTTTATTTCAGACTTTCAGAGATCTATAGTAACAAAATTATCTTGATTTAAATTTAAAATATGCTTATAAAAAACAAATCAAGTTGAATAATTAGTAGGTTTTTTTAATAGCGGATTCCTATAGATACCAGTAATAAAGATATTGTCGTGCAGAAAAGTATGAAAAAATATGCTCATAAATATACATATATATATATGTTATATGCCCGTGATATTTTGCGGATTTCCTCCCAAACATGTGCATTTCTTGTTTTTTTTTAATTCTGTAAAAGAAAGTAATTCATTTTTAACAGATTTATTTGTCCCCTTCCAGAGTGGTGCCGATTTCAGTCCGTAAGAAAGAGAAGTCGTTCGCCATCCTCACCGAGACCCCTGTGTCCCGCCCCACAAGCCCCAGGTCTCTGCCTGTCGACATCAGGCAGGGACGGGTCTCGCCTTTCAAAGGTTAGACGTTTGAAAACAATCCAATCATTTTTAAAGATAACTTCATAATGAAGATCGAGTAAGCGCCAGTTAGGGCTCTATTCCTCACGAAATACAATCTAGAGATTCTCAAAGCGAGCTTGATACTGGTCTTACTGACTAAGCTTAAGCACGCTCCATCTTGGATCACAATGGTTCTTCTTGATCAACACCAGAGTTTGCTCAGTAAATTTGTATGTTTGGTCTATGTAGTTCTATGCTTATTTCACAAATTTTTGTACTTGCATAAGTAGCATTAGACTAATTGTATATTTATTCTCCCTCAGGCCGAGGCTTCAGAGAAGAGACATCCCGCCACAACACTCCTCGTACTTCCGCCGCAACCTCTCTCATTGGTTCCCGAGCAAACTCACCTCCACCGAGAAGAAGAACCAACTCTCTTTCAAAAATAGACAATATGGCGTCCACAGCCACACTCCCTCCGCCGATACTCCTCACGCACCCACCCAGGAACTTCCTCAAAGAAAACATAGAAGGCATCAGACAAATAAGCGACCTCAACAAAGAAAAACATCAAGCAGAAGCAGAAAAGAAGAAAATAGAAGAAGAAACAGCAATCTTAAAAGAAATGGGACTGTCGGATAAACAAGCTAAAAAAGAAGCTAGAAGCCTTGTCGCGTCTAGAAGTAACTCCAGAGTCAATTCTAGAAGTAACTCTCCAGGGAAGATTAACTTGAGATCCAGATCAAGTTCTCCAGCGACTAAATTAAACAAAGATGCATCTAAAAGTAAAGAATTCATCAATGCTAATGATGGTATGCCTAAACCAGCAATGCACAAATCTAGAGTCCGGTCTGTTTCTAAATCTCAGCCACAGTCAAAAGGTGGTTCTCCGAAAAATTCCAAAATACCGAAACGACAAAGTTCAGTTTCACCAAAAGGAACGTTATCTCGGAGAGGTAATTTTGTATCTCGCAGAACTCCATCTACTAATTTATTGAGTCAGGATGCGAGATTCATATCAAGCAGTACGAGTAGCATACATGAAACAATCAGAGTCGGGAGCACGATCCACGACAAAAGGTTTAGCCAGAGTGCCCAGCATCTAAGCCTCTCACCGGATCACATCAAAGGAAAACCACCAATTTCTCCTGGCAGAGGAGGCCCACCACCAGCTAACAAAGCAATAAACGCTAAACGACTTTCTCCTATCGTTGGAACACCAAACAAAAGTCCTATTGACGACAAAGTTGGAGCAAAGCCGGGCTTAAAACCAGGAGCGAAGAAATTGGTTAAATCAACAGTTGCGTCTAAAGTCAATTCTAAACCGACTAGCAGAGATCCTAGTCTAGACAAAAGTAAAAGTGCAGCCAAACCTGCAACAAAACCTGTGCCTAAAACGATTAGTAGAACACCAAGTACTAAATCTATACAGAAGCCAGCCACACCACCAAAAACCGAAGCTAAAAAACCTATCAACCGAACTGATAGCATGAAAAGTTTAAGCAGAACTCCGAGTACAAAGAATTTAGCGAGCAAACCTCCACTTAAGAGAAGTGACAGTAAGATATCAAATAAAAGTCAATCCACTAGCAAAATTAATGAAGTTGGCAAAAAAGAACCGATAAAGAAAGAGACTAAAAGTATGTCAGATTCTGCCACTGACCCAGAAGAAATCCCAAAACAAGACAACGAGACTCAATATGATAATCTCAAAATTACAAACGATAAAGGTGAGTTAGTTATTATGACAAAGAAAAGTATAGTTTCTATGACAACAGCTGCAATCACATCACAACCTTTAGAAATTGTAACCACTGTTACAAACCAGCTTCCAAATACTTTTGAGAAAGCAAGAGAAAAACGAAACATTGAGAGGCTTAGCTCTAGAGAGTCCTTGATAGGCAAAGAAGACACAAAGACTGACGATAAGAAGAAAGGTGGTAAATCTAAAAAGGAGGCAAAAGAAGATAATGATAAGCCAAACTCTGAGGAATCTCATAAACTGAGACCTTTACAACCACCTTTTAATGACCCTCAACTAGAAAAAGTGAAACAAAAAATTGATGACATACTTAAAACTCCAGAAATATCCCCTGAAAATATTTTGTCGACATCACCCAAAGCAAAATCTGAGCCAAAATTCAAAAATCTAGCGGAAAAAACTAAAGTGGATGTTAAACAAACTAAAGATTCGATAACTGATAAACTTATGGACATGAAAAATCAAATGGCCGAACAACAGAAAGAAGCTACAGAAGCTACCACTTCTGAAATACGAAGTGAAGCTGCAAAAATTATCGATAGTATCATTACGCCTGTAGAAGAACCAAAAAATGTACCAGACAAAGCAGAAGTAGTAAAAAAGAATATAGAACCTATAGTAATGGTTGTGAATGAAAAGAAAAAAGAAGTTCCTGAAAAGAAGCCAGAGGATAAGAAATCAACTACGGCTGGGAAGAAACCAGACGTCCCGGAAAATAAAAAAGAAGATATACCGGAGAAGAAAAAAGAAACTGTTGAGAGGAAAAAGGAAGTAGTTGAGAAGAAGAAAGATCTATTGGAAGCTGTAGAGAAAGTGAATGAAACATTAGTAAAAGGGGAAGCGGAAGTTGAGGTTCTGAGTTCCAATGTATCGACGCCGGGGGTGGACAAAATGTCGATGAAAGGACACAAAATGGCGGACGGGAACGGATCTGACAGATCGCATAGCAATGGCGGGTAAGTGTCATTTTAAATAAGTAGTATGTAGTAGTATTCCAGTTAATTTACAGTGTATTAAAACCACTGCTCTTTATGTATGTAACATTAAACTGGTAAATATTTAATTAGCATAAATTTGTAGAGTAACTTTCGATTCTGATCTGGTTCTGCTAATGGTCCTTTACATTTCAAACCAAAAAAATATATCTAACTGAACTGATGCACTAATGTTAGTATACGTCAAGCCATCAATTTGGGGAATGGAATGAAATGGGTCGCTACAGTTCTTTGCAGATTAAACCCCTATCCATACTTGCTTTTCAATAAATTATCTCTCTGTGAAGTGTCTATCCGACTCAACTGATAATTAGATCGACAGCAAGAATAGTCATATTTTTTATCACCTCAAACTATCTAGTATCACAAAAAGTGAAACCCCTATTACTTAACGCCGAACAATAGTTCCCTGCGGTTGTTTTCTAATGCTGAAGAAAGTCCTTACGGTGCGTCTAATGCCCTCGGGGGTAGGTTTCACAGAGCTATGCATGTGGAATACTAGATTTTAAATACCAAGCATTTACTTGAAAGTAAAGTAAGCATGTATTGAAGTGTCACGAGCGAAATTGCTTACATTACAACTGTTGTACAGAATATGAGCTTAAGAAATCGTTCAAGATTGATACCATGTATTGTATGTAAAAAATTACTCTAATTGTAAATATCCGGGCAAAATAGTCATCTCTAGATAAAAAAATGTAATCTTGAAAGTTTTTTAAATCCGTGACATTTTGTAAAACTAACTACATAACTAGTACAAAAGCTCGTTCGCACGTGTGAGAAAGATCTACTTTGCTGTCTAGATTTTGGAACCACCACCTCAAAGCTCAAAGGTTTGGCGAGGCCAGGACACGAATAAGTATTTCTTTTTTTTTTTAAATCTGAGGACCAAATACAGTACCTACTTGCTTAAGTTTGTTAACAACGAACGAATACCTTACTAATTTTATTTAAGCTCGCTTCAATATGCAATTCACAAAGTAATTCATACTGTGTCCTGCGTCATCCACTATTACCCTACTCCAAATTTCTTTCGTCAATTTTCCGAGAATAATTTGCCCCTCGATACCTTAATTTCCGTTGCGTTAAATTACATTCCGCGTATCGACGCACTGGTTTAGATAGCTTTTTCACGTGAGTAGTACTTGATATTATATTAAACTTACATGTGTTTAGTACCTGCCTGTATAATAAGGTCCTATAAAAACATTTTTCAGATACAAAAACTTTTTTTTTTTTTTTTTTTAACTTGAACTGGTTTGCACTTGACCATAGTTTACCTGATAGCAAGTAAGGCTATGGCCTAAGATGGAGCGTGCTTACCCGATAAGAACCGATTCACTCTCGCTTTGAAGATCGCTGGATAATAGTGCGTGGGGAACAGAGAGCCAGGCAGGGAGTTCCACAACCTAGCGGTACGAACAATAAAGGTGGAAGCGTACCGTTTCGTGCGGGTCTTAGGAACTTCCACCATAAACCGGTGTCGTCCTGCCGTACCTCTACTCGTCCGGTGAAAGAAGAACACATGCAAATACCATTCATATAGAAAAGAAAATAATGTGGCGCAAGTTGTTCAATTCATGAAAGATTACACTATAATGAAAATGAACATTAAAAAATTAAAGACATCATAATGTAGGTGTATATCTAGACATACTGAACTAAAAAAAAACTTTTTGGTTTATAATGTACTAAAGCTTCCAGTACGTTAGCAGTTACCTAGGCCATTATATAAATCTTATAGATAAAACCATCTACTATGATAACTCCATGCTCCAATTTGAGTCGGTAACTACATACCTTACTCACAAACTTACGTTTTTAATACAAGTGTGCTTTTATTATGAGGGTTAATTAAATACCGAGATAATCTAACAAGTTTGTATTTACTTGTTGCATGTTCTTAATACATTCAGACTGCCTTGACATATTTTCTTACATAGCCTATATACTTTCAACATATTGTAAATGTGTGATGTGTATATGTTTTACCCCTCTTCACTTCTTAAATGTTAAGCAAAATTCGACGCTATTTTGGGCGCTTCCATGGGTCGGATGACACGTTAAATTGTAGGGCCTGGCTGTTAGTCATAGTACGTCCGCCGTGACAGAGGTCCTTAGGGCGGTTTGAAATCTCTAACACCGGAATTGGATTTTCTAATAAGTACTTTCTTTATATTAGGTACATTTTAGATAGATGAGTTAAAATCTATCATGTTAACGAATATGTAGAATTTTGGTCCCCAATTAAGGCTGACAACATAGCAAACAGGGATAGTTATTAATACCACAGAATACAGAAAATAATAAGTACACAAATATTCCTAGCTGATTATGGAATCAAAATCTGTCCAAGTGTAGAAAAAAAACTTATTTCTACGCTCAACCTATAGATTAAACCTTAATTAGGCCACAACACACGCAGCTATAAATCCGTAATGTTGGCAATACCTAAACACGTACTTAACCTCAAAAAAGTTAGCGTCCCAAGTATTTCCACTCGCATACTTTTCTGAAAAGTTTTCTTTTTATCAAGGTTTTATTTACGAGCACGCTAGCCACGTAATTCTTGGCACTTGATTTCAACTGGCCCTTAAGAAATTGCTTTAGTCCGACCTCGATCGTCTCGGGGCTCACCCGCCCTTTCAATAAATAAAATGGCGCGAAACTTCACAAATAATGAGTTAGAAAAGAGTCTTGACTCCTTGTTGTTATTTGTGAATTAGAATATCCAATGCTGCAGTGCTGTCGCGCTAACGTTCCGTTTTTAAATGCAGTGCTTTCAATTTGAGACGTTCAAAATGTAGTCTATTGTTTTGTAAATTTTTCAACGGACTGTGATGAATTTTCGACCAATATTTGAAGAAAATGGTGTGATTCTATATTGAAAATGTTACACAATCGAACTGTTTACATATTGCCAAATGAATTGCTGCCAAAGCGGTACGACAATGAACCTGGGTAAACCCTGCGTTTCATTTACCTAAGTGTTAAATGTTGGAAAATAGGTTCGAATTTGTAATTAGGTCAAGCAAAAACTTAGTGGAGTCTATGAAAATTAATACTAGCCATTATTTTTGATGTAGCTTGACCTCTTTCTGTCAAACACATTTTACACATATAATTATGCAGTTATGTTCCAATTCCAAGGCAAAAACTTTCATCAATCTTGTGCAAGTAGGTGCTAATGTTATTATGAAGCCTTTTTTCTGCAACGCGTGGGTAGATTACGAACTCCATCGTTGCGTCTAATTTGCTTTTAATCCAATCCATTGGCTCACAAACAAATGACAGTCGATTCGATCGTGACAATGCATATCACAAAAAAAAAAAAAAAAAAAAAAAAAAAAAAAAAAAAAACTTTTTTCACCTCCCAATTCGAATAGCATTCGTTTTCATTTCAGACTGTTCTAAATTCAAAATTTTCCCGCTTTTCCAGCTACCCAGGGACTAGTACGCTGCTCAGGTAAATTGGTATTTTGTTAAAGAGAGACATTAAACTTCTTGGTGTTTTTGAAGTAACGTTGCATGGCCGCCATTGTTATCGGTTTCCGAACGAATGCCACGTGGCACGTCACACGCAAACTTTCAAGGCTCTTCGAGTTAGATTGCTGATACTGCCTTTACTGACTTGATGACTGGTTACTCATTGAACTGACATTAAGAAAGGTTGGGCAAAATGAGTAACAACCACGATGACTAAGCTCAAACTCAAGACAATGGAACATGAATTACTGTTATTTTTTTCACATACCCACACCTAAATATGATTGAAATTAATTCTTCGTAAATTTATATCCACACCTTCAGAAGTACTAATAAGGTGATCCCTGTACACGATTAACCTCGATTCCATTTTAACTTCTAATATCTTCACAGATTTCCCCAAAGCACTAGCACAACACCGAAGCCCCCAGCGCGAACGAAAAAAGAACAAAAAGAAAAGGATAAAGATAAAGAACAATCGCCACCTCTCTCCGAAAGCGAACCGAAAGACGACGCACAAAATGGCGACCACAAGAAACCGAACATTTGTTCACGCATCATGGGAAAATGCAAAACAAAATGCTGTCCGTGCTGTATCAAGGGTGAAGACGAGAAAGAGACGGAAGAACTGACTGAGAGGAGGGAGAGAGAAGAAGAGAGTGTTGAGAAGAAGCAGGGAGTCATGAGCAAGTTTAGTTGGTGTAAGAAGAAGACGCCTGTTGTGGAAGAGGCAGAGAGAGATATCGAGAGAGCTGCTGGAAAGGTAAGGATTTATTCTTTGTCAATTTTTTTTATACACTAATAAGTGTTTGACCGCCAGGTTACTTGAAGGGACTCTTGCACAAACGAACACTGTGGTCCGAGGTGGGACATATTTGTAATAGAATGGAACTGGCTCTCAATACAAAATGAATGAAGTGTGATTAGTAATACAATATCTCTGTATCACATGGATAGTTTTGAATAAGATTAAGACAAAACACTGAACGACAAACGGTTGCTTAGTTTTGTTAGTTTGTTCTTACACACTACTAGGCTACTTTTTATCCCCATAAATAAAACTAGGAAAACTGCGGTCATCCACTAGTATTTGTCAATATCCCAAAGATCTTTTTGCTGTTTCCAGGGAGCAACGATCGAATACGAAGACGAGACGAAACGCAAACGCAAACTCCGCGACGTCATCTGCTGCTGTGGAAGTAAACGTCGCGTCACCGACGCATCTATACCGGCGCAGAATGTTGCTGACGTCACCATGTCTCCGCGAGACGGCGTGGTGGGAGACACGGGCTGCTGCGGGAAGAAGAGGCAGGTGGAGCGGAGGGACAGCATACTGAGCGATAGACCGCCCAACACGTGAGTAGACTTTGGTCTTCTACTCGACAAACATGAGCCTACCAGCTGTTCCAATGGCATCACGGACAAGTCAATATGTTGCTGAAGTCACCATTGCTCGAAATGACCTTGAATCTGTGGGTGATATAGAAGAGACAGATCGAAATTTCTGCGAGGTTTCTTTTTTTTTAAATCATTCATGAAAGTTCTAACAGCTCTTTACTAAGTTTAGGTACATGAGATTACTTCATACGAGCCCAGATCGTTACATATCCCTCATCACTCCTAGCGATCGCTTGTAAGTTTGAAAAGTGAATACTTATACATATGTAGGTATATGTATGTTATTCCTCCCGCAGTTGCTGCAACAACGGCCTGACGCGCTGGGCTCGCGGCATGTGTCGACGGCAGGCGCCAGCACCTACCAGCCGCCGCGCCAGCATGTTCTCTAAGAACAAGAGCCTGTCGCCCACACTGCCGCCTGAGGTACGTACTGCTGGCATGTTGTGTGGCAGCTAAAGGATGTATGTCGCTACGTATTAATTACGAATATATTAGGCATATCGTTCTTTGTCCAAACCATATTTAAATATAACAAATGCTAAAATGCTCGCCAAAGATCGCTACCTATCAACATCATCATCATGTCAGCCCGTGCTCACCCACTGCTGAGTATAGGCCTCTTCCCCAACGTGCCACATAGTACGGTCTCCAGCCTGTCTGATCCATCTCCTACCTACTTGTTTGGAAATGTCATCCGACCATCGGGCTGGTGGTCTGCCTCGCCACCTATATGTATATTGTATATCTATAAAATAGACAGTGGAGGTTATTTGACGATGGGGACCTAAAAATATTAAAAAATGTCGTCGTGTATTTAAAATTATCAAAAAAGGTGATTTCTGAGTCCAAAAGCTGCCCTAAATTGCCTTGTTCTAATTCGACAGCAATCAAAACATAACAAGCCGCCGAAATTCAAAGAACCGCCCTCATTTGCATTGCAAATTAAAACTAATAATACCTACACAATATAATCCTAACAAAACTTTCGAAAATGATATAATACGAGTACCTATTATTATAAACCTAACTTTAGTTTCATAGTACTCATATTATGTAAAATAAGTGAAAAAAAAAACGTTACGCCTTAATTTACTTAACTTTGACTACAGTTTAAATACAGATGCTTCCAAAACGTATTGACATGAGATTAGCGGAATTGCAGCAAGCGTTTGTTGATAGGGTTTAGATAATGTCACTGTATGCGGTGTCCAAGATATTTGTTTCCAAGAACACAAAAGTTGTTTAGTCTGGTTTTCCTTCTAACCATCTGCTCCTCAAATAGCTTAAAGAAAAACCGTTGTAAGAATTAAACTATAAACCAACAAGCTACAACAATGTACTGGCAGTAAAAATGCGACCTCCGGCTTATTGGTCATATATCATTGACCGGCATAATGTAGTGGTCACCACGCACGCGACCAAGGAGGTAGAAGTAGGTATACAAAGTAAGGAGTTACAGCCAAGGAATAGTTAGTAGTTACTCGTATATGTACCTAGTCATAGACGGTATCAAATGATTATTAAAACAGTAGTTCTTTAAATAAATGTAAAGTTGTATACCATAATGAATAGTTTTGTCTACACTTGACAGTGGACATTTGATCATCTGGTCAAAGCTATCTGGCACTACTAATAAAAGTGTATGTAAGAGCAGCAACCATGCGAATTAATTAACTGTATTACTTGGAAGAGTTCTCTTTGTTCTCGTTGTGTGCACCCAAGTGCTTATTCTTCGGACTTAGTGGTCGTCAAACATAAAAATCCTTTTATTGTTTTCACCGCAAAGCGACAACGAGTCCGCACTTAACTTGAACAACAAGCTGGTTGCAATCAAACCGGGCAGCGTCAGTTAAGGCAGACGCTTCTCCTGGTCGCCTGGAAGAGATCGCTCTATGCGATAAGGCCACCTAGGTTAAGTTATGACTCTTTAGATTGTTTTATATAATATAGTTTTTCTGGTGTACAATAAAGTTATATTCTATTCTCAATCGAGCTAGACTAGCATTCCTCTAATATTATTAAGACGAAAATATGTGAGAATGATTGTTACCTCTTCATGCTTCAATGGCTGAACCAATTTGCATAATCTAATATAGCTAAATCGTTTTGGGTAGGTACGGAAAATTAAACAAGACATTTCACGTCACTCTTATATACGAAACAATTAAATTAGTAGGTGTTTCTTTCCTGAAAAATGTAATCTGCATAAATAGCTGTAAGAAATGTATTTTGATTGACTAATACCATGACTAATATTGCGAGAACTATTTCCATAATTATTAGTTTGAAGCCCTCAGTAATTAGAGGTTAGAGTTGATGGTTTAATTGGCACCCAACATGGGACACACATAATAAAACGTGGGCTCTGTGAAAACCGCCCGTAGCTTGGTTGAATTATTATATATTTCAAAGTTGCATACATTTATTTAAATCTGTGAGTACAGAGCTCCAGATCTTCTGAAATCGTTTCATTAATTCCCTCCTCATCTCTCCTCCTACTAAACTGCTGCAGGTTGTTTAGAAGGCACGAGGAGGCTCTTTGGACGGTTGGAAAATTAATAACACCAGAGCTTCCTATTTAAAAGAGTGTTTTTTAATTCCAGTTTTTGTATACTTTCTCTTGACTACAACTTAGCTGGTGTAAAGTAGACAATGATTTACTTCTTACTTTGGTAAGTTTATTTATATACACTACGTTAAGTGTTTCAAAGTTTTGAAAAATATCAATATCTACGACATTACGACCATTAATCAAGCTCGTAAGGCCTAGTCTAGTTAGCAAAGAAAAGACCTAGAATTTAATTAGTCTGCTTTATAAATTATAATTACAAAACAAAGTATGATTTGGTTTTATAAATAAAACACGGGTCAAAAATAAAACCGTTTCATGCCATAATATATCAAACAGTTAGTGACAACTTATTAAAAATACAATTTTCTTCGCGTGTTACGCTGGCACGCTCGATTTAATCTTTTTACTTTAAAAGTATAATTGTAGAACCTCTTTTGTTGGTTTGTTTGTATAAACAAGGTCGTATGGGTGTGAATCGATGGAGTTGTGGTGGTAGCCTGAGCGGATTTTACATACAAACTGTTGATAAAAATAAAATGTTAACCGACCTAAGAATTCAGTTCCTAACAAGCAAATAAATGCTCGGATGATGTGACATCAAAATAATCCTATATGGATAAATTTGAGTATATAATAAAAACAAATTTATCTTATTTGGATGATTCATAAGGGATGAGTTCTTATCAGATATGTATGTATTTACAATTTTTATGATTCTAAATTTGTTTATGTTCTATGTTTTTGAGTCCTATTAACGCTCAATGGTTTAGGTATCAATACAAGGGTTTGTATGTAAATTCGCTCGGGCAACATCACATTGAAAGCTGTTAAAAGTATGAGTTGCGGAAAATTACGGGTTTTCTTTAAATGATGGTTGTCAGTTATATTTCGCAGGTTGTGTGCGGTTGTCACGTGTATCTATTTATCATTTAAAGCATACATATATAACTTTTTTTCGTACGTTAAAGAAATTCATAATATTGAAAACATTGTGGCAGTTTAGTGATTTATACAGAATTAATGCAATCATAGTTAATATTATTATTGACGTAATTTTGTGATCTATTATTTTAGATTTACATGTACACACAAAAACAGGTTTACAAAAAGAGCAGATTACAAAGTTGCCACAGTAGTCTAGCTTGAGCCTATCAAGCATAATTAAATACAACCCCCTTCATTATAAAGTCGGTAAAATGTCTAACTTACTGCAAGTGACTCCCGTGCCCTCTCCGCGGCCCTCGCTGAAGTCTCGAAGCTCCAAAGTACTCGCGTCCACTGATTTTATGAAACGGGATATTGATATAGAAGATGATATTGAGGTAGGAATGCGGTTAGTTTTATAATTTTACTCAATTTAAGATTACTTTTAAGATTACAAAAAGGTCTCAAACTGAAAAACAATATCTTAAT
Organism: Macaria notata; assembly: GCA_927399415.1. Classification (NCBI taxonomy): domain Eukaryota; kingdom Metazoa; phylum Arthropoda; class Insecta; order Lepidoptera; family Geometridae; genus Macaria; species Macaria notata. Next base: position 655,102 of record OV656750.1, on the reverse strand, counting down.
CGGATTTTTCGGTTTTCCTTACCTGTTTCATTTGACTATGCTATGCGCAACAAATATATTTTACTCAACTTTTGAGAAGACTTACTGCCGCTGACGGACATTACACCGAAAAATATTTATCAAAAAACTCATCTAATTCTAATTAGGGAACCCCAATCAGAGCACAAAACTGAAGCTTTTGTTATGGAAGAATTGAATTTAAGAGGTCTATCTACCACTTAATTTTGCAACAAAAAGTTTGAACTTGACTTATTTATCTAATTTTCTTTTTTTCCCAGGACACGCGCAAGAAGCTAGAACCTTCTCTGATCGAGCACACGAGCGTGATCCGAGCCGCTATACCCATCCTGCCGACAGTACTCGCCTACTACTGCCTTGTGTGCAACGTGCTGGTGCCAGGACTGGGTGAGACACTCCGCCTTTTTTACACGGAATGGGTTTGCAACTGACCATAATACACCTGATGATAAGGACGCCCCTAAACCATAATGATAAAATAAGAACCGATTTATTCTCGCCTAGAGAACAATCCAAGTGGATAATAATTTGCAAGATATCAAAGTATTCAATAAGTCAGTTGAATTTAAGTATTGTAATCATATGGTACATTTCATCGTGGTATTATTTCTATGGTTGAATTTATTACCAAATATTTTGTTTGTGTGATTTCCAGGGTCTATATTCAGCGGCTTGTTCTGTCTTTGCTTCGGTATACCGCGGTTTGGACCTCACGACGGAGCTAAATACAGGATAGGTATGTGGTCAATTAAATTAAATGAGTTGGAGCGTGACCACAGTCTGGTTCGAGCATTATATACTTCTTTTGACATTTATAAGATTTTGGACATTTGTATTAATATGTGTTTAATAGTTCAGTTATGAATGGACTCTGCCTGAAAAAAAACTAATTTCTAAGATGTAGTACACTTATCCTTTATAGTTATACTTTATTTTTATACATCCGTATGAAATTACCCGAGGAACACTCTACTTTGAAGATTGTCAGATAGATTGATATAAATAACAAAGAGTTAGGCAATTATTAAACAAATCGTTCAGATGAAAAAACATTGTACTTACTCCTTATTTCAGGTTCGTTCATAATCAACCTGTTAGTGGGAGCAGGCCAGCTGTTCACCGTCCTGTTCTGCCTCGTCGGCTGGGGCTGGTCCATCTGGTGGGGAGTCATCATGATCAAGATATCACGTGAGTTACATACATAAATAAATAAATAAAATTGTTATTTTTACATAATTCTGTCAAACAAAAAGATATTAGAGTCCAAAGCCTCCCGAACAAGTTTCCACTGTGTCTTGGGAGCCGATGGCTTCTCCCTGCTTATAATCAACACACAAATAAACAAACAGTGACAAAATATTAATCAAAAAACATACATAGGCCTTTTAATTGGTTTAATAGAGAAGAAAATATTAGTCACACGTTGCGCGCCAATTTCGACCAACCAATTAACTGGCACCCAACATGGTACCTTTAAACTTTAAGGGTCGCTCAATAATTAGTATCTCTCATAAACCATAACATATCTGGCCAAATGGTTGTGACTTGACTTAGTAAATAACTAAATGGATCTTGAATTTTTGAACAAGCTATTTACTATGAAACAAGTAAGAACTACTTACGCCAAGTTATTATTTATCACATTCTTGTATGTCTCCAGGTAAATACAGGAGACTAAAGAGAGAAGCTGAAATAGCGGAAGCGGAAGCCGCCGTTCCTGTCACTGCAAACAATCACACGCGCGCGTAACATGACATTGACAGAAACAAATTTATGACGTAAATATGTACAGACAATATGCGTTTGCTTAGTATGACGCTAGATGGCGCTGTGACAAATATTTAAAAGTTATTTGAAAAAGCAATTATTAAACAAGAATAATGTTGGGACGTAACGGTTTTGTATTCTTGTCTCTTTCTATGAAAAGAAATAAATTGAATAATTGAATTGAGACACAGTTATTGTATTGTTGAAAAATATGGCCAGAATTCGGGCGATAATTTCTAAATAAAACATTATTGATCTAGTATATTGTTATAAAATGTAAATAGGAAAATACTTCGAAAATTTGTAGGAATACCTAATATATTTGGCTTATAAGAAATAAGAAAAATAAATAAAAAAACGTATCTGCTGGCCAGAGAAAAATGTGGCAACACATGAATTATAAAAATACTTCCATTTAGAAGTTTTTTTCATAAAAGTAGTTCATATGTTTATTATATATATATTAATATGTATCAACAGTAAAAAAAAATAATGTACATGGTATTTAAGGCCCCAAGTGCTTCTATTAATAGCTGATAAATATTAATTTAGTTGTTGTATGCGTACTAATTCTTAACTAAGAAATCTTTTTACAGAAATACACTGAATGTAATTTAAATAACTTAAAACTACTATACCTTGAATAGTTTTATGTTAATAAAATTCTAAAGAAACATCCTGGTTACAATAAATTCGTTTTTGTATTTCTAAAGACCAAAATGGAACAAATAATATTGTAGGCTATTTACAATAATTAAATTGTAGAATCTAATATACGTATTTAATTAATTATATCATTAATACTAGAAATGAAGTAATTTGCGGAAGGAAACCATTGAAATTTAATGGCGAATCTAATACTTAGGTACTAAAGTATATTGCGAATAGTAAACATTTATATTACTTTAGCAGTTATTCTGGCGGGCAAAGTTTGTCACAAGTACTTATATATTATTTAAATAAATACTAATTTTCCTCCAAAAAAAACGCTGGCGTAGCGTCTGAAGTGTTAAAATTTGTTATACAAATTACATAAATAAAAATTTGCAAAAGTTCAACGATTGTTTTACAACATCTTTTTTTGAGACAAGCTTTGCGCCTTACAAAAGTTCTTCCAGTATTTGTTATTTAAGGTGCTCTATTTTATGCGAAATATTAATATAAGTTAATTAATTCTATTTTAATTGTATCATAATTTTAACTGTATTAATCAAATAAATTTAATATTATATTGTTATAATATTGAACTATTGGTTTATTAATCAACAAAAAGTTTGTAACCGAGTACCTTCAGCACAAGTTTTAAGAAATTACGTAAAATAATTCGAAACTTAAATGTAACTATCAATCAGCGCCCCTGGTGACGATAAGCGGTACTACACTATTTTCGAATAGGGTTCAGAATAAATAATAACTTTTATTTACGATAAAATTTCAAGATTATGTTAAAAATAAAGTTATGTATGTATTAACAACTACTTTTTATTAAATAGTCAAAGAAAAGCGGATATTTAATCTTAAAACTATGTACTAATATTACGCTTGTACACAATGATTAAAATATAAATCTCAATTTGTATTCTTTGTTTTAATCTTGCTATCCCAGCAAATAAAAATACCTACCTAGTAACAAAAGAGTGTTCATATGTATTTAGGAAGCGATATATATTGAGCGTCGCTTAACTTCAAGCGAGTTGTAGTCAAACGTGAGCCTATCATATAAAAAAGTATAATGTTTTTTTCATAATGCATTGACAAATCACAAAAATATTTACACTTCATTAAATAGTATAAAAAGTCGGCTCTCGCTGTCCCTGTATATTTAGTATACTTAGATATCCCGATATATTACTCTATGGCTCAGATCTTCAAAACTACGCAACGGATTTCTTTTTTAACAGATAGTGTTTTATGAGGAATGCTTTTATGTACATACCATGTAGCTGTCGAAAGCCGGGCGGGACACTAGTTATTAATAAAACTGCTGATAAAATTTACAATATCACTTTATTACCGTTTGATTTGACAATAAATAGCAAGTATAGGTACATTACAACATATGGCGGATACTTAATTGCACTAAAATATAAATAATATTCGTTTCACAGTTTTTTAGTGTTTTTATTCTAAGTCCAAATTTCAAATTATTTTCTAATAGTCTCAATAGTTTTTCTGAAGCCCATTTGGTGTTAATTAGGTAGTAAACAAACTTTAAATGGTTTAACAACCTTGTTTGTTTGTAGTTTTAATTATCAGAATTCTAATTAACGATTCTTAGAATATTTCAAAGCACAAGATTTGATCATTATTATTTTTAGGTCATTGAATACAAAACGATATAGGTAGGTATTTATTTATATATTTTTGATTTTTTTTATTTCATGTACAATATGAGAATACGTTCTGAAGAAGGATGTCATAACATCCGAAACGCGTAAACAACATACGCGAATTACACGTGAGTGAAAACCGTTTAGTTAATATATTGATAAAACGTGTCACGAAAGTTTTAATTTTAAAACAATATGAGAAATTTGTATGAAATTACAAACTCAACACTGATATAAAATGTATTGCCTGATTTATAAAAAAAAACAATCTGACGAACATGTTCCACTAAAACTGTTATTCTATGTACATTTACAAATACTGTCTTACTAAAAAATTTCAATCAGGAATCACTTGATCAATATAATTAAGCTCTGAATCAGCTTTTTATACAAGTCGGTAAAGTCAGTGATAAAATTGCACTTTCAAGCTTTATTTTAGCAAATTATTATATTCAATCCACAAAACAGTATCTACCAAAAATCTTGACAAAAAAAACAGAAACAAATGTTTTTTTTTATATAAAATCATCTTTCTGTATCTTTTGTCAGGATCTTTGCCAGATATTGTACACTAGCACCGCCTTCGCAAAATAATTTAGACATATTCTTTACCTCATAGTGATATATAGCTAGCATAAGTCTGATATGCACTCTAATGGCGAATAAACACTCTTATTGAAATATGCCTAGCAGGATCTGTTCATAATCTATAGTCCCGCCACGATTACGTCACAGATCTCGGTTGTTCACCTGAGTATATCTATCTCTCTCGCTACCTCGTTAAAATATTGAATAAGAATAAGAATAAAAACCATTTATTGAAACATGAAACTTAAATTAGACGAAAACAACCAAAAATATTGCTATTTCCTTCGCGGTGTTGGTATAGATGTCACTTCAGGCGACCTGTTACTAAATGTGTTATTTTGTCAAGTGCTGTATAATAGTAGTTTATGCAACTGTCATATAATGAAGGGTATTAAAACACGAGTGTGAGTTTATGAAACGAGCGCAGCGAGTTTCATAATAGTAACGAGTGTTATATGCAGTTGCATACACTACTTTATCTTCACTAATGCAATTAATCAAACAACAAGAGTAAAAGCTGACAATAGTTGATTTTTCATATAATTATCTAGATTTTTCTGGTAAAAGATTGTGAGTTACTTTTGTTGCCAATTCTAGAATATCCGGAGGCGTACAAATATCATCGTCGCTATCCATTTTTAACTTTTAATTTTATTAATTAAACAAAACACATTGCTAAACATTAAATTCACGCGTACGTGTATTGTCACAGTGATTTTGCCGCCATTAAAATCTAACCAACGAGAGCGCAGCGCGACCAACCTGATTGGCCCTGCAATCAGGTTGGTCACGCTTTTTCGATGTTATAATGAGCTATTACGATATCGATGTGGATATTATAACATCATGTGAAATTGCTTAAATTGAGTGTTTTGTTGTCTGTGCTATAACAGTAGTAATTATAAGTCAAGTATTGGAAACATAAGTAGAATGTTACAACATTAGTGTAGATAAAAGTGATTATTTTCGCTCATTTTCCAATAAACCAGTTTAAGTTATTCATATTTGTTTTTATTTTAGACTGGCTTTGTTTTTTTATTTTGTTTACAATAAATGATTTATATTCATAATTCATAAATGTCATAATCAGATGACTAACAGGTGTAAAAAAACTCATTGTTAAAAACAGACAAACAGATACTTTTGGCATATTTCAGAGAATGTAAAATCGCCATTACAAATAGTGAAGTTCTACGCGATTGTATACAATATACTAAGTAATTGGGATATTGCGATACAAGTAATTGATTTAATTTACAATGTCATACAGTACTGTTTATATTAATAAGTTATTTTTAGTTGAAGGGCATTTTTCAAGGCGAAATCTGGTAAAAAAAAATGATTTGTACTAACAATTTTAAGATAAATAAAGATAAATATATTCAAAAATTTAAGTTCGAGAAGACCAAATATTTTTATTTGAATTTCAAATAGATATGTCAATATTGTATATAATTTATTCTGATGTAAAAATATATTTAATAATCTATTAATTGCACCTTAAAAAATGCCCTTCAAATACGTCATTACGGTATCAAAGGCAAGATATCCTAACAAAGCGATCAAAATAAATATTATATTTATAAAAAACCTAAACATTACACCTAATATTTACACGTGAAAATTTATCGAGATAAAACTAAAATATTTGCAATAAAAATAAAATAAAAAAATCTACTCTATGTAGTGTTAAAAATAAAATTGATTTCAGTCAAGCGATCAAGACTAATATTCATTTATAGTAATTTTAAAATATGACTTTGTTATATTATAGATATATTGTATTAAAATCAACTGATTAAATAGATTAATATTTATAATAACCTATTGAAATCCTGAAATCACATCCAAAAATTTTAAGCAAGTGCGGCTCAGTAAATGAACGTCTGCCTTATAATCCCACGTGCCCTGGTTCTTAATGATAATTCCGTAAATCCTTGAAGCTCCAAAACCGGCCTTATATTTGAAATCTTGATCACTTGACCGTATTTATTGTACTTATGTATCACGGGTCTAAAAAAATAAAGCTAAAAATAATATAACTCTCTTTGGTAAGGTTATACCAAATGTAACGCGTGTGTCTACTTTATACCTAGTACAATATTATACAGAGCTACATGTAACTAACATCAAATACCAAGCAAAAAAATTACACTTTATTTTTGTGACAATGATTAGTTCACGAAATATTTCTGGTGTTTCATAGATATGTATATGTATACATCCATCTTATAATATAACCCACTTTCAAAATAAAAATCTGTCGTTTAGCACCTAACCGTGAATTATGGATGCCTTATTAGAGAGTCAATTCCATCCAATATAAACATGAATTACTATATAATAAATAAATAAATAAAAGTCGTTTATTTCATGCTCGTTCCTTCATTATCCTTCGACCACAATGTCGTATGAGTATATGTCGCTTTAAACTTTTTTTTTTTAATCTGAATGTTAAGTTTAAAAAAAATTAAGTTAGTTGTCAGGTAGCCCTGTACAATAATATTAATTCGATTACAATGAATGCCACTACTGACCTACTAAATTTAAATTACGATCATAACATTATAGGAAACCAAATATGAGTATTATGTCTTGCGAATACAGTAAGGCCAATTTTTATTAACATCCATAACAATATTTATTAGTGAAAGATTTCTTTGTAAAAACTTATTTTGTGTCGTTTTTGATGACATCATTGATTTATGAGCTTCTGTTCCATTAAAGTGAAGTGCTTATTATTATAATAAATATAGTACTTATGACAAAAGCGTTTGCTTAGTATGGAGCCAGATGGCGCTGGGTAAAATGTCACTAAATAATTTATTTATATCGCACTTCTTTCAAATTAGAATCTCGGCCATAAAGATATGATGTCGAAATTTAAAGACATACCCAAAATAAGTTTTTCAAGAAAAAGCATAACTAAGCGTTAAATATTACATCGAATTAAGTTACAAGTTACTGATTCGTTTATCATTATTATTTTTAACTTAATTTTGCTCTTTTTTTTTTTCTTTATTCCTAATGGACATCTTTTCTTTTCGTTAGTTACCCGTTTCTTCCTGCGATGCCGGGCATTTTTTTCCTTAGTTAACTTTATTATGAAAAAGTATTTAGTGAAGTAATCCAAGTGATATTTTATATAGACTGTTGTATATGTAAGACTGTATGTAAGAAGAGGTGATTAAATATATCTCAAATTGTAGGTTAACAGAATCAAAGCGATCAGGGTAACTTAAACCAAATTAAGATATGGCGGTTTTGAAAATTGATTTTTACAATAAAAATACAACCGAGGAACATTTGCTCAGTTGCTCAACTTTTTGTTCCGATTCCTAAAACTTGAGAGAGAATTTATCACAACAATATACTTTCTTGTGGCATCTTATCAACGAATAGTTAGAAAAAAATATCACTCGGGCAACTCAATGAACAAAATTGGACTGAAAATTTCAGTAACTTTAATGCTTTGACTATCCGTGTTTCGCAGGTTTAGATGACTAAAATATGCTGTAGATAATGATGATGAAATTGAATACCTGATACGAGCATGAAGTCTGTTCTAAACATTTGCGAAATTGATTTACACGGAACAAACAGACAGAATTACGATAAATTTAAATTAGTTTAGTTGGTATTCAACAGTCAATTTAGCACATAAACTAATAATTTAATTAAACACGCATCGACAACTGCCCCGTCCCGGTCAAATTACATTTATATTATACTTTTTCAGAATTATTGATTTCACATAAATATTACGGGCTAGATATTTCAAATAGTGAGAGAGTGGCGTACTCTGGTGTCGAGAGTTTTCAAAACCCAGTACAGCAGGTAAACCATTTCAAATACCTTTAGGGCGGTTAGAAAACCCTCGACGCGTGTTTGTGTGTGTTTATTGCAGTATGCAGTTGTTTTTCCTCTGTATCTCTACTTGCGAGAGGTTGCGCTCTATTTCGTCGTCGTCTGCTATCCTGTAATCGAAACATATAAGCATTTACTTTAAAAAATAATAATTTTGAAATTTATGTAGTATGTGTAATGTAGGTAAGAGATGCGTTGACAATACGATCAATTATTGATTTCACATAAATATTACGGGCTAGATATTTCAAATAGTGAGAGAGTGGCGTACTCTGGTGTCGAGAGTTTTCAATACCCAGTACAGCAGGTAAACCATTTCAAATACCTTTAGGGCGGTTAGAAAACCCTCGACGCGTGTTTGTGTGTGTTTATTGCAGTATGCAGTTGTTTTTCCTCTGTATCTCTACTTGCGAGAGGTTGCGCTCTATTTCGTCGTCGTCTGCTATCCTGTAATCGAAACATATAAGCATTTACTTTAAAAAATAATAATTTTGAAATGTATGTAGTATGTGTACTGTAGGTAAGAGATGCGTTGACAATACGATTACAATGTTATAGTGGCATGCTTACATCTATACCTATTTTAAATTAATTTTCATTCTTTTGTCTGTTAATACGCTCCTTGACTGGTTTTAAAATCCATTTCATATTTTTATTTAGGGGTTAAGAAACCTAGTCTAAAGTGTATTTTTAAATTCTGGTACATATTTTCGGAAAAATATCAAATTAAAAATACTATATTTAAATAGTTCGCCAAAACGCTACTTTGTCAATATGGCGCTGCAATCGAATCGGTGACGTCACTAACCTGTATTGAGATCTGTGGCACATATCATCCACATACAATACGCAAACAAATGACGAAAGTGCGATTGAATTAAGTGATTAATGTGCTACAAAATTAGTTACAAATTGTGTGCAGTTCCTAAATATACAAATACGTCAATAAAAACTCCGAACAAACTATTTCTAAGTGTTCAAAAGAATGTCCAAGTGCACCGAAAGTGGCTGCAACTTTCTCGGAGGGATAACAATGACATAGGGAATAGTACAAATATTTTCTTCTATGAAGACTATTTCGATGTACATAAGTAAACGTAATATTGATAGGACTTTTGAAATGCTTTATTACACTTAGAATGTTAATCTTTTTTATGGATTTGAGGTTATAATATGTACTTATATGTTGTTTGCAAAATGTCTCACTTAAATCACTTCGAACATTTCTATTCATTTCTATTCCGCTGTTTTGCATAATATTATTTAAAAATTGTAGCTACATACAGTCTTAAGATTTCAATAAGCATTGCACTAAAGGTTCCAGACTAACTTGTTTGTTTTTTACAGATGAAAAATGACATGGTTAATTACTATCAGTACAAAAAGCGTTTTAGCAAGAAGTTTATCATCATTTCACTTCCTTATGATAGAATTTAAGTTACCATTTAGGTGTTATTACTTTGCTGTTTATAAATTTTTTAGCTCCGCAGCATAATAATCGTAATTATTTTTGAAATATAATCCGACCATGATTGCGTCTACTTGGGGCAGGTTTCCGCTGTCTGTTTTTACAAAATCGTGGTTCATGGTAAAAGTTCTTGATGGAATTTGTAAAATTTCGCTAACAAATCACACAAAATAATGAAATCTTATCAAATATGTTTCGAAATATAATAATACACATGTAGGCAAACAATGTTGACAAGCTTGTGACGTCATTATAAACGCGACCAATCAGGAGCGTTTTGTGTCACGTGACAAGCGTTTAAAAATATGCATTTTAATTTATGGATTTTTTAATATATTATTTATTATTTTCAACTAACGGTAATAAATAACCACTTCTACACTCACATTATATACGGATGTCAGCAATTGACACTTTATTTTTCGCATTGTCAAACAGCCTATTGCACGCCCTATGGGTAGGTAGGAGTATAGCGTTCCATTATATAATATTTTAACAACTGTATTTACCTATATTCCGCAATATATATTTTGAATTTGAAAAATATGTAACATATAATTCACACGGCACATAAAATATAATTAAACTTTTATTGGAAAATGAGCGAAAATAGTCACGACCGGCAGGATTCGAACCTGCGTATTTCTGCTACCGTCAGAACGCCTTAACCACTAGGCTACGGTCTACTAACTGCCAGGCGCGAAAATCCACACTCATTTCCATACACTTCAGACTGAGCGGCTGATAACAACCATAGTGCAGGTTAGCACTTAATAAATTAACTCATAAATAAAATATAATGTTTCAAACAAGAAAATTATTTTTCTTTTTATTTCTTTGTTCAACTTCAGTATAGAAATCAATCACTTCAGCATTTCATAAATCCTGGACATACAATACATACTTATATGTATATACAACTTGTTACGAATCGCCAAACTCTTAGACACTTGTTAATTACTTTATGTTAATTTATAAGTTTAAGAAAAAAAAATGCTATTTCATTTACTATCAAGTACAATGTGTACTTTTATGTATCTATAATAAAATATACACTCACGCTCGCTCCTGCTCGTCCATTTCCTGTACAAGTCTATCTCTCTCGTTCACAGCCGACAGCAGCTCCTGAAACAAACAAATAAAATAATTTAAAGACTAAAATTATATTATACTAGCTATTACTAGCTATATATTATATTATAATAGGGGATGCAAGTTTGACTTCTTAATGCGAGCGAAGCCGCGAGCACCCGGCTTCGCTCGCATTAAGAAGTCAAACTTGCATCCCCTATTTCACCCCTTTCAAAGTGGTATTTCCGCCAGCGAGAGGCGCAGCTTCCGCGCGAGCAGCTCGCAGCGCCGACTCAGGTCCTCCTCCTGCTCGCTGAGGGTAAGAGGGGTACGTTATACCTGCAGCAGCAGCCTCTCCCGCCGCTTCTGTCCGGGCGTCTTCCTCCACTCGTCCACCGCCAGCGAGAGGCGCAGCTCCCGCGCGAACAGCTCGCAGCGCCGACTCAGGTCCTCCTCCTGCTCGCTGAGGGTAAGAGGGTGAGTTATACCTGCAGCAGCAGCCTCTCCCGCCGCTTCTGTCCGGGCGTCTTCCTCCACTCGTTCACCGCCAGTGAGAGGCGCAGCTCCCGCGCGAGCAGCTCGCAGCGCCGACTCAGGTCCTCCTCCTGCTCGCTGAGGGTAAGAGGGTGCATTATACCTGCAGCAGCAGCCTCTCCCACCGCTTCTGTCCGGGCGTCTTCCTCCACTCGTCCACCGCCAGCGAGAGGCGCAGCTCCCGCGCGAGCAGCTCGCAGCGCCGACTCAGGTCCTCCTCCTGCTCGCTGAGGGTAAGAGGGTGAGTTATACCTGCAGCAGCAGCCTCTCCCGCCGCTTCTGTCCGGGCGTCTTCCTCCACTCGTTCACCGCCAGCGAGAGGCGCAGCTCCCGCGCGAGCAGCTCGCAGCGCCGACTCAGGTCCTCCTCCTGCTCGCTGAGGATAAGAGGGTGCATTATACCTGCAGCAGCAGCCTCTCCCGCCGCTTCTGTCCGGGCGTCTTCCTCCACTCGTCCACCGCCAGCGAGAGGCGCAGCTCCCGCGCGAGCAGCTCGCAGCGCCGACTCAGGTCCTCCTCCTGCTCGCTGCAAGCACAATCAATACATATAATAAACATTGTTTCAGGAAATATATACATCCCCTGTTTTACAACATCATTTTAGAGTAAACTTTTATCGGAAAATGAGCGAAAATAATCACGACCGGCAGGATTCGAACCTGCGTATTTCCGATCACTGTCCGGAACGCCTTAACCAACTAGGCTACGGTCTACCAACTGCCAGGCGCGAAAATCCACACTCATTTCCATACACTTCAGACTGAGCGGCTGATGGCGCCACTTGTGCTGTCTGTTGTGATCATTTTAGAGGCGGAGAGAGAGTGAGAGATATGCTAACAGCTCGCAGCGACGGCTCAGGCCTTCCTCTTTGTACGTACAATGGTTCGTTTAATTAATGTATCGTTAAGATATAATGCTGGTGTGCTAAGTAGGTAATCTATATGAAGGTGGGTTTGAAGCCCTAGTCACAGACAAGGTGTTAACAATAGTAGCTGAGAGCAGAATACCGATATGGTTTTAACGATAAACAATTCAAACTGTACAAAATTGGTCATCCCGGGTTATTTTTAAGAGGACTTAAAAATAGAGCTGAAACTGGAATGACCAAAATAGATGAAACCATGACAAACAAACCAATACATGTGTAGAAATTACTGTCTCCACTGTTTTTCCAGGTTGTAATATTGTTAATTACAGGCAAAGCTGTTTCTAAACACATGTCTTAAGTCTTGAATACGAGATTTTAAAAGCCGGGACTGAAGCTAGAAGTTAAGGAATTTCAACAATAATCTCAACTCATTTTTTTTACAATATCTGTTATTAAAGTAAAGTAAAGTAAGTATGCTCACAGTATATTAAGTTGCATCTGTCTGCGAAGCAGTGCGTTCTTCTTGTTGACGAGGTTGAACCACTGGGACATTAGGTGCGCCTCCTCCTGCAAATATAGAAGGAATTATTGGTAAAGAAGACAAACAAATGATGAATGCTGTTGGGTGGTTAGATTCTAATAATAAATGATTACTATACACGCATTATTAAAAAAAAGTGAGTTTGCAATACAGTTATTAAGGTTATTAAATTATGTTGCTATAAAACGTGTATTAACTTGATTGAATGTAAATAGAAGTCAAACAATTAGACGCGCTAGATCGTAGATTACAACGCTGCTTAACATCAGGCAAGTTGTAGTCAAGCGTGAGCCTATCTAGTATAAAAAAATAAACTACATACTTAAAAGAATAGAAACGTTATTCACATAAAAGGCGTATAAGAGTAAATTACAGTTACAGTTATTTTGTTATTATTTTATATAATTTACATTAGACATCCAAGATTCTCGCAAAAGTATGAATGAAATACAACAATGATTTACTAATAATATTCTTTTTCTGTAGATTTGGACTGTGCTGACTGTTTTCTGCATAAATGATTTACTATTATATTATATTTATAACTACGAGTAATAAGTTATTGTTTTTATTATAATCTTGTATAAACACTTCAATAGGTACTTAAAGTTACAAACATTAATTATTAACTAAAATATGTATGTACCTACATGTATACATAGAAAAATATATGAAACCGAATATACGTGTTATATACAACATGCGAGAGAAGTGAATCCATTACCATGCACAAAGAAGGACGAACACGAGCGAAAAATTTTCTCCGCCATTTTTTCTAGAAATTACAAGCAAATTATAATATTTATTTTGCCAATTCTTTAAGTCCTATCATAGTATATTGTTTGAAAGCAAAATATTTACGCATTCCAAAAAGATTTCTGTAATTCAATTCCCAGTGAGGGAAAGTTATATTTAGAAAACATGTATATTAAAAATTTTGATATGCGGCAATGGTATCTACAAATCATATCACCATAGTTTTGTTTTCGAATAAAAACTTTTTTACGTGAGAATTGAATTATTGACTAATAAAATGATAAAAACCAACACTAAAAATACAATAATACATATTTGAAAGAGATTTTGTGATAATTATGCAACCAAAGACCTCTTGATGATGTCAAGAAAAAAAAATAACACCACATTTTAGCTAATAAAAAAGACGTGCACAAACAAGAAGATACTAATGAAAAGACCATCGCCAAGTTTTTAATGTTCAACTATATTTACTAATTATTAGGTTGAGTTGCGGCTGTATTGGGACATCACATTCTTAGCATGTAAGTTTAGTAAGTAAATAGGTTACAGTTTTGTGTGTGTCTCAATAAATATATATTCTTTCTTTCTAATTAAATAGACCATACACTTTATGTTATGATAGATTGCGTTTGTGTAGTTTATGTCAACGCCACCACAAGAGAACTAGATAGAGAGTGAGAGAAGCATATTTTGAATGACAGTTAATATCATTTCCACTCTCATGTAGCTGGTAGTTTGCTATTTAACGTCTCTTAGGCACACAACACGTTGGGCAAACAGAATAGAATAGATAAAAAAACATGTACATTTTACTGTACTGGAACTGGGTCTCAAACGAAGCAACCAAAACATACACAGATCAATGTCCAAAATTCGACATCACATTCCTAGATCAAATTTGACTACCCACCTCTGTATTATCAGCCTTATCCATGACAGCCCTGAGTAGTTTCTCGAGCGCGGCCGCTCGCTCGTCTATAGCGCGCTGCTCTCGCTCCAACGCGGCCAACTCCGCCTGGATGTACGAACCTGTTTCTGGTTTCTGGAATTATAGTAAAATAATTATTGAAACCGAGTGAAAAGCTAAATCAACATTTAACAAAAGCTATGCTCGCCCTTTTTTCAGGTAGATATGGTATGAAATAACGCGCGAGAAATCTCTAATAATATCTAAGTATTAGGCATTTACCAAAACGCACAAAGTTTATCACTTCTTTCGCTCGGTAAACCATCGTCGTTAATAATTATACCGACTGCACGTGTCCATTTCATAAAATAGTAAGTGTTTCAAACAATTTGATGTAACCTTGCTGTGGTTGATGTTGGTTGCTTGTTTTTTTCTGTCAGGTGGCTCGCTTTTTTCTGTAGGCGTTTGCAAAGAATATTTGGAACTATAAAAAAAAGTCGAAGCCATGTCAGCTCTGAAATATAACCTTAAGAAAAATAACACTTGAAATGGATACATTACAGTATAGATTGAATTCAAGCATCATAAAAATAGATCGCTATATTTATCCAGACCGCCTCTGCTCCCAACTAGCTGTGCTCCTCACACTCTTAGTGTGGTGGGGTGGTGCGGGCGAGCCAGCCACATACCTCGTCGCTGTCCTTGTCCGGCGTGAGCCGGTCCACGAGCGCGGAGAAGGAATGCAGCGGAGAGCGTCTCTCCTCCCCGCTAGCTGTGCTCTTCACACTCGCTCTGTCCTCGCTGTTTCTACCTTCTGTGGATGGGAATAGAGTTCAAATTAGAATGGTATGTAGTTTTTAAAAGGCCATCTATTATGATGAATGATAAAAATCCGTATATTACCTGATCGATCCGGGCTGAGTGAGGTTCTAGAGTTAGGAGTGGAACTATCTCGAGCTAACAGAGCGTCCAGCTGTTCCATACCACCCGCTGAAATATACAACAATGATACTTTAAGTTTTCCATATTGTTATCATGATTGACATCAAATTCACCAGCGATTTGGCAAGGTTTGTCTATAAGACACTCATTTATTAGACTTATAAATTACTTTTTTTTTACTTGTGATAGGTTTACGTTTGACTACAGCCTGCCTGATGTTAAGCATTACAAAATACATTTTTTTTCCATTTTACCTTAATTCTATTAACTTATTTTAAGTAGGTAAGTAAATGACTATTAACTGCAGTGAGTGAAAGGTTCCTAAGTGATTACGCGAGCCCTACACTAGGTTCGAGACCTGTATCGTAGGCGCTCTCACAAATCAAACTGTCCATTGTAGTGTGTTTCGGTGCGGATTCTTTGATAATAGTATGAACAAAAAAAATATTTTACGATCAAATAGAATCAATACAAATTCTTTTAATATGCCAGAATTCATACAGTTAGTTAGTAGGTATATACTTAAATTGATATATATTTGAACTTCAAATTTGAAAACGGCATTATTTTAGTTTATCATAGAATAGGGCTTATTTTATCACTCAACATTTCTAGTAAAGAAGTTGCTAAGAAAATAACTTGTCGTATTGTCAGCCTCTAATCAGTTTCTGACAAATAATAATGTTAGCATTTGTTCGTACCTGCAGCGAGCTCCTCCATGACTGAGTTCCTGGATATGATCTCTAGCGTGGGCCGCGCCGCGCGGGACGGAGACAGCGGGGACGTGGGACTGGAACATAACACAACATTTTTAATTATTAATTTAACTTGTACAAATAAAACAAGTAAAGCATTAGGTCTTCTTCTTCTTTTCGAATGCGAGTGGCCAACTCTGGTGTTGAGTTTTTTAACCGCCCTAAGGGCCTCTGACATGGCTTAACGACTGCCGTACTAGACATACAGCCGGGAGCTACATTTAACGTGTCATCCGAACCACGGAAGCGCCCAAAATGGATTGCCACTTTTCGGAATTAGGTAATATTTACACCGATATCTTGCTCACTACTAAATAAAAGTTACATCGATTTCTTGCTTGTTTATACATTCCTTTTGAAAGCACGGATGCCCATTAGTCATATCTCAAAAACTATATGACCGATTTTAAATCAAACTTATAACAGTTCCCTTAGTTGAAACATGCTTAAGTGAGTAGGTAATACAAAACGAATCATATTGATATCAGTTACAGTTTCTGATAAATTTGTGGACCACCATACAATAAACATAACGAAAAATAAACATTTACCTCACAATACCGGCGCGAGCGTCTGCGATCAACTTCCTCGCTCTCTCACGGAGCATCGCCTGTCTCTCTTCCTCTGACATCGGCTGAAAAATTACAATGTAAGATTTATAAGACTAGATGGCGCTTTGCTAAAATAGATGTTGGAAAATTTGACAAAAGAAGTAAGAATTTAGACATTTGTTCCTGGTATAAATAAATAATTACGTTTTTAAATGCGGATGCTTCTGAGTAGCTGTAGAAAATAAGTCACCATACCTTGTCAACTCAAATTCAATTGATAATGCAGATAAACCGGTTAACATCAGACGAGCTGAAGTCAAACGTAACCATATTACTTGTTACAAAAAATCAGCTTCAAAGTTTGAATAGGTCAATCTCATACCTTCTTAGGACTCATCTCCCCATTTCTGAGTCCATTTTCTTTTTCTTCTCTTTCCTTAGAGTTCTGTCGTTTGATTCTGTCCTTTTCCCTCGCCTCACGTTTGGTCGCCTCGAGCAGCTGTCTCGCTTTCTCTTTCAGCTCATCATGACGCGACAACAATTGCTAATCGACCAATGAGATCACAGCACGATTTCAAATCAACCAATGAGAGAGCGCGATCAATTTAATGAGCGCGTTTTTGGCCAATCATAGGCAAGCGTAGTAACAGCGGTCCAATAGCAAGCGGGTTGTTATAGCGTCGTCCAATGAGAAGCGTAGACGTCACACGACAAGCCATGTTTGGGAGCGTCAATGAAAGAAAACAATTTTTGTCATGTAGATACAATCTCTAAATGGTTATTGGGAGATGAATGATATTCTAAACTTCTAGTATTTTCTTTTGTACGTATAAAAGATAAAGTAATAGTTATAGATGGAGTAGAAGCGATTTTTGTACTAAATCCGAACTCGCCACCAACAGTGACAGAAGTGTCTCAATTTTATCAAAATAGGGTGTGGTAGCTAATATTCATCTTTTTCATATTCCGTCTAGTTTTTTACGAAATAA
This sequence comes from Macaria notata, assembly GCA_927399415.1. Classification (NCBI taxonomy): domain Eukaryota; kingdom Metazoa; phylum Arthropoda; class Insecta; order Lepidoptera; family Geometridae; genus Macaria; species Macaria notata. The sequence continues at coordinate 637,148 of OV656750.1, read as the reverse complement.
TTGGTAGGTACAATTCTTTTTAGTATACTTTTATTGCTTTAACAGATATGTAGCTCTAAATTTATCTAGCTAGATAAAGATAAAAAAGATAAAAATTATTTATTTCCAAAAACATTAATTCATGGTTTGCACAAATTGATACATAATAATTAAATAATTCATTACATTTTTGTTTGATAAAACTTAATGATTAATTATCTTAAATTATAAATGACGTGATAACTAGTACATAGTATATAAACTCAAATTTGATATTTAGCGTAAATAAATTATATTATATAAAATTTTGTAACTCGCATAGAATTGATCAATAACTAATTATGTGCATAACAACGGACCCCGAACTAGTCCTAGACCTGTATCTCGGTGATCCAAATTTGAATTTAATTCCATACTTGAAATTCGCGCTTTTCCAGTAGAATAAAATGATTACAATAAATTTATAAAGACATTTGTTGATGTATGATGTGACTACATGAAACTATTCTACCATAGAACTGCTGCTGTAACTCTATTTTTTTAATTAAATAGTAAGTTGCTTGTGTCATCAAAGTAAAGTTGTATAAATATGTAACCGGTACTATTTCAATGTTGACATGCCGAAACATTATTTATTCTAATTCAAATGTTTAAAAACTATAAACTAGTTTTTTTTCTAGAATCTTTAAATTATTTAGCAATGCATAACAGATTTGAGTCTACTTTCAAATCTACTCTATTTCAATAGTGTATTTATTATTTCAATTAAAATTAATTTCCAATCAACTATTTACAAAACTAACTCATAAAATGAACCAAACTAAACATTTCAAACTAACATCCACAACACAAACTCCACTATGTACTTGCTTGTACTTACCGGGGTGGGTTTCGGTAGTTCAGGGGTTGCTGCTTTTAGCGGTTGGTTGCTGACCGCTTGGCTTTTGGGTTCCGTTGGTTGCGGGTCACCTGAAATTTACAAAACATATGTTTAGTTAGTTGATGAATTGAGCACATGGTTTTTTTTAAATGCTTATCACAAAGATCATAATCTATCGCGGAGCTGCAGTGCATCCGGTATGTTTTTTGACGCACGCATTGATTGCTTTAATGCCATACAGCGTAAGAGGATTGCTTCTTTTTTGTCCAGAGTTGACAACCTTTGAGTGTCAACCTTTCTATGGACCCTGTTGTCTGAAATAAAGACCTATTATTATTATTATAATCTAGAAGATACAGTTAGCAATAACTTACTATTGCTACTAATTAACGTAATAAAACTCGTGCTTCGAACATATTTTCAAATAGTTTTTTTTGGTGACCGATAATACCACCTAATATATGTACATCCTCTTTGATAAGTTCCTTTGAGTCTATGCAATTTTTTGGTGTGCCATTAAGAAATATCTATCTTTGTATCCATATGTCTTCATATCTTTTACAAAAAGTATATTCATTTTCTTCTCAGTAATTGATATATCAGTATAAAATACTACTTACTAAATTGCCTCTCCAATATCTTCCCGTCATCTGTATTGTCCACAGGCGTGTGGTTTGGTTGTACCTCTGCTGGTTGCCGCGACTGGTTGTCATCGAGTTGTAGAACGAATAACGGATCGCTGGTTGCAGGCTCTATTGTTGGCGGTTTCGATTCTGGTTTTACTGAAAATTTGAAAAAAAAATATCTCTGGAAAACTCATCAAAACGATAACAGTAATTAATAGCGTGGACAACTTATTTCTAGATCTGAATAGTGTATAATAATTAACATAGTTGTTAGATCGATAGCGGTAGTCGTTGCTGAAAAAATAATAGCTACAGACAACCCGACAACGAAGAGAAATCCTTATCCTCTTTCATAACTTTTCTTTTATCATTTAAACAGCGCCATCTATCACTAGCTCACCAAACTACATCAACTCTTACCAGTATCATTCCCGTTGTTGGCGACAGATGGCGGCGGAGGGTTCTTCTCTTCATCCTCTTCATCTGAACCAAATGGATCTGTGAGCTCCTTGCGAGTCATTAGCTTCTCGGGACGCGCTGGGATTGGCTGGAAGGTAATTTATGGAAGAATTAGTAAATAAAAGCTATGTATTATACAGTAAATCAGTTCACTGGTAATCTATACGATTACCAGTGTATAGATGTTTTCAAGCTCACAAAATGCGACAAAATTGTCCAAATGGTTTTCATCAACAAGAACTATTAACTTTCGTATTTTTTTAATAACACATTGTTACCAGATCACATAAGATAACCTGCGATACGCGGCTGTCAATACGTAGATCTGCAACCTTGGATTAGCTAAGATGAGTTAACGAAACACCAAAACTGTCTGAAATCTCTGGTATTCAAGGGTAAAATCCAATTCTAGTAGAGTAGTAAAGTAGAAGTATTAGCTTGATGGTAAACAACAGTACCTCGTTATCAGTGTAGAACTGCGCAGTGGGCGGCGTGTTGGTGGGAGGCAGCACGCGGGTGAGGATGCCTCGCAGCGCGCCCTCGGGGGTCTTCGCCCGCGCCGGGGGCCGCGCCACCGGGGCTGCCGTGCTGGACTCCATGGAACTGCGGGTAGGTGGAGAGAAGTTTATATAGACCATTTAAATTTTGGCTTTATAACTACAGATCACAGGCTGTGCGCAAAGGTTTAATCTTTTTTTTTATCTGAATAAATAGCTTTTGACACTTTGATAAATAAGACTGCTTCTTTAAAGATCCTTGTAGGATCTTTAAGCTTGGAAAATTTTAAGACAAGATTGGATATAGTTTCTTGATTTTAGGAGGCATTTGATACTGTTTGTATTTTTATAATATTGTCTTTTATTGAAAAAAAAAATGAAAAGAGGTCACTTTTTAATTTTTACAAGATATCTTCTTTGATCGATTTCAGTTATCTAAGAGAAGAAGATTTTGTCAGTACGCATACACAAATAACCCCTGTATAATATAGACTAGTACTCACACAGGCCTGGGTCGGTCGTGCATGTTGCGCGAGCGTCTCACAGACACCTCCCTGGAGAACAGGTCGCGGGACAGCGCGCTGTCCGTGTCGTGACGACCCACCATGTACGACGACTCGGTCTCGTCGTTGCCTGGAAAAAAATACATATGGATTAGAAGAAAAAAAACTTGTAGGCATCAACCTTGAGCTGCGGACGCATGCTTGCACTATCGGGGCCCTGATCCGCGATGCGGAGGTGGAATACCCCAGATTTTTAGTGGGTATGCCACCCTTCTGGCGGAGACTCCCACATAACCACTCGCCTTCACCGGGGTCGAGTGGTATCTTTAAAAGGTTTTTCCTGGGTCAAAAAAAAGGCATTAACCTTGAAGTTAGCTAACTTCAAGGTCGATTTTTACGGCAAAAACTTGTTGTGACAACAGCAAGTTATGTCACCATTTGAGTAGTGTTAAAGATAGGATCGCGAGTCATCGACCAATATTTGGAAATTTGTCGGCGCATTGTCAGTTTTTAGCCGAAACTTATATCGCATTGGCCCATCTTTTGAAACAGTGTAGATGATCATTAGAATCAAAAAAACTCACCTAATTGTTCCACTTGCAGTTCGCTCCCTGTGAAATGAGCTCGCAGTTGGAACAAGTACGTCATGATCTGAAAAAATAAAAGGATATTGAATCAAGATCCATTTAACACATGTATCCTCATAAACTGTCATGAATTGATAAATTTAAGTGGAAAATAACATCAAACAATTGTTTCTTTCGCTCGTCCTGGGAAGGTAAAGTTATATTATAATGGAAAGTACTCAAAATATTGATGCTTGGTGGCAGTTTTTCTATTTAAAGGCCAGATTTAGAAATCAATCAATCAATCAATTCTTTATTGACAAATATATACATATGACACAAGAAGTTTGAAAGTCTCTGGCTTCCGAACTAGAAAGTATCCAATCACCATGCACGATGCACTATGCAGTATGGTAAAATGCGAAACAATTCAGTAAAAAAAACTCACCGCTAGTCTGTCAGGTGCAGGCGGTGCCAATACATCCCCGACGCACAGCACCTGTGAGATGCCGAGAGACGCGCTCGCCTCGAGCGCGCAGCGCACGTTGCGCTCTGCTGACTCGGGCTGGAGGCCGGAGAAGTCTCTGCAAATAGAGACACGTTAGCAAGTCTTTGAAAAGCGTTAAGGTTGGATCTTACGTTTGAGCGTCGCCACTCCAGGAGGTGCTGCTAGCACACTACTGCTTGGCACCTAGTGACTGCTTACATGAGATCAGGTCGGTAGTGGTGTATGATGGCGCAGAAGGCCAGCCCGCTGCGGAAGGAGGTGGTGAGGTTGGTGACCTTGCACGCCTTGTACTCGCGGGTCACGCACTGACACCACTCCAGGAGGTCCTGTACCTGCAAATATAGGAAAAACACTCAAATCAAATCATTTATTTTGTGAATATGCACAAACTGATCTCAGTGTGCCGTGACTAACCATGTACAATCTGCTGTATTGTATAGTTAGAACCCGAAAATAAAGAAAGACTAAGCCCCAGTTTCTGTTTCCAGATAATGACGAAGCGTAGAAATTGTTTCACAGGGGCAATGAAATTGACTATCGTTTTAGAACCGGAGAAGTGTAGTTTATTTTTCACAATTCAGTTTTTCGAAGGATCATACGTTTACGCCACTCTCGTTTTTTCGCACTGTTTATGTTTTAAAGGGATAACAAGTTAAAATTAAAAAAAAATCTTGACTTCAGTTTCTATTTTGGATTTCAACGCATCTTAAATAAAATAAATTTGTTCCAACTCACCGGCGTCTTGTCCTTATCAAGTTTCCCCGGGAACAGTCTCTCCATATCAGCTGTCGGTGTTTTGTCTAAATCTTCTTCTTTCTCATTATCATTCCTGTCCAACAAGATACTGTTCAAATTGGTCTTTAACTCCAAGGGCTTAAGGTTGCATTTTGCGTGCATTTTTGGCTTGAACACTTTAGGCTCTTTTAGATTGTCTATCTTCTCTATTGGAGTTGAGGTCTTTAGCTCGAACTTCATTATGTCGAATTTTGGGGTGTTATTCATCTGTAAATTAAAACAAACTAATTTAGCAAATACAAAAATGAGATTTTACCACTATTTGGACATAGTACATAAGCTATTATTTTGTTTCCTTTTTGATTTATTTTTTGTTCTTGAGCGATTGACTATCTGGGGGCACTATAGTTTGAATTATTATTTTTTTTTTTCTAGAATTGAGTTGTACAATAATTTAATTTAATATTTTTTGTTTTGCAATAATTATTGTATTTTATTTTATTGTACTATTATTTTAATTTGATTATTATTTTTACAGTATTTCTGTGACGTGTATCAAATATTTGATATTAATAAATTACTATGACTATGACTATGGCAGTGCCCCCGCCAAGTCGAGCGCGAAGCAAACTGCCGTACCATCCTTTACTGGAACCATTTCGACGCATTTTCAGCCCCCTATTTGAGAACCTCTGAATAGGATTAAAACGCTAAAATTTTCGTCATCTAGAAATTCGTAATAACACACTTGAAATCCAGAATTTCAAGTTGGTAGATCAATTAGTTCCGAAGTTATGCTAATGCAAAGTTTCGCATTTTCGACACTGACTCATTCACTGATCATCAAAATAGAACTAGTATTTCCCATACACCTAGAGAGCTGAAATTTGGTACAGAGGTAGATTTTAGCGCCCACATAAAGGAAAAATTATCAAAACAAGATTAATGGAAGATCTGGACTACCTGGTGACCCTGATGAGAAAACGTAAGAGTACAGCCAAATTAGCGTTTTTATGAGAAATATGACAACGCAGTACATGCGACGTCAAAATGAGCGGGATGCGAGGCCGAAGGCCGAGTATCACCATCACTTTGGCCATCAGACCTTGGAGTACCATAAGGGATCTCGAAAACTATAAGAGATAGCGGGTTGGTGCTTGAACTAAATATGATGAGAACTGGTGGTATGTATAAGATCTTACAAAATCATCATCATCCTCAGCCAACTTTCTACTGCATTCAATTTTCTATATATATATATATATATATATATATATAACTGTATTCTACTCAAAAAATAAAAAATAATAAATATATATAATGTATATATATATATATATATGCGCGGTTACGTACTCGGGCCTAACTTCAGAGAGCTCATAAAGTTTTGCGCGAACTGTACCCAAATCTGGGTGAACTTTAGAGCTAAGTTTCTAACTTGGTTAATGTTGAACTGCTAAATACATTTTTCGTGAAGGTATACATACCTATATAGATTTTATTATGTTAAGACACGTGTCTTATTTAGAAAGTAATAATGATTGATACGATTTGTTACTGTGGTTGATCAATTGTTGAGTTGATTGATCATTTGTTAAGCTGATTGAACCACTGATTGGTAATGATTAGATAATGAATAACCTGATCCTTACCTCCTCCACAGGCGGCGTGCCTTTAGGTGTGGGAGTGGTTGGTGTGATGGACGCGTTAGGAGTCCGAGATGTATCGAAGTTGAGGCTCTGCACGCTGTTCGGAGTGCAAGCCATGTCGCTGTTTGTCAGACTCTGCGTCATCTCCTCCATCTGCTGGCGGAGGTCGAACATCTGTGGAGAGATGAGAGAAAAGTAAATTATTTACTTGTTAAATATTGAATTGATAAGTTGTCTATTATAACAGCAACCGGAGTTTCTCGACATCTTGAAGACCCTTGTTTGATTCATGTTGCAAAGAAACAGGATTCTTATTCAGTTAAATTACATTAAAATTTCTAATTACTTGTATTGAATCTGGTCATTTCTATGTATAATATTAAATATATTATATCCATTATCTAGTACCCATGATACAAGCGTAAGCTTAGTGTGGAGCTAGATGGCGCTGTATGATATGTCCAGTTTTTAAATAATGATTATAAAAGTACCTGTCTAGTAGAGTGGTCGGAGAGCGTGTACGTGTCGTCCTCATCCAGGTCCTCCAGCACCGCGATGTCGGAGTTGTTGTTCACGGAGAGCAGCGACGCCAGCGACTGCATGTCTTCGTCGCTGGGGGAGGAAAAAAATCAGCATTCTAGCTATCACGGTTTATGAGATACAGCCTGGAGACAGATAGACAGACAGACAAACAGACAGACAGCGGAGGCTTAGTAATAGGGTCCCGTTTTACCCTTTGGGTACGGAACCCTAATAAAAAAACATTAATTTAAGCGGTACTTTATACTACTCTGCGGACGACTTTTTAAACGAGAAATCTATGGTATGAATCGGGCCGCTTCTCACTCAGACATATTTATCCTATGATTGTAGAGTGTTTTCTTTCCACCTTTACAATTCGCAAATAAATGCCTATGACTATGACTATTCTAGCTATCACGGTTTATGAGATACAGCTTGGAGACAGACAGCGGAGGCTTAGTAATAGGGTCCCGTTTTACCCTTTGGGTACGGCACCCCAATAAAAAAAACATTAAATTAAGCGGTAGTTAAGTAAATGCAGAGGCCCCTAGGGCGGTTTCTAAACTCTGACGCAAGATGATAACTCTCATACGAAAAGTTACACAACAGGCATTTCAGACAAAGGATGATAACACTAACAACCATTAAACATGTTTGTAACTAACAAATCCATGTGGCATAAAAAAAAATACGCAGAACACCATGATCATAAGCTCAAGTTTTTAGAAGCATTTAAGTTCGATTCCCACTAAAAGGCATTTTACGCGTGTTTTTATCAGTCTTTTGACAGACGACAGAGTTTTGACGTCTATTCAAACTTCGTTACAAATTAGGTTCAATCCCCGCTAACCTCAAATTCTTTTTGCTATTTACTTTTACTACTATTTTAAGTTACTCACGTGGCCTGCCCCTCTCTCAACAAGACACAGTGTAAGGTCAGGTGCAGCGATGCCGCGGTGACCTTGTTAGTGGTAGGATCCAGCTGCACTGACACGGAGCGCGCGGAGGGCTCCAGAGAGGCGTACTTGCGCATGTTGATGGAGGCTACCGCGAGACGGCGCCGCTTGCCTGTTATAGATACCTGCAATTTGAAAAAAAAACTATTATATCCTGTATGTAAGTAGTGTATGTGTTATAATTACTTGATTGTGTAGGTATTTGTTGTTGTAGTTAGGTTTTTTTTTTGTATGTATTTATAAATTCCTTATATTTGTTTTAGTACACCTCTGACCCTTTTCTTCTCAGCTAATCGTGTCCATCCAAAGGTTGCCTGGAAGAAATCGCTTAAGGCGATAAGGCCGCCCATATGTACGTCATCATATATTTCTTCATCGTTTATCCTTTCATGTATTTCTTTCATGTTGGTGTGCAATAAAGACATATTATTATTATTATTATATTATTACTAGTGTACACCCGCGGCTCCGCTCTCATCGTTTCAGGATAAATAGTAGCCTATGACACTCCCTAGACTTCATACTGCCTACATACAAAAAGTCATGACAATCCGTTCAGCCGTTTTTGCGTGATAAGCGTTTAAATAAACAGACAAACAGAGCTTTAAAGATCTGAGCAGAAATTCATAGTACATAATACATACAAGCGTAGCGGCGCGCTGTCTGCGTGCTGCCGCGCTCCCAGAACGCACGTTCTGAAGATGGATGTCATTACATCCGAAACGTGTAAGCAACTTACGCGAATTACATGTGAGTGAAAACCGTTTAGTTAACATATCTTAGTGTGGGGCTAGATGGCGCTGTGTGCAATGTCCCGGAATATTTATTTATTTATTTTTATTTATTTATTGATATACATACAGACGCCGGAAGCGACTTTGCTTTACACTATGTAGTGATAATGACAGTGATGCTCAAAGTGAATAATAATATATGTACTCACATCTTCGAGCACGAAGTTCCAGTCCTTGTTCTCTAGCTCGTTGGTCCGCGGGTCCTTGAACAGAGTGACCGTCACCGACTGGTTCTCCGGCACGGAGTATATCACTGACCCTCTGCAATTAGTCAAAGTACACCGTCAAACTAAAAGTTCGTACGCTAAACTTACGATACTAACAACCGCATTCTTAAACTAAATATAGTAACTATGGGTTAAGCCTGATATAAAAATGTCTTTTATTTTATTTATTTATTTATTTTTAAAGGTAACTCGAAATTTCGTCGACTCTCGACTCAACTAAGGAATGCATACCTTACTCCTATGGCGCAGTGATTCGAAGTTAGTTAGTCTTGTCTTATGTCATCTTTGCCGTTTTTGGGTTGCCACTTGCCAATCTATAACGTCAAGTTCCTACAAGTCTTCTACGGCGTCAAGATTACGTTACAAATGCGATTATCAATGTTATACAAATGCCGTTGCAGTCCTTGGATTGGGTGACTAAAAAGTGGCATTTCAGTTTGGGCCCTTCCGATGACACGTCAAATAGTAGGTCCCGTCTGTTCTTCATAGTACGGCAGTCGTTAAGCTGAGTCAGAGGTTTATATGGCAGTTTAAAAACTCTGTCACCAGAGTTGGTCACTCATACGATGTTAGTTTTTTACTTACTTGAGCGGGTCCTTAAGACTGGGCTCCCACTCCAGCGGCTCCGTGATGACTCGCCGCGAGCGCCGCGTCCACACCACGCTCAGCTTGTTTGGCTTCCTGGAACATCACACATAGAAGCATTATTAAGGAGCAGCAAAAATCAAAAACCTACATACCAGAAAATTCAAAAAACAGCTGGAACGTGTTTTTTTATCGATTTAAAATATACCTAAACAATTATTTTGTATATCCTTTACGTATATACTTTCGACCCTCTATAGCTTTATTATATGTACATATAGATAGCACTCGCCCCGCAAGCAGACCACCAGCCAGATGGATCAATACATACATCATGGTAAGTAATAACTATGCTCTACGATGGGTCGTGCTTACCCAATAAGAACCGGTTCAGTCTCGCTTTAAAGATCGTTAGATTTTAGAATTAGTATTAAGATGGATAGATATGTAATGAAAGTATGATATTAGTGGTACTGCTTACCATTTAGGCGAGGTCTGCAAGTCGACGCGGTGGTAGGAGGCCGTGTACTGGAACTTGGCGGCTCGCTTGTTGACGCGCTGCAGTCTCTTCCAGACGGACGCCATCTTTGTTAGCGCTGTGGATAAAAAAACACAATAAAATTATTAACTATGAGCAAAAAGAGAAGAAAGGCTAACTAATCGTTCATTAAGCGTGGTACAGACATAAAATAATACATCTATCTATTAAACCACGATGAATGTGTTTACGTTTTAAACACTAAATAGGCTTACATTTGACTACAGCCCGCCTGATGTTAAGCACCGCTGTAGTGTTAAGATGTAGCACGATTGCCTGTGACTATTTACTCTGGAAAGTCTGTGCGACAGATACCAACAAACACACTATCGCTTAAATGAAATGGTATTTACATCTACTAAAACTTACAGTATAATGGTGTATGTATATGTTTGTATGCGTCAGATCAGCCCCGCATTATCACTGCTCCTGTAACAGAGGAAATGTTACTCACTGTACATCTGTTCTTATCTATTTACTCGTGGATATAAATTATGAATTATTCTAGATTAACTACAGAAACGTAACTGCGCCAAAAAATAATTCCACGTGATGGTCGGCCGCTGCCGCCATGGCTAAGATGGTGGCCGAGGTTTAACTCTTTAGCAACACACTGCGCCCAATCAGCAATCAGCTATTTTTGCTATCATAACCAACCACAAGCAAGTTTTGGCTTTTACATTTTGTTGTGATGTAAGTGAAACACGTAAGTGCAGACAACAACTGATTTATTAACTACCTTCAATACTTATTCACTATGTATTATATTGAAGTACCTACTACAACATCTCCCCCAAATGAGTGAGCCTACAGACAATATTACACTACGCATACAGATTAACTCTAAACACAATATATGAAACAATAGGTATTGCGAATCTAAACTATCATACCCTTCTCCCCATATTAATAAGTTGGTACCTATCATATAAATTAGTATAATAAATTAGGCTAAATACTTATAAACGTTTTGCAAAGCACATTTTAACATTTTCTTTAGCCTTGCGAGCAAGCGGTACGTGTGCGGATTTCTCTGACGAAGTGTCACTTGAATTCGCACTAGTATCGGCGCGCGGTTCCTGTTTGTACTGATCCCCACACGCATCGCTAAACTAGTCCTCGTGGGGCGCGATGTTTGCATTATTGGATGCGTTATCGTCCGTCTCACATTTGATCAAGTGACGGCGATTTCGCCTGTACCTGGCACCGAGTATATTTTTTACAATATAAGAGCGCGGGGTGGCAGCGTGGTCTACAACTGTAGCCCTACCCCTGGTTTTACCATCGATATAAATCACTCGATCGCCAAGTTTCAATTCCGGTAGTTGTTTACAATGTTTATCATACAATGATTTGGATTTGTTTTGTTTATCAATCATGATCTGATGCTCTGAAGGGTCGACATGGCTCGGTCTTAATAAATCTTTATGTACTGGCAACTGACATCGCAATCTTCGACCCATCAGCAGCTGCGCAGGAGAACTCAAACCATCTCGCGGGGTGTTTCTATAGTTTAATAAAGCTAAGTTAAAATCCCCGCTATCTCTTACAGATTTTAATAACAACTTTTTTACAGTCTGTACTGTCCGCTCACTTTTACCATTTGCCTGTGGATAATTAGGGGACGAAGTCACGTGATCGAATCCCCAGCTTTTAGCAAATTCTTGGAATTTACGGCTGCTGTATTGTGTCCCATTATCACTTATAAACGTTTTGGGAATACCATGGCGCGCAAAAATCTCTTTAATTTTTTCAATTACAGTGTCTGATGAAATATTATTTAATTTACAGACTTCCACATAACTTGAATAATTATCCACAAGAATTAAGTAATATCTTTTCTGATACTCAAAAATATCAGATCCTACTTTGTGCCAGGGCAAATCAGGTATTTCTATAGGTATCATCGGTTCCTTAGACGGGGCGTTTGAGAACTCCTGGCAAGTTTTACAACGTTTGTTATGTAGTTCTATATCTCTAGACATATGCGGCCAAAACATCACCTGTCTCGCTCGACGCTTGCACCTATCTATACCTAAATGCCCGCTATGTATAATGTCTAACATAGATTTGCGCATATTTTTCGGAATCACGACAAATTTATCCTTAAATATCACACCATCTGCCACAAACAACTCGTCTTCAATAGACCAATAATCTTTCCCATTCTCAGAAACATCGTGCTTATGCATCGGCCAACCGTCAGTTATGTATTTTAACAAGTCGTTCATATCAGCGGCTTTATTATTCTCGTTTTGAATTAGCGTTAACTTATCATTTGACATAGGTATATTATTTACAACCATTTGCACTTGATATGATACATTTTTGCTTACATTGTCATCATATAGATCGGGCAGAGGCGCGCGAGACAGCATGTCAGGTATGTACATGTATGTGCCTGGAACATAGTTCACTACCAAGTCGTAACCTTGTATTCTGAGCATCATGCGCTGCAAGCGCGCCGGGACGGACATCAAAGGTTTTTTTAAAATACTCTGAAGTGGTTGATGATCCGAATCTACAGTCACGCGCGGTTGGCCATAAATGTATTGATGAAACCTCTCACACGCAAATACTATTGCCAGCAACTCTTTTTCAATCTGTGCATATCTTTTCTGTGTGTCGGTGAGCGTCCGCGAGGCGTACTCGACGGGGCGGCCGTCCTGCAGCAGCACGGCGCCCAGCGCGTGCGACGACGCGTCCACGGCGAGGCGCACGGGCCGCACCGGGTCGTACAGTGCCAGCACGCCAGCCCGCGTCACACTATCTTTCAATCTTTCAAACGCTTTTATTTCACTCTCTTCCCATCGCCATTCATTATCCTTTTTTAATAAATTCGCGAGAGGGATGGCAATTTCTGAATAATTGGGTATAACCTTTGATAAATAGTTTACAGCACCCAAAAACCTCTCGAGGGCTTTTCTATCACCCGGTGCCTCTATCTCTTTTATAGCTTTAATTTTGTTATAATCTGGTCTCATTTCGTTCGCGTCAAACACGTGTCCTAAATAAGTCACTTCCTTCACGCCTAATTTGCATTTCTTCTTATTAAATTTTAAATTTATATCTCTCGCTCTATCTAGAAGCTTCTTGAGCCTCGCATCGTGACTTTCTTTGGTATTTCCCCACACTATTATATCATCTATGTAATGCTCTACGCCATCCAGGTCTTCCAGCAGCTGGTTCACCTTCGCATGAAACACCTCCGAAGCGCAATTAATTCCAAAAGGAAGTCTCATAAATTGGTACCTTCCAAAAGGTGTCGCGAAAGTGCAGAGGTCAGCGCTGGCCTCGTCCAGCTGCACGGCCCAGAAGCCCGAGTTGGCGTCGAGCACGGAGAAGTACCTGGCGCCGTGCATGCGCGCCGCCACCTCCTCCAGCGTGGGCAGCTATAAGTGCGCGCGCTGCACCGCGCGGTTCAGCTCGCGCGGGTCGAGGCACACTCGGATGCTGTCGTCTTTTTTCGCCACCAGCACGAACGGATGAACCCAGGGCGTCGGATGACTCACTTTCCTGATGATGCCCATCTCCTCCATAGCTTTGAGCTCATCCGCGAGCTGATCTCTCTGTCCGTGGGGAACCTTCCTAGACGCACATACGACCGGCGACACGGATTCATCGACCACTATGTGGTACTTGCCCGGCAAGCACCCTACACCTTTGAATACATCTTTATAATTATCGATTTCAATGCTTCTAATACGTTTTATCAATCCTAGCCTCACGCATGACTCCCGTCCCAGCACACTGCAACCGCGCATATCAGCGATTGCAAATTTTAAATCATATTCGACTCCATTATGTGTCCACGGCAATAACATGTCCCCTTCACAGGTATAACATCATGGGTGTAAGATTGTAAACGCACCTTTATTCTTAATTAAATCATCACTAAACCCTAATTTTTTAAATCTATAATGAGACATTACATCATGTTCAGCACCGGAATCTAATTGAAATTTCTCAGCTCCGTTTTTACAAGTTAAAACTTGGTGCCAATCCTCTGAACTCTTATTATGCTCAACCGTAGATACATAATAATATCCGTCCGAGTCCGAATCGTCATCATTATCGACCTGATACACACGACGCACTTTTTCGCGAGCACCATTTTTATAAAATGATTTGAATGACTTACATGCACGGGCAAAATGACCTTTTGACCCACATACGAAACAATCCGCGTGCAGCGCCGGGCAGCGGCCCTCAGCGCCCTCAGCGCAGCGCGTCCCGCCGCACGCGCCGCGCCGAGCCCGCCACTGTGTCGACATGTACGACCTCCTGGCTCGTACTCGCTCCACTATTTACTATTTTCCGTCCACTTTCTTGGGAAGCTTCCTCCGCTTGACAAATATTTAACGCTTTTTCCAGATTGAGTTCGTCGCTTCGCAGCAGCCGGTCCCGGACCGCGCCTTGGCGAATTCCACACACGATGCGATCTTTGATAAGATCTTCCTCTAACGAAGCGAACTCACAATTCTTACTGAGAAGGCGCAGAGCCGTCACATACTGTAGGATCGATTCACCTTCTTCCTGATTACGAGAGAAAAATTTGTATCTCGCAAGCGTGACGTTCGATTTAGTTCCAAAGTAACTATCAAACTTTTTCAATAGCACACTGACGTCATCACGTTCGTCCTCCGAGTCGAACTTGAATGTTTGATAGATATCGAATCCGTCGGATCCTATGAGATTGACGAGTAGGCTCGCTTGTACACAGGATTTCTCCGAGTGTACCCCTGACGCCTTCACAAACAGCATGAATTGTTGTCTCCACCGCTTCCAAGCCTCAGCTCGGCCCACCAGCCCGCCGGCGGCGACCATGTTCAGCTCGCCCGGCGGCCGCGCGTGTTCCATTTTTTACGTTTATATTGCACTGTATTTCACCCAAATCACATTGAAAAAGCACTTTGTGGGTGTACCTTAACACTTTAACCACACATTTAACACTATTTCACGGGTCACGACTAATACAATTTAAAACGCTGTCACCTTGTTGTGATGTAAGTGAAACACGTAAGTGCAGACAACAACTGATTTATTAACTACCTTCAATACTTATTATACTATGTATTATATTGAAGTACCTACTACAACACATTTATTGTAAGGAAAATCTTTGGCCTGTGATCGCAGGCTGCCATATTGTTTAACTTTAACACTAACACGGGCTGTAGTCAAAAACAAACATATCCAACGTAAAAATGATGATCACTTATCACCATACCAAGAACATAATTAACGAATGCAAAATTAAATCTTTTTAATTGTGATTTCGATGCTATATCGCTCGGTTGCAGCAAGAAAGCGGAACAAAAAGACCAACAAACATAAGTACTTTCGCTTTTATTGTATAGTTAAGTAGTATAATATGCTATTGTAATGTATCGGGGGTTTAAAATCAAGCTGAAACACTGGCTCGTTCAAAAAACATATTATACAATTGATGAGTTTTTCTTGAGCCAAAAAAAATCTTATTTGAACATAAATGGCAATAATTATGTTACATAATTAGTAATTAATTAATAATTATTATATTTTCTATACAATACAATGACTATTATACAATTTGACTTGTAATATGTACCTATTACCAATAAATGGTTTACAATGATTTGGCGCAAATCTTTGTATAATGACCTTGTAATCTTTTAAACTAATGCAACAACTCAAAATGTTTTTGTATGGTAATTTCGTGACATGCTTAGTGGTGAAACATCGTGAGGAAACCGACATGTTTGAGGACCAGAAAATCAGAGCTCATGTGTCTTACGTGGAAGGAACTAGGCGCCCACTATCTGCTCAAGAGAACTCCCCTAGCGAATTAAATTAACGAATTAATTTGAGTCACGACCCTTAGTAACAAGGAATTTAGTTAGTTAGTAACTTAATAGTAATATTAATCAGATAACAGATTTAGGTTTCAATAAACAAAAATAATAAAACATCTTTTGCACGCCTAAAAACCTGTTTGCTTACGACAGCAATCTAATTTGGCTACTATTATATTCTATGCAAATTTCGATCATGTGTGGCTTTACCTACGTATTTAGTTAATTACAACCAACGTCACAGTTCTGCTACTGATTGCTTTGTTTTGTATGGTATTTTTCTGTTTTTGTAATGCTTTCAATCTAGGTGATATGTTAAAACTAATAAAAATACCTAATTATAGTTAGTAACACAAGTGATTTTGATTTCATCACGATAAAGTTGAAACCTAAAAATGTTTCGTAAAATTTTGGACGTGATACGGGCGATTCAATTTATATTTCCTATCATTCATTTCTACTGCAAGTGATTCACTGCAATCGTGCTAAGACCCTCATCTCATGTTGATGAAGTCATCGAACATAAAGTGAAGTTTAATGCACCTAAGGCGTACATATGAACAATCTTGAGAACAATCTCAAGTGTGGGATGCTTGAATGTTCTATTAAAGTAAAGATCTTATGAGAGTGGCTAACTCTGGTGTTGAAAGTTTTCAAACCATTCTAAGTGCCTCTGACATGATTAAACGACTATGGTACTATGATAAGCAACCGAGTCCTACAATCTAACGTGTCATCCGCCCCATGGGAACACCAATGCGTCGGTTTTGTCACCCATTCAAAGACTGCCTGTATCGACAATATCTAATTAAATGCTATTGGTAATCACACCTAATAAACCTACTAGTATTGGTAATCACACCTAATCCCTAAGAGAAAAATATATTCCAAACAACATTGCTTAAAGGCAAGTTCTAGTCAAGTTTAAAAAAACAGTGTTATATTATTCTGACTTTTCTTTCCCTACAATCTATTCTAAGCTCAACACTTTCATCAAAGAATACAGAAATAACTTTATCTACACAGATACCCTTCATGGTAAGTAAATTGAGATTTATAGATCAGTCAAGTAATTGGAAAGGAAACCCAACTCTATCCTAAAGGTCAAGAGGTCTATATTTCCTTGAAAACATCTCTATCATATATGGGGTTGGGTTTGATAAAGAATTTTGATCTTTATTCTTGAGTCAAAAGATAGGTTTTTGATTGATCATGTTATTTTGTACATATTCAATAGTAACATAATTTGATGGGTAAAAAGATAAACTTGTTAGAATTATCTATTTCTTATATTTTTGTGAGTGGGTTGCATTTTATGATGTAATTTTGGATTCTGATAAAAATGCTGCATTGAAAGATAATTATAACTAAGTATCAAAAGATAATAATTTACTGAATCATAGAATATGTCAAAGATATGACTATAGTAATTGTATATATCTATTAGATTATCTCTTAGGTATATATATATCAATTATTACATGGGTAGTAGTTATTATGATATCTAAATAAGTAGCTAAAATTACAGTAGAGTTAATCTAGTTATACTAGATTAACTAAACTTCTAAAATGAGTAGTGGATGCCTTTGGCTTTGCTTCCATTGGTTAGAGATTATAAGACTATGTAACTTTCAGGATCCTATACTATTACTAACCATACCAAAATTTATGATGATATATTGCTTCATTGCAGCATGAAATTGGATCAAATAGAACAAAAATACACTTTTGCATTTCTTTACATTTATAACAAGCAAGTTTAAGTTTTGTTCTGTTTATTAATTATTGTTGATGTTGTATGACGGAATATTAAATGATGGATAAGTAGTAAATACTTGAAGGGATTATTCATATGATTAAAATTAAATCAAACAAGACAAACTGAAAATTGGTAATCTTTGCAAAAAATTCACACTTTACAAAAAGTACACCTGAACTTTTCCAGAGTTCAATATCAACAATGAATCACTGTATTGTTTATAAAAAGTTGAACAACTCACAATTAACTTATTGCCAGTTAAAACCTGATATGGGGAGGTCAAGGAAGGTCAAATCAAGTCAACAAGAACTGTAATAAATATGAGGATAATTATATTATGTTCACTTATGTGTAAAGGTTTGCTTCACACTTTATTTTCCTGAAAAGATTTTTTTCTCTACTGATTCTATGTTATTTAAGTAGTATTTAATATCAAAGACCTTATTCATACAAATTTTACTCATATACAATATATAATTGCTGGTGTCTTTAGATTTGCTAACAATGTTATGTTCTAGTTTAGGTTTTCATATTTTTTTTTTATCACTGAGTATATAGAATGTAAGTAAAGTTGATTTCTCATTTACCACTGACCTCTATTGTATGTAGTAATGGAGGTCAGTGTCATTTACCTATTTAAGTTTAAAGTCTTGGTAATATTCACTTGTTTTTTTTAACACAGTAGGTATAGTCTTACATTTGACTACAGCCTGCCTGATGTTAAGCACCACCGTATGTGTATATGTGTCAAATGTAGCATGCTTGCCTGATATAAACTTATATACTCTGAGTATATTTACACAAGAACAGCCAAAGAGATCATCAAGATTTTTTGTATGTTAGTAGAATGAAGTCAAGTGTCATAGGCTACTTTTTATCTCAAAGTAATGCAAGCAAAGCCACAGGTGTCCATTACTAAAGTATAATAACTTCAATAAATACAAGCAAATGTACATGGAATGTTATTTATAGTTTTCCTTGACTACAATTGGTAGTGAAACATGATAAGGGACAGATAATGAGCTACTGCCTGCAGCTGTGTTTGTTATATGGGAGTTGATTTATATGTGCTAATATATTAGCACATATAAACCAACTCCCATATAACTTGATATATATATCAAGATGTTTTATTACTTTTATTCTTATTATTTTTGTATACTTTTAGTTAGTAATCTGAATACTTCAGAGAAACCTATAACTACTTACCTTATGGTAAGATATAAGATATATAAACCTATATTGATATGTTATTTACTTACATTATCAAAATGAAAGAAAAAGAATAGGTAAAATTATTTACCAGTCAGATGAATAAACAAAGCAAACTGCACAAGCAATATGTTTAGTCTAACAATGTCTCTGACATCCATTGTCAGAGGAAGTATAGACGGAATAATAAAAAAAGAACCCTATGTTGGCTCAAAAACTCTAAGACTAAACTTGGTCAGTTCATAGAAAATTCCTCATATCAAGTAGAAACAAAAGGTATTAGGTAAGTAGGTAAGTGAATAAAACTGATTGTTGTAAATATTGTACTACTTATAATATTGCACTTATTGATGTCAACTATTAATAATTGTAGTTGTATATTAATTAACTAAGTATTATGAATATTATTGAGTAAATATGGGATAAAAATAACATATGTTTTTAACATAAAAAACATCTGGATAATTAGTAAAACTACTTATTAAACTTTTTTTTCTTCTATCCATGATTTAGATAACACCAATTTGTATGCATCAGCAAGCAAAAAATGCATGTATGACTCATTCAAGTCAAATACCATACAATTATTGTAATTTGTTTCATAATTTTGACTCTGTATTTTTGTAAGGAAATATTAGCAGTGTCAGACTAGGAAAATACATCCAAGTATTACAATTTACCTTTATCCTTTCTTAGTTTGGAGCAATGTTTGTTAATAATACTAGTTTGTAATTGTGATTAATCTAACATAACAAATTAATAAGCACAAGTTTGTTTATTTCGGGCCCATCAATGATAATCTACTTCTTATCATATTAACCCACACAATTTTCGTAAAATCGGGAGTGGAGACCAAGTCTCATGATTTTTTAACATTACTTCCTTTTTTATTTATTTTATTATGTCAAAAAATGAGCACAGTTTTATTCAAAAACTTACATAAAATGACCTCAAAGTAAACAGTCGAGTCTTTGTAGATCCTTGAACCGAGCGAGCCTGCACAAACAGCGCGTAAGTACTTGCCAAACAAACAAGCAGACATGCGCGCACTTGGGCTGAAAATAACACGGTAGGTACTTGAAAGGAAGCCCCTCAAGCAAGCGACCTCATTACCTCTCTGCTCGACGACCTAATACTGTGATATCATCGCTTCCTCGACCAAATGTTAATTAATCTCATCCAATACGGACATTGACAAAAAATACTCACTGTAGTCTTCAAGAATATCGATATACGACTCCTATTTTATCATTAGGAAAATTGGCCTTCCACACTGTCCCCCACTTGTTATAAATCACAGAGCACGACAAACACTTATTTAATTCACTACCGCGAAGTTTTTAGCGAAGGAAAAGGCTATTTTGTGTAATTATTTTCAATAAAATTGCCTTGGTCTTTCAGGGCAAATTGTCAATTTTTGACGTTTCACGATCTTAGACTTTGACACTTGGGTGCTTTTTTTATTTCCGAGCATGGATACATTTGAATAAGTCACAAAAATATATAAATGAATATGTCGAGACATTGCACTCGGCAAATATGATATAAAATGAATGCAACAGCGTTGTTTAATATTTTTTTAATTATTTGAAAATATTTTTTATTTTAAAACGCTGCCTGAGTTATTTTCCGGAAAATTATGAAAATGAAACAAGTGTGAAAGTTTCATTGTTTATTAATATCTAAAAAGTTAAAACGAAACGTAAAAAAAAGTAAAATATGGCGAATCTGTGACATTTATTGAATTTGTCAAGATTTACGAAAAAATAGAAAATCAAAATGAATTGATTTATATATATTTACAAGTTAATTGTGTAATTATTTGTTTGTAATTTTATGCTCTTTAGGGTTATTATAGAAGAGATAAATAACGAAACTCTTCGACCGGTAGAGGTTATGTTATATAGTTTTTCCGTGTTTACATTTTACGGAAGTCTTCGCTGTTGGTTATGAAATACCTGTTAAATTGAAGAAATTACGTAAACAATGTCAAGAATACTGCATAACCGCATGAGGTAAGTCTCTTCTAGGCCCTTAAATATGTCTCAAAATACACATGACAATAACTTTCAGACTTTGGTCTAATTAGGTACATGAGCTTTTCATCAAATTCTTTATTTTTCAGTTAATATAATACTCGTTAACTATTCTTATCAGTTGTGTCTGTTAAAAATCTATTCTTACATTAAATTAAAGCTAATAAATAGTGACCTTGACCATATGTCATGGGAAATTTTATTGATCTGATATATTTACTCCCTGTTATACTTTGTTTGTAAATGTGGTAGTTACCCTCAATTTATATAGAATATCATTGGTAGTTACAAGATCCTTATGGCTTGGTAGAGCTATTACTAACTATTATTATTATTACTAACCACATGGCAAAGAAGCATTTAAAACCAGTAGTTACTTGAACTAAAGCTGATCTCAAAGTACACATATTAGAATAATTGCAAAATAAGTTATCTATTATGAAATCCAATTTGTGCTTAACATTAAGTAGGTACTGGTACAAGGTGTGTTCTTTTTCTTTTGATACATTTAGTTCCTCATAACAAAAAAAAGTTACATTATCACAGAACCATTTATGTAAGTAGAACTACCCAATAGGAAGAATTATTTAGAGTTGAGAAGTGGTTGATAAATGAGAGTTTATGCATAGTTAAGAAATGTGTGGACAAAATGGCCTGAAAACTTCACATTTACCATAAAATATATGTTAGTGTATGTGTTTCTCTTTGCTTTAATTTCTTGATACAAATTATATCATTCCTTCCATATCCTGAGACATAAGCAATCTTGCTTAGTTCCGAAGAACCGGTTCTATTCTATTCATTGCAAAAATAACATGTACCTACACATATTTTCCAACATTATATGTATATATATAGGCTATAAATTATATATATTGTAAAATGTTGTTTGTGTCAATAAATGACTTTATCTATAAATAAAAACTGGTGGTTAAAGGTGACTGACTGACATAGTGATCTATCAATGCACAGCCCAAACCACTGGACGGATCAAGCTGAATTTGGCATGCAGGTAGATGTTATGACATAGGCATCCGCTAAAAAAGGTTTTTTGGAAATGCCACTTTCAAAAGGGTGAAATAGGGAATGCAAGTTTTACTTCTGAATGTGAGTGAAGCCACAAGCACCCACTAATTATATTCTATTTCCAGAACATCATTGAAGCGCTCATCATGGTCAGTCCTGGAGACTCGTGCTGTGGCATTCTCTGTGTACAGTGGGAGGAGCATGCTGCTCCACAGACCAGACCCTCGCTGGGTGCACAGGAGACAGTATGGCATGCTGGTGGCACGGGCGGTGAGGGGTGTGCTGAAGATACGATACTTGCTGCTGGGAGGAGCTGTTGGAGGAGGCATGACACTCAATAAGGTGATGGGGCAACTATATAGGTATACTTACTTACTTACTAATGTGGCGCTGCGACCCAAAGTGGATCCTGAGCTCAACCACAAAGAGACTCCACTCCTCTCGGTTCCGTGCCATCTCCTGCCGCTCGGTAGTGTAGGGACTTGGCTTGCCTAAAAA
The DNA here is from genome assembly GCA_927399415.1 of Macaria notata. NCBI lineage: Eukaryota > Metazoa > Arthropoda > Insecta > Lepidoptera > Geometridae > Macaria > Macaria notata. The sequence goes on along the minus strand of OV656750.1, from coordinate 614,759 downwards.
CTACATTCATCAAGTTGATGTAAAATTGAACATATCTCACTCGCGTATTTACTCCGCGCTTGCGCATCTCTAAAAGAATGACATTACATCGACAGTGCTGCTCCAACCTTTGACCCGAAAGAACATTATGCAAAAAAACTATCTAAAATCTCGCGAGTGTAACATTATCAGTGCTCCCGGACATATATACAGTGTTCCCGGTACCTGTACTACCTGGATGCCAGGAGGCGTCCAGGACTCGCCGGCGACCGCAGGCAGGAGGACTTACTGCAGGCCAGTTTTTTAGATAAAAGGGGTACGTAAGTTTCGCGTGTAGTGTATTTAAAGTGTAGTTCGAAAGTCCTGATTACAGGGCTGTCCAGGTAGCATGGAGTTGTTGCAAATCCTCCTCTATCTGGTCCTTTCAGGGGTGCTATATATGTAGGTGTAATCTTGATAATACTACCTGTTTGATGATTCTATGTTATGCATATGTAACCAAAAAGTTACCTGCCTCATAAATCTTTAGAAAACACAATATGGGTTATCTAATATATTGGCACCTGATATGTTTGATTGAGTCTGATATGTTTTAATTGCTTTGATATTAAACCAATTGGTTACCTTAGTAGTAATATATCAAACAATTGCTCCAATGATCATGATAAAGTATCTGTTAAACAGATTTTTACAAGAATAGCACAAAGTTTTACTTATTGCATATAGTACCCATAACCTGTATCTGTCAATCTTATTTGTCTAGGTTAGCGATTGAGAGACATGACTATGATGTTTTACATAATATATATCCTTGAAAAATAGTTTACCCTCAATTATTCTTCCATTCAAACTAGTGTTTACATTATGCGTCAGTTGATTAAGAAGTCGATGGTGGGGCCAGTTGTACGATTGTGCGTGTGTGAGTGACTGCCTACATTGCTTGCCTACACTGTTTGTTGTCATACCACTTGAATTTATACACAAATTGAGGGTAGTTAGATATTAAAACAAAATAAAAAAATTGTTTGTGTAATCTAGCTCATAAGACGTTATTATAATTAAATTATGAACATACTGGGAGATGACTCTGGCCTCGTAACACAGCCTAACGGCTACCACGAGGTCAGAGGATTCGAAACATTTTGTGAAAAATATCTTTAAAAAAAATAAATGATTTTGTATTTGTATTTATTCCAGAAATATGTAGAATGGAAGGACGGCCTCCCCGACATGGGGTGGGTGAACGACCTGCTCCCAGACAATGATCAGTGGAGCAAGTTCACTGCAACACTACTCGATGCCAAAGACAAGATCAGCGATCAACTGCAGATGGGTGAGTACATATTATGCTTATTTTATGGGCATCAGCCAGCACTACTTTGGCTCAACTTTCCAAAGCCGCCACTCGCGTTGGAGGTCCACAATTTTTTAAGAAGTAGATAATATTTAGAAAAGGCTACACGTTAAATATTTAAGTGCGGAGACGCTTAGTTTACGAGATATTATTTTTTTAAAATCGAAAAATAATCCTTTATTTTGACAGTTTCTTGACACTATGACGGCCATTAGCGTTTCGTTTTACGGACTGCTATTACATACAAGCGTGCGACTTATCAAACTATTATATTTATTTGCTAATGTGTATGTAATGTTTAGTTTTTGTCACAATTACGTATATATTGATGAAAAATACATATAATACGTAATTTTATTTATTATTTGATCGCAAATTTTTACGTAGTTATAATATTTTGTGTGTAACTTGTAACTTGATGAACGAAACGTGACGCCATTGTTTTTTTTTAGTATTGGCGTTACACTCTTCGCGTGTTTGCCACTGTCAAGTAATTTTCTTTCTTCTTCGATGCATGCTTGAGGTTAGGTTAGAATAGAAGGGGATGGCGGGGTCGAGTGAGCGAGCGTAGCGGGTTGGGGTGTACTTTACGGGACGCTAAACCTAACCTAACCTGTTGTAGTGCAAGTGTTGGACTCGAAGTCACTTGTCTGTGTCAGAAGGTAGATTAGGTTCGTTAGGTTGCTTTCTACCACGCACATGCGACGACGAGCGAAGCGAGGAGGAGCCAAGTCCTGTTGTAGTGCTAGTGTTGGACTCGAAGTCACTTGTCTGTGTCAGAAGGTAGATTAGGTTCGTTAGGTTGCTTTCTACCACGCACATGCGACGACGAGCGAAGCGAGGAGGAGCCAAGTCCTGTTGTAGTGCTAGTGTTGGACTCGAAGTCACTTGTCTGTGTCAGAAGGTAGATTAGGTTCGTTAGGTTGCTTTCTACCACGCACATGCGACGACGAGCGAAGCGAGGAGGAGCCAAGTCCTGTTGTAGTGCAAGTGTTGGACTCGAAGTTACTTGTCTGTGACAGAAGGTAGATTAGGTTCGTTAGGTTGCTTTCTACCACGCACATGCGACGACGAGCGAAGCGAGGAGGAGCCAAGTCCTGTTGTAGTGCAAGTGTTGGGTTAGGTAGTTAAGTACCCCATAGTGAAATCGTAGTACTTAACCTCAAAATACAAAAATGGTCATATCTCGAAAACTATTGATCTCCGCACCCCCCCCCCCCTTTTAGGGGGGGGCTTACCCTTTGATTTATTGATCAGTAAATCAGTAAATGATTGTCTATTTAACTTTTATGGGATGGATGCCTATCTATATGTAAAACTATGTTTAATTGTCGAAAGTCTCTTAATTAGATTAATAAATGTTAGTATCACTAAATAAATCTCCCACGTAGGCCAGATTCAATCGAACAATCACTCAATACATATATTATCTACATATATCTATCAATTATGGATAGGGCATGTCATACGCCCCGCGCGCTCGCCGAGGTTGGACGTGTTTTTGTATTGTTCCGTATATTTGCACTGTTTATTATCCGTAATGTCAGCAGAATCTGATAACACTGCGATCCGGGAGTTGACGAAAGTAGTGCATTCTATGCACAACAAAATTGTGTCACTGGAAGAAACCGTGTTGGAACAGAGTGCATTAATAAAAATACTCATCCAAAATCGCGAATCTGTCGGTGATTCGACAAAATCAACACGTACCGATGTGGAAGCGAGCAAACATGATGACGACACTGTGCCACCTGCCAAGCGGCCAATACGGAGCGCCCGCGCTCGTGCCCAGATAGCATTGCGCATGGACACACGGAAAAATAAAGGAGCAACGGTGAGCCGGAACGCAGCGCCTGCTGTCCCTGTCGCTCGCGCAGGGAAACCGTGCACGCCGAGTCGCAGCGCTCCTTGCACACCTAGTGTTCCAAATCCAACGAACAATGTTTCGCATCCGCCAGTGCTATCGCTGCAAGTTCCTGCTGTAAATGTCACCGCGCAATCAGCTGATATTCTTGGTAAACAAAAGGATGACAATGATGGCTGGGTGGAGGTATCTCGCCGAGTGCGCCGCTCGCCGCCGACCAACGTCACGCGCGGTACGGCCGCGCCTGGCTCGGCGGCTTGTACGCTATCTGCCGCCGAAAGGAAGACATATCTCCATCTTTATTTCGTGAAGAGCGGAACTGCAGCGGAGGAAGTATTAGCTCATTTACAATCTATTTGCCCAAATGATAAATGTTCTGCCGAGGCTTTAAAATCGCGTGGCGATTATGCTTCGTTTAAATTGACCGTACCGACTAAGAATGTGGAAACTTATATGAAATCTGAGTACTGGGCCGAAGATGTATGCATTAAACCGTGGCGTAGTGGGTTTCGTAACTCAATGCAACAAGCGAGCCAGTAATCCGTATAAGACTTACTTAGTTTTTTATCAAAATGTTAGGGGTCTGCGTTCAAAATTGGACGAATGTAAAAAATCAATAATAGCCGAATCAGCGGATATTTTTGTGTTCACGGAAACATTTTTAATTAGTTCTGTACACGACTCTGAGTTGTTTCCCCCCGGCTACACGGTGCTGCGGCGAGACCGCGCGCGCGACGCCGGCTGGGGCGGCGTGCTGCTTGCCGTGCGCGACCCCTACGCCGTCAGGGAGATAGTAGATGTAGATGGCTACAACTGCGATGTTGAAGTACTTGCCGGACTTGTTACTCTTAAATATATAAAATAATATGTTGTGCCGTGTATATTCCACCACGCTCTAGTGAAATAAAATATTGTAATACATTTAGTGTTCTAGAAAATTTAGTATCCAAATATAATAAATTAGATGTTTTGATTTTAGGCGATTTCAATTTGAATTCATGCAATGAAACTGTATTAATGCACTATGAATGTTTTTTAGAAACTTGTAAGTTGAAGCAACATAATGTAATAACCAATGATTATGGCGTTATTTTGGATCTGGTTTTGAGGAACCTTGGCGATAGGTGGATCGATGTCAGCGGAGACACTGAGCCCATGGTAAAGAACAAGGTGGACGCGTACCACCCTCCTCTGGAGGTGTCGTTGCGGTGCGTGCGCCGCGCCCCGCGCCGCGCGCCCCCCGCGCCCTCGCCGTCCGCGCCCGGCGCTGGCGATGATTCACGCATTGAATGGAATTTTCGTAAAGCTAATTTTAGCCTATTATATGCTGAATTAGAACTTTTAAAATGGGACGATTTATTTTTGCTGGCCGACGTAAACTCGGCGGCAAATTTATTTTATAGTAAAATTTCTAAATGTCTTGATCGGAATGTTCCCAGGACAAACAATAAACTAAAACATTCATCGTATCAATATCCGACTTGGTTTACGTCTGAGATAATTATAACTTTAAAAAATAAGCACTTTCATCTTAAAAAATATAAGGAATTAGGACTGGAATTTAATCGCGAATTATTTAAATATTATCGGCAAAGTGCAAAGCTACTAATTGATCTAGCTTATTCTAATTACATAAGACGAACAGAGGCGAATATAAAAAGGGATCCAAAATCTTTTTGGTCTTTTATAAAAGAGCAACAGCAGTGTTCTAGCGGGACTTGTACGGAATTTGTTTATGAAGGTCAAGCTGTATCAGGTATAGATGCCGCAAACGCGTTTGCGCGGTATTTTAGTTCCGTTTTTTTGCCTCAGAGTCCAAAGTTATCTGCTGTCGATGCGGAGCGGGAAGCTGCATCTTCGCTGTGCTCGTACCGCATAGAGCTGAGGGAAGTTACTCCGGCTGACATTTCACTAGCTGTTCGACGTTTGAAGCAACACTCTTCTGCTGGGCCTGATGGCATTCCACCTTTTCTTGTTAAAGATTGTGTTTCTGTTATCATGGTCCCTCTTATGTACATACTAAATCTGTCCCTGAATACTGCCGTGTATCCTGATGTCTGGAAAACCTCGCGGGTAACTCCTATACCTAAGGGTGGCGACAGCATGCACGTAGAAAACTATAGACCCATAGCTGTTCTATCGGCATTTGCCAAAGTTTTTGAGTCTATCCTGAATCGACATATTACCAGGCAGGTCAAGTCTCAATTGTCCGACTGTCAGCATGGGTTCAGGGTAGGCAAATCAACAGTCACTAATTTAATAAACTTCGTCGATTATACTGTTACGGAAATGGATTGTAGAAAGCAGGTAGATGTGGCTTATTTTGATTACAAAAAAGCGTTCGATCGGGTCCACAATGATGTTTTATTAAAAAAATTTGCTGCTGTAGGGTTCACTCCTAGGTTACTGGAATTATTCGCGAGCTATTTCACTAATAGGATTCAGTATGTGCGTCTAGCTGGCGTCCAGTCAAATTCATATATTTCTACTTCTGGGGTCAGCCAAGGTAGTACTTTGGGGCCGACCCAGTTTTTAATTATGATTAATGACCTGCCAAAGGTCATAAGGTCAGCAGAGTGTCTTCTTTTCGCCGATGACCTTAAGATATACCGGAGTATTGGTGCCATTGAGGACTGTGACGCGCTGCAGGCTGACATTGACAGGGTTGTGAGTTGGGCCGAGAGTAATTACTTGGAATTCAATAGTTCCAAGTGTAAGACTATGACTTTCACTAGACTACGTGATCCCCTCACTTACAACTACTGTGTGTCTGGTGTCAGTCTGGAGCGTGTCTCACGAATAAGAGATCTCGGTGTGACATTAGATACAGAGCTTAAATTTAATCTACATATTGAAAATATATGCAATAGTGCTTTTAAAGCTCTTGGATTTGTGATACGGCAAACAGGACGATTTCATGACAGAGGGGCTATAATGGTACTGTATTACTCTTTGGTGCGCAGTAAACTAGAGTATAACGCCCTAATCTGGGATCCGCATGAAGAGAAGTACAAAGAAATGATTGAAAAAGTACAAAGAAAGTTTGCTAGATATTTGTACAAAAAGTTATACGGCTTCTACCCTTTTCTGTATCCGTCTCTCTTCGTCTATGGTATGGTAGGTATGTATGCGTTGGAAGTAAGGCGAAAATGCAGTTTGCTATCGCATTACTTCCAGCTCTTGCGCGGATCTATCGACGATCCTAGTGTTCTATCCCGGTTGTCGCTGGCGGCGGGAGCGCGTGCGGCGCGCGCATGCTGCCCGCGCCGCCCGCTGGCTATGCCGTGCGGGGTGGTGCGCACCGCCACGGCGCGGTACGCTCCCACAACACATGCTGTCAGTCTGCTTAACGACATGCTTGCACAGATGCCAGATCTTGATATATTCCATTCGAAATTTAAATTTATATTACAATGTTGTAGTATATTTATTTGTAATAATAGGAAAATTTACTATAAGTCTAGGTATAGGGATTAATTTTAATATAAGTATATTTTTTTAAGGTTGGCCCACAGCACGCTTTGGGAAACTGTAAGTGCTGTGGGCAAGTGAACAATAAATAAATAAATAAATAAATAAATAAATGTGTGGATGGGACATATTGTCATGGGGGGAATGGGACATGGTAGTAAATGGCTCCTATAAACCTTCAATTAGTACATGTTTTAGTATTGCTGAGTATATATCCCCATACACCAGATCTTCGCCTGAAAGAAACAAGCATGGCTCGTTCATTAGAGCTGAGAGGGTGGCAACCACTCTAAGTAGATAGATTAACATTCATTGAATAATTGATCGTTAAATGATTGTCTATCCATCTATCATTCATCGTTAGGACATTTCTTATGGATGGGACTGTCTGCAGAGGTCGGTTTAATTGTCTAAATTGCTCATGAAATCCTTAGTATGTGTACGATCCTTGCTAAGTACTTGCTCCCCCATACGCCAGATCCCCGCCTGAAAGAAGCGGGCATGGCTCGTGCGTTGGAGCTGAGAGAGTGGCTGCAGCAGCGGTATGAAGATGCAGTCGCCGCCGCGGCTGCTAACAACCAGGCTGTTGGTAAGCATTCATTATAATAACTAATAGTACATTTTTTTCTTCTTCTTGCGGTGCCATCTTCTACCGGAAGTCGGCTATCATCAGGGCAATTTTCACTTTAGACACCGCTGCGCGAAATAGGGATCTGGTACTCAGCTTGGACCACATCCTGAGATTCTTGAGCCATGAGGTTCTTCTTCTGTCAGTATTTTTTTTTAGAACACGTTAATTAATAGATTATTTACCAAATTTTCTAATAATTTCAATCATATTAAATACTAACGCGGTGATACCAGCTTTAATCCGGGATGAAAGTAGCCTATTTGTTAACAATATAAATAAGTGTGTCACAGTTTACAGTACTACGAACATTTAGTTTTTATGTTTGTGGTCACAACAGAGTAATCATCAAGAAATTGATACTAGTGGTACTGCCATATATTCTGTACTTTTAGGTGTTGCTATAGTCCTCGACAATTGAATAAAAATAATATAGGTTTATTATAACATAATATAAATATGTTAACTAAAACGGTTATCACTCACGAACATACGTTTTGAAGATGGATGTCATAACATCCGAAACGCGTAAACAACATACGCGAATTACACGTTAGTGTTAACCGTTTTAGTTAACATATTGATAAAATGTCTCACAAAAGTTTTAATATTAAAATAATATAAACAAATAACATGAAACTATTTGCGTTATAAAGCTGCATGTGTACATAAAACATCAGTCCACTGTGCAGAGTCGTCAGCCCCCATCGTCAACAACCTGCAGAGCAAGCCGGTGCCGCGACCTGAGCGAGCGGGGAAAGATGATGCTACTATATATGGTGAGTTTATACATAATCATTCGTACTAATTACCATCTAAAGAGTGGCTTTAGTACGATAAAGCAACGACTTTTGGAAATTTTCAAAGATAAATATGATTTGAATCTTGTATATGGAATAGCTGATTTTCTATCGCGAATTTATTCAGATGTTGTTTCTGATTTTGTTGCGTTAAACCCGTTATTTCCAGAAATGTCCACGAGTTCGATCTTTAAAAAAAAAACGTAACTTAATAGTTTACAATATGTTGTCTTTCACTTTCTCGAAATCATCTACTTATTGCCACCACTGCTGGCCACTTGTTTCTAATCCAGCCCGCCGTCCCTTTCAGAGAAGCGCGTGCACGCCCTGCAGGAGGAGGTGCTGGCGCTGCAAGCTCGCTACCAGCGCGAGCTGCAGCGCCTCGAGCAGGAGAACAGAGAGCTGCGCCAGCAGAACATGCTGCTCAGGCAGGGCCGCACGCCGCCCGCCAGGAAGGTCAAGGTAGAATATACAGGAGAACAGAGAGCTGCGCCAGCAGAACATGCTGCTCAGGCAGGGCCGCACGCCGCCCGCCAGGAAGGTCAAGGTAGAATATACAGGAGAACAGAGAGCTGCGCCAGCAGAACATGCTGCTCAGGCAGGGCCGCACGCCGCCCGCCAGGAAGGTCAAGGTAGAATATACAGGAGAACAGAGAGCTGCGCCAGCAGAACATGCTGCTCAGGCAGGGCCGCACGCCGCCCGCCAGGAAGGTCAAGGTAGAATATACAGGAGAACAGAGAGCTGCGCCAGCAGAACATGCTGCTCAGGCAGGGCCGCACGCCGCCCGCCAGGAAGGTCAAGGTAGAATATACAGGAGAACAGGGAGCTGCGCCAGCAGAACATGCTGCTCAGGCAGGGCCGCACGCCGCCCGCCAGGAAGGTCAAGGTAGAATATACAGGAGAACAGGGAGCTGCGCCAGCACAACATGCTGCTCAGGCAGGGCCGCACGCTGCCCGCCAGGCAGGTCAAGGTAGAATATACAGGAGAACAGGGAGTGCGATGTTTTCCTTCACCGTCCCAAGCGAGCTTACTTCACCTCTATATGTATCCCTTCCAGCGCTCTCTAATCGACATATGCAGTTCACCGCTGGACGAGTTGGTCTGACAGAGGTGCCTAAACTATTTTTTTTGTCTTCAATCTAGGTCTTTGTATCTAATAAGAGTGTTGAGTCCCAGTTTTATTGCCTCTTCCATAATTCCCTACAACCAGAAGCTGTATTTTCTCATATATATATGTATCCGTTCCAGCGCTCTCTGATCGACATGTACAGCTCCGTGCTGGACGAGCTGTCCGGGTGGGACGCGGGCGAGACGGACCGCCTGCCGCGCGTGGTGGTGGTGGGAGACCAGAGCGCCGGCAAGACCTCCGTGCTCGAGATGATAGCGCAGGCCAGGATCTTCCCGCGGGGCGCCGGGGAGATGTGCACTCGGTCAGTGACTTGTGGATTGGTTGATTAATCCATCTCATTCAATATGACAACTATAAATGCCACTGAAAATCATACCATTCTTCTCGTACAATACAGATCCTCCGTTGTGTGAAAAGGGTGGATATAAAGTGTATTTTTTGAAATACTTTTATTCGTATTTGTTTTGAGATGTCTTCGATAATAAAACGAATTATCATAAATGTTGTATAATTATCTGAGCGAAACTATGTATGTAGGTATATGTTTTTGACGAAATTGTGCATAATAACTTCTGTTAGATTTTTTTATTATGATTTATTAAGAACTATACCTACTCAAGTACATAGTTAGGTAATACTTGTTGTTTTTATTTCATACTCATCTATGATTGAATGGAAAGAGCCTGCATTGCACGACACAAGTTTCGACTGAGTGTGCAATGTAGTGCACCCTGTGCTTATTGTCTATGTAGTATTATTATTTAGTTAAACATGTATCTTACTTCAAGCAGGTACCTACATAGCATTAAGATCTGTAACTAGTTATTAAGTGTAAATAAATGATTATTATTATTATAAAGTAGTACCCAAAGTATATTAATAATCCCCATTCGCTATAACGACGATCAAACTTCATAGGAAAAAAGTTAAAAGCTAAATTTGTGAATAGAAAATTTAAGGTTTGTAAAAATATGTGATGTTGTGCGGCTATGTGTAATAGTTCTGCAATGGATTTCCGCAAATTAACACTTGAAGACGATTGAATAGCGTATCGTTAATAGATATTTAAATTGGAAGTTAATCAATATAATGAATGTTTCCAGAGCTCCCGTGAAAGTGACGCTCTCCGAGGGTCCGTACCACGTCGCACAGTTCAGAGACTCGTCGCGTGAGTTCGACCTCAACAAGGAGTCTGACCTCGCTGATCTTAGGAAGTAAGTGTTTGTTTTAAATCTACACATCGAAAATCGTTATGTAAAAAACTGATTAATTTATTTAAGTATTTATCTACACTAATGTTGTAACATTCTACTTATGTTTCCAATACTTGACTTATAATTACTACTGTTATAGCACAGACAACAAAACACTCAATTTAAGCAATTTCACATGATGGTATAATATCCACATCGATATCGTAATAGCTCATTATAACATCAATAAAGCGCGACCAACCTGATTGCAGGGCTAATCAGGTTGGTCGCGCTTTATTATCATGCGCGCAGCTGCGCTCTCGTTGGTTAGATTTTAATGGCGGCAAAATCACTGTGACAATACACGTACGCGTGAATTTAATGTTGCGCAATGTGTTTTGTTTTTTAAATACAAATTAAAAGTTAAAAATGGATAGCGACGATGATATTTGTACGCCTCCGGATATTCTAGAATTGGCAACAAAAGTAACTCACAATCTTTTGCCAGAAAAATCTAGAAAATTATATGAAAAATCAACTATTGTCAGCTTTTACTTTTGTTGTTTGATTAATTGCATTAGTGAAGATAAAGTAGTGTATGCAACTGCATATAACACGGGTATTAAAACACTCGTTAGGTACTATTATGAAACTCGCTGCGCTCGTTTCATAAACTCACACTCGTGTTTTAATACCCTTCATTATATGACAGTTGCATAAACTACTATAATAAAATGGATGCTCGCGTCTTACTACTTTCATACCAATAATTCCGTTCAGTGATTCTCGCGTGATGAGCACACAAAAATCTGATAAAAAACGTTCTAAAAACTGTTAGATCGTGTCCTGTTCAATCATTTGTATTTTTTTTATAGAATATAAATTGTATAAATGCAATTAAAATGTCATGGTTTTTCCCCAGGGAGGTAGAGCTCCGTATGCGTAACAGCGTGCGCGGCGGCCGCACCGTGTCCACTGACGTCATCTCCATGTCAGTGAAGGGGCCCGGCCTGCACCGCATGGTGCTCGTCGACCTGCCTGGAGTCATATCTGTAAGTGTTATTGTACTTATAAGACATGCTATAATTTTTACAAAGTTAGTTAACATAAGATGACAATTATGGTCGCCATTCTCTAAAAAAAATTCTATAATTATGTGTATTATTATTATGTGACTTTCTTGACATCTCCATTGCAATTTTTAGATATTAGATTATAGCCCATACGGGCAGCGGCTAGAGAACCTTATTGTCTTATAACTTACCTAGTTCCTAGATTATGCTGTAAGAATGTTACCACCTGTAATAACCTACTTGCCTGACAATAAACTATTTCATTTACAACCGTATTCAGAACAACATCATTAAACCACATCTCCCCACAGACGCAGACGGTAGACATGGCGGCAGACACACGTGACGCCATCAAGCAGATGTCCAAGCAGTATATGGAGAATCCAAACGCAATCATACTCTGCATACAGGTATGGTAAATCTACCATATTGTTAAGTTCCAATTGACGAAACTTTTTCTCTAAAAGTTCGTTGAACACGTAATAAGAAAATATTTTTTCATTTTACGTTACAACCTCTATATTTTATCACAATCACTCAAAATCAATTGAAAACGGCCCCTTTTATCCGTTTTAACAATTATGCTGATAATATATTTTTATTAAGAAGGAATAAAATAAAAAAATAGTGGAAAAAATGACGGTGGCGCCACGCAAACGTACGAAACGCTCGTAAAGTTTGCATTTGTTTTTGGTAAATTAATTAATATGTTCTTTGTAATGTCCAGGATGGCTCGGTTGACGCGGAGCGTAGCAACGTGACAGACCTGGTGTCGTCGTGCGACCCGGCCGGGAAGAGGACCATATTCGTGCTCACTAAGGTGGACCTGGCCGAGGAGAACCTTGCCAACCCGAACAGGGTAAGGATTTTTATCACCTACTAACAACGCCCCGCAATGCTAATCCGAATTTAATTTTACATAATGTGTTAATCAAGGATCTTATCTATCTCCAACTAGCCAAATTTCGTCCTAATGGTTTCACCCTTTCGACGCACCAACATTAGTTTATTTTCTCCTTTATAATACTAGTGTGTTACTGACTAACTGCGTCGACATTTCAATATGGGCTATTACTTGCTAAGCTATGGTTAGTGTACATTTTGAATCTTTTCTTTTACCCTTCGAATAACCGATACTACTGTGTTGTAACTCTACAACTGACGCGTCGAAAACGTTACGTTGCCGGAAAGACTAAATGCTTGATCGTAGTTAATCGCTAACGGAATATGCCCTACGACAATCTTTTTGGCTCAGTTATGTTTAATTATTTGTAGCTTTTACCCGTATGAACAACGCTATTAGTATCACAATGTGAATAGTGTCACTGTGTTCCGCTCCCAGATCCGGCGCATCCTGGAAGGCAAGTTGTTCCCGATGCGCGCGCTGGGCTACTACGCGGTGGTGACGGGGCGCAGTCGCCGCGACGACTCCATCGCCAGCATCCGCGAGTACGAGGAGAGGTTCTTCCGCTCCTCCAAGCTGTTCAAGTTAGTTACAAGTATTAGATGCTTAAGCTTCAAATTCATTTATACAGTTAGTGAGATCTTAAAGTACTTACATATAATAACTAAAATAGTTCCACTAATTCCTACCCTATGAGGGTTTGTTTACTAACATTTCTTTAAATATATATTAAATATATATATTCATATTATATTCATATTCATTTATTTCTTCATTCGGGTTAAAACTAAACTTAGTTTTGCACACTTATGAATGTCAAATCTAGTACATAATAAATGATGCCAAAGGCATACTATAAAAAATATACATATATATATTACATTAGCTTTGTACACTTCAAATAGCTTAAACGATGTAGCACAAGGTGATCCCTTAAGTCCGTTTTTATTTAAATTGTTTGTTAATGATACTCGATATTACTGCTACATTATCCTTATCAAAGTGAGAAAAGGTTCTGCCGCTCCTCCAAGCTTTTCAAATTTGTATAACAAGCATAAACTTGGTAGATATTAATTTGGACCTAGACCCATTGTCTGAAACGATGTAGCACAGGGCGAACCCTTAGGCCCACTTTTATTCATATTCTTAAAAATTACTTGTTCTATTACAGAGACGGTCTAGTGACCCCCTCGCAAGTGACGACCCGCAACCTGTCCCTGGCCGTGGCGGACTGCTTCTGGAAGATGGTGCGCGCGTCAGTAGAGCAGCAGGCGGACGCGTTCAAAGCCATGCGATTCAATCTGGAGACAGAGTGGAAGAACTCATTCCCTAGGTATGTCAAGTTCAAGGTCAGAGTTAAAATCTAGGTCAAGGTCCGAGTCATAATCAATGTCAAAGTTAGGGTCAAATCAAGGTCAAAGTCGAAGAATCTATAAATAAAAACACCTTCCTAAACTGTTGTAACAAACTTGGGTGGAGTGAAGTACACCGCTGTATTCTAAGGCGAGTGTGGCTGGGTTGGGGACGCGTCCGCCTTACAATCTGATCCTGGTTAGAATCCCTACGCTACACCAATGACATTATGCACTCGCTCAACGTTGGAGGTAAACATCGTGAGGAAACCGACATGTTTGAGGACCACAATATCCGAGGACATGGTGTCTTCCGTGGAAGGACCTGGGCGCCCACCACGATGTATCTACACAAGAGAACTCCTGCAACGAAGTGATTCTAAGGGGGAGTCACAGGGAGGATACGCACGCTTTTCTAGAAGCTAGAAGACTCTATTCGCCAACATTTATGTGTTTCTCCCTGTGTATCCAGGCAGCGCGAGCTGGATCGCGACGAGGTGTTCGAGCGCGCGCGCGCCGAGCTGCTCGACCAGTCCGCCGAGCTCTCCGCCGTGCCGGCGCCCGTGTGGGAGCAGAGACTCAACAAGGTACCCTCAATAACTAAATGTAACAACCTACGAATCATGGAAACGTTACTTTTAAAAAATTAGATAGACTCACGCTCGACTACAACTCGCCCGATGTGATGATGAGTGCGTGACATCGCAGCCACACAACAGACTATCAGCGCTGGTGGCGCTGTGCACTCAGTATTAGGCTAAGTTGCAGCTGTGTCAGAATCTTATTTTTTGTATTCTGCTTGCCTAGAAGAACTGCCTGTTCACTCTCGATTTGAAGACCGATTAACTATGGTTTTAGGGTAATAGAGATTAGGGCAAAAGGTTCCACAATTACTGAGCCAAGAAAGTAAGTATAGATGTGCGAGCAGAGACTCAATGAGATGATCAATAATTAAATAATGTAGATAACATGATCTTTCCAGAACACATCTACTCAGCTTTCCATCACACAGATGCTAGTGTTTGTGTGGATTTGGGTGGTGTGTTGATCAGTAAATGCGTCACGTATTCATTTGTTAATTTCTTTGATTTGTAGGCTGATGTGTCAATATCAAACTGCGGAAAAAATATTTAAATTCACAAGGCCACAATTATACAGTCCACTGGTGCACTAATCCAGTGGTTATAATCTGTATTAGCAAGAGATTTTTCTGTAAAGACAACAATATAGAAGTTACAGTGTGTTTAGAAGTTGTAGTCAAGCGTGAGCCAATCTCATGTAAAAAAAAAGAAGGAAATAAATTGGCATCTTGGCATCAAGTTTACAGTTCCAGTAGGTATTTAGCTTGTGTTAGGTTTTGATATAATAATCTTACGCAGGCACTATGGAACGCGGCCGCGAACGAAGTTTTTGAAAAGATATACCTGCCTGCCGCCGCCAACGCACAGGAAGATGTTGGTAAGTCTATTATTCATATATTTTTATTTACCCGAAATAAATTACACCCTCTCAATTCCGTTCAGAACCCGGTTCATTATAAAATGGGCCAAAATCATTCCATACTTTCCATATTAATCCTTTCCAGAATCGTTACATTGTTCCTCTCAGTTTTGACCCTAACTTTCCCCATAGATATTCCTTCCCTTTCCAGCATCCGTCCTGCCCCGCAAAGTGCGAGTGAGTAAGCACGAGGCGGGCACAGTTCACGCGGCCACCGTGTGGCTCGACCCTTACGATATTAACTATAGTGAGATTTGCTTACTGTATACATATATTGGTATTCTTGTATAAGTCTATCTCATTACCTTGTAATATTGCTTTATTGATATTGACTGAGTTATTGTTGGAAATGTAATACGAGTAGATTACATTAATTGTATCCATGTCAAACTAATATAGAGATGCAATGATATGTGAGTCTATATCTCAGTTTTTGGTATCATTTTGTTTAAATGTTAGTTATGAGTCACATTTACTGTATACATTGTCATTAATAATTTAGCAAAGACTTATATAGTTAATTTTCAGAGTAGTGAGATTACTATAGGTACGTAACGAAAATTAGTAGGGATGTTGAAGTTATAGTTATTCATAGAGTTGCGCTCGTATAAAAATGCCAGAACATCATTCAAAGACTTGCATTGCGGCTTTCAATGTATTCATCCTTATTTCCCACTCCACAGACAAATTCAACACACAAGTGGACATAAAACTCCGCGAATGGGCCGAGACTGAACTCCCGACCGCCTCCATCCGAGCCGGCCGCGAGGCGCTCAGGGAGGAGTTCACTGACCTCATGGAGAAGACGAGAGACACTGACGTCATATACGAACCTGTCAAGAAGGACGCGGTGGAGGAGGCCCTGAACAGGCACCAGTGGGAGGAGAGGGCACAGGATGTAAGTAAAAAAGTATTTAAATTAGAACAAAAAAACATGTGTGGTGGAATGGGCCTCATAAGTTGGTCTTGGTGTCAAATCGATCTCACAAAAGCTATTGTGGTAAATTTGACCTTATAAATACCACTAAAACTACGCTATACGTCAGTGACACTATAACCATCACTATAAGTAATTGTAAGATCGAATTGACTCCATTCGACCGTGTAAATTTATTAAACCTACGCAATAGGTATGTATTTCAGAAACACCATCAGTAACATCACGCACCCTTACCTTCATTCAAAATGTCATCCAAATCAGTTCAGAAGTAACCGTTATGCTCGTTCAGAGCATAACGGTCGGAACGGGCTGTCAATTCTTGCCACCAGATAGTTACCTGACTGACATAAAAACAACTATGTTCCAGGTGCTGCGAGTGCTGCAACTGAACGCGCTGCAGGACCGCGTGGTGGGGTCGCGCGCCGACTGGGACGCGGCCGTGTGGCTCATGGAAAGCGCGCTGCAGGGCAAGCTGGACCACACGCAGCACGAGCTCAAACAGCTTACTGGTATGATAACATTACTTGTGAGTGTGGCTCGGTGGTGTAGACGCTCGACATTCTGGCGCACTGTGCTTCGAATCTAGTCTTAGTTTATCTTAGTCTTAGTTTATCTTATTACAAAACAGAAAAATACATTTAAATATATTTATATGCGAATTTCTATCATATAAAAGTATCATGACGAACCGACATAAAAAATTGGTCTCAAAATCAGTCTTCCATGTTTTTTTTTTAGTTTCTTCTAGTGCCTCTCCTCTCCTTTATGGAGATTGTCCGTCAGTTCAGCGAACTTGTCTCTATCTTGTGCTAAGCGGAAAAGTTCTTCTACGTTGGTTCTACTAGCCCATTCACGTATAAATCTTAGCCACGATTTTTTTCTTTGTTCCAACTCGTCTTTTATTATTTTTGAAGATATTATAATTCGTTTTATCGTAAACTCCCCAGGCCCCGGGTTCAAGGAGCGCTGGCTGTACTGGCAGAGTGCGAGCGACGAGCAGCGCCGGCGCGGGGAGGTGCGCTCAGAGCTCGAGCGACTCAACGCCACCCGGCCCAACCTCATGTACGACGAGGTAATGTATCGAGGTGTATACATATATGTCTCTCTTTCTCTATTTCTCCCCCAACCCTCCTTTCCCCTTTTTTCCTCTTTCTTTCGCTCTCTCTCTCTCTCTGCGGGTCGTGACTCCTCCGCTGAACTAATAAATTGGAGAAGACGTCAAGGGCAAACGCATCGTGCTGGGCGCCCATATCCTTCTACGGTAAAAATAATGACATCAAATATTTGATTGAACTTATAAGTTGGTTATGAGATCAAATCGACCTCACAAAAAGATGGTTTCGACCGTTATTAAATACATCATTTAGCAATTAAGGACACATGATGTAAATAAAAGTGGTTGAGATTACACACAATATTTATATGTTATTTATGTTTATATTAATAATAATAATAACATTTTATTATAGCACATAATTATTATTAATTATTATTATTAATCATTATTACCACAATGTGGTATGTTATGTAAGTAATAACTTTAGTCATTGTTTTAAATGTGCCGGATTAGTAATCATTGATAGGTCTTGTACATATGGTGCTCTATTACATATTTCGTTATTTGTATTGCAGGTAGTAGCAGTCAAAGACAACCTAAGACGGAAGGGCATCGAGGTTGACAACGATTACATCCGAGAGACGTGGAAACCTGTCTATCTCAGGTCAGTACTTTCATTCTTTTTTTTTCATTGTATCATTCACTACATACACGTAGTTTCTCCTAAATTTATTTTATATAAAAAAACTAAAATTGTTTATTTATTACAGAAACTTCCTGCAGAGGGCGTTGACCCGGGCGCGGGATTGCAGGAAAAGTTTCTATTTGTACAGTCAACAGAATGGCAATGGAGTAAGTTCATATCTTATTCTTTTACTTGAATTAACGCGTAATGAAAGTTATCTCATTCTCTTTGATTAAATTACATCATATAATGAGTACTTCTGTACAGATATCATTCTAAATTTTCATGTATGACGGCGGTATTACATGTATTTATTTATTCTTCAAACAAGAGTTTATCATGTATTCAAACTTGTGCATTCACGCGATTAAACTGAACCGACTCGTCGTTCCGTTACGTGTCGTAAGAGGATCAAATAAACTAACTCACTTCGACTTACTTTCACCTTTGTAGTTCAGTACGCACAATGCACATCGCCCGTCAGAAGCGCGAAATGTGCTGATTGTACCCTATGTTCTGACGGGCTTCAAAGTTATGCGCGATCTGTATGTTTATGCAATTATTTTCCCCATCACAGAAGGAGTGCTGCGAAGTAGTGATGTTCTGGCGCGTGGCGGCCACACTCCGCACCACCGCCAACGCACTGCGACAACAGATCGGCAACCGAGAGGCAGCGCGCCTCGACCGGGACCTGAGGGAGGTGCTGGACGAGGTAATATATACATAGTGTCTTCTAGATGTATGTAGAACATTGTACATCTAGATGTGTATAGAACATACTAGAAGGAACACAATCCTAAACTTTCATCTTTATAATATTCATAAAAAATATTGGTATGTTTACTTATAACTGTATAACCACATTTAATATACTTATTCTTAGATGGCGGCGGATCCAGATCTCAAGAAGAAACTGTTGGCGGGAAGACGAATAGAATTAGCTGAGGAACTTAGTAAGTACACACCTTCACATTGTCTCTAAACAAAGTCATCGCATAACTTAGTAAGTACACACCTTCACATTGTCTCTAAACAAAGTCATCGCATAACTTAGTAAGTACACACCTTCACATTGTCTCTAAACAAAGTCATCGCATAACTTAGTAAGTACACACCTTCACATTGTCTCTAAACAAAGTCATCGCATAACTTAGTAAGTACACACCTTCACATTGTCTCTAAACAAAGTCATCGCATAACTTAGTAAGTACACACCTTCACATTGTCTCTAAACAAAGTCATCGCATAACTTAGTAAGTACACACCTTCACATTGTCTCTAAACAAAGTCATCGCATAACTTCCTCCTTAATGAAATAATCTTCTATTTCCAGAGCGAGTAAGACAAGTGCAAGAGCGGTTAGAAGAATTCATAGAAGCATTGAACAAAGAGAAATAGATTACATTAACTTTATACTCAACTCAGGACACGAAGACTCACTTCCAATTATGTTATTTCTCAGTATAACAGTCTTGTTGGATTTTTTACAATTGATAATTATTTTCTCAAATATATTTGAGGTTTTGTCGCTGATCTACCACATTGCATTATGAACATTGCATACAACACATAAGTTTGATTAACAGTTGTGCATCTGAGTAGGCAGCTCTAGCGAAGATGTCGTCGAAAGTAACACATATCTGAATTGGTATGGTTTTAAATTTATTGATAACTGAAGCTATTTACTAAAGTCTCGCAAAAGTAAAATATATTTCTTTGAAAACCATGGACTTGTATGAACTGGTTAGTTATGCTATGAAGAAAATATCATTATTTTGTGAGTCAATTGGCTGAAATTCTTACTAACCTGTATAAAAATTATTAATATATTATACTAGTTAGTTATAAAAGTTATATACCTATTTGAAAGAATTATTTATTAAGTTAGGTAGACATTGTATATAGAAGTGAGTCTTCGTTGATTGATCTATCTGTAATAGTTGTATAGTTTAATTATATCGTTTACAATATGAAATTGTCGCCATTGTCGGTCTGCTTTTAATAAATAACCAAAATATAATATAAATATAATACTTAGTAATGAAATAAGTTGTAAATTGTTATTTAGTAATAATAGTAGATATCACATAAAAATGAATTAGACACATTCTTTTGTATAGGTCACTAAAGTAAGAATAGAACTAATTTATGATACGAAATTCTTTTTTGCTTGAACGATATGAAATGAGTTCTATACTCATATAGTATACTGTATTGTATATGACGTATTTATTCTTTGTATAGAAATACTTTCAAAATTATATTTTGCATACGTGAATTTAGGTGCATAATTTATTTCTAGTCGTTTTCGATATTATATGATCTGTGTAGTACATTATCAATGAAATTCATGACAAGTTATGTACTTACACCATTTACAAGCAAAGGCACTGTTGGCAAACGATTATATACATACATACTATATGTATTTTGTATGTATTTATGAAATGATTGACACAATAGCCTTGTCACATTCTTAGTTAGTTATTCTACTATAAATGTTCAGTATGTAAAGAAACAAATTACATATACTCATCATAACACTAATGAATTTATGTTAATATATATTTGCAAGAGCATATTGATTTGTGTCTTGTGGTATAATAACTATGAATTCAAAAGTTTTCTACGAATATGGGATAAATATAATGCATTTAATTTTGGTTCAGTAGTTTGTCCATGTCATAAAATGACAGGAATTTCTGCAATGGCGACAGTTGAACTATGTTGTATTTATTTTGTTAATAATTTAACTGCTTGATGTAAGTTGTATTATAATAAAAAACCTGTTAAAATATATTGAATATTTTTATTTACTTTCTAGATTTATATAAAAAAAATGATTTGAAACAATATATTGGATTGGGCATTAAAGATTTATTAGTTTTAATGAAGCCCAAAATAATATAAACATTGTATTGTCACTCGCACACAAATTCATACTCGGTAAGAAAGCCAAGTTGAAAGGTACAGGTGGGCTTTTTATTTGATTGTAATTACTACACTTAAGCCATAAATATCTAATTTATACTTATATTTCTAAAGATTAACATGATAACATGTGAATAACTTTCCCGCCAACGTAAAATTTACAAGTTCATGTAATTATTCATTTGTCTATAGCAGAATTTAAATTCTAGATAAATAAAGTTTTACTTTTTATTGTGTTTCCAAAGATAAATTTCATCACAAAATCCATTTTGTGTCCAGCCCTGCAACACAAGGTTCTTGTGATACTTACATAATGCAGAGCTCAGTAAACCTCACTAACATACCTTCAAAACTTACTGGATTTATATTACATTTTAGTTTTATGTATACACATTGTAATACATAAATAACCTATTTTTATTATATTAGCAAACATGTGAATGAAGTTGATAAATAAATACATGTATTGAGCAGGCTGTCAGTAAAAATAAGTACTTTAATCATTGTAACTTCCCAACACTAACAGATTCTGTCAGCGCAAAATTTACAAAAAACAAAATATTATGATTATAGGCTAAAGAAATATTTCAAAATGTTAAATCACTGCTCCACATTATATTCCTACAATTGGATCTGCTTCTACATTCCGTTTATCTCGTACATTATGGGGCACATCAGCTCGCCCGATGTACAACTTATTCATTGGATCATGATGTTTCTTTATATGATTTCTCAATATAGTCTTTGTGACATACTTATTAGAGCAATACTGACAACTTAGTGTGGGTCCTATGTGTTTGAATTTGATATGATCGGCTCGAGCAGATGCATTAACAAAGCGTTCAGAGCATTGATCACATGGGTATGGTGTTTCTCCAGTATGCCTTCGTACATGAGACAACAAGGCTTCTTTTGTAACAAACCTTCCATGGCATATATCACAGGGGAATTTCTTTTCTTTTGTGTGTGTGACTTGATGAGCTTTGAGCAAGCACGGTGCAGTGAACTTCTTGCCACAATTAGCGCATACATGAGGCTTTGCATTGCCATGGACAAATCTGAAGTGGATCCTCAATCCCCCAGATGTTTTATAGCGTTTCCCACATTCTGTGCACACATGGTCCCTTCCTACTTCAGTTCTCCGTGGATGGGCAACAATACTGTTTTCCATACATAATTTAACATGTCTGTCGTAGAAATCTTTAGTGACATAGGTCTTTCCACACTTTGGGCACTTGTTTTTGTTTTTATGCTTTTCTTGGTGGGCCCTATACTTGTCCAAGCCCTTGCATGACTTGTGACAAACCAGACAAATATGAACACTGTGGGTTCTATCCACATGTTTTTCTAGACTTTGACTTGTACATACTACTTGTGAACAATGCTTGCACTCAAACTGATCTGTACTCTGAACATGTGGCAAAATATCTTCCCTTGTACTACTTGTGAATGTACACTTATTGCAAGTATGTAAATTGTGCTGTATTAGATTATGTTGAGTTACATCTTCAATACTGGACAAGGTCTGTTTACAAAGTTTGCATTTAAATGAGGATTTAATGTCTTGTTTCTGTTCACATTCTTTCTCAATAAGTATCAGTTTGGACTCCTCCTCATTGCATGTTATGTACATTGTTTGATTTGATTCAATTTCGACGCTCAACGTAGCGTTCAGATTGTCGAGTATGTTGAACAGTTTCATAGTATTGAGCTCATATTGATGGATAAAGATATGGATGTCTATAATCTTCTTTACACATTTTTTACAAACAGCGTCTATGCCTGGAATTTCATTCTTCGCCTGAAACAAATAGGTAAGTCTCTAAAAAGTAAATTGAGAAAATATTTGTAGGGTTGATCTCAAGCTTAAAACCTGTTTTGAGTTGTTATAACCAAGTTTGCACATTTGTACTCATATTAAGTCGCTGCTCACCTCATCTCCCAAAATCTTGCAAAGAAGACTGTCAAGATAAACACTTTCTTTAGAAGGCGAACATTCCACCAAATCATTAAATCTTACAGCTTCACCACTTCCTAAATTTTCTAAACATAACCTACAATGGCTGTAACGAAGTTCGTCAATAATATTACAAACGAGCAACCCTATTCGAGAATTATCACTCATTTTGATAAATAAGTTTTAGAAGAAGTTTTCACAAAACTGTTTGAACTTTAGCGCTATGTGATTTTTCGTTCAAGAATTTTTCGGTAAGCAAAATAACAGAATCCGCGCCATTTTGATATAGGGGCAAGAACGTCAAAAGTTGTACATGGTACTTTTTTTTACATGTTTCCGAGTGATATTATACTGTCTCGCTGCTTTCAAGGTTTTCACGACAATTGTCACCCGGTTATTTGATTTTAGATGAAATAGGCATGCTTTATTTGTTAAAATATTACGCATAAAACTATATTAAAATAAAGAAAATTTAGTTTAAAAATTTGCAATTTTAGTGTGTAGTACTGTCCCCAAAAAAAAACCAGCATTTGGCGGCAGTTTCTTATAAAAAATAATACTACAGTGGCAAATTTCTGGTTGTGTATTTAAAACTTGGCGGGATTTTAATTATTATTTAAGCGCAATTTACTGCCAGAGCTAGAATTTCTTCTAAATAAGTAAATTTAAACCTGTCCCCGACATATGCACCTGCAGGACATGTCCGGGCACCGTTACCACATTTTTGTATCAAATTTAAGATTTTTTATTCGATGCGGTAGTTATTTTTTAATTTAAATAGCAACACCCCAATATGACATAAAAAAAGTAAAAGGGATGTCTATATTTGAATCAGCCATTTCGTTTAAAACAGCTGTTCTTTTCTGTGCGTTTGGCGAGAGGAGTGTTTTTTCGGGCGCTGTCCGGTGAGTAAATTTGTGTTATTTTTAATGTTAAAACGTGTTTCCAAGCCATATTTTACATTAATTAAGTACGTAAATTGACTATTCTAGATTACTTTAGTTTGAAGAAATGTGTGATAAATATCAGCAATTGTAGAAATAATATGATTTCGTATAGGAATACCCGATTCCGTTACCTCCTGTCCGTGACTATATCGGTGGTAACGTAGGGGAGACCGGGTAGACTTCGGACAGTTTTTACTTAAATTGATCTAATTTAATTATCATTAGGTTTTATCAAATTAACTTTATATCTTGTAAAATAACGATGAATAATGTATATTTGAACATAATTACTTTCTTCATATATATTGATTTTCAGGGTTTAAAAACGATTTTTAAAAAACATGTCGAGTGTCCGATGTCTCCCGGTACCTGGGGTGACATAGGACATATATAGGGGAGATTCTGGACATACAAATAAACACACACTTTTCAAGGAATTAAGGTTTATTAAACTATTGCAATCTGTATTCATCCAAATTTGGTTGTAAATCTGGGATGGTGTGAAGTTATATCGTGATAAAACATCATGAAGCTTGTTTTGGAATTCTGTTACAGTTGCTCTATTAAAACTCGTCAATCTCGTCATTCGTGCGAGACTCGTCGCTTCAGCATGGTGTTTCACAATGAGTCGGATATGATCCGATCCGCTCGTAGTAGAAATGGTAGAAATTAAATACAATGGTAGAAATTTCAAATATAAGTTTTAAGGCTAATTTTACCATTTTTACTGTAGATTTCATATGAATAATTATAAATAGAAATAAATCTATGTATAATTATGTGTAAATCGGGTTAA
The DNA here is from genome assembly GCA_927399415.1 of Macaria notata. Lineage (NCBI taxonomy): Eukaryota > Metazoa > Arthropoda > Insecta > Lepidoptera > Geometridae > Macaria > Macaria notata. The sequence continues at coordinate 590,197 of OV656750.1, read as the reverse complement.
ATATCATGAAAAAACAAAATCGAATTTATCATCGACGGAAACGAATCCGCTAGCTTTTGGCTCACGGAACGGTTCCGATTTTTCTGATGAATAAATTTGTTAAAAGATTCGTATGGAATCATTGTGATTTGGAAAAATCGTTTCCGTGCCAATTGATTTCCGTCTCAATCGAATCGGATCCGTATCCGACTCATTGTGAAACACACCGCTGCATGGTGTTTCACAATGAGTCGGATATGATCCGATCCGCTCGTAGTAAAAATGGTAGAAATTAAATGCAATGGTAGAAATTTAAAATATAAGTTTTAAGGCTAATTTTACCATTTTTACTGTAGATTTCATATGAATAATTATAAATAGAAATAAATCAATGTATTTATGTGTAAATCGGGTTAAATATCATGAAAAAACAAAATCGAAATTATCATCGACGGAAACGAATCCGCTAGCTTTTGGCTCACGGAACGGTTCCGATTTTTCTGATGAATAAATTTGTTAAAAGATTCGTATGGAATCATTGTGATTTGGTAAAATCCTTTCCGTGCCAATTGATTTCCGTCTCAATCGAATCGGATCCGTATCCGACTCATTGTGAAACACACCGCAGGTGTCCGTATTGAAAGATTAGGATTACGTTTTAAAAACGATGACAACCAATCAGGTCCTACAGATTTAGTGTCTTTCCATTTTTGTGGATACTTTAGACCATTTTTCTCAGCAAATTCGTAAGCTCAACGTTTGGTAGCTTTAGGTGTGAGGCCATGAAACATTGTTGAGCATTTAATTAAATATTCAGCCAAAGCACCTTCATGGGTGGAGGAAAAACTTGGCTTTTTCTGAAATTCGTTGTACAATCCTCAGACTCAGACTACAAGTTATAGTGATTTTTGGTCTTTTTAAAATAATCAAAAAGTCTTGATTTGCTAATACCATATTTAGCAGCACTCTTCCTGATACTCAAATTATTTACACGTACATCGATTATGGCTTCCTTCAGTGGTTCAGGCGAAAATATACGGTCAGTTTTCTTTTTGTAATTTCTGGGCATCTTTTTTATTATTATCTGCAACGCAAAACAATCATCTCATTAGAACATACATATTAAGGCAGTATGGGGAGATTTCGGACAGAGTGTCCGAAATTTCCCCCGGTGGTGTGAATTCAAACAAATGAATAAATTGTTAGACAAATATTTTTAGGTTATAAATACTTACGGTTTCAAATATTCACAGGTAATCCTTCCTTCCAATGAAAAAAGCAGACACTCTGACATTGGTCATAATAGGCACCTAAACGATCCACTAACAAGCAAAAATTTTTCATCAAACTAGCCAAAAAACGTTTTTTCTTTCTAAAAAAATTTCTCGTGCTAGGAACTCTCAACCGACTGGTTCAAAACAATAAATCCAGGCTTGCCAACATATCGACCATAGACAAGATTGTTCTAACTCCAATAGGGTGGCAAATTTAAATGTGCCCATTGTCTTTCCGTGTCCGAAGTCTACCCGGTCTCCTAGGCCGGACTTGAAAGTAACGGACAGGACCACGTAAAGCAAAGTTTACATGGTGCAAACTCGCCTTTTTTACTTTTTATTTAGACTCATATTTACTATTAGACATTTTTACTAATCATAATTTAAATGTATACTGTTTCATTTTAGTTCCGTTTTCTGGAGTGAATTTTTTTAATTGATCATTAAACAACAGAAAAAAATTACAACATTAGTGTTTAAAATAATAAATATTCCAAATGGAATTTCAGATTTCAAGATGGCGCTGACGACAGCTGAAAAAATGCGCCATTATCGCCAAAAAATAAAAGATAATCCCGAAAAATATGAAGAACAGAAGAAAAAAGACAAAGAACGCATAAAAATTAAAAAAAAGAAAATTCATTCACAGCTCTATAATGAAAAAAAAAGTAAAATAAGACAACAATGGAGATATCAAAAAAAAGGCAAAGGAAAAAAAACAGGAAATGAAAATCAAAACGAAGACAATATTGATGGAGTTGCGCTAAGAACAGGTTCTAATAGCTCAACAATGAACAACAGAAAAAGTCAAGACTCGGATTCAGGTTTAAAGTCCAAATTAAAATACATGAAATCAACATTTTACGACAAGACTGTTAGTGTATTAGGCTAAATAAATAATGATAACGATTTCGGTCCATGTTTCAAGCTTTTTATATTATTTTAGTTTTTCCTACTTTTAAGCGTCATGTAAACCTAACCCTACAATGTCCTGTTCGTTATGAACATGTCCTGTTACGAGACTGTACCCTAAACTAAAGTTCCTAAAATGTTGATTATATTAAAAAATATGTAAAATGCGTTTATATATTATTTAAAGAAATAATTTTACTCCTTAAAATACAATACATTCAAATAAGTTATTATGTAAACGGTCAATATTGTGAATTTTATGATAAACTTTGTGATACATTTTATACTATGAGTAACGTACTGGACAGGAAAGGTAGATAAATCTGGTGTGTTTCTATGTTAATAAACTGATTATTACATTTAAAATGTAAAAAAAACATGTTTTCTTTCGTTTAATAAATAATATTTTCACGGGTCTCGTCTTGGACGCCGTGACGAGCGGTCGCTTTCGGGAACGATCAATAGAGCCTCGTCAATACAATTGATCCTCTAAACAATAGGCACAACATCTGCAAGCGGCTAGCGCAATCGCTGCGAGCAAAGCCTGACGGTCCCTAGCTATCAATCAAGTGCCGTACAACGCGTGTTTATAGCTTTGCATGTGTCAGTGAGTAACAACCAGTGACCCGCGTCATTGCCAGCAGAGGCCACCGGTAACAGCGGTACCAGCGCCCAGCGCGGGGAAACCCACTCCAACAAAAGGAAAACTCGGTGAGCTTGTTCCATATTAGCCACACGCGGTCTGGACCCCTTTTCTTCTGTCTCTCCTTTCTCAATATCCTAGGACATTGTCTAGACGTCTGCCTACAACACCTCGTCCTACTCGTTTCGTTTGAAGAATATATCCCTGCCAGATTGGTTGCCTGGAAGAGATCGCTCTTAGCGATAAGGCCGCCAATTAAGACGCTGATTCTAATTTGTATGTTTTTTTGTATTGTTTCATTTGTGGTGTTTTATTAAGTATTTATCTATCTATCTGCCACGAGGAACAAGTCTGTTGTCAAGCAGCCCGTACCAGCAAACCTCTAATAATACTTCGTTGTAGCCAGTCCCCCTAAATAAAAGCTTTCGATCTGGTAAAGCTCATATAATCTGGCCCAAACATCTTGACTTCAATTGGTCCTAAAAGCAATCTTGTAAAATTGTTTATTGTATTGTTGTATTACGCGATCCCATACCACGGACGTAATTACTCGTAACGTATGCGAAAACACTGGTTGAACCCCCAGAAATTACCCATATACCTACAAGAAAGTAGGTAAACCTCGCCATAAGACAATCTACGTTCCCAAGGCAAACACAAAAGCCGAAATACGAGCAATATACTTAAATACAAAAACTACGCACATCTGCAGGTCCGTTTGGACAATGACTTAAGAGTTTAAAAAGGCGCGTGAAATATTACTTAAACAAAACAGCTATCCATTCCCAAAACAAATACGACGCGTAAAACCAAACAATAAATCAGAACATTAACAATACAGCTAAAATCACCCGCTTATTTCCGCCACAGCTGCGAGGCCCTATTATAATGGTCGGGTCATCCTTTATTTTTTTTTATTTTTTTATCTTACGCCGAACCTCTTAACTCTTGGAACTAGCACCCCAGAGGAGATATCAGATGAGGCCGGATACAGACTTGCCCGCCCCAGGCCACACCAAACAACAAAAACAGGTAGTAAATGAAAACAAAAACATTGCCACATGGAATGTTAGAGGCGCCGCAACGTTGACTAAAAAACGAGAGATCGACGAGTTTCTAGACGGAAAATCTATCCATATTGCCTGCCTACAGGAAACTCACTTAAAATCCGGGACCTACGAATCTAGTCACTATACGTGGCACCTAAGCGGAAACAACAACAGAAGAGGCGAAGCTATTCTCATAAGAAAAAGCAGCGGCCTAAGGCTGAACTGGACTAAAGCAAACACAAACAATATGGTTGCTTCAATAGATACAAATAATAATAATAATAAATAATAAATGATTTATTTGGGTAACATAACTTAGATGGTAATTACATGGATTTGGTTACACGCTTAAATACTAACATGCAAATTAATTTAGTTAAATTATAGAATCTAAAATAAAATGTAATATCTTTTTTTTTGGAAAATTATATTTGTGCAAGTATGAATAAATAAATAAAACTGTAACTAATAATACTTTCTAATTGATTCTTATCCCGAATGAACAATGGATAACTCCGCGAAGCTACGCTAGATTAAAATCAACCAAACTTCGTGAGATAGAAAATCAGTAAGAGGCTATTTACATTGATGATATCTACGGCGGGTTTCGTGTTATTTTTATATCTTGCCTTGTTTAAATTTATTTATAATATTTGTGTTTTTTTAGGTTTGAATTAAAAGCTTATAGAAACGGATACATGTTTGTATCGAAACAATAATTCAGTAATAAAATTGTGCCTGTAATATAAAGTCACTCATGTAAATTGTAAATAATTATTTTAAATAAGTAGTTTTATGATATGTCACAATATATGTTATTATTTATTTGAATATCCTAGATTGTGTTTTATTTTTACTTGTAAAGCATATATTTTATAGCATACATTCATAACATGCCCTCTTATTATAATCATCTTCAGCCCTTTTTTAGACTAAACATCGTATAATTTAATAGATAATCCTCTTTGTTTATACAAGTGGTATATATAAATGGTGGTGAAAATCATTCCATCCTTTTCTCACTAATGGAGGAGCTTTATTGTGCGAGAAGGATGCATGAAATGTGTTTTTTACAAGGAATAATAAAGGTTTGCAATTGACCGTAATTCATCTGATGTTAAGCAATCATTACGGTGTAGGATGGAATGTGCTTACCCAGTAAGAGAGTAAATGTAGTTAGAGTTTACTAATTTGTAGTTTATGATCTAGCAATACTTTCAAATTTTGAGAAACAATTTTATTGTTCAGACAATACCAATATAATTCATAAAATTAAAAGTAAAAGATGATGTTGAATCTTTTTTTATTACATAGTTACAATTGTATTTAATCTGCACATAACTGAAGTTTCATGAGACAAAATATTTAAAATCAATTTGAACGCCTGATAGGGTATCTTCTCTGCTTATTGTATAAAACATCCTTGGATTTATTCCTGATTTGTTGTTAATATGAATGTCTTAGTTTTTTTATTTCATTATTGCTTATCTAATTGCTGTGACCGGGTTTTTCATCTGATTTCAAAATATCCCTATCAGAATTAGGTTCTTCGCTCTTTTCTTCATTTTCTTTTTGTTCTTCCTTTACCTTGTCCAACGATTTAAAATTATCTTTGTTTTCTTGACCAAGTATCGCCTCTAACAACTTAATTTCTGGCTCCAAATATTCCTCATTCTGAATTTCATGTACCCGTAACGTTGTTTCTACTTCTGCCATAAGTTTTTGCGCTCCATTGATTGAACTGATACTATCACTGCTAAAGAAATTTAAAGATACACTGCTTAATATGCTGCTTCCAATGCTAGGTCTATGCGCTGGATTTAATGTTACATTTGGTGTTTGTAAACTGAACGATTGAGTTTTTCTAGCATCTATCCATAAACTGGGTGTATCTAAAGTTACTAATCCCACAGTTTTAGGGTTTGTATCTGTATTAGCTGGAGCCGCTCTTCTTTCCGTCTTTCTTTTAATTATCTTCTTTTGTTCCGTCACAGTTCCATCTTCATTCTTTGTTCGGACTATTTTAGTTATCTCTTCCACTTCGATTTCGTACGTCCCCAGTTCCAAATCGGGTTTCTTGAATGATTTAACTGATGTCGTGGATTCTTTGTGCGGCAATGCTAGTACTTCTTCAATACTCTTTTCTCTAGTGTGTTGTATTATTTCTTCCTCTTCTTGTAAGGCTGGGTCTAGAGTTACTTTCTTCTGCGGCTTGTGGTCTGATTCTACTTTATCAATATCTAACTCTCCGTTTCTATATTTCTCCGCGCATTCATCGCACATGATGTTGAATGGATATTCCTTCTCGACTTCTTGGGGTGGTTCTGCGTCTGGTTCAACGACTTCTACAGTTTCTTCTTCTTCGCCTTCTACTTTCTTTGGTGTTGTGTCGAACATTTTACCGCAGAAGGCGCATTTTATGTAATTGGCGCCTCTCCTCTTTCTGTCTCTATATTTGTTGGCTAGGATCTTTTTTATCCTGTAGAATTCTTCTCTGGCCATTTCGTCAAGCTCGTCCCGTATATACTGCATAGTGACTAGTGTCCTTGGAATTACTACACGTGATAGGACGTTCTTTTTCCTATAGGAATAGATATTGCAAGGTTATAGTAACTTATTTTAGACATTATTTGGGAACAAAAGTTACGTAACTAACTAGTAAAGCATATACCTGAATACGACTCTCTGGTCTCTATACTGGTACGTCTCTCGGTCGTCTAATGACCTACGTCATTGATAGTGAGAATTATTGTATGTAGGTACTACTTATTAGATTTCTTTTATCTGCAGGGCTATCGTTAAGGAGTACTTAGTGAGGAAACACTAGTTTTCTATCTTGAAATTTAATTAATTTATTCAATAATTAATCTTACTTGTTAGCACTTTTATTGGCATTCTCCAAGTCGATAAAGCTGACCCGCTCAGTCAACATCAGTATGATTCGTTTGAGCAGTTCTCGCCACTCCCGCTTGGCTTCCTGGACCACTTCCCCGCCGCGACCGATGCCTAGATGGGTGTGGTTGTCAGAGTCAAGCTGAAATATGTTATGTTGTTCTGTCTGCATTATGTATATTTTGTTGTTTTTGTTATATTCTTTTGTCACATAACATGTTTTTCTTTCCTTCTTTCAAATACAAAATAATTTTGAATAATATTTCCAAATAAGCCATATGTCAATACAAGTTTGCAAACAATATAAAAACGTTATAAAGAAAGATAATTCGAACAAATGTATACTGCAAGTTGCGTCGCGATATTTTCTACAATTTTTGATTGGAGTGTAGGGTAGGTACAGAATAAACCAATAAACTGCGTCTTGTGCCTAGAAAAATATTTCTAATAAAATGGTACCTCAATAATATCCATCTGCATCACTTTGACTCCAGAAACAGATTTGTACGAGCACTTCACACTCACCACCGCCTGAAAAAAATTCAAAGTCTTATCTATCTCCCCACCAAACTACATCTAAGCTGGCTTAGCCTTTTTATAATAATAATTAACGTATAGGTATTGTAATATCATTGTCGTTTACGCTAATTAATTCTGTCTCATCAGAAGCGCCCAAAGCTCAGCTAGCGGAGGACATCGATTGCGATTACCAATGTTGACGCGGTCAGTCCTTGGATGGGTGACCAAAAAGTGGCATTCAATTTCAGGGCGCATCCGTTGAACGGATGACAAGTTAAATTGTAGTTCCTGGCTGTTTGTCATAGTACTACAGTCGTTAAGCCGTGTCTGAGGCATTTAGAGCGATTTGAAAACTCTGACCTCAGAGTTGGCCACTGTCATTTGATATGAAGAAGTCTGTATCTACATTATATAAAACTCAAAGGTGACTGACTGACTGACTGATATGATATAGTGATCTGTCAACGCACAGCCCAAACTACTGGACAGATCAGGCTGAAATTTGGCATGCATATAAATTATATGACGTAGTGGATGACTACGAGAAGCTAAGGAAGGATTTTTGGAAATGCCACTTTTAAAGGGGTGAAATAGGGGATGCAAGTTTTACTTGTTAATACGAGCGAAGCCGCGAGCACCCACTAGTTGTTTACTTTAATTATACCCTACCCCGTAGATGATAGTATAAAAGACACCTCACCTCTCGTTCAATATTCTCCAAGACCATTTCGTTAACGTGAGGCATACAGAAGCGAGCTCGGGCCAGAATCATAAAGCAGTTACGCATGTCTTCGCGGAAACAACGGTACATCCTGACAACAAAATATACAATAAATAATAAACGTAAACAAATAATTTGCCTATATCAATCAATCATACAAGAGGCTCATATTAGTATGCGTAGGTAAATACTAACGTATAGGTACCTATGTACGAATGGGATATACCTACTTAGTAATTTGTATTCGTTTTTATGCTTACTATAAGTGCTTATGATGCAGCTATCAGAAATACGCAGGTTCGAATCCTGCGGGTTGAGATTATTTTCGATCATTTTTCAATAAAAAGTTTAAGTTAAACAACCTAACATTTGTCTAGTTTTTTATAACTTGTTGTGCATTTGTGGACCTAAGTGTGATTGTTGACATTAAAAGATATATTATCATAGTGTTTGGCAGGTAAGGAGTAGAGTATTGCCTGAGTCATATAAGTATATAGGTATATCTCTCTTTCTCTCTACATAGGCTACTTTTTATCTCGATAAAACGCCCACCAATTGATACAATCTTCTCTGAGAAATTATGTATACCTACATACATATACATAGCTGTCCATTTCATGAGTTTCTTGCCAGTGTTAGCTAGATGGAGCCTGTTCCTCGTCTATTGTAGAGACGATAGAGAAGACAACACAATTTTTTCCTTGTTAGGAGATCGGTCACCTAAATCAAGTCTTTGAAAATAGCTTCTAATGTCGCAGACCAATAGGTGTTTGTTGTTATGTTTGTATGTTTGATAAATGATCTGGATAAAACGTCCAATACTTACTGACTCTATGGCACAGCGACCCGAAGTGGGCCTCCAGCACAAGAGAATGCCTTCTTTGCCGGTCTTGGGCTGCCACTTGCCAGTCTGCAACTCCAAGTTCCTGCAAGTCAGCTACTACGGCGTCTCTCCAGCGGTATCTGGGTCGACCGCCAGGGCGTCGTCGTCGTGGGTCGTCTGCCAGTCCCCAAGGGGGAGCTGGTAGGTCCTCAGCGAGCTTGCGCTCTTTAGAGGGGCTGGGCGCCGGGGTACGCTGACCCCGGGGAAGTTCACGCACACACACGACGAGTCGCTCTGTCCGGCGGCGCACCAGCGACGGTCGGCGTTGTTCGACGCGTCGACGCCGAGTCGCTCAGTCCGCGCGGCGTACCAGCAGCGGCGGCGTTGCTCCACGTGGACGACGTCGAGTCGCCAGTCCGCGGGGCGCACCAGCAGCGGCGGCGTTGCTCGAAGTGGTGTGGTGATGTGTGGCGATGTGCCGATGGCGAATGTGCCTGTCGCTGCGGCGCTTTCCTATAGCGCCGGGACGACAGGCTGTAGTTCCTGGAGTGATGCAGGCGCGTCGACCTCCCGCTCGGGAGCAGCAGCACGCGGCGCACGCACCCTCACGGGAGGGAACGGCCTGCAACGTGACGGACGACTAGTGCGCGCGACGACTCAACGGGAACTTTCAGACCACTCGGGATTCCAAGATACGCTTTTTTGGCATGACGTTGTTCCCCGATTCTTTCTAGGTGGCCCATACAGTGAAGTCTAAGTCTTGAAGTCGCCATTAAAACGTCCAATAAATTGATATAAACTTAAATATAGATAAATAAAAATAAAATAAAATAAAATAGCCTTTTATTGCCCAGAAATAAGCTTAAGTATGTAAAAAATCACAAAAATAAAATTAGTTTTTAAATATCGCTAGAATAAAATAGTAATTGGTATATAATTGCTTAGGGCACCCAAAACTTGGTGAAGGCCTCTTTCATGTGTGTCCACAGTTTCCTGTCTTGCGCCTGTCTCGTCCATGTGACCCCCGCTACTTGCGTGATGTCGTCGCTCCACCTGCTGCGTGGGCGGCCGCGTCCCCTGGTGCAGTCGCGTGGGTACCAGTGTAGGACGCGCGCGCTCCACCGGTCATCTGAGCTTCGAGCAAGATGTCCCGCCCATTTCCACTTGAGCTTACAGAGCATTGATACTGAGTCGATGAGTTTTGTTTTCTTTCTTATCTCTGCGTTTGGTACTCGGTCGTTCAGTTTCAGACCCAGCATCGAACGCTCTGCAGATCTTTGGAATGTGGCTATTTTATGTATCAACTTCTTTGTTAAAGCCCAGGTCTGGCAACCATAAAGAAAGCATGGCAGTATGGTATTGTCCATCAAACGTTTTTTGAGATGTATGGGCATTTTACTCTTGAATATATCCTTATTGGCCCAGTATTTTTCCACGCTATTGCGATACGCCGGTCAATTTCTTTAGCAGTAGAGTCGTGCATCGTTATGAGCTGGCCCAAGTATACATATTCGCTGACATACCTACTCTATATTGGTTTCCTCAAGTTTAATAGGAACTTTATCTCCATTGGTCACTACTTTGGTTTTTGAGAAGTTCATGTAGAGTCCTATTGTTTGACTCTTTATATTTAGGGTAGAGAGCATTTCTTGTAGTTTATTAGGCGAGTCTGCCAAGATTATTATGTCATCGGCGAAACGGAGGTGGGTCATTAATTCGCCGTTTATACTGATGCCGTGATTAGACCAGTCTAGATTTCGGAACATTGTTTCTAGTATCGCTGTTAAAAGCTTTGGGGACACTGGGTCTCCTTGTTTTACCCCTCTTTTTACTGCAAACGCTGGCCCTATTCTCTCTGTTTTTATTTTGGCTTGACACTTGCTGTAGATGGCTTTTAAAATTCCTATGTATTTTTCATTGATGCCTTGTTTTCTCAAACTCTCCCAAAGGTATTTATGCGAAATACTATCGAACGCTTTGGTGTAATCAACGAACGCTAGATATAGAGTTTTCTGGTACTCGTTACACTTTTCTATGCATTGCGTCAGAGTGGAGATATGGTCTATTGTGGAGTATCCCTTTCTGAACCCGGCTTGCTCCCGTGGCTGCTGTTCATCTAAGGCTATTGTTATTCTGTTCAATATTATTGATGAGAACAGTTTATATAGAGTTGGCAACAAACTTATTGGTCTCTGTAATTGTCCATCATGTGCGGGTTGCCTTTTTTGTACAACAAGGTAATTATAGAGTATTGCCAATCCACAGGAATCTCTTCGTTCTCAATAATATCATTAAACAGTCTTGTTAGTTGCGGTGTCAGGGGCTCTACCATAGCGATCTATCTAATATAGATACCAATGCCATAAAGTATACTTACTCATACATTTCCTTGGCCAGTTTCCGTAGCTCTCTACCGGTGGCCATAGCTGTCCATTTCATGAGTTTCTTGCCAGTGTTAGCTAGATGGAGCCTGTTTCGCATCTGCTGTAGCGACACCAGAGACGGCATGCAAGCGTAGCGGACCGCTGTAGTTCCTTTTGTATCGTCGTCATCTAAAACACAAATAACGAACGGTAATTCCTTTGCCTTCATGTACATGTGTGACGTCACAGCCAGCCCCAACGGAAGACGAGCATAATACCTAGTTGGGGCTGTGTTGTGCCCCATTTTATGTTCCTTATTGTAGTGTTTTTCTTATACATTCTGCAATAAGGTATCTTTCTATATGTTTTTCTTTCTAATTAGGTACAAAAAAGGAACCGATTTCATGGCGTTGATACCTACCTAAGTACATAATACTGTATATGTATATTAACCCTTTTGAATATCTACTTAAATTTTCTGATCCACTTTTCTTTAAGTACAAATGATGTATACTAGTCTAATGATTTTTGTGTAAATAAAGTAAATATTATTATATTAAATAATACTAAGAATTTACGAGGTTCGAAAATATACTCAAACTCATTTATATCACGAAAACCAATGAAACGATTTTCACAAATCCTAACCTATTTTCTTAAATTGTATACGTTAGACTTATATATCATTATAATAGGTCTTTAAGTACCTACCTATGAAATTGCCGTTTTTTTTCTAACATTTTAATCTGTTTGTAACTTCTACGTACCTACAGCTATATTTTTTCCAAATATATTTTTTATTGTATCAATTGTTGAATTATGTACCTTTTAGATAAAAAAAAATGTATTACTAGTGCATATAACTTATAGGGAAGTCATTGAAAACACCTCTTTCAATGTGTCGTCGGTTTCACTACTTTAACTAGGTACATTTTTATCATATACTCTGTTTTTGAGAAATTGATATACGAAGTGCATAGCTTTTTTCCACCTAACTATAGTTATCAATTGCATCTAAATCTGTTCAGACATTTCCATACAAACATTTTGAATGTTTGTATGGAAATATCATTTTTCTCAAATTCATCATACAAATCAGCAATTTTATGGAATAAGAATAAGAATAAAATAAATTTATTGCCACATGAAACATAAAATAGACACACAATAAAAAAACAAGAGTACAAACAAGAAGTTTCATGTCACAATCCGGCCCCAACTCAGCATGTGCTGGATGCAAGCATCCAGCGCTGATCTTCCGTTGGGACCGGCGGGTGACGTCACGCACGTAGATATATCATAATACACGGAACAACATAAATAACATAAACATAATACAGCAAAGTAGAAATACACACACAGAAAAATATCACAGACAGATAGGCAATGAATTATAGTAGGTAACTATATATTGAGTGCATTAACAAATAAACATAACAAAACAATGGATTAAAATACGTTAACTAAAGAAAAAAAAACAAACAATCTACAAACTAATTATCCAAGTAATAATAATGAACAACTAGAAATTGGCCTCCACTGCACTACTAACTATTAGGTATGTGCAGGATAGGTAGCCAATATAACAACACTCTCGCCATAGTACAAGCGTAATTGTAATACATATTATTAAAAAAAAACTAACATATTTAACTTAACCAAATCATAATTAACAAATTGTATAGCCTCCAAAGAAACACTAAATATTAAGTGCAGATTAGGTAACAAAAATACCGATATGTACACACTCTAAATAATATATATTATAGTATCTAGGTATAATACACGCATATTGTTTTGTTTACCAAATAAACTAAAACTAATTACATATGTGCGCTCACGGGACGAGACGTAAGTAAGTAACATTTTATGTAGTGATACTGCGACGAGCCTCCGCACCAAATATTTTTATAAGATCTAGGTAGCTCAGATCGCACGCGCAGAGCAGGAGTCCCAGTATCCCGGCGAACGAAAATAAGTCCTCGTCGGGTCCAGACGTATTTGTATCCTTGAGATGGAGCCGCTTCGCGCGCTTTGAAAAACATATTTTTGTTGTATCTCGACAAGCGCTCGTGTACGTGGAACTTGACAGGCGGCGAGGTGAGGCCCATGCCATCCGTAGTCAGGCCGCGGCGAACGCGCGCAGCTTGAAGAAGCGAGTCGCGAACCTGCTGGCGGGATACTCTCAATATCAAAGGTCGCGGGCGCGGGCGCATTGCCGCCGCTGCTGCCTCCTTCTCGTTCGTGCCGGCGGTGATAGATAGCGCGCGTTTAATACCAGCTCTTTCCACAGAAATAATATCATGTTCCGCTAGCGACACACCCAACTTAGAAGCAATCAATTTGACGAGCCGACACACGTTCTCACCCTGCTCCTCCGGTACACCCGATATCTCGAGGTCATTTGCATATGACACCTGATCGCGATCATTCAGCTCCAATTTTAGATTATCAACTGTGGCGCGCAGCTGATCTATGATTGTATTATCGCACTGCTCTGAAGTCGGCTTAGCCTCCAAAATCGACAACCTGGATTCTACTGCGTCCAAGCGGCTAATGTTTGTGTTTCTGCTCGGTGCAGACGGACCTCCCGCAACACTTCTCTTATCTCCGCCGACACATCGGGGGCTCCGGGTGAATGAATAAAACCCGCCCCGTCTCCTCGCACTGGTTCCTCTGTGTTGTCCTTCCGCGGAGTGTGCACCTTGCACTCGGGGCACTGCCATGACGTTGAAATTTTAGCATCCTTGGATATGTTGACACAGGCTCGGTGATAAACAGAGGAACATTTTGAACATTTAGCGTTATCTACACTGCTGGTGAAGCGGCGACGGCAGGCTCTGCACTTAACACTCATTTTATCGATTAAGTATAAAAGAAGGGAGTGTAATTAATGGCGCACTAAGTTCAGTGATACGATGATAGTTTGGTAATGGTATCTACCCTCTTCTTGCTTTGGTAGTGAAAAAAATTACTGATAAACACTACGTATTTTGGTCACGAATTTAAAGTTTTATATGCACTAAAATAGCACTATTTATCGACAAAACAATGCCACACCATGTCAACAATGTTCTAGGTTTCGGACAGTAACTGATCCCGGTATGTAAACAAAGTTATAGAATTTAAATGACGGAGCACAAAAATATGCGTAGGTACGATATCGTCGTCCGTGACGTCACTCGACCTAATAGGTAAAGACCTAATATTACTAACTAGTTTATCAGTTTAATGAATATTTACTACCACTATTCGCTGTCGAGAAACCCGTGAATATACATTTATATACACAAACAATTATCATTATTATAACATTTTATCTACCTATAAAGGTATGAATGTAGGTAGAATAGTCTTTTTTTTAAATAATGAGCATGTCCAGGCAGTGTTAGTATCCTACAAATGTCTGCTACATTTGACCACCACTTCTCATAAATCGACAGTTAGTATCCTACAAACGTCTGCTACATTTGACCACCACTTCTCATAAATCGACACGCAAAAGCGACACTGAAAGTGGCGATTGCCTGTATCATCATCATCATCATCATCAACCTGTTATCGCCCACTGCTGAGCATAGGCCTCTCTTCTAGTACGCCACTCATCCTGGTCCTGCGCAGATTGAATCCAGGTGCTCCCTGCTATGATTGCCTCTTATTGAATGTTCAGTGAAATAATAATTAAAGAAGTTACCGTCATCTCCTCCGAACATTTTGGCAAGAGTTTTTTTTAATTTATCTAGTATTTAAATCAAACAATAAACTTTATAATAATGTGTATCGAAATTTTCGCGCCTATTTTCACTATCTTGTATTTCACATGTTTTAGTACTGAAACTATTTAAAAATAACTTAGATCATGATATAAATAAGTAATCTGTTAATTTTCCCATGGTTTTGGTATTGAAAAAGTGAATATTTTAATTAATAAACTAAGAAATATTACAACACGCTTGCTTTCACATGATTTTTATTTTGGTAAATCTTGACATGTTGTCAAGTAAATTTCTTTCAGCGAATGTATGTATTTGTCAAGAAGATTATAATCACCTGAAACAGCGTTTATTAGGTATAATAAAATCAATCTTTTTTATAATATAATTATAAGTAGTATTATTAGGCATGTGACGATGCCCAGCAATAAACAATGAGAGATGCGTATACTTCCCTTTAGTTTCGACCAATCAGCGCCTTCCTAGTCTCCGCCAATCACAGGTTACCTTGTCGTCCAATCAGAGCACTCTTTGGTCGCCAGAGAGGGTGGTGGATCACTTTCCGTCATAGCGTCGTAACTTCTCAAACTGAGCGCACGTTTTTGAATTAACGTGTTTCGAGCAATTTCTTTTTAATTTTCAAGTTTTAAAGAATCTTTATCGGTTGTTATCCGAACAATCTTTCTAGAAGTCTTTCGGAAAGACCTAGCATAGTGATTTTTAGTGCGCGATGAAGTGTTATTCCGCAATATTTTTGAATTTTAATATAACAGTGTTTTCTAAAAACCGCATGGACTGTTTGAGTGCGCGAATTAGTGTTTTTATCGAACATTTTTAAATTTGAATATAACGGCGTTTTCGAAAAGACGTATGAACTGTTTCAGTGCGCGACCACGTGTTATTTTGGAACATTTTTAAATTTAAATACAACAGTGTTCTCGGAGAACCAAATGGACTGTCTTAGTGAGTGATTGAGTAAAAATATTCGAAAATAGCTTAAGGACCATGAGTGATTACGCGGTGCTCGACCGATAATCGGGCCTTATCAGCTAAGGATCAGGGCAGTGAGCACACTGCTTCGCCCAGATCCATGGCGGATCTTTGGTGCGGTGCCAAGCGGCCGCGGTCGTCTATCCATCGACAATTCGGTGAGTCCAATCCAATTATTCAGAACTTGATATCCCAAGTGAACGTTTTGACAGATTATTTCCAAAGTCTGCATTCGAATCAGACTAATTGTACGCCTTCATTGAACCGTCCCGTGTCAACTGCTCTGCGCATCCTGAATCCAGGTCAAATGAATACATCGTTAAAAGCTCCAACAGTTCCCAAAACCAACCCAAAATGTAAATTAAATTAAATGAGGAGCTATAATTGAAACAAGCAAGTGCCATGCAAAGACTGATTTTATTCATCTACCATCATTTCCAATTATCTATCAAAATATTAAATATATTATAATTACCTACCCACAACTCCCTTTTTGAATAAAATAAAATTTAACATGCTAATTGAGTTTACACAAAACAAAATCGTTAGTACCTACCTTAAGTTTAATTATTAATGATGTTAGAACAATACGTTTTTTTTGTGATTATTTTGAAGTTACATAAATGATCCTCATTATCCTCTTTTGAACAAAAGAAAATATGGTACCAATATAGAAAAAATAATATATGGTATTAAAAGTTCATTATGAATTATTAAAATTATTTTTACATCGAGCTTGCTTAAATCATTTACAAAATATCTGCAAAATCGCGCGCCTGACTCACTATAACCGGTTCGCGGCCGCCTGTGACGTCATCGAAATCATACGCACCATACAACTTATCACATCGCTCCGGACGCAAACAACTATCAAGCATTATTTGTTTTCTATTTCGACGTATTATCGTTCCCGTGCACATTTTTAGCAAATAATGATCTGGGGCCTTTTGTACCTACTATTTTGGCATTTACCCAGTTCCCGCCAATACGAACTTTAACTATTTGATACCTAACAGTTTTAAATTTTTACTACCTCGGTGTAAGGTTCGTTTGATTAAAATCCGACGTTGATTTCAATGGCGTCTTTATTATCTTGCGTCTTACTCTAACATACAGTTTTTGATATACATCTATCTCGTTTTCACAAGCACGACGTTGCTTGTGCGTATCGCTGGATGTCGTTCCAGTCGACAGGGTTCTATACTTAGTTCAATTCAATAACGTTTTCGTAAAGACAACATAGATGGCGCTTACATGCCCTTGAAATTTACAAATAAATTCGTAATTTGTTTTAAATTTCACATCCTCGCATGCTCTTCTTTTAACTTGGCATTTCTTTAATCTTTCATACTCGTGTTATACAATATTATTTTCAACTCTTTCATTCTGATCTCCCTTTCATGCCAAACCTTAAATTATGATAACCCATAAACTTATAAATTAAACAAAACAAAACTTAAATATACATTCTAACTTGTTACATCCCTATTTAACATAACTAAACCTTTAACTAAATTTACAACAAAAAAAAACTAAATTTATTTTACAATTATTTTAAATGTAAAAAGCAACTTGTTATGAATTTACTTATTCTATTCATAAACAACATTACATATTTTTTTTAACATTTCTTTACATCTAAAGTTACTAAAATATATTGTTCACATATTCTACTTACTTATGTACAAACTTGAAAGTATTTTAGTGTTTAATTTACAATTTATTTACTTTGATACTATGGTTGGCTATTACTACTATGTACAAACATAGGTTTACAAAAAAAAATACATTACAAACTACTTAATTTTCAAATAAGCTATTTCTTTACTCTACTATTCTTACATTATACCTACTTTATGTGTGAAAATGCAGAAAATTTTATACAATTATATTATATCTATTCGAACTTTATAAAATTACTATTAACTAACTGAAACTTAAACACTTTCTACTCACTTAAAGTATTGCAAACTAAAGTATTGCAATGATCTACAAATTGATTAAATCTTAGTTTACTATCTATTTACAAATACACATACATAGTTAGTTAATACATATATCTTTAACATTATAAATCTCACATAGGTAGGTACTATATAAATCTTAAATTAACACTTCTTATTGTAGATAAGGTCACTTTCACTATTGCTTCACAAGAAAACTATTCACATATGTACATACATAACTATAAATGTGTTTCTTCATATACAGTACATACTAGTCCAACTTTATATATTATATCTTCTTGGTTTCTTTGTAATGCGACCTCCTCTGGTCACAAATTGGATCCTGCCTTCATCATCATTGGTATTGTTGCCATCATGTGTGTTGTTGTCATTATCATGGGTATGTGGCTATGTACTATTTGTATCCATATGATTGTTATTACCTGAAAGATCTGAAATAGAATCTAGATTAAGGGGAGGGATTAATGGTTTCAGGAACATAACATGTACAATTTTCTTCTTGGTAGGCTGACGAACATTGTGTATTTTGTAGCATACTGATCCAATTTTCTTGATTATCTGATATGGCCCTTTGAACTTGGGTGTCAATTTGGTGTCTGTGGCTTGTGGCCATTCATACATTACATAATCATTTATTTGAAAATCATGGTCATTCCTTTGCAAGTCAAATCTTGCTTTATTTTTCGAATTTGCTGTGGCTGTATTTTGTAACACAGTGTTTCTTGCTTCTGAAAGATAATCTAGTTGATTATCACGTTCCATTTCTGGTATAATTGTGACAATTAATATCTCATTTGGTGATATTCTTGGGTGAAAACCATGTAATAAATAAAATGGTGAATATCCGGTAGTATGTTGTTTAGCTGTATTTATGCATAGCATTTCCATGGGTAACAATTTATCCCAATCTTTCTCATTTTCGAATGCCATTTTTGTCAGTACTGTGACAATTGTAGCATTTGCCCTTTCTATGAGTCCATTACTTTGTGGTGTGTATGGTGTGGTCGGTAAATGCTCTATGCCATACTTATTGAAAAACTTTTGTGTACTTACTATGGCTCATGAAACATGGTGCTTGATCTGATATGTATGTCAATGGTTCTCCATAACGGAAAATTATATCAATTTCAAGGGTTTCCATTACATCATTTGCTGATAATGAACATGTTGGTTTTGCAATATGAACCTTGTCGCATGATCTATGTGAACAATAATATAAGTGTTACCTGCTTCTGTCTGAGGTAATGCAACTATGTGGTCAGCTGATATGATCTCCATTGGATTTTCAGGAATGCTTCGTTTACCCATTAGTCCATATGCAAGTTTGGTGTGTCTGTTCGTTGCTGCACAGGTTATACTAACTGCTGCACATATCACTTTGATGAAATTATCAGACTGTTGTGCTAATTTTAATTTTTCATCGTTGCTAGTTGCAATTATTGCCATACATAAAAATTGTAATGGGTATCGTGACAAATGATCTGCAATAACATTCTGTTTACCTGGTCTGTGTACTGGCGTAAAATCAAATGATGCTAAATCAAATCAATGACATAACATATGTATCTATAATCTATAATCGTCTATTTTTTATTTCGAGATATTTTTTGTAAACAAAGGTGTTGACTGTGCAAAATAACTGCACGAAAATCGTGCAGTTACTATTTTGACGATTTCACGGTTTTTATTTATCTTATAAAAATAAGGCGATAGCTAGAATTATTCAAACGATTATGCAGTATTGACTTTTATACGATTGTTCTTCTAAAGAAAATTAAAATTATCTAAATCTTTTTTCGTGCAGTTTTTTTTGTATACTTCAACACTACAGAGACGCGGAACATTTCGTAGAGTTGCCATATTATTTTATTCGTGCTTCGTATTTCGGACTCGAATGTGTCTCGCTGTGTTTGCTTTCTTGGTGTTTTCTGTAGTTTATTTGTTGTTAACATTGTTATTTCTGTTGTTTTTGTTATTATTTGTTATTGTTGGTTTTGTTAAGTTTTTAATTTGACAAAAACATGGAGCCTCAGCCTGGCCCCTCGACAATAAAACATGATTTGTCGCCAGCTAAAAAAAGAGCTCGGATAGCTTTTAGTACCTATCTCTGAAAAAGTGATGGTAATGAACGTGTACAAAAAGACGTATGAGTCGTGGCTCAAAAACATTGAATTCGACCCAACAATGATAAAAGCACAATTGTTGGAAATTGTAGGTAAAAACAAGACCCATTTCAACAAATATGTTGTGGATGAGTTGGCTGCCCTGCATGGTGTAACCATACTACGTCTGCCCCCGTACCATTGTGAGCTCAATCCCATAGAGTTAGTGTGGGCACAAGTAAAGAGACAAGTCGCAAAAAATAATAAAACCTTTAAAATGGCGGAATTAAAGCAATTGTTTGATGAAGCCTTGAGACACTTGCCATGAGACTTCGCAGAAATGGGCCGACTGTATTAATCACACAATCAAAGAGGAAGACAAAATGTTTCAACTTGACCACATCATTGATGAAGTTACTGATCGATTTATTATAAATGTGAATGACACAGATTCAGATTCGAATATCTCTTCGGATAGTGAATAAATTTATGTAATGAACATACGGTGTTTTTAATGTCCTGATTTTGATTGAGCACACAGTTAAAAAGCCACTTTGCACTCTTGTATATCAAATAACTATTCTAAATATTTTTTCTTGTGTTAGGTAAATAATAAAAACAAGCCTTAACTACAACTTGCCTGATGTTAAGAAACGTTATAATCTACGATCTAGCGCGCTTGCCTAGAAGAAACCGGTTTACTCTCGACTTGAAGACCGACAATTTATAGTTCAAGGGGAATAGAGATTCGGGCAAGGAGTAAATTTATCAAATTGTGTTTATTTGCGCTCGCTTAGCCGTAGGTAAAAGATAACTTCATAAGGAAACCGATATCTATAACGACCAACAGTAATGTAATGATGAATTAGGTCCTAAATCTACAAAGATTTACACTAATACTCTAATTTTCAACTGAAAATTAGATTTTAAATACCTTGACCGTTATTTAAAACTTAATCAATTAAGAGTGGCAACCGTGTTTTCCGCTTCCTTTTTCCCTCTCTTTCGA
Source organism: Macaria notata (assembly GCA_927399415.1). Taxonomy (NCBI): domain Eukaryota; kingdom Metazoa; phylum Arthropoda; class Insecta; order Lepidoptera; family Geometridae; genus Macaria; species Macaria notata. The sequence goes on along the minus strand of OV656750.1, from coordinate 569,241 downwards.
TCTTTGTGCACTTTTATCGTTCTGTCTCACTCGCACACTCTCACCAACAGGCGACCGAACCATGAAGGTGAAGATGGTTCGACCTCTTTTCATTGGCGTCGAGTTTTCCGCTGCGACAAGTCGCTAGTCTTGGAGCAAAAGTGAAATATTAATTTTTTATTGAAATTCAAAATTTCAATTTGTAAGTGTGCCTTTTCCAATGGAAAGCAGTAAGTTTAATTCCACTTGACTTTATTGGTAAAGTGATTTTTAACGGTGTTACCGTTCGACTTTACCATTTGACTTGTTTCCTTTTATTATAAATAATTTTATTACCCTCAATTTTCTTGCATGATCTATTTTTTTTGCTTGACTTTAATATTGTGTACTTGGAAACTGAATTATACAATTTTTCTTTAATATCTACCCTCAGAATATATTTAATCAATAATTTTTAACGTAATGTTCAAAATTATTTGTGGATTGCATTTCAGTAATTTTAATACTTGTATGTGTATTGTATATGTACCCCGTACATAGGACGTAGCTAATACTGTGTTTTACGAGTAAAATTATATTCACGAGTGATCAAACTAGAATTTCAATTCGATGAATCACGAATATGCGCCGTCGCTGAGGTAAAAAAAGGGGGGGCGAGTATGCATCATTGTTAAAAACGATCCTAGATAATTTCACAAGATATGAACCTCGCAGGTTCACGCAGTATTTTTCTAATGCAGATAAATGATGTTCTAATACAATAGGGTAACCGTCATGTCTTTTTTACATCTAAATTTAATAGTGTTAATTTACTTTGCTTACAATTCAATAATTTTACTAAGTGCATAGCATGTATCGGAAGGATCCTCACCGTGTAATGTTATTTGTGGCAGAAAAAGTGACTAATAGTTAAAAATTATGGCTTTTCAAGTCCATAATTTAAGAAACTGTGATAGATAAGAGTTAAATTTGTAACATTACAATACAGTGCAAATTATACATATACATATGTGCTTATAATAAATAAATTCCGATTATAGCTAAGAACCGGGAATACGGATCTTGATATCTTTTTTTTGCAAAATGGAACCAATGGTTTTGTCTCTTTTTCTTGTTCGATTCTTATGTTCGATTTAACTAATAGCTGACGTATTATATTTATAAACAAATATACAGTTAATTAGTGTATACTTACTCAATTGAAGTGAACGTGGAGTTTTACTGCAATTTCGTTAACCTGTGACAATTACTCTATTCATCTCACTTGAAATTGATAAAAAGGTAAGCGTTCCCCTCGACGGGGCAAGCTAATCATGTCGTAACTTCGTAGGATCGTCTGCCATACATATTATCCTCCAAAACAAAGTAAAAATACTCGCCACTTCTCGCAAATACACGCTAGTTAAGTATGTCATACCCTCGCAGGGTACTCTAAAGACATGCTGTGGTCTGTGCCCAGCCCTCGCAGGGCTGTGGTCATAACGGCCCCTATACAAAGCTTTCCCACGCAGGGATATTGTCTAACATATTGTGCTGTGATGCACTGTAAATCTATTCGTAAGCCCTAAGAGGCTCATTAGGTAGGACCCTCGCAGGGTACTCTAAAGACATGCTGTGGTCTGTACCCAGCCCTCGCAGGGCTGTGGTCATAACGGCCCCTATACAAAGCTCCCACGCAGGGATCTTGTCTAACATATTGTGCTGTGATGCACTGTAAATCTATTCGTAAGCCCTCAGAGGCTCATTATGTAGGACCCTCGCAGGGTACTCTAAAGACATGCTGTGGTCTGTACCCAGCCCTCGCAGGGCTGTGGTCTTAACGGCCCCTATACAAAGCTTTCCCACGCAGGGATCTTGTCTAACATATTGTGCTGTGATGCACTTTAAATCTATTCGTAAGCCCTCACAAAGGGAGGCTCATTATGTAGGACCCTCGCAGGGTACTCTAAAGACATGCTGTGGTCTTTACCCAGCCCTCGCAGGGCTGTGGTCATAACGACCCCTATACAAAGCTTTCCCACGCAGGGATCTTGTCTAACATATTGTGCTGTGATACACTCTATTTCTATTCGTAAGCCCTCACAAAGGGAGGCTCATTATGTAGGACCCTCGCAGGGTATTCTCCTGACATATTGTTCTCTAACAAAGTGTAAGACTACTCGCAGCCTCTCACAAAGACAAGCTAATCATACCGGACCCTCGTAGGGTATTTTGAAGACATGCTGTGGTCTGGACCTAGCCCTCGCAGGGCTGTGGTCATAACGACCCCTATACAGAGCCATCCCTCGCAGGGATCTGGTAACAACTCAAAGGTATTCGCATTTCTAATCATATCTATTATGGAGTCAGTTTTGAGACCGATAAAGTATTCAGCGCAGAGCTAAACTTCCAGCAACGTTAATTATTATTGTAGTACATGGCAAACTGCTGGTTAAGTATAAAGATATATTATGACAATATCTTTGCAAGCCAGCTTAAATATCTTGTCAGCAGATAGCATGGATGGAAGCATACGCTTAGCCTAGCTTAACTTAACCTAGTGCTAAAATATGACATTGTTTCAAAACCTCAAAGGCCTAATGCCGATCATACGATTTAAATCTATAGAATCTAAAGCAATATCGCATTACTGATTGCTTATATTTTATCTGGAAGTACTGAAGGTTGCTTTACCGTATCCAAGCTTCTTATAAACTATGCTCTCAGCTTCTGGAGCCCTGGCCTTGGAAATTATATTTTCAATTAGGGATACGAATAATTTTGTCGCCACAAAACTGATAAATACTGATACATGAAACATTCTGATAAATGTATACGTGTAGGTACTGTCTTTACCTACCTGACAGTTACAAAGATACTGGCGTTACGAATATAAAATAACTACGACACTAACAGAAGGTTTCTAAGGTTAATTTAGCTAAAGAAATACCTAAATCTCGCAAAGCTGCCTTCCGTTTTGCTCTCAGCCTGACTTTCAAAGATGTGACATCACTAATGAAATAGAACTTAATATATCCGTAAAAGTAAATGGCAAGAAGGTAAGTAAATTAATATTTGTAACCTGGATAAACGCCTTATACGAGTAATACATAGTATTATACATACGTAATAGACACCATGAACGTCAGGTGTGGCAAGCGAGGAAAATCTTATTTCGTATTCAAGTTTCTTCCTCCTGCGTTGTCTTGTATTTCTGGGAATAACCCGTAGAATATGAATATTCAAAATAAATGTTCTCTGCCTTATGGATATACTTGTTCAAAGAGTTTCTTAACTACCTGTTAAGCTTAGTCTTAGTCTAGACTTAGTAAATGCAAAATAAACCATATCCATAGGCACGATCAACGTCAAAGTTTATGTGTCTGAACAGTGCTTGTAAATTGCTTTCTTAATGCAAATAAGCATACAGGCTTTTGATTCATTTGTATTCCATTGATTAAACTTGACAGTGTAATTCATTCCATGGAAACACAACAGTGCCATACCGATCACCTATAAGTAGCTGGACATAAGTAGCTAGGTCATCATCATCATTATCCTGATAGCACCTATATCCAAAAAGGACTAAAGAGATCTAATGCTCAGTCTAAATAGTGATCATCTTCATGTCACCGGACTAAATCGGTTTGATATTGATACCATATGGGTAACATTCTTGCGGACGTGAATGTACACACATATACCCTGGCGTGGGTATATCCGTTACCCTTTTGTAGTTACGAAAATGTTTCAACCGACAACATCTCAATTTAGAGCCTTTTGGCTGGCCGCGTGCCCTCCTAAACGTTCTAAATACTAACTACTATCTACCTGTCAGAATACAGAATATAAAGCTAGCTTGGCAAAATGTTAAGTTGATTAGACAAAATCACAACTGGAAAAAACCTGGCGTAAAATGGCACGAGGTATTTAATATGAGCTGATGATGATAACATTTTTCCATTTGTACCAAAATTGGCATTATTTTTCTTTTTTTAAGGCTTACTACTTTAATAACAGATTTATTCAATTTACATGCTACATTTTGTTATAAATCCGTGGTACCTATATGGACTAATGTTTTAAATGATATTACCGTGTCGTAGGCCCATGGAAATTGAGCTTATGCACCAGTATGTCATCATACCCAATACATCCAACTATCGCATTATAATATAAACTCTCTACGACACAGTTTTTTTTTACTAATGTAAGAGGCAGTGCAATTTGTAAAATGCAACATATTGTCTGTTTACAATAAATTTATCTTATCTGATCCTAGTTTAAAAACCTCCATGACTTGGTATTGGTTTTTAAAATATTTTCGACATTACATTCATTACAAAATCATTGCATTTTTACTTTGCTTGAGTCGCAAAAGTGCAAGAGTTAGCCTTGATAGCTGAGTACTCTTAACATTTAATCTAAGAATAACTGCTGTGCCCATACTAGTCGTAGTAACAACTGACACAACTAAGTAGCTATAGACAATCAGGACGAGAATTGTCTTAAAATCCTACTACCTACTTAGCTTCATCACTGTTGTGTAAAGCATAACTTTTCTTCATGTGAGCCATAGTATTATGACTCATATTAGTATTATGACCAAATATATTTATTGGTTTCACAAATCAATAAGAGCAGCTCTCTGGAGAGATATTATATCAGGTTCAAATTCATACCATCGGAAGTAGTAGTATTCTAAGTAGGTCTGACAAATTACTTCTGATAAAAGCCTGGCCAGGGTTGATTGGAGATCACTTAACATTCTTGTCCATCCCAAAGTAAAGATTTAAAATAATCCTTCTGTGATTATATTATTTAACTGATAAATGATTATTATTTTATAATAATAGCCTCAGTTCACTTACAGTCAACCCGATATAAGCTGTTATTTCTAGTCTGTCTAGTGCTGCTAGTAATTTTGATTACTTAGTTACTTCAATTAAAGTACTTATATTAGGAACTATGAATAAAATGTGATTACATCACTTTCTGTCTCTCGCACATTGATTGGTTTTATGTATGTATCTAAGGTACACCTACCTTATCTTTGACCTACATATACCTTCCTAGTACTTAGGTATCTATTACTTCTGTACATGTTCACATTGGCGTCTTTTACCCACCAGGCGATAACAGACACGTCTCAATTTATTAAGTTTTAAATAACGGTCAAGTTATTTAATAACGATGTTTTACCTGAAATAAAACATATATATTAAATACTTATCTTATTTAAAACTTACATTTTATTTCTGCCTGGTGTAAATTTCGACTCAATGAAAAGAAGTCGAACTATCTTCACCTTCATGGTTCGGTCGCCTGTTGGTGTGAGTGTGCGAGTGAGACAGAACGATAAAAGTGCACAAAGATCGAAAGAGAGGGAAAAAGGAAGCGGAAAACACGGTTGCCACTCTCAATTTATTAAGTTTTAAATAAGGTAAGTATTTAATATATGTTTTATTTCAGGTAAAACATCGTTAATATGAGTAAAATTACATGACAAATAAAACTTGATAATCACTGTTGTACAAAACTGTATGTAATATAAGCAACTGCATTTCACAGCAACAAACGAAAATTAGCTCTCATTTAATTCACCAATACCATCCCGATTGCATCATTCTGCCGAAAAAATCGGAGAATACATTGCGGGCATCATTTAATATCTGATCTAATCCAAATGGCCATCCTTCATCTGAAAATTGTACTTATTAGTTTTTTTAGGAATCCGTCTACATCAGCAGTACCTATGTTTACAATGCTGTTAAAGTTTTGCTAGTAATATTACTGTAACGATTGTAGCAAAAATAATTAGGTGGGTTTTAACTCTTCCTTGGAAGGTGAAATGTAGGTACAAGATGGGTGTAAGAATTATTTTCCCATCTCATAAAAATAGCTTACCATCAGTCGGAGTTTCAGATTCAAAAATATTATCTTCGCATTGAGAATCTGTAACATAAATCTGAACTGAAATAAAATGGAATACATTTTAGCTGCACTATAAGTTTCTCTACAACTGCATACTTATTGTAATAATTACTAACCAAAACTAGTAATAGAAAGCACATTTGATTCTTTAATAAATAAGCCATTTTATTAAAATATCTTGAAAATATTAAACAATAAATAAAATTTGATTTTCGCTCCACGGGTAAAAAACTTTGTCAATGTCAAAATATGTTACATTTTTTGACATTGTCATTTTTCGTGCATGTGCACGGGTGAAAATGAGCGTTTTCAAAAAAAAGTGAGGGAAAGAGAGGGATGATATAAAAAATCCTTGGTACCATTTCGAATTTGAAGCTGATAAATAAAATATCAAATTATAATAGATAGTTTGATTGACATATAATTTATGTACATGATAGATTTTGAAATGAAGCTTAATTGCTGGCAAATTTATATATTTTACTCACAGACAATAGGAAAAGAAAAAAAAATAAAAAAAAAAAATATTCTTTCTTCTTTAGTCTGAGATTTTACTAGAAAATATCACATTAGGTGACGAGGTGGAAAAAAATGTCTGTTTTGCGACCGTTTTAAAATTTATGTTTTTAATGAATTTTGTAGTAGTACACAAATGGTTTTAATCATATTGTAAATACTATCATACAAGCTATTTAAAAAGTGACAATATGAACAGCAGAATTAAATAATATAGAAGAAATACAAGTTTGAAGATCGGTTTTGACACAGGTGCCAAAGTAACCATTTCTTTCAAGATATAATTATTAATATGTCGTTTAATTGACAAAATACGTATCCCATTCTCGAAAATTACAACTATTCTACTCCATAAATTAAAATTATTTGTACCTCTTCATACTGAAAATCAGTATAAACTAAAAATATCCTCGTCGCAAAACAAGGTACAGTCGCAAAATCGACAGTCCAATGTATGTAAGGCTGAGCTTACACAATATGAGGGAATCCAATGAATTGAATTAAACCGAAAATTTCAAGGTACCTACTCTTTAAAATTAAAAGCATTTTAATTGAATTTAATTTCAGATTGTTAACTTCTTGATCTTTTTTTTTTAAGTATTTGATACCGTTTTTTAAACATCTCGTTCAGTTTTTTTAATTTTTCGTTGCTTATTAAAAAACGTCTGCATTTATTCATTAGATACACATTTTTATTTTTCAGTGCTTTGACAAAATTAGATTGTATTTCATCGTTATTATTGACCGGGTTTTTATGTTCTTGTTTAGTAGTCTTCGTGGTATTTTTTTGTTTCTGACTGGCTCTGCTAGCCTTTTTTTCTTCGCGCCATAATTTTCTCTTTTTTACAACTTCTTCTTCTGTCATTTCTGAAACTTTTCTCTTTTTAAATTTAATCCTTTGTAAATTTTTTAATCGTTGCTCCTCTAATATTTGTGAATCTGTTAGTTTTAATTTTTCTCGATACCTTCGAGATCGTTCTGCGCTAGTAAGCGGCATTGCGAAACTAAAAATTTAAACAATTTAAATATATTATCATGTATCATTAGCCTTATGGTGTCGGTTTTGCAACTTTCTTAGTCAGCCTGTAGGTCACGAGACAAAATGACGCAAAACCGACGTGCGCATCATTCCCGTTTTAGATTCAAAATTATTTTCTAGTTATAACATTAACCTACGCTTGTCAAGAAACCTAAATAGCATTACACTTATCTATTTGTCATGTTTTAAAAACGTTTCATTGATATGTACTCCCCTGTATTAGTCTGTAATTGTGTCTCAATTCCGACAGATGAAACGTAACGGCCGTAGGCTCACCTAAAACACGTGTGTAATCTTGCAAAGTCGTATGACAGACTAGTCACTAGTCTGCAATATAATATAAAATGGCGTCTTCGATGTTCCAGGTATAAGCGACCATTTAAAAGAGTAGAAAATCTATATTTACTTTTTAAAATAGTAGTTTTAATCGTGACAAAACTGACATGTCCGTTCGCTTCAACATTTAAAGAATTTTTGAAAATTAAACCTTATTTGGAGGAAGATAGAAGCTAGATTATAAACTATCGACAGCGATAAACAACTCAGTGACACATCTAACGATGCTAGATACTCAAGTTGCCATAGTACAAAATGTTTTCAGAATTGGTCCAAACTTAGATGAATTTGACTGGGGGACACACGAAAAACCCCTACTTTGGTTTATGAAATGGTTGTTATTTAAATATTATTACACTTAAAGTACACAAATATTCTATAGTTTACATAGTATTGTGTATGTTTCACAATTTTAATCACTAAAATAGCTAGCCAGATGTTTATTTATATTTATTATTTGATGTCAAACACAGGGGACACCTACAAACTGGGGGGTACACGTTTTTTTTGAAAACGCTCAAATAGAAAACGTTTTAAAATATGCTGAAACAAAACGTTTTAGCAGTATGTCATATCGTTGGTATTGGTGCTAAGAGATGGCGCTAGCTGCCTATGTTAACTTTTATAAACTTTGTTGTGATTGGTGGTAAAGTGAGAGAACATCTCTTTCTATTTCGACATCAGCCAAAATGGCCGAATTTCGTTGTGGTGCGCTGGACGTCTCGCGTATTTTGCGTTATGTCGCGTGTTATTTGATGTAAATAAACAAAATTATAGTAGTGCCGTACTCCCGCCTTTGTTCTGTGCTAGTGTGTTAAGTGTTAACAAAAGTGAAAAAGTTGCTATCACACGTTTACAAAAAAAGTGTTTTGTGTGTGTTTTTGTGTCGTGTTTTCGCTAACAACTGTATCGTACTAGTTTTTTTTGGATTTATGCACACTTGATTACGGTAAGTCGCCTTCCACGCCTCTGTTACAGTCCTGCGAAATAGTTTTCTAACTTTTGTGGAGCGTGTTTTGTGGCCATTCGTGAAGTTTTCACACATCCCTGTCCCTTTCCAAATAGTTATTTTTCCGTGCGTATGAGAGAGACGGCCGTGTATTAGTTACGCTGGTTTGTTTCTGTAGAAGCCCAGAAAGTATGCCGCGATGTTTTGGTGATAGGTAAACTGTGACCCATTACGAAATTTGTGATTTCTAGACTAAATACCGAGGTTTAGACGCGGGGACTGGTCGAGGCATCATACCCCGCGCGTGGGCTGCCTAGTGACTTCATAGTTCACATATTATGTGTAGTGTGCTCAATGTTTACTATCTGCACAATGCACTCAATACGGTTTTATCAAAAGAAGGGGAGATTACATGCCAGCTGTGTTTAGTTTATAGAGTTGGCAAGATTTATTGCATTCATTCTGTGCAGAGTTATATTTTTTTGAATAAAATTTACTCATGCACTAGTCATTAACAAAACAAACAATAAGACTTCTACATGCCTCTTGCTTAGAACTATTTACACTGGCAGTAATTAAGGAAATATTTGTAAGCAAACTAAGTAGAATAACAAAGGTAGGTTTTTTTTTTTTTTTTTTTTTTTTTTTTTTTTTTTTTTTTTTTTTTATTATTTGAATACATCTAACTCCCCAGGCGGTTTATGGGGGAACCTAATCTACGCTTTCTTACGAACTACTTTACAATTTTTCTTACAACCAACAACAACAAAGGTAGGTTGATGAGCACCAGATAATGGTACCAAGTATAAAATGTATTGGAGGTTAGCTTTATAATATAAATACATAAATAAAGCCCTTATGCATTTGTAAACAGAGGTAAAGATTTATGATTATATTGAGGTAAAACGTAACCTATGACACTTGTAAGACCTGCTACTACCTACATACCAAAAATCATGTGAATCCATTGAGCCTTGTTGAGTTGTGAATGTTTAAATAAACAGACAAACATTCTAAAACTGCTGAAACATGTTTTGTTATGGATTTAAACATGATTATTTATTTATCATATGGCATTTTTTTATATCTCTACTTCATAAATTTATTGGTTTTAAATACACAATCACATCTGCAGTTCTTTAAGGTTTTAAAATCCTCGCATTTGTCTGTCATACCTACTTGGTTAGAGGACAGTCAAATACTACATGCTGGACAGTCTGCTCGGGAGCTCCACATAGGCAACCTGGTGATTCACACCAATTCCATTTATTCCAGAAGTGGCTGCCCTACTCCAGTTCTAAATGTTTCTAACATGATTTAAAGTAGGTATGCTCAAACAATTTTTTTCTACGATATTAAGAAAAATATTTACTATACTATGTTAAGATTTTTGACCCCCAGCTTTATTATATGTGCACAGTTTATATTGTAAGTCTTCCTCAAGCATGTCATCAAAATTCAAATTTAGTTGCCATAGCCAAAATCAGCATTATTATTATTGTTTTATACATGATATACTCACACTTGACTACAACTCTCTCAATGTCAAGCAATTTTGTAATCTACAAAATAATGATTGTGTAACCCTAGGCAGCAGCAAAGCTTAACATCAGGCAGGCTGTAGTCAAACATAAACCTATCCCACGTAAAAAAAAACTAGTCGGCTACAGCTTAGCTATTATTGTAAAATTATCATTCAAGACCAAACCCTAGAAACTTCTAGCTAGTGTAAGACAAAGCATACAGTTAGTTGTACCCGCCAGGGCCAGCACATGCCCTTCATGGCACATGCCTCTCTGGGATGTCATGTGTGAAACACTGTTCTATACTTGTTTACTAGTACTACTAGGTATGTAGGTATTCACAAAATGTATGACACTTACTTGTGTAGAAGACATGTCTAAATTATCATTATAGTTGTTTCTTCAATTTTTATCCAATAATTAGATGGATAAACTCTTTATTGTTGACAAATATTAAAAACGAACAGTACATTACAATACAACAATTACAATATCACATAGTTACCCCGGTTTAACCTGTTTCATAATCCTATTGGTTTAATTGATAACCACCTTTTTTAGAAGTTGGTTGAATAGAGGAATAGTTCAAAAAGATAAAGATATTGATCATAAGCCATAAGTCTGGACATTCAAATTATAATTGATGCCACATTCTGTTAGTAACCCCATATATAATCTGTGAAACCATCCATATCATATATTTAAAGATATTTATATGAATTAAATATATTCTTTTCTGCCATTTCAGCTCAATAATATTAACAAACTTCCCTAACTAACATTAGCAGTCAACAACGACATTAATAATACCTAAATGGACCGGCCCTCTCAGTACTTTACCATCCAAAAATATAAGTAAGCATCGAAGTTCTAAGTAAGCATCGTAGCATAATTGTTAAAACGAGATAGGCAATACAAAAAGTCGCAAGAGAAAACGAGAAAACAATACAAACGTCTATCAGTTGAAGTTGCTATTGTCATTGCAGAATAGGGATAACCGTCCAGCAAAATTTGCCGAGACAGTTATCTTTTTGCCGGATGCAGTAACTAAATAAAAACAACTTGAAAAATTGTTCAGTTTATTTTTTAATATTTATAACATTGCTATATCAACATAGTTTTAATGACACAGAAGTGAACTAATATTACATTTGAAAACTTATGATACAACTATTTACATAATATACATACAGTTATACAATTATACAGTTTTACTTACACATACATTAAGTATAATTGAATTGTATTTTTTGCTAGTTATCATGATTTAAAATAAATATGTAGCTAATGTGAAAAAAAATCACCATCACCCTTAATTATAAAATACAATCCGGCCAATGTCATGGCCGGATTGCCGGATACGATCCAACTCTAATGTACTAATGTTCCATTCCATGCTAAACATGACAAGTCATGCTTTCCTTGTCGCACTAACCACAATCATATAAATCTATCTCATTTTTCATTATTTTCCTGAAATGTCATTACAAATAATTTGTTGTAATTTTTTTTACTTAGGCTCAAAATAAATAACGATAAATCGTGCATAAATCAGTACTAACGCGTGAAATGTGATGCCTGAAGCTTTATGATGTATTTTACTGCTACTTTTACACTTTCGGAAAGCACAAGAAGGCATTTTTATTATATTTATGGATCGCGTCGAATGTCAATGAACGTCTCGCCTCATTCGCGGCCGAACACAGAATGAAGTGCCAAGTGAGAGACGTCTCTCAGTTTTTGTAAAAAGTACCTACATGCTTGAACTTTGTGCTCGCCTAGGCCGGTCCATTTAGGTATTATGGCAGTCAACAACAGACTAAGTCCAACTTCCAATGAATTCAGCTAGGAGTAAACACTAAACTCACTGCAAGTCATAGAATACACCACACTAACCAACTATTACCGAGGGTCCCAATATTGATGCATTGTTGTGCACAAGTGCATGCATTCATTCATCAAATCACTTGTGTTGTTTGCTTCCTCAGCTCCCCCAATGTTTATAAAGTTAGGGGTGGATGACCACCAGGGATATGTTATCTGTTAAATGGTTGGGGGAGCCACTTGGGTATTGATTTAGAAGAGTTAATAGGATAGGTACCTATGTTGCTTCCTCCTCTTTTCTTCATATTTCTCATTACTGAGGTTGTGACTTGGATCAAACTTGTTTTGTCATTACTTACTACTTAACTTATATTTTTTGTTTTTTAGATGCTTGTAAGTACCAGATTTTATATTGGTATATATATTAAGTAACTACTTAAGTACTTAATCAGCTAACTTGTTAAAATTAAGTAGGTAATTAGGTAACAATTTTTACTAAGTTTACTATTGTAAACAATACCTACATGTACATATTATCTACTTCTGACTTGTAACTATGGAGTTATGAATAAATAATTTGTATTTGTATTAACAGGGATATGTTTATTTAAGTTACATAGATACACTACATCTAGATCTAGACAGCTGTAACTAGCCTAATGCAAGCTTAGAACTAGAGATATTGTTGTTGAAAGTTCAGTCACTTTCAACAACTTTGACAAAAAACAATAAAAGCAGAACCTAAGTAAGTAGCCTACTGGTCAGAGATTGTATTGAAGACAAAATATTGACTATGAAACAACAAACATAACAGATACATTAATGCTGTTGCAGGTCTTGACCTAAAATCATTTCAATTTAATCAAACAGCAAGCATTTATTGTGGACAGTTAATTTCCACATTTGCTTGATGTGTGTTGCATCATTTACATGGATTATCCTCTTACAGATACTACTCTAGTAAATACACAAATTTAATCCTTGGTTTCTAGAACAACAATCAGCATAACTCTTCCATCCTATTGATTTCTACATCCTGTCATTGGCTTCATATAAATTCCACCAATCACAACATTCAGAAAATGATTTGTTGAGAGAAATAAAATGAATGTCATTGTAAAAAACTAGGGTTGATCACTTTATTGATTTCACATCAAGTACCTACCTGCTTAAAGTAGGGCAAGTCAACTTGAATTACTTCTTACTGAGTAGGCAATAAAGTAATTAATATTATTTTGTGTGAGTTTGTCATAATTTCTATAAAAATGTAAGTTAGTGAGTAGGTGTGAATCAAATGATCCAAAACTCCTTGCACATCCATGACTGACTATGACTTGAAATATCAAATACTTGCATTGAAGTAAAGTAGTTAAGTTAGTATGACAATTTTGTTAAGACATGTCAGAGGCCCTTCCGGTGGTTAGAATAAATCTGTAAACTGTATGGTCACATTGGTATACTGTTATCTGTGTCAATTACAAAGCTATGTCACAGAATAATAATAGTCCTCACACAAATGAGTAAATCTATTTACGATTACGAGTAACTAATGCAAAACATCAAACAAGAGTTACTACTTCACTCACTGGGGTTCAGTTTGTCTGTGTTGTGTTGAATTCAGTGACTGATTAACTTCAAGATGCATAACTAAAATGTATCTATCTTGAATACATGGTTACTGCAGAATATCTAGTAAAATTTGGACAGCTGATTTGCTGTTTACATATAACTAGGTGCTACTGTGGTGTTACAGTTAAACTAAGCACTTACTTGTGGAGTACCTATACCAAGGATATTCAATACATTGGAAGACTGTAAGTAATGGTTAGTTGCTACAGTTCTAGTATACTATGCATATTTATGTGCTTGGCAACAGTTTAGTATTGTATTAATAAATACAAACTTATATTTGATTTAATTTGCACATCACTGTGCTAAAGTTACTACTAGGTACTTACTGTAAAGCATGAGTTTTTTACTAGGAACAGGTTTGCACTTTACCCTAATTCGCCTGATGGTAAGTAATCATTAGAATCAATTTAATTTAACTATAACAATAATAATTCTTAATGTAAGTGCTAGCCAGTTGTTATAGTTAAATTTAATTTGTTAGCATATGTTTGTCGGTTTTTAACTTTATTAATGGGTTGTCTATATGATATGATGTTGTTGATTGAAATGTAGCAAAGTTTACTGGATTCAGCTGCCTTGTTGTGCAATTAGTGTGCTAGTATAAACATATCAGTTATTTGTAGCATCAATGATGGACATTCAAATTGATTCTAGTATAGGTGTAATAAGCTTATGTTAGACCACAGCAAACCTGATGTGGGCTTTCATGAAGTTTATCCTTTAAGATTTGACACACTAGTGTGGAATAGATCTATTTACTTAAGTATGTACTTACTTTAAAGACAAGTTGTTTGTAATTTTTTAAAAAAACAAGTCACCTACCTGGTATTAACAAAAAAAAGCTTAAAAGACATTAGTACTTACCTAAGTAAGTATTTAAGAGTATAGCTAATGTACAAGTTTGCCAATTTAACAGTGGAATTGAGAACTACCTTCTTTTTATGTAGTCAGTTAAAGTAGTAAATTGTTAGAACTGTCTTACCACTATTTCTGGCCAGCCAAAGACAGTTACAACAACGAACTTAGCATTGAATATCTATTCATATTTAATCAGTTAACGGCGTGCATTAATCAGTTTATCGGAACTTTACCGAGAACCAGAGCGGATAGATAACGTCGAGGATAATCTCTAACACATATTAGCTGGTATAATGCATTCAATTACACTGTAGGCAGCAGCTATGTATATGTAGATATTTTTTTCATTCATATAAAGATCAATGTCCTCATTTAATTGTAGAGGAAATGCATATCCCGTATAATTATCTGCCCAAGATACCACCTCTAACCATTAAATTCTGTAGGGGAGTTACAACCCTCAGTCATGAGGACATATGACTCAAGTCCCAAATAACGTTCCCCATAGTGCACAGTATAGTACATTACGTCAGCACTGAAAGCATGGTGTTGCTGAGATCATCGCGCCAACCAGTCCCACCTCCGTGACACGATGTCTTACTATTGCCAACTACGTAGCTACTTTACAATGCATTTCGTTCATAGCAATGAAATTCAAGAAACATTGAAAACTCAAACTTCTAAAAAACTTGGAAAATGAGCGAAAATAATCACGACCGGCAGGATTCGAACCTGCGTATTTCTGAACGCCTTAACCAACTAGGCTGCGGTCGACTAACTGCCAGGCGTGAAAATCCACACTCATTTCCAAACACTTCAGACTAAGCGACAAAGAGCTAAGACAAAAGTGGCCAAGTCTTCTTCTTTGAATTCACAATTATCATCATCGTCAGCTTACAGAGCCTACTACTGATTCTCGCTGTCTCTGATTTAAACTAATAGTTTCTTTTAGTAAAGAACACAGGTAGTCTACATAAGCGTGTAACACCCTAGGCTGCAGCAATGCTTTACATCAGGCAGGCTGAAGCAAGCCGCAAACCTATCTCACGTTAAAAAATAGTTAACAAAAAGCTTTTATACCGTCACAGTTACGCTGTGATAGCTTATCTTCTATCTAGTCATACATAGTTAGGCGCATTTAAGTAGTGCCTAGAGCCTATTGTGAACAACAAAGTATTTCAATAGCTTTATTTAAGAAACATGTTCCTTACAAAAAATAAACTTGCTGTTCAACATGAATTCGTCAGAAACAATCCCCATTAAAACAGTATCTCACCGTGCAGGTTTCACTGCCAGCCTAGTGACATCATCACGGCGGTACCAGTCGTTCGAGCTTATTAGATCATTGGCATTCGGGCGGTTTGTTGTCTTGTGTTGGAAGGAATGTGTGTGCTGAAGTGTTGGGAGCTGGGGGGAATTGAATGGTTGCGAATGATTAAAGTCGATGGTGACTTAATTACTTAATGCGTATAATCATCATCATCGTCATCAGCCACAGCCCTTGAGATCACACTGCTGGGTAAGGGTATAGGCCTCCCTTCGTATGTGCCATCTGCGTCAAGCTTATGCAGATCTCATCCATGTGGGACTATCGACTTTGACGATGTCGTCGATCCATATCGCAACCGGACGTAACAATGGGGTTTTATTGACAACTGGATAAAAATATGCATCTACAGTGAGGCATTTAATCATCGAGGCAATTGAAGCAATATCCACAAACGCAACACGTCTACCACTACAAATAAAATATAATAATGTGAATATTCAAGAAACTAACTGTACAAAATTTCTGGGTTTGCATATCGATTCAAGTTTGTCATGGGCGACCCATATCCAAGAAGTGTGCAAGAAACTTAAAAAATACGCGTATGCACTTTACCTACTGAGAAGAGTCGCAAATATGCCAACGCTACTAACCGCTTACCACGCATATGCGGGTTCTACACTAAGGTACGGTGTACTGTTTTGGGCAAATGCTACGGAGACTAACTCAGCGTTTATAGCACAAAAGAAATGCGTGCGTGCTATCTGTGGACTCCGCCAGACTGATTCTTGTGTACCTCATTTTAAAAATCTGAAAATTTTAACTCTTCCTTCTGTTTATTTAAATGAGGCATCTCTCTTAGTTAAGTCTAATCTGCATATATACGCCACATTAAGAAGCACCAGCGCGAGAACAGACTATGTTCGGGTAAACAAAGAACTGTAACTTATGGTAATAGTATCTTTAACATGGGCATACAAATTTAAAATAAACTCCCATTGTCAATCAAAGAAGCCAACTCTTTGGGCATATGTAAGCACAAACTAAAAATGTTTTTGGTAGGAAAAGCCTTTTATTACTCTATCAAATCTTTTCTTCTTGACCGTACCATCTGACTTACCTATATAACTTTTCATATTGATTTTACAACAAATTTGTTTTTTGTAAATTATTAAATTTTATGGCAATTATAATTCCAGACATAAGCCCATATTTATAGTGACATAAGTACCTATATTTAAATTTAATTTTTCAATGTTGTATATTATTTTAATTGTAATTTGCACGCCTTATGGGTGGAAGTATAGAGTTCCTATGTAATCTCACTACTATCAATTGTACCTATATTTCGCAATAAATATCTTTAACTTTGACTTTAACAGATACTTGCGAAAAATCCATCTCGCTGCTGGACGTCTGTAACTAACTCACTGTTTTAAATAAAACACTGCCAAAAAACAATTCCCCATACCTTCAGCCTCATAAACTTTCACTGCTATTCCACATGTAAAGTAAAACATTACAAATAACGTCCCATTACCGTCCGGTCAGATTGATGAGTACTTTCTCCGTTCCGTGTGTATTTGTGGCAATTAGCGCGGATGCAGCTGCTGTAAATTGGCCTAAATAGGCGACCTACACGCTAGTTCTGTGCGGAGTGTTAATGTATAGCTAGAGTTTGTGGCGTTATGTGGTGCTACCCGGTTTGATCCGGGATAAAAACAGCATGTGTATTGTGTGTTAGTCTAAAGTTTACTCTGCTTGAGCTTGCAACGATTACTGATCAAAAAATTGGCTGGCAACATTTTAATATGCAGAGATAAATCTATTTACTCATGTAGGTAGGTAGGTACTAATATTATGCTTAGTACACACTTCCAATGCAGTCTTACGTCGTCGTACAGTTAATTAACAGGCTCCTAGGGTGGTGCTAGGGTGACACATTAATAGTATAATAAGTAACGTTTCCTGAGAATGATAATCCATCCTAGGGACTATACCTAGTCAGGCCATAAATTCTGTCACATGTTTAATATAAAATAATTAAAACAACTTTATTCTTTATGTAACCATTTATATACCAAAATGAACTTACCAAAACATAGATTCTTATGACAATTAAGTTTATTCAAAATGACCTCCGTGATTTTGAATACAGGCCTTCAATCTGCGCGGCCAGTCGTCTATCGCTGCACGAACGAGGTCCATGTCAATATCGGCGGCTGCCTTAATCAAGGATGTCTTGAGTGACTCCAAATTGGGATGAGGCTTTGAGCACGCCTTTTCCTCCAAGTTGCCATATCTTGTAATCTAACGGATTCAAATCTGGACTGGAGGAGGGCCAGTCTTCGTGCCGGATGAAGTCGATTTCACGCACCGCCAGCCAGTCTTATGTACTCTTCGCTCTATGAGCTGGCGCCGAATCTTGTTGGAATACCCAGTGCTTGTTATTGAACATGATATGAAAAACAGGTTACGCAAGGTTCGTCAGGACTGTATTTTGATACACAACTGCATTCGTTTTTACACCTTTCTCACAAAAATGTACCTCTGTTAAGCCCTAATAAGAAACTCCCAACCATACCATGAGCGAGGATGGAAAATGACCTCGTTGGACACGCGGAATACGTTTGCTCGCTTCTTCACTACTGTGTGCTTACACCTTATCATTTTGTTTGATGTAGCTCTCTTCTACGGAAAAAAATTTTTCATCCGAAAAAAGAATTTCCCGATATTTTTTTCCCGCGTACCGCTTCAAGAAAGCGCGGCATCTCTTTAGTCGCAGGTCCATTAGACGAGCATTCAAACGATGTCCTGTTTTTCTTCGATATGCCCGAAGCCCTTAGTCTTCATTTAACACCCTTTTCACCGTGGTTCTGCTTAACCCCATCTGAAGGGCCAACAGTTTCTGCTTACGTTTGGGATTTCTTTGAATTCGCGCCTTCACAGCTTTTTTCACTGCTGGAGTCCTAACAGACCGAGGGCGACCACTTCTTGACCTGTCATCTACACTAGAGTCTTCATTGTATCGTTTGATGGTACGA
The DNA here is from genome assembly GCA_927399415.1 of Macaria notata. Lineage (NCBI taxonomy): Eukaryota > Metazoa > Arthropoda > Insecta > Lepidoptera > Geometridae > Macaria > Macaria notata. The sequence goes on along the minus strand of OV656750.1, from coordinate 550,361 downwards.
TAAACGAATCTTTTGGTTATATTCAATTTTTTCAGTATGTCAAAAATTTGAATTGGCGCGTAACCGCAACGATGCAATGCAATAACTGCAACACGTTTATCAGCCATCAACCCTCCCACAAGGTCCCTCCTCCTCCCAATCCTCTAATAGCTCATACAGGAAGTATGTAACTGCCTCCCCCAAGTTTAGAGCCCCACTATCGAAATCGTTTGATAGAGTGGCTCATCAGTCCATTGTGGCACAAGAACCATCAAACCTCCCAAATGGGTTTGCCCTTTCGCAAATGACTAACACATCACAATCCAACCAGGAAGATAACCTCCTGGAAACTCTTCTCACCATGATCATTAGTATTATCTCAAAAAATAATTCCAAAATACCGTCCCACGTTGCCCAAAAACTTTCCCATTTCTTATTCACTAACCAACATGGATCAGGTCGTCCTCCAGTGGAACACCCGAAGCCTCGCCCACAAGAAACCTAGTCACCTTCACCTAATTAATAAATTTCTCCCGTCGCTTATTGCCATTTCGGAGACATGGTTGAGGCCTGGATCCCATTTTAGGGTCCCGGGATTCTCATGCCTCCGAGATGACAGGGGCGACGGATGGGCGGGATGTGCCCTCCTAATTAGGCGCACACTACCTTTTTCCCAAATATCCCATCCCCCTTCTCCTCCTGGAATTAACATAGTAGCAGCAAAAGTCCTAGATACCTCATTTGTTTCCATTTACATCCCTCATCCTCACTCGACTATGATTGCTGACATTAATCTCCTAATAGCTTCGCTGCAACCTCCAGTGGTCGTGATGGGTGATTTTAACACTCGTCATAGATCGTGGGGATGCAGCAAAGATGATTCGACCTATCTCTATTAGAAATATTTGATGACTGCAATCTTTGTGTCATAAACAATGGATCTCCTACCCATAGAGTATATCCTTCCCAAAACCCAAACAGCGCTCTTGATCTCACTATTTGCTCTCCTACCCTTGCATCTCTTATCACCTGGCAAGTCTTACCTCATTCATATGGCAGCGACCACTTCCCTATATTTTTTTCAATCCCTAATAGAGTCCTACCTATCCATAACTTTAACCCATTATTTAAATACAGACTACACAATCCTAACTGGCATTTGTTTTCAGTATCACTTGAAAACAAAATAGATTCACTTCCTCATACCAGCATATTTAATATTTTTGAAAATTACAATAAATTTGTAGAATCCATCACATCTAGTGCCGATGAAAATTTCCCTTTAAAAAAACCTAGTCATTTCAAAGTGTCTACTCCTTGGTGGGATGCTGAATGCACAGCTGCCGCAAAGGCAAGAAAAGAGTCTGAAAGAGATTACATTACCTCAATGACTTTAACAAATTTTCTGAGTTATCAGAAATGTGCTGCAAAAGCTACGAAAATTCTTAAAAAAAAGAAAAGACTAGGCTGGATAAATGTTTGCGAATCTCTTTCCCCTCGTACTCCTTCATCCTTGGTTTGGAAGCAAGTTAGTAGGTTTCGAGGATCACTCCGTAGTGACTCTCTGGTTAGTGTAGATCAATCTACGTGGATTGAGTCATTTGCAGACAAATTGTGTCCTCCATATGTTCCTGACTTAAATTGCCTCCCTTCTATTCCTAACCTGATTCCTACTGTCCATAACCTAGAAACAGCCTTCTCATTTTCCGAACTACAGCTAGCTCTCAATGGCCTTATAGATTCTTCCCCTGGTGCAGATGGAATACCCTATTCATTTCTTAAGAATGCTTCAGATAAAAGCAAACTCTTCTTTTTAGATATAATTAACATCTTATTTGAATATGGTATAGTTCCTCCGCAATGGAAATCCCAAATTGTCATTCCAATTCTGAAGCCTGGTAAAAATCCAGCTAAAGAGGGTAACAGTTATAGACCTATTGCTCTTTCTTCTGTTCTAGCAAAAACCACAGAACATATGATTAAGCACCGTCTTGAGTGGTTCACGGAAAATAAAAGAATACTAGCAAAAACCCAGTATGGATTTAGGAAAGGTATGAGTACCATGGATAGCCTTAGCATATTAACTACTGATATAAGGTCAACTATTATTAAAAAAGATTATCTGGTAGGTGTATTTTTAGACATAGAAGCTGCGTACGATAGTGTTCTCCTTCCGACACTTGGGAGTAAACTTACTCAGCTAAGTGTTCCAGAGAAGTTGGTCCGCTTTATATGCAATATGCTTCTGGAAAGGTGTATTACCATTAAAGGTCCAAACTCCATGTCGTCTCCAAGAACGGTATGGAAAGGATTACCTCAAGGATCTGTTACTAGTCCTTTATTGTATAGCCTATATACTTATGACCTAGAACAGGTAGTGTTACCATTCTGTCAAATTTTGCAATATGCTGACGATATAGTATTGTATTCCTCTGGTAAATCCCTGGATGACTCCATTCGACAACTAAATAATGCCCTCCTATATCTTACAGAATGGCTCTCTCAGCATGGTTTATCTCTTTCAGCCTCCAAAAGTAAAGTAGTAATATTCACTAATAAGAGAATTGTCCCCCCAGCTATTGTTAAAATCAACAACGAAATAATCCCAGAAGATAACCAAGTAAAATTTCTGGGTGTATGGTTAGACCGTAAACTTTCTGGTGTTCGTCACCTAGAGCATGTTGGCCAGAAATGTGAAAAAAATATCAATATTTTACGAACTCTCTCTGGTGTGTGGTGGGGAGCCCACCCATTTACCCAGAAACTTATGTATAATGCTATAGTCCGTAGTCATATGGATTATGGAGCGTTCCTTTTGGATCCATACAATAAGGCTGCTATTGCAAAAATAGATAGTATACAGGCTAAGGCACTGAGAATCGTTTTGGGCGCTATGAAGTCATCTCCTATCAATGCTATGCAAGTGGAATGCTCAGAACCGCCTTTTTCTCTCAGACGACAATACTTAGCAGATCGGTTCTTAGTTAAATTGGCCCAACAGGATGATCACCCTTTACTTCATAAACTTCAGTATTTGTCCTCGTTATATCTTCCCCAACGTCTTTCTGATGATAATCTCCCATGCCTACTCCGTAGTTTTCTCCTACTGTCCCGTCTCCCCCACTCACTGTTTCAAATTCCTAAATCTCCCATTTATTCTACGTCCTATGAGGCGTTAACCTTCCAACCCAACATTCTGTTGGACTTTGGAGTGGACAAGGACACATCAGAGGCCAACAAAGTATTCTGTCAAAAAGTTCTAACTGAGTATCACAATTGGTTTAAAATATTTACAGACGCCTCAAAGTCTCCATATAGTCCGGTTGGTGCTGCAGTGTGGATCCCGTCTACTAGAATAATCTTAAAATATAAATGCCCCTCAGTCACCTCTGTTTTTACTGGGGAATCAGTTGCCATCCTAGAAGCTATATCATTTGTCTTATCCCATAACCTTAATAACTCCATCATTTTCACAGATTCTAAGAGCTGCCTCCAATCTATTTTATCTAACCCTTTCCGTTCTAAGTCCCGGTTCCCATTAATCTTTAAAATAAGAGAATCCTTATTGCAATGTCACAGAAGTGGTATTGGCGTGGTCCTTGCCTGGATTCCTGGTCATTCAGGAATACTTGGCAATGAACAGGCTGATACTTGTGCAAAAAGTGCATCCCAAGATGGCTTGGTGTCACATTCTGTGATATACTCCCATGACTTGTGTACCATTTTGAAACCTATGATGCATAAATGCTGGTCCCAGAAATGGCAAATTTCTAAAACTGAAAAAGGTAAATTCTATGGAGATATCCAACCAGAAATTCCTCATAAACCCTGGTTTTTTAAATTCCAAAAAGCTAATAAAGTTACCATTTCTACCATCTGTCGGTTGCGCTTAAATCACTCATGTACCCCAGTTTTTCTCGCCAAACTCAGGATTAGGAACCACTCCATGTGTGAGTGTGGCTTAGATGAGGGAAATGTGGATCATATATTCTTTAGCTGCCCATTAAAACAATACTCATTGTATGATGTTATCCCTCCTGAAATTCCTCGTCCTACTTCCCTTAAACTCCTGCTATCCCTTGTACATTCCAAATTTGTAAATATCTTATGTAAATATATTTAAAACAATAAAATAAAATTATAAGAAACATTAATTTTAATTTAATTAACATGTCCCTATGTATAGGTATGCATTTATGTTTGTGTTTGTTCTTGTGTTGATTCTGTATATGTCTGTAGATCGTTTAACTATCGCTGTTACAGAAAGCAAAAAAGGGGGAAAAACACTCAACTGTGCAATTTAAAACCACCGTACATGTCGATATTTCACATAAAATTTCTCAGTTTGATGGCCTATCTTCCCACTTGACATTGGCAGAATTGCGAACTCATATATTCGCAAAAGCCATAACAAAAAACAAAAAAAAAAAACTGCAACACGGTCTACTTTAAGCGTCCACTCCATATTTAAAAAAAACCGGCCAAGTGCGAGTCGGACTCGCGCACCGAGGGTTCCGTAAAATTTATGGTTTTCGTAATTTTTCCTTTATCTATGCTATAAGACGTTGCTTCGTACCAAATTTCAAGATTCTGAGTTCACGGGAAGCACCCTGTAGGTTTTGATTCCCTTGCAAGTGTCGAAAATTTGCGGCATAAATGGCTGTATCTTTTGATTGCGTTGGCTTAGAAGTTTGATTTTTTCACAGCTTCAAGGGACAGTAGACCTGAGTAATTGATATAAATTTCAGCTTCATACCTCTACGCGTTCCTGAGAAAAAGGGTCTTGACAGACGGACGGACGGACGGACAGACGGACAACAAAGTGATCCTATAAGGGTTCCGTTTTTTCCTTTTGAGGTACGGAACCCTAAAAATGAGTAAAATTCTAAAAAGTATATAAATTTTTATTTTCATGAACAATTCGCAATTCGAATTCAATAAACTTTTTTGTGGCCAGCGTTCTAAAAGAAAAGTTTTTACTGTGTGACAATACTTATGACCTGACTAGGTATAAGTAAGTACTTAACTCAAGTAGGTAGGTAATTTATATTGGTTTTATTTTGACAAATTTGCTACGTATTAGATTAACTGCTTAATATTTTAGGTTTAGGTAGTTGCAGCCAAAAAAGTTGGGTATCCTCTCGAAGGTGCGAAAGTACTTCAAGCCGGAACAGCTGCTTACTTTGTATCAAGCACAAGTTCGGTCGTGCATGGAGTACTGTTCGCATCTTTGGGATGGATCAGCCAAGTACCAACTTGAGGCACTAGAAGCCATTGAGAGTCGAGCCAAGAAGATCATTGGTAATAATAAACTGTGCCGAGCGAAACTTCAAAGTCTTGAACACCGTCGCAAAGTCGCCAGTTTGTCGGTTTTCTATCGGTTGCATTTCGGAGAGTGTGCCGCGGAATTGCACGGACTAATTCCGCCCGCGCCCTTCTTTCACCGGACGAGTAAAGGTACGGCAGGACGACACCGGTTTATGGTGGAAGTTCCTAAGACCCGCACGAAACGGTACGCTTCCACCTTTATTGTTCGTACCGCTAGGTTGTGGAACCCCCTGCCTGGCTCTCTGTTCCCCACGCACTATAATCCAGCGATCTTCAAAGCGAGAGTGAATCGGTTCTTATCGGGTAAGCACGCTCCATCTTAGGCCATAGCCTTACTTGCTATCAGGTAAACTATGGTCAAGTGCAAACCCGTTCAAGTTAAAAAAAAAATACAGACAAGTTGTCCCCAAACATTATCTAGTTTATTTCGCGATGAAATTAAAATCTCCAAACAACATAAGACACCTGCGTACGTGAAACCTCTTTCATTGCACAAACAATATAAGAGAACGGAAGCAAACGACAATCCGACACGAGGCACGATTAGCAATGCTGAGGTAACGTGGAGTAAAAACCGACTGTTACTGCTTCTACATGTGAGTTTGTGTTGCTAATATTTGTACTTACAAACATAGACATAGAATAGTTTAAGACTAGACCTGCGGGCCTACCGCCTAAGAGTAAACTTATCAATTGCTATCGTTTATGACATCATTACAATCATTTGAAATTTGAATTTGTGATTGAAATGACTTCATAAACGATAGCTATTGATATCGTTTACACTTAGGTGGTAGGCCCGATCGCTGGTAGAATTCCAGAACAAGTATTCTTCCCCACAGTGTCGCTTGTGCGGCAGTCGCTTCAGGTGATCTGGAAGTCGATTCCTGGACTTTACAGTATAAGAAAAAGGCTTCTTCGGCGATTAGAAATACCCGAGTTGTGTGTCTCTTCGTAATAACTTATTTATAATTTAGTTTGTTTGAAACTGAGATAACTATGCTCCGTCCGTTTAGGCTAGTCCATTGCTGTTCTATGTCTGACAGTTGTATGTAACTGACGGAAACGTACTAGACACGTAAGATGATCAGTGGAGAAGATGAAGGAAGTATTCATGAACACACTTACCTAGCTAGGTACTTGATATTGTTCGTGATTTTTCGATTACAAGAGGAATAGATCGTAGTGCGTTCATGTGTAATTTACTAATATTACAAATACAAATCTACTAAGTTAAGTATAATAAGTAATAACTTTACCTATTCATATTGTGACCGCATTTGCTTATTTAGCCAAAGCGCAGTTACACATAAATAAATCTCCAAGACCAAGGATGATGATGTAATAATATCATCGCCTACATACTTACACAAGCCGGTAAATCTCCTTGCAAGCCAGTCTTTAATAAGCCTAATGAAAAACTGCAAGAGATCGCTTGCAAATATCGCCGGGGTCATGTTAATTGACTCGTGTGCCGGCCGCTTCAGACCGCAGAGTTGCGCAGGAGTTTGAGATATACCAACTACTTAATTTTACTTCTATAGTCTGTGGTATTCTTCATTGTGTGATTTGTTAGTAGGTAAGTCAGTACGTTCTGTGGGGTCATCACATAATGCGTTAAACAAATAACTACTCAATAATAATGTATATCTTTGACTTTGATTTAACATCCTTGTATCGGAGTCTGTAAAACTTTGAACTCTTTGCAAGGGTTCTAGTTTCCTATGTTTTTTAATGTTTGGCTACATAGGTACAACATATATTACATAGTACTCGTCATAATATAATAATCGTCTCGTTATAATCTAAGGGTGTCCAAACTCAAAGTAAATACATTCCTAGTAAACTACGCATTATCGAGCATTGACTTTACTTTTGTGTTATAAAAAGGCTTATACTTAGTTCATAGGCGTAATTGGCTTTATGAAATCCCTACTATGGTTCTTTGTTTCACTCTCGTAATGACAAACGATATCAGTTGACCTAAAATACGAATTCCATTCGCCAAAAACCCTCGAACATCAATATTTAATGGAAAACGGTAAAAAATAAAAACACAGGTATCATTAAATACCTACACGCGTACTTACTTCCGAATATTCACAAGACTGGTTTCTCAACAGGCTTGATTGAGTGCTATTTGGGTCGGTCGTGCGAGAGAAAAGTGTGAAGATAATGTGTGATTGTGGTGAACATATTGACGGGGATTTTGCGTAAATGTGTGATATACTTACCTATCTACAGTATGGTACATGATGAGCAGGAATTGCACAGGAGAATAGCTCGCTTGCCCGCAAAACCCGCCCTCTCCAAAAGGACATCGTGGTAGGTTTTAGACGGTAGTAGAGTCTCATTAGCCGCTACCCGTTCCAATCTACGATATAGCGCAGTTGTGTGGAAGTAGCTTCACTCGCAACTTGAAGAATGATACATTGAAGAGCAAGTGGAATAAAGATTTCAGTTTCAGTTCGCACTATAAATGACAAAACAACGGTTTGTGCCGAATGCCGATATCGATATCATTTGCAGAATTTAGGTACTTCTATTATACCATATATTCTAGAATAGACGTATCTACGTATCTACGTATTCTAGAATACCAATTCGTTACTTAAGTAATAAAGTAAGAAGAAGCTGTACAAATATAGAGGAAGGAAGTGATTTAACTAAAAACGTATCACAACTAAATAATAGTTAGTAAGATAGAACCTACAAAGCAGTTTAAGCGTTAGGCCTAATATTAGAAGTTAGAACGTACAAGGACAAAGCACCTACTTGGTGAAGTGTCACTTAAGTAACTAGTTGTTGCAAAACTATTCATAATGCATTCCTATCTTTATCTGCAATACCCGTATTCAGAATTTAACAGTTATCAATTATCTTACTTGCTGCGTCTTTCAGTTTGTAAAACCTGCCCGGAGATCAAAATCTGATAACTATCTCTAGTATGTAGGTACTTATTTGTTTACTGTCTCAATTCTAGTAACTACTAAGGTTTTTATGATTTGATCACAGAGTCGCATACAGGTGACGCTTTAGGCGCCTTAGTATATAGCCTTAAACCATACGAGTACCAAATACTTATGCGTAAAATCATCATCATCGTTATCCACTACCACTATCCTACTGCTGGGCATATGCCTCTCTAATATTAAGTTTAAGCAATTCCTTTGGTTAGTATTTTAGTATTCAATTTTGTTGTTATAGCAAAATATCCACTTGCTGACACTTTTACTCGCCAAATAAAATGTGTTCGTCAATAAATCAGTCCTAGATGATGTTTGTTTTCAAACAAAATAGATATTTTCTCATCTTCAAAGATGTTGAGAATTCCTGTCTGTCTGCTGGGGCTGTTATTTTTGGCCTGTGACAGTCAAATTTGCTATAATCAGCCCGAAACTATAATTATACACCGACGGTGGTTACTACGGACTACGGGACTAATTGAGTCGAGACTGTTTGAAAACATGTTTATTGCATAGGTTTCTTTGGGATAACAAAAAATACATTGATCTTAGTGTAGATGAACCAGTATAACTTTTGTAAGAGATGGATCGATATTTTGAATTATTGAATAACTAGTTCTTTTACTGACTTTAAACTTACTACTTCCTAAAGTTGTCAAATCTATCAAAAGTGATCTAGCTACTTACATTACTTGTATCACTTAACTAAATTTCATATTTGCTTAGATGGCGGTGTGTCTAATGGTGCGGAATAATATTTAGGTTAATCGAATAGAAAAGATAGTGACTTACTCAGTAAGTAATATTAAACGCATGATGATTATATTCCTGCTCTGGGTAGCACCTCACGAACTCTAATTGATGGCCATTCGCCTTCTCAGAAACTGCGAAGTGGTTCGGTCAAGATGCTTATTTCGCGATGGCTGGATTTTTGGGACCAGTTTTTTAACTGTATTTATGTGGTTTGTTGCGTTATCAGTACTTGGCATCTATGGGACTGCGATTAGAAAAGATCGGGGTTTTCTGGTCATGTGTTTAACTCGAATTAGTCGCTCACTGTCTTTAGAACATTTTTTACATTTTGTATGGGGCAAAATTACTGTTGGAGAGAAGGCCTATACTCAGCAGTGGGTGAACACGGGCTGACGTGAGGATGATGATGAAAAATACTGTTAGTTTAGCTAGCTACTACACTGAAATGTAGCTAAAAACTGTTGCCAAGCGCCTAAGTACTTATGTGTAAGCCAGTTCTATTTCAATACAGGAATGCTTAACTTTATACCTCAATTTTGGTTATGCAGGTATCGGTTAAAAAAAATGGTATCGTTTCGTTTCCGAATGAAGACCTTCCGAATCTGTGAAACGCCTTGCTAGCGGTCAAAGTCTTGACTGTACACTGTAAAAAATCTTCAACATCTAACTTGATAAAATTGAACAGCATACCGAGGTCCTTAGTGGTTTGATCATTATGACTAAACCTTATACAATGAATCAATCTAAAAATATAAAACTCAAAGGTGATCGGCTGACTGACGTATAATGATCTGTCAGCGCACAGCCCAAACCGCTGAACGCTGATCGGGCTGCAGATTGACATGCAGGAAGATGTTATGACGTAGGCATCCGCTAAGAAAGGATTTTTGGAAATGCTACTTTTAAAGGGGCAAAATCGGGGATGCAAGTTTTACTTCTTAATGCGAGCGAAGCCGCGAGCACCCAGAAACTCTACAACTCGACACTTCCTTTGTGTTTCTCTCACATATTTCTGACCATTTTCATACGCTGACCTCACGTCCGACCGGCGTCAGCTGACAGGGGTCGTTATTACGAGGCTTCAATCAATTACAATAGCTGACCATTCTAATTCTAACAGCTTGGTGGTGATGTTTTTTGTGGTTTTTATTGGTTGCTGTTTGATCACAAACTTGTCATGGTTTAAGCTGTGAGATGTTACTTCTTGTTATGTCTTCTAAATATATAAAACTCAAAGGTGACTGACTGACTGACTGATATAGTGATCTATCAGCGCACAGCCCGAACCACTGGACGGATTGGGCTGAAATTTGGAATGAAGGTAGATGTCAAGACGTATGCATCTGCTAAGAAAGGATTTTTGGAAATGCCACTTTGAAAGGGGTGAAATAGGGGATGCAAGTTTAACTTCTTAATGCGAGTGAAGCCGCGAGCACCCACTAGTAAAATATAAAGTAGGTAAATAGTTTAATATTTTTTTTAATAAGTAAAACTTACTTAAATATTATCTATGTTTTTTTCACTTAATAGGTATGCACTTAACCATTATTCGGCAGATGGTGAGCGATCATTATGGCGCGTGATTACCCAGTAAGAAATAATTCACATACATATATAGGTACTTACATATTTATGTAGGTAACTGACTACACAAATATTCTGAAAACATTCCGTGTCTAGTTAGAGAACTGAAAAATACTTACCTACTTACAGAAATAATATCTGTATTCATATGTCTGAATATTAAAATTACTTAATTAGAATACCTTGAAGTATTATTAAATGACATCATTACAATATACCTAATAGTCCGGTCAAATTAGCACCAAAAATAGGGGTAATATAACCTTGAATGTCTATTTTGATCGGACTATAATATTTAACTTTGATATTATTTATTTTATCAGCATCATATAATAAAACCGCAACATTCGATCCGATTAGGTGTCACTATCAACACGTCTTTATAAATACCCTTGTACGAGTACCTACTAGATGACATAACATCGCTGTCATCAGTGCCTAGGTACAAGTAATTGTATTTACGTTCTAATCGTATGATTGATTACCTTGATCAAAACAAACATTCGGTTTACTTTAAACATGTACTATTATTATTAGTAACTAGTAGATAGTGTAGAGTCTGTTTCATTGGAGAATGGTTAAACATTTTGCATTGGAAAGCATACCTATTTGTAGAAATAGTGTTTGTGTTACTCTTTCACATTTCCAGCTCCTCCTTAATTGTATTCTTCTTTACTGAGGGTCATGTTCATTACTCACCCGCAGAAACAATTAATTAGGAGACGAACTTCACCTTCTTCTTGTTCATCTTCAGTGGCTATAATTTTTATTTTGTAAATAAGCGGGCTGATATAATATTTGACATTAAATTGACTTTGCTATAAGTAATGTTAACCCGTTTTGTCCACTATTTTCAAGTGTTCATTGATCGCTATGTTCCACGGCTCTTCTTGTAGTATGCATAAGCATTATAATTAGTTATTTGACTCATATATTATTTCCGTCCAGCGCAATTCGCTACCAGTTGGTTATTTAAGAGTACATAACTACGCTCTAATGAGCATAATTAAGGTAAGTACTTAATTAACGCGGTAGCATCACGTAATATAGTGGTTGGTATTTTTGATTTAGTGGGTTGGATGCTTCTAATCTATGTACAGTACAAACTTAGTGCAGTTGGTATTAGTTAGTGTCTTGTTGTTGTATGTTGGGCAGCCGTCCTCTGCCAAAGAGCGTAGACTTTATCGTGCGTAAACACAGTTGTAATCCCAAAAAAACATAACCTTGCTGTACTAGACCCACAAGGCTCACATAGATATGTGCATCGTTACCCATTCGTTATCGCAACCCGGCTTCTTTGTATTAAGTACTATCGAGTCTCGAGAGATTTCAAACCTTACGGCATTCACTGCTGTTTGCTAAAAATCTTTCCTACAGCAGCGCACAAATGTAAAGTCATAGCTTCTTACTAAAACCTCATCTTCCTATATTATGAGAAGGCCATCGAGACTTTTCAAACTGCCTGCGTTACATGTGTATGATTGAAATTTATAACATTTTATACACGAAGCCTACTTATTGAATTCGATTAGTAGAAATAGAAACCCTTCGAGATGTCGATTGGAAAGGTTAGTATTAGTGTTGCAAGCGATTGTTTTGACTCGTACCGACTAAATGCCGAGCTGAAAGATCAAACAGAGCGCTTGCAGCAGGGAACGTGCTATAAGTACCTAACTACATGTTAGTACATATATACTTTTATATGTATGTATGTGAGTAAATTATTTCAATTGCAAATGTATTGACAAAATATACATAGATATAGAGAGGCTTTGGCAATATATGTATTTCCTTCGGGGTAAGCGCGCTCCACCGATTAGTTGAACATATATATAATATATTATATTTATTACCATAATCGGGCAAATTGCGGTCAAGTGTTAATTTGTTTTAGAACCTAAAATAACGGTAATCGGTAGACTACTACGAATGTTTTTAAATTCAATTAGACTAAGTATATATAAGTATTATTTCATTTACTTAAGTATTTGTGTAAGTATGTTTTCATATTTTGCGTATATATTTGCACTGTTAAGAACATCGTTCCAACACTTTCGCTTGCTGTAGGTACTTTTAATATCAATGCTGCGACCTAGGCTGCGATGATTACATACCCACATTCGAAACACTGGTTACGTCAATCTCAACAGAACGACCTTGCGACCGTCACCAAACAAAAAATACTAATAAAAATGATAAACTGTATTTTACTGTAATATTTGTCATTCCTTAACGATGACTCATCGCGTGTAGATGTCTGTTATGTATATAAAGTTAACTGTGAACCGATGTAAGTATAGTACCTATGTGGCTACATTCGATTTGTTTGGCACAACAATTAAACTCGCGTTTGACAATTAAAACAATAAATAATTCAAAGAGAGGCCTATGCCCAGCATTGGGCTACAGAAGGCTGTGGTTAATAATGAAAAATAATCCGTATGATGGTGAGGGATCATAGCGGTCTGCGATGTAGCGTTCGCGATCAGTAAAGTTAAGCAATTGATGTTTTTGGCAGGATGCCATGCTAAAAGTGGCTAAGGGGCGCTTCTGTGGGTTGGATGATACGTTGAATTGTAGGTTTTGCTGACTACATCAGACGTTAAACCAATTTAGAGGCCCTGAGATGGTGATAAAAATGTTAGCTATGTATTTGAAAATTTTATTTACTTCATCAGTTAAGTACCTACTTAGTTAAGTTTCATGCATAAAAATCCATCGACACCAAGGTTTGCCACTTTTAAAATGGAGCTGGTAGTTATTCCGTTAGCACGCTCTATCTAAGGCCATAGCTATTGGTTACCTACTTGCAAATTATGGTCAAGAGCTGAACCGTTTGAATTAAAAAAAAAGTTACTTCATTTCAGCAAAGTTTCGCAGACTCCCAAGCAGTAAACCTTGTTCGAAGTCGTCAGGCTATCGCCGTAATGATTTGTTTTTATTTCCCACCGCTCTGTGAACACGCCGCCGCTGATTAGCATAATGAGTGCGATAATTAACTGTCTGGTGACATTGTAAAATGTAACTTAGTACAATAACAAACAGAACTAAGTAAATATTGTGTGTTCTAACTAATATTTTTTCACATTTGATAGACTATTTTCGTGTAATGATCACAATATCCGAGGACATGTGTCTTCCGTGGAAGGACCTGGGCGCCCCCCACGATGTAACTGCCTAAGAGAACTAATTTTGCTGAGGAGTCACGACCGCCAGTCATGAGGAAATACGTCTCAAGATAAAGAGATTTTCTAGCAGCCAGTTCCATTTGTAGACAAGTCATTGTTTGTCATATTTCGGCAATCGTTAAGCCATGTCAGATGTTCTTAAGGCGGTCTGTTTTAGAGTCACCAGATTTCTCGCCGCAATGTCACGTTAAAAATATTCGATCGATTTTTTTGAGCATTGTTAGCCTGATGGTAAGCAATAGCTTTGGTCTAATAACGCCCGTATTCACAAACGACACTTCCCTAAGCAAAGCATCAACACTGTGCTAAGGGTAACTCTTCTCAGTGCGTTCCACTCATCGAGCTTTTCTATTCATAGACAAAACTTAAGCAATGCTTGGCAAAGTAAACGCACTGCGTGAAATGGCGATATGTGATTGGTCCATTTTGTATTGCTAAGTTCATGGTGGAGTTTGACAGGAGTAAATGACAATCAAATCAAATAAAAATATCCTCAAACCGTTTGTTTACAAACATTGTCGATTTGTCGTGTTAATTTTAATTGAATAATAAGCTTACAGTTGTACTATATTGTATTGTATTTAAAAATGTCCCAGCACTTGGAAACACCAAATAAAAAAAAAATACATTACGAACGCGATATGGTAAGTGAAATTTTAGAAATTTCCATTTACTATCTTTACAAATTATGAAAATTGTTATGTTAATACTTTGCTTTTAAGTATTAAATTTTAACTTGGTTTAAAATGGCATATTGACTGGCAAACTAAGGAAAACTTAAGTACATATCCTACCTACATATATTAACGAAAATTTAGAGTGACTTATAAATAAAACAATATAATTAATTGTATTCCAGCTCTAAGAAAATACCATTCACCATTGAAAAGCAATAAAATGTTGAGGTACATATTATGGTTTATTTATTTTATTTCTAAAAAGTGGCGATTATAAACATTCTAAGAGAATACCACTTATTACTCCTTCATAAACGATGCAAAAATCGGTAAACAAGTATCTAAACATAACCAGCCATACAACTTTGATAAAGACAAGCCCTATGCGTAGGTTAAAATAGCTAGCGAGCTCCCTTGGCTCTGCGCGCGTTTAAATGGACGCATAGTGCCGGCTACCACTCAAGTATTGCCAAGTATTGGTTATGAATAGGTTTTTAGGACCCTGTGCGTCCGCGCGCGCTGTGAGACCTCATAGTATCGTTTGTGAATACGGGTGTAAGATTAAAATAAAATTTACTATATTTATTATTTTCACCTTCGATTATCGTAGGAGCTAAGCGAGACGCGCGCCGCTATACTTTGCAACTACAATACAACAGGTTCAAACTTTCGAAGTAAACAGTAAGAGTTGTATGCTAAAGATGCCGTTATTAACATTGTACGGTATTCAGTCGGTATGTATGTGTGAAAGTAAGTCCCATAAAAGGTGCGTAGAATGTATAATGGGAGACTAGTAGCGGCCTGCTGCGTTACTTGGAATCTCTTCATCTGTTCTGTAGCATTGTTTCACTTACTAATTTTAAAAGTATCCTATGTCACACAGTTTTTGGTTACAGCGAGACTATGGAACTCTCTGCCTGGAGCCCTGTTCCCAGAAAATTATAACCCAGGGGTCTTCAAATCTAGAGTAAATAGGTTTCTTCTAGGCAAGCGTGCTACATCTTAGACTATAGTGGTGCTTAACATCAGGCAGGCTATAGTCAAACGTAAGCCTACTTAAGGTAAAAAAAACTTAAAATAATGTGCACTTGTAAATCATCTTCTTTTTCGTTAGAAATTTGAGTTTTAATGTAAAATTCATGCAATATAATCGACGCATGATAACAAACATACAAACCTACATTTTAATGTGAGCTTCCACTTTGTTTCGGTCCTCGATTTCAAAGAGAGATTCTTTACCACGTGGTATGTTCTAAATCACGGCACCACGTATGGTGAAAAAATCCAACGTGCCTATCTCCTAACTATGAAACACTCCCACAAACGATCGCAAATTTAATCAGAATAACAGTGATAGCCCGCGGGGAGTCGATGACTCACTTGTATCATTTTGTTTTGTTGTAAATAACTTCGACCAGGTAGGGGGCGTGTTGGTATGCACGGTGTACATTAATAAATACTATATATAGGAGTAAGTAGTTAGTAGATATGACGTCATTATTTCTCATTAGTAAGTGTGAGGAGTTTGGAGGAGAGAGTTTAGAAACTGCTCTAAGGACCTCTGATATAAGTAAAAGTTATGGAGGTTATAGACTAAAGGTGACATCTCTGTCTTTTTGTCAGTTCATCATCATCATCAGCCTGTTATCGCCCTCTGCTGATCATAGGCCTAACTTCTAGTAACTACTCCACTCGTATTGGTTCTTTTTGTCAGTTGTTTAGTAAAAATGATTAGTTAATTTCTTTATTTCAGTGACGGAACGCAATATATTACACCTGACCTACCACCTTATAAAACACCTGAGTACTTACTGGTTTATCACTATCCTTGCACAATGCTTAAATTCCTCGGAAATATTATCTCATTTCCGCGAAGTTCAAATATTTTGAGCGCATTATCTTATTTCTGCATTTCAAATATTTGTTCGTTACGTTAAGGAAGTACCTACCTAAGTACCTAGTACATGTTAGTATATATTTCAATTCACATCACACTAATTGTTATCTAATCCCTGCTGTTTGAAGTTGTGTTGTAAACATTATGCGAGGACATGTGTCTTCAGTGGAAGAACCTGGGTGCACACCACGATGTTTCTGCCCAAGATAAGTCCCCTAACGAATTAATTCTGCGGGGGAGTCACGACCCTCAGTCATGAGAAATACGACTCAAGATAGAGTTGTATGTAAACATTTCTACATTGTTGTGTATTTCAAACGTTGTCACTCAGATAGAGTGTTCTCCGATCCAGCCAGTGTCTGCTAACCAATCTTATTGATCGCAGTTATGAATTACTTACGAAACAATTGAAGTCGCGCCCCACTTCCCATACCGGGAGGTCATTGTCCGACACACACTCATACATACACTGTGTCTTACACATATCAACAAGAAACGACGAACAAAACTCACATAATGCTTTCTGATAGAACTGCTTACTTATCTTGCACTAGTGGATGCCCGTAGCGTTGCTCGCTTTTTTTTTCTACACGAAATAGGCTTACGTTTGACTATAGCCTGCCTGATGTTAAGCACCGCTATAGTGTAAGGTGTAGCACGCTTGCCTAGAAGAAACCTATTTACTCTAGATTTGAAGACCCCTGGGTTATAATTAACTGGGAACAGGGCTCCAGGTAGAGAGTTCCATAGTCTCGCCGTCCTTACTACGAAGGTAGAAGCAAAGCGCTTCGTGCGAGTCGCTTAGCCACAGCGTACCTATAGATTCAGTAATAGAACGCTGCGTTAGTTGCGCCTTGTGTGGAAATTACAATAGCTTTTTTCAAAAGTTAAGAATAGTACCATATATTAACTAAGCTGTAAACTAACCGAATTGGGCAAGCAATATAGAGGCTATTTTTATAGCCTAGTTTTTATTGAAGATCGTTCATCCAATATAGGTAGGTACTGGCATAATAGTCTTTCGCACTCTGACCAAGTTGTAAAGAATGTCTCACAAGTTAGATACATGTTATAGCAGTATGTTGGGGCACGCCCAATCTCGCGTGACTCATTGGATAAGCAAATGCACCAACAACTAGAACTATACTAACTACGTTAACGTTCTCACGAATAAGTTTATACATATTATGTACTTGTACAGTGCATACTGTATTGTACGTTACACTGAGTTGCAGTTTGTAATACAATAATAAGAATTAATAATTAGACAGCTGACTTTGATAAGAAATGTCGGTTTTTATCGGAAATATATATCTATTTTTCCTTCCAAGTAAAGTACAGTTTAACTTTTTTTAGTACCTATTTATTGTATCCTAAATGTTGCAAATAAATACTTATTCTATTCTGTTAGTGCTCTCATTTGATCTGTCAGTTGACCACACACAGACACATAAAGTGACAGTACCAAGATTTATTTAAGTTGACATATTGTATGATTACATACCTATTATTATGTTTGACATGATTTTAATAACAAAAATTTTTATTATTTTATTAATAAAACTAGACATATGTAACTTCTAAAATTTTATAAAAGCTAAATGTTATAAATTCAATTTGACGAGATTGTAATTTGTGTAGCATATGCTGTGATATTAGTACTTATACCTATGTATGTTACAACATTACCTTATCAATAAATATTCTTTATCTTTTATCTTTATCATACAGATGCGCTCGAATGAAATGTCACTTCTTGGTCACCCATCCAAGAATTGACCGCACCGGCAGTTGCGTCGCATGCGAATACCTCATCTAGCTTAGCAACGAGAGCTTATATTGCTGCTTCAATCAATACAATACTTACCATATCTGATAGTAAACGTTTGTTTTACAATCAAATAAATCAATTGGACTTCAATGTACGCTCCTGCATTCCTAATGAGCCGCTCGATTAGAAACTAAGTCTGACTAGGTTTCGATCCAAATGCAATTATTATTTACGATTTTCCTGCCACTATTCTCTTACCGAAATTTTTTGAAGAATTTCTATTCAACAATCTTAACTCTTATGGTTGGAATAGAGTAGGTACATTTTCCTTTAGTTTCACAGACAGATTGTTTCTAATAAGTTTCCTACTGTTTGCCATAGCAACGATAAGGAAACTATGATTGACTACTTCCACCATAGTTACATGTATTTGTTACGGTTACTGTGTATTAATCTGTGACATTTGCTGGAGCGTGACCTGTCGATGAATTTGTATAAGTCTTTCACTATTGGAGCCGTGATGCGTGGAATTTGCATTTTGCATGAAATGAAGTCATCGCTTTAAAAAACTCGGTGGTAATATTCTATTGAAATTATTGTTGGTATTGGTATGTACAGGATTGACGCAGATGGCATATACAAAGGGAGGCCTGTATCCGGATATTGCGATGGGATTCGACAGGCTGTGGATGATGATGATAATTGATCTATTTATAAATACTTGCAATATGTACTTTATCTACACTAATGTTGTAACATTCTACTTATGTTTCCAATACTTGACTTATAATTACTACTGTTATAGCACAGACAACAAAACACTCAATTTAAGCAATTTCACATGATGTTATAATATCCACATCGATATCGTAATAGCTCATTATAACATCGGAAAAGCGTGATTGCAGGGCCAATCAGGTTGGTCGCGCTGCGCTCTCGTTGGTTAGATTTTAATGGCGGCAAAATCACTGTGACAATACACATACGCGTGAATTTAATGTTTCGCAATGTGTTTTGTTTTTTAAATACAAATTAAAAGTTAAAAATGGATAGCGACGATGATATTTGTACGCCTCCGGATATTCTAGAATTGGCAACAAAAGTAACTCACAATCTTTTGCCAGAAAAATCTAGAAAATTATATGAAAAATTAACTATTGTCAGCTTTTACTCTTGTTGTTTGATTAATTGCATTAGTGAAGATAAAGTACTTAGTGTATGCAACTGCATATAACATGGGTATTAAAACATTATATGACAATACCCTTCATTATATGACAGTTGCATAAACTACTATTATGTAAGCACAGCAAAATACATTGTCCGAGTATATGCTAGCCAGTGTCCTTGGCCTGTGTCTATAAGTTTTGTTAGTTTATTTCAGATGAACGCTTAGCTATTGAGGCATTCGTTCGCGATTACCAAAGTTAAGCAAATGCTGTCGCTGTTCATCTTTGTTGAAAGGCATTTACATCTGAGCGCTTCTATGCGTAGAATAAAACGTACAATTTCTGTCTTGCATATTCATAGTAACTACTACAATCGTTAAACCAAATTAGAGCTCCCTAAGTGATTTAAAAACTCTCGACACCAGAGTACGCCGCTCTCACTCTAACTAACTTTCTTACCATCAATCACGTGTCCAAGCCTCAGTAAGTGATTCACTTTTAGATTCACTTTCCAACCTCATTCATTATCTAGATAGCGAATAAGGTAATACGGTTAAGAACCAAGCATGTGGGAAATGTTAACAATGACACGAGTATGTATGTATGTATGTTGGTATTTATGATTGTTAGTAGTGATGGTTGTTTTTAAGTGAGGCTACGGGATGTCTCTAATCTCTATGTACTTACTTCGTTTAAATTAATGAACTGAAGAGTAAAAATTGAAGATAAATAAACTTGCCCAATTATTCAAGCTTAAAATTTGGACAGAAGATGCAATTTTGTAAGAGAACAGACTAGTGTGGTTTCTAGAACTGGTTCAAAATAACTGTATACAAAGACCTTTACCATTCCCCGTGGTTCAATGGAATCGTAGAAACAACACCTGCACTAGATCTAGACCCTATTTAGTGTTGTAAACCTAACTCTTCGTGTTATAACTAAGTATCTCAGTTTTTTTTTAATATTTTGGAAAGTTTATTTATGTCTTCCTCATCATCATCAGCATTCATCTCATAAAAGACAAAAAACATAGCGTTTGTAAAACTAACTGTTATTAAAGTCCCACCAGTACCTACAATCCCGTTACTCGCCGCCGTTACGTCACAATGAAAAGCGAGACAATGCGGCTCTACTAATCAGCGGTAATTAATCCATTCCGTGCGTCGGCTGTTGATGAAAGTGGCTGTGACGTCACTGGTTCCGGCCACTGGTCTTGGAAGAAATAAGACTGGCCAACAATAAAGTGTTACATCCAAGGCTGCAGCAATGCTTAACATCAGGCAGGCTGTAGTCAAACATAAACCTATCCCACGTTAAAATATATATATATATATATGTATATATATATATATATATATATATATATGTATATATATACAATAGGCATAATGCTGGTTATGTGGAGGCAACCAGCGCTGGTCTTCCGTTGGGGCTGGCTGTAACGTGTGTAAAAATGTGTGTGTGGATAAAAATGGCGGGAAAACTATTAGTCCCCGTGCAGTGCTGGTAACTATGACTAGCCATGTTTTAAGTCTCCAGAAAACAGACAAACTTCATTCGCTAATCTATTTTAGTTACTGTGTTGACTTGTTTTGAAAATACATATGTGGCAATGCCTTTACTTTATAGTGCTTGTGTTGATGTAAAGGATATATTCACTAGTTGTGTACTAATCAGCGGTAATTAATCCATTCGGTGCGTCGAGAGAAGCGGCCGTTGAAAGTGACCGTGACGTCACTTTGGTTCCGGCCATTGGACTTGAGAGAAATAAGACTAGCCAGCATCTAGCATGGCACGGGTGATAATAGCTTTTCCACCATTTATATCCACTTGTCACCATATACCTACTACCCGATAAGGTTGCATAAACATTGATTTGGTGCACCATCGCTTTGTCAAGAGCGTAGAAATGATTAAAATAACATTTGATAGAAAATAAAAGTTGCGTCGGACACAATGTAAACAGGCGTGTATATATGTATATGCGTGGACGTGTAGTGTATGTATTACGACACCGATGAAAGTGCCAGATTAGTCTAACGTTCTAATCGGACTCCCAGGGGCCGTACTAAGCACTGTAACAGGAGTTACTGAAGCTGTGTAAAAAAATACAAATTACTTTATTTTAAAAAAACTTAACATACACCCTTATAAACTAATTTATATATACAATCATGCCATACCTGTAATAATGTTGGTGCATTGGGATCCTCTGCCATCTCACACTAGGAATCGAGGACCCTGTGACGTGAGATGGCAGTTTACGCCCGCGCGAAATATGCCTCTTTTGTTTATACATTTTTGAACATTCATTATTTATTTCGAATCTATGTTTGATGATCTTGTAACTATTGGGTCTGGTGATGAAAACAGTTATGTTTTTCGAAAAGAACTCCAAGGACAAGCTGTGTCTTTATCAATGTAATTTATATACCAGTCCATCCTATTTTATTTTAAGTTACATTATTAATAAGTTTTAGTATTTTAAGACATTGTGTGTCCAATAAACATTTATTATTATTATACTAATATGTATGTACATACATGTACATATGTACTTTCTCTTTGTAGGCCAGTAGCAAAAACAACGTCGATTGTGCGGATATCGCTCCAAGTGAAATGCCTAAATTGTCTTGTGCAAAATACCCCTGTTTATAAAATTAAAAGCTATAGTACAGGCCGTGCGGTAAAAGTGTCCGGCCCACGCGTTACTCCGCTTGCCAAGATCCTAGATTATGTTTTATGCGTAATCGCGATATCAAATCAAAATATGCCTTACGGCGCACCTACTGTATTATTATGCGTTTATTTATTTAGCGAGTGATTAACGCCGATTTACTTAGTTGTATGATAGAGTCAGCTTTTGTTTTGTGATATGAAAACTGTAAATTGGTTTTATGAAAATATATGAATATGAATATGTACCGAGAATTAATTTGATTTTTTTCCCTGGAGTTATATTCCTCATTCCTGAGTTCCGAGACTTCCCATATAATCAATTAGATAGATAGATAGATAATTCTTTTTCACACACTTATAAAACAAAATTAATAAAAAATACTTACAGAAACTACTCTAGTGCCACAAGTTGCGGCCTTATTGCTAAAAGCAATCTCTTCCAGGCAACTGAGAGGAATAAATAAAGGATTATAAGAGACGTGGTGTACAACAAAAATATATGCGATAGGATAAATAATATACACAAACATAAACTAATATATACCTAGTGTTAAAATATATTATAATACAAAACATACACACGTAGCGACAGCAGTTAAATTATAGCATATAACATATACCTACCTTCATATATGTATCAGCGTAATCACCACAGATACCAAATTTCTACTTTAACAATTAATGAATTAGCAGAGGATGAGTTCTCGTGTAATAATACGTTGTTTGAAGCAATTGTTCTTTTTACTTTTAAGACCATTTTTATAGTAGTCAAATTTCTTTCTTGAACAGGAATTTGATGTTCAATAGAAAAACATTATATTTATTGAGACAGATTTACCAAATATACCAATTTTACACTTATACTTACATGTACAATGAATAAATAAATAAGTCTGCCCCAATACAGCATAATGCTGATTACTGGAAGCAAACAGCGCATAGCGCATATTGTGGTTCTAACTAAAAAACTAAATATTTTTCACGTGTAGTTTTAAACTAGCCACTAACATTCCAAAACGTAGATATGTATATATTACTTTAAAACTGTCACCACTTTATACAGAATCACCGAAATATTTTGTGTGACATAAACACGGAAATGTCCGCAGTCTCAATGTTATCATGATTTTCTTTTATGATTTCTTCTACTTACAGAATTTATGCGGAAAGAGATTTTTTTTAAATGTAAGTGTATTTATGCAAGTTGTCTTATATCTTGACTTAAGGAATAAGTTAAATGCCTATTTGTTAAATGTAAACATTTGTTTAAAAGTGTGCTGAAATAATAACAACAGCCTTGTAGATTAGTTAGATTGAAATGTGCAATTTTAAGCTATCCATACGGGACTTTCCTACCGCTAATTTACTATTGTGTATCATTGTATGTAGGTACATATTTGTATGCAATGTTTTCTACTCTAATATTATTGTACTCACAACATAAACATATTAACCACGGCTGGCAGTAAAAGAGGTCACCGCACGTAGTTGGGACGTGAAAGAATTCAAAATAATTTCGCCCATTGCGTTTGCATTCAAATTCTCGACACTGTATCGATCATACATAATGTACTGACATAGTTGTACCTTATATTTACGTATGCGTTTACTATGCTAATGCATTTCTAGTTTTGTTTAGCAGGTACGGATGGTGGCAAATTTAACTATTAAGTTACTCAAATCAAATCAAATCAAATATACTTTATTGTACACCAAATAAAAAAAGAACATATTTAACATAAAGGTGGAAGGTAACCAGGGACATTGGGCGACCTTATCACTAAAGTGATCTCTTCCAGGTAACCTAGTTTGGACAACACTAGAGGAAATCCGTAAAGCTGGCGTACTTAACACAATATTAAATAATTTAAAAATAAAACACAATAACAAATATAACATTCAAAGTAAACAATATACAAACATACCTACTTACACACAAAACTACATATTATTGATATTTAAAGGAACTATTTACATTGAAGGAAATCACACAAAAATAAAAGAAAGCAGAACATATTTCAAGTAAAAAGACTTACACACACCAACTAACATCACAAAGTAGAAATGTAATGATTAAAAACCAAGCTCTGAAATATGGGCAAGGATTTAGCCTGCTTGATATTAAGTGGCAGGTCATTCCATAAGCGAACAGCTTGCACAGTGAAAGAGGAGTGATAGTAGAGATTGGGATGGCTAAACTCAGGAAATTTCAAGTGAAGGAAACGAGAAGAGCGCTGAGAATTGGAATGGGAGGCAGTGACAAAGGAAAACCTTTCTTTTAGGTACAGAGGAGTGTAAGGATTGAAGAGGATTTTGTACAAGAGTGAGAGGATGTGTGCATTACGGCGAAGACGGATTGGTAACCATTTGAGCTTTTTTCGAAACTCAGAAATGTGGTCATATTTACGTAAACCAAATATAAACCTAATGCAGAAATTTTGAAGACGCTCGAGTTTAACGAGCTGCTCATTGGTTACGTCTAGGTAGCAAGCGTCTGCATAGTCGAGTATAGGTAAAAGAAGGGATTGAACAAGGGCTATCTTGGTAGTATTAGGCAGAAAATTACGCAATCTCCTCAGAGAAGCAGATGAAGCAAAAATTTTACGACTGACTTCTGCTAATTGAGGTGCCCATGTAAGTTGACTATCGAACATAATACCAAGATTTTTTACTGAGTCACTAAATTTAATGGGAACACCGTCAAACATAACTGACTGGAGGCATGACCAGTCTATTCTAGAAACTAAGCGTGAACTACCAATTACTATGACTTGTGTCTTAGACGGGTTTATCAGCAGTCCATAAGATCGACTCCAATCTCGAATCCGTTGCAGTTCAATGTTAATTGTTGCAATTGCTTCATCTAGGCGGTCTAGAGATGCTTGGGCGTATATTTGCAAATCGTCTGCATAGAGGTGATAGGAAGAAGAAAGGTTATGAGATATTGAATTTATAAAAATAGCAAACAGAAGAGGTGATAGCACGCCGCCCTGTGGTACGCCAGCTACAGTACTGCACCAAGACGAGTATTGATCGTCGCGGCGAACACGCTGCCGGCGACCAAACAGGTATGTTCGAAACCACCCTATTGCCGTTGGAGATATGTTAAGAGAGGAGAGAATGCTGAGGAGGATATCAAAATCAACATTTAAAAATGCGTTGCTGAAATCTAGTAGACAAAGAACAGTGAGATGATAATTACCCATGCCATTCCTAATATCGTCCGTGATTTTAATCAAGGCAGTAGAGGTGCTGTGACCGGGTCGGAAGCCAGATTGGAGAGGATTAAAAAGATGGTTTTTTGAAAGGAAGAAGGAGAGCTGTTGATGTATCAACTTTTCAAGAGCCTTAGATAGGAAAGAAAGGATTGAAATAGGACGGTACTCAGTGAAGGTTTTAGGATTGGATTTCTTAGGAAGAGGGATAATTTGAGCATCTTTCCATACAGTAGGGAAACTACCCGATGAAACGGATAAATTAAAGATAAACTGAACGACAGGGGTAATCTCATCAATGACTAGTAGCAGCATTTTGCGACTTATGCCGTCACTGCCGACAGCATTTGAAGATATCGATTCAAGAGCCTTCTTAACATCACAAGCGGCAAAGGGTACGAAGTCAAAAGTGTCAATATCAGGGGGAGATAAGTTAGATAAGTGCCGTAACGTAGCTGACTTCATAGACGGATCAAACTGAGGAGAAGAAGAGAAATGTTGATTTAATTGATTAATGTCTAAATTGTCAGGAATAGTTTCAGAACGAGTTTTACCAATACCTAACGTTTTTAAAAATTTCCAAACTTTTGCCGGGTCTTCATTATTTACGGAATCATGGATGTAACGGCGCTGTGCGTCCCTACACGCTCTATTGCAGACGTTGCGATGCCAGATATACTCAATGTTGTTTTAAGCTGAAATCCTGAAATTAAAAGACTTAACTATTTCTGCGTGTCTGTTTTCTGTACCTACATGTAAATGTCGATTGGATGTACCTACCTATATGTAGTTTGAGATTAATCATGGCGACAAATCAATTAATTGCCAATAATTTGTTTGCCTTTCAATTACTGCTTTAATTTGTTTAGATCGTATTGGCTTCAGCTACATTGGTCTACTAGGATCTACTAGTATAAAATGGTTCCTAGAGTACCTAACAGTAGGCTAGTTGCAATGCCGAATGAGCGCGGAAAAGCTGCGGACGTCCACTACTATTTTTTTTTTATTGTCAAAAAGAAGAAAACACATTTTTCTCACACATTACAGCGCTCGCAGCATACTAGTTATGATATACCCACACCCATATCCCCGCGGTCGACACCAGGCGTCCAAGACTCGGCACGTGGCTGGCTTCGTACCAGGCACCCCGTGGGCGAATGTTATTTCCATCCTAGTTTCAATTTAACGCAATATGCCTTCCGTGACTAGTTGACAACTGATGCGGGGAAGTGTGGACTTGCGGGTTTCAGATTTTTAATTACGTTGGTGGTAAGAGTAAGAACTAAAAATGACGTAAAAGTACTCGAGTAGATAGGTAGACATGAACGGAAAATAACACAAAATTAAGTTAACAGTTTTATAGGTTCAAACGGTTAGGTGCTATAATAATATTGCCACAGACATAAGTACGTATCTACTTATCCACAAATAATACAGAAACTTATGAACACCCCATTGTCTTTGTAACAAACCTTTAAACTAAACCTTTACTAAAACTAAACTTGAACACCTTACTTAATTCAAATTTAATAAATTATTAATATTACTTACACTATGCCGTTACCCATTTTACCTGTTTGTGATGTCACTTATAAAGTATCAAATATCTATCTCCGATTTTCAAACAACCCGCTTAGAAACCCCAGCATTCAACTAACTGATGTTAATATCAAAACTTACCCCATTCAACTCCACCAAGCACCACACCAGTCTCCTTAAATATCTCCTTATCTAAAAAATCGCAAATTTAACGTCCATGTTGATACAAACATTTCGCAAACCATGCCTGTACCTGCTGGTGTGCCACAAGACTCCATATTAGGGCCGTACTTATTTTTGCTATATTTGAATGACATTCCAATACAACCCCGCACTAGTATTGCCTGTTTCGCCGACGACACAGCATGCTACACGTTCTCAGCTGATATTGATCTTATTATTGGTCGCCTCCAGCTTGCACTGGAACGCTTGCTAGAATATTTCCATAAATGGAAGTTAAAGATCAATACCTCCAAAATCGAGGCTATCTTATTCACAAGACAAAGACGTCTGCCCTTGCGCAAATTAAAAATAGGCAGTCATTTTATTCCATGGAGCCGCACAGTTAAGTATCTGGGTATAACCCTCGATACAAAGCTTAACTGGACCGCTAATACTCAAAAACTCTGCCTTAAAGGAGTCAAGGCGCTGAATGCCCTGAAACCCTTAATGAATAGACGTTCCAGCTTGAGTAGTTACACTAAATTACGTATCTACCGCACCCTGGTACGACCATGTATTACATATGCCTGCCCTGTCTGGAGCAGCACATGCAAAACCAATATAAATAAACTACAGGTTATACAAAATAAAGCCTTAAAATACTCTTACAACACACCGTTTCGAACAAACCTTCACAAATTACATTTGAAAATAGGTCTGCCTAAAATAGATATTTTCATTTATAAATTATCCGAATTGTTTTATCTACATAAAATTCCAAAACACAAAAATAGCTTGATTAAAAATATTTGTCAATCTAGAATTCACAATATAAAATATATCGATACTTACAACAGGTACAAACTACCTCACCACTATTTTCTTTTGTCCGCTTGCGATGAATAGGCCGCGTCATACCTACGCTGCGCTCGGGCCGAGCGCGGCGGTCGTGCGCGCCGTACTCGCCGTATTACCGCGGGTATCGGGTGTGAACGGCGTGCGCGACCAAACGCTCTCGGTTTGAATGTGCCTGGGTGTGAGCCACTTTATGCTACCTACGTTCTTGTTGTTTACTGGACGATCGGAGTTAAAATTGTCATCTACCCCCGAATTGGCTTGCCACTGTATTTGTTACGTAATGCAATCTAAAATAGGCTTACATACACCTAAATTATTAAGTTACTTTCATATATCAATAGTGTCTAATAGTATAAATACGAAAATTTAATTTACATTTATATAAATTCTTTTATGAGTATACCTACTTAAAGAATACACCATATGATTGCAATGTACTACTAGGATTTTATAATATACACTTGTAATTGTACATTAGAATAAGAATTTATGCAAATAAAGATAATTTGAAAACAAACAAAACAAACAAGTCTCCTTAAATAGCACTATTTATTGACAAACCAAAAAGTTTCCCCTCATGTAGACAACACTGGCTACTGCAATGCCGTTTATAAACATATACTAACTTATACCACACTTAGTTATATACGAATAGGCGCTGCGGTAGTGAGATAACATCTTTAGTTTCCGACTGGACGCTATTGCAGTACCTACTATACAATCGAAATTTATTACTGAGCTTGCTGTGCGATATTAAAGCTTATCACTTTGTGTTATGGTGCATAGTAACTAGTATTGCATAGACGTTTTTGGTGCTAGACAGACGTCTTTTTTAATGGGCAGTGTTTTAATTGATAAAGAACGAAAAACTAAAACGTTGATATGTACTTGAGTACTTAGGTGAACTAGTTATTATAAGTAAGTACGACATAAGATATATCACACGCATACACAGAAATGTAAATAAATTACCTGTTTATTTAGATTTCTGTGCACGCATACAATGGAAAATCCTTGCGTTTGCGTTTGTCTATGAAAATAGAATTTATCATTTTGGGTTCCACTAAGTAGGTAACTACTTAGTTACTTAAGTAATTAAAACAATAACGAGGTCAACCTACTGCAAGTTACTTAAAGAAGATAAGAACGGATAAAGCACAACACACGCAATAACACATAGGCACAAACTGCATAAACGTGGTATTTCCGAAGCCGGCGTCGTTCCGTCTGCCGCATTGAATCGATGCAGGCAGACCAGACACTACTGATACTGTAGCCGTGGCTTCCGACGTGGCCAAGTATACACAGAAAGTATTGTTTGTTTGTGTTTGCCCGTACATAAAATTTATTTTAAGGGAGACTAGGTAGGCATAGGGCGTTTTGAAAACTCTCAACACCAGAGTTGCCTAAATAACTAACTAGTATACATTTTGAATCTCAAATTCTACTTCTATTTTTTCCAAAAGTTTGTGATGTTAAAACATGAGCCGTAAAATTACTGATAGGTGTTGTCGCACGAGATATTCAAACTAGAAGCACAAGTGATGGCTATATTTCTATACTGGAATGAAAGTAAAGTATTTGACCACCAGGTCACCTAAAGCGACGTCCGCTCAATCAACCCAATGTAGAGCATATATCGAATGGAATTGAATTGGCTCTCAAATATGGCAGCCGGAATACATCATTAATTCGTAGTAGGTAACTAGTTAAATATTATATAGAATCTAGGCTTCTTATTAGTTATCCAAAATACCTTACTATACCTACTAGTTACGAGTAGATATAAAAATTCAATATGCCAAGTGATTTTATTTTTACGATCAGCAAGTAAGTACATATCTATAGCGTGTTCCTGATTCCTCCTTTTAGTATGTTTTATCGTCGTCCAGCTGATAGCGAGTGATTCATACGGATCTAATGGAACACCAGTGATGTGGCGCGGTTATTTATAAACATTTATTGAGGAACTAGGAACGAGACGCGGGTGTACGCGCGTTGTACGAAAGTAACAAATGGAAAAAAAAAATAGTAGATAGGTACTTAAGGCAAAATATTCTAAAGTCGTTTCCCAAAGATTTTGTAAAAACACATATACACGATACAAATACATATTACTTAACTTGTAGCTATTAAAATTTATACGAATAAATTGGTGTGACTCGGATACTCTACTTTGTTTGATCGTAATGTGAGAAGACTACTTACCTACTTACATAGTTAAGTCTAGTTTCTAGTTTTAATTAGTGTCGATATATATCAACTTATTATGTCAGTAGTTTTTTTAGTTATTGGTCACGAGTATTGTACAAAAACATACCACAGCAACGTTTAAGTATACAGAAACTGTCAATGTCAACTTTTCACCAGAAATCGTAAATAGGTCTCTTCCACATTTTCGTAATAAAATAAATCAGCTCGGTGGTGAGTGAATGGTATTTCGCCGCAACAAATATATATATATTTATAGAAAACAGATGAGCCATGTGTCTAATTATAAAGGAGACAACGTCACATCGAATAGACCCCACAATTGATAAGGAATTCCGACATACATATGCTAGATTGGTCACTCAAATACGAATAACTAACTATCATGAAATATATATCATTTTGCTGCAAACAACCCTGAGCGGCCATTGTTTTATTCTAGTTTTGTACCGATACCTGCTTTTATCGAAAACGGTGCAGCCGTTTGAGCACAAAGAAACAGCAAACACACACTAACTCGTAGTAGTACGCTGCGCACCAGCTGCCCCTTTAAAAATACTGTGATAGGTATCTATAATAAGTCTTTCCGTCATACTTTTAAAATTGAAGTAAGTATGTATCTAATTTTCAGGACAAATAGATACTCCTTATAAATGGCTGTGGACAGATTTAGGGGTGTCTAGGAAGCTTGTCTTGGTAAGAATGTGACAATTTATTCAGCCAAACCTCATCGGCTGTTATATGTCATCCGCTTGCTAAAATATTGTGACTTGTTTATGTACTAGCAACGACCGTACTGTGATATTTTTGGTAGTTATGTAGTATCGAAGGCAAAGGACCAAGTCTTTGGCTAGTCGTAAGATGGTGGTAGGGCACCATTTGATGCCAAAGCTAATCTTAAGTTCTAAGAGCATTGCTAGTGGCAGTGTTAAGTAGTAGAGTTGCTGCAGCAGTAAACAGCAAAATAAGATAAGATAACTAACACTAATAGCAAGAGTAACACCGGTCGATTATCGATTAAACAGCAATATTTTTTTGTATTAAGTACAGGATATCAATACGTTTAATTCTGACTTTGTCTCAATATTCGTAATCAGTGTTGGTCTATGCTGAACTCATTAATGAGTAGGTAGTCACTTATTCAAGCTGCTTAACCCGTGAATTCTGCGAATATGAGCTGAAGATATCCTATTCAATTTGGTGTTTTTATTTCTGTACAAGCTACCTACCTTGGTACAAATATAAATAATAATACATCCGTCATCATTGCAAAAAAAGCCGTTTGCTGGTCGAGTGCCAAATATACTGGAAGCGTGACATAATTGAAAATAATACCAACGTCTAGGAGAAATCATATTTTATTATATACCACGTGAATGTTGGCACGTGGTGAAATGCTGACATGGCAGAAAGTTATTTGAGAGATTTTACGGAGGGATGTAGAAGTTTTTCAATAGTAATAAAAAATCCCCTAAATATCAAGAAATAATTTATTTCCATTCATTGTCTGGACCGCATGAAAAGAATAGTTAGTGGCGACACAGGACTAAGTAAAACTATCCTTTCACCTGATGATGTCAATGATCTGATGATAAGGCCCGCAGAGATCGTGGACTGCGCCGTTGCTTTAATGTAGAGTTTAGCAAGCTTTGAGCTGAGCCAAATAAAAATCATCCATGTCCATTCTGTATGCGTCTCGTGTAAAGTGCAAAGCAGGCGAGACATCGCCTCCTGCCAAATGCGCCGTTCCCGGAATCGGGATATTATGTAAACGACTCGACGATCATTTAGGGATAGACTGGACTTGGCTAAACTACTATTATTTATTGTACCGCTTGGCTAAAGAAGGTAAATAAAATTGGCTAATGTGGCTTTCTGCCGTTCGATCAGCATGGAGAGATTGTCAACTTGTTGACTATGATTGAAGTCACTATTTGATGGGTGATCAAAGAGGCATTTTTAAAATTCAACTCATTCTGTGGGTTGGATGACAATCAATCATTGCAATCTAAGCCAGCCATATCTTACCTTACTTATTTACCTTATTTTATCAGGATACTTTGACTAGGTGCTTGTTGGCGTTCCATCAATCACATCAGAACCGTATTGAACGGTGGACCAAATAGATATTTCTTTTAAAATGTAATCCTTGCTTGCAAGCTTTCTCTCTAGAAGTACAATCTACGTCACCTAGTTTGTTAGTTTGATGGTCCATAAACCGATTCCCGTGGGTTTCCACGGCGGCCGCGGACATAATTTATGTTTCACTAATTCTTGCTGCCATAAAACTTTACTCGGAAATTCGCCGCTCGTTGAATTGAATGGAATGCGCGGGAACATTGTTTGATGTTGGTCGTTTTGTTTTTGTTCTGTGGGTAGTTTATCATTTTGTCGTGTTGATTTTCGGGTCGGTAGAAGTCGGTATGAAGGTGTAAAGTTTGTACTACGAATTTACTTACTAATCTGCTATCAACGAACTCAGTCGAGCATCAGTCGTACTTTACATACATAAAATGCTTACGTGGGTTACGCTCATGCCTTTCATTAAGTACCTACCTAGCTGGAACAGCAATCGTGTATGACGTATTTTATGAATAATTGAATGTGTTTGAGGTAATTACTCCAACCAATAGATTTAAATCTGATCTGATTACACTATCATATCAAATGTTTTATAAGTTTATGGTTAATACATTTCAAATCTCAGTTATAAGGTGATTGGTTAGGATACACCCAGTACGATATTGAGTTTTTCTCCTACATCTATACTAAGGCCACTCGTACAAACAAACATCATAAACATAATGTTTATATCGCAGCACTTAGCTTCGTTCCGGATTCTTTCGCGTCCAGTTTACGATTCACTATAAAAATGTTGATAAAATATCACTCAATCCCAACGTTTCCTCGCTTTTAACCGCTCGAGTGATGCAAGGAGATCTTTAGTAGTTTTACAACATGATTGTAACTGGATGATTCGGATACAAGAATAGAAGGAAAGATACACGTAAGTATTTGCCACAACACATCCCCAACTCGTAGCTCAGCTAGTGGAGGCAATCGCATGCGATTACCAATGTTAATGTTCAATGTTCAATGTTCATTTATTCGTAAAGATTATTTACACGTCAAATTCCATAATTACAATCTTAATAAATTGGATAATTATAAATGTCAATTTGTATACAATTAATCTAATATAAATATATAGTACAATGTACTTTGTACGTTTCATTTATTTATCTATTTTATAGAACTCTTCAAATGTATAAAAAGCCTGTTCTATTAGCCATTCTTTCAATTTATGTTTGAAGACATGAACACTAGTGGCTGCTGTGACTTTGTCCGGTAGATTGTTGTATACGGTCGGAGCCATGACATGAGTTAACTTAGTCGACTTCACGAGAGTTCTTTTTACAGTTTTAAACTTGCTTCCGTTTCGCGTAGGGTACCGGTGACATGAGCCACGTGTGGCGTATTCGTCTAGGTTCGCTCTGGCATAAACTGCTACCTGAAAAATCAGTAAAGCAGGCAACGTTAGGATCCCCAGATCTCTGAAATAAGGGCGAGCGTGGGTGTCCGGGGGGACGCGCGCCAAGCACCGCACCGCGCGCTTCTGCATGCGGAACACGCGCTCCCAGTCCGCAGCTCTAGCCCATATTTCAGCACCATATTGTAGCTGTGAGTGTACCGTGGCAAAGTAGCACGTTCGCGCTACGTCTCCAGGCACTACTCTTGCCACTCTCTCCAGTGCGAAACAGGCGCTCCCTAGCTTACCACAAACATTTTCAATGTGGGCTTCCCACGTCAGACCGCGGTCGATCTCAAACCCAAGGAACATTGTAGACTGCTGTTCTTCTATTCTCTCTCCATCCACCAGGACTGTCATGGGTCTCAGTGGCCGACCTGACAAGCTGAACTGGATGAAGTGAGTCTTCCCCAGGTTGAGAGCGAGCCCGTTCATTTTGAACCATGCTGACAATTCAGAAGCCGCACAGTTGAGCTTCCTCTCCAGTTCATCAGCTGATCCTCCTACCAGAACTGCTCCAACATCATCGGCATACATGAGAACTTCAGCACTGGGAACAGCTCCAGGAAGGTCATTCATGAGAAGAGAGAACAGGATATTGGAAACAGATGAACCCTGGGCGACTCCCATATCTGACGACATGAAATCCGATCTGTGCTCTCCCCCTCCACCAACTACTACCTGCGATCTCTCCTGCATGAGACTGATTATCAAGGAGTGTGCTACCCCTCGTATGCCATAGTGGTACAACTTTTCTGCCAGCACCAAGTGGTCTGCCACATCGTATGCCTTAGAAAGGTCGCAGCAAAGAAGAGCGACATTCTGCTTCGTTCTGCTATCCCTGGCGGCAACAATGCGGCGTACCACCTCGCGTGCCACCATTGTAGTAGAGCGCCCCTGCCGGTAAGCGTACTGTCGATCTGACATAGCATTTGTTTCCGTTAAAAACTTAACTAGTCTAGAACTGAGGCCATTCTCCAAAATTTTTGCGATAGCGGGAATTATGGAAACTGGCCTGTAATTATCCACGCTATCTCGTTTGCCCTTCCCTTTATAGAGCGGTGTCACTTTGCTAGTTTTAAGCACGCAAGGAACGACGCCCTCTCTTAAGCACGAGTTGAATAAGTCCGCTAGTATTGGGGCGAGAGACATTAAGGAAAGGTCGACGCGGTCAGTCTTTGGATGGGTGACCGAAAAGTGACATTCCATTTTGGGCGCTTCCATGGGTCGGATTACGCGTTAAATTGTAGGTCCCGGCAGTTTGTCTCGTATGGCAGTCGTTAAGCCATTTCAGAAGCCCTTAGGGTGGCTTGATGAACTCTCGACACCAGAATAAAAAATAACCAGGTTATTATTTTTACTAGGCTTGTATAATGTCTGTATCAATAATTAGTATCAAAATGTATATTAAACTCTAGTTTTTATTTCCTCAAGGAACATGTACAGTTTCCTGTTTACCAGCCGTTTGCTTTTGAACTTGTCTGTACCTACTGTACGTACGTGTTTGTATGTTCAGATGTTTGTGTATTTATTTGGATACGTTGAATGTGTACAGTTGCAGAGCGAATTAAATGCGCGCGAGTCTTTGTAAACTAAATATTCTAGACTCAAGACGTGCAATTCTGAAGTGCAATAGAAAACAAAATTATGAAAAACTAACTTTTTTGGACTTCTTGTAAAAATTTGTACCTACTATCAGATACCTAACCTATCTATACTTTTATATTATAAAGCTGAAGAGTTAGTTTGTTTGAACGCGCTAGTCTCCGGAACTTCTGGTGCCAATTGAAAAATTATTTTTGTGCTAAATAGACCATTTATCGAGGAAGGCTTTAGGCTATAGGTATAACATCACGCTGCAACTAATAGGAGCGAAGAAACAATGAAAAATGTGAAAATAACGGAGAAAATTATTCATCTTTGAGGGCTTCCGTTGCGTGCGCTGCAAAAACGGTTCAAGGCGTGGGTAACAGCTATAATTTATAATACTTAAGGGGTTGTTTGCAACAATAAAATATGATTTCCACGCGGACGAAGTCGCCGGCACAGCTAGTTCATAATAACTGTCAGAAAATGAGATCGACAGTGTAACAAATTCGTTTGAAACTAAGTACCCGCGTTTCCACTTGCTCCTACTCAGTTCTCAGTATCCGCATTAAGTACCTATATACTTTTAACAAGCTTTTAACATAGAAAATGGACTGCACTATATGGGATAGATAGCTATGCTTTTTTATGACCACTACCTCAATTCTTATTTTATCTCTCTAGTTTTGAATAACAAGACCTACCTTCCATCTAAACTGTTTATTATACTTTATCTGAAGTGCCTTTTCTACTTCCAGCCACTGCACCCACAGCATCGTACGATACTAAACGATTCACGCGCGCTCCATTCATGCTGTCGGTAGTTTCACACTCTCAGAGCTGGTTACGTTTGCAATACATACCTAAGTATACTATACTAAAGTACTTATGTTAGCTTTACTTAGGCGTGATATCAGTGGAGCATAGATGACTATATCTGGTAACTACAAACTTAAATGACAGATTTTTATAATTGATACATTCTGTTTCCATATTCGTACATATTACGTGTAAAAACGTGTTTGAATATTTTTGTTGATTACATTTGTATGATTACCTTTAAGTAGGTACTATTTTTTTTATTGAAACTCATTTACATACATAACACCCTATTTTATTTAATGATCGCACCTGTATAACTGAAATAACCTGTATTCTGACCTCTATTAATGGAACCCTCTGTATATGAGACAGATATTTATTTATACCTGTATATCTGAGACACTGTGTAAGTGGAATACCTCTATAAGTGAAACGACATTGCAGGTCCCTTGATGTCTCACTTAACCAGGTTTCACTGTAGTAGGATAGTGAGTATTATGGATGATGATTTCAACACTCTGATCTTTCCATGGCGTACTTTTTAAAATGTGACTAACTACTTTGTGTACTTTATGACTTACGAGACAGTAACTCTTAATCGGGCCACTTAGACCGAATTTCAGTTTTTGAAAATCTTTTACAGTTACAAACTTGCTCGCAGCTCTATTCTTTGACAGTGCAAGAAATTATGACTATGGCATTAACAGTATACAATTATGTTCAGCTTAAGTAGATAACGAAATTAACTTGAGCACTCACTAAGTTATTTAATAATGTTCATATTGATGCACATTACTTACCAGTCTAAATAAAATGAGTCAGCCAAAACGATACAAATAACAGCATTACAAGCACCCAGTAACCGAACCGCACCTGATAAGGTGATTTCTGGGTAATGCAAATCACCGTCAGCAAGGTTTCAGGGGACATAGCATGGATAAATAGAAATATGAATCATCATTCGTTAATTCATTTAACAGTTACATACAACTTTGGTTTTGTCAACTAAGTAAATTATGTGATGATATACTTAATTACTAATGTGATGAACTCAGGCTCGACTGTTTCTTGATATTTATCTTGCTGGAATGGTCGGCTGACCATTCCAGCAACACTCACCGCGTCAAGTTATTATACGAGAATCACTTAGCCTGACCAGTATTCTTTTGTTTTTAACTTTGACCTAGGTCACCTGTAATGATAACCGCCTAAGCACTCTTACCCTATATTGTAGTAACTATGCCGTATAGTATTTGCTATGTCTATTGATCGATAAACTAAAATATAATCACAGTACATCAGGATCTTATCATCGACGAGAGAGATGACTCGTACATTAGTTGTATATAAATTATAGACAGATTGTGTTTCACAAAATGTAGGCGTGCTAATCTCCCTGTTCAGTACATTTGTTTCGCCGACGCTCTGTAAGCTGTGCGACGGACAATCCAACATGCTAATGCGGCCTTTAGATACGATTTATCGAGGTTGGAACTGATCGTATGGAGCGACGAATGGTAGCAGTTTGTTTGGCATAGATAGGTACGTACTACGTATATATGTACATACTGGTAGGTATAGGTAGGTAGGTACACTTATAGGTCATTCGTCGTTCTACCGTGTTACTTAATGTTGGGATAATAATAAGTCTTGTATGAACACAGAATTAAAATTTGGTAGTTACCTGGGTAAGTATCTAAATCTTAGTTTTCTAAGAGGTTAGTTTTTCCATTCTTTTAGTCAAAATAAATAGTTTTGAAGTCATTTAAGTACATCGCTATTCGTTACAAAGTTTTCTTTACAACGGATGTTAAATACTCAGAAATGGAAAAATAAGCGTACTAATATGCAGTATTATGTAGGTAATAAAACAATTACCTAAATAATGCCTACTAAAATACATTTCTAACCAAAAATAAAGATTGGGTTCTCTCGAATTAGCTGGATTCGAACCATTAGACGCATATAGGTCG
Organism: Macaria notata; assembly: GCA_927399415.1. Classification (NCBI taxonomy): domain Eukaryota; kingdom Metazoa; phylum Arthropoda; class Insecta; order Lepidoptera; family Geometridae; genus Macaria; species Macaria notata. Next base: position 512,474 of record OV656750.1, on the reverse strand, counting down.
GCTGTCAATGTTTTTTTATTTTTATTTTTTTTAACTTTAACGGGTTTGCGTTTGACCATAGTTTACCTGATAGCAAGCAAAGGCTATGGCCTAAGATGGAGCGTGCTTACCCGATAAGAACCGATTCACTCTCGCTTTGACGATTGCTGGATCGCTTTGTATCTGGCTTGTTACTTTATCGACTGCTTGAGTGGAGTAACTCTGGCTGTTTCTTGGAAATAAGCTACCTATGTTGGCAACTTAAACTACATTAACTATTAGAAAACTATTAGTTTGTCCTTCAATTTCACTCGGATATCATATGCTTGGAAAGACATTCAAAATAATGTTTCTATTTTGTTATGACCCCTGTGACGATTATTCAGTGATAGCTTTCTTGGGTTCTTCCGTCGTGGTAACTGGTGAGCGCTTGAATGGATCCTTCAACAGATGATACATGCCTTGGATTATCTATCGCTATCTTATAATATACTAGTGGGTGCTCGCGGCTTCGCTCGCATTAAGAAGTAAAACTTGCATCCCCTTTAAAAATGGCATTTCCGAAAATCCTTTCTTAGCGGATGCCTACGTCATAACATCTACCTTCATTCCAAATTTCAGTCCAATCCGTCCAGTGGTTTGGGCTGTGCGTTGATAGATCACTATATCAGTCAGTCAATCAGTCAGTCACCTTTGAGTTTTATATACATAGACTAGCTTAACTTATATAACGTGGCTTCATAAATTTCCTTCCTCTTGAATCACTTAATCTATTAAAAAAATGCATCAAAATCCGTTGTGTTGTTTTAAAGATCTAAGCATACATGTATAACAGACGGACATGGAGAGCTACTTTGCTTTATAGTTATTATGTTCTGAGTGATATTTTGCTGCAAGATTCTCTATCCTAGACCTAAGTACATGTCCCAAAATGATAGCCGTACAGCTCGCATCCCCGATAGTAACCTAACGTGTATTGTGTTTAGCTCCTGCCTGTTCGTGTTCAATGAGTTGAATTCTCTTCCCATGTATGACTTGCCACCTGTCGACTCCGCTTGGTGACGCGGCTGCGAGCGTCATGGATACCGGTGATATCACCACTTCATATACATTGCTGGCTAGTGGTGTCCCGCGGCATCGTCTGTTATTGCACAGGATAAAAGACCACTTTCGGGACGGGAATTGCGGAGGAGTATTGTTCGCTTGTCCGCGAAACCTGACCTTGCCGAGGTGACATCGTGGTAGGATAAAATGCCACTTCACTCTCGGGATTAAAGAAACTATAGCGTTCATTTTAACAACAATACTTAGCATTCGTTATAATATACGAGTATCATAAAAAAAAAAATAACTGTCAGCTTGAACTTACGGCTAGCAGCTATTGTTCGAGGCTCATAGTGCGGTTTAAAAACATAAATATAGATGCCAAGAAGCTCACGACAACAGATTTGGCCATTCTTATACCTATATGAACTTACTACCGCTAAGGGATGTGTGATCTATTGTACATACTTCCATTTCAGCTTTTCTAAGATTATTTTCTGTGTCGAGAATGTCATGAAGCAGCGGTGGCCTGTAACGGCCATTGAATTATACGTGTTTCTCGATTCACAGAAGCCTATAGTTAAAATTACCACTCTGATGCCTAGAATTTTAACAGTCTCCCGAGCCACTGAGGCGCCCAGTAAAAATACCACCTATCGAATATAAACCAGCAGTGTCTGTCGCGTGTGCCGTCACAGTGATGATATCATCATTTAGTGCAGCTTCCTTCCAACGCTTATTAGATAACACTGTCACGGCCATCTCGTTTGTAGTGTTGTTATGTTAGTACTGCTGGTTATACTGTGGATGGATTGTACAATAGATGCCGACGGATCTCAATGTAGGTAAGGTTGTAATGGACTAAAAGTAGTTACTACCTATTAATGACTAGGGGTTATAGTTTTTAATATCGGTAAAAAGACCATACTTGCTTCCGTAGTGCAGATACATACATCTAATGCGAGTACGTTTAATAAATAACAGTATATACCTTTACTACTTTAGCTCTTTGAGAAATGTGGTAGGTAGGTGTTGTCATGCATAATAATATTAAAGGGTTTAAATTAAGAGATTAACGTACGACACGCGCGTCAATCATTGTTTGGAAATAACTAAAAAAATTAATCATCAATCACAAAAAAATAGTTTTTGAATTGAAAATCATCCATTCCTGAAGTCGTCCAGCCGGGACTTTAAAAAAATAAGGGGATCCTTGAGACCAACTAGTATTTTTGAAGTCGGTTGAAAAATAATGTATGTCACAATACACACCCACTTCTCTTCAATTCCTTACTCTTTTTACCAATACAAAAGAGCAGCGTTTGAACGTGAGTATCTGGTTATTGCAGGTGATGCTGGGCGGCGCGGGGTCGGCGGGCGGCGACGAGCTGCTCACCGTCACCGTGGTGCGCGACGAGCATGGATACGGCATGAAGGTCTCCGGTAAGCTATCATATATGTATCTACCCAACTTGAGTCGCTCGTATTACCGGGGACTTGACATTGTAATTCTGAACCTCCACAGAATCCATTTTGCGGGGGGTTCTTTTGAGATTATCAACCACCGATCAACAACCCAATTTTAGTCCCAGATTGTATATCCCTCGTTTATGTGGATCGTGTGTGCCTCTTTAGTCAATATTATTTCAGAAGAGTTTTCTGGGTAAGAGATACATTATGCTGAGTGTTGAGATTTTGCCAAGGATGATACGTAAGTTAAACATAAACATTTGTTAACCAGTGTGGACTGAAGAAAACAGGTGATTCAGCAACTGATACGACATTACAGTTTCATGGACAATTACATTAACACTGGATCGCGAATAGCGAGTCATACCGTAAAGGAAATTCGTTCTCATACCAGAACAGAATACTTTTTCTTATTCTCTAGTTACTGAGAATCTGACTAAAGGTTCTACTCTTCTTATTTCTTGTTAGCTACGACAAGAACTATCATATATGCCTGCTGCTGTCTTATACATCTTGTGTTGCTTTTTATCATGACTTACTGCTTTTTCTAACCCTACAACCCACCGTGTTGCAGGCGACAACCCGGTGTACGTGCAGTCGGTGAAGGAGCACGGCGCCGCGTGGCGCGCTGGCCTGCGCTCCGGCGACCGCATCCTGCGCGTCGACAACGTGTCCGTGGAGCACCACTCGCACCAGCAGGTCGTGCACATGATCAGAGGTATGTACGTGCAGTCGGTGAAGGAGCACGGTGCCGCGTGGCGCGCTGGCCTGCGCTCCGGCGACCGCATCCTGCGCGTCGACAACGTGTCCGTGGAGCACCACTCGCACCAGCAGGTCGTGCACATGATCAGAGGTATGTACGTGCAGTCGGTGAAGGAGCACGGTGCCGCGTGGCGCGCTGGCCTGCGCTCCGGCGACCGCATCCTGCGCGTCGACAACGTGTCCGTGGAGCACCACTCGCACCAGCAGGTCGTGCACATGATCAGAGGTATGTACGTGCAGTCGGTGAAGGAGCACGGTGCCGCGTGGCGCGCTGGCCTGCGCTCCGGCGACCGCATCCTGCGCGTCGACAACGTGTCCGTGGAGCACCACTCGCACCAGCAGGTCGTGCACATGATCAGAGGTATGTACGTGCAGTCGGTGAAGGAGCACGGCGCCGCGTGGCGCGCTGGCCTGCGCTCCGGCGACCGCATCCTGCGCGTCGACAACGTGTCCGTGGAGCACCACTCGCACCAGCAGGTCGTGCACATGATCAGAGGTATGTACGTGCAGTCGGTGAAGGAGCACGGCGCCGCGTGGCGCGCTGGCCTGCGCTCCGGCGACCGCATCCTGCGCGTCGACAACGTGTCCTTGGAGCACCACTCGCACCAGCAGGTCGTGCACATGATCAGAGGTATGTACGTGCAGTCGGTGAAGGAGCACGGCGCCGCGTGGCGCGCTGGCTTGCGCTCCGGGGACCGCATCCTGCGCGTCGACAACGTGTCCGTGGAGCACCACTCGCACCAGCAGGTCGTGCACATGATCAGAGGTATGTACGTGCAGTCGGTGAGGAAGCAGAGACATGTTGCACCTTTGAACTAAACGCCCCAAGCGGGATGTGCGGGACTCATCGCCCCCCTTACAATAAGAATAAGAAGATATGTTAACTAAACGGTTTTCATTCACGGGAATTCGCGTATGTTGTTTACGCGTTTCGGATGTAATGACATCCATCTTCAGAACGTGCGTACATCTAAGCGAATTACACGTGAGTGAAAACCGTTTAGTTAGCATATTGATAAAATGTCTCACGAAAGTTTTAATACAAAATAAAATAAGAAGATAGACTCTTGGCCATTGTACGATAAGATCATGGTAAAGGCACCGGATTGTCTTTATATTAATTAAACAATGGGATGTGCTAACTATTCATTATATAAAAACGTAGGCTACCTTCAGTGTGGTGATCTTCACCCTTCTTACCTTGGACAAATTACTTTCGAAAGATTCTGCAAAACACCCGGAAATAATTTGCCGAGCGAGGCTCTTGCCCGTAACTTAGAATATTTTATTCAAATTCAAATTAAAGGCATTTATTTTGACACACAGAACAATACAATATATACCTACATAAAAATATGAAAACAGGTAGTATACAAAGGTGATATATGCGTTACATTGATGTATCCCGTGCGTCAAAAAAGGTCATACCTCAGCATTAATGCTGCAGATTGCTCTGCAGCGCTGATTTTCAGGTATGACCCTTTGAGACGCTCGAAATCAAGAGTAAAATAATTAAAGAAAATAAATAAATAAGATGATACGATTAAATTTGAAAGATACATACAATTATTATACAAGCAATACATGTGATGACTAGAACTTTCACCAGATCTGAATTACGAGTATGTTACGTTGTCTAATGTAATTCTTCCCCACATTCCAGCTACGCCGACGACTGTGCTGACGGTACAGCAGAACACGTCGCGGTTAAAAACGCCCATCACGGCGCCTGTGCCTGCAAACGTAAGTTGTTTTACATCACCATCATCAAACATTATCGACCCATTGCTGGATATAGGCCTCCTCCGCTTTGGTGCCAAAGAGGTCGGCGATGTGTATTTTTCGAGTCCCTCGATGGGTCTTATGACTCAAACTTATACCACCTTCTTTTTTGTGTCAGGGGTTAATTTTATTTAAATGTTTATAACAGTATTTTCCACACTCGACCAAGTCCATCATCCCCCTGCAAGTCTATACTGGTAACAAGAAGGGGTTAGTTGACCTATAGGGGTGGCCTAGGTCATTAGGTCTCTACTGTACTAGTGTTGTCCTATTGTGTTACTTGCGTTAGCTGTTGTTACTTGTTATGAGTATGCATGGTTTAAGGATTTATTGACTTACACTGTGCTAATTACTGCGTGATATAAAGGTTGACGCATGAAGAAAAGCACAGATGCTCTTCCTCTTTGGAACATATGGACCTTAGAATTTGTGGTCAAATATGCCACTTCTTGTAATACATGCGAGTTAAATCGTCGTTTATGTGCATATTACATAGTCACATACAAACGTTAGCCTTTATATTATTAGACCGCCAGCACCCCACAAAGGCAGTGGGTCGCGAACAAATGCGAACTAGTTCGTAATATCTCGGGGAGTTTTCCAATACCCTACACAACGATATTACAACCTATAGACGCCCCACATTTATGGCGATGTATGGCCGCTAAATAGTTGGGTCCGGACTAGGCACTGCTGAGTTTCGGTTTAATTACAATATGTTTCATTGCTTGTACTTATGTTAGTAATCATTATTTTTTTCTGGTGTAATTATTGAGTATTATTTCTACATCATGCTGGATTGAGTGGAATTAAAATTTCGAGATATCGATCCCTGCACCTGAAATGGCCTAGCCTAGCTATAGACATGGCGAGATCTGTCACTACTTTGCTCTAAATATATATATTTTACTATCGCATTGCAACGAAAGTGATAGAAACACGTCAAAAACCTGATCCCAATTTCACAGTTGTCCTGTTTCTGTTCGAATGTAGAAGTATTAGGTTTGTTTGAGTTATGTTGTCTACGTCCCTACCCTACATGATCAATTGCTCGGTGAACCATTGCATTGGGATATTTCTGTGCTTTGTAATTAAATAAAAAATGGTTTATTATGGCGGATCGCATACTGGGTGCATTAGGTTTTTTGGATGATAAATCGTGCCCCTTCGAGAAACATGTTATCAGGAAATTCTTTGACCTAATTTTTAGGGTTCCGTACCTCAAAAGGAAAAAACGGAACCCTTATAGGATCACTTTGTTGTCCGTCTGTCTGTCCGTCCGTCCGTCTGTCAAGACCCTTTTTCTCAGGAACGCGTAGAGGTATGAAGCTGAAATTTATATCAATTACTCAGGTCTACTGTCCCTTGAAGCTGTGAAAAAATCAAACTTCTAAGCCAACGCAATCAAAAGATACAGCCATTTATGCCGCAAATTTTCGACACTTGCAAGGGAATCAAACCTACAGGGTGCTTCCCGTGAACTCAGAATCTTGAAATTTGGTACGAAGCAACGTCTTATAGCATAGATAAAGGAAAAATTACGAAAACCATAAATTTTACGGAACCCTCGGTGCGCGAGTCCGACTCGCACTTGGCCGGTTTTTTTTTTGCTATCCTTACAGTTAATGATAAATAAATATAATAGATCAGCATATTTCTCATACAAATACGGAAGTTACGAGCGGTTCGAGTATAATAGACGTGACAATGAAACAACAAAATGTACAAATTTTATTGTTAGTAAAGTTACATAGCAGCAGTACTGTGAATGATGTATACCAAAACAAAAACGAAGTATTAATGCAAAACATATGGTATCGCATCAATTCTCTACTTTGAATATTACTTTTACTAGCTGCTCTCGCTAGTGCAAGATGCGGCTACCAAAAATTTTTTTTACTAAGATTAGTTTACTATATTATATGATTTTCATAAAAGCTGACTAGTACAGTATGTGATACGGATTTACAAGTGATATTTTACAATTTGCGTGTTTTAAGTGTGTACAGCGCCATCTAGTTGCCCTTTCTCGAAGCTCCTCCGATATATTTAAAAAAAATTACACCTAAGAGCACAGAACACAGAGTTAGACAGTATTAAACTCATTTTAGTATCTCCTTCTTATCCAATGAGAGCGGACAACTCTGGTGTCAGAGTTTTTAAATCACTATACTTTCTTGAGTATATAAAAAAAGATTTATTAAAATCGGTTAATAAATAGCGGATTAATCGCGTAACACCCGCTAAACACTTTCACAAGAGCGATACATAATAAATAAACATTTATTTGACCTTATTAAAAAGAAACAGGTATAGCAGTAGTAAATATTTGAAATTGTACCTACTATGAGATAGGGCTTAGGACTATACAATAGTTGGTGAACCCTGGACATTATACATTCCTCTTTATTGAGGGTCTTGATCGTGATTCCCCTGCAGAATATATTCGCTTTGTTTGTGTAACAAAATGCCTGAACTATGAACTTATTTTTTCAGCTGGAGAAGCAGCGTCAGTTCGAGGCATCCAAGGTGAAGACAATACGTCTCATGTTGGAGCAGGAACAGAAGTATATCAGGGAGTTGAGAAGTGAGTACTTACTTATATTACATGCTTGGATACTCCACACGACACCAATCACTCACTGATCATCATTATCATCATCCACAGCTTGAGATGCCACTGCTGGGTATCTCTCTCTCTCTCTGAGTCTTATTTACTCATGACTGAGGGTCGTGACTCCCCTGCAGATTTTATTCGTTAGTCAGGAGAGTTTTCTTGGGCAGATACATAGTAGTGGGCGCCCAGGTCCTTCCACGGAAGACGCATGTTATAGGGCCGGATTCGAACCAGGGTGCGTCTGGATGAAAAGCAGACGGCGGAACCACTGAGCCACACTCTCTTACTGCTGGGTATAGGCTTCCCTTTTTATGTGCCATCTGCGACGATCCTGTGCAGACTTCGTCCATGTTGGCTTTCGACTGAAAACAGATTGATTTGGCATTGTAAAAATTAAAATAAAATTAATAACACAATACAATACAATACAATATTACTTTATTATGCACACCAAAAATAAATTACAATATGAGATGCTTAAACTATAAAAGAATGCACAAGTGGGCGGCCTTATCACCTTGAGTGATCTCTTCCAGGCCATATATATATAATAACCTCCATCTTTCTCTCTTTCTTACAGATGAGTTAGTAAAAGTGCCAGATGTCCGCAAGCAAACCGAGCTGGAGTCGGCGGAGCAGCGCTGCGCCACTCTGCAGCACCAGATCGACGCTATCATGGCGGGACAGGTACATGCACATGGATATGAGAGAGGGGGGAAGGAGGGGGAGGGAGAAAGAGAGGGCGAGAGAGAGAGAGAGAGAGATATATATAGAGAGAGGAAGAGAAGGAAAGAAAGAAAGGGGGGGGGATAAAGAGAATGAGAGAGAAATATAGACAAACTGACAGACATCATCGTCAAGTGCAATCTTCATATAGAGCTTTGGACAAAACTAAGCTATCCGTACTAAAAAAAGTAGCATGGGATCGCAGAAAATTTTGTCAACTGATCTCCAAACTTTTATATTGACTGACAGACAGAGAGAGTGAAAGAAAGAGAGAGAGAGAGAAATAAAGGAAAGAACGGCTGTGTAATGAATGTAACTCAGGCCCGTTTGCGCAACGATTCTTAAACTCATTTAACAACAAAATCAATTAAATTGGTCGCTAAATGAGTACAAGAACGATTGAGCAAGCAAGCCTTATAGTATATTGAAATAAAAGACTGCTAAAAAGTTCTTACACTAAAGTTAGATTAAGAATATCTTTTTTACGAGGTACGATCACAGTATTGCCATCATCTCTCACATAATATTTGATTTGCAATGCAGTTTTGTACTATGTTGCCAGTTTTATTTTGTTTTTTACAAATTGTATTCCTTTGGTGCGTTGTTCACTGTTTTTTATAAGTTTTGTTTTTTTTGCTCAGGAAATGGGTAAATGTATCTTAGGACATCGCTATTGCTTACCATCAGTCAAACTATGGTCAAATGCAAAATTGTTTTAGTCAAAAAATATGTCTTACATGTAACTACTTACCCATTTTCTAAGCCAATCATAAGAGGCGAAAGTGATTCCACATTGTTTCTGACCCCACAGTTTCCATTCAGTGCTGATGTCAGTTAATACAACTAACACGCTAACGTGGGTACCGACCAGTGTCACAGTACCTACTGGGTTAGTAGGAATGGATGACAATTTTTAGTGTGGTTGTGGTAAAAAATAATCAAAAAAAAGACATCATGTTATCTCATGCCCCCTTACTAGACTTAAGTGATATTTACCAAAAATAACTTACTGAAAATGACTTGCAAATAGTGAATTCTAACGCGAGTTAAAGTTGCAATTAAATACGAACTCAAGTAAGCCAGCTGTCAGTTACCGGTTATACATCTCGATAGAATGATGTGACAGAAATTTTGATATTATTTAATGGTGAAAATTTATGTTATGTGTCAAATAAACTAGAGTATCAAATATAATTGTTAGTATAAAAAATATATGTGTTTTTTAATATTTCTTTTGCAGTCAAATATCAGAGCGATTTTAAAGAATCCGAATTCAAAATAAATGATGTAATTTTCCAAACTGTCTCAATAGGCAGCATATAATATGAAACTCTTTGATCTAAGCACGTTCATTACGTACCGAAGGAAACTTTTTTTATACCACAACAATACTTTTATTTCTCATCTATTTCACCAGTAGCCCTGTACACCATACATGAACATATTATGTCCCATGGTTTTGTGTCTGCTTCTGTACATGTGTCTCAGAGTGCTCATTAGTCAATTTACTTATATTTAGACAAGGGTATACTGACTGACGATCTCTTAGTCAAGACATAGGATTAGTTGGTCAAAATAGCCTTGTCATATAAAAGTATACCACAATATATGACATAGAAGAGGTGGATATTTGCCATCTAAATCACATTTTTAAGTCTTACATATAAGAATACCTATGGTAAATTGACCATGTAAGCATCCTTTTGTGAAGTAATTGTGGGTTCATTGGTATTATAAAATATACATTTCATCGTCTTTTTGTTTTTAATTAATTTTTTGTGTGTCCATGTCTATTGGTGTTTTTTTTTTTATTGGCGATGTTCTATTGTACAGTTTTTGTTTTGCTATTACAATTGTTAAATTTCCTATACAGAGATGAACGTAAGTTGCACACATTTAATTTGTTTTACATTTTATTTACACATTAAACTTGAATTTAAAAATCAACATACAAGTGTATTGCTACTTGGTATTCTTCAACGAAAAAAAGGGAAAATCACAATACATCTTTCTATAGCTTGGCCAAAAAAACATCATTTGAGGATCAAAAAGGCAAATCATGGGAGCACCAATCAGCCATCATGCGCACAAAAATATATAAAAATAAACCAAAATCAATTTCAATAAAAAAACCACAATCAATTTTAATAGAAACAGGCACAAAACATACACTTTCGCCTCCGGTGGGTGGCAGTGTGACCAGCTTCAAACACGACAATAACCCGCTTTTTAGCTCGTCGAGTTGGCAAGACAGATGCCCTCCACGCCTGGCAACACTAGAACCAAAACCGTCATCGAAAAGCCCACAACTCCAATAGCCAACACTGGCTTCCTCAGCGGCCTGCCGAGATCATTATCAAACCTGACCGGCCAGAGTCTAAGAAACTTGAGACAAGCTCGACAGAAGAACCAGCAAGAAAACCAACCACCGTTAGTCAGACAGAATTCGGACGAATCAAACAACAAACGGCGTCACGTCCATAACAACACAGTACCAATGGTGCCTACCACCTGTTTAGACAACGTCTCCCCCCCACCTCTACCGCCGCGCTCCATCGAGCGTCCCAAACGCAACCCACTAAGCCCTACCTCACCTCCATCCCAACCAATAAGTCCCCTATCATTCAACTCCCAAATCCCGACCCCGAGTAAATACTACCACAAGCGCCTCCCAGACAAGCCGGGCGTGATGCACCAATCAATGCCGATGAGCAACGAGGACAGACAGATACGTCGCTCGTCTCACTCGCTGGACGGTGAGTTGGACGGTCCGGCGCCCAACTCCATCGCGCTGCAGATGAACTATCCGCTCGTGAACGCGCCGCCGCCGCCGCTGCTGGTAAGTGCAAGGTTGAGTTGTTAGAATGTTGCTGTAAGAAAACAAAAAGTTTTCTCTGTATTTCTGTTTCTCTTTGAGTCGTATTTCGTTTAACAGTTTTTTTTTCATTACTGAGCGTGGAGACTCCCCTATTTTATGAATTAAAAATCATTTATTTCAGAGATAATTAATTCGTTGGTGAGGTTTTCTTGATACTTAAACTGTATTCTTCTTGTAACTTACAGTTATACTGTACGAGTCAACATATAAAGAATTTTTACTTAGCCTCAATTTAAATACAGCCTATAAAAAAAATAACTTCATGTGAAAATATTATTTATTTTTTTACATTACTTTTAACATTACATTTACTTTTCTAACAACTCAACCAAATATACCTATTCAACATGCTCTTCAAATTGACAACACTGCTTCAAATTTCGGTATTTGACACAACTTATTTTATTTAATACCCCTATCACTACCTTAGCAGTCTTATTACGTTTAAAATTCATATCTTGTTGTCTCTTTCTCATGCATTTTAATTGCAAGGTGTAAGAAAGGGACAGTGTGAATTAATATGGATTTTTAATGTAATAAGAGCAGCTTTTTAGATATATTTAGTTAACATCCTGCTGTCTCATATCGTAATTATATTCATATCGCTTTAGTATTGGTGTCAATTATGTTAAGATATAACTTATATCTAATTAATCTGTAGGATATTCATGAATAGTATTTCGATTACAATAGATTTGTAACGAATTCTTTTGTTCCTATAGTAATATGTCAACAAAGATAATATTTAGGGCAAGAATAGATAGCATGAAGTGAAAGTAGTGTTTATAAATCTGGTGCCTATAATTACACTTCAAATTCTTCACTATTGGTTATCTATAAGCCCTTCTTCTACAAAACTAAAAAAAAGCTTGTCGTGACGTCATTTTGTGTCAAAAATCAGATCTGTGTTATAACTTGTTAAGTGACTAACATTCTCTACTGTTTGTGCTCATATTGTACATATGTTTCTTTTATACACCTATGTATATCTTCTAAATCAAATACTCAATGAAAAGTACAAAGATCACCAATTTGGATGGAAATTTGCTTGCTACATGATTTTTTAAAATAAAAAGATCATATTTAATATTGAATTTATTTAAAAAGATTACTTTAATAGATACCATTTGGAAATTATGTACTTACTAATAACGGAATAACTAGAATTTTAATTACTTGGCTATGCCCAGCATTATCTAAGGAAGCGTTGTCAACTTCTTGTTAGAATCCTTCTAAGGGCCCTTCTATTACCACATTTATACAAGACAAGTAAATTTCCATTGAAATTGATAAAAAAATGTAAGGAAAATAATGGAATTTTATCAAGAATCTATAAAATATATATTTTTTTCTAATGCAATGTTGAATTGAATGTAATGTGTTTTTTCGATATGGGTCTCAGTAACCCGAAATAAATGAATTTTATTTATTTATTTATTTAATGTGCAGACAGACAATCGAACCGGCGTCCCCGTGCTGCACGTGCGGAGCAGGTCGTCTCCTGAACAACTGGACCATGATCTCTCTAAATGTGAGTATTCCTTTAATTATTGCTTAAATTTAGAGCCTTTTTAATTTGGTAAATTTAGAAGGTGGATTTTTTTAAACTTTTCATATAAAGAGATCGAAATATAGGGTAGATGCACGACTTCTTATCATGATAGAGGCAAGTACGCACGAGAGTTACAAAGTTGAGTTTTCATATCGACAGTTACAAATGACACTACGATCTGATAACTCTTTGACACTGCTAACCATAGTCTTGACATTTTTAACACAAAAATGTTTTCGTGGCATACTCTTTTCAATGAGCTACATTAGATAAAACCAAGCATTACATTTTTAGGTTTCTAGCCTTCCATACTGTCTTTGGTAATATTTTCTAATATAACCTGAAACAAACTCCTCACAATAGTCAAAATAAGATAAGATAAGATAACTTTATTGATCAAAAACTTAGGTTCTAATACAATTTTGATCGCTACACTCCACACTAGGATGTAATGTACCTGTATTGTGGAGTGTAGGCTCTTCCTTAGGGTATACAGATTATAGGTAATACCACAGAATAAATAATACGTAATACATTGATTTACAGTTAAAAATGATAGACTCATACCTGTCGCATCGAAGCTTCTCTGTTTATATCAGTGATTATCAACACTGATTAACTATGCCTGTGCCTGCAGGTGTACCTCAGGGGTCGATCCTATAGGTCCTTACCTATTCCTGTTATTCCTGAATGACATCCCTATCCAGCCTGGGACTAGTCTAGCATGCTTCGCCGATGATACGGCGTGCCTGACCTCTGACCCTGATGTTGATATCATAATCAGCCGCTTACAAATGTCCATTGACCTTCTTGCCGCCTACTTCAAAAAATGGAGACTTAAAATTAACGCCACAAAAACAGAGGCTATAATGTTCAGTAGACAACGAAAAGCTCCAATCAGAACACTACACCTGGATGGCTATTCCATACCCTGGAAAAAATCAGTGAAATACCTAGGTCTAACATTAGATAAAAAACTGAACTGGACTGAAAACACAAAACAATTTCACCTCAAAGGAATGAGAGCATTAAATGCCTTACATCCAATCTTAAACAGGCGATCCTGCCTATCTAGCCGCACCAAGCTGCGCACGTACTGCACGCTAGTACGGCCATGCTTTACTTACGCTAGTCCTGTCTGGAGCAGCACATGCCAGACTAACATAAAAAAATACAAACTGTCCAAAATAAAGCTCTTAAATACGCTTACTCTACTCCATTCCGTACCAACTTGCAAAAACTGCATCTAAAAATTGGTATCCCAAAAATAGATGTCTATATTTACAAACTTTCGGATTTTTTTTATCTATTTACTAACTTTCGTAATTCAAATAAACTCATCCAAAACATTTGCAAAACAAGACGCAAAAACTTAACTTTTATCGATAGTTATAATCGATATAAGCTCCCTCACCACTTGTTCTTAGACTGCTGTGTACATGAACATCCCGCGTCACTAGCATAGGCGTGTGTGCGTGGTGCGTGTGGTCGCCAGCGCCACTTTCAGTCTTATTACAGCGAGTATAGAGGCTAGAGTGGCGTGGGCGGACGCCGTTCCGGCGCGCGCGCTTGTGTGCGTGACTAAGCCGTGATGCGGCGGATTCCGACTTCTTGTGACAGTTCGGCCGACGTGAATTTAATAATTTTATCGAACTACCCCAGGATTTTGGGTTACATCATTTACCTATTTAGTATTTAAAAACGCAGTGCCTATACTAAAGCCTACGTAATTTGATATTCATGTTTCTAAGTGTATTTTATCTATAAGTTTATCATGTTATTGTCAAGTATTTTTTGTTTTAAAATTGCCCAGTGTACGAAAACCAGTAAGTAAATCAAGTTTATTGTACCACTAGGATTAAAATTTACACTTGTGTTGTACTAGTTTTATAAGTTATGAATCAATAAAGACCTTTAAAATTGAAATTGAATTGAAATTGAATATAACCTGAAAACCAGGGGTAGATCGCGGGCCTGTATGAATTAAGTAGCCCCCGTCAGGACAGTTAAAAACAATACTTATAAAACTAACCTACACTTTCTGTAAATTCCAGCGGCAACAATCCTTTCGTCCCCGCTGGCATCCAATATGGCGAGCACTATGTCCAGCAGCGCGGCGCCCCTCGCCCCGGCGGAGTGGGGCGCGCGCCACACGCCGCCGCCCGGCACGCCGCCGCCGCCCTACCATACCAACACGCAGGTGTGTATAGTACACTCGTAGTAACACAGGTGACTGGTAACACAAGTGACTAAAAGTACCCTGGCAGCCAGCATGGCGAGCACGATGTCCAGTAGCGGGGCGCCCCTCGCCACGGCGGTACACTCATAGTAACACAGGTGACTAGAAGTACAGCGAGCTGCCACTGACGATTTCGTGTGTAAGTGGATCTATGATAGGCTTGTATTGCAGGGCTACAATTACTTCTCCATTTTGAGTTTGAATGTCCCTTTATATAATCTTAACTTTAATTTTCTCGAATTTATTGTAGCTTTTAATGTGAAACGAAGTAAACATATTGTTAATAGGATTTTTATTCAAATTTCAGCCGTGTGCAGATCCACAAAGAGCTATCATATCAATGGAAGAAGACGATTCACCAGCTTCTGTAAGTAATTTATAACTTTGTTTAGGTTGTAAAAAACAACCTTGTTCCTGTAATATCGTAGATATAATCATGTTGTCATATATCTAGCTAAATATATTGTGTTTATTTTGCAGGAAAATTCAACGTACTCTGGTCTGTTTTCGAATCTCCGCTCAGTGCGCGAGTCCAAGGTGCGGACTGCAGTACTACTCAACTGGCTCATCGGAGAGAGACGGTAAGTATTCTTCTAATTTAATTAATTTTCTTTAGTTATAAGATGCATAGTGGTTACATATACACTTTCATGATGAGTGCCATAGAAGAAGTAACAAAGTGGACGTTCAATGTCACCTTAATACTGTAGTCTACAACCACTTTGTTACTTTTTAGGGTTCCGTACCTCAAAAGGAAAAAACGGAACCCTTATAGGATCACTTTGTTGTCCGTCTGTCCGTCCGTCCGTCCGTCTGTCAAGACCCTTTTTCTCAGGAACGCGTAGAGGTATGAAGCTGAAATTTATATCAATTACTCAGGTCTACTGTCCCTTGAAGCTGTGAAAAAATCAAACTTCTAAGCCAACGCAATCAAAAGATACAGCCATTTATGCCGCAAATTTTCGACACTTGCAAGGGAATCAAAACCTACAGGGTGCTTCCCGTGAACTCAGAATCTTGAAATTTGGTACGAAGCAACGTCTTATAACATAGATAAAGGAAAAATTACGAAAACCATAAATTTTACGGAACCCTCGGTGCGCGAGTCCGACTCGCACTTGGCCGGTTTTTTTTACAATAGTATTGTCTATTGTGTAATAGTAATATTTTAGGACAGTATTTTACTCGCGTTAATAGAAAAGTCATCCAAATAGATTCAATCCAAAGACACTCACAGACTTTCATCGTTACAACATTAATGTGATAATATCAACTTATCTTTCCTTACTCCTGTTCCAGGTGTGCGTGCGCCTGTCTCCTGCTGGTGCTGACTGACGAGTACCGCGCCGCGACCGGTGTCAGTACGCCCACGCTGCGGCGGTGGGCCTACGAGATACACTCCGCCTTCCTCATGCCGCATGCTGTGAGTAACATAGTGTAGTACATGCAGCCTGCGAGTAACACAGGAGACATTTACATGGCGTTGTTACTCTTCTCAATGAAAGTTATCTTCATTTATTAGCCAGTTACAGTACACAATTTTTTTTACATCTCTCATGTTCGGTAAGTAGGTCCTTATTACCCCCAAATGGGGCTTGTAACTAACCAATTAGCGCTCTAGGGTAATAATGTAGCTAGAAAAGCCCTAGGGCGGTAAGCAATTAAAAAAAACTTTTCACTCTTTCAAAAAGTTCAAGTAGTAGACAAATGAGGTCGCTTCGCTTTTCAAACTTAAACTCAATCTTCTTTGTATGAGTATAAATAGTCATCAATTTTAAAAATCGAACGGCGATGCTCTATTTCGTTCCTGACAAAAAAAGATGAAAAAAGGCGGGAATAGAAAACTTTCATTTTAAATGTTGTTTGTTTTTGGGTTTTTTTATAAATACGTGCTAATTAGGAAAAAACATGAGTTCTGCAAGTGATGACGATATATGTATTATGTAAGCTGCATTCCTGATTCAATGAAAATGGAAGCTGAAGTAGCAATTAACAATATTTTGCTTGAAAGTTCTAATGAGAGATATTTGAAAACTTACGACGAGTTCATGAATTGGCGAAAAGAAAAACGAGTAAGTTCTGATTTTGTCCGTGACCAGCAAATATCACAATCTCAAACTTTTAACATACCCATAAAACACCTGTCCCTAAAATTTTAAAATTGTTCTCATTTCACTATAAATTTTAACCATTAAAATGTTTTATTCTCGTAATACGGGTTTTTTCTACTTACCTCACAATCGAGATGTAAAGCAGAGTAGTTAGCTCGGGTGTAAGCATCAATTGCACCCTCAAACTATAGGCGCCCTCGCTGCGCTCGTGCGCCTAACTATCTCGGGCTGCAATTGATGCCTTACAGCCCTCGGCTACTAATCTATTATTGATCTACATTATCTAAATTTTGATTAGGATATATTTACCCTGAATTTATAGTAAATAGAGTTGATTTATTTTGCAGGTTTTACAGCTGAACGGCGTTGATGAAAATATGGCGAACGAAATAGAACATGTCTTAGTGAATGGTAAGTGATGACACACCCCTAGCACTGCTTCATCATCATCAGCCCGTTATCGCCAACTGCTGAGCATTGGCCTCTCATAAAGTACAAAACGCAATTGACTTCTAAAAGATGCGTACTACACTCATCCCTGTCCTGTACAGATTGAATCACAAAGCACCACTGCTTTAATAATATAAATGAATTATTTTAACTGTTTCCAAACTAAAAAGAGAAAAAGATTTATCTGTTTGTAAGCTATGATGTTCTTCCAAGACAATCGACTAATAAAATAATAATAATTTGCTAATCACCGTAACACAGACGCACCGGCGTCCAGTACGGTGCTTTAAAGTTATATTGTATGTGTACATTTTATATGACAATATATATATTTTTAATACATATTACACGGGCAATATTAAGTTTTCTATGTTCGCTAATATTAACCTTTTCAGCACCACACTCGCTCTACTGTACACTATACTCTACGATTTTCAGTTCTACTTGTATTTTGCCAACTACATTTTTTTTAACTTGAATGGGTTTGCATTGGCATAGTTTGCCTGATAGCAAGCAAAGGCTATGGCCTAAGATGGAGCGTGCTTATCCGATAAGAACCGATTCACTCTCGCTTTGAAGATCGCTGGATTATAGTGCGTGGGGAACAGAGAGTCAGGCAGGTCATATATATTATATGTTAAAGCAGTAAATCCTCCGTTCCAGAGTACGACAAGGAGGAGCTCCTCCGCAACGTGTTCCGCAAGGCGCGGCAGAAGGCCAAGGAGGAACTGGCCCAGCAGCTGGCCGAGTTCCAGGTGAAGCGGCAGGTGGGGCTCGCCACGCTCTACGGGCCTGGGGACGACGTTATACACAAGTGTCATCTCGATAAAGTACAGGTGAGTTTGAAGCCCGTAGTTACGTCTAGTTTATGACTATTATACTGATGTCTGGCTCGAAGGACCATTTTTAGTTGGAGATATGTTTTGACAAATTTTAAGTTTAGTTATCTAAAGACGTCATACTCGTACACTACACAGGTGCTAAATAGATGAAGTATATGTTAGGTACAGACAAACAATGGTACATAGTTCAAACAATGTCCCATTCAGGCTTGATGGACCATTTTTTATGAGTGTTGAATCTGGCGTTTATGAGTAAGAAATGATTCTTAAGTAGCTTATAAGACTCAAACTATAGCCATAAATCTAAATATATAAAACTCAAATGTGTCTGATTGACTGATATAGTGGTCTAAGAACGCACACTACGCACAGCCCAAACCACTGAACGGATTGGGCTGAAATTTGGAATGAAGGTAGATATTATGCCGTAGGCATCCCATAATAAAGGATTTTTGGAATACCACTTTTAAAGGGGTGAAATAGGGGATGCAAGTTTTACTTCTTAATGCGAGCGAAGCTGCGAGCATCAACTAGTGATACATAATACATTAAGCTAAATATCCTGATATATATTGTCGTTGACTCCAGGAGCAAGTGGTGGTGGAGCGGCTGATGTCGGAGCTCCTGCGCGGGCTGAGCAGTGCGGGCGCGCGCTCGGCAGCGTGCGGCGCGCGCGACTCCGCGCCCACCCTGCTCGCCGCGCTGCAGGCCGCCGCCAGCGCGCTGCACGCTAGGTATATACTAATAAATAAGAAAAAAAGTCGACTCAAAGATATAAAAAAATTAATAAAAATTTGATAATAAAACACCTATCAAACTGAAGTATAATAGCACCAATAAGAAATAAATTATAGAGGGTAGTTGGCCATTGCCTAATAATGGGAGAACAAACTAAAATCGTGGGAGTCGCGATAATGAAAGAAAGAAAATGCAGATGCAGACTTAGTACTAAACATTAATTTTACCAAAAATACTCGCTACGTACTTTGAAGCCGCCATTGATCAGCTTGAATTAATTTATGAGAATACAATCAAAGAAACTTTTACCCACAGAGGCAATCTGCAAGTATTTATTTACGCTGAACGAAATATCATCAATTAATAAATCAATTAATACTCCTCATTAGTATCGTAACTGAAGCTTAGACGCTCGCATTAACTCAGCGGTAAATAATAAAATAACTTCTTTCCTCTTGATAAAATTTCCTGTTCATTTATTTCTGTCATTAACTTGAATTGTTTAGCATTAGGGTTATTTTACATTTAAGTTAATTTATTAATTGAAAATGGAATTACTTTCTTCTTTTTCGTGTTCCCTGGTCCCATTATTGGCCTCGGGTCACCTCATAATTTTAAAAATCTAACCTACTTTTAGCAAAAACAAGTAATGCTCGCAAAAAAATACAAGTAACATTTACCTACGCGAATTGAACTCGCATTGTACGTTTCATAAAAACAATACATAAATAGGCTACAATCTTCGCTTACCATCGTGCGGATTATGATCAACTGCAAACACATTTACAAAAAATAACAAGCTTCTGTAAGCAATTATTAATTACTTAAACTATCCTAACGACATCTCCGCGGGAGGGCCATTTAGCATATCGCCAAATAATAGTTCCAGAAATAACTAGCTTGCTATAAATAGCCAGTGTGACATTACCCTTACATATGTTCACTCAACATGTAATACAGGGAAAATATAATTTAACTTGCCAGTGACTGTGGTTGATAGGAATTTATTGCATTTTTCATTTATATAAGAATTAAATTGTTTGGTGATCTTTGGCTGTAACTACGGTACCAGTACTTTTGTGTTTCTGCGAAGTGTTTGGTTTAAAAGTTGTAGAAGTTTCCTAAATAACTGGATGGAAAATAAACTGTATTGAATACTTTAAAAAATATAATTGTGAAAAATCAGTACATTTCTTTATTAAGATTTATATTTGGAGCCATCTAACGAACGAATTCTTTTATCCGAGTGTCAAATAGCCTCTAGTAAGGTCTACCATCGGGTCCTTATTATACCAGTTTTAACAAAGACAATATCTGTGACTAAATCAAAAACACAAAGAATGTTTCTCATATAACAATATGTTTCTCATATTGTAATACAAAATAGGCGCCTTATTTTGCTGTCGATCCAAAATGGTGGTGAATGTGATAGACAGTGAGAGTATTAGTGAGAAGGAAGCACTGGAAGTGAGGAGACGGTGGTGGCAGTCACCTAGATCTGGCAAGAAGAAGAAGGGAGATAAAGTGGAGCAGAATAAGATTGCTAAGCCACCCAAGTAAGGATATATAAAAGACAAAATCCAATTTACAAAATTAATTTTTTTCACGTAAACATTGTACTATAACGGGTAAATCCTCTGACTTCGTGGTAGCCGGTACTACATGTACTTTTTATTATAATAAAATACGAATTATGTGTAAAAGATGATGTTTTGTAGGGGTGGTGGTCGTCAATATCGTCATGGTATATGTATGTTAATGACCTTGGACAAATCTGACCATGTCTTAGTCTTTAACACTTTTATAATATCGGATAGGAATCTAAAACTTGTGTAGAATTCAGCATATATTAAAGTCTTAAATTTTAAATTCATCATCATCTGCAGTCTTTCTGGACATAGTCCTCTTCCCTTAGGTGCCATTATGGATGTCTTTTTGAGTCTTTCTTATCTAGAAATACCTGTGGATCTTGTGGATCTAGCGATAGAATGGATATTATTTTACATACATACATAATGTTTGTCATGTTGGTATTGTGAGTCAAGGATTTGTTTTACTATTACTAATTGTATGCTTTTTAAGATAATGCATGTCATTTTATCTGTAGTCAGTTTTATTTTTACTTGTTTCTATAAAAATAGGAATGTGTATGCATGCAATACAATTTGTAACAAGTAAAAGTATTCATCATTTTGACGCACGATCGATGATGACGCTTGTACTATAAAATAGAAGCAAAAATATTATCCGTTGATACGAGTATGTATTTTTTTTTTTTAAGTCTGATAGTTTTAAGCTTGACTACAGCCTGACTGATGGTAAGCATTGCTGCAGCCTAGGGTATAAGACGCTTACCTAGAAGATACCTATTAACTCTAGATTTGAAGGAGACCCTTGGATTGTAATTCGCAGGAAACACCACACTCTTAGTTTATTGTTATGATAATCATGTTTTAATAAAATAAATAAATGTCATTTATTTCAAAGCTTTAGTCCATACACATTTGAAAACATCAACATTAACTTAAAATAGGTACAACACTCAAAACCAAAATATAATTGCATTGAGTGGAATTGAAAAATAAAATTTAAATTATTATATGTATAGTAGGCAAGTCAAAAAATATAAGACACCTAAAAACACGTAATAATTCCTTCAGTAAATACCTCCTGCTTCTGTTGCAGACCAGCCATAATAGCGTCAGCAGTGGGCGGGCAGCGCGCGTCCTTCCTGCAGCGAGACAAACTGTACAAGCAACGCGTGAAGCAGATCACCAAGCAGCACCCACAGCCGGTAAGTGACCCGTTTACCCATCTATATCTAACTAATAGAAATATAAACAATTTAATCAAAGAAAGGTTTTATAAATTACCGCCAAAATCGTTCCATTCCATCTTTTTCACACTATTGGTGGAGTAATTTTTATCTTTTGGTGGCCATTTATAAAATCTTTCTTAAATGAGTCGGGTTGCACTAGAATTACCTCTTTGTCTTCGATTCGTATTCGTCATTACCTCAGTAATAAATCCATTCTTCGGGGTAGTCACGACCTGAGGGTCGTGACTACTCCGAAGCATGGATTTATTGGAAAGTTCTCGATTTTTTTATTCAATTTCTGTAAACTAGATAGGTAACACCGATATAAAACTTAAAAATATTTATTTTACGAAGTACAAGAAACTCTTGAGCCAGTACATAGAGGTGGGCGTCCAGATCCTTCCAAGGATGACACATGTTCTCAGATGTGGTAGTGCTCAAACATTGAAATCCACACGATAATTTTCTTTCCACTTTATGCAATTCCACTCGTGCGTCCGAATGTAGAGAAGACACAAACATACAAATATGTAACACCGAGACATGCGTATTTTTAACTCGCAATACTACTTGTGACCATTCCTTTATGAATTTAATCAATATTATATGATTTCTTTCTTCCAGTTCGTGGTCCGCGGCCACCACCTGCAGCTGCAAGCGCTTACGTCGGTCGGATGTTGTCATCGATGCGAGAACGTTATTTGGGGACTCGCACCACAAGCATACGTTTGTACAGGTATGATAACATTGATCACATTTTTATCTCACTGGGTGTACCGACGAATAACGATATTATAGAAAGGTAACTCCATATAAATGTCTCGTCGGATATGCTTCCATCTTAAATAGCCGAATGTCACCGATGATGGCTGCCGCTGGTCTACAGTGTTCGCTTGTACGAGTTTCACTGTAATGCCTGACAGAACATTTTTTAATATATTAGTACAGTAAAACTACTGATAGTGTACATATACTTAAGAAATTGTAACCCATACCAAATGTACGTTGAAATTGCTTCTGCATTCCATCTCTCCACATGCTATTCAGCATGCAGCATTCCGCGTTCGGTTGGCGCTGCGATCGCACGCACCCACTCAACTTGTCTCCACGTCGTCGCAGTTTGTATAGAACTAGTGATGGGCATTAGTCGATCGATTAACTATCGATAATGTCCCAACCAACGTTGGATAAATACCTGAAGGATCCTGGATCTAACCCCTTCGTAGCTGTTGGGAAAAGATCCAGGGAGGAAACCACCCCTCCCGAGAAATCGAAGCAACCGAAGAAATTTCTTGGTAACCAAAGGATGAAACCAAAGAATCCAGAGACCTCCACCAGCAACCGGTTCGATATTCTTCCGGTTGAAGAACCTATTCAGGAATTGTTCCTGAACGCCAGCAAGAAAAAAATGGCCAATAACATCCCGCCTATCGTGATCGAGCTAACTGCTGATTGGACTCACCAGAAGGTAAGAGATACACTCGAAAAGTACGTAAAAGACTTTCATATTCAGCACCGAGGCCGTAGAATTGTGAGAGTTCAGGTTTACTCGGCTAAAAACCACCAGGGACTGCGTGAAAACCTTGTTAAAGAAAACCTGGCTTTTCACACTTTCACTAGAAAGGATGAAAAACTCCCAAAAGCTGTTGTTAAAGGCTTACCACGATGTGTCCTCGATAGAATACCCAAAGAATTAGAAGACTTGGGGTTTGCAAATGCAACGGTGACTGAGCTCAAAACCTTGCATCCTTCTGACTGCCCACCAGTTATTGTGCATCTCCCAAGCGGAACTAACATGTCAAGATTCAAACAAATTAGATACTTATCTAGCTGTGTTGTAACGATAGAGCGCTTCAAGCCAAGCAAAAAAGTAGGAACACAGTGTTTCCGATGTCAAGGTTTCGGACACGCATCTAGAAACTGCAACCGACTACCACGATGCGTAAAATGCGCCCTCTTGCACCCTACTTGGGAGTGCCCAAAAAAGGATCGCGAAGAACCAGCGAGATGCTGCAACTGCAACGAGAGCCACCCTGCTAATTTTGGACAATGTCAGGAACGCCAAAAATATCTGAAACGCATTGAATCAAAGCGTTTAACGATTCCCAAAGCGGCACCACAGGTAGCTCCTCGTCCAGTAATAACTGGCACCAAATCCTGGGCACAAGTCGCCTCAAATGCGAAAAGAGCACCACCTGCAAGCAATTCACATCAGATTGCAGTTAACTTGGAACCAAGAAAACCAGAAAACTCGGCTGCAGGTACTCAAAGAAACCTTAACATGAAACAGACAACTCTTCACCCAGAGCCCGCAAACGAGAAATCCGCTATGGATTTCGAAACAATTGAAATGCTGGAGATCCTCAAGACGATGCAGTCACTTAAAGAAGACTTCAAGAAATGTAAGACTTTCATGGAAAAAGTCGTTTTAATATTTAGTCACTTGGGACATTATGTGTAGTTGCAAAGAACTTCGCGTATTGTATTGGAACGCTGATGGCGTCCATGGCAAGCAGCGTGAACTAGCAGATTTAGCAGTAAGCAAACTTAAAGCTGACGTCATTGCACTTTGCGAAACAAGGTTGACTAAAAATCTTGTCCTTAGGCTCCCTGGTTACGCTTGCTACCGCGCAGACAAGCGTTGTGATAATACCGGCCAAGGTGTTGCTCTTCTTGTTAGAGCTGACCTAACACATAGTCTATTGCCCATGCTTCCTACTCATGAACTTGAAACCATAGGTGTCTCGTTAGTCGTTAACAATGCCAAAATTAACATTTACTCGCTGTACCAATCCCCCAATAAAGCAATCGTACCAAAAGATTTCGATATCCTTATGTCTTCAGGGATGCAAGTGCTGGCTATGGGTGATACTAACAGCAAGCATATCTTATGGTCACCCGGTAAAGGTAATAGTCGTGGTAAAACCCTTTTTGAACATATGGTTTCTAACGACTATGTCATTTATGCCCCTCGTGACTTAACACTCTTTCCATACTGCGATGATCACGCACCTTCTATCCCTGATATAGTACTTTCGAAAAATGTTGACTCGCCTGTTGAAATAACCACCATACCAGCCCTAAGTTCTAACCATTTTCCAGTTTATGCTAGATTTGACATGTCACCCCAACGTAATCCCATAGAAAAACTTAACTACGCCAAAGCTGATTGGACAAAATTTCGTAAACTACTTAACAATAACATAAACCTATCTGTCAAAACTTACCTATCTGTAGCCGAAGTTGATAACGCTATTCTCAATCTTCACCGGGTGCTCATTGAATCTAGGGATGCATGTGTACCCATTATGACCTTAAAACCTTGGTCCACCACTGCCTTACCGAGACGCATCAAACGGCTTATCCGCAAAAAGAACCGACTACAGAGATATCTTGCTGCAGAAACAAACGTTTATGTTCGTAAAGCATTACGAATTAGCATTAACACTATTAAGGTAGAAATAAAATTATCTATCCAGCAGTATGATGATACCGTTTGGAATGCAAAATTGAGGCGTGTTGACAACCCAAGCGCTGATATATGGCGGCTGGTTAAGTCATTACGGACTAGTGACCAGCCCACTATACCAGCTTTAAAAAAGGTAAATGGGTCCCTAACCACAGCTCAAAATGAGCAATGTGAGGTATTAGCCAACGCCTTCCTCAATAACATGTTACTCACCAAGGATTGGAACAGCTGCGTTACGACTAATGTCAATCAAACTCTGTCAAATTTAGATAATTACCCAAGTTACGATAGTTCTTTACTTGTTAGACCAGCTGAAATTAAAATAGTCATTGTTTCCCTAAAACCACGTAAAGCCCCCGGACCTGATGAAATTTCTAACATTCTTTTAAAAAATATTCCTCAGAAGTGCTTAATACTCATAACAAAAGTTTTTAACGCGTGCCTTACTTTAAACTACTTTCCATCTGCATGGAAATTAGCTAAAGTAATAGCAATACATAAACCAGGAAAGGATACCACAGACCCCACATCCTATCGGCCTATCAGCCTCTTACCTTGTCTGGGAAAGTTATTCGAGAAAATTCTCTATAGGCGCCTGTCACGTGCATCTACCAACCTGCTTATTAATGAGCAATTTGGCTTCCGCCAAAGTCACTCGACAGTGCAGCAGTTAGCCAGAGTAGCGGAGTCCGTGTCACATGACCTGAACCTGAAAAAAACAACTGGAATGTTGCTATTAGATTTAGAAAAGGCGTTCGACACCGTTTGGCACAAGGCCCTTATTTTTAAGCTCTTGACACTAAATATACCCATACCTTTAGTAAAAATCATAAGATCCTACTTACTTGACAGAAGCTTCCAAGTTCACATCAAAAATAATGTGTCAGATTTCAAACCAGTTCCCGCAGGCGTGCCTCAAGGCTCCATTTTGGGGCCGTATTTATTCTTGATCTACTTGAACGACATACCCAAGCAGCCTCGCACCCAATTGGCCTGTTTCGCCGATGACACGGCGTGCTATACGTCGTGCGCGGACACTGACATCGTAATAAGCCGTCTCCAACTTGCTATTGAGCTCCTAATGGAGTACTTCACTAAATGGAAGCTTAAAATTAACGAAGCTAAGACTGAAGCTATCCTTTTTACGAGGAAACGTACCTTACCAACACGCAGCCTAAAAATTGGTAACTACTGCATCCCATGGAGTCGATCAGTAAAGTACCTCGGGACTGTCCTCGATAATAAACTTAATTGGTCAATAAATACTTCCAAACTTCATTTAAAAGGCATCAAAGCCATCAATGCTTTAATCCCTCTCTTAAATAGACGTTCTCGACTGAGCAGTCGCACTAAACTTAGAATATACTGCACCCTAGTCCGGCCCTGTATTACCTACGCATGTCCTGTGTGGGGCAACACTTGTAAAAGTAATATCGATAAATTGCAATTGATTCAAAACAAAGCTATTAAATATGCCTTCAGCACTCCATTCCGCACGAACTTACAAAAACTTCACCGACAAATTAGATTACCACGTATAGACGCTTATGTCTATAAACTATCTGAAAAGTTTTATTTGCATACAAACCCTATCAACGATAACCCACTTATCAATAATATTGGTAAAAGTCGAGTCAATAATATCGCATATATCGATAAATATCATCGATATAAACTCCCGCATCACTATTTCTTATCTGAATGACAAACTGACATAAAAAAAGATTAGGCTGCGTCTCGTAGCATAGGCGGTAGCGATCTGACGGCCGCGGGGCGCGAGCGCCCGACCTCTCTCGTGTTACACTCGGTATCGCGTGGGGACGGGACTCGCGCGTCGCCGCGTCGGCCCGCTGGCGCCTATGACTGTGACCAATACACGATTGAAACTGGTTTCGCGCTGCTTGCTGCGGACGGCCACTCGGCGAGTAATATTCATATCTACCGTCTTTTAGGCATTATTTTATTATTGTAAACAATTCTAACCGTAAGTTATTAATAGCCAAGCTATAACTAAAGCTTGCTAAGTCTAAGATTAAGGTCGTTATATTGTAAACTGCATTTTATTAAACATAATATTTCTGTAACTTAACTCCAACATGTTATAAGTTTATGCATAAGTAGTGACTTGATAAACAATAATGTAAATATTAATTGAACGTTACTAGGATTAATACTTACACTAGTAATTGTACATAGTCTAATTATTATTATTGAATAAAGATATTTTGAAATTGAAATTGAATTGAACATGCTATTCGCAACGAAGATAGGTAGTGATGGGTTACGATGCCGGAAATGGCCGAACGATACCGAATGCTTGGTCGCTAGGTCGGTATGTCGCTAAAAGGCTTAAGCCCCGTCTACCATCACAACTGCGACGGTGGTTGACCCACCAGTGGAATAACTTATTTGACTCAGTACATACATTTCTAGTATCAATTATTCGTAGAGTTACAATACTGATGTAGTTGTTTGTCTGTCTGTAGACTGCAAGCTGCGCGTGCACCGCGGCTGCGCTCGCGCCATCGAGGAGGGATGCTGCCTGGACGGGGAGCACCAGAGCAACAGGATTTCTCGCTTCATGGAGCGGATACACTACAACAACCAGCTACAAGGTACCTGTAGAACATAATAGAAAATTATTTATTGCAACACACAATAATAATTACAAAGAAAGAAAAAAAACTTATACTAGTGCCACAAGTGGCGGCCTTGCCTTATTGCTAAAAGCAATCTCTTCCAGGCAACCCCTGCAATCAGTGGATGGAAAGGAATAAATAAGAGATTACAAAGGACGTGGTATACAAACAAAGGAGAAAAGATTAGATTAAAAATACATACTACAAACCTACTTAATAAACCGTACATATAAATCATAAACCCTTATACATATAATAACAATATACCAAAAATAAAATATATTAATACATATTGTTAATAAATACTGATTAAGTATACACATACATAGATGATAGCAAAGGAACTACATAGAGCTCACTGTAATGATGACAAATACCATATTTTTACTTGAGTCTTGAAGCTTTCTATGGACTAAGCAGAGTCAATTTATTGGGAGAGTTCTCTTGTGCAGATACATCGTGGTGGACGCCCAGCTCCTTCCACGGAAGCACAGAATAAATAATACAACGGAAGACACAATATGTCCATTTCTAGAGTTCTTTCGATCGTACAGTGATTTGAGAGATCGGAATGTTAAAAACCAAAAGTTTAATTTTGCTTAATTTTGAATGGCAGTCATAAACCAATTAACAACACACTTTTGTGTTAATTTAATCGAAAGTTTGATACAAAAATAGTTTTAATTGTAACTTGAAAAGTTAATCCAATAATGTTGTTTTCAGCACAAGATTCGACGGAGAAGAAGAACCGCAAGGCGTCGGGCAGCGCGCACTTTCTCAACAGTGAGTATCTGATATTTATGCAGGGTTACTGTTAAGCCCTTCGTACACGAGGCTACGCAAATCTCCGATACTCGACGATTTTAGTCCCCAAACGACTACCGCCATACAAATTCATTGAGGCTCGTACACTAGTTGCGACGCCGACATTCGTCCGGCTGGCGTGCGCTACTGCTGCCTGCCGAGGTCGTCGCCACATAAGTCGCAGCGATTTTCAAGATGGCGGAGCAGTTATTGAATATTAAATTTGTTTCTGAGGTGGAGAAATATCCTAATTGGCTGAAGAGGCAATACACGTCTTGCGATTCAATGCCGTGATACTAAAGTAGTATACAACATTAGCATCCGAGATCCTTGTGTACGAAGGGCCTTACTCGTCCGTGGAAGGACTTGGACGCCCTCTACGGTGTATCTGCACAAGAGAACTCCCCTAGCGAATATATTATGCGGGGGAGTCACGACCCTCGGTCAGAGAGACTGTTGCTAGTAACTTACGCAAAACATTTTTAAGGCAAAAGGCGTAGAACAAAAGTTGCTTTTGTTTTACTAAAGCCGACCTAAAAGGTTTAAGTGTTAGTTGCCAGTATCACTAGAGAAAAGTAAACAAGTCTGTATGAGAGTGGCTAATTATGGTGTCAGTATTTTAAATCCGCTCTAGAGTCCTCTGACGTGCCTTAACGACTGCTGTACTCTGACAAACAGGCGGAGCAGTAACACTTTGTATTTGTTTATAAAGCTATCGCGTTTGATTGGTACCTATGTGGCTAGATGGCGCTGTGTGATATGCCCTGACATATTTATGTATATTTCAGTGGAGCGCAGTTTTCGCAAGACTGAAGACGAGGGGTGGGACCAGACGCTCAAACCTGACAACACTATAGGTAAGTTTTAGTATTTAAATTAGACAATGTATTACATTGTTTGCTTATGATTATTATGTTGTTGTACTTAAGTGCAATTTCAAAGTTAAGGAAGTTTTTTTTTCTTTGGGACTTTCTCACAGCTTTCAACAATCTACAGTCTTCTCTAGTTCCTGCCGTCTCGGTGTATTAAACAATATATTATAGTTATATGGATATGGAGATATTCGTATACGCCGGAAAATTTATGGAAATCGTAAATACGAATGTGATACATTTATTTACTGTTTATTACTTAGTATAATTTTATTTTGTTTACAATGCTTCTAAAAGGTTTTTTTACCTTTATTTCTAAAGCAAAACATTTTGCTATTGTTGTCTATACATGAATTTAAACCAATGCTTTCAAGGGAAAACGCAATACGTTTTACGTTTGTCTTCCAATTTTAGCAGTGTTATACGTCACCAGTGAATTAAACGCAAGCCGCGTCGCTCCCACGTCACTTACAGTCTTTATATAACTTCTGTGCTTACTGTTGGGCCAGATTTAGTGACGTCAGTAGCTTGGCGTCATCGTGATGTCAAGTCAAAATGTTCGAATGGTGAAATGTATTAAAATTCTACGAACGAAGCAAGAACCTTCGCATAAAAAAAAACTATTTATGATGTTCTTGAAGTGATATAGATAATACATAATGCAAATTTGTTAATTCTGACTGCCATTAACACTGAACCGTATCAAACATTATGTTTCTAATTTCGCAGTGCTACGTAACAATGCTCGATCTAACCTCTTGTTTCCAGATTTTCCGATTCTAATATCCCGTTCCCGAATCCCATTCCTGAAAACTTCCGGGTCCCGAAGATATCCAGATTTTTTCAAGCATTTACTATCTACGTATAAGTTAAAGGCATTTTTAAATGTTACGGTTAGCGGTCCTACGAATCAATTTATTACAAAGTATTTAAAAATCTTTGTCTTATAAGAAGCTTTCATAAACTAGGCACCCATTATTCGCATCTAAACGTCACCAAGTATAGATCATATTGTACACATCTTTTAATAAACTCACGTCATATGCGCTTGTAAAAAATATAATTTTCTTCTGTATAATACGATTTTAGATCCGTCCACCATATAATAAATTAAAATAGTCCATAGATATATAGTGTAGTTGAAAATTTATGAATAACATAAGCTGATAACGTAAATTTAATAATGAGATTACATGTATCTTGTACTTTAGTAACTATTTTGTTATAACACAACAACAGCATAAGTTGCGCCATCGGCCGCTTAGTCTGAAGTGTTTGGAAATGAGTGTGGATTTTCGCGCCTGGCAGTTAGTAGACCGTAGCCTAGTTGGTTAAGGCGTTCTGGACGGTGATCAGCAATACGCAGGTTCGAATCCTGCCGGTCGTGATTATTTTCGCTCATTTTACAATAAAAGTTTAAGCTATATTTTGCTATAGTAAGATTTTATACTTGTACGTTAAAAATATACAACAAAAATCCGGTGGTATTTTTCACTGAACTCTCGCAACTTTTAATTCGAGTAAGAATTTCAATGAATTCATAAAATGTTCGCTCAAACGAATATTCAGTTGGATTCTCGGAATACAGCTGTGGAGGCTCGTTTCTATTTTAGGAAGTATTTGAAACAACTTTGGAATATTACACGTTTTTATTTCATTTTTATATAATGAAAAAATGCAAGCTTTGTAGGTTCCGCTTGATTGTCATATTGCAGTCGTTACCATATCAGAGGCCGTTAGAGCGTCTTGAAAACTCTTGACACTAGAGTTGGCCACTCTTATTCGATAAGAAAAAGAAGACCTGAGAAGGCCTACTCCCATTCGATTGATAAGGTTATTTAATACTAATAATTTATCTTACGCCTCTAGATCACTTTGAATAGACCCAAAATAACAATCTGCTATTTTCGTACAAATTGACAACAATTATTCCAGACAAATTATCAAGTGTGTGCATATTTAGCGTGAGTGTCGCTTTGTGGTATTATTAGCATCTAAGATAAGATAAGATATGTCTTTAATGCACACCAAAGAAATTACATAATAAAAAGAAATTTAAAAACTTATTTAATGCACATTGGGCGGCCTTATCGCCTTAGGTAATTTCTTCCAGGCAACCTTTGGATGGACAGGATTTAGAATCTTAAATAGGCGGTGTATACGTAAAATAAATAAATAAGTGAAAGAACACAATACAAACTCAGATAATACACTATCTAATTGGGGATCTAAATGGGGAGTAAAGTGTTTTGGATAGTGGCTTTAGCGACCACCGTCTTTGAACGAGCGTGGGGTGGAATATATACAATTTCCAGAATTTTTTTGTATTTTTGTTTTGTATTTTTAGTAGTTTTGTTCAGAGCGAGGGATTTTTTGTGTAGAATAAATAGTTGATTGTTTTATAGAATATTCGATGTAAGAGTTGTTGGTATTTACGTAATAAAAAGCCTCCTTTAAAACCTTATGCGTTAGTTACCAGTAACCCTATTACACATTAACGCGAGCGACACCGCGCGGCGTCACTAGTTCCAAATAAATCTCTCGTACATTTCAAGAGCACTGTAAATACAAAACGATACACATCGGAAACAAACAAGCTGTAACTCAAAACTCGTCGGCTAATTATCGCTGCCAGCTATACTTTACTGGTTTATGTGATTAGTAGCGTTCTGTGGCGTTACTCGCTTTTTAATTGATTTGATAATAAACATAATATCACACCATTCTTATAAGCAACATCAAACATATAGTTCATAATACTATGGGGCAAGATGGCGCTGTGAAAAATATATAAAAAAAATGTAAAAGCCAAAGTGTGTGTTGTTTTGTCTGTTTATTCCGCAACCACCGCAGCGGAGTAACGAGTTATAGTGATTTTTTGTATGGTCGCATAAGGTCCTGAGAGAGATATGGGTAACTCTAAACTAATTCAGTCTAATATCTTACAAATTCCATCAGATGACAAAACACTTAATTTCTTCAGCATTTTTCGAAACTGTTTCTAAATTTCATCAAAACCCAGTAGTCCATTTTATTTTCAGTTTATTTCCAACATAATCTCAATAAGTTAATAAAACGTACAAACAAACGCGTTCACGATATAACAATATTAGCGCAGTTTATTCCGCCGTACCCCTGAAAGCTGAAAGCTCAAGTGTAGGCGGCTTCCCGCCACGCGCGGACGTCTCGCGCGCTTTCCGACCGAGCTAAATACGAGTAATACTCGCGGCAAAATACGAACTGACATAGTTGAAGAAAAAAGGTCCATCTAATTGAAAACTCTTTGCTTGAATCAGAGTTCTAAATTTCAACTCGCATCAAAATACAAATTGGTACTATAGAACAAAATAAAAAGGTTTGTCTAAATGTAAACTCTTTGCTTGAATCAGTGTTAAAGAGAAACGCATTCAAAATCAAGTTAAAATATTAAATGCTGCTAAGAAAAAAAAAACAGCTAAATGCAAACTCTGCTCTATCAGTGTTCTGATTTTGAATTCGCGTCAAAATACGAACTGGTTCTGTTTAAGATATTAAAAAGGTTTACATAATTGTAAACTTTTAGCTTGAATCAGTGTTCGTGAAAAGTGCGTTCTAAATTCAAAATCACGTCAAAATACAAACACAATAGGGAAAATTAAAAAGGTTTACATAATCAGTGTTTGCGAGTTAATGTATTCAATTTTCAAAGTGCTTTCAGTGGTGTTTGTGTTGCACTATTTTAGTTCGGATTTTTAATTGTGTTCCGATTTCGAGTGCAGTGATTGTGTTTTGTTAATCGACCGGGTTATATAAGTTGGTTTAAAAAGGTTTAATCAAAGAGTATTGAATAATACTACGAATGGTTTGATGTTCCCGGTTTATAAATTGGGGATGTGATCATATTTGGTAGTGATGTTGTTTTTTATTATGAATCTACGTGTGGTTTATTAGATATTTTTTTTGATTTTGTACAAATTGTTAGTTTGAAAAGAGTGGGAAACACAGATTACTTATCAACTGATCACCCGTTTCCTAAGTGAATAAGGCTTGTTGGAAGTAACAATTTTTCATCTTCGACCATATTAAACACTCCAGACTTTTTTTTTATGTACAAACATACGGGCCACTATTGCTTTGGAACTACTTTGTAACAAAAGTAATATTTCTTTATTGTGTACTTGTTCAGGAGCAGGAAAAAACAAGTTCAATGTCATATGAAAGTAAATAGAACTTTCTAAGATAGTTTAGTTATACTTAGCTCTGAAGTTAGAAATGAGTCAACTTGGTTTACTATCGTTCATCTTATTTAACCTTGGCAAGAAGAGGGTTGGTGTACGAATTTATTTACTTCCATATCTAAGTTTTACTTGATAGTTCCTATTTTTTCTTAAAATTTTGTATTTATTGGTTTGGTATAAAATGATTGTACCAATTGTGATGAGACGTATCTTTTATTTAATTAAAAGATTGGTCGCATCACAATTCGTCTGGCCATTTTGTATCTATCTATTTAGTTGTTATAGGTTGAACAAATATAAATAAATGACTTCTATTTTTGACTAAATACCTATGGAAATCGATGAAGTCTGTCACGCAAATAACAAAATCAATAACAATGATATAAAAATAGTTTCGTCTCATGTCGCGACTTCGTATAGCAATAAAACTAAAGCCTACCAGATTCAATCTTAACAGTAAATAGGGACAGTAAACATCCCCCATGTGATGTGAGCACAGAATAAATTGTAGTACCTACTACGTTGTAACTAACGATAGTAAACAATATGGTAGGGGACATCTAGGGGGCATGGAAAATGGTAGTGTACATATATATTACTTATAAATAAAGTATAACTGACATATAAATTATGCACCTTGCGCTTCAGGCTCTCTTGAGACCTACTGCAAGGTGCAAACACAACACTGGTACAGCCAATAAAACATTTTGTTTGATATTATATCATATTAGATATTGTTACGGGATAGGGGGGCTGTTTTTAAGGAAAAACACAATGCCTGAATCTATTGCCTTTAATTTGACGATATTGACCACTATACAGTTAAATTTTAGTTTACTACTACACTACAGTACTTCACTATATACCTAGTTGTAATATTTTTTAGCACAATAAAAACTTTTGTATTTGTAGCTGTCTCTTTTTTCATGCTTCCAGGTAACTAAATGACATTTTGAAATTTTGACAGAATGTGTGCCCATTATGTAAAATTTTCGTTGTTCTGTTCATGCCTCTTTCAAGGACTTCTTCTTTTACGTAATGACGAATATTCGTGAATTTGAATATAGATGCATTATAGAGTCTTCAAAGTAACAAAGCTACTTTCCTCCGACTTAGACCTTTTACTTTCAAAAAGAAGGTCTACAGTTCGACTGAATGTATTTCTTTTACAAAAAGTATAATAAAGTATCTCTACATCGATAAATCTGGCACAATCTTCTGAATATCAAATGAAACTACGATATACAAGTGTTTATCGTAGAGACGTCCCTAACGTAAACAATAGTAGGGAGGCGAAACATTGTCAATGTCAAACTGACTCGGGAGGGGTGTAACTAATAAAATACTGTGATGTACTGTTCAGGAGTAGTGGAGAAAACACGTTGCATATTATGTTTAATATTTTTACCGACTTTCAAAACAGAGGCCATGATCAATTCCTTTTTCCCTTTTAATGTGTTGTCGTATTCACACAGACGGGACTCCATTTATTTAAATATACCGTTTTTATATACAAAAAATAAGAAGAGAATACATGAAACTTCAATTTACAATCTAGAAGTTCAATTTAATTATAATAAGTATTACAGGACATAAATTTATAATAGTTACTTAAAAGTATCATTCATACACAACACTCCAACAATTGGTATGTTGCAAATCGCAATTTGAAATAACAGTAGGTACAAAAATGAATTGAAATTTGTATGTGTCTATCATTCATAAAATACTTGTATTTTTTGTTACCTTAGACGAAGCCTTATTTTTAGATTCTCGTAGGAGGAGATTTTAATAAAACAATCTTTACCTTTCTTTTATCACAAAACTTCGGTTGTTTTTATAAGATCGTAAGCAGAGCCTTCTGGAAATTGCTAACCTAAACAACACCTACTATTCCAAGAAAAGAAAAGAGATGACAAGAATCTTAAAAACACAAGTTACAATTTCCGAATAACAAATTGAGTAAGATTATTTTATCTTAAAGGCATGCTTCATCTTTGACCACACTTCTTCTTATCGAATGAGAGTGGCCAACTCTGGTGTCGAGAGTTTATCAAGCCGTCCTAAAGGCCTTTGACATGGCTTAACGACTGCCGTACTAGAAATAAAAACATTCGGTCACCCATCTAAAAACTGCCTGCGTTGACCGTCGCACGTCTGTAATCGTTGTCAGCTACTTACGTAACCTCACAAAGGAACCAACTATTTTTGCAAACATCCCGAGTATTTCTATTAGGCCTACGGTTCACGAGAGTACAGTTTTAGACAGAATTTAGGACACGTTAGATATGCTCTAGCTTGGTATTTAACTACTTGCTGAAACCAATCGTCTGAAAAGAATGAAATGTTGTATTTTAGAGATCAATTCAAACTATAATTTCAAGCTATATGATTGTTCATAGATTTACTTATTAAAAATATTTTTCAGTGACGAAATTTTACTGCAATCGACACGGTCTTATTTGCTTTTTCAGCGCAAAATGAACAGAAAGCAAAACATCCACTACTCAAATTTTTCAATCATTTGCGCCGAAGGGTGACTTGCCGTGTGATACCTATGTATACCTACTTTATACATGTATGGTGAGTTTAGTCAGTCGTGTGGTTTGCGCTGTCGGTGACAATGACATGTATGACATTCACGTGCTTCTATTTTGAGACTTAACGCTCTTGTTTATTTTGTCACTAATGCGAAAAAATATACTTACAAACGCTATTTACTCAGAGTCAGATACATTATTTTTTAGGTTTTCTTCTTTTTCTTTAGGTGTTAATGTTTGATACGTCTAATACTCGTACACATATAATTTTGTTATTACTTGTAATATTGTAATATGTACGTGCAATTGTATGAATACTGTAATTATTTATTTATTTAATTTGACATGTAAATTTCCATAATTGATCAATAAAATTCTGTATCTGTATCAAGCCACCCTATAGGCCTCTGAAATAGCTTTACGACTGCCGCACTATGACGAACAGTCGGGAGCTACAATTAGATAGTAAGTTTTTGTTTTAACGAACAATAGTGGCAAACTCTAGTGCCGAAAGTTTTCAATTCCAGTCGCATTTGGTCAAGTAGTAGTGTACGTACAATATATCTGTCAGTTTTTAGTGTTTATTTTTATTAAGTAAAAAAAAACTTCATAACATTCTATGACATTGTTAACAAGTGTAAAGTTTTAGAAGTTTGCCTAATGTTAGACCAAATGTCATACTATAGTTTCTTATTTATATTGGTAATGGGTGTGAGTGTATAAAGATTTACTGTGAAAATTATTGTTATTCTTTCTAATATGTTTATGTGGATATAAATCTTACAATCTCTTATAAATGTGGATAGTGTGTGTCTCAAGTATATCATTCCAATATATATATAACCTAAAACGGCCATTTCTTGCGCTTGCAGTGTATTAACAACCTGACATTGACCTTAGAATGTACATCTGTAATGTATTCCACGAGTTTCTGGAACTAGTTTTGTATTCGTCTGCGATCTAACCTCTACTTCTTTCTGGGGAATAAGTGGACCAAATGCTAATTGAATTATGTATTTGTTTGTCAGGTAACATTTGAACCGATATGAATTGCTCATGACTATAATTTTTCTGAATAATAAATGGAAATAATGTATAAATTTGAATTATAATATTGTTTTTCGGAATGAAACTTCGTTTAGCATTTGATCGTATTTTATGTATCACATATTTAATTCTAAAATTGTATTGGATCATCTTGGACTTTATTGAAATTAAAACAATTAGTAAAATTAATGAGACCTTGCAATCTAATTAATTAGGAAGCTGATCGAAAAATATAACCGATACTTGACTTACCTGAATCTGAAAAATTGGATAAACAATAATTTCCATGAAGTATAAAATTCACCCTTTTATAATATTAATTAGCCCTCCTCATATTGTTCCTTTACTTTTTATATTTTTATAAACTTTGATGATTTTAAGAGTAATTCAATGTTTATTATGCATATTTTAGATATTGGCGACAAAATATTAGTTAATATTACAAGAATATTGAGCGGTTTTATCGTCTTAATATAAGTAAACTAGAAATACTATAACTACCCGAAAAACTAACAATAAATATGGCTAGATAGAAATAGGGCCAAGAAAGGCGCAGCGATGACGCCATAAGACGGGGCGCGGTGTACCTCCACTAAATAGCACTAAACGCATAACGAGCTAATATTA
This sequence comes from Macaria notata, assembly GCA_927399415.1. Classification (NCBI taxonomy): domain Eukaryota; kingdom Metazoa; phylum Arthropoda; class Insecta; order Lepidoptera; family Geometridae; genus Macaria; species Macaria notata. The sequence goes on along the minus strand of OV656750.1, from coordinate 474,251 downwards.
TACCTATTAGGGGAGACAAATCTGGCCTCCGGGGTCACGACGAAAACTTTGCACAAAGAATCTGCTAATCTGTTGTAATCTTTTCACGTGATGTTATTGTGATTTGGAGGAGTATTTCCGTTGCCCGCGTAAACCGCCCTTTCCGAGACGAAGGGACATCGTGGTAGGTTGCTATCGGGAGGGAATTGCGTATTGCTCGCTTGCCCGCGAAGCTCGCGCATTCTGAGACGAAGGGACATCGTGGTAGGTTTTAGTTGGTAGTGGAGTCTCATTAGCTCCGAGCCCGACATAAGTCGCTTACTAAGTTTGGTTTTGGGTTTGATTATCTTTACTGTTTTTTGTATGGAGAAGTTTTTTGGCTCTTATTTAGGGCGTAAGTACATACATAATTTATATTATCAGTTTTCAAGGTCTAGTCTTGACAGTGCCTAACGATTGTTGCCCTAAGACAAACAACCAAACCTTGCCCGACAATTAGTGAGGCAAACAGTGCAGTGTAACGATTTTTTAATCTTCGCTACACTTTGGCTTAGCGCCCGAACGTTGCGCGGCCAAACGAAATTGTAAGTTTTGTTACTGATTTTTGGCACTGCATGTTTTATGTATGCAATGTTTGTCCAAGTGAAAATGTGGAATGATATTATTGTCCTATTCTCACATTTAATTACCTATAGGTTATTTTTTCCCTGAATTATTAAATTTAAATTCAAAACTTTAATGCGATAAAGACAGCAAAATTTTACTTACAAGTTTATTTTACATTGAGTACCTAAATTAAAAGTATCGTCAATTGTCTTTTATTCATAATTTTGTTGTCGTAACATATAAGTATATTCGTATACAATATTGCCTACACATCATAGAAGTGTTTGAGTTTGAATGTATAAAGCATTACCAAATAACATTTTCATGGTAAACACTTAATTAATATCAGTAATGAGTTCCTGCCAGCCTGTTCACAATATTTACTTCAACCAGGGACGGACTTGAGATCTGTACTAGAGAAAGATCTACTTAAATTACACATATCTCATAAATATGTATTTTGGGGAATATGTATATTTATTTAGTGGACGCCCGCGGCTTCGCTCGCATTATTTTGTGATAAAAAGTAACCTATGACACTTCTAAGACCTCACCTGTATACCAAAAATCATGAAGATCCGTTTAGCCGTTTTTGCGTGAAGAGCGTTTAAATAATCAAACAAACATGTATGCAGCCAAACAGATAAATAGACAAAAAATATAAAAACTGCCACAACGTTTCCTGTTATGGATTTAAGGCATACCTACCCAAACTATTTTTTTCTGATATCTTCTATGTTCAGATTTTTGACCCTATTCAGCTTTATTATATGTATATATTTATCTGGTATTGTATATATACTCTAAGATCAGATATATGCGCACAAGAACCGCAAACTTAAGGGTTTCCACAATCTTCTATACTCTGTTTTGGAGTGAATATACATATGACATTCAATGGCAAATAGCCAACGTCGTTAGTAGGCTATAGCTGTATCTATTTTATATTATTATAGATAAAAGGGGTAGTTTTGATCTTGAAAGCAAGGTCTTAACTACCCCATCTCTACCTAACTTCGTCTCTCATTCCTACCAGAATCAGTGCCGTGTTATTGTTGTATGTTTACATTACATACATATATATGTACATACATACAGACGAACTCGCTGTTTGTTAATATTCTACAGTAATTTGATATTTTTACTGCGGAATTGGTGAAGTATTTTTTAATGTTGAACTATAACAGAATTTAATGTAGATATGTTTTTCATGAATCTCTGAATAAAATAGTAAAGATAGTTATTAGTAAAGTCTGTAGACCTGTTCTAATAAACGTAAACAATAAATATAAAACAGTGAAGTTTTTAAAATTCACATCGTAAAAAAATGAACTTGTACGTACATACGTACCTACTTAGAATTAGAAAAATAGGAAACTGGCGGTAGCATATAGCAAGATGTGACGTTACATTTAGAAATGTAAATGTTTTAACAAAGTTTTCTTTTTTATTATCTGAGCTATTATTAGGCACGCTCCATCCTAGACCGTAATGTTTGGTTACCATCAGGCGAATTACTGTCAAGTGCAAACCCATTCCTTGTTAAAAAGATATGAATACAATATGATATTAATTAAGTATATTTTATAACACGTTCAGTTATATGACGGTGGTCTCTATCACTTCCTGTGTCGATATAACATATTTATCACTCCACTCTGTTACTAAACATAGCTAATTTAGTATTTTACTCACTTATAGATATACTAGTTGTACGCATTGATTTATTTTCGATTCTTGGGTTTGTTTTTTATTTAAGATTTTTGTATAAATTACTTGCACGCCGAAAGGTAATCGCCGACTATCTGTAATTAATTACCCATGTTCGCACACAAACATTTTGATTTCATTTGATAAATACCGTTGTTTGAAAATGAAAGTTCCTTGACGCGATGGAGTATTCAATCATTATGATTTTTGTAGTATGTCGGGCTCGGAGCTAATGAGACTCCACTATTGGCTAAAACCTACCACGGTGTCCGTTTGATGGTCCGATTATCTGTTTCACGCAATTACAGCTGAACAGATTATCACGATTTGTGGTATGCAGGTAGTATAAAGTGCTGAGTGTTATAGGCTAGGAGCGAAGCCTAGGGCAGCTTCTAATAAATAAACATATATAAATATATATTAGACAGGCAGAGGTGCAGTGAGGAGGTTCTGGCCAATTACCACCGCCCTTGACCGAGCGGTTACATAACCGGGGTAATACAGGCATCGCAGTACGCGAGGTACTGCTTTGGAACTTTAGAAAGGTTTTTAATGTAAGATAGGTTTTCATTTGGCTATGTCCCGATTATCGTAATATTTTAAAATAACTTTGTAGACAATGATCCAAGATATAACCTATCTTCTAATGTCGAGAGTTTATCAAGCCGCCCTAAGGGCCTCTGATATGGCTTCACAACTGCCGATTTAAACTTATTACCTTTTATTTTGTAACTATGTTTGTTATTAATTAAATCTACATAACGTTTCCTTGAATTTTCAATGCAGACTATAATCCGTTATAACTCGTAGCACTTGGAGCTACGGATCGTAGCAAGATCTTCGTAGCACATGTTGCTACGGAGATCTTGCTACATTTCGTAGCTTTTTCTATAAAACAAGTGATTCCGTAGCAAATCCATCTGACAAATGCCAACATAGCAATGGCAATAGGCTTACTTTTAACTACGTTCTGTAGCTTACTAATATTGATATACTTAGTTACGAGTATGTTTGTGTTAGTCGATCATTGCTTGGCCGATTTTACATGTTTTTAATACAAATAAAATATGAAGCCTTGTCATGTAAATTCGATTCCTGTATTGTTTTTCTTATTAAAACAGCATTAAATATATAAACTACTTCAAGGGACTTATGTAAAGTCTATAGGAATCCTGAAGATGAAGTGCTGTTTGTCAGTTTATGGTGAGAAAGGCGCGGTGCGAGAGAATGGCAGTCACTCCAAGTATTTGCCCCGGGGTGCTTTGTGCACAGAATATAGAGGGCCAGAGGCTTAACTAATAGTTAGTGACCGTGAACACATAACATAATGTTAGCTGTGTAAAACCAAGTCATAAAATTGGTCAGTTTTGTTAAAACTTTTGTTACCATTAAGGAATAACCACATTTCTTTTTGGTACTTAGGGAATACATTGAAGTTTTCCTGAAGTTTCGTAATAATTTTTGAACATCGAAATAGTTTAATAAATATGTCTAAATTGCGCCTTTCTTTATGTTCTGCCGTAGTAGGTTAGGTTCAGATGTTTTTATTGTATGTTTAATGTTATCCTTCTGTGTGCATATAAACTACTAGGAGCGGTTGTTATAGGCAAAGCAAGTACCTGCCAGGGCCTACTTCGTTACTTCACATCACACAGGACATGGCGGTTACATTGTTACCTGTATAGGAAGGACTGACGAGCTAAAATAATAGTAATACTACTACTAACACTTGTATATTACAATAAAAAAATGAGTGTTAGTGTTTCGACGTTTACTTAAAAAATTATATAATTAAATAAGAAATAAATAACAACAAGGCAGCCGTACTTACACTAAGCCATAACCTAGTTTGTCATCACTTTTACTACAGATAGATATTTATCACCGTTCTAAATCTATATTGATCCATCGCCATCCAACCTATCTATCTCACTGCATCGGCACTTTCATACACTACATAACCTATAGATACCAAACTAAAATAAATAGCAGAAAATAAGGTATTTTGTACGTAACGGCTATAATTTTTTTATACAATACCAACAGAAACAACTTTCAATAATGTGCGAATAAATTTCTTTGTTTTTCAGGACCGTACTTTGCCATCAGTGTTTCGTAGCGTAAATTCAACATCTAGTGTGAGATTTATTTTATCTTCAGGACCTATGATGAAGATAGATGAATGGACATATAGCTTATTATGACATACGCGAAATTTCATTCGATTAATCCGTGGTTTTCTTGGATGATGTTTGTCGTTTTTTTCTCATAATAAGGTGTCTATCGCACTGCCCTGTCATTGGTCGGTATTGACCGTTGTCGAAGGTCCGCCGCACAGCGCTATCTAAATGAGATTCCAAGGGCGGGTGAGAGCCACCCTCGAACTTTACAGTTGTTAGGTATGTAAGGAATATTCATGGTTTTAACTATACCATCAAATAAAATAGGAGGAGGTTCCCAATTCGTCTGAATGTTTAATTTTTTTGTTAGAATGTCATTAATCGATGGGAATTTAAAATGTACTACTGACTTGTTTCAATGTATCATACTTTGCCAAGTTTTTTAACAAAACATTTTTATTTACAGCTACACTGAGTAAACACAGTCATATTTATATAAAAAAAATGTCTATAAAACGTATTAAAAAAATATTTACGATTTACTTAAACTCATTCAAGTACTGTAAGTCTCAGGTATATAACAAAATTTTAAACACACACAAATAAACCACAAACTTTTGCTCAAAGCTCTGAATTTCATATAGGTAGTTTAGTTTGTGTTCGTTATACACAAATTAAATTCCACCTCGTCAATGCTCCGTGTAATGCAATGCATGTAAGCGCATGTAAACTGGCACACACACACAAACAAGCAAGCTCATAAAACACAGGTACATCCGGGCGCGACGACTAGTGCTATGACTGAACGATTAGTCGTAAAGTTATGTATTTAGAAATGAGGGAAAGTAACACGTTACCTAAAAGTAGGAGCGATTGGCAGGATTCGAACCAGCACCATTCTGGTAATGCCGCATGCCGTGAACTATTAGTAGAACGCTTCTGCGGAAATGTTTTACTGGGGCTTAGTTTCATGTGAATGTTGGACTATGACAAAATGATAAACGCCTTTCGGTTTTTGCATGGTGCGTGTCTGCTAATTTTATAGAGACTTTTATATCGAAGCTGATTAGCTTTTATTTTATAGGTTTACTTTTTTGATTGTTTATGTCAGTTTAGCTCTGTTATTTTTAAAAGAAGATTCTGACAATTCAATTTTACATTTATGCCTAAAGCTAAGCGCCATTTTATTTATAGCAAATAATAACTCTAAAAAATGAAGTGTAAGTCTGCTAAACGTAAACAAAACAATAACGACTTCATACAAACATCTAAATATATAAAACTCAAAGGTGACTGACTGATTGACTGACTGATATAGTGATCTATCAACGCACAGCCCAAACCACTGGACGGATTGGGCTGAAATTTGGAATGAAGGTAGATGTTATGACGTAGGCATCCGCTAAGAAAGGATTTTTGGAAATGCCACTTTTAAAAGGGTGAAATAGGGGATGCACGTTTTACTTCTTAATGCGAGCGAAGTCTCGAGCAGTGAGCGCTCGGCTGTCATTTCGGCCGCACGCATTTTGTGACTCCGTGACCGTCTCGCTACTCTGTGCGCATACTAGTGAGGGGCTGAGGTGTTATCGACAATTTGTCGATAAGTTGCACCTCGGCCCAACATGGAAAAATTCCTAGTTAGGAATCAAGCTCCAAACTCACCTGCAGGAAAGAGGAAGAAAGGAGAAGGGCAAAAGTCTCCTGATGAATGGCGTACCGCCAAGAAGTTTGTGACCCACCAAACACGAACCAAAAAAGACACGAACTACATACAAACTCCGGTTGACAACAGATTTGAGGGCTTACCTGTAGAAGATGACGAGCCCTTATCAGAGCCTTTCAAGAATGCAAGCAAGAAGCAAACTGGACAAGCTCCGCCAATTATTATTGAGCTCCAAAATAATTTCACACTGCAGACCATAAGAGATCTTGTACTGAAATATAATAAAAACTTTCACCTCCAATTCAGGGGTAGAAAGCTAGTGCGAGTACAATGTTACTCCGCAAAAGACCACCAGGAACTGAAAGATGGTTTACTGCAAGAGAATATCCCGTTTCACACTTTACACGTAAAGACGAAAGAAACCCAAAAGCAGTTGTCAAGGGACTACCCAAGTTTCTTCAAGAACACATACAAAGTGAATTGGAACTACTGGGATTCAGTGACGCCTCTGTTACAGAGCTGAAAACACTAAACCCCACAGACTGTCCCCCTCTTCTGGTTCATCTACCGTGTGGAACCAATATGGCCAGATTTAAACAGATCAGATATATGTTCAACTGCGTCGTTACCGTTGAGAAATACAAGCCTAACAGAAGACCAGGAACGCAGTGCTTCCGTTGTCAAGGCTTTGGACATTCATCAAAAAATTGCAACAGGTCAGCACGCTGCTTAAAATGTGCACAAGATCACCCTACCTGGGAATGCTCTAAAAAGGACAGGACTGAGCCAGCTCGTTGCTGTAACTGCCAGAAAGAGCACCCAGCTAACTATTCTAAATGTGACGAACGCATTAAATACCTGGAACGCATTGAGTCAAAACGGATCAGTCTTCGCACCACTAAACCTAACCGAGAAGCCCAAACTAGCCAAAAAACTTGGGCCAATGTAGTGAGCACGAGCCATACCAAATCTCAACATGTCAAAGAAGCCAATAGAGTCTCGATGTACCCAGTTATCCCAAGACCGCAGAAATTTCCCATCAACAGCCAGCAGACCACAAATACTCCCTCGACCGCTAGGCGGCCTGTTAAAACAACTCCTACTGCTGGAGTTTTGCGACGGTACATCCGGAAATGATCTTGAAACTGTGGAGATGTTGGAAATTATTTCCGCGCTACAGTCGGTCAAAACTGAATTCAGGAAATGCGAAACCTTTTTGGACAAGGTCATGTTAATACTCAGCCGCCTCGGACATTATGTTTAGTTCAAATGAGTTGCGCTTATTGTATTGGAACGCGGATGGCGTTCACGGCAAGCAACAGGAACTGTCAGACTTAGCAGTAAGTAGACTGAAAGTAGATGTTATTGCTATTTGTGAAACTTTATTAACCAAACGTCTCACCATTAACATCCCTGGCTACATTAGCTATCGTGCTGACAAACGTGTGGACGGGGTTGGTCGAGGTGTAGCCATCCTCGTTCGCTCCGATATTCCGCACAGTCTCATTCCCACATTGCGTACCCAGAATTTAGAATCCATTGGTATTATTCTTAACCACCATATTAATATATTTTCTATTTATCAGTCCCCTAACCAACCTTTTATGACTAAAGACCTAGATCTCGTACTGGCAACTGGAAGTAAAGTTCTTGCCATGGGTGACGTAAATGCCAAACATTCACTGTGGTCTCCTGGGGTCCAAAACGCACGCGGTAAAAGCCTATACAGCCACATGCTCGAACGCGACTATGTTATCTACGCCCCCCAAAGTTGCACTCTTGTTCATTATAGCGACAAATATAAAGCGTCAATACCAGACCTTTTACTATCTAAAAATTTGTACAATCTAGACTTCATAAAAACTATTCCTGCCCTTTCCTCGAACCACTTCCCTGTTTTAGTTCAAATGTACGCCAATATCCAAAGAAACCCTATGCAGAAACATAATTATGCCAAAGCGGACTGGTCGAAATTTCGTACATACCTCAATAAACATGTGTCATTGTCATCTCAAACCTATTCAGATAAAGACGTTACAGAGAGAGAACTCACCAATTTTCAAAAAAATCTTTTGTCATGTCGGAATCTCAGTGTGCCTATCACAACCATCAAACCCTGGAACTTCTGTGCTTTACCAAGACGCATCAAGAGACTCATTCGCCACAAAAACCGCCTTCGTAGACATGTCTTAGTGGAACCAAACGCTTCAGAACGCAAATATTTGTTGAATAATATCTATCACCTTAAACTAGAAATTAAATCTGCTATCAAAACTCACAACGACAAGGAATGGCACCGTAAACTAAAAAGAGTTGATAACCCGAGTTCAGATATTTGGCGATTAGCTAAGAGCATCCGGTCAGCACCGACGGCCACATTCCCGGCACTGAAACGCGAAAATGGAGCGATGACAAATTGCCAAAAAGAACAGTGTGATGCTCTAGCTGATGGTTTTCTTAGCAACTTAAAACTAACAATTGACTGGGACAGTGATGAAACCCACAATGTAGCTAACTCTTTATCGCTATTAGATTCTCATACTATTTTTGACAAATCCCTTCTTGTGCGACCAGTCGAAGTAGTAAAATGTATTAAAGCCCTTAAACCTCGCAAAGCCCCAGGAATTGATCAAATAATAAATGTCTTAATTAAAAACCTTCCTAGAAAATGTATTATATTCCTAACTAAAATTTTCAATTCTTGTCTTATGTCCCACTACTTTCCAGCAATGTGGAAATATGCTAAAGTTATACCTATACATAAGCCAGGAAAAGATCCCTCAGATCCAATATCTTATCGCCCTATTAGCCTGCTCCCATGTATTGGCAAACTGTTTGAAAAAATAATTTACTATCGACTTAAAAATACATCTCACACTCACCTGATAAATGAGCAATTCGGGTTCCGCCAAGGGCACTCCACAGTCCAGCAACTTGCGAGAGTAGCTGAGGCTGTCTCAATGGGGTTAAATGTAAAGCAATCTACTGGAATGTTCTTACTAGACATCGAAAAGGCTTTTGACTGCGTTTGGGCTGAGGCACTACTCCACAAGTTGCTGGTGCTTGGAGTACCCGCTTCTCTCACGAAGATTATACAATCCTACTTGACCTCTAGGAGGTTCCTGGTCCAAATAAATGACGATACATCAACTGCTAGACCTGTTCCTGCTGGAGTTCCACAGGGTTCCATTTTAGGACCATATCTGTTCCTGTTATTTATAAATGACATCCCAATTCAGCCCAGAACGAACTTGGCCTGTTTCGCCGATGACACGGCGTGCTACACCTCTTCGTCTGACATAGACCTCATTATAAGTCGGTTGCAACTGTCAATCGATTCACTTTGTGAATATTTTGACAGGTGGAAGCTAAAAATAAACGCCTTTAAAACTGAGGCCATCATATTTACCAGACAGCGTAAATTCCCAACACGAAAGTTAAAAGTAGCAAACTACCAAATTCCCTGGAGCCGTTCAGTTAAATACCTGGGCACGGTTCTTGATGCCAAGCTTAACTGGACTGAAAATACCTCCAAGCTAGGGCTATCAAAGGCACTAAAGCTTTGAATGCATTATATCCTATTCTCAACCGTAAGTCTAACTTGAGTAGTAATACTAAACTGCGAGTATACTCCACTCTGGTTCGACCAGTTATAACCTACGCCTGTCCAGTGTGGAGTAGCACCTGCCGAACTAACTTTAATAAGCTACAAGTCATTCAAAACAAAGCGTTAAAAATAGCATTTAATACTGCCTTTAGAACTAACCTAACTAAATTACACTTACAATTACACTATCCTACCTTAGATGTATTTATTTACAAACTATCAGAAAAGTTCTATTTACTGACTAACCCCATTAACAAAAACGAACTAATAAAAAACCTGTGCACAACTCGAAAGAAAGATCTAAAGTTTATCGATAAGTACAAAACGTATCGGTTACCTCACCATTTCATACTAATGCGCGATGAATAGACCGCGCGCTGACGTCACTCGTGCGCCGCGAGCTCGGTCGAGTCGAGCGAGCGCGAGCCGCGTACACGGCAATCTCGCCCCTGTTACCTGTGGTATCGGGTCGCAGTGCGCTGGCCGGTCGGCCGTGCTTGTGTGCGTGAGTACCTACATGACGGCCCCTGTTGCTTGCTGTGAATGTTACCTACGCTACCAACTAGTTTGTATCTACCCACTTTTGGCTATTCATTCTTAATTAGCTGCTATTGATTCAACCTATATCCACTGTTTCTAAATGCAATGCTGTGCTAAAGCTTGCATAATAATTGTAAGACTTATTACGATATTTGTATCAAATTCAATTTATTATTGTCTACTTATCTATATGCATTGCTAAAAGTTTTATATGAGTGGTAATCCAACTTGAAAACGTACTAATTTTCATGTCAAAACATGCTAGGAATCTAGTTTATAATAGCTATTTAATGTACACTAGCATATTTTATTGTAATTACTTATATGTGAAATAAAGACACTTTGAAATTGAAATTGAATTGAAGTCTCGAGCACCCACTAGTTTAATTATAAAATACACAAGTAAGAACCCACTACTTATTTGTATGCGATGTATGCGATATTAAAACATTAGTAAGCATGTTATGAACAAGCCTGTACAATTTTTACGAGCTCTGCATACAGGCTAGCTCAGTGAGGAACAATGTTGCACAGGGGAACTAGCATGGGTACAGTTGCAATACTCTATTCAATTCATGCTACACAACTTTGAAAAATCAATAGAGTTCTATGTAAGTATCAATCATTATCATTTTTTTATGTTTCTGTAATTACAGCGTAATTTGGTTCCTCTTTGACTGGAAAGTAAAAGATAAACTGAGACATGATTCTATGGAATGTATATAAAAATATCTTTTAACTAAATTGCGCGCGATTTTTACATATTTACATATCTATACTAATATTGTAAAGCTGAAGAGTTTGTTTGTTTGAACGCGCTAATCTCAGGAACTACTGGTGCGAATTGAAAAGTTCTTTTTGTGTTGGATAGAATATTTATTGAGGAAGGCTTTAGGCTATATAACATCACGGTGCAACTAATAGGAGCGAAAAAACAATGGAAAATGTGGAAAAATCGGGGAAAATTATTCATCTTTTAAGGCTTCCGTTGCGTTCGCTGCGAAAACGGTTCAAAATTCAAAAAAATAATGCCCAAAATAACTATTCCACGCGAACGAAGTCGCAGGCACAGCTAGTTTTGTATATGTAGAGTTGGTGTCTCTGTCAAGGGCAGTAATTAATCGTAATATTTACTTATAATGGTTTATCTATAGTAACAGTGCTAACCCTCTTCATCTATTCTAGTGCTACATTGTATGTGTCACTCACAGACGCCGCATCCTCCTCTCCGGGATGCAGTGACTCAGGCATGAGGGTATTTTTACAAAGCTCCTCATTCATGAGTAACCACTGGTGTGAGGAACAATGGATGGAGTTCCTGTGAAAGTGTAGTGTCGAGTTACTGTTGTCTAGTTTTGTCAAATAAATGGTGAAGGAAAATTACTGTAAAAGAAAGGAAATCGACGATCGATTACGGATGTTTTACTCCTCCAAAATGTGACGATAGTTACATTGACTCGTTATTGTTACTTGTTACTATCTTTAATCTCTTCTAATTTTGGCGGTTACTCATTAATATTCAACGGACCTAAATCAAAATGAGTTTTTAATCGGTTGCCTTAAATTACCAGTTAGACTTCTCATTAAATCACTACCACAAATAAGTAATACAAATACAAATAATTTATTAATAAATGTCAATTTACAAGTCAATGTTATATAAATTTGTATAATTAATATTTACATTTTAAAAACTCATCTACTGAGTAGATAGTGTTACTTAAAAGTAACAATTTCAATTTTGTTTTGAATATATTGAAGGAAGCTGCATTCTTGATATTATCGGGCAAGTGATTATATAAAGTCGGTCCTCCTACATATACCGACTTCGACGACTTAACCAGTGAGTGTGTGGGTTGTACCAACTTATCCCTGTTCCTAGTTTGGTAGGGATGTGATTGTCCTGCGGTACTAAAACTTTCTTTATTTTTATGTACATACATACACATTTGATACACATATATGGCTGGTACCGTCAGAATGTTTAGTTCAGCGAAGTAGGCCCTCGCTGGTGTGTTCCACTTCGCTCCAACGATAGAGCGGATGGCATGTTTTTGTAGTATAAGAGGCCGCTCGCACTCAGCCGCATCACCCCACAGCTCTGTTCCATACGTGAGGATGGAGTGTATGGTGGCGAAGTAGCAGCTGAGCACGGCGCCGCGCGGGGCGGTGCTCGCCAGCCGCCTCAGCGCGTAGCATGCCGTGCTGAGGCGCGCGCACACGGCGTCTATGTGGCGCTCCCATGTCAAAGCGCGGTCCACGTGGAACCCTAGATAGATGTGTACTATGTATATATACCTACATAGTACACACAGTTTTATATAATCTTTCTGTACAAAACTTAAGAATTGAAATTATTGTGTAACTCATGTATCAACGAATTAAAGACCTACTAGATAAAAATACGGTGCAAATTTCTGAACGTTTTTCTCAAAGCGAGTTGTATTCACCTTTACGAGCACAGATAACACAGTTAAATAGAGATACAATAAACACGCAAAGTTTCCATTTGTCTGAAACATAGACTATACTATTCAGAGACATCTAAGAAAAGTTTCATCATTGGAAGGCAAACTAATAAATTGACACTTATAGGAAAGCCAATTTATTTCACGCAAAGTGTACCTAATGTGAATTTCATACATAAAATTGAATAATACATAGTTAGAGAAAAGAAAAAATATAATAACTAAAAAATACAGCAATCAACTAACTAAGGCACGCGTAGATCAGCTAGCGGGTAGCTAGGTATTCTTACGCTATTACGAATGGTAAATCAACTGTCAAAGTGGACAAGAAGTGGCAGCTCATTTGGATGCTTCCGTAGGCCGGGTGATGCGGTAAATTGCAGGCTCCAGCTGCTGTTAAATCATATCAGAGAAACGTAGGGTGGTTCGAAAATTTACTAGAGTTGGCTGTTACATTGCGTCAACGTCAACACCGCCTATCTTTTTAAATTTTTGGGGCTAAACAACAGTTTGTACGGAAATAAAGGTCGGGGGACACGCTTATTTTTTGCAATAATTAGACGTCTATTGTATATGCAGAAGGTTCCATCTGTCTGAAATGTACACACTCCAGAGCCGGTGCTGATACTTTTTACGTCAGATTCATAAAAATGCAATAAAAAATCGGACGCTTGTGATAGCGAGACGTAGATTTTTAACTTATGGATCGCGCAGTTTGAATGATTTTAATGTATGTTTTAAACTTTTTGCTGAACGGTATATTTTGGAATCTGTTAGAATGTAGCACAATGGAGCCAGACTAAATTGTGAAATGCTGCTCACAGGAAAATTTTACGTGAATAATCGTCTTGAATTGAGACTAGTGTGGTTTCATTTATATATATTTTGACATATGTATAAGAAATAAAAAATATTGGTTTAGTAGGTGGTGGTAATAGCTCAGTTCAATAAATGGCGTAATAATAAACTGAGTCCTTCTGTTTGTACATTGTTTACACAAAAATAAAAAAACACCATAAAATTCAAGAAAAATGTTAATAAACAGGAACATTTCTTGTCTACAAAATTACACAATCTACGTTAATAATTAACGCTCCAGCGAGCGGAATCATATAAAAATAGCGTCCAGTGTACAATATACACAATATACATACATAATGTACTAGGGCATGTGTTTTGTAGCGAGGGTGTGTAAACAGGTCATTTTGATCGCAAACAGCAAACGTGGAATTGGGCAGCGGATTTAATGGTTGGCTTTCGAAAAAAAAATCCAGATTCGCAGAACATAACATAATTTTTTTTTTACATGATATAGGCTTACGCTTGACTACAACTTGCCTGATAGTAAGCAACGTTATAGTCTACGATCTACGCGCTTGCCTAGAAGAAAACGGTTTACTCTCGGCTTGAAGACCGACAAATTGTAGTTCAAAACTGTGTTGAAGAAGATAAGTTCTTATATGGAACAGCTAGTTGTCATTTTATGCAATAAACCCTAATGATCATGACTTTCATTTCAGCTATCTGGGCATATTATTATGAACACAATCAAAACAAATGTTATAAAACTAACATACTATATATGTACATGTTACATACCTACTAAGCCTACTACCCACCGTTATATATTTTGGCTTTACTTACATTCATATTTTTTACGTTCACACAAACAATTTATACTGAGTGATAGCTTTATTAAACTTACCAAATAGGTAAATCCATACTAATATTATAAAGCTGAAGAGTTTGTTTGTTTGTTTGAACGCGCTAATCTCAGGAACTACTGGTCCGAATTGAAAAAATATTTTTGTGTTGAATAGACCATTTGTCGAGGAAGGTTGTAGGCTATATAACATCACACTGCGACTAATAGGAGCGAAGAAACAATGGAAAATGTGGGAGAAAAGGGGAAAATTATTCATCTTTGTGGGCTTCCGTTGTGTGCGCTGCGAAAACGGTTCAAGTCGTGGGTAACAGCTATAATTTATAAAGCTGAAGGTAAAGGTGGTTTGCAAAAATAAATATGATGCCCAAAATAACTATTCCACGCGGACGAAGTCGCGAGCACAGCTAGTATTAGATAATCATGGATACCTTGCTTGCCGTTTAACCACTCCTCAAACAAATATTATGATTCATTCTGTATGGAAGCTTGCAAGCTGTTTTCAGGCCCTTTTTCAGAGAGATTACAAACAACGCGCCACGCTTCTACGAATATTTTAAAAATTACTTTATATTACGCAGTGTAGTAATGGTTGCTGAAAACGTACATTGTACAAATACTTCAGAACTTTGAAAACAAAAAACTCAGGGTTCTTACTATTTCCAAACTGACATATCGGATACAGAAAGAACCGTGAAGTGGATTATAAATGTGTCGATTTTCTAACGATGTTTTTTAACCGTATTGTGAGTGCAAATGCACACAAAACATAAATATCAAGTGAATTAGTATAGTTAGGACTGAAATTGTTTTCCCATGAAGCAGATAAAAAAGAAATTTTACGATACGTCCTTCTATAGTAAACAGAAATTTCTTACGTAAACCGACTCCGACTTCCCATCTACATATAACCTTCCCCTCCCTAAATCTATGGGGAATTCCCCCCACTTTCCTATAAACGCAATTGGCCAGATCGGAAGCTCTGTACCGGAAGTTACGTATCAAGGTCTCGTCAATAATCGCAGTGCCAACATAATAAAACATACACTGGGCAAACTTCCGGTGCCTTCCGGAGATGTTATGATACTGTTGACGAAAGATTCGGAAAAATATGAGGGGCTAACTCTGGTGTCAAGAGTTTGCAAACCATTGTGTCCCAGTCTTATATATTTTTCAACCAAGACAGTTGTAAGGAGCTGTTTTCGTGTAAAGCATTTACAAACTCACACGTAGTTATACGCGCACACCCATCCACTTTCACATAGTCATTTTTAGGGTTCCGTACCTCAAAAGGAAAAAACGGAACCCTTATAGGATCACTTTGTTGTCCGTCTGTCCGTCCGTCCGTCCGTCTGTCAAGACCCTTTTTCTCAGGAACGCGTAGAGGTATGAAGCTGAAATTTATATCAATTACTCAGGTCTACTGTCCCTTGAAGCTGTGAAAAAATCAAACTTCTAAGCCAACGCAATCAAAAGATACAGCCATTTATGCCGCAAATTTTCGACACTTGCAAGGGAATCAAAACCTACAGGGTGCTTCCCGTGAACTCAGAATCTTGAAATTTGGTACGAAGCAACGTCTTATAGCATAGATAAAGGAAAAATTACGAAAACCATAAATTTTTAGTTACATCACAAAATATTTAACCTTGCAGGTTTGTACGGAACCCTCAGTGCGCGAGTCCGACTCGCACTTGGCCGGTTTTTTTTTTACTTAATATTAGTAGTTTCAAATGTGATGCATTTCAGTTATTTCTTATAAACCTTAGAACGAAGACCTACAATTATAAAAACGTAGACACAAATAAAAAGGGCGCGTTGGAAAAGACATAACTGTCCCAGTAAGTTAAATTCAGCTCTTTTAGAATGCTAATTCAATGTCGGAGGGCCCTGGCTGCTGGCTTCTTTCAGGGACTCGCTCAGGGATAATGGGATGAAATGTGGAGAAGTACTCGGTTACAAACTACAGTCGTTTACAGTTTTTCCGTTGAAAAGTTAAGACAGTGAATGCTCAATTATATTTTTTTTATTTCTAACTAGCTGGTGCGCGCGACTTCGTCCGCGTGGAATAGTTATTACCGTAAAAACCGTTTTCGCAGCGCACGCAACGGAAGCCCTCCAAGATGAATAATTTTCCCCGTTTTTTCCACATTTTCCATTGTTTCTTCGCTTCTATTAGTTGCAGCGTGATGTTATATAGCCTAAAGCCTTCCTCGATAAATCTAACTAACACAAAAAGAATTTTTCAATTCGCACCAGTAGTTCCTGAGATTAGCGCGTTCAAACAAACAAACTCTTCAGCTTTATAATATTAGTATAGATGACAAAAAATTGCTACTTATCCTTAATATACATCACAAAACAAATTACACAGACTTTGGATACTGATATATAAATGTTGTTTCTCAAATTGTCGAATTGAGAAGTTACTACTAACATTATGTGTTGTGAAATTTAAACATTACTTTTTACTTGAATTCGCGATTCACTACTTGCGGAAATTAGACGAAATATTCATAAAAGATAGCTTGAATATCAATGCTTTTTCGCCGATATTTGATTATAATTGTATTTGTAAGTAAGATTCCTCCAAACCCGTGGAATGAGGTCAGGGTGTCCATAAACCGATGTTTATTGTGGAGGTATAAAACTGCCTGCTTCGTTTCAATCAGCGATCGAATGGACATTGGCTAGCTGGCTATATTATATAGGCTTGTTTAAATAGGCTTTAATAAAATTGGAAATATTGAGTCAATCAGTACTTATTAATATGTAGTTGGGGCATATTAAATTGGTAACAATGGGTCAATCTTCTAATGATATTTTTCTATAAGTAGGCAGTAATTTATAAAATACTTTATTGTTTTGTATTGTATTGTATTCTTTTATTCTGAGACGTTCTGAAAAATAAGTAATTTATTTCATAAATTCTTACTAATAGGTACATTTTTTTAACTTGAACGGGCTTGCACTTGACCATAGATTACCTGATAGCAAGCAAAGGCTATGGCCTTAGATGGAGCGTGCACATTTTAGTTGTTCATTAATTATATTTGCAATTCATGCTTTCACGTACTTTATTAATATATTAACTAAACGGGTTTCACTCACGTGTAAATCGCGTAAGTTGTTTACGCGTTTCGGATGTAATGACATCCATACAATATTGTTACTATCAAGCGATCATGTACAATCTATTCCGGAAAAATAATTCTTTTATAAGTACAACCACAAACCTAAAAATATATGCGCGTTTATGACACCCTCGGAAATGTATGCTACTACCGTACCAAAAATCAGGATAACTCAACAAACAAAGCAGCAAACACAATATCTATGAGATGATTAATTAAACCTAACATAAAGGTACAATATTATGTTGTTATTATTTATATTTAAGGAAACTAAATTAATTTACCTAATTCACATGCATACAGTTAAAATGGATAACTTTCCGAATGTAGGTACTACATAATGAAAAATGATTCAGTTTTTCATCAGTTCATTCCACCTGATCAACTATATTTTTCTCGCGAGCTATAACTCATCCAACGAGTATCAATCTCGGAATGGAGGTCGAATGCTGGACCAAAAATAGTGATGTTTGTAATCGGACAGTCGCCGCGCTCCGTTGTGAAAGCATTGTTGATGTTTAGAGTACAGTACGGTCAGTCTGTTTGTGTGTATTAATTTATTAAACAAGTATTTTGTCTCTGATTTTGTTCGTAACCATTTTCTATTTTATGTAAAAAGAAAGTTGGTAGTGGTCGAGTGCAGTAATCTGTTTTAGTTAACGTTAACTGATTGGTTCAGTGGTGGCTTCTTTTTACACAAAAATTAAGTCATTATATTTTTTCTTCTATTAAAAAAAAAAATCATTGTAAAAATCACTGCGACTGTTTATTATAATACTCGATATTCATAGAGTTCTACGATATTTTTTCTATAAACTGCAAATTTTAAAATAATTACGACTGTTTTTATTGTAATACCGTGGAAAAATATTTAACCGTTAAGTTGTCGTTCTCTCAAACACTATATTTGGTTTCCTGTACCATATGTATAGCATTTATTAGATAGTTTATGTAGGTAACATCGAACATGGTAGTATAGCAATGCTTCATCATAAAAAAAGAAATATTTTGTTCTGCGATCCGTACATTTCAAAAGGTAATACACAGAACACGTGGCTTCACATTATTTACGGTAGACATACAAGAGAATCAAGACATATTTGCGGCGGTATTCGAACTAAAAATACCTATTTGGGTTACGTTCGCCGCACGCCGCGATGTGGGTGAAATGGTTGCTTGATACGTGTTGTGAGGTAGTTAGTTGTACTGAATATCTTCTTATTTAACTTGTGGTGTTACGTGTGTTAATTTCATCCAAATAAATTCAGACGTGTAAACCTGAAAAGGAATACCTAGACATATTCACACTTACAAGAAATTTCGACTTTAAATTATTAGTGTATTTAGTGGAAGCTTTCATGTTGCATAGACAATTTGTTCTTACATTTTTTATTTGACGTACGAGTACATACCTGCCCAATTGTGATAGACATACATTTAATGTTTAAAATATCTCCTACATATACACAGGTACACTACTAAATCTGCCAATACCACTACCTATCTCCGCCTACGACCCAAAGCAACTCGCCTCTTCTGTCAGCACATTCATGCGATGACCAGCAAAAATACCGCCAAATCGACTCCGCATCCCTCTATCCATAGATTAAGTAATAGCTTAGATATAGCCCACACAAGATTCTGGGCTCAAGTTATGGCAGCATTTCTGCCTCGTAATATGTGGCTTTCAAGGTCATCTATTGATTTGATCTGTTTTCTTTTCGTGAGTATCTTTTCTGTACCTAATTTATTTGTGTATTTGGTACACAAAACAATAAAATATACATAAAATAACAACATAGATACACATATACATAGTTTAATTCAAATCCTCCTTTTAGAGTTCGACTCAACGACTATTACGATGAAGTTAATATCAAATTTCAATCAGATGAATTATATCAAAATGTAGAAATATGTAAAGATAACCTCGCTGTTACTCAAACAATCGCATAAGTTTTATAGTTTTGGAAATATATATATGGAGTATGTTTCAAATACGTTTAGCTTGACATTTAGTATCCCAAGCTTACACTTTTGCAACTCAGAACTTTTTGCAAAAATTTTATTTTCATCTTTCTCCGTTGGTAGCTATTTCCCTCTACCTCGAAACCTTGGCCTAACAAGGGGCATCCCTCTGACTCACGTTTGGCACGACTCGGTTATAACCCAGGGACAGACGGTTGCGTAAAACTGCGCAAAAACCGATGTAAATGATGATTTGTCACTGTAAACTGAACGTAGCTGAAGAAAAATGAGTTTTTAGAATGTGGGAATGTGAGAATCGATATTTTCGTGTTGGGTGTTGTAAGGTGTGGAATTAGAATTGAGTGAGTAGAACCAGGTACAAATAATGATTTGATTTTGTTGCTTCTGTCTACATAAAATAGCCTTGGGGGATTCTATCTATATCTTTAATGTCAAAAAAATTAATATTTTGTAAAAACGCACAAGAAGTGCACGTATATTATTAGTGTATTTTACATTACGTATCTTTAATTAACTGTACCATATTAATACAGATTTAATTTTATTTTTAACGTAACTAGCAAATAATCGAGAAAGATGAGTAAAAGCGTTTTAGGTATCCAAAAAAACAGAACACATCACCCTTCTATTCTCTATCTCACACCCTCCATAGACAATCCTTCCATCACCCCTAACATCTCTTACACCATAAAGCAGCTAGTCTAGTCAAGACCTGTATACTTAGTACTAACTACTAGACACTAGTCTCAACATGACGCTTTGTATCGTGTTGTATGGGAGGCAGATTACACAGGCGTATGAGTAGTTGCCTACCTATAGTGAACTACTGGGTTTAGAAAGAAAGAAAGAAAACATTTATTATGGCAGATTTATCAGAGAAACAAACACAAGCAGGAACATAATAAACAAACAAACTTAAAATCTGGCACAACACAGCCCCAACTCAGCATAATGCTGGTTGTGTGGAAGCAACCAGCGCTGGTCTTCCGTTTAAAGAAAATGAGACTATCAATTGGTTAGTTATATTTTAAGATTTTGAATCAGGCGTTACTTTGCGGAAATCCATTGTAAATGAAACGCTGCAAAAAATAAATAGTGTTTTTCTGCTGCGACAAAACACTATATATTTCTCCAGAGTTTCATACACATGTGAGTGTTGTAACTCGATACTCAGTAATTTCATTACACAAGATTAACACCGTCTTACCACATCTTAACGGATCAAAATTTTCCACCCAAAATACCAGTATCTATACATATCAACCAATCGACACTCATTAATTTCAACAATCGATTGGCAAACTTCATTTGCAAACAAACAACATATAAACACTGATAGAAAGCAGTTTAAATGCCGACTCGCAAATATCTTGTATATCCGGTGTTGGTGGCTCATTGGCTGGAAGCCAGCGGAAGTATAATGTATTATGGATCGGAACTTATGGTTTCATCTTAAACTAAAGTATGTACATATGTACATATTTATGTGCATACTCTGTACGTGTGTATATTATATACATACATGGATAATAACTTATTCGTCGTAGCTAATTCCTTCTCACTTTCATTCCGATACCTTTTAAAGACTAATCTATATTCAAAATTAGATTTTATATTTTATTGCTCTATTTGTTCAGGGGTTTGTCGTGAACCCAATAATGACTATAAGTGACTATTAGATTTTAATATTTTTAGTTATTAATGAAAATCCAGATTGTGATAAAATATCTAAACCCATAATATTTCTTTTAATAAATTTCTTCTTCTACTTCTAAAAACTTCCTTATACATTTTTTATGAATTTTCGGTCGAAAACAGCGTTATTCTGATTTTAGAATATTACGTAATAAAATTTTAGGGCAAAAGTTATTTTTCCATCTCCAAAGAACTCTCTGAAAACTAAAAGCAAATAAAACTCCCGAATACATTGTTGTTATTACAAAAGTTTGTGAATTTAATTAGATTTGCTCCCATTCAGACCAAGGTCAGGTTTGATGTTTGAGGAATTTATAAAGTTTATTTTGACTTTTATTTATTTAGTCTTATAGGCTTGTAACTTTATAATACACTAATTTATTTTTAACACAAATGAAAAATTAAGTCGTTTAAACCTTTAACTATACTCGTACATAAACCAAGTACCCTTAAAACTGTTGCTAATAAATAAATTATGTAGGTCTATACAGCTGCATTCACATTCGGATTTTTGTACTATTTCCTTGCCCAAGATCACGGTGATCTATCGTTCCCGGGGTAAAAACCAACTGACCTATAGACAAACATTCCAATTCCATGTGATAGGATTAAAATATAAATAGTGATAATAACTTTGTTTATTTTGCATAATACTTTTTCAAAACTGTTTATGAAAATACCAAGGCCATCTAAACTGGTTAATTTTGTATTTATTGTCAACTTCAAGGTCCACAATAAAGGTTTATCTTGTGGACCTATCCGTAGTGTGGCCAGTCATCCCCCACTACCTACGTGGTACAATCAGCTTGTATTGCTAGGTATATGTCCCACCGCCCGCGGCACCTTTGATGTCGCAACACCCCTGTCTGGTTCACTGACCTCTACGTCAAGGGCCTATAGGTGTCTAGGTCTATCCAACAATATCTAATAATATTAGCTCTGATCCATATATTAACACCCGAGAAAGATTAGTTGATTACTGCTTTGTATCTCTTTCATGATGAAATATTGAAATGTGAATTATGCGTGCCGTTATTTGCTATAGTAAAATGTAGTCATTTGACAATAATTGGAAGAAATAACATTGAATAATAGCTGACCTATAATACATATATTTAGCAGAATGCCAAAATCAGATATACTATCTAACGTCTGAATAACGTCAAACAATGTAATCGCATACAATTTATCGACGCAACATCATAAAAGCTCCTTTGTTCATACAGTTTGTTTACAATACTCATAAAACACTAGTCTCGCCCACGGCGTTACTTGCGTTCAAATACTGCGGTCTTGCTTCGTTTGATATGCATTGAAATATCTTTTTTAAAGCGAACTATGGCGTAAGTTTTTTACAGAATTTATCTTTGATTTATTGTATACTAAGTGCGAAATTTGTAAAGCTCGAAGCGCGTAAAATAATTTTATTGTTTATATCGAAATTTTGTTTTATAAACATGCCCACAATCAACACAATTGTTGGCTAAAAACTCTACTGCGATGATTCAGTGTTGTATCTTCAAATACCTAATTGGAGTTATAACATTAACTTTGAAATGTATCTCTTACTCTGTCTGTTCGTGGATTGGTTTATTTGTCCTCTATTATACTACAATAAAAATATGATTTGATGATGAACACTCTCTGTTCATTACCAAATCATATTTTTATCTTCGACTACTTTTTATCCCGTAAAGACGCGAGGGAAGCCGCGGGCATCCACTATTTGAATATAATTTACATATCCGTGGGCGAGGACGCGGAACAACACGAGTGTTGTCAAATATTTCAGCAATTTGGCATTCGAGGTGGATTCACACATTTGTCAGTCAGTTTATTGAGTGAAGTGTAAACTAAGGCGGAAGCTTTGTTATACAGTTTATATTTGGTAAACCATCGAAATCAAGTGAACACTATACCTTCATTGTGATCCAACGTTTCAATTGTATTAATTAGTATATATGTATTATAGCTATAGTATTGCAAGATGCAAATCGTCAAGTTTCAGTGCCAAAGTAAACCAGCGTTGTGCGCCAAAGTAAATTAGGTATATGCAACTACTATGTACACAGTTTAACGTAAATACATGCAGATTCATGTACAATTAAACAAATCAATTTAATGTAGGTATACA
The DNA here is from genome assembly GCA_927399415.1 of Macaria notata. NCBI lineage: Eukaryota > Metazoa > Arthropoda > Insecta > Lepidoptera > Geometridae > Macaria > Macaria notata. Next base: position 450,943 of record OV656750.1, on the reverse strand, counting down.
AGCAATCAATTTATACATTTGCTCCTTTAAAATGAAAAGATTGTTTTTAAGTGTATGCCCATTTTATACAAAAAAGCCTTTTTTTAACTCTTCGATTGTGTTTTATTCACAAAACTACAGATACAATTCGTTTTCTTCCCTTCAATCAAATATATGAATAAATGATTAATCAGAATATTGCAATATCTAATATTATTTCTACTTACCTCACTTTCTCCCTTACAAGTTGAATGTAATTTTTTCCCCAATTATGCCTAGGCTATTATCAACTTTAAAAATATTTTTATACGATTTTTTAATTAAAGTCTTTATACAAATTGTCCAATCAGGCCATCGTTACGACCCAGTAGGTATTTACCTAAACTCAAACAAAATGCCTCGGCCTCAATCTAAAAATGTCGTCGCAACCTTTCTTTGACATTTAGGGAATTGCTGTTATGTATTTTTATGTTCTTACTTCAGTTATGTCGTTGCTATTACAGCTATTATTTTAAAGGAGATGGAGGATGGGGTTTCTTGCTATTAGAAAAGGAGTCAGATTTAAGAACGTTTGTTCAACAGTGGAATCTAACTACGAAATCAATAGCTATACCTACAAAAAAAATATTCCAGGTAATTGCACACAGCGCCATCTAGCCCCACACTAAGCAAACGCTTATTTCATGGGTACTAGATAACGGATACAATACTTTTATACTTTTCTTTTATAAATACATACTTATTATACATACAAACGACCAGACCCAACACAAGTTTTTTTTTAAATTCATAAATACTTGCGTCACGCGGGAATCGAACCCTAGATTAGAAGGCAGAGCCACTACCAACTAAGCTAACAGGCCAGTCATGTATGTGTTAAGATTAACAATTTAAATTCAACTTATTATATTATCTAAAATTACAACAATATGATATGTTACAGGTAACTTAACACAGAACTGAAGTTTAAGTAATGTTTATTTTTAAGAAAGGCTTTCACACAAATTTTATGAAGACGTAGTTGACTGTGGATTTTTTTTCTTATACACTAGTAAAAAGAAAAATGTACACGCTAACTTATACTGCCTACACTTGACATTGAATCTCTACCTGGTTCCACTCAGTTTCATCCCCTAAGTCCCCACTATCCCCGGGGATGCATAATCCCCCATGATTGATATCCCTGGGGTTGCAATTTTAAGGGATCAAGCGAGGGTCAAAGGTTGAACTGTAATTTTACGTTTCGTGGAATGAATAGCTTGGAATTGGTGTTTTGATTTGCTACGTTGGTGACTTCTAAATTGTGATTGACTTAGCTTACTTCAATGCAGGTAATAATTTTAGGCTCACTCGCACAACTTGTCTTAAATGCATTGAGTGACAAAATACTACGCAAAAACATTGTAATATTAAAAAAATATGAGTACCAAACCAATTAAAATACTCATCAAGGCTAAAATATATACTATGTACTTAATTATTCGAATTACATATTTCTTTGATTTAACGTACTGCTTCCATTCTTAGTTAAAAAAACTACCAAATATGATCACTTGTCATTACTAAAGCTACCATCGGACTAAAACTTAAATAATTTATTTTTAAGGCTTCTAGTGGCAGAGAAAAGTCTTGAAAAGTCTCAAAAGAGAACTTGCATAAATAACATAAAACACACAGTGTCTAAACATATTAGTGAAGTGACAGTTTAAGAACTGTTCATTGGTGATGGTAGTGATAAAGTTGATGGTGTATAAGTGATGATGCTGTGTAAGTGATGAGTGGTGAAGAGGGCGGTGTGCGCCGACGCCGCAGCATCAAGCGTCTCCTGCGCTCGCTCACTGCGGATAAACTACATACAGGTACATAATATAAATATTCCGGGACATTGTACACAGCGCCATCTAGTTCAATACTAAGCAAACTCTTGTTTTATTGTTGTAAAATCGTTACAATAAACATTAAAAGCATAAGTGTGACTTTCAGGACCCTAAACTAATTGTCGTGTTCTGATTTTCGGTATGGATTCGGTTATACCTATATTACAGAATATTTTGGTTATACACCGAAAATCACGATAATCCAATTCAATTAGTTACAAGTTTACAAATACACTACCATATCATGTATAGTCATTTGATGGAAAGTTTACCAAAATTCAATTTTTTTTTTAAAGAAATTTAATAAAACCTTTAAAATAAAAGATTCAGACGCTCTGTATATTTGCGTAGAAGCTCCTGCATCAATACTCAAACAAGTGGAATGGTATCGAACCAGTACACAGATCACTTGCATAGCACACGCACTGTGAATTGCATTACACTTTCATACGTCATCTGTGTACAAGTAGGTACATACATGTGTAAACTTTCATGCTGAACATTAGATGAATTGCATTGTTGGCAGATATTAATAACGTTATTTCATGATACACATTGTAATAATGAATCAAAATTTGTATTTCAATAATATCTTGCTAACAATTTTCATATCATGGACTTGGTCTGTAAATTAATGACATTTATATAAATAATAATATATTATGTTAGACGAGGGAATCTGACATGTGTTTGATTTCTCAAACCAGTTGATAAAAAACCTGTAGTTCGTTAATTAATACATAGAACGTATTTTGACTTAAATTTTTAAAGATACACTGAAATTGAAACTACCTCACTCTCTTATTGGCCAATGCGCTACATTAGTTCGTCTAGAGACAAATCTACTTACAATACTGCCATTGACAATGCAATTCTCTGTATGCATGCTAACACCACAGATCTGCTTCAAATATACTTGAGGAAATGTAAATTGTACTACATCAGATGCTTGCCAAGGCCACTCTGCTCTGAATTACATACATACACACATATGTACAAACATACATACATTAGATCGCCATTCAACTAGTTTGTGAGATATTTATTGCAAACATCGATGTGCAGAGCCGGGAACATAAAATAATGCATCGTTTCATATAAGATAGATATACAGGGCTACTGGCAACTAACGCAACCTTTAACCTTACAACATAACCTTTGAAAGGCGGCTTTATTAAATTAATTAATTACGTGAAAAAAAAAACAGCTGTTCCATACAAAGTGTTTATCGCCCCCTTTCAAGATGTATGGTGAATACCAGCAATCGTGTATAAATAGTGATCAAAGTACTTAGTATTAATAAAAAGATGAAGTTTTAAGGTTTTCCTTTTGAGTATTTTTTTTTTCATCATACAGAAATTAGTTAATTTATTTTAATGAAAATTATCAAGTTATAGTTGTTGTTCTAAACTCGACCGGAGCAAAAGCTCTTACATACGAAGAATAATAATTTGAAAGCTGTTTTTAAACTCAAAATATTTAAGTTAAGTAAAGAACATCCTTTAACTTTTATTTAAGTTAAAGTAAAATCTTTTTGTATATAATTCTTTTTGTTTCCATTCCTATATAGTCGAGTGATTACAAAGTAGATGACTGCCTCCATTCGTGATTTCATTCCAATCAACATCCCGACACATCGCTTCGACTGATCGAAGGGGGACACTACAATTCTTACTTATACCATTTTGTTTTATAAGTCTCTTTGCCTTTTGTGAAAAGTAAAACTTATAATTTGTACTCGAATATAAATTATAATTTCATCATCATCATCCACAGTCTTTTCTATCCCACTGCTGGGCATAGGCCTCTCTTTGAATGTGCCAGCTGCGTCGATCTTGTGCAGACCGCATCCATAAAGAACCCGCGACTCGTAAAATTTCGTCGACCCATCTCGCTGCCGGACGAGTTTAAATATTTATTACTTTACTATCGATAAAAAAATAGCTTAGGTAATGCTTGAGAGTCAGTGCTAGGATCGCAAGCTAGTGTGTCTGGCTTTGTGTAGATAAGATAAAAGATAAAGATAAAAATAATTTTATTTGAACTAAAAACATGTTGTCACTTTCACAGTTACAAAAGTACAAATCTAGATTATAATTAGGATCTTTTAACAAATAGGAACTAGTACTTTTTAATAACAATTAAAAACAATTTTGCTTTTGGGGATGTCTACTGCTGAGTAGATAAAACTATCTTCATTTCTGAAAGACAGAATTATCTTGCTATCCTAATTATGTAAAAAAGCCTTGTGTCTCTCGGCCATATGAGTTTTGGTTTCAATGTAGAATGTTACTTTATATTTTATCCAATCTATCAGTCTAAAGCTAAACATGTAAGTTTCACATTTATTTAACTTTCAATTATGATTATTTCCATAAAAAATCTTCTCATTTTCCATACAATACATTTGAAAGTAATGGAAATATAACTACATACCTAATCAAATATGTATATTACACATATTTTCTCTTTCAATTTCAATTATTATTTTCCCTCAATATCATGAATTCACCAAAAGTACTCCCTAGCAAAACTATATGCAATGTTACATCAACAAAGTAATATTAATCCCATTATAGTTAGACGTTAGTAATCCACAACATTGTTTCGCTTCGCTAGATTTTAATTAACGTTTCCTTCATTTCATTTGATTCAGTCACCGCATATTGTATTGAATGCTCTGGCATTCTAATACAGTATGCCTGGTTATTCGATAGCGCTGACGTGATCTGGAGAATGTGTGAAAATGTAGGGTTTAACTTTAATACGCAATTATTGTGTAGGTATAGTCTCTACTGTATCGTATTGTTTAAAAAGATTATTTGATTTCAACAAAAAAAATAATTTTATGATTTCTAAGTATTAAATTAATTATTTAACTAAAATCGATAAATAAGACGTCAAGTTCATTGTTTTTTTATAATAAATGCAATTCGATGTTTAATTTTTCTATGCAAAATACAGATATTTTTAATACTGAATGCGACATTTAACAATTTTTATATCGAAAAGATACTTCAACGGTTAAAACAAAAACCTTTTCTGCTCACAAAAATTCTATTCTTCGCAAAAATCTCCGACGTCCTAAAATCAATTCATTCAACACAACAAAAAGACCTAACACCTCCTACAAATATCATTCAATTCAGACCTGAAGAAAACCTTAGCACCTCTTCCATTTCCCCTCACGCCTACACATATCTCCCTTACAATAGAAAACCTTCAATGTATGTTCTATTGTCAACTCGTCGACGATTGTCGTGAAGCCAACTTGAATGTGATTGTTCCCATTGTCTTCTTGATTGTTTTATCTTTTCTAAGCTTTGAAATAGAACAAAAGGAGTAGGTGTACCTATTTTAAACGTAAATGCTTGTATTTTAACTTGCATTTTAAGTTTGATTGTTGATAACAAACACAGGAATGCTATGAGAAAATCACATCTTCGTTTAATTAATTGCTGTAAACTGTAAAGGAATTGAAGTTGTGTACTAATTTGATTTATTTTTCTGTTTCAGGTAAGTCGCACCTGCATTTATTTACAGTAATAATCAACGAGAAATTTCGGAAAATAAAGATAAGTATTAAATTTACATCCCTGTTATGAGCGCCATCTGTCATCGTTACGTTGAACTACGTGTAGTGTGTCTCTGGATAGGTAAGGTTTAGTTCCACTTCTCAACACCAGATGGCTAGTGAACATTATTAATAAACATACATGAAATCTCTAAATACTATCGCGAGTTCAATATTTTTATCAATATAAAGTGGTGTATGGTTCGATAGAACCTAAAACCATTTATTATCGTCACGGTTTTATAACTTTTATAACTATGCGAGCTACCGCCACTCGTCCCTAGATGGCGGCCTAAGAATTTCTTGACCATTCTGAAAAGCTCTTCTAAATTACAAGTGGTAATTATCATAGAAATACCAACTACGCATACCGTAGCTTATGCATTAAATTATACATACTCATAATAAAATAAATAGACCAATATTATTGACGAAATATAATATATTATTATAGGGACATTAGAGACAATAAGCTTACGACCACATTACGTGCAACTTTCGTCACAAAGAGAAAACCCCTGACGTGCATTCATTCATGTTTTACCAGAGTTAACACATCGACTTATTAAAAAAAACATTACAGTAATAATGCATTCTTTCATATCCACTTATGAGTTTACAATGATGCATTTTATAAATAACTTTGGTTTAACATGATTTTTTTCTTTTTTTTCACGGATTAAATTAAGATTCACCAGTTTTAGACGACGACTTACCTAAAGACTTATTCAAACATCGAAAGTATTTATACAAGTTGATGAATCAGTAAACGATTGAAGATCAGAAAAACAAATCAATAACTCTCGTTTTATTTACTAACACATTTAATTACCGTTTATTAAGATACAGATATTTATCACGTTTCAATGGATTTCAAACGGGCGAGCTCCTTTCATGTTGGTTGCTTGTAAACAGGTTACCCTTCCTCTTGGTCAGTAGGTCAAAGTAAGGATAAATATAATATCCTTATTGTAAATAAGTTGCTTATTTAATGTGTTGTTTATTTAAGAATATGCGGAAATTTAAGATTAACACAGAATGTTTAGAATTCTTTCAAATCAAATGAATGTGTTTTAAATTAAACTGTGGATGTACCTAATTGCAACATCCATAAAAATACACAACTACTCGTGATATAGATTTTTATAGATTTACATTTACATTAGGGAAGTAGGTACTTAAAAAAAACTAGCAAGAAAAATATGGTGAGGAAACTAACATGTTAAAGACCACAAGACCTGTACGCTCTATATTATAGATTTAACTTTTTTGATTTCTTACCTCACATATAATAGCCATGTTCGCAAATTATAGGGTCGGATCTACTTGGCTTTTGAAGAATACCATATAAATATATTTATTTTATAATATATTTTACACAAAACAACTGCCATCAGACCTCCGCAACTCCGAAGGGATAATTAATATTACCAAAATGATGATGATCCTAAATCTGACTCCATTTGGGAGCCCCAATCAATCCCCCAATAATGCACATCACGCCCCCACCTGTGCAACATGTGTATCTGTGTCTAAATATAGTCCACACCTGCTTCCTCCTGATGTGCAACGTGCGTGCAGCCTTGCACAGATTATGTACAGAGACTTAAGTATTGCAGGATAGGTTTTAAGTGGTTGATAACAACCTCATCTATACTAATATTATAATGCTGAAGAGTTTGTTTGTTTGAACGCGCTAATCTCAGGAACTACTGATGCGAATTGAAAAATTATTTTTGTGTTTAGTAGACCATTTATCGAGGAAGGCTTTAGGCTATATAACATCACGCTGCAACTACTAGGAGCGAAAAACAATGGAAAATGTGAAAAAGAAACGGGGGAACATATTCATCTTTGAAGGCTTTCGTTACGGTGTGCTGCGAAAACGGTTCAAGATATCAAAAAATATGTATGAAAGAATTATTCCTCTTAAAATGATCAAAAAAAATGTCCGCAACAGTATTATGTCTATCTTTTAAGATTAACTCACTAGAACCGTTTTTATGGTAATAACTATTCCACGCGGACGAAGTCGCGCGCACCAGCTAGTTTCTAACATACGTGTACCTACCTATCTGTGTTGATATTCAGTTAGCGATTTAGCCAAAAGTCTTAGCCTCACACAAAATACTCGTGCACCCGTGAACGTAATTGATGGATTTTTTATTGGATTAGATTTTCAGTTCATTAATTCTTGATAAAATATTTTTGAATAAAGCAACTCGCATGTGTTACTTCTTATAAAGAATATACACACACATATTTAAGATAATTTAAAGAAATTACATTAAAAACAATTGTTTTATTTATTTAACCAGTTGCATGGAAAGAGACGTTATACGTTTAAACACTTTCTGTCTGTAGCAAACATAGCAGCTTGCAAACGCGTGGACGGATATTGATAGAAAAATGCTTTCAAAATTGTTTTTCTAAGCTATGTGTTTAGTTATATGTCGTTTATTAATTTGAAAAGTAGTACTTTCACCCTCTGTCCTTTAATCTTCTGTGTTACGGATGTCGATGAAATATTGAGATTTTTGCATTTGGGAGGAGGTAGGTCATTGACCCCGGAGCCTGGAAGCTTTCCTCAAGGAAACGTTTGTAAATTCTAGCTGCTTGTGACAACACAAATAAGAAGGTGCATTTTAAACATGAGGAAGATAAATACATACTTACATACGAGTACATCTTATTTGGTGGCCAAATAACATTAGCTCATTTGGTACGAATGGGTACGAATTTTTAAGATAAACAAATACTTAATTAAAACGGCAGGTTTTACAACCGACTGTAAAGCTTGGATTTTCTAGGAAAGCGGTTCCGACATATAGCGGCCGTAATACAGCGGTGAATGAACGTTGTTTATGTAAACGTAATGGCGCGGTTTCCTAGAGAGCGGTAACTTGCACCGTAATTTACTTTAATTATTTTTGCGTCCGTAATATTACAGCCGCTATATGAAGGCACCGCTGTCCTAGGAAACCAAAGCTTTAGTTATCCTTCAGGGTTTCCGAGTGTGAAGGTAGTCACTGTGTGTAGAAACCCGTATTCTGCAGAATCGGGGAGATCAGTAGCCGACCCTAGCAACTGGGAACATGCTACTAAGTATTTATAAAAATGAAACCTTATTGTTTTGCTATATTTTTGAGGAGTTACTCGTATTTAACATTTTATAAGAAACTAACTTATATAATCTATCTCTGTATCAAGAGAACTCCCCTAATGAATAAATTCTGCGGGGAAGTCACGACCCTCGGTCATGAGGAAATACGACTTAAGAGAAAGAGAGAGATAACTTTTATAATCGTGCACCAAGTATTATCTGGGTTAGTTGAGCCACAGGTAAATTTAGGATTATATAAAACAAAGAAAATTACTGTACACCGTAACTGCATAATAATCTAGTACATAATGTGCACCGAATATAACTCTTCCCGTTATAGTATTCTTGTACCAAAACAAATTATGTACTATACTAGTGACGTACCTGGCTACCTTCCAACTGCTCTTTACAATTAGGGAAGGGAAAAGCATTATCGATATTAGCACGTCACCATAACATCACTGGCCAATTTAAATAACATTTGTTTTACATTTATTCACATAAAGCCCTACATATTATGAACCAGATTATCAGCATTGATGTTCGTTTCTTCTTTTATGTCGCAACGAAGCGACGGATCTTAGTGATTTTTGTTTTGGAAGTAGTGCAGGGTTCCGGAAGTGACGTAGGCTTAACTTTATTCGTGCACACGGCAAACCACTAAGGTAACTTATATATACAAATGCTTTGTTTATATACTTTAAATTTAGATTTTGAAAACGAAATTTCGATAACACCATATCACACTACTTGTATATAAGCTAATGTTTACTATGTATTGAATATGTATATGATTGTTCCACTTCTATTTACTTAAATACTTTCAGTGTTCATGAAATCAGATATATCACATTAAACTAATGTTTGTCTATCATCATAAATATCAAACTTTTATATGTGTTGAGTTATGAGGTTAATTATCTGTATATTTACTTGTTAGCGCCGCTAGTTTTATGTCCAACGACCTGGATTATGATGTATTTATAATTTGGTATTTTAGCAATTCGGTTGATCTATTGCTTGTGCAAAAACTTGCTACGTATGTATTCCTAATATATATAACATATATATTAGGAATACATAGAAAAACAACAGTACTTTAATGATACATAGTTTTTTTTTACGATGAATGGGTTTGCACTTGACCGTAATTCACCTGATGGTAAGCAATCATTACGGTCTAGGATGGAACGTGCTTACCTAGTAAGAACCGATTAACTCTCGCTTTGAAGAGCGCAAGGTTATATTCCGCGGGGAACAGGGAGTTAGGCAGAGAGTTCCACAATTTAGCAGTTTCTGTCTGCCAAGAGATTTTTCCTATTTTAAAGCATTATATAATATTAAGTTTCTGCAAAATACCATCGTCCTCGCAAAATTAGATCAAAGTGTAACAGAACTTCTAAAAAAACTTTTGGAGACACATGTCTATGAGTTTTACGCTCTAAGAAGTCATTTTCATAATATAAAACCTGAATATCAAAAATATATGTGTGAGAGTGTATCTAGTGATGCAATTACGTCATATCTATAGCAACAAACTCTATAAATATCAATATAGAGTGATGTCAGGGAACGACACTAGTTTACCAACATCATTGTCGCGAGCTTGGAACAATCATCACCACATACAAACATACAGGGCTTTGTTAGTTTGTATTTGTATGTGTGTGAAATTGCTACTGAATGCTCGAAGTGAAGATGGCTAAGAAGATTTTGATTAAAGTTCTCTCTCTCTCTCTTTGAGTCGTATTTTCTCATGACTGAGGGTCGTGACTCCGCCGCAGAATTAATTCGTTAGGGGAATTCTCTTGGGCAAATACATCGTGTTGGGCGGCCTGGTCCTTCCACGGAAGACACATTGATATTGTGATTGGAATAAAAAATAATGAATTTGGATGGCTGACCAAGGAAAGTGATAAATTTTGTTAAAAGATATAGGAGGGTTCACACACAGAGTGGATTTTTATTATAAAAGAAAGAGATTTTTTTTTTATAAATTAAATGGAATTATACGAGTACATAAAAGTAAATTCTCATAATTTATAAAATATTTATTTACATGATTACTATGATTTATGTCTAAGGTTTCATTTAATTATTATTCATTTTAGTTCTCCCTTTTACACATACATATGGTAAGAAAATGGCTGTATAATATATACACAAACAGTTGTTATAAAAGATGATGTCATTTCCAAGTAGGTGTGTCTAGGCTAGGTCATCATGATAATGCACTAGAAGGCGAAGAATTAGTCGCCATCATTCGGAATAGTTTAAAAATAATCGACCATTAAAACTAAAGTAGGGACAAGATAATAGGTCACTTTTGACATTTCATCAAAATTCAACAACGTGACCTTGTAACGGCGGGCATAAAATAAGAACTGCACAATTGCTTAACTTTTTTCAATTACGTTTACATATTTATTGTAATAATGACCGATACGAGTAATTTTACGATTTGCTTTCACTAATAAACCATTCTAAACATAATAAACAATTTCTGATCTAAAGAACTGAACGTCGTTACAATGTCGCCTCAGTCAACCCTTTTTCTTGGATGTTACTCTAAAAATCGAAAGCTGATAGGATTGTAAGTTGAATCGAATGCAATGATTACTTGTGAAGAAAAATCACCATAAATTTATAACCACGTTGTGATTATAGTAAAACCTAATTATACATATTTATTATTCTTATAGCAGTTCCGATAGTTCAAGTGAATAAAAGCAATTTTTTTGTTAAATCACGTAGGTACTTGTCTTATTTTGCTCCTTTAATTTATGAAAGAAAAAATAATAATGGGACAGGGATTCGCATGATCATTTTTAAAATTCACATATGTTTCAAGTCTGTATCGATTCATTCGATTCTTTCATTTAATCGATGTTTTTAAGCAGGTCACCTCACTATGAATATAAAACTGACATCTGTCAAAAGTGACCTATTATCTTGTCCCTACAATAAAGTGTGTTCGTTGGTCGTTTGTTCCGCTTTCAAACAATGACGTAGTGACGGATCATCGTGGTATTTTGTATGTTCATAATAACTAACAATTTTCGTTTACTAGAGCAACATACACGAGCGAAGCCGCGGTCTCTACTAATTGTGTGTAGTGATGAAATATTTCCTTTAGTTGAATTTATTGCGATATTTAGGACCTACGTTTTAGAAGGATAAGACAGCTTACAGTGTCTTTTTTTAGGTTTTGAAATTCAAAGCAGAAAGATGCTTACTAAGAAGAAAACTTCATCTTTTCTTTTTTTATAAAAAAAACCACCTAAATTCTATTTATAACGCCACGTAAACTTATTTGTATGGAATAATTCTCCCATTCCATACATATACATACATAGTAGAATACAGACAAACAGACTCGTTTATCCAATATAATCGTACCTTGGATTAGTTCAACTAACACTGGCCAGATATTTACTGAGGCGAGAATCGAAGGAATGTCTTCACATTTTGGTCTGTTTTTAAGAGTAATCACAGGCTTGAGTACAATTTATTTTTTTAATACGATTTCACATAGTTATCCGAAACTATTATTGGATAATTTGAGCCACCAGCTGTTCAACATACACTTACAGACATTAAACCATGTAATTTGACACCTTATATGATTTATTATCCCATACGTAAAAAATACTATAATGCATTCACAGATTTATACATCTACGAAAGCGTCTAAAAATAAATGCCACTATTAAAAAAATTACACTATTTCTTACTCTTCCTAGGATAAAAATCAACTTTGGTAATCAACGAATACACTCCCTGTGAAAGGCCAGAAAATTCATTTTAAAAATATCTTTCAGCCAAAGCAGCTAAAGGTGCTTCAACAAATGAAAAATTCATTACTTGTGTAGTTAATAAAGTAAAGTATAAAGAATCCTACAATGTTGCATAAGTGCTATAAATTAAAAAATATCTGTTCGTTTGTCTGTAAGCAGATTTCCTTCGCAGAGGTCAAGGGATATCTTTTATTGTGCTCCTTTCTGTGAATCGAAGTTATTTTTATGATTTTATCCTTATTTCTTGGTGTTATCAATATCATTCACAAGTTGCGTTTAAATGATTTTATTACAAAGTTGAAAAAGAGATAGAGAAAGCAAAGTTGAAAAAAAAAGTACTTACTTTTACTAATTCTGTTATACATAAGAGTATATAAGGTGCATACCTACTACCCACTAAATGGAGATATAAATCTAATGTTGTTTTCGTTACAATTTCTTTAGATAGTTTCCACAAGTCTAAATCCTACAGATTTTAAATCTAATTTTGCTTTATATATCAGGATTTCAGATACATTTCAAGCCAAATTTGTGATTAATGTAATATTAACAATAAAATTTTCTATTATTACCTCAACAAATACTGTGGGTTCGTTACTTGGCCTATATATAAATGTGTACTAAAAAGTGTTAGAAATCTGACGTATGATTATATACGCGTACAATGATGTATGCCAGTCATAGACAATATTACACAAAGACAATTGAATACATGTACATATGTCCTCTTTACATTCTCACCTCTAGCAGATGTACCTACGTTTTAAATTATCATATTTTGTCGCCATACCAGCGCCGACTGCTTGCAGTTGGCACAAGCTTAGTTAAGGCCGGCATTTGACAGGAAAGTTTAGTCATGGGTTTTTGTATTTTGTTTCCTGTTGCCTATAAATATTGTACCACTCGATCGGACCAGCAACAAATCAGCGTTTAAATGTATCACGTGATATTTGTAATGCAGATTCATTTGCCAAACGTGTGTCGGATGACTTTCACCTCAATGAGTAGTCTATCAAATAAAGTCTACGTATGTTGGTATACTTGCGAAGTAACGCGTAAAAAAGAACTATTTTTATCTTCGCAGCGTTGGTGCGCGTATTTTTGGCCGTTTTTATTGTTTCGGCCAAGCGGTGGTGTGTGTTTTGTTTATGACGATGATTGACTTAATTGGTTTATTAAACCGGCTAATTTTTCTCAGATTTGCGGTTTGGAATTGAATTTGTTTTCTTGTGATTTCAAAGCTCGACTGTTCAACATTTGAGCAGGTCGTGCTGAAATGTAACTGTAAAAACTTCCGTATGTAGTAGATTAAGTCGATTCTTAGGTAATAATCGATCACTAACAATATGATACAAATTTTTGTCAGCCGATTACTAGCTGATTATATGTTCAGAATAAATACTATATATTTATAATTGTATTATACAAATACTATTTAAACATTTTTTCATAACATTGGCACATGAATATAGGGAAGGAAAGTCATTCTACCATACACACATTATATGGTGTTTCAAGTACATCCATTTTGCATTTGATACATACGTCTACACGCTTCACAAACAAACACCCAAAAACTAAGGGATATTCAACATCGTCATCAGCATCTCATTAGAGCCCACAGTTAGGCGTAAGCCTTCTCCCTTTTACGGCAACACTCCCTATCTTCTGCTGTTCTTGCCCAAAGTGACATTATTTGAAGGGAATGCACCATTCACTCTCTTGCCGTTTGTGGATTGGGCTGTTTGTGTTGTTTGACAAACATGTGGACAGAGTATAATATACATATATACTTACATAATATATTAAAAAATAAGACGTTTGACGTGTAGAAACCGCAGTCTAAGATGTCACAAATTATGTTTATTTTGTTAGCTAAGAAATCCCCATTGGTCTCTAGTCTACGGACAAACAAACGTACAGACATTTTTATTAGTACACTAAAGATGTAATTTTTCTTTAAGTTTGTACGTCACAAGGATAAAGTTAAACAATGAGTGCATTATTTGTCATCACTCGGGTGCGGCACATCAACTATATTTTCATACTAACTGTAACTGTTGTAACTCCCCCGCAGAATTAAATGTTTAGGGAAGTTTACCTATGCTAAAACTTCGTGGTGGGCGCCCAAATTCTATTAATCACTTGACTATTTCCAATAAAAAAATAATAAAACAATGCTTATGAGTGCGAGTGTGATATTAAATCTAAATCATTTAATATTTATTTACTTGTTCACTCCAAATGACATTGCATCTAGAATAGGCAAGCCTGTTACATTCTTATTATGTCGAAACATCATGACAATCCATCACACCATATTATGTTCGTATGATTTCTTCATTCCTTACGACAAGCATACTAACTAACTTATAACCTTGTTTATATTATATGTAATTAGGGTTACTGATTACTAACGCATAACCTTTTTAGGGTGGTTTTAGTACGTCACAATTAATTTCAAACCGAATTCCGACAAATTCTGCAGCAAATTTAACGACAAAATTACCTAATGGGTAAATGTATTGAAGAGAAATGAAAAATTCGTCGATCCGTGACATAATGTATGAGTTACAAATTTTAAAATTTTAATATTCATGCACTAAAACTGCATTTAAACGATTGAGTAAACTACCAATACCCTCTGAGTATATAATTGAGTTGAGTTTTCCTCTAACTTTACTAAGAACGAACCAGTTTATTTTAGACTTTGCAGAAATCCTGTGCCTACTAATCTACAAACTCAAATAGAGTTTACTAGAATTAGCTTTCTTATTATTATTACACTTATTTACAGGTTTGTTTTATGGTTTTGCTAGTGGATGCCTGCGGATTTTCTTGGTCACTTTTTAGACCGTATACTATCATATACTATATTTCTTTTCTTTCCGTCCTTATCACTATACCATTCACGATGATGGGTAGCTTCGTTGTAGGATAAACAAACAGCAAGTAACTAAACGTTCAATAAACTAACAACCAACCAACACTTTACTGTACTGAATAGTTTGTTTTAGTAATTAAGGTTGATTTTAACCAACTTCAAAAGAGGTTTAGGTTATCAAGTGTGCTGAAAGTTATTTTTATGTGTAACATTGATAACTTATTTACCAATTCAATGTTACCCCTCTACAATATTTTTGCCGATTTCAAAACAAATACTAAGCAAATATAAATTTGACTCACATTGTGTTTCAAAACCAACACAAATTTTATCTATTGACAATCCCACACAAGTTCAAGTCCACTGCAATACGGAAAATAATAAATCTCTCTCGATATTGTTCAAAGAGAAAAGCGCAAAATAGATGTAAGATCTACAAATAGGTAAATGATACAATTGAAACGTAATTGAACCAAAAAAATAATTCCATGGTATGGTCAACCGCCACCGACGTGGTTGAGTTGGTGGACAGAACCAAGAGAGATAAAACGTGGAATAATTTTCGACACGACATTTGTAAAGACTTTATTCTACATTAATTATAATTATTATTTGGAACGCTCTATAGTGAACGGGAAAGTGGAAGGAAAAGACCGAGAGGCCGGATACGGCGGTCTGTACAAGTAGGAATAAAAAGATACCTCATCCACATCAGAAAGCAACAGATGGCGACAACTAGTCCACAATATCAGAAGGAGTCACGATTCTCAGCAGTGAGGGATACGACTAAAAAGATAAAACATTGGGGGACGGAGTGAAGCTTTGTAAAAGAAAGATGGAATGTGGAATCATTTCCGATGCGACATTTGTTAAGAGTTACAATTCAATAGAAGATATTATTCGTAGTGTACGATTGAAACAAAGCTGTTTGGCGCTCGCACCGGATGTAGAATATACGGTAGAGGACAGATGTTGTGATCTCAGAATATACGGGGGTTCATTAAATACAGACGTATTCTTTATATTATTGTGACTAGTTTCAGGTGTTCATTTAGAAAAGAAGAGGGAGAATTCGGTTGAAAATTTGCTAAGTAATTGAGGCATTATTCCAATTGTCCTAGGATTTTCTCTCATCTCAAATCCAGTGGCTGAGTTATAATCTAACAAATTATACACGGTGTCCATATTATCTTTATTGTTTACTTTCAATAAAATAAATGCTTTATTGGAAAGTTATGTAATCTCAAAACGGTAAATAAGTACTTATATCAAGTTCATACTGGTATCTTAAGTTGCAAAGTTAACGCAAATTAAATTAATATCTCCTTACTTTTTATTTATCAGTGGTTTCCTGTATGTTTTTCAACACATCTGTATACACGCGTCGACCGGAACGTAACGCACGCCCATTCATTAGAAGCGTGCCGATTCACGCAGAAATAACTGATTGTAAACATTTCACGTTCCTTTAGTGTACAGATTTCAAAGGTATATTGACGTGAGAGAAACCACTTGAGAATGCTTGGGTTTATTCTATTCATATATCAATATAATATTACATACATAATATGACATAAGATATGTATGCCAAATCAACTGACTGGAATATTCTATATGCACTTAACAAAGTGAAAACTAATTGATAGAAATTGATTTGAGTCTGTAGATAGCTAGATCGAAATGTGTAATGAATTCAATT
The DNA here is from genome assembly GCA_927399415.1 of Macaria notata. Taxonomy (NCBI): domain Eukaryota; kingdom Metazoa; phylum Arthropoda; class Insecta; order Lepidoptera; family Geometridae; genus Macaria; species Macaria notata. Next base: position 434,030 of record OV656750.1, on the reverse strand, counting down.
TTAGAAGCATACATATATATATAACATGTTAAATTGGAGGTAATGTTTTCTTCATACAAGAAATAGCCGTAATAATTATTACAGGCCGTGATAGTTATTTGAATATATCTCGTAAAATAATTTAAAAATCCATTCTGATTACATCCTTAATATTAATTGCAAAGAGTATGTGAAAATTCCTGCCTGTGTGGGAACCAAACCGGTTTCCGTTTGCATCGACTGTCGGTGCAAAATTCGCCGAATGTACAGTTTTCATCTCAACAGAGCATTCAATTGAAGGAAGTTGGTTCAAAACGTTCTCAGAATATGCTCTTGTATCAGCGTCGTGGGAATTACTTAATTCTGCTAATTGGAGATCATTAGGAGGGCAGAAATAACTGCTTTTATTAGTAGAATTATTTTTTCAATAGAAATCCCTTCTTTTAGAGAAAAACTAAAAGAGGGGATTTCTATTGAAAAAATAATTAATTATGGCATCATCATTAACATCGGCTGTATTTATTCACTGCTGGCATAGGCCTCTTTTCCATTAAGACCATGGCTATTCAATTGTAAGTACGTCTTTTTATTGTTTTACCTTTTAATTGTTGTTATATCATGCGAATAACTAATGTATAATTTTTATATGCCCTTGACTTTTGATAAGATAACATTTACGTGATACATATGTATTTATTTTTGTTAAATTCGTTCTATCAATGAGTCAAGAAGATTCGACAAAGCGAATTTACTGAGAATCGAATAATTAACTATGCAAGAATGCATTATATTTTTCTGACACTCATTATATAAATCTTAATTCCATTGTTACAGTATTTCTATTCATAAAGCCGAGATAACGATCAAGCGCAAGTCTCGCCAACTTAATATCTTGTGCAAAAAATATTCAAAGTTGTTATGTCATCGTAATGACTATTGAATGCAGAAAGTAAAATGGTTTCACACCTTGATAACTTCCCGTGAAGATTAACATTCGTTCCATTTTACGACATTTCCATGAATATACACATCAGATTTTACCATGAAATGTGGGAAATTTACTCACTTCCGCATAAGCTAAGACAAAAAAGTCTAAAAACACGCTTTCCGCGAAAACTGTCTCTAAAACTAATAGACAAAACTAATATTCCTTCAAGAATACTTTTGGCAACTTCCTTAGGTCAAGATCAAAAGCGTGGAGTGTTTGTTATTTTGACCGACAAGGAAAATTATAAATTGGTTTAATACGACGATGACGCTATCCCGTAACCGATTGACGTATTTAAGTTTTAAATCCTTTGTTTTACCGCTCAGTGTAATAATAATTTCCAATCGATTCTTCGACTAGCCGTTATTTCAAACAATCGATAAATCGCGAATACGTATTGTTTCTGCGTTCTGCCATAAGCTGAGGAATTTGGCTTCGAACAGACGAACCTTTTTGCCATATGTTGACCCTGGCAATCAACTGGCTGACTCACTTCTCTACTCTTAAAACTTCCTTAACAAAGGATTTTTAACTAAGTGATATTTGTTTAGAACTGGTTTTGCATTAACTCAAAAGTGCGCTTATGTCATTTCGCTTCGGGACCCGAGAAGGGTTCGCCGGTGTTTTGTCTCTTTTTAATTATTAGAATGTTTTACGTCTGTTTCGCTCTGGCGATCATTCAGTTTGAAGTGCACAGGTGCAGGTAGCGCTGTCTCTGTCGCTCGTATTGTTTATAGTATCGGCGGCGGTCAGTCATCGGTCCCGAGCGGCGCGCGCTCCACGCGTTACCAACTTGAAAATAAGTTTTTAGTACAAAGTTTTTTGTTTTGGTGCTTTTTTTATTGTGTTTTTTTTTTATTTGTGAGTGGTTATTGACAGTGTAGTGTGTTGTGTAGTGAGATCTTGGCATAATGTTTTGTTTTGGATTTCGTTTTGGAATACACGACCGTCCGGTCCGTTAGCGTTTTGGTATGGTTCCTTTATTCCTTTCTTTCTGTAAAGGATGTGGTAGATCGTCGCCCAAGTATAATGTTTTTAATACATAACTGTTTATGTTTATCGATTTACAAGTGCGATAAAGATAACAAATACACATGATATTATTATACGGCCAGTGCAAGAATATAAACATAATTCGCATTTCATGGCATAAATATACCTACTGAATGACATATTTGTATCACCTTCTCTTACTAAATCTTCACATACATACATACATATGACTACTCTAATATCATAATTAGTATAAAACACCTCATTTTAACCCGACTATAAGTCGGGTAATCCTACAGACTGTTTCACATCATATGACTAATAAGTCAAATGTTATGTCATTTTTGTCACAATGTAATAAATACTTCAATACATAAGCAAATATATAATGTATATATTATGTATGGCATATAGACACATATGGTAGAACAAAAGCGGTTAAGCACGGTGATAATGTCACAGTCGTGGAATTTCCTATTGTAAATGTACATAATATACATTATGTATGATAAATATATTGTATTATCCTTTATACACACATATTTAAAAAGGGCTGTTTTAAAAGTATATTTCGCTATGAACGCAGTTGCAAAATCATACGGATGCCTAGAATAGGTATATCATGAAAATGAAAATATTTATTGTGTAGGTACCTACTAGAAAATGACTTAAGGCTATGAAACATTTATAACTAGGTTCTTAAATAACTAACTTAGCCTTAGGTAAACATAATGCGTCGGACTCCAGACTGGGTTACCGTAACCTGGATCACATCTATTACATCGTAGGTATCACATACCCAGATGTAATAAATAACGCTTATGATGATGATGATGAAGGAATAAATATAAACAAATGAGTACAATAAAAAGACAATCATTTTTTAATAAGTATGTAGAGATAAGTTTGGTTAGTAATATGTCTTTGGGAAATAATCAATTTATATAAAACACGTTATCTTGGTCGTTAATTTTATAAGTACTTAATATTTTATTTTTGAGATTTCACAGAAGCTTAATATATAGGTACATATCAATAATACATAGTACAAATCATACTGGCGAATTATTAAATTTTGTTGCGATGTCGCTTTTGGTTAGTATAATATTAATAACATTTTCGTATTATCCTCAACTAACTATGCATATCATTGGGCAAAATAAAACATAAAAATAGTAAACATCAATTTAATATTGTAGCAAAATTGGTATAAAATTTAAGTGAATTATTATTGGATTTATATATATGTATAGCCATGCATACACGTGATTATTACCTATGTACAACATTTGTACACTGTACATAATATAAACACAAAAATAAGTTTTATACATACATACATATGTACTGGATTACTGGAAACTAAACGCAATACATTTTGAATGTAGCATTAGTAAAAAAAATAAACAACAACTTTTTAATTCAAATGTTGGAATTTTTTGATAAACACGATGACAAAATTTATGGGGACCGACTTTTAGGCTTTTTCCGTAGAAGAGTTGCAGAAACAAAATTGTTGCTTGTAAATGTGACTTAGACTTGTGTTAGTTACATATTACCTACATGTTATGCATAACTTTTATAAGTTCTCGTAGTGACGAGGAAATAACTTCCCAGAATTAAAACCTTGCATAGAGTTGACCTCAGAATCTCAACATAAATAAATAAATAATTTTCCTATAAAATATTAATTGTCCACTTGAGTCACGTTTGTCATGATTTCGATGACGTAAGTTGTATACCTATACTATACTTATACGAGTAGCTATGGAGCACCCGTAGTTCTGCTAGCGGAGGCAATCGAATGCTATTACTAATGTTAAACAACAGTCGACGCGGACAGTTTGCGGATGGGTGACCGAAAAGTGGCATTCTATTGTGAACACTTTCGTCGATCGGATAACAAGTTAACTTGTAGGTCCCGGCTGTTTATCATAGTACGGTAATTAAACCGTACGATAATTAAACCATGTCAGAGGCTCTTAGGGCGCTTTGATAACTCCTGACACCAAAGTTGGACTCCTAAACGAACTTACTTACATTATACCTCTGTATGCGTGTATACCTACATACATATGTTTATTTAAATGTAGGTTAATTTGATCGCTCAAGCTGGATCCTTTGAAGCTTAGTTAATGCCGATTCACTGGATTATTCAGGGTTACTAAAAGTATAATATTACTATAGGTGAAAATAAGAGGTGGTTAGAAAACTTTGACACCAGAGTTAGCCACTCTCATACGAACGTTTAACTTGAACTGGCAAGTTGTAGCCAAGCGTAAGCCTATTTATCATAATAGCTCTGCTTATTTGACGTAATTATGTAGGTATACTCAATGACCATTTAATTTTTAGTACCAATGTCGGTAAAACGTCAAATAGTAAATTTAGCAAGTAAGTACATAATTCAATTTAATTCCTATTGAACAATTTGAAAATCAATAATGTTGTCTGAAAATGTTTCTTATTAAATAAATTACAAAATCACATTTAATATCTTATTTAGTGGAACAAATAAAAAAATAATCTATTAGCCTACATTTCAAATAGTGTATTCAATTTACATATGTATTTATAGACATATGTAAATTGTCCTAAAAGAAGATGAACATCCAGTCACTCGGTATAATATTATTACTAAACGTGTCTAGTGCACGTGACCTTGCGAATTCTTCATATTAATGCTGCTTTTATGTTCCCTCGTTACACATAGGTTTGTATAGTGAACAGGGATCGTGTCTGTTTCACTAAAATACATTAATACACCCTTTCATACCAGTATTTAACTATCCAATTAAATTGTAGTAATAAGTAACTGATGTATTTTGTTTTTGAATTTATATGCTATGTTACATTATATTTGTTGCCTCTTTGTGTCGTATTTCCTCATGACTGAGGGTCGTAACTCCCCCGTTTAATTAAATCAATGGGGAAGCTCTGTTAAGAAAGTACATGGTGGTGGGCGCCCAGGTCCTTCCACAGAAGACACAATGTTCTCGGATTTTGCAGTCTTCAAACATGTTGGTTTCCTCACGATATTTTCCTTCACCGCTAAGCGAGTGCAAATCCTCACATAACTTCAAAAAAGTCATCAGTGTATGGTCGGATTCGAACCAAGGTGCCTCAGAGTGTCAAGCAGACGTTTCCACCATTCAGCCACTCTCGTTCGTTGCCAAAATGTCAACAAACCCTAAAGTCGGTAACAAGGAAATTCTTTCAATTGCCAATTGAGAATTGCGTGCCATTTCCTAATTTCTGTTAACTGCTCAACGACCAGCATTTCTGTTCTCTTCGCAAACTTTACGAAATAAACATAACAAAGATAAATCGCACAAGTATGAAGTTGAATTAATCGTAATAAGAGAAAATAAATGATCATAAATGAATTCCAAATCTGAGACAAGGAAGGGTTTTCTCTATGATTTCTCAATCATTGTGAATGATTATTTATCGGCATTATAATTTGTACAACTCTCGCAATAGTAAAGTCTCGTAATATCTTTAGACAATAACTTAGTCTGAAGTGTTTGGAAATAAGTGTGGATATTCGCGCTTGGCAGTTAGTAGACCGTAGCCTAGTTGGTTAAGGCGTTCTGGACGGTGATCAGAAATACGCAGGTTCGAATCCTGCCGTCGTGATTATTTTCGCTCATTTTCCATGTTTAAATATAATAACTGCATAATATTACTTTAATAGCAGTTTCAAATATGTATGATTGGAGAATGGAATTAAAAGAGTATTGAGCGAAGTTGTTTTGCGTCATACGCAGTTTATGGTTTTACCGTTCCTGACTTATTTCTGCAGTTAACTAGAATTGAATGAGTTCAATATGTTTGTTATTTATTACTTGTGCACAACATGGAGCATCATCTGGCATCACTCATCATACAATGCAAGGATGAGCTTAGACCGATGATATACGGGGATTTGATTTACAAAACCAGGATTTTCAAATCATTCAACTCCGTTTTTTTTAAATGGGTTTGCACTTGGCCATAGTTAGCCTGATGCGTACGTATGTATGTACGTTCAACATTGGGTTAGTAATCGCCATTTTAGTCATTCGAGGAAAATAATAAATAAGACCTTGATATTGAGGAAATAGACAGTATTAGCTGAGCCTTACAATATTAAACATTATTTAATATATTAGGCTGTGAGCACATATTTCATATATTTAAGCTTAGTATTTATTTGTGGTAGGTAATATTTTCCCTCCCGCCTAATTTGTTAGCGATCAGTACGTACTCAAAGAAACAAAAATAAGTTTTTATAAGTTTTCTAATTTAAAAGTTATTTGATTCTATTGGCATTTAATATTATTAAATGCCTATCATAAACATTTTTATTTCAACTAGTATTTTTTTTAAAATAAATGTAGCCTTTCGAATAATACTTTCAACTCGTTCCTTCTTAATAAAGTGGCGAACTCTAGTGTGTAATATTTGAACAACACAGGATGCTACTAATGTGTTTTTCACTTTGTCATAATTGACTGACAGGTGTTATGTAACGTGATAGGCTCAAGATAATTGCTTTTTCTTATGAATCGAACAAATAGTGATTTGAATACAAATTGAATGTTTAATTAATATAAATTGTATAAAGTTAGTATAAAATACATTTAAATTAGTATCTAGATACTAATAAATTGTTTGGTATCTTTTCATTTACTAAGCAAAATTTCAGTTCGCTTTTGAAGATCGTGAAATGTTTTAACAACTTTAATATATGTTGGTTAATCAGGGACCTACAAATCCGAAGTGGCTTCGGTCAAAAACAGATGAGTAACTATTTCGATAAGCTATGTCAAAGGCCCTTAGAGTGGTTTGTAAACTCTGACACCAGAGTTGGCCACTCCACGAGCTCACTTATTTTATCAGTCTATCGAATTAACACACCGGTCATTCATCTAACATTTGTTGTCATATAAAAATAAAACTAACGTAACTTCGAATTCTAACTAAAACCTGTTTTAGACACGTCTTAATAATAAAACCAATATAGGAACTAGCGGCAAGTTGCGAACACGTAGAGAATGACGTATTATACAACCCGCAACTTGGTTCCTATAGTTGCATGTGCGATTTTTAGAACTTGACCAGAGAAGAGAGACCTATGCTGATTTGATACTTATGATGATTTGATGCATGTAATTAACTTCTAAATATAATATAATATAAATATTCTAAATATAAATATTCTTCTTATTGAATATTTTATTAATACAAAATTTGTAAACAGACGTTCCAAACTCCTCTGCATACTCCTATTTAATTCATATTTCTCAATACCTATGGCCAAGTGCATACCCGTTCTAGTTAAACAAATAATATTAATAATGAGGGTCGTGACTCCCCCGCAGAATTTATTCGTTGGAGAAGTTCTGATGTGCAGATAAATACATTGTGGTGGGCGCCGAAGTCCTTTCACGATTTTTAGATTTAGATTAAGTAGTGGTCCTCAAACGTGTCGGTTTCCTGACAATGTTTTCCTTCACAACTAAGTGACTGCAAACCTCCGAGCCTCGAATGCTGTATATGATATGAGTACATTTATCATCACCAGCAGAGGTCAAGGTATATTGGTTAGAGCGCGCTGGCAGAATGATCTCATAGTTATTTATGTAGGTCCTGCCGCTGGGAGGTTAGCCGCTTTGAAACTTGCAGTTTTGCTGTTTATTTCCGGATTTTTTAAACTAATCTGAGTTGTGAATCTCGAATGACATGTACTGTCTTTTATATCTGTTCCTTAATTTATTTCTTACTCGCATATTCATTCACTATAATAAACACATCCAAGTGGACTCATTAATAATGAACATGTAAAATTGGGTACTATTTCTTATCAAAATAGTTTTATTTGTTAAGTAATGCTAAAATTATTTCAATGGTACTATTTTTTTTTCAAAAAAATAAATACACTTTAACTTATATTAGTTATCTTTAGCACAGGATACATAATACAACTTTAGTTTAGTTAATAATAAAACTTATTTAAAACAAAGTGATATGACTGAGTTTTTTCCGTGGTTCCACAAATCCCAAGCACTATGGTGTGCCAAAGTGCCTGTAGTTCAGAAAAGGCCAACAAACCAACATGGTGTAAACACTCCCATACGGAGCCGGAATTAGCACAACGACCACACTGTTAGGGCTGGCACAAAATGCTGCGAATCTATTGAGACTAAATACAGAGTACAGTGTGTACTATTACTGTGCTACTAGTAAAACCAAAATATAAAGATAATGTTCATCATAGACTGCAGTTATTAAACAACGTCAGAGGCTAATTAAGCGGCTTGAAAGCTCTCGACATACACATTTATTTTTATCGCTCATGTACTTCCTTAATTATTAAAAATATACTAAATTCTTATATAAACTATCACATTTGTTAACAAATCACAGCGGCCTTTACAACCCAAACTTAGAAGAAGTGTCAAGCAACATTAAATTTGTGGCAACTACATATTTATACAAAACAAAAATTCAATTTGAGAAGTTCATAAAAAAGTATAGACAAACAAATATACCATGACACAATACTCTGTCAACCCTAGTCCTGCAGCATGCGTCGCGGGGGTGACCTCATCTCTATGACACAGCTCCCAATTACAGCTGACTGTACGTACTATGTATAGTGTATAGGTACGTACGTCTGGGCGCTGCCGTGGCTCGGATGACACTTTTTATAGATACTTGATGATTCTTACAGATCTTTGTTGAGACCTGCAACTAAATTAGAGTTAGTAAATTTGATAATTATAAATGATATCTGAAAGTTTTGTATCCTTCGTATTAGGTCAGTCGTAACATCGTTTAAAAGCTTGTTTGAAAACTCTCGACTCCAAAGTTCTCTATTCGAATCATCGTTCAGTCGAAATGAGAACAACTTTTTTTGAAATCAGTCCAAGTTTTTTACAAGAGTTAGGCGCTGCCAGCTTACTGTCGTTACAATATAATAAACCTGAAGAGGTTCGAAAGTCTGAACATTGAAGATATTTAAAAATAATGGCTTAAAATTTTGTCTGTGTATCTGTGTCACTATTTGTCTGTTTATAAAAACGCTCATCACGTAAAAACGTCTGAATGGATCATCATGATTTAGTAGGTAGTAAATGTAGGTAGTCTTAGGAGTGTCATAGTCTACTTTGTATCCTAAAATAATGCGAGCGAAGCCGCGGGCGTCCACTTGTACTATACGAGTATATTACTATTATTTATTCCCTGGCAATAACAACTACAGCTTCCTTCCTTCAATCGCACTGCATTATCAGCACTCGACTGCGATACAAACCAGACGCGACCTTCTAACTGACAGTTATGGCCTAAACTACTCTATATACTATGTCTTTTTAAGCTTTCTGCTTTTTTATTCAACCTTATAGAAGAAAAAAATACATGACAATATACCGTCGTACATCTAATTTAATAAGCACCTAAACCTCGTGTACTTGTACATATTATTAAGTATTCTCAACCGACAAAAATCTAGTACTAAGCTTTTAATATAATACATGAATATTCCAAGACATTTCACGCAACGCCATCTAGCCACAAAATAAGCAAACCCTTTCATTGGTATAAGATTCATTTATGTATTAAAAAAATAAATATAAAACGGAAACGGAAATTGCACAGCCTTCCCACATTATAATAAACTTCACACTTTATAGAAACAGATGTAACTGATTAAACAGATTTGCCCTTATAAACGTTTAATTAACGCTTATTAAACAAATAATTAAAGCTCTTTAATTAACTTATTAATTAAGATTTTCGCAAGTAATAAAATGATATGAAATACTGATGTAAGCATGTTCTTTGATCATAATATCCGGCTGGAAAGATTTTCTCTTCCTGACTTTCAATATTTTAATTCAATATATACCTATACTGTAATGAAGACAGTATTTTTTTGTTACTACCTTCTGACATACATTTTAGAAGAGATTTAGCACTGTTTTAAATACCTACATAAGCACTTATTTATTTTTTATACTACACATTAGTTTACATGAATAAACGACTGATGTTAAAGAACCTTATTGCATCCAATTAAGTTGAAATCATTTTAAAAGCTCGTTTGATGCCGAATTACTTAAAAACCTCCAATTCGTTTGCTTTAAAATTTGAATCCGAATTTAGATACTCAATAGCAGCTGTTCTTGTATAAAACCATCTGCCTCAGCAAAAAATACTCCAACACGAGTTGTAGATTCATTTACAGTTACTAAGGATAACATAACAGATGTTTGAATGGTTTTTAGAGCGTTTTGAAGGCTTTTACTTATGTGAGCGTTATTTTGGAAGGCAGCTTTAAGAGTAGTGGTAAATTTATGCAAAACGGCTTAAAAGTGACTCTTGATATACATTAGATATTCGTAGTAGATGAGATTTTTTGACTGCTTGGAATATTGGAAATTCTTATACGAGAAACGAAAAGTTTGGTGAAGAAAGTCCGTAAGGAAACGATAAAGAAAACCAATGTATTCATTTATTAGTAGGCACCGATACTGTTAGTTGTAGAAAATAGCCATTATTTCTTATGATATGTCTCTAACAAAATAATATGGCTGTAGCTATTTGTCTTCATACTTTTATTAATTTTAAAACTGAATTTTGACTGTTCTACCGTTCCATTAAGTTTCAATTTAACTACTTTTATAAAGCATCTCTGTAACCTAAAAAATATTTGAAACAAAATCTCTGCCACGCTCCAATAGTTACAAATCAACAGTATGTATAAATACATTACTAAACTGATACATTGAGGTCAGAAACTGAATCTCCGACATACTTATACACTCACAGACAGACAAATTCAGGCCACTCTGGGATTAACGTGTTCATGTCAAACAATAAGTCTAAATGTCAAATGGGAAGCGTAATCTTTTATACCTGATATGTGGCTAAATGCATGAAATTTGCTGAGACAAAACAAAATTATCATTAGTCTGTTATCGCCCACTGCTAAGCATAGGCCTCTCTTCTTGTACGTCACTCGTCCTGGTACAGCGCAGCATGAAACCTGGCTTCAAAATTAAAATACTGAAGTAAATAAATATGCGCCTAAATAGTGTTTTTTTGTGAATTCGGGTTTGTGCCCATCTTACAGTATCTGAGATATTACAAAGGGGGCTTTTGTGTAAATAAATAATGCCTTGGCAATTTTGTGTATTTCTTTTTGTTGTATTTTAGTAAAATTTATTAAAATCTATTATGGCTCTCTCTCTCTCTCTCTCTCTTGAGTCGTACAATTCCTCATGACTGAGGGTCGTGACTCCCCCGCAGAATTAATTCGTTAGGGAAGTTCTCTTTGGCAGATATATGCATATCGTGGTGGGCGTTCAGGTCCTTCCACGAATTCAATGTTGGTAATTGCCTTATCAAGACCCTAGCTGACTATTTGTTAGTTTTTTTTCTGAATATGTATTAAAACTGTTTGTTTACTGAATAGTATCTGTTTTTCAGATTGTATCAGATTAAAAGCCACCCCTCGACAAGAACCTAATAATACTTACAGTCTGTCAATATGCCAGCCAAATCATACATCAAGTTAAAACTAACAATATGTGTAAACATTCAAAGTTACAGCTTCAAACTAAAATAGCCGCTAACTATCAGCCATTTGTTCTGCTCATGAACGTAAGACCTTTATAAATATAGATTTCCTACCTAGCCTGTATTGTACGTGACAATATGCAGTTTCTTAGTTTATTTCTAGGAATATAACTATTTGAATACAGAGCTACTGCTACCAGCTGGATTAGGAAGTTCGTATGACCCTGGGCTCTAGTGTCGAGATTTCGAAAATTCTTACTATTATTAACAACTGTTTAATTTAATAACTTGTTTAGGATGTAGAACAAAACAAACAAATAAAGAAAAACAAACTTTAGCAGTAAAAACATTTGTACTACAACAACTTTTACGCGTAAATTTTGTGAGGAAAATGCTTTTCTTCCCTTCCTCTTCGATCTTTTATATCTCATAGATTCGGTATAATAAGTATTTATATCAAATTATATACTCAAAGAGAGAGAGAGAGAGAGAGAGAGAGAGAGAGATAGGGTTTCAAGTAACCCAGTACAAAGTAACTGGATATCATCTATACAGAGGCAGCTTATTATAAACATTGATAGATTACTGTGATGCAATTGTTTATTGAACTTGCCGCGTCGATCACAAACTAATTGTCACGACGAGTTAAAATTTAGATGTTGGATAGTGTCAGTAATTTAAATTAGAAATATTGAATCACTCTTAGCTGGCCTAGTATTTGCATGGGATTACTATCGACACAGTTAATAGTTGGATGGGTGACCATAAATTAGTATGACCATTGGTTACTTTCGTAGATCGTATGATACACTTATTGGTTGTTTGACATGTCAGATACCCACCAATGCTATCCACATATTCAAAACCAAATAAACAGTACAATGGTTACATTTTTCACCGGACAAGGAGACATTTTCAAGCCCAAATATAGACTAAACTCTAAACTGAAACTGTGTAAACGTCATCGGTTTATAATGACATCCTGCCTAGTGGAGCTCGTCCCGATTTGCTCCCGGACATGTTTTCTGGCACGATAGGAATGTTATTTTTGGGACGAGAAACGTATGGAAGGTATTTTAGGACGAATGAGGAGTTAGAAATGATTTGGGGATTTTAGAAGTCATTTTCAAGTGTAAGTTTGTTGTTTTTAATAACTCGAACTTGAATATGTAGAAATATACTAATGTTTAGGTAAGTATATATGTGTATGTAGTTCCTTTACTAGTTTTGATAATTACTCAACCAGTTTATGTCATGTTGATCGTCGTGGCTTCTTTACATACTTACATATTTAAGTGCTTGATGCAACTGTCGACCATTCAAAGCTAGATATTATGATCTGCTGATTACGTTTTAATTTATAGTAGTTTTTTTATATCTTTAAATATTAAACTATACAAATATATCAAAAAAGTACTTGACTATTCTTGAAAGATGCATATTCTTGTTTGTATTTTGGTAATAAAGTACCGTAAGTAGTTCAAACCTTCATACAGACTCACATACATACATAAAACATGCAACGTAGACCTGTCTGCCATAAATTGAATTTCAAACTCCATCCCTCACTGCGCCTGGCTGGAATAGGAAAGAACAGAGGGATCTCTTTGAGTCTGCAAATCTTGATATATGACTTTACTTTCTTGACACGTATATTTACGATTAACGTTACTCGTTTCGAGTCAGAATGAAGTCACTATCATCATCATCATCATCACCAAAAATCACTATCATCCGTCTTTCCATTGCGGTGTGAAAGAGAATAGAATTCGATTCTAACACACATACATTTGTCATAAAAAAAATATGTTTTATGGAACTAAAACCACGATAGTTAATAATAATAATAATAATCGTTTATTTGCACACTATTGCTTACAACTATATTGCTTATATATTACTTAGGAATAAACATTAGCTCACAAATGATAAGTACTATATTTCCCCCACTAGGCTACCCTGTGTCGGGGGAAATTTGCTCGTCCATCAGTATTTACAGATAGATATTTTGTAATATACTTACTAAGACTAAAGTAAATACTAGAAATATCTGTTTCCAATACATGTGGTGAATTGGTGAAGAGTTAATGAGAAAAGCTTTTAAAAAAATACATTACTTACAAACTTAATTTCAAACATTACTTATCTCATACAATGTTTTTTATAGAAATTTATTGAAGAACTATATATTTACCTCTGTATTTCCATATTCTGTGTTCCACCCTCCTCCACTACCGGAAGTGAAGCGCGAGGTCACTGACCCCTGTCTGGGGGTAGTTTTTCAAATGCATTTACAGCGCTTTTTATACTTACCTCTGCTAGTTTTTAATGAAGCTGCTTTTCAAAAGAAACTTACGAAGCGCGAATTGTTACTCAAGTAATTTTTAAATATTTCAACCGTGTTTACGTTTTGATATTACATATTTGACTAATAAGTTTCACTTAAAGATTAAACCGCAATGATGCTTATGATCAGGCTGACTGTAGTCAATCAAATGTAAACAAATTCACCAACATATGACAAAAAATCTGCGGTAGAATCTGGGCGCTCACTCACCACGATACACTTGCCCAAGAGAACTTCCCAATCAACTCAGCAGAGGAGTCACGACCTCACTAATGAGGAACACTACTCTAGGAGAGATATGATAAAAAAACCTGTCTTTAAAAAAGTTTTTTTAATGGTAGCAAGAAAGAGACTAGATAAAAATCCGATAAAAACTTAAACAATCACTATCTCATAAAAGTAACACGCTATAAGTAGCAGTAGCAGATAACGAGCTGCTATATTAGCTGCTGTTAGCACATAATTTATAACGCTCACACTGGGCGTCCTACACGATAAACTTGCAACTATTCTGTCACTTCGGAAGTCATTTTTCCGGTACTAGTGGGCTGTTAGATTAATATATGCGAATATCATTGTCGCTGATGAACAAATCCTTGCTAGAAATGTAGTTGTTTGTTTTATATCTTGTTTGAGATGAAGTGGAGACTTTGATATCTGATAGGAAATAAATGACAATCTAGACAAACTTCGTAAAAAGTCGAGAATTTCTAAATAATTTACGTACTACCTACATATTGATAAATAAGAATGTGGTTTCTAGTTAGTAATCTTTTGTTATGACCTATAGTTAACCAAGAGGTGTAGATATATAGATACTACTTATACATAAAACACATTTTATTACACCTTATCTATAAACAAAGCCATTTATTTTACACATTATCTACAACACGACCAGCGTTTTATAAGCATTACTCATTTTTAAATATAATTCTGCATGTAAATGTGTTTTTATAGATATTATATGTTGTACTTGGGCGACAGACCTATATTTAAGTAGTAATACATTGCACTTGCCAAGAACCTCGCGTCACTTCATACATTGCCGATTTCAGAGTAGATCGCCAAATAATACATCAGTGCGAAATCTGACAAAAATCAAGGTGCTAAATGCGGTAATCGTGCGCAGCCAAAAACATAGTGAAGTGATGACAGTGACACCGAATGGATACAACGAAGTTATAAAAAACAAATAAATAAAATAGCGTTTCGAAAAACGAACGCTATAGTGAAGTGAGTGCAACTCTACCACCACTGAACCAGTGATGTGAAAAGTGATTAGAAATAGTTTGTTGTTTAACAAAAACGTGATAAATTTAAATGGTAGTCCAAATGATGTGGTTTAAAAGAGAACCGAAAGCGGTTTCCGAGAAAAGTGTGGAGAAATCTGAAAATGGGGTAGTTGGGAAACTGAGGAAGAAAAAGCCGAGTCTGCTGAAACCGACGAGAGAATCGAGCGAGAGAGAAACATCGACTGAGAGCGAGAAAGAGAGACGGAGATACTCGGATATACTTGATATGAAAGTTTCTCTAGGTTTGTATTATATGTATTGCACATACGTTATGTATGTTATTTCCCAAATAATTATGGAGTTCATTGCCATTTTCCATTTATATGACAATTCGAAATGAAAAGACTAAGACTAAGATTTGCCAAAATATTGCCTAATCATACTGTTGTAAATTTGTCATTGGATCGATATTAATTCATTCTATTCAAAATAACTTACAAATTTGAAACGATAAATTCAACTTACAATTCTTTTTTAATAAATAAACACCGCCATTAAACGATTGAAAAATATTACCTAATTGAAAACTAATTCATCTAAAAAGCTAAATAGCGGAAGTAAGAATACAAAAGAGCATCACTATTCTTCGTGTATTTGGGTCAAGGGGCCCTCTTTAACGGATTGCATGTTTGAATCTCTCTATAAACGTAATTTGTTTGGACGCACCTGTCTGTTAGCCACCTGTATTTATATATTGTTTATGATACGTGCTTGTGAAGCTAACCATTGATTATAAAAACATTATAACATTTTTTTATTATCTGATTAAGTATATACCTATATATATATATATATATATATATATATATATATATATATATATATATATATATATATTAAAAACAATTTGTTTTTAATATATATATATATATATGCTTAGAAAATGTAATTTTTATACAAATATCATAGAATAGAATAGAATATATCTTTAATGTACACCAATGTAAAACATAAATAACAAAACATGAAATAAGCTCAAATATATTAGAGTGCTGTACATTGGGCGGCCTTATCGCCTTAGGCGATTTCTTCCAGGCAACCTTTTGGATGGACATTACTAAGAATCATAATGTAGATTGAAGCTAAATAATTTTCTTTACAAATACATATTACAGTTTTAAACTGCAGTTTTGACATTCAAATCAGCTTCATTTAAAAGAAACATGCAATTCATTATTATCTCTTGAACTTTGTCTGCCTAATTGGGAACTATTAAAGATATGTAAATGATCCATAATGATACACTTCTCAAGTACATATATCAATTCTTAGAAAAACTATAAGTAAGTACTTATAGATATCTTGTACAGAGAGTATCGATTCTAAGAAAAAATATCCATGGTGTAGCTTTCGCTGATCTATTTCGGATGTGGGGCAAAAAGTTCGAGGTTATGGCCTCATTTTTTAGTCCCATAGTATTTGATACACTTACAAAAAACGTAGAGTAGGTATTTGTATTATGTTATAAAGTAACTGTTTGATATTTTGATATTGAGGATTGTAAATTTATACAAGATAGTTTTTGCAATTATTTAGTACTAGTGGATGCTCGCGGCTTCGCTCGCATTGAGAAGTAAAACTTGCATCCCCCATTTCACCCCTTTAAAAGCGGCTTTTCCAAAAATACTTTCTTAGCGGATGCCTACGTCATAACATCTACCTGTATGCCAAATTTCAGCCCGATCCGTCCGGTGGTTAGGGCTGTGCGTTGATACATCACTATATCAGTCAGTCAATCAGTCAGTCGGTCACCTTTGAGTTTTATATATTTAGATTAATAACAGTTATGAGTCATAACAATAATTGAATAATTGGACTGAATGTAATGTTTACAAATTCAGTAAAGAAATATCAAACCAATTAATTTTGACTCATAAAGCCAATTTAAAAACAAATATTACGCATAGTTAAAATCTACTACAACCAGATTTTATGTTTGTTTCAACCCAATTAACCATAAACAAAAATTATAAAAAGCTTATGATTATCAACCAAATTTATAAGTACGCTGTCATTACCTGAACCAAAACAATGTAGTCTCAAAATATACCTATAGCTGTCTAGAGTCCATATGGGTACTTCCCATGCATTCTGACGAAGTTGAGTCATGCAACTAGCATAATGTAAACGAGGGAGGGATCATTATGTACATATTATACGGGCTCATTGTTAAAATTACAAATCTTGAATGAACTTTAAGCAACCATACATGAAAAAAAAAACATTAAATTTCCATAACGTTCTAATTCACATGTTCAGTTATTCTTCTCACAATTTCTTGTGTGGGAAACTTCGTGTCGTTCAAATATTTTACCTAAAACCTTTATAACGATTAGTAAGTATTTATAGAGGCAATAAAAACCCATATAAAAGTAAGTTAAGATAACATGCAAGTTATCTAAGTTGTGTAACTTGAGATAAGTTAGTTTTGTAATCTTGAGCAATGTTTACTTTAACCGTTAATGCCGTTAAGCGCGGGAAGATGAGATTTAAGAGATTAAATGTATAGGTATTGCATTTTGTAACAATATTTACTAAATTGATAACTAAGTTAGTAAGTTATTACTTTTGTAAATACATGATAAATAAAATACAAACACAAAATGTGCAATAAGTAAATAAAATAATTGCTTACTGGAACATGATATAATAATGATTGAATAGCATCTGCTTTCATTGTTAATTGAAATAAATTTAAAACAAAATTCATAACAAGTGTTAAAAAATTGTGGAGACTAGGTGGAGACGAAAAGCACAAAATCGGGCTGAGTGGCGTGCCTTGGGAGAGGCCTATGTCCAGAAGTGGACGACTGTGGGCTGATGATGATGTCAAAAAATTAAACTTAAATTTCGTTCTAGAATAATAACGTTTCAGTTATTCTTGTACTTTTCAAACATTCCGCATCTTTTTTGGCACCAAAAAGACAGCAATCAAATTAAATTTAAATGCATGTGCGATGTAAAGACGGCAACAATGAAAAAAAAAATGCGAATGCATTGTACAGATTGTCTATCTCACGAAGACTTTTTTACTGACAATGTTGTCCGTGCACATGAAAATTGTTTTTGTCTGTAACCTCGAGATAGTGCAGTATCAGTCGCCACACACGAGAATACTAAAAGGTTATTTTTATAGTTAATATACTACAATATTCCTGATGAGCTTAATTGTACACTGTAACATTTTTCTTAGAGCGATTTCAAAAGTTTAAATAATTTGTCATAATTTCCGGGTTAGTACTTTTAGTTCTGATTTCTTGCATCAAACAAAAAGTTGTACAAAGTAGCACATTTATATAATTATATCAATACATACACAAGCAAAAATACGCAATATTCTACAAAGTTGTCAGCAGACACCATTAGATACCGAAAGCGAAATAAAATACAACCGTAGCTGTACAGACCTCGTGAGACAGTCCAACTGTACATAAGAAATGAAGTGAAACTTTCGCCACAGGTTCTTCATTTACACATAATACCTCCTTCTTTGGAAACGTAATTAAATGTAATGACAACTTGTACGAAAGTAACATTTCTTTGTTTTGTTTAATGCTGCATCTACTTACTTTGTTGGTCGTCAAAGGCAAGAGGTGTTTCTTTGGATGCAAATTAATAAGCCTTAGGCATATTCTCCGAGATAAATTAACACATTTTTCGTTAAAATAACTTAAACGTGATTGCATACAATACATTAGTATTGCTAAATAGAAAGTTCGTAAATCTGTATTAATTTTGTTCATGCTTTTACATTGCCTATAAGTTTACCAAATAAAATAATTGTCTTGATTTAATTTCACTGAAATGTAGCTGTTATTGTTAGCAATTCTGTGTAATCATTACATAACAATAAACAATCAAAAAATCTTCCGATTTCTTCCGATTTATAGTTAGTCTATTTACTACCACTTTACTTTTGGCATAGTTTGACATCTCTGCTATAATTTGTATGACTCAACTTGTCTTTACATCATCAATCAATGCTTTTTTATCATCCATTGTCAAAGTTGATTGATCGAGATTACAATTAGATCAATTATTGTAACTAGACGAACAAATAACTGTAATTATTATCAATTTTGATGATTAAGTTCTTTTACACTTAAAAACCGGTTATGCGAACGGTGCTTTGACTGATAAATATAGTCATTTGAGTACTAGACTGATAATTAATAATAACTGTTACAAAGCAAAATAAATAAAAAACATGAATATTAAATAAACAAGGTGAAAATTTACATTTGTAATTCTTTTATTGAAATCATTCTCAATATTTTTTTTCTACTGATAAAAAATCTTAGCAAAAAATAAAGGAAAATGGCAATGAACATCCTAACCTTTGAACTCTTTAACTAAATCCTACAAAATTCCAACAGAACGAAGAGACGAGAGCGACGAATCTCTGTACGAATCAGCTGACGGCCAGAGTGACGTCATATCCGCCAGTGATGACGCACTTCCGAGGCTCGGAAAAACACCCACCATCAGCAAAGAGTCTCTAAAACTGGTCATAACAGACGAAGAAGCAGAAAACAAGTTCAAAAAGACACACAGAAAAGCAATATCCCTCTCAAACCCTCTAGAAATGGTCAAAAGTTTCGGAGACGAATGGTTCGAACCAAGAAAGAAGGATCTAGATAAGAACAGCGAAAAGAAAAAGTCCCGTGAAAGTCTGTGGAGCGAAGAAGACAGAGATTCCATTCACGGATCTACAACTATACTTGACCAGATAAGAAAGAACAGTAAAAAAGAAGACAAGAGTCAAAGCAACAGTCGGAAAAGCAGCAACACAGACGCTCCAAAACGCAAAAGCAGTAAAGGATCTTCTGTCAGCTCTTTCAATTTTCTACGACGCAAAAAGACACCGACATCTTGCAAACCAGTAGAAGTGGTCCCGGAAGATGTTGGTAAAATACTGACTATAGAAGAAATTCTAAGCTTTACAAAGCTGTTTCTAGAAGGAGAACAACGTCATTCTTCTATTGAAATAGAAGAGAAAGAAAAGGAAGCAACTCAAGTCAAACCTCCTGTGGAGACCGACACAGAAGATGAGGCTCCTACTCCTAAAGTAATAACAGAACATAGAAGAAGATTGAGCAGACAGACTTCTAGGAGTAAGAGTAAAGCCAGAGGGAAAAGTCAGTCATTGAAAATAAATACGTTGAGAAAGAGTCACAGTGGGACTTTGAAGAAAGGGAAGAAGAAAGGCCCGCCTTTAAGTAGAAGTAGACAGACCAGCATCGTGGAACAAACTCCGATTGTCAAGAAGAAGAACGCAGATGTGTCGAAGCATAACTCGTGGCTGTTCACATCTAAAGGTGAGTTTTTTTTTGGTATAAGTATGTCTATTTTTATCTGTTTAATATTTTTGGTACTTACTTTGATTTGAAACTCATAGTTTGAGCTGCGCTGAAAAAAACTGACACTCAAATAAAGCTGCCGATTACTCCATTAAGAATTTAGAATCAGATAAGTATTTTAGATGATATCACACGCTGATGAGTATAGGCCTCTATTTTTGTACGCATTAAAAGTACATGCACCTGCCTTATTGATTGCAGTCGCGTTTGACAATTTTACGGATTTCGTTTGGTAAACATACAGTTTTTATTACTACTACTGTTACTATTTTCCTTTTACCATTATTTTTATAACAGAAATTCGCGTGATGGAGCATCGTAGCCGAAACTAGGTTAGAGAGAATATCTTTTACGAATTCTTGTATTTATTTATTTGACTTCGATTACGCGGCTGACCTACTATTTGCCGAGGAATTTCTTTGGGAACAAATGGAGACATTAATTTCTTAGTAAACAAATGGACACGTTAAATTGGTATTAGTATATGTAGTAGATAGTGATCGTGGTCATATATTTGCTGAGTTAAATTTTGTTGGTCAGATGTATTTTATCATTTGTCACATAAAAGTAAAAGTGTCACAACAGAAAACAATGGTATTCATTCTGCTAAAATGCCTTCATACTATCAACTAAAAAAATCTTTGTAGTCATTCCAAGCTTTCCAATTATGATGGTTTTTAGTGAAATTCTAGAGTTAACAAGTCAGAATTTAGACACAATCTAGAGTTACTTCGTATAAATAATTAAACATGCAGCTAATTTACGCCATAAATTTACAATATATCTGTATTTACCAATAAATAGTTTACAGTTGAAGTAATTAAATCTAGACTGTAAAAAAACCTCCAAGGTTATTTGTCTCCGCCCAATGCTACCAACACCAACAAACAATGGAACATAAAGACAGACAGACAGACACACTAATTTAGAACAAAGACAGTCGATTATACAAATAGATAAACCTAACAATGCTGGCTGGAGTGTGACAGATTGGTATCATAACTTTGACAGTCGTTTAGTGCTTTTGTGTTTTTTTTAATACTAGCGCCTCGGTTGTTACCTGCTTTTATCCGGGTTAAATTGTAGCCTATGTGTTTACTGTTAATCCAGAGTTGAATATATTCCCATTCCTAATTTCATGCAAATCGGTTCTGCTATTTAAGTATGAAGAGACAATGAACATAAACACAACCTGTATAATGAAACTAAATGTAATTTCTAGTAGCGCAAGTTTACTTCATTACCGACATATTTACTCTAATTATTATGAAGATTATTAAAATAACTTCTAAACCTTAAAAACACTTGTATCCCTTTGTAGCGTCATCACAACAACGAGTGCAAAGAAACTCATCTATATGTTGTGTGTAATCTCATGTTTAACTGTTTAGTCTGGCTTCTGGGAAAACATCAATGGTCTGCTTCTATTCAAATAAACAATGAATTCTCACGATTTTGTTCTATTGGCAACTATTTATCAGTATTCAGTGGGTATAAATAAGATGCTTAAACTTGAGTACATAACGCAGATTTTTCATTTGATAGGCTCACGCTTGACTACAACCTGCCTGATGTTAAGCAACGTTGTAATCTACGATCTAGCGCGCTTGCCTAGAAAAAACCGGTTTACTCTCGACTTGAAGATCGACAAATTATAGTTCAAGGGGAATAGAGATTCGGGCAAGGAGTTCCACATAAAAGACATAAAATAAAAACCACACACAAAAAAAATTAGTTCCACATAAAAAATTTAAAGTTTAATCACAGTCAAAGGTTTGTCTCAGAACGGCAATCGTTAAGCTACTTCTCAGGTACCTCGGTTGAAATCAATTAACACCAGAGGTTACTAATTTCACTTTATGATTTAGAATATTAATAGGTAGATAGGGAGCCTTCTAGGTAAGCGTGTTATAGTCTATGCTGCAGCAATGCTCAACATCAGTCGGACTGTAGTCAAACATACGATTTCACATGAAAAAATAACTTTTTTTTATCAATTCTTCTTCTTATCGAATGAGAGTGGCCAACTTTGGTGTCGAGAGCTTATCAAGCCGCCCAAGGGCCTGCGACATGACATCAATTAGAACTCTTAGAATTCACGTCAAATTTTCACTGACAAGTTTTACTTTGAACTCGTAGAATTTTACTCGTACTGAAAACTAGAACACTAGCACCAACCACTTACATCAAACGAGATCTAGTAAGAGCTACCATTCTCAGAAAACATGTGGTATGTTTGTAATTTGGGATGCCAATACAAACAGTCAGCTGTTCTCAAATATAGGTACATATACATACTTGTTTAATTTCTTTGTTCTATACAACAGGTTGGGATGGCCTTGACTATATATTGATGTATAGTACAGGGTTAGGTCTACTAGTATACTGGGTTATCTGCTTTTATTATTGAGTTTTTTAACTAATACGGGTTTGCACTTGGCCATAGTTTGCCTGATGACAAGCAAAGACTATGGCCTAAGATGGAGCGTAAATAATCAATCCGCACAAAAATATGTGAAGCATACATCAGTTACTCTTGGTTTTTTGTTTGGGAGCAAGTATGAAGTTAATTTCTTGTACAAAAAATGAGATGAATTTATAAAAAAATAAATAACTTGTATATCTTTAAAAAACTAAATATGCCGGAAAATTGTATCGTCCATTGTTTCGTCCATATTATATACAAAGTCCGATCTTGCTAAACGTTAAGAGATATCATTCTGTATTCAGGTATCATAATATTATTTTCTATTAATACTCGCATATTGTAAGAAAGTGTTCTGTTAGTTACATGTCTGATACAAAGGCGATTCTTCGTTTGATTGTAAAACAAGGGCCATTCAGATCCATTCATACAAACTGCATTCCGACCAGCGCTGGACGAGCGAGCGAAGTGGCCGATATGCGGCAAGAGAAGACTTAATAAGAACATAGTCGCTTATTTAAAAAGCAGTGTTTTACGAATTCAGAACGATTCCACTAGGAACCGAAGCGCCAATCAAATACGTCATACTAACTTATTTTAACCAATGACAGTCATCCTATTATACTCGTAGATGTTCCAAGGGGATCTACGATTGGCGTTACGTTTCTGAGTGGAAACGTTCCGAATTTGTGAAAGACCCTGCTAGACTAACAGGGTGTTTCTTTAGGGTGCATGAAGAGAATAAGTTTTTACAGGTACTAAAATGTTTTAAAAAATGGCATGATTCCCCAATTAATAAGTTAATGTTATATTATAGTTTTGCAAACAACTGAATGATATACAAAACAATCTGCATGACTCATTGACATTTTAAATGAGTAAAAGATAATTAATAAATAGTAAAATTACAAGTTTGGCCTACCAATCCCACTATTGTCTCCTATTCGCAGAACAACTAGTATGCCACAGTATGTATGTAATTGTATGAATGTATGTATGTTTGTACCTACCTATGTATGTCCGTTTTGCATTCCTCTGTCGGTCAATAGGCCAGCCATCTTGGCTATTTATGTCTTTCAATGGAACCTTTAAATGGTTTGTGAAGATTGTCTCCTTGTTTCTACAGAAATATGGCATATTAAAGTTATTAGGAAAATAATAAATAATCGGACCGAAATGCCGATTTTCCAAGACAGTTCATAAAATTGTAACCGAACTACAACCATGTGAGCCATAGTTTTAGAACTATATATTTTTAACCGACTTCAAAACAAGAAAGTTTTCATTTATTCTGAATGTTTTTAAAGTATAATATGCTAGTCTTTTATTTACTTATCATCATCTAAGCTAATACAGCGTTTCCGGAAAAAGGTTAAACGGATACAAGTAAATAAATAATGTACCTACATACAAAGCTTGACAAGCACAGTAATAAAGAGAAAAAAGCTAATCTAATAATTTATATAAACGAGGTAAATAAACCACTTATTAGTTGTAAGTATAACGTAAAGTAAAAAACTGTATGTGTATGAAATCGAAACTAAAAAAAAGCTCACTTGCTAAGGGAAGTATTCACAAGTTATTACCAATGTTAAGCAACTGGAGACGCGGTCAGTGCTTGGATGGGTGACCAAAAATATTCCTTTTGGTCGCTTATGTGGTTCTGATGGCACGTCAATTATATATTCCGGTTGTTTGTCATTCAGACGCCCTTAGGGTGATTAAAACACTTGATACATCAGCGTATGGAGCGCTGCTTGACGCTGAGGATAGAGGGAGATGGCGGAAAAACATCAGAGATAGGCTCATGTATGGCGGTAGTCACGACCCTCAGATATGAGGAATACGACGCAAGGAGGAGGGGGATTAAAAAAATCTTGAGACTAGCCATTCTCAAACGATTAGAAAACCAGGATATTGTATTGAAAGTGAGTGCTGCCACCTATTACGCTCAGTTATTATTCCTAGACTCTAAAAGGAAGTCTGTATAAGGAAATAAGTAAACAAGTAAGATTTAATACAATTACACTAACATGGCAATATATTCATATTGTTAGCGTACAATGATACATAATTATATGTTTAGTTTGTTTTATAGCAAAAAGGTATTTTATGATGATTGTTGAAGTATTCGAGTAATATATAGTGATAGAACTTAAGTAAAAAAAAAACCAGGAAATACCTACTACGTCCTTAGAAAAGTCACACAAACGTAATTGCAAACTTTGTTTTGCCTATATTAATGCAAAAGAGAAATTAATGATAGCAATTAATTAATTCTATATTTGTTTCTTACACTTTAATTCAGCGGGGGAGTCACGACCCTCAGTAACGAGGAACATATCTCAAGCAGGAGGATTACAGACACAAATTATTATCACAATACAGAATCCAAAAGATGCACCGATCAATGTCAATGACCTACCAAGGTGAAGACCGCATTGCCAAAAAAAATTAAACCAACTTGATTCTTATAATCACATTACTAAGTTCTAAGTAGTATGTTTAGTTTTCCTTCACTTGTTTTTATATTTTATTATTGTAAATAAATATTTCCTAAGTTCTATATTCATATAAAATTATGGCTGAGCTTTTTTGATTTTGATTTAAATAAGTTATGCCATAATGAACCTTATCATTAAAGAATTAAGACTGTTAATCGAAGACAGGATTAATATTCTCCTGTACATAAGTTTTTGATTAATTGTATTTTGATCTGTATCTGCATTGGAATAAGAGTTACATTTGTTTAAATTGATAAGTATTTTTTGCAGCCAAATTTGGACTAAGCTTCCGTTAAAAATTGCATTGAGTGGTCTTTTGATGAGTGATATCATATTCTAATTTAATATACGATGTGTGGCTTAAGATTGGTAATGTACGGTGTGTGGTAATTTTTTATTTATTTATTTTAATACATAGGTAAGTTCAAGACACATTGAGCTAGACACGCTTTGCTTTGTTTTATATGCGATTTTGTCGCTAAATGCACTTAAGGTCGTTGTGCAAGGGAGCCTAAGTCCACACACGCAGCGTTTTGTGAGGTTCACTCGAGTAGATTTTACATAATTCTTCAGATTGAAATGGCTAAAGCGATGTGACTTATATTTTGTAACTGCGATAGTCATCTAAGGACTCAGCTTCATCAGCCCGTTATCGCCCACTGCTGAGCATAAGCCGCCACTCGTCCCGGTCCTGTGCAGATTGAATCCAGGTGCTCCCTGCTGTTGTTTTAATGTCGTCAACCCACCATCATTGATCGGCGACCTCTATTTCTATGGCCAGTCATGGGTCTCCAGTCCGTTAATGTTTTGGTCCACCTGCCATCCTTCTGCCTCGCAACGTGTCCTGCCCAGCACCACTTGAGTTTAGTGATAGCCTTACCGACGTCTCGCACCTTTGTGCGGCGTCGGATCTCCACGTTTCTCACACGGTCTTGTAGTTTGATGCCAAGCATGGCGCGCTCCAAGGCTCTCTACGCGACTTGAATTTGGTGTACAGTCTCTTTAGTGAGAGTCCATGTCTCGGCACCATATAAGGACTCAGATTCAGTATTAAAACCATGGATCACCTTTAATTTATATATAAAAAACAGTACTTGATTTAAAAAAATCAACCGGCCTCTTACGGGTTATTAACACTCATCTCTTTGTAAGCTTCACAAAGTCTAAAAAACCATTTTAACCAAAACTCCAAATGCAAAGTAAACCATGTTTACAACAGTATAAAAGTCCCAGTTCCTGCAACCCAGAATAACAGGTCGGTCGGAACTAGAACCGTCGGTCGGACAAAGCGAAAATAACTGACGCGGGAATCAAACCGCGGTTTAAATAGATGCTTCAAGGTTCTCTGAAACCATGTGTAATGATGATTTGTCAATTTTAAGCCAATAGCTAATTTATGTGATTTTGAATATGTGTCTAAGTCGCTCTAGAAGACATGCATGAATTGTGTGCGAGAGGAGTGCATGCGGAGATGAAGAGTGACAGAATGAAATGGAAGAGAGGAATCTGCTGTGCTGACCACACATAGTGGGATAAGGACTCGTGCTAGTAGAAAGTATAATTTAATCCATTTCATTGCCATCCAGCGTGGTAATGCGGCCAGTATGCGGGGTACGCGGCCTTCTGGTAGTGGGCTGGAGCACTTAAGACTATTTTTAGGCTTTTCTAAAGATTTTCTAAGTGCGCCCTCCCTTTTTTATGTAGTAGTTAGAAGTAGTATGTTGAGTTTTTCTTCCCTTGTTTATATGTATTATTTTTGAAAAAATATAAACAGATATGTGGTGGTCGACACAAATATTAAAAAATACTTGAATTGACACACCAAAAAGTTTAATGTTTTTCCTATAAAACTGCAAAATACAGATATTTTCATGATATCAAATACCTCTGTTGAATGACTCACTCCTGGATAAACCAACAGTTTTATATATAGACTTCCGGCTCACAGAGTAGAATGACAATAGACATTATTTAAAAATTCTAGCTTTTATATATGGAGCTGGAAAGTATTGTTATGTAATGTAGATTAATATTCTGAAGAGCCTGTAGGAAATCTATATGTAATGATAAATATAATTATGGAAGGGAAATAGTTTCTCCTATTGAATCCCAGAGGAAAATACCCATATAGAGTTCCAGGAAAATGTTTTAATTGCTAATGTGACATTTATTTTAGTGTTGATTTTTAAATATTAATACCGCCATGTATAGAAGCGATAGGCAAAATAGCATTTAGTATTGTACAACTTTTAAATTTGCGCATGTTTATATTTTTTCCTGCAACTCAACAAAATATGTTTAGCTTTTTTCCTGTTAGAGTTGTTAGTAAAAAAACCTTTCAGATGAAATCATTACATTTTCAACGCAAATCTTAATCTTTTGTAATTCGTTTTTATAGTTTTGAATTTATTGACTTATCTACAAATTAATTACCATATTTGCAATACAAACAGTTTTTTCTCCTCTTATGGACCTAATAAATCACACTTTTTGCCCATAACTCGTCAAAGTCCTACTATAAAACAAGTTAGGCCATAAAACAACATCGAATGTCCTTCCAGTGATCGTGTTTATACTGTAAACAGTATGACCGCACAGCGCAGAACTGTTGATGATGTCATTTGCACTTAGATTGCAAACGACGACCTTAGATTTGGAGATGTTTTGGTTTGTTTCTTAGGTGTGTTTTTGATATCAAGTGACAAGAGTTGACTTGCATGATAGTAAGTAACGGGCTTGTCCACTTATTGGGTGGTAGTTAGTAACAGTTTTTAATATTAAAACTATAACTAAGGTCATGTCACAGGCCCTTAGGGTGGCTTGATTAACTCTCGACACCAGAGTAGTCTCGACCCTTTCGATAAGAAGATAAAGAAGATATTAAAACTTAGCTCGCCATTGCAAAGTTCTTGTCACCAATATCGTATTTGACAAAAAAACGACGTATTGCAAGAACTTGATTTCAAATATAACATTGGAAAAAAGTTGATAAAACTAATCTTTGAATTCACCTTTTATTCAAATTTATATGTAAAACGTGTAGGGCTTAAAAAATAAGTAATTATCTCAAAAGTTAATGCAATGTGCTCAGAAATCCAAGTTTTTGACAAGAAAATTTGTTTAATCTTTTTATATTACATAGTTTACCAGGTTTCCTAAAGAGATACCCCGACAAACGGCTCTGTAGTCAAAGTTGGACAAAAATAATCCAATGTAATACTTTGTAACAATCACATTAGTAAAGTATCTGTATTTATCAATACTTAATGTAACCACGCTTCCTCAGCTGATATCTCGGTGGCATTGAACTATAATTACTGATGGTCAGACATTCTACAATAGTAGATAAATCACTCTGTTTCGAACCAATCGGAACCATTGAGAACCATGGTGCTGTTGGGTTCTTGTTTGTGAACTTTTATTGAAACCATTAGAAACAGATTTTCTGTGTCGTCAGTTTTTAGCCAATCAAGATTTTTTGTAGTTTGTAAACTAAGTTTTGGTAAGTCGTAAGGCAGATTGAATTTGCGGTTACCTAATTATTTCGTAAGCTATCAGTTGCATTTTTCATGATGTTATCAGAGTTTCATCGTTGGTTTATGTTATCATTTATCAAACACATGTGAAAAAATAGGAACATAATAAACTGAACACTCTAGTTCTTCTACTCGATGACAGATGGCGCCACTAGTCTCACAATTTTCCAACTTTCAATTTTTGTATGTTTTTTGTTCTACAGATTTATATAGTTTTTTAATTTATGTTACAGATAAAGTACCGTCTAAATAAACAAGTTTTAAAATATTTCCGTGTATATTTGCAGGAGAGTCGAAGCGGGAAGGTTCGAACGAGGAGCCCACAGCACCGGACGCAGACGTCGACACCAGCGATGCTACCGCCAAGGAACCGGATAAAGATAATACGTAAGTTATTTATACATGCATTTATGTTAATAAAGAGGCATATCGGTGTATATTGCACTTTTGCTTCTGTGCCTGATGGTATAATTAATTGATTTTGTTTGTGTGTCTTTCGTCGCATTAAATTAGTCCTTTCCTGGTCTTGTCCAGGTTTTATTTGAAAAGTCTTGTTACTTCGTCATATTAGCTGTTTGCGTTCTCGTTTAGTTCAGCTACTCACCGCTAGATTACCGGCGTAATTAGAAAACGGAGGCACATAAATTTTGAATGAACTCAAGCAAACCATGCCTAACTAAAAGTACTTACTTACATGAAAGTAACTAGTACATAGAAATAGAAAATCATTTATTACATAAATAAAATATTGAAATACAAAATTATAATAAATTAATTAATATTCTTATTGATTTTCCTTTTTCTATATTCCAGTTGGCGCGTGCCATCTGGCGGCCGCGGCGTGAACCGCGCGGAGAGCTGCCGCGACCGCGAGCGGGAGGCGCCCAGACGCGGGAAGCATCGGAACGCGAGCGACCCCAACCGACTCACTGCACATCATAACCAGTAAGTTTTATAGCTATTACAATGATTTTTTTATTATTTTAAATGTATTAAAAAATATATATACTTTTCTGTTTTGTGTAGTAGTTGTAAAGGATAAACAAACTTATTTGGACGTGATAAAAGAGTTGAACGTAAAGTTGGGAAACAGCGCCATCTAGTTCACGGTTGATGTAACTCTAGGCAGTATAAAGGTAGCGTTTTCAGCGTAGAGTTTTTAGGTACGTTTGCGTTTGGTGTGGTTTATGAAATCTAGCAAATAAATAAGACTACATATTTTTTAAAGAAAAATAATATACAGATTACAAACAGATATTAAAAAAATAGCATAAAGGTATCATCGTAACTAAGCGAAATTATCACAATATTATTCATATTCACAATGTCCTTCAAATAAAAGTCATATTACTTCAGCTAATAATGCTGAAATATATAATCTCATTTATTCCGTATTATCAGCCAGATTATTATTAAAATCAAAGTAATTTCTACACTCTTGTTGTTCACAACTTTTTCCGTACATTTGTCCTCGTTTCATTCACAATGTGCCTTATTACGAAATACAAATAGCTACTACACAATTCCGAGCATTCCCTTCAGAAATACCCGCTTCTGACAAAATACGTACTTTTCTTATTTCACCAACCAAATTCACGCACAGACATCGAAATGACTTAACTGCATTGAAATTGTTAAACTAAAATATACTGTATTGTTTATTGATTAGGGTTTAAATTGGGGTAAACGAAATTGACAAATATAGAACGTTTAGTTTCCAAATGCAAAACATTCGAATTTCGTAATCATTATTTATTTACGCTACCAATTTTGTTTTTACTATTTAAAGCAAACAATTGATGGAGACAATGGAATTACGTCTTTAATTATACTGTGATAAAGTTTAATTTTCTGTGGGTGTTGGGTAGTATTGGTAACCGGTGTAACGTGAGCTTTTGTTTTGGTGTCGCGTGATGTTTTGCAAAGGTCTCTATGAAGTGGTTGGTCAATGTGAGTTAGATTCACGATTTCAGTTTTCAGTTGTGGTACGGATGCGGTCGGTAGCGCATTGCGAATTTTCGCGTGTTCGTTTTTGAAAAATATTAAATTTGAATGTAATGGACTAATTTTGTAGTGTTTTTTTGTGATGATTGTTATTAGAAAGTTTGTGTTTGTGATTTTTGTAAATACGGAATAATACGTTTGAAGTACATATGTATGTATGTATTGAATTAGTGTTAAAAGGGCTTGAGATATATTTTTTTAATCTGTTTAAGGTTTAAATAAGGTTCATCGGATTTAATTAAAAGAACACGAAAACTACATTATTTTCAAAATTAAAAACATAACACATTGTTTGTTGTTGATATTTTAATGGTTTTATATTTTTGCTCTCAAACCAATCCCGGTTTATTTTACCAAACAAATAGTGGTCAAGTGCAAACCCCATAAATACAAAAAGAAACACTCTAATTCCATCTGTTGTTAGTCACCTGTCGTAAGAAACTAGCCATAAACTACCCGACATACATTTACAAATATTCTGACACACATACAATATGATTTGTGTACTGAATGCACTCGAAAATTGTTTGACAGCAGTTTCTAGGGCTACAACGTCACTGTAATTAATATTGCGAGAAAAAATAGGTCGTACATTTTTGGTTTGCTAATCTATATCCATTGAAACAATTTCTCCTAGGAAACATGAATAATGAAGTATATTACTCCTAAATCTGAACTATTGTGCACAACACCTGATTACAAACATCTCTTTATGTTTTCTTTTTTGGACGCTGCCGTTGTTTGGATGTATGCACACACAATTGTACATATGTCGTCATAATACGGCAGCTCAGATATGAAAACTTTAAAACACTCTGAAAATTCTCATCTCTAGATATTGCCACTCATTGAATTTTATTAGATTTTCACTACATAGTACCTATATAGAAAAATCGCTTCCCGCGTCTGGTCCTATGTCTGTATGTATAGTTAGATGTTTAAAGCTAGCTACGCGTCGGATTTTGATGCAGTTTATTGAATAGATAAAGTAATTCAAGAGGAACGTTTATATGTATAATAATGCGGGCGAAACCGCGGGCAAAAGCTAGTAAGTATGTAAAATCAACAACTAAGTTAATCTAAGTCTTAGCTACTTTGCAAGCTCTAGCTGTGAACTTTAGACCTATAAATCTAAATGTACCACCTCGTGCATTTCCGTATTTTATTGGCTAATTCGTTCCGCGTCAATTTTTATGGTTTTCGTGTTAGTGGAGTTATGACAGATGTGTTATTTACGGCTCTTCGCTGCTGATACAAAAGAGAGGTCTGTCATAAGTTTGATGTATCTATTAAAATCTGTATTTCGATCTATAGCAACAAAGTCTCTCCTGAAACTCGACTGAGAGAGGTGTGCTTACATACGTGATCACCAAAGTTAGCCAAATAAAATTCGCTGAAAATCTTTTGATGGGTGACCAAATAAGTGATCTTATTTGTGTTTGTCTATTTATTCTTGATAAAGATAGGCATCTGATGCCTACTATGTGAAGTGTAAAGTCACAACGCACAACATGTGTCATCATTTATATATGATACAAAAATTCTAATATCTCGTCTATTAAGTCACAAAATAATTCTTCATACGTTTAATTACTGACTTGTTTTCCCAAAAACTCAAACCAAAATATAATTTTCATATACATAAAATGTGTATGTTTCTTCCCTCTTAGAAAGTATTTTGTATAGGCTCGTATATACCTAAAAAGCCATACTAAACTCATTTCATATTATAACTAACGCGTATATACACGCGTTAGTTATCATATTCAAATTTATATATAAATTAATATATCCAGTAATATTGGTTCCTTCTTAGTAGGTAATTTTTTTATGGTCTCGTATATTTCCCAAAAGGCATATAAAAGTTACCTCATATCTCACCACTCAGCGCGCGCATGATTGCAGTTGCATTCTGGCGCGTGGCCAGGATTGGTTGAAGACACTTCAGTCAAACTGGATTTAACTGTCTGGATAACTGATAGTTTTGGTAGTGAACGTTATAGGATTCCTGCTCTTATAGTTACAAGTTTTTGCCCGCGGCTTCAGACGCGTTCTCTGAATATGATGAAAGATGACTGACTGACTGACTGACATAGTGATCTATCAACGCACCGCCCAAACCACTGGACGGATCGGGCTGAAATTTGGTATGCAGGCAGATGTTATGACGTAGGCATCAGCTAAGATGCAAGTTTTACTCCTTAGAATAGAATAGAATAGAATAGAATAGAATATATCTTTAATGTACACCATAAAACATAGAAATAACAATACAGGAAAAAGCTTAAATATATTAAAGTGATGCACATTGGGCGGCCTTATCGCCTTAGGCGATTTCTTCCAGGCAACCTTTTGTATGGACATTACTAAGAATTATAAACAGGCGGTGTACTAAAAAATATAATTAGATACATACATTAGTTAAAAGACCAATACATACTCAAAATATACATAAATAAATATATACATATTTCATACACATTACACAAAATATTCAGGAAATAAGCTACTATTTTTATATAAGCCTTAATGCTAGCGAAGCCGCGAGCGCCCACTAGGTAGTTATAAAATTATTGAATCCCTCTTTCTATTAAAAAAACTGCATCGAAATCCGTTGTGTAGTTTTAAAGATTTAAGCATACACATAGACGCGGCCACAAAACAAATCGTAACATTCGTTACGTCAAATGAAGTACGTGAGTAGTCCTTTTAAGTGAGCAATTTCATCAATATAATATATAATTAAGTTTTGGAACATCAACTTTTTAATTTGCACTCAACTGATAACAAAATATGTATGTACGTACAGTTATAAGTAATGCAAGTACTTAAGACGACGCAGTGGCGAACTATAAATCTGAAATTGTAGGTCCAAACGCCCTGCACCGCCGAACAGGCGCGGGAGGCAAGTTTCGCTAAGAACCCCACTTATTCCGAAAGGGCGCAAGCGACAAAATGGTTTTGGTCGTGTATTTCCAAAACTACGAATTAGTTTCAAATAATCTATTCACAAATCAAAGTGATTGTGTTAATTAACATGTGTGGAAAATTTTAATGCTCTAATCCAAAACCAACGCCGACAAAATCGATATACCCAATTTTTAGAGATCTTTTTGATTAATTATTTTGTGTTACAAAAATTGGCCGTTGGTGTTATGCTATTCGTAAAATATAGTAATTGAAATGATGAATCTTGAACATAAAATTTTAGTTTAGTTGCTTTTTTCCATGTCGAGTAAAATACGTATTCATGCTACCAAATTCTCAGGGCGTCCTCTTAATACACTGTTCAGTGGGCCTAGCAGGAATATTACCATCGCAGGATCCGACAATTTGTCGAACCATATTTCATACAAAATTCGTACAGCGAACCTGGTGGCGCGTAACTGAACTATTTTACTTTCGAATACGTTAGCTCCGTAGGATTCTAAATATGATTATGTATGGACGTTTACGTAGTTTGTGTGATAGAAATTGTTTTTGACAGATGATCCGTAAATACCAGACCCAGCCTTCGACAAATAATCGGAAGTTTTCTCACCTAAATTTTTTCAGTGAGAATCATTGTCGACAATTTTGCCATTGATTTTTAATGGATTATTTATTAATATATTTTGATAAAAATAATTTAGTACGGACATATGTTACTTTCGTTTGTTCTTGTTGGCCCGAATCATGATACCATCGAGAACAATGAGAAACAGCAGAGGTGAGAGAAGACATCCTTGACGAACTCCAGCATGTACTTTGATGTCGTCGGAGATAAGCCCGTCGTGGCTGACTTGGCAGGTGTATTGGGCGTACATGGCCTTAATCAGGTTTGTTATCTTGCTCGGAACCCCTATCTCGCTCAGTCGCGCCCATATGCTGCCCCATTGCACAAAATCAAATGCTTTTTCGAAATCTACAAAGGTCATGTACAATTCTCTTTGAAATTCTGATGCCTGTTCAACAATGATGCGGAGGGTGTTGATTTGGTCTGTGCATGACCGGCTTGCTCTGAATCCCGCCTGTTCTCTGCGTAGCTGAGGCTCTACAACATTTGTGAGTCTGCCTAGGATAACCTTACTCAGAATTTTTGATGGGACGGACAACAGAGTGATGCCACGCCAATTGTTACACTGGCTGAGGTCTCCTTTTTTCGGCACAGTAACTAGTAGTCCTTTATTCCAGTCATCCGGAAGTATTTCAGCATCCCATATCTTAGCTAGCAGAGGCGTGAAGACATCAACAGCCGATGCTGGGTCAGCTTGGAGAATTTCCGACGTCAAGAGGTCAAGGCCCGGGGCTTTTCCCGTTTTCAAGGAAGCAATTGCTTTCGCCACTTCCTCACGGTTCGGTGGATCGACGCTTATGTCCAGACTTAAAACCTGACTAGGAGAGGAAGAGTGATTCGCCGGGGAGTCTGCAGGGTTTTGTTTAAAGACATTAACGAAGTGTTCGTGCCATCGACGTAGCCGTCCTTCTGCTGTTGGTATGGGCTTGCCGTCTTTGTCCCGAACAGGTGGAACTTTCCTGATAGAAAACTTTTCAGCCAAGGTCTTCGTTGCTTTGTACAGTTCCCTTAGATTACCGCTGTTCGCTGCTAGCTGTGCGTGTTCCGCCACTCGGTTAGCCTGTACACGGCGGTCTTTCCTAGTGCTGCGGTATATTTTCTTGCGGATACAACGGTATTGCTCAACTAATTCACTGCGTTGGTCTAAGGGTGCACTTAGTATCTTCAGGTTGGTATCCTTTCGTTCATCTATAAGGTCCCAGGTCGCTTGCGAAATCCAGTCCTTACGTTTCGACTCGCGGTGGCCAAGTGTAGCAGAGCTGGTTTCAATGTAGGCCATTTTAATATGTTTCCACTCTGTTTCTATGTCAGTTTCTTCCAGATTTAAGGTGGAGAAGCGATTTCGGATTTCCAGCTTGAACTTTTCTTGTGTGGCAGCACCTTTTAGCTTATCGACATCGAACTTTCTCCCAACTTTCTTAGGCGTATTCCTAAGACATGGTTTTGCTACCTTCAGTCTCAGTTCACCGACAACCAAGTGGTGGTCGCTGTCAATGTCTGCGCCCCTACGGTTGCGTACATCCAGTAGCGACGAGCGCCACTTCCTGCTAATAGCAATATGGTCGATCTGGTTCTTCGTACGCTGGTCGGGAGAGTTCCAGGTGAATTTGTGTATGTCTTTGTGTGGGAATAAGGTGCCACCTATCACAAGATCGTTGTTTGCACAGAACTCAACGAATAATTCGCCATTTTCATTCTGGGTACCGAGTCCATGCACTCCCATATGTTGACTAAAGTTCGTATTGTCGTTTCCAACTTTTGCATTTAGATCTCCCATAACAATGACAATGTCTTGCTTCTTTATGTTTCTTAGCACACCTTGGAGAGCACTATAGAACAGCTCTTCTCTTTCTCTTTTTCTCTCATCGTCTTCAAGGGCGTCATTAGTGGGAGAGTAGCATTGCACAACAGTGATCTTACGAACTTTGGAGTTGAAACGTGCAGTTATAATACGGTCTGATATTGGTTTCCAGTCCAGAAGGCTCTTCTTTGCCTCATCAGAAAGGAGTAATCCTACACCAAATTCGCGTGTGTCGTCTTCATCTTCCTTCCCAGAGTAGAGAAAGGTGAGGCCTTTCGGTGTCCTTACTTCACCAAAACCGTTCCACCGTACTTCACTAAGACCGAGTATTTGCAGTCTGTACGTGAGCATTTCTGCTTCTGCTTGGGCTAGTCTGGCGTCGCTATCACTGCCATATAGCGTTCTAACATTCCAATTAGCTATTCGTGTCCGGTATTTCATGCCAAAGGTCGTTGTTTTAGGATCGGTCCGGTTTATCTCTGTTTCGGTTTCTTTAATCGTTTAAAGTTTTGGATGAGCAAGTGATTGGCCCACTGCATCCTAGTCTAATGATGGGGCTGCCATCTCAGAGCTTTTAGACTAGCTCGGTTTTATTCGGGTATCCTCCCTGGTGATTGAGATTCTGTTTTGAGGCGCAGAATACTCGCCTTGTGCCCTGCGTCCGTTCGCTGCTGCAACGCTTTGTGTGGCGAGGCGCGGCGGCGCGGTTGCAGCAGGGCCCAGGGTGGACGAACGTGGACGTGGACGACTCGGACTGGCTGAAGTTTGCAGTGCCTGTGTTACGCCATTCACAGGCCGCAATTGGTTTCCTGGTATTTAGTTGAATTTGAAAGCCTCACCTAGCTTACAGACTCACCAAGACCCTTCAACTTCCCACCCCGAATAGAGTGGGGGTTATCGGAAATACTAGACGATCTAGATTATGCCGATGACCTTTGTCTACTAAGCCACAGATGCGCCGACATGCAAGCCAAAATCGATGACCTTAAACAAGAAGCAGCAGCAGCAGGACTTAAAATCAACACAGGGAAGACAAAAGAAATGCGATCTGGCGTGAATAATGAAACACCGCTACATGTGGGCCAAGAGCAGGTGGAGAGAGTCCACCGATTTACTTATCTTGGAAGCGTCGTGTCAGTCACTGGCGGTACAGAAGAGGACATCACTTCGAGGATTGCCAAAGCGAGGGCCACTTTCGCACAACTCCGTCCAGTGTGGCAGTCGCAGAAGCTAACGAGGTGGATCAAACTGAAGATCTTCAGGTCCAACGTGAAAACTGTGCTGCTATATGGATGTGAGACTTGGAAAGTCACGAAAGACCTCACGTACAAGCTTCAGGTCTGCGTCAATCGCTGCTTAAGGCACATACTGCGGATTTTCTGGCCTGAAAAGATATCCAACGCGGAACTATTGCGTAGATGTCACGAAAGCCCCATAGACCAGCAAATAAAGCGACGCAAGTGGAACTGGATCGGCCACACACTGCGGAGGGCTCCGGACCACATCCCTAAACAGGCTTTGGACTGGAACCCGCTAGGCAAGAGGAAACGTGGTCGTCCGAAACAAACTTGGCGTCGCTCCGTCATGGACGAAATTAAGTACATCCACAAGACCTGGCCCGAAGTGAAGCATGAAGCCCAAGACAGGACGAGATGGAGAATCACTGTGGACGCCCTCTGCCCCACTCAGGGGACCTAGGAACATAAGTCAAAAAGTAAGTCAATATGTTACTTTATTAATTTATGTTTAGCGAAATGTCATTGTAAATATAGTCTGTGACACTAGTAATAATAATAATAACACAATACAATTGATGTTGAAATTGTTTTGCTGTTGTTGTCAGTTTTTGTTGTTTTGCTATTATTATTAGTTTTTTTGCTTTGTGTTGTTTATGGATGTTTTCTGTTGTTTATTGTTGATTATGGTTGTTCTTTGTTGTTTTATGTTGTTTATTGTTGTTTTTGTTGTTTATTGTTGTTTTAGTTGTTTTTTGTTGTTTCTTGTTGTTTTTTGATGTTTTTTGTTGTGTTTGTGGTTTTTTGTTGTTTATTGTTGTTCTTTGTTGTTTTTTGTTGTATTTTGTTGTTTTTATTGTTTTTTGTTGTTTCTTCAACAAAAAACAACAAAAAACAAGAAAAAACAAAAAAAACAACAAGAAACAACAAAAAACAACAATAAACAACAAAAAACAACAAAAAACAACAAAAATCAACAAGAAACAACAAAAAACAACAATAAACAACAAAAAACAACAAAAAACAACAAAAACAACAAAAATCAACATAAACACAACAAAAAACAACAATAAACAACAAAAACAACAATAAACAACAAGAAACAACAATAAACAACAAAAAACAACAAAAACAACAAAAACAACAAAAACAACAAAAACAACAATAAACAACATAAACACAACAAGAAACAAAAAAAAACAACAAAAACAACAATAAACAACAAGAAACAACAATAAACAACAAAAAACAACAAAAACAACAAAAACAACAATAAACAACATAAACACAACAAGAAACAACAAAAAACAACAAAAACAACAATAAACAACAAGAAACAACAATAAACAACAAAAAACAACAAAAACAACAAAAAACAACATAAACACAACAAGAAACAACAAA
This sequence comes from Macaria notata, assembly GCA_927399415.1. Lineage (NCBI taxonomy): Eukaryota > Metazoa > Arthropoda > Insecta > Lepidoptera > Geometridae > Macaria > Macaria notata. The sequence continues at coordinate 395,036 of OV656750.1, read as the reverse complement.
AACAACAATAAACAACAAGAAACAACAATAAACAACAAAAAACAACAAAAAACAACAAAAGCAACAAAATACAACAAGAAACACCAAAAAACAACAAAGAACAACAATAAACAACAAAAAACAACCAGAAACAACAATAAACAACCAAAATCAACAAAAAACAACAAAAGCAACAAGAAACAACAAAAAACAACAAGAAACAACAAAAACAAAGCAACACCAACAAAACTAAAAAAAAGCACATCAACAAAAAAATAATATACCTACCTAGACCAATCTACTTAATTGAACAAAAGAAGGAAACAAATACGTACTTAACCGGAAGTAAATATAAAATTAATCAAAAAGGAAAGAGAAATATTATGAAATAGTTCTTCCGGGTATGATGACTTTCCATTACTTACTATCGAATTCTGACTCCAGCTACCAATGCATTCAACTCGTTAGTAATACTTTCGACTTTACGCACGGAAACTTGAGCTAGGGGCACTGTACCTAACTGATAATGCGAAACACAAAACTTCTAAACCATCGAGTTATTCATGGCGGTTATTATCATCTAGCATCAAAAAATAATCAAATAGAGGAATTTTAATTGAATGTATCTGAAGACAATTAGGCGCATTTTATTTAACCATTCAAATTAACTCGCGGAGTGCCGCTAGCATATTTATATATCTAAAGGTTAATCGTCCATAAAACTCTACCAGTTAAAAAATGTCCCCGCACTGCCAAACACAACAGTGAATAAATATAGCAGTTCAATAAATAAACCATTTCCTTGAGCTTCAAACAAATCTGTCGCCAGTTCATAGAGAGTGAAATTTATAATGGCGCCTGAGAATTAAAATATTTTGCTGGTAGCTTGGACAGTATTAGTTAGAGACAACTAACTGTATGTTATGTTACTTGATTCGCTAAGTGCTAAATCCACACTAATGATTAACACTAGTTAACTGTATAGTATATTATCTACTGGTACTGTTTCCTCAACTATGTGTTATAAGAATCGTGACTGCAAAGCAAGATGAATGCTATTACAGTCCGTCCTAAGAAAGGCCGTCCGTCGAAAGGCCAATTTGACATAGTAATAGATACATCTGAGCTCTTCGTGGATCGGATGACACTTAGAATTGGAGGCCCCAGAAAAGATCGTAAAACACGCGAATTAAATGCTTGTTTTAAAGTCTACACTAAAGCAGACGTTTGCTTGTCAACGAAGTAAGTGCAACAACCTACTGGCACCGCATATACTCGTATAATAATACTACGTATAAATGTTCGTGATATTATAATACTTGTCAAATGACTGCGAGCAGAGTTTGTTTTTGTTGTTGTTGACATATGTATTTAGGACTCCTCTTTCATAATAATGAGATGTCTGGAATAATTAAGATGTCGTTACCCGCTTCATTTCACCTTTACCTTGGAATAGCCTAACAGATATATAATTATGTTGCCAGAAATCCCGGTTAAATTCCACTGTAAAAGTAAACTGGAGTTATATTTATACTGAGACTGTTATCAAAACACAGATGTTTCGTTCATTTAGAAGCGAGATCTGAAATTAATGAATGAATCTTTGAAATGATAGAAACAAGATATAGATGTTACTATGAGTTTGAAGTTTCATCGCAGCTCTTAAATGTATTATTAAGAACTTAGTAGTTTTTTTTTAAGTTTTAAGAGATTGTAATTTAGTTGTAATAACCGGCTAGCACTTACGTCAAAAATTACGTCGAAAAAAAGAGATTGTGTTTTTTAATAAATACGAAGAAAGGGAAGTCTTTTTTAGTCAAAAAAGATCCCATGGTGAGTATCGTAGTAATCGAAGCCAGAACTATCTTAACTATTACCTTAGTATTGTATTAATAATATAATTAATTACCAAAAGTTGTGTTTTACTCAAACGTATGTGTTAATCCATAATATAATCTGTGTTCATGCTACCGTTCAAATCGATACAGCCGCTTAAGTTATAAAACACACTAACAAATTTCCATCATTAGAATGTTAATATGAACTATGATGTTATAGATTATAATATGCGTTTTTCCTTGATGCTACATAAGATGTGATGTGCAAGTTATTCTGCAGTTTGATGCAGACGTAAACAGATCGTGGCATGTTTACATCAGTAAACTTGTAAACGTGTCTTATTTGCGAGCTTTGATTTTTATGCAACTGGAACGGTATTTTTATGGGAAATTCTTTGCATTTTTTCGAAATACGTCTTGGTTTAACATAAAGTATAATAATGTGTATATTTGTGTAATATAAAAATCCTTTTTTTACTCTATTCTATAACAAGTGTTCAGTGGAAGGACCTGGCCGCCCACCACGATGTATACGCCCAAAAATACTCCCGTAACGAATTAATTCTGCGGGGGAGTCACGACCCTCAGTCATGAGGAAATACGACTCAAAGAGAAATAACAAGCCGAAGAATATATTTTAGGAATTAAAAATTGCCTACATGTGTATACCAATATACTATCCATTCATCAAACATCATCCAATATATTTTTTCCCCACAAAATACCGTTTATCAAAAACAAAATATCTTGCTGTGTGATTAGTGCCTAATTATAAACTAAGCTCCTTACCTAATACATTTTGTAATTTTACCCAGTTCAGCTAAAATTGGGTTATATTTCATAATATACAAACTAATCCTAACCGTAACGTCCTGCCCCGTATAGTTAATGCATGTCAGTAAGTGATTGAATTAACCTCGCACGTCACTACATAGATAAACATATCGCGATGGAAACCAGCGGAAAATTACCTTAACGTATATTATTATATAGGTTTTTATAAAAGACCAGTTACACAAAATGTAGTGAAATTTAAATCATCAACATCATCGACAATCCCAAAACCTTAAATCAATACAATAAATTCAGTAGAAGTTTGTTAAAGTTTGGATGTCGATGTGAGTACAGGCTTTTTGCCATAATATGGTAGTCGTTAAGCCATGTTCAAGGCCCTAAGGGTGGTTTGTAAACACTTGAAACTAGAGTTAGTCACTCCAACACGATAAAAGAACTTTTGCGTGTGATGTAGTCCTAGAATAGAAGTATTACTACTTCTTACACTTTACAGTCAGAAAATATTTAAAAATGCCACTTATGAATATTATAAATTCGGAAACGTTTGTGTGTGAAATAAATTTCTTTCTCATTCTCAGTACAATTTCACAGTATAAAGATACGGTACTCAAATAAACAGACCAACAGCCGTCTATTAGTAGCAACAAGGATGTATAGATCATAACTCCGCCGTTTTACATTGACCAACGCATCGGTTCTGATTGGCGATTCATCAAAGCAAAATCTGCAATTTAAAGCTAAGTATCAAAGTGGCAGCACTTACTACTGAATATTAGATGATAAAGCTTATCGAGGTAATAAATTTTAGTTCCGATTTGATTCGTGCGTTGTGTCATTTTGGGTGGAGTGTAGTTTGTTTTCTGGTTCCTAAAAGTGGCCTATTTATAAATGTCAATGGCAGAGACGAAGGTAAAAGTGCAGTTAAAATCAGATTAGATACTTTATAAATTTGTATTGGAAATGTATATTTTGTACCTCTTAGCTCTAATATTGTCAATTACTAGAGCTAAAACCCAGTTGTTTTCAAATCCAGGTTTCATCTAGGCAAGCGTGTTACATCTTATACTAAAGCAGTTCTTACGTCAGGCGGGTTTAAGTTAAAAGTAACCCATTGCGTGGTAAAAATAATAATAAGCGAAGGTAAAATTACTGTGAAGATACATTTGTGATATTTCTTCTTCTACTATTTATTTAGGAACGCGGGTGAAACTGTCAGATGCCGATAAAATAAAACAACGTAAAACTCGCCCCAACTATCACAAATCCTATAAATTACACCACAGAATGCACAAAATGATTCACCTTCAGATCTGAAACAATGTCAGCGGCAAAAATAAACCAGCGAAACACATGTTTCACTGAAAATTCACCCAATTTACTCATCTCAGAATGCGGACCCATATATCAAATGCAAACACGCTTTTCAAATCAGTTTCAAAATGGTCGCCGTGTTTGTCAGCTGTAAAATTTGACAGACGTCAGTTTGACGTTGGTAAGAATATTTGGTCAGTAGAGTCTTTCGAATGAAATCGATCGCCGAAATAGTCGTATCATAATGTTTTAGATATTTTTGGACTGGTTTTATTTCGTTTATGGACAATGTATCGTTCTAACCATTCAATTGCACGATATAGTTTGGTTGGTAATATAGTTTTTAGTTCGATTAAATGTAATGTTATACTCTGCCCACGTGCTGTTTCTTCCTATATACATTTATAACGAAGCGACGGAACATTGTAATTTTTGATATCGTAGTAGTATAGAGTCTCAAAAATGACATAGGCTACATTTTTACCTAAATCGATCTTATAAAGCCACGGTATGGTATCATTTTAAATTCTAACACCTATAATTTAAAAGTCATCATCATCATCAGCCCACGGTCGTCCACTTCTGGACATAGGCCTCTCCCAAGGCACGTTGTGCTTCTCGTCTCCACCTGTTCCCTGCTATCTTCAATAAATAATTTAAAAAGTAAAAATTATAATAAGTAGTAGTTAATTTAAAAGTAACAAAGTCTAACTTGACTGCTTGTAAGATATATGTACCTAGGTATAACGGGCAGTATACGCTAGGTTACACAGCAGTGTGCTATTACTGTCATTTACCACGCATTAGCAGCCACGGGCTTCTGCTTACCTGCACAGGCTTATATACATTATATACATATGTATGTACGTGTCATATGCATACATGTCTTGAAGGTATTACACATATGAATGGATGAAATCTACTTGTCGTAATAAAGGATGAATAAAATCGTATCCAAAGGAGAGAGCAATTTTGGACAACAGAATTTAGAAAAGCTCAAAAGCCATACCATATTACGTTGCCAGGAAAGCGACTAGATCATAGTATCATGATAAACTTTAGTAATCACAATCAATATCTCAGTCAGTTGAACTGCGGGCGTTCTTACTACCACTAATGTTGTTAAAAATAGAGGGCGATAAATGGAGAAATAATAATTATTTTAAACAAAAGCATGAACCGACTTCAACTCTACCTACTGTCACGTTACTGAATAAATCTAAGCCTATTAAAAAAAACTACAACATAAATTCATTTACTCAACAAATCTAAGCCTATCAGAGAAAACCGCATTAAAATCGGGCTGATAATTCAGAAGATATAGTGTATACAGCAGCGCCCCCTGGTGAGTTGTCATCGTAATACATAACTAAAAAAATGCACCCATTAAACCTCAACACACTACAGAAAACTGTATCAAAATCCGACTAGTAGTTTTGGAAATATGGGTAAAATTGGTTTGCATAAACTTTATCAATTTATTGGTTTTTCTCAAAAAGTTCTGAACCGAATGAAAACCAATTTTTATATATATACCCGGATACTATCCTCATCGAATAAAAAAAAGATTTTTTGAAATCGGTGATAAACAACGGAGTAATCGCGTAACATCATCAAAAAAAAACTTTCTGAAGACTTGATAACCTCCTTTTTTTGGAAGTCGGTTAAAAAGCAGATGAAAGGTTAAATTAATATAAAATTCACTAGTTAACAAAACTAAGTAAATCAAAGGAAACTTTCCATGTTTTGCGCACAAATACAAACCGAACTAGTTGAGAATGTTTTGACAAAATAAGAGAGATTCCGCTAGTACAGAGAGTTCTTCGTAAACACACAAACGTAGATAATGAAAACAATTTGGATATTTTCGGGTTTTCGAGGAAGTGGAGCGAAATAAATAAAGAGCGTTTAATAAATACGAATCTGCTTACCATCAGATGTAAATAGGTTTTGTATGGATTTCTTGATGTTCTGTAATTCCTTGTTTGATAAATTTGTTACTAGTAAATGTATAAGAAGAGAGGCCTATGCTCCGCAGAAGGCGATAACAAGTGGACGACGACGATGATGATGATGATTATGATGAAATGCCCGCGTTTTATCGTGATAAAAAGTAGCCTATATCACAGTAACAACACTTTACTATCACCATTAAAAATACATTGCTCCATCGGTCTCTTACAGCCTGAAAGCATTAAGCGTTTTGTCGTTATTTAAGTTTTCTGAGTTATTTAAGGCAATTCAAATTTTACAAAACCTTGTTTCCATCTACGCAAATTTGAGATATTTTAAAAAAAAATTTAAGCTAATTACAGTCAATCCACTTTAAGTTGTCGACCTGTATACCTTACGTGTGACCTGACTGAAGAATAGGTCGTGGAAAATACCACACATACATACATACATCTGTATATATGTACATACATAGCACGGGTTTATAATCACTTTACACAGGGTAGGGATGGCTATGCAAGACTTTTATTTATGAATTTTAAAATTTATAATTACTTGTGTTAAGTCTGGTCGTTTCTATGTATAATAAGTATGTATTTACAAAAGAAAAGTATATAAGTATTATATCCGTTATCTAGTATCCACGACACAAGAAGCGTTTGCTTAGTGTGGGGCTAGATGGCGCTGTGTGCAATGTCCCGGAATATTTATTTATTTATTTTTTTAACCGAAAACTTTAAGAAGAAGAGGTTCTTATTTCCACCTGCATTGTATATGATATCAATGTTTGATGGACTTACATAGGTTCTTAAGTATTTGTGGGAAAAATATATATCTGCGGTTTGTCTATGAATCTTTGGTAAACTAATTTAGAATTCAATGTGATTGATAACTACATAACTATAAGTGTTCTTGATACGAATTTTATATATATGAACTTGTAGAACAATGCCATTTTAATAAAAATCAGCATCGTAGTTTTTCGGATGAGGTAAACTTTAGAGATGCAAGTTAAATGGAAAACTTCCATTTAACTTGCATCCAACACGCCTCCGAACTTCAATATGAGGATGGCATGCGATGGTGATAAAACAAATGAACTCGATCAATGTATATTACAAGCACTAGACTTTTATTTGTTTTCTCTTGTGCCACTAACATAACGGATCCATTGACGTTTAAATATGAAATTTTGATTAGATGAGATGTTTTTTCAAATTGCGACTAGATTTTACAATCCCTAGCCACCCCTGCCTAAGACGTACAAAGTCCCTGACGTCACGCGGGAGTGGCCCAGTGAGCCCCACCTTGTGTCCACTGTGTCTACACAACCCATAGTGTAAACCGAGTAACTGGCGACGTGGGGGTATGAAGTCAATGGGATTAGAATTTTTGGAGATATTGTAAAGTAGTACTAAACAAAATACACTAAAGTGTAACTCTAAAGTCAATACCGACAACTTGTTTTACATAAAATTACTAATTGAATAACGAAATTAAGTCATTAGGATCTCTCGGCCGAGAAAAAATATGGCATATTTTTATAAATTACCGGTTAGTTTTGTAAAACATCACATACCTATACGTAATCGAAGAGTTATATTTTTTTTGCAAATATCCCTAATTTATAGAGCACAATTTTTCGACGTCACTATAAACTCAGTAGCAAACCAAAGAAGCTCCACCAGTGAACGATAACCCAGTATACCGTAACTCAAGCCACTATACGGAACGACCTATCATCCATGGTGTTTGTACCGCGGGACTTTACCACCATAATGTATGCTTGTGGACTGAAATAGCACTAGATGCGCAAAAAGAAATGTGGAAAGTCTAGATATCTTAGAGAGCTTATTTTCAATTCCTAGAGAATAGAGCGTTATTGGCTCAGCGGATAGTGGTATTCCATCGCGATTAGCAAAGTTACGCAACTGCTTTGTCTTTGTGATCATTTCTGGGATGGGTGTCAGTCGCTAAGCCATGTCAGAGGCCCTTAGAGCGCCCTGATAAACTCTCGACACCAGACTTGGCCACTCTCACTCGATAAGAAAAAGTATAAACATGTCAGTAACTTCCATAAATCTGAGTTTCTATGTCGATGTCTTCAGAAAGAATGTTAACATGATTAAAGGTGCCAAAAGTCAAATAAATTTATTTTGATGTCATTCAGATAAACGCCTTCCGTTTCGTATAAAATGTTTAACTTGTAAAATATGTGCTGTGATTTATTAGTTTGCAAATAAAATATTGTAAGAAAACATTATCTAGCTCTCTGATATATTCTAACGTGATTAGCAAAGTTAATCATATGTGTGGTAGACTAAACATCTTTAACAATTAGTATACATACATAAAGATAAAAAGATAAAGAATCTTTATTGATAATGTAAAGCTGTAACATACATAGGTATAAGTAGTACAATGTTCATGTGTGTGATGACACCACAATAACACACATTAAATGTGTTATACATAATTGTTTATTGATTTATATATAAGAGAACTAACTACACCATCATCATCCACAACCATCATTATCCTCGGTGGGCATAGGCCTCTCTAAATGCACTAATTGCAAACAACTCAAATGAGAAGTACCAGGCAATCATAACACGAAGGAGCGTGGTGTATCAGCTGGCACGACTGCAGTAGTAGCGCCGCGGTAGTTTCGGAGCACGCTCGTCCGGAGCGGTCGAATTACAAACGGGCGAGTGCTGTCATTTGTTGACAAGTTTACGTTTTGGAGTGCGATATTGTTTTGTTTCTTTTTGAATTTTGACTTCGAACGGTTTGTGTGTTTAGCCTAGATATGAAAAAAGTAAATAATTATTTTGATTATCTGTGGTAAACAGGGTCTTGGTATATTGAAAAATTTTCTTAAAAATGATCGCATTCTACAAGTTTTGCTCTCCTTTATACCTTTACTCTAATTTGTGACGTAAACAATTTCTGTAAAAATTGTGTCAAACTGTAATTTACAAGTATAAAACCACTACAGCGGAACTATTTCACCTAGAGAGCTAAAACGCCGTTAAAATTCAATTAACTAACATAATTATGAGTCGTAGAATGCTCAGATATTATCTAATTGCATAATGTTTTGTATATTTTACATAGGCAGTCTTGAAAACTTAAATAAATATTTTCTAGCAATTTCACACAAAACCTTTCAGACATTTATTACCAAACTTACATTGAAAGAATCTGATGCCAATTATATTGACTTATGTTTGTGTAAAAATAAACTAGAATTATTTTGAAATATAACGATAATAGAGTATTCCATCGAATCAGTGACCTTTCTAATATAAAACTACTATATCAAAATCGGTTCAGCAGTTTAGGAGCTACGATGGCACATACAGAAATATAAACTTATAATAGCGCTCTTTATCGATAGAGGTTAAAACATATTAAACACTCAGACATTGAGCAAAAACATGATACATCAAGCGAAGTGGTTAAAGACTTTATACCTAAACCTAATGTTAATATTCTAGTGCTTATAGAGACCTAGGTTTCCGCGTTAGGTCCTTGTACACCATTTATAGAACCTAGACTTTAGGTATTGTTGTCGAGTTTATAAATATTAAATTACATCTTTAATGGGGATAATTGATAACTGTATGGAAGGTGGGTTAGTTTTTACGGTTATACGGAAGATTTAAAATATTATATTGATTTGTTAAATTGAATAGGATATCAAAGTACTAATTGGATAAGTTGATTTATGATGTCGATGGTATAAAAGTATGCAGTTTTCGAGGTCTAATTATTTTTTATTGGGAAGATTTCATTGAAATCAAAAATTAATATTATGATTTACTAATTATTATTTTAATCGTATACTCGTAGCTAATTTAATGGTGCTGAATTTTAAAGCCCTTTGAGCTGAAAGTGATTAATTAATTAATACAAACTCTAAAAATATAAATCATACGCGAAGTTGCAAAAAATATTACACAACAAAAGTGTATTACAAGATCTAAATAACCAAAGATGTGAAAGTGTACAGAAGTGATAAACTAAACTTGAACCTGTGAAGCAAAAGTGCCTAATTCCAAATTCAAAAATCCAAAATGGCGTCGCCCGCGCCGCGCGTGTCTCGCAACATCTCGTTGCCGGCGGGACGGCAGCCGCCGACCGTGGCTATGCTGGCCCGAAGGACCCTCTCTGAAAGGTATATGTTAGTATGTTGTGGTATATTATTTGTGTATTTTTATTTTAATTGTATACGCTAGTTTGTGTGTTTGTACGCGAAATTAAAAAAAAATATATATATTATTTGCCAAGAGGCCCAAAAGCGTGAAATAATAAGGACGCAACATGAAACATCTCGTAGATGCAATAAGGCCGATGATGGCGATGTAGTGTGTCGTTTTGAAGTTTTTTTAAAGATATAGTACTGTTATTTGGGAAACTAACGCTAAGCTTATTAAGATAAAGCAATGGCGAAAACGAAGGTTTTATCTATAATTAAGCGATTAGTAAAATATCCAATATTTTGTGGTTTATTAGGTTGAATTTTAGCACATTTTATCTTGTGAGGTTCATTAGCTTAAAATGTGTATAAAATTGTTTTTTACACTAAACTAAATTAATCTTCCTCCCAATTTTATCAAAATCAACGTCACGATATCATAAAAAAGTGAATGTCAAATCAAAATCAATAAAAACCTCAGATAAAGGAACCAATAGATATAACCCTGATGACGTAACGTAATGGTAAGAATGAGATAGCACGCTACAGTTTTCACAAGCGTAATGAAATGCACGATATTATTTTTTTGTCCTTGTCACCGTGGCCGTTTTAGTTTGTTTGTCAAAAAGCAAGTTTGCCAAACATACCAACGTCTTAGTGATGATTTTGAGATTTTACTGTATTTTGGAGTTTTGTAGGTGATGTGATAATTAATATAGTGTTGTGGTGTTTATGTGCAATGGTGGGTTGTAGTATTTTAGGCTGCAAAAGCCGTAGTGAGCGGAAAATTGAAGGAATTACATTTCACTCGTAAGTTCATTGTTTAAGTAAAAATATGATGATATTGATGTTTATTTGTGAATAATTTCGTATTATAATGTATATTCAAACCATTTCTTAATCAGAAATATCGATTAAATACGGAATATTTACAAATAAACAAAACATAACCTTAAATTCTTAGAAGTTCAGTGTTGCACTGTTAAGAATCTTATTTACCTACCCAGATTCACATCAGAAAAAATAACATATTTATTTTACATTTTAGGTTTCCTGCTAGTGATGACACACTGAAAACTTTATGGGTGGATGTTACTGGACGTCAAAATTGGCAGCCTACTAAATATTCAAAAATTTGTTCAATTCACTTTGATGTGAATTCCTTTGAATATAAAAAGAAGAACGTCATATTAAAACCAAATTCAGCTCCAGTGAAACATATATTTGTAAGTAAAATTCATTATCCTTTTTTAATTATTTTAGCAGTTTATTGCAACATGTTGTGATCTAATACTTTGCCGGAGAGACTAATAAACTTCTGTTTAAGGACTGTTTCTGTATTCTGCAATCCCAATCAGTAATGTGAGCAGCAAATATAGCTGGATTAAAGGGCAATGTAGTCAGTGAAATTATTGGGCATACGAGTTTAGTAGGCCAATATCCCTGAATAAGCACAAAATTTTAACCTGAATGGTGTTAAAGACATCCTTTTAAATGCTGTAAGCAAATATATTATGTACATTTTATTAATTGTGTTCAAATGTTTTCAGTCTAAGAATCCAACGCAGTGTGGCAGAGATGAAGGGGCTAAAAGTTTTCATGATGCAGTCAGTGTTATGGTATGTACCTACATACCCATACTTTATAAATCATCTACATACAATTTATTGCTGTTAAATATTTTATAGATGATTTTTAAATAAAATATTTAACAGTAATAATTATATGACATATCTGTCAGACTATTGCATATAATATTTAATAATATTTAATTTTGATTGGTTTTATTTAAGTCAGTGATAGAAGTTTGCATTATTTTTGTCATAAAATTACATTTAATGCCTTATTTTTTTTCCATTTACAGCCATGTACCAGCACTAGTCATGACCATGTACAAATGTCTGGAACCAAACGAACTAATGTTTTGCAAGAAGTCCAAAATATTCAAAATAAGAGGCAGCATTTGGTAAGTGTAATCTGTATAATATATCTCAGACATGTTCAGTTTTTTTAAGTAATACATATTGTACATATGACTGAAATGCAAATGCATACTATTGTCTTAACATACAATTATTGTCTTTTTTCAGATGTCACAACCTGTTTTGGAGCAGTCATCAACTCCTATAAAACATAAAAGCATACAAAAATTGTTCGAGATTGAGATGAAAAAATCAGCCAGTCGCCTAAAAAAATTACGTGCTGTGCGTGAACGTAAAAGAAGACTAGAAAAAAAATCGGCTCGTTTGGAAAATATTATAGCGGCACTAAAATGCAAGATGGCTAGTTCTGAGGATATTGATTTATTGTCAAATATAGATACAACAAATGCAGACTTTCTTAAAAGATATTTAGACAACGAAAATAGTCCAAGAAAATATTCGGCATCCTTAAGAAAATTTACAATTTGTTTGCATTTCATTAGCCCAAAGGCTTATATGTTTATTCGCAAACAATTTAATACATGTTTACCACACCCTAAGACATTATACAAATGGTATACTTGCATCGATTGCGATCCAGGGTTCACGCGTGAAGCTTTTGATGCGCTAAAACTATTAGTAAAGAAATCTACGAATAAAATACTTTGTTCTGTTAGTCTTGATGAGATGTCCATTCGCCAGCATCTCCAGTGGAATGGTAAACAAACTGTTGGTTATGTTAACATTGGACAACATTTAGATGCAGACAATGTACCATTAGCCAAAGACGTTTTAGTATTTATGGTAACATCTTTAAACGGCAGCTGGAAAATTCCTGTGGGTTATTTCCTTACAAATGGTGTCAATGGGGAGCAACGAAGCACACTGTTGCAAAATTGCGTCCATTTATTAAAGGAATGTGGACTTCAAGTTGTGTCCATTACCTTCGATGGGTGCCCTTCCAATTTAGCTATGGCGAGAAATTTAGGTGCGAAATTTGATAGTGCTGACGATATTCGTCCTAAAATAAATTTTGAAGGCGTAGATATCGTCATTTGTCCAGATGCCTGTCACATGCTAAAACTAGTAAGAAATACGCTTGCAGACCAAAAAGAAATGTTTAATGCGGAAAATAAATTGATTTCATGGAAGTTCATTGAAAATTTGCATAACCTCCAAGAAAATGAGGGGTTACGCTTAGCTAATAAAATAACGACGGCGCACATTAATTTCAAAAAACAAATTATGAAAGTTCATCTCGCTGCTCAAACTCTCAGTAGATCAGTTGCGGTGGCTCTAGAATATTGTAAAGACGAGCTTAATATAGATGATTTTTCGGATTCGGGTGCAACAATAGAACTTATTAGATATTTCAATGATATATTTGATATTTTGAACAGCCGTCGATTGAGCGCATATGGCCTTAAAAAACCCATAACAAAACAAAATTTTTTAATTATTAATAAAAAAATTATTGATTTTGAAATGTATGTAAAAAATCTTAAATTTTCAGATGGTCAAAGTGTAGTTAAATCTCAAAGAAAAACCGGGTTTCTTGGTTTTTTAATTTTAGCTAGCTCCATCAGAGTAATTTATAATGACCTCATTAATGTCGAAAATGCGCCGCTTAAATATCTGTCTACTTACAAGATGAGCCAAGATCATCTAGAAATATTCTTTAGTGCCATACGCTCTAAATGAGGATTTAATAACAATCCTACGGCGCTCCAGTTCATGTCTGCCTACAAACGATTATTAATTCACGGTGAATTAAAAAATATTACAACGGGAAATTGTATACCTCTCGAATCTATTAATATTTTAACAAGCAGCACGACATCGCTTTGTAAAAAAATAAATAGTCGAAGATCAAAACTTATGCAAATGACGGAAGATTTAGATGCAAAAGACAAATTTATTGAGATACCAGACTGTCATGACTACATTAACGCAGGATTGACAGAATTTTCAAAAGATGTCACCATTTATATAGCTGGCTACATTACGACAAATTTGAAAAAAAATTATTAAATGTAGTGAGTGTCTGGCAGCCATTGTTTCCCACGAAAAATATCCAGGGTTCATAAGAAAAAGAGATTTTGGCGGATTGCATTATCCATCTAAGGACGTGATCGAAATATGTTTATATGCTGAAAAAGTTCTAAGGCATATCCTCACAGTCAATGGTATTGCATATTTTAATAATAAAAATAACCTACCAAAGCTGATAGTTGAAATTTCGAAAAAGTTTATTTTTTCAAAAATTTTTGAGGAATTAAGTGAGCATATATTGGAACAAGATCCTCTTGAAAATCATTTCATTCTTTTAATCAGAGCCATTACGCTTAGATTTTTAGAAGTAAGAATCCATTTCTTACTAAAGAAAACATCTAGAAGAGATGAGAGAATTAGGAATTTTCATACAAAATTAGTTTTATTTAAAGGACAATAAAAAATTATAAAAATTATGTGTGAAGTTTTATTTAAATGCCGCCTTGAAATTTGTTCGAAAAGACTTCAGGGAGGTGATGCAGCACCTCTTTTTAGGCTCTTCCAAGCAGTCAGGGCAGCAATATGCTGGTAGTTGATACGGCTGCTGTAGGTATGCATAAAGTGGCCATTTTAAATATTATATATAATGATGAGAACAATATTTCCACTTCTAATTATCGCTCGTTTGCCTTCAGTAAATGCAAAGTTGTATTTATTGTACTAATAGATCATATTTAAAGTTGAATTGTCTCAAAGATAATAATATTAAATTTTGCCACCGAAAACTGGTAATTTTCCCAACATGGTCACACCGAAACAATATAGTGCTGTTTCATAGGCGGCCACGCTACGGTTATATCTATTGGTTCCTTTATCTGAGATAAAAACACAAAACACTCCCAAAGAGGATACTCTGTTGGAGGTTGTAGATAAAGTAATATTATCTGTGGTCCGGTATGCAGAGATAACTGAATTATGACAAACTACATTAGTCTATAGTGTCTTTCATAAAGAAAGATGCATGATGCATTCACTGTTGAACACAATTTGAACTGTTGAGCTGGCAATAATTTGAAAACTGCCCACAGCTGCGTATGTAATTTTATCCAGGGGCTTAAACTTTGCGTTAAATACATATGTTCCTTCCTGATAAGTGTTACTTTGTAGAATGTTGTGTTGCTTGACATCAAGCAAGGCTCTTGTCATGTATAAAGAAGATTGCAACGAAAAGATTAAATTATTAGTTTACTTACTGTTCAGTGAGTGAAATTGCGGCCACAACTGATTTTATCCACGAGTCTTTTAATGCCACAGAAGTTACACAAAGCTTCAGTAGACATACAGGAAGCAAAATGTACTTGTGTATGAGTAAGTGGTTTTTCAAACATAGTAATGTTTTCAAACCCGGGAAAGGCCGTCTGAGAGGTTCTTGCGCGATCACCAAAGTTACGCATTTAGTAACGCGAGACGCATTCAGTATATAGATAGGTGAACAACAAGTGGCTTTTACAAGTGAGCGCTTATGTGGATCGAATGACAGGTTAAATCGTTCAGCCTAGTTACTAAGATACATGCTTTTTTCAACACTTTTTTATGATCTCTCTCTCTCTCTTTGAGTCGTATTTCCTCATGACTGAGGGTCGTGACTCCCCCGCAGTATTAATTCGTTAGAGGGAGCTTTTTTATGATAGCTTAGGAAAAGTCCAACTAAACACTTCAGTTAGTTAAAAACATCCGCTTAAAATTCCGCACTCGTTATATTTTCACTCAACGTTTTAATGAATATTTCCATAGAAAGCAATCAAGCTTGCGATTATTTAATTTGCATCATGTCAAGGTTAAAGCTTCCCATTAAAATGTTAGTTTTCCATTGATATCATTTTAATACGTGCGTAGGTGGTTTAACTGTAAATGAAAATTAAAAGGATGTGGTCATTATGTACGTATGTATTAAAATTGTCCTTGAATTAGGTTTTGCTTTGATCGGCTCGGGTTTATGTTTCAAACCAAGGAAGTGAAAATTTTTAGTGTATGTGTAATTTTCTTCTGGGCAAGCCTGTTTGATTTTAGAATAAAGTGTCAAATAATATCTACAGATATAACAAAATCTGGTCAAAACTTAATGAATTATTTTCAACTACATATATCGCAATACATACTCGTATGTAAGTATACATACGATTTCTTAAGAAATCCCTAAATAATCAAAAACCCGGACAAACCACAACATATAGTATATGTGTATGTTTAAAACATAAATAGATCCCAACCTTGGAACGGTTTATTTTTAACGATCATAAAACATTAAAACCACATCAGTGAGTTTCCTACTAATTAATCATCATACAAATACCAATTCATTGATCTATGGGACCACATGATAACGTATGATGCTCATATTTTTGGCGCATTATATCTCTCTCTTTAAGTCGTATTTCCGCATGACTGAGGGTCGTGACTCCCCCGCGGAATAAGTATACATCGTGGTATTCGTGGTGGGCGCCCAGGTCCTTCCACAGAAGACACATGCCGTTAGATTAGGTGCTGAAATATGTCGATTTCCTCACGATTTATTCTTTCTCCGTTAAGCGAGTGCAAATCCACACATAACTTGAAAAACAAGACATTGGTGTAGAGCCGGATTCGAACTAAGAAAAACTAACTCGAAAGATAGGGGCCCAACTAGTCTATTACAATACCGGTTTCATCTTATGAGTTTGATTTATTTTTCACGTAGGTAACAAGCCATTCAATGAAGCGCAGAATATTCAACCACCATCGCTATGAATATTGCTACATAACGTATGAATTTAACATAAATATGTGTACTTTTCCATATCCAGTAGATACGAAATAATCCCTGTGATATAAGTAGTATACTAAGTTAATACAATATTAATGGATTTGGCAGGACTCCACGCGATCTGCCAGTTATAAGTGATCTAATTGGTGAGACCATTGTTTATAAACATATTACTATGTGACCAGAAACTAGATTTTCAGTTGAATATCGGTGATTTCATTGTACGGTGACCTAATAATTTGACCAGATCAACTTCTTATATTCTTAGTGGGTTTACATATTTCTCCATTTGTCTTTGAGAAAAAGATAAAGAATGTGCCTATCAAATAGCCAATAAATACATACACTAAGCAACAAATAATCTATGTACATTTATTCTTATAGTAATCGGAACTGTATTCTTTAAAATGCCAACGACGACATTTAATTAATTACTTTGGTACTTTTATAAAACTTTTCCCAAAGTTCATAACTCAACCAAAGTATCATTTCAGCCTATTTTTGTTGTAATTTCGCTCACGTTCTAGGAAAATGGTTATTTGAAAAGCTGACATTTCAGGAGGTTACGTTATTTGAATATAAATAGCTTGTTTTGCCTAAAATGCTGTACTTTTTGGTAATTTTTAGAGATAACAGAAACGTGATATGAGAGTTTTAAATTTAATGAAATTAGGTAGGTTTCGTATAAAATATATCTATACGTTTTTCGTAATAAAGACTGGGAAGACTAGTAAAAGGATGCGTAATGGATGCTTACCTATTTTAAACTGAAAGATACCATGAGTTTTGCAATTCAAAACTATCTGTCGCGAGATTGAAGTTTCAATAGACCTATAAGTTTAGATATTATTTTTCTTCTAAATTAGCTACAGGAAATAATTAAGCGAATAAAAGTCTTAATTTTCACTATAATGTTTGTATCAAACATTTTAAAACTGAATCTAATGTAATACCAAGCACCCTAGAGGCAAGAATTCGCATTTAGGTAATTCAATTTCATACTTAGTCCCATCTGTACTACACAATCTATGACACACAAACCAACATGGCTGCACGGGTTGCCAGATTCGGTTTAACTGCTTCCTACGATGTTTACACACGAGTTTCCTGTTTTATTGATCTTTGTGTTGCCATTGCTGGACGTGGGATTGCAGTTTATGGCGCTTAAAAAGTATTAATGCTTGGAGGTGTGTGATTCAAAATTTTATATAGATTTAAAAAAGTTTTTTTAAAGCTATATTCATTATCCAAGTATCATAGTGTGTATTATTCTATTCTTTGATTGAATAAGAATAAAGAATTAAATACATTTATTGGGACACGAAACAACAAGAGATACAGAACACAATACAATATAAATATATATACAAGTAGACGTTTCATGTCACAATCCGGACCCAACTCAGCATGTGCTGGATGCAAGCATGCAGCGCTGGTCTTCCGTTGGAACCGGCAGGTTTTAGGTAGGTTGGAATGGTGGATTGGAATTATTATTGCAATACTTGCTCTGTTAGTAATTTATCTGTCTTCTGATCATGTGGCAGCACATTAGATTCTTGTTCAAAACTAATAATACTTAATCCGTTTTTTATTAGCAATTTAATGTGTTGAGTCTGGTTGTTTCTATTTAATAAGTATGATTGACAGCACAAAATTATTAAAGGAAAATATTATCTCGTCATGTATTGTGTGGGGCTAGATGGCGCTGAATACCGAATGAAAGTTTTAAAAAGTTTCTATTATTAAAATGTAGTTCTTAACAAAACCGTTTGCTATGTGACGAACTAGGTGGCGCTGTACGACAACTCTCGAATGAAAATGTTTTGGATGATTAATTAATGATTATTTTGTTTATTTTCCAGTGACCTGGAGGGCGGAGCGCCGACAGCGCCCTCTGGCAGCTCCAGCAGTTCCAGCCTGTCTTCCAGAAGCAACGAGAGTAACACTGTCGCCACTGAACAACATGGTACGTTACACCTGTCATAAGTTCTTATAAACCAATAATAGTAGTGGTCATGTTAGTCTTTCGCGATTACAAAAGTTCACACACAAATTTAGTGAGGACTCTCTTACAGTTTTGAAAGAAACCTTACATTTCAACTGCGAATCAACTGTACATCGAAAAGAACATAAATAATTGCAAAACACGATAATAATTAAAAAAAGAAAGAAGAAAATAAAATACTTATACTAGTGTCACAAGTGGCGGCCTTACTGCTAAAAGCAATCTCTTCCAGGCAACCATTGGATGGAAAGGAATAAATAAGAGATAACAGAGGACGTGGTATACAATAAAATAAATAAAGAAGAAAAGATAAGATTTAAAATACATACTACAAACCTACTTAATAAACTATACATATAAATCATACACCCTAATACATATAATAACAATTTACCAAAAATAATATAAATTAATACATATTGTTAATAAATACTGATTAAGTATACACTATACACATACATAGATGATGATAGCAAAGGAGCTACATAGATCTCACTGTAATGATGACAAATACCATATTTTTACTTGAGTCTTGAAGCTTTCTATGGACTGAGCTTCTTAGTTTCTACTTGACATGTTTGTTCATGTATCGTAATAATTTTGTTATAAATTTACAACATATTCTGTGACCTGTAAGTCATTTCTTATGAATGTCTTTGACTTTGACTTGTAACTGTTGCCAAGTTACTAACCTTGTGTTTTTTTCCAGCGTCCCAATCCGACTGGTCGGAGGAGGACGAGCCGCTCGCCACGCAGTGGGCGGAGAGCATCCACCCGCACGTGCTGGAGGGGCTCTCTCTGTCGCCCAGACTCAGGAAACGGCAGGAGTTCATACATGGTACGTATTGAGCGAAGCGAGCGCGTATACATTATAGCTTGTAACTTGCAAAATACTAGAGAAATCTAAGTGAAATTTGGCAAGGATGTAGCTGAAAATAGTGGCTAAATACAGTGTGAATATCGTTAAAATTGGTTAAATCATTTTTGACTCCGGCGGAGATTACATATTTGTACGTGCTAAGCAAAACGAGACCTCATCTAACAAGGGGGTTTACTCGAGAAATACTCACGTGATTGTGATGAAATTTGGCTAAGACACTGCCTAAAATAATTTATAAATCTGATCTCAAAACTAGTCTATTAGTTTTTGCATTAAAAAAAGCAAAAACGCCATAAATAGCTACAACAGAAACTTATTTCTATTATTTCTTATATTCCAGAACTAATAGTCTCCGAAGGCTCCCACGTGCGTTGGCTTAAGGTCCTTGGCAAGGTGTTCCTTCGCCCTCTGGAAGGGCAGCCGACCCTCCTCTCGCCGGAGGAGCTGCGCCAGCTGTTCCCCAATCTCCCCTCAGTAAGGGAGAAGCATTCCCGGCTGTACGCGGAGCTGAGGGCACTGAGGACTGACGCAGACGCGCCGCTGGTTCATATCAGGGGGGTCGCTGATGCTATGTTGAATACGGTTTGTATAGTTTTTTTATAGTAAAATTATAATAATAAAAACGTTTATTCGCAACTTAAAAAGGAATTTACATACAATAACTTAATATTAGAACTATAGTAGGCAACTAATTAAAGTACTATTCAAGTTATTGTACAATGTTGGAGATGTCTATCCATTCACATTATTCCATCGTCTAGGATATAGGATGCCAGA
The DNA here is from genome assembly GCA_927399415.1 of Macaria notata. Classification (NCBI taxonomy): domain Eukaryota; kingdom Metazoa; phylum Arthropoda; class Insecta; order Lepidoptera; family Geometridae; genus Macaria; species Macaria notata. Next base: position 374,580 of record OV656750.1, on the reverse strand, counting down.
TAATACTAAGTAATGTGCACATAGTGAAATGAAAGATTTGATTTGTTATAATTTCTTCTTTAGATGGATTGGATTATTAAAAACGTGGGATATAAGTGGCTATAATTTCCTGGTCAAGTATCGGTACACTTGTTATATCCAGGAATAACTGTATGTTTTATTTGATATTTTGTAGAAATGGCTGAATCAATTTTAATGAAATCTCGTATGTATATACATATTATTTATTGTAAATTTTAATATGAAGTTATTTGATAAAAAAAAACCCTGGATTCAAAACATTGGCGTCTCAAATAAAAGTTTAAAATGCACATATTTTTTCCACAACAATAGAAATTAAAGTGAATCTGGTCAATTTATTCCTCTTAAAACCTAATCACAACAACATTACTAAACCGTTACCTTCCCATTTCCAGCTAGGAGACAGTGGTTACGGCCCCTGCCTTGCCAAGTTCTGTCGAGGACAACGCATGGCGTTGGAAGCGCTCAGAGAAAGGAGGCGGAAGAACAAGGAACTACATAGCTTCCTGTCTGCGAGGGAACAACTCCCTCTGTGCGGGAGACTTCAGCTGAGGGACCTGCTTGCTTGCGTGTGGCAAAGGTACGTGAAAGAGCTAAAGTATGACAAGTGGCGCCATCTATGTACGTGTGGTGGTGGGATTTGGAACTAATTTGTCTAAATTAAAAATTTGAACAAATTATAGTCAATATTACTGCGTAGTGTAATATAACACCGACCCCTGGTTACTAGCACGACGATCATCAATCTATTGCTCGTACGCTGTGTGAAATATTTCTAAATATTTATTTATTTTATTTAAGTAATTTTGCTAAGCGCTGTCATAGCAGATTTTAAATTTTTCAGCCAATAACAGCGCGTAATATTAGATTTGCTACGACTTATAAACGGATGGTCGTCTTAATCTTAAATTATTTTGCTTTCTCTACATATTATTTCGCCTTTTTCCAGGCTAACAAAATACCAGCTCCTTCTGGAGGGCGTGGTGAAGACAATCCACGAGAGCGACTGCGAGAGTGAGGAGGATGTGGCGCGGCTGACACGAGCGCTTACCATCGCCAAGGACGTGCTGCTCAGCGTGGATACTGCTATACGCACCGCTGAGAATGAACATAGGTAAGTAATTTAGAGAAGCTTAACGGTTTCTCCTTCTCGCCTCGTGTTCCTCATGACTGAGGATCGTGACTCCCCCGCAGAATCAATTCGTTGGGGGACTTTTTTTGGGCAGATACATCGTGGTGGGCGCCCAGCCCCCTTAGACAAGAGGCGTATTTTAGTGAGCGTACTGACGCTCGCTTATGGAATAGAAATACCAATGTATGGAAGTGACGTAGCATGTCAATCCCATACATTGATTGATCTGTCTATTCCATAAGTTAAAGACAGTACGCTCACTAAAATACGCTTCTTGTCTAAGGGGGTTAGTCCTTCTACGGATGACATGTGTTCGGATTTCGTAGTCCTCAAATATGTCAGTTTCCTCACGATTATTCTTCTACCATTAGGCGAGCGCTAATCCACACATAACTTGAAAAACAAGTCATCGGTGTGGGGCTGGGATTCGAGCCGGGATCGTCAAGTTGACAGACGAACGCTTCCCCAACCCAGTCACAATCGCTTGAATACGTTTATTAGCTTGTGTGGTTAATTTATCTGTATTTTAAACTATATTTATGTTCTATAGTAAAATGTTATCATTTTATGGATTATGTGAATGACAATAAAGATTTTTTTTAAATTTTTATTTATTTTTATGGCTTGCTCACCCTAACCATTATTTCCCAGATTACGCGCAATCCAGAGCAAGTTGGAGGTGCGCGCGCCATCTGGCGGCGAGTGGGAGGAACTGCGCAGGCTGGACCTCACGCAGTACGCGCTGCGCTGCGAGGGGGAGCTCGCCATCAAGAACGATAATAACAAGAAGATACATGTGCTGGTAAGAATAATATAGATTTTTCTTATTAAGAAGTATAACTTGCATCCCCTATTTCACCCCTTTAAAAAGCGGCGTTTCTAAAAATTCTTTCTTAGCGGATGCCTACGTCATAACATCTACCTGTATGCCAAATTTCAGCGAGATCCGTCCAGTGGTTTGGGCTGTGCGTTGATAGATCACTGTAGCAGTCAGTCAGTCACCTTTGAGTTTTGTATATTTAGATAGATATTATCGAAAGTTTTTTTTAAATTCATGAAAAAAAAACTCATGAGACCTAGTTGTTGTTTAAAAAAGAAATTGGTAACAGCGCCATCTCAAATTCCTTGAATTGGTAAAACTGCAATTTTTTCACTCACTCTTAGATATAAGAGTTATAAAAGAAACTTAAAAGCCGCCATCTGACGGCGAGTAGATGAGACAACCACCTGTTGACCAATTGACTTCAATTGAAGACCATCCAAGAAAAATAAGCTTCACATTATTTTTGAGCAATAACACATGGCACCCTAGTAAACAAACAGTAACATGACTTCAAATATAACCCTTATAGTAATATATGTATTTCCTTTATATTTGCAGGCGATAATGCTAGAAGAGTGCCTCGTGTTGATCCACCGCGAGGGAGACAAGTTTGTGTTGAAACCGATCTCTCAGTCCTCGCAGCAACACCTGTCGCCGCTCATCAAGTGGTACGTACTTTGTTACTTGGTTTGTAATTTTAGACATTTTAATTAGTCCAATGTAAAATAGAAACACAATACAATAAATAAATAAATAGATAAGTCTGCCCCAACACAGCCCCAACTCAGCATAATGCTGATTACTGGAAGCAATCATCGCTGGTCTTCCGTTGGGACTGGTTGGGTTGGTTTTCAAGTAAACATATTTCAAAAACAAATTGAGCAGAGCATTGCACTAATTCGTAAAGTCTTCAGTCGAAAAAAAAATATCAACCGTTGAACCCCTTAAAATTTCTTTGATTGGCTTTTTTCCGAGGGAATACATTGAGGTGAAACACTAATGAATGTCACTTTCGTTATGCAAGAAGATTCCAGTTCTGTTTTTATTATTATTCTGTTCGAGGGGATCGTTTATCGCACAGTGCCTGTACAGTTCGCGCAAAACTTTATGAGCTCTCTGAAGTTAGGCCCGAGTACGTAACTGCGCATGGTACAGTTGAGCGCACAATCATTATTGTAAGATTTAAAAAAAACATAGTACATTTATGCCTATCACAAAGTATTTAGATTTTAGGTATTTTTACGTGCAGTAAGTTATTAGAACAAACTGGTAGGTATTTATTTAAGTAAATTAAAAACTTAAATATAAAACTTGTGCATTTATTTATATATGTTTGGCGACGTAGCACATTAAAGCGTCCGCGAGGCATATCTAATTAAACCTAAAAGTTCGATAACAGTAAGAAACCACAGTAATAGAACAAACAAATAACAAATACAATATAACGGTGACAAAACTTAACAACAACAATAACAGAAACAAATAAAAATAACGAAAACAAATAACAGTAAAAAAAATTACAATAGGAATGAAAATTAATTGTTGCACTCGACTGTACTTTCGTCTACAACGCGCGCAAGTGTTGTGTACGAACTAGGGAATCGAGAACCGGTACCGATTTTAAGAACCGGGATTTTCGGGATTTCGCAAAATGTCACCGGGATTTCCCGGGATTTTCGGTACTGACATTTTTTTATAAAAATGTTCCTAAAAGCTGTTTTTTTAAAGGGAAATGACAAAAACTACTATTTTATGTGCAAAATCAAATATATATTTATGAACACTGTTAAAATCAACAATATTTTTCGTTTAACGAAAGTAATAAAACACAAAAAAGTGTGTTTCAATCATAATATGTTACAAAAGTATTACAAACATTCAAAATAAAGACCTTCAGAGTATCACTAATGTGATATGTGTAATATTACATGGATGAAAAAAATTTCGGAATGGAAGTCCGTCCAAAGCCGTCATGCGAGAAATCACAGTTTCTAATGATGGGTTAGAATCTGATGAGAAAAAGTCTGTCAGTTTCCTTTTTTTTAGGTTTTACTTCTTTGCTCGTCGATGGAACCGCAAAATCTTTAATGCTGCTTTGCGACTGCGCTAGCTGCTCATTAACTGCCTCAGCTTTATTAATTTCATAATGTTTGGTTTTGATGTGTTTTTGTAGTCCACTTGTGCTTCCTCCAGTACATTTCAAAACACGTTGGCACATTATACATTTTGCAGATTTTTTATCCTTAGCGCGAAGAAAATAGTGCCATACCGACGACTTGTCATTGGCCTTGCTGTTGATTGTTTCGAAATCCATTCCCTAAAACCAATTATAGGTTAATTTAATATGTGATGAGCATTATATTTGCATCTAATTTACTATATTATATTTACTACGTTGCATTAGCAGGTAAAATATGAAAACAAAACATCTACTAGATGACATAATATAGATAATCCAGGCTTTAATTACAATTGGTATACAAAAGAACGAAATTCCTAGAATCCCCGGTCGGTTCCTGATAAGGAGATAATAAAAGTAGGCAACTGCAGTAGTTCTCACAAATTTTGACATCTTATTAATTTTATTTTATTTAAAAATAGCGCAATGCGACGCAGAACGTATGCGGATAGGGATACGGTATATGTAAAACGAACATAGAGAAACCTAAACCAACCAAAATTTACTTGATTTATTTGATGATACCTACTAGAAAGAGTAACAACAATAATAATAACAAGAAAGAAGAGTAATTAACATAAGAATTTAATTTTATCTGTTAAAAGTTATTTATACCTATAACAGTTGTGATTAATAATATTCTTAAAAATATTTAATTCAGTGTGTACTTAATACTTACCACAATCAATACATTTGAAGTTCACGACAAAAAACACCGAAAATCAGATTTTTATCTAAATTCATTATGATAACTTTGCTTTGACATACATTCATATACAGTTAAATAGTATGGCTTACTGACGTATGTGTATTATCTCCAGGGACAAGGTGCTGTTCCGCCCCAACGCAGCGGTGCGCAACACATTCTTCTTGATGAACATCAACGGAGTGCAGATGCATGAGCTGTCTGCTAACACTGCTGCAGAGTATACCACGTGAGTACAGTGTTTTTAACTAGATGGCGCTGTGTGTAAAGGCTCGGAATATACGTTTATTATAATATCTCTCTCTCTCTCTTGAGTCGTACTTCCTCATGACTGAGGGTCTTGACTCCCCCGCAGGATTAAATCGATTGTCTCGCAGTCTATCTGGTTTACCAGTAATAAGTATCTTGGAGTCATATTCCCTTATGACTGAGAGTCGAGTCTCCCCCGAGTATGTATAATAACCCTAAGTATGATATTCCAGTTGGGTGAAGCACATCCAGGACGCCCCCTTGGCCAAGCTGACCGAGTTGAAGCCAGCCACCAACACTCCCTCGCACCACGCCACCAGGTCACACGACGACTCCGGTGAGTACCTCCTTACTGAGGGTCGTGACTCCCCTTATTTATTTATTTATTATTAAATTCAAAAACATACAATAGGTATGATAACTTTACACCCTAGGCTGCATCAATGCATCAACAAACATCAAAAAAATTAAAATTAACATCAGGCAAACTGTAGTCAACGTAAACCTATACCGCGTAAAAAAAGGTACTTACAGTTTACACCAAAACGCACATTATGTTATAACTTCCAGATATACTTACATATATTTTACAATACCGAGCTTTATAAAAGCTTGGATCACAAAATAAATTTTACACAAAAATGTAACATAGAATTAAATCTAGTATTGAATATATCAACTTCAGGGATTTGATCGTTGATCGTTGAGTAGATCTAAGGCATGTACCATGGATGAATGTATACAAGTGACTTTGATGACTCCTATGTGCCAGCCACTCGTTGTGTTCTCTGTACTCTATACTTAGGGTCGTCACTCCCCTGCAGTAGTTACCCTATATTATAATTTACCATCTGACATTATATCATATCACCCAATTCAAAATAAACTGACAAAACTCTTATTAGAGAAATGCTATTACAAAGTACAAGACTATTTGGGACCTCAAATATAACTGTTGTGATAATATATTAATTGATTATGTGAGTACACCCGACAGGGTATAAACTAGAGATACATACTTGGAACTATTTTTAAGACCAGTGTAAAGACCAGTGTACTAACATTACTGAGTATTACTATGGGGAAGTTTTATTTGGAAAAGTATAACGTGGTGAGAGTTTTCCACGGAAGACATAATGCTCTCGGATTTGTACTCATTTCGGATAAAATTCCTTTAGGTTTCTTAACTAGGTTTTCTTTTACACTGAGAAACTAGTGCAAATCCACACATAATTTAAAAAACAAGTTATTAGTGTGAGGCAGTATTCGAACCAGTATACGTCAAGATGTAAAACAGACGTTTACACCACACTCGCTTACAACAAAGAACACATAACAAAACATGATTTTAAAAACCAAGTCTCACAATTTTGTTTTTCTTCCGTAAAAAGTTGTGGAATCCATTTAATACCAAGTCGGTTATTAATTGTGACTTGGTTTGTAGTCACGCTAGAGTCTATCTAATATAAAAAAAAACATATCATTTATAATTAATTTTTCAGGAATAAACGTGTCCCGAAACCCCTCGGATGCGTCCGAGAAATCAGAGAAGTCTCACTTCACGGCTGACGAAGAGAGCGAGCGAGACAGAATATCAGCGGAACGAAGCTCCGTCGAGAGGGAGCGGGACAGCAACACTGAGGAGGATAAGGAGAGGAGTGTGGAGAAAGAGAGTGTGGAGAAGGAGCAAGTGAGAGAGGAGAAGGAGGAGGTGGAGAAGGAGGAGAGGCATAAGTGAGTACTTTTTTAATCTAAAGAAAAATATATGGTAAAGAAAAAGATTGAACGTTTTGATGAAATAAAATATGATCCCATTTAGGAAATTCGTTGCCAAAACATGAAAATGTCACTCACACTGAAATGAATGTCAATGTCACATGAATCAGACTGATATTAAAATAGTATCATATTGCTTTGAATATTTTTTACTCTAAATTTGCTCTTAGGTTCGCCTCCACACGGGGTCAACCCCACACATGATCTAGGATTTAAACATTTTTTTTGTTACTTTTCTTGGTTCATGTCTCTTCATTCATACGTAAACTTAAAGTTTGATTTTCGTTTACTCTGAACTTTAAAAATATTGACCGTTTTATAAACTTGCATCCCCTATTTCACCCCTTTAAAAGTGGCATTTCCAAAAATCCTTTCTAAGCAGATGCCTACGTCGTAACATCTACCTGCATGCGAAATTTCAGCCCGATCCGTCCAGTGGTTTGGGCTGTGCGTTGATAGATCACTATGTCAGTCAGTCAGATACCTTTGAGTTTTATATATTTGAGCCACATGACGCCCCTTTCCCCCGCAGGCCGCGGCGCCCCACCGAAGGCCGCATCGTGACGCACTCGCTGCAGGCCGCGCCCGCGCTGGAGCCGAGCGCCGCGCTGCAGGTGGCGCCCCCCGCCGCGCTGCACGCCGCCACCGCCGTCACCGCATACACGCACCATGGTATGTAGCCACGTTCGACCCTTGCAGTGGCCCATTCGAAAATAACTCAAGAAAGTTGTAAGAATAAATGAAATACATAAAAATAATTCGTTGTAATAACCGGCTAGCAATTCGCTACTCCGTGCTGACTCGTCCTCCTGATGATGGAACCCGCAGTGTTCCGAAACATGTCGAGTTAATTTTCGACATTAATTTTGACGTAGGTAAGTGCTAGCCGGTTATTACAACTAAATTTAATCATGCCTTACGGGAACTACATAAATATTCTCATGTAAAAGAATACCAAGACAAGTACATACCCTATGTTGCCAAAATATCTGATCTCACAACGAGCTAAGTAGCAAAATGCACAATATTTCATTTCCATTTTTTTTTCATTCGCATCTGGGTAAAGACTCTGGCTTTGTAACACAGTCTCACGACTAGCGCAAGGCTTAAAAATTTTATTACGTCAGTAAATATTTTTGTATTTGTATACTCGTTCAAGCACTTACACATAATCACTCAAACATTCTTACTCATAACCATTTATACACACACACACACTCACACACACACACATACACTCACATAATAACAAAAAAATAGGCTAAGATTATACTTTTTAAATATTTTTCTTTTTATTTCTTAATTTCAATTTAAATTTTGTATAGCTTTGTTTCCGTTAGATGAGTTTTCCAACCTCCTAAAAATCTGTTTCCCTGAAGGAATCAGCTGCTACAACACGAGAGACTACTTTCTCTCAGCGCAGCAGCTGCTCGACATACTTTTTGTATTCTAAAATGACCTATTTTAAATAAGATTATAAATAAGTGTAAATATTATAAGAATTTGTGTGTCCAATAAACATTTTTTTTATTATTATTATTATTTATTCGCAGAGCGTCTCCGTCGCCTGGATGACATAATCGCGCGCTGCCTGCGAGCCAAGGCGTCCATAGTGGCAGAGTTACTACATGTACCCGAGGCACATCACTCACAGATGGCGGATTTAGCAGTCGCTGAGGCTTTGGGACAAGTCGGTTAGTATTCTTTACCGACTTCAAAAAAGGAGGTTATCAAGTCTTCTGAAAGTTTTTTTACGTATATTAATGCAGTTTTGGACTAATTTAGGAATAAATAAAATAAATAAATAAATATTTCGGGACATTGCACACAGCGCCATCTAGCCCCAAATAAATAAAAAAAAATAAACACAAATGGTGAATATCTCCCCCATCTGAGGTTCGCCGACGATATTTCAATCGTAATTCAAAATGTTATGTGTAAACTTGCTCCTTATAGCAGAATAAATGGCTTTTATTTTTTTATAATGCAGTATCAATTTTATTTTACTAGTATGGCAACAAGTAACAAAAGTGGGACGGAATACTATAAAAAAACATAGTGAAAAAAGACAAAAATAATCCGCACAGCGGGATTTGAACTTACGGCGATAGATTGACTGTCTGCGAGCCAAAGCTGTCTACAGTGTTATATTGATAAAAATAATGCGCAATGTGAGAATTGAATCCACGACCATATATGTATTGTGTGTATGTTAATTGCACTTTGACTCTCTCTCTTGACTCCTATTTCCTCATGACTGAGTGTCGTGACTCCCCAGCAGAATTAATTAGTTGGGGGAGTTCTCTTGTGCAAATACATCGTGGTGGGCGCCCAAATCCTTCCTCGGATGACACGTGTCCTCGGATATTGTGGTCCTCAAACATATCGGTTTCTTCGCGATGTTTTCCTTCACCGTTAAGCGAGTGCAAATCCACACATAACTTATAAGTCATTGCCGGAATCGAAGGAGGGTCTGGATGAAAGCAGACCCTGGAACCGCTGAGCCACACTCGCACTTTAACTAGCATACCTACAACTACTTCCAGATGTATCTCGCGAGCTGCGCGCGGCGCGCGGTGTGTCTCGCTCCAACAGCACGGAGGAGGACAGCGCGCCTGATATGCAGCAGCTACTGCTGGCTGCGTGCACGCAAGGTGATTCATATACTTTTTTATATATTTTTCTACTAGTGGGTGCTCGCGGCTTCGCTTGCATTATTAGCAGTAAAACTTGCATCCCCTATATCACCCCTTCCAAAAATCCTTTCTTGGCGGATGCCTACGTCATAACATCTACCTTCATTCCCAATTTTAGCCCAATCCGTCCAGTGGTTTGGGCTATGCGTTGATAGATAACTATACCAGTCAGTCAGTCAGTCACCTTTGAGTTTTATAAATCTAGATTTTATTGACTGGAGTCGTATGTTGAATTTTTGAAGCGCTCGTAGCTCAGCTAGCGGAGGCAATCGCTTGCTAATTGTACACCAATGTTAAGCAAATGACGACGCGGTCTGTCCATGGACTGTGATCAATATGTGGTATCGTACGTTGCCGTGTGCCATATGGCACTTTCAATGGTAGGTCCCATTATGTTTAAAGTGCAATTGTCGCTAATCCAGGTCAGAGGCTCTGAGGCTGGTTTGGAAACCTTAAACACCAGATTATTATCATACTTAATAACACACAAATCAAACAAAGAATTCGCTGCTCGACCGCCGACCGCGTCTGGCCGAAGCCAAGCTAGCTCCGATTAGATCCAGCCCCGACCGTTTGTCAGACTACCAAACTTACTTATTTTTTTTGCATCGTGTTCTATTTAAATTCACCAAAGATTAGCTTAATGTTATGTATATTGATCATTCGTTCAAAAGTGTCATTATACGTACTAATCATCATATATGTTTGTTTGCAGCGAATCAACTGACGGCGCTGGTCCGGCAGCACCTGTGCGTAGACGAGGCGAGCGCGGTGGCGGCGCGCGCGCGCTGCGACGCCTGCGCGCGGGGCCGGGGCAAGCATGGTGAGGACACTAGTCTTAACACCAGTTATATAGAATAAATATTAAAATTATTTTATTTAAAAAAAATGTGGCTATACATGTCTTAGGAACTTCCTAGTTACCATTAAGCCTTTATAAGAAGGAAAAGAAATGACTCTCCTGGAGTTATGTATTGTGTTCTTCCACTTATTTATTTATTTACCGTATTCGTATACACCGCCTGTTTATAATTCTGAATCATGTCCAACCAAAGGTCAAATGCAGCAAGAAGAGTCGAAGCCGCCTAACGTGCATTAACTTATTTTTTTTTTAATTTATTTCATCACGTTATTTTTTGGAGCGCAATTCAGTAACGTTACAGTAGAGTTGAAGTCGGTTTTTGCTTTTGATTAAAATAATTATTACATGTCACTTTTTTGATCGTTTCTTTTCGATTATTTTTTTTGTTTTAGTAGTAAGTTAGTAACTATGGTTATATATGTAATTTTTTTCCTACTGATATTAATTTTTAGTTATTTATTTATACTTTTTATTTCAGCGGAGCCAGTGGCTTTCGACCCGAGTGTGTCAGACGAGGACCCTCTAGCGGGTCTGGAGGAGCCCCGCCTCGACGACACGACGGGGAGTGAGCTCTCGCACTGCGACCCGCTCGACCCCGACGATGTTATAGGTATGAACTCCTCATTATTGAGGGCCGGGACTCCCTCGCTTAATATTTACGTTTTGTGTGATATTCTGGACCAATTTGACAGAATAATGATAGAATAAGTGTGTGTATGTGTGTCTTTATATTTTTTTTTACTAACAGATGAACTAATAAAAGTGGGTTGTAAAAGACTGGCGAACTAATTTTGATGACTAGAATATTCCGACCGTTCTAAAAGCTTTTGACGTGACTTAACTGATAGTATAAAAACAAAGCGTTCATCTTAAAATCACATTGCCCTACGCTCTGTTGTGACGTCAAAAATCCACATACAAAAGAACAAATACACTGATGATAATGATGATGATGATGCATTCTAAGCCGATTTCGGCTCCGGCGAACGTATTTCCTACGAGTAAGTTACTGTGCATCCTAAATAATCACATGACTAATATACCCTATTTCATGTGAGGATGCCGTTTGCATATTTATATGTACCTGATGTTCAAAGGCGGTTTAGCTTTGAGGAAATTCCTTTTCTCGTCTAGATCGCGCCTTCGTTTGTTTTTGTAAATAAAACAATACCTACTACTTTTATAACATTATGAAATTATTTGTACTCCAGAAAGCAGCGCGTCCGCGGCGCTGCTAGCCAGGCAGCTGGTGTCCCCCTCTGCCGGGCTGCAGCACACCCTCTCCCGGCTGCTGGCGGGCGCGGGGGGCTGCGCGGGGGGCGCCCTGCGCGCCGAGCTGGCCGCGCTGCGGGACTGCAACGACAGCCTGCGCGCGCGCAGACACGGTCAGTACACGATACACGAACTCGATTGATGCTGTGAACTTGCGGCTTACATATAAACAGACTAGTTGGTACTCGCGGCTTCGCTCGCATTAAGAAGTAAAATTTGCAGCCCTTATTTCACGTCTTTAAAAGTGGCATTTCCAAAAACTCTTTATTAGCGGATGCCTACGTCTTTACATCTACCTTCATTCCAAATTTCAGTTCAATTTGTCCAGTGGTTTGGACTTTGCGTTGATAGATCACTATATCAGTCAGTCAGTCAGTCCCCTTTGAGTTTTTTATATTTAGATTAGATTTGATGAATTATAAGTGCAGAAATAAATATACAATAATAATTTCTAATAATCATAAAACATTTATAATACTACAAAATTAACAGTCAATTGCAGTCATTATAAATATTTTATAAACATTCGTCTATTCCTATTGCAATAGTAAATCCCACTATATTAAATTATAATAGTCTTTAATTTGAAAAAAATCGTCTATACTATAGAAAGCCTGTGAACGAGCCAGGTATCAAGTCTATTTTTGAACACACTATCGCTGAAGGAATTTCCAATTACTTGCGGTAATATTGTAGTAGTAGCAGAAATCAGTTAATCAGTGCTGCCACTATTCAATGGCTGAGCCGCAGATCCTTGACAAATTATACTTTGATCTGATTAAAAAGTAATTAGTATCAGTTACTATCAATTGATATTGAACCTATTACTCAAATATATTTTATATAATTAGGTAGATAAGAAGTAGATATGTGGTATGTTTCAACTATGATGCTAAATTAACAGCTATTCACGTGTATCAAATAAGCCAGAGATACATTTTTACTAGTATCCTGAATAGGACATTGAATGCGCAAGGAGAGACCTGGGATATGTGGGAAGAATCGGAATGAAAAGCACAAAACCAAGACAATTTTATTTATTCCTGAATAGGCTACTTTTTGTGCCAGACTAATCGCTAATTAAACGCAGGCCAATAATGTTTTGTTCTCTGAAACACCATTCCTATGTATCTCATGACTGTATAAAGTAAATAAATAACATAAATATTCCAGGACATTACACACATCGCCATCTAGCCCCACACTAAGCAAACGCTTGTGTCGTGGGTACTAGATAACGAATATAATACTTACATACTTTTCTTTTTTTGTAAATACATACTTATTATACATACTAACGACCAGACTCAAAACAAGTAATTATAAATTTTAAATTTCATAAATACTTGTGTCAAGCGAGAATCGAACCCGCAACCCCTAAATTAGAAGTCAGAGCCACTCCTAACGCCATTATCAATAGCTTTCCAAATATTGTTGTTTTTCTTAATTTACAACAACGGTCAAGCGTATCTCCTGACCTGGCCTCGCCGACTGACGCAGCGATCGCGCCGTGCCCGTACTACCTACTTGGTACATAAATAAAAGAAACAAAATCTTCAAAAAAGCGTATTTATTCAACAAAATTGAAAGCCATCATTCTGTAACTTTTCAAATGTTATTTTTATTTCTTCACTTTTTTAATTTAGAACGGTCCTGCGTACCTCCTGCAGTGCGCCTCTACCGCCGACGCGGCCATCGCGCCATACGAGTAGTAGCTGGTAGGGACCCAGTGGACCTGAGCAGGGATACCGGAGTCGAAACCGCTGTTCGTCAGCTGGTTGTTGAAGTTGAAGTAGGCACCTAGAAATTATGAAAAAAATATTTATTAACAGCCTGTATAGATAGAGGTACCGACATACCAGTTATTAAAAAATATTTAAAAGAATAAAATTTCGACAGTCGTGAACGTAAATCACATTGTATGTAATTTACGTTTGTTCTTTTCTGTAATGTTAAAAAAAGAATAAGAAACACTACAACTTGTACGAGTAGAGTTTTGGTACTGCGCTATCTAGTAACTTCACGGTAAATCTGGGTTTAATTTCATTGTTTTGATACAGTGTTTTTAAAGCCCAGTAGTAATTTTTGTAGCTTACTTTTTTACAAGTCGCTGAGCTACCAAAACAAGTGTCCATAGGTTACGCTGCTTATGAGGCGGCCGTGCTGTCTGCCTATTTAATACTTCTTTCTGAGTAAAATTAGTAAATTTGTGCTACAGTGCCATCTAGCGAGCAAGTGGTATAACTACTTACCAGCAGGGTTAGGAATGGGAGCGGAAGCCCAGCCCCAGGCGCGGCGGCAGTTGATGAAGGCGTTCCTCTCGGAGTAGATGCGAGCTCCGATCCACACGCCGATGCCGTAGCTGCTGATATCGGTGTACAGGTTGTTGAGGACGTGGTTCTGAAAAAAAAACATTAACATACAATAGTTTGTATAAAAATCGAGTTGGGTTGATGTATTGTTGAACTTCTGTGTTTGAATTTTCTATTGGTGATCTTAGTTTTGGGATATTCATTGTTTTTTATCTGATCTTAATGAATATAGGGCGAATAAATCTTTACCTACGTTTTAGATGGCTTTGTTTATCAGCGCCATCTAGTGAACTAAAAGTAATCTAAATGTTGTGGTAGGTACTTTGATAGTGTAGTATTTAAATAAGTATTGAAGGTAGTTCAATAAATCAGTTATTGTCTGCACTTACGCTTTCACTTACATCAAAAGACTAAGTAACCTCATCCTATCAGACGAGGGAGCTGTACATCAGCGCCATGCAACGAACTAAAACTTAACTATAACCCGGTCACATTATCTCGAAACCTGGCGTCGATGACTTCACGTCGCGTCGGCGCTCTGATATGGTCCGCTAGCATCCAAGCACCCTCTAGTAGGATCTAGCAACGAGTGCTAACCGTACTGACGCGCCCCGTTGCGAGCGCGGGGAGGTAAAAGGAGAACGGTGCGGGTGGTTTCCATTCCAGCGAGGTCTCGAGATAATGTGACCGGGTTGTAAGTTACGTTACTCGTTGGACGAGGGAACGGTCTAGTAGTTTAGAGCCATCTAGTGATACGAAGGTAAATAAATATTTCGGGACATTGCACAAATCGCCATCTAGCCCCACTACATCTAGCTACACTAAGCAAACGCTTGTGTCGTGGGTACAAGATAACGAATATAATACTTACATACCTACTTTTCTTTTTTTGTAAATACATACTTATATGTACATACAAACGACCAGACTCAACACAATAAGGATTATAAATTTTGAAATGCATAAATACTTGTGTCACGCGGAAATAGAAACCCGCAACCCCTAGATTGGAAGGCAGAGTCACTACCAACTAAGCTAACAAGTGAAGTAGATAGCAACCTCAGCCCATCTGACGAGGGGGTTCCTCTGCACGGTGCCCTGGAACCAGTTGAGGTACCAGGTGGTCTTGAGGCGGCCGATGTCGGAGCCGCCGGTGTTGTCCCCGGCGCCCACCAGGATGTTCATGTTGTGGTTGCGGAAGATGCAGTTGGAGACCGACACGAAGTTGGCGCCGCCGTACACGTTCAACTGCGGAGTAAGTACACGTTGTGCTTGTCATGTGCAATGTGTAGACAATATAATATATCTGCGATCGTAACTTATGGAAAAATAACGGTTCGCTTTTACCTTAATTGTTCGTACCGCAAAGTTGTGGAACTCCCTCTGTTCCCCACGCACTATAATCTGGCGATCTTCAAAGCGAGAGTGAATCGGTTCTTATCGGGTAAGCACGCTCCATCTTAGGCCATAGCCTTTGCTTACTATCAGGCAAACTATGGGCAAGTGCAAACCCGTTCTAGTTAAAAAAATACTAACATACTATTAAAAACTACAAAATAAAAAGCTCTTAGAAAAGCCTATAATGTTAAGTGATTCAGCGCACTGGCAGAAGGCAGCGCCGCATACTGGCCGCTTTACCATGTTTGATGACGAAATATGGAAGTTTGTAACATTTGAAGGGCTTGCGGTTGTGTCGCTTTCCATTTCTACATCTATGTGTTGCAATATCCTAAAACTGCATGCTACCCCAATAATGACGCGGTTACATCATTCTATACTACCTTTACGTATTGCTGGTACACGTTTAATGAGAATTTATTCCAAATATTTTCAAACGAAGACAGTTATTCATTTTTGTTAAGGTATGTAAAAGCGCCTCCCGGCACAATTGTCGTTAAATCAATCTCTAAATTACCTCTTGGATTTTTTATTGTGACATAAATGTCTCAAACAGCAACCGGCACAGATTCCTTACCAGACCGTTGTGTCGGCGCTGGTTCTCAGGAGTAGCGGCTGCGTTCCAGGGGTCGTCAGACATGGTGCAGTGGTTGACCCACACCTGCGTGGAGCCGTCGATGGCGATGTTGTCGATGGTGGAGTACGCGCCGTTGACCATGCTGATGATACCTGGACACCAAAGAGTTCTATGGCCTTAATCGTTTTTATGGTTACTCCTATTCAGCTTGTGTTAAAACTAATTTGAAATAAAAAAGAGACGCACGTACGAGATTAAGTTTTGTCTTTAAATGGTAAATGGCACCACCGTTTTAATTTGTTTCCTGTAGGAAATACCACTAGGTTGGTGGACTGCCTTACAAAATCTGTCAATTTGGAGCGCGCAACGTTCTTCACAAATGGATTTTCTTTTAGTTTTCTCCAATAAATTAATTCTGCTTGGGAAGTCACAACTGTCAGTAATGAGGAGTGCGACTCAAGGAGGAGAAACACTCACCTCCGTTGCCATTGGGCTGTTCACCGGGAGCGTACGAGAGGGCGTTGTGGATGTAAAGCTGCTCGATAATAACTTGAGTCACCTGGAAAATGAGATGTGGACACTTACGACAATCTCTCATTTATATATGACTACATACATCATAACCACGTATAACATAATTTAATCGATTGCGAGACTTGCGAATAGTGATGATTAATTTCCATATCTACTGACAAAAGCGAACTTGTGATATGGCTCTTGAACTTTGAGTATTCCTGGTTTAATAAGTATAAATTCCACCTTTTTAACATATTAGTGTCATAGTTTCTTCTGGAACTAAACTTCAGTAAATTTAAATGGTTCATATGAATAGAAAGATAGTAATAACTTTATTCTAGATTTTTTATTATCCTTCCGTAACTAGTTAGTTAATATTAGGTAGGTTTTTGTAGCCCTTTATAGCCGGCGGGTTACAAAATGGCTTTATTCACAATAACAGGTAATTAAATAAAAACAAGGGAAAGAAAATACCAAACATAGATACTACTTCTAACTACTACAAAATAATTAACACTTTTAACATCTTCAGATCAGTACGACGAACTGTTGCTCCGTTATGTCGGGAGAGCGGAACAAACAGACCAAAAAACACACTTATATAGTATCAGACCCGTACTTATAAGTGTAACTCCACCGTCAAACAAGCAAGAAGTCAGCGGGGCGTCACCGGTCCAACTGTCTGTTCAACGGAACTCTCTACCTGGAGCCCTGTTCCGAGAAAATTATAACCCAGGGGTCTACAAATCTAGAGTAAATAGGTTTCTTCTAGGCAAGCGTGCTACGTCTTAGACTATAGTGGTGCTTAACATCAGGCAGGCTATAGTCAAACGTAAGCCTATTTCGTGTTAAAAAAGCTGTTTAAATGTACGTACCCCGCGAACCAACAGTCCACCTCCCCTGATGGTGGAGCCGCCTCCAGCGACGGTGGTCCAGGAGCCCACGTTGAGCCTGACCCCGGGGGAGCCGTTGAACAGGACAGTGAGGTCGATGTTCCCGCGGACTGCCACGATGCGGCGGTCGTTGCTGTTCAGGGCGTCTCTGCAAATGACAATTAATATAATAATCCAGCGATCTTCAAAGCGAGAGTGAATCGGTTCTTATCGCGTAACTACTCTCCATCTTAGGCCATAGCCTTTGCTTACTATCAGGCGAACTATGGACAAGTTCGAACACTTTAAAAAAAATGTCAAAGGAAACATGAAAACATATATGAAACATTTCTAGAGTCTTAAAACCAATTGTGAGTTTTTGTCTAGGCAAGCGTTGGTGTAAAGTTTTCTGCATATAAAGCAATCCAAGGATCTTAAAACCCATAGTGAGATTTTTTCTATACAAGCATGTTATGATTGAGCACAGTGTTTCTTAATATCGAGCAGGCTGTAATAACCGTGAAGTTTTCGTGTGGTTAAAACATCTATTGCAGACCGAAAATTTGACTCAGAAACAGAATATCCGTTGTCTGGCCTCCGTGGATCTCGAGATTTTAACAAGGTGCGGTGTTGGTAAAATCTCGAGATCCACGGAGGCCACGTTTGTTAGGAGGTGAGGTGTAGCGGTGGTATATGGAGGAACACACCTAAAAACCATTAAGTTTGTTGTTTGATGTCGGTTAAGGAGCAGTCGCAGCGGAAAAACACTACATATTTCTCCAAAGTTTCAGATACAAACTACTAACAACTAAAAAATGCACGCCAGTCTTCCTTTATCACAGAAGCAACATTAAACCGACGAATGATGCCAGAATTGTAACTTTGCTAGAGCACATCTGTAGACTTCTTTGGCTTAGCTATTAGACCTCTCGCATACAAAGTATTACCATGTACTAAATCTGGCTCTCTTATCTAACCTATTCAAAGTGGCTCTCTTCCAAGGAGCCCCTGAGCCCCCTTACCTGAGCGCCCAGGCGTCCCAGACGGTCCACGTGGCGCCCCCGTTGCCGCCCCAAGTACCCCCGTTCATGGCGGCGAAGCCAACCTGTCCCCACGGCACGCGCGCCTGCGTCGCATTGGGGCCCTGGTAGTAGAAGTCACCTTCGCGACCTGGAATACAGATATTGTGATTAGTTTTTTTCGTGTACAGAATCCAAGGCTTTCCACATAGTGTTTTTACATTGACATAGCTAGATCCATACACGCAACTCGGCGATACGTTCTGTATCGCAAGGGTGTGCCAAAATGTACATATCTTCTTTATATCCTGTTTAATTTTAATTGGTCATTGTGATTGGTTAATTGCCTTCGGTGATAGTCCATCTCTTTCTTTTGAATAGTGTTTCCCCGTGACTGAGGGTCGTGACTTCCCCGTAGATCTTACTCATTCAGGGAAGTTTTTCACCCACAACGATGTGGTCGTGGGTGCCTAGATCCTTTCGCAGAAGACACAATTCCTCGGATTTTGTGGTCCTCAAACTTAGTCCACACTGGCTAAAGGTCTCTCCCAATCCTTTCCAATTTTTTACATCCTGGGCCAGCTCCTTTCATTAGGTATGAAATTAAATCTACCTTGCTTACTACACAAATGAATACAATTGTTTTGTAAAGTATTTAATCGCTAATTTTGATTGTAATCAGCCGGTTGCAGCCCCATCTGACTAATTTATTATTAATCTATATTGAATAATCTTAATATCAAAATATAATTGACGTCTATTTATCAATAATTGTATTTGTATAATTTATTATCTTTTAATCCGATTCTACAATATTTAAAAACATCGATAACGTCTATACTCATTTGTAGTACGATGTTTGATAATTACAGGAAAATTATGCGAAGGTATTATCATAGCATAGATATGACATAAACAGTGTAATATTGCTGTTTTGTGCAATCACAATGGTTTTTAATACTTTGCTACTATGAAATTGATTTTTACCACAGTTCTAATAAAATATACCATTCATGCCAACAAAACCATCCTGTAAAAAAGCCAGGTCTCGCAGCTCAGTTTTCTACCGGAAAACTTGTGAGATCCATGTAATACCAAGTCGATTAACTTATTTTGTCCCCATTTAAGGGACCTTCTCTCTTAAGTTATTCCGTAAATTATTATCATATCAATATCTACTAAAAATCTTTAACGTTTTAAAAAAATAAAAACGGATAAAAAATAAAATTAAAATTATTTTATAATAACCGTGACCTATGTAGTACCCACGTCGCAAGCGGTTTTTTGCTTAGTATGGGACTTGATAGCGCTGCGTGAAATGCCCCGGATATTTTTTATAGAACGCGACCGAAATTGCTTAGCGCTGCTAATAATAAAATAAAAATGTTATATTTACCCAAATCGATCTCCCTGTCAATCGGTATGGCGGTGACTGCCAGCACCGCTGTGGCGAGAACTAGGAACCACTTCATATTGATAAGGTCGTAAGGACACTGCTAGGAGTAAACACTTGCGACCTTTTTATATGGAGACTTGACAGGGTGGATTAGAAGATAATATTTTTGTACTTAATCTAATTAATGTGTTTAATTAGTGAAAAGGTTCTGTATGTTGAGACTGTTATGTGTCAATACTTACAGAAACATCATTGCATGGTGTTTTTCATCCGATTGCAAAAATTGCTTTTCATATTGTTTCTTGCCCTTTTTATTATGATATATATATCTGTTTCAGTTTTACTCGTATCTGTATAAAATGTACGTTGAAATCTTGACGATGGGCACAAGAATTCGCCAATAAAAGCAGAAATCTGAACATAGAAGATATTAGAACAAAATGGTTTGGGTGTACTTTGAATCCATAAAAAACCCGTTTCAGCTGTTTTTAGATTTTGTCTGTTTATCTGTTTATTTAAACGCTCATAATTCAGAAACGGCGGAACGGATCATCATGATTTTGGCTATGTAGGTAGTATGAGGCCTTAGAAGTGTCATAGGCTTCTTATTATGTCAAAATAATGCGAGCGAAGCCGCGGGCGTGTACTAGTAATTAATAACGTCGTTTTTCAAGGTTTTTTATTAAAAAAAATTATGTTCATACATACATATTATGTGATAAAGCGATAATTAGATATTATTTTGGTTATGAAATGTTTCGCATATAACTACATATTGTTAGAAGTCAAGATATTTTACATAGATGAAGGATCTCTAAAAATGTGTATTAATGAAGATAGATTTACTCCACTATCAGCACATATTGATATGATTTTCATGTTTACGATTCATGAGTTTTTAATTGCTAATTTTCATAAGTAGCAAAGACTTTTTTTAAATAAATCCATAACAAATATATTTTACTAATCGTATATTTAATAGATAAACACCTTGAACTATTGTTTCTACATATTAGAGTCAATTTCCAAATCAATGCGTCCATTATTATTGTTAGATATGGATAAAATTTGAGAATGTAGCAAAATTTGCTACTTGTTACTAGTTTAAGTATATACATTTAGTGTTCTTCTTATCTATGCATAGTATATAATGAAGCTGAAGAGGGTTAAAAATCCGTACATAGAAGAAAATATAAGATAAAAAATGCTTTGGGTATGTTTTAGCAGTTTTTAGATTTCGTTCTGATTATCTGTTTGTCTGTTTATTTAAACGCTCATAACTGAGAAACGGCTTCACGAATCATCATGATTTTTGGTATGCAGGTAGTGGTAGTATGAAGCCTTAGAAGTGTCATAGGCTATTTATTCCGACATATACTGATTATCCCGAAATAATGCGAGCGTAGCCGCGGGCGTCCACTAGTATATATAATACCTACGTGTTATTATAATACCATAAAACAGCAGGGACCTACAATGTAAAAATACAATCTGAAGCGTATAAAAGGAATGCCACGTTTTGGCCACCCATCCAAGGATTGACCGCGTCGGCAGCTGCTGCTCATCAGCTATAAATAAAGTATGCCTACGATTAAAGAAAAAACATACGAGTAATAATACAATTTTTGTTGCTACTTAAATATTCAATCAATCATTATTAAAAATATTATATGCACATGTCGAATATTCATTCATTAGTAATCATAAATAATCAATAGATAGCCATCACAATTTATAATAACTTAGCACACTAAGCTGAGGCTTAAATAATAATGTTTCATGAAATGAAGGTATTTGATCAAATCTACTTTGTACAGGGTTATTATAAAAATGTTAAGGGTGGCTTTAGTATATTAATGCACCAAGAACGTTTGTTGTATAACTTTTAGAAATGAGCTATTTCTAGATCTCCAATTTTAAAAAAGTAGTACAAGAAAGCACAGTATGTGTTGCTAGCAGTAGATTAATCCGTATTTTGTACATGACGGGGCAAGTCCGGCGTGCTTGGGTGGCGCCATCTCTTAGCAACGTTTGTTGCTGAAATTAATTTGGTACTGGAAGATCGCTTATTCGCAAACAGCTGTTGTTTCATAACGTTAATCTATGATTTCTTTTAATTGTGTGTAAAGAAAAACCTGAAAAATATTTGTTATGTCGCTAAACTATGTAGCTAACATCGAATATAACATATTTGGTTCAGAATGTTTATTGAATTTGCAAAAAAAATCATTATAAAAAACTTTGTCTATGTAAATGAGATATTGAATATACTAGCTGATGCGCGCGACTTCGTCCGCGTGGAATAGTTATTACCATAAAAACGGTTCTAGCGAGTTAACCTTAAAACATAGACATATACTGTTGCAGACATTTTGTTAGATCATTTCAAGAGAAATAATTATTTCGTACACATTTTTTTGATATCTTGAACCATTTTCGCAACGCATGCAACCGAAGCCCTCAAAGACGAATAATTTTCCCCGTTTTTTCCACATTTTCTTTTGTTTCTTCGCTGTTATTAGTTGCAGCGTGATGTTATATAGCCTAAAGCCTTCCTTGATAACTGGTCTATCCAACACAAAAAGAACTTTTCAATTCGCACCAGTAGTTCCTGAGATTAGCGCGTTCAAACAAACAAACTCTTCAGCTTTATAATATTAGTATAGATTTGTCGCAATCATTTTAAGTAATAGTAGAATTTAAATTGTTAAAATAATTTATGAAATAAAGCAATCCTTAAGTTTTCAGTTACCAATAACTTTGTGTGGTAATCATTGCAATTAAAATAATTGAATAACATTATTCAGTAAGTTTTGGGATTTCCGTGTTATTGCAGATATGATCTTAGTGATTTTATTGATACAACACAAATAAATAAAGTAATATTTGTCAAATTAAGCGCGAAGCAAACACTGCCGTACAATTCGTTACTGGAACCATTTCGCCGCATTTGCAGGCCTCTATTTGAGAACCTCTGGATAAGACCAAAATGCAGAAATTTTCGTCATTCAGTAAGCTATAATCGGATATATAAAATCCAAAATTTTAAGTCTATAAGTCGTTTAGTTTCGAAGTTAAGCGAAAGCAAAGTTTCGCATCAATGACACTCTCATTCAAGATCATTAAAATAGAACTAGTGAGTACTAGTTCTTGGCCGTTGACTTGTACCCACCAACAAATAAAGTATCTCCAACGGCCAGTCACGTAACATTCACTATAATAATAAAGAAATCGCAGTAACGAACCTCAGACTCGGCACGACTTTGTCTAGATATAGATAGATACCTTTTAGAGATAAACCAGCAGCTCCATCGAGACTCGGCAAATTCGTACATATGTGTATAAAATATGTGATTGAAATAGATAACTGACAGTAATGTATGCAGGCATTGATTAAAGCCCAGTTTGTAACATCGCGGAATAGTTTGTTTATCTATTTGCGAGCGACAAAACTAGAATATTAAATGATTAGCGCCGTATGCAAGCTCGAACATACATAATACAGTAGTGTAGTTGTAAAGTAAAACTCAACGAATATTCAGTGATCTAAGACACTACCTTAAAAAATAAATAAAAAATAAATCGGTGTCTTGAACACAAATTACAATACAATACAAAATTATTTATTGACTGAAGGTATTACATAAAACCTTAAAAACTAATGTTTACATACTTAGTTACGATTTCTAGAAGGGTTTGTTAGAGTTCTTGTGAGCCCTGCACTAAGTTTACACTTGTATCGCAGGCACCCACTTCGCTTTGCTACAAGTTTTACTAAAATACGGTGCGGTTTTACTTGCTGTGTGTATAACAATATTGGTACATAACTTATAAAAGTTAAATTCTAGCTAACATTAGTATTAAAATAAAACTGGACTTTTTCTTTTATGGAAACTGTGTAAAAGCTTGAACTGGGTAAGATTAGGTTACAACTAGGGTTTTGAACTGTGTGTATGTGTGTGTGCGTAGGTATGTGTATGAGTGTATATGTATGTTTGCGTGTGCATGTAGAGAATGGAAGGAAGAGAGTGGGAAGGGTTGTCTTTACTGTACTATCTTAAGTATATCTTCTGTTTCAGTGTGAGTGAGAGATGATAAATATTCTTGTATGATTGTTTTGCATTCTTTTACAGTTTTTTCGTTGATTTTGCAAAGTTTTAACATTCTATTATATATAAAAGGAAAGCGAAAGTCTGGGAGACGCTGTGCGAAAGCTGTCTTTACTCTGGATTGTACAGCGCAAGGGGGTCTTCTTCTAGGCGAACCAGTTGTCGTCTTCACGAGGGCGCTTCTATGCATTGCAAGCGTTACTTTTTTAATGTACAGTTGCCTCACGCGTAATACTCCTGTCTCTGTGTAAATCTCGTCTGTGGGATATCTATATGGTTTTTTCAGCATAACTTTGAGGACAGCTCTTTGAGCTCTCTCCACTTCCATCATATTGGTAACACCGGCTCCTCCCCATGTGGTGATGCAATACGAGAGTATTGACTCACAGAGACATGTATAAACTATGCGAAGTATTTGTTTAGTTGCACAGCTTCTTAAAGCTTTCATGACGTGAATTAATTTTCTGACTCTTTTAGATAGGAGTGTAATGTGTTCCTTGAACGTGAGACGTTCGTCAATTATTACACCTAAATATTTAATAGATTGGGCTCTAGAAATCGGTATACAATTACAAGCACTACTATCACATGAGTGAACTTTCAGTATTAGCTGGGATTTCGGTTCCGACGCCTTGGTTTTATGGAAACATATATACTTTGTCTTGGTAAGATTCAAGGTTAGCAAATTTTTGTCTAGCCATCGTTTAATGTTGATCATTCCCTTTTCTGCTTTCTTAAATACTTCTTTCCAACTCCTTGAGTGGAACAGGGCTAAGGTATCATCCGCGAAACAGATTAGTTCGGTTTCTGTTTCAGGTGTATTTGCCGTGTGTATGTCGTTAATATATATAATAAAAAGGGTAGGGCCAAGAACGCTTCCCTGTGGTACGCCAAAACGTATAGGAAGTGTCTCACTACAACTATCCCCAATTTTTATACATTGACTCCTTTGGCTAAGGTAGCTTTGAAACCATTTCAGTGGTAGTCCTCTTATCCCGAATAATTCCAGCTTTTTGAACAGAATATTCACTGAAATGGTGTCAAAAGCTTTTGCCAAGTCAAGGAAGACTCCAATTGTTTTTTTTCCTTGGTCTAGACTATCAGACACTCTTTTAGATAGCAGTTCCATTGCATCTTCAGTTGATTTGCCTCGTCGGAACCCGTATTGGTGATCTGAGATCAGTTTGAATTTCTCTAAGTAGCAGACAAGTCTATGATTTACCACCTTTTCAAGAATTTTGGAAAGTACTGGCAAAAGCGATACAATAAGCGATTACATCATGTATTGTAGTTTTCATTTTTATTTTTGTAAGAAAAACCATTTATTATAACTTTAAATCACATGTATTTTCCATTTTTAAATTTAATGGTGAAAAGTAAATACTTTTTGTTATTAGTTGCTAAGCCATCTTATATTATATGAAATGACAGTTTTTTAAAGATGCATTTCAAATAAAGAGAGCCAAGAATAAGAAAAAAAATGTGATAAGTTAATTGTTTACAACACAGCCGCATATCAAGACTAGCTCATTTATTTTTATCATCGCCTCTTATCTTAAGTAATTATTTAAAAATGTTATCTACATAATTAATCACATGAAAGAATCTAAATCTAAGTTTGATTGATTTAATTTTATTTATCTTTTTGATGTTAATTACCTATCGATGACGACATAATCACCAATTTATATGTAGCTCTAGATTTATCGCATGGTATGTTTTTTATCACGTACACCGTAACTATACTCTAAATCATTTAATGACTTTTAAATATTGAATTATCCTTTTCCATGCAATCTTTAGCATATAGTAAGCAAGTATATATGTATAGCTCGGGGCACATGTCATTTTTACAAGTACTAAAGCTCAGTAGAGACAAGGAGAGTTTTGGAAAATCAAACATCACAATATTATGATTATTGTATTATTTTAGTTGAAGAAGTGTGTTATAGTTTTAGGTTGTGTTACTAGTATTAAGTATATTCAGTACTGGCTGTGCCCGCGACTTCGTCCGCGTGGAATAGTTATTTTGGGCTTCATATTTATTTATGCAAACTTATAAATTATAGCTGTTACCCACGACTTGAACCGTTTTCGCAGCGCACGCAAAGGAATCCCTCAAAGATGAATATTTTTCCCCGTTTTTTCAACATTTTCCATTGTTTCTTCGCTCCTATTAGTTGCAGCGTGATGTTATATAGCCTAAAGACTTCCTCGATAAATGGTCTACTCAACACAAAAATAATTTTTCAATTCGCACCAGTAGTTCCTGAGATTAGCGCGTTCAAACAAACAAACTCTTCAGCTTTATAATATTAGTATAGATTTGTTTATTCAGCAAATCATGAAGTTAAACACATTTACCGTGTGCTAATTCCACGCAAGCAAAACTTCTTAGTTAATGTTTAGACTCTTCCTTGCCATTAAATATTGTACGAATTAATGAATGTTTAGTTGTTAGGTAAAAAAAGTATTATATCGGTTATCTAGTACCCACGACACATGCGTTTCCTTAGTATGGGGCTAGATGGCGCTGTGTGCAATGTCCCGAAATATTTATTATATTATTATTTTTATTGCGTCATATCCTAGTACTTCCTGAACTTTTACTGACGAACATGCTTAAAAGCTTAATTAACTCGGTTTTCTCTTTATTTACAGAATACCAGTCGACAGAAGAAATCTTCCCGAAAGCAGATCCAATAATACAGGTAAGGGCTTTTTTTATTTTCTGCTTCTGACCGACAACTGAAAAGGAGGCGCTTCATTTAGTATTTTACTGTTTATTAGTGCATACTTACTAAACGGGTTCTTTTTTGTTGTTACTAAGTCTAGCTGACTCAAGAAACATCCTATCATCTATTTTTCCAAAGAAAAGTGAAAAGTATTGTAATTACTATATTCGTAGTGCGTTTCTCATAAACATATTTTTATAAGCCTTCCCTTGGATTTTACGAGTGATTATTAAATTATTACATACCAAAACCAGTCCAGCCATTTTCGATTTTTACTTAGTGAGAGCGTGACGAACAGCAATTAATTTGTAGCTTTAATGTAATGCTTAATTTTCTTTTCCCCTTTTTTCAGGATCACCCCAGTAACGGAGGTTGATTACCAGGAGATGTACCATCGAACCTACTACAGCGGTGTTCAGCACCGACATACTAACCACTAAGCCGCGGGCGACTCATTGGCTGGTCCATAACATCCACCTCCCGCCTCCGCTAAACTCTATCAAAATCAGTCAAGCATTTTGACACAAGTTCCATTATATTTTTTTAACCTTTAATTCTTATTTGGTCCGAATCGAATATTGTATATTTTGTAATAAATGTTTTTTTTTCTCTAGTTTACTTGTAAAATACTAATATTAGTTGATAATTAAAAAAGATTTTAATTATTCCATACGTATTTACTATGTGATGTATTATAATCTTAGCAACATAAGTTTGTCGTTTCAATTTTAAAGCAGAATTTTTCCAAAAAATATTTTCTTTTACGATGTAAATAATTTTAATTTGTAGTAATTGTGCATAAATATGTTGTGTATTTTAATTGTTTTCTCTATTGTTGAAATGTGTCTTAGATGTAAAAGTATTAAGTTGACAATATAAGTATGTCTTTTTGGTATAATTGACAAACATCGTACACTTGGTCGAAAGTTTATAAAAATTATAATGATTCAACTGTTATACGTATAAAGTTATATATAATAAAAAACACGAATAAAAACTTACTGGATTTTGATTTAAAGATACCAACTACTAACAAAGGAAAAGTTAACATTCTTGAATAAAATGGAATTATTTTATCAGCTATTTTATATAATAATAATTCTGTCTGTCTGTCTGCTTATACATTTGAATCGAACAGTGATTACTGATTAATCCTGTTAACGAGTGAAAAGTATTTTATTTAAATAACTGGTAATGGAAGCACAAATTTGTATAAAATAGAAACATTCCGACGCTATTGGTTTTTGGTTCATAGAACATGTTAAGTAATTCCTCATGGTCAGTTATTTTTTTTGGGGTCAGTTAAAAAAAATCACGTGTTTTTTAAGCTAGCTATTTAAAATAAGTATTTTTTTAAATTATTATTGGAATAATATTTTTGATATGTATAGTATGTATATATATTTTAACATGTTGTATGCAATTTTTTTCATAAATATTCTGCAAATAAAGTATATACATATGTACAAGTAGATTAATACTGAATATAATGACTATACAATCGTATTTTTGCAGCGTATATCAAATTTATAATACAGTTTTATGAACCAATAAATCAATATATTATGTGAATGTCGGTTCGTAGATTAAATGTAATCATTATACTATATAATAAATATAATTATAATTTTGTGTCCTAAGAACCAGTACCTAAACGCCATATTAAGCACTCCGATATAATATACAAAGTGTATGTTTTATGCAAGCTGTTTAATTTTATAATAACCTACACGAAAGAATGACTTTATTTTTCTAAATACGTAATTTGTTCTATGTACTGTTTTTTTAATATGTGTCAACAATAAAGAGTTAATCTATCTATCTATCTATCTAATTTTTAAAAGTATATTAACTTATCTTAAATTTGTGTAAAGCCATTTCTAAAATGGATTTGCGCTTTAAGCTTAAATTGATTGTTTTTTTAACTGTATTACCTTAGACCGTAAATATTTTTTACTAATTTTTCAAATCAAAATATATATATATATGTATAATTTTGAATAGCTTGTATTAAAATATATTGTTTACCATGTAAGTATATAATATACATTATTGTTTGTATTTCTCGTAGATTTTCCAAGTAAATATGTAGGTAGAAATAAATACGTGTGCTTCTAGAAATCAGCTAAATAACAACAGTATACAAACGTTATATATTTTATACTTTAGGCTAGATTTAGACCAAAAGAAACCCATCCATTTTCCATTATTATTATTATTATATATTTGTACAATAATATAATATAAAAGCTTTTGTATACTTTAGATGTTAAATCGGCAAGTTGTTATATAAGTATCCATTTAATTGTTTATGTATACAATTATCTTTTATCGCAATACAGATATAAGTTACAATACGTGTTTCTATTATCGGTTCCCAGTAACATGACGAGGCGTTAATTAAGAATTAAATCCATGCTTAATGATCGCGTGATTTAGATAAATAAGTATTTATGTACCTAATTCTCAATCTTACTTCATACATATATAAAGCTGGAGAGGTTCAAAAAATAAATTTATTTTAAAATGATCGCCAATAAGGACATTAATTTTGCGATTTGTACATTTTGCGTGTTGTCTTCATTTTACGTTTTGTACATTTTGCGTATTGTTCATTCTGCGATTTGTACATTTTGCGTGTCGTGTTCATTTTACGTTTTGTACATTATGCGCCGAAGGGATTAATTTTAAGTTTTCATAATCATAATCATTTATTTGCAGAATATAGGTTTTACAGAGTTGTTCAAAAATAAGATATTGAACGCTACATGCTCATCCATAGGGCGTGCAAATAGGTTTCACAAAGTACTAATGAAGGTAAATGCTAGAAATATCTATTTAAATTAGGTACATCATGTATGTCAGATAGTTACATCATTGAAAAATAATTTTATGAAATAATAACACTTTTACAATAAAAACACGAGTCGTTTTTGAAATATTGCTTCAGACTTGATTTCTTTGATGGTCGCAGGGAGCTTATTGTATATTTTATGCCCATATTGAAAATGCTGTTTCCATTTCCATATTGTACAGTTCGGTGTTTTTCTGTACAGAGTCTGTTGTTGTCTTGTGTGTTTCATTGGGCTTATTCTTGTTTGTTGGTGTTTTTAATAAAAGCCTATTTATCTTCTTCTCTAATGATTTGAAATAACCTTGGTTGCCTACGAAGGATTCGTACCTATGACTTATTATTAATTATCAGCTAAGAAGGCCAAATCTCACTTCGGGTCGCTAGCGCCAGTGTAGTAAGTACTAACTAAGAATCTTCAAATGAAACAAAATTAGTACAATTAATAATAAGTATATATACATTTATTTCTTTAAATGAACAAAAAAACTACAGAATAAAATTTCTACAGCAATGCTACCAAAACACCAAAGACTAGCAGCATAGAAGCGACAACACTGGTCGCTGAGCTAGGGAAGTATTCTACCCCGGTGAGGTAGGTAGAGAGATGGTTGGCTACTTTGAACTTGATGTCGTGGAGTTCGGTCTCTTCCGACTCAGCCGTGCTGGCCAGTGATCTGTGGAGGAACAAGTCATTGATCAATTTGCTAAGGCACTGGGATACCAAGTACAGCAAGTAATATGGAGGTATGTTGCGCTTCGACGAGTTCCCACTAGAGTACCCCGAGAGCTCCTCTTCACAAGACGATGAGGCTGGCTTCAGGGGGGTTTTAGTGGGTAAAAATCCAACATAACTTGACTGCACCCCATTTTGGACGGGTATCTTTCTGAAGATTTCCCCCTCGTCAACAAAAAAGGGAGGTATGTTGTATCATAAGATAGATAGATCATAATTATCATCAACCACAGCACTGTTGTTAGGGCTCTCTTTCCACGCCAGATTGGTTAGAGAGGCCGAGGTGATTTGAGCTTATTAGGAAGAGAAAAAGCTGTTATATCTAAATTGACCGTTTGGTTAGGTACAAACGACATTAGAAAAGTTGACGCACTGCTTTTGTCTTTCTAAAGTTACTAAATTTAAATACAATTTTGGCTCAATTACTTTCTGGAGCTGGTCTTGCTTTTCAAGGTTCTTTTACTAAGTACTTACTGAACAGCTCTACAATGCGAAGCTTCTGACACTACATACACCGGCGCGAAGTGCGTGGCGTCTCTCTCGCGGGGTCCCATGGGGGCCCACGGGTCGAGCCCCCCTACGACGGACACCACGTGGTCGGGGAGGTGGCCCCAGCCGGCGAACAGGGTGTTGGTGCGCTCAATGCCGGACCGGAGGAAGGGCTCGTCGAATCTGGAATGGGAAGAGCGGGGTATGTCGGGCTCGGAGCTAATGAGACTCTACTACCGACTGAAACCTACAACGATGTCCCTTCAAAAACAACAATTAATATATAGTGTAAGTTATCAATAAATTCTGCAGAAGTTCAAATATAGCCACGTAATTCTGACTAAACTCATTCTTAATTTACTTTAGACGTTTAGGCATAAAATTATGAATCGATTTAGATATCAGTTGTTACACACGCAGTAATCACATGTCTGGTGATTTTCCTGCAACTCGACTTTGTAAACACAATGTACGTACAAGTTAGTTTACCTACAGAATAACATTGACGTCAATCAATTAGGTATTTACTTAAATAAATTATTTTACAAGCAAAAAGGAGGTATTTTAGAAATAGGAAGATTTATTCAGTCAGAATCTCGATTTCATGTGTGACTTTAAGCTTGTAGATTTAAGTGGTACTTTATCTCATTGAATGGTCATCAAACAATAATGATGATAATATTAAGTTGAACTCATATCCATTAAGGGTTTCTATTCTAAGCCATTGCAAATGATATAGCAATGTGCATTAAAGGCCCCAAAAACTCTAGTGGTCTCCTGATGGTAATTGATAACAACACTGTCTATAGAAACCTATTCAAGGAAAAAGTGCCTACAATGACAATGAGTGTTTTACGGTCATTGCTAGCAAGTTATATTTTCTTAAGAGACTCTACAACACTCTGACTCTTCAACTTATTTTATCAAAAGCACAGTTCTACTGAAGGAAAATTTAACTGATTTTCTGAAGGGTATACTCACTCAGGTCCGAAGAAATCCCTGCACATCTGGTGGTAATACTCCAGAGGGACGGTGTCCTGGAAGGGATGCTGGCTCCCCGAGGTGGTCTGGTACCAGCCGTACTCCACGCACGTCTGGTAGGTCCAAAGACGTACTGTGGAGGGAATGAGAATTATGTTCAGTAGGAATAAACATAATAGATTACTACAGAATGAGTTATTGATATACTGGTGAACGCCCACGGCTTCTCTTGCATTATTTCAGGATAAATACTACCTACATACCAAAAGTCATAATAATCCGTTCAGCCGTTTTTGCGTGATGAGCGTTTGAGATAGAAGGTTGTGAATTATGCTTGCTGAAGTCAACATTTTTTGCCTAGATTTTTCGGTAGGGGACGTTTAAATTGAGATATTATATGAAGATGTATGTATAATAAATAATCTGGTTTAAAAACAAAAGTATTTTAACTAACAGTTGTAAGAAGTGAATCATTAGCACTGGCTGCAGTTCCTTACAACGTCGGTATAATGAATGAACCTTGTTAACAGCTGCGAGATTCCATTACAGACTCAATAGTACAGGGTTATATTTTGTAGTGGAGTCTGTGACCCGATCTGATTTTTAAACAAATTAAAACCAGATTTTTATAACTTAACACACTTGTATACTCTATTACTCTATGCCTAATACTCAAATCATACAAGTAATTAATAATACACAAGACTCGAATCAAAATGAAATACTAAGTTTCGATACAGGACCCGATTCACATCTTTTATTTTCTCTTTCAAACGGCATATAAACTTTACGGAATTTTGTACTTATTTACATATCATTTGTTTTTTTGTTCCGGTAGCCATCATCATCATCATCAGTTTGCTAGAGATTGGAATGAGGAGTTAGAAATTGATGATGGTGATCACAAAAACTTATTAACATTCACACTATGGGCGCTTCCGTGGGTCAGTTAAATTGTAAAATTTTAATATGGTATGACACGTTAAATTGTAGGTTCCGGCTTTTTGTCTAGTACGGCTGTTGTTAAGCCATGTCAGAGGCCCTTAGGGCGGCATGATAAGCTCACAACACTAGAGTTGGCCCCTCTCATTCAATAAGAAGAAGAACAGAATGACAGTTTAACCCTTAAACAAACAAGAGCCCCTGTGGCTGTTTAAGAAAAAGCGAGGGTGTTTTCTGGGTAATTAGGGGCCGCTGATTTCATTTTTGATGAAAAAAATATAAAAAAGGGGGAGGGAAAGGGTGTTTTTTGTGTGGTAAATAACCTACCTACCATTATCCATTACCGACTTGTAAAATTTTACGATTGTGGTAAAATAGTTACCATTATCCAAGCCGGTTTGAAAAAAAATCTATACAAGTTGTTTTCTCTGGGTTTGCTTGTCTAATTTTGGTAATTAAAAAAAAAACATATACATATTCACATTTCTTTTGTTCAATACATTATATTTCTTCTAAAGCATTCGACATAGAAGGAGTCTAGTGGTTTTATGGTCTATCTTAGTAGGTAAATAAAAATAGTCGTTTTCTATGTAAGACTTTTATTAATTATACTTATATAAAAGTGGACACTTATTTTTTTACTTTATATTAGTAAAGAAAATTATGCACCATTCACAACCCAAAAATACAAACCGTTTTCTATATTAGTAAATCCAATAACAGTTAGGCACGAATGAACAATGGTAGATAATTTACCACAATCACCCATAACTTCACATGATCGAAAACCATGCATAGATTACCAGAATTTTCAACCAAATGGATGCAAAACAACAACAATATAGCCTAGTTTATAAATCTGGACGCAAAAACCACTTACCAGATTTTTCGTAGAACAAAACTCAAATTTTTGTGGGAGCGACGCACAAATTTCAAATTTTTTTCGCCAAACTGCCGACTTGCCCTATTTGACATTGACTTATAAGGACGGGTGACGTTTATTAGTGAAATGTTGCCAGTAGTTGGATAAAAAAAACACAACGTTTTACTTGCTATTCAATTCGATTAAATTCGGCGAAAAAAAATCATATTTTTAAAAAAAAATCAAGTGGTATGCATTCTACCTTTATTTTAATAAGGGTTAATCAATACATGGCTACATGGGCAACATTTTGCATAGCATACTCTCACCATTTTGTGATTCTGCATTTCATTAGATTATAAATCTTATAGAAACTTACTCGTTTTTTTCAGTGGGCTCACTTTGCAGCTCTCTTTTCTACCTTCCCACGACAAATACCCCTGAACCCGAGTAGTCCAGTAGGCTAAGTAAGTGTATTATGAGGTGAGTGACAAAGCTGTGCAGTATACACTACACAGGGTTACATCTGCTAATCGGATGACAGCACAGCGCCCGCTGCAGGCTGGCAGGTGACACCCGCGCTGGGAGAATAGCTAGCGAGGTTGGTAGATTTCCTAGCTTAGGATAAAAATATTTAATGAGCCATAGGGTAACTATGGTTGATAGGCAAATTATTGAGAGACCACAAAACCAACCACCAACACCTTTTCTGTAACCAGCAATTATACTGTATTCTCTCTCTAACTTATATTTTTGTAATTATTAATCACACATAGATCAAGCTGTGTACACATGTTTTGGAATTTGTTTTGGATCGAAACCAGCTTAAAATGTATACTCAGTTCGTTTAAGAACATATTCAGTTTTAAAAATAAATAAATAGATTGTTTTCGATATCAGCAACACAGTCAAAAGTTACTTGAATAAGTTGAGAAACGCTTCGTCCCTCTATGTCCAGTCCCCGCATACCACAGTGAAGTCGCCTGGAGACATTACTGTCACCTTGCACCTCAATTGTACAATAATCTAAACACTTACTTTGACACTAAACAACTAACACAACACAAACTAAAACTTGTAATAGTTAAATGGTTAGCCATGCTGGACTATGATAATACAGAAAAATTGTTTAAAAAATCATCATCAAGCAATCATCCAAACATTCATAATCCCACGCACGCACGTACGCATACACACATACACACACACACACATATACACACACGCATACATTATTATACATACATACATACACACATACATACATAATACACAACAACTGTACTTCACAAACATGGGCAATATACAAACCGTGAAAAATACGAACTTTTGAATGTTGTTTTAACTTTTTTTAAGGTTAAGTAATTATAATATATGAATAGCAAAGTACATATATATTGTAAAACATCTAAGTAATGTTCCACTGGAAGACCTTGCCTTCTGCAACACAGTTGTTAACTAAAGCAGGAGGCAGAGCCTTAATTTCTATGTACAATGTAAAGTTTTTGCAATAAATATGTTTATGTTATATGTTATGTCAAAACGATTAAAACAATAGAACACATCTCCTCATAAGCCTGTGTTTTTTTATGTAAGACAACACACAAGTAGGTACGTACTTTACATAATATGTATGTATTATTTTTGTGTTTTTTTCTGTATGTTTAAGTCTTTTTTGTCTATACTTGTAAATTATTATGTAAATATTAAAAAAAATGTATTAGATTAAATCAGTAAAGTTAGTTTTAAGTTCTTCATTCTATGCTCCCGTATATCACGGCAGCTTAATCCGTGTTCCTGACAATTAAAGTCCATTTCCATGCAGATGGATGCAGATAAATAATAATCTATTCATGGCAGATGCAGCTGGAAAACAGACTTACAGGATACTACAATAATATACTAGACTGTTATATCAAGGACTAGAATTTAATTATCTAGATGTAGATCTTCAAAGCAAGATTAAAACGGTTATTGTAGGGTGCGTACGTCCCGTTTTTGGGGTCATAGATATTGCTTTCCATCAGGCAAAATGTGGTCGA
Source organism: Macaria notata (assembly GCA_927399415.1). Lineage (NCBI taxonomy): Eukaryota > Metazoa > Arthropoda > Insecta > Lepidoptera > Geometridae > Macaria > Macaria notata. Next base: position 339,027 of record OV656750.1, on the reverse strand, counting down.
GAGCAAACTTTAAAAATAAAATAATGAGTTTTAAAATATCAGTGATAGTGCGCAAAATGCTACATAGCATTCGGGTAAGTAACATTTGATGAGCATATTTGAGGCTCGAACGGCTTTTAGAAATGAAGTCGGTTTCATTTATTGTTGAAGTTGCTTCTTCTTGCTGTTAGATATTAAGGTTACTATAAAGATAAATCATCGCACTAAAATTGTATCGAATAGAATAGGATACAATTTTAGTTTATTATTATAAGAACCTGAATACAGACAGACATAGACATGATTTTATATTGTTTTATTTTAATATACTGACTGACTGCATCCTGGCTATCGTAGCTGGTGTTGGTGTGCGCTGCAAGCACCTCCGTGTAGCGGGTCTCGATGCACGGCTTCGACGCTATCCAGGGGTGCGACGTGACGTACGCGGCCAGGCGCTGGACCGGGTCTGGGAATATAGGAGAGCTTGTGAAGATGTTGATATTTTATACAACTTGTAAGCCAGCGGCTTGACTCGTGTTGTATTGGGACAACATGTACCTTATGCCATTTTGAATACCCTTAGAATTACTAGATATTGCACTCTTTAGATTACTACAAAGGTAGTTTAATTTTAATAAATCAAGCTACAAAAGCGCAAATTGCAATCTATACTCGGTTTTTGTCAGGTTGTTTAACCATCAATGATGATTATATCATGTACAGCTTTTTTATTCCTACTGTAAGGCATACACCACCCATTGTCTGTGCCATTTATGTCGACCTTGTGCCATATTGTTTGGCTTCAATGTTTACAGAATTTTGCACCCAAATACAAAAGAGGGATGTATATATACATATATATATATATATATATATTTACCGTTAGATCCAGTGGTAAGCGTCTGGCAAGCGCTGGCGATGTCTCCCGGGGTAGCGTACTGCACGAGGTAAGCGAATGTCTCCTGGATGCCGAACCAGAAGAAGGTAGCGCGGTCCAGAGGGGTGGAGGCTGATATTACACTGCACGTGCTGAAATGAGAGAACATAGATTGGTTATTTTACATGGAATGTATTTAAGTATGTATATCAAATTCATATGAGCCCGTGTTTCATTTAAAATAGATTTCACACGATGGGTAATGTTAAACAGTAATAAGTGTGTGTGATAAGTCCTAGTGGATTAGTTTATGCGTAGTCCTAGCGGACTTCAGTCCGCTTTACATTTCTGTTTTCTACAGTTTAACAATTTTATCTGAAACGTTGCATTATTCAAAATTATAAGACCTTGAAACATCTAAGATAGAATGTGTAATTCCAAATTCAGTATATTATACTTCTCCTTATACTAGAATGATGGGATAATCCAGCGTATTGTGTCAATCTAACTTTGTCTTTTGAACATAAAAGTACTTACTTGAATAGCTGTGACACTGTAGCCGGTCCATTGGGCGTGTCTAGCAGAGCCACCAGTAGTGACATGGCTTGTTCCACGCTTGCCAGGCACTCCTCGCTGCCCTGCGTGCGAAGGGCTGTGGCTATCACTTCTACGTACTCTGAAGTGGAGAAAGAAATTTTATTAGGATTTTGTAGTTGTTTTTACACTAGATAAACGAGTTTTTCACTCAAATAATTATAACTAGGTATCCTTATAGAATAAGTTCGGAAATTAGATTAGTTGATGGTGTAAATATGTGCTTCAAAAGTTTTATTTTTTACTATGAAAACTGGTCAACATGCAAGTGCTTGATTTTCAATTTTAGTACCACTTCTTACTAATTTCTTTAGGAATTTATTTCTCTCATTCATTAAACAGTTTGAAAGTCCTATATAGTCTGATGTCCCATATACGTAGACCTATGAAATTTCATATGCATTTAGTAAATATATAGATAATCTAAGAGATCAAATTATATCATGTGATGACCCTAATTCTAGAATGAAAATTTTACAGGACGCAATTAAATATTACTTTGATGTGGCTTTTCCCAAAAAATGTAAATCAAGGCAATATAAACCTAAAAAATGGATCACGAAAGGCATAGAAATTTCGAAGGTAACCTTAGCAAATCTGGAATTACTGCAGGAGGTGCAGCCATGTAATAAACGAACAGTACGCATCAGGAAATACAAAAAGACATTACGCAGAGTTTTTGTTGCTGCTAAGAGACTGCAGTATCGTGTAAGAATTAAGACTTCCAAAAACAAAGTCAAAGAGTCCTGGAACATAATTAATGAGCAAGTTAAATTTAACAAAAAACAGAACAACAATCCTATTACAAAAATTATAACTAAAGATGGCAGACAAATAACTGATTTCAACGAGATTGCCGATACGTTTAATGACTTTTTTATTAATATTGCACAAAAATTGACATCAGATAATGACATTAACGCCGAGAAATGTTTGACTTATTTAAATTTGAAGGAAAAACCGCTTAATGTAATTAAATTTGACCCAGTAGATATTAAGGAACTTATGACGGTTGTGAAAAATATGAAACCAAAGAACACACCTGACTACCTTGATATTAATAGTAAGACATTGAAAGACCTAATTTTATCTAATAGTAATTTAATAGAAATTCTACATTTTATAATTAACGACTGTATGGAGAAAGGTATATTTCCTAATTGCCTAAAACATGGTAAAGTAATTCCTTTGTATAAAAAAGGCAATCATAATGACTTAAATAACTACAGACCAATTTGTATATTGCCTACATTGTCAAAAATCCTGGAAAACGTTGTTAAAAAGAGAATAATTAGATACTTTGAGGACAATAACTTATTTACGCCAGCACAATTTGGATTTAGACCAGGTAAATCAACTGAGATGGCAATTAGAAAGGTCATATATTACATACTAGGTTCTCTGAATCAATCAAAAAAATGCGCGAGCATATTTTGCGATCTCTCGAAGGCTTTTGATTGTCTTAGGCATAATATACTACTCATGAAGCTACAATTTTATGGTTTTGAAGGGTCTGAGTTAAGCTTTATGAAGACATATTTAGAGAACAGATTTCAGATAGTGACTTTAAACGAAATAAACTCATATACCGGATACTCGACTATAGGAGTGCCTCAAGGCTCAATTCTTGGACCAGTTTTATTTTTAATTTATGTTAATGACCTTGTTAATGTAATGCCAGATTGGACATATGTAAATTTATTTGCAGACGATACCCACGTCGGGATGAATGATAGATGCAGGGATAACCTAATGACAAAAGTGACAACAACAATGACTATCTTAAAAGAATGGTTTTGTGCCAACGGCATAGTTTTAAATGCAGACAAAAGTATTATTATGTATTATCAGTCTAGAAAAGGTTTAAAAGAAGAGGAAGGTGCTAAAGATAATGTATTTCTTGGATACACCATCGACAATACAATTAGCCACACAGAACACATTGCCAAGCTATGTAAAAAGATTGCAAGTGCAAGCTATGCTTTATTTAAACTAAAACCTTTATTAGATAAGGAATCCATTTTATCCCTCTACTTTGCATACATCCATTCAAGACTAAAATATGCAATCACAATCTGGGGAAACGGGAAAGATATAATAAAAGTGTTAAGAGCTCAAAAAAGGTCAATAAGGACTATGCTAGGACTAAAAAAGGGCACATCAGTGCGACAGCATTTTAAAAACTACAAGATAATGACCGTTATATCTCTCTATATATACTGTTGTTTACTAGAAATATACGAAGAAAAATCAAATCTTATGAGAGAAAATGTTTATAATTTTCGTAAGCAAAAAGCATTAAAATTACCCTTAACTCGATTGGTTAAAGTACAGAAGCAAGGAATGTATGTGAAAACATGCATGTTTAATAAATTACCTCGTAGTATAATTGACTTGCCACTAAATCAATTCAAAGTAAAACTAAAATTTTTTTTCAAAACCCATCCTTTCTACTCACTAAATGATTATATGAGATTGCCTCTAATAGAATCATCATTTATAATGGCCACAGGTTGACATGGAACATTAATTTATATTTTAGTTTATTTATTAACATTTAATATTACTTTGTCTGATATTGTGTAAAATTGTTTAAGAACCTAATATTTGACATTGTTATTTGTAAGTGACATTATAAATTATTATGTAGTATTATTTCCTATGACATTTTATAAAATTATTTAAGAATCCTAATTTATAAGATTAATTGATTGAGAGAATTTATAAGATTTTTATAAGATTTTTTATATTTGACATTGTTTGTTTGTAAGTGACTGAAGTGAAATATTTTATTTTATCTAATATTAGAATTAAATTAAATTTATCTACTTAAATAAAACTGACATTGTTTGTTTGTAAATGACATTATGAAACTTTTTTATGTTTAATTCTTTCGTTAATAATTAGTATTAAGTTATATAAATGATTACTGTATTATATGACGTACCTATTGTAGCGCAATGTTATAAGGTCAATAAATATCTTTGAATCTTTGAATCTTTGAATCTTTGAATCTTTGAATCTTTGAATCTTTGTAAACTTAGCTTCTCCTAATCAGCTAACTGTCAAACGTCTCTCCATCTCCCTCACTTACCAGGGAAGTCCTCCTGTGCGTGAAGAGGCCCGCTGTCAGAGAATGCTCCGTCAATGAGGTGCGGGTAGGCGAGCTTCATCCAGGTGGCCATGGAGCCCGCGTACGAACAGCCTACGAGGACCACCTTGCCGTTTCTGAAATTATATATTATAAGGTCTATAAAGATTTCTGTAAGTTCATGTGTATAGTATTACCATCATCTACTTATTTTTTAGTCAAAAAAGTCAAATAATGCTGCAGTCTAGAGTGTAGCACGCATGCATATACCTACCTGTTTACTATAAACTTAGGCACTACTGGATTGTAATTCTCAAGAAAAAGGGTCCAGTGCAGCGACACTCTTGGCAAAGAGTTTCAATTCTTATTATGAAGGAAGAAGAAGCACTTTGTATGAGTCAAATATCAAATTGTAGATGATAGTGTCGCAATATATATTAGAGATTGTAAAGTTTGTAAAAAGAAATCCACATTTGTTTAAACTTAAGACTTATAACTCAAATAGAACAAAGATAAACAGAGTATTGTTAGAACCAACTGTGCCTAGGCTGTGTATGACTAAGAAACTACCCACTATAATGGGAGAGAAACTGTTCAATAAACTCCCGCACACATTCAGTCTTTGAATAATAATCAGCAATTTTGCAATAGCGTCAAACAATTATTGTTAGATCAGACACTATACAGTTTTAAAGAATACTTTGATAATGACTACAGTCAACTAGCAATTGATTCTAATCTTGCTTAGAAATTATGTAATTAACTACTAGGCAAGGAGTGTGATGCCAAATTGTCATTTTAGCCCCTATACAGCTAAAGTGACAGTACCAAGATTTATTTAAGTATACATATTGAATGATTACATACCTATTATTATGTTTGACATGATTTTAATAACAAAAATTTTCATTATTTTATTAATAAAACTAGACATAAGTAACTTCAAAAATTTTATAAAAGCTAAATGTTATAAATTCAATTTGACGAGATTGTAATTTGTGTGGCATATTCTGTGATATTAATGAAAGAAAGAAGAAAGAAAATTATTTATTGATAAATCGAGACTTAATTGTAGGCCTATAAACAAAAACATTTAAACGAATAATTAATAATCTACCTATATCTATGTATCTACGTTATACCCACCCTCCAAAACCACCCGCCAAGTCCTGCCCCCATCATAGAATAGACACACATACATACATAATATGTAAACATATATACTAAGCAAACTGCTTGTATTTCTAGCCACGGGGACTTCTCGCGAAAGCAATGAGCCTGCAATGCACTACATTTGGAAATATTTTATAATTACAGGTTGCATTTCGGAGAGTGTGCGGAGGAATTGCATAATTTAATTCCTGCAGCCCCATTTCACCATCGCACGAGTAGAGGCACGGCAAGGAGGCACCGATATACAGTTGAGGTTCCAAAGACTCGCACCAAGCGTTTTGCTTCGACTTTCATCGTGCGAACAGCCAAACTGTGGAACTCCTTGCCCGAATCTCTATTCCCCTTGAACTATAATTTGTCGGTCTTCAAGTCGAGAGTAAACCGGTTTCTTCTAGGCAAGCGCGCTACATCGTAGACTATAACGTTGCTTAACATCAGGCAAGTTGTAGTCAAGCGTAAGCCTATTTCATGTTAAAAAAAAAAAAAATAATATTACCTACGCAAGTATACGACATTCTAAAAGGTTAAGTTACCTACCATTGAATGTCGGTTAGCTTCTTAAATCTAATATATATATGAAATTAGGTTTGGTCGGAGTGAACTTACATGTTATACCTATCTATTACAAACTATTATTATCAATTACTAGCTTTTATGATTACATCTTTTAGTTAAGTACTTATAGAAAAATAAAAATAGACACTTATTTAATATTAATACCTACTTATACCTATGTATGTTACAACTTTACATTATCAATAAAGATTCTTTATCTTTTTATCTTTTATCTTTGATATAAAAGGACAGCGTCCCAGTCGTTAATTCTTACTATCTTGATTTCCTTTACTCTTCTTAAAATTAATAATTAGTAGTATTACTAAGAACATATTTTCACCTGTATTTCCCTCCTTCAAACTGGTCACTCTTGACATGCTGTATGAACTGCGCCAGGTCTCCCAGCGCCTGGTCCACTGTCAGGTAGCGGAGGTGGCTCGTTGTTGTATCTCTGGAAAGAATTTCATGCAAAATTGGTTAGCTTTTACAACACCACACAAGTTTATTGCTCATAAAATGTTACGTTACATGTACCATTACGTTAAGATAAAGGAAAATCTTTTTTTTTACGCGGTATAGGTTTGCGTTTGACTACATCCTGCCTGATGTTAAGCATTGCTGCAGCCTAGGATGTAACATGTTTACCTAGAAGATACCTATTAACTCTATATTTGAAAACCCGTGGATTGTAGTGTTGAGCAGACTAGAGGATACCACGGCTTTGTCCTCGTAGTATTGGGAAAAAAGAAGCCTAATTCATTTTACGGAACTTATTTTACTTCCATACCAAAAAATATGAAGAACCGTGTCGCTTGGTTGTGGCGTGAAAGTAAAAAAACAGACTAACAAATACGTCTTCGTTTTTATTGAATGATATGTTGATTATATAAATTTTCAGCCATTCCATTGCGTTTTACTATATATTTTTTATAGGTATGGATCAGACAGACTGGGGATGTGGCACGTTAAAGAGGAGGCCTATACTCAGCAGTGGGTGAACACGGGCTGACATCATGATGAAGATAATGATATTTTTTTGTTTCAAACAAATTAAAAATATTTTAAATTTAATGTGCACTTTACTGCCGTATCCTATGAAGTTCATATCAATGTCTCTATCAAATCAAATGAAAGAGTTCAAGTGCTAATCTGCTCGGTATGAAGTAGATGCGATTTACACTCCACATGCAGACAGGGGTCAATTGAGGGTCCTGGTTTATGACTCATGTTAGCGCCGCCCGGTTGAAACCTTGGCGCTGATTTGGACCTACCTGGTTACATTTTTTTAAAGTAAGTACATATATTATACTGAAATGTATATAATTTCAACACTATTATGGAATAACACCAGGCCTTAAATTACACACAAACTACATAAGTTACGTTATTAGACGCTGTGATTGAAAGTGCATAAAGGTACCTGGGCTATGTGTGTTCGAAAACTAAAAATATGTACTTATAAGTATGAGGATAAACATGATCATTGGTAACTTTATGAAGGTTTAGAAGTGCATAAAGGTACCTGGGCTATGTGTGTTCGAAAACTAAAAATATGTACTTATAAGTATGAGGATAAACATGATCATTGGTAACTTTATGAAGGTTTAGAAGTGCTTAAAGGTTCCTGGGCTATGTGTGTTCGAAAAACTAAAAATATGTACTTATAAGTATGAGGATAAACATGATCATTGGTAACTTTATGAAGGTTTAGAAGTGCATAAAGGTACCTGGGCTATGTGTGTTCGAAAAACTAAAAATATGTACTTATAAGTATGAGGATAAACATGATCATTGGTAACTTTATGAAGGTTTAGAAGTGCATAAAGGTACCTGGGCTATGTGTGTTCGAAAACTAAAAATATGTACTTATAAGTATGAGGATAAACATGATCATTGGTAACTTTATGAAGGTTTAGAAGTGCATAAAGGTACCTGGGCTATGTGTGTTCGAAAACTAAAAATATGTACTTATAAGTATGAGGATAAACATGATCATTGGTAACTTTATGAAGGTTTAGTTTATCGATTCAATGTTTATCAAACGTTTCATTTCCATTCATTGTAAACAAAATATTTTATTTCGCCACAAAAAGTTACCTACATTAAAAGAAAAGAGTAACTTAATTCCTAATCCTGACAAGGAACATAATTTTCTAGCTGCCTTAGAGAACCCTAATAGCATCGATCTTGTAATACAGTTTCGTACGTTATCCAACGTGTAGTGCAAAAAAATTAGTTATCTTTTCTCACCACATTGTCAAAGCCAACTATCTTTAGGCTTTTCTAAAGATTTTCCCCCTCCCTCCCCCAAGAAGTCCCTTCTAAGTTTCCTCCTTTTTATGTTGTAGTTGGAAGTAGTATTATTAGTTTTTCTTTCCTTGTTTTTATATATTATTGTTGTAAATAAAGATTTATGCTTTTATTTTTAGCTCGATAAATGCATAAAGACCCGTGTGGCTTCTCAACCGCGTCAGTTATAATTATTGCAGAGTGATTCACATTAAATTGGAGCTTCCTTGAGGATGAGAGGTTAGGGATCATAGACAAGTGGCTGCCCGGCCGGCCGCCGGTTCGACTCCCGTAATTGGACACTTTGGACAGCTGCTAGGAAGAGATGGGTGAAAGGTTTTGATATCATATTGTTATATTTTTTGGCAAAAATGTGTCAAACTATAATCCTACGATCTTCAAAGCGAGAGTGAACTTCTTATTGGGTTTGCACGATCCATCTTAGACCATACTTATTGCTTACCATCAGGCAAACTATTGGTCAAGAGCAAACCTGGTTTAGTTTAAAAAAAAGTACAATTATTGTTGATAGTAAGTACAAAATATGTGTCCATGGTAGTTATTTAGTGAGTGATTTTCTAATTTTCGTATTGAAGCAATAGCCATTCTTGTTCAATTTGTTAGATGAGGGACTTACTCGTAAGTTCCTATTTTGCTTCCACGATAAAAAGTGAAATTTACCGAAACGCGCTTCGAAGACCAGAATATCATGATAATTTTAGAGTGTCTGCTATTCTATAGTCAATCAATGAACGACAAGCAGTTCGAAATCTGTTGACACCGGTGCTTGCTACCTTCACACGAACTTTCTTTATGGTACTTATACCTTCGAGTATTATATTCAAGGGGCATAATTCCAACCAAGTTTCTTATACTAACAGCAGAATCACCGAAAATATTAGTAGAATCTATATTATGTTGTTGATAGCGATCATGGAGTTAGCTTCTAAATATACTTGATTGCACAGAAAACGAAAATAAAGCAGAACACATAAAAACTGACTGGCCTGTTAGCTTAGTTGGTAGTGACTCTGCCTTCTAATCTAGAGGTTGCGGGTTCGATTCCCGCATGACACGTATTTATGTAAGTACTTTAAAAATGTATAATTGCTTGTGTTGAGTCTGGTCGTTTGTATGTATAAAAAGTATGTATTTACAAAAGAAAAGTATATAAGTATTATATCCGTTATCTAGTACCCACGACACAAGCGTTTGCTTAGTGTGGGGTTAGATGGCGCTGTGTGCAAGGTATTTTCTACCAAATTTCCCCACACAAAGAACACCGTGAATTAGCTCACATTATCTAGAACAATCCATAGCCTATCCGCACGTCTGTAACACTTATCAACTCTTAATCCTTACTAATTATCTCCTTAATTCATTACCACGTTTAAATTATAACTAGCTTTGCGATATTCAATCTTATTCTTAGTAGATAAGGGTTGAAAAGAATGCAAATGTTGGTCTTGTCTTGTTTAATTTGTCACAATCTTATGAAAAGAGTTGGTACAAACGAAATTAACTCTTATTTCTTATTAGTTGTGTTAAGTGTCAGATATAATGTGGTATAATTAGAACGCAAATGAAAATAGAAGATGAGGTAAAGGAAAGGATGCCTTATTTATTGGAGTTTAAGGTTATTTTGAGTGTTTGCATAAAATTGTAAGATATTTGTTAGTATGCAAGAACAGGAGGCAGTTAGGATATTTTTTCGGAATTAAAAGGAATTTTCGCCGAGAACAATTAAGGGTTGGAATTTTGTATTTGAAGGTTTTTGTCAAGAAAAGAAAATTGGGGGAAAATATTATTGAGGGAGAAATAAGACGAGTTGTAATAACAACCTTGGGCGATTTCCTTTGCGCATATTTTATTGAAATAATGCTGATTATTTTAATGGCGGAAAAGAGATAAATATGAATAATGTGACCTGTAAAAATATATTTGGGAAAAGCGACCAAGCTCTTACTACATAATAAGTATAGTGGTCTAATTACATAAATATTATAATAGTTAAAGTTTATGAATATGTAAGCACATACGCAAACTAAAGTACCAACATTGCATATTATAATAAATCCAGGGGTTTTCAAATCTAGAGTTAATAGGTATCTTCTAGGTAAGCGTGTTACACCCTAGGCTGCAGCAATGGTTAACATCAGGCAGGCTGTAGTCAAACGTAAACCTATCCCACATAAAATATATATATATATAAATAAGTTTCAACAAATCTAAATCTATACTAATATTATAAAGCTGAAGAGTTTGTTTGTTTGAACGCGCTAATCTCAGGAACTACTTACTGGTGCGAATTGAAAAAATATTTTTGTGTTGAATAGACTATTTATCGAGGAAGGCTTCATTTAACATCACGCTGCAACTAATAGGAGCGAAGAAACAATGGAAAATGTGGAAAAAAACGGGGAAAATTATTTATCTTGGAGGGCTTCCGTTGCGTTCGCTGCGAAAATGGCCCAAAATAACTATTCCACGCGGACGAAGTCACAGGCACAGCTAGTACCTGTATAATGAATGAAAATTATTCAAGGTGCCTATGTAATAAAACAGTACAAAACAACGTTTAGTGTAACAACTACAATTAAGATACATTTTTACACGTCTTGTACCATTGAATATTCATAAAAATTAAACCTATTTGGAAACCTTTACAAATTACGTTCCTGTTTTACCAGCGTTTTGCAACTGAAACTGACAGTGTTTTTATTGCCTTTGACAAGTATCACACAAAACTACAACCATACAAAACTACCCTCTAAAATAAAGCTAGTAAATCTCCGTACATAAAACAGAGAGGCAATGTCCGTCTGCCAGTTATTAGAACCAGTTCGTTACATACTACCTATATAGAAGGTATATATCGCAACCACTGTGCTATCGTTTGTACGCCTGCCAAATGAAGGCGTGTATCACACCGTAGTGTAAAACTATGATTCGTTTTTGATTGTTAGAAATTGGGCCCGGAATTCTATAAATTTGTATCTTCTCCATATCGAATTAGAATGGCAAACCCTGGTGTCGAGAGTTTATCAAGCCGCCCAGAGAATCATCATGACATGGCATAACTACTGTCGTACTAGACAAACAGCCGTGACCTATAATTTAACGTCATCCAGCCATCAAACTGAATTATTTAATTGAATTATTTTATTTTTTATTATTTTTAGTCTCTGATAATTTTGGGACTAGAAATTAAAATGATTATGATAATGTTGTCCTAGTGGTATCCGACGATGGTAACCCTGGCTATGTCTTTCTGCAGGGTGTTTTACAAATTCGGAACGTTTCCGCTCGAAATCGAAACGCCAACTGTCGAACTCCTTGTAACTTCTATGATTGGTGGATGACTCTTATTGGTTGAAATTAGTTATTACGTCTTTGATTGGCGTTTCGTTTCCAAGCGGAAACGTTCCGCATTTGTAAAACACCATACAGGTGTGCTCTCAAGTGGCTGGCAAATCCGAACTTCGTCTTGGCATGTGGCTTTCAATACACATGACACGTTACAAAGTTTCCGTAATCGTACTCAAATGTAAAACCTGTCGCCAAGCACATAGATGCACATGATCTCATCTCAGTGTTGCTTGTTTCATGTGAACTAGTGATCAAATGTCTGACTGTTCAATATACTAGTAAAATAATAAGCAAAGATTGGATTTGTATTGTAACTTAAGTCATTTTTAGCACTGAGAACGATTTTACTTTAAAGTGTTTTTTTATTGATTACATATCGGTGTAAATGCGACCACACAGGCCAGTCGTATCGACATGTAATTAACACGGGCCGCAGTCGCGATCGCTAACTATCACGCCGCCTCCGTGCTCCACACTAGACGGATTTTAGTAGAGGCAGTTTGCATAATTTGCCACTGTTATAGTGGAAGTTTGTTTGTGTGAATGGATTAACTATAATGGATGTTTCACTTTGTAGTTTTAGAATAAATTTCTGTGGTAATAGGCATTCAATTAAATTGAATAATAGCTGTTTTTGGAGATTTAGTTTTAGTCATAAGAATCATCAAAATGTACATCGAGTTGCAGGTTCATTAAAATAATTTATAGCTGACTAATATTATAAAGTGCTTGCTTCCTTCGTGGCAAAATAAACTTATTTTAATAGACTTCAAAAAAAAGGATGTTTTCAAGTCTTCTGAAAGTTTTTTTTTATAGTAGTAAGTAAGTAAATAAATAGTACCTATGGAATATATTAAATGTGTTAAATATATGGCTATCACATTTAACACCACTGAGGTATCAAACACATTTTAATGATAAGTAGGTGCATATATGTTGTAGTTCATTTTCGAAACTCAACTCTCTAATTCTATTTCATGTCTAGGGCATTCACGGAGCTATAAATCAGTATAATCTATTTATCGATACTCGCCCAAACATTCGGCTTAGGTCCCTAATTTGACTATCTAATGAAAACACGTCTACGGTCCCGAAGGCAGTTAGTTGTACAATTTCTACATTTCTCTATTTGGGATCTACCCGAGGACCATAACATATATCCAAATACCTACCTACAGTTTTTGTCTTAGACGTTTGAAGCGTTTTTCAATAGACACATGGATGAAAATCGTCTCGGATAATAAAGTGCACATTCCACTTCATTTTAATACAACGGAACAACATCATAAAATGATCTCAACAAACTACTATTCTTTATAGAAATAACGTTTACAACCTTGTGAGCATCTTTTGGCATTATGGGTAGAATTATTAAGTATTCGATAATTAGTTTCAAATTATATCGATTATAATGAATTTAAAGTTTAGCTTAGGTCTGTAAGATTTTGATACCTAATTAAACCTATAGATTTGTGTTTAGTCAAATTAAAGAGAGATTCTGCGTACACTACTCAAACTAACTACGTTATATAAAATAACATTATCATATAAATGAAACAAAATAAATAACCTATACCAAATATTATAAGACTTTCTCAGTTCTACCACACCCCGTCCCCTGTAACACAGGTCTGTACGCTCCTACCGCGGGTGCTAGTACAAGTCCCAGTTAATGACCGATTCCAATTCGGAATCACGCCGGGACATTACTCCGATGTTCTATGATAATAGAGGGGATTGGCGCAGATGTGAAGCAGAGTGGATTAGATAATAATATGTTTCATTGTAGGGCATTGTGAATGAATTCTGTATTAATTTTTGATGTAAATAGGAGATTTATAATTCAAACGGAATATGTTTAAAAAATACGGTTACCTGAAAGTCACTTGGATATGACGGTCACTTTGGAGCACTAGATATTTTCATTCTTTGAGAGTAAATTTGTACCTTGACCACAAACAGATTTTTTTTAAGTAAGTTCGATGAGAGAGTTCAACTCGGTGTCGAAAGTTTTTAACCGTCGTAATGATGGCCTCTCACATGACAGTCAGAATTGTCTGTGATCAGCACTATGAAGGTATTTCGAAATGTGATTAGTTAAAGTCTACTCTTCATGATAAAACAATAAAAATAAATCTAAATCATATTATATGTGTAAATCCCTACGGTGGTGGTTCTGATTTGCGCCAATGTGTCTAATCTCATGAAATAAACGCTGGCGAGTTACATTAGTAATATCACATAGATATCTATTCATTTGGGACTGAAGGTAAGAATGAATAGTTTACACCGCTATAAAATACTATAGAAATCACGATAGCTCCATTGTTAAGGTTATGGCGTTTAGGTTTATCGTTGATGTTAATGTTATCCAATTTAATGCCTTATGTACCTTCGCTTGCGTTTATGTCGTTCAAGCGTCTTGTTATTTTTACCTATGAAAACCCAGGTTTTTGCCGTCAGAATGTCTCATACAAGGCTTCCAAAAGTCATAATGCAATGTTGCTATTTACAATTTACATTTATACAATTTAATTTAGGCTGCACAGAATAGTTACATTGTGTGTCCTGACTACTGCTGTAGGATTCCCTGTGTTGCTTACGTTATTATTAATGTTTATGTTAAAGTGACTTAGGATAGTAATTTTTAAAAAGACTCTTAAGAGTATTGTGTGTTTTAAACATTTCTTTTCTTTTTAATTTATATGTCTTCCTCTGTTCCTTTCTTTCCTTATGTTGGTGTTTGAATGAAGTGAATATTATCTCTCATTACGCTAAATATCTGTACTTACTGGCTCGGTCTAGTTTGTCCATAGTATCTATGTTCCGTGTAGAACAGCCCAGCTCCCACTGCACTCGCCACGTCGTACGCGAGCCCAGCCTGCGTCCATGATTGGTGGATCTCCCACTCTCCTCCCACGAATATCACGATGTGGGGGCCGGAGAACTGGCTGTTGTAGTAGAAACGCTGGAAAAATAACAAGAGGTTTTCAGGAACATAACTTCCATTATAGACGGTTACTATACAATAGGTAAGTAGTTTTCCCTAGAAGCATCTGGGCGCCTACCACGATTAACTTGACAAAGAAAACTTTTCCAATGTACGACCGTAAGTTATTAGGAACTATGGCTAGCAAAAAGACTAATAACTACCTCAAAGTACGTCAGTAAATTTTATTATTTTATTCTACGGCTTGGATTATTTGTTTATCCTTTTTGGACGGCTGATGTCATAGCAATGACAATCATACTGCCAAAGAAATTGGGATCACGGATAAGATAAACAATGTTATAGTTATACATAAGAGTAACTCACCATAGGAAAAGTATCCGTGTTGGAAGCATCGAAGTGGTTCAGTCTGACATTCAGCCACCTCTCCTGGACGTTCCTGGAAGCTGACACCTGCGGCGGAGTAGGCTCCAGGTCGCGGAGGGCCAGCGCACTGGGCAGGAGAAGGAACCCTGGAAAACAACAGATAAAGGATTAAAACAATCATCTACTCTCTTGTAACTGCGAAATAAATTATTTCAATTCAATTTGATGAAAGTACATAATGCTTTGAATCTAAAATATTATACAGGTTTGTGCGTAATGTGTGTGTGTAAGTTTGATTGTTTTTCTTGACGCTAAATGGTTGATTTGTTTGACATTTGTTAGAGTGGGAGATAAGTTAAATCATGAATGGGATTTTTGTTTACGATTTATTTTAGATTGGAACACATACTTTAGATTAGATTAAAAGCTCTCTCTCTCTCTCTCAAGAGAGAGAGAGACTAACCCTTTATAATTCAATGAAACATGTACGTCAGTTGGTATTTTTTTCTTTTACAAACTTTTATCTTAGTAAATTAAATTTTCATCATAACCAGAAGTCGGGATATAAACTTTTACAATAAAATTGATATAAAATATCGACAGTAGTAAAACATCGAGAAATCTACTTCCAGTAATAAACCGGATCGGAAACGAATAAAATCGTATTAAAAATGGACTTCATAAGATGTACAGGGTTTTTATTAACTTTTATTTGGTGTTTCTTCGAAGCAAAAGGTAACTCAGATAATAGATATAGGTACATATAAGACACAGACTACAAATTATGGTCTTGTAAGAAACTGTAGGTTTCTTCAAGACAAGCGCGCTTTATCTTAGATTATAGTGGTGTAATATTAGGCAGGCTGTAGTCAAACGTAAGCTTATTTCGTGTCAGAAAAACGTTGAAATCTTATACCACAAGTATACCTAACTAGTTAGTGCATGGATAAAAAATATTCACTTAGTATAGTAATGTTAGAAATGTTAAATTAATAAAAGCATCCGGAGAGCCTCTGATATGGTAAAACAATTAGTTAACAAAAAGAAAGAAGAAAAAAGAAGAAAGAAAGAAAGCGTGGAAGAGATCGCTTTGAGCGATAAGGTAGCCAATAAGGACACTTATTTTAAGTTTTGTTTGTTTCATTGTGCTTTTTTCCTGTTTCTTGGTGTATATAATAAAGTGTTTTCTATCTATCTATCTAATCTACTGGTGGTCCGATAAATTTGTGTGTAATAAGTACATACATCCAAGTCCAAACCAAATATTAACTAGCTCTGTATGATATCAAATAAAATTTGAAATAAAGTGACCAAGAGTTTTATGAATGTTATTAAAAGTATTATTCTGCAGGAGCTTTCTATAAAAGACAGCTTTGAAATATGTAGGTACTTGTGTAAAGCTGGAAGTGATCCGGGATATTCGTTAGTAATTATCAAAGTATTTCGCCAAGCTCCTATTAGTGTATTCTGACAGCCTGGTTTGACTTTTAATTCCATACCAGTTCTTGGATGGGTGACCAAAAAAGAAAGAAAAACATTTATTGTAGCAAATAAGTGCAAGCAAGAAATAATGCTGGCATCGCAAAAAAACGCCATCGCCATTATCAGAACTTCCGTAATTCTTTTAGAAGGTATGTCCATTTTGTATACCTAGGTGCTTCCGTGTGACGGTTCTCTGTAAGTCGTATTTCCTCATGTCTGAGGGTCGTGACTCCCCGCAGAATTAATTCGTTAGGGGAGTTCTCTTGGGCAGATACATAGTGGTGGATATTCTGGTCCTCAAACATGTCGGTTCCCTCACGATGTTTTCTTTCACCGTTAAGCGAGTGTATCTGTTACGGTAAATGTGGATAATGCGGTAATTATGTATAATTACCGGTAATTATGCATAATTAACAGTGCTCTCGGTAAAAGTAGTAAAAACTTTCGAATTAATCACATTTACCAGTAATTATATATAATTACCATACCCTTTTGGTAAATGTAGAAAATAATGAAATCAAACATCAGAATCAAAATGTATTTTAGAATAAATACAAGTATAAATAAAATAAATAAATCGCACGAGTAGAGGTTCGGCAAGGAGGCACCGTTATACATTAGGGGTTCCAAAGACTCCCCCTCAATTATGATTAGCCGGTCTTCATGTCGAGAGTAAACCGGTTTCTTCTAGGCAAGCGCGCTAGATCATAGATTATAACGTTGCTTAACATCAGGCAAGTTGAAGTCAAGCGTGAGCTTATTTCATGTAAAAAAAACTCTAGTTTTAATTATAATTAAATTGGGTTACTTATTTATTTTATTTATTCTAATAATATTTTGATTCTGATGTTTTATTTCATTAATTTTCTACATTTACCAAAGGGGTATGGTAATTATATATAATTACCGGTAAATGTGAATAATTCACTACATTTACCGTGTGCCTTGGTAATTATGTATAATTACCGGTTATTATACACATTTACCGTAACATATCCACACATAACTTAAAAATACAAGTCATTGGTTTAGGGCCGGATTCGAACCAGGGTGCGTCTGGATGAGAAGCAGACACTGGAACCGCTAAACCGCACTCGCTTACGTTCGTGACGGTTAGGTCATATTATAATGTAGGTTCCACCTGTTTATTATAAGTACGGCAGGAATAGTTTTATTCTAAGTCAGAAGCCGCTAAGGCGTTTGGCACTATCTTACTACCTAACCTTACTTTCTGTTAGCAATTTAAAATTACATCTACAAATGCTTAATTATAAACAAAAACATCAGCAAAAAACTTGCAACAGCAATAAATAAGAAATTAATTTGTATGACTTACACCAAATCATATTTAAATCCTTATAATTTCAACAAAAATCGAGTAACACTTCACTAACACATTATTTTATTATTACTCGAAGCGAATTGCCTAAATTTTCGTTATCAAATGATATCGACAAATATGTTAAATCGGATAATCAAATTAATCGGTTTGTTTCTGATAAGCGTCGAATGGAAAAGTAACTAATCGTAGAATTGTCATTTTTGGAAAGTTTATTAATTTTGGAAGTTCACCCGCAATTTACATTTAATTTCTTGAGCTAAGAATTTAATTAATTACGCCTAATTTATTACGTTAATTACGTTTGTTTCAGCAAAGATTTTTCTCAGTATTAATCTAGATAGGATCTTCAATAATCTCACCCAATGTACTTTCCATTGGATAATCACGATTGCATTGCATTTTCAAAATGGATATCATAGACTAACTGGCTATTTTCTATTTATGTGTTAATTTTTTTTAAATGTCACACTCAAAATAAAGCCAGCCCCACAACGGGTTGCTTCCACACAACCAGCATTATGCTGAGTTGGGGCAGATTTTATGTTTTTAATTGTTGTTGATTTTGGTATATATTCTAAAACTGTCACAATAATTGTTTTCTTTCTATCTTTCAGAATAAACATAATGTTTCTTTTGACACGAAAAGATAATCTAAATTAATTAATTAATTTAGGTAAGTAGTAAGCAAGTAATTAATTAGGTACTTATATCCCTTTTCCACATCAAGCTAACACAATTATCATAATCTTATCAGCGAATTAAAAGATATAGGATTTGTAAAAGATTATCTCACTCGCTCACTGCTAAATTATTTATTTTCATGTCCTTTGGATATAAAATCAAAACCATTTTATTACCGTAGATTTGAAAGAAACTATGATATGTAATTATTTCTTAACCAACTTCAAAAGAAATAGTCTGCGTTTATGTCACTATTATTTGATCTATTCTGCTTCTTCTTCTTATCGAATGAGAGTGGCCAAGTGTCGAGAGTTTTCAAACCGCCCTAAGCGGTTTTCAAACAGCCGGGACCTACAATTTAACGTGTCATCTGACCCACGGAAGCACCTAAAATGGAATGCTACTTTTCGGTCACCCATCCAAGGACTGGCTGCGTCCCCCTTTGCTTAACTTTGGTAATCGCATGAGATTGCCTCCGCTAGCTAAACTACGGGCTCTTCAATTCTTCTTCTATTCTGCTAAAATTGAATGAAAATAATTTTATCAAATTGTAAATTTGTATAAACATGCAAGCTTACATTTAATAAAACACCCTGTTCCACATATCCCTACTGCTCTATTTCTACTGGTAGGGAAGAAAGGATTTTTTTCCACATTTAGCTACTAGGAGGGATACAATGATATTTCACTTCCACATATTTCTACTAAGAAACAAGTCCTGTTGTAGTGCTAGTGTTGGACTCGAAGTCACTTGTCTGTGTCAGAAGGTAGATTAGGTTCGTTAGGTTGCTTTCTACCACGCACATGCGACGACGAGCGAAGCGAGGAGGAGCCAAGTCCTGTTGTAGTGCTAGTGTTGGACTCGAAGTCACTTGTCTGTGTCAGAAGGTAGATTAGGTTCGTTAGGTTGCTTTCTACCACGCACATGCGACGACGAGCGAAGCGAGGAGGAGCCAAGTCCTGTTGTAGTGCTAGTGTTGGACTCGAAGTCACTTGTCTGTGTCAGAAGGTAGATTAGGTTCGTTAGGTTGCTTTCTACCACGCACATGCGACGACGAGCGAAGCGAGGAGGAGCCAAGTCCTGTTGTAGTGCTAGTGTTGGACTCGAAGTCACTTGTCTGTGTCAGAAGGTAGATTAGGTTCGTTAGGTTGCTTTCTACCACGCACATGCGACGACGAGCGAAGCGAGGAGGAGCCAAGTCCTGTTGTAGTGCTAGTGTTGGACTCGAAGTCACTTGTCTGTGTCAAAAGGTAGATTAGGTTCGTTAGGTTGCTTTCTACCACGCACATGCGACGACGAGCGAAGCGAGGAGGAGCCAAGTCCTGTTGTAGTGCTAGTGTTGGACTCGAAGTCACTTGTCTGTGTCAGAAGGTAGATTAGGTTCGTTAGGTTGCTTTCTACCACGCACATGCGACGACGAGCGAAGCGAGGAGGAGCCAAGTCCTGTTGTAGTGCAAGTGGTGGGTTAGGTTAGGTTTAATAGATCTGACACAGAGCACCCGACTCCATCTAGTCTTGTGGTCCTAACTATAGGGATCGTTAGTTAGTTTGCATAGTTTTAAAATAGAATGATTACAATAAACACTTATAGAAGCACTTAAACATTTTGATTGTTAAGATACCACTTTCCTGAATTATTTTATCAGTAGAGATAAGTGGAAAAGTAGTCCCCCTAGTAGCTAAATGTGGAAAAAAATCCTTTCTTCCCTACCAGTAGAAATAGAGCAGTAGGGATATGTGGAACAGGGGAATAAAACCACAGTCCTGGATTTCTCCTATTAAAACTGGTAGTTAGAATGCTTACTTTTAATTACGTCAATTTAATTTTTTTTTTGTGAGATAGGTACCACAGTTATAAATCTAGTTAAAATAACCATGAGGGATCATACCTACTATACTAGAAACCGTGTTTTCTATCTATACTTACCTATAATAAAGCTGAAGATGGTCGATAGCCTGAACATTGAAGATATATGAAAAAAAAATGTTTCGTGTTACTAAGTATTGATAAAGATAAAGATAAAGAATCTTTATTGATAATGTAAAATTGTAACATACATAGGTATAAGTACTAATATCACAGAATATGCTACACAAATTACAATATCTCGTCAAATTGAATTTATAACATTAGGCTTTTATAAAATTTTAGAAGTTACATATGTCTAGTTTTATTAATAAAACAATGAAAATTTTTGTTATTAAAATCATGTCAAACATAATAATAGGTATGTAATCATACAATATGTCAACTTAAATAAATCTTGGTACTGTCACTTTAGCTGTATAGGGGCTAAAATGACAATTTGGCATCACACTCCTTACTCAGTAGTTAATTACATAATTTCTAAGCAAGTTTAGAATCAATTGGTAGGTGACTGTAGTCATTTTCAAAGTATTCTTTAAAACTGTATAGTGTCTGATCTAACAATAATTGTTTGACGCTATTGCAAAATTGCTGATCATTATTCAAAGACTGAATGTGTGCGGGGAGTTTATTGAACAGTTTCTCTCCCATTATAGTGGGTAGTTTCTTAGTCATACACAGCCTAGGCACAGTTGGTTTCAACAATACTCTGTTTATCTTGGTTCTATTTGAGTTATAAGTCTTAAGTTTAAACAAATGTGGATTTCTTTTTACAAACTTTATAATCTCTAATATATATTGTGACACTGACGTCAAAATCTTCAACTCTTTGAAATGGTTTCTACAAGACTCTCTATATCTACCTCCCATATAGCATATAGCAGAACACGTTCCAAAAATGTTGTCTGTTTGTCTGTTTATCCGTGTCTCTGTTTATTTAAACGCTCACAGCACAAAATCGACTGAACGGATATTCATGATTGTTGGTATGTAGGAGTTTGAAAGAAGAAAAAAAACTTTATTTAGCTTGAGGTTTTATGGGTGTGATAGACTACTTTTTATCCTGAAATAATGCGAGCGAAGCCGCGGGCGTCCACTAGTTAACAATATTTAAGTAGGTATATTTCCTAGAGCTGTCATAAACGTGTACAAACTATGACCGCGGTCCTGAGTCACATGCACGTGACTACAATATTAAACTACATAAACAATACCTTTAACTTATGTACATACATATGACATACTTATGTAGGTATAAATAAAGGATATCAGGTGGACGGGGAAGGTGTTATATGAAAAGAAATAATATTATTTGTACATACATTTGAAGTACATATGTAAGTGGGTATATAACAGAATAGTGCAGGATAACAGATGGATGGAAAGGTGTTGTTATGATTGAAGAAATAATAGGGTTTTTTTAATTGTTATTGATAGGTCCACACTTGACTGCAGCTTGCCAAATATTATATCATTTAGAAGAAACCTTGCTCTAAGAAATGTTTATGGTATAAACTTTGATGTCGAGAATTTTGAAAGCTTTTCCTTTTGTAACCCATCCAAAGACAGACCATAACTACGGCGAAGAAGCAAGTAGCTATATTAAACTTCATTACAGACATACCTACACGTATTGACCTATACTTAAACAATCGATTTCACTGCTTCATAATCGATTACTTTAACAGTAAAAGTCGAATGAATCAATCGAATAGTTTGCAATTGCTCATATACATTGGTACTTTGAATATTAAGTACAGTTTCATTCCCAAACAATGAGAACCTTTTAATGTACCTACTGCAGTATTCGTTCGTGAATATCAAAGTTAAGCAACTGCCGTCGCTGTCGGTCCTTAGATGGGTGAGCATTAACAAAAATTAAGTGTATGACAAGTAAAAAAGGTCTCGGCTGTTCGTCAAAGTTGTTAAGCCATGTGACAAACCCTATGGTCGGTTTGAAAACTCTTCACACTAGAAATTCACCACTCTTACATACCGCTTTAGAATCCTCGGCGTAAATAAAGGTTGACTTGTCCGAGCTTATGGATCCATAGTTGAATACTATATCGTAATTTTGTGCGCAGTTTTGAAATTCATGACTGCATCTGAAATAGGGACAAAAATATTTAGAATATTTTAATAATAATATATAAAAAAAAGTTGAAATCTCGATTTTCCATGAAAACAAAATAAACGTCACCGAAAACCTGAAATGTTGAATATTAATTAAAGTGGAGCGGAATTTAGAATTTAGTTATCTCTAAAAACATGTAATGTTTCCTGAAGGATAAAGGTATCTATTACCATGATCATCATTAGCCCGTTATTGCCCACTGTTGAGCATAGGCCTCTCTTCTAGTACGCTACTCAACACGCTTAATTGAAAAATTATACTATATTTTCCAAAGAAAAGTGTTAAATTACTTAGTTGAAGTTTGATTCCCTATTTTGAGGTAAATAGGGAATTCTTCCTAATTTACATTAAACTGGCGGAAGGAAGGAAGAATAATGGGGATAGCGTAAGAAAATACCTACTTTTTAGCTTTTATATTTTCCGAACATCATAGTTTCACAAGCAGAAAAGGTTTAATTACAAAATAAACGCCATCATAAAAATCTATTATACTTTTTATGGTAGGTAATTGAGTGTTATTATCTTTAATCTAACTGATCTTATAAATATTAGGTATGTTTTGTAAGCATCTGTGATTTAAATTCGATTGAAAAGTTGACATGATCTTTGAAGCGTAGAATAGAAGAATACAACCATCATGACCGTATATCGTTATTCGTTTTATAGTTTCCACGACACAAGCGTTTGTTTGGTGAGGCCCTGCTGGTGCTGTGTGGGATGTCTTGGCATATATGTATGTATATTAAATAGACTACCTGATATTTATTTACAATAATAAAATATAAAAACAAGTGAAGGAAAACTAAACATACTACTTCTAACTACTACAAAAAGGAGCACTTAGAAAATCTTTAGAAAAGCCTAAAGATAATCTAAGTGCTCCAGCCCACTACCAGAGGGCAGCGTACCCAGCATGCTGGCCGCATTACCACGCTGGATGGCAATGCTGATACGTTGAGCCAGAAAAAGGCCAGCATTTTGGTCACGCGTCGCGTCAACCAAGCGCTCCGAGAGGTTTTGGAAAATAGTATGGGCTCCCGGACCCCACGGCCCCAAAGTCTCGACTCCAAAAGGCTCAAAGATGTAACCTCGGCCGAGGTTAGCATATTTGCGTCTCTTGTGATGCTCGGCAATAATAGCCGCCGCTCCAGCCCGACACCGTGTCATAGACAGATGAGACGGCGCCAATGTGTCGACGCAAGTTGCGTCCCACACAAGGGGCCGACCCAACTTCCATGGCACAAGAGTCATACCGTCAGGTCTTTTTCCATCGTCACGTGCTAGGCCGCTCGGTTCGAGCATAGCTGCAACATTGGCAGTGGAAAAAGCCCGTCGAATGATGTCGTTCAGACTAGCGTGGCGGCTAATTCTACCAGCACTCCTCGAACATGAGAGGCCGTGGTGCCCGAGCTGGTCGACATCAGTACCACACTGGCAGCGATGCGGTTCACAGCTCCTCGCACCCAAGCGCAGGCTAACCGCGAGTCGAAAAGCTGTCGGATCTAAAAGGTTACCTGTATTAAAAGAGGGCATGGCCTGCAGCCAAAGACCGGATTCCCACACACTGACCGCAAGGATGCGGGCGCGATCCGCGAAACTAGTACACGTACCTATCGAGAAGTGATTTCCGTGCTAGTTCGCTGATCGGCCGATCCCACAGTCTCTGGGAACGAGGTGTTGTAGGAAAATCGGTGTTTGGACAGGCCAGGCGCCAAGCATTTTTAGCTTCGTCCGTATGCGCAACTACAACTACGCCAGACGGGCCTAAAGCGGGTGCGAGGATTTTTTGGACCAATTCGTAAGTACCGTGGACAGAAGCCAAAAATGCTGGTAAAGCAACACTTGAAATTTTGCGGACACCCAAACCTCCTAACCGTACAGGTAGGGAAGCTTGCGACCATGTCCTGTCATCCATGTCCACATTCAAAACCGAAACTAGTGTGTCCTTTACGATGTTGTCTAAGCTCGAAAGGAGCCCATTGTGTTGCCACAATGGACAACATCGTAAATAGTAAGTGAATTTTGGAACAAACAAACAATATTTGATAATAGTAAACGCCATATGGGCGTTAATTTTGAGCAAACGGCCTAGAGTGTCCCTGAAATTTTGAATTTTGTCCTCTACGAAAGGAGAAAACGACTCATCTAGAATCGGTGAACCGAGGAGGCGAAGTGAACTTTTGTCTAGAATAGAAATACCCGGTGCCAAATCATTGAATTTAGATATGACTGAATCCTTGTCCGAACATGAATCGCAAACAAAAAGTTCGCACTTTTTTGAATTTAACTCGAGACCAACATGACGAAATTCGTCTACCAAAATTTTGAAATCATCGAGGACGGTGTTCACGTCACCTCCCAAAGTTCCGTCATCCAAGTACCAAACATTAAGTTTGGACTTGAGACGTTGAATTATGGGATGTATGGCCAGGCTAAAAATGGCCGGTCCAAGAGGGTCACCTTGTTGACAACCAACTGAAGAGTCCATAAAATACTATATATACTATATACTTGTATATTTATTTAAATTGAAACACATTGAAAGTGAAAACCTCTGCTTCTTTAGTGTGTTAAAAAAACCAAAAGGCTTTTTAGTATGTCTATTCTTACCTAACTTACCATCATATTACTCAATGTAAAGATGTACAATAGGTGTAACCACTTACCACAAGACCGCAGCCCAACAATTGCAATGACAAAGCCAGGAAGTTTCAATTTAGCGGCCAGTTGGAATCAGTGGCTTCTTAGAATCTGTACTTTATGTGGAATATAACTATTATGTCAGCTGTTTTCTTGATTCTTTTTATCTCATCATTTATGGGGTGCTTAACTCTAGTGTGGAGAGTTTTCAGACCACCCATAGGACCTCTGATATGACTTAACAACTGCGCAACTATGACAAACAGCCGAGGATACTTATAATGAAGAATGTCGTCCAAATCACGGGAGCACTAAATGGAATGCCACTTTTTGGTCACCCATCTGTAGACTATTTGCGTCCACCATTGCTTAACATCGGCAATTGCTTGCGAAATCAAGGCAACTAAAAAGTTTTAGTTAGAAATAAAGTAAGATATTATTTTTTCCTTACTTAATTTACAAAACGTGTACACCAGGTGCAACAACTTACAATGGACATTCGCAGGAAGCTATCATCCAGCGAACAGAGCGGTCAAAGTGATTCGGTGACTTCTGAGAAACTGAGAAACAGTAGCTAATGTGGTTAGTCCACTCAATTGTAACGTACTCGATTAGTTAGATTAGCTAAATAATTTTCGGAACCATCATCAATGTTACAAGGGTGTCATTAAATTAACACCCTGTATAAATGAATAAGCGATTAAAATGAACGTCAATATATGTATTTATATCTAATAACTTTAAGAAGAAAGGCATATGTTCAGCAGTGGATGTTAAGCGATGATGACAGATTTATTCAGTTATATACACCGGTATGTATAAATAACTCGCGTGAAGGTAAGCTATCATTATGCTCTAGGATAACATGATATGTGAAATATTAGGCCTATTATAGTAGATAATACATTTCGGCCAGATTGTTAGCAATCTATGCAAAGTCGGTTTTTAATTTAAAGTCGCCGCATGCAAATCGTGAAAACTCGTGTAAAATTAAAAGAAAAATAAACAAGAATAATAAAGATCTATATTTCTTCATTCAATATGAATCATAGCTTCATCTCTCTCACACAATAACAACAGTCTAGCGCCCTCTATAAAAACGTAGAAAAACTAGAACAAAGAGTTAATTTTCCGCATCGCTGACATTAAGTGTAGGTATTTTATCAATGTAGGTAACACGTCATGATAAGGCGCTTGTAAAGATATAGGATAGGTATTCCCACGGTTAGATTATAATTGTGATAATGTTTATAATGTGGTTATGTAGTTTTATTGTTTGTTTGCAGGTGCGGCGCTCGAGCATGAGTATTTAATCCTCTGCTATGATGGTCGTATTCCTCTTTACTGATGGTCACGACTCCTCAGCATAATCATTTTCATAGAAGAAAATCTTATGAACAGGACATAATATGATATATATCGCAGTGGGCACCAAAGATGTTTTACAGATGTAATCATATAGATATTGTTTTTTTGTGAAAATCATACGAGGGTCAAACTGAAAGTTTTTAGAAAATCAAAAAAATGCCATTTTTCGAAAATTTGCTCAGCTTTTATTCACGCCGACGTGCACAGACAATTTTCAATTTGGCACCGAATTGTGAAACAAATGACAAATGAATAAAATATATACCCAGTATTAGAGATAAATAGTTATATTTTCAGAATTTAAACTTGTTTTATTGAAACAATGTTTTTAAGTGGTCTATTTTAAAAACTTTCAGTGTGACCCTCGTAGACACCTATGCCCATTGCTGAAAATTATCATGAATAAACAATTCATAAAATTATGTTCTGTTAATTTTTCTTCTTAATCGATCACTCTTACGAAGATACTTGGTGAACTAATCAATTAATTAATCAATAATTATAGCTGATCGTGGCTGATAGTGTGACGTTTTCTTAAATAGGTTTAATTTAATTTCATGCGGCAGCTTGATAAACTCTCGACACCAGAGGCACTCTCATTCGATAATCAGAAGATACGATAGTTCAACATTGTATAAATCATTCTCATTGCAACTAGCAAGTAGCACTACTTGAAGCAAGTCTAAAGGGACACTACATAATATATGTACCGTCCTCCAACAATATTGTCCGGAGCAGTGTGAGTAACCGCGCCACCTGGCCGGCAGGACATTGTCCCAAACTCACCACTGACTCGACTTGCAATTAGTTTCTCATAATATACAAGGTAAGTACGTCTAACATAAGAAATTTTGATGATACGACTTAACTATGAAAATTATCGGGAAAAATCGCCCTCCTACAAATGTAACAAAATGGTGTGTTATTTAGAATTATTGTTTTTTGGTAAAAGATAATATTTTATTGATATAAATTAATGAATTATAAGTTTAAGTTTTTTTTATAAACCTATACTGTCCTCTTCGATCAATAATGTACGTCCTACTCCTGGGTAAAGGTCATACCCAACTCCCTCCCTCCATGTGTTCCGGTACTACTGGTTCACGGCTTCCTTAATTAATTAATTACAAAAAAACGATGCATTTTTTTCATATTTCTGCGATTCAAACCCAGCTGAACAGATTATCATATGTTTTGAATAAACAGAGAGACCTATAAACTATAAATCAACTTGTCTTACAAAAAAATTAAACCCGTGAGAATGATCTCGCTACAGTTAAAATAAGAAAAACAGTTGAGCGCCATCTTTTTCCTCATGTCATAATACTTAGTAAGCAATGACACTAATTGCATAAATAATTACAAAGTGTAAATGTATCTATTGTTCACAGAATGAGTCAAATCAATTAACCTTCTTAGAATCTTCGAACAAACATAAATGGAAACTGGGCGATATTTACTTGAGTTAGTATTTTTCTCGTGGTTTCTTAAACGGTGTTATTTTGTTATGACTTGATTCATACAGTAATGGTATTACATTTCTTCATTCTAATGAAGAAATGCTAGTTTCTCAGTTTATTGGGTTACTCTTTCACGATTACCAAAGTTCAACAACTGAGGAAATGATAATGGGTAGTTAAATAGCAAAAAATTGTACTCTGATATAAGCTGACTAAGTCGAATAAAACGATTTAAAAAAGCTCTGGATTTTTTAAGTACTTGGGTTTGCACATGACCATAGTTTGCCTGATGGTAAGCTGGCATAAGATGGAGCATGCTTACACGATATAGAACCGGTTCTTTCTCGGTTTGAAGACCTCTTTTCAGCGTTGCTAATTCCGCTAAACTAATTGTATTCAAAATTTCTTTTGTTTAAAACATGACCTGAACAATCAACCTTTTGAACAAAACTTGTAATTAAGAAGAAATGTATCCTTATAAATTACTAAGCTAGATTTTATATTCGAATTAAACAGGTAATTAAATAGATTTTCCGAGCGACCTTTAAAGTAAACCTAATTATTTGAACCAAACGAAGTTGCCAGGCTAGAGCTCCGAATTATCTTAATTTTAGGCATTTTTGGCGAAAGTTATTTAATTAACTTCTGTTTTCATTATGATTAAAGGTTTCATTAATATTTTTTTGTCTTAAACAGGCATTCGTTTCTGGGTTGGAGAAAAAAACTGTGTTGTAATCAAACTAGCTTTCAAACGTCGAAACACATCATTAGGTGCTTGGTGGCTGATACATTTGCGATATAATTATCAGAGAATTACAATTCAGAGGTCTTAAATCTAGATTAAAATGTCGTTTTCTGAAAATTGCAATCCAGATATCTTAATTTATGAAGTAAACGGGTTACTTCTAGGCAAGCGTGCTACATCTTACACTACAGTGAAGTTTAGCAGTCTAACTTACACTTTTTGAAGCGTTAAAAATCTACCATTACTAACTACTATCGTTAAGTGTATGAGATACGAGAATTATTTCTTTGATTTATTTGAACCATGTTTTTTTATAAAATTGGCAACCCAGATCTCATTGTCCCCAATACCGCTATTACTCAGGTTGTCCCTTTTGTCCAAATATTTATTCGTTCGTGTTTTCGGAAACAAAGACCGCTCTAACTTTTTAATGCCCGCGGACAAATTATGCGAAGTTAGAGCCCTTAGATGTAGGGACTGATGTTACGGAAATATACGGAATTTAAATGAATTATTTAATAAATTAAATAAATATATGCTATTTTAATATATAATTTATTGATCAAATGGGACATATTGTAAAACATATAAGTAATGTTCCACTGGAAGACCTTGCCTTCTGCAACACAGTTGTTAACTAAAGCAAAAGGCAGAGCCTTAATTTCTATATACAATGTAAAGTTTTTGCGATAAATATGTATATGTATATATTAAAAAAAAAAATTGTTCAATTAGTTTTGATCCGAAAGAAATGTCTCTAGCTCAGCTAAAATTTGCTGCAGGCATTTGATCGCTTGTAGCAAAGTTAATCTATCCACCAAACGGTTGTGGTATGTAAAATCTATGAGAGAGGTCAATTCTGGTTCTGAAATCTTCTTACCGCCCAGAGGCCTCTAGCAGCAGAAAATAATCGCTTATCACCCTAACTTGCTAATTACAAATTAGTACCGGTTTCAGTCCCTCCGTCCCTTGTTCTACTAAAATTACTTGATTAATTCCTGCGGTTCATCTAACTTTCTGATACTTTGCTCTCAGTTTGTTTAAGTTTGAGAATTACTCGTATTTTGTAATTGTTTTCGTTAATTGTTACTTGTCGTCGTATTTTGGCTGGATTCCACAGTGAATTAAATACTTAACCAAGTTTTAAACATAGAACAATATAATATGTTTAAAACATCTATTAGTTCTTCGAAATTAGAAATTTGAAGGCAAGGGTTTAATATAGTTGGAGGTTCGTGCGAACAGTCGATAGATGGGTTTTCGGAATCAGGCATATTTTAAATATATACATATATTTTTAAATATTTCCTTTTTATGCTTGAAACATGCTTGTTGTACAAATCAGATACATTTTAGTTGTTTCGCATAGAAAGTTCGGCAAATGATCAAACCATGTTTAAAAACTCAAAGAAAAATAAGTCGTTCATACACTACAAGAATAATTTTACGCACAATATTTTTATTGAAACCATCATAATTAATTGAGATATATATTCACTTTAAATCACTACACTAAAAATATATCTCAATGAATTGTGATGGCCATTAAACCAATATACCCGGAATCGAACAAAATTGCAGAATTGCATACTATTTCCTTCATGTTATTATCTGCACCTACAATTATAATATAATATTTTTTTTTATACTACGCTGTGCAATTTAAAGTATGCGTCACCTCAGCTAGTAATTGCACGTGCTACATAAATTGCACCTAAATAGGTATTCAAATTAACTACCTTTACTTAACTAAATGACTCACATGGCTCTGTAAACAATTCAAATAGATTTGCTGATTTTGTTTCGTTTGTAGCACGCTATTCTAAAAGAAAACTTTTTTTGGTTTTGAAGACCCCTGGATTTGAAGGATTGTAATATAAATAATATCTCATGATCTAGTACTGCAGTTGTTAAGCCATATCAGAGGATCTTAGGGCGGCTTGATAAACTCTCGACACCAGAGTTGTCCACTCTCATTCGATAAGAAGAATATCTTATTTGAATAGATTACATTTGAAATAATGGAGGAGCTTTGATAAAATTTAAACCGTTTTATAAACTTCTAAAGTCTAATTGTAGACAGTTAGTAATTAGTACAATTATGTAAACCTGCTAACTACGTATAAGAGTGACTAACTCTGATATATACAGTTTTCAAACCGCCCCATGGGCATCTGACAAGTCTTAACAACTACCACATTATGACAAACCTCGTCATTGATAAGAACATCGCGTCAACAACACCTACTATTAAGAACATGCGTGGTTGTTATCTGTGACGTATGTATGTGGTTATATTGTGTTTATGTTGCGGTGAGCCGTATGGTTAGTAAGAAAATTTAGTTAAATCAAATGAAATAAATAATTTGACGTATGTGTACTCTAGTGTAGGTATGTTTTCCTGTTTTGGATGTTTATGTAGGGAAGTTTAGTTAATTAAGGGTATTAATCAGCAGAAATATGTACTCGTGCGTACCGTAACGCTTAGAAATATTCAAACGCGTGCTACCGCCAGTTTGGTGAAACTTTCCAATATTTGCAAATACGAGTAATTATTGTGCTTTTTAACCCTTAACCACTAACGTGTGATTTTCTTACATTAACACTGACGTGAGTATGACATACGTCAAATTTTTGTATGACCTCTGGTGCATCCATGAAGTGGGTTTGCAGTTTTATTTGTTTTTTATTTAGATACACATACATAATACAAAGTGAGGAAATCAAAAAAAATGCCATAATTGTAATGGATAAATATTTATAGCTTATTAAACATATGCATAGCTAATTTTACATAAACTTTTTTTAAAAATTAATGAAAATATAATCTTAAATATTAGTATTTTTTTGTTTAGGTCTTATTACGTATTAAGGACGAATTCAATTAGAAATAAATCACAATTGCCACATATCTATAAATTAGGCACTTTTTAACGGCAGTTGCTGCAGGTCTGTTTTGAGCACTGCAAGTAGACCAATTTACCTCACACTTGACATTCATATCGGGTTCTACGACGTTTCTGCTCAAAACATGTGTGGCAATTCTTTATTGGATCTCATCTCTGAATATCAATGCTAGATTGGCCAACTTCTGGAACCTTATCCTTGTCCAAGATACGACTCATGTGACATTTGCGACGTAGCGTATCTTCGCTCGAGGTATGGCTTTACAAGATTTTTCCCGTGATTTTTCATATATTAATTATTAATTCGAACGGTCCGATGAGTTATAGTTTGACATAATAAAATAATTAGCATCAGCAATATCCAGAAGCCTTACTTTACAGGCTTCTGGACCAATGACCACCTTATAGACAATCTTGCACGACTATATTTGCCGCACTTTACATTTAGACCTCCTTTCGATGTATTATGAAATTATTTCTAGAATACCTTTAGTATAATTGGTACCTATTCTCTTCATGGTACATCGATGATATCATCGAAACAATTATATGAAACATAAGACATCAGGATTATTGAGTCCAGGTGTGCGATTTTTGACTGGAAACTCAGGTGGAATACCCTTTTTTTAAAGTTCCGACCTATATCAACCACTTTTTTATGAAGATTGAAGATTTTACCAATCCAGGAGATGTATTTGACCACTTACGATTAATTTTATTAACTATTTAATACAAATGACAAAATCAAAAAAGTTACACTAACACTGACCATACGTATGACATACGTCAGGTGGTCAATCTCACCTGTTTTGGCACGTGCTACGTGTTCACACCTATCCGCCACACAAGCATCACTGGCGTCTAGGAAACTACAAAAAAGGATGCGGCCAAATTCCTACCCAAATTCAAATTATGATAGGAAAACTATTTGGGTGACGTATGACATACGTACGTCAGTGGTTAAGGGTTAATAATTAATCACTTTGAGGCCATTTTGAAAACCCTCGTAATCTCGCACACGACGCGCGTAAAAGCTTTTTTAATTTTATTGACATTAGCAGTTAATTAATTAAGAGATAAAAGATTATCCTAAATTAATTCTAAAAACAAGGGAAGAACAACTAAACATACTAATTGGAACTACTACAACACAATGAGGACAAATTGAAAATATTTAGAAAAGCCTAAAGCTAGTCTAAGTGCTCCAGTCCACTACCAGAGGGCAGCGTGCCAAGTACACTGGCCGCATTACCACGCTGGATGGCAATGCTGATACGTTGAGCCAGAAAAAGGCCAGCAATTTGGTTTATTATCAAATTAGAACTTCTCCTGTAAATTACAGCCAAAATTATAACATTTCCCTTCTTGCAATAAACAAGGTGGTGTCAATCAATACCAGAAGGAGCCTCCATTGATTCCGAATGATTAGTTAACTACAGTCTACCTAATCACGTCACTTTTCATTAGGTTCTAACTACGCAGAATAGGAAACTAACAGATGTACAAGTTTGCATGTTATCTTAGTACCTAATGAGTTAAATTAAATAGTTTTTGTTCAGTATGTTTAATACGGGATTGATTTCGATAAAATTTCACAGATGATTTTGTTATTTTGAAATTATTTATTTATCTATCTTTAATTTATGATACCGATAATCTTTAATTCAAAGATTCAAAGATATTTATTGACCTTATAACATTGCGCTACAATAGGTACGTCATATAATACAGTAATCATTTATATAACTTAATACTAATTATTAACGAAAGAATTAAAGATAAAAACATAAAAATGTGTACATAATATCATTTACAAACAAACAATGTCAGATTTATTTAAGTAGATAAATTTAATTTAATTCTAATATTAGATAAAATAAAATAATTTTAAGCTATGTCAAAGAAAATTCAGTTTACATAAAAAAATTAAAGTCACTTACAAACAAACAATGTCAAATTGGATTCTTAAATAATTTTATAAAATGTCATAGGAAATAATACTACATAATAATTTATAATGTCACTTACAAATAACAATGTCAAATATTAGGTTCTTAAACAATTTTACACAATATCAGACAAAGTAATGTTAATAAATAAACTAAAATATAAATTAATGTTCCATGTCAACCTGTGGCCATTATAAATGAAGATTCTATTAGAGGCAATCTCATATATTCATTTAGTGAGTAGAAAGGATGGGTTTTGAAAAAATTTTTTAGTTTTACTTTGAATTGATTTAGTGGCAAGTCAATTATACTACGAGGTAATTTATTAAACATGCATGTTTTCACATACATTCCTTGCTTCTGTACTTTAACCAATCGAGTTAAGGGTAATTTTAATGCTTTTTGCTTACGAAAATTATAAACATTTTCTCTCATAAGATTTGATTTTTCTTCGTATATTTCTAGTAAACAACAGTATATATAGAGAGATATAACGGTCATTATCTTGTAGTTTTTAAAATGCTGTCGCACTGATGTGCCCTTTTTTAGTCCTAGCATAGTTCTTATTGACCTTTTTTGAGCTCTTAACACTTTTATTATATCTTTCCCGTTTCCCCAGATTGTGATTGCATATTTTAGTCTTGAATGGATGTATGCAAAGTAGAGGGATAAAATGGATTCCTTATCTAATAAAGGTTTTAGTTTAAATAAAGCATAGCTTGCACTTGCAATCTTTTTACATAGCTTGGCAATGTGTTCTGTGTGGCTAATTGTATTGTCGATGGTGTATCCAAGAAATACATTATCTTTAGCACCTTCCTCTTCTTTTAAACCTTTTCTAGACTGATAATACATAATAATACTTTTGTCTGCATTTAAAACTATGCCGTTGGCACAAAACCATTCTTTTAAGATAGTCATTGTTGTTGTCACTTTTGTCATTCATCCCGACGTGGGTATCGTCTGCAAATAAATTTACATATGTCCAATCTGGCATTACATTAACAAGGTCATTAACATAAATTAAAAATAAAACTGGTCCAAGAATTGAGCCTTGCGGCACTCCTATAGTCGAGTATCCGGTATATGAGTTTATTTCGTTTAAAGTCACTATCTGAGATCTGTTCTCTAAATATGTCTTCATAAAGCTTAACTCAGACCCTTCAAAACCATAAAATTGTAGCTTCATGAGTAGTATATTATGCCTAAGACAATCAAAAGCCTTCGAGAGATCGCAAAATATGCTCGCGCATTTTTTTGATTGATTCAGAGAACCTAGTATGTAATATATGACCTTTCTAATTGCCATTTCAGTTGATTTACCTGGTCTAAATCCAAATTGTGCTGGCGTAAATAAGTTATTGTCCTCAAAGTATCTAATTATTCTCTTTTTAACAACGTTTTCCAGGATTTTTGACAATGTAGGCAATATACAAATTGGTCTGTAGTTATTTAAAACATTATGATTACCTTTTTTATACAAAGGAATTACTTTACCATGTTTTAGGCAATTAGGAAATATACCTTTCTCCATACAGTCGTTAATTATAAAATGTAGAATTTCTATTAAATTACTATTAGATATTTTGTATTAGATAATTTTGTAGCGTAATCAAAGATATGTTTCAATGTAACAAGAGACGGCACAGATAAGCGATTTTTTTTAAAAACTAAGTAGTATCTAATAACGTGATAATCAAGTCAATTGTCTAGTCACATAATTTGATGACTTAAATAAATATAGCAAACGAAAAAAATTCGGGTATTTTGCATTACTACGTATAGTTGTACCTCTGACTATTTCATATTACCTGCTGTAGATATACTTTAATTGTCTGGTGAAGAATTTGTTTGACGATGTGCAATATGTTTTTGTTTTTTTAACAAGGTGTCGTAAGTTATCCCTCTGCCTTTATTTCCTCCGTGCTATAGCAACGTTGTTTACTCCAATTGTGTGTTACGGACATGCGGAAGAAGATCAAGGTCGGATTGATTGTAGCCGCCGACCGACTACTGCTGACGCGAACTACTAGCCACGTGGATGGACATCTATTTATTGGGCTATAGGAATAAATGCTACTTCTTCTTATCGAAAAAAGAGTGACTCTCGTGTCGAGAGTTTATCAAGCTCTAAGGGCCTCTGACATGGCTTAACGACTGCCGTACATGACAAACAGCCGGGACCTACAATGCTACTGAAACTACTGTTGTACTAAGTTTCAATTTATATTTAAATTCAAATTATTTATTGAAGTAATAAACCTATGAACTATAAAATTTTAATTCAATTTAATAAAACAGAACTGAAGCAAACTGTCCCGAGTCGCTTATCAAAAGCGCCAGACCATCAAATAGGTACAATCCATTGGTTACATCAAAGAAACGATATATTTCTGGATACGACCATTTAGCCGAATTTACCAGACTTTTATCACACGTAAGTAGCAGCAGTTCTTTATTTTAAGACCTATCTGGGTCAAATTTTATAGTTCCAATTTTGCCCGTTCACAAAATAATGTTGTTTACACTATACACGTATATATCAGGGTTTTATCCAACAATGGGTCAAACAGACCGACAAATGGCAGTTATTTTTGGATAGCACTGAAATAAACTAGACTAAAATGGAATTTATGGGATAACTTCATTGATAGACCTTTTTATAGAAATAACTCATTAGTTTAGTAAGTTTCTTGTCCTTTTAATTTATTGTATGTGTAATATATTATGTAATCTTATAAAAGAGTATGTAATCTTAGCCGTTGCAACAATTATCAAAGCGGTTAGTCCATGGATGGGTGACCAGAAACTAAAAATAAATTTAAAATGCTTTCATTGCCATGTCAGCCATGTCTGAGGTCCCGACAGTGTTTTTTTTTAAGTCTAGATACTTACAAGAGTTGACCACTCTCATTTGAACTTATTGACTACAAATAAAATAAAATAGCCTTTATTGCCCATTTACAAATCAAATATAGAATTAATAAAATAATTATGAATAAAGTAAACTATTTACATAAAATGAATCGTTTCTTCAGTATATCTTTAGGGCACCAAAAATTTGGTGAATTCCTCTTCCATGCGTGCCCTATTGACTACAAGATATACTAAATTTACTTACTTTTAAAGAGCTTATCTTATTATTATATGTATGTTAAAAGCAAAAAATAAAATTAGTTCATAAATAGCGGAGTAATCGTGTAACACACCCAAAAAATAACCCAGTACCTCCTATTTTTTGAAGTCGTTTAAAAACAGCAACATAATATATAACACTACAAAAAGCATTAATGCTAACATTACATTGGTTGTTCCATGACATTGGCATTCAGTCGCACATTGTGACGAATCGATTGAGACTGATTGTACAATATTCATGCATAAGCAGAACGTAGTAAGTATATAAGTATTTAATGTAATGATGTAACCTTTTTACTATATACATTTGTATGTTCGCATTTGACTGCAACCCTGCTACGCAGATATTAAGGCATTTGATATGGTGTACTTTTTTGCACTAAATGTATTTGTGATTGACCATTTGCCTGAATGTAAGCTAACATTATAAATAAATAAACATTTCAGGACATATCACACAGCGCCATCTAGCCCCATAATAAGCTTACGCTTGTATCATGGGTACTAGATAACGGATATAATACATATTTTGTAAATACATACTTATTATAGATAGTATCGACCAGAGTCAACACAAGTAATTACAAATTTTAATATTCATAAATAGTTGTATTATGCGGGAATCGAACCCGCACCCCTAGATTCGAAGGTAGAACCACTACCACCTAAGCTAACGCAACAGTCATTGTGATCTAAGATGGAGTGTGATTACACAGTAATAATTGGTTCACTGTCTCTTTGAAGGATTCTATTTAATTTTTATGCAGATTTCATTATGATATGTAAAAAAAAACGCCTTAAGTACCTACTACACAAAATGGCAAACTAAATAAACTAATATTCCGAGATGTTTCACATAATTATCATTCTAATTTCTTATTAAGATAGTCTCTCTCATGAACATTTCCTACAATATTTAACTTACTACGCAAGTCTAACAAACGATGACTGATAAACTCCTGATAGCACACTGAGAGCTTTTACTACATTTACATATTACACATACCTAAGTCTTCAATGAATAAGTTCCGACGATCTTCTGACATTTTCCTCGAAATGAGTGACTCATACTATATGTTTACCGACTTGATGTGGTCACAGAATATAATAGCAGTTAGTAGGTTAATTGTAGTAGATGAATCAGTGGGGTATGGACCTTATGAGATGACGTCATTTTGCGCGTATTAGCATATATACATATGTTGTTCCATGGTAGATAGATAGAATCTGTGGTAGTATTTTTACAAGTAGTATATAGGCTTACGTTTGACTACAACCTGTTTGATAGTAAGCATTGGTTATAGCCTAGGCTGTTGCGCTTGCCTAGAAGAAATAAATTTATTTTGGATTGTAATTTACAGGTAACAGAGAGTATATGTTTCAGAAATTCGACCTTAATATTTCAATATTATTTTTATGACAAAAATATTATATAAAATAATAGGTTAATAAGTAGATATTTAGTGGCATGACAATAATTAAGATGTCAGATGTAATAAATCATTTTTATATTTATTTCAGTTTTTATACAGCTGTCGCTGAGTATACCAGTGACTCCTGAGGTGGTTTTAAAACACTTCACATAGTAAGGTATTCATTTATTTACCCACCAGTAAGTTTTTACCATGTAACAAACGTTTCATCTTAACTTAAAAATATCATAACAGTAAGCACTAAGGATCAGGAAGGAAATAGAAGTTAAAAAAGACGAACGTAAACATGTTTCGTATTTGAAAAACTGCTAGGTAATCCATAAAAAACTAGCTCAAATCAAAAGGCGAAACAATGACTAATCAAAGCCTAAGACATACCATGAGATGACTATTCCACCAATAAGGTTCTTAACCAAGCAGGAAATAAAGTATTTATTTAATGAATGGACAACAAGTTTCATTCATGAGTCAATGTAGTAAAGATATAGGTACTGTAGTGGTTTCTTAGAATAATGGAATAGATTCATCTGACGGTTTTTCATTCTTTGGTTTAGTGGTTTAGAAGAAGCTGTAAAGACGGACTGAGGTTTGTTTTTTGCAATGTATTTTTGTGTTTGTTTTGAAGATGTTGGGTTGTGTTACAGAATGATGTTAGTTGTTTCTTTATGGAATCAGTTCGAGTTAAAATAGTAGTGTAGCTATAAAATGCATTATTGTTGAATTTATGGATCTGGTGTGTAGAGCAAAATAGGCTTCCTTCAATGTTTTCCTTCACCGTTAAGCGAGTGCCAATCCCCACTTAACTTGTAAAACAAGGGTTTAATTCTTATGTATTTATATTCGACCCCAGTCCTAAGTACAGGAAGCATATACATAAGTGCATAGCTGGGATCGAACCTGGGTGCGTTAGAATAGAAACCAAACTTAACACCACTGAGCAACACATATCATTATCATCTTCAACCAATAAAATCAGAATTTTGAATAACTTGTTTATATTGACTAAATCTTTGTAATCTTATTGAATTGAAATTGTTAATAAATTCTCATTGACCAAAATATGATTTCTGCACATCAGAAATGGAGTGTATATGAGATACGATAAATGTTTTTGTACCATAATTCTCACTACATCTTCGCAAATAAATGAATTTGAATTTGCCTAAATAAACTCACTCTGAGTTAATGTTCTGTTCTAAAAATGGTTAAGTAATACATTATAGCACAGTTTACAATCCATACAAATTATTCAACAATACCTCACCACCAGTAGGTTCTATATAAGGCATCCAATATTTACGCAAGTGGTCGGTGAAAGTGAGTCAGTTTGCACCTGGACATACTGGAGACAGTGGCTGTCGCAATCGAAGGAAAGTTGGGTGTATGTACAATGCTTATATACATAATGGATTTTGGAAAATGTGTTCCATGGTGGGTTAGTTAGAAAGAAACGAACATGGGTCAAATACATTTTACATTTTACAATTTTCGCCGGCAAAGGCAGGGGATCCATACGAATATGAAATACAAAAAAAAACTCTGATCTCCAATATGGTTTATTTTATTAATACGAAAACCTTGTGTAACCCAGTGCATCATCATCTTTAG
The DNA here is from genome assembly GCA_927399415.1 of Macaria notata. Classification (NCBI taxonomy): domain Eukaryota; kingdom Metazoa; phylum Arthropoda; class Insecta; order Lepidoptera; family Geometridae; genus Macaria; species Macaria notata. The sequence continues at coordinate 299,030 of OV656750.1, read as the reverse complement.
CCTTTGTCGCCTCACTGCTGGGTATAGGTCTGCTCTCCTAGGTTTTTTTTACATTAGATAGGCTCACGCTTGACTACAACTTGCCTGATGTTAAGCAACGTTGTAATCATTGGTATTGGTTTTGTTCCTTTCTTGTCCAGAGAGGCTCCTCGAAGGATCGGCTGTCCTTGACCCACCTGGCAGGTAGCCAGAGCATAGATATCCCGTTTCTTTTAAACATCCTATTGCATTGTAGTTTTCAAGGATCTATGAATTAAGTATGTACGCACCTAAATGTATATCAATCTATTCTGAACCTAGCACACAGACAAAGTTTTCATTTTGACGTTGAAAATCATTCACACCTAATTGAGTTACATTAATAAAATACATTATAGTTTAGAAATGTCTATGACATGTTTCACATTTAATTCCATTCCATATACGTACATACCTACCTGGTCTACTTACCTATCCTTATGTCTCTCGTACGTTCCTACGTTCCTCCAATCACACACAGTCTACTACCACAGTGGGGAATACCAACCAATGTTTACTAATGTTGTTGGTAACCGCAGGTATTTAACCTACATGCCTCATTCATGTGTAGTAGTTTTAGTGGTCAGTGTTAATGATTCAAGTAGTTTGGTAAAAAAAGTTCTTCTTATCGAATGAGAGAAGCCAACTCTGGTGTCGAGAGTTTATCAAGCCGCCTAAGGGCCTCTGACATGGCTTATTCTTAGTAAAAATATGACATCATAACAAGACAAAGAGACAAGAGATAATCCAAAGAAATCCTGTAATTATATAATCTACATAATGTAATTACAAACGTCTGGAACACCGGATGGACCAATTATGGTGAAATTGAGCACATCTTTCACACTCAATTGTATAATAACCTGGGAACTGTTTGAGATAAACTTAGCTTTAATTCTTAGTTTAGTTATTTATGCTATTTTTGCAAAATCAATCTTGAGTTTTTAACCCATAAAACTATCTATTTTCAGATATGATGACTCTTATTCGATAAGAAAAAGACTAAGAATAAGGATATATTAGATTAAGGTTTATGTGTAATAGGTATTATAGTTAAAACCCCAACTAAAGTTAGGTTGATATTTATTATATATGTTCTATCACCATACCATAAATTACGATGGTCCATCGCTCCATTGCGCTGTAAAAGCAGAACAAAGTAAGCCTACATAAGAGTGGCCAACTTTTATGCAGAGAGTTTCCAAACCTATCTAAGGGCCTCTGACATGGCTTAACGATTGCTGCCCTATGACAAACACCCGAGACCTTCAATTTAACTTCATCGTTCTATCTGCTTTCGCGGTTAAACCACTTTTTGGTCACCCATCCAAAGACACACCTAGGCAATCGTTGCTTAACTTTAGTGATTACGAACGAATACTTCAATCAGCTAAGCTACGGACTTATTTTTAACTAAGAAATATTTTGTTCACATGTTTTACAGTAGGTATTTGTATAAACAATACACATAGGTAAACAATATAATGAATCATAATATATGAAAACTAGATCAAGTTAGTTACCTAATTAAAAAGCAATGTAACGTAATACCCCACTTATTGTTATTGTTGTGGTTGTTCATTCATGTTTTCGGTTAGGCATTTAGTATTTCCTTACTAAGTAGTTTAATTAGAATACCTAAGTTGTACCTCTAATCTAGTGCTAGATTTTTTTAAAGTGCACGTTTTGTAGAAATCGTATTTATATTGTATAAATTATTAATTGATTATATATGTACTATCAGGATAAAAATTAGGTATGTGTTAATCTAGGGTCTAATTTTATCTCAATACCTAAACAGTTTTTACCACAAAATATAAACCACCGCTCCGTTGAGGCGTAAAGTTATTAATAAACAAAACCTACTTCAAGTCTACTGTCACTTTACTGAATAAATTTAAGCCGATCAAGGAAAAATGCAACCGAAATCAGGCTAATCATTTAGAAGACAACTCCAATCAAACCTCAACAAGAAAACGGACATCACAGAAAACTGCATCAAAATCCGAGTAGCCGTTTTAGAAATTTGGGTAAAATTGGTTTGTGTAAACTTTATCATAAAGGTTCATAAATAACGGAGTAATCGCGTAACATCCACCCTAAAAATTAGAATAAAAAACTTTCAGAAGACTTGATAACCTCCTTTTTTGTGGTCAGTTAAAAATACACTTTCGCTTGCTTAATAATGGTGTGATTTAAAGTAGGTTGTAAAAGCCATAAGCATTTAAGAATAGTATATTTAGGTGTTCCGTTATCTAGTACTTATGACACAAGCGTCTGCTTAGTATGGGACTAGATGGCACTGTGTTATATGCCCTGAATTTATTTATTTATTTAAAAGACTATAGTATACCTACTAACCACCATAGATCCATGGTATCACACATGACTGCGTATGTAAAACCCATCGAAAATTACTCACTCCTTTGTGACAATGGTAAATACGTCATTGTCCATGGGAATAGGTATATAGGTACCTATACTATATATAGACATTGTATAGAAAAAGACAGGCTTTAGGTGTCTAAAACGCGTTTAATGACGCGTTTATTTCAATTGGATTAAAACGTTTCTCAATCAAAAGTTAGTATATTAAAGATAAGATAAGAGATAAAAATAATTTATTTCCAAAAACATTAATTCATGGTTTGCACAAATTGAAAAACAATAATATTATACGTGTTCTACTCCCAAAATTTTACGATAATGATAGCCCTGTAAATATTTATGCTATATTATTACATCACCACATCACGTCGCATTATCAAAATAAATAAGTTAGTTAACACGGTTTGATTAGCGGTGTAAAAATTACCGCGTGTAAGATCGCCACTAGAGGCTGTAGTGTACCGTGAGGTCCAAAATATTCCCATAAATAGCGAACCTCACCTTAATTCGTCGCTAGGATCGGTGGTAGATCTAAAAGTTAGTAACATTATTATAGAAAAGTTTTGTGCAAAGTTTAAAATGTCAAACGTCAAAAAACATATAGCCCATTTTGTTAAATTTAAAACTGAGAATTAAAAAGTGCAATTAAACCAGTCCATTTTAATTATATGGTGATGTTATAAAAGTGATGAAATAATGCATTCTATGGGAAATAGAATAAAACCAATGGTTTTATAGATTTGTGGGATTGTGGAACTAAGTGGAAATTCTTCTGGTTTTTATCAGCATCTAGTGTTAATATAATAAGCTTTTTAAGCGTCAAAATAAAAAAGGCATAAAGCATGTCTGTTATCAATTTATCTTTTTCACTGAAAGATGAAATTAGTTAATTGCAGCTTTCTTTTATACTATTTGTTTACATAATTAGCTTACCTATGTCAAAATTCGTCACTCAATTTGTTTACAAAATGTTCCCTAAAACCTGAAAAACAACCAAATATGTAAAACATACCTACGTAAAATGATTTTACTTTAGTGAATCAAAGATCATGGTCTACTACATAGCACATACCCAGTTGACCAGAACATAATATATTCTCAGATGACTCACGACTCGTCATCTATAGGGAAAAACTCCATCTCGAGTATATAAGTAAAGTATTTAATTGGACTGGTTATACAAATATCAAACCGCTATTTCGACCAGTCGTGTTTAAAATTGCTGAGAGAAATATCTTATAAAATATAATTAATCATTTATTAAACTCAAGATATACCAGTGCTCAGTGGATTTGAATAGATTATCGTGAACATTCAGTGACTGTCAAAGTGAAACTACTTAACCAAAGTCTAACATTAAAGGAAGATCACTTGATAACATTATCAAACTAAGAAAGGATTTCTAATCAAAACCAGTGCTTCAAAAATCTAGAAAAATGGGCAAAGGCAGTGTTGCGTCTAAATTCCTCATGATACTTAACATTATATACTTCATAATTGGAGCAGGACTTATAGCTCTATCTGTTTTATTCTACATGAAAATAGATGACTTGATATCCCTACGGAACCCGTACCATTTCGCCTTGGACGAAACGATAATGTACTGGCCACAAGCAATACCGTTAATATACGCTATAATTGGACTGTTCATACTTTTAATATCGTCTTGCGCATTTTTGGGAGTGGCCAAGAAGAGCCGAGCAGTTATTCTAACTCATGCGACATTCCAAATAGTAATAGTCGTCGCTCTAGTGGGAGCCGCAGCCGTGACTTTAATGAAAGCAGATTCAAAGGACAATAAAGACTTCATAGCAGCTACCATAGAGAACGCATTCCATCACATGAGAGACGAAAGAGGTGAGGAAGTGAAAAAAGGATTTGCTGACTTGGAAATGAGTTTGCAATGCTGTGGCGCGACGAATTCGACCAACTACAACCTTTTGGGACGCAACTCACACAATTATATGTACGAGTTGCCAGTATCTTGCTGCAATACTGAATATACGGGAGAAAAAGTGAAGATTTGTGCTTCTGATGATGTTTTGGCTCAATCAAGACCAGGTTGTACTCAAATTGTCAATTTAAAAGTAAGACATGCTTTCAAATTCTTCGCTGGAGTGGCCATCTTTACTGCTTTCATTGGATTATTAAATTTAATGACTGCTGTTTGTTTATCCAAAGCTCTGATGAATAAGAAGAAAAGTGTAAAGCAACCTAAAGAGAATGGAGTACAAAGAAGGAGCAATATTGTGATTTCGACGCAAGAATTTGAATTTGATAAGATGGAAAAGGCACCGTTGAAAGTTTGAAGATATTGTAGATTTTGATTTTACTAAGATAAAACAACTCATGTTATTAAAACATAGTATAGAAAACAAATGAAACCAAAGACCTAAAAATGTTGTATATAAACTATCTTAAGTTAAATTTATTGTGTAAATATAAAAATGACTATTTTTCCAATGGCAGACTGATTGTATATAAGCTTTCTTGATTTTATTGTAATTTTAAGCTCTAAATAGTAATTTAATTCCATAAAACTGTGAATAGATACCTCAACAACTTCTTGGCATATGTGATAGTGTTTTACATGTTTAATAAAATACAAAACAGGGAAGTACTTAGCAATAAATGGGTAATTTATTTATGTGACAGTTATTCATAATAAAATTGATTTGTTAAATTGTACTAGAATGTGTCTTTTTATGATCCATGAGATGCGTCATGTATTGCTTGTCGTAGTTAGAAGTTGAGTATTTTAATTCAGTTTATAAAAAAAAACTAATTCGTAAATACAGAGAATCAGTATTGTCTTTGAATACATCTACATTATGTACGTATCATAGTTATATTGCATGTATGTGTTATTTTCTACGATTTTTTAAATCATGTGTTTAAAAATATACGTGCATAAATTACTTGTAATGCGGGAAAATAAATGAAAATAAGAGATATCTTGTGATGTATATTTTAATTTACTCATTTAATTTTAGAATTTGCGACATACATATTCCCAAGTAAAAACGTAGGTGTCTAGTGGGTGCTCGCGGCTTCGCTCGCATTAGGAAGTAAAACTTGCATCCCCTATTTCACCACTTTAAAAGTGGCATTTCCAAAAACCATTTCTTAGCGGATGCCTTCGTCATAACATCTACCTGTATGCCAAATCCGATCCGTCTAGCGGTTTGGGCTGTGCGTTGATAGATCACTATATCAGTCAAACAGTCACCTTTGAGTTTTATATATTGCTGGTGATCATGAATGAAATAGAGAAGACAAATTGGCGACAGATGAAACATTAGATAGCAGTTAGCAACATGCACATACCGTGGTTTCTAATTGTTATCGCACAGATAAATTAATACGTTTAATTTTTAATATTTGCTTAATCATTTACGCATAATAATCCGTTTTCCTAACGATTCCTCAACGGTTTCTTCTAGGCAAGCACTAGATCATAGAATACAACGTAACATAACATTAGGCGAGATATAGTCAAGCGTGAGTCTATCAAGTAAAATATAAACGATTCTATTGAATATCATAATGTGTTAAGATACAAAATGTAAGGTTATTAACACCTTCTATTCGGCAGGCTCCAGGCAGGTAGGTCGCTGACCTGTAGCTAAGTAAATAACTATGTAATGTAAATGGAATTTCACATATCTGTAATAATCGTACCAAACTAAAACTTTGCGTCGATGTGTAGGTTGGATGACTACATAATAATTTGTCATCATACAATAATTGATCTGATCTCATGGTGATTGACGTTACTTACGTAGAATTTATGCTTTTTTGCGTTTACAATTTTACAATGAATTTCTAAATGCCATAGTAACAAAAGATGTCGGTTTTTATGTACTAAAGCCAGCTTTTTTGTTTTATTTTATTTACAGCATCCTTTAAAAGGTTAGGGTGTGGTGAAGCTTTAACATAGGCCCCTACGGGCGGTTAAAAATTTTCGACACTAGTTTCACCATCATAATCATCCACAGCCCTTGGAATCCCACTGCTGGGTATAGGCCTCCCTTTGTTTGTGCAATCTGCGTCGACACTAGTTTATCACTCTCCTATGTAGTAACTTACTAGATACTAATAAATAAGTTCGTATGAGAGTGGGCAATTCTGGTGTCAAGAGTTTTCAAACCTTTCAAAGCATGATCAGGCCTCTGATCAGGTAAGTACTAAAATTTAACGATGCAAAATGTAGTAAACAAGATGCAGTAAAAAAGTAGTTTTCGTCTATTTTACGATACATTTTATAAGCAAATCACGTGTAAATTTTATTGAGGTTCAGTCATCAGGAAAATATCTACCATATACCTATACCTATGTATACATAAGCGAGTATGTGAATGAAGATTTTTTTCTATGACACATCATTTATTTCATGGGATATCCTTATAAGGATATAGGTATGTAAATTTAAAGCTGATGAGTCATAAATAGATTAAGAAATAAGACTAATAATGCATACATTTGGTTAATTGATTTTAAAGACATATTAATTAGCGATGACGCGTGTTTAATTAGGTTAGAACAATAAACGATATATCATAATACTACAGAGTAAACAGTACTGACAAAATTACTTTATTAGGTTTATTTCTGGGTTTTTAACCACATTGGCGCTAAAAAAAAGTTAAGAAATGGGTTCATCTTGCAATTCTTTACACAAATGAAAGCTTTACATGTGATTTCCAGTAATAGAGTTTTTATTTATAGGGAAATCGTTTAATCGAATATTATAATACCAAGTCGATATCATTATGTACTTGCTACGTTAAATATAATAATAAAATAAAATATAATACTATCGGATAAGTTTATCTTTTTAAAAATGTTAGGTATATATATAGGTATTATTTATATTTGCCCTTTATTATACCAATATATTTGAAATGATATTTTAAAAATAAATGCCCTACATACAATAATAAAACAATTTAAGGTAATAACAGTGCAGTTGAACTTACGTAGAATTGAACATCAAAACAAACCGCAACACTTATTTGTTAATTTTATTACGGTATTATTGCTTACATTGACTCAATTTCTCGCAACAGAACCAATTACTAAAATATGATTCTTCTGAAACAAAATATGATTCATCCAATTAAAGTCACAAACGCAGCTTCCGCTTTATCACCTTACGCACAAACCCCTTAGTAGCAATAACCACAAGATATATCTGTGAATCATACTCGTACTGCCACTTCCAATACTGAGAACCACATAGCCTTGGCTGGTCGAAGCCTTTATAAAACCGACCGTCTCCGAGCGACGCCATTTAATCCCAGACAGTCGACGCCGGCGCACGTCTGTCTATTTCGAAAATCGAATCCAATTCCCCACATTCAAAGTAAAAAAATCCAACATGGCGAACGGCGGATTTTCATCAAAACTCCTGATCGCTTTGAATGTAGTGTATACAGTGCTTGGTTTAGCAATCACAGCCACCGCGTTATGGTTCTTTGTCGAAGTGTACAATATCACGAGTTTGAGGAACGTGAACCATTATAAGTTGGACTACAATGTGTACTGGCCCCAGGCGATACCGTGGCTCTTCATCTTCGCTGGTGTCTTCGTGCTGATTGTGTCTGGATGCGGCTTCGCTGGAGCTAAGAAGAAGAAACGTACTGTCGTCCTCGTGTATGTGACCTTCCAAGTTATTGCTGTTGTGTTGCTGATCCTGGCAGCTATTATAGCACTAGTGTTTGCCGACTCTGATGCCAGCGACAAGTTCATTACTGATACAATCTGGGACGCCTTCACCAACATGAAAGACGAGAGAGGGATTGAAACATACTTCGGATTAATTGAAAGGAAACTTCAATGCTGCGGCGCTACCAGCCCTAGAGATTACAAGGGCAGAAGGAATGACTTCCCGAGCTCCTGCTGCGACTCTTACTACCACGGCTGGTCTATCGAGCCAGTCTACTACTGCTCAATCACTGATAAAATGCCCAATGAGAGATTAGGCTGCGCTGAAGTGGCCAGTCATCACGCAAGGATTATAATCGAAGTTCTCGCAGCAGCGGCCATCTTTTCTGCCTTCATTGGAGCTTTAAACCTCGCTGCAGCTGGATTCCTGTCAAAGTCTTTGAAGAAAAGGCCTTCCCAAGTAACAGTGGCTCAATATGAAGTTGAAAGCAAAAAGGTTTTGTTGTGAACCGATGTTTAGATATCTTCCTTTGTGTTTGACTTCGCGCGAGCGGTGCGTTAGTGACCTATTTGTGAAGACGTGATAAAGACTGTAAGTTGGATTTTCTATTTTCATGTGTGGAAATGGGAACGTTTTGATTTTGTTCAAATAGTTGTGTAGAATTTTGTGTAAATGATGTCATTAATGTTGTATGAACTTTTATGTAATTACGTAGTAATTGAAAACATGTTAGAAGCAGCATTTTGTGCCGGACGTTTCTAAGCTTTTAGAAAGGCATAGTCAAAGGCATCAGCGTATACGATTTCGCAAGACAGTCGCATTAAGCTCGAACAAGAGAATCTCAACTTTGTCACTATGGTCATAAAGTAGTATTTTCAATATGCATTTGTAGTTACCTAACCGGTTAACATTTTCTCATAGTAGAAAATTGTTTAACTCGATGGAAAAATGTCTTTGTGTTACCAGTGTGGATGTGTGTGTGTGTGTGATGTGTTACCAGTGTGGATGTGTGTGTGTGTGTGATAATTGTATGTATGTATGTGTGAGTATTTTTTATTTATTGAGTGACATAAGTGGCGATGACGTAAGATAGATCACGATAGGTTAAAGTTGGAAGCAAACAACTTTGTAATACAAACAGTGATGCTATCTTAGAATCTTTAGTGTGAGTTTTGAAGTTTGTATAATTCATTATTACTGTGAGTCTGTTCGAGAATTCTCTAAGAGATGTTGAGATATTTTTAATAGTTTTTTTATTAAACCGTATTGTATATAATATATTATTATATATCTAGGATTAATAGCTCAACTGATGTGAACAGATGATGTTCATATCATTTACCCGATTGTAAAAGGAGGGTTGTTTCAAATGTATTATTAGTACCTTAACATATTTTTAAAACTGTTCAGTAGAATATTTATAAGACTTGTAAAGAATATAAGTCTTGAAAATATCAATAAGGTGCTTAAGTATTGTTTTTTTTGTCTTATATCCGGATATAAGCTTTTTTACTAAACATCACAATAATTTACAAATTAATGTATTGTACAAAAAGTACTCAGGTACTAATTAATTATTTTAAGCATATACTTTAAGTTTATTTAGTGTATTTAGTTTAGTTAACCAAAGAACTGAATAATTTCTGTGTCCGTACCTAAATTAAAGTAAGATAACTTGAACTTAGTTTTTTTTTCCTCAACTCTATACTTATTTATACATATAACTATATACACAAGGATGCATCATATATTATTAAAGAACAAGGAAATAGGTATGTACGTAATTGTATAACATAATTGTTATGAATATATACTTAGGTATGAATTTGCCATAATGTTTTTGTTTACTTTGAAGAAATAAGATATTTATTCACTTTGTAACATCTTATTTTTACAGTTTTGCGTTACAATTTATTATGTACCTATACAGTTGAAGTAAAAATTAACCTAATACTTACACCACCTATACATGCTTATACCTCTCAAATACATTCTGCCATTTTCTATTTAAAAAATATATAAACTAGACACAAAAAAAACTAAATTGAAACACATCTTTAAATCTAGAATAAAAGATTATCTAGGTACGCGTTTTGCATATTTAAACTTCCATGGTCTTTATCAGCCAGGCTGTAGTTAAAAGTAAGGTAGTACACATTTACATACTCTCTCTTTGAGTCGTATTTCCTCTCGTCTAAGGGTCGTGACTCCGCCGCAGAATTAATTCGCCAGGGGAGTTCTCATGGGCAGATACATCACATACATAATAAATATATACACATATAGATAAAGTAGCTTGATATACATAGGTAATCGTTATAATGATGTTAATTAATTTGAATTAATACAGCCCCAACACTAAAACCATTTACATGCTTTGTCGATTTAAATCTTTTTTAAAATTCTTCTTCTTATTATCGAATGAGAGCAGCCAACTCTGGTATCGAGAGTTTATCAAGCCGCCCTAAGGGCCTCTGACATGGCTTTACGACTGCCGCACTAGACAAACAGCCGGGACCTACAATTTAACGTGTATTTTTGTTAAATTATTACTCCAATCATATCAATATCTAAAACTAACTTTACCATCAGTTAAAAACTTCATCCAAGTTTATCTGTTATTTATCCTCAATGCTCACATAAAAGTACGTGCTCCATTGTGTTCAATAGCCATGTATATACAACTATTATACTATGTACTGTTTGTACGTAAGGTCACCTTCGGCCAATCAGCGGCCTACAGATGGATGACGTCATGTTAATGATCTGTCTCGTTGAGATGTAAGATGGGATATGATAAGCTAAGCGATGGATAATTTAGTAATTTTTTTAATAAAATTTGCGATTTTGTTTTTGTATGATAATAAATGTTATAAAAATACTAAATAGGAAATTAGTTCAATTTCCTTAATTACATACTAAATGCATGACCATTTGATAATTGTATTTTATTTACTGATACATTTATTGGTTGACTATAATAGGTGGATCTGTTTGTATTATGTTTGAATATGTTATTCTAAAAATATGTTACGTCTAACTTTTTTCTGAACCTTTTTGAATAATTTAAGGAACCACAGATTGATTTTTTGAAAACTTATGACACCATTGCCACAGTCATATAACAAACATTGATAATTATTTTTATCTCCAAATTGTATGTTTGGCCCAATTTAAACAAAACAATCTTAACAAGTAAAAAATCTCGATTTACGAATCTGCCAGACAATTAATCTGTATAAAAGAAAGTGGTGTCTGTAACACCATTTATAACTCAAGAACTGCTTGAGATTTAGCTGAAAATTGGTGGGGAGGTAACTTAGAGACATACGTTTTATCCCGTTTTGTTTTTTTAATTGAATTGAATAAAATCCAAATTCTACTTATTTATTGCCTCTAAGGCTCAAAAGGGTTCGCCGGGTCAGCTAGTAATTCATAAAATCATCCAATCATTCAAAAACTTTAAGTAAAAACTCAACTTGTTATCTTTAACATCACTAGCCTCTCTCACCGAGGTGCTACACTACATCAACCACCATTATATTCAGCTGAGGACTTGATCGCTCCCGACTTGAGCAGATTACTCATGATGGATGACTAACAGAGGTAGAAGGTGACATACAAACATACTACGTGACAAATATTTTATGTCATGTGTCTTGTTGTCGATATAGAAGATCTTTGTTCGTGTTTGTTAGGCTCGTTTGGTATTTAAGATGGCTTTATGTAATTAATTAATTTCACATATTTGGAATTGCACGATGAATTTTAAACACATGGCATCATCATCATCAACCACTGCTGGGTATAGGTCTCCCTTTGTATGTGCCATCTATATTAATCGTTTAGCTATATTAACTAAGTAATTTTGTTGCTGAATTATTTAGAGTATCGTCATACAAATGTATATAGGAATGCATGCTAATATTTTTATAATGAAAAATATGATGATGGTATTTAGAGGAACACACCTAAAAACCATCAAGTTTGTTATTTGATGTCGGTTAAGGAGCAGTCGCAGCGGAAAAACACTACATTTTTCTCCAAAGTTTCAGTAACAATGGATTTCCGCAAAGTAACGCGATTCAATACCTTATTGTTTATAATGTAAAGAAGTCTTTATTTAACCAATTCAACAAAGTATAACAAACTTATTGTAAGCCATACAATTCTTTGACGAGATATAATATTGATGTGTTATTTTGTTAATTGCAATTTAATATCTTTATGCATCAAGTTAATTCTGTAAGATACAAAGAATTTACGTGCGTACATAATACGTGTAAGTATTTTGTAACATTTACACGTATGTTTATAATAAGAATAATTTCATGAGATAATATGCCATTTTGAAAATAATGTATCTTTGTTCATTCAAGTAAACTATTAATTAGGTAATATATGCATATTTCAAGCATAAATGATTATTTTCTGAATGATGTTTGTTGTTTATTGAAATTAAATGGTTTTAATTTTATATATAGCTGAAATATTAACATGTTAAAGGTTAATAAGTCATTTTACTTCTTAAACAAATTATAAATTGATGAAATACAATGTATGAGTTCTGTAATTATTAATTCATTTACCATTCAAATATGACGTGATTTAAATAATGCATTGTTATAAAAATAATTGTGTGAAATAATATACAATTTCAAGCTTACCTACATTGCCTGGCATTGAATTATTTATTTCAAATCCAAGCCGGAATTTAATGTGAAGTAGTATACAAATTGATATTTAATGTACTTTGGTATCGCTTTTATGAATTTCAAACAATTTGGTAGATGCGCTATAAATGTTTTTGAATGTACAAAATTTTCACCACCGATATTAATTAAAAATATTTAAGAAAAATCTTGTAAAAGAAATGTTGAGGATGCTGCCCTTGAGTGGATATAGGAGCACATCACTATTTATAAGGATTTCTAATTATTAACATATTAATTATTATTATGTAGTATTAGTTAGAATTAGAATGATATGTATTTTTATTATTTTAACTAAATGTTACCTATGTATTGAATTGCAAAAATAACCTTACATAAAAGCTTTTGTGTTGCTTTTAGTAAGATTAGTAGTTATCAAGTAAGTTGCAGATTTCTTAAATGAAAACAAGTGTACACCGGATGACCCAGACATGGTATTACTAAATCATTGAACATGTAAATAAATACACGATATTTTATTTTCAAGTTTATATGCAACTTTGAAAGTATGTCAGGTCTTACATCAGGAGTCTATTAAAAAACCTGTTAAAAATTGTATCGAGTATTTTATCTCTAATCTTTCTTACCCACTTTCAATCTTATCACTTATTAAATAAAGCTTATTTCGGCATATCAATGTTTGAGTATTTTAATAAATAATATTAGCTCATACTTATTTGCAGACATTCTTCGTTAATAAAGAGGTTCTATATAACATCGAATAAAGATGCATTTAAGCGTAAAATAAAGATATTATGTCCGAAAAATGTTAATTGCACTTTAGTAATGATCAAAATTATGTCAACCGTAATTATCGTTAAAATTAATTTAGGTACTTTCAAGTAGATATTTATACTTCTAAAGTCTTTTATGATACATTGAAGAAAAAAAACATCCAAGTTTGTGTGGAATGCCTGAAATATTTATTATTTATTTGTTTAAAAGATACCTGCCTGGTAGTTAGTAGACCGTAGCCCAGTTGGTTATATTCTGACGGTAGCAGAAATACGCAGGTTCGAATCCTGCCAGTCGTGATTATTATCGCTCATTTTCCAATAAAAGTTTATGTTAAAATATGAAAAGTGGCCGTATTCATCTATGACATCTTCAACAAAGCAGTTATATATTTTCATTTATAGCTTTTCCATTTACATATCAAATTTTATCCAAATCGGTTCAATTTTCGAAACCCGAAGAAGTTATGTGAGTACTTAAATACGACATCCTTCGCGTAAAATTTCGCGACATTGGTTCCGAGAAAATGGAAAAGAAAATTGATTGAGTAGCAAAACCAAAGCATCAATTAGACAATGCAATAGTTGCTACAAAGGTAACGGTGCACATCCGGACCAGAACCCATGTCATGCCCTTTGCACACCCATCAATACGTCCACAACAATGCCACATAATCACCATGACTCATTCCAATCAAATATCAACCCAATCTATATACGCATAGAGTAAAAAGTCACATAAAAGAAATGCTCGATTAGTCATTATCAAATAAGTATAAAACAATTGATGAATAAGATCATCATTAAGTAATAGAATAGGTATAAAGCATGTCGCGAGATATTTCTGAGGTGCTAATATAATGCGCCTCGCACAACATCGAGCCTTGTTCAAATAAAAAAAAAATGTGCAGACAAAGAGTCGAATTGACAAGGAGTTGTTAATTATGTGTATAGTGGATTGAGTCATAATTGAGAAGAGGTTAGTAACCGACTGTTACAAAATAAGGTTGTCAATTTTAACCAGTATTTATTAATGTATTTAGATGTTGTCAGAATTCGATAAAATGTTGTTAATTTTTTTACTGTTTAAGTTTTGTACCAAAATCTTTTAAGAAATCAAGCCACCTCCACCCAAGTGGTTCATTTATAAGAAATAAACGAAAACTAGTGATAAATTAAATAAATGACAATTAATGATAAAATTGATTAATTTTATTTTAAATGATAATCAGTCATAACCTATATTTGAATGTGTGTACGCTGCACAGATTTGACAAAACGTAAAGGTAGATAATTGTGATTCATAATTGAGTAAAAGTGATTAATGGTTTTTTAATATCTTGCTATGAGTACTGGGAAATTATTGTCATTTAAAGCCAATTAAGATCTAACAGGTTTCAAACAATTACTACATTTTACCGCTAAGTAATTAGTTATCATAATTATTTTCCATTTTGTGGTTAGCCTCTTGCCATTTATTTTTATACTCAAGTGTACGTAAAATAAGTTAATTCTAGATCTTTCAGGTAATCTTGTTTTTATTGCATCGACTACATAATAACAAATAATTTGCAATGAAATTACACAGTTAAAAATGCATATATTATTCTATAATCGTAAGTATGACACTATTCATTATTAATGTTATAATCCTTCCTAATCCAGTAAGCAGGTCACTAACCTGACCAAAACAATACCTAATCAAACAAAATAATAGATAGCCAGTAGTAAATAGCTAGTTATCCATCAAACCATCAAGCTAGGTTTGACGGAGCGCGGTCACCTTACCACTCCAAGGCGCGCCCGAGTTTATAAAAGTGCTACCGACGTAGGCGCGCCTCTCATTTCATCGACTACGACCTCTCTGTGCGGACGGTGGTGCGAAAAACCCGCCAAAATGTCGAAAGAGGAAATGTTCAAAGGTGTGTTGTACATCATTAACGTGATATTCGCGGTGTTCGGTCTCATCACGGCCGCGGTGGGGATCTGGTTCTTCGTGCATCTCACAGAGTTCGTCCACTTGAGGAACAGTAACCATTATCTGCTGGACTACAGAATCTACTGGCCGCAGGTGGCGCCATGGCTCTTCATACTCCTGGGACTGTTCATGATGATGGTGGCCTTCTGTGGGTGGTGCGGCGCTCAGAAGGAGAGCAGAGGACTGCTCGGGATCTACGGCCTGTTCCTCACGCTCATCGTGCTTGGACAGATCATCTCAGCTGTTCTAGTGTTTGTGTTCGTTGACGGAGAGCATACGGACCGATTCATCAAGGACACGGTTTACGATGGATACTACAATTCGCAATCGAATCCGGACGTGTACCGAGCGTTCGGATATATCGAGAGGAAGCTGCGATGCTGCGGAGCCAACGACGCCAGAGATTATAGAAGCTGGAGAAACGATCTACCCCTGACTTGTTGCCTGGACAGCTACTACCGAGCCACCTGCGAGTTCACCGACAAAGAAGCCAACGAACGACTTGGATGTGCCAAAGTGGCTGCTGTTTACACCAAGATCATCACATCTTCCATTGCTGGAGCGTCTCTCATCATGATGCTGGTGGAAATCGCTGGACTTATCCTCACTTGGAGACTGTTCCACTCCCTGAGAGAGGTGGAACACTACATCCACGAGCGGAAGGACGGTGAGACAGAGTGCTAACAGTATTGAAACGATTACGACTCGATTAGTCGAATGCCTTCGATGGACAGATAAAGCTCGGTTCCTTGCCTCAAGGAACACAGAACTCTTTATTTCGTCACATTCCTTAATCGCTAGAGTCCGCGGGTGTCTTAGGTCAAAGTTTATTTAAAGAAGCGAGTGGGTTGACTTGACTTCCTACTTATCTCAATGATTCAGTCTCAATCAGAGTGAACCTGAGTCCCGTGACCTCCCCACCAAGTGTCTCGACACATTACATTAGTTTAGGATACATCGCTTGTAGGTTTACTGTTTCGTAACTGTGCTCGTGTGAGAAACCAGCGATGGTGTTCGAAGGTTGTTTATGAGAATAATTTGACCTCAATGCATTCTTGGAGCTACTCGCTTGTGCCAGATTTGTGAGGTCGATTGTGTAAGCCAGCGTTTCTTAATCTTAAGGTGGATCCTTTTGTGTGTGTTCTTTGTCATGTCTGTTTGCATGGGTCATCCACCTTTTAATTATGATTGGCATTTATAAATGGGGCTCATTTAATTTATTATATCACATTCTTGGAATTAAACACGAATTCTCTTCATTATCATAATTGTTAATTACCATTTCCTTATTATTTTTGTACAGAATTTACATTTTTTGACTTTTTTGTAACAAATATTTACATAGGTATATTATTTCTCCCATAACTTCGGTCATATTGCGAAACGCTGGCGAAGCTTTGGTTCGATTGTTGTGTCATGAGTATGGGTGTAGCCATGGGTTGCGCAATGGGCCCTACACCATACAGCTTTTACTAGGGACCGGTTGAAAGGGAAAGTTGACACAGTTTTATAAATTTGTTTTGACGTTACGTAACTAGCAACGTGTTTACTGATTTATATATGTATATGGAAGTTGTGGATGTGTGATGCATAATACATGGAGAATTTATACAAGTACATATTGTTATATGTAGGTATGAGTAACAATTTGTATAAATTTAAGATTTTTTGTGCGAGAAGGATTTAGTTGAGATGTTGAGTAATATTACTGTTTTAGAGACGTAACATTATTAATTTATATAAAAGATTGGTCTAATTAAAGTTTTGATCATAATTTATAAAAATTGAAGAATAATTGTAACAAATTTATAACACTGCCAACATTTAGTGTAGAATCTCAATTTTGTTTAATTTTTATTGGTATTTGTGGTAGTTTTGCAATAATTTTGAAAGTTTGGGTAGACAGCTGTGTTACCATTGCGTTACCCAGGTATACACTTATACAAATATGTCGTAACTTATACACAGACAGGGTTACTTGTTGAATGGTGACAAAACTTGTTCAATCAATTCATTGTACCTGATACTTTCTTTTCTTACCAATATTTTATTGAACTGATAAAAGGTTTTATTTTTTCAAATAGCCTTATTTGGTCTAATTTCAATGCAGTGTTTATCTTAACCTTTTCCGTAAGTCATTTTATAAGTACAAATATAAGTTTAGCTTCACAATTATTAAATTAATTTTATAATATAAATTTGCTACAATTGGTCGCATGATACAAATAATTCTTTGCACTATTTACAAGTTGAGTACAACTAAGTTATCATTTTACAAATAGCCCTGTATTGTAAAGCTATAATGTATGGATTGCTTGCCTCTGGTTACGCCATCAACTTACATAAGATATTAGTAGTAAAGTAGCAAAGGTGCCAATACAAGAGGTTATATACCTCACTTATATAACATCACATTTTCTTCGAGAGAGGTTGAGATAGTATTACGAAATGCCGTCCTTTAACATAAAAGTTATATAAAGCCATATATTATTAAAGTTAAACTTTTTATGTATATTTCGTTGAATGAACGATTGTTACCGCGTTTCCATATGCCAAAGAAAAATATATGGGTACAAAAAAAACATAATAAAAAAAATATTGCATGCAAAAATATATCCATTTAAGTTAAGTTTGATACTGAAATCTCGGTAGCTATTTTTATATATTTTAGAGTAAGTTATTTTTTATATAAATTTATATTTAATGAGACTAGTCCTAAGACGTTTCGTTCTAATAAATAAATAAAATGTCAAAATATTATAAAAACGTTTTTTATTTCATCTTGAGTCATCACTAAGACAGAAAAGATAATTCTTGAAGAATGATTAGGTAAATTTCTTAGATATTAATCACTTAATTATATAAAACATTAAATGCACTAATAATTTAGACTTTTGGTTTTCTACAGCTTTATTATATGTGTAGATTAAATTAATATAAAACTTTATTGCAAAGCAATAACAAGTGCTGTATTATCCTGGTTGCAATTATATAAAATTGCAATAATATTGTTTCCATTCATAATTTATTATTTAGGTATTTTATAATAGGTTAGGCATTTACTCGCTTCTAATATAACACAACTATGAATAGGTATGCGAATTAACTACGTAAACTGAATTGTATAGAAAATTACGATCCATATTGTAATCTATGTAAATTAATTCAGTCATTTTCACCGGAAGATCAATTAATTGAAATATATTTAAGTAAGTAAATATAAGTTCAAGCATAGAGGTTTTCTCTCACTCTTTGGAGTCGTACTTCCTCATGACTGAGGGTTGTGACTCCCCTGCAGAATTAATTCGTTAGGGGAGTTATCTTGGGCATATACATAAAGGTTTTAGTTACACAATAAAATATGAAAGATAAACAAATAAAATCATATAATGATTGACATGATCTAACAATACCAGCTGGCATAGCTGTAATTATTAAATAATAATTCAATTATTTAATAGTACGTGTAAAACGTGAATGATCATAATACGTGACAAAATTTGCATTAATAATAGTGGTCTAATAACACGTACTGTAGATAAGAAGAACTATGAATGAACAAGTATTTCAAGCATTTTAAACATAACAAAGTATTTTTTGCAAGCAGTAGTCATTTGTAGTGGACTCTATGTATTACGTCATCAAAAAGATGGAAGATCAATTTAACTGAATGTTATGATTAATTCCTTTAAATGAATAATTCCTTTAAATGAATAATTCCTTTTCAAAGATTTGATTTCGATTTTCCTAGTAAGTTTAACTGATTATGTTAATTTGTTGAAAAAGAAAAGTGTCAATACATTTAGCGTTCCTGTAGGTTGGATGATAGCTTTACTAATAGACTCCTTTGTTTGAGTATTAAGCAATATTATATATTTACCGATATAAGGTCTACAATTTATTATCAGTTTTGAGACAATTACAAACAATCAACACCAAAATTGACCTATCTAAATATATAAAACTCAAAGGTGACTGACTGACTGACTGATATGGTGATCTAACAACGCACAGCCCAAACCACAGGACGGATTGCGCTGAAATTTAGAATGAAGATAGATGTTATGACGCAGGCATCCGCTAAGAAAGGATTTTTGGAAATGCCACTTTTTAAAGGGGTGAAATAGAGGATGTAAGTTTTACTTCTAATGCAAGCAAAGCCGCGAGCACCCACTAGTCTTATATAAATCTATGTTTTGTGACCTTAAAATAAAATGTCAACTTAGCAAGTGTCGCAAAACTCGCAAAAAAACTCACAAAGGTCAAGTGAATTCTTCGGATTGTAACAAAAAACTACAATACCGATGTTTTTCCACAGAGACAAGAAAAACAAAATGAACCATAAACTTACCTCTGTACCTTAGAGTTAAGTATTTCACAACTGGATGTGACTTTTCAAAAATATTTGATTTTGGTGTTATAGTCCGAAAGCCCGGAACGGTAAAATCCGAAAGAATGACCGTCTTTCGGATGTTACCGTTTCGTCTTTCGGAGCGACGTTCGTGGACTCAGCACGTCTTGATGACGAGAGCCGCGGAGAGGACCATGTGTCGTCCTGAATATCTTACCGAGAGAAAACAACTATACTTAAAGACACAAGGTGCGGTGTTAGTAAGATCTCAAGAGCCGCGAAAGCCACTTTGGTTGGGAGGAGAGGTCCGCCGGTGGTAAATGGAGGAACCTAAAACAACCAAGTTTGATGGTTGAAACCGGTAAGGAGCAGTGGTTTCCAGGGTTTACCTATCTTTTTCTGTAGTCTATGTTTTAATCCAATGTGTAATCTACCTCAATACGAAATTTCATTCAAATCGTTTAAGTGAAGAAGTTACAAACATACACACTCACATACAAACTTACATCATTATGTTCTAAAATTAATGACATACATAGTTACAATGTGTTATGGATAAGTTTACTACCGATTCATGTCCGTTACTTTTTAAACAAATAGGCTAAACCTTGTCACATCAATAAAATATTTTTTTTCTGATGCAAGTTATAATATTGTATATAAAATAGTTTTCTTGTTTCTTCTAGGCATGTGTAATACAATTTTAAAATACAGCGCTGCTCAACATCAGGCAGGCTGTAGTAAAACTTTAGCCTATTTCTTATAAATAAGGTAACTATTATTTCGTAGCGATCACCCATCCAAAAAGTGACCGCGGCGGCAGTTGCTTAATAAGTTAAGATATAGGGTATTCACGAACGAATACTTCATTACACTGAACAACTGACGTTGTTAACCAATAAAGTTATCTTTAAAATGCCATAGTACCAACTTATGTCTTTAAGTTACGAAATGAGTCCGAAGGCCGAGCAATATGGAGGCATTTGGCCTACTTAACTTGACAATTGTACAACTAAGTAAAGCTAACTTACTTACTTGTTGCTTGATATGATGTAAACATTTATTTTTACATGTTTTGTGAATAGAATTTGATGGGCTCGGAGAATGACTTTGTAAACCAAAGTCAAAGTTTAACCTATTTTGTAAAGGATGCAGTTTTGCTCGTGATGAAAATATTACGTTTTTTGTATATGTATCTGAAGCCATTGTCTTAAGTCCTTCAATTTTCGAGCCGCATACCTCATTACTGATGGTCGTGACTTCTCTTGGGCAAGTACGTCGTGGTGGGCGCTCAAATCCTTCCACATATTTTTTTTAGTTTAGGTATGTACAATTTATTAAATTGACTAGATACTCGTATCATTTTGCTTATGTACAGGTTTCGTTACAAAAAGAAAGATTAAAATCATGTATTTGCTCAAAAACATGATGTCATTTTCACATTATATAAAAGAATCCAAATTATTCAAATTCAACTTCAAGTTGGGGTCCTGTCTACTGCTTTAGGATTCCCTGTGTTGCAGTATCCAGGGTTCTTCCTGTGTCTTCATTATTATAATTAAAATTAATTTCTGATTAAAATTTGCATTTAAAATGTTTAAAACATTTTATTTATTTTATAATAAACTATACTTGGTATGTTGTTGTGTCTCTGAGGAAACGATTTGTTCTTATAATGATGTGAAATAACTTTATTACGTATGTAGATTATCTGAAGTCATACTTCGTTGGCTGCAGTTATGATTATTATCAAGAAAGGTCCTACGTAAGCCTATTAAACTCAACAAATAAACTTTATTTCTTGTACTTAATGCTTATTTTAGGGCAGTTACTTAGTTTTTAGGGCATTACAAAAAGTTGTGCTCTGCTGTGTTTCGAAAATCTAAACTTAAACATTACAAACGTTTGCAAATATGATGTTCTTAGACAAAAAATGCATAGGTAGAAAATAATTTGACACACACGAAAAATAACTAACGCAAACTAAACTAAAAAAAAACAACAAATATTTCATTAATAAAATGCTGGCTGCATTACCGCATTGAATTGATAAATTTGGCATGTACATATTTCTTCTGGATCTGAAACCAAAGAAATTGATGAATTTTATTCGGTGCTATTCTAGCCCAAGTCCTATATCTAGGTATATCTTTTTACAATTACTTGAGTCATCTACAGACCGGTACTCCGTGTCATCTGGAACTAATATCTGAATGAAAGCTGATACGACATACATACACACTTGACAATTAACATATATATACTTGTTTTGCTCAGTGACTAAAGTTGAGCATGGTCCATGCGGTCAGTCCTTGGATGGGTGACCGAAAAGGTATTCCAGAAGGTGAACATAGAAACGTAATAAGCTAAGCAATAATCATAATCACAATCATTTTCTTTCGTAAATCATTTACACGTCAATCCCAAAAATTACGAAAATATTAACAATTTAATATCAGATGTCATATAAAATAAATACTATCCTAGTACAAAGATGTAAGTTCTAATGTAGGTACTGGTTTAAATTTAAGTTTCGTAAATTCATCAATAGACCGCCCATAGGGCGGTGCTAAATTCATAATGAATTCTTGCCAGGCATCTTAAGATAAATTTAACGGTTCCTAATAATCTTAGAAAAGGACCTAATTATAAATTTTGCGTGTTACTGTTTTGGTCACCCATATACATATAATATGACCGCGTTAACCTGTGCTTATTTCTGGCAATTTAGTCTACAAATAAAGCCCTAATATGTTAGAAATAAGTACTAAAGATACAATAAAACTTTTCTCAGCTGCGAAAAAAAATATCAAAGTGAAAGGGATGAAGTAATTTAGCAAATTGCAAAAGTTTGCCGTAGGGTCGGACAATATTGAACTTTATATAAAGGGCTGTTTCCACAAACGTTTTAGATTAAGATAAAAGTTTTGAGAGAGATCGCTTGAGGTGATAAGGCTGACTGTATTTTCTTTGTAAATTTATCGAGTGTTTTTTAATGTGGTATAAGTTTACAATTGACGGCAGCCCTTTTAAAGTAAGAAAAATTGAGTCATGGATTGCCTGCAATATAAAAGTTACGTTTAGTACAGAATACAGAGAAAGACATCTTTCTGTCAGAAATTCAGGAACAATCCGTAGCATCTATCTTTCTATAAAAAGACAAAACGAAGACCGACTAGAAGGACAAAAATCTAACGTAGAAGATATAAGAAAAAATATTATTTAGGTATACTTTAAATCCATAACAGACGCGTTTCAGCAGTTTTAAGAATTTTTGTCTGTTTGTATATTTATCTGTTTACGCTCACAACACAAAACGGCTGAAAGGATCATCATAATTTTTCGTATGAGGTCTTAGAAGTATCATAGGCTTCTTTTTATCTCAAAATGCGAAGCCGAAGGCGTCCACTAGTCAGAAAATAAATCTGTAGTAAAAAGGCTTACGAGTGACGAGCAAGTAAAATTTTTGATAGTGAACAAAATATCATACTTTTTTATTTCAGTAGCAGTAGTTATATCCGTAGAAACATAAACTTTCAATCTATAAAACTATTACATTTAATCCAAGCCTAATATTTTGTACGTCAATCAATTCATCTAAAGATGTCGTAACCTAGACCCATTCATCTTCGATTACGACTTTTTGCAGTGACATTGTAAAGTTATAGACAGGCCTAGGTCATATCATCATTATTAACAGTAAGCTGTTATATAATACCTGTTTGGCGCGTCTCTTTCTCAGGTTCAAAATTATATCGCATCACACTATTATTACAACAGAAAATGTTTTTGTGTATATTTGTCCTTCTTCGCGTTCATACGGCTTATCCAATTAAAATGAAATGTTGCATGAATGTAAATTAGACAATGGATTTACATAAATGCGAGGCACCACTAGTAAATAAAGTCAACAAATAGATTAGTGCTGTGGAAGATGGGCACCGAAAACGCAAAAGTATTACACTCACAGACTTAATTTGTTTGAAACTCCTGTTCCAATATAATAGATGCATGCTCCATCTTGGACCTTCAAGTGATCTATATATTGGTTACTTGAAGGTCCAAGACACCTGACTATACAACCAATTAAAAAAAATTGCTTACAAAATGGTGAGCTTAGGCCAATCTATTATCGAACTATGGCAATACTTTTTGCCATCACCACGAAATTCTATGCCCTTCTATTTTTAGGTCACTGCACACTGTGAAAAGTATTAAAAGTAAGTATTTCTACAGATATGTTAGTCGTAGTTCTAATAATTCTTACATTTCAGAGAGTCAATTTCTAGGATTATTTAGAAATATGTTATCTGTCATGTACATATGTATGTATCATTTTCAGTAAGTTTGCCTGTAGCTCAGCTAGCGGAGGCAATCGCATGCGATTACCAAATGTAAAGCAAAGGTCGACGCGGTCAGTCCTTAGATGGGTGACCGAAAAGTGGCATTCCATTTCGGCGATTCCGTGTGTCGGACGAAACGTTAAATTGTAGGTCCCGGCTGAATGTTTAGTAAGGCAGTCGTTAAGCCATGTCAGAGGCCCTCAGAGCGCTCTGATAAACTCTCAAAACCAGGGTTGGCCACTCTCATTCGATAAGACGAAGATTCAGTCAGTACGTATATTCGTATGAGAGAGGCCTACTCTGGTGTCAAAACTTTTCAAACAGCCCTAATACATTGTTTTAGAACACAATGCAAACACATTGATCCTTAAAATACAGAGAATCATTTCAATCTTCTCAAACACTAGATCAATTAAGTATGACCTAGGTTCTAGGTACCTATCTCTAGTGCTTCTAACTATGCTATCACGATTTTTGATTAAATTCTGACATCATTTGCAATTCAATTAATTTGCCGAACTGCAGTTATATTTACTTTATTTAAGGTTTTTATTTTGTTTATAACTAGTGGCGCCTCGCGGTGTTGCTTGCTATAAAATATTGAGTTTGTTTTTTCAAATTTCTTTATTGATAATAACTTACAAAACATTTGTGGTAATAGTGTACATTATCCTATCACAACAATATCATAAGTAAGAATTTGTTTGTGTGGCTAGTTACCTTTTAAAACTTTTCACTGCTGTGTATTTATAAAAAGTACTTATATATTACACATAGGTACATAATTTAAACTAAATTGAAAGTGAACTAGAACTGAAAGTGAAAATATTGAGTAACCAAATTATATTTTGTCTCTGGCAACCGTTAAACCATACCATATGAGTCTTCAGAGCTATCACGCTCATACGAATTAAGTAACAACATAATTTCTTATATCTTTTATTACAGGTTATCTAAGTTCCGTATTAAAATATGTACTTTTAAATCAGTCTAGCCATTACAAAATTGAAAAGAACGTAAAAACTTTTTTTTATATAATTCACTAATTTATTAAAAAACGTTTGACTATAAATACATAACAATAATTATTATTCATATGTGAATATTTTCGCTAAAAATTCGCATGATATCATGGTAGGTAAATAAATAGGTATTTATACAAGTTTCGTAAGAATTCAACCTTCGAACCGACGCGACGTGGCTTCGAAAGGCAGTTTAATAATAATATAATCGATATGATGATCTAATAATCATTACTTTTGTGGTGTTTTTGTACAACTTTTTGATGGAATATAAATGGATGGATGGTTAGGACTGGATTTTTCCAACGGTATAGAGTACTTAGTTTATGTAGATAGGTACTGTTCCAAATTATAATAATTTAGTACTTTTTCACATTACACTGTTTTGTGAAAATTTGTGTATAATATCGTCCCTAGATCTTTGTTGTATATCTGATGTAAGACATAATAAAAATAATAAATTTATTGGCACAAGTGAAATAATTTATGCCTGTTACCTATTTTTATTTTGAAAGTCGGCGATTCACATTTTGTTTGAATGATTATTACCTATTGTTTAAATTTAGTTTAGATGTAAATACTCTTTTTTAGTTCTATTAGTGTTAATATGTGTAAATATTGTTACTTATTATTTAATAAAATATGTTAGTTTATTACAACTGTTGCCAATTTATTAATTAGGTACTATTCCACGGAATTGTTTGGTAATAAAGAGTGCCCTAAGTCAATTTCAAGACTTTATTATAAAAAATATAAAATTACGAAAGTCCATCCCCATTTATCTATTTTTAAAAGAATAAATAAATTTGTAAATGTATAATGACTAGAGAGAGGAATAAACACTTTCGCTTAAAAGTAATCAGGACTAAAGTAAGAAATTACATTTCAAAAGCAACAAAAGGTTATACCACAATACTATTGTATGGAAAATACCTACAAATCTCAACTTTCTCTCCCCAAGATGCTGACCGCATACAAAATATGTCCGAATGTCATTCTAAACTAACTATGTAGGAATCTGTGGTGTGGTGTTGAAATAACCATATACGATGCTAGAGGAAAATACTAATAAGATGCTAGGTAAAGCCTTGATGTCAGTTTAAAGGTTATAATTGGTCGCTTCTTTACTCCAATAGCTGATAGTAATATAATATGTCTTTACCTATGAAATTGCCGTTTTTTTCTTACGTTTTAATCTGTTTGTACCTTTTACGGTCAGCTATATTTTTTCCCGGTTTCACTATATTAACTAGATATATTTTTATCATTTACTCTGTTTTTGAGAAATTGATATACGCAGTGCATAGCTTTTTTTCCATCTCACTATTGTTATCAATTGCATCTAAATCTGTTCAGACATTTCCATACAAACATTAAAAATGTTTGTATGGAAATATCATTTTACTCAATTTCGTCATACAAATCGGAAATTTCATAGTTAAAGACCAATATTAAGTTAGTGATTTAGATTTAGTCTATCTATATTGATTTCTATAACACAGGAATTATAGGTAGGTAGTAGTAATAGGTACATATTACATATCCATTTAAAATTATAGATCGAAACAATATATTTGAAGTCTGTGAAATAACGATTCTTAGGTTTTATATATTTATCTAAATATATAAAACTCAAAGGTGACTCTCTGACTGACTGACTGATATAGTGATGTATCAAAGCACAGCCCAAACCACTGGACGGATCGGGCTGAAATTTGGAATGAAAGTATGTAGATGTTATGACCTAGGCATTTTCGGAAATGCTACTTTTAAAGGTGTGATATAGGGGATGCAAGTTTTACTTCTTAATGCGAGCGAAGCCGCCAGCACCCACTAGTTTAGTTATAAGTCGACCTAAAACGGGCGTATTATTTTTTTTAAGTTATGAGGTTAGAATTATCTAAATCTACGCCAAAATATCTAGCGCTGCATAATTATTAGTCTTGTCATAATCTGTTTGCACTCTTATAAACGGGCTTTCCCAATTAGATCATGTTAGACAATTTTGCGTGATAATGAGAATTGAATGAAACGTTGATATTATCACTATTTTTTTCAAGGACATCTTTATCGAAAAGATAACTGTGTTTATTTGGTTTATAAACCACCTTTGCTCGTTGTGATGGCATCATTTTCTCGTATGATTTATCAATTCTTCAACACGTCTGCATTTTCTGAGAACAAATAAAATAAAATAAAATATAAATAATTATTGCACATTGATCGGACATCCTTAATTTAAAGTCGATTTACTTTATCGGCGCATCTTGCTCGATGGTAAGCAAGTATTGTGTGATAATGATGATAGGACGTGATGGAAACTGTGATACGTGATACAATTCATAAGAGAAAATAGACGTGCGTTTATGTACCTTCTTTGATGTACATAGGTATGGATATAACAATGAATTCCTGAGGTTTTTGTAAGTAGGTACCATCAAAGCAGCCGATTAATAATTTGCAACATGGCTAAAATTATGTACATATATATAAGTAGGTTCGTATAACTCTTCATAAGAGAGCAACTGCAATGTATCAGTTTGAATATTGACAAAGACGCAATCTAAATATGTAAAACTCAATAGTGACTGCCTGACATAGTGATCTATCAACGCACAGCCCAAACTACTGGACGATCGGGCTGAACTTTGGCATGTAGGTGTTATGATGTAGGCATCCGCTCAAAAGTATTTAGCTTGATTAAGATTACGCTTAGGATTTTTTGAAATGCCACTTTTAAAAGGGTGTAAATATGGATGCAAGTTTTACTTCTTAATTCAAGAGAAGTTGCGAGCATCAGCTACTCAAGCATATATCTCAGCTGAAAATTAGACTTACGACGTAGTGAATTTTAACTAACTTAAAAGGTGGTTACCGCATGTGTTCACCACTAGAGGCGCCAGTGTACCGTGAGGTCCAAATCTATACCTATCTGTTTATACCTATAATAAAGCTAAAGAGGGTAAATAATCTGTACACAGAAGATTTTGACGTTTCAGCAATTTTTTAGTCTTTCTCTGTTTGTCTGTTAATTTAAACGCTCATAACAGAAACACGGCTGAACGGATTATCATGATTTTTGGTATGAAGATAGTGCCATGCTACTTTTTATCTTTAAATAATGCGAGTGAAGCCACGGGCTTCACCTAGTATTTTCATAATTAGCAAACATCACTAATTTGCCGCTAGGATCGCTAGTGGAACTTATGAATCGTGTGTATTTTTTCTCTGAAATATAATGTCCATCCTTAGTAGACCATAGTTATTGCTTACCATCAGGCAAATATGGCCAGGTGCAAACCTGTTTTATTAAAAAATATATAAAAAATAAAGTTGAGTCACGAACAAAAGGACACGTAATACAAATGCAGTCGTGCGTACATCATTCAGGTACATCTTAAATTGCATTACAGATTAGTTTTAGCACATATAGGTAGGTAGGTATTGCAAGTTGTTTACTGGGTGTTGGTTAAAAAGTGTTACTTATATTGATACATTGTTTATTGATTGTTACTCGTACTCCTTTTTTTTCTGTTCGTGAATAAATTTAGGTGAAACTAGATGTGCCTGCGACTTCGTCCGCGTGGAATAGTTATTTTGAGCATCATATTTATTTTTGCAAACAACCTCTTCAGCTTTATATTATAGCAGTTACCCACGATTTGAACCGTTTTCGCAGCGCACGGAACGAAAGATGAATAATTTTCCCCGCTTTTCCAGATTTTCCGTTGTTTCTTCGCTCGTATTAGTTGCAGCGTGATGTTATATAGCCTAAAGCCTTCCTCGATAAATGGCCTATTCATCACAAAAATAATTTCTCAATTTGCACCATTAATTCCTGAGATTAGCGCGTTCAAACAAACAAACAAACTCTTCAGCTTTATAATATTAGTATAGATTAGTATAGATAAATATTATAAATTCAAGCATCACGTTGTATGTTTTTCTTGCCAGATATTGTTTGGGTTTTACTGCCAGTGTTAAAAAAGTAGCTACTAATAACTTTTATATTAACAAAATGCTTGTTCCATCTTTGACCATAGCGTTACACTAAGTCAATTTACTACCTGTTATTATATCTGTGTATTCTACCCGTGAGACGAAATAAGTACTTACGTTTAGTTTTATAACATTTTAAAACAATTTAATCGTTAGTATTGAATTGAAAACCTATAAGTATAGTATAGCCTACCTCTGTATAGATTAATCTAAGAGCAGTATTTACATGTATCTATCTACATATACATAAGTATTGTACCTATAACAGGTATTGTAAATCTGCCTTGACCTTCTACATCAACAGCCAATCTAATATATTATATTATGTAGGTATGCAATATGCATATCTATCCATTGAGTACATAGTAATATCTAGCGAACTTAATTATGTACTCACGATATAACATATATTTGTGTTTAATAATTTAATAACAAAATTACCCTCTCATGAAATTTCTGTCAAGTATTTTTTAATTACTTATTTAATTCATGAACACTATGACCACACCACGATGAACCTACAAAAAGTCTCCTCCAGCACGGTATGTAGGAATTAAATTTATTTCGAGAAACTTAAATGGTATTGTAAAGTCGATTTAAATTAAATATACGTTGTTTTGCTTAAGAATTAGTAAGGGCCAACTTTATTATAACACAGGTCTGATAGCATCAGAATAAAACTGGCTCTCAAGCGAAGCTACTAATAAATTTAATATATTTTCACAATGACGTCATCCCAAGTACTTTAATAATGATAAGGCTGACTCAATTGAACCGCACATTCCATTCAAGCAAACCAAGGTTATAACCTGTATGCAAAACTTAACATACCTACAAGATAGCATGCCTTAAGTTACTCAACTTAACTACCTCGTTTGAATCTAAGTTATGACTAAGTCACGACAAGTACTTTTAACGACGGCTTAATTGTCTATAGACACCTATTGCGGGTTAACAATTTCGATATCTCAAATGGTAAATAAAAACTGTATCTGTTTCTCTTTTTATTGGGGGAAGCATTGCTTTTAATAGATACCTAATATTCATTATTATTTATTTGTATATTTTTTTTCTATTTCCAAGTTAATCATAAAATACCATTCATCAAACTACAAGTGTACTATGTATTCTGTGCTACTTGTAAATGGTCGCGGCTTCACCTGCCGGTTATTTCGTGATAAAAATAAAGTTTTAGGTCCCATATTCTACCACCATCTCAAAAATAACGACGAACGTGAAAAAGGAAAAAAACAGGCCAACATACAAATTTATATGTCTTTTCACTTAACGGTTTGATTCTATGCCAGTGATTGACAGGTCGATGTCTCGGTAATTGTGTATAAAATAAAATAGAGAAGCTAGTTGGGAGCCCGTACATCATTTTCTCATTGTTATATAAACAGGTACTTTGTTTGGTTTTCCTCCTCAGATCGAACTGTGGTTTAAATTGCATTATGCACCTGCAAAGCCGATAAATATTGATATGGATTTTAGAATTAATACTATATTGTGCGATGACGCATAAGAGTAATATATTTTAAACGTATGTATGAGGCCCCTAGGGCGGCTTGATAAACTCTCGACAGAGTTGGCTACACTCAGTCGATAAGAATAAGAACGTATGTCATAGAACCAATCTCATAGAACTTATTTGTATGCTGTGGAAACTGTATTAACTCGAGAAATCTTCCCTTGAGTAAAATCTGCGGGGGAGTCACTACCCTCTGTACTGAGGAACATGATGTGAAAAGGAAGATACAAATACTAACTATGAATAAGTAACAGTGGACACGAGTAAGTATTATTTACCTACAAATAGCACCCTTAGCTCAGCTAGAAAGGGCATTCGCATGTGATTACAATGATAAGCAAAGGTCGACGCGGTCAGTCCTTGGATGGGTGACCGAAAAGTGGCATTCCATTTTGGTTGCTTCCAAGGGTCGGATGACACGTTAAATTGTATAGGTTCAGGTAGTTTGTCTAATACGGCAGTCGTTAAGCCATGTCAGAGGCGGCTTGAAAACTCTCGACACCAGAGTTGACCACTCTCATTCTATAAGAAGAACCTACAAAGTAAATCACATATTGCAGTAATCGCTTCCCGCTCCGCTCAACCCCTACCCGCTCCCCGCTCCGCTCATGCCGACCCCACTCCGCATCTTATTTAATTACCGCGGGGTCAAGTGATGGCGTGTGAATTTATTACACTCCACTGAATGGCCCACTTACTCTTGCCAGAGTGTCTTTTGGGGTAAGTGTTATAAAATAGCTGGTAAATAGCTAGCTAAATATGAGTTAGGGCCAAAGCAATGCAATATAATGTGCGTAAGTTATACAGTAAGTTTCAGGATTGAATTTGATGATTGAATCAATTTCAGTCCGAACACTATTTCACAACATTATTATGCTAGCGGAAACCGACTTGTTTGAGGACCACAATGACATGTGTCTTCCGTGGAAGGACCTGGCCGCCCACCACGATGTATCCGTCCGCCCAAGAGAACTCCCCTAACGAATTATTGCTGCGGGGGAGACCCTCAGCCATGAGGAAATACGACTCACAGAGAGATTCTATGCAATGAATGTAACAAGAAAGAACATTTTTAGTGACGATTTGTGGCACTGTTGTAGGTAGTCAAAAAGTCTTGTGAGATATTCCTATAATTTTGTCAAAAAAAAACCATAGTCGATATTTTGAACAGATGTAGCTAGATTTTATCTATACAGGTTTGTGTTTTAACCTACATTTGGGGTAACGTAGTGATGAAACCATAATCGTTCAACCATAAGTCTTTAAAAATTGTCCAAACTCTTGGCACCAGAGACCTCCACTCGCATACTAACAAACAACATACATGAACTAAGTCAGGTCACCACACCGCTCCGTGTGAGATTCAATTATACTAACTGGTGTAATTGTGTAATTGATGTCTCTTATTAACTGCTGTAAGGGAGTTAGGATGCTTTGCCGGTTTGTCAGCTTCAGCATAGTCTGGTAGTATTCAATACTACATTTTGGCAATGGAAGAAATAATCTTACTTATGTTATAACGGCATAAGTTTGTGTGTGCGCGTGTGAATGTTAGTTACTTCTAATTGATTAAACGACTGAAACTATAAAAAGAAAATTTATATGGAGATATGTCATAATCATACGAGTAGGCAGTTATTTGCGAATTGGAAAGGTTGAAAGAAAACAGTAAATTTGTAGATTAAACCATGGGATAAACACACAGACACTAATCTTCTAAATATATAAAACTCAAAGGTGACTGACTGACTGATATAGTGATCTATCAACGCACAGCCCTAACCACGGGACGGGTTGGGCTGAAATTTGGAAAGAATGTAGATTTTATGACGTAGGCATCCGCTAAGAAAAGATTTTTGGAAATACCACTTTTAAAGAGGTGAAATAGGGGATCCAAGTTTTACTTCTTTATGCGAAGCGACGTCGCGAGCACCACTAGTAAATACACACTGGTCGACTTAATAATTACCTTTCAGAAATCGGTTAAAAATAATCAAAAGAAATTTCATGAGACTCGCTTAAATATTAAAAAGCTTTCATATCATCACAGTAGAGTACAACCAGTCGAATACCAGAGGTGAGTCAAGGTGAGCCTGCGTCATGTTGCGACATACGGTGACTAGTTTGTGAGTAGTTTGCTTGTTTAGCAAGGTTTTGTGGGAATGATGTGCAGATTTGTATGTTATTTTCTTTTAGAATATTCTGATATTGTTCTTGTTTCCTTTTTTGATGTCTTACATATAAAGATTTAATTTATAAACAGGTTTCATTTTATTAATAAGTACAATACATTAAAAAAAAATAAAGTGTTAGCAGACAGAAAGTTAGAAAACTATTGTAATTAAAATATAAGTTTTTCTAACTATGAGATATTTTTTAGACTGCAAGCCTATAATATTAGCAGTGTTTTTCGACCGTCTATTCGCAATAGTCAAATCTAATTTAATTATTAAATTGAAAAATATTTAACGTAAGAAAAATGAAAACAATCTACCAACAATATAAAATTTATATTATCTAGAAATCAATTTACGATTGTTGTTTTTCCTGTAGGTAACAATTAATGACTCAGAACTTTAAAAAAGTCCCTGAGATTTTCCCTCTATGAATAAAGCTAGGTCAATCTTTGAATACCTAAGTAAGTTTTTAATGCTACAATATAAAAGGAAGGAAATGAAAATAACTTAGCGATGATGCATTATCTGGTATTTTTCATTTATCAATGTCATCGATTTACTTTCTAACCTTACGCAACTATCGACCAATGAAAGTTGCATTACGATTGGTCGAGCTTTTGGCTTGAGCAAAATAAGTTCATAATGCAATTAATGTTATGAAACATGAATAATGGACACTAAAGTACGAGTAAAATATTTATTATGTATGTTTATGTTAAAAAAATTACATTCACTGATTCACATTCACTATTGTTTTTCCCTGATTGACCACCCATCCAAACTAAGACAGCACTCGAAGTTGTTAGACCAAATCCAGTACTGACAGTCGGTACTTACAATAGCTTAATTTTCAATACATAACAGTAAAAATGTGTTAGTGAATTGAGCAACGTATCATCATTGTTTTTGGTGTAGAAGTAATAAAGGGTCCCGAGAGTGACATTATTATTATATTAATATAAGGAGCCTAAAGTGTCCCATTGTTGGGCAAAGGCCTCCTTACCCTCTTTCCACTTATCTCTGTCTAGTGCTATTGTGTTCCAATCTGGTTGGTGTTTATCCAGGTCATCCCTCCATCGCTTTCTGGGTCTGCCGCGACGTCTTTTGTGTGTTGGTGACCATTGCGTCGTTGTCTTAGCCCAAAGGTCGTCGGGCATGCGGCAGACGTGTCCAGCCCAATCCCACTTCAAGTTGGCAGCCTTCTGGGTCACATCGGTAATGTTGGTTTTGGAACGCAGTATGGTGTTTCTGAGAGTGACATAAGCTTTCTTTTTTCTTTTCTTTCTATTCATGCAACGCTAAAATGTACCTATATAAGTTTCTTCTAGACAAGCGTTCTAGGTCGTAGATTATAACGTTGCTTAACATCAGGCGAGTTGTTGTCAAGCGTGAGTCGTTATAGTAAAAAAAAAACATTTTACTACTCATAATTCAGTTCTTCATAAGATTAAAAATCACTAAAATACAAACACGCTTATCCATACTAAAATACTACAAAGCTACCTGTTTAGCATACCTACCTAACTATACCTAGCATTATGATGTCATTTCAAAATTGATACTTCGACAGTCCTGACCTACTTCCGACGCAGAATACTAAACAGTTTCTACTAGACAATAATACAGGTACCTCGTCAAATGGTTTTTGTATGGTGAAGCCACAGATTATAATAGATACTTTGACATTTATGTTGCAGATTAGGTTAAAGTTTTGAATACTTATATCTAATAGTAGCTGTGCCAGCGACTTCGTCCGCATGTAATAGTTATTACCATAAAAACGGTTCTAGTGAGTTAACCTTAAAAGATAGACAGACATATACCGTTGGAGACATTTTGTTAGATCATTTTAAGTGGGATAATTCTTCCATACATATTTTTTTGATATCTTGAACCGTTTTCGCAGCACACGCAACTCGCAAGCCCACAAAGATAAATATAGTTTCCCGTTTTTTCCACATTTTCCATTGTTCCTTCGATCCTATTAATTGCAGCGTGATGTTATATAGCCTAAAGCCTTCCTCGATAAATGGTCTATTCAACACAAAAATAATTTTTCAATTCGCATCAGTAGTTCCTGAGATTAGCGCGTTCAAACAAACAAACTCTTCAGCTTTATAATATTAGTATAGATTAAATAGGTGTTTGTATGTGTACTTATACGAGTTGAAGTCTTCAGTAAAATTAATCAATAAATATACTTATGAAGCAATTGCACTTAAGTAGTATTTAGTTTAAACTGATCGGAGTGAAGCGTATTTATATTTAGATTCTCGTATTACAATATATGCTATTTATATGCCTTTATTTAGCCCAACCTGCGTCCTCATTGTCTTTTGCCATTAATTAATAATTATTAGCGTGATGACACGTAACCTTGTTACACGTTTTATTATGTTGATGTAATTTGGACAGGATCCAAAGTCTTGTTAAAATTTAGATAAAAAGATGAAGATTTATCAAAAAACCAAAATGAAACAATACACATTTAGATTCAATCTTCAGGCTTTTCTAAAGGTTTTTCTAAGTGATTTTTTATTTGTTGTAATTAGAAGTAGTATGTAATATTTTTTCTCTAATTTTTGTTTGTAAATTTATTTTTACTCTCAAATAATTGTATGAAGTCAAACGCATGCCTATTCCACCTAAAAAAAATAATTAATTAAAAATTATACTACATCTCATAATAGGTAACAATACAAACACAACTTACAGAAACAAATACTTAAAATTTGAGTCCTGATCGGCGACCTTAGGTATAGCTAAAATACGATATCTTTCACGCTACCAATATAGACCAAACTTCAGTAAAAATATAGCAAAATTTATCAACACAGGCGAAGCCACAGTAAATCGTTAGTTAGTGCATAAGCTACGATATGAATGCTAAAGTTAAAAGTAGTCAAACCGGTGTGGAAGGAACTTCAAGGTCTTTCTTACTAAGTGTACCGTTTGCGAACGTAAGTGTGCGTAAAATTGGGCTTTTATGTTACTACATATAAAAAACTGTGGATTGATGGTTAGTGCGTCCAGTTTTCATTCTGAATCATCTCAGTTCGACCACAGTAATAAATTTATTACTTAATTTCAATAATTGACACACTGGAAGAACCCTGGATACTGCAACACAGGGAGTCCTAAAGCAGTAGACAGGACCTCAATTTGAATTTGAACTTTAATAATTAAGATATTTTTATATAATATAAAAATGATAACATGTTTTAGTGGAAATAAATAATTTTTATCTTTATCTTTTTATCTTTACTTTTGTATATTTTTTTTCTAATAATGCGTTAAGCAGTAAAGGAAAGCGTCATGAAACCGAATTGATTGAGGATAATGCTATGTTATCTATGGGATGACCTGGGCATCCACCAAGATATATATACACGTATTTGAGCTAGAGAACTCCTCCTACGAATTGGGCCACCGAGATACAGGCCTGGCCTAGTTCGGGGCCCGTTGGAAGGCACTGGTTTTAGGTATTATACATCACCTAGGGGCGCTTGGTTTACTCAAATTTTAATAACATTCAATATATTTACTCAAAACGAGCATTAAATAGTAGCCAGTAGATTATTTACGATATTTTGCGGTTTTGCCATTTTATTAGCCCGATTTTAGTTTATTTGCGCAATAAAATTCGGTTTATGAGTGTTTATGGGAATTTACCAAATTCAAATTTGATAGAGTGATATTTCTACGTGAAATTATGATTATACTTATGTACTCATAAGTCACGAGTATTTAATTTGATATTTGGAAATGTAGTATAAGAACATTATTAAAACTTTATTTGACGTGAATAAGTATGGCCAAAATGACGCACGTCGCTCAGTTATCTCACTCCTTTGGCAATCGTTCGCGATCACCAAACTGCAATAACTGAACTTAACTAAAGAGACATAAGTATTTATGTACGCTGCGCGCTTTTTTTTTACACTGGACGGTCAAGCATTTGACCTCCAGGCATTTTAGCAGGGTTAATTCCGACACTCAGTCATGAGAAAAAGGTACAACGAGAGAGAGAAAGAGAGAGGAGAAGAGAAAGAGTAGGTAAAACAACGCGAGGGAGTGACAGAGTGGAAAATAGACGGGTTATGTATTCCTCTCTCTCTTTATCACAACTAAATAAAGTAACTACAGTAGTCATATAGTACAATGTGTGTCGGGGCTGGCTCCACCTCGTGTAGTTAAACACTCGTTTAGGAAGCGGCGGTTAACGCGCGCCGAGGGACGCATACGGAATGAGGGTAGAACGAACGCACATGGAGACAGGAGTTGCAGATTTGAATAGAAAATAGTAAAAAATAGAAAAAAATGCTATGTAACACGTATACAAAATTTTATTTTAACAATTTAACAAGTTGCATAATCATCGCTTGATATCAAGTTAATTATAGTTAAGTGCAAATCCATATCCCTCTCTCTCTGTATCTCACTTTCTCATGAGTCATATTTCCTCATGGCTGAGGGTCATGACTCCCCCGCAGAATTAATTTGTTAGGAGAGTTTTCTTGGGCAGATTCATCGTGGTAGACGCACAGGTCCATCCACGGAGACATGCCCTTGGAATTTAAGCGAGTCCAAATCCACAGTAATCCACACATTACTTGAAAAAACTTGTCTAAGGGCCGGATTCGAACCGTCAGGATGAAAAGTAGACGCTTAAACCACCGCGCCACACTCGCTTTTAACAGTTAAATTACATACATGGCTATTAAATTATATCTGTTAAAATTAATTAAATGTGTGTTGAATGACTTAATTAATTAAAATTAATTAAGTCTTTTATATAAAAAAAAAATGTTGAATGACATCACTAGAGACAAGAACGCTGGCTGGTTCCTTGCGCAAAGGATTTCTATAGCAAACCAGCGTGGGAATGCAGCCAGAGTTCTTGGCTCCATACCACATGACGTGGATGTTTTAAATTTAGTTTAAATGTAAATACTCTTTTTTAGTTTTGTTAGTGTATAAATATAAACAAAATATAAAATGCAGTAAGTTTTCAAAAACATTCCATTATAAAGGCAACAAATATATCCATTATTCTTGTAAAAAAATGTGTGTTGGAATCAAAATATGTATTTTAAAGTTTTTTTACAATATATTTTTCATCTTTCATGAACTATTAGTCCCATGTGCGTTAGCTCTAAAACTAACATCTCGGGTCCTATATGTGATTTACAAGCAGCGGGCGCTCGCATTTTGTTGTCCGATGTTAACATTATCATAACACCATTTTTGGAATATATACCAATATATTATATTATGTAAGTTACGCAGGTGGGTTTGAAAAGAAAATGTTTAGGTAATCTATTTTAGTGGGAAAGAATAAGGTTATCTATTTTAGCTGAGTGTAGATTTAAATTCTACTGAAGCAGATCTTTAGATAATAAAAGCAATATGCAAAATGTATTTCTTAGTTTTAGCTCTAAAGGTAATATACATACATTTTGTATGGGGATAGATTAGATAATGGATTAACATGTAAGTTAAATTTACCCTGGATTGACGCGGGTAAAATAGCGGGGCATCGCTAGTCTTTAAAGCCTAAAACTGTGTACAATCAAATGTACGAATGATATAAGGTATACCCTGTACTATAACCAAATGAAAGTTTAGTACACTGTAGTTTTTGCCATCTATTATCTACTAATTAGTAAAAGTCTTGAAATAATGACATTACTTTAGCGCAAGACACTTACCTACTCTTTAGGAAAGTTAACTATTTATTTTTGAACAAAGGACATTTACTTCAGATCATCACTCATTCTGAAAAACTATTTATACTTCATCGTCTTACACAGAATAATACTCTACAGTGATTTAGGTAATAATGATCATTGCTGCATTGAAACAAAGTAGCTTTGTCTATTGTATTAGAGATGTTTTAAAAGGCTAAATTATTATTTAGTTATAATTTTTAATATACGTGACAGCATAATGACCCTTATTACGGTGAAATAAAGTAACACATCACACAGCGCCATCTAGCCCTATACCACTCCATACTAAGCTTACGCTTGTATCATAGTTACTAGATAACGGATATAATACATAATATTGTATACTTTTCATTTGTAAATATGTACATACTTACCTATTATACATAGAAACGACCAGACTATTCTATACTCAATAATTTCTGGTTAAATTTCTTGGTAAGAATATTAGTTCTAGTTTGGACACAATGACAGACAGACTACTGCTTGAAGAAGAAAAAACATTAAGGCAAGGTTACACAGAAAACGGCTAAACCGTGAAGGTGACGCGTAAATCAGACGTAGGTACATGCCTTAGTTTTTTTTGTGAAAAAGTATTATTATAAAGGTATTGTGGAAATTGAATTTTG
The DNA here is from genome assembly GCA_927399415.1 of Macaria notata. Classification (NCBI taxonomy): domain Eukaryota; kingdom Metazoa; phylum Arthropoda; class Insecta; order Lepidoptera; family Geometridae; genus Macaria; species Macaria notata. Next base: position 259,751 of record OV656750.1, on the reverse strand, counting down.
ACTTGTATAGGTATGACTTATAATTTTTTTAGACATAAGTAAATTTTATTTACAAAAATAAATATTTTTACTTTAGATATAGGACAAACAAAGATATGTACTTAGCAACATTTTATACAGAGATGTTAATATAATAGTTATAACTTAATAGAATGGTGTCAATAGATTTAATTTAAATAGTTTATAAAAAAATAGAAGTGATCCCGTTGTGGTTCTTCGGTGTTATAATTATTTTGCTAAAAATTTAAAAATAAGTACGAATGGCACGATTCATAAAATATGGTGTCTTCATTAATATCTCGTTTAAACCATTACAAATGAACGTATGTAAAATATTTTATTTTATGTTTTTTTTTTAAATATTTTTTTTTAAATTGACAACACCCCTTTACATTGTTCTATTAGTATTAAGTTCTGGGTTTAATATGCCTGAAATAAATGATTTTTATTTTATTTATTTATTTAAATTTTATATTATATTTTATATTTATTTATTTAAATTTCTTACTGTATTATACATTCGTCATCTAATTATAGCTATTTATGGTGTGCTCAAGCCTTTACAGTAAAATAGTGATTGTCATAAATTGAATGGATCATTAAGGACATGTTACCGTTAGCCACCGGGTAACAGCACTGTGGAGGCGGACTCGACGCGAATAGTTAGTTTAAATGACTGATATTAATTAGGAGAGGGTATTTCCAAAATGAAAGCAAAAATGAATTAATCAGTTTAATCTAAGTCCTGTCATTTAATATCCTCAACTAAAACGAGGAGTGCTATAAGCAAACAAAAACATAGGTATATAGTAGGTATAACGCTGTAAAAAATGTTTATTAATCAACTAGTGTCCATCGGTGTTACTCGCGTAAATACGGGATAAATAAATAGTAAGGATCTAAATCTATCTCCATACAAAATTTAATCCAGGTCCGTTTAACTGTTTGAGCAAAAAGAATAGAAAACATACTCACACATATCCGCTGTCAGATATTTTCATGTTTATTTTAATAGTGTGATGTGATTGAACTCTATGCTATATTCTTATCTCTATTTAAGTTAACTTAAATCTAAGTTTTATGCTGCTAAGTTAACTAAGTAATTACAAGTCATATTGAACCTGTTTTTAGTCATTACGACATTCCCTAGTCGGCGAGTGTTGCGAGATCTCTATAGATTTCTAGGAACTAGACTTATCTACTATGTGATTACATGGTTGGTTAGTCATTTCGTTTCACCTGTTACTTACAGGTAAAGTTATAATGTCATTTTATTAAATACTCAATTTCAGGTATCTGATATGAAATAGAACAAAACCTCTCGGAGCGCTTGGTTGACGCGACGCATGAACAAAATGCTGGCCTTTTTCTGGCTCAACGTATCAGCATTGCCATCCAGCGTGGTAATGCGGCCAGCATGCTGGGCACGCTGCGCTCTGGTAGTGGGCTGGAGCACTTAGATTATCTTTAGGCTTTTCTAAAGATTTTCTAAGTGCCCCCTTTTTGTAGTAGTTAGAAGTAGTATGTTTAGTTTTTGTTCCCTTGTTTTTATATTTTATTATTGTAAATAAAGTTTTTTAACCCACAACCCATGAGATGGACAAACCTTTATTTTAAAACTGTGATAGTAAGAAATCAAGAATCGACTACTTACTTAATAATATACTACATAAAACTAAGAATCAAGCACATTTTTCTTGCAACTGTATATAAATGAACTACATGATGTTTTTCTTACAATACTACATCTACATACATACACGTATACGCGCAATGTCTGTTTGTCACTGCAATTAGCTTCAGCTCAAGGACATTCAACCGTGTATGAGTTCCATACATAGTATACAGGGTTATCTGTAACTAACCTGCCTGACTCACTGTTAAATAAATTTAGCGATGTTCAAAGCGAGTGTGAAGGGGTTCTTATTGCGTAAGCACGCTTTTTTACGTGGGATGGGTGTGCGTTTGACTACAGCCTGCCTGATGCTAAGCATCAGCTGTATCTTAAGTCACTATCAGGTAAACTGTGGTCAAATGCAAACCTATAATGGTTATGAAAATATTATATCTGTTATCAAGTACCCACGACACAAGCGTTTGCTTAGTGTGGGGCTAGATGGCGATGTGTGCAACGTCCTGGAGTATTTATTTATTATAATGTATAAGTATTTATTTAGTTAAGAAACATATAGCAACGCAGCTTCACAACATAATTCCTCTGTCTCCATTCCACCGTCGAACAAGCAGGAAGTCAGCGGGGCGTCACCGGTTTATGGTGGAAGTTCCAAAGACTCGCACGAAGCGCTTTGATTCTACCTTCATAGTAAGGACAGCGAGACTTTGGAAACTCTGAAATATTGGATGTTCAAGAAAAAAAAAATGATTTCCATTTGGTGACAGGTGTGTACCTAAGTAGGTATTGTAGGGAGCAATGAATTTGTAGTATCGAATGAAGCTGCAATTTTTAAGCCATATCAGAGGCATCGAGGTTGATTTGTAAACTCTCATACTTGCTCACTTCAGCTGTTTTTTCAAATGTCATTGAACAAGAAGTAATAAGTTGAAGTGGTTGCACTTGCCATACTAAAGCCGCCACTAGAAGTTAACGTGTTAGTTATCATTAACCCTGTATATGCCATGTGTGTATGTATGAAATTATGCTAAATAGCACTCCGTCACAAAAAGACGCAAAGTGTGGGAATTAAGAAGCCTCGGTTATTTAACTACTTGTCACTATGGTGTATTGTGATTTTATTTTTTTGTGAGGCAAAGTTTTCAGTTATCGTTGTTTTTGTTGATAGACTTATATGTCTAGTGTCATATGTTTCTCTCTCTGAGTTGTATTTCCTCATGACTGAGGGTCTTGACTCCTCCAAGGAATTCAATCATTAGGAGAGTTTTCTTGGGCAGATACATAGTGGTGGGCGCCCAGGTCCTTCCACGGAAGCCACATGTCCTAAGATTTAGTGGTCCTCAAGCATGTCGGATGCCTAACCGTGTTTTTTTTCTCATGTTTCTTGTAACCTCAAAATAGATAGCAAAATATGTGAGTGTAGTTAAGTGATTAACATATATGTCCAACTTCAGATCTGACGGCCCCTGGTTTGATCTCCGATCTAGACATTGATTTTAAATAAGTTTACCAATATGATAAACAAATGGCTTTACTTTTAATGTAGCCTTCATAAAATGTATATGAGTTTAGTGACCAAGTGACGCGATTTATTCGCTCGTGTAAACGCAAACTGAGGTCATTTAACACACAAGGCAAACAAAACCAATTATTTAACGTTATGTACGGAATTATAAACTTCTTTATAACGTCAAAGGAAGGAAACATTCGTGGGAAAATGCTACGCTTCAGAACATTAAAGGTTTTTTTATAAAACAATGAAAATACCGACATTTTAAAGATTTTTGTTTCATTCTTTGTGGCTATTTCGTCTGGAGTGGTTGGACTATTGAACTTGAAATACATTTTCATGTCTTCTTGCCGAAAAATAATTTAATTCGCTTCAATTCGATCAAAACTTCATACTAAGATATTCTAGAACTGATTAAGAACTACTTGCCTTATCCAAGGCACATTTTACCATCTATATATGGCCTAGGCACATTTTACCATCTATATATAGGTATAAAAGAAAGTGGTGTTAGTAAGACCATTTAAAACTCAAGAATGGCTGAACGGATTTAGCTGAAAAACCCCGCTTAGTATTGAATTTAATAAAATCCAAAATCTGCTTAATTATTGCCTCTAAGGCCGAACAGAGTTCGCCGGGTCAGCTAGTTTAAATAAAAAAATGTAGTTAAATTGTGCACATGCCTAAACACATTTCCACGACTGCATGGCTAACTTCATGTTTCACATCGCCGCGCACAGATGGCGCCTCTCCTCTACAGTTTACACTCGCCAACTTACAACTTTGTCTGTGACGATTTTACTGCAAGGATTTAGCAGATTTAGTTTACATTTCATATAATAGGCCTTATTACAAAACGTGTTTTTTTTTTATTAATGGCCTCTGCGGCTTAGCCGCAATATCGCCAATGTCACGTCACGAGAGAAAAAGTGGTTTTGTTATAAGGCCGTTTTAGTTGTTCGAAAATTGACAAATTTATCAAACTGTAAAAATGTACCAATATTAAATCAAAGTTTCAATGAGGCTTTTGCTGACAGCTGAATTAAAAAATAAAAAATGGTGTAAAAAATGCTCAACAGATGGCGTTGTATGTTGCCCCTGTACAAGCGAGTTCTTCATAATACGTGAAACGGAACGTTACATAAACTTTACAATGCAATTTTATTTATATTCAGTGTTGAGCGAGACAAGTTTTTAATAAAATTAATTTATTCTGGTAATCAATTTACAAAATACTAAGATAAAAGTTAGACAACGATGTCTTTAAAAATATTCTACTTTTTTGTGATGTGATATTATGACGACACGCCACATTAGTTGTCAAACAAATGTCAACCATCAACGAAATGACAACAAAAACCATAAATTTTACTTGCTCTTTGGTGTACATTAACTGTATACAGCGACATCTATTGAACCTATTTTTTTTTATTGGCTCCCAGAAAAAGCCTCATTTGAAGTTGACATTTTATTTGCTTGTATGTGATGTCTTAACATCAAGAACCGACCTTTGTTTATGGGCAAGAACGTCAAAAGTTGTACATGGTACTTTTTTACATGTCCCCGAATGATATTATACTGTTTCGCTGCTTTCAAGGTTTTCACGACAATTGTCACCCGGTTATTTGATTTTAGATGAAATAGGCATGCTATATTTGTTAAAATATTACGCATAAAACTATATTAAAATAAAGAAAATTTTGTTTAAAAATTTGCAATTTTAGTGTGTAGTACTGTACCAAAAAAAAAAACCAGCATTTGGCGGCAGTTTCTTATAAAAAATAATACTACAGTGGCAAATTTCTGGTTGTGTATTTGAAATTTGGCGGGATTTTAATTATTATTTAAGCGCAATTTACTGCCAGAGCTAGAATTTCTTCTAAATAAGTAAAATTTAAACCTGTCCCCGGCATATGCACCTGCTGGACATGTCCGGGCACCGTTACCACATTTTTGTATCATATTTAAGATTTTTATTCGATGCGGTAGTTATTTTTTAATTTAAATAGCAACACCCCAATATCAACCATTTCGTTTAAAACAGCTGTTCTTTTCTGTGCGTTTGGCGATAGGAGTGTTTTTTCGGGCGCTGTCCGGTGAGTAAATTTGTGTTATTTTTAATATTAAAACGTGTTTCCAAGCCATATATTACATTAATTACGTAAATTGACTATTCTAGATTACTTTAGTGTGAAGAAATGTGTGATAAATATCAGCAATTGTAGAAATAATATGATTTCGTATAGGAATACCCGATTCCGTTACCTCCTGTCCGTGACTATAGCGGTGGTAACGTATAGGCCGGACTTGAAAGTAACGGACAGGACCACGTAAAGCAAAGTTTACATGGTGCAAACTCGCCTTTTTACTTTTTATTTAGACTCATATTTAGTATTAGACATTTTGACTAATCATAATTTAAATGTATCAATATATTGATCATTAAACAACAGAAAAAAATTACAACATTAGTGTTTAAAACAATATATATTCTAAATGGAATTTCAGATTTCAAGATGGCGCTAACGCCAGCTGAAAAAATGCGCCATTATCGCCAAAAAATAAAAGATAATCCCGAAAAATATGAAGAACAGAAGAAAAAAGACAAAGAACGCATAAAAATTTAAAGAAAGAAAATTCATTCACAGCTCGATGATGAAAAAAAAAAGTAAAATAAGACAACAAAAAAAAAGGCAAAGGAAAAAAAACAGGAAATGAAAATCAAAACGAAGACAATATAGATGGAGTTGCGCTAAGAACAGGTTCTAATAGCTCAACAATGAACAACAGAAAAAGTCAAGACTCGGATTCAGGTTTGAAGTCCAAATTAAAATACATGAAATCAAATTTCACGACAAGACTGTTAGTGTATTAGGCTAAATAAATAATGATAACGATTTTGGTCCATGTTTCAAGCTTTTTATATTATTTTAGTTTTTCCTACTTTTAAGCGTCATGTAAACCTAACCCTACAATGTCCTGTTCGTTATGAACATGTCCTGTTACGAGACTACCCTAAACTAAAGTTCCTAAAATGTTGATTATATTAAAAAATATTTAAAATACGTTTATATATTATTCATAGAAATAATTTTACTCCTTAAAATACAATACATTCAAATAGGTTATTATGTAAACGGTCAATATTGTAAATTTTATGATAAACTTTGTGATACATTTTATACTATGAGTAACGTAGGTACTGGACAGGAAAGGTAGATAAATCTGGTGTGTTTCTATGTTAATAAACTGATTATTACATTTAAAATGTAAAAAAACATGTTTCCTTTCGTTTAATAAATAGTATTTTCACATATTTATGTATTTTACTATCCTAATGAACCAAAAACAGTCGGTAACGAACAGGATTCAAATGAATGCCTACTGTTAGAAAATTGATAATTTCTCACAAAAAAACGATTTTACAAGAAAACTCTTAAGATTTTCAGAAAAAAGAATTATTAGAGATCATTCATATGAAATATCAAAGGATATTCTGCCAAAAAAAAATGAAGCAAAATTTTTAAGCAGTGTACAACTTTTGACGTTCTTGCCCTTATTAAGGCCTGGACTAACATATTTTTTACATTTTTATTTTCGTAATTGTTTAAATTAGCATGTAATATAGGTATGTGTATTTATTTTGTAAGTAATTATCTTAAAATTGTAAGTGAGGTTTGCATCAAGAGGGCTTTAAGTACTCGTAATTTTCTTCTATTTATTAAGTATTATGTGTGTTTTAGCTTAGTTCCTGTTTTGCAGACTATAAATAAATAAATAAACATTTAAACCACGTTTTATAATAAGACGGACAGTGTTTTAATTGAGTGCGCCGGATTTTGGCGCCTCATGAATAATATTCATGGATTTATTCACTGCTAGCGACACCTAGTGTGCTTTTTTTGAACTCCTTTTCTTTTAATTGAAATTCTGAAGCATAATGAAGGTTTTAAAAAGTTTTAAAATAACGATGTCTTACTTTGTTTTTTTTTTGTATTGAATTCATATTGATGAAATTGGTAACCTCTTACTTTTATTCGACTTCAAAAAGGAGAAGATTCTCATTGGGTCCAGAATGTTTTTTTAAAGAATTCTGTTTAAAATTAAAATTATCAATTCGTCTCATATGTACATAATAATATATTGTCAGAGTTTGATAATATTTGAATTTGATGATATACATACATATCTTTTTCATATTATTTGAAGCTAACCTAACTCGCGTACTTAGTTAAGTTGTTCTAAACTAGATGTCGCTGAACAGCATTAAAACTCGCAAAATATTTTTTTTGATAGTTAAATCACAAACTACTCTAAAGTCAACACTGTATGTAAGGTAAGAAATAATCTTCTCAGTTCTCTTCTCTTATATCACGATATTTTTGACTTCGGTACATTTGGGTAATGTACCGGTTGCATGTTGGTTCTTTTCTTTCGGAATTAAAATACATCCATTGTGTTTTTTTTATTGATTGGTGCTTTGTTTACAACAAGTGTTTAGCAAACTCATTTATTGTGGAAGAAAGGTATGATTTAGAGCAGGGTTTCTCAAACTTTCGGCTTCACGTACCCCTGTTAAAGTTTCCAGGTGACAGCGAACCCCTTAACTAATTAAATCCTCCCCCCCCCCCCCTCTTAACCCCCCAAAGAAAACAATAAAATTGACTGTTGAAGAAAATAATGTTTTAATTTCAATAAAAGGTACTTAAAAAATAAAGTGCCAAAAGAAATATACTTTTATTAATATTAATGTGATGGGTGTGCTCATTACTTGTCACAAATGGAGTCAATTTTGCGAGTAATTTTGGACAATTTTAACCTTAATTCTGATTCGGCATCAAGTCGATTTCTGTATTTAGTTTTTAACATGACCAAGTGTGAAAACCCACTCTCACATAAGTAGGTATGTTGTAGCAAAGGGTAAAAGGATATTCACCGCTTTGTGTGATAGTTTGGGATACTCTTCCTGTCTAGCTGCCCAAAAATCTATCAAAGACATCCTTTTTAAATCAGCTTGAAGAGTTTCGTCCGCGGACATTTCTTATAATGACTCCTGTTGCTTAATACTCAAATTTAATTAATACGAATCCAGCCATCTTTAGCATTATCAATATCCGGAATATACCTCTTCAGTTCGTCGGAGATCTAAGAAAGATGAAGAACAATTTCAGCCTTTATTTCGGAATCCACGGATAAGTCGTTCGTCGTGATAAATTCATACAAAAGAGGAAAACATTCAAAGATATTTAATCTCAAGCATGTTTTCCAAAATTCAATTTTTTTTTATAAGTGCTTTTATTTTATCCTGCACAGTGAATACACTGCACGTGGAACCTTGCATCGAAGCAATTGTTTCATTGAGACACGAAAAAATGTCAGCTAAATAGGTTACTCTTTTAAGCCAGGTTTCATCGTCAAATCGGTATTTAAGGTGAAAGTCACTGTTTTTCATAAATATATAGATTTCGTGACGAAGTTCAACAAACCGAGCTAATATCCTGCCTTTTGACAACCAGCGTACTTCACAGTGTAGCAGTAATGAAACGTGTTCACTACCCATGTCTCGGCATAATAATGCGAAAAGTCTTGAATTTAGCGGACGCGCTTTTATGTAATTTATTATTTTTACGACCTCTGAAAGTGCTGTTTTTAAATCTTCAGGTATTTTCTTGCTCGCCAATGCACACTTTTGACCTCAGGAGCGAGATTTTTAATCCTGGATATTAGTCCAGATATCCTTCCTTTCATGGCCTTTGCACCGTCAGTGGATATACCAACGCATTTTGTCCAATCTATGCCATGTTTTTCAATAAAATCATTAATTGCGTTAAAAATATCTTCTCCTTTCGTCGTAGACTCCAAGGTTTTACAAAATAAAAAATCTTCTTCACATATATTTTTGTACACATATCGAACAAATCCAAGTAAATTCGATAATCCACTAATATCTGTCGATTCATCAACTTGAATGGCGTAATTATTGTCTTGTAATCGTTGTACGAGTTGATTTTCAACATCGTGTGCCATGTCGTGAATGCGACGTGCAATTGTATCATTCGAACATTGTATCATTCACTGTCGCGAACCCCCTGCCGTCGAAAGGCGAACCCCTAGGGGTTCGCGTACCCCACTTTGCGAAACCCTGATTTAGAGCATACAGAGTATTTAGTTTTAATTTCCGGTATTTAAGAATACCCATTTATTTAAAAAATCCATATTTTATGCATATTCAGTAGTATGTTTATGTAGAAACTAAATCATTACCATTTTACGACCTACAAACGATCCACAATACCACAGATTTTAGTAATACCAATTTTACACACAACGTTTGTTATCATAAAACAACACACCAACTCTTCGCTAACGTGACGTTTGCGCGTGACAGATGTCAAACGGTTGTCAACGTCACGCGCTAACGAACGAGCCAGCGAGCAATTACCGGCGTCCCGCCGAGACGACTCTGTGGGAAATAATGCTGACTTGGCGTACTTGGGGGGATGATGAAGACGTTTTGGGTGTCTTTGTGTTATCTGGGTTTTGGGAGAAGGTAGTACAAGTTTTGATGTGGTTGTGTGATTTTTGTGTAATTTAATGAGTAGTTTCAAAACTCGTGGGTACAAACGGTTGGTGTCTATAACTACATCCGCCTGTAGACATTGTCTTAGTTACCAGAGTAGCCGTAGTAGAGTAGTCGACAGAAGTAAAAACACTCAAAGTAAATTCACAAACAATTTAATTGCACCGATTCAAACACAATTATTTGTGGTAATTATGCAAAATTGTTCGAGTTAGAAACTTAAAACGCTAAGAAACATTCAACATTATCTCTGATCTAGAGTTACGATGCAATGCAATAGACAAACAAACATAATAAATCGCCAGGCCCAAACTGCCGTTGTATCAGCAAATTCTCCACCATCGTCCGTGGATTCCACTACACCTAGCATTGGCCATTAGTCACGTAGTTACGTACAATATAATTCTGCAAGCGGATTAAAGAAGAACTAAAACTTATTGGTCACTTTATGTAGCGGAAAGTCGTACTGCAAGGTTTTTCAAATGAATGTTTTCACTCGTAAACCATAAGCTAATCGTAAACCCCCTTGGAACTTTGATTGGTGGAGAACTGTCACTACTTAAAATATGTCAGTTTTGACTTGTTGAGTTGAGTGTTTGTTGGCTTTTCGTTTCCCAATGAATACTTTACAAGAAAACTTTCGTAATTTGTGAAACACTCTTCTGGAACAGATATATAAAGTGCTGCCAACAGTCGTTGCAAACTTATTTGCTGTGACCTTTAGTTGGCTTGTTTGTTGTCAAACTTGAGCTGTCAAAAAACTGTCATGGCGTCGATACGAAGAGGAAATGCGCGGGAAACGCACGTAGCGAGCAAAAATATTGTGAAAATACGCAGCGATTCTGACGTTTGGCTATTGTCCGTTATGATGTTGTTTGTTTTTTTGGTTTTCAGTAGTTAGTGGTTTGTGTTTTTTGCAAATCAAATTGTCATGTTTCATGCGGACAGAATGGGTTTGCTAGTTTGATATCAACAAATCATTACTTATTATCAGTATATAAAAATTATAGTGTTACGATTACGATGTTATATCAAAACTTTCTCTATGACTTAATACTACACTTACACTTTCTATACCACAAAAACGGATTTTGATAAATTAAACAAAGGGCAGACATAAGAAGAAACAAAAAATACAAACTGCATGGATAAGAGGTCGACTTACACTTTACCAGTTTTTTTGAAACAAACATTGCAACATCACATCCATATAAGGCATACATTTTTGGATTTATTTTAATTTTACTGTATTTTTTGTTATGACTCTCGTATATTATATCCAGACAGAAAACAAAACACAATAAAACTGCAATAATCAAAATTTGAAACTAGCCCGTCGAAGCTGCAAAACAAAAGCCAGCAGTAAACCAAATAAATTAAAAGCCGTAAAACTTTCACGCAAATTTAATAAAAAAAGTTTTAATTGCTCAACGGGCGGTGAAAAACATTTGCAGAGTTGGGAAATGGCATCGACGCATATCTGTGGATTGAATGTCCCAGCCAGCCAGCTATTGACAAAATATAGTTATGGACAAGTCTTTGCCAGATATTTCCATTAAAAACAAGCAGGCGATTAAAAAAACCTCATGACCTCTTACGACGCCAACGTTTAAAAAAAACATTAATTTGGATTAAGTATTAATTTGAAAAATTTACGCTTACATTGATATAAATGTGCATCCTTGATCTGTGCCTAAAATGTATTGTATTGTTGCTATCAAAATATTGCAATGTATGCATCTGTTTAGAACTCTGCGCTAGCGACCTCCATTCGTATCACTTCTCTCGTATCAGTGACACCGACTTGTAGTATTCCGCACGTGTTCTCTCCTCTAGTGATTCTGAAAAATCCTCCGTCATTGAAGTCTGTGCCCCAAGAGTTTTTAAGCAGCCAATAGTCTTGTCCGTTAACATCTGTACCGTACCCGACTAACAGGACTGCGTGCAAACCGAGCATTTTACTTGGCGCTGCATCTGGACAATCCTCTTTTGTCACTATAGCCGTTGTATTAAAATGATGGTGCAACGGTTTTCCTCGAAGTCCAACTGTTAAAGGACCTTTCAGCGCCAAAATATTCTTCAAATCTTCTTCGTTATTCAGGTAATACACAGTGCAACCGGCAATGTCAGCGGCTACTTTAGACTTGTCAAATCTGCAGTTCTTCTGATAATATTCGTAGATTTCATAAGGATAGTCTTGGTCTAATTCGAGGCCACCCAATGTCATTATATCTGACATGGCTAGGCTAGGTAAACCACTTACACAACCGCTGTTACTGTCTGAACAATCAACTAGCTCTTGTTCCGAGAATATCTTTGAGACTTTCTTGTGCAGGATATGTTGACTCTCAATATTTGCGACGGCAGCGAAGGCCCAGCAAGACCCACAGCTTCCTTGGTTCTTCACAGGCGTCACGACACCCTTCTCTACCCAGTTTAAAGATGGCGGTGCATTCATGTCATTGACGCTAGTTTGGACTTTACACCGATGATCTCCCAAACTAGGGTTGTAACCTAAATATTGCAGCGCAAATTCTTCGCTGCTTATATCGCATAATTTATGGATTCTAAACACAGTTCCACCCCTAGCGTTTTTTTCGTTGAGAATTCTAAGGTTTTCTTTGAATACTTCTAGTCTTATTTGCTTCTCTATTGCGGTGGTGTATACTTTGCTATAAGTAACGATGAATTCTTCAAACAGTTGTTCAGCTTGATTTATATCATAGTAAGGTACTTCATATAAGACGTTAGCAAACGCAACACTCGCAAATATACTAAGGTATAGAAACAGAAGCATTTTGGAATACATATTTGGCTTCTGTAGTTAACGAAGAGGTTTAAAGTAAACTACAGTAAGCATATAGTGTATGCATTTGTTTTTTATATGATACATTATATCAATGGAATGTAGAACCTTTATCAAAACAATGCAAGTAATATAAAATATGGCTGATATTTTCGATAGTTAAAGTTGCTATTTTTCTATCACGTCGTTTAATTTTGAAAATGTAATGATAAATTTGTTGTATAATTTTTACACTTCCACGTGTTAGCTTGAGGCAAAATTACGTAGATAAGTTGCTATTGAGAATTTGTTTACTGAATGAAACAATTAGTTTATTTTGCGAGTTCAAAATACATTCAAAGTTGAGTAATTTTGTCAAGTGCTAAAAACGCACTTTGTTTTTTATTTAACTTAACTTCTGGTTACTGGTTAGAGTCTGGTACAGAAATTCGCAGGTTCGAATCCTGCCGGTCGTGATTATATTCGCTCACATATAAAGTTTTCCATGATTTTAAAATATCTTGAACTATCCATTCCAAAGTATCTATAGAGACAGTTTTTCACAAAATTAGGAAAAATAATCATACTACTTATTGCTAAAGAGAAATCTTCTTCAAAACTTGTTTATTATCGTGTGGTGACAATGAATCATATCGTATAACTTTGTACAAAGTATTAGCGTGACGTGGCCATTTACACATGTAAAACAAACATTGACAATGTTGTGAAGAATTTTGGTAATATCCGTACCTACTTGTATGTATTTATACTTAGTTTGTATGAGAGTGGCTAACTCTGATGTCCAGAGTTTTCAAGAACTTCTTTCACAACTTACCTACATGTCTTGATTTTTGTGTTTTTTACAAGCCAGTAGTTCAATAAACGTTTAAAAAAAGGTTACTGGAATAAAGATTATTTATTATTAAATAGAGAAACTGATTGAAAATCATAATATGATTCAAATCTAATCATTCAACTAAGAGCCATTTAATGAAATTTATAGTGCCAACTGATTGAGAAACGCTTATTGTATATCTTAGATAATTAAGTTGTATATCTATATCTTAAATAAATATAAGTTATATTATACTGTTTTTGAACCAATTATTTAGTGTCAAGCGCTCAATCCTGCCTTCATATTTGAATAAATCAATCATATAATAATCCAATTATTCTTCTTCTTATCGAATGAGAGTGGCCAACTCTGGTGTCAAGAGTTTATTAAGCCACCCTAAGGGCCTCTGACATGGGTTTACGACTGCCGTACTAGACAAACAGCCCGGACCTGCCATTACGACTCACGAAAGCGCCCAAAATGCAATGCCACACTGACTGCTCATAATGACTGCTCTGTTAGCTTAGTTGGTAGTGGCTCTGCCTTCTAATCTAGGGGTGCGGGTTCGATTCCCGCATAACACAAGTAATTATGCATACTTAAATTTGTAATTACTTGTGTTGAGTCTGGTCGTTTCTAAGTATAATAAGTATGTATTTACAAAAAAAAAGTATATATCTACTATATCCGCTATCTAGTACCCATGATACAAGCGTAAGCTTAGTATGGGGCTAGATGGCACTGTGTGATATGTCCTGAAATATTTATTTATTATTATTTATTTCGGTCACCCATCCAAGAACTGACCGCGTCGACCTTTGCTTAACATAGGTAATCGCATGCGATGTCTCCGCTAGCTGAGCTACGGGCGCTTCATCCAATTCTATAAAGTCAGTAAAGTCAAAAGTAATAACGCAAAAACGATTAACATGAATAAGTAACAGTTTCCACGCTAGCTTTCGTAATGTGTTCGTACGCACATCGCTTCCTGTGCATAGAATACACAATATTGAGCAAATGGCACAATGCATGGTACTCACTGTAAGCATTTTAACTTTCTATTTTGATGTGAAAACCTTCTGACGTTAACTTATTATTGAATGAGAGTGGACAACTCTAGAGTATTTTGGAATCTTCTTTAATACCTCTGACTTGTTACAAAGAATCGTTTAGTTTGGTTAAGAAACAATAATTAATTAAAGTTTATTGTATGCGAGTGGCCAACTTTAGTGGCGAGAGTTTTCAAACCGCCCTCAAGGCCTCTGAGTTGGTACTATGACAAAGAGTCGTTCTTGGTAATGAATGAAATTAAATTTCAAGTAAAACCAACAAGCTTTGGAACATTTTACCAGAAGCTGTGTTTCCTGCAAACTACAATCCCAGGGTCTTCAAATCTAGAGTTAATAGGTATCTTCTAGGTAAGCGTGTTACACCCTAGGCTGCAGCAATGCTTAACATCAGGCAGGTTGTAGTCAAACGTAAACCTATCCCACGTAAAAAAAAGTAAAATGTCTATCTTATAATCTAAGGCTCCTGAATCAATCCAGAAAGAACTGGTTATCAAATTAGGTTGCCGGTAACACTCCATAGGTTTTAGGCTCCAGATTTACTGAGTGAGATTCGATTTATGACTTTCTATTATATCTACTAATACTGTGTTGTGTTAATAAATAAATAAATGAAATAAAAATATTTTATTTCAGGCATTATCCCAGAGTTACTGAAACCCATAGTTCTTGTTCGTGTGAGTTTTGTTACTCCTCTACGCTCAAATTGTTCTCTCAAAATCGAAACTAATGTATTGGGATGAAATTTAATATGAAGAATGAAGAATGGAATTGAATATGAAGACCATGCTTGGTTTGCAGAGCTTGCTTGTTGACACAATCTTTTTATGATTTTGATAAATATTTAAAAATTCAAATATAATTTAATTACATACATTTAAGTAATGTATTGTGGTGCATACTTCATTATATTTTTTTTTCAACAAATATCAACAAATAATTTGTATTTGTATTTTTTATGCAAATAATACAAGACGGAAGGATAAACGTCCATGCTACTTTTTATCCTAGATTAACGCAGCAGTTTAGTTATAAAATGTACGTTTTATTCCGGCGCAGTGCTCGCCGACATTCTGTGTAATTGCATTTCATTCACAAACGAATATTAAACGCATAAATTTGCCTACTTTTTCCAATTTTCGGATGGCACTATCGTTTGGGAGCGGTAAAATGTTGCCACAGCTTATAAAAATATTTAAATTGTTTTCGGTGTGAAAAATACTAAAGTGTATATAATACTATGTTTACTTACTAACACTTTATGTTTACTTTTATTTGCGAGTGTTGCTCGGTGGTTGAAGCGTCTGCTTATCATTCTGGCGCGCTTTGGTTCAAATCTGGTGCTACACCAATTACATACTTATGTGTGCTGCACCAATTACTCTAAAGTTTGATGTGGATTTGCATTCGTTCTGTAAAGAGAAATATTGTGAGGAAATCTTGTGAAATTGTTTGTAAACCACAAATCCGATCATAAATATTGTACATGGAAAAACTTGGCGTCCACCATGATGTATGTACATACATATGTACCTACATGTCCAAGAAAATTTTCTTAGCGAAATAATTCAACAAGGGATTCATGACCTTTACTGACTATTCGTAAAATTAAAATAAATGAGAAAAATTGTTTGGTAAATTATGCTACATTTTAGCCCCGCAGCTTCACGCACCGTCGAGCAAGCAAGTTAAGCTCCGCTTCCATTACACGATGCCAAAAATACTCGCTTTCAACGAAAACCTGCCTTATATTTTACTCGTTCTATACGAGAGGAAACTGAACGAAATACAAAAGATTTTCAGAGATGTGCATTTTAATGATGCTATTTTCTGTAAATACAGTATATATTCTAATATGACTACGTATGTATTAGCTGTGTATGAAAATAGGTGTTTATAAACTTTCTTATTCTATTTTTCTCTTCTTCTTATCGAATGAGAGTGGCCAACTATGGTGTCGAGAGTTTATCAAGCTGCCCTAAGGGCCTCTGACATGGATTAACGACTGCCGTACTAAACAGCCGGGACCTGCAATTTAACGTGTCATTCGACCCACGGAAGCGTCCAAAATGGAAAACCACATTAATGCTTATTTTATTAACTATGATTTACGTCTATTGATTGTTTTTTTTTACATTAGATAGACTCACGCTTGTCTACAACTTGCCTGATTGATTGATTGTACAATTAAATAATATATAATTCGCTAAAATTATGACGACATTGTGCCCCAAGTGTCCGAAAAAAATCGAAAATTCACAAAAAATTACCTACCCATTTAAAAATCACAAAAACCTTAACAATATAATGACCTATTAAAATTCCAATAGACTGTCCCTTCACCATAGTATTGTAAAGGACTGGCGTTAGCTTACTTTTTTGTAAAAAAAAAAATTCGACAACCATCTTAATACAAACTAAGAGTATTTTCTTCGTGGAAGAAAGAAATAGATTTCCTTCAAGCGGTACCCGTTTTCGATAGTGCTAATCTACCTACATATGATAGTTGGATATACATGTTCTTATTAGTCTTCAACAATATAAAAACAGTTAGAATCTAGTACCACTAGTACCAAAATAACTAATTACTTCTGACTTTGACTTTGACGTTTTAAATTAACTCAATCAGAGTGCAACGTAATGCAACGAGCGTAGCCAATCAATTACACTTCATATTATTTTAACAAAAAAATTGTCTTTTTGGATTTTCATAACTCAAGGTTTGTAAATATACAAGGTGTAACAGAAGGGTGTGACAATACTTATACTATACATACCTATGTATATATAGAATACAGCCCACTAGGTTTGAGAATTCTAAGTGTCATAGATTTCGAGTAGGTAATCATAAGTTGAACTTTCATTAAAACTTTAAGACTTGCAACCCTACATCTTATCATTTTGAGCGTTCATTGACTTTTGACGCTATCAAATGACACGGCGCGGCGGTGACTCTCTGAGAGAGCGAGAGAGAGAGAATACGTTGCGTTAAAACTAATGCTAGAACGGGATGAAAGAATGTGTGCTTATTTCGGTTTCGTTCGGTTAGTGATCACTCGCTAGGGCTGCCACGAAATCAAGTGAAAAATATTATCTAATTTTTGTATGGTAAAAAATATATGCGATTTAATTTTTCATATTTTGGTATATGACTCCTTACATGATATATATGTATACTCTTTAATATTGTCACACCCTTCTGTTACACCTTGTATATCAATTAATTTAATTTCTAGTTAAAATTAGTGTAACTTTTGTAGTGTAACGTAATGATTTTCTTGATATTATTCAAGCCTTGTTTTTTAACAAGGAATGGGATTTCACTGGACTTGTTACCATGCTATGTCACCTGTAATACTAACTGCTAGTTATTCTATGTGTGAAGGGATGAGACCCTTTCTTTCAGACAATGGAATGCTATTAAACTGTCACTGCAGTGCCATCTAGTTATATTGGAGGGACGGAGTTAGGAGGAGTGGAGTCACAAAAAATATTTAATATTAAGTTTAATTAAATCTTTCACTACATTATGTATGTAAGAGGAGGCAGTTTGACAATGCAAGAAAAATTACAAAACCTATTAACTGTTTTAGGTTTAAAAAGTATTAGACTATTGTATTATTTGAAACAATATTTACACATATTAACACTAATAGAACTAAAAAAGAGTATTTACATCTAAACTAAATTTAAACAATCTACATGTGGTATGGAGCCAAGAACGCTGGCTGCATTCCCACGCTGGATTGCTATAGAAATCCTTTGCGCAAGGAACCAGCCAGCGTTCTTGTCTCTAGTGATGTCAATCAACATTTTATTTAATTTTTTTATAAAAGACTTCGTGCTTTTTCCCCACGGACCAAAAGTTTCGAAGCCAAGCGGTACGAAAATATAATCAGTCGATAATGATGTATTATTTTAAACTAATTTCTGTAGGGAGGAATTATTTATATTACATTATATTTATTTATACTTTCTATGCTGCTGATAAAGCTGAAAAGGGTTCAAAAACTGAACATAGAAGATACTATAATATTTTTCTACACTAATGTTGTAACATTCTACTTATGTTTCCAATACTTGACTTTTAATTACTACTGTTATAGCACAGACAACAAAGCACTCAATTTAAGCAATTTCACATGATGCTATAATATCCACATCGATATCGTAATAGCTCATTATAACATCGGAAAAGCGTGACCAACCTGATTGCAGGGCCAATCAGGTTGGTCGCGCTGCGCTCTCGTTGGTTAGATTTTAATGGCGGCAAAATAACTGTACTGACAATACACGTACGCGTGAATTTAATGTTTCGCAATGTGTTTTGTTTTTTAAATACAAATTAAAAGTTAAAATGGATAGCGACGATGATATTTGTACGCCTCCGGACATTCTAGAATTGGCAACAAAAGTAACTCACTATCTTTTGCCAGAAAAATCTAGAAAATTATATGAAAAATTAACTATTGTCAGCTTTTACTCTTGTTGTTTGATTAATTGCATTAGTGAAGATAAAGTAGTGTATGCAACTGCATATAACACGGGTATTAAAACACGAGTGTGAGTTTATGAAACGAGCGCAGCGAGTTTCATAATGGTAACGAGTGTTACTGTGTAACTTAATTATATGACAGTTGCATAAACTACTATTTGGGTATACTTTAAATCCATAACAAAACACGTTTCAGCAGTTTTTAGACTTTTGTCTGTTTACCTGTTTGTCTGTTTATTTAAATTAAACACCTATAACGCAAAAACAGCTGAACGGATCTTCATGATTTTTGGTAAGTGGGTAGTATAAGGTCTTAGTGTCATAGGCTATTTTCACCTCAAAATAATGCAAGCGAAGCCGCGGGCGTCGACTAGTATTGAATATGTATTTATTTGATATTTTCCTCTCTTTTCATCCCTTAATCCACTCCCGATGGCTACGTCCGCCTCGTTTCGGATTAAAAGTTTAATATACGCACATTGGACGAATAATTGTCTCTTTTCAATGAATGTTTGGATTTTGATGCAGATTTTATTACTGACCCTGCTTTCAAGTGAAATTTATTGAAAAAGCGAGCTGGAAATGTATTTTTGAACTTCAATGAAAACTATTTCGTAGTAGTCGTTGGTTGTACTAATACCATAAATATGTTTTTGTTATTGCAAGTAGTTTAGGTTTGTAATCTTTAGGCTCCAAGTTATAAACCGACTTCATTGTTTGACCTTATGCTTTATTTATTGGACCATATCTCAAATACAGAATAACTATTTTGTATTAAACTTACATTTTTATCTATACATACATATTATACAATGACACCAGAACCAATCTATATCAAAAAGAAGTATTTGTTTATTTTTCTGTTTTTGACACACCTTAGACATACGGCATTTGACACACAGTTTACAAAGTCTAAGTAGATCATATTAAATACTTATACATTCTTATACACATACAAAATATAGAAATGATAATAAAGGTTCTCTTATAAGTATACAACAAGCAAAACTACTTTTGTATAGATTCGAACAAGTAACGTGTACTGTGCTAGAGAACAAAAGTAACCTAAAACGACACCATGCTATATGTATGTAGATTAAAAATTCAAAATCTCTTTTATTAGCATTAAAAATCTGAATACATTTTTATGTGCCGTATTAACAAACTAATGAACATAATGCTTTAGTAACTAGAATTTTACACTCAGGAACGAATTAGTGATCAAATATGACCATCTTATGACACAAGCGGTTGCTAAGTATGGGGCTAGATGGCGCTGTGTCAAACGCCCGAGTAATTAAATTTATACTTCATATTTCTAATAAATTGCTGAGACTTGGCATCAAGAAGGTGTAATGTGGCAAATATGGTATCATTTTTACCATCAGTAATCTGACCTTCAGAACTGTTCAAATATAATTGTGACAGTAAAAGTCCTGCTAAGCTGTTCTCTAATACATACTCTGCTTTGGCTTTAATTGATCTGGAGTCTTCATACAAGATTAGGAATCCTGTCTTATTGTTGAACACGAAAGGGGCTCCTGCAGTTTCGTCATAGTAGTATTGCCAAGCTCCGGACGCAATGCCTTTTGTAATGACGTCGAAGGTAATTCCTATATCATCCGGTTTAGTGTTAATTATAAGATTTCCACTGTTATTGTGTACATGTTTCCACCGTCTTCCTAGTGTAGCTGCACCTATAACTATCTTTGTCTGATCGACTCCTTTAGATTTTATAATTTTATCAATAGTCATTAGGTCCGGCTTCCAAACCGGAGCATAAAGGGTGGAATAGTAATTGAGATTCTTAACTAGTGTCAATATATGGAACTTATCTAAATACTGTTGTACATTTGTAAATAGTTTTAAGCAGCAACCGTCCCAAGAGATAGCAGCAGTAAGTTCATATTGTTTACCTTCCTCTTCAGTTAGTTGGTCTATCATAACTTTCAGTTTCTCGAAGACTCTAAGGTAACTTTGCTCGTCATAGTAAAGCAGCGGGTACCAGTGGATATCTACTCCGTCGAAAAACTTCCAAGTCTGTAGGAATTCTTTCACTGAAGCAACAAATGTGTGTATCTTCTTTTCGTCTGACAACTGCCTTAAAGGTAGGCTTATGTAATCAGATCTATCTCCGATTGCCACTAGCACTTTTAAGTCAGGATTTAACCATTTACGTTGCATCAAGTCTCTGAAATTTCCTTTGTAAGGGTCGAATTTAAAGTCATGTGATTCCGTGTACGGATAGATTGCAGCTTTGATGTCAAAAATAGCGACTGAAAAGTCCCCTTGGCCTTCACACGTATTAAGAATACTTTTGTGATATGATCCACCGCAAACAACTAAAGAACTATAGATCAAGTGAGTCAATTTTTTTGAGTCAATGTCACGTACAGTGTAGTTGTTGTATACGTTGCTATCTGTATAATACGCTGCGATGACATACCTTGAAGTTGACTGGAACCCACCCCGTGTGGGAGCGAGTCCTGTCTGATAGTGGCTCCCGTCTGTGTCCGCCACAACCACCTCTGTCCAGTTACTCGAGCAGCCATGTTGGTTGCACAATTCCACTTGTATATCATATCTGCCACCTTTGTAGATCTTGAAAGAGGCTGATGAATCGAATACATTACCTCTCCACTCAAAATCTGTATTATTGTTCACGTAGATTGTTGCATTATAATAGGCACAGGGATCATTTTGTTTAGCCCAGTTTACTGTGACGTTTACAAATTCATTTCTTGTGACAGCTTGTTTGTATACAGTAGCAGTCTCGTTTACTTCTGTGAGAACGTAATTTCTTTTGCCTTCTAGAATGACTGGACTTGATGGTCTCTCCATACATTTGAAGCTCGTTTCATTTTTTGCGCCTTCTTCAGTAGGTTCTGTTGATTCTTGATTGACGGTTTTACAATCAGAGTTGGTTTGCAGTGATTCAACGGTTTTTGCTAGTTTATCAATTTTTGTCTCTATATCTAGTAGTTTTAACTGTATGATATTGTTGTTCAAAGAGTTGTCGACTAGTTTCATTGCAATGATATTATTGGTCAAAGTCGTGTCTCTCATCTCTTTTATCATTTTCTGCACTGAAGTTATTGCATCTAACGTAGGTTTAGTCTGATCACTGCTATTTGCCACAATTTTACTTACAATAAAAATCAATATAAAACATCTCAAAATCATTTTAATACTGGTTGATGTGCACATTGTGCACGTACAAGTTTCTGACGAATAATTAATTTTCTCGCTTTAATGTATATATTATACTAATCATACTTCCTGTTGTTTTTGACAAATTATACACGTATAAAATTATTACACCATATTATCGAAATTTCATTGTGTAGCCATTATAGATTACGTATTAAATAATAATCAATATAAAGATGCAATAAATGCGAGATTGTTAGTTAGTTACATTTACACCATTTCAATTTACTGAATTGAACGTTATTTTTTTCGATTTATTTTTATAACTATAGGTGCAATGAAACAAATGAAAAAAACGAGTCACGATAATACATATATATTGCCGAAATCTATACATGTCATATAGCTGAAGAGCGTCAAAATTCTGAACTAAGACGATATTAGAAAAAAATATGTTCGGGTAGGTACCTATATTTTAAATTCATAACAGAACACGATTCAGCAGTTTTTGGGTGATTTGCCTGTTCCTCTGTTTATTTATACGTTCATAACGCAAAAACTGCTGAATGCATTATCATAACTTTTGGTACGTAGGTGGTCTGAGTAGTATGAGGTCTTAGAAGTGTCCTAAGCTACTTTTTATCTTAAGATAGTTGAGCGAAGCCGCGGGCATCTACTAGTTTTATATAGGAACATGTAAAAGAGGTGTTCTCTAAATCAATATTTAGTTTTCACAAACAGATTTCCATAGAATCCCCTGTGTCCCCTTCATCGTTTTTGATTGGCGGATCAGCGTTTGTTTAAAATATACGTTATAATAAAATAACTAACATATAATTAAAAATGCGGGCATACCCAGGCGTCATAAATAGCATACATCACGAACACTAATTAGTCCATAGATTCAATTTAATTGTAGATAAGCAAATTATTATACTTTTGAGTCAACATGTTTTTTTCCTCATTCGTTAACTCAAGCAAAATATTATCAGCATATGGCTAGCTAGTGGATGCCCGCGGCTTCGGTCGCATTATTTTAGGATAAAAAGATTGCCTATAGCACTGCTAAGACCTCATACTACGTACATACCAAAAATCATGAAGATGCGTTTAGTCGTTTTTGCGTGATGAGCGTTGAAATAAACAGAGACACAGAACAACATAAAAAACAATATATAGGTATATATAGGTATAAAAATTGCTGAAACGTGTTCTATTATCGATACTAGGTTTACCCAAACATTTTTTACAATTACATCGTAAACTATTACGTTGTTTACCATCAGGCAAGTTGTAGTCAAGCGTAAGCCTATATCATATAAAAAAAAAACCTATAATGTTCAGTTTTTTCACACTCCTCAGCTTCATTACATGTATCAATTATTCTGCTTCAGCATTTTTATTTTTCATCCATTTCTTGATGATGTTCTGTCTCCTGCCTAACCCATCCAATAAAACACACGTACTTAGACACCTTGTAAAACTAAATAATAAAAAAGTTGTTTCTCAAATTTTATAATATCCAAAAATATATAGTAATAATAGCACTTATAGGTGAATCTTGTAAAATCCTTGTTTTTTGAGAAGCTTGTTAAAAATTGGCCTACAGCTCGCAATTAATTTAAATAGAAATAAATATTCCGAGAAATTTCAAACAGCTCCATCTAGCCGTATACAAAGCAAACGCTTGTGTCACATATTTCTCTAACCATGTTTATTTCTTTCCCCACTGTGTAAAAGAAACCGTTTACCTCAAAGGTTCTGATTATTTATTTACACATGTGAAGCTAAATAAGTTCATATAAAACAACACTGGCTTGCCATGATCTATACATATAATAAAGCTGAAGAGGGTCGAATGTCTGAACATAGAAGATATTTAAAAAAAAATGTTTGGAGATACTTTGATATGAGAACACATTCCATAAATGTTTATATTTTTTGTCTGTTTCTCTGTTTATTTAAACGCTCATAACGCTAAAAAGGGCTGAACGGACAATCATGGTTTTGGTATGTAGGTAGTATGAGATCTTAGAAATGTCATTCATAAGCTTCTTATAAAGCCGCCGCGTCTACTAGTACATAATAAAAAATGCTATCGATCTAAGAACATATTTCACAATAAAGTTTTGCAACAACTTTGATCCAACCCGCAGTATTAAACATGTAAACCTAAGCAAAAAAGAAAAACCCGACAACAATTTCTCGACAATTGTCACGAAATCATAACACAAAGGTCCCACAGGGGTTCATTGTCCCCTTTTAGGGTAATTTTGTTCCCTTTATAGGTATTTTTGTCCCCTTTTGGGTACTCTTGTACCCCTCTCAAGTATGATTATACCCTGTTGACTTTACATTATACGCGTATTGAAATTTTGGTCACTTTATTAGTTTTCGATAGATTTATAACAAAGTTATGAGTGTATTTTACTTTCACAAGACACGTGCCATGATTTGTGTACCTTATGACTAACTCACACACCGTTATACATAACATTTACATATGTACAGGTAATTGACATTTATGTTACAAGTTTCTTATGACTCACACTTGTATGACTCAACTATGTAGTATAATAAGTACTGTTAAAGAAGTGCCCGCGGCTCAGCGAGCGGTGGTGCTCATTCGGGATCACCAAAGTTAAGCAACTGTTTTGCGGTAAGTCTTCGGTGCATTGCAGAAAAAGAATAAGTGGAATTTATATTTAGGCGTTTTGTTGGTAAAATAGTAGATTTTAGTTTGTTCGTCATTTATAAAATCGTCTTATTATGCCAAAGACTATCATGGCGGTTTCAAAACCATTGACCTTAGAGTTCACCACTCATTAAATAACACGACATAAAATTAGACCAAACTATTTTATTGCAATTTGTTTTAGTATGTAGGTACTACTGTTGATTTATCCTATTGATTTAACGTTTTTCTACTTTTTTATCTTTCTTTTTTCTTTGCAAATAAGTGTAGCAAACGAATATTCTTGAAATCTGTATAAGAACAGAAACTTTCCATTCAACTAGTATAAATTGCTTCTTGCTTGAAAATTTTGCAATAAATACTTCGAGTAAACCAAGCAATGGTCAAAGAAATGTTTGAAATTCTCGACAGAAATAAACTCAAATAAAATCCTTAGTACAGAGCCATGAGTTAGTAGTTTTCTAAAGATAAACTTTTGAATTGACAAGTTTTTTGAATTCGGAACACAGTCCGTTCGATTCGAATGTTGAATTCAAATCTGTGATTGGCGCTCGCTAGAAAAAGTTTCGAGGAATGAGGTCCAATCAATACGTGGTCTGCTGAGTTTTATACCGACGTTTTGCTATCGGGTTTCTTGTAGGGGTTATATTTTGCGAAACTTTTGGATTTTTCATATTGTATGAGTAATCAGCTACATAGGGCACTTCGAATCTAATTCGAATTATTATGAATCGATTTATTGATGAAAAAATATAAAATTAGAGGAATTTATTACAAACAAAATCTTTATACGTACTTTTGTATTCAGTGGTTTTGAGATACCAATAGAAATTAAAATCATATCGTCTGTTCAACGAAAAGTTGTTTAAATTTCTGCGTTAGCTAAAAGTATATACTCTGTCTAGGCTATTAAACTCATAGCCCTCTTTTGACTTGCGAAGTCGGTTAAAAAGTCCAGTAACCTACTTACATGACCCATACGCTCATCTATTCCTTTTCTGCCCGTTATCTGACAGCTCTCGACAGGGCGTGAACTAGTTCATCCAGTTTTATCCTGTTTCATCCGCATTTATCCAGTTTGGTGGGTCCAGACCGGATAAGCGGTGTTTTTGCGCGTGCCAGCTCTAGCTGTGGGAAGAAGATTGGATTTTATTTAAAATAATGGAATTTAGGTATTTTGATAATGATTGTGTTTATTGAACTAGTTACGTAAATACCAATTCAAAGTATGGCAAAATTAACACGTTAATTAATATCTTAAATATTATATATAATATTTAAAAAGCAATACGAATGACATGTCAGTGTATTGCTATGTTTTTATTTCAGGCTCTTTTAACGATTCTTGAAAGCGAATGAATCTGTATTTTGAGTGAGCATGCTCCATTTAAATCCATTATAGTTACATAAATAATCATGCTTTAATATTGCACTTATTATTATCAGAGTTTATGTAAGTTTAGACCAAGTACAAACTGTTATTACAACAAAAAGAACAAATAAGAATACCTATTTTTTAGAACATGAAAACAAAAAGATTTTAATATAAACTAAAAATAACAGCTAGAACACTTAATTTGAATTCCTTTTAATTTAATTTCAGTCTTCAAACAATGTAAGACAATAAAACTAAGCTCCGAATTATTTTAATTTGGCAATTGTTCCCAAATCGTACTTCTTCCAACAAACAGCAAACTCAACTTTTCGCATTAGGCTCCCTATTAGGGCTCCTAGATAGCCTCTTTAAACCTACATGACCTACATTAACAAGCTACATTTACCTCTATTTTTAAGGAATTAAAGCTCAAAATCGACTGCACAAACATTCCCATTGTAAAGAAGAAAAATAGCACACATTCAAATACGTCGTAACTTTTAAAAAAGTCAAGCAATTTTAAACTTACTATTGTTGAATAAGAGTATAAAATGGTCTGATTCATTCTCGATTTTAAGACAAAGGTGTGTCGTGTCAATAGGGTCTAAATCCACAGTTTTAAATATGCTATTGTCACTTGTATTCGTTTCTGATAAGGTTGATTTTGGCTTGAAGTTAGAATAGCGTAAAGTGGGTAAAGTAGAAAGATAGGCATTAGGTACAAAGTTAAGTTTAGTGACAGTAAAAGGCGGTAGTAAAATGGTAGCGTTTTTGAAACTGCACGGCTTAGATGCGGGCGGGGGTGACTCTGGTCAGAGGGAAACAAGAGATATTGTCAAAAAATATATGTTTATTTACAATAAGTAATAAAATATAAAAACAAGGGAAGAAAAACTAAACATACTACTTCAACTACTACACAAAAAGGGCACTTAGAAAATCTTTAGAAAACCCTGAAGATAATCTAAATGCTCCAGCCAGAGGGCAGCGTGCCCAGCATACTGGCCGCATTACCACGCTGGATGGCAATGCTGATACGTTGAGCCAGAAAAAGGCCAGCATTTTGGTCACGCGTCGCCGTAACCAAGCGAGTTATAAAAAAAATTAGTGGTATGTTTCAATTTACGGAACAATAAAACTTTCATCGAAATCAATTCTATTCTAAGTCTTGAGATATGGGTGTTAATAATAATAAGTTAGTAAGGCAAGGTTGGTTATTGAAAGACGGAAAAATAAAGGCAAGTGCAAAGGCACCGCTTTACGTGGTCCTGACTTTTCAAGTTGTAACTTTTATTAGTTTTTGTAGCGCTGTGTAAACTAACAACGCTCTGTGATGGTATTAAAAATTAAACCAGAGTTAAACCAAGGCCTATTATAAATTTATCCACACCAATATTTATCCAAATCGGCTCAGTCGTTTAAACGTGAAGAGGTACGTGACAAACATTTCATACACGTAATTACACACATAAATTAGCTCAAATTTTCTCCCGTATAATATAGTGGAAAGTGGGATGGTGTTATATTTCTCTTGATCAACAAACAAGAACTACAAAAAATGCGCTTTTCCAGTGACTGTGGTCATCCTACGCGTATACAGAGGACAGCGTAACATAAAAGAGTTGTAAAACCTGGTGTCAGCATTCAGTGCGGTGGTTGCAGTGTGTTGTTCATACTAATCACAGAAACGGACAAGTGCTAGTTGTACTTGCATAGGAAGGGTTCCGTACCATTCCTAAACACCATTGTGTAAAACGAACGCATGTGTCTCGGTTCCTTTAAGAAAGAAGGAAAATAATTCACCTTCTTTGTGGTTTAGGCATGTTTTCCTTCACCGCTAAGCGAAAGCAAATCTACCCATAATACATACTTAACTTGAATAATTTACCTTTTCGCCTTACAACGTAAGGCGTACGTTTTCCCAATGAGCAACTCGCTTCTTGCATGATTTGATATAATATATTTGTAAAAGTTATCAAAATCCTTAGCAAGACAAAAAATACACATCAAACTTTACAATCTGATATTCTTTTTCTGATAAAAACATCTAATCCGCGGAAGCGCCCGGCCCTGTTGTAAAACCTTATAACGCCTTAAACTATCCGCTCTATTTCTCCAAGAAAATGGCGCCACTGACTATAAAACATTATCTAGGAGGTCGTAAATCAAGCTAGAACTGATAGAGATGATATATAGCCACAAGACACACTGTGGTCGCTTACTTGGAAGATAATACTGGTAGTTGCTTTGTGTGGGAGTGGTCAACTCTAGTGGTGAGAGTTTTCAAACTGCTCTAAAGATTTTTAGCATATTGCAAATTCAAAAATAAGGTAGCAATATTTTTTTTTAGCTATAATGTATATTTAAAAATAAGATAGCTATAGCCAATAAAGTAATATAAAAAAAACTTCTTTTCTACGACTTTTGATGCTTCACGGAAAAATAAACCCAAAAAGCATAATAATTACCACAAATGTTACCCCAAAAATCGTGGAGAAATCTAGGGGAAGTAATTCACGAAGCCAATATTTAAAGCTCCCAAGATAAAGAAGATAAAAACACTTCGCCCCAAAACGGAAGATTCCAAAGAAACTTTATTCTATGGATAATTAAGCAAAGTAATTAGTATGTTTTTGTCAAGTTTAATTTAGCGGAAATAAAAGTTTGAAAGTGGGACTCGGACATAATTGTTAAAGGTTCCGTACATAAAGTAACTAGTTTATTTTTTAAATAGGTAAGTCATAGTAAAACTAAATGAAATGTCAACATTTCAATATCAAGAAAGAAAGCATGTATTTTGATACACAGGACAAAACAATAGCAACATAAAAAGTTTAAATACAGGTTGAATTCAACGGTGATATATGCGTTACATTGATGTACCCCGTGCGTCAAAAAAGGTCATACCTCAGCATTAATGCTGCAGATTACTTTACAGCGCAAGAATTATTACAGTAATGGATATATCTCTCCGTACCTATATTTTATGCATGCTATATGGCGCAAGACCGACGAAACTGGCAGCGCTTGGAGGAGGCCTTCACCCTAATTTGGGTGCCAAATAAAAAACTAAAAAATTAAACTAAAATCTAATCTAAACTTAATTTAAAATGAAAATTGTGTTACTAACGTAAACCCCATAACCACAAAATGTTATTTAGGTTACTGGGAATAAATGGCTTTATTTATTTTTATATGGAGCTAAGTCATCTCTTTTTCGTTTTTAATCTCATATATTTAATCCTATTATCAAAATCTCATAATATCCAATTATAAAAAAACATCATTATTTATGTTAAAATCATATTTATGTTTGTTTTAAAACTTTAAATTTGGCTACGGTTTCTGTATTCAGACATACGAACTCCTAAATTTCGTAGCAAACTCCCGTAAATCCATTGTTTTCACCGACTCTAATGGCGTCCACTGAAAGAAATAATAAAAATAGCCTTTATTTCAGATTCTCATTTAATAATAAGTGATTCATTACACAACAAAATTTCAAATGTCATTTTAGGTTTCATTAAATGGGAATAGGTATAATGATAATTGTTAATTTATAAAATGTCACAATACAACAACAGCCATCCATCCAGCGATCTTCAAAGCGAGAGTGAATCGGTTCTTATCGGGTAAGCACGCTCCATCTTAGGCCATAGCCTTACTTGCTATCAGGTAAACTATGGTCAAGTGCAAACCCGTTCAAGTTAAAAAAAAAAAAAAAAAACAACAACACATTGCAGAAAGAAATAAGAGTAATAAATAAATATTTATTAATAAATTTAAACAGTAAGTTCTAAATAATAAATTAATACTCCGGGATATTGCACACAGCGCCATCTATAATTTTATTTAAAGAAAACAAAATGAATGGACACTACCTGACATATTAAGTAGTATGGTTCGTTGCCAGAGATTAAACATTGGAATCAAACAATAGGTAAGTACTAATTACCTATTACCCTTTTAAAAAAAGGATTGGAATTTTCTGTCTTCCCACACTAGGATACAAGGAGCCTGTGTTGCGAGAATATAGTTTTTAATACACACAAATCGCAAATATTCGTGGTTAAATATACATAGGTACATATGTTTGTATACAAAACACAGGTTTTTATGCATCCAAATTACTAATAAGCAAATTTTATCAAAATCTGACAATATCACAAACATATACAAATCGATACTTACCCATATTTCTTACAGAAGACGTTTAAAAAGAACCTATTACGTTTTTTATATCCAAGACCCATTTTTGCTTTTCTCTTTCTATGTGAAATCTGCATTCGTTTGACTCCGTAACTGAATTACTGGTGTTTTTATTAAGCCTCATCAAAAACCACTCAGCCACGGATCAAAAGCCGACTTTAATGTAAGGTGTTTGGACTAAATTATAAGATCTAGCGGTATAACATATAAAAGAAGGGCTAAAAGGGGTTATTAATGTCCATGAAGGACCTGGGCTTCCACCACGATGTTTCTGCTCAAGAGAACTCCCCTAACGATTTAATTCTACGGGGGAGTCACGACCCTCAGTCATGAGGAAATACGACTCAAAAGAGAAAATTATTAATTTACAATGTATATTGATACGTGCATATACTCACGAAATTTACAAAAGATATTTTTAATAAGTACTTTTCGTTATTGATGTAACTTTTTGAGAATTTAAGATATTGATGGGGGGGGTAGAAAATCAAATACAAACATAACAACAGTACTATATACATACGTACCTACTAATGCTATATATGTAACAGAATACTGATAAATTTATTAAAATAATAAGAAACAATATTTACACATATTAACACTAATAGAACTAAAAAAGAGTATTTACATCTAAACTAAATTTAAACAATCTACATGTGGTATGGAGCCAAGAACGCTGGCTGCATTCCCACGCTGGATTGCTATAGAAATCCTTTGCGCAAGGAACCAGCCAGCGTTCTTGTCTCTAGTGATGTCAATCAACATTTTATTTAATTTTTTTATTTTACGATATTGATTATCTAAAAATTATAATTTAAACAAAGGGAAAAAAGATCTACTTACTAATTTAATATCAAATTTATCCAAAAGATGTGTCGCTGTTACTCAAAGTGGATCCTGGCCTCCGACACGTGGAGACGCCACTCCTCTCGGTTCTGCGCCATCTCCTGCCACTCGGTAGCATGGAGTTGTTGCAGATACATCTAAAAAAATAATTAAACAGGCTAAACACTCTTTCCTGAAAATGATTTTTTCCGATAACGCCAGATAATCTATACTAATATTATAAAGCTGAAGAGTTTGTTTGTTTGTTTGTTTGTTTGAACACGCTAATCTTAGGAACTACAAGTGCGAATCGAAAAAATATTTTTGTGTTGAATAGACCATTTATCGAGGAAGGCTTTAGGCTATATAACATCACGCTGCAACTAATAGGAGCGAAGAAACAATAGAAAATGTGGAAAAAACGGGGAAAATTATTCATCCTTGAGCGCTACGAAAACGGTTCAAGATATCAAAAAATGTGTAAGAAAGAATTATTTCTCTTGAAATTATCTAACAAAATGTCCGCAACAGTATATGTATATGTTTTAAGGTTAACTCAATAGAACCGTTTTTATGATAATAACTATTCCACGCGGATGAAGTCGCGCGCTCCAGCTAGTGATGAATAATTTGCAAGACCCATAATTATAGCCCAATCGTAAGAATTAACATTCTCGACCCTGATCATTATGTTTTCTCGTGAAATTAAATGAGGCATTTCTTGTATTTTTAACCTCTGCGAATTTTTTTTTCTGATATTAGGTAAGTATAGGTATATCAAAGTCAAATCTATTTATGACACAACATGCCTTTAAAAATATGTCGAGCAATTCAATTTGGTGCTTTTCCTATTGCTCTGTATATTTGAGCAGGCGTTTACTGCTCGACTGGTAGGCCAAGAGTCCTCGAGTTGTGGCCGAGACTCGACCCCGAGGTCACGGAGCGAGGTCACGAGTCTGAGGCACTAAACAAGAGAATGGTGTGTTAGTTAAATTATGTGTGTAGCCTTTGCTCGGTGGAATGTCTACCTTAGAATCTGACTGAACTCAGTTCGATACCAGCCCAGCTCCAAATACTTCTCAATTAGCGGCCAAGAAATAACATTGTATAGAAACACACGAAGACCATGAAATTCCAGGATATATTATTATGTCGTCCGTGAAAGGACCCGGTCACCCCAATATGCATCTGCCCGATTTATGTTGTTCAAATGGTTGAACCGATTCGGAAAATTTGGTACTGAGGTAGATTAGACACTTAATTAACACATAGATAGATAGATAAAAGTTTATGTTGCCATACACAAAAGAAACAAATAATGTACAACAGAAAACCAACTCAGAATAATGACTAAACTGGCGCCCTTATCGCTAAGAGCGATCTCTTACAGGCAACCATCAACATGGCTACTTTTCATTCTGGATAAAACCGTGAAGCGCGGCTATTTATGATATAAAAGAGCGACTACCTATACAATATACATACATACTAGGTATATGTACCAGGAGTCGCTCTTTTTCCAATAACAAAGTTTCCTTTAATGAATACATTGACTACATAATGTATTAGCTGTTTGTAGAGATGTTAGGACAGTAGAATGGCCAATTTTAATTTGACATTGCTTACAAATATGAAGCATATTATTAATGCTATTCATAGCGTTTGCACGTTTGTTTGGATTATGGTAATTCTAAAGCTAAAATACCAGTAATAAACTAAACAAATGAAAATATAAAAGCTTAAACATTTAATCAATATTATAAATTATTTTATAAGCTATGTTTAAGTAACTGAAATTAAATCTGATTTGAGATATGTACATATTTTTTAAACTTATTAATAGTACAGGATCCCTAGTACATTTTCCATCGTTTATTAATAACAAGCGTAAAAACAAGCTTCCTTTTGACCAGACGCCCAAGATTCTCCTTACAGTACCAGGGATCTTGTACTAACTTCTTAATAAATCGAGAAAAATTTTGACTGCGCCGTCTCAAAATTGAAGTCAGGAATAGTAATTTAACGTATCCTCCTGGCTTGACCCAACTTGACCTGGCTTTCTATAACTTATAATTCTCTGGCAGCCATCTTTGTTATAAATATTCAAAGCAGTGTCGGCATCTGTTCACGATCCTCCCTGATTTATATTCACTAGAATATATACGTTAGTGCTATATAAGAAGCCCGTAGCTCAGCTCGCGGAGACAATCGCATGCGATTACCAATGTTAAGCAACTAGCGACGCGGTCAGTACGCCGGATGGGTGACCAAAAATTGGTAATTCATTTTGAACGCTTTTGTCGGATTTGGTAAATGGTAAGTCCTGGTTAAAATGTTTGTCATAGTGGGGCAGTTGTTACAGATCATGTCAGAGACCGTTTGGGCGGTTTGAAAACTGATAACACCGGAGTTGGCCACTCGCATACGACTCTACTTTAGTATTGTAGAACGGATGGTTGGTTCGCTAATTGTTGATTAATTTTACACCCTCTAATGACGAGTTGGCTCCAAGCCAAGACTAAAGACATAGTAGAGATAATACAGTATTTTTTTAACGTGGTTTGCACTTGACTATAATTGGCCTAATAGTAAGCGATCATTGCGGTCTAGAATAGAGCGTGCTTACCCAGAAAGAACCGATACTTCTTCGCTTTCAAGATCGCATGATTATAGTCCACGGGTAACATGGAGACAGTTGACATGTAAATAATTCACTTTACACTAAACTAATTTTTTATTACATTTAACACTAATCGATTTTAAAAAAAAACATGATATGTCCTACTATTTTAAACAAAGGATGTAAGTACAGTACACATTTTAACTAGGAATGTCAATGTTATAAATTGTGCCTGTTTTTCTATTCTATCGAAAGAAGTTTTTTAAAAGTTACACGTAAATTTTTAGACTGTGACAAAAATCTCGTGTTTACAAATAAAAATGCAAATGAAGTTTTTAACTTTTGGCTCTCGAGTCTGACTCACAGTCTAGTCTGAGATAACTTAGCGGAAATAAATGTAACTAACAAGTAACTTCTTTTAGCAAGATAGGCTCACGCTTGACTACAACTCGCCTGAAATCAGACAAGTGTTTGTGTGACTAAGCCTAGTGTCAGAGTTTTCAAACTGGATCGAAGGCCACTAATATGGATTATATCCTGCCGTACTATGACAAACAGCAGGGACCTACAATATAACGTGTCTTCCGATGCGCCGAAGCGCTCAAATGGAAAGCCTATTAAGGACTGACCTCGTTGACAGTTTCCTAGTTATTGTTTTCGCTAACTAAGCTACGGGCACTTCTAATAATTGGCACCTACGAGTCGAATGAATAATCTCGCTTTAAATACAATCAAAATTGGATGACTGTCAAAATGTTTAACAAATTATATGTTTAATTTAATAAAATATAAAAGCAGGCCTACAACACACCATGTATTTCACACATTGTACTTTCATACCGACTTGCATGGGTTTATCACATTTAGTAGAACAGAACTATAATTTTTTAGGCTAACATACAAATAACACAAATAATATTTTTTGTCAAATCTACTGTTGGTTCAGCTATTTCATGTTAAAGTAGTTAAAGGTTTATAGTTACTAGCAGCACCCCGTGGTGCTACCCGCGATTATCCGGAACAAAAAGTAGCTAATTTCTAATTCAAGAGTTTAATCTACCTCCATACCACATTCATATCAGTTCAGTCGTTTAAGCGAAGACACGATAAGTAACACACACACACACACGCACAACCTCCGCTTTTATAATATAAGTGGCATTACTTACAAAAATTCCAAAATATACAGAAGTAACCACGACAAAAAGCTTGCCTAGTATGGGGCTAGATGGCGCTGTGTAAAATGCCCCGAGATAATTATTTATTTATACTCCCTGCCTGACTCCCTGTTTCCCGCGGAATATAATCTAGCGATCTTCAAAGCGAGACTGAATCGGTTCTTACCGGGTAAGCACGCTCCATCCTCGACCTTAATAATCGCTTACCACCAGGCTAATAATTATGGTCAAGTGCAAACCTATCCTGTGTAAAAAAACTTCATATCTATTCTACCATAGATATAATTTCTCTGGTTATCGATAGAAAAGTTGGCAGCTATAAAAAATAACGCGTGTTCGTAAGTTTGTTTGCGTTCGATATCGCTACACCTGCTCGCGGTGGAAAGTTTCATCGTAAACTGTTTAGGGGGCTGGTGAATGTTGTTGTTGTGTTTTGTATGGAATAAACGGTGTTTTTGTATGGGTCGGATAAAAATACAGCAATGAGTTTTGATAAAGATATGTGTGACGCCCGCGGCTTTGCTCGCATTATTTTAGGATAAAAAGATTTTCTTCGATCTTCGTGTTAAGCTGGCTGAACTGCTTTGGATACAATTAAGTAAAGATATAAAAATTGATAAATCAGATAAATTGGTCTAGTTTTTTGGTCGAGATTACATTTAGCCGAATAAAGGCTGGATTAAAATATAAACAGCTTTTAATCCTGGATCAAACTCAAACATTGTGTCACGGAAAAACTAACAAATTACGGATTTAACTGTCCTTCCTTACATTTTCGTCTTATTCGGGATCTTTTTCCTCCCTCTATTAGAACCGGAAGTGAATGTTTATGGCTCCCATTTCCGGCTGCTGTTAAAAGCCCTTCCAGTGAGGAAGGGGATATGGTTCGATCTATTTACATAGTATAGTATTGGACTGGACTAAGCGCATCATCGCAAAAAAGCGAGTGAGGCTTAGCGGTTCCAATGTCTGATTTTCATCCATCGCACCCTGCTTCGAATCCGGCCCTACTCCAATGACTTGTATTTTCAAGTTATGTGTTGATATGCACGTGCTGCACGGTGAAGGAAAACATCGTGAGGAAACCGACATGTTTGACGACCACAATATCCGAGGGTGTGTCTTCCGTGGAAGGAGCTGGGCGCTCACCACGATGTATCTGCCCAAGAAAACTTACCTAACGAATTAATTCTGCGGGGGAGTCACGATCGTCAGTCATAAGGAATACGACTTAAGAGAGCGAAGCGCATCATGGTATTCATATAGCATAGTTTAGAACAAGAACTAAGAGTCTCAGTATCTTCGAAGTTATCGAGCTATCTCTAACGAAAAAAGGATATAGAAGAGGTAAGAATACATTATTTGAGGGTGGAGTGGATTCGTTGTAACTGGGTAAGCACGCTCTATCCTAGACCATAACGATCGCTTACAAAATGTATTTGATTATATTGTCATCAAAATTAAGAATGTGTATTAAATATCAGATCAATCAGAACAAATAAATAATAACTAAATAAACACTCTGTTAATATTATGATTTGAGGAATAAATAATATAACCTCCATATAATTCGCTTTACGTTTCATGTTCAAGAAAGCCTGTCCATTGCTATACCGTGTCAATGCTTCGATCGAGCTGAGATCAGCTGGATTGTGAGGCCGTTGTTATACGAGTAAGGAAAAATAATAAAAATACCTACTCTACTTACGTAAAAAGTATAAATAAGTTTGTATGAGAGTTTTCTAACCGCCCAAGGGGCCTCTGTTATGGCATAACCTCTGCAATACTATGACAAACACCCGGGACTTAAATAACGTGCCATCGGACCCTCAGTATAAAAAGAAAAAAAATTAGGAACACCTTCAATTACAATTAGTTCACAATATCTACCAATTTGTCAAACATTATAATATATTATGGTAAATTTAAGTAATCAGTAATTATAGTCTTCTAAACATATATAAAACTCAAAGGTGATTGATTGACTGACATAGTGATCTATCAACACACAGCCCAAACCACTGTACGGATTGGGCTGAAATTTTACCATATTATGAGAGTGGCTTACTTTGGTCCGTCTAAGTGTGTGTTTTTGCAAATTAATAAAGCCATATATTTGTATTAAATCCGTTATCTAGTACCCATGATACAAGCGTAGGTAAGCTTAGTATGGGGCTAAATAGCGCTGTGTGATTTGTCCTAAAATATTTATTTATTCATTTATCTCTATAAGTAGGTACTGGGCAGATTTTAATGCAGTTTTTTGTGAAAAGTTTAGATTTTATTGCTACATGTTTTTACTTGGGTGTAACTATGTTACGGTATAAACCAATGTTATAATATATGAATAATATACATTAAGTACAGTCAGTGTTCATTTGCGTGTTGATAATTAATAAAGAAGAGTGCAGTGTAATGTTTATGTTTAAATAATATAAAACCCTATCTTGGATGTTGGATGGAAGACATGGAATCGGATCGGATTCCAGCGGTCCTGATAAGAATCGTATGACAGCAATAGAGTGGATGCAGTAAAAAAGTGCATGGAAAAAAAGGTAGAAGATGCCTTACGAAAAGAACCAGCGGAAAATTCGAAGGACAGAGATAGTTTAAGTGGCGGAGGGAGCAATGCGAGTAACAACGATGATGACGAGGAAGACTTTTTCAATTATGTTACTCAGTCTATAGAAAAACCAAAGAGCTCCAACTCTTTAAAGAGTAAAGCACAGTCTCCTTAAAATGTGGCTGGACATGAAATTAAAAGACTCGTTCAACGATGCTGCATTCCTCGGGGAACAGATATTCATAAATTTGTTCATTACATACAATACTGCTATAGCCTCAAGTGCTGCAGGTGAACATTTTTTTTCTACGGGTAAAGAAATTTTAACACCAAAACGAGCCTGGCTTTCAGACGAGAACTTCAAAATGTTAATGTTCATGAAGGGGAATATGCACCTCATGCCCAACAATTAAATTACACATTTGAATTATACAAGTCTTTGTTTTGTTCCTAACCTGTTCTGTTAACTTCTGGAACCTAAACCAACAGGTTTTATAAGTACACTAACGCAACGATATAAAGGTGCAATTTTACACATATTAACGGATTAACGATTAACGTTAACTTGCGTTAATTCTTCCGAAATGTAACGCTTTAACGTTTAACGAAGCTAACTTTTTTTGTAGCGGATTAACGATTAACGAAGTTAACTATTTGATTAACGGTGCCCAGCTATGAATATATCTTACATTCTTTTTAAATTATCTTATATTAATATCAATTATAATAGGTACCTTATGAGCTAATGAATTACATAACTTATCAAATCACTCAAAATGTAAATAGGTTAGAAATGTAAGACTTATCTCATAGTGAAACACTTTATTATTAAATCACATATTATAATAACGCTGTAACACTATAGATGAATAAATGAATTATTATTATCTTATTAATATTTCGGTATTCATTTATTAACAACTATTTTTAATTTTTTATTATTATTATTATTACAAAAGTGAAACTACTTTAAGCTTCAGGCGCTTTCAAAATGTATACATATAGACGTTTTAGAGAGTCGTGTTGCCTAGAGGAAAACGCGTGATGTGTGTGATGTAGGAGAAATATTAAAGTGCACCCTTTTAGCGAGTGTGGTGTAAGTGACAGCGAGATGCATAAGCGTGAGCGGAAGCTTATTGGTTTACATTATGAAAAACGGTCAAGGGCATCGTAAGCGATGGCTTGAAAAGGAAGGTAATCAGTTTAAGCTGTTTTTTAAGTATGTATGTAATAAGTTTATTAGAATTTGAATGTGATCCAATTAATGATGATATATTAAGCTTTTATACATGCGAACTACATCGGCACGTTTCTCAACGTATGTCTTAGGAATTATAATGCTAAACGTCTTTTAAGGTTTTTTTGGTAATTATAAGTGTTGTGGTTTGTTGTATTAGATCAAGTGTGTTTTATTTGATCAGTAATAATATTAATAAGTCAAAGCATTGGAGTCGGTTTAAATTTTCCAAGAAAAACTGAGAAATTTAGTATTATTGTAATATTAGGTACAATAAAATTGATGTCTCAATATTTTTATACGAGAGTCTCTGTTTGTTTGTTTGTCCCGTCCTCACGCTCAAGCGGTTTGAATGAATCCTCAAGTACCCGCCAGCACTGCGACCGCACCCCATCCTGTCATGTTCAGATCTCCGCTAGAAATATATCGCGCGGACAAATACTGCCTTCGGAGCCTTTTCAGATAACTACCTACTTATATTATAGTGTTGCTGGTAACTTACGTTAAGCATTAACGTGCAGTCAGACGAACAATTTGAGACAAACTAAAACGATTTTTATAAAAGATATTATTATTAAAAAACGTATAAGTAAATTGATAAAAAGAACTCGTTTCAGCAGCATTAATAATTATTGTCTGTTTATTTTCCTTTTATATTTTTTGGTATGAAGTCCTGTGAATTACACTAGTCGTTTGTGATCAAGCAGAAACTTTTTTTAAACTAAATTTAGGTGATTTATTTATATAGGTACATAAAATAAATCCAAGTCTTTGATCTATAAACCCCTTTAAAGTAGGCGGTAGACTAGACTTGTCTAAATCCTGAGTTTAAGATTAAACTCTATTAATATTCATCAAAGAAAAATAAACTTTAATACCACGAGGTTATAAGGATCAAAATCCTTTGCTTCGTTTTAAATAAGTACTAATAGATCGCCACATACAAATCGCAGGAAAATATACTTTTACGACATTATAATAAGGTTTATTTTCCCTTGAAATTGTTGCAAGGTTTTATTTCTCACCTAAATATGTCTACGAGTAAAATAAATACCTTTGGAACTGAAATTGTTATTTAAACTAGTTAAAGCCCGCGGTTCGACAAAAAGCCTTTACAACTTTTAGGACCGTTTACTACCTCCATAGCAAAAACCACGATGATCCGTAAAGAAGCCAAGGCGGAAAATAAAAACAATACATACCAACAAGCATGCTTATATTGCTTTCATACATGTTGAGTTTTTTCAAATGTCTGAAGAAAGGTAACCTTCACGTTATCGCTGAGATAATTAATAAAATTATACTTACAATTGTGTTTTTTGGTATATTTTAAGAATACTGTGCGTTAATTTTAACTTTAACAGAAAGACAGTTAGGCTAAGAAACGATGTTTTTTTCTTTTTATTTATTATATTGCTAACTAGTGGACGGCCACAGCTTTGCTCGCATAATTTCAGGATAAAAAGTAAGTAGTAGCCTCTGACATTCCTAAGGCCT
Source organism: Macaria notata (assembly GCA_927399415.1). NCBI lineage: Eukaryota > Metazoa > Arthropoda > Insecta > Lepidoptera > Geometridae > Macaria > Macaria notata. The sequence goes on along the minus strand of OV656750.1, from coordinate 219,494 downwards.
CATACTACCTACATATAAAAATCACAATGATCCGATACCCGATAAATTTTCATCTATGGATGTATGATGTTCGTCCAAAGTTTCTTAAAACTTAAACGTGGAATCAGTTTTCATGTCTCTCTTTCGTGAGATCGAATTGATGGCAGATTGAAGAAATTTAAAAACGGGATCCAATCACACGTTATGACTAACAGCGAGGACCAATCAGCGCGCGTCAATTTTTCCGCGCGATTGTTTGTCAATGGAAGCTGGCTGTGACACCGAGTGACGGGAATTTGTCGTGACGTCACATTGCATAAAAATAGCAGTAAGATTACTTTTTATTTACATTGATAATAGAAGAAAAAAAAGCAGGAATAATACTAATCATACTTGGTTCTAGTGACTCTGCTATTACAGTACAAGAATCACTAACGATTTCATCAAAAAAATTTATGACAAGTTATTTGCCAAGTGCTAAATTCGCACTAGGTTATATTTTCTAAGCTGTATTGGTTGCTATAATCACGACCGGCAGGATTGGAAATATTAAGTCATCAATTCGATCTGTGTGTAACATTGTACACCCTGATCAAAAAGTTAAGAATGGGAGCAAATTTCTTTTTTTTCTACTTTGTGCGCTTCCGTCAGTCGGATAATACATCAATTTATAGCACTCGACTGTTTGTACATAGTACAGCAGTCGTAAACCTGGGGCGGTTTTAAAACTCTGTCATCAGAATTGGTATCTCTAATACGATTTTGCTTTACGTCCATTATCTTTCTTATATATAAAAATGAATCTCAAAATGTGTTGATAAGCGCATAACTCAACAACGCCTGGACCGGTTAGGCCAATTCTTTTTTTTAATATTCGTTGAAGTTCAAGGATGGTTTTTACGGCGCGAAAAAATCGAAAAAATGCCGGAAAGTCCCTAAAAACCGCCCTTTAATTTTGTCCTTACAAACGTAAAACTAACTAAAGAGTAAAAGAGTCAACAGACAGGACGAAGTCGGTCGGGTCCGCTAGTTCAGCAATAGTTATGGCCTACGATGGAGCGTGCTTATCCAATAAGAACCGGTTCGCTCTAGTTTTAAAGGTCTACTGTTTTACCTGCGCTGTGTCTGCGTGATGATAGCTCGGTGTGACAGACAGACGTAATTGAATGTGTCGACCCACGCGGAATGTAGGGACACGCTATACAACGTGGCATCGAATTCATAAGCTGATGAATCGAATAACTGAACTGCCTGCTCAAATAAATCGATTTGTAGGTACTTAGTAGGTACATTATAATTACTGGTAAGTCACACAATAACTTTAAAAGGTGGTTTGAATTCATCAAAAACCACAAGTTTTGCTAAACGGCTTTATTTAAATTTTCAAGAAACAGTTTTGTGTCAAATAAATTAAAAAAATAGGACATCAATATTTTTAAAATGGCCAGACTCTATACAAATAACTGCAGAGAAAATATGAACAGTTAATTGTGTTGTGTGAGAATCAAACAGGCACACGCTTTGTCAACTTAACAGGCCCGTCAATCACGAAAAGAATAATAAAACTTAGAATTTTCATACAGTTTAAATAATATGAAACCCTTGCAACCAAATCACTTATTTCGAAGCCACGTTGTACAGGCTGTCGTTAAATTGTATTCACGTCTGGTTTGATTGAAGCCCCGGGACATGTAGGTTTGTATTTTACTTTTTATTACACTTAAGTACTGATTAAAATAAGTTAAATTATATTGGAAATAATCATTCCTCAAATATAAATGGAGTTCTCTCCATAAAATTTCCATGAATGACTTTAAGCTTATATTTTGGAAATTTCTTCTTTCTCGAGTAGTTAGTAGTAGTATTCCTGATTAACTAAGTATGGGGCTAGAAATATTTATTTGACCTCAACCAAGATCTGTTGGGACGTTTTTAAAAAAGGCTTAGCGTGTCCAAAATACTGGCTTGTAATTTGCCCAAATCATTATTCAGCGGGGTAATGCAGCCAGTATTTTGGGTACGCTGCCTCTTGAAAAAGGAGATTAGGTTGTTTATATTACGTGTATTTAAATATATTTCATATTCGTAAGTGTATTCATTAATTAATAATTTAAGATTTTATGTAAAACTTTGAGTGAATATATACTTCCGCCTTTATTTATTTACTCAGTGTCGTGACTTCCCTGAAAAATCAATTAATCCTTATAACATAAACCTGATACCTAGAAAATCATCATTATAATACAAACCCGTGACGTATACGATCACATCACCTCAAATATTGTACGTGCCTTTACCACCTCTTCACAAACAAGACAAATGACACTTTTAACGTACATACGTTTTTCATTAGCGCTGTCTCTTAAAAATTCTTCAATATTTTCGTCAATCTTTACAATTAAAATGAAAATAGATGCCACACAAAAATGAACCTTAAATTCGCACGAAAAAAGATTTAAAACCTTTACTTCACTTTACTTTGATACATAATACAAACTACACAAAATCAAACCTTATCAATATAAAATAGGAGTTAAAATCGCCTAGCAAAAATCTTGACAAATCTTTCAAACAGAATTCGTTTGAATGTAGCAATAATCACCTCTATCATTGAAGTAATAAAGCATATTTTGGTATGAAGTATCGTCTGTAATGTGCATCACGTATTAGATTAGGCGCGTGGCGTCGTGTGTCGTAGTTAAAACCATAGATTATCTGATACAGATATTTTATTAAAGAAAATTGGGTATTTTTTAACAATTATGTTTGACCATAATTCGTCTGATAGTAAGCAATCATTACGGTCTAGGATGGAGTGTGCTTACCCAGTAAGAACCGATTCATGTTCCCTCTAAAGATAACTATAGATATTTTAATATCTTGTATTGATGTTAGCTGCGTTAATTTGGGTTAAAAGTGGCCTAGATTCTAAGGTCACATACCAAATTTCATGAAAATCAGTTCAGCAGTTTGGACGTCAAAACGGAAAAATACACACGCTTTTATATAATGTAGCAATAGTAAGTTTGTTGGTTTGTTTGTTTCGCTTTCATGCCATAAAGTAGCGACGGGTAATCGTGTTTTTTGCCATGGTTGTAGTATATTCCCTGAATGTGTCATAATCTACTTTTCATCTAAAACGACGCAAGTTAAGCGGACAGACAAGTATAAAATATCTGAGTCTGGATATTTTAATAACTAAAGAACGCAATATCTTTTCCAATAGAATTTTATTAAAATCGAAAATCCATTTGGAATATTCATTCAAATTTATTGGATTTTTATTTTTATAGCATAATGGGTGACGCCACTTCTCCTTGTGCGAGATATCTATAGTGGATTAAAATATGTACTATTATCATCATCATCATCAGCCTATATTTGTTCACTAAAGAACGTCGTACGGCTCGAGTGATCTATTTTTAATAAAAGTAGCCTTTCTAAGACCTTATGCTACCTACATACCAAAAAAAATATGATCCGTTTAGCCGTTTTTGTGTGATGAGTGTTTAAATAAACCAACAGAGACACAGATAAACGGACAAAAATTTCTTAAAACTGCAAAAGAGTTCTGTTATGGATTTAATGTACCTATACCCAATTTTTGTTTTCGAATATCCTCTAGGTTCAGCTTTTGACTCTTTTCAGCTCTATGTATAGGCAAACTTATCTAATTATTCAATGTCTATACAACTAGTGCCACCCAACGGTTTCACCCTCATAAATCCGATATTAAAAAGTAGCTTAGTTGTCAATTCAGTTTTCCATCTCCAAACCAAACTTCATCCAAACCCATTTAACCATAAGAAAAGTAACATAAGTAAAGAAGCAGCAAACATACACATTGTTTCGTATGTGTCATTTGTACAATGAACTCAGTAGTAAAGTAAGTACTAAACTAGATATATTTCATCACAACTTAACTAAATTCAAAAACTTACTTAATAAATGTAATATTACCGCTTATAATAGTGACGTTTACTATAAACTTTAAGAGTACAACATTATATTGTAAAGAAAGCTGTACACAATAGTTAGACTTGCAAATTTATTTATTTTTTTACATAGGAGTTTGTTTTTATTATAAGTTTTAGTTTGTAAGTTGTTTTTGTGTCTTAAATAAATAAATAAATACAAACCAACATACTTGCCAGTGAGTGTGATTATCTGTATCAATAAACCTCTCTGGTTACGATGTAGTTATCGGGTCTACAGTAGACAGTATTAGAGACACCTATTCACTTTTCTTATTTTAACTAATGTGTTTACTTAAAAAAGCAAAAAGCAAATATTATAAGTATTAAAAAAGGGCATTACCATTTCTCTAATACAGCTGAGACCAGCTGAAGGTTCTTCATCAGATACTTATGACCTTCGATTTTTGACATCAAATGAAGCCGCCCATCAAGTTGAATATTTTTTGTAAAGACGGTATGTCGATATCTCTAATAGTTTGGTTTGGCTCTTGTGTTTTCTAATCAGGGTCATCAGGTAGTCCAGATCTTCGATTATCCTAGTTTTTATAGTTTTTCCTTTATGTGGCCATTAAATACTAACTCTGTACCAAATTGCAGCTCTCTGAGTTTATGGGAAGTACTAGTTCTATTTGGATGATCATTAGTGAGTGAGTCAGTGTCGCGAATATTCGCGAGTTAAGCGAAGCAAGATCAATTTCGCTTAAATATAAGCGAAATTGATCTTGCTTCGCTTAACTCCGGAACTTAGTGACGTACTGACTTAAAATTTTGGATTTTAAGTATCTAATTACAGCTTACTGAATGACGAAGATTGGTGCGTTCTGGTCTTATCTGAGAGTTTCTCAAATAGGAGCCTGAAAATGCGGCGAAATGGAAAGGATGGTACGGCAGCGATTGCTTCGCGCTCGACTTGGCGGGGACGCTGCCGTGCCCCCAGATATTTATTAAATAAAATAAATGTTAATAAGCTGGGTTCTGACATCACAATAAGGCTTCTAATGCATATTAAGTCTGTGAGTCTCGTCGTTATGTTATCGCTTTGGTAAGGTTCCCGCGTTATTTTTTTACGGCGCTACAGAATAACGGTAACGGCCGTTATACGGGCAACTTTTAATGAGAATATTTTTGGTTATTGGTTATGGGGGTTTTCTTTGGATATTTTTTATTTTGGTTAACTAAACTATTGTTCATTATATATTTTTTTGTTAAAATCCAAAAAGTTTTGTAAAAGATTTTGGTTCTGTAAATTAACCTAAACTTAACATTAGTTGCCTGAAACGACAACTGCACAAACCACACTGTGGTTAAAAGTGTGTATGATTGTAGTGACATGCAACTGGCTCTCAAATAAAGCTACTTATAAACTCTCGACACCACAGTTGGCCACTCTCATTCGATAAGAGGAAGACAGATGCAAAAAATAGGTTCATATTTCCACTGATTATTGTTGCTCTTTGTATATTATGTCATTTATCTAAATCACATAACATATTCATCATTTTAGCATAATTTATGGCATAAAACACTTTATTTTATCTAGAACAATCGTAAAATTTAGCAATTCACTTTTTATGAATTTAATTAAAGTTTTGACATAAAACTGGTAGATAAAATGAAGTTGTTACTATCCTCATCTTATTTGAGCACACTTATAATAAAAGCTGCCATGTTTTATGAATCTGTTTGATGACATCTATAATTTTTTTGTATCTAAAATTAATATCAATGTAAGGAGCTAAATTAAGTTTGTTGATGTTTTTCCTTCTTTACGCCATAAAGAAACAGAGTCGCAAGAGGGGCAAAACTACTCGTACTTTTTAATCGATATAACGAAAATGAAGCGGTGACCATCTTCTACAAAGAATATATAAAAATCAGTTTAAATTATATTTTTAGGGTACATAAACAATGGAAAACAATATATTACTTTCTTTGTTTGACCAATAAGAGAACTTTTCTGAACACTAGCGGAAACTTCATTTTTGATAAAAATTTATTAATCGTTGTTTGATATAGTTTTATTTTTGTATAATATAATTAAATCTAAGAAGTGAAATTATTTGTAAATTGACTTGCCCTGTACGGTGCGATGCCGTAAGGTAAATAAAAATATGATTTATGATTATTTCAACAACAATCTATCAATTTAACTTTTAGATATCCTCAATGTAAGACATATATGCATAACTCTTTTTTCAGGTTATGTGTTCATACAAACAGTTTGTATGAACCCCTGCTCAGGCCCCTGTAGAGGTATAATTCTTGCTCTCCTGTCGCTGTGTAATAAAGCGCAGATATATGAAGTGTCGACACATCGACTGCAATATACGGCCCTGGGAGGGACACGGGGCATACGCACTAGGGGGGTGATACTAGTTGTACACGCTCTGATTGGGTAATCCAATACCTAATTAATACTTATTTAATTGGCTAATCAGTGAATGAATTAGTTCAAACACTTTGTTGCGCTAAAATTAAAATAATGTTCGTTAAAATAAAATAAAAAAACCTTTACCAAAATCTTTGTAGTCATTTCTGGACAAAATTACTATGATGAAGTTAAAATATTAAGTTTTCATTATTGTCATCCTGTTATAATAACACAATAATGACAACCACAAAACACTAACATGTCAAGCGCAGTAAGCTTGTATGTGTGTGTGTGTAAATGTACTCCTACATGTGTATGTTGTGTGTTGAATTCCTTTTTAACGCTCAAGAAATCTAGGTTAATAACTTAAAGAAACAAAGGTTACATTTTTATCCGGGTAAATCCGGGACAATAGGACGAAACGCATTCAAATCAAAATCAAAATACTTTATTGTACACCAATAACACAAATAGGTATATAGAAATGTAGAACATAGGATTGGGACGGAGGGCGGCCTCACTTTGAGTGATCTTTCCAGGCAACCTGTTTTGGAAAATTGGCGCATTTCGTTTGAAAAAATAATACATATTCATCATGTGCTACAAACTATAAATTGGACAAAACGCCATTACGTCACGTCTTTCCACCCTAGTGCGTGATACACCAGGACATATCCCAAACGAAAATAATAAAACGTCCCCGAAAATATCGGACATTTGCTGACAGAGTCCGACTGACGACCACTCTTCTTAGACCTCTGGAAACTATCAATGGCCCAGACTTCTGGGAGTTGTTGAAAGGGCAAGGGGTCAAGTTATACTGGTTGTGATACGGAGAGAGATTGAGTAGGATTTGACAGAGGATCGATTGTGACAGGATATTGCGTTCGAAGTTTGAAATGTGGGATCCAGAGATGCAACTTTTGGATTTTTTAACTCGCTTTTTTGTAAATAGAGTAATATCAATATACTTAAGTTAGAAAACAACCATGTACTTAATTAAATGAAAGTGAATAACACGCATTTTTTTCAATCTCAAATTTTGTGTGATATGAATTATGAACAATAGAATGACTGATGATGATGATGATACAGCCGGAAAGTGGGCACTAGTTCTCTATAACGGAACGAAAGAGACAAAATGTGTTTGGGTTTGTTACTATAGTTTATAAGGGGTTGGTGTACTAGAGACGGTTTTCAAGGTTTCATCATGAAGCCAGCAAAACGTATTTTTAGATTTTAAATTATAATATTTTAAAATAATGCCATAGTGGCTTATAGCGGCTTGTAAACTCAGTATTGGTGTTCACCATTCTCTTTCGATAAGAAGAAATTATAATTTTGTGGCGTGGGAGTATCTCTGAATGTTTTTCTACTCCAAGCTACAAGACTATCTAAAGTCAATGACATAATACAGAAAATATCAGGTCATGTACGAACACATTTCACTCAAAAAACCATTCAGCCGAATTAGACATTTCCTCTTTTTCTTGGCTTAAATAAAATAAATCAAGTTAGATTACATCGATGCCGATTAGGGCTCAATCAAATAATTTAGGTTAAGAATGAAGCTAGCATGTGATACAAATTTTAATATGAAGTGCGCGTATGCCAGGCCATTATAGTCATAGTCATTTATTTATGTCAGATATTTGATACACGTCACAGAGAAACAAATAAATTTAATCAATTAAAATTATCTGTACTATGTCGACATTTGACAGACAACCATTCAATCCGATATGTTCTTGCGAGAGGGTTGAGATAACTACCCTTCATACTGAGATGTAACTTGTTATGAAAGAAATAGGTTGAATAGTTTGGGATCTTTTTGATTTCTGAAAGTATAAACATTTTGTATGAAAATTTAGTTTTGATAAAAGTACAAAAACCTTATGGAAATTGACAAATTGGCTATCAGAGAGCAAGATATATAAACTCTTTATGGTAACACACACTATAAATAAATAAAATAAATATCTGCTGTTATTTTACAATTTGTGCATATTCGCAAAATAAATGATTTTATTTGATTTGAATAGGGGATGCAAGTTTTACTTCTTAATGCGAGCGAAGCCGCGAGCACCCACTAGTTACTTATATACTTTTCTTTTGTAAATACAGACTTATTATACATAGAAACGACCAGACTCAACACAAGTAATTACAAATTTTAAAATTCATAAATACTTGTGTCAAGCGGGAATCGAACCTGCAACCCCTAGATTAGAAGGCAGAGCCACTACCAACTAAGCTAACAGGCCAGTCTATGTTTTGTGGTAGCACATAATTATACATAGAACAACAACATACATAATATCAAGAACTTATATTAACTTATTTAAAGTAAGGTCTTTGTGTCGTTGTCTTAATCTTTTTTTTTTAATTATACTTTACTAAACGTGAATTTTCTTACAGTTGTTATGATAAATTACAAAATTAATTTCACTTAGCAATACCAAAATTGGTAGAAAATATCAATTACTCCTAAACTGAACAGAACTCCAAAGCTGTAACTTAGGTCCATACAAACTTAACTTCCTTTTGTATGTCTTCTCCCCATCTTTGTATGAACCTCCCAGTCTTTGTTTGTATGTATATCCCCTTTTGTATGAACTTGTATGTAACCCTCTCAAAGTTCGGTTCCATTCAAATAAAGGTCTGTGATTGAAATAACTTTCTGATCGCTACATGTGACCTCGAGGAAGGCAAAGAATAAACAGGAATGTATAGATAGGACTGTTTCTTAAAGTAAACTATTTGTCTATTTGTTTAAACACGCATCACGCAAAAATGGCTAAACAGTTTTTATGATTTTTCATGTATAGGTAGTATGAAGTACTGGGAGTGACATAGGCTACTTTTTATTCCGAAATAATGCGAGCGAAGCCGCGCGCATCCAATAGTACTAACATACATACACGTCAGTACAGTTTTAAGCGTAAAAATAATGCATAAAGAAACGTATTCTTCTTTCTATTTTTTCAATTTTAAAAACCCATTTAGTAAAAAAGGTTACTGACGAGTAACTGCGTTCCTAAATAAATTAACTAAAACAGGACGAAACAGAACCTCAATTTTTAATCCTGTTAAATAATTTTGAGCACAAAAATACATTTTTTAAAGACAACTGGTTTGCACTTGGCCATAGTTTGCCTGATGGTAAGCAAAGGCTGTGGCCTAAGATGGAGCGTGCTTACCTGATAAGAGCCGATTCCCTCTCGCTTTGAAAATTGCTGGTATATAATTTGAGGGGAACAGGGAGTCAGGCAGGGTGTTGCACAACCTTGCGGTACGAACAATAAATGTAGAAGCGTACCGTTTCGTGCAAATCTCTTCTATACGTTATTTTCCCTACTTTACCCTTCAGTGGCGACCTCTCCGCCCCTGGACAATTGGCTCCGATAACGCGCAGCCCTTTATATGTTTTCTGATACTTGTCGTGTGAGACCCGGGGGCTACTCTATGTTGGTCATTTCCGGCGGCCTCTGTTGGAAGCCACTTTCATTCCGGTACAGGAATGCTCTAAATAGGAGTGTTTGCGTATGTGTGTAGCATGAGGTGGTCACCATGTCGTAACTTATTTAAAAATTGTATTTACATGTTAATATTTGTAAAGAAATAATGCATATTGTTGCTACAAGCTTGTTTGGGTCATCTTCTAATAGTGTAAAGCCAAGACGATTACTATTTTTTTGTAGAAAAAATAAAATAAATGCATTTTTTATATTTCATTTTAATATTTGAGGCGACTGATTAATGTGTAACATAAAGTAGAATCTGTAATCTAACCTACAGGACCGAAATAATAAAATATAAGGTAAAATGTCCCAGAATATGTATTTACATGTGATATTAAAATGTATATTAAATTAGAGCATTCTTTAGTAGTCCCCTTTAATTCCAATGTTGTAGATTCAGCACAATATTGTATAACCCGCCTCAGGAATAGCTTTCTCTGAGGAATACCTACTTCTGAGCTCTTTTGTACTATCTACGTATTGTATACCTAGTATTGTTAAAAAAATGTTTTTACGAGCTTGCAAAACAGTTACCATCTTTGATATTTTTTGTCTTCATTATATAATATTCAATCAATAAATAAAATAAATAAAATAAAACGAGCTCTTTAAATAAATACTATAGTTTAACATATAAAACAGTATTCGTTTTAACAAAAATAAAAGTATAATTATATTGGCTTTTAGATGTAATTTTTTTATCATCTCTTGTTTTCACTCGTGAGTATCTATACATATATTATAGTAAAGCTGAAGAGGGTCGAAAGTCTGAACATAGAAAATATTATAAGGTTTGGACAATTCAAAAGAATTATATGAATTGATAGCAGAACACGGTCCAACAATTTCTAGAATGTTTGTCTGTTTCCCTGTGTCTGTGTCTCTGTTTGGTATTTATTTAAACGCCCATCACGCAAAAACTACTGAACAGATCAGCAAGATTTTTGATGCGTAGGTAGTATGAGGTCTTAGAAGTGTCATAGGCCACTTTATATCCCGAAATAATGTGAGCTAAGCCGCGGGCGTCCACTAGTGTGATGTAAAGACACAGATTAGCTTTAGCAGCCTGATACAGATTTATAAGTTACACTGTTTTAAATCTCTAAAATACAGACTATTATCTAATTGTATGTTGGTATATAAAAATATGTTTGTGTGTGTGTGTGTTTGTGTGTGTATGATTTATCTCGGTCAGTAATCCAGCGATAAGGCCGCCAACAATGCTTTATTGTTCGCTCCAACCCTCCATAGGACGTAGTGTAGGAACATGCAGAAGGTAAACATAAAAATGAGTTTGTTTGAGAGTGGACAACTCTAATGTCGAAGGTTATTAAACCGCCCAAAGGGCGACTGACGTGATTTCAGTATTAGTATTAAGAGTTAGGTCCTACTGTTTAACTGTTATATGACCAATGAAGCGACGACACATTTAAAATGACACTGTCTATTTATTATCAACCAGCCTAGTGAGTCGTGTTTCTTCATGACTGAGGGTCGTGACTCCCCGCAGAATTAATTCACTAGGGGAGTTTTCTTGTGCAGATAAATCGTGGTAGGCGCCCAGGTCCTTCCACGGAAGACACTGTCCTCGGATTTTGTGGTCCTCAAACATGTCGATTTCCTCACGATAATTTCCTTCACCGCTAAGCGAGTGCAAATCCACTTTAAATCGCTAGCGGGTATCTCAGTAGGAACATACATTCAGCCAAAGGCGCTGTTTTCGAACTATAACTGCTTCTGCAGACAGAATACAAATGCTATTATTGAGATATAAAAGTTCTGCTTTTACAAAGAAATTTGTCTTAGAAACACATTATTTCCTGTCAGACCTGAAAAAATATTTTTAGTCATCATTGATCCTTAGGATAGGATTATATGGGTAATTTTATATATCCATTTCGCACTGTGTCATCTAAAACTTAAATGAAGCTCGGTCTCACTCGAGCCCCGCTACTGTATATCTTTTTTGCGCTTTTATTTTCGCTCATTCATTGTCCTGACATCTTTATAACCTGAATCTATTCTAAACATTCATTATCAACCATAAGTACTTCAACATAAGGGTTAAATTTGTTTGAAGATTGCAGAGCACTAAATAGCTAGAAAAAATGAATATGTTTTGGATAATATGAACTTTAGTGGTTAGGAAATAAGGTTGTTTTTGTTGAAACAATAAGTCTGTAAATGAAATATTAGAAGGTACATAGTGTTTATTGCTGTACATTATAGACATGTGTTGTCTTTTAAATAAAACTTACGACCAATGTTATGTTTGTTATTTTTTTCGTAGAGTTTTTTTTATTAATGGTTTAATATAATACTAGCGGCGCCCCGCAGCGTTACCTAATTATGAGTGTGTGAATTTAGAACATATTCACACACTTTCTTCTTTAAACTAAGCGTCACAATGTTGTTGTAAAGTGCCACCAAAGCTAAGCAACTGCCGTCAAGGCTTATCTAAGGATGGGTGACCAAAACAAAAAGAAATAATTGCGTTTTCTGTGGTTCTATGATCATCCATTTGTGGTCACAAATACCATATCCCTGCCCCTGGGGTAGTTTAAAAACTCTAATCACTAGAGTTTGCCACAACAACTATCTATCTATACTAATATTATAAAGCTGAAGAGTTTGTTTGTTTGTATGTTTGTTTGTTTGAACGCGCTAATCTCAGGAACTACTGGTGCGAATTGAAAAATTCTTTTTGTGTTGGATAGACCAGTTATCAAGGAAGGCTTTAGGCTAAATATATAACATCACGCTGCAACTAATAGGAGCGAAGAAACAATAGAAAATGTTGAAAAACCGGGGAAAATTATTCATGTTTGAGGGCTTCCGTTGCGTGCGCTGCGAAAACGGTTCAAGATATCAAAAAATCAAAGTATTTCTCTTGATATAATCTAACAAAATGTCCGCAACAGTATATGTCTATCTTTTAAGGTTAACTCACTAGAACCGTTTTTATGGTAATAACTATTCCACGCGGACGAAGTCGCGCGCATCAGCTTGTGTAATATAAATATGTAGTTGAAGTTATAAACCGGTAGTTAATTACATGTGCAGCACAACAATTGGGATTATTTTGTAATCCCAAGATAATAGTAATGAATCATAGCTATTATTATGGTTATTAATTAATGCAGTGGAATAGTAATACAATTAATTAATCTGGTTGAAAAATGTCTTTCATATTAATATACTTCACTACCATACTTTTTACTGGCTTTCGAGATTGTTTAACCTATTGAAAATAATGTAAAAAGATTTAGAGATTTGTTTTTAATAAAGTGTTTACTGAAGTTATGACACATCATTAAGCGAAAACGAAAAACCGAATGAAACGTCAGGATAAGTGCAGGGGTCTTCTATTAATAGGAATCTTCTAGGTAAGCGTGTTACAACCTAGGCTGCAACAATTTTAACATCAGACAGGCAGTATAAAAATAAAATATTGGCTTTTATTCTTATACTTATCCTACCTATCCCATATAAAAAAAATCTATCAAAATAGAGTGATATAAATGAACAGATGAGGAAAGCAGCATAAATAACTTTGAATATAACTTTCACTTTGAATTACGTTATATCTACGTAACTATATGCTAGCTCACAGCTATATTTTCGTAGCTCCGTAGCGCTGTGCTACGCCGTAGACACTGCTACGATATCTCGTAGCACACTCTGGCTCTCTTTGGACAGAAAACATAAATAGAGAGGACAAAGGCTTTGTTTAACTTGTATAATGTAGAAAATGCTTGAACATGGTGTTTTAGCTTAGTTCGAATAGAGAAAATGTTATAGTAAAACAAGAGACATCTTCAAAAGGTCCAGGGCAGTTCAAATAGGTTTGACATGAATTTGGCGTTTTTATGTTTTTAGCTATCCTTTTTTTACGTTGCGAAGATTTAATATGCGCGTTAATTGGAGATAAAAAAAACCTATGTCATTAACATCTTCATAACAAATTTAATCTAAATCTGTTCAGTGGTCCACCCCTCCCCTGTGTTTAATTTAGCTCGATTTTTATTTATATTATAATATTAGTGCAAAGTGATTTCGACAACAATGTCACTTTACAAATGTACATAGTATTATCATAAAACCTGTCTACATTACTCCGCTGACCTAAAAAAGCAACAGAAGTAGAAACAACCATCATACCTTTTGCTACCTGTGTTTGATTGCACAAAGTCACCGCCGGGCGCTCGGTGCCGCCGCCGGGCACCAATCAAACAACTACCGCAATACTAGCTGAGGCAAATGTTTTGATGTGTAAAAACTAGAAGCGTTTATTGTGACTTGTAACTTAAGAGCTAATTATAAACAATCAAAAATAAAACTTTTAGAAGGCTTGTTAACCAGGTTTTTGAAGTCGGTTAAAAATGACAACTATGGTATTGGAGGTATTTGATTATATTTTTTAAATCTCTTGTGATCATTGCACAAGTGGACTGTATAATTTTAACCCTTGTGTGGACTATATAAAAAAAATTGACACAGTGTGATATTGGCACATCAGCAATTTGCTGCTCGCCCATTAATCAAATAAATAAATAAACGAATACTAATATAGTTTATGTTCTTCAAGGTCCTTCTATCTCTTTTAAATTGAAGCCAATCGTTGTTTATATGTATATTAGAGATGTTTTAGATATATACATATGTACTAAATTGGTATATTAATCTTATTTTTGTAATTGTGTAAGTAGATTAGCATTTAAAATTCCGTCTAAAAGGCTCAAGATAAAGAAATATTTTTAAAAAGCAAACACACGGGATAGGAGTCATTAATTCAATTGTCAATTATAATTGTTATTATTTCAAGTAAATACTTGAATTATGTCAAATATTATACCGTGTAATAGTTTGCCTTTTGTTAACAAACAAAAGAAATAAAATGCAATGTACACATCTTTTTAACGAACATTTTTTAATCGACACCTGTTTCACCTGCCTGGAAGAAATTGCTATTAGCGATAAGGCCGCTAGTTGTGGCACTAGTTTTTTAGTATGTTTGTCTTTTTTTTTTCAATGTGTGTTACAATAAAGAGTTTATCTATCTATCTATCTGTTTGTCATAAAAAAACCCATATCTATGCCAGGTGGTTTAAAAAAAGCTTTGATATGCGGCACAGGGGATGTATAGTAACTTTACAGCCTGCACTTTTATGTGGAATATTGTCAAAGCTAAATTCTGCATACGATGTGATGAAATTTTTATGGTAGCGCTATTTAATATGGGAAGTTTTTAGTTGTAGGGGTTTAGTGGTTCACATATGAATTTGCTTCTATGTACGGGTTAATATTATTTTTCACCATATAATACAATTACACAATCAATATTTATTGATTTATCATGATAAGTTTTATATTTTGTGTAGCATCGTTAAAATACTAAATATATTTTGTAGTCAATCATGTATGTAAGTATATATATCTTCATATTCCTTATACAAAATTTTTTCGCTGTAGTTAATTAGTGGTTTCAAATTTATTTGTTCCCTTAATTCTAATATTTAAAAACTACAGATTTTTGTATGTGAATTTTGATATGAGTTTTAACGGATAGATTGATACAAGTAACACTGCTGGGCCCCACTAGTACAAAATAAAACCTCAGAAATATTTTCAGACCCTCGTGTAATAAGTAAACTCAGTCAGCAAAATATCCTCTCGGCGTTACAATAACGGCCATTGTAACGGACGTAACGACTATCGAATAACGAGATATCGAGTGGCAAGATAGATATAAGAATTCGTAGACTCCCTACGCATCTGTATCACTACACAGTATAAAGCAAAGTAGCTTCCCACGTCTATCTGTGTGTATGCTTAGAACTTTTAAATTACTCTTTTTTATATTTCGATGCAGTTTTTAATTTTTTTAGGTAGAGTTATTCAAGAAGAAGTATACATATGTGTACGTATAATAACGCGTGAGAAATCACGTCCAAAAACCAGTATATAAATTAGATCATAAATAGATACTTAATGAAACCTTTCTTATTGAGGCAAACTTTACTAAATAAAAATATCTACCGTGCAAAAAAGCGCGTTCAAGGTATCATAATAAAAAATACAATTTTTAATACTATAACTAATTTTACATCAAAAATAACAAATCCGTGCGTTTAGTGTCTGTATGAGTTTATTTTGTACACCTTAAACGGCTGCACGAATTTGGGTGAGATTCGGTAAGACAGTTTGCAGTTTAGTTTTTTTAATTTTAGGTCGTAATTAAAAGGCTTTATTTATTTGGGATGTCTAACAATGCAATAATTTCAACTCACTTAAGTAATATTATGAAATAGTTATTGAAAACTTGTAGTGTGCTGCTGCATTTTCTTATACATTTCAGAATATTATCTTCTCAATGATCCTTCTATGTGTTCTCATATCGTTGTTTCCGATACTAACTATACTTGTCAGGATTTTGTTACTAAGTGATATTGAATGAAGCTTATTTCTGTATCAGCTCAAGGAAACAGGCGAGGATATGAAATACGAATTGTGTTGTTACTAGTTATTCGATGAGTTAAATCATAATAAATAAACATGATGTTATTTATACTGGCAGTTGTTTTTTTTTTAAATAGTAACTATAATCCATCTATCTACATATCATATCTATACTACCTATATATAATATTATAAAGCTGAAGAGTTTGTATGTTTGTTTGAACGCGCGAATCTCAAGAACTACTGCTGCAAATTGAAAAAATCTTTTTGTGTTGGATAGACCATTTATCGAGGAAGGCTTTAGGTATATAACATCACGCTGCAACTAATAGGAGGATCCTATAGAAAATGTGAAAAAAAACGGGGAAAATTATTCATCTTTGAGGGCTTCCGTTGCGTGCGCTGCGAAAACAGTTCAAGATATTAAAAAATGTGTACAAAATAATTATTCCTCTTGAAATTATCTAACAAAATGTTTGCAACAGTATATGTCTATATTTTATGGTTAACTCACTAGAATCGTTTTTATGGTAATAACTATTCCACGCGGACGAAGTCGCGCGCACCAGCTAGTCATATAATAAAGCTAAAGAGGGTCGTAAGTCTGAACATTGAAGACATTTAAAATAAATGTTTGGTCCACCAATTTTTAGAAATTTCTTAATTTCCTTGTTCATCTGTGTCTCTGTTTGTCTGTTTATTTAAACGCTCATCACGCAAGAACGGTAGAACAGATCATCTTGATTTTTGGTGTGTTGGTAGTATGAGGTTTTAGTGTGTGTCACACGTGTCACAGACTACTTTTATCCTGAAATAATGCTAGCGAAGCCGCAGGCGTACACTAGTAATAAATAACATAATATTCAATCGAAAAATGAAAAAAATAATTAAATCTTTAAATTGATACCATAATATAATTTATAAAACAGTATTAGTCCGGTCAAAATAGACATTCAAGGTTACATTAATTCGCACCTGGCTGAAAAGCTGATTGTACTTGTCTCGTTTTATACGTATTTTTTGCAAAAGATAAAATCGAAACTTATCTAAGCACGTACTTTTTTTGGAGCTCCGTAAATTTAAAGAAGAAAGCGAATTACGTTGATGATTACAGCTTGTGGACTAAAGGTACTTTCTTTGAAAACGTCAGCAATCAACAACAACAACCAACAACATGCAACAATCAACATGCTTTATTTATCCTGGCTGTTATTTTCAAATAGAAACTATAGTGATCCAACGAAGTAATGTGATATTTTAAATTAAATATTATTTACATATTTTATTAATTTCGTTTGTTAATATTAGTAATCAGTATCTTCATATATTTTATGTGTTTCACTGAGTCGGTTGTGATTTGATTTAGTAACTAGACTTCCGTTAAAATTACTATAACACTTTAAATTTTATTTAAAGGCTAATTATCTGAGTGTTGAAATTCCAAACTCGGGTATCGCTACTTTTGAAACGGACGCGCGTGTTTTAACAAATATACTATATCTTTTATCATCTCCTCATTAGTTTTTATTAAAAAAAACATCGAAACAATGAGAAGCAAGCAAGTCAGAATGGCTAAGACTAAAAATAAAAAAGTATATTAAGTATATCAAACCCTTTTTATGAGTAACAGAAAATTTGTTGCCGAGATTTTTTTCTCGATCGTTTTCTTATTTATTCATGACGCTATAACTTGTAGTTTACGGTGTGAAAATAAAACTATGAATAAATGAATAAAACATAGCCGTTTGCTTTCAATTCTATCTGTTTTTATTTATGTGTGTTTTCAATGCCTGATGAAAGTAGAATATTTTTATTTTACTAACTGCAACTCTTTTCCTGCTGCATATTAACGATCTGCTGAAACCCTGAACCTTTGGGTACGCAGACGACAGCACCGTTGTAGAGAGCATCCACAGCGCGGGCCAGTGCGGCCGAGATCCAGTGGCTCAGGGAGGCGATGGTCGAGCGTATAAACCTGGCTCTCAAGGCAGTCTCCGATTGGGGTGATGCCAATCTAGTCAGGTTTAATGCTGCGAAGACCCAGGCGTGTCTTTTCACCGCTAAAAAGAGGCCATTCGAGCTGGTCCCCACTTTCCGAAATTCGACTGTGCCGATAACTGACCACCTTGATCTTCTTGGTATTACATTGTCTCCTACTCTTAATTTTGGCTCTCACATTGAGTCTAAAGCCGAAGTTGCAGCCAAAAAGTTGGGTATCCTCTCGAAGGTGCGAAAGTACTTCAAGCCGGAACAGCTGCTTACTTTGTATCAAGCACAAGTTCGGTCGTGCATGGAGTACTGTTCGCATCTTTGGGATGGATCAGCCAAGTACCAACTTGAGGCACTAGAGGCCATTGAGAGTCGAGCCAAGAAGATCATTGGTAATAATAAACTGTGCCGAGCGAAACTTCAAAGTCTTGAACACCGTCGCAAAGTCGCTAGTTTGTCGGTTTTCTATCGGTTGCATTTCGGAGAGTGTGCCGCGGAATTGCACGGACTAATTCCGCCCGCGCCCTTCTTTCACCGGACGAGTAGAGGTACGGCAGGACGACACCGGTTTATGGTGGAAGTTCCTAAGACCCGCACGAAACGGTACGCTTCCACCTTTATTGTTCGTACCGCTAGGTTGTGGAACTCCCTGCCTGGCTCTCTGTTCCCCACGCACTATAATCCAGCGATCTTCAAAGCGAGAGTGAATCGGTTCTTATCGGGTAAGCACGCTCAATCTTAGGCCATAGCCTGACTTGCTATCAGGTAAACTATGGTCAAGTGCAAACCCGTTCAAGTTAAAAAAAAAAAAACTGCATACATTACTTATATTAATCTATGACATAATAATAAGTTAAAGATTCAAAGTCAGCAAGTACCTTGACTTGGCACATGAGATTACCGCCATGTGGGATGTTGATTCGAAACCTTCACTCTCTCACTCACCCTAAAACGGTTTTTTGTAGGAAGTCTTAGGAGTAGTGTCATAGGCTACTTTTTATTCTGAAATAATGCAAGTGAATCCGCGGGCGTAAACTAGTTTATTATAAAACTTAAGCTCTGTACTTATCCACTGCAGTTTTAATAACAAAAAACTTAGACCATGTCATTGAACCTTGGTGTAATATTGTAAGAAAAGCTTACTGCGGCGAGAAATACTGCAGCCCTGCAACACAAGGTCCCTGTGACACTTAGTGCAGAGCTCAGTTTACCTCACCAACGTACCTTTGTAAGTTACTAGTTTTACTTTAAGTTTTAGTTATTTTAGTGGTACGTATACACTCTGTAGTACATAAATAAAGGATTTTTATTATTATTACTGCATAGGTATATAATATTTTTTCAAGGTTGTAAAGGTCTGATGGCAGTGACTTTGTCACCGAACATAATGTATGAGTGTATAATTATTAATTATACTGCGATGTATAAATTGTTAGTGCTGACAAATCAGGTGTGTCGGTAGCCGACCGAATAAATCAGAAACATGGCCTAAACGAACGCTGGAAGAATAACTGTGGGAAAAGATAAGGCATGTGAACAGTATGTAGGTATGTTTATTGAGTTATCAATATTCTAGCTCATCCTATCCAAGTAGCACGAAACTCTGTCATGTAACTCCAGCGACGACCGAGCGAGTTAAGTGAGCGCAGTGTCATTATTTGCAAAGCTTGTAATATCAATCAATCATTATAGCTTTATTGTACGCCAGAAAACAAAAATACAAAACAATTTACAGAAATATTACTACTAAAAATATTAAAACTTTGTTATAAAATTATGTTATATTTCTTATAATAAGCTTGAGCTTGCAGTATATATATGCAGTATACAATTAGAAATATAATGTTATAAATAATTAAAAATACTGAAGTAACTGTTTGGTTTGAAGTTTTTGTTTAAAATGCTATTTTTAATCTGAACAAATAATTCACTTATTCTAGAGTGTCTGTTATCGAAAGCATCACAATACATGCCATCTCGATGACATTTTAAATAAAATGATTACTAAAATATATTTTAGACACTACAATACGCTATCTAGTTTCAAAATAGCTAACGCGTGGATTAAAAAAAAAACATGAAATTAAAAAAAAATCTTTTTAGGCCGCCAGTTGTGGCACTACTTTTTTAAGTCTTTTGTGTTTCTGTTTTTCTTTTTATCTGTTTGTGTTACAATACAGAGTTATGTATATCTTATCTATCTTTTCTAGGTTTCCCGTTCGCTCAGTGATATACGTGTGAGCATGATATGACGAACTGTAGGTAACTCTAAACTTGGCCTTAGTGACTAAACTTCGCGCTCCGAGATATTATATGAGCTTAGTTGACTGGATTCATGCTAGCTTAGACATATACATACATACATATTTTAGTAGACATATAGAAGAAAAGAAAAGAAAGACTTTTCTTGTTGTCAAGAGGCCTATGCTCAGCAGTGGGCGATTACAGGCTGATGATGATAGTAAGACGCAGAAAAAGAAATGAAACCGTCATATATTTCCAAACTGAGATTTTGATATTAGTTTAGCAGTTTGACCATGAAGATAAACAAACGCGGTAAAATTGGAATTGGTCTAGAAGAAATTGCTTTTAGGAGTAAGGCCAACACTTGTGGCACTAGATCAGTTTCTGTATATAAATTTATTATATCTGTTTTTTACGTGGGTGACAATAAATAAATAATTATCTGTATAACTTTTCGCTTTTATAAATAATAATAAATAAATATTTCGGGACATTGCACACAGCGCCATCTAGCCCATAATGTAAGTAATACCTACTACTGTGTCAAAAGATATCAAGCCACCCTAGGGGCCCAGGAAATGGCTTAACGAATACCCTACAAATAGTTCGGAATTGTAATATAACTTGTAATCTGACCCACGGAAGCACCCAAAACAATAACAAATTTTGGTCACCCATCCGCAGACTGGCCGCATCGACAATAATATAACATTGGTGACCTTATACGAATACCTATACAAGCTAACTTAAAAGCAATTAAAATTCAAGAACTGTGAGAAATAAACTATTTCTTCGATAAAGTATAACTGAATATAAAACTGTGCTTCGGTTAAATCATTAAAGTTTCCTGGAGTTATATCTCACGGATCTGCACTATACAGGATTATATAAAATCCAAAGTATGTAGGTATAAAGATATATACATACATACTTGTACATATATACATAGTTAATTTGAAATATTACTTTGAAGAGAGGTGTTTGTTGAATCTGCAGTAAGTATTCAATGTTTTATTTTGTCTTCTTGAACTGCTTATGAAATGTAAAAAAATATACTGTCAACGAAACAAGAGCCATGGTCAAATCTTAAGGCTACACTTTCGACTTTTTTTTTCGAGGGTCCAACCTGGATGAGGTCTGCATAAGATCGAAGCAAATGGGACATACAAAGGCAGGCCTATACCCAGCAGTGGGATCCCAAGGGCTGTAGATGATGATGATGATGAAGGCAGACTTTTTCCGCAACATTTGTCTCAAACATGTAACCGTTATTTTTACCGACTTCAAAAAAGTGAGGTTATCAAGTCTTACTGTACCCCTGTATAAGTTAATCTCGTTAAACCGTTAACTCGGGGTGGGGGCGCCACTGGGCTGTGAGGGTAATTATTCAAAAGGAAAAACATAACTCACTTTAAGAAAAGTGATATCTTTCAACTTTCAGCATTCGCTACTTATAAAGGAAATGGTTTAAATGGTATAGCTGCAGCAATGCTTACCATCAAACGGAATGGACATACGAAGTGAAGAGGTATTTCTGTGTTTTAATATAACAGAATACACTCGCTTAGCCACACATACATATACCATTAATACAAATTATAAAGCTGAAGAGCGTCATAGAAGATATTGGAAAAAAAACAATTGAGTAGGATACTTTAAATCCACAATAAACACGTTTCAGAAGTTTTTGTCTGTTTATCTGTTTGTCTGGTTATTTAAACGCTCATCCCGCAGAAACGGCTTAACGAATCATCATGATTTTCGTCATCATCATTATGTAATATTTTAACAACTGTATTTACCTATATTCCGCAATATATATTTTGAATTTGAATTTGAATAAAAAAAACACATTATCATGGCCACAACACAATACTGTGTCTGACCTTAATTATATCTTAACTTGGTGCAATAAAACAGAGTGAAGTATACAGAGGTCGATAAGGAAGCAGTCAGCGAGTTAATTTTTACCGCGCCCGAGGCGGGGATAGGGCTCTGATGACTTGGAGTGTGATAGGACAGAAGGTTAACTTTACGTAATCTTTATTTACAATAATAAAACATTAAAACAAGGGAAGAATAACTAAACGTACTTCTAACTACAACATAAAAAAGGGCACTTGGAAAATCTGTAGAAAGATAGTCTAAGTGCTCCAGCCCACTGCCAGAGGGCAGCGTGCCCAGCATATCGGTTTCGAACATTCTCTTCTCATTACTGCTGAATGACCTTCCAGGTGCCAT
This sequence comes from Macaria notata, assembly GCA_927399415.1. Lineage (NCBI taxonomy): Eukaryota > Metazoa > Arthropoda > Insecta > Lepidoptera > Geometridae > Macaria > Macaria notata. Next base: position 196,713 of record OV656750.1, on the reverse strand, counting down.
CACAGAAGCAGAGGTGATGATGTTCGCTGATGACGTGGCCGCCGTGGTGACGTCATCATCTATTGACAGTCTTGAGATAAAGCTTAATGCAGCAGCGGCCCAGCTGTCGCGCTGGTTCCGGGATAACGGCCTGGTGCTTAATCTTAAAAAGACCCTCTTCTTGAGTTTTGATCTCTCTGGTCACGCGCGACGGCCGCTCCGTGTATGCGTGGAAGGAGCCGAGATACAGCAGGCTACCAGCACCACCTTCTTAGGGTTTGAGATGGACAGCTGCCTCACCTGGGAATCTCACATAGACAAAGTATGTGGGAAGCTTAAAGGAGCATGCTTTGCACTCAGGCGGCTGGCCAGGGTCCTACCTAGAGAAGCAGTACGTACGTGTTATTTTGCCACAGTACACTCTGTACTTCAGTACGGTGCAGAGTTGTGGGCGAGAGGTGCCGACTGGAAACGAGCGTACGTGCTCCAAGTCCGCGCTGTAAGAGCGATGGCACGGATACCGTATGACACTGATATACGACCGTACTTTGTATCGCTAGGTATACTGACGCTGCCATCGATACTCATTATGCAGACTGCGATGTACGCGCGGACAAATATTAGTACGTATAATATAGTTGGTGAACGTCATACATACCCAACCAGACGGAGAGGTATCCTGGCCACCGCGAATCATTCTCTGGTGAAGTCTGGCAAGTTGACGCATGCCACAAGTGTAACTGTATACAACAGACTCCCTGAAGATATTGTTAATGCACCAAGTGTACCCATATTTAAAGTAAGACTCAAGCGCTGGCTTGTTGACCAGGCGTTCGAAAGCTTTAAACAATTTGTGGAACTGCCACTTCGTAAAGTTAATTCTGTAGTAGATACAGAGTAAATTATTATAATTAATTTTTAATTATTAATTTATTAATGTTTATTTTGTTTTTTAATGATAATTAATGAAATTATTCTTATGAACATGTAATATAAAATTATATTGTAAAATAATGACATGTACAGAGAGTATAAATAAATGAATATGAATATGAATATGAATATGAATACTGGCCGCATTACCACGCTGGATGGCAATGCTGATACGTTGAGCCAGAAAATGGCCAGCATTTTGATCACGCGTCACGTCAACCAAGCGCTCCGAGAGGTTTTGGAAAATAGTGTGGGTTCCCGGACTCCGCTTTACGTATGTACTTAAAATCTTAATAGGTTGCTCGATAAGCATTTTGACAGTGACATGTGTTGTTGCCCGCTTCAAACTGAGACGAAAATTAAAAGGATATTTAATATTAAAAGGACTATCATGTTCGACTTGGAGTTGATTAAAAATATTAATAATTATGTTTACTCTAAGATTCGTCTTTTTTATCAGACTACAAAATATGTGTTTACAAAATAATTTTGTGTTAAATTTAATTATTGTGCGATACGGTTGTATTATTTTATTTTAACATTTATTCAAGTAACTACATAAAATACAGTACACAAGAACGGTGAAATGTTATTGTGAGTTATATAATTACTTATTACTTTATTTTACACTAGGCTTATAACATATTCTTTTTAATTTTCGTTCTTCCTCCAATATAAATCATAAAAACATACAAGTTATCCTTCTGCCTCCCTAATCTGTCCCCACAATGTAAATGAGCCATTGATTCAGGTCCCATTGTCGCGGATTCATTATCTAACCATGACAATGGGATTTTTTGACCCCGCGGGGATACGAGGCCAATCTGACCCCACGGAGGCAGGGGTCTCTCCGACCCTATGCAGGGTGTAGCCATGCGGATTATTACTCGTAGACTGGTATGTATTTTTTATACTGATTGGTCAAATCATTTGTCACTAGGTTACCTGAAGCGATACAGCCCAAGCAATACTATGTAGCTCTTAATTAATAGATGCTGATATTAGGCTATCTTTTCAAACTTATAATAAAGCTGAAGAGGGTCGAAAGTCTGAACATTACATACATATAATATAAAAAAATGTAGGGAGATACTTAGAATTATAATACAAATTAGAAAGTAGCAAAATATTTTCCAGCAATTTATACTTTTTATCTGTGTATCCGATTGTCTGTTTATTTAAACACTCATCACACAAAAACGGCTTAACGGATCTTCATGGTTTTTGGTCTGTAAATAGTATGATGTTCCGAAAGTGTCATAGGCTACTTCTTATCCCGAAATACCGCGAATACGCGCGCGTCCACTTTTCTATAATAGTTTAAAAACCCTACTAAACTGTTATTATGTTACTAATTTATACTTCAAGTAATTCACACATACATATGTACGTCAAAATACGCATATCAAAATTTTCAGCTCAAAGAGAAGTCTACTCAGAAAAACGGTGGTATACCCCCTTGGGCTAAAATCGCCCCCACGGGGTAGATTCGACCCGAAGATGGTCGCGACGCATTTTAGACCCCATGGGCTGGATTGGATTGTTTTTCCCGCCTTGTTTGCTTTGTAATTGGACATTGTTGGTTTGAAACGGGTCCGATTTGACCGACTTTTTAATGATCAGATTGTCGAGTGGGGATAAATTAATGGTTGAGTTATATTGTTTACGTTGGTTGCTCTATGTATGGGTGTGTGCAAATCTAGACAAAGCAATATTTTGCTAGCGTAGCTTTCAATGTTTTTTTACACAGCTGAGATTTGATGGTTAGATGACTAAAACCGGCATGATATAATTCTTGCTTAAATAAAAAAAAAAACATTTATTGGGACACGAAACACGAGATACAGAATGCAAGATATAAACAAGTAGGTACACACGTTTCATGTCACAATCCTTATGTATACTTATGCATAATTTACCAAATGGATCAAGACTTGCACACAAAGGTTAAATTAATCGGTCCAGTTGTTTCAGTGTGAAGAAGGAATTAATCCAATCTTTGGCCTGTATGTATGAGGTGATAAAATATTACTGTTTTGCAGACAGACGAAATGTATTTTTAATGACTAAATTAATATTTTTATACTGGTGTTCATTTTCCGTCCCCATTTAAAAGTAACGTACACATAAGAGCGTAATTCTGGGTTTAATATGATACGCTTGAAATGAGAACTGGAGGAGGCTGTAAGCCGCCGCCATCTTGTGACTAAGCCGGGGGATTTGAAGCCGACGTATTTACGCAGGCGGGGATTGGGCGGTAGATGGCGCTAAAAGTAAGTTTTAAACATATGTATTTGAACGCGTATTATTTGAACTCTGACTCGTAGCGGACTACTACTCACTTGATGTAAGGTAAAGTTGAAGACCTCATGTGTTTGTGAAAGGGTTAGACCTTGTTGAAGACCTGTATATTATATTATAGTTCAAGGGAAAAAGGCAAGTAATTTCACAATTTGACAGTTCACACATTATCATTATCTTACTAACATTTTTTTTAACTAAAACGGGTTTGCACTTGACCTTAGTTTGCCTGATAGGTAGTAAGCAAAAGAAAAGCTATATTGTGATATTCTCAACATTGCGTCATCTGTACTCATATATCTACTAAAATAGTTATAAAGAAGCAACTCGGCCAATACTCTGAAAGAAACTTGTCCGGCTCTAGCTATATACATACCTATACATATATACTACTGGAGAGGAAAACCACGGACGTGTGGTGAAATGGTTTACTAGGTACTAACCACAATATTGAGAACTAGTGATTTAACTTGTTCTGTCTTAGACCAAAGATTTGTTTGTAGTAGCTTTTAGTGTTCTGCTGGATAAAATAACCAACTGTAGTGATAAAATATTTTGAAAACAAAAAATATATATGTATTATATCCGTTATCTAGTTCTAACGACGCAAGCGATTACATAGTGTGGGGCTAGATGGCACTGTGTGCAATGTCCCGGAATATTTATATACTTAGGTATTTATTGAAGAACAAGTGATTGAAGTTTGAATCTATATATTTAGACTTTAATATAAACTAAACTTCTCACTTTCTAAAAAAAAAGTTTTTAGTGTTGTAGTGAAAATAACCTCTCCTGGTTAAGATGATATCATAATACAGACAGGAGTAATAGAGTGTTGGTTGTGTGTCTATCTTTGTCACGGTCAAATAGATGTAGATCAATTTGAACCTGGATTACCATTCCTTTATCACATAGTCTAAATTTTAATGCCGGTTAAAATAAGTTTAAAAGATAATATATGTTTAAAATAAAAACAGCTTTATTGCTTTTTATCAGGCTTATCATAAAAAGCCATTGTCTTTTTAAATTTATTAAAGCTTACACGCAAAAACCCCCTAAAACAAAACAACCCCTAATTTGAGTGCTCAATCTAAGCTGTTCAAATTATCCCAAGTCCCTGTATATCCCCAAATGTCCCCTAAGGTCCCCTTTAGTCCCCCTTTGGGGATATAATGCGAGGTCGATCAAATTAGCATGGTGAAGCGATTAATGCTAGCTGTAGGTAGATTGGTTTGGAGACAACGATGATTTTATTATAGCAGAGGATACGCAAAACGATTTCTACGTCAACATTATATAAATGTGTGTATTATAAAGTGTGTTAGTGGTTAAGTTTTTTATTAGAATAGAAGTAAATTAAGGCTGTAGTGAAATGTTGACTTATTCCGAGTCAAAAAAGTTTTATATTTTATAAAAAACACCAAGTGTTATATAACAAAAAAAATCAAAGTCAATAGCTTTCATAATTTTGACCGCGTGTAAATTAGATTTAATGAAATTTAATTGTAACAAGGACTTCGTAAGGTAGGCTTTTATATTAGAAGGTACAAAAATTCATAAAAATATCTCACTGAAATAATAATTCCTACGATTCCTATACCTCGACTCTATCTATTGGATAAAACATCATCGCTGGAGGCTCTATATAATGTCCATCTGCACTCTCTCGATTACGGACATCAAATTATCTCAAACTGCATTAGAAGCGGCTTAGCCAGAAATAATTGAGTGAAACGACTTATCCAGGGGCTCGAGGAGTATTTACAATTAAAATTAAATTGAAGACACAAGTTTAAGTAAAAAATGTAATAAAATATTACACTAAAGTTTTTTAACTGTAAAATGTGAGTGTTGTTGTTTAGAAATAGCAGATGAATAAAAGTATTTCATTTTTATATCCAAAAGTTGATGTGTATGTTTATGTGATAGTGTATGATTGTGTTTTTTCATTATTCTTGCCAAAACGGCTGAACTAATTCAGATGATATTTGGTTTAGAGGTACACTAGACCTAGCATCAACATCTAAGTTATTTTATCCCGTTTATTAACATATAACATAATTTTTGACATTCATAAGTAATTGACATGATAAATAAAACAAGAAAATAAGAAATGGTGAAATGAATTAACGTGGTGATACTAATGTAATAAAAAAGTGTGCAATTCAATGAAATATCAAACGTGTAGTTGAATAAAGGCTTTTTTACTTTATTTTATTATATTTTATCCCAGATTAACGCTAGCAGTACACTTTATAACGTACAGTATATGTAATATGTTACAATTAATGATTGCTTTCCATCAGGCGAATTACGGTCAAGTGCAAACCCGTTTCTTGTAAAAAAAAATTATCAGATAAATTTGACAACTCTTTTCAGTCAATAAAAACTACCTCACATAGTTTGATATATCGGCCTTATTTTATTGGCCATCGTTCATAAACACATGGCGTTAAAAAACTCCAACCCCCTCAGAGCAGTCCGTTAGTTTTTCACCGAGTTGATATTATCTGCGGAATGATTTATACACCCACAGCAAAAACCAGGGCCCACTTCTTGTAGGGCCGTACCATTTACTTAAATATGTCTTCCTTGGAAAGATATAGACAAAAATAAATAAATATTCCGGGAAATTTTACACATTGAATTTGTTAGGGGACTTCTCATAAGATACGTACATCGTGGTGAATCCACTATCAAATTCAAAAACAAAATATTTATTCACAAAACATAGCATATACAAAGAAAATAATATCCATTACAGTTTGATCTTATCTACTTACCACCTATTTTATTTCTAATTGTTTACAATATTGTATGTCTAAAAAGATAACGGACATTTATTAGAAACGCGAAAATGGTATACCGTTTTATGTATGTTCGTATGGGAGTGACCAACTCTGGTGTCACGGTTTCCAAACCGCCTATTTTTTTATTATTAGTTCACAAACAGAAACATACAGGTTATATTATACAATTCATAATTGATAACAAATTACAGTTCGTATATTTCCTACACAGTGAACCTAGCTTTTTTTAAATTCTATGTTTTAAAAATACCTTCCGATAGTTTATAGACAATATTAATTGCAAAAGAAAATTATTATTTAAAAACAATCACATTACTAATTTTAACAATTGTGATTTTACAAAGGGCAATGAGTTATTAAAAAATATATCAAAATTTAATCCGATGTTTATGTTATCATACATTTTACACATGCGTACTAGCGGAGAGAATGCTAACATTAGTGCGACAATTGTCAGGGACAAAACAGCCTATAAGAGCTCTGAGATGGTTAGACAACTGTTAACAATTAGGAACTTATAATATTTCGCATATATTAATTAATATTACAGAGATATTTATTCATCATCTTCTTCTTATCAAATAAGAGTGGCCAACTCTGGTGTCGAGAGTTTATCAAGCCTTGGCTTAGTATGGGGTAAGATGGGAAAAAAAGTCTGAAATTTCCTGAAATATTTATTTATTTTCATGAGATCCTAGTACAGCCCTTTGTAAAAACTTAGTCCGACTGCAGGGCTGCCGGCTTACAAGTTGAGATATAAATTGTAAGAGATTGTTTGTTTGACTTCGGATTTAATGTTCTAGAAGAAAGGATTAGAAGGGTCTTTTTAATCTCTGAAAGTATTAGGAATGATACTGAAATAGGTACCACTATTTCTTTTAGAATATAAATGAAAATAAAATTCGTTCGACCTTTGATATTCCAAAGACAAAAAGTATTTTAAACTTTTAAATCATAGATACATCTCAGACAATATCTGGATAACAAATTGCTTTAAAAGATCAATTAAAATCAAAATATTTTAGATTATCATTCTTATATGATAAGGTGTGATAACTCTTACATCAACGAATGGATAAAACATATTTTAATCTGTTCAAGAATAATTAAAAAAAACTAAAGAATATATCAATCAATCAATAACTCTTTATTGTACACCAATAACAAAAGAACACATAAACAACAAGCATAAAGAAATTTAGATCATAGTATTGGGATATAGGGCGGCCTTATCACTTAGAGTGATCTCTTCCAGGCAAACTAGTTTAGAAAATTATCGAGTTAAATTAATTAAAAATACTTTATATTAATTTTCTGCCACCCCTACGATAGCCATGTCCACCCTTGTCCGTAACTGATGAATATCACACACACACACACACACACACTGTGTATGTGTGTACACATGTGCGCCCAGGAGGAAACTTTATAAACTTGCTCTTACAAGATAACGTACATAATGTAGCTATAGGTATATGATAAAAAGCTTACATCAAGCTTTATTTATGTTAGACTAGTTGATGCCCGCGGCTTCGCTCACTTTATTTTGAGGTAACTTATCTCTATCTGTATTTTCTAAGATATCACATAAGTCATCATCATTATCAGTTTATTAGAGCCCACAGCTGGGCATAAGCCTCCTTCCTTTTACGGCGATAATTTCCGTCTTGCAGTTTTCTAGTCCAGATGTTTTCTTTACATATTTATCTATCATAAATAAATGATTATGATTATAATTGCTATCACCAACGACATTAATGCTGTCACCCACACAGTTCCAATTAATAACATACATTTTGAAAAATGACAATTAGGTTTTTCTGTAATAATAACTTTATTATCCCTGTGCAAGACGAGACCTTTTACAATTTATAATTAAATCGTTTGTTATAATACCATTACATTAAAGTACATTAAGGTACTAATTTACGAATTTAAATACTAAGTAAAGGTACTGTTTTACCCAGTAACCTTCACTGTCATATCCAATCAGACGATCGAGACCAAACCCAGATTTGAATCGAGTTTAATACATTGTTCTACCTCTCTTTGTCGGATATCTCAGGTCTTGTTAGAGCTATTGTTTTATAAACTGTATCTGACACAGCATTGAATAACTGAGTGGATTCGTATGGGAGTGGTAAACGCTGGTGTCGAGAGTATTCGGAATGCTCCAGGGGCACGTCATTTTGATTAACCAAGCTGAAATCTACAAATTTAACGTGACACACGAAAGCGCTCAGTTATAACGATCAGAGTGAACTCACTACCAGATATATTAAATGATGACACACGAAAGATTTCAGACGTGACTTTATGCATTTTTTTTAAAACAAGATTGGTTCACGCTTTTCTACAACTCGCCTGATGTTGTAATCTACGATCTAGCGCGCTTGCCTAGAAGAAACCGAAAACAAATTACAAATTAATTGTTTTTTATGTCAAGCTAAAAGGGGAGAAGCCATCAGCAACCGAAACACAGTTATAAACTAGTTCGGATGCCGTTGGATTTTCATACAATATTATGCCATAAGTATAATGCAAAATAAAATAATAAAAAATTTATTGTTTTTTTCGCGGTCACTCATCCAACAACTGACTTCGTTTGGTAGTCACAATCGAATACCTATTGTGCTCACTCAGACACTACCAAATAGAGGGTTTGAAAACTCCTGACACTAGAGTCACTAAAGTTAGCACCGCGTAGGAAGCAGGTTCCAGTACGTGTGACCTACATTCTAAATGAATTTGCTGAGCTCCGGTACAGTATTAGTAAGTTGCAGTAAGGGACATATACAATTATATGATACATTATGTAGATAATAATAAATAATTCAAGTAATTGATAGTTTATAAAATATGTCAATGTAAAAAGTGTCTTGGTCACAAGTTACGAAATAAACGCCGTTGTGAAAATAACTTTTCTTCAATCACCAATCATCTTTATTAAATAAAAATAAAAAATTGGAAGATCGTAGTATAGATGGATATGAAAGAGGGCAAAGTGGAGGCGAATAAGTGCGACTAGAAAGACTGACTACCATGCAGGATAACAGTCAGGAAGAGAGAGATTAACACATAGGTAGGCTGCGTTTTATACCGGATTAACAGGGGAAAACGTGGGGTGCTGCTAAATATATAAAACTCAAAGGTGACTGACTGACTGACTGATATAGTGATCTATCAACGCACAGCCAACCACTGGACGGATTGGGCCGAAATTTGGAGTGAAGGTAGATGTTATGACGTAGGCATCCGCTAAGAAAGGATTTTTGGGAATGCCACTTTTAAAGGGGTAAAATAGGGGATGCAAGTTTTACTTCTTAATGCGAGCAAAGTCGCGAGCACCCACTAGTCATACATAAAAGCGTTGACCTTCAAGCTCAGAAAATTTGGGAGCAAACCCAAGGTATTGGGAACAAAGCTAAGTATTTTTTAATGATTTAAAGCAACCATACTGTCTCAATCGTCAACGTTTTTCGTACGTGCTTCTGTGCGGTAGCTTCATTTACTTGTTTGAGAGACGCTTGATTCTTTACTTTACGGTACGGGTTTGATTCCCGACGCTGGGTTTTCGTTGGTTTTTTTTTTGGCTATTCTTACAGTTTTAGCAGGATTTTTTGAAAGAGTTTCAAGGAGTGGTTTTAAAAGCATTGGTCGTGTTTGATTTATTTTATTTTGTGCTGGACATTTGGTTGAAGAAAGAATCAGATAATATGCTTATAAGTATTTTTCAAATAAATGCTTTGAATTTGAATTTGAATTTGAAAAAAATAGAGATTTTGTTGGGCTGTAATTTATATGTATACTTACATATAAATTACAGCCCAACTTTGCCAACAAATTTTAAACAAGTAGGATAACAATGTTAGTAAAGCGTGCATAGCTTAGTAAAGAGCAATATTCGCACCATCAACGAATTCAGTCCTTGGATGGGTGGACAAAAAATGGATTATTAACCGACTTCCAAAAAAAGGAGGTTATCAAGTCTTCTGAAATTTTTTTTTTCCTATTCTAGTTACTTACATACAAAAGGGCGTGTCCTTGATTTATATAACATGTGAGTAGTTATGATTTGACATTTACCCTTACATAGAAGACATTAAACCATTGGAACAGCTAATACAAGTAAACACATATAAGTTGAGCGACCGATGAATGAAGATCATATATTTCTTTTGTTTAGATGTTTATTATGGTGACGTGACCAGCTAGATTTCTATTTTAAAGCGCGGGATTCCCTTTTGTTAGTGAGTCATACTTTTGACTCATTCAGGGATTTCCAATAGGGGTAGCGTTGTTTAGAATAGATAACTTGACTGTTATTCACAACTGTGGGTTCTCACGTCACTTTGCTTAGAAAAAACATACCTAGGTAAGTAAGTTATAATTAACCAGAACATTATTTACATTTCAAGTCATTAGTCCTTTTATTTACGATTATACTGTTTTTATAAGTAATAAGTTACTAAGCCATGTCAGAGGCCCTTAGGACGGGTTGATAAACACTTGACACACTCTCATTCGCTAAGAATAATAAATAATCGGAATCTGTACATAGTAAAATAATGTCTCGCTAATAAGTAACAGTAGTAAAAAAAAGTAGTGAAAATAAGTAGTTCCATTTCTACATATGTTACCTTGGATATAACACAAATTTACATGCTTATTATGAACTAATTCGTAGCTTCGTTAACATTATTCCGAGATAAAAAATCTGCCCACGACCCTTGCAGGATCTCATACTACATGCATACCAAAAATAATGATGATCAGTTCAGCCATTTTTGCCTGATGAGCGTTTGGTTAACAGACAAACAGAGACACAGACAAAAAATCTAAAAACTGGTGAAACGTATTTTATTATCGATTTAAAGTATACCCAAATATTGTTTTACGTATATCTGCTATGTACGAGTACATACTTAAAACCTTCTTTAGCTTTTTTATATTGTATAGATATATATACATAGATTAACCATACCACTAGTCTAGCATTAACATTAGTCACAAACGACATTGTGTTCACACAACACATTATGCGCGTGGAACAAAGCACCGGAAACGGAAGCCATGTCTCTAGCATGTGACGTCACAGGCACTACTCGCATGTGCATATATCCAGGGCTTAGCTAGGTACACTAGGTATTAGCACTAGTATACATTCTAGGTATTACTGTTAACACTAGTTCGATGCTAGTGGTTGAATTGGATTCTTTGATTTTATATTTTTACTTCACTTTTTGGGAATTTTATTTTATTTATTTATTATTTTTTAGATTTAGAGTAGTATGATGTTTAGAAAGTTTGTTAAAGGAAGACGGACTTATAAAAATAAAAAATAGTTGCGACCTTAAGTTATAGGTATGTACTCGTATGATACTGTACCTCAAGCACGAACTTCAAGCGCTTTCGTATCGTTTTCGTATCGAGGACTCGATACGAAAACAGAGTATGACGATAGTTGGAAGCACGAAGCGCCTTCTATCGACTCTCGAGTCCTCGAAAGTAACGAAAGTAACGAATTATATTATGATGACATAATAAAATTCGTAACTTTCCTGATGTTATTTCTTTAACTAGTTATAGTAGGCTAGTACGGCAATCGTTAAGCCATGTCAAAGGACCTCCGGGCGGTTAGAAAACTCTCGACACCAGAGTTGTCCACTCTCATTCGATAAGAAGAAGAAGATTTTTTTAAACTTATCAAAAGAGAATTGTATAATGCATTGATAGCTAAAACTATCGGACTCCCGGTCTTACCTTACCTTATACTTATGTTTAGTTTGATGACAGTAACTCTGCGTTAGGTTATCAATCTAGGTAGAGGTTCAAGTGGAGAGTGAATCGGTTTCTAGGCAAGCGCGCTAGATCATAGATTACAACGTTGCTTAACATCAGGCGAGTTGCAGTCAAGCGTGAGCCTATATAGTTTAAAAAAAAGATCAGGAGCCAACCATAATCTGTGAGCATGTCTCAGCAACATAGATCGGAAGCTGTGAAGTACAAAGCGTCAATAAGAGTGTAATGGCGGAGACATTTCAATGCTCGACAACCAATACCCGCCTCGCAGACATAGATGATGAAGAGATAGTGATGTTGCACTCACCTTGGAATAAGATCAGGGTTAAGTAAAATATTAAATTATAACCCAGGGGTCTTCAAATTTAGAGAAAATAGGTTTCTTTTAGGCAAGCATGCTACATTTTAGACTTCAGTGGTGCTTAACATCAGGCAGGCTATAAATAAACGTAAGCCTATTTCCTGAAAAAAGCGTCGACTGAACTAGTAATGAAACTGAATCTTAAGCACTAGTGCCTGAGTTGTTACTATTTTAACACTCGATTCAATTCTTCTAAGCAAGCGCGCTAGACGTAGATTATAACGTTGCTTAACATCAGGCAAATTGTAGTCAAGTGTAAGCCTATATCATGTAAAAAAAAACTCCCACACTACATATCGTTAAGATTTAAATTAATGTACCACCAAGCACCATACAGGAGCATTAAGGTAACCTACTGTTGAAACCAATTACATTCTAGTGTGGGCAATGGGCGTATTCTACCTTTGACCACAGTTGTTGTTTCAGGTAACACAGACTAGAACTGTCAAGTGTAAAATAACAGTATTTATTTCATTCCAATCATCTATCGACCCTGCTACCAGATAAATTGATTGGCAACAGCTTTTCAACAGTAATAAAAAACCAAGGATTTTAATTTAAAAACCGCTTTAGAACATTATTTCATTCCAAGTATATATCGTCAAGTTTTTTAGCTCCATGGTTAGATCCTCAAAGCGCGGATATTGGTTCCGGCAGTATCACCTCACGAGCACATAGCTGTATATACATAGTATAGATAGAGCCTGATTTATTTGCACATACTAGCTTGGTTCTATGGGGTTGCTTGTTGCTTTGTTTTTAAACTTTACGTAACTTTAAAATGAAGGTTTTAGGGGAAATATTGTAGTTTAGTGTGGCTACGAAACTACTAAACAATAGTTTCAATTGTGTATTGTGTTTTCTTAATAAGTTACACCATCTGATAACGACAACTTAATGTGTTAATTATCTGTTTTCATCCACAACCATATAATGATCAAAATTTAATTACTTTCTAGTACATGAATACGTAAATGCAAATTATAGTGACAGTTCCATCATCATCATCATCCACAGTCTTTGAATGTGCCAGCTGCGTCGATCTTGTGCAGACCATAACATACAATAGTTTAAGTCACCCTGAACAAACTTTATTATATCGTTTTCTCCTTTCTTCGAGTATCAATCAACTAGAGACTTATTAATCCAAATGCCTTTACCAAAATTTTGCATATACTTTTATACCACCAATAATATAAAATAAAAACGCAACACAAGAACCCATAAAAAGTTTTTTCACAAATGAGATTATACAACATTTGCTCCGACATGAAACAAACATAAATAGACAAACAAACCGGCATTATACATATACATGGAATGTTTGCGACAAATATCCCTTTTATTATTTGCGAGAGTGGAGACAAAGGCTTCTTATCTTTTGTTGTTTCTAAATATAAGACCCCTTTGTTGCGGCGTTGGGTAAGGAATGGTTAGTTTAATTTATTTAGGAAAGCTCTGAGAGCTTTGGACGAGACTGTTTTGTACTGAGCGGATTTAATTATACTTAATTTGCTTCCGATTCAATTATATTTTGTATTTAGACAATATCTTATTTGGAGTTTCTATTTTTAACAATTCCTGGTAAGGCATTGTTAATTTACGTACTTACCTGTTATGGAATGTATATGAAATTGTATTTTTTACCCATAATACTACAATCTTAATACAATGTAAGAGGTAATATCGAAAAAGTTTTAGTCAATAATTATGAACAATTAGCCAGCTATGTTGTTAATAATATATAATATTATGCAACCGTAAATATGTATAAGTATCATATGAATCTACAAACTTATAATATACTAGTGAAAGCCCGCGGCTTCGCTCGCAATAAAAAGTAACCTATGACTCCTAAGACCTCATACTACCTACACACCAAAAATCATGAAGATCCGTTCAGCCATTTTTGCGTGATGAGCGTTGAAATAAACATACAAACAGATAGTACCTATTCAATAAATCAGTTTGATAAACATTTCAATTATATCTAAGTACTTATATTATAACTTACAAAAAAATAAAGGGTTCTCCCCGTTATAGTAAATTCATTGTCGAGTATTTAGGTCCTCTTTTATAAGGCAAACTTACTATTTTTCGTCCAAAAAACAAAGCAAAAAAGTTTTCTACCACTCATAACTAACGCACAAAGTATCCGAACTAAATGGAAAAAAGTACACAAAATGTAAGAATGATATTTCCAAACACACCCGCGGCAAGTTCCTAGCGAATATTTTAAGTGTCCCGAACTGATATTCATAACTTTGCAACTTTGTTGCGGGAAGTAATTTGTCTTTGATTGTGCGTGGGTTCGAGTAAGTTTGGGAATAACTAGATTTTTTTACAGATTACAAACGGAACACGTGCTTGCAAAATATTGCTCATAATTGCTTGTGTTCTGGCAGATTTATGTTTCATTGTTGCTGTTTTGAAAATTTGTCTCAATAGAGGTTTTTAGCTTTCATTTTTCTTTCTTTCAAACACAGCTAGCCCAATTGACATATGATGAGTTTTAAAAATCTAAATCCAACATTTGACAGTACTGTCTTAACAGTTTATTTATGAAGTTGTTTAGACTAATATCGTCACATAACGTGAAAATCGCCAATTATATCTAATCCCTGTTCCCCACGAACTATAATCCAACGATCTTTAAAGCGAAAGTGAACCGGTTCTTATTGGGTAAGCACGATCCGTCTTACCATGACAATTGCTTACCATCAGGCAAACTATAGTCAAGTGCAGACATGGAAAAATATGTAGTTCCTACTAATTAAAATGATATTTGGTAAAGGGACAGATAAAAATAGCCTAGAATCCCATTTGTTCATTCAAGTTTCCCATTACTGAGTGGTAAGACTCCTCTGTAAAATTATTTTCGTCTCTTCACATTCATTGTCGGAGTTATCTATTTTATCTCACAGCACCAGTACTTAATAAATCTTATGCCATACTTACATCCACATCGCTCCCAGATCAGTAAAACTTTGAAGCTCCAATTTCCTCAGTTTTACTTGTTTCCTGGATCTTGCCAATATCTCGTACAATGTCTCGATCCAACTTCAGCAATATATCATCTCAAGATCCGCTTCTTGATGTTGTTATGCACAAAGTAAGGTATGTTTGAACTTTTCTAAAAGATTCCTTCACAATATATTTCTCTTATAATATGTTTCTTAAGTTTTCTTTCTTGACATGTACTAGTAGTTAAACCAAATAAATGTAGTCAGGGCTGAAATATCATTGAAATATCTATTTGCTACTCTCATACCTCCTTACAAAATCCCTAAATTATATAGTTACAGATTTTCGTTATTCCTAAAAGTTCAGCAGTAATTACAAGAACTATACCTAATTACACAAGAAAATCGCGTACTGCTTGCTACCTACCAGACGTTCTGTTGAGACATCCTTTCCTAAATGTTTTCAGTATAATTTTATTTTGTGTTTATTAGAAAGAATATGTTTATTGCTATCCTTCTTATATTAGTCATCAAAGACACTGCTAAAAAAGTTGATGAAATTACATCAACAATCGCATAATGTTTTTCGGGCACCCATCCAAAACTAGGTCGCGTCCACCGACGCAGTTCAATGAATGTTTCAAGTCACTTCGAATTAAAGAGATCCTTCGCTCCGAAGCAACGCTACGCATCGCTTCATGTTTACACCCTCTTAATGAAATTAATTTTATTAAACTACCCTCCAACCAGCAAATATAGACATTATTTAGAAGAATATAAGGAATATTTTCGCTTGGCAGTAAACTGTATTGAAATTCACAACACAAAGCACCCTGACATTATGTCTCGGAGGATGAAAATAAAAAAGTCTATTAATTTTTTATATCGTTTATTTTCCGGTATACGAGTTTCCATAAACACATTGCGATGGAATAATATGGATTCTGTACATTTAATATCAAAGTAAACAATGAATGTATATCATTAAATGTAAATATATATTCTATTTAAATTAGTATTGGCACCTTAACGATACTTCATCGGAAATGGACGCTAAGAACACGGTTACAAGTTTAACATACGAGTATACTTGGTCGCGTCCAGTCGCTCCGGACTGTTTTAACATGGAGTAGTTTGACTTTATTTTAAAACAAACTGTGGAAAAGGAAGACTCAAAAGCTAAGATTGATAAAGTGATGATTTATCCTTCAAAATTAATAAGAATTGAATCAGAGAGCCTTCCCCTAAAAAACCAATCACATAGGTTTTATCTAGGTATGTAGCGAGTTGTTTTGTTTGTTCAGAAACCTACCAATTTTAAATAACAATCATCACTCTGTTTTAATTTTTTAGTCTCACTTTACAACTAACAAGGAAAAAATACTGTCTTGTCACTCCATCTCAAGAGTCCGTACTTGAATGGGTCTCGGAAATGAATTCGGAAGCAATAGAGATGTGTACATAATGGTGCCGTGACTAGGATCGGTCCCATCAGGCTCCGGAAGCGACCAGCATACCATACACCAGGACAGAGGTGCGGGGGCCGCGGCGCACTACCACTACGGGGATGTGCAAACATGGGACATTTCTAATATATACCGAAACATGCATAATGTACATTATTACATCGAATCGCAGGAATAAGAGAATATAATGACGTGTACGGGGGTACTGGTATACATTGGTGTTATGTAGAAACATGTTACGCCAGCTCATGACCTTAAACTAAAAAATACTCTTTCACGTGTAGTAGTGAACCGTTTGTAATGTCATTAACGTCGTACCTGTATATAATATGCTCAACAAAATCAAATTATTGAATGAAAATTGTTGCTTATTCGTTTTAAAAGTTTACCAGTATCCTCGTAAACAATAAATAGTAAACTTGCCAATAGATATTGGACAGATCCAAACCAGGAGGGAGTTTCACAAATTCGAAAAGTTTTCTCTAAAAAAAAACGCATATCATAGAAGCGATTAGAACTTTTATGGTAGTTGAATCATTGTCTTTGCCTAAAATATTCCAGATTGGAAAATTTTTCGGTGATCCAGTTTTCAAGATTTTACCAAAAACTTTTCGAACTGTTGTAACACCTCGCAGAAGTCGACAGAGGGTCATGGTGACAGAGAGAAGGGGTCTACGCAGCTCCTTATCTAGCTAAAATCCCGCAATGGACGGATCGAGATCGATACCAGGTACATAACATAACTCTGTTCTTCAACACAGACAATTGACCAATTCAGACACGGTACAAAAATACATCTCACTACAATCTAACTAAACTAATGATTAAATTCTTTGACGATATATAGTTAGTTCCACTCAATGCCCGCTCCCGCGACTGCCCGCGCCTCCAATATCACATCCTTAATAATATTGTATTGCTACGATTGTTCCACTATAGTACTTACTTGGATCAAAGAGTCGCTGACCTTAGTAAATCTTCAAGAAAAACTACTACTAACTCTTAAGAGGGACCTCGCGTATTTTTTTCTGAAACAGGTTTTTTCTAAATATCTTTTGAAGTAATGATTTTAAAAATATTACAAACGACGGTTTATTCCATCTAGTCCTACTATAGTCGAACTGCTTGAATGTTTTTATTCCAATTTGTTATACTGATGCATCGAAGTAGTTGGAAACGTGGATTTAGTGGTTTATTCTATAGTATTCTATAGTATATTTGTTCGATAGTCGAACTGCTTCAGGATCATGATGGTAGTAGTCATCTACTTGAAGGAGATATTTCATAGTGTTGTTTTTATTCTCCACAGAGGAGTTAAAGAAATATGAATCAAAAATTTCAAACCTCATTCTCGATTTTCTTCTCTGACAAATGAAAATAGCATAATCGATGTTGTTTCCCAAATGTCTTGATTTATGTATACGATGCTGATACAGTGGAATTTATTATTAGAATTAGATTTATCGTAACAATTGCACAGTTGAACATTAGTCACTCCATCACAGTTTCAGATAGCCATAATAAAAGTTTTATTTGAATTTCATTTCCTTTTTTTATTTTATTTATTGTTATTATTTATTTTATTCCTTCAAATAGTAAGATCCTAGTAAGTACTAGAGTGTCTCCTAAACAAATACACATAGAGAGCGAATGAAGGACAAACTTAATCTAATACAAAACTAACCACCGATAACATTAACATTGAAACATTCGATATAAACCCACACTTACACTACTACTTCACGATTGTTGCAAAAATTGTTTAGCAAACTTCTGTTCCATACAAAATGTAAGTCCGCTCTACGGACCCTACAATTGACATCGAATTTACACGACTTCGTTTAAGCTATGATACAATTTTTATGTTTTATTCGAGAATTTGACATCTATATAAAATATATTGGATATTAATATTACGCTAGCGAATTGATTAATTTCGTTAGGAAGTTTCACGCATTTGATGTAAAAGACAAAATTGTACTTAATGATTATTATCAATGCAATGATTGTAGTTATATTGGCGATGCCACTTATTTAGACAAAGGGTAGAAAAGATGTTCCTTGTTGTAGATTGTCTCTTACTCAAATGTAGTGAAATATCCTTTTTATTCCCTTAGTACTAGCACTGACATTTTATTAATTATTTACCTAAATATTCATCTTTGGTGTTGGCATCGCACTAACTTCCACTTCTCATAAATATACTTAAATTCAAATAAAATCTCAAATCCATGATTCAATAAAAAACTCTGTTAATTCAATAATTTCAACAATTTGGCACATTAGCTTCCTGTTTCTAAATTACGTTCAATTAAGAAGAATAATGAAAGAGGAAGAGAAAAGGCAATTAGGGGTCAAAGTAAAATGAGACCTTAATATAAACATATTTCGTTGCGAGCCGATGTTCTGATTGGGCAGAATTTTTCATTACATTACACATATTTACATAACTCAAGGTACACTGAAGATGTTTTAACAAGATTTCAACATTAAATTATGAACAAATGTTTCAAATAATGTTTCCCAAAGTATTAAAATAATGCAATAGACGGGTAAAAGCAAAGATATCCTTCTTTGAAGAAAGAAAACGGGATAGTGAAGAAGAAATCACAAATAAACTAAAAGACTAAACATCAGGTCGCAACCAAACTATCGATAGGAGTAAGATACAAGGATAAGAATACACTAGAGTAGGTATAACAAATGATTACAGTAATACAGTAGACACTACAGAGACTAGAGTAAGGTTCGTATCGTATGACGTAGTAACTATCAATAAATATAAACGGAGAGTCTAAGCATCCGTTTTTTGGACGTTTCGATAAGTTCTTTAGCAATCACATTTGAAGGTAGGTCTTTATAATTATGGCTCATGATTTCGTTGTAAAAGAAAATAAATATCTCGGTGATTTTTATGCCTTTTTAAAAGCGTCACCAGTTTTCCCTATTCATGTTTTAACAGAACATCTTAATGAAGAGCTCTAGGTATACACTTTGATAATGACTAATTATTCGAAGATCTTCCAGAGCTTCAAATATGTAGTAGGTAATTGAATTCAGTAAAATGTCAATGTGTTTTTGAAGCACGGCATAAACTATGGTCCACTTTTAACATCTTTAACTTTACAAAAGCAAAAATAAAGAAAGGATTACTAGGTCAACCATCAACCATAACTAAAAAGCCCCACCTACTCCCCACTCACTCACACTAGTACCAGGCACGCAGCCAGCAGCCAGATCCCGCCGCGTGACGTCACGGCGGCGTTGAAGGGAGCGCGCACGGTGTGACGCGCTGGCGCGGGGGAGGGGTGCGGCGCGCGCGGGGGGAACACCGCCACCGCGCCGCCGCCCGCTGTGGCTGCTACGCACCACACCTAAGGAGAGATTTGTTTGTTGAACTATCATCTTACTAAGACGTATGTTTAGTCGACATTACAATTATTTTGCAGCGCCATCTATCATGAGACAGCTCTAATCTCACAAGAATCATAAACGTGTAACACTACACAGATCATGAACCAAATCTTGAAAGGCGCGATCAGAGCCAGTCCACGCGCACGATGTTAACATTGCTTGTGTGTGTTAGCAATGAACAGCGCCATCTATGAGCAACAAGCTGTACTAACCTCATCAGGATCATGTACATGTAGCACGGCTCTCCAGCAGTGCTGCGCCAGGTCCGGTGCGAGAGCGGCTGGCTCTGGTGGGCGGCGTGCTCGGAGCCACACCACGCGCACGCCGCGACCGCACGCGCCGCATTCTAGGCGCCACCCACCACCTGGATCAATGGACAGGTTAAGTACACAAGTGGTGAATTTGAAAAATTAAACCGACTACCTTTTTCGACACATGTAATGATCATTATCTCGAATGTCACTGAATAATTTTTGATCAAACTTACTATATATAGGTACATTATCTTGCAAGTTTTCGAAAATTCCGTAGACGAAGATACTCTCACGAAATTGAGGTGATGTGTAATCAATGTAAACTTTATATCTAATTAATAGCACATAATAGCCCATGCAAGCGTACCAGCAATGTTTAACTCGCAAATAACAGAAACAACTACGAGTATATCATCTACTTACCACTCCCCGGCCTCGCTGGCTGCGCAGACAGTGCTGCAGCGGTGGCGCCGCCCGACACTCGCACGGTGACTCGCTTCAACTCACGCAGTCTGGCCGCGTCCCGGCCCGCGCCCCGCGCGCCCACGCAGCGGTACTCGCCGCCTTCCTGGTACACGGCGTCTTTTATACCTGTGTATTTAATAAAATTCTAAGCAAATTGAAAACAACGCCATCTAGCGACAGATCTGGTGAACTTGGAATCAAGATATAGCAAGTGTGGTACATATACAGGATTATGGAAAGTGTAATTTCTTAGTGTCAATTAAAAAGTAATTAATAACAATAACCCAGAAATTAACCTACACATACGATATTCTACACATATTTTCATAGTTTTTGTCTGAATTTGTCTTGTGAATGAGAAAGGTTTGCCTTATATAAATAATTGGACGTAGTTTCTGAAAAACGTTCCAATCCACATGGGTTAAGTTTTTGGGAAATCGCGTTCAAAGTTCAATCCGGTATTACTCAGCGAAAACGTGTAATTATCTAATATTTAACTTTAATTATCGAAACATATCGTAACACACTTTAAATTAATGTTTGCTTTAATTTTACAACCTAGGTAGTTTTTTTGATAAAACTAAATTAATTTCTTTGGAACGTTTTTGAGAAATTGCTATACACATGGCATAGTAAAAATTTAAGATTCACAAAATGGTTCCAATGCGCGTTTAATATGCTAAAATACTAATAAAACCACACTCTAATCGGAAACATGCAATATTTCTTTATTAAAATAATTCTTTATTAAAATTACACACAGGCTAGTCATTATCTTGGTTAACTTCGTCTTCTAACTCAAAGTCGAGTCTCGCCCCAAACCCTTCAATATCATCATGTAATCCTTTCATACCCTTCAAATTTTTATAGAAGGAGAGACAATCTTCAGGAATAAGGTGAAACATTGATTTTAAATCATTTAATTTCGCATTATTTATAGGTTTTCCTTGTGGCCAAAGCGGAAAAAGGAGTCCTGTGCTTATGGGAAGTATGTCCCCTTTTACTTTTCGACTTATATTCAGTTCTTGATAGTCGTCAAGTTCTGTTTTCATGAAAACGGAATATAAGCTCTCCTTTTTTAGTAGAATGTTTTTAGTTTTCAGCCAGTTCACTTTATCCTTATTAACAAAAGTCTTTCGATTTGTAATGTTTTTTTCTAAATTTTCTGTGCTCAAAAAGTCTTCTTTAACCATCTTAATGGGAACAAGAGGGATCTTTTTTTGACATGTTTTTATAACTGTTATGTAATCATCAGCAGTATACAGTCGTTGAAAATTTTTTAGATTGGCTTCAATCTTACCAAAATCAGTGTCATTTGGCAAAAACGTATGTCCTGATTCTAAAAAATTTAATTCAATAGTCTTTAGACTCGGATGTGCAGCCAATACAACTTTGAGCAAAAGGACCATTTTTATATTTCGGTTTTGGCCACCGCAACTGTCACTCCAGAGTGATAGATGTTCAATCTCAGGTCTCATAGTTTGATTGATGAATTTCATCAAGCATGAACCCACTTCTTGGGCACCTCTGCCCGCTTCACCTTCAATCCAGACAAAACAATATCCCTGGTTTGTCGAAGACACATGAATTCCACAGTTATAGAACCAGAGTTGCCTTTTATAAAAATCTATATTTGTTGGAATACGTGGCAAAGGCAAAGTCTTTTCCATATCATATGTAATACATTCAAATGTATTATCAACTTTTGCCCTCTCAATGTGGCTGTTCATCTGGCTTCTTAAGGTTTCAGCTAATTGTAAATGTCTTTCTTTTTCTGAGAGCAAGCAGTTTTTTTCTTCGCTCTCGGGCATTGTTTTTAATTTTGCAGCAAAAGCATCACATTTGTTACATGTGTCTTTTTTAAGACTTTTGAATCTTAAGTTAAATCTTGTTAAGAATATTTTTCTGAATACTGCTAAAGACAAATGCTTTTTTTCATTACCCTTTGATTTTTTGAATTCTTCTACGTATAGGTCATACGTTTTTTGTAGCGTCAATCCTGGTTTTAAGTATTTGGCGTCCCCTATTTGTGATCTTCTGTAGTGCGATTCATATTTGGGCAATTTATTTATTACATCGCATACAAAATCTATGTCTTCTTCTGAAGTTTTGTTCCAAGCACTGGATGCAATCCCTCTACAGTCATGTAAATTCTTACCGTCGCGCTGTTTTTTTAAACTTATAGTTACTTTTTGTGTGGTAATTTGAAATGTTTTTATAAACATATTTCGACATACGGGAATATCGGAAATTTTGTATGTCCGCGAAAATTGACGTAGCTTTTTAGATCCAGATTTATTAATTTTGGGCACGTATGTTCGGTTTTTTGGTTTTTCTGTAACGTTCGAGCAAATGTACAATAATTGGGCTTCATATGAACCAAGTGTGACAAATTTTTCAAATTCTTTTTTTCTCTCTTCTTCAGTTATTTTTAAGTGGCACTTGTATTTGCAATCACATTCAAAATTTTGATAAATTTTTGCTCTTACTTCTTTATTTTTTCCTTTATACGGCAAATTAGCATATTTACGACTTTTTCTTTCAGCTAACGTATACTCTTCGAATTTCCTTTTCCGCCCTTTTTTCGGTCTCCCTGTCATTGCTTTTTGTGTTGTCACATCTTCATTTACTATAATATTTACTGTACAATTTTCTTCCTCTATGCTTCTTTCAATGTTATTACTAATTTCTGTCGAGCTCTGGCTGCGTTTGTCACTTTGGCGTATTAATATAGAGTCACTGTCCGTGTCCGAACTAGTTTCAGGAATTACAACAAAGTTTGGGTCTGTCTGGGTATCGTTACTGCTGTCTGAAAGTATAAGACCTAGAATATCTGGTGACATTGGTCTCACTGGAGAGTCTGTACAGTTTTCTTCCTCCATGCTTCTTTCAATGTTATTACTAATTTCTGTAAAGCCCAGGCTACGTTTGTCAGTTTGACGTTTTAATATAGAGTCACTGTCTGTGTCCGAACTAGTTTCAGGAATTACAACAAAGTTTTGGTCTGTCTGGGAATCGTTGCTGCTGTCTGAAAGTATAAGACCTAGAATATCTGGTGACATTGTTCTCACTGGCGAGTATTCAAGATTCTGTAAATTATTTCCAGAAATGTATTGTATGTCGCAACGGTTGAAGTTTTGAGGTGTGATTGGTGAGTATGAAGGAGGTTCTAGAGATATATAGCTTTCTATACTCGGATTATTATCAATTTCGTTAAGATTCGTAGCCTGACGTTCAAGAACTGTAGAGATGTAGCTGTCTTCTTTTTGGTTATTTTCATTTTTGTAAGTACTAGCTTGGTCATGATTATTATCAATTTTGTTAAGATTTGTAACCTGAAGTTCTAGAACTGTAGCTGTAGAGATGAAGCTGCCTTCTATTAGGTTATTTTCAATTTTGTTAAGATTGCCTTGATCATGATTATTTTCAACTTCGTTTAGATGTGTAGCCTGAGGTTCTATAACTGTAGCTGTAGAGATGTAGCTGTCGTTTCTTTGCTTATTTTTGATTTCGTTAAGATTTGTAGCCTGAGGATCTAGAGCTGTAGCTGTACTCGTAGATATGAAGCTATATTTTCTTCGATCATTTTCAGTTTTGTTAAGTTTTTTCTGGTCATTTAACACGTCTGTAACAAGCATACATGTGAAAAAAGGAATGAATTAAAAACAGTAAAATTAATAAACATTTATTGTCACTTAGAAAATTGTATAATATTTGAAATTATCAACAAGCAAAAAATTTGGTTTGTAAAATCAGTCTAGGGACGATAATGTTGTGTGATACAAAACATATACTTCATCACACGTACGTACACGAACAAAAAAAACACATACACATGCGCCCACACACACACATAAATTACACACGCACACACCCCCTCAAAAACAAGCAAACTATCTATAGGACTAACTTTGTATAGGCCAATCGTGCCCATTCGGTTCAGGAGGAATGTTACCGCGCATTACGGTGAATCACACCTTTTTATTTAAGCAGTTAGTGTTAATCGATTTATGAGCCGCGAGCACAACATAACTATCCACGACTTCAGCTTTCACTACCAGCCTTTAAATAAATAAATATTCCGGGACATTGCACACAGCGCCATCTAGCCCCACACTAAGCAAACGCTTGTGTCGTAGGTACTAGGTAACGGATATAATACTTATATACTTTTTTTTTGTAAATACATATATTTTTTCATATATAGGAGCTACCCCCTCCCTTTAAACCCCGTCTCACGGGCCCCTTGGCGCCCGCGCACAGAGAACCTCTAGTTTATATTATTATAATTAAATAACTGAACACTGTTAAAATATTGTGTGTGTGTACGTGTGTATTTGTTTTTTCCTCGTGGTCAAATGACTGAAATTGTAATCGATAACAGAGTCTTAGTAACAGAGTCCCGTTTTTAGCATCTAAGTACGGAACCCTAAATACTGGTAGGAAGGTCGACAAGTTGATTATGTTGCATAAAAACAATGAAAAGGTATTTTAAATGTTTTCCCACCCTGGTTTCTCATCAAAATCTAATGATTATAATATCAATATCGACTAAGTAAACATACCATTTGTATCATTAACTGGGTTCTGTGAAGTTGAATCCAGCTCCATCGAGTCTGCAACAGCATTGTCAACTGTTCAAAAAAACATTGTAGATTGAATTAAAGTATTAGAAAACATCAGAGTTCAATGTAGCTCACTATAAGATACTTTCTGAGAACAGTTTAGGCTTAATTTTTTTTAGGTTAAGTATTTAATACGAGTAACTTACCATTCACAGTTCGATGGATTCCTTTATTAAGATAAAGAGCTCTCGCAAGTATTATATCTCTTCGTTTCATATTGTCACTATAAACATCATTATAATTAAAACAAATTGAATTGGTATTTTACACTTTTTGCGCGGGAACTGAATACAATGCACTGCAAATACAACCGTCCGTGTCGAGCGAGGCAAAGACAGCGAGTGACGACTTGACCTTGACAAATGAGCAGTCGAAGCGGCAAGACATGTGTGTTGCCAGTATAACCGAACAGACAAATTTCAAAATTCCTTAAAAAATTAAAATTCGTTGTTTTCAATTTTTAGAGTAAAATAAATTATGGCTAAAACAGTTTATTAAAAAACTTAAAAAACAGTCCCAGCAGCTCATAACGTTTAATAGAAACGAGTTAACTACTTATTGGACTAATGTTAAAAAACTTTAAAGGCTAAAGGTTTCTTGGAACGTTAAAGATATTATGTGACATGTCCTGTGTTGGTTTAAATTCATTAAATGAAAAACGTTCCAAGTTGCTTGGAACATTTCAGCTAAATGTGATATTCTCCTAATAGGAGTATTATTACTTCACTAAAACGTTTCGAGTAAAAAGAGTATAAAAAAAAACTATCCAGCAACTAAGAACGTTTTGTTGAAACGAGTTAAATTCTTCATTGAACTAATTTAAAAAAAAAATAGGATTCAGTTTGTTTGGAACGATTTAGAGAAAGTGATATCTCCTGTATTGGCTCATATTTAATAAATTAAAAACGATCCAAGTGGCTTGAAACGTTTTAGATAATATGTCATATTCCTCCAATAGGAGATTCTTATTTAATTAAAACGTTCCAAGTGGATTGGATCATTTTAGTGATTTTAATTTTGAGTGTTTTAGTAATGTAAATAAATAAGGGAAAATGTTTCAAGATACTTGGGCTGTTTTTGCTTTATAAATATTTGCGCGTTTCATACATGTGGGTTGGGCTACTATGTCTTGATTTCATATTAAGAATGAGGAGGGGGTTGCCATATTTTATGAGGTAATAAATATGAATGACATGAGAAGATTGGCATATTTAACTCAATTTTGACTGGTTTGTGGGTTGGAACGTTTTTCAGAAACTACGTCCAATTTACATTAAATTTGTGGGGATTTTATCATAGTTAACCGAGCGAGTTAAATACTACTAGTACTGACCGAGCACGCCGTGTGCGTGATGTGAGCCAGCAGGTGCCCAGGCCTCGCTGGAGTTGCCCACCACCTTGCGCCACCAGCAACCCACACTGCCTGCGTGGACAAACAATAAACCAATTAGTTTTTTTTTATACTGGATAGGCGCAACATACAAGATAAACTGAAATGGAAATTGTTATGAGCGCCATCTAGTGGTTTCTCATGGATGCAATTGAACAAATCTAGTGAATGAATGCAATTGAACAATTTATCAATAAATTGTTTGTCTTGTTTATCTTTAGTGAAGGTCCGATCTTTAATCGATATTAGCTGGAAAATTTGCCTTATCAAAAAATATAAACATAACGACTTAATGGCTGACTTATATATGAATAAGCCTTTAAAGATTTGACAAAAATACTCAGCACCATATTTTTTTTTTATTTTACACCAAAATTGCGTAACATTTGAAACTATAATTTAAATAGGTATAACAAAGCACCATTGTGTGTTTAAAATTAGATCAGACCACAGTATTACCCGTTTAACTAAAACTATAACACCTCCTTAATAACATTTTAACTTTAACCCCTTACTTAAAACACTTGTAATAAATTTCCTGTAAAATGTAGGCGTGAGCTTGAATGTGCGGTTTTCCACTGAAAAGATTAGAGATACGACCGCTGTAAATATTTAAACAGGCGCTGAAATCTTGCCTAATAGTTTGCAGAAATCTGAGGGTAGAAGGAAATCTGGTGAGAAAAGAATTTATGTGCGTAATTTTAAATTCGTCTGGTTTATTTTGAACACGGTCTGTTGGTTTAATTTTTGAGTAATATCGTCTCACATTAAGCAAGTTTATAGAGGCTTTTTTCTAGTTGTAGAAAAATACAATTAATCACTTTAAAGCCAATTATTTCTCCTACTAATGTCAACTACAAAAGCTATAGTACCTCGGTACAGAAAATATGTGGGAAACCACGTCCCTAATAATCCTAATATTAGCGAAAACATCACAAAGCATCACGTGGAATGACGTTCCACATTTCCACATACTAGGGCTTCGCTATTCAATTGCAGTTAAACAATAGTCTACTTTCATCTTTAATTTAACCATTTCACAGTTAGACTGACCACAAAATCTAAAAATATGCGTCTCTCATGGAAGGGTAGACGCCCGCCACGATTTATTTGCCTTTAGCAAAAATTCCCCAATAGGCAAAACGGGGGGAGGTCACGACCTTCATTGATTAAGAACAGTGTTATATCACTAACCTTTAGGACAATGCAGCTGCACATTCCCTCCTACCGCCACGTCCACCTTCTGATGTTCTGGCTCTACTTCCTCCTCCGCTGTGCTTGCTTCAGTGGCCGGTTCTGTCTGGTCTTCTGCTGCTAGAGAAGTAAGTAGGGATAAGGAATCTTGGTATAGTGGTTTGCATTTGATGTAGATGTTTAAGAGACTATCTACTGCAAGTACACAATGAATTATTTTGATGGAGCTTGTATCAAAATTATATTTTTAGGTGTCTTAACCAACTAAATTGTAAAACATTGTAAACTATGTTAGATATAGAATTATTCGGCTGTGACCGGACTAACTTAACGTTATCCATTTTTGGTCTTTTTACACTCCCAACATCGCTCCTCTCACTCCAAATAGATTTTAATGAATAATTAGATTTGAATAAACTTACACATAACATTAAGGTAGTATCCAATGGAGGAGTACTCTGCATCAAGCCAGGAGGCGCGGCAGCGGTACCAGCCCGCGTGTGCGCTCTGCAGCGCCGCCCAGCGGAGAGTGGCGGAACCACGCGACTCCAGCCCAGAGTCCAGGGGAGGGGGGGAACTGGGGGAGGAACATGGTGTTAGATATAAAAATAAATATAACTATATTTTAATCTAGATATCAAAAGAAATAAATTTGGTCTTCATAGTAAAGTTTAATCTAAAAGATTAAAACAGAAAAGAATAAGATTTTGAAAGTCAATTATTTATTATATCCACATTTCTGGGCGTAACAGAAAATTTACAAACTCAACTAGTCTCGAGAGCTGTTAATAGTATACTACATAACAATTAGAAGACCCATGACAAAAGATAACTTAATAACACCCTCTATTTAACTTTCACCAACTGCCCGCAATTAAAGGACCTTTTACATCTACAGACATCGTGCGTGCCAGATACGTGGCATGACTGACAAATATAAAATTTCAGTTACAATATATCTAAAAAAATTAAATCATACGAGAAGCGACATAAATCGAAGTCCACTGGTAAACTACTATGGCTACGTTATAAACCAAATAAGAGTCAAATAAAACCACCAATTTCAACAGACTTTTTTAATGGTTTGGGCTTTGACTTTTAACCATATTTCTAATCAGATGGTAAGCAACCTGGGTTAGCCACATTAAATATCTGTAAATATAAATGTTCTTTTTCCCCATTTATTCCGCCTCTACAATCGTGTAAATAAAACGCCGCTGACAGTCGGGATGGATCGGAACTTCCCGCTTCAAGGGGAATATTGTGGAATAACGCACGGCTCGGAATGGACGGGAATTATATTTTATACGGATAGACGGGCTCTTCCGCGTTGGCATAGATGTTTTAAAGAAGGAAGAGACTAACCACCAGTTTCTAGAACGATGATCAATTTCTATTATATTATATTCTTTACATATGTGTTCGCCTAATCAATACCAACGCACCATCATTGGTAGATTTTAATTTTTCAGCTAATGATCATCCTTAAAAAAAATCATAGAATAATGAAATTGATCGTCATGCTGGAAACCGGAAGATGGTGT
Source organism: Macaria notata (assembly GCA_927399415.1). Lineage (NCBI taxonomy): Eukaryota > Metazoa > Arthropoda > Insecta > Lepidoptera > Geometridae > Macaria > Macaria notata. The sequence continues at coordinate 167,212 of OV656750.1, read as the reverse complement.
TGTTTATCAGTCAAATATATGGTACCTAACACTGTCATTTAACTTTGATATAAAAAGTTTAAGTTAATGTATGCGCTCATAAAGTAAAATGCAAAAAGTACCGCTTTAAGATATGCGGCCATTAATAAAGCGCTATAAAACATCCTTAACAAACACATATTTAATTTCTATTGTGTTTCTATAGGTACTGATCGAAAAACAATTAGTAAATAAACTATTTCCTACGCTCCCTCTACCCGTACAACCTCTGTGGCCAGCTCACAAATTGTAAACCGATTACGTCCCTCCATAACTCCAGTAATTACTGGCAACTATTTTAACAAGTTTTATTGGAACTCTAATTGCTGCGAGTTTTCGCCTACAAAACCACTACGTGGTTGTATCCAATTTGTCGGTTTGTTTGTCTTTTCGGCACGTAGATAGTAATTAACTGCTTATTGTTGCCTCTTTGTGAAGGAATAATAATTATTTATCAATTTACTGAGTTCGATTAGTGATTATTTTGATGAAAGTTTAAGTTAGTGGAGAATATTAGTGTTTCGTGTGTATAATTGTGATTAAAACTTTCAATTGAAATGAAACCAATGGACTGTCTTATCAATTCATATGTATTTTTGCTAAGGTTAGTAAAATGGTGAGTGGTGAATTCTTTTATCTACTTTATTAGAGCTAAAGTATAAAGACAAACAATCGCCGACTACAAAGGAACTTTGGCGCGCTTTGTTTCCACTAATTTACGAAAATCGTAAAAAATACTTGTCGCAATAAAAATCATTAAAAATGGTTTCAATGTAACTTAACCAGCCATTATAAGTTTCCATTTAAGTAATCCTTTATGTATGTATATGAAAGCCACGTACTGAACTCACCCCGGTTATTTAGTATGAAACTTTAACAACAAGACAACACAAACTTGTTTGGTCAGACAACTTCCCATGTCCGTCACGAACATATGTAACTTAGTTTATAGTTACAAGTGCAGCCGGGAGGCATAACTGGTCAACTAGTGACAGATAGAGAGCACGACTAACTTAGTTATACATGGTTAGTGGTAAACAACACATAACCCTTATATTTTTATTTAGGCTCAACATTGGTAATCAAATCGATGCATTTCAATTTAAGTATGAAGTGTGCGTATTTCGTAGGACATGGTAAGATATGTATTTGTTGTCTAGTTTAAAAAAACCTTTCTTATTGCTATTTTTGACATGAAAGCTTAGACACCAGAGTCTATTTAGCATTATATAATTTGTGTTTGACAATTAAACTTTATTGGGTCAATGACAGATAATATTAGTTAGTTACTAGTGACCCTGTATTCCACTGGACACAAGTTTGGCCAAGTTGTGTGTCACATCATTTGTGGTATTCAGACAACTTATAGGCTGTGATAAAGTATAATTCTGGGGATAATATTGCTATTGATGATGGTTAATAGCTGAGAAATAATGCGAGATTGGACCAGACTAATTTGAGATAATTGTTAATTGTTACGTGTTACTTAATATGGGTAGAAGTAACTTAGTGGTATAATATTTATAATGACAAGGAAAATTACAATAAAGACATTTTAATCTACGTACAATTTATCGTACATCAAGACTCAAGAGCCAAAATATGAAGAAAATCAAATTTAAATTCGTTTAGAGTAGAAATTGTAGACTGCTATGAAACCTACTATTAAATAAACAACAGAGACAAAATGTTCGCTACTACGCTATCTTTCTATCTTATTTTTTTTCTGTGAGACGTTATATTCATGTAGCGATAAGTCCAACACTTACACAATCCCTCACAAACAAACAAGGGAACTATCTTAAGGGAACTCACCTGGTAGGATTATTCTCATCGTCCCTGAGCCACCAGGCGCGCGCGGGCGGGTTGGCGTCCACGTCGCACCTCAGCGCGGCCGCGCCGCCAGCCGCCAGCGACACACCGAACCCGGGCCAGCGGGATATCACAAAGGAGGGCGGGTCTGCGGGAGAAAGATAGATTAGTTTTTTAAGTTGAATCATATCAAACAAAGATATGAAAAACATATGACACTTTCATGATCCTAACCTATATAATATTATGTATCTTTTCATAGATATTTTCCAGGCATATTACATCCGAGACCGTCACAGTGCTCAGTGTCAGGGTGGCTGCAGGCAAACGTAAGTGTTTATAGCGATTGAAATGAAATGAATAAAATGAAATCATTTATTGCCAACATGTCAAGTCACATTCACAACCTTAATAAATAAAATTAGGGGGAATCACATTCAATTTTTATACTAAATAAATTTGGAAACAAATAATAATCAATAATTCTTAAATCAACATTAGTTCATTCATTGCAATAGAATTATGTTGTCAGCTGTAAAAGGGCATCGCCAATTTGTATAATTTAAAAAGGTAATTGAGTTTTTAAAATAAGAAATAATCACAACAATAAGAATTATATATATTATATTATATTTTATTGAGTTATAAAGGGTTAATTGTGTGATCAGTATCATCAGCATATATTTTATGTGCATTAAACCTAGTCATTACTATTTTTCTATCAACACATTTCACTAAACTAAAATACCAGTTTAATAAAATGATCATTCAAAGAATTCAATTTACAAAACGCCACTGCTATTCTTCAAACAAAACATTCACAATTTCCCAGTAACATCGTAACGAAACAGACACCGCCTCCCCGAAGCCTACTAAAAATATCATTCCGGCGTCAAGAGACCAACTGCGGTTCAAATCAGCTTATCCCAGTGAAAAATTCTTCCTTCAAACAGCGACAGGCGAGGGAGTCCCGCAAGGCGCTCCCTCGGGACCTCTGTTCTATCTCACACACACCAATGATCTATCGACACACTCCTTGAATGTAAATTATCTCAAACATGATTTACGTCCCGACTCGCGCGCTCTGATTTACATACGTTTTATGAATACGCTAATGGGAACGTAGATAGTTGTTACCTTTGATATTCAGAGCGGATGCGTGCGCTAATTTAACTTGTTATAAGTTCGGGAGTTGTGTTTATCTTGGCGTGTGGACTTAATCCTGAGACGGTTGGGTGGGTTTAGTAATTTGGGACTGAGGGACGGCGGGATAAATAGGACCCGGATTACTGGATTTGTGGTAATGAATCTGTGTTTTTTTTAATACTCACGTATCTTGTGAAAGTAATAATCAGTGATTGTTCATATTTTTTTAGGCATACAAACATGCATTATTATTAAAAGTTTTACTCAGTTCCAAATAAAAATGTAGGTACTGTTTAGAATTTAAGGAATTGTACAATCTTCTTGTTATCTTGTGTGACGTTACCAAGCTTTTGCTTAGCATTGCTATCACTGACCTCCATCAGTACCTACAGGTACTTGTACTGATGGAAATCAGTGATTGCTATAGATATATGACGCTGTGTGAAACACCATAATTTTTATTTATTTATTTTATTTAGGACTTACAAGTGACATGTATCTCCAGCTTAGCAGTGAGTACATCAAAGGCCTCCTCTCCCTCCGGTGTCGCAGTGGGCAGTACTGCCGGGCGACGTTGTTTGCCTTCGCACTGCAGCGTGGCGTTGTGCAGCTCGCGCGCTGCTGTTATAACTGCGTTGGAGGTTGATACTCCTTCTGTTGAAGGAAACAGAAATTTAGAATGTTAACGGCAACTTGACTCGATTCGCATTCCACGAGCGCTAGATGGGGCTAATTTTAAAACGTGCTTTTGATAAATGTCTACAAAATCATAGCAGTTCCACTATTGAATGTCTGGAGGCGAGTTTGTCCTCTCATTCATCGTTATATATTTCATTGAATCCACGTACATTTTATTAAGCTATGTTTCCTGCGAACTACAATGCAGGGGTCTTCAAATCTAGAGTTAATAGGTATCTTCCAGGTAAGCGTGCTACACCCTAGTCTGCAGCAATGCTTAACATCAGACAGGCTGTGGTAAAACATAAACCAATCCCACGTAAAAAATCAACTTTTACAACAACTAGTTAAGTCTCACCTATGGAGTAGTTGGTAGTGTGTATCCTCAAGTAGGGCCGGTGGTCCAGGGTGGGCTCCGTGGCCAGCAGCCGCCACGACAGCTCCGGGGGAGGGACGCCGCCTGCAGGGAGCATGCTTGATTATAATATCAGAGACAAGTGGTATTGGCTGGATCGTCACTCTTCCTAACTAAAGGAAGCAAAAGTATACGAAAAAAGTTGCTGTATCTGTTCGAGGCTTTGGGATCCCATAATTTTGCCATTTATTGCAGTATTTTAATATTTTGTTCACTCTTTATGTTAGGCTCGTTCTTATAATTCAAATAAACCAAATTATGACATGGAAAGGTCTACAGCCACTTTTGTCTGTCAACCACCAGGTAAAGGGAGCGGTGTACCATTGGGTGGACATTGGACATACTGTGTACGTACCCTCTGCGACACATGTGACATCTAGCTCTGTGTTGTCTCTGACAGGAACCCACGTGTTTCCTGCGTCGAGGCGCCGCCCATCCACTGCCAGGTACACCGAGCGGACTGGTTCTGTGATAAAAAAAAAACTATTGATTACAAGTTTCACCAAAATCCATTCATAATTTATGGCCTTAAAACGAAAACTAATAACCGACGAAATTTGGTCAAGTCCGACCAATTGGATGGCTCCAAATAAGCAAGGATACGGCAGGACGACAATGGTATAGGTATATTGGAAGTTCCAAAGACCCGCAGGGCGCTCCCTGCGCACGCTTTCACCTTGTACATACTACAGCAGAGTAGTGGAACTCCCTGCCTGACTCCCTGTTACCTCCCCAAGTAGTATGTATAAACCAGCGATCCTTAAAGCGAGGAGTGACTCGGTCTTTATTGGATAAACACGCTCCTCCTTATACCGTAAATAAGTAATTTCGAAAGTTCTGGATTCTGGTATTAAACCATACGTTGTCATACTTTGTCAAGTAACTAGGTAATTTTCAGTTTTAAAGGAGTAAAATAAGTAAGTTCGTATGAGAGAGGCCATCTTTAGTGTCAGAGTTTTCAAGCCACCATAAGGGCTTATGGTATGGCTTAACGACTGGAACAAAAAAGGTACTGGTACCGTATATGAGCAGGTGTACAGGAGTCCCAGTACTAGCTCCGGCTGCGCACCGCCAGGCGCCTGCATCTGACCTAGTGGCTCGCCCCACCACCGCCGCGGTGTCCTCGCGCCAAGCTCCCTCGCCCGGGGCGGACGGGAGGCTCAGCAGCTGGAAGACAACATAACATCAGATTGTTTTATTCGTGAGAAGGAGCCTACGTTGCAATCAAACAACCATTGTATCAAGACTGTCGTTCATTCAGGGTAGATGAATAACTACACTTTATGTGTACTCAGCATATGTGGGTACACTAATAATTATATTGACATCTGTCAATTAAGACTTTAAGACTTCTTTCTTCCTTTACTTTCTTTAAGACTACTGTCTTTTCGCTTAAGATGTATACAATTTCTTAATTTAAATATCCAGTTCAAACCGACCAAAAATACATATAAACAAACATAAACCGCAGTACATTTGTGTGAATATTATTGCATTAAGATTACTTTCTGAGTACCACACATTATCATATACTTACAGCTACTTATTGATATAGACATAATTTTGACACAGTGTATGTACTCATATCTATGCATCACATAAGTACTTATATATGTTTAAATATAATATCATCCCAAAACACTTACCTAGATTTTTAGTTAACTCAACAATTCTATACAATTTTATAGACACAGAAGTTATGAATACTATGCACACATCTATTACATTCCTAATTCTCCTATTGTAATCATACTAAAGTCCTAATCGCATCAGAACCTACTTATTACTTTTTTTTTCTCCCTTCCCCTCCGTACAACGATTTGTTACCGACACAGTACATAATATTATCAACATTTCATAGAACTCATGAATTAAACCTATCTTACTGATATACAGTCACCCTTACCATAACTTGTTGGTTGCATTGTGTGCTCCACTTGAATCTTGATATCTTAGCCACTTAGTAACAAGGAATCTTATTCATACACAATTGGTTTAAACACTATTGTTATACAAGTTAAAAACATAACGCTATATTATTTACATAAAAAACTATACCATTTTATCAGTATTGATTCATACACACACCTTTAACAGTTATGAAAGTATTGTCTTACTTTATAGAACAAAAATTACAGTTGCACTGAATCTAGTTCTGATAGATTGATATGCTACATATGTACACAAGTTAACATACATATTCTGCTATTTTGAAGCTGGTGGCCTATTACACAGATATACATACACTTTTGGTGACATTTAACTGACTACATAACTGTTTCCACTAACTTAATGATTAGGTAATTAGGTACCTACTACATTTGTTCAACTTGAACTAAACAGCCGACGGATTGTAAACAAACATTATTTTATGGATACTTATATTGATTTCAATTTTTGTTTGCACTGACCTATTTGATGGCTATCACTTGACGGCACAGTAGGAAATTTTATGCCAAAAGCACGCATCCAATCACGACCCCTTATTACACTGTCGTACTCACTATCAATAACTACTAATGTAACCCATTCACAGTTTTATTATTACATGTTGCACGACACTTGATCTCACCTAGTGGCTTGATGTTTTGACCATTATACTTAAATCAAATCAAATCATTTATTTTGCGAATATGCACAAATTGTCAGATAACAGCAGATTGAATGCTAAATGGTAGGTACATACATATTCTGCCTCACGGCAAGCAAAACTTACATTTCAAATTACACTTACACTCTCAACTTATTTGAGCGCGGGCATAACTTGACGTGACTATAATGTTTACGATACATACGTTTGCTTATGATGGTGACACCCTCAGGTGACACCTGATCCAGTGTCGCCCTCCATCGTGATGGGGACGTCGTTGACTGCGACTGGCACCATCCAGCGCTCGTCTGCCTCCTCGCTCACCGCGTACACGCAATCGTCTTCCTCCTCTCCCCCACTCGACGCCAGGGAACTCAGGTCGTCAGCTTCTATATTTCTCACATCGCCGTATCGCCGTTGCTTGCACATCCTCGCTATGTGTCCCGTAGCTCTGCACACAAAACATGTGCCGCCATAACACCGCTGCCATGCGCCTGCTGGTGGCCAGCCTCGCTGCCGCCACCGTACCTGCGGCTAGCTCTGCCGCCGTACTCGTTAGTAATTCCGCCGCCGTGTTGGCGACTATCTCCGCCGCCGTACCCGCGGTGCCCGCGGCTCGCACCGCCACAGTGCGTGCTCGCCGGGCGGCCGGCGCCGCTGCTCCCGGAGCTTGCTTCACGCGCGCTCTGGCCGCTGCTCCCGGACCTTGCTTCACGCGCGCTCTGCCCACCGCTCCGGGCGCTAGCGCGAGCTCGAGCGCCCGGTCAAACGATAAACTCATTACCATTAGCAAGTGTTGTCTGATTTTTTCCCTTTGCAGACCATGCACAAATTGATCCCGTAGGTTCTCTTGCAATATATCGAACGTTACGAACGCGCAAGTTTTACTCAATTTTTTCAACTGAGCAAGATATTCCTACACAGTCTGCGACTCGGTTTGCTTGCACGCCCTGAATATCATCCGTTCGGTGATAATGGAACGCTTCGGGGCCAAATGATCGTCTACCAACTTCATCAACGCCTCAAACTTCACATTCTCAGGCTTCTCCGGGAAACACAAATCTATGATGAGGTCTAGCAGCTCTGTCCCGACCACAGCCACAAGATACTTGGAGTACTCGCCGGGTTTCACGTCGTTGATCTCGAGCAGCACCCGCACGCGAGCGACGTAGGTGGACCACCGGTCCACACTCAACCTGAACTCTGGAATCTCGTGGAGATTCATTATTCTCGAGTGTCAATACTTGATTGTACACGCACTTATTCACTTTACTGGTCCGAAAACACCTCGTCGCCAATGTTTTATTCGTGAGAAGGAGCCTACGTTGCAATCAAACAACCATTGTATCAAGACTGTCGTTCATTCAGGGTAGATGAATAACTACACTTTACGTGTACTCAGCGTATGTGGGTACACTAATAATAATATTGACATCTGTCAATTACATACACACCACAGATGAGCCCGTGAGAGCACTTTGGTCAACTTCATAGTGCGCGCGACACTATGAAGTTGACCAGCACTTAGTTGGTATCCTGGCTTGACCTGCAGCTTCATGTCTTTCCAGCATAACAGCGACCAGCATTATTAATGAAGAACTACAAAGAACAAGACTAGTACGAATAAGTGTGCCTACCTCATTATCCTTGTACCAGCGCACGTTGGTGACGTTGTGTAGGTCGCACGGGATGCGCGCGCGAGCGTGCGCGTCTACCAGCAGCTCACGCGCGTGACGCGGGACCTGGTGGAATAACACTGTTAGCAAAATTTATGGTGGTGTTGTAAATCGATTCTTATTGGGTATGCACGCTCCATCTTAGGCCACAGCTATTACTTATCATCAGGTTAACACAAGTGTTTTGGTTTAAAAAAAGGTAGCTTTGTTTGTGAGTCAGTTCTATTCCATTACTGAAAATACTCCACTTTGATACCTTTGACCACGGTATCACTTGAGCAGTTGGTGATTTGCTGATCTACTGCCTGACCCGAATAATAATGTATTTTCTTTCAAAATGTAAAATCTAATTAGATCAAACTAGGTGTTTAATCACTAACCTGGTCTTTAGGCGGTTGTTTGTAAGGTGCATGGTTGGTACGCGAGCGCGCCGCCGCGCCGCGAATGACGAAAGTGTCGAGTCGGCTGGAGGCGCGCGGGCCGGGCGCCGCGCCGGCGTCGCCGATGGCGTCTCGGACCGCGCCGCGGATGTTCAGGATCGTGTCGCCTGTCTTTACTCGACGGTTGTCGGTGGATGACTGAAGAAATATCATAAAGATAAACAAAGTTTCAAGTGAACCAGTTCAACGGAGGAGTCAGGACTCTCAGTAATGAGGGATACGACTCAAAGGGGGAAGGTACTAAATCTCTAGTATAGAAATGGTTACTTTGTGATTATAAATGTTATTAAATGACAAATTGACGGTGCCTATTAAGGTATTCGTTTTTTTACAAGAAATTGGTTTGCACTTGACCGTAATTCGGTTAATTTTATTTATAGCCTAGTGCTAAATGCTAACCATATTTAAGTACTAAAAGTTAGGATCATATCATACCATAAAATTTTCAGACATTTTGGTACAAACAAACAGTAACAATTTCCACTAAACTACAAAACTATTCCCTCCAATTATCAAAGTTATTCACAACACGTCAGTTCTGCTTCCACTTGACGTCTGTATTGCACTTTGCATTGAGTTAGTGAAACTCGGCAACACCAGGGCCGGCCACACTGATAGTAATATAATTATATATGACTAATCACAGTCAGGCATTTCACTATAAAGCGACACCCGGTCAAATTGTAAGGTGGTCTAAGATAATACATAGCTATGGTGTATTGTTACTATGGATATCCAGACATTTTACTATCAGACCACTGAAGTATAATTATACTCGTAACTCTGTAGCCCAAGAAAATGCCTGAATCTTAGACAAGGGTGCCAGAAATATCGTAAAAATAATAATACAAAATTTTAGTGTGTAGTAAATTGAAGCTCTGCAAACCTATCTAGGATTTCTGATAATATACCTTCCTAAGTAGAAAACATCGTTCTGTATGGAAAAATGGAATTACTAACAAATTTTACAATGACAACCTTAGGTATCTTCTTGAGCCATATTTAGGGACACACATACCAAAAACTTTTTTAAGCATATCAGGAATAACTCTATAGTCCATTTATGTTCTATGGTCCCCAGTAGCTTAGTTGCACTACCACGTTGTATAAATACCCCTCCGGGGGATGAAACCGGCGGGCGGGAGTACAAGAGGGGTATAATTTGATTTAGATCCATCTGCAATGGACGGCCGACTGTCTGTCATTGAGTTATACAGAGCCAGGGAGTTTCGGAATTATTTGAACTGGATGTGTGAAACTTTTTTTGGTTTTAATCCAATCCAAAAAAGAATATCACGGATAAAACAAAATTAAATGAAACTTGTACCCTCATTTATCTATGAACATAGTCTTGAAGTCAAATTTCTTAACTTCAGTGGGTCGTGACTCAGTTTTCTTAGGCAAATACACCGTGGTAGCAAGTCACATCCTTGCATGGAAATTAAATGTTTCGGGAAAACACACACATACGAAATTTAACACTCATGTTTGGAAGATCTAAATGACTATACTTAAAATGTAACTTATTTTAACAATTAACCACTTTTCTAACAAGTCTTTCAGTGTTGTAAATTTTTATTTTTAAATTAGTTAAATAATTATTATCCTTACCTTAGAAGATTTCTCCCATTCTTGTCCACTACTCCGCTTGTCTCTTTGTACGTTTGTTTCATCGTCAGTCTCAACGTTCCTCACTTCTGTAGGTCGCCCCTCTAAATTGGACTCTATATCATTGCTGTTAAGTTCACTTTTATCTTGTACAATATCTGTCACTTTAGTCAAATTGGACTCTAATCCGTCGTTGTAAAATTCATTATCGCGCGCTTCTAGAGTGTTCAAAGGGGTTTTGTCTTGTAAAATAGATTCTAAGTCGATGTCGTAAGGCTCAATTTCTTTCAAATCGATATTCGCATTCGTTTGTTCTAGATTTGACGGTATGTAGAGTTCAGATTCTGGTTCTAAATTGGAGAAGTCTTGTTGTGTTCTAGGGATAGTCGCCTCTATGTCTGTGTGATAAGCTTGAGTTTCATGTGTTTCGTGTTGTAGTGGGGGGTAGAGGGGAGCGTCGCGGAGCAGGTCTGCGTCGGGGGGTGCGGGGGGAGGGGCGCGCTCCGAGCTGCTCCACTCGCAGCAAACTGGACCTGGAGACAAGGGAGAAGCAACCTTAAACATGGGTATCTAAGGTAGACTTTGGTATAGCAAGTAATGCATTGTGGCGCAGGAGTTCATTGCACAGCTTATAAAGAACAAAAACATAAAAACCAGCACAGATAGACTTTGTAAAATACTTATTGCTCATTCTATTCAGTCATCAAGGTATTTGTGTAATTTGGATTGTCATTCAATTTCCCGATAATACTTCTCACATTCCAATACACAACTAAATACCAATAGGTGCACAATACAAACAAATTCATTACATATCAAATTGCTTGTAATAAAAATAGGATATTATCTACATCAATGTAAAGTAGACTAATACGATATTTAAATACTTATAGTGAAACTTGCTACCTACATTTTTAGCATTATTTCGTACCACGTTACCTACGTTTTACGTTCACAAAACAAGTCATAATAAACTTCCAAACTCAAGGAAAGTTATGAAAAAGTTGTAAAAACAAACCTAATTCGAGCTTAACACCGATAACAAACGAAATGAAATGAAAAATAACAGATGTTTGTATAAGTTGCAGTTGCCAAAAATTTGCGATTTTTCTCCCAAACAAGCGATATTTTGTAATTCGCGAAGAAAAGAGGGTAGTCGAGGAAATTGTGTTACGAAGCTAATAAACTGGTGCGGGCTCCTGATTGGTGTTGTTGGAAACAGATTTACGGTGTGCTTGAAGGGATTACTTACTACGACACCCATGATGGTATTGGTATTATTTTTGTCTTAATTTTAGGGTTCAATAATGGCAAAAAGATCTTCATTAGAAAGAAATAAGAAAGAATGAAATATTTTTATTGAGACACACAAACTTAAACTTACCTACTTACTATACTTACATGCTAAGATTTTATTACTGTTACATATATCTGATTTGCTAAAAGTAGACATAAAGGACACGTATGTATCTCGCATTTACATAATAATCGTGTTACTTTTAAGCTCTAATAAAGAGTTTACCAGTCCCACAAATAACTACACACATAACTTAAAAAAATAAGTAGTAATTGGGGTCGGATTCAAACCGAAGTTCGCCAGAATATTAACCAGACCGACAGCCACTGAGCCACACTGGCTTTAGAACTATCCATGTCATTTCAAAATGATCGATTAACCAATAGTTGATTGATGTTTGAACAGAACGTGGTGTAAAATATTATTAAACTTTTAAAACATCACAAACAATCAACATGTCAGCTTCAAAATAGAATATCATTGGCTTCAGATTACAACGTTAATTATCTTTGGTAATTTGACAGTTTATTTGATCTGAAAGTAGACAAACAAATTTGGAACAACAAGAACGAATTTAATATTTCAAAGTTTTAGATTAATAGTAAAAGCATATTTTATGTACCCAACAGTAGGCACCCAAGTTACAGCGGCAAAAAACATAATACCAGCATCTCTTGAAGAGTGATAATGGTACTTCCAAGGATATCGGGGAATTTGATAACTCATCTTCAAGTTTTTGATTTGATCGCGTCGTTTTAAACTTTGTGGCAGCGAACCATTTTCTCGTAAATAGCTGTCAACGAATTATTTTGCTGACGAAGGCGAAATAAAAAAAACTCCTAAAAGCTTCATATTTCAGTATGAGTAAGTTAAGTTTTAATTTAATGGTTAAACGAACTTACCTGTAAGTGAAGTTCTACCATAATTATACGAAGCTTAACTCTTTCTAATAATTTAGTGTATACACATCCATATGGAATTGCCGGACAAATAGATGTTAATATTCCTAATAACTGTGAGTACTCCCTAATCTTACAATTTGATATTCTTTTGAATTTTCTAATATTTTTCAAATTAGTACTCTGTTTCTCTTCTGGTACTGATAGTGACATAGTGACTGAATCTAATTTGAAGCCTAGATATCTGCAGGTCTTTTGTGGAGTAAGCAGGCTTTTTTCATAATTTACACTGAAGCCTAGATTTTCAAATAACTCACAAGCCAGTCTTGTGTTTCGTTTACAATGCTCTCTTGATGAATCAAAGAAAATGGTATCATCTAAGTAGTTTGTTAAAATTATATCTCTTGTTCTAAGATATGTACATATAGGTTTCATAATTTTAGTGAACACATATGGTGCTGTACATAGGCCAAAGGGAATACAGTTAAACTCAGTTAAATATTTTCTTGATTCTTTATCTACTGCTAAACTGAAGTATGCATCCTTTAAATCAATCTTTGTCATGAAAGTATGTTGAGAAATTAATTTACAAGCTGTTCTTATATCGTCTAACTGAAAATGGTCTGTATCTATGTATTTATTCAATTTCTTTAAATTTAAAATAAACCTGTACGTTCCATTTGGTTTTGGAATAGCAAAAAATAAATTGACCTTCAGTCTCCATTCAATGTGAGATTGCACCCAGGTGCAATAATTTCTTAATTTCTATACAAATAATTTCCTTTTCTTTCTCTGACCATGTCTGTCTAGGTGTTTCACATGGCGGTGGGGTAGAACTAAAGGGCCCTCAATCTGGTAGCCCTCAATCCAATTTAATATCACAGGGTCATTTGTGATGTCTTTACATTTATGAATAAAATATTTTGTATTTCAAGCATATACCTCTAATAACGGCACTGTTTGTGATGATAAAATTGCTTATGTTGTGCAGGTCTCTTCTTGGCTCTCTGGACTTGCTGGGTTCTCTGGGCTTGCTGTGGTCTGTGGGCTTGCTGAGTTCCCTGGGCTGGCTTCTTGACAGGAGTAGGCCCGCTGCGGTACAGCTGTGGTGGCAGCGGGCTCTTCCAGTTTTCCTTGGATCTTAATTTAGATTGTACTGCAGCTGACCTTTGAATTGCTTGAGCCGCCTTGAGCTTTTCAGCATATTTTTTTCCAAACAGCAATTTGCTTTGCAGTCTTTCATTGTTTCCTTTACTACTTCAGGAGATCCCGCTGCCACAAAGAATCTTCATGAAGCTGTATCTTGGTGGTAGACTTCTGCCGCCAGCTTAGCCGAATCGTTTAGCTGTTCCACCTTACTATACTTATGTCACCTTTCATTACACTTGTCAGTGCTTTCCCCAGTGCAGTTAGTAGCTTTCCTACTAAGACCTGTCTGAAAGTTATTCTCTTGTCTCTCTTCAAGGTTGTCTCTGAAAGAGATGCTGCCATATCTGGGTTTATGACAGGTGGAACTGCACTAGGGAAGTTACCTGGTGTGGGATATTTTTTTATCAGTGACTCCCTGGCCTCTTTTCCAAGCCCCTCTTGCAATATATTTGTCCACCTGGTTGCTAGGTGACTTTGAATATCTTCTCCTATAACCTCGATGACTTCTCCTTCCTTCCCTAATGCCGCAAAAATTTCTTCAGGAATGTCCATTTCTAAAAAGAAGAATAATTTATATGTTGAGATTTAGTCTCAAAACTTGACATTGGATTAGCTGCTTGTGTTAGCCTTATGAAGAGAAATACAAATATGTCTATCCGCAATGTGATAGCGCTTAACTTTTTAATATGTATGGAAAGGGGTCTACCCGCTTGTGGTAGCGCATAATTATCCATGTAACCATTAACATAAACCTGTATGTTCATAGTTGGATCTGGTTCTATCCATCCGTTTGAAGTACTATATTAGTTCATACCTGTAAGTTCATGATCATCAGGTGTGATCTGCTGCGGGGCCTGAGGCAACTGAGACGGCGGCGGCGTGGGCGGCGGCGGCGGTGTTGGTGGCGTTAACGCTCGTGAAGGCGTTGGGGTTGCTGGCGGAGTCGCCTTCCCCGACGCCGTTGAAGTGCCGCGTTTTTCCTTCTTCCGTTTTAGTTTTCTTTCCAATCTTTTAATTCTTCTTCTTAAATCATCTTCTTCCGACCCTGATCTTGATCGAGAACGTCGTTTCCCCATCTTTCCTTCTTAAATACGCTTTCATTTTCACTTTAACTCAAACCGGATAAATAAACGAATATGTGTGGGACGCGCGAAGAGCGTCCTGGACGCCGTGCCGAGCGGTCGCTTTCGGGAAATATCAGTAGAGCCTCGTAAATACAATTGATCCGTTAAACAATGGGCGCAACATCTGCCAGCGGCTGGCACAATCGCTGCGAACAAAGCTTGACGGTCCCTAGCGTAGGTAAATTCTCTGGCCCGCGAAAAGTGCCTAACAACCAGGTGCCGTGCAACGCGTGTGTGTAATCTTTACATGTATCGTATCAGTGTGGGACAACCAGTGTAAGTGACCCGCGCCATTGGCATCAGAGGCCACCGATAACAGCGGTGACAGCGCCCGGCGCGGGGTAGCGCACTCCAGCAAAAGGAAAACTCGGTGAGCTTGTTCCATATTAGTCGCACGCGGTCTAAACCCCTTTTCTCCTGTCTCTCCTACCTCAACATCCTAGGATGTTGACTGGACGTCTGCCACGAGGGACAGGTCTGTACTCAAGCAGCCCACATCAGCAACCAACACCGTATATAGGGCGCCATATACTAAGTACTAAACCGATTGCATTAGCTAGACCTTACTATACCATTCCTAGCTCCACAAACAGTGCGGTTACTACTACCAATTACGCTAAACTAACTTAGAATACGACATATCACTTAGATAACTAGAGCAAATAATGCCAGGTAGAATAAATTAGATTGTACCATAGCAAGTCCACCTACTCTCAACTACGTTAGATCACGCAAACCTCCAGTAATACTTCGTTGCTGCTATTCCCCCTAAATAAAATCTTTCGATCTGGCAAAGCTCAGACAATCTGGCCAAAACATCTTGACTTCAATTGGTCCTAAAAGCAATTTCTACCATCTCTAATTACTCTTTTAGGACTTAGGATCCCGACCTAGGGCATGCTAAATCCACCAGGATAGACTAGATTACGCGATCCCATACCACGGCTGTAATTACTCGTAACGAATGCGTAAACACTGGCTGTTGTAAGTAGATATAATATACATCGGGATTCCCTAAAATTTCCACGATAAATATATAGATAACTACTTACCCTACACTATCTAAAAAGCGGATAGGTTTTAAAGAAAGAAGAAAGAAAGAAAGAAAACATCTATTGTTTATTTATTTTACAGTTGTAGACTTTTGTAACAACAAAAGAACCCCCAGAAATAACCCACATACAAAAAAAAGCAGGTAAACCCCGCCATAAGACAATCTACTTTCCCAAAGCAAACAAAAAAGCCTAAATACGAATTATACTTAAATACAAAAACTACGCACATCTGCAGGTCCGTTTGGACAATAACCTAAGACATAACCAAATAGAAATATTACTTAAACAACAGCTATTCATTCCCAAAACAAACACGAAACGTAAAACTAAACAATAAATCAGAACATTAACAATAGGTTCAGCTAAAAACCACCCGCAAATTTCCGACACAGCTGCGAGGCACTATGGTCGGGTCATGATCCCTTTTTTTTATCTCAGTTTTGCTACGTAAAATAAAGCCCAGACGTTTATTTTATACACATAAAACACTTAGTACAAAAAGCGTAGGTTTTTCGTTGACTATAATCGTTGTAAAACCTGATAAATAGCTTGATATTTGATAAATAGTTGTAGTTCACCAGTACCGCTATAACTTACATGTATTTTTTTAGTACCAAAATAATGGTAGGTAGGTACGATTCCAAATAATTAGCCCTAACTCACCTGGACACCACGCTAGAACTAAAGTAACGAACTTCGCCTGCCGCCGGACGAAAGGGTTCGTTAAGATCCCATAGATAGCCTAGGGAAAAACAGCAGATACTAAGTGCAAGTATCCTTACATTCACCTAACAAATGCCCCGTACCTAGAGTTGATAGACGAGACCCAAGTACCCACTCGAGTACTACTTACTCCCCTTCTACGTTAAAGGCAAAGGGGAACTAGTATAGCGCATGATACACCAGTTTTATAATACAAATACGTACATAGTATATAAGCTTCCTTCACAGCCTCGCAACAAACCTCAACAAAAAGGATCACGCGCATACCAGAAAGATATCACGAGCTAGCCACGGCACCCCGTCGTTTGCGATACCATCACGGTAAGGCACAAAACAGATATGGAAATAGGGAACTCTATCGTAAAAATACCAGGAGACGGCAACTGCTTGTATCGCGCTATAGCCCACCAAATTAACGATTTGTATGGCCTTCGACCACCAACACATTCGACGAGACCTCGCACGCCACGTAGAAGAAAACCAAAACGATCCACAAATGTACCTAGCGATCAGAAGTAATCTAGATAGCTCAGCACAAAGCGAACAAATCAGGAACTACATTCTATCACAATACCAAGATGGTACATGGGGCGGCACAGACATACTTATAGCGGCAGCGGAATATTATAGTATTAACGTGAAAATCTTTAAAAAAACCCCGCTACAAGAAACAGTATGCTTCTCTCCTAAGGAACCAAACGATGCCGCAGGTAGCATAGGTCTAATATTTACGGGGAACCACTTTGATTGCTTTGAAAATCACCTAGGAGTAATAAGTACAAACACCACGCAAAATGACCTTAGTCTAACCCTTGGAACTAGCACCCCAGAGGAGATACCAGATGAGTCCGGATACCGACTTGCCCGCCCCAGGCCACACCAAAAAAACAAAAAACAGGTAGTAAATGAAAACATAAACATTGCCACATGGAATATTAGAGGCGCCGCAACGTTGACTAAAAAACGAGAGATCGACGAGTTTCTAGACGGAAAATCTATCCATATTGCCTGCCTACAGGAAACTCACTTAAAATCCGGGACCTACGAATCTAGTCACTATACGTGGCACCTAAGCGGAAACAACAACAAAAGAGGCCTAGCTATTCTCATAAGAAAAAACAGCGGCCTAAGGCTGAACTGGACTAAAGCAAACACAAACAATATGGTTGCTTCAATACATACAAGCAGTGGAGCCTCTCTATTCATTACTACAACGCACTGGTTCAATGCAACGTCATCAGCAGCAAACGACGCGACTCGGCTACTACAACTGACCAAGAACAAACCAGGGAACTCAATAACAATCATACTAGGTGACTTCAACGCCCACATAGGACTCACAGATACACACGAACTTCGCGATAAAAATCAAATAGGCAAAAATCTCTTACACCAAACAAGTAACGACAACGGAGACCTCTTATTAGATCTAATTGCACGGGAAAATCTCCGATTGGACACATCATTCGGCCGGCGCAGCTGTAAAACGACTTGGACGTCGGGGAACAAAACGTCGCAAATAGACCACATAATGACAGATGCCAAAAACAACCAGATTTTTAATTACATCAAAGGCCAAAAAACTATCCTATCTGACCACAGAATCATATGGGGAAACGTAAAGCCCCTCACATTAAATTCCAATAGGGACTCTACGAGACCTCCAATAAGACTAGCCAGGGCCAACGTTGCGAACGAGTTTGACTACAAAACCCTAAACTACGAGATGCTTCAAAGTACCACCACTCGAGAAAAATACCAAGAAACTTTATCAGAGGAAACCAAAAAGAGCAGGAACTGCGAAAACCGAAAAGAGCCGCTATCGTGGGAAGTGATAACAAACGTCATGAAGATGGCGGCCAATAAGACTATCAAATATGAAAGAAGGTACTCTAAGGCTAGAGAAGAAGCAATTACAAACCTACAGAAGGCGAAGTTCCATTATAAGCATCATCCTCAAGATATAGAGGCTAGAAATATACTTAAAGAGTGCCGGCGCCGTTTGCAAGAGACCGAAGCAACGGAAGACCAACAAGAATGCCGCAGTTTTTTCAGCGGTCTAGCAAAAACACACCCATCAAAAAGGATGAGGATCACCTATGACTTCTATAGAAGGCACAAACAGAAGGAAAGAAGACGGGTCAAAAACACATTCATTCCGATTTCCAAGTGGGAAAATGAACTTGACCTTACAGAGGGGTCGTTTACTGACGTACTGAGCGATGAAGACCCGACAGATCTAGGGCAAGAGTCAGAGGACACAAGAACAATCCCTTAGCGACATAGGATCTATTCGACCCACATTAAAGATCCACCTACTACACCCGACGCGGTTATGATTACTCACAATAGAACCAACATTACACAGCGAACGTATTAAGATAGTGCTTGCAAAGCCAAACACTAACAAACCCCAAGATGGGTCAACTCAATAATCAACGAACACCACTTTTTACTAACGCTTATCCCTATCCTTAATAACAACCTTTTCCAAATCGGCGTCTGGCTGCATAGCCGGTCGACTACCATCCCGGAGCGTTAGCACAAAACCACGCTCCAAAACCTTGTGCCCCCTGGTATGCCGGTTTGACCGGAGCAGGCTTGTCCTGGCTGGGTGTGGTACCTATGTTCATGTTCATGTTCATGAATATGTGTGGGACGCGCGAAAATTTTAGCTAACGGTCAAACGCATAGACAATCAAGGAATATGTCTATGGTCTTCAAAAATAAAAGGAACCTTTCAACATAACGTAACATAACCTCTGTTCATTTATTTATTGTTGTATTTACGACTTATGTGATTTATGAATGTTAATTTTTGATATTGACATCCTTGTACCTACTGTCGGTAATATAATAATTCGCTTACCATTTATGGTTTCATCACTCGGAGGAAATATCACAATGGAGCCGAAATAAGCTAGTATACCCGAAAGGGACGACGACAAATCTCAGGGCTGCCAGAGTCATAAAAATTCCCCTACTTTTGTTCATACTTACACATACACACGTACCAAAGTTGTACGTAATCATTAGTATCACCTAAAAAAGGGACTCAAATAATAATGACACACACAGTACCTATGTCGATAAAATTTATGTAGGAATAAATTATACTCAGAAGGATTTGTAAACAAAATACATATTTATTTCAAGGAAAACTTTTTACATAGAAATACAAAGAATATAGCAATAAGCAACTGCTAAAATAATTTGTTGATTAATTTTCTGGATTAAAGTAAGAATATTAAAAAAACTACTTTAACATACCTACAAATTTACAAAAAATACTTAACTAAAACTGTACGAAATTTTCGAATACGAAATTTTCCTTTGGAATATCTAAATTCATATATTTATTTTATTATGTACTCACAACTTTAATCAATGGAGTCAATTGTCTGGACGTGAATGGGACCTTCATCCTAACAGGAGACGTACACGTCTCCATTTGAGCAACATCATATTTCAGCGCAGCCTAGATTATTACGAGTAGAAAATTAAATTATTAGTATAGATCCCTTCAATTTTAATTTTAATAACGTGGGTAATTAAGACATTTGAATCAAAATATTATATTTATATTTGAAAAAACTTACGAAACAAATTTTACTAAATTACTTAATTTCAATTAATAAAAAATATATTTATCACCTTTGTCTCATTTTCATTAATATACAGTGTGGGTACAGCAGATATTAAATAAAAAATCTGTTATTTGGAGTTTTTCTCAAACTGTTTTGGTCAAAATGTCGCCCTGTTGCATGAATCCATATTTGACGAACGCCTGGATCCATCGGAAATCTTTATAAATAAAAACAATTATAAATATACAATACAATATAGCTTTATTGCACACCAAAAATAAATTACGATATGAAATGAACTTAAACTATAAATGAATGCGCAAGTGGGCGGCCTTATCACCTTGAGTGATCTCTTCCAGGCAATCTTAGCAAGAAATCGGTGACTGAAATCGGTTTGGTCGGTGGTGTGCAAATAAATAAATAATACTTAGGTACTTACAAATAAAACCTATAACTAAACAGAGAAAATCAAAAATATTATTATGTGGTAATATAAATTTAATAAATTAATTGTTTATTTTATCTTTATTGTAATGCTTTTTTGCAGAGTGATATATGTTGCTTTGTCTATTTCGACTCAAACCATCTTTATAAAAAAATATCTTGCCTTAATTTCTTGGGTCAAATACCAAGACGAAACTGGTATTACCAAAAAACGCATAACCCGATCAAATTCAAAATACTGCTAAATGACAACTATGTTTGACAAACGCTTTGCGAGTAAAATAGTTTACTATACTTTAAATTTAGCCGAGTAATTTCATAAAAACAATTCATGTTTTTAGTCTTAATTTACTATTTATGACCCATATAAATAGCGTTTCAATAAAGCAGGGCTCTCATTGCTCCTAAATTATTCGTAATCAAGTCACATTGTCGTAAAAATATCGTACTTACGTATGAAAGGATATATTTTCTTCTTTGCGTTCACTACGGCTTTTACAGCCTTTTAAATAAGAAATCACCATGTTCTATGAAATTTTCTCTAATAATTCACTCGATAAATCAAGTTTTTTCACACTTAGCACTCGTTATCACCAAATAAAAGCAAAAAATATTTTTCACGCAACTGCCATGTTTGTGCCAACTGTTGCGCCCAACGAATCAAAAAGTGAAATTTAGACAAGGACATAATGCTAAGCCTGTCTCTTTCGCTCTTAGGTTTTCTTGGTATAGTTGTCCCGCACGCTCATTGCTTGACGGTGTCATTACAACTCCGTTGATGGATGCTCGAAGTTTCATCACCTTGATAGTCTTGATACCAAGATCGAAGCCGGTGTTTTGATGTTGTAAACTATCACCACACCTAATTCTTAGTATCACACATATATATTTAAGCTTGGCATGTGGTAAACTTGTTTTGAATGTAAATATATTGTAAATTATCATTTTATTGATAATTATCTAAATTAGTTTTAACAAAAAGCAATATGACGGCGTTTGCACAAAAACACATAATGACATTGACAGATGCGTTTGGTTGGTTGGATACTCCTGCGTTCTTCTTTTTTTTTTAGGCTTTGAAACATTGTGATGGCAGTACGCATAAATGCATATACCTACTACACAGTAAAACCGTCTTGGACAGGGAGAGAGTATAATTGCAATAGTATCTGTACATATAATAAAGCTGAAGAGGGTCGAAATTCTGAACAATGATGATATTTAAGAAATACATGATTGGGTCTTGAATTGGTAGCAGAACACGTTCTAACCATTTCTAGATTTTTTTTCGATTCGATTTCTAGAAAATTTGTCTGTTATATATTTGTCTGTTATCTATATATCTGTGTCTCTGTTAATTTAAACGCTCATCACGCAAAAAAACGGCGAACGAATCATCATGATTTTTGGTATGCAGGTAGTATGAGGTCTTAGAAGTGTGACAGGCCACTTTTTGTCCTGAAATAATGCGAGCGAAGCCGCACTAATAAATAAACAGGTGTCCACTAATAAATAAATATGAAGTGAAATGGAATGAAAACGGCTCTTGAATGTCTACCAAAGTACACCTTTAAATTTAACATAAAATGGCCAGTTACGTTTTCATTCTATACATTACAAATTAACCGTATGTTTGTGATATAAATCTCTGCCACAGTTGTTGCGAGCAAACCCGCGGCCGCGTGCTACATGTTGCATATATTTATATAATTATGACGTCACGTGTCGGGTTGTGTTTATCATTTAATGTTGGCCCGAAGTGCGGGGCGGCAGAGGTAGCGGAAATAGCAAAATCAAGCCTATGCATTAAATATCTTTGATACGAAGTGTCAAAGCAAACCATAACCTGTAGGTATATATTGATATAAGCTCCAAGTGTGTTTGTAAATTTTTTCGTTTCTCTTACTTAACGCAACGCAACGAAAAATCTTTGTAATTTTCGACATGTGGGGTGTGAAGAGTGACATAATCCACTAGTTTATTTCTTCATTTATGAATTGTTTATTTACTTATACTACACCACAGACATCGTGATCAACACGGAACATAGTTTCAGTTGGATAGAACTGGCTCTCAAACGAATCTTCCGGCAAACATCATAAGACTCTTTTTTTTAGTTTATGTATTTACCCGCTACATGTATGTCCGTACCTCTGAGCTCGGATTAACGAGCCGCCATGCGTTCCAGCCGCACGAATAAATCACTCACACTGGAACTGTACGGGGCTTTATATCTACAGATACCAATTCAATTCAATTTCAACAATAAGTCATTTACAATTAAAATATGCTAGTGTACATTATTAGGTATAGTTATGAACTAGTTTCCTAGCATGTTTTATGATTACAGATACCATGGTGAGGAAAACTATCACGACATTATTTTTAGGGTGTATTCTAGCAGCGCCCGTGGTGTTTAGAGTGCCCAGAATCTTATCTACATAGCTCTAAACCAATGTTTATCAAATCGGTAGCTTTTTGTAACTTAAAGTAACATTCATACATTACATACTCACACACACAAACTTTTACCTTTATAATATCCAGAACAGATTTGCCGTTTTGCCTGATGGTAAGATGGCGTCTGCTACCCATTAAGAATTGGTTGTCTCTTTACAGATATAGCTAGATTGCATAGTATTGTAACATGGAATGTAGCGTTAGATATCGCTTGCCTTTTACAGATAAACTTAAACACAACTGCTCAGATAAAAAAAATGCTGTGGTGAAAGTTATTTGTTTTTATACTTATTTTATCCTGCAACGAATAATATAATCTATTTATAGAATCAAATTCTATGTTTATCCAATCATAACTTGTCTATGATCAAATCTATCACATATATATTATTGTCTGCCATAGTACGTGTCTGACCCGTTTATTGTCTGTAGATATAACCAGCTCCGCTGTATAACGTTATCTAAATGAAACGTTGGAGAATGTCTCTAATGACTGCGTATTTCGGAACGTTACTTCTATTTATTAAATAAATTGTAGCTTTTTTATTTAAAGTGAGAATTATGTCTTTCGGCCGATTGTTTAATAGCTTTAAACAAAGAGTAAATAATTGCTCTTTTGCGTATTGTTTGTATTTTATGGGCATTGTTAATTCATTGGTTATTACCTAGCGAAACAACAAAATGCATTTATTTCAAAACGTAGTAAAAAGCGCTGCAAGTAAAAATCTTGTCCATGTTTGATTTTCTTTCTATAGTATTAGTGTCTGACTATGTTGATAATTTCTAACTTCTCTAATATGACTTGAATACATAAATCCAGTAGCTCAACTTAACCTTAACGAATACCACAGTCAGCTTAACTACGAACATTTCTATTGTCCGGGAAATATTTAAATAATCGTGTCACAATGTATGAGTTGAAAGCTCTTTGTTTCAGTTTATTTATTCTACTTCGAGAGTTAATTCCGCTGAAATAATCCGCTGAATATTATTGTTGTACTAATTCACGGAATATCGCCAATTTACGGGGAATACGCTCCGTTTGGTTGCTGTTTACGTGTTGGCCAGTTTTTGGGATCAATTCTGAATGATGTTATAGGTATACTCGTAATTTTATTAAATACTAGCTGCGCCAGCGACTTCGTCCGCGTGGAATAGTTATTACCATAAAAACGGCTCTAGTGAGTTAATCTTAGATAGACATATACTTTTGCAGACATTTTGTTAGATCATTTCAAGAGTAATAATCATATTTTTTTTATATCTTGAACCGTTTTTGCAGCACACGCAACGGAAGCCCTCAAAGATGAATAATTTTCCCCGTTTTTTTTTCACATTTTCCATTGTTTCTTCGCTCATGTTAGTTGCAGCGTCATGTTATACAGCTTAAAGCCTTCCTCGATAAATGGTCTATCCACAAAAATAATTTTTCAATTCGCACCAGTAGTTTCTGAGATTAGCGCGTTCAAACAAACAAACAAACTCTTCAGCTTTATAATATTGGTATAGATTTTATATCATAAATCATAATGACGATGATGATGACAGAAGTTGTAGCTGCTATGGAATAAAAATGAATTAAAATATCAGTTTGTGACCTTTGATAAAACGTGATTTGAGTTAAACTTTTTGTCAAACATTTTGGTCGTCAACAAAAGTAGGTACTCAGAAACTTTATAAGACCCTTTTTTAGATTATGTACATCCCAACACAAAGAATATCTCCATAAAGTCGCATGTATAATACTGTGTAATGAAGTCCCTATATCCCGGGAGGTGACAAATAACTCTTTATTCCTTGCCGGTTTATGCACGTTTGTGAACTATGTTTCTATTTATACAGGTTAGTGTCGCATTTGTAGGGGTTACATTTTCATATTTTATTATATTGGTGCCTTATGGTGAAATATAAAATAAGTTTGTAGGAAAGTAGCGCCTTAGTCAGTTAGTTAGCAAGTTTGACGGTGAAGGAAAACATCGTGAGGAAACCGACATGTCTGAAGACCACAATATTCGAGAACAAGTGTTGTCCGTGGAAGGAGCTGGGCGCCCACCACGTCGATGTATCTGCACAAGAAAACTCCCGTAGTAAATTAATTCTGCGGGGGAGTCACGACCCTCAGACATGAGGAAATACGACTCAAGAGAAAATGAGAGAGAGGGAGCTTTAGTGTCGAGAGTTACAAAACTGTGCAAATTAACGGTTACCGTACGATAAAATGTAATAATTCATTGAAATGTAATACGATTTTAGTTTATTAACAATATCTTCTTGAATTGTTTTGAGTTTAATGCTAGCTTATGTTGTTTGTTTATATGGGTCCACTGACATCAAGTGTCTGTTAAAGGATGCATCAAAAACACATCAAATCAAACTTCACACCCCCCTCCCCTCGTGAGACAGGGATGGAGCGAAGGACGAGAAGGTAAAGAAGAAGAGACAATAATATCAAGAATTGTAAATACAACATTTTACTTCTACAATGTTACCCATGTTATTATAAAGTGCTGAAAAACCTGTGTGCTACCAAATCAGTTAGACTTTAGAATGGGGAAGTAAAACTACGTAGTCCTTGAAGCATACATACTGGTGTTGTGTATGTACCTATTTTAACTTATGTCGATCATCCATCGAACATAATTGATAAGTTTTGTATTTGAAATCAATTTTGTGCTTAATAAATGGTGCCTTAATAATATACATACTATACATACATATGTATATGCATATCTATATACCTACTCACAAACTTGGTATTTACCGAAATGAAAAATGACACAATCCTACCCCTGTTTCTTCCCTACTGCAGTACTCCATAGAGCAGTAAGTCTCGATTGTTCATAAAAAGCACAATGTAATAAGGCTGAAGTGTACAATGTAGTATACTGGTATAGAAGGAGATTGTGACTTAGTACCGCGCGCGCCGGTTTGGTGAGATGTGGTGGTTTATGGTTTCATTTTGATGTTTTGATTAGTTGGTGTTTTTAGTTGCTGTCTAAATTTGATTGTGTAAATTATTTGCGAATATAAATTATAATGATAATATTTTTAAGTGTGGATGGATGTTGCAAACATTGGTGTGTTGTTCAGTTAATGTTTTCTTTATCTTGTTGTATTGACGTGAAAAATATTTACGAAATAAAGGATTAAAATTATGATAATATTTTTTTAATTAAGAAAAATATATTTTTGTAATTGGTGATAATTAGCGTATATTAACAACCTCAATTAACCAAATCTGCATCAGCAGTGACAGCAACATTCAGTCATTGAAGAGACACTCTTGAAGGAAGAATGTATGGTGCAAATGAGTTTCAGTAGGTAATGGTGGCTTAGTGTCTTATGGATTAATATAATTTACTCTATTCAGTTTTTACTATAAATGGACTCGTAGAACTTTTAATTCAATACTTTATGTATAATATAGTTAGTAAATAATCTTTGTTCTTGTATCAAACTTATTTCTATTTCCAAACCTTTTTTTTACTTTACTATGTGTAGGAGAGTAAAAGTAAACAAACCGACATAAACCCGAATATCCAATATGGTAGTCCGGCCGACAAGCTTGCCACATCGGATTGCACCCGTATTTGAGCTACGAATCCGAATCACAACGATATGATATTCAATAGATGACGAATTAAAACAAAGTATTATGCACGACCAGGGTCTAAAATCTGAACAAAGAAGGTAATAAAAAAATTGTTTGGGTACACTTTAAATCCATAACAGAATACGTTTCAGCAGTTTTCAAGATTTTTTCAAGAATTTGTCTGTTTAATTGCTTGTAGTTTATTTAAACGCCCATAACGCAAAAACGGCTGAACAAAACATCATGTTTCTGTTATGCAGGTAGTATGAGGTCTTAGAAGTGTCATAGGCTAATATTTTTCTAAAATGATGCGAGCGAAGCCGCCTGTGCAGTAGCCTAGTGCAGACTAAACTAGGTATGAAAGCTGCTTGATCCAAGCGCAGGACATTATAATTCACGAAACTATTGAATAGAATATAGACTAGTTAGATATCTCTGCATCATATGATCTATGTCTCTCGGGTGATCCGACCACGTGACCTCGGGGATTGAGGTCACCCCGAGTTGAACTATTGTACATAACTACTTCGGGCAAATGTTTGTAGCTTTGGGAATTTGACACTTTTTCACAACTAGTCTCTGTTGTGGGTGTTGGTCAGTTAAGTGAGTAATTGTGTAATTTCACCAAAGTTGAACGGGTTTAAAATACCAACGAAGGGGAATTAGGTGTGCAAGCTTAGATTTGAAGTAGGTAAGAAAATTTAGTTGATAATGTTGAGCAAGATTTTACACAAATTAAAAAGAATACATAATAAATATGTAAGAAAATAAATTAATTACGCTTTAAAGTAATATGCTTCAGATATTCACCATTATACCTACAACAATAACAATTAAACACAATGGGTTCAAAGAAATTGTATGAGAAATAAACGCGATTTTATTCCTCATACAATTTCTTTGAAACTGAGCAAACTAAATTCAATGTTGTTTATTAAATTTTGTGTACGATTTGTTCATTTACTATATTATTCTAAATAATTTAACACATTGTATTGTTTTCTTTATTTAGTAATTAATTAATTTTTTTTCTTGTTTTTTTTTTTATACAAATGAAAATTATCTTTTTCGTTTAGATTTCTCCATCCCAAACACACATAGAAAGAAAGAAAGAAAAGAAAGAAAAACATTTATTGTAGCAAATAATAATCAAATAAGTACAAGCAAGAAATATATAAATGTATACCTATACTTAAGACTACTTAAATAAAATACATATTTGCCACAATACAACCCCAACTCAGCATAATGCTGGCTGCATAGCAACCACAGAACACATCCAGCCCAATCCATCGGTCCCACTACCCTCGCCTCTCAATAAATACTACCCCTGAGACTGTCTACTATCCCGAGGGACATTTTATACTTCTGCTGATGTAGCTATGTTCCTCCTGTGGCACATAAAGAGGGGTTTTATGAGTCTGTGCTAGTTATAGTGAGGTTTGGAAAGTAGTAGCGGTTTTGGGGGACTGCTGATCAGATTTAAAGAAGTTTAAAAAAGCACTGTTATTTTGTTAATCTATGTTACACTTAGATTCAAAGAGGGTCGAAAGTGTAAACATTGCAAGATATTAAAAAAAAAATTGGTGATACTGGGACGTACAACCTTTTTGCGTGTAGATGTAGGAACTCTTTTGTTACATGAAGATATCTAGGCTTTATTTTGTTTTTGTAAATAGGTAACACTACTTAAAATTGATAACAGAACACGATCCAACAGTTTCTAGAAATGTTGTCTGTTTGTTTAAACGCTCATCACGCAAACACTTCTGAACTTATCATCGTGATTTTTGGTAATAAGGTAGTTCTTGTGAGGTCTTACAAGTGTCCTAGGCTACTTTTTATCTCAAAACAATGCGAGCGAAACCGCGGGCGTCTAGATGATTTCATGATTTCTTGAGTGAAAGAGACATCTATTTATAACCCCTCTTTTGTGTCAGAGGTTAAATGGAAACATCTACAAAAAAGAAGCTCACGAATATTTCTTATCCGTGTTACTAGCTGGTGCGCGCGACTTCGTCCGCGTGGAATAGTTATTACCATAAAAACGGTTTTAGTGAGTACTTAAACCTTAAAAGATAGACATATACTGTTGTGGACATTTTTTAAATCATTTCAAGAGGAATAATTCTTTCATACAAATTTTTTTGATATCTTAAACCGTTTTCGCAACGGAAGCCCTCAGAGAATAATTTTACCCGTTTCTTCTACATTTTCTATTGTTTATATTCGCTCCTATTAGTTGCAGCGTGATATTATATAGCCTAAAGCCTTCCGCGATAAATAGTCTCTTCAACACAAAAAGATAAGATAAGATATGTCTTTAATGCACACCAAAGAAATTACAATATAAAAAAGAAATTTAAAAACTAATTTAATGCACATCGGGCGGCCTTATCGCCTTAGGCGATTTCTTCCAAAAGAGTTTTTCAAAGCGGACCGGTAGTTCCTGAGATTAGCGCGTTCAAACAAACAAACTCTTCAGCTTTATAATATTAGTATAGATAAGTAGTTTAAACAAGTTACTTTTCCTACTCAACCTCTCGTCGGGTAAAAATCATAAAGTTTTGCATAAAAATGTACTTGAAAACTGCAGCGCGGAACTTTCAAAGATATTATCAGTATATAACCTCACAACTGAAGGGTCAAGTATGAAGTTTTACTTTTCTAAATAGCTAACAGAGTTTTTACGGTAACGAAACTTGAGATATGAAAGTATTTATCTCCTCGTCTAGTAAAACTCAATATTATTATTTTAAGCTCAGTTGTTTAACAATCTGCATTTAAAATTAACTTTTTACTGTTGGTATAAGTTAATTGTACAAACATATATCTTTATAATCTTCTATAAGGTGACTGACTATATAGTGATCTATCAACGCACAGCCCAAACCACTGGACGGATCGGGCTGAAATTTGTAATAAAGGTAGGTGTTATGACGTAGGCATCCGCTAAGAAAGGATTTTTGGAAATGTCACTTTTAAAGGGGAGAAATAGGGGATGCAAGATTTACTTTTTATTGCGAGCGAAGCCGCGAGCACCCACTAGTAAAATATAAAAGCAAGGAAAGAAAAACTAAACATACTACTCCTAACTACAACATGAAAAGGGGCACTTAGAAAAGCCTAAAGATAATGTAAGTGCTCCAGCCCACTACCAGAGCGCAGCGTGCCCAGCATACTGGCCGCATTACCACGCTGGATGGCAATGCTGATACGTTTGTAAAGTTGGTATCTAATGTGTATGTATAGTGTATCATTCGCATCACCACGCTGGATGGCAATGCTGATACGTTTGTAAAGTTGGTATCTAATGTGTATGTATAGTGTATCATTCGCATCACCACGCTGGATGGCAATGCTGATACGTTTGTAAAGTTGGTATCTAATGTGTATGTATAGTGTATCATTCGCATCACCACGCTGGATGGCAATGCTGATACGTTTGTAAAGTTGGTATCTAATGTGTATGTATAGTGTATCATTCGCGAGCACGCTGCCCGCATCACCACGCTGGATGGCAATGCTGATACGTTTGTAAAGTTGGTATCTAATGTGTATGTATAGTGTATCATTCGCATCACCACGCTGGATGGCAATGCTGATACGTTTGTAAAGTTGGTATCTAATGTGTATGTATAGTGTATCATTCGCATCACCACGCTGGATGGCAATGCTGATACGTTTGTAAAGTTGGTATCTAATGTGTATGTATAGTGTATCATTCGCATCACCACGCTGGATGGCAATGCTGATACGTTTGTAAAGTTGGTATCTAATGTGTATGTATAGTGTATCATTCGCATCACCACGCTGGATGGCAATGCTGATACGTTTGTAAAGTTGGTATCTAATGTGTATGTATAGTGTATCATTCGCATCACCACGCTGGATGGCAATGCTGATACGTTTGTAAAGTTGGTATCTAATGTGTATGTATAGTGTATCATTCGCGAGATTATGAAATATAAAACTCGAAGAGTTACTGTTTATTTTTAACCGACTTCCAAAAATAGGAGGTTATCAAGTCTTCTGAAAGTTTTTTTTGTGTGGGAATGTTACGCTATTACTCCGTTGTTTATGAACCGATTTCAAAAATATTTTTTTATTCGACGGGGATATTTTCCGAGATGGTCCCATAAAAATTGTTTTTCATTCGTTTCAGTACTTTTTGAGAAAAAACCAATAAACGAACAAGTTGATAAAGTTTCTGCGAAACAATTTTACCCATATTTCCAAAACTACTAGTCGGATTTTGATACAGTTTTCTGTAATGTGTTGAGGTTTAATGGGCGCATTTTTTAAGCTATGTATTGCGATCACAACTCACCAGGGGGCGCTGCTGTATACACTATATCTTCTGAATTATCAGCCCAATTTTGATGCGGTTTTCTCTAAAAGGCTTAGATTTGTTTAGCGAATGAATTTATTTCATCTATTTGACGGATTATGTCAAAAGTGTCATAATATTAGTCATCTATTGATCGAAATGTGACCCTTTTTAACCGCCTCCAAAAAAGGGGTTATCAAGTCTTCTGAATATTTTTTAGTAAAGTGTCAGTAGACTTGAAGTCGTTTTTTGTATTTTTTTAAATAATGATTATTATCATTTCATTTATTAGCAGACACTAGGTATATCATTTATTTACTTTGTACGATTGATATGATGATTTAACTATACCTATCATTTATTTACATTGTAACAAGTGTAACGCTTAGCAACAAACACTGTTCTTGGCTCATCTTATATCACTAGCTAAGAGCAAAATAAACAGTTTCATATCAATATTCAGTCCTAATACAGATGAAATCTACAAAATCCTGTTAAGTTGTATTGTCTGTAAGAGCGCAGCTGCGTTGTGGCTGAATAAACTCTACTTGTCGCTGAAACTTGCTGAAGGGTGAAGACTTGGGGACCGTTTACACGAGAACAGAATTATACAATAAGTAAGTATTAATTATAATAAACAAAAGTATATATGTATGTAAGTATTAAATCCGTTATCTAGTTCCCACGACACAAGCGTTTACATAGTGTGCGGCTAGATGGCGCTGTGTGCAATGTCCCGGAATATTTATTTTATTTATCTATTTACTGGTGGGAGTGTTATTAGAACAGTTTTTACTACAAGTCCCACCTTGTATTTCACAATAACTTTATATTAAAAACAGAATTGTTTCTCTTGCAGCGTTCCCCAAATTTAGATAAACATTTGCAACACAACGTCCAACACAGACGTTTGCCTTTATTATATGAGCAGAAAGGAGGATCTTTGGCATCGGATAATTATAAGTCCAGTGTAGTTTCACATTTCTAAAAAAAAATATATTTTATCAAGCCACCCTAAGGCTTCTTACGCTGGCTTGATGTAAACACTCCCTAGCTTGTCAAGTTTCCCGTCGCAGCTTTTTGTCCGCTCTCAGCTGCTGCAGCTTAACATAACAGGAGCAATATGTTGGCTCGTAGATTTGCACGATGTACGGCAGAAGTAAAGCTAACATTATTCAGAGCATTTTGTCAGTCCTTCTATACGTGCAGTCTGTGGGCCACATATACACTCAAGGCAATCAACGCGCTACGAGTGCAATACAACAACGCGTTCAGGATGCTGTTGGGGCTGCCGTGGCGCTGCAGTGCGTCGGGGATGTTTGCGGATGCAAGGGTAGATGGTTTCCACGCCGTACTCCGCAAACGGGCCACCTCGATGCTCAGCCGCGTCCGGGGCAGCACTAACAGCATCCTGCGGGTTGTAGCTGCACGACTCGACTGCCCCATCATCAATCACGCCGCACAGCTACACATGTTTTACGACCCTTTCAAGAAGAAAATATTAGTGGGTAACAAAGTATTTTAGAGTTTGACATTTTTATATTTTTACTGTAATCTTTGACATTTTAATTTAATTTTTATTAGTAGACATTTAATTTTAATAACTCGGTTTGATTATTGTTTGACATGCCTGCTATGTAATAATTTTAATTTAATTTTATCTTTAATGTGTATGGACTCAAAGTCTGAAATAAATGACATTTATTTATTTTATTTATTTATAACTCTGGAATAAGTACTCAGATTGTTGCGAACTTGATAATTTGCTATTTGCAACATTTTCTGAGTGATGTTCTTGTAAATAGTTTGTTGCAAAAATGAATACAAGTAAACCATACGTCTTAATTGATAAATAACTTTAAAGAATCACGGTTTTGTGATTAAATTTTAGATTTAAATTTATTTATTTATTTATTTATTTATAACGGTACACATAACAGAATGAGTTCATATATAAGCCAAATACACATTCAAAACTGGTTTTGAACCAGAACAAATTCCTCAGGTGAGTGTACACAGCTTGAACAATATGAATTTGATTATTATTTTCAAAAACCTGTGTTGGACAGAGAATACAGTACCTAACTGGTACTGTATTCTCTGTCTAACAAACAACAACGATAAACAAGGACAACATAATTACAGACTAAATTTTATCTTAAAATTAGTGATCATGCATAGCTTTGCATTAAAATAGCTAGAACATTACGCTTGAATGTGGATAACACACAATTAAATACATCCAGTGACTGATGGTGGTTCGCTAGGATACTATTGTATTGGCGACACATTCTAACTAATGGGTTGTATAGAGATGTATTATTTTTATAAACACTGAGAGAGAATATATTTTGGGGCCTGCGCGAATTAGGGTTTATATTAATGTTGATGTTGATACAAGACAGGAGTGAGGGTGAGTCAATTTGGGCATGAATAATTTTAAATAAATATATGTAATCGGAGTATTTGCGGCGATCTTCAAGAGACATTAATTTAATTCGCTTTAATCTATTGACATAGGACCGGACTTGTCGATTCAAGCCTAGTCTGAAAAAGAGCATATTTAAACATTTAGACTGAACACGTTCAATGCGGTTTATGTGCACCTTGTAATAGGGTGACCAAATGACTGAGTTGTATTCTAGAACGCTTCGAACAAGTGAAAAATATAATGTTAATAAACAGTACGGATTTTTAAAGCTTTTTGATGTTCTGGAGATAAAACCCAAAAGTTTGTTACCTCTATCTATAATGTAATCATAATGTTCACGGAAAGTTAATTTTTCGTCAAAGTATACACCCAAGTCTTTTACAACTGATTTGCGTTCTAATATGTGGTTATTGAGTTTATAATCATAGATAATTTTATTACGTTTGGTAGTGAAAGAAATAATACAACATTTTTTGATATTCAGAAACATTTGGTTGTTTCGACACCAATTATCAATCATAGATAAATCAGTTTGAAGGATTTCTGAATCTTGTGTAGATTTAATGGCTGAGTATATTTTTAGGTCATCCGCATATAATAAACAAGGACTCTGGAGGTTACTAATTAGATCATTAATAAAGGAAATAAAGAGCAATGGCCCCAAGTGCGAGCCTTGGGGCACGCCAGACGTTATATTCGCCGGAGCCGATAAAAAGCCTCTGAGTGCAACCAACTGGTTTCGCCTTGATAAATATGACTCAACCCATCTCAAAAGGTAGCCATGGATGCCGTAATAATTCGATAATTTTATAATTAAGATTTTATGGCTTATTTTGTCAAAAGCCTTAGAAAAATCAGTATATAAACTGTCGACTTGAACACGTTTGGCAAATGCACTGCATAAGTAATTTTTGTATTCGAGTAGATTGGTAGTAGTAGATCTATTGCGAATAAAACCGTGCTGTCTGGTGGATAAAATCGGATATATATGAAAGTATAAAACATCATAGACCAAAGACTCAAATAATTTCGCCAAACAACTAAGTATACTTATAGGGCGGTAATTATCACATCGCGACTTGTCACCTGACTTGAATACAGGGACAACGTGCGCTGTTTTCCACTGTGTCGGGAAGATGCTTAAACGTAAAGATGTATTAAAGATAATTAGAAGAGGTGTACACAGACTTTTCCTACAATTTTTAATAACGAATGGAGGTATTTTGTCTGGCCCAGCTCCCTTGTTGACATCGAGTTTAATAATTTTGCGAAGAATATCAGCGCGTGTTATAGAAGTGTTGCTTATCACGTTATTTATTGAAGTAGAAGCACTGGTGTGGTCAACTGAAAGGTTAGCGACTTGTAGAGTTGATATATTGTCAGAAGTGGAATCTATCGGTACAAACACAGAGCTAAAGTAAGATGAAAAGAGTTCACATATTTCTTTCTGATCAGTTGTAGTTTTGCCACCAAAAGACATGGTAGACGGTACGGAGTTACTACCTTTTTTACTATTAACATAGCGCCAAAAGTGCTTAATATTATTACCTTCAATGGAAGCCTCTACTGATTTTAAGAAAGTATCATAGTCATGATCTATGAGCCTCTTGCATCGCTGGCGCAGCATGGAGTAAGTATCATAATCTCGTGGATTTTTGAACTTTTTGTACCGGTGGTGATATTTTTGTTTTTCAACAAGGGACCTTCTAAGTCCAGGCGAGAACCAGGCAGGTGTATCACCAGACATCGGTTTAGTTAATGGCGTGTGTTTGGCTAATATGTCATTGAACGTGTTATAGAACTGATTTACCATAGTGTCTATATCCTGACATTCCTGACTATTCAAAGTGTAATGCCAATCAACATTGTTCAAGTCAGAGCATATATCTGCATAATTACTTTTGTTAAAGTTCAAACGCCTCTCTTTACGTGGCTTAAATTGTTTTACAGGTTCGACCATAATCGATAGCGAAGTAATGTCAATAACAAGAGAAGGGTGGTATCTATCGAGTTTACTAAGAGGTTCCGAGCCATACACTTCCAAGGATTTTGAAGTAGAAAAAACAAGATCAAGGAATTAAATTTAAGTCAAAGTCAAAGTAATTAGTAACATACATATTTATCTTCACAGAATCTATTGAGTCATACTCACATTGCATGTCACATCATTTCGGGGTGGTTAAATAAAATAATGATAATAAATAAATATTTCAGGACATTCACACAGCGCCATCTAGCCCCATACTAAGCTTACGCTTGTATCATGGGTCTAGTACCCATAACGGATATAATAAATATAATACTTTTCTTATGTAAATACATAATTAGTATACATAGAAACGACCACACTCAATTTTAATATTCATAATTACTTGTTTTATGCGGGAATCGAAACCGCGCCCCTAGATTAGAAGGCAGTGTCGCTACCAACTAAGCTAACAGAGCAGTCAAAATAAGATAAAGACTTCATTGATAAAATCCTTAAAATAATCAAAGGTTGCGTGATTAAAGTTTAGATTTAAATATTAATCTAATTAGTGACATAGTTTTCAGAATCTATTGAGCTAAATAATATCGCTTATTACATCATTCATTTATTAATCGTAATAGTTTTTACTTCGTATTTGTAATAAAAATAATTGAAGTACACTTAACTTCTTCTTCTTCTTATCGAATGAGAGTGGCCAACTCTGGTGTCGAGAGTTTTCAAACCATCCTAACTTTAACTTAACTGATGTACCTACACAAATCACACTCAACTCACAAATAAATCGAATCAATCTAAATGACCATCGAATTCCCACAAAAAACACCAACATAATTACAACACGAACTGCCGTGAAACACTCCCCCAGGTGTCGCCACTGGGCATTACAAAATGGCGTCGTTATACATTAATGACGTCACAATTGGTCGACAATTATACACTGACAGATAAAGGGCAGTACGAATTTAATTATGTGTGTAATTCATTCATTTACACTTATTTAATGGTAAGGGTAAATGTGAATTAAAAATGTTTAGTGTACTACATAAGTAGATGGATGGATAGATGGTCTTACGAACTTTTTGTAGTTCCAATGAAAATAATATTGAAAAAAAAACAATTTTGCGTAAAACGTTGCAATATTCTCGACACTAGATTAACCAGTCTTACGATCTTAGTAATTGTTTGTGTAAAACGTATAAAAAATTGTGCGTTACATTGCCGTTAACATTTCTTAGTACTTACTACTTATGTATAGCTTTCATATCACATTATGTGCCTTTAGAAAAATTGTTCGTAGTTCGTAGTTCCAATTAAGAAATTAAATAAATACCATCCAAAAAAATGATTTACTTATCATCAGTTTCTGTGAAAAATGTGTCCAATATTTGGTCTCTCTTAATTTTCCAATTTGAAACTGTAATTTACTATCAAGTCCGTACAATTCAGACATCCATAATCTATAATACTGTTTAAATTAACCAGCTGAGTTCCATCGCAACAACGCCTCTATTATCCACTGATTAAGGCAGAAATTCGCGTGCAATTTCAACTCACCGACCAAATACCCACATTATTGTAATTCATCGGACAAATCAAATATTCACGAGCAAATAATTCCTTTGTCTGAATCAAGCTAATTTGAACACTACCCGCGTACAAATAGAATTTAAATTACTTTAATTAATTTGGGAAAAATCAATTTGGCTAGTTAAATGCAAATATGTGTAATTATAGAATTTACTGTAGAATTAGAGGCGGGTGGGACATTTCAATGGAATCCGGATTTCAATTGGTTTCCGGACACGGATATACTTTTAACGGGATTTTTGGAACCACATTTAAATAAATAAAGGTTTAACGGACATTAAATTATACATTTTGTTTTTATATAAAAATACTAGTGTAAGATAATTGTATTAATGTTATTACCAATGTTAAGCCGAAATAAATAAATAAAATAAAATAATTAAAAGAGAGTCAATGTTAATAAAAACAATACCAACAAATAGTAGTTTGGTTATGTTTTATAATTATATTTATTAAATTATATTAAATGTTCAAGTAACTAAATTCGTTTTTTTTATTATAATATTTTTATTTATTATTTATATTATATTGTCATAAAAAAACAATTTAGAATACTGACATCAGTGGGCATATTAATAATAGTTCCCACATCAAACTGCAAGCCCCTGTGACAATACATATTGTTCCCCCGGCTCCGGCCGCCATCTTTATTTCTACAACGTTTAGTTCTGTTAGAAAGAGTTATGTGACGTCACAGGGACGCATAAATCTTGGCTGCGGGACCCAGGCACAGGGAATATAAGACAGAGACATTTAAATATATGTATTATCATTACATATGCTCATGTAAAATTGACGGAATATATGCTACTTCTTTCGAATATACATACCTAGCATATAACATAGAGCTACTTTTTATCTTGTGATAGTTTAGGCAAAACTGTTCAAAAGAAAAAGTCTCTTATAATATATATTTTGTGCTCGCGGCTTCGCTCACATTAAGAAGTAAATCTTGTAATATTTCACCCCATTAAGTGGCATTTCCGAAAATTCTTTCTTAGCGTATGCCTACGTCATAACATCCACCTGCATGTATGCAATATGTATAAAAAAGTTATAAACATCTTTTATTACAGACTTTTACAAGCAATTCGCGCACCAATCAGCATGAGGACATTTTAATGAAATGTATTGTTTTATTTTTATTTCTAACAGCATTTGACCACTAAATCGGCTATTACATAAAGAGACGTCCATTAGCTTCGTACATCGCTGCTCAGGGTCCTCACAGCGTCCCGCGGGCGTCCCGTGATGAAATATATATCGCCAATTTGTTCCACCCCGGGGAAGAAAGACCTGCGGGCTTTGGTTGTACCTTGCTTCAAACACATTTGTCAAAAGGATTATCATAATATTTATGTTTTTATAATATAATAGCGGACGCCTGCGGCTTCGCTCGAATTATTTTGAGATAAAAATTCTAAGGCTTCATGCTACCTACATACCAAAAATCATGATGATCCGTTCAGCCGCTTTTACGTTATGGGTGTGTCAAGAAACACCTTCTTTTAATGACACCCACAGGAATTTTTTAATTATATTTTTTTCTTTATAAACCATTTAGGAAAACTGTAGACAAAGTTAGATGTAACTTATTTCCATATCAGTACTCCCTATCCCTGCATAATCCCGGTTCCTACATACTACTATGTGATCATAAATCAACCCCCCCCCTTGTGTCTACCTACCCCCCTCCCCGCCTGAGTCATGTTCCGAGGATAACGGTCTTGTGGATATCTTAAGATAAAGACGTTTTGTTTAGTACTAGTGGACGCCCGCGGCTTCGCTCGCACTATTATGAGATAAAAAGCCTGTGACACTTCTAAGACCTCATACTACCTACACAGTACACACCAAAAATCATGATGATCCGTTCAACCGTTTTTGCGTTATGAGCGTTTAAATAATCCTCGCGTGACAAACAACTTCTAGTTCAATGTATAAAAGACTAATTTATACTTTACACTCCACAATACAGGCAAATTACAACCTAGTGTGAAGGGTAATGCACAACATTGTAAATTAGTACCTAAGATATGCAAAATTAATTTATCCAAACTGGTCGACTAGTTTTATTGGATGAGCTGACACTACTTGACAGTAAGCTTATTGCTACGACGTAGCATTGCTCTAAATGTCGTAGAACGTGGCTACGACACACATGCGGCTACGGATATTTTCTAACTATAAACAATAGTTATCAAGTTTAGGTCTTAACGTATGGAAATAAGGTTCATTTTTACAGTCATTTATAATTTAGTGTATTGTAGTGTTTATGAAACGTCCTGGAACATAGCACTATCATATTCGTCAACTTCACAACCCCAGAGATCTATTCGAGTATATTTCTAGCTTAAGAAATCAACTAAGGAGCATGGTCCATTAAATAAAATCTTCAGCATTGTTATGAAAAGAATCTATGTACATAAAATATTGCATGTCAAACAGTGAAGGAATTGCTTCAAGTTCCGTACAATTCCACAGCCAATCAAATCAATATCCATGCGTACAAAGAAACACGATCTTGATGCTTACAATAAACTCGTTAAAACTTTAATTTGCCTATTCTTGTTGTAAAATCATGGGATTGTAAGCCATAATGTCATTTTAACAACGTCTAAAATGGCAAATATTTATGCAAAAGTGTGACTAGCACATTTTCTATAGATGCATCGACACAGTACAGCAAAAGACAAGCCTTGCTAATAAATTTTTCACAAAAAAAAATAACCATTTCATGCAAATTTGACATTTAATTTATCGCATTACTTATTAATAATACCATAGGTACCATGTCTGCAATAAAAATACATTTATATACATACATCCATTTTCTGTATATGTTACTTATTCTTAAGTATTTAATTGTAAATGATGCCCTAAACATACCGAGCGTAAACCTCGAGAGGATGTAAACCGAAATATTATCGTTTATTTCGGTATAATATAATCTAGAGTAAATAGGTTTCTTCTAGGCAAGTGTGCTACATCTTAGACTATAGTGGTGCTTAACATCAGGCAGGCTATAGTCAAACGTAAGCCTATTTCGTGTAAAAAAAATTAAGATGTTCCAATGTTAATTAAGTTGAGAAATGCAACTTTTGCAATGTTAATCAAAAAAATCAAGTAAGAAAATACAAAACACTTCTTAAGTTTAAGAGCTGTAAAATTTGTTATAATTTTTTAAACCTATTAACGTTTTTTACTAAGTAAGTGGTACCGTTCTTGCTTAAAAAAAATGTATAGTCTACGATCAGTTTTTTTTTATAGAAAGGGTGTTTTCCAGGACTGCGAAAAGTGGCGTACTAGGGAAGATGCTTATGATCAGCAGTGGGTGTTAACAGGCTGATGATGATGATGAAAATGATCAAAACTTGTGGCTTTGATCTCTAACAAAATGGCGGACTTAACGTAAGTTCGTATGGGATTGACTACCATTTTTTTTAACGGAGTAGGCCTACGTTTAACTACAGGCTGCCTGATGTTAAGCACCACTGTAGTTTAAGGTGTTGCACGCTGATCTCTTGTTGAGAAATTTCATTTCATTTGGGAGCCTTGACGTGGCTTAGCGACTGTTAAACTAATTTAATAATGAGCTAAAACCAGTCCACTATTATTTTATGTCTTTGATTATGATGGGTAAAGTTGCAAAGTGGGCGATTCATTGATCTCAGTTCAGCAAGCAAGGGCCGAGTTGGGGCAATTTCAGGGTAATTTGGGCTAGTTGGGGAGAATAACCCTCCATGCTGTGCAGTGGATTGTAAAGGAATTACTTCATGGAGAAATTGCATAAATAACTTAGAGAATCTTTGGGAGGTTGTTAAGATTCTTGTTGTTGTGTTTATTTTATTATTATTTTCAAAAAAATATTAGTTAAAGAACGTGAAACTTGCCAAAGGTTTAGATTTTTTTTAACATCAGGCAGTGAAGTTTTTGGTAATTTCGTAATTAGAAGCAACTTGCGCACGATATTTTTTTAACTCAAAAATATTTCAACTAACTATTATTTCGTATAAACGTTTACTCCATACATATACACTATCAGTACGACAGTAGCCATGTGTTGCAATAAAGCAGCTCACGTCCGCCCACACACGTGTCACCCGAGGCACGTCCGCGCCAGCCGGGGGCTCCACGCCCCCGGCTGTCATTACTACTTCGAGTAGGTATGTATATAAATATCAGTACATATTGTACCCACAATCGTAATTGTTGTATTCTCTTCTTTTTAACCGACTTCAAAAAAAGGAGGTTATCAAGGAGGTTATCTTCTAAAAGTTTTTTTTTTTCTTGTTATGAGAGTGCCGACTCTGGTGTTCAGAGCTTTCAAACCGCTCTTAGGGTCTCTTACATAGCTTAGCATTTGCCGTACTGGGACTAGCAGCAACCACACATTATTTGAATCAAATGGAGTCGTTCTCGGAGAATATAATAACAAATTAATGACTGAATTTTGTTAATTACGTTAGCTGTCCAAATTATGATCATTGTAAAAGGTATAAAATTAATTCTATAGGTATTACAGTTTCATAATAGCACAAGGGTACTGCTAAAGGCTCTAAAAACACAGTCCTTGAGCAAACCGTCAAATACCGCCTCTTGTATTTCTGTATCCAATCTAAATTATTATTATTTTTGTTGATATATTTACAAAACAGAGACACTAAGTATAGACATTAGTTATCAAGTCATTGGTAAAACCATACCAGATTTATGGCAAATTATTCAAAATCTCTGTACATATAGAATTGGCCACTCTTACACGATAAGAAGACCAGACGTAGGTACATAATGTATACTAAAATAGAGAAACGGCTGTTAATAATGATGATGATTCTCTCTAACTTCCAAATGACAAACACAAGCAAGATTAGTTCATCCAAATCCCAACGAAAAAGAACACAAAATCAGTTCCAACAGTCTTTGTTCCCTAAATATTTATCTGCATTCGAAGCACGTTCTGCAATTTCCATCCCGTACCAAACACCGTCTATGTCGCGAACTAGCCGGCATTACGCGCCCATTGCTGGTTTCAACCGCAAGCGAATGTTAACGAGAGAACATAGCGAGCAATGGATGTAGTTACGGTTGAATGTAAAAGCAAATTAAGGTGAGCGCCATCTATTGGCTTGAACGAGTATTGCGATTGGAAGTTGTTTCCGCGCGGCATTGTATGTTGTTGTATGGTTAAGTTTATTTTATAAATTGGCGTTTTTTATGTGCATATAGCCGGTTTATTTATAGTTCCTGATGATTTTTAGCAATGGATCAGTTTAATCACAGTTTAGGTACCTACTAAATACAGCACAAATACTGAAGGAAAAACAATAGGTTGTATTAATCTTTTGCTTAAGGATTATTTCAAATTCGACTCTAAATAGCTACATAGACCTGCTGAAGTGAAGACATAATGTAGACTATTATTTCGAGTAATTTATTACACAGTAAACAAACCCATGTCCCAGTATTTCACTTAAATAAATGGCCCAACAAACAATGTCCCGGAGACCTACAGATAAAGTTGAAGACATGTAACAATGCCGACATTCTTCGCGGACACACAATACACCCCAGCCTGCCCGCAAACTGCACAACTTTCACAAACTGCACAACTTGCTAACTGCACGATCGTGCAGTCGTGCAGTCGTGCAATTCTTCTAGTTTTATTGCCGAGATAGCAAGGCATGTTTATGAGTAGGTAACCAGATAAAAGGTAAGGAAATTGTCGTGCAAAAAGAAGAAGTAAAATACTATCCTAAAAATATTCTTGCTTGTATAATATTTCTTAAAACATTTTTCTGTACCTATAACCTAGATAAAATAAAATAAAACCTACGAATATCGTTATTCGAAGCTAAAAACATATGAATACGAAATAAGTGAGTAACAAATAGAACAAAGGAATAGAAAATCGCTGCTTATTTGAAACTCCTTACTGCTTACTTTGCATATTCGCCGTGAAAAGAGGTGGAATTACGTTGCATTGCAGTATTTGCATAACTAGCTTTATTTCACGGCTTTACTTCCACTGTGCTAGCACGTGCGAATGAGATGCATAGATAGTGTCACACCTTTTTAATGTAGCACAGGTATTACAATATAGGAAAAAAACCCCTCATAATGCTATTTACATTTATTTTTACTAGTGGACGCCTGCGGCTTCACTCGCATTATTTCAGGATAAAAAGTAGCCTATGACACTCCTAACACCTCATACTAATTACATATCTAAATGATTATCTCTTCAGCCGTTCGTTGCGTGATGAGAGTTTAAATAAACAGACAAACAGACTACAATTTTCTAGAAATTGTTGGAGCGTGTTCTGCTATCAATTCGAAGTATTTCCAAAGTATTTTTTATAATATCTTCAATGTTCAGACTTTAGACCCTCTTTAGCTTTATTACAATGTATACTTAAGTAAAATTGATATGATGATATTTTGGTTCTATGAACGTGGCGCAAATACAACTAAAACACATAGCAATATTGAAATTTTTACAAAAAGAGTAAAGGTTTTTACTGCATTTTATGGTTAAAATAACGTACTAACGTAATATATTATGTCGGCTTTTCTTCATAAAAACTAGACATCAAACTAGTTCCACTGGTCTGCAAATTGAAATCTAAAATCCCATACAAAGTTACAAATATTCTTAAAGACACATATAATCAGTATTCTCCTTAAATTAAATATGGTCTGCTTTAAATCGCATTTCTGTATATTATATGATTCAGGTGCGACCTTGTAGTTAGATAGTGCTATTCCACGAATTTATAAAGCAATTTTGTAGACATTCCCGAGATACTGTTCACAGATTGTGCCTAATTCCAGGAAAACAAAGTCATTCGTTCTGTGGAATAAATGGACCATTTTCTGGAATATTCTGCAAAACTAGACAATTGTATTGCCAATAGAATTGCCAATACAATTAGAAATATCGGAGATTTATCTGGTTCTCTGTATCTAAACGGTCGTGTTTTTGTGGAATTGGTAAGGAATAAGTATTTTCACGAAATAAATATCCTTATTTCATTCGTTAAATGATAAGAAAATTTAATATTATCTGTTTTGTATTACACTACAATATTTCGTTTTCTTACAAATAAGTATAGTATATGTTTGGTATTAATTAGAAAAATATATGTATAAAAATCTTAAAAGTAATAGCAATATTATATTTCTATAA
The DNA here is from genome assembly GCA_927399415.1 of Macaria notata. Taxonomy (NCBI): domain Eukaryota; kingdom Metazoa; phylum Arthropoda; class Insecta; order Lepidoptera; family Geometridae; genus Macaria; species Macaria notata. The sequence goes on along the minus strand of OV656750.1, from coordinate 122,972 downwards.
GTGTTAATCATATCAGTATTTTTATGCACATTTACATTTATTATTACAGTATCAGTCAGAGGTAAACTTATTATCTGGAACTTAACAACAAGGGTGCTAGCTAACAAATAAAAACCCTACCATCTCACTTATATGTATTTTTTTCCATTAAAGCCTAAAGTTAATTCATTGTTCAACACAGCACAGTAATAAAATGACTCAAAGCGAATCCATTTCAAAGTTCTCACATTTTGACTCATTGTAAACGTGTTATTTCTGAAAAACATCGCGCAATGTAGAAAGAAAATAAAAGGCCACTTAAAAGTTGATGCAATAACTCATGTTGAAGGAACAATGTCGTATATTACGAGATTTACTTGACAACGGTACTGTATAGAATAGACAGTTCATTTTACCATTAAAATACACGTCTGACATGGTTATTTTCAGGCAAGCGCACTCTATTGTGTGCAATGTCCCAGGATATTTATTTATAATTGCATCGTCGTATCAGGTTTTTGTGGTTTAATACATTTGAAAATTTAGCTCGTTAGACATGGTATAATACACATATGCGATACATTATAGCGAGTGTGGCTCAGCGGTTCCAGTGTCTGCTTTTCATCCAGACACGCCCTGGTTCGAATTTGGCCCTTCACCAATGACTTGGATGTTCAATTTAAGTGTGTATTTGCACCCGCTTAACGGTGAAGGCAAACATTGTGAAGAAACCGACATGTTTGAGGACCATAATATCCGAGGACTTGTGTTTTCGTCGAAAAACCTGGGCATTTACCATGATGTATCTGCCCAAAAAAACTCCCCTATCGAATTAATTCCTTAATTTTCCAATCAAAATTGAAGCTAAACAACCACACTGCGGGCTTGACACTTGATAAAAATAACTCACAGTACCTATATAGCTTCATAGCTTTAAGAAGTGATGTATACATATATAATAAGCAAGACTAGGAGTCTCTCTGCTACTTCGCCCACCCATCTCCGTCGGGCGTGACTTACAAATGCTCCACTTCAAGTTGAGAACTTTTACATCGCTCAAGTATGTACATAATTACATGTACATTATGTGTGTAGGTATATATATACATGGATACATTACTGTATAGAGACACAACGAGACGGGGTTGGAGTTAACCGAGTGAACGTTATAAGATACTAATATAAGTTAGAATTAAATTATTATATCTTCATACGTATCATACTATTGTGACATTACTATAATTAAAACAATAAGAAGCGTTTATTTGAACATTCAAAGGGGTTTTACAGTAAGGTGAATTAAACGTAAGGGGATTACATAAACTAGGGCGTTGTGGATTACTGTACTCTAGTAGGCAAACCCTGGATATCACACTATGTCTAATTCCTGTGCTGTGACATCCGGTTTATTTTGAAAGATCATCTACAAATATAGCATTCCTGAATGCAATCTGAACCACTATCTCTAGTTATGATTATAATCTATCAAAATGCTAGAACAATTTTTAATCAAGGTGTTTTCATTCCACTGGTTGGAACAGTTTTTGGAAATAACAAAACAAGACTTTTCCGAGGCCATTGACTTACGCTGGCTACCTTCCAACTTCCGCTTATATCTACAGACAATGCAGACATTGTAACACGGATCGTATCCGGATATGGTTACGGATTGCACTCGCCGTGAAAATGACCACCTTGCAGATAGTTCTTTTCTCTATCAAATTCAAAACAAAATGTATTTATTTAAATTATGTATTAAATTAATAGACTCAAATTTCATGACAAGTATAGTTGGAGAACTTTGATAATAGTGTCGATTGTGATGTTTTGTTGAAGGTTATATTCAGAGTAATTTGAGCTCAAAGTAATCATTCTAAAACGAATCCAATAAATCAAATACATTCATCAATATTCTTCTACTCTACTATTCACAGCTAACCTGATCGTAGTAATATAAAGAACTTCTATTTACTTTTAACGGTTCCGTTCTCCTAGTTCAAACTTCAACACTTAAAATCACGTAAAATTGTTTGTGACAATCTACAAATTTGCGTTTACTTTTTATTATTTGAATGAGGCAAGAAAAATATTAATGGAGAAAAAATTACGTTTCAGATATCAGCCACGTTTAATATCTGCAGATATAAACAGGCGGAGATAGCGCAAGTATGGTATTATGACCGTAAACAAGCGATATCATCTTAATGCCTCCTCCGGGAGTCTGTATCTGCTTTAATAACTGTATATCTTGCATCTACTTAAACAGCGGATATAACGAGTAGCCTGAATGGAGGTTCATACAAATGATTACTATTACTTATTTTTCAAACTCAAAAATAAAAAAATATATCAAACCAAATCAAAATCATTTATTGCATTATATATCATATCATTATATATCATCTGTTGTATAGTAAACTCGATTATGAAAACACAATTCAGTCGAAATGAGAACCTGCTCTATAAAATATCAGTTTTAAACAAAAGAAAAGAACGATGAACTTAACTTATGACTGTTCGTATAGGTGTTGCGGTTTTATTTATTTTATTTACCTACTTATCTACAATAATGCAATACATTTTGTAGTTTTATTAAAAATGCAAAAAGACACATGAAATGGGTTTGCACTTGAACATAACTCGCATGATGGTAAGCAATCATTACGGTTTAGGATAGAGCAAGCTTTTCCATTAAGAAAAGCTTTGTTATGAAAACTACTAAACTAACAGTTCGTGAAAATCAGAATGTTTTGTTTGGATATAAAATATTATATACCATCAACTAGTGGGTCATCGCGGCTTCGCTTGCATTAAGAAGTAAAACTTGCATCCCCTATTTCACCCGTTTAAAAGTGGCATTTCCAAAAATTCTTTCTTAGCGGATGCCTACATCTTAAAATCTACCTTCATTCCAAATTTCAGTCCAATCCGTCCAGTGGTTTGGGCTGTGCGTTGATAGATCACTATATCAGTCAGTCAATCAGTCAGTCACATTTGAGTGTTATATATATAGATAGATAAAAGATATAAACTCACGACCTGACATTTCTTAGACTTCAATTGAGACTATAAAGAAGATTGTATGAAAATTCGGTTACTAAGTACTCGGCTCGCTATACTTTATCAGTATAAGAGTAATCTCAAAGGGTTGTTTCGGCCCATTTGTATATTTCTTCAGGCTATCTATAATTGTATCTCTGGAATATCATTTTCTTATCAATTGAATTATGTAAAAATGTTTGGTTTTATTATAAGAAAATATTGTATTGTTTTACTTTTTCTCTTGGGAATACTTAAATCCTTTTTTTGTGCTTCGGTTAAAATTTTAGGCTATATCAATAGGGTAAATGACTATCTATAAATTGTGAGATTGATATCATAATATGTGCGTGTAAACATCACTCAATAAACCTCAGGTAAACTAGTTATTATTAGATGTGAGCGAAAATAAACGGCCAGACAATGACACTAGCTGCTCTTTTAAAAAAAATTAACAAGAAAATTGGTTTATTGGAAAATGTGCGAAAATAATCACGACCGCCCGGATTCGAACTTGCGTATTTCTGCTAACGTTAGAACGCCTTCACCAACTAGCGCTAGTTGGTGAAGGCGTAGTTGTTAATTTAAATTTTGACATATTTAAGAGTATTTTAGAAAACTTTTTCGACATTGTCATTTATTCGTTACAGCGCATTTTTTATAGTTAAGGGGTAAAATCTCCGTGGAACGTATAAAAGAGAAGCTAGTAGCCTAGTCTGGCCGCTGGCCAACCCGAGTATCGACCCGGCGCACGTACTGTCTCGCACCACGCACGCCGCTTCTCTATTCAATTACTCATCGCTGTTGCCTAATAACTGTTGATTTGGTGCGACAAATTAAAAAAAACTTATATTCACTGTCATAAATAAAAGTTTACTAGCACGTCGTGCTCTCAACTTAATAATAGACAATTGTCGTAATTTTGTATGGATTTGGTTTCCAATTTATTTCCCAGAAGAAGTCTGTGGCGAATTTGTCATGAAAGTTTTATTTACACAAAGTTTCATTCCTTCTTTACGCTCAAACGATTTTAATAAAATTTATGTGAGGATACACAGACATTTTTTTTCCGTTTCACGTGAGTAATAGCAGCACGTTGCTTTCAGTTTCCTCATGTCTGAGGGTCGGGTCTCCCCTGCAGAATTGTTAAATCAGAGGAATTCTCTTGAGCAGATACATAGTGGTGGGCGCCCAAATCCTTCCAACGATTTCTCAAATGCATGCAAGTGGTTGTCTGCTATCAGCCACGAGAATCAAAAGGCAATATCAATACAATTACGGTTGTATATCCCTCTGGACCCCGGGGGTCGAGGGACCCGGGGGGTACAGGGGAGGGGAATAATTGGCCACTTCCGTGCCTTGGGAGTACGGGGGTAGACGGGACCGATGCCACTTGTTGGGTATACACCTTTTTAGTAGGTTAAAAATTACCGGAGTCCATTTCAAATCGAAAGTTAATCAGTTTCTACGAGGCAAGCTTTTTTTAACTAACCCAAGTCTGCACTTGACTAAAGTTTACAAAAGTAATGAAGTAAATAACATATTGTATCTAATGTAATTATATCTTGAATAGTATTGAGAAATGGATGAGTATGCACAGGATCGACGCAGCTGGCACATGCAAAGAGAGGCCTATGCCTAGTAGTAGGATAGGGACGGCTGTAGATGATGATAATGAATATTAGGAAAGAAAAAAACTATACATTAAAACTGAAACTCTTGAGAAATTTATAGTGTTTTTCCGCTGCGACTGCTCCTTAAGCAGCTTCAAGCCACAAACTTGGTGATTTTTAGGTGTGTTCCTCCAAATACCTCCGCCACACTGACAAAAAAAATTGTTTGGAGATACTTCAAATTGATTGGAGAATAATTTCCAACAAAGTCTAAAAAAATTGACTTTTTATCTGTTTATCTGTATCTCTGTTTATTTAAACGCTCATAACGCAAAAACGGCTGAACGAATCATCATGATCTTTGGTATGTAGGTAGTATGAGGTATTCGGAGTATCATAGGCTATTTATTATTCTGAAATAATGCGAGTGAAGCCACGGGCGTCCAGTAGTATCTAATGAAAGCGTCTGATTCCGTTTGAAGTCTTGAGAGTATTTATTAGCTTCCTTCGAGCCTTTTGAAACTCAAGCCTTTTCAGTAACAAATTTAATTCACTGTAATTGTCCTTCCGATGTACTTCTATACTGGCCTACTGATAACTTGTATTTACTCACTTTAGGAAACTTTGAATGAGAGTGGCCTACTCCAGTGTCCAGAGTTTGCAAATCGGTCTGGAGGGCCTCGATAACTGGTAGCTTTACGACTTCGGTACAAACATACAAAAACGAAAAATAATGGCATACTCACGAAAATGCCCAAATAGAATGTATTTTTGGTTTTGGTCATACATCCAATTTAATTGTCTAAAAAATAAAATTTTGTTTGTAAATTAATAGTGATAGTGAGATATATAGGTACGAGTATGAGACGTAAATACAAATTAGTTTGGTAGTATGATACACATATTATAGTTAGCGAACATTCAATAAAGATTTCATTAAAAATAGGAGCACCCAATTAGGTAAGATATAATGACTTAAACTTTTATTGGAAAATGAGCGAAAATAATCACGACCGGCAGGATTCGAACCTGCGTATTTCTGCTACCGTCAGAACGCCTTAACCACTAGGCTACGGTCTACTAACTGCCAGGCGCGAAAATCCACACTCGTTTCCATACACTTCAGACTGAGCGGCTGATGGCGCCACTTGTGCTGTCAGAATATGTCTAACAAGCACTCATCGATGTACTATGGACACCTGATATGACGAGAAATGGGCCTTTCGCGTTTTAATTATGAGTTAATTTATTAAGCAGGTTAGCACTTAATAAATTAACTCATAAGATATAATGACTGAATAAATTACTTCCTGATACCCAAAGTCTTACCTTTCGATAGAGGTAGCTCGCGGGCCTGGCCGGCGAATTGAGTAGCGCGCAACAGGACAGGTAAAAAAACACATGCGAATATCTCCTCATATAGTGACGGACGCATAGTGTTACTAGCAATTCACATTTACTTAAAAATCGTAACACATTGATTGTTGATTTGAGTGTACCAGGAACTCGGTATAAGCACTTGTTCCTCCGAAGTGTTCAGCTAGCTTTGAACTCACATCGACTGGAGGGCAAAGGGCAAGGGTAATTACTCGGTTAGCTGAGTTATGGATTCTGTAAGCTATCATAATGGTCAGCTAAATAATACGACAACAATTTTGTATTTGGTATCGTAAGAATTAATGAGGATAAGGTTGTTCGTTCTATACATATAATAAAGCTGAAGGGTCAAAAATCTGAAAATAAAAGATTTTAAAAAAATTGTTTGGGTATACTCTAAATCCATAACAGAACACGTTTCAGTAGTTTTCAGAATTTTTGTCTTTTTATCTGTATGTATGTTTATTTAAACGCTCATAACGCAAAAACAGCTGAACGGATCAACATGATTTTTGCTAAGTAGGTAGTATGAGATCTTAGAAGTGTCATAAGCTACTTTTTATCTCAAAATAATGCGAGCGAAGCCGCGTGCGTCCATTAATTCTATAACATAACCGTTTCTGTTAACATTTTACGTAACCTTACTAAGCTGCATGATATTAAACACAATCATTTACAGACTAATTAAAAATTTATTCAGATATTTAGCTGTCAATCTATTAAAATTGCTGACAAATTAATTTTTGCTTTTCATTATGTGATGTAATGTAGTCATTACTTGAGTACATTATTTAATCTAATTCCCAGTAAAAAGGAGACATTGTGCAGATAATTAGATGACGCGAGAGCATGTGAACGCCAATTAACGTGAATTTCAGGAAATTACGCGTTTAGCAGAATAATTACTATTTGATGACGTTTGAATTTAATAATAAGAGAACGTAGATTTTACATGTTATCTTAACACATAATATATCCTTCGTCGTGTTGTTTGAAATAGGGAATAGTAAGTTTTTCCTTGAAAGAACATTTTGTGGTAGTTTTCAGGTGTATAGCTTTTTCATAATTTCTTGTTGAACACTACTTTAATTAATTTTAAATCAATGTTGATGTTTTGAAATACCTTATGTATGGACTAAAGGTCTGAAATAAATGACATTGATTTTATTTATTTACTTTTACTACTATCTATCTATTTATCTATATATACAATAAAACTCAAAGGTGACTGACTGGTTGACTGACTGATATGGTGATGTATCTACGCACAGCACAAACCACTGGACAGATTGGGCTGAAATTTGGCATGCAGTTAAATGTTATAACGTTAGGCATCCGCTTAGAAAGGATTTTTGGAAATGCCACTTTTAAAAGGGGACACAAGTTTTTTCTCATCTTAATGGGAGCGAAGCCGCGAGAACCCTCTAGTATAATATTAGAGTTATTTTTGAAATACGTATATTACGAAAAAGCTATAACTTATTAAATCTTATTACATTTATTCATTCATTCATATATTTCTACGGTTATTATGTAACCAAACAACAAACTACGCCTTCAGTTTACCACACTTTTATCTAAAAATACCTAAAAAGCCACTTTTATTTGTAGAGTACCACGGGTAGCACCGCGGTACGCTACTAGCTACAAACATATTAAAACTGTATGTAATCTCATCTCATGAAAATGAATAAGCTCGCGTAAGTTTCACATCAAAGCTCGTAATCACTGTGTCTAAACTATGTATTAACTTAATCCGAGCTTTCAGGGTTAGCGGTGAACAAATCTAAATGTTCTATAAAGTTTGGAAGTAAAAATATCCTGTCATTTTCACACGCATTCATCAGGTAGATCTGTTCTTAGCTAAACAACCATGTAGTGCAATCTAAGAGTTTGAATTTCATACACTTTCAGTTATCATATCGAACCGAAACTGTACATCGAAGTGTAGTTTAGATATCAGTAAAATAAATTAGCAACATTGAGCAAATAACAAATGCAATGCAATACTATAAAACAATGATTATTGGTTAAGAACTTCCAAAAGATTTAAAAATAAAAAATAGTATTTTAATAATTTCATAGGTCATTTACAACGGTCGATTACAACGGTCACTTACGATTTCAAATGTTCACAATTACTATACCTTCATTTTTGTAATAAGGTCAAATAAATGTTTATTGTTGTTGTTAACCGGCGTGTTTTTACTACAAAATAGATTTGAACAAGTTGTCCGATAGCTAGTAACCCTGTATGCTGCGGCACATTAATCACAGCCAGGCGAGACAAACACACATTCATATTAATTAGGGTGATTAGTGCACAAAGCACCAAGTATGTAGGTATGTACCTATATATGTAGGTACATATGTACCTATATTGCCTGCTTAGCTAACGTTGTGCTCTGTATGCTGTGGTAAAGGCAATTAAGGAATTAGACGTGTATTTCAAATTGATAAACTGAATGTATCAAATTATGTGTAATATTCATATAAATAAAAAATATTCTTTTTGGATATTATTTCTGCTAAAATCACATGGTCAAATTTCAATCTTGCAAAACAACAGGTAACCTGAAGCGACAGCCGCATAAGCTATTACTTTGGATATGAAAATTTTATTAAATCTCACTTTAGAAGTAGTTTTCCAATTCTATTAACTTGCTTAAAAAATATTTTAGATTTGCTTCAAGCAGAACTTACAACACAAAAAACCATAAAGTACACTCAAACACCCTCAACTATCACAACAAAGACCATTAAAGTACAACAATAGCATACAACTCCCATCACCCATTATATATACCCTAATAAATAATACAATAGAAATGATCATGTGCCTTTAATATCAGTAACAGTTAGAGGCAGTTGTAAACAAGCAGTTAAGTAGTTAAACCTGAGTTCACTTGTAAACTGTAGTTTAATGTGCTAGTAACATGTCTATACACCGATTAGATTTCTGGCGAGATTAACGTATCGATCAGAGATGTGGTGGAAAGCAGTGATTAATGTCTGATCTGGTCAAGTGACTCAGAGGAAAATGGGAGACTGTAGCCTAAAGCGAAGCATATCATATCTGTCGCTAAAAATAATAATAATAATCGGTAAATAATAAATCGGTGCAATTTAGCACCCCCATTTGAGAATCATTTTCGATCCAGACACATATAGGCTCCACTTTCGTGTTTTTTCTGAGGATGCTGCTTCAAGTGACATATCACTCAAGTGACAAAAAATCACAACTTTACTCTAAACTCACACTAATATTATAAAGGCGAATGTTTGCGAGTATTTAGTCAATCTCACACATTCCCTAACCCGATCTACATAAATTACATTTGGTAAGTTGCAAATCAAATTCATTTCTTTACGAAGATGTCAATTAAAACAAAAAAGTACTTAATCCACTTACTTTTAACCCCGTCTTAACCCGAGTCACACCGCTAATAAAAAAACAACCAGAATTCTGGTTCACGCGAGACAAGCGCCTCATTAAACAATAACCTCACAATGGTAACACAGGAGAATAATGTGAGGTGATTTCAAAATACATACTTAGATACAGTTGATTAGTTATATTTCTTAGAATGAATTAAATAGAAATATATTCCATCTAGACTGAATTTGATGTTATTTTGACTCGGCTATTTTTAAATTACAGAAAACTACACTAACTAATTTTATATTCTTCATCAGCCAATTTTACGAAGGAATTCCACTAGGAGTACCTGTGTTCTGTGTAACGCGATCGTTTGGTTTTCGATATCTTTCACATATAATTTTGTGGGGTCTTATAACATTTACAATGTATACAGACATACACATTCCAACCACAAAAGCCGAGCAGCTGTTTTCAAACCAAACATCGTAGGTACATAAAAATTCCCCTTCCGACGAGTTATGCTACTGTGTCTACGTACACCGCGCTACCGCGGGCGCGGGCCACCGTTTTGTATAATATCCTCATCAACAAATTGTTGTTCCTCTCCCGCTGCCATATTGATGAGGAGCCCCCCTCCCCCTGCCCCCCAGAGCCGGGGGGAGGAAGGAAACGTTTTTAACCTCGACCTATGAATACATTAGCCGCATAATAACGTTTTAAAAATAATGCCTTCATTCGAAAACCCGGAGAAAAACACTTTTTCAAACGCGCTTTTATCGGAGCTCCTACAGAGAGAGGGGGTGAGGGGGTGATGAAGGGGGAGGCTTTGTCTCGAGAGTGGAGCTATCGATGCTGAGATATTGCTGTATAGGTATAGTATAGGTATGTATGTAAGAAGCGTGACTTGATACTTTCTAAAGGATGGTTCTTGAAAGGATTCTGGATCGATCTGTATGAAGTTGGCGGTAGATTTATTGTTATTACAAGTAAAAGTACTTAGTAAATAAATTAATATTTTGGAAGTAGATGATGGGACGTCAATAGATTTGTAATGTATTTTGTGTTACTATAGAAAGATAAAACAATGTTTTTAAAAGGATCCCTTGTATTATCTTTCTGTCGTACTCCCACATAACCATCCGCCCATCCCGGGGTTTGGGTGGTACCTGTAATAGGTTATCCTGGGCCAAAAAAAAAAGGTTTTTAAAAGGATATGCAGTTATTAGCACGAGTTGTAAATAAAGTATGTAATAGATTCATTGACGTACTTACACAGTTATTTGTACATATTTTTTATTGTTAGATAAACTCTTTATCATTAATACTAAATAAACAAAAAAGGATGAACTAGTGCCAAATATATGTATGTTGTTTACTGGGTCAACTTAAAACACGCTGTAAAAAACTAAATCAACTTTGTCGCATTTTGTACACTAAATCGGTTTTGCATTGCCCATACTTTATCTCATGATAAGCAAAAGTAATCTTAAGAAAAAACAACAAATAACAAACCACAAAAGTTCACCCTACATAATAGGTGTGATAATAATCTATGAGTGGTTTATAGTCGATAGAAACCAGCTAGAAGGTTGTCGGTGATTATTATGGTTGTTGGAAACAACTCGCATTACAACCACTACTGAAGGAAGTACTTGTGGAGGGTTGATTGGTGTTTGTAAGGTTTTATACTATGTAGTTATTTATGACAAGTTTCATTGAAATTCTGGTGAGCAAATATTTTTTTTATGTAATCAAGTTATTTGTAAATAACGTAAATGAAAATCACTTTAAGTAGCTATACTGGTAGTGTTCCCAAGTTTAAATAGATTTGGTTTAAGCAAGTAAGTTTAAAATTTCTGATGGCGTACCTTTTATCGTTTATCTGTTTATAATATTTTATTCTGTAATTTATTCTGAACATTGTTATATCAATGGTTTCCATTAATATACTACCAATAAAACATTTTCACACTAAAATAAGCACATTTCTAGAATAAAAGCACGAATTTGTCCAACTTCAAGTGAAATGTCCTTCAACTAGAATATAACATTTGACTAAAACGTTCAAAAACTCGCGTCGAATCCTCGGAAATTCTAGGAAAGGACATAAGTCTCGTCAGACATAAATACAAGTGAACCTTGGCAGCTACAATAGTTGTCAGCACCTTCTTTAATATAGATAGCATATAATCGAGTATGGCTCAGCGGTAAGTAAGTCCGCCTTCAATTATTTCCTGATTCTATATTCTATGTAGGTTGGCACTCAATTAACGGACGGAATTAACTAAATTAACGGAAAAAACATCGTGAAGAGACTGACAAGTATACAGCCATTAAATGTGACGATATTTATTTGTTTTTGACTTTCATCGTCCGAACAGCCAAACTGTGGAATTCCTTGCCCGAATCTTTATTCCCCTTGAACTATAATTTGTCGGTCTTCAAGTCGAGAGTAAACCGGTTTCTTCTAGGCAAGCACGCTAGATCGTAGACTATAACGTTGCTTACCATCAGGCAAGTTGTAGTCAAGCGTAAGACTACTTCATGTAAAAAAAAAATTATACCTCCATGTTTCTGTCTATTAAAACTCCCATAATGAACCAATTTTGCGGAGGCCCGTTCCTCAGTAATCAGAAAATATTCAGGGAAAAAAGAGGATTGCAAGATCTTTTTCCAGTAACAATGTTTTAGTTCCGAATTTCCCCGCTCGCAAGAAAACCTAACAATTTCAGCCGCTATGTTGTTGATGTTTCCATTTTTCGTGAGTTATTTATGTTCGCGGAAGCGAGTTGCTGAAACTTGGACAGACAGACAGAAGAACGGACAGATTTTTAGCACAACTTTATTTCATAAACTTTATTTTATAATAACGTTTTGAGATAATTATATCTGACAGTTTATATAACAGAAGGGAAGTTATTTCAAGATGGCTATAAATAGAAGCTCTTTAAAGCTGGAAGGTAATCAAAGTGAAACGACGGTGGGCGAGGGCAGTTTATCGATGGGTGGCCCGAAATAACAATGGAATTGTTAAAATGAATGCATTTGAATAATTGGTATTTATTAAAACTTAGACATCAAAACTCAATTTGCACTAATATTACGAGTTTAAAAACATTATTTTATGTAAGGTGGTGTTTGCCTTTTCAATCTCAAAAGCTAAATCGAATTAAATAAAACTTGGTATACAAATACCTACATTAGAAACATAAGCTACTACTTTATCTTGAATTCATATAAGTACATGCTATTTTATCTGGGACTAGTGGGTGCTCGCGCCTTCGCTCGCATTAAGAAATTAAACTTGCATCCTCTATTTCACCCCTTTAAAAGTGACATTTCCAAAAATCCTTTCTTAGCGGATGCCTACGTCATAATATCTACCTTCATTCCAAATTTCAGCCCAATCCGTCCAGTGGTTTAGGCTGTGCGTGGATAGATCACTATATCAGTCAGTCAGTCAATCAGTCGGTCACCTTTGAGTTTTATATATGAAGCCGGGGTACTGCTAGTTTCATAATTAAACGAAAAAACATATAACAATATTTTATTCTTTTATTTATTTCCTTTTTATTATTCTGCTAGCATAAACGCACGCTCAGCAAAGGCATATAAAATTGTTATCCTTACTAACGTTTTGTTAAAAATACTTTGAAAATAAATTGAATCCTTATCCTTTACGACCCTATTCGCTTACTTCTTTTGAAGTTGTTTATAAGTTGGCAAAAATGCGAATTATTTGTTTACCCTGAGCATAGCCCCTACATTGAGGGGTGCAGTGAAGGCATACACATGTTTGTGAATGTTGTGTATGTTTTACATACTTTTAGTTTCTGCGAGTGCGGCGGCTTTGTGCTTTGAAGTTAGATTGACCGCATTATTTAGATACCTATGTGTTGTTTTGTTACTCTAGATGCAGATCGAAGTATGCCTTTGCCTGTGTCGAAGTAAAACTCGTAAAATAAGTATATATATTTACTACGATACAGAATAAAAAAATAAGTGATATTCTATAGTTACTTGAAATTAAATACCTGTTTATCCGAATACCTACTGCACCCGTGAAGCTACATACCTATATCAGAGCTTGCTTTCTAAGCCATGTCAGAGGCCCTTAGGCTGGCTTGATAAACTCTCGACACCAGAGTTGGTCACTCTCATTCGATAGGAAGAAGGAGAACTTTCTTGGGTGGTTTGATAACTTCCCGCACTAGTTATGGCCTCCCACCATGGATATGGCTCCATAACAAGAAGCCCAGAGATACATTCGCAATCTAATCTGACACATAAACACAAAATTTAGGTTTCCCTTTGTATAGTATTGAGGGTCAAAACTCTGAGCATAGTACTTAGATATTAGAAAAAAAAACACGTTTTATCAGATTTTATAATAAAATTCCTGTCTCTTTATTTAAACGCTCATAACGCCAAAACGGCTGAACTGTACATCATGATTTTTGGTATGTAGGTAGCATAAGTTTTTAGAAGTGCCATAGGCTACTTTTTTTTTTCAAAATAATGCGAGCGATACCGCAGGCATTCACTAGTTAAGAATATGACAGAACATATTTAGAGAATAATATGTAATAAATTGTTTATCTCATCTTTATATGTATATTGATGACACTTTCAAGGAATCGCTCATATGCATAAATGTTGTTGTCAGAATTAATGGTTCTTCTTTGTTCGGTGTCGCGTTCTGTTCGGCTGAAAGAGATGATGACTCGCGCGAGTCTGCGAGACTTAATGACGCGGATTACATACCGTGCTAGTAGATACCGCATTATATTTATTTTTTATATTCATTTATTTCTTCATTTGGGTTAAAACTAAACTTAGTTTTGCACACTTATGAATGTCAAATCTAGTACATAATAAATGGCATACTATAAAAAAATACATTTAAATTATAAAAGGCCAAAGGCATACTATAAAAAAATACATTTAAATTATAAAAACAAAAACAAATTAAGATTGTACTTATTTTTTTATAAGTCGTAGGTATAGTAGTACCTATACATAGTACGAAATCAAGTCAAGAAATATTCTTCTCAGTAAGAGATACACAAACAAAACATTAACAACTTAGTCCGAACACGTACAGAGTTTAAGTAAGCACATTTACTATTTTATTTTAAGTGTTGCAGTATTATGAGTATTATGACCGCAGCTCGGCCCACATTGAGTCGGAGTACAACTTTGGTGACTTTATAACAAAACATATCGTTCGCATGAAAATAAGGGCATAATTACTATTTATCATCCGTCGCCATTATGATATGGCGAGAAAAACAAACGAACAAATACACTATTGTAGTTTTGCATAATGGTGCGGTATACTATATTATATTACCCCGGAATCTATGTGTAAGTACTCTGTCCCATGATTACAACCCCCTAGAGCCGCTATAAATCGTTTCCTTAAACACACAGCAGCCTAATTGAAACGCGCTCGCGTGTGAAACCAGACCGCGCGCCCTCTCGCTCTGATACCACACACTGCACATACACCCGTCCCACTCGCACGTGTGAGATATAGAGTAAGCAAGATAATCAGCATGCGTGGACTGAATCGGAACTAAAAATATCTGAACAAAATATTATTACGTATCAGTTGACGCCCGCGGCTTCGCTCGCATTATTTCGAATTATTTGGTAGGACATGTCGTTCTCAGGACTTCATACTACCTACTAACCAAAAAACATGATGATCCCTTCAGCCGTTTTTGCGTGATACGCGTTTTAATAAACAGATAAACGTACTATAAATTGTTGAAACGTGTTCTGCTATTCTATGCCAAGTTTCCCTAAACAATGTGTGTTTGTATATCTTTGATAAATTTCTACCCTCTTTGAGTCTTTATCTTTATCACATGTCATGTGCAAATAGAAGATACATAGATACAGATAATAATTTGAAGTAGCACAAGTGCTGCCCCCTGTTGAGTTTAAAATGTCATATTTTCTTCCTCCCTCTCTGATTGTATTTACATATGATCTGAACGTATTTGCTCTCAGATCGCGAGAGGACACTTCGAAATTAATGTTTGCTCAGTGCTGAGCATAGGCCCCGTCTTTAATTGTAAAGGGTTTAGGCAAACTTTGCATACATTAAATTTCTTATTGAAGATTTTATTGATAGAAGGGATTATTCCTAGTTAATAAACATTGTTAAAGACATACTGAGGGATAGTTTAAATAAAACGAAGTTGTTTCAACTAAGTTCCTAATATTTGGGGATCGATGTTTTTTTTTATTAATGGAATTTCGATTTTAGAACAAAACGGAGGTGATAAAATAACGTGTGTCTGAATAAATGATGAATTAATGAACGATCACGTGTTTCTATCACATGGTTCTTCTATTTATTTATTCTATTATTAATAATTATCCAGACCAACCAATTCTTCTTCGGTTTAAAACGCGAACTTTCAATATATTACACGTTGAGTTATTTTGTGAGTTTTCGCAAGCACATCAGTAATCCGCCCGGAAAACGCTGTCCTAGAGTTATTGCTTCTCTGACGAGCTTTCTAAAGCTTCACAAAAGCTCGCTCGATGGAAATACTAGAGCTGTCTCTCGTCAAAGGAAAAGATGGGGTATTAAGTTGATACTTTTCAGAAGCCTTGTTTTAGATTGGTTGTCTAGAAGGAATCGTGTTTTGCTATAAGAGTGACAAAGAATACATAAAGTTTTTTTAAATAAAAATAATCAATGAATTAACAACTGCTTGGTTAAACAGAGATTGGCTTTTTCTCATACTTCGCTGTGTGTGTCTATGCAGCTTAGAAAACGAGCCAAACACATTAAACTTTATAATTATAACTTTACCATCTACTGATTGTTTAATCTTGATATTTTTAAAAGTTATGTGGTTATTATATAGTGTGTTCATCATATGTTGTTTTAACATTACTATAGTCAAGTTGTTATCATTTAAACATTACTTTTATTATCATCTTAAAACTGTTAATTTTATGTACTCGATTTGAATGTGCCTAAATATTCGAAATATGGCAAAACGAGTACCCACTACAGTAACTGGACCGTCCCTAACTCGCATGAAGTGGTGTTTGCTTCGCTGGAGCGGACATGATCACTGTCCCGACACAAACGGACCTACACGACGGATGGAAATGTACCATCATATGTTGGATTAACTAAATCGATTGATTTTATACAGTTGAGCTGGTTGGAAAACGAATTGGTGTCGTAAATAGTGGCATGATATTGCAGCATATTATACACAAACTTGTTAAAAAATCATTCAGTGTATTTGAAGATCTGGTCCTACTTTTGAAGTCGGTAAAAATGCTGCAGAAAAAAAGTATTTTTAACTGATTCACTTTTTGACAACTACTAAGCAAAGACAGACATTAAAATACAAACTTTGCAATGAAAATAAATTACGTTTAAAAATAGCCACTGCCAAAAATATTCTTAGCTTTTATGTTTTCTACAACTGTCTGTAATCTTCGGAGACAAATGAAATAACAAAATATTCCAGATATTTTTCAATTTCTGCCAAATATGTCAACTTGATTCGTGTGTTTAAGTTCTGAAAGCCCCGGCGGGGTTGAAATACTGAGCAGAGTAAGTGAATGCAATTACTTAGAACAATGTAATCTGTCGCGAGACACATTCATACTTTATACACGGTTATTAGGAATGGACAATGTCACGACAAAACAAGAGGTTTTTTTTTACATTTCCATGTCAAGTTTAAAGTGTAAAAGACTATTCACCTAAAAACATGATATGGCAAATTTGAATTGTTTCTATTGAAAAATGTATTAGGTATGTTTGATATTTCTTTATAACTTATCAACTGAACTAATTTTAAATAAAATATGTTAATCTTTAGCCACGACACAAGGGTTTGCTTAGTGTGGGGCTAGATGGCGCTGTGTGCAATGTCCCGGAATATTTATTTATTATTATTTATTTAGCGGATTATTGATAAGGTAATGATGGTGCCAACAATAAAGTCAAATGAGACCATCTTCCTTATTTACTTGTCACGTAGTAACTACATATGTCGAATGAAAATTAATTATTAATTATTTTATTCCCATCAATATAAATTGCACGTTTATTTCCCACAAACATACATAAATATACACTTTTAAACAAGAGAAGAATGTATTCTCTGTAACCTTGTATGAATAAATACGTTTGATTGACCTTGTCTTGTCTGTGGTGTCCTCACACTGTCGATGTTAGTTTATACAACAGTACCCCCGTGAGATGAATAAACTTACAAGTTATTACAATGTGGGATACTAATCGCGTAGTAACTCTTAGATAAGTGAATGAGTATCATCATAATCCTCAGCCCTTGGGATCCCACTGGCTCCCTCCCTGCCTGATAAATGTATCGACTAAGTACTATTTACTTTAATAGAAAATCGTCTGTTGATATTCTTCTTTTTATATATGAGACCAGCTGTCCCGGCAGACTTCGTACTGCCTCAGTCGATAAATAAAAGACCTAAACTTTTGTATAAATTAATTAGAATTTTTTACCCTTTTAAACCTTCCCTAGTCCTCCACGAACATTTCAAGACTAAGATAAGATAAATCCGTTCTGCCGTTCTCGAGTTTTAGTGAGACTAACGAACAGCAATTATTTTTTATATACATAGATAAATAGGCTCACGCTTGACTACAACTTGCCTGATGTTAAGCAACGTTATAATCTACGATCTAGCGCGCTTGCCTAGAAGAAACCGGTTTACTCTCGACTTGAAGACCGACAAATTATCTTCATATCCATAATCAACCCAAATCTATGATTGGCTCTTAAATAAATAAATCAATGGCTCTTTCTTATATAATCATTCCAGATACATCACTATTCAAATTGAATTACCTTTACATAAACTGTTATCAAGACGTTTTCAATACATTGTTACAGCCAAGTACCTCAAGAGAGTAGGTATTTATCGTATCTAAGAGCGGCAGTGGTCGCGACTAGCGGAGTGGTTTACAACAAACATGGCTGCGGTTAAGGAAAGTAAAGTGACCTGTAAGTAAAGCCTGTGGTCCTGGGGAATAGGTGTAATTGATAGAGGAAAGTGATGGATTATTTCGATTTGATAATTAATTACTTAATCCACTTCTGTTATATTATCCAGTGAAGGTTTGTTGTCACTATACTAATACGTCGTAAGGTAGACCTACTACTAAAAGATTTGAAGTTGTGTATATTTACATTTTACTTAACTACTGCATAAGTTTTGCTCTAATAAACATGTTTTCTTTCTTTTTCTTACTTGTTTTCTGTTTTAAACTCACTCAAGTTAACAGCCCCACCATAGTAATAAACCGTCAAAGCAGCATCACCCTCCACCGCTGAATGTCGTCGAAAGCAAAATATCGATATAATCAGGCCAGACACTTGATTGCAGGATTACACACACCACGCTTATATAGCCTCTAAACCCCATACATATAAAGACCAGAATAGCACGAGCTCGAGCAAATACGACCATTGCACGGATTAACCCAAACACATGGCAATATAAACTCTATCCTTCTACGAATAAGGCATAAAATAAAGCTTCCTTGCTTCCCTGAGATCCGACGATTGCACGGATTATAGTCTCTGATTCGCTATAATACTCTCTATGCTTTAAAGGATAAGGTCTGAAGTGGTATAGCAAGGGATGTGAATACAATCACAGTACTATTTGTCCAAGTGTTCCCAAATTCCGATAATAAAGTTGCGGACTCGATATGCATTCTGAGGGAGAGACGTGATATGCGAATATAGACACTATTTGCGTGTAGGTAAGGATCATAATGGTGTGCAGTGAATGTGTGCAGATTTGCACAGTTGACGGATTGTGAAGGGTGACCTAGATTCATTAATTACTCGGTTCCGATTGAAAATATTGAAATTGACGAGCGCGAATTTAATTAATACAATTATACCCTTTGTATTCACTATTAAATACTCACCACTTTTAGTTTATTGTAACAAAATATAAACCCAGTTTAAAAATGTTGTATGTACAGTTAATATATTCCCAGCCAGAGCTTCTTCGAAACTCCCGCTACTTTTAAAGTTAGTGATTGAAACTAGGTACCTATTAAACCTACGAGAACACTAAATTATTTCATCATCATCATCAGCTCTCGGGATCCCGCTGCTGGGTGTAGACCTCCCTTCGCATGTGTCATCTGCGTCGATCTTGTGCAGACCTCATCCAGGTTGGACCCTCGACTTTGACGATGTCGGCGACCCATCTCGCCACCGGACGACGCATTCCTCGCCTGCCAATAATTTATTTAAATCAAACAAATAACAACGCCATACAAGCTCACTTTAAAAACTTAATCAACACAAACAATCCATAACAATCCACATAACCATTACTTCAAACTACTATTTAAGAAGACATCGTTTAGATAAACCGGAATCCAATAAAGCTCACTATATCTGGTGTAAAATGAGGGGTAAGAACAATCGGCGCGTGCAGACAACGTGATTTATACAACACTTGACACCCGGGGGAGGGGAACAGGGGAACTAGGGGGAGGAATGTGGGCAGGGGGAGAAATGAGGATTTGTAGATAATGCATCGTAGTGTCAATAAACATAAATGTCACTTACTGGTTGCAATGTTGCTGCTGATTATACGCAGATGGCGTGCTTTGAGTAGCATACTGTTTTGTGCGAACAGGAATCAAAAATCATCATCGTTTCTGCATGTATCTATGCTGAGTATAGACCTCCTCTCCAGCGCGACACAGTACAGGCCGTCTGTACAATGTTGACATATTGTCAGACTGGCCTGATTGCTTAGCTGGTAGTGGCTCTGTCTTCTAATCTAGGGGTTGCGAGTTCGATTTCCGCATGACACAAGTCATTATAAACTTTTAAAATTTGTAATTACTTGTGTTGAGTATATTTTTACAACAAAAAAAGTATTGTATTCGTTATCTAGTACCCACGACACAAGCGTTTGCTTTTTGTGGGGCTAGATGGCGCTGTGTGCAGTGTCCCGGAATAAATATTTATTTATATATATTTGAATGATTATTGTTGAATGAACCAACATCATGTAATTGTCAAATTATCATTAAATCATGGTATTGTTTGAGTCAGTCTAACCACTGCGCAAGTATCATAGTACAGTATATTTATATAGGTAGTTATATAATATACTTGTAGTTACAAAGGTAAATGCTATGTACTTGTAAATAAAAGTATTCTTGTAAGTGTAAAATTATATTAACTAAATACTAAAATACTTTGCCACCATAAGAATACTTTTTACGGCTTGATAAACCCTCGACGCCAGAGTTGGCCACTCTCATTCGTTGAGGAGGACTCATCTCAATGTATTTAGTAAATATCTAGTATTAAGCTAAAATTATAGCGAACTGTAAGCCAAATTTTAGTACCTACTGTTATTTCAGAGGCCTAGTTAATACGCCCTTCGATTGTATTCGGGTTTGAGGGTATCTTTGTTCGAGATACTGGATATTGATACTAGTGGATACCCGCGGTTTCTGTTATGTAGTTGTAGGATAATAAATAGCCTATGTAATTATTAACACCCTTTATGTTAAAACCATACTAGAAATCGCTATGATAAGACAGCTGGTTTCGTCTCACCGCTGGGTATAAGCCTCTCTCTTAATATGCTATTGGCCTTGATCTTGCGTCAGTTTCATCCAAGCATTCCCTTTATCGAGTATAATAATTTCTCGATTTTAAAGGAACATAACGATTAACGTCGTCGACAAACTTTATTTAGTAGCGATACAGTTCTATAGTTTAAATAATTGTTAATATATTACTTAATCTGATACAACAAAACTTAAAACCCCCTAAAACCCCGCAATTTAATCCAGTAAGTACCGCCGCCTCCAGCACTAAATACGTGCATAAAGCTACAAGTTAATCCCGTACTTTATGGGCGTGCGCGGGGACTTCATTATACACTCATTACGTAGGATTAGGCAGGTTAATGTAGGTAAAGGTTTGGAGGCACACTTTGAATTTAGGTAATTACGTATCAAGTACGCTTAAGTTTATATTGTTATGTTAAACAGATTAACAATTTGATTTCTCAGTGATTAATAACTAGTGGTTTGCACTCGCTTAGCGGTGAAGGAAAACATCGTGAGGTAACCGACATGTTTGCGGACCACAATATCCGAGGACATGTTTGTGTCTTCCGTGGAAGGACCTGGGCGCCCACCACGATGTATCTAACAAGGAAACTCCCCTAAGGAATTAATTCTGCGGGGAGTCACGACCCTCAGCCATGAGGAATACGACTCAAGAGAGAGAATAACTAGTAGCGCCCTGTGGTTTGACCCGCGTCAATCCGATATAAAAAGTAGTTATGGTGAGTCAAAGTCCATACATATAATTTTTAGATATAACCATTTATTGATGGTGATAACAACATAAATTAGTTTGTAACATTCCATACAAACACACCCTGCCTGATTCTTATCCTGACTATAATCCAGCGATCTTCAAAGCGAGAGTGAATCGGTTCTTATCGGGTAAGCACGCTCCATCTTAGGCCATAGCCTTTGCTTGCTATCAGGTAAACTATGGCCAACTGCAAACCCGTTCAAGTTAAAAAAACACACTATTTGTCATTCACACGTAATTGTACCTATGTGTGTATGTACGTTTATATGTATACAGAGTTCTTAGTAAACAACGACCGAATTTTGTAGCACGACATTAGTGCAGTTTTATTAGACAACAAATGGACTTACGAAACTTAGACAGAATGTTTTATTTGTGGTGACAACATTTTTTAATATATGTATTATGTAAACCAACTACAATATATCGCAGACCAAATTGGCTGAAAAAGTATAGGGCTATAGATTTTAGGGAAAAAGGAAAATCAATTCTCTATACATTGACATCAAAATTCGATAAACTTCGTGTATTGAAATTAATCTCAGCAAAAATCATTTAATTTATTATTTTTTTTAGCATTAATTTCTTGAAGAATTTCTAAAAGTGATTTCTACTGATACACTCAAGAGAACGTTAAAAGATTTTTAGAAGTTATCATTATTCCTGTATATCTATAAACTAGTGGGTGCTCGCGCCTTCACTCGCATTAAGAAGTAAAATTGCGTTTCCTATTTCACCCCTTTAAAAGTGGCATTTCCAAAAATCCTTTCTTAGCGGATGCCTACGTCATAACATCTACCTGCATGCCAAATTTCAGTCCGATCCGTCCAGTGGTTTGGGCTGTGTGTTGATAGATCACTATGTCAGTCAATCAGTCAGTCAGTCACCTTTGAGTTTTATATATTTAGATAGATACATCTATAAAGGTCCTCTATCGCAGGTAAAGATGAATGTTTTCTTTGCTTGTGACCTTTACTTCCCTCGTGTTACAATGTTCATCTCTCCCATAACGCCCTGCTTGATATTGGTGACGCTTTTAGAAATTACCTTTTAATTTCACACGAGTTTATCCGATAATTGTTATATCGTATCAACTTTAAGGTTTTTATACGTTTGGTGAAAATATCGTTTTTAATGTGATCTTCGTTTCTTTGTAACGAGTAGTTCCATGAGAAGATTGAAGTTTAGTAAGAACTACGAAAGTGAGATAATTATAATTATTAGCTTAACTTTTTCAAGTCTAAACGAATAACAATCAAAAAATCGAAATAAATAAATTCAATGGATTGTTTACGCTTTATGTACAGAACATACATATGTCATACATATCAAATTGTGATATTCTGTCCAACACAGACACAACAAGGTTGAATTGAAGGTTATGTTAGTCTGTTCCTAGAGAAATCAAGCACTACTTACGTTTAGTCTATTTACAAACTTGTACCTAATGTGAGAAATGATTGTTTGTTATGAGTTTTACTATTTAATAAAAGGTCACAGAAGGATACCTTGTCTCGCAACACAAGCCCATCTATGGGACTTAGCGCGGAACAATGGAAAAAAATACTAGATAACTACTGTATAGTCCTAACCCCCATTTCATAGTTAAATTTCAAATGTTCACAATTAGGTAGGTTCTATAACTGCATCTTTGTAAAAAGGTCAAATAAACTTTAAATAACTCTTGATAAATAGTGGATACCAGAGCAACATTACAATCCATAAGTATTCAGAACTGTCTGCAGAATAAACAAGAGAATGCAATTAGTGCCGCAAACAGTGAGACATACAGAAGCACTCACAAACTTGTGTCGTCAGTGTGCTACATGGATGCGTACTACTGCTATTGTTTACTACTTATGCGATTTCACATAACAGTAGAATAGATGTAAATAGATGAAATGTTTTTATAGACACACTAGTGGACTCCCGCGGCTTTGCTCGCATTATTTCGGGATAGAAAGTAGCCTATGACACTCCTATGACCTCATACTACCTACACACCAAAAATCAGGTTGATCCGTTCAGCCGTTTTTGCGTGAAGAGCGTTTAAATAAACAGAGACACAGATAAACAGAGAAACAGACATTTCAAGAAATTGATGGAACGTGTTCTGCTACCAATCCGATGTATTTCCAAACATTTTTTTAAATATCTTCAACTTTCAGACTTTCAACCCTCTTTAGCTTTATAATATGTATAGATATAAGATAAATAAAACGAAATAATAAGCAATAAATTTAACTTGAAATGCATAAAACCATCAAATATTTATTTAGTGATTTGATCCAATTTGTAAACCATACATTTTTCCCAATAAATAATTAAATTAAGTGCTCATTTTAATGATCTGACATTCATATTTTAATCTTAGATGGAATGATGAAAATGAAAGTGTATCGTTTAAGCTTGGATTTCCTAGGAAAGCGGTTCCGACATATAGCGGCCGTAATACAGCGGTGAATGAACGTTGTCTAGGTAAACGTAATGGCGCGGTTTCCGAGAGCGGTAACTTGCACCGTAATTTACTTTAATTATTTTTGCGTCCGTAATATTACAGCCGCTATATGAAGGCACCGCTGTCCTAGGAAACCAAAGCTTTACTAATTAATGAGCGTATATATTATTATCTAGTTAGACATGTTATTTATATGTTAAAGATAAAGAGGAATACAAATTTAATATTTTTGATGTTCTAGATAATAAACTGAAGTTAACATATTATGTGTGTATATTTTTGTATACGCTAAATGTCTGTAAATGTGCCTCAATAAATGTTTTCTATTCTATTCTATTAAATATTTTAAATTAAGTAGATACTGCCCTGTCTTACATACAATGTAGCGCTACTAGCTATCTACAAGGTTTACTTACATACGTAACTCTTCTCAGTACATTGTACTTTCTAGCTTATCTTTTTCCTTCCATTGTCTACCACGTCCTCTGTTATCTCTAATTCATTCCCTTCCATCCAATGGTTGCCTGGAAGAGATTACTTTTAGTAATAAGGCCGCCACTTGTGGCACTAGTATAAGTTTTTCTTTCTTTCTTTGTAATCATTATCGTGTGTTGCAATAAAGAAATTTCTATTCTATTCTACTTTGTTGAACAAAGAGTTTCTTCGACAGCTTGCAGAGCTATCTCTGGTATTAGATAAGTACGGGGAGGATCTAGAACAAACGCACAAGGAATGTGTGTCTAGCATTGAGCGAGAATTTATATTGGAATTCACTGATTTCGGATTTTAGCCGGGAATTTTGGGATTATTTTAGCCGGATATTTCAAGTAGGTACATACGTTTGTAAGATCATTTTATGTTTCGTTAACTAACATTTTTGTTGAGTAAGTTTTGTTTATTTAGTGGAAGAGACATTTGTTCAATTTGTTGTTATCACAAAGAAGATTTTATTAAGTTATCGTAATTCAAACAGAAGGGTAAGCTTATTTCGAATTAATAACACTAAAACATTGATTTATACACTACTTCTATTATGTACTAGTGGACGCCCGCGACATTGCTCGCGTTATTTCGGGACAGTGGCCAAGCACTGCATTCACGGGACCTCTTACTACCTATGTACTAAAAATCATGATGATCCGTCAGCCGTTTTCGCGTGATGAGCGTTTAAATAAACAGACAGCTAACAAAATTTCTAAAAACTGCTGAAACGTGTTCTGGTATGGATTACTCAAACATTTTTAGGGTTCCGTACCTCAAAAGGAAAAAACGGAACCCTTATAGGATCACTTTGTTGTCCGTCTGTCCGTCCGTCCGTCCGTCTGTCAAGACCCATTTTCTCAGGAACGCGTAGAGGTATGAAGCTGAAATTTATATCAATTACTCAGGTCTACTGTCCCTTGAAGCTGTGAAAAAATCAAACTTCTAAGCCAACGCAATCAAAAGATACAGCCATTTATGCCGCAAATTTTCGACACTTGCAAGGGAATCAAAACCTACAGGGTGCTTCCCGTGAACTCAGAATCTTGAAATTTGGTACGAAGCAACGTCTTATAGCATAGATAAAGGAAAAATTACGAAAACTATAAATTTTTAGTTACATCACAAAATATTTTTTTTTTAATAATCTTAAACTTCCTACCCATTTCCTCATAAACGCGTAGAGGTATTAAATTGAAATTCATACCAAATACTCAGGTCTATAATACCTTTAAGCTGTAGCAAAATCAAACTTCTATGTCAACGCAATCAAAAGAAACAGCAATTTAAGCTGCATATTTTACGGAACCCTCGGTGCGCGAGTCCGACTCGCACTTGGCCGGTTTTTTTTTTCTAACATCTTCCATCTTAGAAAAAATTATACATACATATACATATATGAGATAGCAAAAGCGATAGTATAAAAACCATTGAAGAGATAATTCCTACTTTAAATGAAGCACGCTTCCTCCGGAGGTCAGTGCCCTCTAGCCGGTGTGTAAGTCTCTAGTCACTTCACATAAATCTAGTTGTGCTTTATAAAGGGTATCGTTATATTACACCCACACTCTTTACCGCAGTTTTATTTATCTCACAATCGGCGGAGGATATTTTTTAACGCCGAATTGGTCTTTGACTGTCCTGCATGATGTGAGAAATTACCTAAACATTTAATAATGCTGAAGAGGGTCAAAAAGCTGAACATAGAAGATATTAGAAAAAAATGGGTATACCTTAAATACATAACAGAACACGACGTTTCAGCAGTTTTGAGACTCTTTTTCTGTTTGTCTGTTCGGCTGAACGAATCAGCATGATTTCTAGTATGTAGATAGTATGAGAACTTAGAAGTGTCATAGTCTACTTTTTATCTCAAAATAATGCGAGCGAAGCCGTGGACGTCCACTAGTGATAAGACAACTTACCATATTTACATAGCAAAGCTGTTAGTAATCTTTGTATGAAATTGTATGTATCGAAGATGTACTCGTATTTGAAATGACGTGTTGGCAAGTGACGTGCGGATTTGCACTCGCTTATCGATGAAGGAAAACATCGTGAGGAAACCTACATGATTGAGGACCACAATAACCGAGATCCTGAGAAATCAGGAACCCGGCGCGAGGCGGAGGATGATTTTCCGACGTTGTTACATTTTTTACTTATCTATACATTACAACAGTATACAAAAGAAAGTATAATACCTAAAGTCAGTAGAGGGCGGTTGTGATCACAATCTGAGCGAGCAATCTGCCGGCGTAATAGTAAGTCGCCCGTAAATACACCGGAATTGTCTGGAGGCACATTCTTGCGCCACTCACAAGGAACAGACTACTGCTTCTAGATACCACACTCGTATTTGCTTCTCGAGTCGTATTTCCTCATGACTGAGGGTCTTGACTCCCCCGCAGAGATTCGTTGGGGAATTTCTCTTGGGCAAGAACATCGTGGTGGGCGCCCAGACCTTTTCCTAGAAGACATGCTCGCAAGTTTTTAATATAAGTTAATTTTATTATTTTTCCTTCGATACTCCGATTGATACGATGAGCTGAAGTAACGCTTGACAGATTTTTAATTAGTACCTTTGAAGTAGTTCAAATGACAATCTAGTCGAAACAAAGTTACATCTCTTTTTTACAAAAACAAAGCAGCGATTCAAATATGTTTTTGCTGCCTTTCTTTAACTTACTATCAACAGCATAATATGTGAGTGTACCAGCAGAGTGGCAGGATAAGGCGCAGAGCCGAGAGGAGTGGTGTCTCCACGTGTCGGAGGCCACTTTGGGCCGTAGCGCCACATTAGTAAGTAAGAAGTATAGTGTATCCACTCGGGGCAAGCAGCGTGGCGCCGCCACTTTATGCGGCAGTAAAGGGAATCCAATCAGAGTCGAGCCGTAGTGAGCGCACACTACCACCTTGCGTAGCTTGGTACTGGTAGGTGTGGTGGAGGCATACAGAGGTACTGATTGCTTATAACTTACCTTCTTTCTAGCCATATATTACATTTATTAATCCAATTACATTATACTATAGATTTATATATTAAAGTCCTTCCAAAACTACCGTTTTACCGTTACCCGTTACCGTTAGACCTAGACCAGAATGTTTATAAAAATTGATGGCTTTTGGCCATTTGCAAAAAATATTTGCAAATGCATAAGTACAAATAAATTGAGACATGTTCCATCATTCACTACAGTCGCTTGAGCAAGAGCAATCCTTTTGTGTACCTAAGGCTAATCAAACATTATAATCAACTAAACACTATATTTAAATTGTATCCTACTCATACCAACATAAGTTGGTATGTAAGTGATTAACACTGGTGTCACAAGGTTCAAACCGTGCTATGGGCGTCTTATACGACCTAACCTATCCAAGCAGTCTGTAATCAAAGTCAAACCTTTACCTTATATGTACTTGTAAAAAAACCTATAATAAGAAGAAAAGGCCTACTAGTACCTTTACCCCACATTCTTGAAGGGCTTAATCTGGTAGTATGTTAACGACGTACTTACTGGGAACGGTTTTATGTGAGGTCGGGGGATGTAACGGTGAAGGGTGGGGTATTGCTCATTCTAGGGGAAATTATTCAAAAAAAATCTGGTAGTTTGGTGACTTTTGTAAAAAAAATCCAGACATTTTGTTTGGCTTCTTTTAAGTTAACTTGAGTTTCAATGAAACATTAATGGGTTGTTAAGAAAACGAATGTGAATCCAAAATAGTACGAGTAATCACTTGCCACTTAAAGAAAGAAAAAGATAAATTTAATTATTAATTATCGGCATTCGCAAAATTTCTAGTGTTGCACTTCCTGCCTTTCTGTCTTCTGTGCATGGCGTATCTCAACTTTGTTCATCTATTTTGAAATCATCGTCAGTTGAGATAAATTGTGCGGCAGAGGCAGTGAGAGAGTGGACATCTCTCTGTACCAATGTTGACATCCCTAAGGAACCATTCTGCCAAAAACTTTGGGATGCTCAATTGGTACAGAAGCAATTTAACTCTTTAAAACAAAATTTAATAGGTGACAACGATCGCGCAAGGCTTCAAGCAGTGTCTCAACACGAATCTGGCCAATGGCTACATGCCCTCCCTTCTGCCAACCTCGGTACACTTTTCGACAATGGCAGTTTCAGAATCGCTATCGGCTTGCGAATTGGAGCTGCTATTGTCGAACAACACAGTTGCATATGTGGTAGCGATGTCGATAGGAAGGGCCTCCACGGACTTTCATGCCTTCGCAGTGCAGGCAGATTCTCCCGCCACGGCTCGCTGAATGATATAGTGAGACGGGCACTTGCCACTGTCAACGTACCATCAGTTCTTGAACCGATTGGCATGGTCCGTGACGATGGCAAGCGCCCCGATGGCCTCACACTGATTCCCTGGGAGCGGGGAAAAGCTCTTGTATGGGACGCAACTTGCGTCGATACACTAGCTCCTTCTCGCCTCAGTGGAACAGTACAAGCGGCAGGAGCCGCGGCGGACGCAGCAGAAGAAGCCAAGCGGCGAAAATATACATCATTATCGACTGATTATATTTTCGTACCGCTTGGCTTCGAAACTTTTGGTCCGTGGGGTAAAAGCACGAAGTCTTTTATAAGAAAATTAAATAAAATGTTGATTGACATCACTAGAGACAAGAACGCCGGCTGGTTCCTTGCGCAAAGGATTTCTATAGCAATCCAGCGTGGGAATGCAGCCAGCGTTCTTGGCTCCATACCACATGTAGATTGTTTAAATTTAGTTTAGATGTAAATACTCTTTTTTAGTTCTATTAGTGTTAATATGTGTAAATATTGTTTCTTATTATTTTAATAAATTTAACTATCATTATTATAATTTTCTTCTTTTTAATAAAATTTCTAATCTAAAAAAAATCTAAGTTAAAAGTTATATTCGTATGAAAATAAAATAATTTATGCAAGAAATCAAAATTGCAAATGAAGTCTTTTCCCTCACACAGTAAGTATAAAATAAAATAAAAATAAAAAACTTTGTGTACAAAGTTTTGCCAGACTAAAAGCCAGTGTCTGTAAGTCTGTAATTAATGTCCTCTCGTGATTCTTTTTAATTGGCGTCAAGTTACCCCCCACCCCACCGCCCCCGGCGCGAGGCGACGTCGCGGGCCGCCGCTAGTCTCACTAATTGTGCCATTACTACCCACTGAAAAGATTTCGAGGCATTTTATACAAAGACAAAATTAATTTTACTTGTGGTATCCCGCAAAGTTAACTAAATTCGGGTTTACGAACCACACATAAGAGATGTAATTACCTACAAAAGATCACTTCAATCATTAAAGCCGTCCAAACCTATATCAATCAATTATATTGACTTTACAAAAGTAAAAAAACTAAGTACATGGTCTGGAAAACTAACTAAAACTAAATGAAATTTAGCTTTCTTTGAATTAGCTAAAAACTCTAAAAAGTCTTTGTTCACGTTCTTGAACTAAGTTTAATCCCATTCGTTAAGAGTTGAAACTTGTTCTAACAGAGCACATACATATATACAACAAGGATGTAGTATACTAGTGAACGCCCGCAGCTTCGCTCGCAATATTTCAGGATAAAAAGTAGCCCTTGACACTCCTAAAGACTCAGATTACCTACATATCAAAAATCATTATTGTCCGTTCAGCCGTATTCGCGTCAGACGACAACAGAACAGATAAAGTAATGAACAAAGAAACAGATAATATAAAAAATATACTTATAAAAAACTGCTGAAACGTTTTTTATTATCGGATTAAAGTCGACCTATTTTTTTTCTAATATCTTCTATGTACAAGCTTTTCACCATTTTCAGCTTTATAGAGATATATTATTTATAGATAGGCAGTGTACGTTATACGGGTGTGACGTCAGTACTCCACTACTGCCTGATTACACCGAGTTTGGAACTACAGCCCGCATACTAGCTGCGTATACAGACTATTATTAGTCTCGCTTTGATCGCTAGCTGTAAACTATAATGTGTGAAGTAAGTTCACTGGATCAAAGATTATCCGAGTAGTTTGGGAACAATCGCACAACTTGATAAGTAAACACAAGAGTTTATGAGTAGGTCTATATGTGATTTTAAATAAATTAAAGAGAAAATGAGGTTTTTCCATTTATAAGTTGATCGTTTATTGCATTTTTGTATATAATATAGCTAAAAGGAACAAATTATCGTAATTCATAAAAAAATCGTGCGAAATAAAAAAATATTAACAAATTTGAAACCAAAATAGTGTAATGACGTGGTAATTATTTATGTTGCTTTCGGTTATAGTCTTAAGTTTTAGCTACGCCCTGATACCATCATAAATTGCATAGATATAAAATAGTGTTCATAATCCATCGCCCGTTTCTGGACAAGAAAGGCACAAAACTGACACCAGTGGCATCCTGGGGAGGAGGCCTATACCCAGCAGTGGGTCAACTGGAGCTGAAGAAGCTGATGATGAAAAAACAATTATCAGGCAAAAATTACAATTGTTGGACAACGAATATAAAGTTAATCAACTTTTAATGTTTTTATTTGATGGCGTTGAATTACTACATTGTGAAACTACCTTACTTTTCTTATGGACACTACTTTCCTAGAGGGAGGAGGAAGTAGTTTTTAAACTTTTTTCAATCTTATCTCGACTACAAGATAAAGTTCCTATATATGTATATACGTACACATAGGTGTCTGTCTGTAAGTTCGTGCGAGAGTAGCCAGCTCTGGTGGCGACAGTTTCGAACCATATCTATCTCTAACGTGGTTAAAGTATTGCTTTACTCTTTAGAAATACCTGGGATTTACTATATAATGTTTTATTTTATTTACACTGAGTTAAGAATAACTAAAAAGTTTATTATTTAAACTAAAATATAAAAACAACTAAGAAGATAAGGAATTTAGGTTTCTTAGTTTTAGATTTCAAGAATGTCTTTTATATTGATAAAGATATCCAGCAGATTTCTTACCGAGGAAGCCATCTTGCCAGTTTATGAACTAGTGGGTATCATCAAAACATTAAATACATCTTCTGGACACAAGCCAAGAATATAATCAACCCCGTCTTGTAGAAAGATCGTCGATAAAAATATATCGAAGAATGGAAATACGAATTGTAAAAGTTACAATTTCCCAAAGTCGTAAAACAAAAGGTTTTTTCTATCATGATTTACCTAAAGCCATAAAAGGTTTATTGACCCCGGGACATGCCCCGAGGGACGCCCGGGACACGGGACCGGGACGATAACGTCCCAATTATCGGTATTATAATGAGTTCGCACCAATTATAATAAATTACAACAATTTTCCCGCGGCCGCTAATTATATAGGTTTATGAGCTTCATTACACCTCATTCCGGCGCTCGATAAATATCGCACGCGATAAATATCGAGCGCGTTATATCGACACTGTGGCTTTATTGATGAAAATATGTAATTGTGAAATTTTGATGTTATATTAATATTATGTAATTTGTGAACGTACCGGTTACACTGAAATGTAATTAACTGCAAACTGTGCATATTTTTTGAAATTATTTAAATGTTTTTTATAGGCAGACTCGTACATTTTACATTTTTAGGATTCCTAGATACTAGCTTGTATTGTTAAGTGTTCATAAGATATATTCTGTACAATGTTTAAGGCTTTCTCGGTAATACATATTTTTTTTAATTTACATTTTCACAATAAAATCATAATATAATGATCATCATCATCATCATCCACAGCCGGTTTCGTCCCACTACTGGGTATAGGCCTCTCTCATTATACGCCATTGGCTTCGATCATTAGCCGCTCATCCACATTTGACCCGCGACAGATGTTATGTTAGAGCTTACTATATGGTTCTTTAGACTGTGCTACTGACTGTGCTGTGAGGTACAAGTATGTCCCAGCGTGAATCCCGTACTACATACAACGCGGTGGCTTGGGTCATTACACACATATACTAGGGACAAGATAATAGGTCACTTTTGACAGTTGTTGTGATATCAGTTTTATATTCATAGTGAGGTGACCTGCTTAAAAACATCGATTAAATGAATGAATCGAATGAATCGATACAGACTTGAAACATATGTGAATTTTAAAAATGATCATGCGAATCCCTGTCCCATTATTATTTTATTTATTCTTTCATAAATTAAAGGAGCAAAATAAGACAAGTACCTACGTAGTTTAACAAAAAAATTGCTTTTATTCACTTGAACTATCGGAACTGCTATCTTCATCACTGCTGTCAGCACTCAGAGATATTATTAAATCATTTTCAATAATATTGTCTATTCTCACATCTCGTTCAAAATCTTGTAAAATTATTTTCTTTGTCTTCTCCACGACTTTTCGCCAATCTTCTGTAGTGACTTCTGCACATGCAGTTTGTAGCAGAGTCATCATTTTAGCAGTACTGAAGGGTGGTTCAGTATTGTTCCGCGCTGCATGACCCTTTATTTGTGCCCAAATAAGCTCGATGGCGTTATACTGGCAATGGTAGGGAGGCAATCGAATAACTTCGTGTCCATGCTCGCGGCTCTAGGGCTAGTTCATCGATTACATAGCGGAGCTTGGACGGCTTATTTGCTTTTACCAGATTTAACAACTCAACTTTTAATAAAGTTGGACTTGCCTCCACACCATTTCTTACCAGCCACGAGACAATTTCTTGCTTTTTATTTGCTTGAGTTGGTGGTTTATCAACTTGTACAGAATGATACGGAGCATTGTCCATTATAATTTTCGATGGGTTTTCTAAGCTGACTAGCAGCTTCTCAAACCACTCTTTAAAAACATCAAAGTTCATTTCCTCATGGTAATCTGTTGTAGTTTTAGAGGCGAATGCGAGGAGGCAGTCTGGAATAAAACCTTGAGAAGCTGATCCCGCGTGACATATAATAAGTCGGGCTCCTTTTCCCGATGGAACTTTTGAGGTGGAGGCCGCTGTATCATCGGTCCATGTCCGCGCAACCGTATGGTTCGCATTCAACCATGTTTCGTCAATAAACACGACATTGTCCCAATCCGTAATTTTATTTACCTCACGTAAGAATGTTATTCTCTTCAAAATAATATCGTAGCGTTCTAGCAGGATTTTCCGCTTGTCGGATTTTTTAAATCTAAAGCCAATCGATTTCAAAACCTTTGATAGAGACGATTTGCCTCCAAAAAATAAACCTGCGCCTTTTAACGAACTCAATAGCTTTTCCCGTGTAGGATATTCTTTTCTCGAGTATAATATCCATAAATGTGGTTGCGAATTGCAGTAGCATCAAAATTATCAACGTCAACAATTTTCTTGTCCCTCTTTCGTTTTTTCGGTGTACGTAAAGTATTATCTTCTGAGCCTGATGGTACGTATTTCTCTTTCAGAATTTGAGTTACTGTCTTCTTCCCTATTCCCAATGCTTCGGCAACGCGTTCTCTCGGTGGTTTCAATGGTAAAAGAGGCCCATCGTTAACTGATTCACGTCCAAAATAATTGTACAATTTCAGCACTAGTTCGCGAGATTGACTGTTTAGAGTTTTCCCCCGTTTCGACATGTAAGACTGTAATGTTTTTCTTGTTTAATAATCGTTAAGCAATCGGAGTCCAATTTATAGCCAGGTAAACGTAGTCAGTAAGATCAGTTCAATGAAAAAGCCGGATCAGAAGAAAATAACAGAGAGCACACCAAAAACGCACAGTCACTTCGCACAACAACAAAAGACTGCGTCATCATCATGTTATGGCGACATGACATGCGTCATCGACAGGCACTGGTGTTGCCAGCAACATCCACCTAAATTGCACCCAACATCAATGACCTTTCTATTTAGTTATTTTTTTGTATTTTTATAGTTACATAGTTAAAAGAATAATAAATATGTATAATTAGGTTTTACTATAATCACAACGTGGTTATAAATTTATGGTGATTTTTCTTCACAAGTAATCATTGCATTCGATTCAACTTACAATCCTATCAGCTTTCGATTTTTAGAGTAACATCCAAGAAAAAGGGTTGACTGAGGCGACATTGTAACGACGTTCAGTTCTTTAGATCAGAAATTGTTTATTATGTTTAGAATGGTTTATTAGTGAAAGCAAATCGTAAAATTACTCGTATCGGTCATTATTACAATAAATATGTAAACGTAATTGAAAAAAGTTAAGCAATTGTGCAGTTCTTATTTTATGCCCGCCGTTACAAGGTCACGTTGTTGAATTTTGATGAAATGTCAAAAGTGACCTATTATCTTGTCCCTATAATAATTTATTGCCTACTTACACTGGATTAGAGTAATATACTAACTGGAAGGAAGTAGATACTTAGAGGAATTACTGAACTTGTTGAAATTATGTACTTACATGTATTTTTGTGCAATGGGTTAATATGTAAAATCATGTATCGTTGATACACCACATTGCATGGGCAGATTACTGTAGGAATCAGATTATATTTTTTGAGATTACAAGGTTGTTGTGCCATAATTATTAGTTAAGTGAATACTCTACGAATAACTTCAATGTGCGAGTATAAATAAAGTATAATATACGTTTCCGAAAGATTGACAAACGATTGTAAATAACATGTTTTTAATTCGTGCCTTTCTTTTTTCATTAAATGCACTACTGAGCATATAAAAGAGAAGTACTTATGGTATTTGTAATATTAGATATGTAAATTAAATTACTAAACTCACCGACAAGACATGTGAAGAAGAGTAGAGCGGGAAGAAGGAGATGTGCGCGCAACATGGCGGCGGCTCGCTCGGCCAATGGCAGCGGAGCGGCGCGCGCGCCTACCAATCAGCGCGCGGGGCTAGCGCGGGCGGGGCGCGGGGGAGCCGGGGGGGATCATCGCCACGGACGGAGCATCTGCAATGAGGACAATAAATATAACCTTCAATAATTTAAAAAAACAATTAGTCTAATTGCAAACCTTTCACATCAGTTGAAAACATAAAGAATCATATACAATCAAAATGTTAATTTCCCTGAGTGAAATTCTTGCAAAAGTTGCAAGTGAGTGGTAAAAAGGGAACCACTGTTACTCACTAATACAGGACTACCCAGGTACCTAGTGCAGGGCGTAAGGTTCCTCCCACAAGTCACAATCCCCAGTCACAAAAGTTTGTTTTGAAACGTACGTTTAACAGTACCTACTAAATATAGTACTTTATTATTTTTTTATTTGCTAAAATGTTCACAACACACGTCATATTCCAGTGGCCACAATGAAACGTTATTTAGCTTCATGTCCAACATCTATTTTAAACACGGTACGTACAATCAGGTGACCACTAGTTCTCCTGAAACCTCGCCCACAGCGACACTGAGCCCAATATAATATAACCCAATCACTGGAAACATGATGTAAAGAAGTATTTTCTCATTCGAGACCGTAATAATACCGGAGCAAGTTTGTTCCAGGACGTGAAGGTCGTCAGCAGAGAGGCCGTCAAATGTGACAACCATTTAGGTAAGTGAGGGGTGACGGACAGCTGGTGCGAGTATACACGGGTACTACTGATATATAATCCGAATTCATTAAAAACGTCATCAAAATATATTGCACTAGCTGAGCCGGCGCACTCTGCTCCGCCAGAGGCAATAAGCAGATTTTGGATTCTATTCAACTAATTTTTTTTAAATACGGGATAAAAAGTATCCTATGTCCGTCTCCTGGTTCTGAGCTACCTCCGCACCAATTTTCAGCTAAATCCGTTCAGCCGTTCTTATACACATGTAGATATATATATGTATATATATATATAGCCCAGTATGTAGACAGCGACGGCGACTAGTTCCCCTGAGGGTCCAGCCTGCAGGATACAAACTATGTAGGTATAACAGTCAAAGTTGTAATTTCATGCTTTTATTTGACTTGCTACGAAACTAATAGGTACATAATACGAAGTAATCGGAATGAGATTTGATTAAACTGTGATATTGGTATTTGACCATTCAATTTAAATATTGGATTTATAACTTTATTTGTTTACTTAATGCAAAATACAGAAAGCCGAATGTTATCACCAACATCATCGAAAAATGTACTCAAATGTTGTTGTTCACATTCGGACATTGTGGCAAAAAATTCACACACACTTACATACATTTTTGATGAAAAAATCTTATTTGACGGGCGAGCAGCACATGCTGCTGTGCCCATATAACACTGTGTCAAAATTGTTTTGTACTCGTATAGTCCACATAATTACTTGTATATTTTTAATTGTAGATTACAACGTTGCTTAACATCAGGCAAATTGTAGTCTTTGTAATCTAATGTACAAAAAAACTATACGTAGTTAAAACATTCATAGCCAGATACTACAGCGGTGTGTCACACACGTACAATAAAACACACGTACACACACACACATATACAAATTCTTCCCAAATACGATCAAGTTCACATTTCCAAGAATGCGCTCAACTTCACACCCGATAGGGGGAGGAGCAGAGGAGAGGGTTAGAGGAGGAGGAGGGGGGAGTGATCGTGTTTCCTTTCTGGGAAGGAAGCTGTTACTGCGGCTTCCGAGCCTCGAACCTGCTGTGAACGGGTAAGGGGTCTGCTATTATATAGGCAGGATAGTGTGTTGAGGGAATTGATTTATGAACGCTATGAATGGATGTGTATTGGAATTTACTATTTTTAATGCTTGCTGTCGCTAAAGAAATATACTTATGTAGACTTAAAACTTACATAGTCCTAGATTAAGAATTAAATGTGATACTTGATCTTCTTCTTCTTCTTATCGAATGAGAGTGGCCAACTCTGGCGCGGTAATATTCAATATTACCGTGCCTCTGGTGTCGAGAGTTTATCAAGCCGCCCTAAGGGCCTCTGACATGACTGCCGTACTAGACAAACAACCGGGACCTACAATTTAACGTGTTATCCGACCTACGGAAGCGCCCCAAATAGAATGCCACTTTGCAGTTAGGTACCTATCCGCGTACTGGCCGCGTCGACCTTTGCTTAACATTGGTGATCGCATGCGATTGCCTCCGCCAGCTGAGCTGCGGGCGCTTCTATAAAAGCTACAAAGTTTAGTTTCCATATCATTGACAGAGTAATACATGTTTGAGTAAATCACAGAATATCACTTGAATCCTAGTTTATAACCATTCACAATAATATGGCAAAACAATATATCGTATATTTACTTCCGAATATCGTATCTTCCCTGATAAAATATGTACATATGTCTTTAGTCCATGGAATAATGTATGGGTTCCGTGCCTTATCTACCATCTTACATATCCAGGCTTGTATGTATGTATAAATTTGCCTTCATTTCCTACACGATAACAAATGTTCAATGTGTGTATACAACTGTATACAGTTATTGCCAAAAATACGGTAAAACGTCGAAAAAATCCAGACATATTTACGAAACAGAAACTACAAAAGTTAGCAGTTTAGTGTCATTTTGGGTTGACAGTTTTCTGACCACCTATAAGGCCTTTGATATGGTTTAAAGATTTAAATAGAACATTTTCGACGCACACTATACAACAGTCAACACAAATATCAGGAAGAAAATATCAGCCTAATCTCTGAAAGGTATCTATTTTTAACTTTACACATATAGTTACAAACACAAATATTGCGAACAAGATTAACTTGATACTCGATGACGTTCCGTTTGAAATAAACTTTTTGCTCCCCAGCCAATTACATAGCACATTACTTCCATCAACTATTATACAGGCAGAATTGAATCTTATGAGCATGTGTATAGAGAATATAATTGCAAGTGACGTTGTTGCAAGACTAGGGCAGGCCACATCCCTTGACTGTCATCAAAGTATCTGCATTGTGTCGGGAACGTTCTAGCACACTCACTGTTGCACAGCAGACGGGAATCTCCTTGTAGTGAGTACCTATTGACTAGTTCTACGCGAGAGCACAGAATACAATCGGCATTTAACTCCTAATTTCCTATTCCTATTTTTAATATCATTTTATAGATGAATATATTTTTTAAATGCTAAATTGATAATGTAAATTTACATGATTCATTGTATATGTATTGAACATAAATCATATGTAAAGAATGACGTATTTATGAATACA
The DNA here is from genome assembly GCA_927399415.1 of Macaria notata. Classification (NCBI taxonomy): domain Eukaryota; kingdom Metazoa; phylum Arthropoda; class Insecta; order Lepidoptera; family Geometridae; genus Macaria; species Macaria notata. The sequence continues at coordinate 84,179 of OV656750.1, read as the reverse complement.
TGAATATTTTGGTTTATTAAACAGACAGTTAACCAATTTATTCTTAGCAAACAACTTAACGGCTTTCAATATCTTTTGTAAAAGTTAAAGCGTCAAGCAGAAAGCAATAATGAAATCCAAGTTACTTGAAGAAAAGAAACGAATCCGACAAATTAAATTTATTATTTTAAAAGTCTGTTTGTTTTATTTATTATTTTAGCGCGACTGCAAGGCGCATGACGTGACATTTAAAATCAACATTGATTATACTGTCATTAAGTTATCCCAGACCTCCCTAGGGCAGTAAAGCTCACTTCTTCAGTCCTACTTTGACTCGACAATGTTCCAGTCACGTGGTAGAGAGTATAATAGACTTTGACAGCTGAGTGACAGCACCACGGGGGTCCTGTGGCCCCTGCGAGGGTCCTCCGGTCGCAGGGGACTTGCGGGCCCCGTAATGAAGATATTCATTCGTGGGCCATTCAATCGCGGACAGGGTAGCGGGTACCATGACTTAATACGATATACTAATTTAGCACAACAATTTCAACAGCTGCAATCTCCATATGTATTTATATTGTCAGTTTTGACGGAAAAGTGGTAATGAAAAATGATAGCTGTGAAAATGATCATGCTATAGATTGACTGCAAGATGGATAAGACTTGACTACAAATAAGTTTTAGAATATTTACATAATTTTTGTATAAGTTTTTTTTGACAAAAGTCATATTTATTCATTTCTGTTGCATCCATCAGTATTGTCGTATTGTATCAGTGTAGGTACTGTGGTGCCCCCCCCCCCCCTGTAGCAGGTGTAGTCGTGAGTAAACCACGTGGCGACAAATAAACTACATATTTGTACTTACACTCTAAAAAAATTATTAAATTTATTAAAATACGAATGAATAGATTGATAGGACGCTCGAAAACTGTCACTTTAAGTAATTGGTAAGTATTTATTTTGTTGTTTTATAAAGATAAAAAGATAAAGATAAAGAATCTTTATTGATAATGTAAAATTGTAACATACATAGGTATAAGTACTAATATCACAGCATATGCTACACAAATTACAATATCTCGTCAAATTGAATTTATAACATTTAGCTTTTATAAAATTTTAAAAGTTACATATGTCATGTTTTATTAATAAAATAATGAAAATTTTTGTTATTAAAATCATGTCAAACATAATAATAGGTATGTAATCATACAATATGTCAACTTAAATAAATCTTGGTACTGTCACTTATATTTCCACGAAATACGTATCCAAAAATGATACATAGGTACTAATGGACAGTTTAAACCATCTATTTCTTTATATTTTTGGCTACAAAAAACCAAACAAAATGTAAATACGCCCAGTAAACTTGCAAATTACAATTCCCGGCCAAAGTGCCAATGTGCAATAACATGGAAGCTAACCCTGCCCTCACTAGGCAGGCTGTAAGAGCGGCCATTTCACATTGTTTACGATGTACCTTGTATGTGTATACAGGGCTACTAGGAACTAACACATAACCTTAACTCACTTCTTCTTCGTATGAGAGTGGCCAACTCTGTTGTCGAGAGTTTCCAAACCGTAACTGGTTCTTACTGGGTAAGCAGTTGAAGCACGTACTATCGCAGACTATTATAATTGATTACCATCAGACAAATTACGGGCAAGTGCCAAGGCATTTTGTATTTTGGGAGCTTGCGTGGGTCGAATGGCACGTTAAATTGTAGGTCCCGGCTGTTTGACTATTATAGTACGGCAGTCGTTAAGCCAAGTCAGAAGCTTTAGGGCGTCTTGATAAAACTCTCTACGCCAGAGTTGGCCACTCTCATTCGATAAGAAAAAGAAGACCAAGACATTTAGTTACAAAGTTACAATAAATATTAAAAGAAAACTTCTAAGATCAGCCTCATTACGTCTAAACATAAACTTTTGTATAACGATTTTTTCTGCAAATTTCCAAAAATTTTGCTTTTACACGCCATTTGTCACTGGGCAATGAACGTTTTCTATGAAACTACTGTTTCTTTTTTTTTAACAAATCCAATAGTCATTTGTAAGAATGTACATGACATCAATGTTTTATAATGCTTAAAGTTATTTATTTATTTGTAATGTATATGATTTCAATAAATATTTCTTTCTTTGATAGTAGCAAAATTGTTGCTCTTAAACTTGCTACGTACTAGATCCACTCCTTGAAGGTAGTTTTAGTACCCCTGTATGCGTGAATGTACAGTTTACGAGCGGCGAGCTCTGTCGGTGATTGAATCGCGCGCGTTATGGCTTCATATCCAGCACATTTACACAGCACGGGATATGTGTGTTTGCGACTTGTCTGTCCTAAATATAGAACTCACTTGACAAGTCGCGGGGCTTGTTTGCTTGCTGGAAGACGGGCCATCTTTAACTACTATATTGCTAATACAATTAAGTTGTTAGAAATAAAACGTTACAGATTATTATTATTATTTTTAACTAGAACGGGTTTGCACTTGGCCATAGTTTGCCTGATGGTAAGCAAAGGTTATGGATGATGCGCGTGCTAACCCGATAAGAACCGATTCACTCTCGCTTTGAAGATTGTATTGTGCGTATGGAACAGGCAGTCAGGCAGGGAGTTCCACAACCTTTATAATATTGTTTTAACTTACTTAAAAATACTAAGAGAGTCTCATTTCTCAAATACATTGAATTTAGTTTTGTATGTTTATCACTTAGTCTTGAATTCTACGAAAATTTTGAATCGATTCAAAACACTCGCAGTAACGCCTACAGGAAAAGTGAGCAAATTAATCGATAAAGCAACAAATGTTAATCAAGGCGTTATGTTCATTTCACGCTCGCGCTGGTTAAAAACTCGTTTTACAGATAAATAAAGAAACACATTTTTTCGCAGTGTTTAATAATTAATTTACATGTATTCTTACAGCTGGGTACAACCTTACTTCGAACAAAGATCCTTTATAATCAAAACTAAAATGGATTTGCACCAAAATTTTATCTTTATCTCCTTTCGAGTCGGTTTCCCAAACACAATGTGACTGGAGTGGAACCATTCCTTCAGAATGAGAGACATTTGTGTAAGTATTGCAATGAGGACGAGCTAATGTTGGCCAGAATTGGATATAATCTATTTGACAGCAGTGCAGAGACGGGACGGTTTATACTGTTTTATACTAAGACAGCGGTGATAAATTTATTCTTAAAATTGAAGGTCTCTCTCTCTCGTCGTATTTCCTCATGACTGAGGGTCGTGACTCCCCCTAAGAATTAATTTTTACATTCGTTAGAGAAGTCCCCTATTCTCTCGTGCAGATATATCGTGGTGGGCGCCCAGAAGAAGTTTCGCGCGTTTCATATTGTTGTCCTTAAACATGTCGTTTTCCACAAGATTGTTTCCGTCGCCGATCATTTTTTTTTAAATTGAAGGTATTTTAAATAAAACCTTGCTTTAACAAAGCATCCTATAAAAATAAGTAATAAATCTATTAAAATAAGACAGATACAATGATTAATAATTATTATGCTTTGAACTGTATGAGTTTCAAATATCACACTAAAGATTTTTTGTTTATGGTTGGTTTTCAAAAAATGTTTTCATGCAGAGATTACAAAAACATGCAACGTATGAAGCAGGTTTTCTAAACCCAAGCTTTTAGTATGAACACAATTTGGGGTAAAACATTACTTGATCATACTTAGTTATCGACTCTTACTAATAGTAAAAGTACGATAATGATTATCGAACCCAGCCAACATGAAAGCAAACCAACCGTAATATCTAGAGGTACGATCTATGTTCAATATTAAGACGCATCTTCCATGTTTGTGTAACGAAGCAAAAATAAAAGTTTATCAGTTTGTCTGTCTGTTATAATGAACAGGCGGAGCCGGGGGAGATGCTATCTCGAGAAATAAAACGTACAACTGACGGACACACATCACGGGGTTTATATACGGCCCCGGGGGACTACTGTACCGCAGATAAAATATCCTTATCAGATGGAATAGGAAATGTTACTCATTTAGGAAACAACTAGGAGGAGGAAGGCACAAAAATAATAATTTGCCGTATAATTATGTAAGAGGGAAATGATGTTAAATTAGACGTAATCTACTCGTATTAATGTTGACATCAATGTTCATAAGATCACACGCGAGATGTTTTCAATGTGACGTACTCAAAACGTATAAAATTTACCTGGAAACAGTTGAAGAACTGAAAATGTTAAAAAAGTTTCTGTTGATGAGATAAAAATCTACGTTATTTATACCACAAAGTAAAAGAAGATAAACATTGTTATTCATAATTTTTCAGAATCCGAAGGAAAGAAAGAAAGGAACCCTTCTTCCTAACCTAACCCTTCCGCGGAAGGTCTCGGACACCCACCACGATGTAACCGCCTAAGAGAACGCCCCTAACAAATAAATACTGCAGGGGAGTCACGACCCTCAGTCATGAGGAAATACGACTTGATGAGGAGGTGTTGTTATCTTGCGATGATATCATCAAACAAAATGTTAGTTACTTGGTAAGTCGAGTTTGAACCGGGCCACTTAACCGTGACATTTGTCAAGTGGAGTCAAAGTGTGTGTGTTTGTGACGTTGACAAACTCACCACATCGCTCCCGGGCCCGGCTGGGTCCGGCTGGGACCGACTGAGGCCGCCTCATTACATGCTGGGACCTTCACTAAACTGGTACGAAATGGACACAAGTAGCAGACATGGGAGAGATATGGAGATATATTTTATTTTAAATCGTAATTAGATTTTTTATATATATGACTTACATACACTCCAAACAATCATCTTTCACTCACATAATAATTCGAAGGTCTGTTATGACTACATTGTTGTTTGCGCGTGTGTTGTTCTGTCTGTTGGTCTATTTGTCTCTTTGCCAATTATGAATTGTTCCCTTTGGAGTTTGGAAGGTGAACAGTTTAGGAAAATAATTAGTTATTAAGAAATTAGTCGACAATTAACTGAACTTGAATTGAGTATAGGTACTTAATTAAAATCAATCTCTTAATTTATCATGTTTTACACAAATGTTCAGGATGAATTGTATATTTTATTTACTTTATTCGCATTCCTCTTTACTGAGGAACGTGACTCCTCTACAAAACCAAGTCGTCAGTTCGTTCTCTTGGGCAGAACGTCCAGATTATTTCACGGATGTATGATTCGTTCAGAGGCCCTTAGTGGTTTGGAAACTCTTGACAACAGAGTTAGCCACTCTCATACGAAGAAGAAGAACAAATTAGCCTCAAATACAAATTTCAACAAACTTGTACCTAAATAAGTACTTAACTTATATCTTTAAGAAACGCAAGATATAATATTAGCAGACAGAACCACTCAAGTGACCTGCTTATAGCGAGAGCACTGATTGTGGGTGGAAATCAGATGAAAAAATATATATTAGCTTCATCCATTCAACAAATTTGACCTTCCGAGAGCAAAGTACGTCATCAGTGAAGAAAAATGTATTCGATTCAAGCAGAGCTGAGTATTATGTAGTCACGTCACGGAGCGTCACGGGACATTAGGGTCGCGTGAGCTGAGGAGACACACCCGCGGCCTCGCTCGCATTATTTCGCAATAAAAAGTAGCGTATGCCACTCCCAGTACTTCATACTACCCGTATACAACTACGAAGGTAGTATACCCAAATAAAAAAAAATCTTGTTTTGATACTACTACTTCCAAGTCGCAGAGCACACACACATTTTAAATAGTAACAGAAAAAGAGAAAACCCCGCACACAGTACGAGTAGGTAGTTAATATTTTCTTGGAGTAAAAGCCAATAAATGAGCTAAAATTCTCTTCAATGGAATGTTACTAAATACTGTCAGATCGCTTGAAAACGGATTCAAATTAAACATTCCAACCAATCGTGAATATTTCTCGATTTCCTCCAAGTATTCTTGTGAAAGTGTCCCTTATCCCTTCTAATCCCGCTGTACGCTCGATCGCATCCACCCCACGGATGCAATCAATAGGCCAGAGATCAAAGTGGCACATATTGGAGGCTGCCAGGGAGCCGGGCCAGATGACGAGCAGAGTGTGGAGACCTGATGAGGCCGACATGTAATACAGGAAGACACTTCTAAATTGTTACAAGGATTACCACCTTTAGAGATTTAACTACCAAGGAAATTGTAGTTATTTATTGTTTATTTTTTGTTGACATGTAATTTTTTTATGAATAACGATGATTATGAGTTTATACATTTTTAAGACTAAGTTACCTACACTTTTTCACAATCACTGGAAGTCTGCTATTTTCGTTTGAGATTTAGAATTTACATGTAGCTATAAGTTTTTTCCGTGGATTGAACTACTAATTTTAAGTTCTGGTTGTTCTTTGTACTTGTCACAGAAGTCTTTAAATAAACCATGCCCGGGACTCAATCTTGAGAGTAGAGTTCACCATCCTATATACCTACATTACTCATTGAAGAATTATTGACTAGAATACAGAACAAGTTCCCCAGGAACAGTTCCCGGTGAGTCCCGACCATGACTCCACCCGGAGCGGATGGTGTTGACACAACACGGAGCGAGCGACAAATATTGTCAATTGGAGGAAAAACAGCCATTTTGTGAACAAACAAACAGAGTAGGTAAACGCATTACCCATCAGTAGCATGAAAAATAAAACGTTGGAAAGCTCCTTGTTTCGCAAAACAGATAAAATTATGTAATACAATTTTGACAATAATATGTATTTTTTTTTTAACTTGCTAGTGCATTATTCCTTTTTCGGTTGATGTCGAATTTTGGTCCTAAATTAGCTATCTAAATATATAAAAATCAAAGGTGACTGACCGACTGATTGGCTGACTGATATAGTGATCTATCAACGCACAACCCAAACCACGGATCGGGCTGAAATTTGGTATGCAAGTAGATGTTATGACGTAGGCATCCGCTAAGAAAGGATATTTGGAAAAACCGCTTTTAAAGGGGTGAAATAGGGGATGCAAGTTTTACTTCTTAATGCGAGCGAAGCCGCGAGCATCCACTAGTAATATATAAAACTCAAAGGTGACTCACTGACTGACTGACATAGTAATCTATCAACGTACAGCTCAAATCAATGGGTGGACTAGGCTGTTTGCCATGCAGGTGGATGTTATGACGTAGGCATCCGCTAAGAAAAGATTATTGGAAATGCCACTTTGAAAGGGGTGAAATAGGGGATGCAAGTTTTACTTCTTAATGCGCGCGAAGCACCCACTAGTAAGCTATAAAAGTTTGTTAGAGATCCTATCGATCGAGTATCCTACTGTAATCATCGAAGGACGAGGTAGTTACCAGACTTTTCTTTCTTACCTAACGATGCGAACCTTCAAACAACTTCTTTTTTACCCAAAAATGTTAATGTGTTGAATACTGTTCTCGTGACATCAGAGCACAGGTGTGACCGCCTCGTAGCACAGGTGTGACCGCCTCGTAGCACAGGTGTGACCGCCTCGTATCCCTCTGAACACAATATATCACCTTCAAAGCACCACAGAGTGATGCCAACAAATTAGATTTGAAGCCAGACGCCATTACTACGTGATGTCTCACAGAATCACTTCGCATGCCACTCACTCACTCACTCACTCACTCACGACACTCGCAAACAAATATTTGTCTTTTTTTTACATTATATGGGCTTGTGTCTCACTGCACCTCACGTAATGAGAAGCGAAGGAAGGACGCTTGGTCAAAAATATTCTTTCATAATTTTTCTAGTAATAAACCTATTCATGGTTTTGGAGATGTTCAGATATATGCGACTTAAAGAATACTGAGTTAGAGGGTGTTGGAGGTGAGTGTTTACACTTGACAGTGACACGTTTATGTGGCTTGTTAGAGGTGATAGGATCACAGACGACACTGTAGTTGAAGGTGCAGTGTAATTCAAATTCTAATTCAATGTAAATAATGTAATGAAACTGACTCTCAGCTCAGACAAGGCATCTAAATTAATCAGTTAGATTCACATGTTGATAGTGGTAGGTAGCTAGCCAGCCAAGCGGTTACTAGAACAATCCCTCCCGCCATCCAATTAATTAAGGTTTTCATACAAAAGTTTGTAGAATTCGAGTGCTCACATTATATCGTTCACTGCAGTACCGACCTATTGTACAAATATCTCGAATATACTCGAGTCCGACACAAGAAGCTCAGAGGCCCCGAAGGTATTGTTCGCACAGATAGCCACTATCTACGCTTGTCTACCGAACAAAATGTAAGTCTACTTATTGTACAAACAGATAAGCAAGAACGTGAGTATTTAATAGTCCTACTATGACAAGAACAGTCTATATGTTCCACTTAAAGATCCGCTCGAATGGGTCTAGGATAGTCTTTGGATGGGTGTTCAAAAAGTAGACCCATCCAAAGCCTGTCCTAGTTGACAGTTGCTTGGATATAATAATCGTGAGCTACGGATGCTGTGTGAAAAATCCAAGCGCTTTCGTAAAGCGAAACGAACTGTTCTCTTTATTATTGCACAACACAACCATTATTCCAAAGGAGTTAGGACATTTACAATCTACTTTTACGTCTAGACAACTGATTAAAATCTAATGGCTTTAGGTACCTGACAGTAGCTAAGCCATGTCAGAGGCCCTCAAGGCGTTTTGATAAACTCTCGACACCAGAGTTGGCCACTCTCATTCGATAAGAAGATAAAGGAACCATGATATTTCATGCAAGATAGGGTTGACTAGACTTTAATTTAATGCCCTCGACTAAAAGTAACCGATAAACTTCCATCTTGAAGACCGTTAATTTAAAATACCAACAATGTGTAGGTAGCTTAAAGCAAGCGATAAATGTAACATGAAGGGTCCTTACTTGAGTTCATTAAGTGCTATAAAGGGATGTTCAGAGAGACTTGAAGTGTGAGGACTCCGCGACATGTCCCGGGGGACTAGCGCTGTGGACAACTGACTGTTTAGGTATATCATTACAAATTTATTAAAATTAACAATTAGTAGATATTTTCAATATTATTTGTTAAATTTTAGGATCCGGCCCTACACAAAGGCTTGTTTTTTCAAGTTATGTGTTTATTTGCACTCGCAAATACCTACTTTTATATATATTCAGTACAGATAGTCAATTCAGTACATAATTATATAAATCAAGTGGCCTTTTTCTGGCTCAACGTATCAGCATTGCCATCCAGCGTGGTAATGCGGCCAGCATGCTGGGCACGCTGCGCTCTGGTAGTGGACTGGAGCACTTAGATTATCTTTAGGCTTTTCTAAAGATTTTCTAAGTGCCCCTTTTTGTAGTAGTTAGAAGTAGTATGTTTAGTTTTCCTTCACTTGTTTTTATATTTTATTATTGTAAATAAAGTTCTCAATCAAGTGTAATATCATATATATCTTACTTGACTTTCAGGTGTAAAAATACTAAGAGCACGTGAGTACAAAAACTCAAACTTTTACGTTTGTTTTATATTATCAGGTACCTACCTAGGTTTTAATTTAGGGAACGATCTAGGTTTACATCGACATTCGTAGCGTACTTCCCGAGAATTACCTACGCGATATTTAAGTCGGCTAGGCGGCTAGGCGGAACATTGATTGATTGCTAGTATATATATAGCTAGCTAGGCAATTGAAAACTTGTCTGCGGCTGGATTGATGAAGCAGTGCCAGCGCGAAGTGAGGGTTACACTTTGTTGAAATCGTGCAGAAATACCTATCAAGGATCTAGGAAGATAATTTGGTTGTTTGAATTTATTTAAATTAATTTTTTGATCGTTTTTATATAAATTCTATCATAATACATTGATTGCCTATATTATAGGTACTTAAGTCTTATTGTGAATAGGTAGTTTTTGTAGTTTTTTGTGTAGGTACCCTAAATCTATTATTTTGATGTTTCCTCTATCTACTGAGTATGGGTAAATTACATTTAGTAGTAACTAGGAATAATTCGGTTTTAACGGCTCATTTGATAGGTTAATATTTACAAATACTGACTGAAGTTGAAAATGTTTTTAATCCCTACGATTTCTCATGAATAGGATACTCCTATCATCAACATCCGTAGATCATAATCTTGCCGTTTCGTAGCGCATTTCGATAGCCAGTATTTACATGCCAGTAAACAACTTCACCGAACACATGATGACATCCCGCCGACAAGACAACACATCTTGTAACTATTGTATCACATGGCTACACTGAAGAACATAACTTATCGTGTAAGCAACCGACACAGTGACACTAAGTGAGGCGATGCCAACCTGCGTGGAGTGGGCGTCGCGCTGAGACACGTCCGCTCGCCGCTAGTGCCGCGGGCACACTGCCGGCCGCACGCACCCCCACCCCACGCTGTCCCGCACCCCGCGCCCCGCTTCCCCGCGCCCGGCGCCGAATATTCGATTTGCGAATCTCAACTGCAGCTACCGAGTGTCCTGTCTGTGAGGGACATGTCCCTACTTCCATAGGGACATGCGTTTAACAATCACACACACTTGCACTCATATTGGAAACACATACATTACGACTCAGCGAGAGAAGGTGCGAGAGAACTAGCGGTTAATCTGTCAAGTGACAACTCTCTTTTTGGTACTGTAGGGCACGACCTTACATACATTATGTATGAATTATAAACAATGATAAACATTTAATTTACGCACCAATGTCTCCACTCACGACACATAAGATGAATGCCCCTTATTGTATTAAATAGTCTTAAGCTGACACTGTTCACGCCTCGTTCAGATTTTTGGGGCGCTCATACACAAAGCTTTAAGACACTGAACATAATATAAGCACTTGAACATATATTTACTTCTTGTTAGCAATCACTATGGTCTAGGATGGCGCGTGCTTATGCTTACCAAGTAAGAAACTAGTTACCTACTCTTGCTTTGAATGTCGTCTTGGGACGATTGTAGACAGAGGATGTTGATGATGAAATTTAATTGCACTGGGTTACTAGTAGGTCACTAACGTACAACCTTTAAGGCCGGCATTAGTACGTCATCAGCAAAAAAAAATTCTACATCTTTTGGAAATTAAATATTTCTCTTGTTCTTTTTATCATGGTGCTCTAGCTGTCGCCTCGTTGGCGTAGGCCTCCCCAGAATCATCCATGTTTTGCAGTTCCTTGCTATCCTCGTCCATTCTATGCCATGTCTCTAGTAAAATATGTCTTCCCACCTTTTATGTGGTCGTCCTCTTTTCCGCTTGTCCGATCTTAGTATCCATTCCACCACCCTACTTGTCCAACGGTCATGGTTCATCCTATATACATGGCCGGCCCAGTTCCATTTCAGATTTCTAATTGTTTTGATTATGTCTCTTAGTCTGGTTTTCTTCCTGATCAATTAGTTCTGGAGTTTGTCAGATAGTTTTATGCCTAGCATACTCCTCTCCATCTTTGTCTGGCAAACCCTGAGCTTGTTCTCGTCTTCTTTTCTTAGAGCCCAAGTCTGGCATCCGTATATGAGGCTCGGTAGTATTGCGACTTCATACAGTCTTCTCTTTATGCTTATATACATTGTTTTGTTTTTCATAATTTCCTTGAAGCTCCATTTTTTTCCACGCAATTCCCATTCTCCTATTGATTTCTTTCTCAGTGAGGTCGTCAAAAGCTACGGATTGTCCTAAGTAAACATATTCGTCAACATATTCGATCGTTTCTTGTCCTACTATAACTATTTCTTTCTCTGCATTCGTCATTATTTTGGTCTTGGAAGCATTCAGTGAGAGCCCTTATGGTTAAGTACCCACATATTTGTGACAAACAGAATAGGCCATCTTTGATTCGCCCATCGGACAGCGATCAAATCAAATCAAAATAAATGAAACTCTGAAGATGTATATAGTGTTCATCCGACTGCTGCTTAACTTCTCTGTTAATTTGCTTTCTGCGAATTTATTTTTAAATCGCAGGCTTTTCTGCAGAATATCCGTGAATTTCTCTGCGCATATTTTAATATGTATATTGACTGTGGACCTCCTTTGCTTTAAAATTTTTGTGTATACCGTCTTTTGGTCATTAAAGGCCCTACAAACGTACGCACACTTTTTCGTGATAGAATTTAAACTACAGTGACTTGTGTGACATCGAGGCCCACGTGTAATAAAACGCCCAGGTTTAACGAAAAGAAAATGATATGATTTTGATAAATATTTAAAAATTCCAACATAATTTAATTACATTTAAGTAATGTATTGTAGTGGATACTTAATTATATGTTTTGAATAAGAATAAGAATAAAATATATTTATTGTAACATGAAACATAAAATAGACACCAATAAGCATCCAGCGCTGATCTTCCGTTGGGACCGGCGGGTGACGTCAAGCACGTACATATATTAACGTAGATATACCATAAAACACGGAATAACATAAACATAATACACCGAAGTAGTAATAATACACACACAATATAATGAAAACAGAAAAATATCGCAAACAGGCAATGGATTATAGTAGGTAACTAACTATATATTTAGTACATTAACAAATAAACGTATGAAAACAATAGATTAAAACACGTGAACTAAAGAAAAAAACTAATACATTATTATATCTAACTAAACAATCTACAAACTGATTATCCAAGTAATAATAATAATTAACAACTAGATCTAGTTCCACAGAATACATAATACAACTATTATGTGCTGGATAGGTAGCCAACATGACAACACTCTCGCCAGAGTACAAGCATATTGTAATATTATTCAGTAACAACTAACATATTAACTTAACCAAATATTAATTAACAAATTGTAAAATGGCCTCCAAAGAAACACTAAATATTAAGTGCAGATTAGGCAACAAAAATACACTCTAAATAATATAATAGTAGGTATAATACACGCATATTATTAAGTTCACCAAATAGACTAAAACTAATTACATATGTGCGCTCACGGGACGTCGTAAAATATAAGAATATATATATATATATATATATATATATCACAGAGAATACAGTACCAGTTAGGTACTGTATTCTCTGTCCAACACAGGTTTTTGAAAATAATAATCAAATTCATATTGTTCAAGCTGTGTACACTCACCTGAGGAATTTGTTCTGGTTCAAAACCAGTTTTGAATGTGTATTTGGCTTATATATGAACTCATTCTGTTATGTGTACCGTTATAAATAAATAAATAATATTAATATATAGGAATAGATATGACTTGTAATGTGTGGCATTATCAATAAATTATTTGTATTTATAGTTTGTAGGTAGGTATGTTCCTCCATATACCACAATATACATATACTACCGCCACACCTTTCCTCTTAATCAAAGAATAAAATATGATCACGTTTGCCACGTTCGTGCTAAGCTCAAGTGGCTGCCCATTCGCCTTCGTCGGAATGCTCATATACTTACTTTCTTTGCTCTATAATATACTCTTTAATCCATCCTCTCCGCGCTACCTAAAAGAGCGATTTTGCTACGCTCACGGATGTCACTCTCTCAACTTGCGGTCATCAGCGAACCTCACACTCGCGACTCCGACACACAAGAAAGTCTCCTATGATAAGTAGTTCTTTCTCTGTGCACGCCGTGAAACTGTGGAACGCTTTGCCGCTAGATATTAGGAAAGCACCATCACTAGATGTCTTCAAAAACAATGTTAAGAAATTGTATTTATTTTCTTTGGTTTCGACTTAAATTGCTGTTTGTTTTTATTTTGTCTCTTGTATTAATATGTATTTATTGTTATGTATGTATGTATATGTATATTATTGTAATATTTGTTTATGTTTATTCATTATATATGTTACAGTTAAAACCAGTTTTCAGATAGAACGCGTTTTCCCTAGTTAGAACTACTTTTTACTAAATGCCTTTGTTAAAACTAGAATTAACTAATGCTCAAAATTGAATATTAGTTAAAACTAGTTCTTACTAGACAAAACGCGTTTTTCCGAAGCGACTCGGTTAAAACTGTGACGACCGCTTGGCTCCTCCTCGCTTCGCTCGTCGTCGCATGTGCGTGGTAGAAAGCAACCTAACGAACCTAATCTTACCTCCTGTCACAGACAAGTGACTTTACTAAGTACATGACTCTATGTCCTAGATCTTTTTAATAAATATTTTAAAAACTATATCTTATTTTCAATCCCAAATTAGTTTCTCTAGCGCTAGTTTTAACTAAAGCTCGGAGTGACAACTAGTTTTAACTGAAAATCAAATATATCAGTGGTCAATTCTAGTTTTGACTAGGTATTTCTAGTTTTAACAAAGTCATTTAGTAAAAAGTAGTTTTAACTAGGGAAAACGAGTTTTAACGAAAAACGGGTTTAACTGTGACATATATATATAAGTAGTATAAACTTTTTGATCTTTTTTTTCATTTCATATCTTAAACACCTCGTCCTAATCACTTATTTTGAAGAATATATATCCCTGCCAGATTGGTTGCCTGGAAGAGATCACTCTTAGCGATAAGGCCGCCAATTAAAACGCAAATTTTATTTTCTATGTTTTTTTGTATTGTTTTTTATGTTTGTGGTGTTTTAATAAAGAATTTATCAATCAATCAATCAAACTGGCCTCCGTGGCTTTATGATTTTTCTAACACCGCATTTTGTGTCTTAAAGTTTTTTTGGTTGATTGATTGATTCTGATGGAATATCTTACAAATGAAAATAAATAATTATTTCAAGACGCAGGACGAGATGGCGCCACTGTTAAATAAAAAGCTTTCTACATTAACTTTTTAGTGGCCTGCTACTAAAAAAGTTTGTGAAACTTTTTCATTTCCCCGCTTTATCGCCATCACCACCATAGAGTAATATAAAGCACCACGTACCTACAACTGCGCAATAGCGCCATCTAGTACAGACGTCAAGTACGACTTGTCTTCCACACTCACACCTAAGTCGTTCCCTTATGTCCGGACAGATGGCGCATATTGAGAATATTGCAACTTACTGTACACTGACTGATGTAAATGTATTCAAACAGAAAGCATTCTCGTATTTGCTTTGCACATTCGTTATTGAACTGTTATCTGATATATCACACATTTGCGAATATTTCTAGTTTTCTTATTATTGATGGCTGGCTGACATGACATGTCACGCTGATTTTAACCATTGTACACAAACTTTACATAAAAACACCTTTGAAAAGTGTGAAAGACGGTTTACAATGGTGACAATAAGCCACGATAATTGTTTCAGTATCTTCATTGCCAAGCTGCTCTGCTTGTGCAAGAGTGCACCGGCGTGGGGGGCACGAGATAACAGACGACGTAAGCTAGGCATGAAATACCTACTATTTTTATGGAAATGGTTTATGCCAAAAATATAGTACCTAATGTCTAAAGTATGGGTGCGTGTGTGAGTGCGTATTATTATTAGGTAGGTACTGCTTCAAGCTCAAACGGCCGCACCGATTTGATTGAAATTTGGTATGGATGTACAATATAGTGAAAACTAACACATAGGCTACTTTTTGTGTAAAGTAATGTGGGAAGCGCTAAGGGCATCGCTAACAAGCCTATCACGCGTTAACAACACTCATTTTGCGGATATAATTACAAAATTCACGTGAAATTATTACAAATGTCAGAGTAATACCTATACTTATTGCTTCGATGCAACATGAAATACAGTATATTTGTATATTTGATTTATATGTACCACGTCCTTTGAAATATCTTATTTATTTCTCTCCCTCCATCCAATGTTGCCTGGACCTAAGAGATCGTTCTTAGCGATAAGGCCACCTGTGGCCCTTGTATAGAATATTTTTAATTAATTACTTCTTTATTTTCGTGTGTTGCAATAAAGACTTTTCTATGCTATTTCAAATTATCATTTTGTAACCAACATAGGTAGCTACCTACGTAATATATCGTGTATTTGTCTTAACATTGTAAGAATACAAACAAGCAGTCCTCAGTGAATATACCGTGACACGTCGAGAGAGGAGCCACGGCACGTTCATCAGCATGAGAGCAGGCGCTGCAATACCATTTATGGCTCCCTACATGGCCGCCAAATTACAACCATGTCGAACTAGTTCCAATTAAATAACATATAATCATATATAGGAAAATTCTCACAACTGCAGAAACGTGTTCAGTTATGTTTAAAGTATACACAAATATTTTTTCTAATATCTTTTATGTTCAGATTTTTGCCCCTATTCAGCTTTATTTTTATTATTTGTATACATAGATTGTGTAATGTTTATGGCTTGAAAAACTTGACACTAAACTTGACCACTCTTATTATTAAGAAGTCGAATTCTATTCACCTTCTCAAACTTGACCTTTCTCAAAAAACAATTAACAAAACACTCATCATCATGTTTAGGCTCGCAGATTTCCATCGACCATGGAGCAAGCTGTGCTGTATTGTGATGCAAATGTCTCTTACATATATACCGACGCCGGCTCTGAAAACTAATATACATTCAGGAGGCGTCGCACAGTATCTAAGTACTCACAGTAAATCTTCAAGAAATATCTGAATCCAGCACTAATAACTTAAAGAAGATATAACTTGAAGAAGATCAAATTTGATAAAAAAAAAAAACATCTAAACCATTTGAATAAAGATCAGAAAATTCTAAGAAATTCTAATCTAACGCCAACTATCTATTTTATTGCCATTATTTTACAAGTTGTCGAGTAAACAGTGAAGTTAAAAAAGTATAATTTAATAACAATGATATCGTTGAGATCGTTATCCCGAGTGGCTTGCTCGATGGTGAGCGCCGTGTTGCTGGGATGTCTTATACTTCTTGTAAGTACTACATAAATCTAATATTTGTAACGTATTTCAAGTTTTATAGTTTCATACCGATGTTTGATTTTAAGATCCCATTAAATTGTGAACTACAATCCAAGGGTCTTCAAATCTAGACTTAATAGTATCTTCTAGGTAAGCGTGTCACACCCTAGACTGCAGCAATGCTTAACATCAGGCAAGCTGTAGTCAAACGTAAACGTATCCCACGAAAAAAAAGTTCAAGATCAAGGCATGATCAAGGCATGATTAAGCTATATTTTTATTTAAAAAAATTGTATTACATTTTGTCGGTTTATTCGTTTGTATTATTTGCTACGAACCAATAACGAACAAACGAAACTTGTTTAAAAAGATAGTACCTAACCATGTTACCTTGTCCACACGAGACATAAAATAATAAAACCAATTATGCATTTTTCTTTTTGAAACAATGCGGGTAAAACCGCCAGTGCTTTTGTTATGTGTAGGTACATAATATGTATCTACTATTTTAATATAACCTTGCGATCTTCAAAGCGAGAGTGAATCTGTTCTGACTGGGTAAGCACGTTCCATCCTAGACCGTAATGATTGCTTACCATCAGGGAAATTACGGTCAAGTGCAAATCCATTCCTTGTAAAAAAAGCTAATAAAGGAATTTGAATGTATGTATGTGTGCGTTGCAGTGGAGCTGCGAGCCGGCTGACGGCAAGCCTCTGATTCCGTTCTGGAACATCTTCACCACCAGGTGAGTTACACACTTTGGAGCAAACATTTTATTGTTGTTTGTTAAAAAAATTGCAATTTGTTACGGAAAGATTTATTTATTTATTTATTCACTACAGACTTCTTAGTTCATGGCACACGCTAAGGACTCACGGAGCGTTTTTTTCCCGCGGCCGCCGCGGTTGTGGAATCGAGTTAAATTTTCAAAACTCACGAAACCGAAGTTTTGTGCGGTCCCGCAGCCGCCGCGGCTGCGATTATCTCCCGCAAACCTGGCGGTTGATTATTACAAGTAGGGCCTTCGCCGGACGCTGTTCGCAAAGAGCGCGGGTGGAACCCGCCGCGGCTACAGTGCCGCGAGCCGCCCCCGTTTGTACAAGTTGCCCGCGGGTGCAGCGGGAGCCGCGAACAATCGCAACCGCCGCGGGCGTAAAACGCGTCGAGAAATGTGCTTGAGTTTTTTACATACATATCCGTATTCTACAAAGGCTGCGGGCCCGCAACCGCAGCGGGTGCGGGAAAAAAACGCTCCGTAAGTCCTTAGAAACAGTCTCTCTTGGGCAAACACATCGTGGTGGGCGCCCAGGTCCTTCTACGGAAGACATATGTCTTCGGATAGTTTTCCTTCACCGCTAAGTAAGTGCAAATCCACACATAACTTGAAAATACAAGACATTTGTGTAGGGCCGGATTCGAACCAGGGTGCGTCTGAATGAAAAGCAGACAATCAAACCGCTGAGCCACACTCGCTTATCACGTGTCATACGACCCGTTAAAGTATAGTGAAGCTGTATAATGTGTGTGTGTGTGTGTGCAGTGTGAACGGCACGCCGCTGCTGGTGGCGGTGGCGGCCAGCAAGCTGCAGAACAAGCTGGCGGAGCTGGAGTTGCTGCAGCAGGCCTTCGTGCTCTCCGGGAACGTCACCATCGGGGTACGCACATACATGTAGCTATATGCACGAAGCCAGCCGTGACACATATGTAACTAACTAAGTGTACGTATGTATGTACATCACGTATACATATGTACATACATACGTACACACGTTAACGTAATCTCTCTCTTGAGTCGTTTTTACTCATGACTGAGGGTCGTTACTCCCCCGCAGAAATTAATCCGTTAGAGGAGTTTTCTTGGGCAGACATTGCAGGGTGGGCGCCCAGGTCCTCCACGGAAGACACATGTCCTCGGATATTGTGTTCCCCAAACACGTCGGTTTCCTCACGAAGTATTCCTTCACCGTTAAGCAAGTGCAAATCCACACATATGTAACTTGAAAAATACAAGTCATTGGTGTAGGGCCGGATTCGAAACAGGGTGCGAATGTAAAGAAGACGCTGGAACCGCAGAGCCACACTCGCTTATGCTTCTATGATCGGTAGATACCATTGAGATATTACTACTACGTATAGAGAAGTCAACGCGTTGCATGATTTTGCGCCACGCTTTGCGGGAAGCTTTACAGCAACTATCCAGTGAGTATCCAACGCCCGTGGAGAGTAGTTGCGTTTGGCTCGCATAAATAATAACATCAAATGACTGGTTGAGTTCTTAAAGACTGCGGTCTACATTCCGGAACATCAAAAAAAAGTGATGGTTTAACATTTAATCGGTAGGTAGACATTTAAACTCTTTGATTTAAAGTTTTTCGCGATGTAACAATGCTCACGAGAATCGAGCTGCCGGGCGACACCATTTTGCAAATACACGGCGCTTAAGTCGTTTTGGTCGCGAGAAAACTGTACTCTGAACACTTATAAGCGCTGCATATTTTAATAGTTTGGTTAGACGACATAACTATGTTTTCGCGCTGCAGCGAATTTTAGTTCAAACTCTTTCCAAAATGAAGCAAAGCTTTGGTTCGGGGTGTCTGTTCTATACGTTAGTAATATAGTTCAATGGTAGATACTCAAATTTACGGACAAAAAAACACAAACAAAAAATTTTCTTACTACACATTTTCTAATACATATAACAACAGTAATACACAAAAAGAACAGAAAGTCAAATCTGCCACAACACAGCATAATTATGTACCTACTTATGTGATCCTTTCGTGATGATGTACCTATCTCAAAAAGTAGGTATACCTACATTATTTTTATCTTATTTTATCCTAATTTTATTCGAATTAAACTTTTAAAGAAATGATAGGTACCGATACCACTAATGGTTTTCGAGAAATAAAAAAAACAAACAAATAAAGTAAAAAGGATAAGTAAATCACAACACTGTAATTTTATGGAATTCGATTAATCGAAAAAAACACAATTCGATTTTTTTAAATGATTAAAAATATATTGTTGTCCACAGTGAGTGGATGCACCTAGCGTCAACACCGGAACACAAGCATACGAGCATATTAGTATAGAAGAATGTTGCTGCCTTCACAGTAATAATGTACAAGACTTACCTAGCATTAGTTTAGTGAATTTAAATAAATAATGTGGGATTCCAAACTTAGTTATAAGTTACTAATTAAAATGAAGCTTTTAATATAATACACGACTTTTTATTTTCTTTTCGGCTCGGTTAAAGTTTTTAAGTGTGTTGTTCCACGAAGCCCTCCGTAGATAGAGTCCTGCCTACAAGACAATGAGTGACTAGTGGAGATACTACCTACATAAGTGTATACACAAGTCGGTTCAGACGCTTCTGAGTTATGAGCGTTTAAATAATCAAATAAAAAGACAAAAATTCTACTAGGTAACTGCTGAAATTTTATGGATCTAAAGTACCTATAATATTTTTTCTGATTACTTCCAGGTTCAGATTTTTGACTCTCTTCAGCTTTATTATCTGTATAGAAGATAATAGATAGAGGATACACTGGATACAGTATAGATAGAGGATACACTGGATACAGTATAGATAGAGGATACACTGGATACAGTATAGATAGAGGATACACTGGATACAGTATAGATAGAGGATACACTGGATACAGTATAGATAGAGGATACACTGGATACAGTATAGATAGAGGATACACTGGATACAGTATAGATAGAGGATACACTGGATACAGTATAGATAGAGGATACACTGGATACAGTATAGATAGAGGATACACTGGATACAGTATAGATAGAGGATACACTGGATACAGTATAGATAGAGGATACACTGGATACAGTATAGATAGAGGATACACTGGATACAGTATAGATAGAGGATACACTGGATACAGTATAGATAGAGGATACACTGGATACAGTATAGATAGAGGATACACTGGATACAGTATAGATAGAGGATACACTGGATGCAGTATAGATAGAGGATACAGTACAGAGTATAAACCCGAGATAACCTCTACCCCTGTCTCCAGTTCCAGTTAATCTCTCGTCACATGTGACTCACGTTTTATCTATCAAATTGATTTTATTCAGTGAATTGTTTAATCATATATTTTATTGGTGGTACTTACAGCAAAAATAAATAGTTATCATAACGTGCCGTCAGAGCACGGACGTGTGGATACAACGAAATGATTTATTTTGGAACAAGAAATTAGGTATAAACAAAATTTATTAGGTATATTAAACTTATTTATATATAAAAGATTAGAAAAAAACAGGAACACATAACTCATGTTATTCATAAGGTACTTAATATTAAAAACTTAATTTAACCAGTAATCTAGTAGATATTTATTATTTTTTAAGGATTGCTTTAGGAATAAAATTAATAAACAAATGTGATATTTAGATAGACATTATGAATTACATAATAATCTTATTAAATGTTTACTCTTATATATTCTTTGTCTAATGTGTTGTCCTCATGATGATGATGTTGTTTCACGTGTCAAGTATGTTTCCTGTACTGACGGCTGGCTTGTTAACAGTAAAAATACCTAAGTTTATTTGTTTTGGTTAGTTTAACTAATCTCACACGTCTTTCAATTGTACTCATATTGCATTTTCGTGCTACATTTGTGTATCGCGACCCGCACCTCGAGGCCGTCGGCGTCACCTTGGACATCTTACCGAAACACTTGCCTGCCTTATCCCCGATGTAGGCTGCATGCCTGAGCATGAGTCTGAGCAGGGGTCGATGCCGTTACCTTGCCCTTGCCCTATCCTTTCCCTTTGTGGGCTGGGTCAGGTTTAGGGGCGTCTGCTTGTGTTGGGCCTTGGAAGGCCCTGGCTGCAGCGCCACGTCTTGATGTTGGCTGCAACGGTTGTCGTTTTCCAACCCGCGGCCAGTGGTTGCCGTGCGCGTTATGCCGGCGGGATCCGCCCTTGGAACGCCTCCAGCCTCGCGCTCAGCACGCCGCCTGCTTGCCTCAGGATCGACGCTATTAATTCACCGTGTGGAAGTGGAGCCTGAGCAGGAGGGGCACTCTTGCGACCCTTCAGGTTTTTAGAATCCATTACCCTTAGCGCCAGTTCCGCATCTCCACCCACTTTACACCCTCCGCCAGGGCAAGCAGATCGTCCAGCAAGACATTCCTGAGTGTCAGCCTACAACTGATCTCTGCAAGTAGCCCATCGTTAACACCTTCTATTCCACATGGCAGCCCAAGGCTATTCGGCGACCGCAGAAGTAGTCCGCCAGCATCCTGCAGACGTTGGGCGGACAACTTTGCTTCGCCTTCACCATACTCATAATCATAGGCCACCATGCATTATCAAAGGCATCGCTGATGTCTAAGAGATGACTTGAGTCGCGGAAAATATACACATATACATAGAACATGCAAAATAAACAACTTAATGCAGTGAAAATACAAGTCTAGCTATGTCAATTACGCTAGGAGATTGAAATGTGGTGCTCGAAGACAGCACTATCGCCGCAGTATTAAAACGCGGTATCAAAAGTCGGAATGAAAACTATCTATCACGAGCAACTTATAAATTTATTTAAATAGGTCAGGTATGGGCAAAAGATGTACCTATATCAGAGTCACTGAAAAATCGCGAATTAAATATTTCGCTTTTTAGCACACAGACACAAACAAAAGATCCACACGTCGCGGTAAAGCCGCGAATTTAGATAGCTTCCTTAACTTCCCGCCTGGTATCCTCCACCGTTTTGAGGCTGGTGTTACCCTCAGAGGGGTAGAACGCCAGCACTGGCCCTTGAGTAGCCGCCAGTACCGGGCATGTGCCCGCGGCAGCCGTATTCAGGACGACGGCAAAGGCCACTCGCAGCTTCTCAATCTGCAGCTTCGTTTCAGCGAGCTGCAGCCAAATAACTGCATCCACCGCTAGGACCTCCCGCCCGTACTTGCTGATTGCGTTCACCTCGCCCTTGCTCAGTTTGGAACCGGTACATGAGTCAGGATGGTCATTTGACCCGCCTCCATGCCATGGTCTTATCAACCTTTCGGCTATGAAGACCGAACGTAACCCACCGGCAAGCCGGTAGGAACCACAAATATTTTTTAATGTCCCTGTCTACTTTTTACCGACTCGACCCCCGCAGGGCCAACGACGACACGATTACGGACTTCGCCGCCGGGCAGTCCTTCAAACTCGCGCGCGGTGCGCGTAACGTGCCATGCGTGCGTGAATTCGCCCAATTTGCTGCCCGTGGTGCCGGTTCATGAATATCGTTTAGGTGTACGCGCCTAAGAGCGGTCGCACCGTAGAAAACGAAGCAGACATAGAGGCATTCTACAATCAGTTAGACGACACTTTTAACTCGTTACCTAGGAGAGAAGTGAATATTCTAATGGGGGACATGAATGCTAAAGTTGGGTGTACAGAATATGACAATCATCTGAGAGATGTGGTTGGACGATTTGGATTAGGTCAACGAAACGACAGAGGAGACCGATGGATGCAATTCTGTGCGGCTAACTCTTTGACTATAATGAATACATGGTTCCAGCAACATCCTCGACGTCTTTATACGTGGGTATCGCCGGGTGATAGAACTAGAAACCAAATCGACTACATTGCAGTCCCAAAAAGATGGAGATCGTGCGTAATAAGTACCAAGACCTATCCAGGTGCTGACTGCGGTAGTGATCATAAATTACTAGTCGCAAATCTTGTCCTTAAGCTGAAAAAATGTTACCGACTAGTCGATAAACATAAACGGAGGCTTACAGCAGGAGAACAAGCTACCTTTAAGGCACGAGTACAAGCTAAACTATCGTTGGGGGTGCAAATAAGTGACAGCAACAATGTCAATGAGAACTGGCATAAGTTCAAAAAACTGGTGCTTGCAGCTCACGAAGAAAGCCTAGTGGAGACGCGTGACTCACCCCGCAGTTCATGGTTGTCAGATGAGACATGGGACATCATAAACAAAAAGAAAGATCTACTGAAAACTTTCTCAAGTGAAGACAGCCGTGAACAATATAAAGTTCTCGCCAAGGAAGTGCAGCGTCGATCTCGAGTAGACAAAAATCAGTACCTCAATGATATCTGTAGGGAAGTCGAAGATCATGCCCAAAAGATGCACTCTCGAGATCTTTTTATAAAAATTAAAGTTATAACGCGGGATTTCAAAGCAAAAACTTGGGCAATAGATGACGCGAATGGAGGTTTGCTCACAGAGATTGACAAGGTAGTGAATAGGTGGCGAGGGTACTGTGAGGATCTGTACACAGACACGACAGCGACAGTAAGGAATCCTCAACACAGCGTGATCGACATTCCTCATGAACCCGACATTTTGAGATCTGAGATAGAATTCGCAGTGAAGAAGCTGAAACTTAACAAATCGGCCGGAAGTGACTGTGTATTTGCCGAGAATTTGAAGCTCATAGGGGATGACGGCATGGCTATTCTACAAAATCTGTGCAATCAAATCTGGAAGAACGGAGAATGGATCACTGACTGGCAGGAATCAATTCTAATACCTCTACATAAGAAGGGATCAACTAAGTCCTGTGGTAACTACAGGACTGTGGCGCTCATATCCCATGCAAGCAAAGTTCTGTTGTACGTTATCAATGAACGCCTTAAAGCATTCTTGCAGTGGCAGATTCCAGTAGAGCAAGCGGGATTTGTTAAGGGGCGGGGCACTAGAGAACAGATTGTGAATGTAAGGCAGATCGTTGAAAAGTGCCGTGAGTTCAACATTCCAATGCTGATGTGTTTCGTCGATTATTCTAAGGCGTTCGATTGCATACGATGGGAATGTTTGTGGAGAATCCTGATCAAAATGGGAGTACCCGATCATCTCGTTCATCTGATAGCAAACCTATACCAAAATGGAAGCACAGTTGTGAAGGTGAACAATGTCCTATCGAAGCCGTTTAAACCGCAGAAAGGTGTGAGACAAGGATGCATCCTATCCCCGATCCTCTTTAATATATACGGGGAATATATAATGAGACGTGCCCTAGAGGATTGGGATGGTGGTATATCTATTGGTGGCAGAAAGATCAGCAACCTGAGGTATGCGGATGATACCACATTATTTGCATCGTCTGAGGAAGAACTGGCGCAACTACTGTCTAGAGTAGAGAGAGAGAGTGAGTTAGTCGGCCTCACCATCAACAAAGCCAAGACCAAAATCATGATGGTAGATAGACCTGGCTTGCTAATTCGCTCCAATGAACTCAGAGACCTGGAGTTCGTTGACCAGTTTGTTTATCTTGGCTCACTTCTAACTAATGAGGGTGGCACGGAAAGAGAAATAGCCAGGAGGATCCAAATGTCCAAAGCAGCTATGACTAAACTCACTAGAATATGGAAAGACCGTAACATATCCCGAAAAACCAAGGTGAGGCTGGTGCGTACGTTGGTATTCTCTATCTTCTTTTACGGCGCCGAATCCTGGACAATTAGGAAGAAAGAAAGAGACAAAATAGATGCGTTTGAGATGTGGTGTTGGAGACGGATGTTGCGTATCCCGTGGACTGCACGCCGAACCAACGTATCTATTCTAAAAGAGCTCAAGATAACCACAAGACTGTCTGCTATCTGCTTTCAGCGAATTCTCAAATATTTCGGACACATTGCTCGTAGGGACCCTGACAGTTTAGAAAAACTGATGGTAATTGGCAAAGTCGATGGGAGAAGATCACGCGGCCGCTCACCTACCCGCTGGTTTGACCTAGTTAAGACCCTTACAGGCTTGCCAATAACCCAAGCTCTCAAGACCGCGGAGGACAGGACATCATGGAGAAGCATAGTGCACCAAGTGATCAAGACTTCAAGCTAGACACGACCTTCAGCAATGAAGACAACGACTAAGAAGAAGGTGCCGGTTCTCGTCCGCCACACAGTCACAACCACGACTTTCACGCAACCTCATATCTGCGAGCCTCTTATTATTGACCCCGTGACCCGACAAAATCTGCGACGTCTGGTAGTCGGGGTGCACAAAACTAGAACTTAGGCGCGCAACCACATCAGGAAAGAACTGGTACAGCTCCCGGCCCTAGCTTTCGCACTCACACCTGCTCTGCCAAGCCTCCATCGTCTCGCTATCAAACTTCCGTCTCCGCTCCGCTGCTTCCCCTCGCGTCAATCCTCAACCTCCAGCATGCACCGTCACGCCCGTGTTACCTCCTCTAGGTCCGCCGGCAAGACACCCGCTAACACCAGCAGTGCCACCGTACTACACGAACGGTACGCCTTAGTTAACAGGGTCAGTGAGGAACGCTGCGTCCTAAGCAGAACGCTCCAAACCACATGCATATGTCAGAGTGGTGGCATAAGTGCTCGTATACAGGATACGGAGCGCCTTGTATCACAACCCCCACCCAGCTCGAGGTCGACACCCTGGTCATCTTCCCGAAACACTTGCCTGCCCTCTCTCTGATGTAGCCGGCATGCTGTGCGAACGAAAACGAATCGTTGACCAACACGCCGGGAATGACCGCCTGCTTGACGAAACCTACCGTCTTACCGACACATTGGACCGAGGGGGGACGCTGAAAAGAGCCTTTCAGCGTGATACACTGGGACTTGGCCGGGACGAAATCTAGCCTGTTTTTTTTTTGTATGTTCGTCGATCAATCCACCAACATATAGAAATCGGAGATGAAATCTAGCCTGTTAGCGGCAGCACACCCCTCTGCCAGACCCAGCACGTTCGCCGCCCTTCTCTCCAGCTCGGAACGTGAATCCTCCCTGACCAGCACCGTTACGTCGTCTGCGTAGGCGGTCATTTCTACACCCTTGACTCCCTCCAAGAGGGCAGGCAGATTGTCCAGCAAGACCTTCCAGAGCGCCGGCGCCAAGACTGACCCCTGTGGACAGCCCATCGTTGACACCTTCTCTTCCACGTGGCGGATAACGTAACGTAGTTCCACGTCCCGCAATCATAGCAATTCGGCGGCCGCAAAAGTAGTCCGCCAGCATCCTGTAGATGTTGGGCGGGCAACTCCGTTCGCCTTCACCATAATCATAGGTCACCGATCACCATGCATTATCAAATGCGTCGCTAATGTCTAAGAGATGACTTGAGTCGCGGAAAAAATACACAATAGAACATGCAAAATAAACAACTTAATGCAGTGAAAATACAAGTACAGCTACGTCTATTACGCTAGGAGATTGACAGGAGTTGCGTTAGTCGGAAGGAGAGAGACCCGTGCTGCCTCGTCAACCACTGCACAAAAACAGGGCGGATAGCCTCCACCGTAGGCTTACCTGCTCTCGGTGTCTCTATCCTCTCTTTCCAGATCGCCATCGATCGTTGAAGCCAATACTTCGACCGCCGTACCGGATCGGGGGGGACGCTGAAAGGAGCCCTTCAGCATTATGTACACGGACTTGGCCGGGGCGAAATCAAGCCTATTCGCGGCCGCCCACCCCTCTGCCAGCCCCATCACATTGGCGGCTCGTCTTTCGAGCTCCGCCCGTGATTCCCCCGTCCATAGCATCCCGTCACCCCGTTGGCATAGGCGGTCATCTCTATTCCATCGAGACCATATGGGAGGGCAAGCAGGTCGTTCATGAGAAGGTTCCACAGGGTGAGGCCCAAAACTGAACCTTGCGGGCAGCCCATTGTTTCACAGCCCATCACACCTTTGATTCTACATGTCGGCCCGATATCATGGCTACGCGACGGCCACGGAAGTAGTCCGCCAACATCTCAAGCTTCAGTTCTTTCTCGGCAAGCTGTAGTCCGAGAGCCGCGACCACCGCCAGCACCTCCCGCCCGTGCTCGCTTATAGAGTTAACCTCACCCTTATTCAACTTTGAGCCCGTCCCTGAAGCCACCGAGACGATGCCTCTGACTGCCCTGCTAGCCCGTTCGAGGAGCTGTAGTTTATTTATTTATTTAATAATAATTAAAACGGTCGCAACCAATTACATTAACTATTTCATACTCACTCAATCACTTAACAATGTCATATAATAATTAAAATATATACTATATAATAAGTTGTCAAAAGTAAAATAATAATCAGTTCAAAATAATGTATGTAGGTACATTACAATTCATATTTACAATTTCTTAATTTACTTAAATAACAATCACTTAATCTTACATCATGAAATCAATCTATTTCTAAGTATACTAACTAAGTCATTTATACAATCATTAAATCATCTGCTCGCAAAATCTCAAACACGCTAACATAATAACCGGCCAACCATCCGTAAACAAATCACACGTTGGGTTGGCAGCGAGCAGCGCGTTGAGTGCGGCGAGAGTGCGCGGGAGTGGGGAGGCGGCCCGAGCCACCGTGCGGCAGTGGGGCTCAACCAAAAGCTTGTGTCGCCTGCTACGCAAATATTGGTCCGGTACAAATAGTTGACACAACTTATCGTGCAAGTCTGGTGCATCAACATCTCCACGTATAACCTTACACATGATAGTCAGCTGGTGTTTATTTCTTCTGACCTTCAAAGAGTTATAGCCCAAGCAACCCAATATAAAATCAGAAGGATACATGAACGGATAATATCCGTAAAGACGCTTATATAGGTACCTAAGAAAGGCTCTCTGCACCTTTTCTATCGGCAATACATATGTGCTCTCATGTGGATTCCAGACGCACATCGACGATTCTAGTTTGCTGCGCACCAAAGTGCTAAAAAGTAATCTAATGACGTGCTGGCTATGAAAATCTTTACAATTGCGGAGTACGAAACCAAGCCGCCTAAATGACTCTTTGACCAACGCGTTTATGTGGTCATGGAAAGTTAGCTTTTGGTCAAACAAGACACCCAAGTCTTTCATATTAGTAGTACGATTAATAGTCTTACTACCAATTTTGTACTCGTAGACAATTGGATGCCTTATCCGCCCAAAAGTCATGACATGGCACTTGGAAGCGTTGAATTCCATGCCATTCAGGCGACTCCACTGCACCACAGCATCTACATCTCGCTGGAGAGAAAAGCAATCGACCTCGGAATTGACCTCCGCATAGAGTTTAAGGTCATCCGCGTATAATAAGCAGTGGGCGTGGTCCAGGACAGAGGGGATGTCACTCACCATTAGCAAAAACAATAGCGGCCCCAAAATTGAACCCTGACTGACTCCAGAACGCGTATGATAAGATCCCGACTGAAACTGACCGAGTCTGACAAATTGTTGGCGGTCGCGCATGTAGTCCGCAAGAAGTCGAAGAAGTTTCGGGGCGAAGCCTACAGCAGCAAGTTTAGCTAGCAAAATGTCATTGTGGACCCTGTCAAAAGCTTTCCGGAAGTCAAAATAGAGAACGTCAACCTGCGAGCGGCGATCCAGTCGTATAGAAATATAGTCAGCGATGGTCAGAAGGTTTGTGTCAACAGATCTCTTACCGCTCGTCGTTTACCCGCGGCTGCAACGTCGAGAGGACCGGAGGGGTCCACCGCGGCCGCGTCCGGGAATACTAGAGCCCTTGACTCCACAGGGCTGACCGGAGTAGATGCCGACAGTCCAGCTAAGGGCGGGATACTCAGCAGGCCCGTCTTGCGTTGTGCAGCCTTCTTTCTAGAGGCAGAGGACGCCACTACCGGTGGCGCCTGCGAAGACGGACCGGGAGGCGGTGAGCGCGGCAGAAACGATCGAGGCGAGAAGGCGTCAGCCGGCCGGCTATGGCAAAAAGAAAAAAAAGAGAAGAGCTATAGCAAAACTGCCAGGCGCAAAATACAGTAAGACGGCACCCGTACACGGAGTGCACAGACACCGCCGAAAAAGAAAGTCACTTGCTGTGACAAAACTCCCAGGTTTTTCACACGTGGGCGTCGATGTCACTAAAGTCACCGCAGTTTAATAAAGTTAGTAAAGTAAATATTTTTATTTATTTACAAATCAATTAAAACGGCGCGAGCCAATTACATTAATTAATAAATGATGATATAATACTACAATACAGAGAACAAAACTAATAATACAAATAATTAAAATTGAGATAAAAGTAGTAAAGTCCAACTATCACGAAAAGTGTGCGTGCGTTCCTAGAGCCTTAGTGACCAAAAGAGGGTACACACAAATATTTAAAAGCAATGGAGGTACTTAATTAAAATAAACATTAAAATATCCGCCGAAAAATCCCTGGATATTATGCACAAAAGCCGCAAATTAGAATTAATTCGCAAAAAACAAATTAACACATAAAAACATGCAAAAAAATATGGCAGAAAACAAGCAAAGACAAAATACAAATAATGAAACAAAATCCTGGTTTATATCCACACAACACAACACAAACACATCAAAAACGGAGTCACTATCTCAAAAAATACTCGAAACACTTCAAAATATGTCACAAAAATCAATCAGTCACCTCCTGGCCCCACCCTATGAAGTGGCGCGGCAGAGAGTTCCACCATGGCAAGTGTGTGTTGATGTTTGCACACACTAGCACCCTGGACCGGGTGCAGGACTAGAATGTGGCTGTCACTAAGATGGTGCAGAACTGCGCACGGGAGCTCCCGGTTGCGGATATACACACCCGCTTTGGAGTGTGCCCCGCATTGCACGAGAAATTTGACCATGGGGTATTGTTCCTGAACAAGAACAACGTCCAGGCCGAGTTTCCGCGCGATTGAGGGTAGCCTTTTTCGTCGCGTCCAGACAGCTGAACTTGGGTGGTGCAGACCACCCAAGTTCAGCTGGCTCACGTTTAATAATGGTCTACAGGCCACAGTTGGTCGTGGTTATAAATCGCTCTTCTGCATGCCTGCGCGCCGGGCAGTCACGTGACACTGTTAGCTGCGAACTGTCGCAGCGGAAGCGCTTGCAGGTCGCGCAGCATGCAGTGGAGGCCTTACAAACCTTCGTACGGTGGCCATCCTCACCACAGCGACCACAGGTCGCCTCCTTGGCCCTGCAGAACTTTTCCGGGTGCCAATACTGCTGGCACTTGCTGCAGCAGGTCACCCGAACGAAGTCTGTGACCTCGCAGGAGACCCAACCGATGTAGACCCTACCCAGAGCCAACAGGGCGTCCCTGATGCATGGCGAGGCTTTGAAAACGAACATGGTGGAGCCTGACTGGCGACGGCCTCTTTTGAAGGCCCCAGTCAGCTCCGCCCTGATTTTCTCCAACGGCCACTGGGTCTGGTCTAGTTGGGGGATATGTACGCTGACGACGACCATACCCCCCGTGAAAATTGCCACCCAACCCTTGCCCCGCTCAGTCTTTTCCACTGGTGGACACCCCCAATACTGCTGGCACTTGCTGCAGCAGGTCACCCGAACGAAGTCTGTGACCTCGCAGGAGACCCAACCGATGTAGACCCTACCCAGAGCCAACAGGGCGTCCCTGATGCATGGCGAGGCTTTGAAAACGAACATGGTGGAGCCTGACTGGCGACGGCCTCTTTTGAAGGCCCCAGTCAGCTCCGCCCTGATTTTCTCTAACGGCCACTGGGTCTGGTCTAGTTGGGGGATATGTACGCTGACGACGACCATACCCCCCCGTGAAATTGCCACCCAACCCTTGCCCCGCTCAGTCTTTTCCACTGGTGGACACCCGGCTGACACTTGCGTGATCACTGTCACCTTCCCATCGATGTCTCCAGCCCAGTTGTCCTGGGAGGACACAAAGTATGGCTCTGCCACCACTGCTACGCCAATGGACCACTGCGCCATGCTCTGCGTCTTGAGATGCTGAGCAGAGGAGCAGTGGTTCAGGGTCACTTGAAGTATATTTATGTTTTTGTCCTGTGCCATCGTAATATGTTTCGTGTGTCATACCCTCGGCCCTTGGTCGAGTCGAGATTAGCTGGGTATTAGCCGCAACCGTCTTCGTCTTCCAGTTCTTTCCAGGGGCCTTGCAGACCGTGTTCCCCGTTCTGTGGCCCGCCGGCTTACCCGCCGCTGCACATATTGTGCAGTGCGGCACCGACGAGCACTGCGCCGATTTGTGACCGAGCTGGCTACAACAGTAGCATTGTGCGCTTCTATATACATTAGATTTGCACTGCTCCCGAGCTTGCCCCATTTCGAGGCAAAATACAAAAACAAACACTAATAAGAGTCACCGTCTCAAATATGACGTCACACGTGCGCGCGAGTTTGCCGCACAAGCCGTGCCCCACCGCTGTGATGACACACGAATCACAAAAATTACAGAAAATCAGCGGAGCGCTGAGTAAACACGTCTGTTCGCTACCGTGGCCGGCAGCGAAGTACTTGACAGTGACAGTTCAACTTGAGTTTTTCTTTATTTATCTTATGAGTAAAACGCCGAGCACACTGGAAAGTGGAAGGAGACACGATGCCCTGACGCCACTCGCAACAAACGGTAATATTAAGTATAACAGTAGAAAAATATATACATTTAGTGATCAGATATTATTAACAACGGTTTCATTTCAAGTCAAAGCAAATAAAGGTTTTTTTTATATTTAATTTATTTATGAGTATAATATTATACAATAATATGAAACTCTGGAGAAATATGTAGAGTTTTTCCGCTGTGAAACACTACATATTTCTCCAGAGTTTCATTTACAATGATTTCCGTAAAATGACGCCTGATTCAATATCCACATATAATCATATATAAATCACATATTTTCATTATCACTGCCTGTTGTGATCAGTGCTGGTCGCGTGGACAGTCGTAAAACATCTTGGCTGGGAAGGCGGATGTCTCGACCTCGAGTGTGACGGTGTCCCCCGGCGCCGTGCCGATAGATGCCTCGAGGGGCTCCGAGCCCTCCCCCCCGCACCCCGCGCGCCAGCGGAGGGAGTCTGCAACAGGACATACAACAATGTACTACCAGCTACAGGTGGAATTAGTCGAAAATACGTAAAAGTTTCACGCACGGTGGTGGATCAGGTCAGCAAGATCCTGGATTTCGTCCAAAGGCACGAAATAACTCATTTAAACAATTGAAAGAGAAGTTTGAGTGCCGCCAATTCTGCCGATAGATTTGAAACCGTCCTAAGAGTGCCTCCTCTTTTACGCGGTAGCTCAGTGCTGAGCACCGTGATGACCTCGACCAATGTTGTGGACCGATTGCCATCGTTTATCACGATCGGTGTCTTTGTGTATAAGCTCTTGGTTTGCCGCCAATGTGTTCAGTCACCTGATCGGACCATTTTGTTGTGCTTCGACCTCTGGATGTCGTTCCTGTCGTTTGTCCGGTCACTACGAGCTAAAAGTTATAATATATGGAAACTCCTACGTTATTACCCGGATGATTACTAGATAGTAACTCCCTGCCTGACTTCCTGTTCTATAATCCAGCCAATTTCAAAGCGAGAGTGAATCGGTTCTTATCGGGTGAGCACGCTCCATCTTAGGCCGTCGCTTACTATTAGGCAAACTATGGCCAAGTGCAAACCCGTTCTAACTTTAAATAAGTAAGTAACTCACCTTGATCGAGTATAAACTGGAGCGGCAGATAGTGCTCCCCCGCCGCTGAGGGGAGCTGCGCGCTCCACAGCCGCCGCCACGGAGACAGGCGGATGAACTCCAGCGTGTTGCTCGAGTTGGAGAACGCTGGGACGGAGGTAATACACAGTTAGATATATATTACATATATATTTGTTTTTAGAATACATTTACTAAGTATTTTTTTTATCTAGCCATTTTTTAACAAGTGCCATACCTGATTCTACTTTGTCGCATGCTGTTTTTCATGACCTACCATGGAAGAGACCTACTGTGTCATCAGCATAACAGATCAAGTCTATATCTGAAGGACAAATAGTATGTATATCATTCATGTAGAGAATAAAGATACTTATATAAAAAAAACATTCCATAAAGTTTCACACAGCAACATCTAGGTAGCTCTATACTAAGCTAACGCTTGTTACATGTGTCTTCTTCTTCTTTCTTAGCCATTAGTTGTCTATTTTCTATTAGGTGGTGATGTGGAAAATCCAATCGATGTCATTGCATTGACACCTAAATCACACTAGATACATATTTGTTATAAACGTTAGTTTGCAACTTCTTCAGGCAGAAATGGCGGAATGGATTTGCAAATGTGGTATATTAGACTAACACTTAGCATAAGCTACTTATCCTCGAATAACATACGAACCACTGGGGAACCTCCTAAGGAGGAGATATCCTCATGGCTGAGGGTCGTGATTACCACCATCCATGATTTTCCGCCATCTCTATCCTCAGCGTCATGCAGCGCTACATAAACTGATATATCAAGTGTGATACGAATTTGGGTATTCTGGGCACGCTCCTAGTTAAAACAACCTAAAAACCAGCATATCGTCGGCATATCACACAGAAACATTGTGACAACAAATACAGGTCACATTGATAACCTCCATGTTTTAAGTAATTGATTGAAATACAACTAGACTATAATAATAATGTTTGTTTTATATTCGAAGATGACAAGGCAAGGCACATGACCAGTAACTGTGGCAGGGGAGGAGGCCTTTACCCAGCAGTAGGTGTACAAGGGTTCTGAAAAAATAGCATAATAAATGCTATTTTTTCAGAAACCTTGCTTTACAGGACCATTTCGGGTATGATTAAACTATGATTAGTATAAAATAGTTAAAAGTTGTTAATGTGAATACCTACTTGTTGTTGGTGGTAAAGAATAGTTGTTTTAATAGACTACGTTTCCTGACAATAAACCATTTGAATTCATTTGAGAGAGAGAATTTATTTTGATTTTGAGGATGGTCTGAGGATTTGAGGATTTCTAACTCTAGAAGGTATCAATAGACAGTGAATAAAATCAGATTAAATCAGTCCTCACCGAAGTAATATTTCTTCTCCCCGTTCCAGTACAGCTTGATGTCGGCCCGGCCGGCGCCCACCGTGCGCAGCGCCAGGCGCTGCTCAGGCGCCGCCTGCGAGAGTACCCGGCGGCTCCAGGCCCAGCCCGCCTCCTCGCTGGAGTCACTGGACTCGCCCGAGCGGGTCGAGTACCAGTGGAACGACTGCCGGTCGTACGGGGGGACCAGGCGGAGCCGACAACCTAACCACACCAAAACCCAATTAAGATTACGTAAAGTAGTATCCTTATTGCAAACTGTAACAGTATAATGGTGCTTGCTACTATAACCGGCAACAAATAATATTACTGATTTCAATAAGAATACTTATAGGATTGTAAGTTTCAATAATTTGGTAGATTCTTTACTCCCAATCCTGAATTTTGAAGTCGCTACAATGTAAATAAATTATTTATTAACTTTTTAGTGACACATGAAGTCGGTTTTTGATTTTTTTGAAATAAATTTAATTAAAGCTACAAGTTTCAATTGATTACTACAAAAAGTCTATCACTTAAATACTTATACATGTCAGCGTTTACACATCAACACATCTAGTATGCTAGATGCCTAATTAGAACATCGTTCTGAAATTTAAAGCAATTTAGACAATATCACATACCAGAAAGGAATCGTTTATAAATGCTATAAGGTACCGGCATCCATCTCAATTCCTGAAACATGATGTTACAGAAGTAATAGAGTAATGATTGATGATTCCCCCCCTGTACATATGTCGTTACTCACCGCTGAGTGCGTGCAGCCGCGCGTCGTACAGGTCCTCGTCAGGCACTTCCCCGGGCCCCCAGCCTCGCGCCGGCGTGGCGGCGACCAGCGCCTCGTCGCGGCAGAAGGGCGCCCTCCACGCGCCCAGCTCCGAGCCAGCACCGCTAGCACTCACTCGCACCGCGTCCCACGTGTCCTCAGCACTATGCTGGCTGCTCGCTTCCACTGAGTCAGCGGTGGTAGCTTCCACCTTAGTAGCGATGATGCTCTCGTCGGATGTTTCATCATAGTCGCTTGCAGCTCGCACGCTCGACTCGCTCGTGCTGCTCGGTGACTCCACTTTCCGCGAGTCCACGGTGCCAGTCTCCCACGGATATCTACCGTACGAGAATATGATCGCGTCACCTGTAGACGTTTCTGATGATTTTTGACCTTCAGTCGTAGTACGCAGAGCATTCAATTTATCGGTAAATTTGCTCTCAAGCTCGTTCAACTGTCTCGTAACGTCGTTTCTTATTGCAGCCGCCAGATCCTCTAACCTCTGATCCAACTCTTTCTCGAACATTAATTGTTTCTGAAAGATCGCGTCCTGTTGCATTTTCATCATCGCCAAATCCAACATCAGGATAGCGTTTAGAGATTTCAGTGATTGTGGAGATTGCGCTTGATACATTTCCTCGTGTCGTCCATCATGTCCATTTAATTTGGTCGCTTCTAGGATTGCTGGTTCATCTTCAATCGTTTGTTTTGTTTCGACGCTATCTTTCAGGTCCATCGGAGCTGCAGTGGCTGTGTCTTCGATGTCATTCTCCGGAGGCAATGCATCGAAGTCATATTTGATCAGGTTCTGGTTGAATACTTGTATGTCATCTTCTTGTAGTGCGCTGGCTGCGAGCGCACACAGGGCGGCCACGACTAGTACGGAGCGAGGCATGGTGCGGAGTGTGTGCGGGCAGCGCGCCCGCTCCGTATATACAGGCAGCGTGACGTCACCAGTACAGGGGCACTACATCCACCCGAAAGAGATTTTCTCGTTGACGTTCCTACCAACTTCCCCTCAGGGGCTGTCAGAAGTCCTGCATTGACTGTATGAAAGAGTAACTCATTCGAGTACCTAGGGCACTAGGTGCTCATGGATAACTGTAAAAAAAAGAATAATAAATTAATCGGTTTTTATACATTTTTTTACACTAAATATGCTTACGACTGACTAAAATCAAAATTGTCGGTAAACCCAAGGCATAAATTTAGTAGTTTTGTAAAATTATGGGATGTTTCCAGAATTTGACCGTTAGTATAAAACTGAAAGTATATTGGATGGTTTTTACGAAGCAGCTGGGCGATGGTATAAAGTCTAGTTCCGATTACACAAGCGTTAGCTAAGTATGTGGCTAGATGGCGCGGTGTGATATGTCCTGATATATTAATTTGTTTTATTTATTCTTCAATAGCACAGAATAGTTTGTCTGCGCCCTCTGACCGCGTGATACCCGCCACTAGCTGCGCCCCGCGGCCTTACTCGTGTTTACTTATACTTAAACGATGTTTGTATGTTCCTTACCTATATCTTACCTTACATATCTTCTATATATTATAGGTATAATAAAGCTAAAGAGGGTTAAGGCTGAACACTATGTACCTATTATGTGGCTGTACATGGAATTCCCACCAAAAATGTTGGTCACCCATCAATGCACTGACCGCGCCGACAGCCGCTTAACATTGGTAATCGCTGGGAGAGCTACGGGCGCTGACGATGCGAGGTGTAGATGCGGCCGCGCTGATGCACATTGGTAATCGCTGGGAGAGCTACGGGCGCTGACGATGCGAGGTGTACATGCAGCCGCGCTGATGCACATTGGTAATCGCTGGGAGAGCTACGGGCGCTGACGATGCGAGGTGTAGATGCGGCCGCGCTGATGCACATTGGTAATCGCTGGGAGAGCTACGGGCGCTGACGATGCGAGGTGTAGATGCAGCCGCGCTGATGCACATTGGTAATCGCTGGGAGAGCTACGGGCGCTGACGATGCGAGGTGTAGATGCAGCCGCGCTGATGCACATTGGTAATCGCTGGGAGAGCTACGGGCGCTGACGATGCGAGGTGTAGATGCGGCCGCGCTGATGCACATTGGTAATCGCTGGGAGAGCTACGGGCGCTGATGATGCGAGGTGTAGATGCGGCCGCGCTGATGCACATTGGTAATCGCTGGGAGAGCTACGGGCGCTGACGATGCGAGGTGTAGATGCGGCCGCGCTGATGCACATTGGTAATCGCTGGGAGAGCTACGGGCGCTGACGATGCGAGGTGTAGATGCGGCCGCGCTGATGCACATTGGTAATCGCTGGGAGAGCTACGGGCGCTGACGATGCGAGGTGTAGATGCGGCCGCGCTGATGCACTTAGAGGTACCAGTAATCTTGTATTAATAAACATTCACTAAAATTTCGAATAAGAATCGCACCGCCAAAGATATAATTGTATGTAAAGCGCTATAGTAGGTGCCTGCGATACAGGTACCTCCTAGTACTGGACCGGCCGATGCCTTCATACAATGTAATAGTCAAGTTTGTGATCGGTTTTATAAATACATTTATTTGTATATATTCCGGGACATTCCACACAGCGCCATCTAGCCCCACTGTGAGCACACGCTGGTTCCATGAGTACGAGTAGGTATATGTAGAGCTACCTGCTCTCTCATCCTTTGCCTTTGATTCGGCGTCTTTCTTTTACATGTCATCTCCTCCACACGTCGCGTCTCTGTCTCTCTCTGGCCGAATCCTCCTCCAATCTTCGTGTTTTGCCACTTATTTTCTTCCCTTTCATTCTCAAAATCTGAAAATTAATATAAACGTATGTTTTCATTTATGTTTTGTATAAACATACAAAACATAAACTACCTATAAAAAAAATTGGTTTGCTGTTGCAAGAGATTCTGTCTCTCTCTCTTGAGTCGTATTCCTCATGACTGAGGATCGTGACTCCCCAGCAGAATTAAGTCGTTAGGAGAGTTTTCTTGAGCAGATAGGTACATCGTGGTGGGATGATACATGTCGTCCTGTATCTCCACGGAAGATACATGTCCTCAGATATTGTGTTCCCCAAACATGTCGGTTTCCTCACGATGTTTTCCTTCACCGTTAACATTGGTGTATGCCGGATTCGAACCAGGATGCGTCTGGATGAAAAGCAGACACTGGAACCGTGCACAAATTCACAGACAAACGGTCAGGTTTTTTTGATAAAATTGATTAATGTGATTTCTGTTGCATTAACAAAACACAACAAATAAATCTGAAGAGTGTAACAGTCTGAACATTGAAGATATTAAAAAAAACTGTTTGGAGACACTTAGAATTGATAACAGAACACGTTTCAACAATGTATATTTTTTGTCTGCTTATCTTTAGTTCTGTTTCTCTGTCTCTTTGTTTGTCTTTTCGCTCATCAGACAAAAACGACTGAACGGATCTTCTTGATTTAGTATGTAGTAGTATGAAGTCCCGGAAGTGTCATAGGCTACTGTTTATCCCGAAATAATGCGAACGTAGCCGCGGGCGCCCCATAGTATAAATATCGATTCAAACCCAATGAATACAGACAAACCGTCGAGCTGTATATTGTTAGTTCCAATTACCAAGTAAATAGATAACAGATTTAATACAATAACAACATTGGATCTCGCGTCATTCCTCTGATATCATGTTTGTGGCCACATGTCGGGTTTCCCACCGTTGGAGATTTCCCCCAGATAACCCCGGGCCCGAGCGGGGGCAACATTCCAATACATTTCTACAAAATTCCCAATCTAGGGTTACATTTTTATCTACACTAGTGGACGCCACAGCTTTGCTTGCATTATTTTGGAATAAACAGTAGCCTATGACACTAACACCTCATACTGATCATGATGATCCATTCAGTCGTTTCTGCGTTATGAGCGTTTAAATAAAAAGACAAACAGACAAAAATTCTAAAAACTGCAAAAATGTGTTATGTGTAAAATTAAGAGTACATACTTATAAGATATTGAATCAGGCGTTAGTTCGCGGAAATCCATTGTTACTGAAACTCTGGAGAAATATGTAGTGTTTTTCCGCTGCGACTGCTCCTTAACCGACATCAAACAACAAACTTGATGGTTTTTAGGCGTGTTCCTCCATATACCACCGCCACACCTCACCGCCTAGCCAACGTGGCCTCCGTGGATCTCAAGATCTTCCCAACACCGCACCTTGTATCTTGAAGCTTTGTTGTTCTCTTTCGGCAAGATATTCTCGTCGACACGTGTTTCGCCTCTCCACGAGGCATCCTCAGGACGTCCAAAAAAAACCTTCGAAAGATTTTCGGACCGACGTTCGAAGAGTCAACACGTCCTGAGGATGCCTCGTGGAGAGGCAATAATATAATAAATAATATTCAAATTCAAAGCATTTATTTGGACACACAGGACACAACAATATATACATACAAAAGTTAACAACAGATAGAATAGAAAGGTATTACGTTACATTGATGTACCCCGTGCGTCAAAAAAGGTCATACCTCAGCATTAATGCTGCAGATTGCTCTGCAGCGCTGATTTTCAGGTATGACCCTTTGAGACGCGCGGGGTCAAGAGTTAAATAAGAAATTTTTTTTTTTTTTTTTTTCAATTTATTAGAGGCTTTGTCGCAGAGCGACCATATCTCCTTATAAACACTATAACTAGTACAATCACATTTTTTACTGTATGGAAGAATTAGGTCTATTAAGACCTAATTCTGCCAACTTGTACAATGTAACAGCCCTGTCAGAAGTCGGGCTTGCTAGGATACAGTTACAGAAACCAATTTGATACAATTCGTCTTGAAACCACCATTCCCTCTGAGTTTCGTTCCGCGTACATTCCACCAGTATATGGTATACATCTTCCCGAAGGCCGCAGTTATCACACGTTGGAGATTCCGACTTGTTCATCAAATACGCAAACACATTTGTTGGAATGTGCGCTGAGCGAAGTCTCAGGGCTGTCACCAATACATTGCGACTTAATGAGCTATTACAAAACCAGGGATACTTGAGAATTTCTGGTTGAATAGTCCGATACCAAATACCTTTGTCGAGAGACCGTTTATCAAAGTATTCTTGCCACAATATTGTACATTGATCTTTGACCCGTTTTGTATAGTCTGAAAAAAGCGGTGTCACCGTAAAGGGAATTCCATCTGTCGTCGCTTGCCTGGCTAAAAGATCTACAGCATCATTACCATGAAGTTCAATATGTGATGGAATCCACTGTAAAATGACCCGCCTATTCTCAGATTGCAATCTTAAAATTGATTCAAGTATGTGGTAGGCGATCGGGACGCCTCGCGCCGCGTGCGAGGTACACCGAGCCAAGTGTTGCAGGGAACTTTTAGAATCCGTGAGGATAACAAACTTACTTAAGTTGATTGAGGAAATGTAAGCCAAAGCTTCTGCTATTGCGATTAATTCAATATGCATAATCGATATATTTGAATCAATTTTAAGTTTGGTGTGACAATTTTGTATTGGATCAAAGAACGCAGCGCCTCCATTCGGACCATCCTTGGATCCATCCGTAAAGATTTTGTAACAATCTGTATAATGTTCATTAATATATCTAGTACAAATCGCATGAATATTACGGACGTCATAACTTCGCTTCGCGCGGTCTATCGATGGGATTGAATCGAATACAACCTGATAAAGGTTTATATTGCTCATCCAGGTATTCAACGAAAACATCTCATGTTTGTCATTGGTATGAATGGGTATTGCTCCTAATTCTGAGTTCACGGTTACTAACAGAGGTGTTTTCTTATTACGCCAATAGTTTGCACGATTATGTAGATAAATATTTTGCAATAAACCAGTGATTTTATTGTATGAAAATGATTTTGTTTTAAGTAAAAACTTTGCGGTCAAATATTTCCTACGGATTTCGAGCGGTGGAATACATAAATCGCTTTCCATCACATGTATCGGGGTACTGCGAATGTATCCACCAATAACACGAAGCGCCTGATTCTGAATCCTATCCAATTTAGATATATTAGTTGTAGCGCTGTTGTCATATAAAAAACTAGCATAATCTATTCTACTTCTTATAACTGCTATGTACAAACGCCTGAGGTGCTTTTGATGAACACCCCAACCTGACCCAGACAAAGTCTTTAAAATGTTGATTAATTTTGATGTTTTATAAATAGTCTCTTCAATATGTTTGCGCTATCTTAAAGGACTATCCAACCACAAACCTAAATACTTATAACAATTTACCATTGATATAGACATATTATTAATTCTAA
This sequence comes from Macaria notata, assembly GCA_927399415.1. Classification (NCBI taxonomy): domain Eukaryota; kingdom Metazoa; phylum Arthropoda; class Insecta; order Lepidoptera; family Geometridae; genus Macaria; species Macaria notata. The sequence goes on along the minus strand of OV656750.1, from coordinate 42,609 downwards.
AATCTACATTTAGTCTACAACCGCCTTTCTTAAATATACATATTTTGCTTTTTGTCACGGAAATAACCAGACCAAGACAGTTTAACCATGAATCAAGTTCTTCACAAGCTGTTTCTAATTCCGTCAGCGCTGATTCTAAATTTCTTCTAGTTACATATAAAACAAAATCATCGGCATATTGAGAAATTTCTACGTTTTCTATACTACTGCATATGTTCAGTGTCGCCACATTAAAGAGAAGTGGCGATAGTGGGCAACCTTGTGCAAGGCCCCGCCCTGTAGATCTCACTAGGTCTCTGTCTAAAGTTGAAACTGTTAAGTGTCTGTCGCTTAAGAATGACCACAAATACTTACATATTCTAGCACCGACCCCCAATCGGTCTAGAGTAGTCGTCACACATGATATGTCAATGTTATTGTACGCACCCTCGATATCAATAAAACAAGCTGCCGTGAGTTGATCTTGCGAGAATCCTAACTGAATGTGTGATACTAGTCGTGAAAGATTGTCTAAACAAGATCTACTTTTTCGGAAACCTACCATTTGTGTAGGAAACAAATGTTGGCTTTCGAAAAACCATTCTATTCTTTTATTCAGTATAACGTGAAAAATTTTACACAAGCAAGATATAAGTGATATAGGTCTCAAGGAAGAAGATGATTCTAAATGTTTACTCGGTTTTGGAATAGGTACGACTCGTATTTCGCGCCATTGAGCTGGCACGAAACCAGAAGAAAATATTTTGTTGTAAAGTCTTAACAGTAAATAGAAACCACTAATTGGTAAATTTCTAATCATAGAAAAGGAGATTTCGTCACTTCCCGGTACAGTGTCTGTTTTCTTAATAGAGTTCTTTATTTCTTGGAAAGATATCTTCGCTTCCAATTGGCAATTAGTAGACTGAAATTGTGGTTGAGGAAAATTTACATAGTCAGGCGCCAACTCCTTCAACATATGTTCCACTTTATCTCGATCAACATCTCGATTATTGGCGGGCGAACTATGTCCTTTAAACCATCTCATTTTATACCACATTACCGATGCCGATGTAGAATTATCAATTGAGGAACAGAAATTATGGTATGAGCGGCATCTAGCTGACCTAATCAGTCTCTGTGCATTTTGTATTTTATTCTTAAGAATATCGAAATTCTCGGCGGACGGGCAGCGTCTACAGTTTGTCAACGCTAGACGCCTCTCAGCCACCGCCTTCGATAATTCCGTATTCCAATAGGATTTTGGAGAGAAACTATTAGTAATATGCTGGGGAATATTTAAACGAGGTATACATTTATCCCCAGCCGACTGCATTGTTTGTTCAAATTTATTGTAAAATGTCTGTATGTCAGTCGGTATATCAAAGTTTAAATAACACGTTTCTAGATGTTGTTTGAAGGCTAGCCAATCGGCTTTCTTAAAATTTCGTTTACTATTAAATTGGCGCGGGATATTAAAAACAGCCTTTATCTTTATCACTAAATGATCGCTACCGAGTGACTCATTCGTAACTTCCCAGTTAAATACTGTTGCTAGGTCCGAAGATACAAACGAAACATCAGGAGACGACCTCTGTACTACACCTTCTACGAGTTTTATTCTCGTTGGCGCCCCGCTGTTAATACATATATAATTGTTATCTAGTACACTATCATATATTTTGCTACCTCTGGATGTAGTTTTGTACGACCAGTCACGATGGTGCGCGTTAAAATCTCCTAATACTAATGTCTTTTGTCTACCAAGGCTAAATATAGCATCCCAGTCGTTTTGTGTTGTAGGTACTGGGGAAGTACAGTACACACCGATAATGTTTTCAATATGCCGACAATTAAGGATTTTTACGTGAACTAGTTCAATATCCGGATTAGGGATCTGTGAGTTACATAATATAGATTTTACGGATTTATGTACAACTATAGCGACTCCACCATTCGCTTCTAACCTATCGCGTCTATATACATTGTAATCGGTTAATTTAAAGCGGCTCCCGCGTTTTAACCAAGTTTCAGATAAAACTGCTATGTGAATTTTTTCTTTAGCAAGAAAAGTATTGAGAGAAATGACCTTGTTGTTTACGCGTTGGCAATTCCATTGTATAATATTAAAATTAACTAGGCAATGGCTACTATCCATGTTCGTTGATGACAACGTTCATAAACGTCGACATTAAAGAACTCGCTGAAACATTGGAGCTAATTTTAGATATAATCCAGTCGAACATATTTCACGTAACTTAACTTCTAGCGATTTTTTACTAAATATAATGTCCTTCAGCCGTATAAGTAGGTGTATAAAGTCTGTTTTTTTCTTACCTACACTGTCACTATCATCCGGGGGGAGGGGGGAATCACACTCTTGTGGTACAAACCAATCCTCGTCGTCGTAGCGCGCGCGCGAAGTGGCGGGTGCCGCTGCTCGCGTACGCTTCATTTGTTTCCTGTGACTCACCGGGGTACTCTCCGTTGTACATACTTGCACTTCGTCAACAGGTTTAAACAGGTCCGACATCAACTTGCCATGATGTACTGGCGGGCGGGCTGGCTGTGTAGGAGCCGGGCGCTGTGTATTGAGTGGCGGGAAACCTGACGCAGGACTCGACGCTCGTACTGACACTGGCGACGGCGGGACGTACATAGTCAAGGCTCGTTTATATGTGCAGTTAAATTCCGACATTAGCTCTCGTATGCGTCGTTCTTTCTTGAACACCGGACAGGTTCTTTGTAGCGCCATATGAATTCCCGTACAGTTTACGCACTGGAACTTTGTGCTATCTATCTCACAATTGGCGTGACTTTTTGTACACTTTGGGCAGGTAACTTTTTTAGCCGGACAGCGTATGGTATTATGTCCAAACTTCCAACATCGGCTGCACTGGGTAACGGGGAATACGTATGGTTCTATTTTTACTTTGATGCCTAGGATGGCTACATGCGTTGGTAGGCGCGAACCCTTAAATCCAACTCGCACAGATTCTGAGTTCACCCAGGCATCCTTCGACGTGTTATCCATGTTTCTCTTTTTCAGCCGCTTTACTGAGATAATCTCCTCTTCCGATAACAGGTTTTTCTTCACCTCATCCTCAGGCAAGTCAATATCGATGTCTTTAATTACACCGTAGGATAATCCAACTTCCGTGGTCTTCTGGGACCTCCAACCCATATCGGCGAAAGCCTGACAGTTTATGAAAACGTATACCTCCACATCAAATGATAAAAACATTTTGTAGGCGTGAACATATTTAACGCGGCTGACTGATCGTATATTGCTGTCTTTGAACAGCCGAGCGAGGGCAAATTGTTTTGGTAAAGGCTGGTCTGAAGTGACTGATACTTGAATTTTTTCTTCTATATCCGCTGCAGTGGAGCTTCTAGTCACCTTCCGGCCTTTCCCTTGAATTATCCAACCATCGTCGGATGAGGTCTCCGTCTGTTCCCGATCTCTTTTTTCTCCTCTTCTCAATTCTTCTTCTTGATTCTCCATCTCAGTCTCTGAACCGTTTATCGTCTCTGCTTCCATAGTTACAGTCGAACGCTCGAGAGCGCTCGCTGTAAGCTAGCGTTAAATACGCCGCGAGAAATGATAAGTTGCTCCCGGTAGGTACACACGTCTAGCACTGGTGGTGCACCGGGCGCGACTGAAATAAGAAAGTTAACAAATATAAAAAGAAGTAAAAAGAGAAAATAGATGAAGAGTAAACAGAATTAATAACAATCTGTCAAACGTCACTTGAGCGCGATCATACGCTCCACTATTTTCTTCAATTTTAAATTTCAAAATGACTTTGAAAGACACTGAGAATGCAGTCCGTGAGCTCCAGAAGACAGTGGCTTCACTAATGGAAAAAACTACTTCGATGGAGACGAAGATTGGTGAGCAAAACGTAATAATAGCAAATATGCACGACGTAATTATTTTGCTCAAGTCTGAAATTGCGGGTAATTCTGCACAAACTGCGAAGCAACTCGAGTCGACTCCGGCGCCCGCGACAGCGCTGCAGCGCCCCGTCCGGCAAGTACGACTAAACGCTAAAGCGAAGAACGTGAGTAATAGCAATACGACTGCGAAAAAATCCAGCGATGCAGCGGCTGCGCGATCCAGCGACTCCACAACAAGTAAACCAGCAAATAAATCGCTCTCTAAAAGCGCGTCATTAGCAAGTTCCGAATTGACAAAGCAGGCTACAGAATTTGTAGACAATACTACATCCGATAACGCTGATGGTAATGAATGGCAGCGCGTAACTCGCAGACGTCCGATGAAAAAGCATTCCCCTGTTATCATAGGAACGGGCCGCGCGCACGAGAAACTACAGGCTATCGAAAAAATTCAATTTATTCAAGCTTGGTCGTTTAAGCCCGATACTACTGCACAGCAGGTTCAAGACTATTTGAACGAATTCACAGCACCTTGCGACAATTATATTGTTGAGAAACGCAATATAAAAACCGATAAGCATGCTGCATTTGTTATTGGCTTTCCTGAAAGTTTGTATGAGAAAGTAAATATGCCTACTGCCTGGCCCCCGGGCGTGAAGATTGGACAATGGTTTCGGAGAAGCACTGGCGGGACGCGAGACGCGCGCGCCGCCGGCGACAAGCCACCCGGCGCCAGCGTGCGCCCGGCCGGCCGCCACGGCGCGTCACGCAAGTGAGCGCGCATCGATATCGTCCTCATTAGTATTATGTCACCAAAACATTCGTTCATTAGCGAAAAAAACACAACGTATCGAAGTAGCCCTTCAAGATGTACTTAATTGTGATATTCTAGCGATGACGGAACACTGGTTATCGACGACTGAACTACAATGCGTCTCAATTGACGGATTCAAACTTGCCTCCAGTAGTTGTAGGAATGCGGCAACTGAACACGGCGGTTCATGTATTTATACTAAGGACAAAGTTAAATGTATAGAAAATTCTGACATTACTACGATTATCTCGTTTGAGAGTATGCGAAGTTTCAGCTGTAGATTTATTAGATTATAATTTAACAATAATATGTATTTACCGTACTGGTAAAGCCAGTATCAAGGACTTCCTTGATGGATTAGAACCAGTGCTGGATAGGATAAGTCAATTAAATCTTAACTGCGTTACTGTGGGCGACTTAATGTTGACTATTTAGATACGGATGAATCAGATTTCAGAAAATTACATGAATTGGTATCGACTCATGGCATGGTGAATTTGGTAGATTTTTACACTCGGGTTTGCCCTAAGACTGGGAGTAAATCCTGCCTCGACCACTTGTTCTCGAACCTAGCTTCGGACGCGGTACAGGTGCGCGCCGTTGATGCCGTCCTGTCTGACCACTATGCCGTCAGAGGTGAAATATTATTACGCAATGGTCCATCGTCGAACTTAAATAATACTATGAATTATACAAGAAACTTCACTGTGTCGAATCAGAGAAATTTTGTAGCTGCTATTAGTAGCGTTGACTGGAGCGAGATATTTGCTAAATATTCATTGAGCACTGACCTAGCCACGGCTGTGATTAGCATAATAAATAATAAGTATGATATATGTTTTCCTCTACGAAAACAAATAGCTAGTTTTAAGAAGGACTCGTCCTGGATAACCCAGGACGTAAAAATGTTTAAATCATTAATGTTTGACATTGTAGAAATTGGTAATTGGAATCCTGGTAATAATATTATAAATGACATAGTAGTAGATATTAAAAATAGATACAACTCCTTGCTATTAAGTAAAAAATCTAAATTCTATTCTGACACTATAAAGACTAGCAAAAATCGCTCGAAGGCTATGTGGAATGTTGTTAATAAGGAACGGGGCAAACAAAATTCACCCATTATTGATTTTAGTGACGTTATTCGTGATGTAGATGGGAACATGTTTCGCTCAAAAAAACAAGCTGTGGACACACTGAACGCTAGGTTTTTAGGTACAGCAGCGGCCTGTGGTGCGCCGCGAGCGGACGTCACGGGTGCGCTCGCCGTGCTGCGCGCGACCCGCCCGCCCGCCGACCGCTCGCTTCGCCTACTGCCATTCACAGCTGACGAGGTGTACCACATCATCTCTGCTAAAATACCTCCTAAGGCTTCAAAGGATGTATACGGTATTAGCATGAAGCTCATAAGAACTGCTGATATACCTTTAGCTGCTGTACTCGCGAATTTGTTCAATCGCTGCTTGACCGAAGGTACCTTCCCGAGTCCTTTGAAAATAAGCAAAATTGCCCCTATTTTTAAAGGTAAAGGTAAGAAAGCCGATATGAACGCGTACAGACCGGTGTCGATCATACCAGCATTATCGAAGATTTTCGAGAACGGAATCAGCAGACGCCTAGTTACTTACCTAGCTGACACGGAGGCACTCTCAGACGAACAGTATGCCTACCGAGAGGGTAGGTCGACCACGTCGTTGACGAGAGAGCTGCTCCGCCGGGTAGTTGCCGCCCGAGACGGCAGAGATAAAAAACAAGTCGCCATTTTGTGCTGTGACCTTTCAAAGGCCTTTGACCTCTGTGACCATGATGTCCTCGTTGGTAAGCTGAGTCATTATGGCATCACTGGTGCCGCAAATAGTGTACTTAACAGCTTCTTGAGGAATCGGTCCCAAGTTGTAGTCGGAAATGACAGCAAATTAGGTCTGAACCTTTGGAGTCCACCATGGGCGTTGCTCAGGGGTCCTCCGTCTCCAATCTGCATTTTTCGTTACTGCTGAACGACTTACCTGCTGCGGTGCCAGCGGCAGACTTACTAATGTATGCCGATGACGTCACCGCCATAGTGACCTCTAGGTCAGTTGATGACCTTGAACGGCAGCTCAACGAGACGGCTCAGCAGTTGGCGACATGGTTTACTACGAATGGTCTGGCACTGAATCTGCAAAAAACGCACTATCTCCATTTTGATCTCTCTGGCAGAAATCGCAGACCCTTAAGGGTACGAATTCAAGATACAGAACTTGAACAAACCCTGTGCACCACCTTCCTAGGGTTCGAGCTGGACTCCGCCTTAGTGTGGGACCAGCATGTGTACAAGATCTGTGGGAAATTAAGTGGAGCGTGTTTCGCACTGCGACGCGTCTCCCGCCTGGTGTCGGTCGAAGTGGCAAGAACCTGCTATTTCGCTACCATTCACTCCCTACTCCAGTATGGGGCAGAGATCTGGGGCCAGTGTTCGGAATGGAAGAGAGTGTTCCAGCTCCAAAAACGAGCCATCCGAGCAATTATGCAAGTACCGTATGATACACCCGCGCAGCCACTCTTCAAAAAATTAGGGATCCTCACCCTGCCTGCAATAGTACTATTGCAAGTAGCCATGTACATGAGGAACAACCTGGCATCGTACACTACACGTAATGCCACTCATACATACAGCACACGAAATGGCCAAAAACTCAAATTATTACAGTGCTCGTTGGCTAAGTCTGCTAAACTCACTCATGTCATGGGTCCAGCCGTATACAATAAGTTACCAGTATCAATAACCAGCGCACCCAGTGTCAATAACTTTAAAACCCGCCTACAGCGGTGGCTGTTGGAGCACTCCTTCTGTTCTATCGAGGAGTTCATGAAGTTCACCTGACAATTTTGAATGTAACAAAGTTATTATTTATTAATTTAATTATGATTTGAATTGTATATTTATACTTACTCTTAAGTAATACAATTTAGTTTTTGACTTGTAAATTTACATATAAATTAAATAGTACTGTAATTATTATCTAGTATTTACAACTATACAATGTGACGTGTAAAATGGCTTTATGAATAAATGATGATTATGATTATGATTATGATTATGAAGCCTTGTACTGCTACACGTAACAAGTATTATTATAGTTAATTTTATGTGACCCCGAGGCTGAGGAGTTCAAAAATGCCCGAGACAAATACACTGCTTTATCCCCAAAATGCATACTCTACTTTATATAAGCACTGCGAGGCAATAAAACATAATACATACAATTAAAAAGAAAGTACTTACTTAAAAAAAAAATTAAATACGCTATTTTGTTACAAAATAACACAAAGATTTGCAGTTTAGCGCCTTTTCGTTCTATTTGTTTTTTTTTTTGTAGTGGCAAATTCTTCTTCATGCAGGTTTCTATGAAAAGTTTCATTCTAATTTTGAATAAATTCTTCTTGGTGTAGGGCTCTATGAAAAGTTTATATTCTATTTTTGACGTTTGGTCATGGATTACAAGGAGCTCCTATATTCAATGTTGATTGCATTCCAAATTCAAATGTCATAATTCCCTAGGGGATTATGAAATTCAGTACATTTATAATGACCCGGCTAGACCATAGGACACAAATGACTTGCTTTAAGTTGAGTTTGCATGACACATAATATGCCATTGACGAGCAGGTGTTATATAAAATAAAATACTATGTTCATAACTATTATTTTTAGGTAGTAGAAGTGACTATAATTGTACTTACTGTGAAGTGCACCAATCTACTTCACAGTACAATTATAACTTTGGAAGTAAGGAAATGTGTCATACTTATCCCTAAACTGATTCTGACAAAAACTAGCCAAGTGTCCATTGACAAGTGACAATCAATTATCTAAATCTAGACAAGTCGTGCCAAGTTGTGTGCTTCCTTACTGAGAGTTCTTTATTATTATAGAGACCCAATTTAACAAGTCATTTTCTCTGCCATGTTCTCATGTAACACAATCAGATATTCCAGCTTAAGATCCATCCATGTTGCATATGAAGTATGTGTTCTCTCAGTAGTTTCAAGGTCCCACACTCTCGGTGGGATGCTCTCTAGCTCCAGTTCATGCATTGTGCCACCATCTCCAGCATCCTGCTTCTCACACCCAAAATATATAGCGGTGGCACATTTTATGTTTCTTTGTGTAATTGTTGTTTTGTTCTTTCTTTAAAATTTGCCATACTATGTTTTACTTTCTTTCTTTCTATATTTGATGCATCAGTGTAATGTTGTGGTGACTTCTCCCAGCTGGCGGAGCATCCAGTGCGGATTTTCATAAAGAAAACCTCAGCAGTTGTACCGATATTGTTGACTTCTGCAAATAATAAAATCATAAGCTTAGACCACATAACAATGCGTAGTGTTGTGGCATATACATACATACTTACAGACACCTTACTTGAATAATATAATCATATCAAAATCTCTGAGCAACATTAGTTACTTACTAAAATAAACTTGGGACTAAGAATTATTAACACTTTCATCTCTTGTAACAAAAAGGAACACTTTTTAACCAAATAGTAGATGAAAGTGACAGTATATTTAAACAGATGAAGCGGCCACGCAAGTTAGGTTAGCACTATTTTTTTAACTTTTCATTTTGCTGATTATCACTCTGTTATGATGACAAAATTAAGGTTGTATTGTGTAAATATCCTACATAATCTGACTGCACCCCAATGTGGTTGGATCTATCTGTTGCCAAAAAAGTGATTTCTGCCAACCTGTACTTTGTGTTTTTCACTTCAGCGAGACATGGATGTGTTCCGAGGTGCTGTGGATGGAGAAGGCGCCGCAGTGAGCCGCGCCCCGCGCCCCAGCCGCCGGCAGCTGCACGCTCCAACCACCCCCGGAGCCAGCCCCTCTCTGTGTCTTCTGTAAATAAATAATCATATATTAAGACAAGACCCGCTTGATAACTGTTTACAGAAAACCAAGAAATCTTGTTAACTTATAATCATTGCACCTGTGGACTGTATAATTTTGAATTTGTGTGGACTATATGAAACAAATTTGACACAGCACAGTGTGATATGGGCACATCAGCAATTTGCTGCTCGTCTATTATTCAAATAAATAAAACCATGACAATACATAGTTTTAAGACTTGTCTTAGTTACTCACTTTAGGCAATACTACATTGTTAGATCACTGCAGCACACTGAGCAGCACACAGAATGCACACCACTACACAATACTAGCTCATACAGACCCTTAGCTTGGTATGTGTGACATCAAAACTTTTTGCTAGGTAGTTCGCTGCAGATCTGACCAACAAAGAAATTATTCTGAATCATCAAGGCTTCAGAATAAGCCACAGAACAGTTGATCAAATACACAGAGTGTGCCACTGTGAGACAAGCTGTGGAAGAGAAGGAGCACTGCTCGGCGGTCCTGGATATACAACAAGCAGGCCACAGTAGCTTGTCTGAGTGTGGCAGTCAAGAAGCCATCAGGATCCCTTTGAAAACTCTCAACACAGTTAGGCTCTTTCATACAAACATTACATGTAATTACATGGAATTGTTAGGTATTTGTAATTCTTTATATTATGTACCTACTTTGTAAATAAACCAAAATGAGAATGCTATGTATAGTTTTTACTTTTTTTAAACATTAACTTTGTTCTAAACTTGAAGTTTCTGTGTCAGCTAAAATTGCCTTAGAATTTTGATGATTGATTATTCAATTAATGACAAAATAAGAAACTCACTCATTGGATTTTTTAAACTACAGTTTCAAATTGAATGAAATTTGAAATATACAGGGTTACACAACACTTGCGTGGTACCACTACATTCAGGCTTCTATTTATATCTAACACAAACTTATACAATGTCAGAAATGTAATAAATTTTTTCGAAAAAAGGATGACACAGCATGAGCCCAGACACATAACTTCAAACATAGGTACATGTCCACACAACTCACCTTAGCTAAGAAGAATATATCAACTTCCATTCATCAAGTTCTGCTCCAGAGCCAGTGGATGCCTCACATAGAGGTCTGCTCGGATCACAAGAGATGTGGAACTGTGCCACTCTGTTCTGAGGGAGCAGGAGCAGGAGGTACCAGCCCGGCTGCGGGTACAGGAAGTAGACTCAGGAAGGTGCTCTCTGGAAAACAATTTCAATCAATTGCATAAATCTTATAGGTTACATTTAGACTACGCCCAACCTATTCTAAGATGAATCAAAATCTTTATTGCTTTGTCTTTTACAATGTGTAGGTATAGTAGGTATATACCTAAGAACCTAAGTATAGGTATAATTGTTCCAACAGTGTTGTCCTGTCCGATATGCAATACACACACACAATATTGTACTTAGGTACTTTGTTGCATTTAAGATAATTTGTATTGAACAAAGAAGCTTCCTTCTTCATATGCAGACAAGCTTCCCATGGGGCAGATCCATACGCTGCTACTTACATGTTAATCGAAATAGTAATGTATCAGCTGATGCTGATACATTACTATCTATCGAATGCTTTCACATCCTCTACGGCAACCAGGGTCCAAATTAGCTCTATTTGTTTCACTGAGCATTACTATTCGGTTGCACTCACTTACATAGGTAGGTATCTATCTAAATCATAAAATTTAGATCATGTTTTTGTCATCTCCAACCAACCTTTAATTTTTACTGAAGCCATAAGTAATAATAATAAATCTAAGCAACGTAAACAAAATAAAATTGTTCAAAGCAAGTAGGTACCTAGTTGAAGTAGTGCTGACTGCTGTGCTGCACCATTTTTTTTTAACCCTTTGCTTTGATGATTGATCAGCAAAGACTATAAAAAATTTTGCAACACTTGACTTGACCACTTATAGGGTGTAATGATCGTTTCACGAAAGAGTTCCCTCAGTTAAGGCGCCATAACCGCATGATTATGTTTGTTATGTTATAACTATGAAATGTTAGTTCCAAACTTTTCCGTGGGACTTATTTCGTGAAACAGCACGATGTATCCAACCACCCAACGAGCGTTTTGTCGTGCTGAGTTTGATTAAACTAGATGGCGCTGTATCAAATATCTAAGATTCTAAGGTAATAAAACTGTAATCACCAAGTAGCAAAATATGTGACAATACTGATGGTTGATGGTTAAACAAAGCTAACTTACATCTGAGCGGAACTCACGCTTACCTAATATTTCCACATTCCCTTTTTATTAGGCCCATAAGTAATATATTTACATCTGCCGTAATCTACTAAGCTTTTTTGTACCTGGTCTAAAATATCAATAAATTTTGTGTTTAATACAAATGATTTTTATTTTCTGTAATTATCTACTTAGTACATAAGTATAAACACAGTCCACCTTCGCTGACTGGGCTTATATATCTACAAAACTACGCAACGGATTTAGTTGTTTTTTTATATTTAAAGATGTTTGACGATGAACGTTGAGGAAAGTTCCTAATGTCAATCATTATGTGACACAGTGTGCGAAAACAGGCTAAGTAATATAATAATAATAAAAATCAATTTATTTATAAATATATATTTATAGGTTCTTCAGTATTTGGTTAACGTATTTCAAGGCAGATAATCTTCTCATCATATCAGTGCAGATTTTATTCCTAATTGGTGACATGGTCAAAGCTTTTTTCCTTTCTACCTCAGACAAAATACCAGAAGAATATACCTACAAAACTTTCAATAAACAATAAACAGGCCAACTCTGTTGTCGAAAGTTTAACAAGCCGCCCTAAGGGCCTCTGACTTGCCATAACGACTGCTATATGTACTACTAGACCATGAAGTTCTACCTCTAACTTCATGTACTAGAAAAACAGCCGGGACCTACAATTAAACGTGTCATCCGACCCACGGAAGCGACCAAAATGGAACGCTTTTAGGACACCCGTCCGCGTACTGATCGCGTCGATCTTGCATTGGCAATCGCATGCGATTGCCTCCGCTAGCTAAGCTACAGGCGCTTTCTTTAAAAGATCGGAACTATTGGAACTTTTTATAAAACATATTGTTCAACTGTATTACAGAGATCAAAATATCATTTAACAATATTCTGATTATTTCTCTGGGTGCAAAAAAACCTAATCGACGAGTATTATAACACCGGAATAATTTGTATATCTATTCTATCACTAATATGCGTTTTCTGTAAGTAATTAATTTTTGTTCATTCATCAATGTTAGTTTAATAGTGTTACATAATGTGAATTCATCTATACCTACTTGGTAAAAATAGTAAACAAACCAAACCATAGACAAAGAGTGAACCAATAGTGAACAAATAGTGATGTGGTTAGGTCGAATGAACGACAATTTGAATTTAAGTGAATGAACATTTGAACCTAATCTTTTAAATATTTATTTTATTTACAAGTGTGAACATACTTTAAAAAAATCCTACATGTCAAAACCAAGGGTAAATAAAAAAACATTTTGTTAAGGCATTATTTTTATTTAAAAATCAGATTCGCTTTCAGCGTCGTCACTACTCTCCGATAAATGAATAATAAATTTCGGAGTTGGTTGATCTGTTGCCTGGTCTATCATTTCATCTAGATTTTTCATAAATTTAATGACGTGTTGCACGCATTTTGACCATGACTCCGCATTAATCTGGTTGAGGCCTTCCCTTATCAATTCTTTAACTTCCGACATTTTAAACGTTTTGTTGTTTCTTCCGACGTAGGACTTTAATTGAGCCCATATCAATTCTATCGGGTTTAGTTCGCAATGATAAGGCGGAAGACGTAACACACTCACACCTTTAACGGCCACTACTTTTTTATTGTATTTTTCTTGCTTAATTTTGTTATTAGTTGTGCTTTTACTTCGTGAACTTCATAATTAATATTTTTTGAATTAGGATTTAATTTTAACTAGGAAATTAAATTTAAATTGCTTACCTGTGAAAATAAAATAATATAATAAAATAATAAAAATATACATAAAATATATAATATAATAAAAATAAAATAATAAAAATAATTATCTGAATTGCTTCATTAGTTTAAGCGTAAAGAGGTAACATTCATACAAACCTACTTACACACAAAATATCGGCTGAGTAAAATAAGTGGTAATTTTAATAATCTCCATAGCCACGAATAACCCAGTAATTATATTATTTATATTGTATAAAAGTATTTTGATATATAAAATGTTGCAAATGAAAGCATTCATTCTCCTGGTCTTATTTTATGTTCATTCTTTAAATATCATTCCCATCACTAAAACATAGACAACGTTAAAAGTCTACAAAGAGTGTTTTTCAAAGCTGTCAAAAGATTTTTCGCTTTTGATCACGTCTTCGTAATTTATTGAAATACAGCGTAATTATGTTGAATCAAAGTGTTCTACGTGTGTAAATAGTAGCATACATGTACCGTTTGTGTCCAAGTACTATTAAAGTACCGAAGTGGAGTTATTTCATCGAAAGATTAGTGATTTTGTGAGAGCCGGCGGTTTGTTTACTAGTTTTACCAAGTATAGATGAATACACATTAGGTAGCACATCACTAGTTCAAACATTCAACATTTCAAACCACCAAACTATTGGTCAACCATAATTAGTAATCGTTTTACCACTTTATTTATTTCTAGTTGTCTTTTATGCTAATAAATTATCGTTGTTATAAATTAAAACAATTTCTAAATATTTATAAGTAGATGTTTTGTTAGTAGCAATGTGTGTAAGCCGAATAGTGTTTTTTTTAGTAATTAATACCACTACTGACTTGCTCTATTCGAATGAATTATCTCACTTGGGATCCAAATTACAATCTAAAATTATAGTTACCTATATACTTCGGGTAAACCGAAGACGATTATATTGTTTACTAAGCAGCAGTTAGTGGAATTGTACTGCCACTGCCACACATTTAGAGAGTTAACTACGTTAAAAAAGCAAAATTTCCGTTTCCGTATCCGCTCCACTCGGCTCACCGCGTGGAAGGTCGCCTGCAACTCGCCATTACGTGATTTTGTGTCGCCGCTGTCGCACGCCTTAAACAATTTGTTTCAAAATATATTTAATTTTTATTTAATTATTTATAAATACTCTTTACGTGTTGTGTTCAGTGATTATTAAAGAACATTGTGAACCGTGCCAAATATGACGTTCAAATTTATAAATTCGAAATGTGTTAATAACAAAATTAAACAAAAATAACGGTTATTTATCGACGTTAAATCATATAACCAAACATTACGACAAAACCAGTGAATATTAATTGCTTTTGTGAGACCTGGTTACTGGAATTCTGTATATGACGGAATTTTATGGATAAATTATCTTTTGTGAGTGACTTATTTATTATCATACGATCTTATTTTTAAACTACCCTCGAATTTATGATAATGGTAGTTTATGTTTTAACTTGGTTGTAATAACTACTCAAGTACCCACCTCTTGTACTTTTTCTTAAAAAAATTGTTCTTTATAAGACTTTAATACTACATGTAACAAAATAATTGCCTGTTAGGCAAGCTAAGTCCATAAGCATTTTCCAAAAACTAGTGTATCATCATTATTTATCATCCATATAGTATTATGTATTGTATTGCTTATTATTATTTATTAGTGTATTATCTGAGTTTGTATTGTGTTCTTTCACTTATTTATTTTACGTATTCTTGTACACCGCCTATTTAAGATTCTAAATCCTGTCCATCCAAAGGTTGCCTGGAAGAAATCGCCTAAGGCGATAAGGCCGCCCAATGTGCATTAAATTAGTTTTTATATTTCTTTTTATATTGTTATTTCTTTGGTGTGCATTAAAGACATATCTTATCTTATAATCTACAAATAGAGATTGAGCATGCAACATCGCGCCCTTGCGCAATAATATTTAATTGTTTTCTATCATTATTCACACGATTCTCAATTTAACTGCTCAGATCAACCTAAACGGTTTATTATTCGATCGTAATTTTTATATGATGATGCTATGCGTTTTACTCGCGTTAATTGTAGTAAATTAGTGAAAATCCATGTAATTCCTGTGGGAGGTTAGGTTAGGTTTTTTTTTTTTTTTTTTTATATGTCTCGCCGACCTATTCTCCGATATTCAGGTATTTCGGAGACTATTCTTACATTTACCTTTCATACTTCTCGCTTGTGCTACGGGTCGTCATTCTTTCTTCATACTGTTCTTTCTATCATCCATCACCTTCCATTACATTGTTGGAGCAGCCAACCTACCTTCCTATACTAGCTGGTGTGTTAGGTTTCTTTATTTTAAGGTTTTGGGTAATTTACATCTTTATTATTATAATTATCTTTGTACTATTTATCTATCTTATTATTATTATTCTTATTTATTCTTACGAAGGGTCACTTACGGCGTCAAATTTAATTGACGGTAGTGAACCTATATTTTTACAGCCATTCCTTTTTGCTACTCTACTTACTATGTATCTACAATATATTATAAACTTATCTCTAGTATACTTATCAGCTATTATTTTACAAATGTTTTGCGGAGTTATGTCTACATCTAGTCTTTGTTCAGTGTCAAAACGCTGCCTCCCAAATATTGGACATTCGGTTATTACATGGATTACGCTTTCCTCAACATTTGGGTCACAGAGACACTCCAGACTCTCCTTGCACTTGAAGCGATGCAAGTATGAGGAGAATCCGCCGTGTCCCGTGAACATTTGTACCAATACATGGTCCATCTCTATTTGTCTTACTATAGGGAATGCCATTACTGCGTCTGGGAAATAAATCTTGGTAACTGAGGCCTTACTTTCTAATTTATACCGTCTATTCCACTCCTCCAGCGATGCACTGCGAATTTGCCGTCTCACAAATGATGTCGGGCAACTGTCATAATTCGCACGAGTTTTGAGGTGCAATGCCGCTGACTTCGCGAGTTGGTCCGCCCTCTCATTCCCCTCTAACCCTGCGTGAGCCTTAATCCAAAATAGATTCAGTATTTTGTGTTCATCTAGTAACTTCTGAACATTGGCTCTTGTTCGTACAGCAAGGGGGTGAGGGGAGCTTAAGTTTGTGACCGTCTCCAGTGCTGACCTTGAGTCGCAGTAGACGTTGCACCTCATTTTTTCACTTTTTATTGCCTTTTCGGTTGCTTCGGCCAGAGCCAACAACTCGGCCTGGTAGAAGGAACAGCACTCGTCGAGCTTCAATTTTCGGGTACTCGTTTCTTCGGCACCGTTCCGTATGGACAGTGCCGCGCCCACTTTCCCTTCAATTTTGCTCCCGTCTGTAAAGATGTTGAGACCGTCGTCATTCCTATATTGGTCGAGTGCTGCTCCGTCCGGCAGGCATATAAAAGTGAGCTCCTTTTGCATGGCGGGGTGCGGCATGGAGGCGTGTGGGACAGGTATTTCGACGTCTCGGTCTCCTATTACTCGCCGGCTGTAACCCTTCTTTATTTCATAAAGTTGGGCTGCCTCTCTGACTCTAATGTCTAGAGGAAGCAAGCCGGCGAGTAATAGCACCGAGTTTAGCGATGCTGTCCGATGCGATTTTACCATTTTTTGTGCAAATCCCCTCTGCACTGAGTCGAGCTCTTTCCGGATCATAATTTTTGTCGTTGCTGGCGCCCAAACACTCGCCGCGTACATGACGGTTGGTTCTACTACCGCGGTGTATATTGTTTTTATGACTTCTGGTTTCAACCCCCAGTGTATTTTTGCGGTTCGCGCTAGCTGCTTATAAAAATTTAGTGCTTTCCGACAAACATTCGCTACATGGGAGTTGAATGTCAGTTTTTCGTCTATAGTGACACCTAGCAGCTTTATATGTTTTGATAAGCCAATATCGCTCCCGCCCATCCTGAGGCGGGGGGCGTCGTATTTAAGTTTGTTTGTAATGACCATTGCTACTGTTTTTTGAGGTGCATACTTTAACTTATTTTTAACGCCCCACGCCCGGATGTGCTCGAGGGCGGCATTGGCTCTTGTCTCTATTTCAAGAGCAGTCTGCGCGTCAACCACCAGCACGACGTCGTCAGCAAACGCTTGAATGTATTCGCCTTTTCTCTCTAATTCATGAAGCAGGGGGTCTAACAGCAGATTCCATAACGTCGGCCCTCCAATGGATCCCTGCATTCCTCTCCGGCATATCGTACCTTGACTTTACGGTTACTAAGGTAACTATCGACCACCCTCCTCAGATTTACCGGACACTTTTCCTCTGCCAGTCGTACTCGAATGGCTGGCCACCAAGCGCTGTCGAAGGCTCCTTCTATATCTAGTGATATTACTGTAATTAACATTTTTTGTTTCAATTTCTCACGTATGTGTGCTAGCAGGACATAGAGTGAGTCTTCGGTGCTGCGCTGGGGCATGAAGCCGTACTGGTGAGTACTCGTCCGGGGTACTAAGTAGAATCTAAGGCGGGTGACCAACATTCTTTCAAAGCACTTTCCGAGCACAGGGAGGAGGCCTATGGGTCTATACGACTTCGGGACTGTGTAATCTCCTTTGCCGGGCTTGCGCAACGCGATAACAGTGGCTTCCTTCCAAATGCCTGGGAAATATCCGTGATGGAGACATTTGTTCAGGAGAGCCAGAAATAGTGGGTAATCGCTTGCCACGGCGTTGGCGCAGATATCCGCCGTAAACCCATCGGATCCAGGTGCTTTTTTGGGATTAAATGCGGCCATCGCCATCTTCAGCTCGACTTGTGTAAACGGTGGATCACAATGCTCATGTTGTTTTTCATCGTTCACACATTCGGCCTCTAGTCTGATTTGACGATGGTCCGCGTTGTCCGTGCTTTCCTGGTCCTCTGGGTAAAAGGTGTCCGCCAGCAGTTTCGCCGATCCGGCAGAATCCAGCACTTTTGTACCGTCTCTAAGGGGCAGATCTTCCTCCCTGCTCTTGGTCCTGCTCATGACGCGGTAAATTCCTTCCCATACGGACTCCCTGTCCTGCTTCCCACAGAACCCCATCCAGCTGCTCGTCCTTGTATCCTCCACTTTTCTAATGTATTCTTCTTTCTTTTTCAGGTACTCTGCTATCACCGTCTTCCTCCTGATTGGCGCTGCGCATCGGATGCGTCTTCTCCTCGTGACAACCTCCCTCTTCAGCTGCGTGAGCTCTTCGGTCCACCATGATAAGGTAAGTGTTTCTGTGTGTTTTTTCTTTTGTAGAGTATGTGTGCATGCGTGTGTTATTGCTTGTGTGTATGTTTGTATGATAGTGTCAATTTGTTGTGTGTCTGTGATATTATTTATGCTAGTGTGTGTGAGATTGTGTTGTGCAAGAAATTGGTTCATTTTCTCACGAAACTGATCCCAATTTGCTTCTTTTGTTCTGTAGAGTCTCGTTGTACGTGTGATGTGTGTGCCCCGTGATTTTGTGAGTAGAATGTTGAATGTGATACCATGGTGGTCCGAGCTCGTCATGTTATCTACAACCCTCCAGTCGGTTACAAGCGCGAGGACGTTCTCCGAGCACGTGGTGATGTCGACGTGGCTCGTGTACCGCTTGTTCCCACGAATAGTGTCGAAAGTTGGTGTGTTGACATCATTATTGTTTAGGACGTGGAGTCCCAGGTCGTCAAGAAGGTCAAGCATATCCGTGCCCCTAGTTTGAGTCTTAGCGCTTCCCCACCAGGTGTTCCAGGAGTTGGCGTCCCCACCCATGATGTATTTTCCCTTTCCGAGCTCTTCATATATCTTTCTTAGATGTTCTATATATGGCTCCAGCGGTTTATGATCCTCGAAATATATGGAGAGCAGGGTAATTTGCCATGATTTTGTTTTGAGTCCCACAACGACGGTGTTATTAGTGGTTAGTTTGGGGTACTGTATTACGTCTATTGTGGGATCCAGAACTGCAATGGCGGTCTTGATAATTTCGTTACCCTGGTTCGCGTTTTGGAATATTCTGGCGCCTGGATAGCTCTTTAACTTCTTTTGGGAGCCCACATATGGTTCCTGAAGGAGCATGGCCGCGAATTTGTGTTTCGCTGCATACAGGAATGCTTCTTCGGTTGCTAGCTTCATCTTCTGGAGGTTGGATTGCATTACTTTATATGGGACGCCCTCAGCAATACGCCACGGTGGATCGCGCCAGTGCTTCCCACTTGCGCCTCACCGGGCATTCACTGTCGAAGGCGTTATGATCCGTCTTAGGCAGTTTACCCTTCACGCAGTTTGTACAGCTAGGTGGAGTGTTCGTGAGCCACTCCGCACAGTCCGCTCTGTGATGCGCTCCGCCGCAATGGCTGCACACATCGACAGCCTCGGTGCAGAATCGCTTCCCATGTCCGTACCCCAGGCAGCGCGAGCACTGCACTAGGGGGGACTGATCAGCAACTCTTACCCTCTGCATGTCAATGTGTACAGCCCCCGCGTCAGTGAGGCTTCGCCATATGCGGGGGGACACTTTAGCTACCACATGTTCGGTGAGCGGGTTCCGCGCGCGCTTGCGATAGCGGATCTCCACTCGGTTGTCTTCTTCTTTTAGGTCCCTGAACATATTTTTGTTTTGTGCGCGGAGTGCTTGGAGCACGTCTTCATTTGTATTCGTTTTTAAAATGCCATACATAATGACCAGAGGGTCCTTGTTTTCGATCTCCTCCACACTCAACTGTCCGTCCTTTTCTGTTAGTCTTTCCCTTACCTTCCTTATTTCTTCCCGGTCCCTACATCCAACAATTATCTTCCTGTCTTTCGCCTTCCTTATTCTATCTATCTTTAGGCCTTCCTCTTTTGCATTTATTACTTTCTTTATCTTCTCGAAAACTTGGTCCCCTGTTTCTTGATCGTCTTTGGAGGCGATGATGATAGAATGTATCGCTGGATTGTTCTGGGGCCGCTGGCCGGGACTTCCCGCCGCAACACTGGCGTAGCTGCCTCGCTCTCGTATCATGTTTGCAAGCTTTCCCATTTCTTCCTTTATATTATTTTGTTCGCTGTGTCTCTGCTCTTCTACAAATTTTGTTAGCGTCTCAATTTTACTATTGCTTTCTCTTATCAGCTTCGCACTCTCCTCTATTTTTTGCAATATTAGTCCTTCATTGAGACCGCTTTGATTTCTAATAGATATGTCCTTTTCTGTTTCAGGTTCCTGGCGCCGGCCGCAGTCTCGGCTCTTCACTGTGGCAGTCTCCTTCACCAGCTGGTACAGGCGCTCGGCGGCGGCCTGCACGTCCGACTTTATTTCCTTCTTGATGTTGCCCGAGCGGCCGAGGCTGGTCTTGATCCCTATCAGACAATTCCTAGCCTCGGTCACTCGGTCCGCATACTTGGAGCCAGTCGGAGGGCTGTCGGCCGCCCCTGCGCCTGCACCAGCTAGCGAGGTGGTCGTCTTGCTGCCCAGCACCAGCCGGGGCTTCTTCTTCTCGGCGACAGCGGTAGTCCTAAGTGCGGTCTTCTCTGGCGAGGCACCGCCCGCCACCACCAGCGAGTCACCCGAAGCCGCCGCCGCGGCCTGCCGCCTCGGGGGGCTCACCGTGAAGGCGCTGTGCGACGGGGAAGAGCTCTTCCTCCTGCCGGCCTCCCATTCGCCGATGCTGGTCCGCACGCTCCCACCCGCAGACGCTCCCGCCGGCCCTGCCCCTTCGTCCAGCGAGCTGGCACGGTCACCGGCGCGCGTCTTGACTGTCGGCGTGTGGAACATGGTTCCGAGCGACTACTGCTCCGCTATTTCAAAATACACCCTATAAGTGCAAAGTCATGCGATATACAACGACTATTTGCGTACAATACTGAGGTCAATAAGACACGTACAATAGTTGAGAGGCAGTAAGCAAGTGCAGATTTGGAGCCCAAAAAGTAGAGCCCAAAAAGTTGAGCCCAAAAAGTAGAGCCCAAAAAGTAGAGCCCAAAAAGTTGAGCCCAAAAAGTTGAGCCCAAAAAGTAGAGCCCAAAAAGTTGAGCCCAAAAAGTTGAGCCCAAAAAGTAGAGCCCAAAAAGTTGAGCCCAAAAAGTTGAGCCCAAAAAGTTGAGCCAAAAAAGTAGAACCCAAAAAGGTGAAATACCTCCTAATACTCATATAATATATTTAACAATAAAAATAATCAACTAGGTAGATTAAGCAACATCATACATAGCGGTAGGCAAAAACTTTAAAAATTGGAATAGGTTAGGTTAAGGGTACTTGCGTCGGGAGATCGGTTTCAAACTCGGTATCGGGGGGTTATTTGACCTGGTCTTTCTTCCTATACCCCCTTTTGGGGTTCTATCGGCACCCCTTGGGGTACCTCCCATAAATTTTTTTTTTTTTGGGGTTTTTTTAATTTTCTCGCCTTTTAATTCCTTTATGAACTCCGTATATGCCTCACCTAAAATTTTCGTTCAATACCCGTCGTTTGACACCAATTTTATCCCTCTAGGATAATAAATGTAGATTTTAAGGCCGGGTTAGATTTTTCAAGTTGACAATATTTCCATACAAATGTATGGGATATGAGCGTTTTTCATAATAAAATAGACAAAATCGTAATTGTTGTAATTAATCTTCAACTCAATAACTTAAACCCAAAAAGTTGAGCCCAAAAAGTTGAGCCCAAAAAGTTGAGCCCAAAAAGTTGAACCCAAAAAGTGGGTTGAGCCCAAAAAGTGGGTTGAGCCCAAAAAGTTGAGCCCAAAAAGTTGAGCCCAAAAAGTTGAGCCCAAAAAGTTGAGCCCAAAAAGTTGAGCCCAAAAAGTTGAGCCCAAAAAGTGGAACCCAAAAAGTGGGTTGAGCCCAAAAAGTGGGTTGAGCCCAAAAAGTTGAGCCCAAAAAGTTGAGCCCAAAAAGTTGAGCCCAAAAAGTGGAACCCAAAAAGTGGGTTGAGCCCAAAAAGTTGAGCCCAAAAAGTTGAGCCCAAAAAGTTGAGCCCAAAAAGTTGAGCCCAAAAAGTTGAGCCCAAAAAGTGGAACCCAAAAAGTAGATCCCAAAAAGGTGAAATACCTCCTAATACTCATATATATTTAACAATAAAAATAATCAACTAGGTAGATTA